>CM070781.1:66780833-71580833 GCA_036346955.1 Dipus sagitta
ACATGTATTCTAATTCTATGATGCCATATTTTTTTGATTACTTCACAAAAATAAGTAATGAATTTATTTCCTTCTTATAAAATGTGCCTAAAATAAATGCATAACTGTGATTGTCTTGTTACAGCTAAAGCTGATGAGGCATTGAAAGCCAAGGAAAGGAGTGAGGAAGAAGCGAAAAGAAGAAAAGAGGAAGGTAAAAACCCATAATTGTCTATATTGAAACAGACCATCTATACATAATCTATATCTGGATAGAACACAGAATATAGACTAATGCTTTAGCTAGTTCATGCCATTTCATGACCCTAAACTGTGACACACTATAACAATATAGTCATTGTCTAGCAAGAGCATAAGATTAGTTTAAAAACCTCCTGTGATCAAAATTGGGAGCATATAAAATTAATAAAGTAGGTTTGACATTGGTTTGTTTCCATCTGACTTTTTTCTTTATAATTAACAGACTATCATAATTAAGAATTATTCTTAGGAAACTAATTGGTTCAAAAATCTTTTAAAAAGTAGTCATGGAAATGGATTGAATTTTCTACATATTTTAAAGTGTTAATGGTGACAATGAAGACTTCTCTTGCTCACAAAGCTTTTTAAAACCACTGTTAAGAGAAAAATGAAATTTGAAGTGCCATAGTCTTAATTCAGATGAAGAAACTTGTGTCTTAGCTGGTCAGGATGGCTTATGTCTGTATTCCCAAGCATTCTGGAAGACTGAGATAGGAGGAGTGCCCTGAGTATGAAGCCAACCTAGGCTACAGAGTGAGACCCTACTTGAAATGAAAAAAAGAAAGATAAAGAAATTTGATTTGTGTCTTATTTTATTGAAATATTACTTCATTTTAATAACATGTAGCCCATTCTTCCAAATTCTCTGCAGATGAACCTGACCAAATTTCATCTCCTCTAGGAAAATTTTACTTTCCCCTTTGCATACAGAGCACACGTCAAGACTAAGGCAGATCTCTGGACTGCCAATCATGCCACATTAGCATAACTAGTTCCTCTTGTAAGCTTTGGAAAGTTGAAAGACCAATAATGTGTGCCAAAATGGTGGCTTTGTGTGTAGTTGCCTGAATCTGAAAGCTGTAATGTTTAAACATTTGCGTGTGAAGGTTTGGAATGCTAAGAGCAGCATCTTGTCAAACCCAGGTCCCCAGAGCCAACCCAAAAGAAACTTCTGTGGATTTAGGTAACAGAACTCTACAAGAAAATGCATTCAAACTAAATGTGGATAATTCATACACATAAATGTGTAGTTATACTTATATGACCTGCTGAAATTCTGATTTAGGCTCCTATCCAAAAATCAACTAATTTTATCATATATTGAGAACAAGTGTTTTCTAATGACAAGAATCCTTAGGAGAATTCCCTTTATATGTCTGGAGGTCAGGGAATATATGTATGTATCAATGGAGTCATCATACCAACTCCAGAATTCTCTTCTTTTGGCTTTAAAAAATATATATCCTGGAATCATTGTCTGATCCCACTTATGCTTATGGCATGCTGGAAATACAGACAGACATAACACTAAATGCAAAGCAGTCTAAGGAAATTTAACTACTGATGATCAATGTAACTAATTGATAACATAGTGACCCTTATAAAATATGTAATTCTATAAATTATGAATAGCACTTATTACCAACTAACAGTGAAAATACTTTGCAGCAATTTTAGCCTAATCCCATTAATTCAGATATTAGAGTCATAATCAGCTGGCAGAAATAACAGTGGTAGTAGCTGCAGATTTTGGAATTATTTGCTAATTATGAACAATATTTTGTAAAAACCTTATCTCCATGGAAGAAACTTTTCAAATACTTCAGAATTTTTCATTTACATTGATTGATTTTTCTAATAACCCCTTTCCATAATTCAGTTCTAAATATCCTTAAGAGAGGTACTTTAATTTTTTGGAGTAACTATAGATACTTGAACATTATAATTGAATTCTATTAAAAGTACTTGTTTTTTTTCGAGTAGGGTCTCAGTCTGGCCCAAGCTGACCTGGAATTGACTATGTAGTCTCAGTGTGGCCTCGAACTCACAGCTATCCTCCTAACTCTGCCTCCCACGTGCTAGGATTAAAGGTGTGCGCCACCATGCCCAGCTGAAAGTACTCTTTAACTTAGATTGACTAGGTTAAACTGTCCTTGTACTTTGTACATTTATATCAGTGTTCTATTATAGTACCTGATAATTGTTGAAGAATGACAGACTTAAACTCGTGCCTGCTTGAGTTGCATCTTCCCAAGTTCATTATCCTTAACTAAAGCATAAATTCAGGAGCCTTATAAGACCTACTATCACAATGTGTAACACATAATGGAAGCTCATTTTCTTTACTTATTACATGAATGAGTGAATAAAGAATGGCCAGTTGCTCTTTGTTCTTTTAAAGCCATATTTAAGTGGCTTATCTTGAGCTTGCAGTGGATTTTAAATAATCGCACTGAAAGTATATGTCAACTTTGTTAGGTCTCTTCTCTAAGACAAGACCTCACCTGCTGAAGTATTACTGAAGTGAGTGAATCACTACACAAAATGAAATCAAGTAATACCAAAATGCTATCAATGTTTGCTGATATGGGTTTATCTTTTCCTGAATTCATTGAATATTCTGACTCAAAAGCAAAGGAAAATTATTACCACAAATGTGATATACCTATAGGGCACTAATTTTAAAAGATGAAAGACATACTTTTAATTCATTTATGAGGTTTCCTTTGCTTATTTTGTGTAGGTAAGTCACTCAATAAATTCCTTGGTGTTTGCTTCTAACATTTTTTCTTATGAATTTTCTTGAATGCTATTAAATTAACCTGTCCCTGAAAATGATTAATGTATAATCTACATTTGTTTTATTTTACATAATTAGTCTAGCTGCAAATTAAAACTTGAGATACATTGGTATATACCTCTATATCTGAAAGAATAATAATCTTTTATTTCCAATCTAGAAGCCAGTAGTAATTCATTCTGTCACATTATTTAAACAATTCATCTCTTAATTTCTCAGCATGCTGATATGCAGTACAGAGTTGAAAGCACTGTTAAAATGTAGATAAATATTGTCTGCCTAGCTCCTTTTATCCCCCCTCTATTATCTCAACAAAGCTATTGTATTAGCAAAACCTATGCTTGCAGTTTCATTTTAACTATTATGCAGTTCTTTCCTGTGAGTGTTCTTAAATCAATATCAGAATTATGTTGGAATATATTGTATCCAAGATAAAAGTCAGGCTACACACTAAAATTTATCCAGGGTAACTGCTTTGCCTTCTGTCCTATGGGTTCCCATTTAGAATGCTTTTTATGATTCTTATATGTAGCTCAGTTGATTTCCCACTTATTAACTATCAGCAGAGCATTGGTGCCAGGCCCTTCTTGAGCCATTTAACTAAACATTCATTTTATTTTACATCTCTTAGTAAAAGTAAACTGAGTAGTTATGTTTGCAGTTTCCTTCTTAAAGATAAGTACTTTTGTAAAATTCTAGGTTTGATTTTAGAAAAAGTGGGTAGTCTTTGTCTTTGGCTTCATAAATACCTAGCTTTGGTTCTTTCTCTCTGTATGTGTTGTAAATTTTTCTGACTATACTTTCTGATTTTTTGAGACACATTCTTCGTGTGTAGCTCAGGCTGGTCTTAAGTTTGAGATTATAAGAATATCACACCACACTCGGCTTTTTATACTCTACTGTTTTTAAAAGTTTTTTGTTTATTTTTATTTATTATTTATTTGAGAGCGACAGACAGAGAAAGGCAGATAGAGAGAGAGAGAGAGAGAGAATGGGCATGCCAGGGCCTCCAGCCACTGCAAATGAACTCCAGATGCGTGCGCCCCCTTGTGCATCTGGCTAACGTGGGTCCTGGGGAATCGAGCCTCGAACCGGGGTCCTTAGGCTTCATAGGCAAGCGCTTAACCGCTAAGCCATCTCTCCAGCCCTATACTCTACTTTTAAAATGTATAATTGAGGGTGGGAGAGATGGCTTAATAGTTAAGGCACTTACCTACAAAGCCAAAGGACCCAGGCTCAATTCCCTAGGATCCATGTAAGCCAGAAGCACAAGGTGGTGCATGCGTCTAGAGTTGGTTTGCAGCAGCTAGAGGCTCTAGTGTGCCCATTCTCTCTCTCTCTCTCTCTCTCTGTTTCTCTAATAAATAAATATCAAAAATAATTTTAAAAATAAAAATTACAATTGGAAATTATTTTAACTTCTACTCTTCTTTTTAGTTCTTTCTATATTATTGAATGTTTTAGCACAACTGTGTGTGTGTGTGTGTGTGTGTGTGTGTGTGTGTGTGTGTATCTGTTTAACTGGTACATGGCTGTTACTTAAGAATCACTGTTTATCCAGTTGATATGTTGATGTAAGGTTATACAGAAATAAAAAGACCATCCTTATTGGCCCTGGTTTTAATGCTACCCGTTTTATCTTCTTAGATTTAACCATTTGAAAGTTCCCTGCACCATTTTTGACTTATTTATTAGGTGGTTCTATTAGGTTTCAAATACCCCTTTTGTGGCTAAGGAGATGGTTCAGTGGTGAAGTGCTTGCTAAACAAGCCTGAAAACCTGAGTTTGGATTCCTAGCACCCATGTGAAAGCTGAGTGTGGTGATGCACCTGTAATTCTGGTGCTGGGCAGGTGGAGGTGACTAGGGTTCTCTGACTAGTTAATATAGCCGAATTGGTGAGCTGTAAGTTTAGCAAGAGAGCCTGTCTAAAAAAATCATGTGACATCAGTTGAGGAATATACCTGACTTTGACCTCTTGCCTCTACATGCATACACATGCAAAAAATAAAATATTCTTTAGGATGTTTATGTTTCCTATTTATCAGATCTGATATTCCTACAACTTTTATAGTATGCCATTAAAAATCAATAATAGTCTTAATATATTAGCTCTAATATGAGAATATGAGAGTGCTATTTTTAGAAGAAAATTAATCTGCTTAGCTTAAATGCATTACTAAGATATCTTTTTTTCTCAGGTTCTTATTTAGTTAAAAATCATTCCAGCCACTTGCCTTATTTCTCTCAGCAGTGACTTGTCCTTTAGAATCCCCTTGACTCCCTATTTTCCGGTCCTCAAGATGCTTAATAGGTAAGTCAGTATCTCGGTCAGATTCAGGTTAGGAGCAACAGATGAGTGAGACCATACGATGATTATCTTTCTGTGATTGGGTATGTTCGCTGAGAATGATCAGTTCCAAGTTCAACCATTTTTCTTCAAATTTCATTGTGTCATTTTTCCTTACTGCTGTGTAGAATTCCATTGTGTAGATATACCACATCTACTTGCCTAAGTTTACAGTGTTTTTGCAGCAGCAATTAAATAGTAGCACAGGAGCAACATTATTTATTTGTCTTGTGAGGACAAATTACTTTCTATAAATATTCCATGATTGTTTTTCAAGTCAGCACTAAATAACTCAGCTGTTAAAGCCTGTGTCAGTTACATTTGAAAGAAATTTTGTTTAAAATTTCCTATCATTAAATGCAGATAGTTATTTTCTTATCTTGACAGTATTATATTGATTCTGTGATCTGAGGTAAAAATATTCCATGGTAATAACCCTCTGCCTTCTGCTCTAAATTCTTTGTTAACTCTGGAGTTATTATTTTTTAGAAGATTGACACTGAGGTTAAGGATAATTCTCTAGAGGTAAACTTCCCATCTTAAATTTGTTCCTTACTGCCTGGATTTTAACCTGCACCTCAGTTTTCTTATCTATACAGTGGGGCAACTGAAAATATTATTTCATTGAAGTCAATAAATATAAAGTCCCTCAAATAGTACATGGCAGGTTAGTATTATAAAGTGTTAATTCTTATGATGGTTTATATTGATTGTCAACTTGACAGGAATCACCTATGAGGGATTAGGTTAGCTAGGGGGATTATCTTGATTAGATTAATTGAGGTATGAAGATCCACCTTAAATGTAGATTTCGTCATCTCATTGACCAAAACCCTGAACTGTATAAAAAGGAAAAAACTGGGACTGGAGAGATGGCTTAGTGGTTAAGGCACTTTCTGGGGTGTCTAATGTGTCTTAAAGTTCACCTTCATAGCATCATGCAACGGGACTCCTTGCAGGGAAACAAACCCTGCCACACATTGCCTGGTGTCAGTGGCTCTCTGGAACTGTAGTCCAATACTCCAAGCTGCCTTCAATCTTGTATCTTTCAAACCTATAGAATCATTACTATGTAGACAATGCTGCCATGACCCAGGTTCAATTCCCCAAGACCCACATAAGCCAGATGTTCTAGGTGACTCATGTGTCTGGAGTTTGTTGGCAGTGTCTGGAGGCCCTGATATGCCCATATATTGATTCTTTCATTCTCTCACTCTCTTGCTCTCTCTCTCTCTCTCTGTCTCTCAAATAAAATAAAATTATATTAAATTTAAAAAAAAAATAAAAAGGAAAGAACTGGCTGAGCGCTAGCTTTCATCACTCTGGTTCCTTTGCAGATACAATCTGCTTCAATCTCCTGCAACAATGTTTTCCTTACCATAGTGGACTATAACCTGGGACTGTAAACTAAAATAAACACTCCCTTAACGTTATTTTTGTCAGGTATTTTTTTCCCATCAACAAGAAGAAACTGATACAGAAAATTGGTACCAAGAAGTGAGTCATTTGATGTTGATAAACCTGACTATGTAACATGGGCCTTTGGAACTGGTTTTCAGGAGGAATGTGAAAGTGTTTAGAATTTGGGGCTTAAAAAGCCCTCTAATATTGTAAGCTGAGCTTAATGGGTCATTCTGGTGGGAATTTGTATGATAAGAATACTGAGAGAAACACAGAGTAGAGGGCTGGCTCGTGAGGTTTCAAAAGGGAACAAGGACATAATCATAAACTAGGCAAGAGACAGTGCATGTTGTATGCTGGTTGCATTCTGCCCAATGCTGAGAGCTTGAATGATGCTGAATGGACTAATTTGTTGGACAGAGAAATCTCAACACGGAATTATATCCAGACCAGTGCTATTAAAGCAGATGTGATTGTTAAAGAGATCAGCACCACTGAAGAGAAACCTCTTATGCTACACTAACACAACAGGAAACATGTCTTGTGAGCAAAACTCCACCCACTGAAGTCTCTATTTATGAAATTCTGAAAAGACTTGAAGAAATAAAACCTGAACTGAGGGAGTGTCCTGCTTGGATACAACTGCCTAGGGAAATGTTTTACCAAGGTCAGCCGAAAAGGCATAGAGACCTCCACAGCTGTAGTCCAAGGGGCCAGGCTTCCTCCTAAGCAGACAGCAGAACATGGCAGCATTGTCTACATAGTAATGATTCCATAGGCTTGAAAGATGCAAGATTGAAGGGAGCTTGGAATATTGGACTTCAGTTCCAGAGAGCCACTGACGCCAGGCAATGTGTTGGCAAGGTTTGTTTCCCTAAGTCACATTAGATACCCCAGAATGTTGGAGATGTCAGAACCATAGGATGTCTGTCAAGAAAAGCTGTGATTCTGAGTGGCACAAAGAGGCACAGCT
Organism: Dipus sagitta; assembly: GCA_036346955.1. Classification (NCBI taxonomy): domain Eukaryota; kingdom Metazoa; phylum Chordata; class Mammalia; order Rodentia; family Dipodidae; genus Dipus; species Dipus sagitta. The sequence continues at coordinate 66,788,377 of CM070781.1, forward strand.
AAAGGGCTGGAGCTACCCAAATACTGTGGAGCCCTAGTAATAGATGTCAGACATAGAGCTTCAAGATCTGGACTTTGCCTTGCTGGATTTTACTCCTGCTTTTGGAATTGCTAAAGACTATGGGGACTTCTGAAGTTAGGCAAAATACATTTTGTATTATGAGATAACCTATGGGTTCCAGAGGTGGAAGATTATAACTTAAACATGATATGCTTGGGTATCAAGTTGAAAAGGGACAGACTTATGATGGTTTACATGGGCTGTCAACTTGACAGGACCTAGAATCATCTGTGAAGGATTATCTAGATTAGGTGAGCCTCTGGGCATGACTATGAGGGATTATATGAATTAGGTTGAGGTGTGAAGACCCACCTGAACTATGGATGGCGCCATTTCATCAGCCAAGATCCTGAACTGTATATGTATAAATCAGCATTCATTATTCTCTGCTTCCTAATTGCAGACACAATGTGAACAACTCTGCTTCATGCCCCTACTGCTATGCCTTCCCCACCATAATGGACTGTAACCTGGAACCCTTCCTCCCTTAAACTGATTTTTTTTTCTGGTATTTTTATACCAGCAACAAGAAGGTAACTAGAATAATGTGCTCTAGTATAAAATTGTACTTAATTTTACCTTCACAATATCCCAGGTATTTTTAGTATAAAAATAGGATATTTTCTATTGGACTATTTGATAACATTAAAAGTGAAATGCCTAATACAAAAATATGGCTTCCATATAAAATTAGTTAAAACTTTGGTTTCACATTAAAATTTAATCACAATAACCAAGAGTAAAATTTTATAAAGTTTTCTCAATATAATAAAAATTCTGGGTGGGGATATGGCTCAGCAGTTATAGGTGCTTAAAAGCCTACCATTCTAGGTTCAGTTCCACAGTACCTATGTAAATCAAGGTGCACAGGTGGCACATGCATCTAGAGTTTGTTTGCAGCAGTAAGAGGCCCTGACATTCCCTTTTATTTATATTAATGTTCTCTCTCTCCCTTTCTCTTTCCCATAAATAATTTTTAAATGCCTAAAAGTTCAAAATAAATAGCCTTCAGTTTTATTTCAAAAGCCTCTGTCAATCACATTTGTGCATCACTTTCATTGTCTGAAGAGAAGTAATACCACACATAAAGTGATGTTATCAACCTGCTCATTCTGACAGACATTACTCAACAGACACAGCTTCTTCAGGCTAGTTCTTGATTAGGATAGAAATATGTCTTCTCCCTGAGGAAAAATGTCTACTTACTAAGCAAAAAAAACCAACAACTGATTAAAACTATATCATGTTTTTTAGTGATTAGTTTAAAAGAAGGCCAAGAGTTATATTTTATAATGTTTATATTTAATCTAATAATACAAAATTCTGTTCCTATTATATCTAATTTTGAAATGCTTCTGTAAAAATGTGCCTTTAAAGGAAACTGAGCTGTAGAAATAATTCCTATGGTATATGTTTGATTCCTTCTATGGAGCCAAATGAATTAGGTTGAATATGGATGGGTTAGTCCCAGGAAAAGGCTTTGATTATACTTTTCCATCTTAATGAAATGAAATAGTATTATAAAGTTGAATAGAATGGTAATAGTTTAAGCTGATCTCCATTGTGTTCGAAAGTTCTATAGTTTTTGAGAAGAAAACAGGTAGTGAGTTTCATAAATTGGAATATTGTCTACCTGTCAGCTTGTCATACTTTTTTTTGGTATGAACCCAGTGCCTTGTATATACTCAGCAAGCATTCTGCCATGAGTTATACCCCTAGACCTGTCTTGCATTTAGTTTTTAGCATAAATGCTTAGATGTATTTATTTCTTAAAAGTCAAACACATTTCAGCAGTCTTCACATCAAGAAGGCAAGTTAGCCAGTGATTAAATCAAATTCTTTTTAATAAGAACACTGCCTTAATAATAGAATGGATATCTAGGAATAGAAATTACATGCAAAATGAAATCTGGGTGAAATTCAGATATGTCTTAAAGTTCACATTAGCACTATTAAGTTTTATTATACTATGAAGTTTTATTAATAACTTTAATGAAAATAGTTTATGTTCACTCTAAAAGGTTGTTAGTTCTATTAAAATAAATAAGGCTAAGATCCAATCAGTTTTATAAATGTTTATCTTCTATAGCATACTTTTCAATCTGTCTATGACCATAAAATATATGATGGTAATATATCAAGAGATAGTATTCAAGCCAAGTGTGGTGGTGCACACCTTTAATCCCAGCACTCAGGAGGCAGAGGTAGGAGGATTGCCATGAATTTGAGGCCACCCTGAGACTACATAGTGAATTCTAGGTCAGCCTGGGCTACTAAAGTGAAACTCTACCTCGAAAAACCAAAAAAAAAAAAAAAAAAAAAACAGAGAGAGAGAGACAGACAGACAGATAGTTTTCTAAGAACATTAAATTATTGATTGTATATTAATCAATGTATAGTATAAATAATGAAGTCAGATTTAGATTCTAAATAGAATACTTTATTCCAAAGACATTGTCTTTCCCTAAACCTACCTTTAGCTTTACTGGCACATTAACAGACTTTCATACTGCTCCTAACAGTTCAGCATGGGCATCTGGGAAGAATTCTGTTACTGAGAAGTTTCACGGAGAGTCAGCCTGTGTCTCTCTGCTCTCAGGAATAGACTTAGATTAGACCTCTTAGATGTATTTAGTTATCTGGAATTATGTGGTGTTTTATGTTCTTCATTTTCTAAAAACATGTTACTATCTGAAGGAGCAAAAATTAGCAAATTAAGAGTATATAATCCCTGCACTCAGGAGGCAAAGGTAGGAGGATCGCTGTGAGTTTGAGGCCAGCCTGGGACTAGAGTAAGTTACAGGTCAACTAGAAATATATATACCCTACATGATAGTGGTTACCATCTAGTTTACTTATGTCATATTATTAAATAGAATGGAAACTAGCATTCCAGGAAGATGTTTGTAAATCCTAACTATTTGCACAAATTTAGTATAAGTAGATAACTAATCAGTGTCATAGAATAGGGAGAGCTGACTAATCTGATCAACTCTTGACATTCTTACCTACCTCTCCATGAACTGTTACAATCCACAGTACTCAGTGGGACCAATTTTAAATCACCTTTAATGTCAAGAAAAAAATCTTTGTCACTCCTCAAACTGGACATTAGGCTTTACATGGGTAAAGAAGGATTAATGGAAAAACCAAAAAATAAGGCTACTAGAGGATATGGGGTAGCTCAAAGACCTCATGCAACAAGAACCAAAATCCTAGACTAGAAAAATCCCTGCTGAGCCTGAAACAGAGAAAGTGGACATGTCAGGCTTAAGCCTAGGATGAAAACACATGAGGCTGTAGAACAAAGCTACATCTGAGGAAAATGCAGTACCTGGCCCAAAATGTGGGTATATTCCTGAGTGGAGAGCCTTTTCTGTTCTTTCTCTTTAAGGCATGACTACTTTTAGGATGCTACCAGTGAGGACAAGTCTCACAGAGTGCTTGGTAGTTGAGAGCATGCCTTGAACTCAGAAACGCAATGATTTGGTTATGAGAAACATTTTAGTAATATCATGACTGGATGAATCCCAACTTTTTAAGTCTTTACCATCCATGGGAGAGTTGTAATCATTACATCAGTATGTACAAAGATTTAACACAGAGCCCACAACATAGCATTTAGCAAGCATAGAAAGCAAAGGTGATGACAGTCTTGCTCTGGCTAGAGGAGGGAAATAAGGGTAATAGGACCTGGGCCATGCTCTGCTCCTTTCTTCACAATCACCTCACTTGAATTTCAGAGTAATTGATCTAATGCCTTTATAATGGCATACCACTCAGGTGCTTGTTGTGTCTTTCTGCATACTGATTGTGTACTGTAGACTTTGTTAAGAAGTTTCAAGTTGGGGTGACTCAGACTTTACAAAGCAGTAAAAGATTATTGCAAAAAATAATAATAATAAGGAAAAGGAAACAAAGTCAGACTGGATGTGTGACTTAACACTTAGTGAAGGAGGCAGAATTGCAAGTTTGAGACAAATTTGGGCTGCATAGAGAGACCTTGTTTCAAATAAACCAAAAAAAAGTAAATAAGCAAAAATAGACAGAGGGCTGGAGAAATGGCTTAGTAGTTGAGGCACTTGCTTGTGAAGCCTAAGGTCCCAGGTTTGATTCTCCAGGTCCTACATAAGCCAGATGCACATGGTGACACATGCATCTAGAGTTCATTTGCAGTGGCTAGAGGCCCTGGTGCATCCATTCTCTTTCTCTCTTCCTGTTCTCCCTCCCTCAAATAAATAAACTAAAAAGAAAAAAAGTAAACAGAGCAATAAGAAGCTATTGGAATGTGAGAAAATTCTTATTTACAATAGTTATATTTAAAGAATGCTATATAATATGAAAGTAACTAGGTTTCTTTAAACTGGCATCTGGTGTGACTCCAATTACTTTTATGTAATTATTGATCTTTTTCTGGAATTGCCTATGAATTTTTAGAAATCAAGTGTTTTTTGGTTTTTCAAGGTAGGGTCTCACTCTAGCCCAGGCTGACCTGGAATTCACTATATAGTCTCGAGCTGGCTTCAAACTCACGGTGGTCCTCCTACCTCTGATTCCCAAGTGCTAGGATTAAAGGTATGCACCACCACACCTGGAAAAATCATCAGCTTTTAATGATTTCATGGTATTCTATATTCAGAAGCATGCCACGGCTTAAATATATCTCTGCTATTGGGTATTTAGATATGCAGCAACAGTTTTTGTCTGAGACACATGGCTCAGTAATAGTAACAGTATGGGGATTGGAGCTCAGTGTTGAACATGCAGTGTTATATACCATGTTGCACCAGGATGGTATGTGTAGAAAGTCCTCCCATCAATAGGGAAGGAAGCTTTCTAGGCAGCCTCATAGATTTTGTATTAGTAGGGTTATAAACCATGAATTTTTTTAGGGACATTTGGGCCAGAGAAGGTATAATATTAGCTCATTATTTTTAATGGACAACATATGTTATTTAACTTATTTTTCTTATTTCTGCAGTGTAGGAAGACTGAATCCCATTTATAACTGGGGAAATTAATTTTTAGTAGAAACTACCAGAGTTTTTTATATATATATATATAAAAGACAATAGTTGCCAGGCGTGGTAGTGCATGCCTTGAATCCTGGCACTTGAGAGGCAGAGGTAGGAGGATTGCCATGAATTCGAGGCCACCCTGAGACTACATAGTGAAGTCCAGGTCAGCCTGAGCTAGAGTGAGACCCTACCTCAAAAAAAATCGAAAAAAAAAAAAAAAAAGACAATAGGTAATTCTGTACAGGTTTCAATAAGTGACTCTTATGGTAGAAGATTCTTTTAGGCCGTGTGTGTGTTCATATGTTGTGCTAATTTTTCCTGGGGAGGCACCAGCAAATGTCTGTTCAACCCACATAATGGCTATGTAGATTCTGGGATAGGAGTCTTACTGGATCCAGAGCTTCTTTCCCAAGCCCCAGTGATTCTTAGTTCTCTGTTCCCCACAGAACTAGGGTTATAGGCATGAGTGGCCATACCCAGCTGTTTATGGGGGTTCTGGAGATTCACACTCAGTGTCTCAGGCCTCCTCAATCCCACATGCTTAGCAGAAGGTGCACTTAACCACCCAGCAATCTCTTTTGCTCTATTTTGAATTAATTTTTATGTTATTATTCTTTATCTACCAATTATAATAGATTTTAAAAAACCATTGGAATGAGATCTTATTAAACAAACATGTAATTTCATTGTTGGCATAAACATCGTAATGTTGGGCTGGAGAGATGGCTTAGCAGTTAAGGTGATTGCCTGCAAAGCCCAAGGGCTCATGTTCTACTCTCCAGGTCCCACATTAGTCAGATGCACAAAGGTGAGGCAAGCACAAGGTCACACATGCCCATTAGGTGGCACAAGTGTTTCGAGTTCAATTGCAGTTACTGAGGCCCTGGCATGCCAATTCGCTCTCTCTCTCTCTCTCTCTCTCTCTCTCTCTCTGACTCTCTCTCTCTCAAAAAACAAATCAGAATGTCCCTAACAGCTTTCTTTTTGTTAAGAACATTTTAATCCATGAACATACTATAATTTGAATATAATTACCCTCATTCATCCCCTCTCCCCTTCCCAATTCCAGTGAGCCCACTCCTCTTTCCATGAAATCTCTTTTCTATTTTTGGGGGGAAGGAGTTCAAGATAGGGTCTCACTCTAGCCCAGGGTGACCTAGAATTGACTATGTAATTTCAGGTTGGCCTCAAACTTACAGCAATCCTTCTACCTCTGCTTCCCAACTACTGGGATTAAAGGAGTGTGCCACCATGCCCATCTCTTTTCTGTTTTGATGTCTCATTCTTTTCTCCCCTCCTCCATCATCTATGTCAAAATGTTGCTGGGATCAATATTGTCAGGTCTTACAAAGGAAGCAGCCTGTACTATGTGGTCATGAACATGTATAAGTCCCTTAATACCTGGACAACATGTCCCAAAGCATTCTCCCCACCCTCCTGACTCTTACATTTTTTTCTAGCCACTCTTCTGCAATATTCCTGATCCTTGCAGGGTATGATAGTGATGTCACATGTAGCACTGGACTCTCAAGCCTTTTGTTTTCAGCACTGTTATGATTTTTGAGACTTCCCAGTATCCACAGCTATCTGCAAAAGAGAACTTCTCTGGTGTGTGGTGAGAGCAGCATTAATGTTCTTTCTGTCACCTCCTTCACAGTGTTCACTGAGCCCTGGCAGGTGTGATAGAGATGTCTGGTACAGTGCTAAGCTCAAATGTCACTTCGCATCACCTTGACAAGTCTTGAGTTTCCCCAGTTGTCACTGCTATCTGCAAAAAGAAGCATCTCTCTCACCAAAAAGTGAGAACAACATTAATCAATGGGTATAAACATATAGTCTAGAAGGCAAGTTGATTGGCACAGCATATCTATTGAGCCAAAGGACAGTGATAGCTTTCCTCTAGGTCCTATGACCTTACAAGGAATAGGGTTTTTTTTTTTTGTTATTGTTTGTTTGTTTGTTTTGATTTTTAAAGCAGAGTCTGACAATAGCCCAGGCTGACCTGAAACTCACAGCATCCTCCTACCTCAGCTTCACAAGTGCTGTGATTAAAGTCGTGTGCCACCATATCCAGCCTGCTCTAGGCTTTTGACTCAGTTTTCAGTACCAAGCTTGTTTTCCCTCCCACAGAGTAGTCCTCAAATCCAATCAGATAGCTGGTGGTCCCCCACCTCCCATAACTTAAATGACACTTTGCACCAGTGGGTACATCTTTTGTGCTTGATGGTTGTGTGGCCTGAGAACTTTGAAATATATTGTCTGGGTATATTTGAATATCTTGGATTCCTAGGCCTCTCCCACTACAAAAGAATATGAATAAGACTTATGGTTTTAGGCTGGAAATATAGCCTAGTGGTTAAGGTACTTGCCTGCAAAGCCTAAGGACCCAGGTTCAATTCCCCTGTACCCACATAAATCAAATGCACAAAGTGTTGCATGCATCTGGAGTTTGTTTGCAGTTGCTGGAGGCCCTGGTGCACCCATTCCCTCTCTCTTTCTCCCCCCTTGCCCCAGCTAAATGCTAAAAAATTCATTGTCATTCCTTAAAACCTTGCTCATTGAGTACAATGTAATGACTTTCCAGTTCCATGGCATTCCACAGTTTGGGAAATTAAGTGTAAGTATTTACAAAAAAAATCACATGAGAACAGAAATGATGTCTCATATTTGGGAAAAGTTTGTGAGTTTTGAATCAACTGGTCAGTAGCAGTGAAGGTTTATTTTTTAAATCATACCAGCTGTATTGAAGCTGCCCATCCCTGGAAAAGCAAAGGAGACCCACAGAACTGCTGTCACAGATTGAAGAAAGCTAGGGCTCAGGCAATAAAAGTGACTCAAAACCCAAATGGAGATTGTTTTAAATTATTTTAAAGTTTTCATACAGTTAAGTGTTGAAGGTTTCCCAAAAGATAGATGTTTTGCTTTCCTTTCTAGACAAATTCCCTTGATAGTTATCATTTAGATTATAATGTCTCCCAGTGAAATGGAAACACTAAGCAAGCAGGGGCTATGCTGAGTGTTCACTTTGCTATGCACAGCCTATAATGATTTCTGTAACAATTTAAAATTAAAGATTCCCTAATGAATTCTTTTTTTTTTTTTTTTTTTTTTTTTTGTTTTTTCAAGGTAGGGTCTCACTCTAGCCCAGGCTGACCTGGAATTCACTATGGAGTCTCAGGGTGGCCTCGAACTCACGGCAATCCTTCTACCTCTGCCTCCCGAGTGCTGGGATTAAAGGCGTGCGCCACCACGCCCGGCCCCTAATGAATTCTTTACAATCACGTGATGTCACATGTAGCCCTGCACTCTCAAGCCTTTTGTTTTTAGCACTGTGATGATACATTGATTTTTAAAATCAGAGTATAAAAGTTCTCTTTTGCTTGCCTTTTTTTTCTCCTTTTCTCTTCCCTTTTCAATTATTTTCTTCTTCTTTTTCTTTTAATTTACTTGAGAGAGGGAGAGGGAAAAAATGGGCACACCAGGGCCCCCAGCTTCTGCAAACAAATTCTAGAAGCATGTGCCACATTGTGTATCTGGCTTTACATGGGTACTACAGAATCAAACCTGGGTCCTTTGGCTATGCAGGCAAGCACCTTAACCACTAAGCCATCTCCCCAGCCCTCATTTTTGTGTGTGAGAAGGTGAACCTATGTGGCCCAGGCTGGTATTCAACTCCTAAATTAAAGCTGTCCTCCTACCTCAGCCTTCCAAATAGTTGGAACTGCAGGTACACCAACATATCCATATCCAACTACAGTTTATTTTTCTTCATTATTTATATTTATTTACCTATTTATTTGAGAGAGAAAGAGACAAAGGAAGGAAAAGAATGGGTGTGCCGAGGCCTCTTGCCACTGCAAATAAACTCCAGATGCATAAGCCACCTTGTGCTAACATGGGTCCTTTGGCTTTGCAGGCAAGCACCTTAACTGCCAAGCCATCTCTCCAGCCCCAGTTTATTTTGTTTGTTTGTTTGTTTATTTTTATTTATTTGAGAGTGGCAGACAGAGAGAAGGTGGCAGAGAGAGAGAATAGGTGTGCTAGGGCTTCCAGCCACTGCAAATGAACTCCAGATGCGTGTGACCCCTTGTGCATCTGGCTAACGTGGATCCTGGGGAATTGAGCCTCAAATCAGGGTCCTTAGGCTTCACAGGCAAGCGCTTAACCAGGCATTGGACATTATCAGCCTGGAAAGGAAGCTTATTAAAATCCTCTAATGGCCGGGTGTGGTGGCGCACGCCTTTAATCCCAGCACTCGGGAGGCAGAGGTAGGATGTTCACTGTGAGTTCGAGGCCACCCTGAGACTACATAATGAATTCCAGGTCAGCCTGAGTTGCAGTGAAACCCTACCTCGAAAAACCAAAAAAAAGAAATCCACTAATGTTAATTTCCCATTTCCTGTCTGAATGAACTTGCCATTGGTTTTGTCTTCCAGTTTATTTAAATTATTTTTTTCAATAGTGAATTGACAAATTAATTTGATAAATTCATATTTACAAAGAGAAATCTACCTATCACTTGGCAGAGGAATCAAAAACAAGAAGATATAATTATTCAGGGTCTTATCCACAAAATGAATTAAAACAATGTAAAATTATAAAATCAAAATAGATTTACATTCCTGTATATTTTAACATGTTTAAGTCTAATCACCTACTTTACCTTTGTAACCTGTCTTAGTTCAAATATATTCTCCATCATTTGTTCTGAAACAATTGTAATAAAATCTAGGCTCTTTTAAGGAAGTTGAAGAAGTTTGAAGCTTCTAGTCTTCTAACTTATTATTTTGATACTTAATTTTAAGAAGCAGTTACATCTCTTAAAAGAGCCCTTGGATTTTTCAACAGATGGAAGTTTATATTAGATCAAAAAAAAGCTTCTGTTTTAATGTAGTCCTGCCTCAAGGCAAGAGGATAGATGGAAAATATCATACAAGTCCCTCTCCAGACCCATGTTTTGTTTGCAAATCCCACTGTCTTAAGTGAGCTAAAATGGATGGAACCCCTAGTGCTATTTAAAAAAAAAAAAAAAAAAAAGGCAGCCATCAATGAACAAACAACTTTGTAATTTTTTCCCTTTATTATTGAAAAGGTAGCCTCAGAAGTATACTAAATAGTGTAATGCTTTAAATAAGGTTGTTGCCCCGAGCCTATGAGAAAAAGTTCTTGTTTCTTTATGGCTGTGCTGCACCTGCATCATTGTTACTGGAATTGTATTGCCAAATCAGGTGTGAGATTAGTTGTTGGATGCTACATGTAATCTGCACAGAAATCAAATTATTTAACCTCTAAGTCCACAATACCTCCTCCTGCTGGTTTGCTGTTAAATATTCAGTATTTTCTTGTCATGAATACAAATGGAGGACAAATTAGAATCTACAGACAGCTGACCTGCGCTTCAGATTAGAGACTGAGGGCCTTGTGCTGTTTTAAATGTTTTAATTATCATAGTCCCAGTAGCCGGCTGAAGGGCACATAAAAAATCATTTTTAACAAAGGAAAAAGAAAAGATGGTCCTCCTGCCTCCTCTCTGTGAATGTCTGAGCATGATGACATTTATTTCCGTTAGAGCTGTGTTCGTCAACTGCATGGAATTAGGTCTATTAGTAGTAGTAATTTTTAATGATAAATACTTTCTATAATCTTTTCACTTGGTCTACATTTACCTTGTCGAAAAGATGATGTATAGACCTCATTTTATTTTAGACAATAGACTTGGGTTTATATATGATGTCTAATTTAAACAACAGATCTGATAGTTCACATCAAACATAGTGGAAATTTATAGGAAAATAGATTAATTTAGATGTGATGGCATATATTTCACTGGCAAAGGATGGCAAACCAGGTGAAGTAAACTAGGAAAGTCATTCCAGGGATTAAAAATACTTAATGTTTAATAGTTTGAGATTTGTTTTTAATAAATTATTCGTAGCTTCATAATTAAAATTGAAGGAAAGTTTGTGAAATAATTAGAATATTACATTAGTTGATGAAATTAAAATATCATAGGGAATTAGTATGTAGAAGAAATCATTTTTAAAGACAAAACATGTTTTATCACTTTGTAAGTAACTATATTAATATATTCAAGGTTATATTGATCTGGTACCTTTGGTCTCAAATTTTCATGTTTTGTTATATGTATATGTTGATGTGATGCTGATTTGATTAGTTATGCCTGATTAGTAAGAAATGAAACATATTTATATACTCTTGGGAAATAAATTTGGCAGAAAATCAGCATGAGTAGATTTAATTATCACTCTGAGACCTTTTTCTTTTCTAGCTTAGTGATCCTGAAACTCCATGTGTCTCATTGAAATCTGTGTGGACACTAAGCTTCGCTTCCCAATTTGTTCTTCCATACAATGATAAGCCAAGCAATTACTGGTTTATTGATTTTTCATCATGGCAAATTTAAAGTTGATTTTTTTTCCTGAAAAGGCAGGAGTGATTAAGTGTTTCCCCTCGGTTTAGTACAAGAGAGCTACGTGGCAGAATCTAATATCCCGGGGTCAACCTCTGCAGGCAGATAATACGGTGTCCTGGCCACGTGCTAAAGAGAGAAATCAGGGCTACAAATGTGATAGGATATATGTGGAGACAGTTTAATTTGCTCCATTTATATGAACAAGTCATGTGGCACATGCTTGGAAAACATCATTTTGACTGGGCTTAGAAGTAAGGCCCACGTGGGCAGAAAGAATGAGTGAGTGCAAACAAGAAAGGTGTTTATTGGTTAATAAGGGAATTTTGCTATCATTTTTAAATGAAAATGAGCTAACCATTGGTATATAAATGTTCAGAACTGGAGTGAAATCCACATTTACCATTGTGAAGATTTGCTAGACTACATAATGCAAAAAATAACCTGTCACATAAGAAATATGTGATTAAGCTATACACACTAGTTTTAAATATGTTAAATATGATAATCTTTTCAGACAGTTTGCTGGCAGAGTATACTTTTTGCTATGTGAAGGTACAAAATTTTCAGTTAAAAATTCAGTACTTGGTGCCAAAAGGATTTATGAAACACCTTGAATAATTCTTAAAAATATCTTTTCAAGGAAATTACTAATTGTAAATAGGAAGACATAATTGTGAGAAACTTAAACCTAAAAAAATCATAATTGTGTGAAATTTTAAATCTAAAAATGGTGAGAACATTCATCAATAACTTGATTGAATATTTTGAGACCTAATTTTTAGATATTGCAATTACAACAGGCAAATGTATGTGCTAAATTATAAAATAGAAGATGCAAATTCTCAAGATAGCAATTTTTCTTAATCTATTATTATGACACTAAACAGCTTACTGAAGTAGTTAACAAATGTAGTTCACCCACAAATATTCAAGGCCTGTTTCCAGCTTATTCTGCTTCTGAACAAATCTTTTCTTGTGAATTAAAGAGTATGTGTCTAGAATTAGATTGTGCATTCCATTCAGCAATCTCCCTTCCACCTAGTTCATTAGGATTTGAGCTCCAAAATTTTACATTTTTTCCTCACATCAGACATTAACTGTCTGACCACATATTTAGAATTGATGAATCTGTCATTTCAGTTATGTTTATAAACATTTGTGAAGTATTTTTAGTTATGTGATAAATGTACATGAGCTCATCATTTTCCAGTACAAGTTGACTCATAATTAGATGGTTGTGATTTTCGTTGACTTAAAATTTTCTTTAAAGACAGTTTCCTCTAAAACAATAAATACTACAGAAACATCCTAGCTTTAATGAAAAAGACCTCTCTGTCTGGGTTGATGTGAAGTTCACATAGAAATAAAATACTCAGAATATTTAAAATAATTTAGTTAGAACATGATAGTAAATGTTTACTTACCAACATCAAAGAAAAACTAATTTTTGTTTCATCATAAGTATTTAATTAACTATTTAGCAGCCATACTGATTATCATTTTTCTAGATATTTAGCAATATTCTCATCTCTTCCACAGAGCCATTGCCCATATTTTCAGACTAAGAAAATGCCAATGCATTATTATTCAAAGGTCCTTTACTAGCCTCCAAGTAAGTGATCTAATGACTAATTGATAAATCACATTCTGAGATCCCTCCCTCACTTCTAGTGCTGACTGAGATGCAGTGTGACCTCTTGTAGCTTATGGTTATTCAAAGAAAGAAGTCAGTATGGAAACTGGATCCCTGCCTCGCTGTTTCATTCACATTGTTCTGTTAGCAAAGCCTCGTATCTGTTCCAAGTGCTGTGTGAAATGGTAGGGCTATGAAGATAAATTAGGCAAGTTTCTTCTTAGAAAAAAGTTTTCAGGCCATTAGAAAGATGTGTAGTGTGCATAAATAAGTATAAAGCAGAGTAGAAATAAGCTCCAGTAACAAAATGCAGGTAGACTGCTTGTGGAGAAGGGAGAGATTACTTGCAGGCAAGAGAATTGGGGAATGCCTTGAAGAAATTGCTTACATTTTTCAAATCTGTCAGTATGAACAAGCCTGGGGTAAACATATATACTAGGTGGTGGCAGGGGGAGGGAAATAACATTTTTTTTTTAGTTTGCACCAAGTGCTTTTACCAGTATTAATACCTAAACAGGTTACATAACTCTAGCCTCGCAATAACCCGTGGATTATTTTATTTATAAATAAACTGGAAAAGTTCAATGACTTACTCAAGATCCTACAGCTACAAAGTAGTAGAGTTGAAATTTGACAATGCTTATCCTAACTTTAAATTCTTAGTTTGCTTTTTGTTAGTTTTGTTTCTTTATTTTCTTTTTCTTTTTTTTTTTTTTTTCTTCCTGTTTTAAGAGCTACATGCACAGCATAGCATTGGGTCTGGGTCCTGACTTCCACAGCAACACACATTAAATTTTTGCAGTGCTTCCCAACCTGCTATAGGTCAGAGTAAGCTGAGGGGAGTTTCTCACAGTAGATTACTAACACCTTAAACCCTTCAAAATGTAGAGGAAGTTAGCTCCTAACGAATCTCAGGTGATGGCAGTTTTCTGAGTTAGCACTTGGAAACACCTGCTCTAAGTAACGGAGCTAACCAGTTACCAACCTGCCTTACCACATGCTGGAAGAACCAATATACAGACATGTATCCATAGGTAATCGTTTTCTTTCTTAACCAGTCAATCATTATTTGAATATTCAGTTATATAATTTTGAGTGTTGTGATGTCCAACCAATATATCTATGGATCCCTGAAATATACCAAATCATATTTCTTTTGACCTCTGAGAATGTAATTATCTTGGTTTGGTTTGGTTTGATATCCAATGCTGGGATTAATCAACTTAAAGCACAATTAAAGTACCATTTTTGCCCTCACTGAATTCAGGCTACGTCTTACAAGTAATGTCATCTTAAAATCACTGATGGCCAGGTAGCAATTGTGTCACTGATGCCATGATCTAGTCTGTGGTGAAGTTGGTTCTTATCCTAGCCACATGAAGGGTCACCTAACCCTCCACTGGTGCTATCAACAGGCATTTAAGGACCAATTGAGGACAGGAAATGAACCTCTACTTCTGATCCAAAACCGTCGTTCAAATGACACCCTCAAATGAAAATAAAGTACTTGCATAGAGCAGGATACAGTGGTAGATGCCTATGATGCCACCACTCTGGAGGCAAGAACATCAGGAATTCAGGACCATCCTCCATTTCATAGCAAGTTCAAAATAAAGGAAGTACATGCATTAAACATACTGAAACTCCCCCCCCTCCGCCCCACAAAAAAAAAACTGAGTGGCAATAGGGATACCCATTTGAACAAGGCTGCCGCATGCATGATAACTGTACATATTCATGGGGTATACTTTGATGTTTCAATAATTGTACATATTTGTGGGTCATGAATGTGATGTTTATATATGTATGTGTATATATATATATATATATATATATATATAATGTAATCTAAGTTTGAATGTTTCTCAAATACTCTTGATGGCAAGACATTATTGTACACAAAGACATAGATATCAACATCCCTGAGTCAAAACACTGGAAGGAATCATACTGAGAATGTGAAGAAACTGTAGAAATGCCCTGGACAATTTGTGCCTCTTATCTGTGCCTTTTTATGTATATGCAAGGGTAATATATTGTAATGAGTTTTAAGTTTGAAAAAAATCTTTTAATAAGGGCAAAAAGTGTAATAAAGCATTATAATGATTGCATAACAGCTGCTTCTTTTTCATTGATACTTAGAATTGTACATTACAATCAATAAATCTTAGATTTGATGAAATATGGTATTGGTGTCTACATCACATTATTTTATGATACCGTTTTATCATTTAATCTCTGTTGTGACCTGCCATGTTCAGCTCAGATAAATGACTCTGTGATTATGACTGACAGTGTGGTTCAACCATTGCTAACTGTACTGGACATCTCAGATATTAGAAAGGAGTTGCTCAAACATTAGTGTATCAAGATGTTATGAGAAACTAGCAAAGTGTCCATTATAGAAACTAGCAAAGTGTCCATTATAGAAGTACAATTCCCTAATAATTTTTTTAAATAAAATTCATTTTCTTTTTGACAGATGAAAGATGCCATTGCCACATTAACCTCTACAGACCTCTACCACTTAATGAGTAGCTTATTTTTAACTAAGTTAAACCAGGGGATGAGTCCCTTTGTTTAACACTTCTTAAAGTACAAGTTAACATCCGGCCTTTATCTAATTGCTATCAAGGACATTAGCCTATTTGGCTCTAGCATGATTCAATTGTGTGAGGTCATGTAGCCAACTGTAATAACTTAAAGTGCTTCACTTAGTGATAAGAAAATGTAGTAACATGCTCTTAGGTTTGTTAGTTATTGCCTAAGGTCATACTTTTTGATGAGGCCATTTGCTCAAGTTTGTTGTCAGGGCACTAAACTGAACTCACATTTTTAAGTCTTTCAATGTAAGAAACATAATGAGTATTTAGAAATTATGCTTGTATTTCAACCCCCTTTTCAAAGTTGATTTTTCTTGTTTGTACCACTTGTTAGTGGAGCTAGAAATAGACCTAATATTATCTTGTCACTAAAGAATATGGAGATTATTCAGTTCTGTTGCTAAAGACAAGTTTTTTAAACTTTTAGCAAAATAAAATCTGCCTTAAAAATATATGTATGTAAAAAAGAAAGGATGTGCGTGTGTGTGTATGTGTGTATTTTTACTTGGATTTCAAATCCTTCTGTCTTCTCTCATAAATGACCAGATGAGAGCAGACTCCTCTAAGACCACCCTTTGTGTCCCTCACGAGCATGTGTGGCTTCATTAGATTGCTCAACCACCTGGTGTGGAATCTCTGGTCTCAGGAGACTTTCTCAGCATCTGGCGTTCACTATGATCTTTGTGTATGTAGGCTTAATCTTTTTATTGACATTTTGTAAAGAAAAAGAATGTGGAACAAATTAGGAAATATATAGAACAATATGAAGTAAATCTACAATGGGTCTAATGTGCCATAGTATTTCACAATATTTGGCTGAAATAAATAGATCAGTAACTATTTCAAATTATTTTATAACTTATAATGTATATGGTACCATAATGTATATGTATTATACAAAGTGTCATTGTTAGGATATTAATCTATATATAGTCAAACCATTGTTTTCTGTAAAAAAATCTGAATGTTATCAACAATTAAGTAAACTTGCACTTTGTGATGTCATTTTAACATACTAACATTTTCGGATGATCTGATAGTAAAACAAGAAATCTTATCAGATTTGTAAAAGATAATGTTGTGTTTCTGAGCTACAGATTATGGGATAATGAATTAAAGTGAATGTTTTTATATCACAGAAATACTAACAAACTTTATAATATCCTGAAAAAAAACTTTATAATATCCTGAAAAAAATAAAGGGAGTTTTTTGGAATTTATAACCAAATTAGTTACAATGAAAACAGTAGTTTCATGGCTTTTTGAAATATAAAAATCCATTTTTACGACCTTGAAATTATAAAATAAAGTTTTTTGTAGGATAAATATTTTTCTGCAATTCTATAAATCATCCTGTGTGTTTAAGATACAACATAGTGAGTGCCCTGTACAGAAAATAAAATGATGCAGTGCTATAAAAACATTCTTCTATGTATTTATGGATATGGTCATTCCATGTGCTGGTAGTTGATATTTTATTAGAGGTAAGTTAAGAATAAGTTGTTTGTATCTACTTAATTCAGGTAAACTAGTCATTCAATTTCATAATGTGTATATTTACCTATGGCATGAGCAGGGATTGATAGCATATGTAATAGAACTATAGATGAAGATAGTGAAATTTCTACTCAGAGTCCAGGAGATAGAGGCTGACTTTCATCTTAACCTGCTGACTGCTGAGAGATCCGGATGGCTATTCATATCACATACTCATAGCTCAGAGTACAATCACTGTGTGCAGCTAGTAGACACATTGCTATCCTAACTGAGACAAAGGTTAACAGCAGCACTGAACACTAATTTAATATAACAGAGTCACTAAGTATGATTCTCGCAGATGAAGATAAACCTCAAATTTGTGGAGTGAGTAGCATCATCATTTATTATTGTGATAATTGAGAGTGGTCAGTACTCTGAACACTAATGACTGAGTCTTTCAGTTGTTACCTTTTGTGACTGTATTTTGATGTCAACTAAAACTGATAATTTAGCCAAGTGTGGTGGCACATGCCTTTAATCCCAGCACTCAGGAAGCACAGGTAGAAGGATTGTCATGAGTTCTAGGCCACCCTGAGACTATATAGTGAATTCCAGGTCAGCCTGTGCTAGAGCAAGACCCTACCTCAAAACAACACAAGAATAATGATAATCTTATCAAGATTTCACAGTTATGTGTCTTATTGGATATGTAATTTCATTTCTTATTGTCTAGTAGGAAGCAGCCCAGAAAAAAAGAACCTTTTTAATTATTTATTTATTTATTTGAGAGGGAGGAGAAAGGACACATCAGGGCTTCTAGCCATTGTAAATGAACTCCAGGCACATGTGCTAGCCATATTGTACATCTGGCTTTATGTAGGTACATAGGAATTGAACCCAGGCCTACAGGCTTTGCAAGCAAGTGCTTTAACCACTTTACTATCTTCCCAGCCCAAAAAGAACCTTTAAAGAAATAAAATAAAATAAATAATAAATAAATAAATAAATAAATAAAATAAAAATAAATAAATAAATAAAATAAATAAAAAAGATAGGAAAAAACTTTTACTGAAAATGTTTTTGACCATTTAAGGTTATTTCTAGTTTTGCCACTGTAAAAGTGTGAAGTGTGCCGGGTGTGGTGGCACACGCCTTTAATCCCAACATGGGAGGCAGAGGTAGAAGGATCACCGTGAGTTCAAGGCCACCCTGAGAATACAGAGTGAATTCCACGTCAGCCTGGGCTAGAGTGAGACCCTACCTCAAAAAAAATTAAAAAAAGTGTGAAGTGTGCTTTTTTTAATACTTTCAAGCATGTATATAATGTATTTTTATCTCATCCCCACCTAATTGCCCTCTCTTTTCTCCCACCCTCTTAGTAATAAAACTGTTCCTCCCAATTAATCCCCATCCCACTTTCAAGCCTTGTTTGTTTTTTGTTTTGTTTTGTTTTGCTTTGACCAACCCAGTTAATTAGAATTGTTTGTATGAGTATGGGTGGGAGGTTATTTGCTGGAGTCTAGGCAAATTACTAATGGCTGTACCAATGAAAAACATGGCTCCATCTCCCCCAGCTGACATTAGCTACTCTGCGCAATGTGGATCTTACCAGCCCTGCCCCCATCCATGATGAAATATTATTGACAGGCTCAATTTTGTAAATTTGTGAATATAAAAGCCATGTTATATCCCCAAGACAGCATTTCATGGCCCTCCTACCCATCCTCATGCTTTTATGTTCTTTCTATCCTTTCTCCCACCAAGTTCGCTGCACCTTGGAGAGGGTGGTTTAGATATCCTGTTTAGGCATGAAGATACAATAGTCACTTGTTCTCAGTAACTGCTAGCTATGATCTCTGTGCTAACCTCTGCCCATTACAGAAAGAAACTCCTGTGATCTAGACTGTGAGCAACACTAATCTATGGGAGCAACGTAAATATTTAGAGGACATTTAGACATCCTATCCATTTAGCATAGCAACAGTTCCCTCCTAGGGTCAATGTCCCTACCCACAGACTTTTGACTAGGCTTACAGAACCAGGCATGAATTTCCTTCTGTGGAGTAGGCCTCAAGTCCAATTAAAAAGCAATTGGCCAGGCATGGTGGCACAGGCCTTTAATCCCAGCACTTGGGAGGCAGAGATCGGAGGATCGCTGTGAGTTCAAGGCCACCCTGAGACTACATAGTGAATTCCAGGTCAGCCTGGGCTATAGCAAGACCCTACCTCGAACCCCCCCCCAAAAAAAAAATAATAAATAAAGCAATTGGTTACTTCCACAATAAACATGCCACTTGTGCACTACTAGGCACATCTGGCCTAGAAGGTCAGCTATAAAGTAAGTACATAGGGTCCACACCTGAGTAGAACTGTTGATGACCTAGAAGTTCAGTTATGAAGTAAGCACACGGGGTCCACAGCTGGGTAGAATTTATGATGATCTTTTCCCGCAGCAGTTTGCATAGCACCTTCCAGTACAAAGAAGTCTAGCCAACATGGAGGAAACCTCTAGCCCAGTTCCAACTTTCTCTACATTCTGCAACTAAATTATGTGGTGTCCTCAGGGATATGGACTTACCATCAGTATTAGTCAGGGTTCTCTAGTAGAACAGAATGAATTATTTTAAAAGGGAATTTATTCGACTAGCTTACAGTATTCTAACAGCAGTTGCAGGCCCAAAAATCAAGGAACCCGGTAGCTTCTCATTCCACGTGGCTAAATGGCTCAGCAGTCCCAATCCAGCACTGAAAGCCTATAGGCTTCCTGAGGAGCGGCCGGTCTTCAATCCATGTGGGCCTTCAGTTGATGCTGGTCTTCAGTCCACACTGGAAGGCAGCAAGCAGCTCCAGCAGCCAAGTGGAAGGAAGGGGCTCTTTTCACCCAGAGCTTTCTTATATGAAGTTCCCATCTGAGAGAAACTCTGGGGGAAGGGCTCATTCTGGGGAAAGGACTTCTTCCTTCAGTTAATCCTTCCTGGAAGCAACCTCAGAGACCCACCCAAAAGGGATTTATGTAGATTACTAAACAGATCAAGTTGACAACACTTTAACCATCACAAGTCCACCCCTTGTCAACTTGACACCAAACCATATCTCCTTACATCATACTTCATTTCAAATGAAAACAGTAACAAGCTCATAATTCTGCCTAACTTGCTTGGTATAACTATCTATCACACATACAACCGGAAACACAAAATCTTTCCCCCAACACAAAGCAATGTTCCTTGGGGAATGCTTGATCTCTAAAATAATAGGCCTAATATAAATTCAACAAGTTAGCTAGTCATACAATTTTAATATTGGTGTAGATATGTACAAACACTGTATCAAGGTAGGACAGAAACATGGCAATTACAGTCCTCGTTTCTTGTAACTGGTCACATGGCCTTAGCTGGTATTTGTAATTATCTCCTTCTACTACCCATTCTGTATTTCCTCCACCTTCAGCAAGCACCTCAGCAGGTCTTGGTTCTTTACCTGGAGGGGTGACCCATACGTTCATTCCTGAAGGATCTGGGCCATTTATCACACTACCTCAATTGGGTTGTTACAGTTGTCCATTGACTTTGATAACAGGGCATGGTAACACCAAGAGACACCCTACAGGATCTCCTGTATTCCAGACATACTCTTCCTTGCCTTCATTGTCCCTGTACTCCAGACATACTCTTCCTTGTCTTCATTGTGGAGGAGCAGTTCAATTTCCCCCTGGTAGTCTGGATCAATCACCCCTTCTAACTTTGTAACCCCTTTCTTAGCCTGTTCATTCAAGGGCATCAGGAGCCCAAAATGGCCAGGGGGAAGTCTTAGCTTCCAGTTCAATTGGAATGTTATTTCTGCCTCCTGGCAAAAGCACTCCCCCCTCTGGCACCAAGAACTCTAGGCCAGCAGCGCATTGTGGGAACAAAATTTGGCTTGAGGTGATGGTAAGTGGTACCATTCCTAGTTCTACCCCTTGATTCCTGGACATGTGAATCTGGGCTATAGGAGAAACAGCACCATATATAAGATGATGATTCAGAGCATATGCAGCCTGCTGGAGGGCACTGCCTCAGCCCTCCAAGCTACTGCTACCTACTTGGTGCTATAGATGTTTCTTTAAAAGGCCATTCCACCATTCTATCAATGCAGCTGCTTCAGGGTAGTCAGCCACATGGTAAGACCAGTGAATTCCATGATCATGAGCCCACTGCCATACTTCCTTGCCTGTGAAGTGAGTTCCTTGGTCAGAAGCAATGCTGTGAGGAGTACCATGATGGTGAATAAGGCATTCTGTAAGCTGATGGATAGTAGCTTTTGGCAGAGGCACTACATGCAGGAAAGATAAATGCATACCCAGAAGAAGTGTCTATTCTGGTAGGGACCAAACACTGCCCTTTCCATGATGGAAGAGGTCCAATATAGTCAACCTGCCACCAGGTTGCTGGCTGGTCACCCCGAAGAATACTACCATATCAGGGGCTCAGAGTTGGTCTGTGCTGCAGGCAGGTTTGGCACTCAGCAGCAGCTGTAGCCAGGTCAGCCTTAGTGGAAGTCCATGTTGTTGGGCCCACGCATAGCCTGCATCTCTGCCACCATGGCCACTTTGTTCATGGGCCCATTGGGCAATGACAGGGGTGTCTGAGGAAAAATGTTGACCACTATCCACAGAATGGGTCAGCTTATCTACTTGATTATTAAAGTCATCCTCCAATGAGGTCACCTTCTGATGAGCATTAACATGGGACACAAGTATCTTTATATCCTTAGCCCATTCAGAGAGTTCTATCCACATATACCTTCCCCAAATGTCCTTCTCACTAATTCTCCAACTGTGCTCTTTCTAAGTCCCGGACCATCCAGCCAAACCATTGGCCATAGCCCATGAATCAGTGTATAACCACACATCTGGCCATTTTCCCTTCCAAGCAAAATGTACAACCATGTACACTGCCCAAAGTTCTGCTCATTGTGAAGACTTCCCTTTACCACAGTTCTTCAGAGTTGTCCCAGAAAGTGGCTGTAATGCTGCAGCTGTCCACTTCTGGGAGGTGCCGCATAATGTGCTATACCACCTGTAAATGATGCCCTGGTCCTCTCCTCCTCAATTGATCATGGGGCACACCCCATGATGCCATAGGTGCATGCTTGGGGGCAGGAGGCATTGTAACAGGAGTAGAAACCATAGGCATTTGGGCAACTTCCTCATCTAACTTACTTGTGCCTTCAGGGCCTCCTCGAGCCTGATCATGTATATACCACTTTCACTTGATGATGGACTGCTGTTGTGCACGTCCAACTTTATGGCCTGGTGGGTCAGATAACACCCAGCTCATAATGGGCAGCTCAGGTCGCACAGTAACTTGATGGCCCATTGTCAAACGTTCAGTTTCCACTAAGGCCCAATAGCAGGCCAAGAGCTGTCTCTCAAGGGGACAATAGTTGTCTGCAGATGATGGCAGGGCCTTGCTCCAAAATCCCAAGAGCCTCCACTGTGATTTGTTATGGGGCCCAGTGTTGCACAAGTAAGGCCATCAACTCACAGGATGTGAGGCAAAGTTTTATTGGTAAAAAAGAAAAGAAAAAGAAGAAAATCTGGAATATCAGGTCTGCATCCACAGGTCAGAAGCTCAGGGTGCAGCCCTGAACTGTTCAGAGTGTCAGCTTTTATTGGAAATAACCACATGATGTTTATTTTTTAAAAAAAGATGGGAATTAAAGCATAAATCAGTTACAGGAAGCGCCTGGGGGGTGTGAGGTAGGCCTGTGACCAGGAGCCTGCCAATGTCCCACTTATCTGTCATTAAGGATTTTGCTCAACAATGCAGGCCCAGGGTAATGCTACTCAGACCAACAGAGCCTCCTTTTTATCTACCATCCCCATCTGCTTAAACAAGTGTTTCATTTCTTTCTTTTATGACCTCCTACAAGGAAGTGACTTCTATTTTTCTCTAAGCTCAGTTTACATATTTACCTATGGGGGCCTGCCTATCCTTATGTCTGGTTGTGTGCCTAGAGGCAAAGGTGGGTGGGCACTGAGAAGCATCAGCACCTCCTGCTGATTCCTCAGACAAAAGATTAATTCCCTCAGGCAAGGGTGGGGTGGGAAATACCTCAGGGTGTGAAGGTGGAGATACAACTGCTAAGGGAGGGGAGGTCACATTCTCATTCAAAACAACTTCTTCAGAACCTGAGAGTTCAGTGTCTCCAGAATCTTCAGAGTCTTCCCCACATATCCCCATCCCAAGTCATAGGTTTCCACTCTTTTCCAATCAGTGCACTTACTTTAACTTCTGATAGGTGTGAGGCTGGTATTTGAGTTTACATTGCAAGTTAGCCAATCTTACAATGAGAACTTGGGTTTGCTTTTTTGCTTTTTGAGCCCTGTTCTGGCTAAAAAGGAGACTCTCCTCCAGGGCACCCTTAAGCTTGGAATTTTCCTTTCTGAGCTCTTAACAGTTTATCCAGAGATGCTAGAAGTAACCAACCAGCATCATCATTTGTCTTACTTTTCCACAAATATTCAAATGTTTTAACTAAAGAGCCACTGAATTCCTTGCTCTTCACAAGATATGACTCAGGATTACTAAATACATCTATCTCATAGAGTTCTTTAAATAGTCCATACCATGGATTATTAGTGCCCTCCTTATTACCAGTAAAAATGCTTTCCTTATTACCAGTACAGTCTTTAGTAGCACTGAAGTTGGAGACCCAACCCCAGATAGTCTCAAGCCCACAAGAAAAATCCATCCTTACAATTCTGTTTCTCTAGAACCACTCTTGATACCAACACTGATGTAAACACACAGATTTAAAAATTCAAAACTAGAATCTGCAAATGAGAGAGAACACGCATTTGTATTTTGAGCCTAGATCACCTCGCTTAATATGATCTTTTCTAGTTCCATTCATTTTCCTGCAAATTTCTTAATTTCATTTTTCTTTATAGCTAAATAAAGCTTCATTGTATACATGTGCTACATCTTCATTGTCCATTCGTCAATTGATGGCATTGTGGTGGTTTGGATTAAATATCCCCCATAAACTCATGGGTTTTGAATGCTTGGTTCCCAGGTTGTTTTGTTTGGGGGTTGAGAGGTAGAGCCTTGCTGAAGGAGATAATATTCTTGGGGGCAGCCTAGGGGTTTTCTCCCCTTGCCAGAGCTCAGCTCACTCTTGAAGCCTCTGCTCCTGCCATGCTTTTCCCTGCCAACATGAAACTTCCCTGTAAGACTGTAAGCCAAAATAAACTCTATCCTACCACCAGCTGCTTTTGGTCAGGTGTTTTGTCCCAGCAACATGAAGGTAACTACAAGCATTGAGGCGTATTCCATTTCCTACCTATTGTGAATAGAGCAGTAGTAAACACGAATGAGCAAGTATCTCAGTACAGTATAGCATCCTTAGGGTGTATGCCCAGGAGTAGTGTAGGTGGATCATATGGTAGTTGTGTTTTTAGCTGTTTCAGAAACCTCCACACTGATCTCAATAATTGTTGCATCAGTTGGCACTCCCACCAACAGTGAATAAGGATCCGTCTTTTCCCATCCTCTCATTGGCATTTTTGATGCCATTTTGACCAGAGTGAAATAGAATCTCAAAGAGGTTTTATTTTTTTAATATTATTTATTTATTTGCAAGCAGAGAAAGAGGAACAATGGGCATGCCAGAGCATCTTGTCACTGCAAACAAACTCCAGATACAAACAGTATTTTGTGCATCTGGCTTTATGTAAGTACTGGGGAATCAAACGCAGGCTGTCAGGCTTTGCAGCAAGCACCTTTAAGTGCTGAGCCACCTCACCAACCCTCAAAGTAGTTACAAATTATATTTTCCTGATGAACAAGGATGCTGAACAGTTTTTTTAATATTTATTAGCTGTTTGTGCTTCATCTTTTGAGAATTCTCTGCTTAGTTCCATAGCCCATTTTTATTGGGTTGTTTGCTTTCTCAGTACTTGTGTGAGTTCTTTGTATACCCTAGATGTTAATCCTCTGTCACATGTATATGTGACAAAGATTTTCTCCCATTCTATTGGTGTCTTTTCAGTCAGTAGACTGTTGCTTTTGCTATACAAATTTTAATTTTATATGGCCTGCTTTTCAATTATTGAGTGACTGAGTCATATAGAAAGTCCTTAACTATGCCTATATCCTATGATGTACTTCTTCGCTTTTTCTTTAGCAGTCTCAGAGTTTCAGTTCTCATATTGTGATCCATCTGAAGTTGATTTTTGTGCAGAGTGAGAGTTAAGCATCTCACTCCCTACTTCTACATATCCATAAAATTCTCTTTTAAAAATATTTTTGTTTTACTTTTTATGTGTATGCATGTTTTGTATGTATATGATGTGTATGTATGAGCACATGCTTGCCACTGCACATGTGTGGAGATCAGAGGGCAACCTCAGGGTGTTTCTCCCCTCTCCTTCCATCCTATCAGACAGGTCTCTCTTGCCACTACTGTTTGCAAGCTTATGGATCCTGGCTCTGCCTTCCATTGCTATAGGTACATTGGTCTCACAGACATGTATACCACCTTCCATCTGGCTTTATGTGGGCAATGAGAAAGATCAAACTCAGGCCACAGACTTACAAGCAAGTGCCTTATCTACTGAGCTATCTCACAGCTCCAGAAGTGTTCTTTTTTCTAATTTTTATTTAATTTTTCCATTTTTTTATATTTTCATATGGGTATGTAATGAATTAATGGATGTCCCTACTCATTTGAAATGATGTACCCTGTCCTACTTATGGAATAAGTTTAAAGTGACTTTAAAAGCCAGGTAGTTCATTATTTTTCCAAATTATTCAGGATTATGGCATACCGAAGGTTTTTTTTATTTTGTTTGGAGGTGGCTTTGTCCAAGTATGCCTGCTACTCGGATACCAAATGAAAAAAATGTTAAGTCATTCTCTACAGTTGGACTTGGTTAAAATTATTAATTTTCATTGATTGGCAATCCTTAAGTAGGAACTTTAGCTGATTGTTTTTATTAATTTTGAAGGTTTAACAATGCCACCTTTTATTACCAAGTTATATGATAAAATAATTAGAGTGAAGATAATTACATTTTCATGTATGATCACAGAACATACCAATAATGAAAACTTGAGTACTTGGTCACCTGGTAGTGTGGGTTGAAGCATACTGAGTAGAATGTTCTTGCATTCATTTTGTTTTATTTTGTGTTGTTTTGTTTTCTTTGAAACTGGATCTCACTTTGTAATTCAGGCTAGCCTTAAAGCTCTTATCTTCTTCCATATATATCTACTAAGTACTGGGATTACAGGCATGTGACACCATATATAAACTCTTCCTATATCACATGCAGAAGTTTGGGCCCCTTATAATATGTAAAGGAGGAGAAGATTTTGAAGAAAGGTTTTCAGGATTCACCAACAATTTTTAAGGTTTTGTTCTAAGCCTCTCAATTGTTTGTATTTAACATAAGTTTTTCTTAAATGTTAAGTAGTAACCTAAAACAGTTTGTTTTTAATTTTTAACTTTTTATTGATATCCTTCATTCATATAGACAGTGTGCTATGATCAAATTCCCCTCCCACAACCCTTCTTCTTTCTAACTAGCCTCTCTGTTTTGATATCATCTTTTTTTTCCCTTCCTACTTTACAGATTGATATGATAGCATCAGCCACTGTGAGGTCATGAATATCACAGCCACGTTGTGTCTGCAACAGTATTTCAAAGTACTCCTCCCCTTTTTTAGGCTCTTATGTTCTTTCCACTACCTCTTCTAAAATGGTCCCTGAGTGTTAGAGGCTATGATAGTGATAGAGATACCTCACTTAGTGTTGAACATACCACTGACAATTCTTCTCAGCATTTTGATGAGTTTTGAGTCACCCCATTGGTCACCTCCATCAAAAATAGAAGCTTCAGGCTGGAGAAATGGCTTAGCAGTTAAGTGCTTGCCTGTGAAGCCTAAGGACCCTGGTTGAAGGCTCGATTCCCCAGGACCCCCTTAAGCCAGATGCACAATGGGCGCATATATCTGGAGTTCGTTTGCAGTGGCTGGAGGCCCTGGCATGTCCATTCTCTCTCTATCTATCTGCCTCTTTCTCTTTCTGTCTGTCTCTCTCAAATAAATAAATAAAACAAAAAAATAAAATAAATAGAAGCTTCTCTAATCAAAAGTGAGAGTAAAATTAATATATGGGCATAAACATAAGTATTTAGAGGGCAGTTTGTTAGACATTATATACCCATTTAGCCAGACAACAGAAGTAATTTCCCCTTAAGGCTTATGACTTGATTAGGTTTTCAATAACAGGCAGAATTCCCTCCCATGGAACAGGCCTCAAATCCAATTACACAGCACTTGGTTTCCCCATGTCCCCCAGACATGCCACCATTGCACACTAGTTGGTATGTTTGGCTAAAGCACTTTTTAAAGCCATATATATTTTTCAATCAAATAGTGATTGTATGTGAAGACTGGACAGTTTAGAATAAATATGGCCAAAACTACTACTGGGTTGTTTTAACTACAAAATGTTCTCTGGAGAAGAGCAGATAGTATAGAAAAATTATCTAAGTTGTTCTACAGAAAGATAGGGCTATAGACATAGACTAGAGCAGGCACAGATGGGTGTTCTCTTGTCAGTTTCTTCTTGGTCTTCCCTAGAAAGAAGATGTCCATTGGTTCAATTGTCAGGTTCTACTCGGGTTAACGTTTTACTTCTCTTCTTGATATCATTTTCTTTCTTTCATGTTAAAGTTTAGTGAAGTTATAAAGTTTTAAAATATAAAGGATCTTAAGATCATATTCAGTTCTGTCTCATTGCTATTTACAATGAAGAATTCACTTCCCCACTTTGCCTGTGGTCCATACACCTTTGTCAGAGTGCAATAAAACAAACCAGAGGGCTGGAGAGATGGCTTAGTGGTTAAGCACTTGCCTGTGAAGCCTAAGGATCCCGGTTCGAGGCTCAATTCCCCAGGACCCACATTAGCCAGATGCACGGGGCGGGGGAGGGGGGGACATGCATCTGGAGTTCATTTGCAGTGGCTAAAGCCCTGGCACGCCCATTCTCTCTCTCTCTCTCTCTCTCCCTTCCTCCCTCCCTCCCTCCTTCTCTCTGTCTGTCACTCTCAAATAAATAAATAAAAATAAACAAAAAATTTTAAATAAATAACCAGATCAAGAAAAGTGTTTCTAAGACTGTGATGCAAAGAAAGTTTAAATTTCATCATACTTGGAAAGGTGACCATTTCTTTCTGGGAAGCTGTGTGTGAAAAGACATGTAGAAGCTTACATCAGCAATAGGCAGAATGAGGCAGAGTTGTCATTCCATGTCAGTTTTCTCCCTTGGGGATTCTGACCTGACTTCAGGGCTTAAAGTGGTATTATACCTTCCTTAGTCCTCAGCAGAGGAAGAGAATTGTGGAATGGAAGTTTGACTTAATAAGTTGTTCCTGACAAATACTTCAGGAAGCTCTAGCCATCACCTACTAATTCAAGAGTAGATTGTTGTCAACAAAATGTAATTGTGGAGTATTTTGGATCCACAAAACATAATTGTGGAGTATTTTGGATTGGAGGCAGTAATTCGAAACAATATTAGTCAAGGTCTGGAAGGTGTTTGGAAGTTTCTGCTTTTTTTGTTCATTTTTATTTATTTATTTGAGAGTGACAGAGAGAGAGAGAATGGGAGCACCAGGGCTTCCAGCCACTGCAAATGAACTCCGGACGCGTGTGCCTCCTTGTGCATCTGGCTAACATGGGTCCTGGGGAATCAAGCCTCGAACCGGGGTCCTTAGGCTTCACAGGCAAGCACTTAACCACTAAGCCATCTCTCCAGCCCCAAGTTTCTACTTTTTAAGTTTGTTTTCTGAATTTGAGAGGAGTGGATAAGAAATAAGAGACCAAGAGTAGAATATAGAAAAATGTCTTTGAATTCATATTGTTTAGCATTCTTTGTTTTTTAAAGAGATAATTCATATTGTAAGCTGAGTTACAAAAAGGTTTTTTTGTTTGTTTTGGTGTATCCCAAGAAGCCAAAAATATGAAGAAAAATTTAAGACGAGAGTGAAAAAATCATGCTTAAGAATAATGATGGAGAAGATGGTTGAAAGAGTTACCAGTAAAATGCTTGAAATTATTATACTCACTTCAGTATTACAGTATTACCCCTTTCTCTTGCAGGCAGTGTCAAAGAAACTGGAACATTTTGTATTTTGATTTGTGTTCTCTGACTTTTCAAGCCACAGAGCAGAGTACCAAAGAAACCTATTGTGCATCAAGAACTGAGACTCGCTCATATTTTCTCATTGATTTCTAGGTTCACAAGAAGCATGTGAGGTAGATAGCATTTCCTTAGCACATGAGGAAACAGACTAGGGCAGACACATAGTTTTCCTTTAATTACATTTGTCTTGGAACTAGGATTTAAACTTAGTCTATGTATCCCATGATTTTACCTTTTTTTTTTTAATATAGTGCTTCAGTGCTCATTTAAAAATAAAATAAACTTGTGCAGGCCAGGTATAGTGCTGTATGCCTTTAATCCCAGCACTCAAGAGGCAGAGGTGAAGATTGCCATGAGTCCAAGGCCAGCCTGGGGTTACAGAGTGAATTCCAGGTCAGTCTGGGCTAGAGTAGACCCTACCTCAATGGGGGGGGGGGGGACCTTGTGTAGTAGTTACTTTTCTTGCTGTAACAAATACCTGGTAAAAACCTTAAGAAAGGAGGGGTTTCTTTTGGTTCATAATTTGATGTGGTAAAGTCATGGCAGCAGGAAGATAAAGTGGCATATTGCATCTGCAATCAGGAAGCAGAGATGAACGAATGTTGTACAATTCACTGTCTCCTTTTTATTCCATTCAGAACATCAGTCTGTGAAATAGTGCCAGGCACATTTAGGGTGGGTCTTCCCACTTCAAGTAACCTAATCTAGAAAACTTTTCACAGATAAGGCCAGAAGTTTTATTTCCATCTTAATTTTGAATTCCATAAAGAAGATAAGATTAACTAACACAACATGGTTCTTTTTATTCATTTTTTTCTTTAATTACATTCACCCTCAGCTTGCTTTATTTATGCTAAGGATCAAACCCAAAGCCTTATGCAGGCTCATCAGGAAAGAGTGCTATATCCCCAGCAAAATTTGGTTCTACACAGCAATGATTAATAGAAAATATTTCTCCATTACCACAGAGCTCACTAATCATTAAGTCAACAAATATTTAACAAATACATACTAAATACATATCAACGTACTAAATAGAAATGGGCACTTTATGATTTCTCCTCCAAAGATATCTTTTTTATTGACAATTTCTATAAATATCGACAAAAACATCTATCTTGAAAATGTAATTCTGTGGATAACTTTAGCAGTGTATACACAACCTTAATTTTTCAGATTATATATATTTTCCTCACAGAAAGCACTATCTTCACTGTGAATTATTCATGCAAATTTGGTTCCTGGATATGCACACAGTGCCCTCAGTCACTTAGGAAGTTCTAGTAATGGAAATATGTTTTCATGACAGCTTAAATTAGGGGACAGCAATCTACTGCCATTTGGCCAAATCTGCCAGCAACCTGGTTTTATAAATAAAGTCCTATTGGAACAGAAGTCACACTCATTTATTTATATATTTTCTAAAGTTGCTTTTGTGCTACATAATAACTAGTTGTAACAAATCATATGGCTTATGCAGCTGAAAATTTTGCTGTCTTGTCCTTTAATGAAAAAAAAAAATGACTCATCCTTGGGTCAGATCAATGTTTGAAAGTAATTCTAAAACGTGTGTGTGGGGGGGTGTGGGTGTGTGTGTGTGTACACATATATAGATGAAAGCATACGTAAAAGTTATTTTGAAAATTGTATGTTATGTGATATCTGTTCCACTATATTCCCTGTAGCCTAAACTCTTGCCCTGGATATTAAATATTAGTATTATATTCCTGGTAATATATCTAGAAGATCAGTTTGGTCTTAATATTTAAGTTATAGATAATTATTCTTCCTTGGATTAAGAACTTAAGTTAGATTTAATGTATCTGTCACATATTCACATATTTGAAAATCAAGTTTCTCTTGATGTAAGCTATACCAGTGGTTCTCAAACTTTAATTTGCCTTAAAACCATGTAGAAACTGATTCGTTTCTGATTCAGTGGGTCTGATGTGTAATTGACTTCCTAACAAATAAGTGATTCTGTCACTCTTAGTCTGGGACCACTGTAGTAGACTTTGAAGATAGTAAAAATAAATAAATAAATAATAGCAGAGACCCTTGAAAGCATTCACTGAGGTCACTTGAGATTTCTAAAATTGTACCTTCTTTTCCCTCAGTGGGTCCTATGGCATTAGATTTTTGAGGTTTCATTTGTCAAAATTGTTAGCCCTTGAGTATTACTAACACAAATATTGATGTGTAGCTTTGGCCTGTTAGCTATCAATGGAAATCAGAAAATCAATAAACTTAATAGCTGTTCATTACACAGTTGATGCATTTGCAGGACTATGTTGAGTACTGTCAGTGAATAATCAATCCAGTCAAAAACTATTATCACTGCCAGAATTTTTTTATAATATACTATTTTATTTATGACTTTATATAGCTACTGCAGCACTTTTTTATGAGGCAAACATTTGTCTTGTGTGATTCATGCTGCTTATCATTACAGTCATTCCACCCAGCTAGCATACCTGTTATCATGGAGGGCTTCCTATAGAGGCACCCTCTCTTGAGATAAGCAGGGTTCTAGCTTTTAAACCAGCAGCATATTCACTCAGCCACAAGAGTTCCTGCTGTGTGCTAAATACTCTGGGAGCATACATCTCTGATTCCCTCTGTATTTTATCACCTAAACTACTTATAAGAAGTATAAAATAAATATCAGAGTTCAGGTCAATAGAAATTTGATAAGGCTACATAGTGATGGCATGTGAGCTAAATTTTGCAAAAGTAATATTCTTTTCAGGGATACTAGATGACAGGGACACCAAGCCTGAGGAAAGAACATGGAGAGAAGTGCTGCAAACTGTCCAGAGTCCAGAATAGCATTTCCAGTGGCTTTAAGGTTAAATGGAGGATTTCTGGAAAAGGAAGATACCAAGCTAAGTATACAAGAACTAATAAAGTGTTATGTAGATGAAAGGAGAGAGTTCCAGATAAATGCATCTGTATTCATAATTTGCTTCTCCAACTTCTCTTTCTTATTATACTGCTCTTGACTGAGTTCAGAAGCACATTTGCACTAATCTGGTAAAATTAATTAGGAAGTCAGTTTGTGGAGCATGAAAATTTTATTTTAATTGATTAAAACTTTTTGGTAAAGCCCTTTGAGTCTGGTGGCTATAAAAATTGCTGCTCCCACTTTGAGGAGATTGCTCAGTGGTTGAAGACACTTGGCTTGCAAAGCCTGCTGGCATGGATTCAGTTCTTCAGCCACTTACATAAAACCACAAGGCACTTGTTAACAGTAGCAAGAGACCCTGGCATGCATACACACACACACACACACACACACACACACACACACACACACACATACAGAAATAAATTTGTAAGTGCAAATAATTCATTTGCTTTATAGAAGACTACTAAGTCTACTCATTTCAATTTTTATCTTCATGATCCTTTACTTATTGTAATCTCAATAATACATTTAATTTGAATTGATCCAACATTAATTTTTGTTGCATTCAGAATTTACAATCTGTTGTATTTAGAACTTACATGCTCTATAACCCAAGAAATGGAAACTTTTCCTTAGCTACCACCCCTCCAAATATGACTCATCAGATCATTCCAGACTATGCCTTTCAGCAACATTCAAACCAACTGCCCATTTAATATAATTTCCCTACGAGCCCTAGCTCTTTTTCTTCTACCCAATCTTCAAATATCTTCGTTCACTCTTCTGTTCTCTACTTTTCTCCTCCAGTGTCTTTATCATTTTTCATCAGTGCATTGCTTTACATATGCTTTGTGTTTCCAAATTCATATCTTTATCCCAGGGTCTCTTTTCTGAACTATAGACTTGAAGAGTCTTCTTAACAAAAAGTATCTCAAATCCATCATCTTCAGAATTGAACTGTAAACCCTGTTCCTGTCTTCCTCGCATTAATGAATAAGCTACCATCTATCCCTTTAGTTACTTGATCCAGAAACTTTAAGTTAGCCTCTTTCTGTATTTCTGTTATCCTCCCTCAAAATTTCTGTTGACCCTGCATCCAAAGAATGTCTCTATCTTCTGTATTAATCCTGGACCACACCTAGACTCACAGTTAACTTGATTATCTATACTCTGTTTGTTCACATGACCAGTGGCTACTATAAACTGAATGCTCTCGGAAGATCCCTCTAACAAGCTTGTACTTAAAGTAAACTTAGCATCCAAAGAAAATTCCAGGTAGAGCAAACAGCTTTTCTATAGATCCTAAGATGAAAATTAAGCCTAGAGTATGTTAGAGCCATGAAGCAGGTCAGTGCAGACAGGGAAAGGATTCGATGAGAGATTTGCTTGAAGAATTTAACAGAAACCAGATTATATAGGGCTTGAACAATAAGAGTATGGAATGTGGGTTTTGTTTTAAATGCGGAAAGGGCAATGAAAAGTGATCATTTGAATTTAGGAGGTAAGAAGGAAAACTTGAGGATATGGATGAATCTAGAGATTTGGTCAGATGGCAAGACCAAACCTAATGATTTCAGGGTCATAAATATCATTTGAAGGCCATCAGAAACATTTTGATGCTATGAACTATCGAGAGTACATATACAGAGAAAGAAGCCTGGGACTGAGCTTTATTATGTCCGAACATTCACAGGAGTCAGTATAGGAAAATGAGAGATTATGACCAGTGAGAAGAAAAAAATGAGAAATGTATAATGTCATGAAAGCCAAGTTAAAAAAGTATTCCAAGAGTGAGGAAGTAGGTACATATACTGAATAATGAGTGGGAGGAGAAATAGAAATGTAATCTTTCTCCTACAAAGGTCATATGGAGTACTTTCAGAAACAATGAAAGTGGAACTTTTAGGCACTATCTAGAAATTCTTATGAGAGTCAAATATCTTTTTTTCATGATATTTTACAAAAGAAAGAACTCTCCAAGAGTTTTCTGCCCTGATAAAAGCACCTTCTTTAACTTATCTCCTTATTTAACAAATATTTCCTGGATTTCTTGTGGATGTTTGGTATGATCCCAACACTGTTCTTGTTAAACTTTAAAACATATGGTTAGATACATAATTTATTCTGGCTTGGCCCATTTCTGTTTTGAGGGAAAACCTTAACATGGTTGATAACCATTTGTCATAAGTCAGGTTCTCTTGAAGCTTATTGCTGGGCAGTGGCTCTGAGTAAACAGACACAGGGGATAAGTATGTCTGTCTTCTTAGCAGTGTACACATGAAGGAACAGTGGTCTTGTGTAATAGAATCCTCCTTTCTGCAGTTGTCACTTTTGAACAGACTTTTTGCAATAAGCAATTCTTGTTTGAAGTAGATACTAACTTTATGAATGTATATAGTATACAAGATTGTGAAGTTGGGACAGCAGAGAGACACTGAAAACTTACCTTCCATTTTCTGAGCATTTTGATCAGATGGCTTTCTGGCATGTTGTACAGTAATTGCTCCCGGGGTCTTGTTTTACTGTCTGGCTAACCACTGTCGTATTGCTTCTGGACTATTGACTTCATGTCCATCTGCCTGCCAGGATCAAACCCTGAGTCAGCTGGTAAAAACCTTTCTTGAAATGTTTCAAATTAATTGTGGGTTTGCAGTGGTTTCATTTTCAAAGGTTATATGCTAGTTGGATGAGTAGGCCTGGAAGTGTATTCTGCATATATGTGTGTATACATACACATAGTTATGCACCTACGAACCTTAGTGCTTATGAGTTGAAGTGTTATTGAAATAGTTGATTCTCCATCTGGGCCCTTGTCTCTCCAACTGAAGAATGGAATGGACAGATGGTGAAGGGTGAACAAACAAGGATTTATTTGCATAGAAATAGAACACCCTGAACAAAAGCTGGATGGTAGGTAGCAGTAGTTTTGTCAATCAAGAGGACAAAGGTTGGTGTTACAGCTCTGACTCAGTGGCTGCGGGTTTGCTGACCAAGAAGGCATGAAGATGAAGCCCTTGACAGGCTTTGGGTTACCAGACAAGAGAAGGTACCATCACATGTAATCGCTGTGGGGATTTAGCAGGCCTCGAGGTACTAGCCAGGAAGGGTTGCCATTCACAGCTCTAAATCTTAGTAGGCTTCAAAATAACAGCCAAGAAGGATCCTGTCAAAGGACAAACCAGGACCTGCTGGTCTCTCTCCAAGGCAGCAATAGGTCTGGGTGCCAAGGGTAGAGGTCCAAGGACAAGAACATGTGCAACTACTTGAGCAAAAGCAGGGCTCTCAGAGCAGGTGTGACAGCCCTAGCATTCCTACAGGAATGGCTTAGGGGTACAGCCACAGGTCTTCCCTTTATACCTTCCAGCAAATGGACAAAACTGAGAAGCCAAGTGCAGGAAGTATGCAGACACAGATTGATCCTGATTTGTCGTGCAAATTAGGTGAAAAATCACAGGAACCAATCAGAATAGTTTATAAGCCCCTTCAAGAGTTCAAATGTTACTCTTAAGGCACTTCTACTCCTGTTACCATGGTAACTATCAAGTAGCTGCTCCAACTTTCAAAAAGAAAGCAGTTACTTTCTCCTTACAGGGCAAAATAACTGACCAGAAGCAATTTACAGAAGGAAAAGGGTCTACAGTTCCAAAGGCTAGAATCTACCACAGAGGGGAAAGCATGGCAGGAGCAGGAAGCCTCAGCCACAGCATCACAGCAGCAGGGAGGAAGTACAGAGAGTTGCAGCACATGAGGAGAGCTATAGCCTCAAGCCCAAGCCCCCCACCCACCCATCCCAGTGACACACTTCCTCCAGCAAGGCTTCACCTTCCAGAGGTTCCAAACCTTCCCAACAAGAAGCACCCTCTGGGGATTCAAACACATGAGCCTTTGCAAAACATCTTATATTAAAACCACCACTCAGCTTTCAGAAGGCCTCATGCAGGAAGCATTGCAGTTTGTGCCGGATGTTTCTCTGTGTAGTTACTAGCTCCAATCACAGTCCAAGGTCCCTTTCTTCCCATTAGCTCTACTTTTTAGAAAAAAAAAAAAAGTCTTTTGCTTAGATTAGAGTAGAATGCTTGCCCAACATAAGTAGTGCTTTCTGGTGAGTCAGTTACAGTTTACAAGTTTCTCTGCATGTAGAGACTCATTACAGATTTTCTGCTGAGATTTTGAGAAACTTGCAGAACAATTGCCTGTAGCACTACTGTCCTCCCCCATCTTCAAAGATCAAATGTCTTTAGAATACCAGTTATTTATTAGTGTATGGTGTGAATACCTAAGAATTAAATGTAAGAAGTTGGGGCTGGAGAGATGGCAGTGCTGAGTTGCAAATCTTTATAGCCTGGGTTTTATTCCCCACTACCCACATAAAACCAGATACACAAAGTGGTGCATGCATCTGAAGTTTGTGTGCAGTGGCAAGAGGCACTAATGTGCCCATTTTCTCTCTCCTTATCTCTTTCTCAAATATATGTACTTGAAAATAAATAATAAAATATTTTTAATATAATAAATATTAATAAATTGCTCAGAAATGTTGTGTCATGGTTTGAGATTATTCTCTAGAGCTACTATGTTCCCAGCCTAGTCCCTGACAGCTGTACATGTGACATTCAGGGCAGATATAAAGGCTCGGTTACCATCTCATCTTACCTGGAAATAGAAGTTGAACAGGGGTACACACACACTGGTGGCAGTAGACACATTCTGTATCTTGATCGTGGTGGTACTTATCCAACTTTAGCATTCATCAAAGTAGGTGACTTTATTTTAGGTAAGTTAGACCTTAATAAAGCTAATTTTTTGTTTTGTTTTTCAAGGTAGGGTCTTGCTCTAGCCCAGGCTGACCTGGAATTTACTATGTAGTCTCAGGGTGGCCTTGAACTCATGGCAGCCCTCATACCTCTGCCTCCTGAGTGCTAAGATTAAAGGCATGTGCCACCATGCCTAGATAATAAAACTAATTTTTAAAATTGGATATTCAGTGTTTAGTGGTTTCTTTAAAACCTTATGAATTTATGTGTTGCATTACATTTAACAAAATATTCTGCTTTTAAGGAAAGAGAAAATAATATCCTGTCCCATTTGTCAATACCTTTCAATTCTGTCACTGTTTAAAAGACCAAAATTATGTAAAATTGCAAAATATGTAAAATTACCACACATAACTATTCACCATCTAAGGTTACCAGATATACAAAAACATACAATGGGAAGCACATAGAATGTGAAGTAAAAGAATTAGTACTTCATTCCAACCATGGCTTTTATGATCTTATCTGTCTTAAACTTTTAGATAGTGGTATTGTTTATTACCAAAAGTTACTATATGGAGTGATCAAATGAAATCACAGATAGAAAGGTGCTTTGGAAACACAGTAAGTCCCTATACCTGCCAACTACCCAAGTCTTCTTATAACTACTTATAAATAAGAGTTCAAGTTTGCCCATGGGCTCTTACAGAACAGATACTGTGTGTGTGTGTGTGTGTGTGTGTGTGTGTGTGTGTGTGTGTGTGTGTGTTTTCAACCAGAAATACCCTGGTATATAGCTATCCCTGTAACATGAAATCATATTGACTGAAATAACTTCATTTCCTATTTCTGAGCTGCAAGATTTTTATCAGAGAACTTATGGCAATATGAGGTTATAGACTGTTTCCTCTAAGTTTCTGAGTCCAAACACATATTTATAAGAAGGTATATTGGAATTTATATCTTCCTACTGATTATTCTCATGCTCAAATACAAATATGTTGTCTCTCTACTTATTCTGGAAGTAAAGGAAGACATTACAAAGACTTGGTGTTAGCCTGTCTGCTTGTCCTGGCATACAAAATCTCCTGGTTCAGGAAATCAAGTCCTTATAAAATATAGTCTCACTGCTGTAATCCTTGCAAGATTCCCTATTACAGATGAAGACTAATATAGAACTAGTTACAAAAGATAGTATAAGATGAAAACAAGCCACTCATCTTCTCTGTATCTTAAGAAGTTAGTGGTTCAAACATTTATCTTAAA
Organism: Dipus sagitta; assembly: GCA_036346955.1. Lineage (NCBI taxonomy): Eukaryota > Metazoa > Chordata > Mammalia > Rodentia > Dipodidae > Dipus > Dipus sagitta. Next base: position 66,826,726 of record CM070781.1, read on the forward strand.
AAATCTTTTGCATATGCTTCCTACTTCCAATCCCCATCCCATAGTGTTAGGGGTAGATGTAACTATGTAAGTCCAAGGATAAGGCTGGCACTAACATCAAGACTGCCAACATTGTCTAGGTAAGTGTTACCTTCATGAATCTCAGTTATACAGAACATAACTTGCAGAGGCATTGCTGGGAAGCTGCAGGAAGAGAAGCTGAGGATTTGGTTTAATCTCCTTTGCACCGGGAGAGAGTGTAGCTAGAGCTGTGGGGGAATCTAAGGAGAATATATCATGTCACCTTCTCCAAGATAATTAACTGAATGTGTTATCTGTTAGTTCAATATGTATTTCTGAAAAAAGATCTCTTAATTTTATTATCATTTTTAATAACCCAATGCTTCTACTTTATAAAGTATGACACCCTGAAGTTACTGTGTGTACTTATAAACATTTTTGTAAAAGTAATTTTTTTCATCCATTACTCTATTTCTAACTCACTGGTTTTCATATTTTAACATATTTTGAAATAAAGCTAGGATAAAGATATAGCTCATTGGTAGAGAACTTGCATAGAAGGTGCTAGGCACTGGGTTTAAATACAAGATGGTTGTCCTAGGTCAAGAATGCAAAGATCTTGAAATTTAAAATTCTTTATATTTTAATTGGCCACTATTAATATACTTGTTTTCTCTAATTTAAAAAAAAAACAGCCTTAATATATGTGTTACATTTTTATTATAAAAATCGTAAAGATATCTTTGTATTTCAACTTGCATGTCAGTATGAATTTATGAGATCTATTTTTTATATGAATACCTGTGTTTTATGATGTATGTGGTATGTTTATTATATCTACATTTGACTACATTACATATTTACAGAGATTTATATAAAGGCTTTAGAAAACAGACATGGTCAGTCATGGGTATTAGTTATATAGAAAGGTTATTGAGGATGCGGAGATATGAAAGATAGAAGAACCAAGTAATTGCCTCTAGGATCAGAGCACAAAGCATTAGTTTGGATTTTACAAGGCCAGCCAGCAACAAAAGAGCAGTAATTTATGAGCTCAGCGTAAAAGAATAGCATAATTGCATTAAAAATTAATGCTAATGAACACTAAAATGGGGAAGGTGGTTATGATGAAAGTTTGTATTCATCTTCCCGGGTTTGAATGATGGCTAGTGGCTTGATTAATGGCTTAATTTCTATCAATTAGCGGGGAAAAATCTCCTGTGAGACAAGGGTAAATTGAGCATTGAATTACATATCTTGCTTTTGTGTGCTAAGAAAAAAGAGCTGTGTATCTCTGATAGTAGCCACAGTGACAAATATGGTGTGCCCCGAGATGTCTGCATTAGCTCTCCTGACAAGCAGGTTGTGTGTGGTTATGGGGTTTTTGGAGATGGCTGGCAGACAGCATTTACTATGAGTTCCTTAAAAACATACAGCTCTTCATCTACAGAATTTTAATTAGAGTCAATATGAGTTCTAGAATTAAAAGGAACAGCAAACAGCAGTGGCAGCATCTTCTGTTTGGACCCTCTGATATGGTATTCATCAGAGTATACTTTTCAACCCTGTTAAATAAGAAAACTTACAACAGCTGTAGCTCTGTTGGAATTGTTATTTCTTATCACTGTTAAAAATGGACTCAACTGGTGTAGAGAGATGGCTAAGCAGTTAAGGCACATGCCTGCAAAGCTAAAGGACCCCTGTTCGATTCCCCAGGACCCATGTAAGCCAGATGCACAAGGTGGCGCATGTATCTGAAGGTTGTTTGCAGTGTCTGGAGGCCCTGGTGCGCTCTCTCTCTCCCTCTCTCTCTCTCTCTCTCTCTCTCTCCTTCCTTCCCTCCCTCCCTCCCTCCGTCACTCCCTGTGTCTTTCTCACAAATAAAAATAAAATATTTTTTTAAATGTACTCAACTATCCATGTTTCCAGGGTTGAACTAGCATAAAGCAGCAGACCATAAAGTGGGATCACATAGCAGTCAAATTCAGTGGAAGGGTTTGAAAAGACCACTCTGTAATCCAGGTCAGGATAATGGCGGGAGAGCAAGACCATACATGGCACATCACCTCTAAAGTAGAGAGCTGCATGACATTTTGCTGAATGAATACACATTAAGATGCAGAGAAAATCCAATACTGGGTGCATGTGTTACTTGCAAGAAATGGATGGGGTGGTGGAATCATTCATTGTTTGTTGTCAGTGGCTGGGAAATAATGACTAGATCACAGTTCAAAGATTAGATGCCAGTTCTGCCACCACCTAGCCATATGACCTTGGCCAAGTTACTTAATCACCTTCATTTTCTCATCCTTACAATGAGAATGATACTGTTATCCCTATCTGTTAAGGTAAGGTAAATGAGACAACTCAAGTGAAGCCCTTACCCCAGGGTGCCTTCAGTGTAACTTGGCTGTTGCTGCCCTTTTTAGTCCTTCCAGAATAGCTCCATGAAAACAGCCTCCATGATGGTCCCCACTAGAAAGGCACTGCAAATAAGGACCAAAACAATGATTTCTATGCACTAGGGTAAATACATTCTTTAAAAAAAAATGGTTTGAGGCCTGGGGTGATGGCTCAAAGGTTAAAGGTACTTGCTTACAAAGCCTGTCAGCCCAGGTTCAGTTCCCTAGTGCCCACATTAAGGCAGATGCACAAAGTGGCACATGCACCTGAAGTGTTTGCAGCTGCAAGAGACCCTGGTCTGCCACATTCATTCTCATTTTCTCTTTCTATCTGCATAGGTAGATGATAGGTAGATAGATAGTAGATAGACAGATAGATATAGATTAGATATAGATATAGATATAATGGGAGGGAGGGAAGGAAGGAAGTTAAAGAAAGGTTTCTTCCACTCCAGTTAGATAAGCCAAGAGACATCCATCAGGAAATGGCAAAACTTTGTCTCTGGAATCACTGGAAGCTGGTAGCTATGACAGGAAAGCAGTGCTTCCCTACTCAACCTGTAGCTGCCAGTGGGGTGGTGAGGACCCCTGTGTCCTGGGCTAATACAATTGAGTAAGGCCTTTTATGCCTTCTCAAAGAAGTGCACAGGCCTGCCCTCCACTGCTTTTATTCCCAGTCCCCTCTGGCAGTCATTTGCATGTGCTGCACACCACAGACGTGTGAAACTGGTTAAACTCAAACAGGTTGCAAGCTTCAGTGTCTTCAGTACTAGAACTAAATTAGCACTAAACGTTTAGCTGTGGTAGCTTTCCTTTGTGAGTGCTTTTAATGGCACCTATCCTGATCTGAGCACAGCCATATCACCCAGGTCCTCAGGGCTGCTCTTCAGGCCATCCTTCTCTGCTGGAGTGTCACCATGTCAGAGAGTTCTTCCCTATTTACCCCACCTAAGATATCTCCCTTCTTCCATCCTGGCCCTCTGCCCCATTGTTTGTCATAATATCATATTGCTTATTTACTTACTACTTAAAATGTAAGTTCCATGAGAGAGGAAACTGAAATCCCTTTCTATTCACAGTATGTGGAACCGTGGCTTGTACATTGAATGTGCTCAAATTTGTGACTAGAATAAGAGTGAGAGAGGGAAGCGCTTACCTTTCCTCTGATGGTTAAGTCATTTTTAACCTCATTCCACAGACAAGAGAGCTGAGCCCAGTGTAGCTTGAAACCATTTGCCAAGGCTACAACAGCTTATAAGTAGTAGACACAGTTCAACCCAGACTTCTTAAAACTAAAACTTACAGATATTTAATTTTTAAGTTAGAAAAGTTTATAGTTTAATGCCATTTAATTGTCAATTATTCAACAAATGTGTATGGATTGTTTACTACATAACAGAGAACCCATCAGTCAGGTGTGGAGGAGCACAGAGTATGTCCCCTCTGACGAGGTAAATGAAGCTGCCACTCTGAAACAGAGACTACTATCACAGCAAGGCAACGTAGACTAGGGATCAGGTGAATCATGAAAGAAAGAACAAGGTAGGGCATCAAGAAAACATGGGCATTATGTATGGTCTTCAGTAATGGGGAGGATTCAGAATAGGTGAGAGCTTTTCAGGTGGGAGGAGATGAGGTACTCAGTGTCCTGCTTTTTTTTCTTTCTTCCTTTCTTTCTTTCTCTCTTTCTTCCTTTCTTTCTTTCTTTCTTTCTTTCTTTCGTTCGTTTTTCTTCCAAAGTAGGGTTTCATTCTAACCCAGGCTGACCTGGAATTCACTATGTAATCTCAGGGTGGCCTCAAACCCACAGCGATCCTCCCACGCCTGGCTTGCTTTTTGTTTTTAATAAAAACGAAATGACTTGATGCCCAAGTCTCTTGCACTAACTAAAATGTTTTGGAATAGTCACACTGAAATTCTCCTGTTAATTATCCTGATGTGATAAGCAGCTTAATATGAAGTGAATTTGTGGTGGCCCCCATCTATGGGGTTGTTGTGAGAGACACTTCAGTCAACAGCCTCGGCTTCCTTCTTGACTCCACACTTGTAACAAGCTTCCAGAAGACTACTAGACAGACCCTGTTCCAGCTAAGAAGTTTTCTCATATGAGTTGTAGAGTTCTCCAAGAGCATGGGCTGTAAGAACAACCCTAAAATATTGGGATTGTGAGGCAGGGAGAGATAGCTTCATGAATAAAGCTCTTACTGGACAATTGTGAGGTTCAGATTTGCATCCCAGCACCCTCTTAAATACCAGGGCATAATGGCCTGCCTGTAATCTCAGCATGCAGAAGGCAGACATAGAGAATCCCAGGGGCAGGCAGGGTAGCTAGACTGGCTGAATCTGTGAGCTCTGGACTGAAGTGAGAGACCCTTCCACAGAAAAATAGAGGCGAGTGATCAAAAAGGACACCAAATGTCATTGTTAACCTCTGGCCTCCATACACACATGTGCTCACATGCATACACATGCAAAAAAAAAGTTGCAATGGTAGATTAGATGGATTTGTATGCTTTTTAAAAGAACCATTGAAGTTTTATATATTGTGTTTGTTTGTTTGTTTGTTTCAAGATAGGGTCTCACTCTAGCTCAGGCTGACCTGGAATTCACTATGTAGTCTCAGAGAACTTATGGCAAGCTTCTACCTCTTCCTCCCAAGTGCTGGGGTTAAAGGCATGTACCACCACACCCGGCTTGAAGTTATATTTTTAAAAGGAAAAAAAATGGTTATATTTTGTTAAAATTTGTGATTATGAAAATTGTCTTAATAATTTTTAAATTATAAGGCAAGGTCTATAGCCCAAGCTGGCTTCCAGCTCTCTTTGTAGCTGAAGATGATCTTGAACTTCTGATTCTCCTTACACCTCCACCTCCTCAGTGGCCTGTACTACTCTGCCCAGTTTATGTGATGCTGGTAGGGATCAACTCAAGGCTTTGGGCATGCTAAGCAAGCACTCTCCCAACCGAGCTATATCCCTAGTCACCCCAGGGACGTTTCAGGAGGCATTTGGTGTTTGGCTACAAGTGCCCCTGGGCAACCAGCTTTACCACATTCGTATGTTTTCTTTTTCTTCATTCTTGTAAAGCGCTTGGAAATGCTTTATAATGCAAAGATTGGATTTCCTTAAGGGTGTATTTTATACCATAAAAAGGAAGTTTCTAGGGCTGGAGGGATGGCTTAGTGGTTAAGGCGCTTGCTTGCAAAGCCAAAGGACCAAGGTTCAATTCCCCAGGACCCATATTAGCCAGATACACAAGGGGGCACACATGTCTGGAATTTGTTTGCAGTGGCTGAAGGCCCTGGCACGCCCATTCTCACTCACTCACTCTTTCACTCACTCAAATAAATAAATAATAAAATAATTTTTTTAGTAAAGGAATTTTATGGATGTTTCCATTCTTGAATAATATTTGAGTCAATTTAATCCAAATGATATTTTGTATTATTCATGTGTTTATAGCAATACTATTGGTATATAATTTTTTTTCCTGGAACAATATTAACTCAATAACCTGGGCCAACTGACCCAAATTATTTCTAACATAAATTGCATTTTAATTTTGAGTAAGTTCACAAAATATTAACATTTAGAAAGATTCATTTGAAGATGAGGTCTTCTCATATGTTCAGCTTTCTTTCATGAAAAGCAAGGTGTCCTCTTCCCAGTCTTGCATCTTGGGCAATAGTGCCACCTGCTGTTATCAGCCTGGTTCTGCTGTTACAGGGGACCCTTTTAAATTAATCTAAAAATGCAGTACAGACTGAGATTTCGTCTTTTCAGAGGAAAAGTTTGCATTAGACTTAAACTTCTCTGTCTAGTAATTTTTAGTTTGTATGTTATTTGATATATAATTTTTTAAAATTGCTAATGCTATAACTTGAAATTGTCAAATATAACTTGAAGTAGTAGGAAAGCTGGTTTTTATAACATCAACAGTAATTAAAACATTTATTTTTATCACAAAAGAACAAATGTTTTCTATTAACTTAGTATTGATTTTTTGTTCTCTAATAATATAGCTTTTTGATTCCATTATTTTTTATTTTACTATGAAATATATATCTCCTCCACTGACTCCTAGCAAACATGAAATTCATTTTATTTACCAGTACTGTACTTATAAAAACTGCTAAATGACAATAGATATATTTCCTTTTTAATGTTTTTCCATCACAATGCTTTTACTTTTAAATATTTATAGTGTGTATGTATGTGTGAATGTGCATGCACACATGCCTCTTGTTGCTACAAATGAATGCCAGACACTAACATCCCTTTTTGCATCCAGCCTATGTGGAAGGCTTGGGAGTTTAACCTGGGGTAGCAGACTTTGCAAGCAACTGCCCTTAACCACTAAGCAATTTTCCATTGTTCTAGTAACTCTTTTTTTCCATGCTTAGGATCAACCTCTCTGCTACTGAGCTACAGACCAGCCCTTCCCTCGTATTTCTTTTTATTTTGAGACAGGGTATCACTAAGTTACTCAGACTAGCCTTGAGCTCACCCTGTAGCCCAGGCTGGCTTTGAACTTATGATTCTCCTGCATCAGACTCCAAATAGCTGGGATTACAGGCCTGTACTGTTACACTCTACCTCAAGTAACTTTGTTGTCTTTATTTTGTACCTTGAAGCTGACAACTATAAGATGCTTTGTATGAATTAATGTGAGCATATAAAATATAACTAGTTTAAAATCATGTGTCTCTTAATCTTAAAATTGGAACAGAATTTTTTAATGGGCATATATAACTTAAGATGCTGAATTTGAAATGATGTAACACATTTGTAACATATTATTGGTATGTTTCCTTCTGCTTCCTAAAATGACAAGGTTATGCCCAAGATGTGCATTTGTGTACATTGGTAGAATTTAAATATGAAGCAATTTAAAATATTTTAATGTCTCTTATTTTTAAACAATATAGAGCTGAGCTATTATAAAGCTGAAAATGTAAATCTCCCATGCATCTTACAATTTCTAATTTAAATATCACTGTCACAGAGAATGGTTTAAGTATTAAAAGATGAAAGCTATGTTGGTTTATTTTCATATTGTAAGTCAGGAAACCGGCTTTCTCCTATCTGCCCTGTCACCTTGTTAGCTCTGAGGTGATTTTTTAAGAAGACAGTGTTCTGGTTTCTCTAATCTTTCTCCTTCTTTCCTTTATAATTTCTACAGTGCTATTTTAATAAGCATCCCAGCCCTTTAACTGGCTTCTATGATAATACATGTTTTTGTATTAGACACTGGCTATATTTCCAAATTTAAAGCTACAAACACTACAAGCTTTAGAGATCAGTCCTGTTTGTGAGTTCACCTCTGACATTTAATACTAATGATGTGCTCTGCAAATCCAAATGAGAGACTATGTTTTAAAAAAAAAATCCAAGTAATCCAGCAGCAGATACAGATGAGACATTACCCTAAAGTCAGAAATAAGGTCTGTTGGTTGAGAATTAGTGATAGTGAAGTAATCTTAGCAAAACTAACTAGGAAAAACTAACTAGGACCCATGCCAAAAAAAAGTCTTCATATTTACATTAAAGTACCTATTTTAATTTTTCTCTGTTATTATAACATTCATAAATGTGGAATTATAATTACTATCTACTGATAGGGAGTGTGTTATATTAAAACATTAGCTGGACAAAGAGTCTCTCACTTCCTATGCTTAGTACTTGCATAATTAAAATATAGAGGAGTTTCACTCAAAAGCTAATAGATCTGTTGCTGTTCTGTAGTACTCCATCCATGCCTGCAAATAATATAGGAAAATGTGTTTCTCTAGAAATGGTGGTATTGGATGGGGCGGCTGTGAGGAACACATTCTGAGAGGAGCAATCTTCCCTGTTAAAAAGAAAAAAAAAAGCGGGCTGGAGGGATGGCTTAGCACTTAAGGCGGTTGCCTGCAAGGTCAAAGGACCCAGGTTCAATTCCCCCAGGACCCACATTAGCCAGATGCACAAGAGGGCACAGGCGTCTGGAGTTCATTTGCAGTGGCTGGAGGCCCTGGTGCGACCATTCTCTCTCTCTCTCTCTCTCTCTCTCTCTCTCTCTCTCCCCCAAATAAATAAATAAATAAAAATGAAACATTTTTAAAAAAGAAAAAGACACACTTGCACAAAACTACACAATTATAATTTGTGACTGCCAAAACTTGAAAGTTTTTAAGAAAATAGTAATTTAGATTGAAATTTCAACTTTTTATATTTACCTCAATAAATAGCAGTAGTTGTCTATTTCAGGTTAGATCTTGAAGGATGCAAAGGTTACCTTAATATAAATAATTCTAGCTTCTTGTCAACTTATTTTAGACAGTTATTTATTGAAAGTAAATTTAGCCATTATCCCAAGATCTTTAGGTACCTCACTTGAGTAGACAGTGGTCTTGATCTTAAGGTGTTTTAGCTGAGTAGAGAATGATTGTTAGGTATCTTAGATGAGTAGACAGTGGTCTGGAATAAATAACCCCCTTTCTTCACTAGATAAATGGCCATAAAGGGAAGAGTAGTAGCCTGTAAATGATAAAAGAGACTAAAAATCCCTACCAACCAAATATGATGTGTGGTCCTTGTTTGTATCCTGTTCAGACAAGCCTACTGTAGAAATGTATATATCTCTTTAGACAGTGAAAACCAAACATGGGTCATGGAAATGACATTAAGGAACTGCTGGTGATATTTTAGGCCTGAAAAAAATATTACAGTTACATTATTGTTGTTTTGCATTCTCTATTTGAGATGATCACTAAAATATTTCAGGGTATCAGCATACTCTCTGACTGTTACATAGTATACTCTCTTGGAGTTACTTTTACATACACTACCACGTTTCCACCCAAAAATGTAAAGGTGGGAATGAATAGACTAAGAAAAACACTAAGTTAACAATTATGGAAATTGAATCATGGTGCTGAGGGTTTATTGTGCTTTTTACTCCTTTTGTATATTTTTCCATAATAAAATGTTGAGATAAAAGTAGAGGAGGAAAAAGCCCTCCTGCAAGATTAGCTTAGCTTAGATAAGATCATAATGGCAGTGCCTCCACACTGTATGTTTTAGGTGAGAATATTAGTTCCTAGGCATAATGTATTATTGAAACTCATGGGGGAAATTTTTTATTATAGCTTAACTAAAATGTATTTCTTTTCATCCAGTTACATTTTGTAAATAGTCAAGTCTCATCATAGAAAGTAAGAACATAACATAAGGTCTAGTGTTTATAATAAGCTTACACCAAGATACACTGACATTATACTCTCTTTTTTAGACCAAGCCACCCTGGTAGAACAAGTCAAAAGAGTAAAAGAAATTGAAGCAATTGAAAGCGGTTCTTTTATTCAGCAGACATTCAGATCAAGTAAAGAAGTCAAGAAGGTAAGTTTTCATCTAGCCATTGTGAAGAAAACTTTGGATTCCAACTGCAAAGATGCCTTCGTCACAGATTCTACTTAGATGTGAGCACTTCTTCTAATAGGTAGATGAACTCAGGGGAGAGTGTATCAGGCAGGTTATAGAGGGACTGAACCAGTGAGGATCCATTCAAGCTTAACTTGTATAAAAACCCTGCAAAAATAGATCTGATACCATGTTGATTTTAAAGCTTACCAAGATAACTAAGGTGTCACCATGGGTAGTTCTATAACAGTAATATAAAATTCATGAATGTTCTTTCATATGTTCTTTACAGACAGACTCATCTATTCTTTTGAATTGATAATCCTGGATAAAAGGAAGACTGGCATGGTGGTACACACCTTTAGTCCTAGCACTTGGGAGGCTAAGGTAGAAGGATTGCTGTGAGTTCGAGGCCAGCCTAGGCAAGAGTGAGGCCCTGCCTTGAACAAAAAAAGTTAGAACAGGACTTTAATAAAACTGTTGCCCAAATGATGACACATCTCTAGTCCTTGCCCAGATGTGTGTCACTTACCTGATTATAGTAAGAGGAGCTTTGAATGAGATTTATTTCTGTGGAATTCTTTATGATTCTTTCACTCATTAGTAAGACTACCTTTAGGAATTTATATTCCATTAGTAGGACTGCCATTCTAGAAAATAGAAGTATTTTTCAATAACATTCATATAATGAAAATGTGTGTGCTCAGCACTTGTTCTAAAGTATTCCACTTGTGCAAATGTTCTAATAACTGCATAATATCCTGATGATGAATACCATAATTCATTTCTTTTTTCTCTATTAAATATTTAAGTAATATTTTGAGCTATCCTTTATATATTTGCAAATATCTATGATCATTCCCTTAAAATTTTCAAGATGAGGTTCCTTGTTATAGTTTACATATTTCAAAAGGGATCCTCAGGCTGGGGAGATGGATCAGCAGTTAAAGGTGCTTGCTTAGAAAGTCTACTGGCCCAAATTCGATTCTCCAGTATACATGTAAAGCCATATGCACAAAGGAGTATGTATCTTGTTCATTTGCAGCAACAAGAGGAACTGCACATGCCCGTATTCATATTCATTCTCTTTCTCTTTCTCTCTCTCTCTCTCTCTCTCTCTCTCTCTCTCTCTGTGTGTGTGTGTGTGTGTGTGTGTGTGTCTGTCTGTCTGTCTGTCTGTCTGTCTCTCAAGTAAATAAAAATAGATGATATCTTTTTATTTATTTGATAGAGAGAGAAAGAGGCAGATAGAGAGAATGGGCATTCCAGGGGCTCTAGCCACTGTAAACAAACTCCAGACACATGTGCCACCTTGCTCATCTGGCTTACCTGGGTACTAGGGAATTGAGTCTGTGTCCTTAGGCTTCACAGGAATGCACCTTAACCACTAAGCCATCTCTCCAGACCAATAATATTTTTTAAGTGATCTTCTAAAAATATTGTACTAATTCAGATTCTACCCAAGAGTACAAGGAAATGCCTGCCTGTTATATAATTGTTGACACAAAAGCCCTGTTGGGCTTTTTCATTTACCGAACTGGTATATCACAATAATCACTTTGTTCTTATGAGCATTTCTGTGTTGCTAGTAAAATGAAACTCTGAATTACTGTATACTTTTTAAAATAATTCAATCTGAAGACATGAGTTAAGTATTTCATGCATGCCTTGACCGAGGACTAGATGGGCTTGGACAATCCATGGTCCCTCTGTCATCAGGTTCAGCTTCTTGCAGCTGTATTACCACCCCTTATACTCAGCACTGACATGAGTACTCATTCATCTGAAGTTTCCCATTTTGTGCAGTATCCTGCTTTTGCATAGTATAAAGCCTCTATTTATCCCAATACAATAACTGAGTTTAAAATGTTCCCTTTCTGGTGTTTGCTTTCTGAATGTTATCTGACTTCTCACTTCTTGTTAGGTGCTCTTATAATCCACTAGTGTTTTCTTTCTGTGGATATGATTATTCTCCTCTAGGCAGTATACTGGATTTTCTGCTAAACCCCATCTTGTTTGGTACTAAGTATTTAAACTTATTTTTAAGTAATTTTTTAAGATTTACTCATTAGAGATAGAGATAGTGAGTGTGAGAGAGAATGGGCCCACCAAGGCCTCTAGCCACTATACACGAACTCCAGACTCATGCACCACCAGGTGCATCTGGCTTACTTGGGACCTGGAGAATTGAACCTGGGTCCTTGGGGTGCACAGACAAATACCTTAACTGCTAAGCCATCTCTTCAGCCCTTAAACTTATTCTTAATTTAGTATTTCTCCTTCAGTAAAGCATGCATTATAAATTGGGGAGTGATATCAATTGGAGAACATGCTAAAAGTCTCAGAAGATGATGTTTACCTTGATGAATATACAGGGAAGTTTTAACCATCCAGCAGTAACTCCACTTCAGAACGGTCAGAACAGTGATAGGCCAACAAGAATAGACATGTACTCTACTGAAATATAAGACAAGGGACAATTTATTAGCTTTCTAGTTCAGAAATGTCTATGTCTGTAATGTAAGACAAGGATTCAGAATGCCCAAGATGATAAATCTTATAAGAAGATTACTTGGCAAAGAGAAGTAAGATATCCTGAGGTCCATTTGGTCCAGATAATGGAAGATATTATGGGCTCTTCTGGCTACAGAGCAAAGACTAAATCACCCATAACCCAACTTTCAACATCTTCTGGACAGTTCTGTGCACTTGATATAAAGTTGATATCTCTTTTGGCCAGGATAGACACGTCTTCAGTTTACAGTCTTTTCTCAGCTAGAGAGCTGTTACTCGGGGAAAATGGCATTACCAACGACATCCTAGACACTATGCCTCTTGCAACACATATTGATTTAACTAGATTAACTCTGACAACCTACTTCTCTTCCTCAGTAGATAGAAAATGTGATAGCTCTTGATACATCATTATCCTTACGAGCCAAGATGTAGCTTGTTTTCAGAATATTCTCCAAGAAAGACAGTATCAGTTATTCATTCCTAAGATTGTTGTGTCTGGCAGATGATCATCCCTGTGTTCAAAACAAGAGTAAATAACCCCTATGCAACATGAGCTTTTTGACTTGTTATAAAAGTACATTACCGGGCTGGAGAGATGGCTTAGCGGTTAAGTGCTTACCTGTGAAGCCTAAGGACCCCGGTTCGAGGCTCAATTCCCCAGGACCCACGTTAGCCAGATGCACAAGGGGGCACACGCATCTGGAGTTCGTTTACAGAGGCTGGAAGCTCTGGCGTGCCCATTCTCTCTCTGTCTCTCTCTCTCTCTTTGCCTCCTTCTCTCTGTCGCTGTCAAATAAATAAATAAACAACAAAAAAAAAAACTTTAAAAAAAAAGTAAAAAAAAAAAAAAAAGTAAATTACCCAAACAGAACCACGAGGTGGCAGTGTCTTTCAGAGCCAGAAGTTCTTAGTACCCATACTTCTTTTCATTTTATAATCAAGGCAAAATTTCTTAGATTTCTTCACTTAAGGAAGCAACTAATGATTCTCCCACACAAAACTTTAAACTACCCATTATTAGACAGTGACTTCCATGAAATAAGCCTAATTTTTGAGACATTCAACATACATGTTTACTACGCTTCTGTGTGCCACATAGGTATAATCAAAGAGAGATTAAATGGCTTATATAACAGAATATTCTTTGCCACTTGAACAGGAAGTAGTCACTACTGACTTAAATAGCAACACTGTGCATCTTTGCAAGGCAGGTCAACACAGAATGCTGAGATATGCAGAATGGCATTTTCCCATGGGCCTTGTGAGGCTTGGATTTCACCTCATTGAATTGGCATGCTTTCCACTTTCCTCCATGCATAACATTGAGCATGCCCTATATGTCTGCAAATCATAAATATATCATGAGGGCCAAGATATTGATTTCAAAATAGAAGAAAACTGCCAAATAAAATATAATATATAATGATTTAAATATCTGTAAGTGGACATTATAATTAACATGAACATCACTGATTGTTAGATGTAGTATTCATAAACATGCCCATATTTGGAAACAATTTTTAGAATAGATTTCTCTCATTTTGTAAGAATTCCTGCATATGCATGATGACCATAGAAATCTAGCCTTCAGGACCTATTTGTTACAAGAGTAAATCCCTTCTCTGCATGCAGACCAGTTTCCTTTAGCATGAAAATAAATAAATTCATGTTTTGAATTCAATAAAATGCTTTAAATGCTTAAAAAGGAGAAAGCGATCTTGCCATTAAGAATTAACTGACCATATATAACTGGTATCAGGCTTGCCCTTCACAACTACAGAATTATGAACTTTTTAAGTATCAAACCTTGGGAAACAAAAGGTGATCCCCATACCCACCCCACCTTCTAGCTGTATACAAAGGGGTGATGTGGCTGGATTTAGCCATCAGCAATCCAGGTTCTGAGATGCAATATCCCTCACTGGAAACAATCTACTCTGGCCTCCCTTCTGATCTTCCCAGATCTTTGTACCTACTGTTCCCTGACCAAAGCACTATCTGTTCAGGTCTTAAATTTTAACTCTCAAAAAATGATGCTCAGGCTGGAGAGATGGCTTAGCAGTTAAGGCACTTGCCTGCAAAGCCTAAGGATCAAAATTCAATTCCCAGGACCCATGTAAGCCAGATGCACAAGGTGGCACATGCATCTGGAATTCATTTGCGGTGGCTGGAGGCCCTGGCATGCCAATTCTCTCCCCCCTCACTTTCTCTCTCTCTCTCAAATAAATAAATAAAATATCAAAAAACACTTTTAAAAAAATGATGTTCTGGGGCTGGAGAAATGGCTTAGTGGTTAAGTCACTTGCTAGCAAAGTTAAAGGACCCAGATTCGATTCCCCGATACCCAGATGCCAGACGCACAAGGTGGTACATGAATTTAGAGTTCATTAGCAGGGGCTAGAGGCCCTGGTTCATCCAGTCTTTCTCTCTCTCTTTCTCAAATAAATAAATAATTTTTAATGATATTCTAGTCATCCAATCTAAAGTAGACCCCACCCTTTCCAGTACCCATCATTCTCTATCTGTGCCTTATTTATTCCTTATGTACTACACTTTGTCCTTACGCACTTATTTTGGAATATGGTTATAATGTATAAATGCCATTAACAGCATGTATTTGCCAGTTGATGAAGGAACTATGTCTGTTTTCTTCTCCCTATGTGCCCAGTGCTTACAAGAGTATGCAAAAATACTTGTTAAATTAATGGGTGTCCAATTTGAAGATAAAGTAATATAATAGAAGTTAACTAATCAGCATTATTCATCCTCTAGACATTTTCCCATGGGTCTGATTTGAGCTTCATTGAAAAAAACTGGTTGTTCAGAAGTAAAAAGAAAATGGAACTGAAAAATAATCAGTGGAGAAATTACATTTTAACTGTTAATCTCAGATTCTTATCTAACTTGTTTCATAATGTCCCTGAAACATTAACTGTCAGTCTCTTCTCTGCCCACCTCATTTCTCAGAGAAAAAAAATTAGATTTACCTGAGTAAACATACACTGCTTGCTCCTTCAAGGTAGGAATGATGATTTATCAGCCTTGTGGCCCCAGCACTTAGTACAGTGTGTGGCTCATGGTGAACACTCCGCAAGAATTGAGTCCATGTAGTTAGCACAATAGTTAAAGATTCTTTGTGTTTGTATGTTTGTTTACCAATATGGTAAATATTATGCAATTCTGTGGTTATGCTAAAACCCACTAGATGGGTGAATAGTGTGGTATGTGAATGGTTTGAATGTGAATGTGTGTCCCCCATAGCCTGAGGTATTTTTGATTAAGAATGAGTTTGCCACTTGAGTCTCCAGCAGACAGAGCCCTGCTGGGGAAGGGATGTGGGGGGGGGGGAGGGGCCAGAACTTGAGTCCAGCTCTACTAGGTGTATAGAGAGCCCGTGGGAGCTCTGGCTATTGGTGTTTGCTGGCTGTTTGGTAGTTGTCTCTGCTGTGGATCTATGGAAGGGAGCCAGCTTCTTCTGCCATTGATGGTTGTGGTGGTTTGATTCAAGTGTCCCCCATAAACTTAGGTGTTCTGAATGCTAGGTTCCCAGCTGATGGAGATTTGGGAATTAATGCCTCCTGGAGGCAGTGTATTGTTGGGGTCGGGCTTATGGGTGTTATAGCCAGTTTCCCCATGCCAGTGTTCCTGTTAAACATCTGATGTTGGCCAAAAGGTGATGTCCACCTTCTGCTCATGCCATCATTTTCCCCTCGAGTCTATAAGGCAAAATAAACCTTTTTTCCCCACAAGCTGCTCTTGGCCAGGTGATTTCTGCCAGCAATGCAAACCTGACTGCAACAATGGTGTTTCCCTGGATTCTGTAAACCAGAAATAAACCATTTTCTCCCATAAACTGCTTCTTGCCATATGTTTGTCCAGCAATGAAAAGTAACTGTAACAGGTGTGTGTGTGTGTGTGTGTGTGTGTGTGTGTGTGTGTGTGTGTGTGTGTTAAAGATAACTTTTGGGTTTGCTTTTTATACCTACAGAAGCCAACTAAATATTAGAGCTTGTTTTGGTTATTGGGAATTTCCTAATAGAATATATACATCTCAATAGTGTAAAATAAACACCAATTTCATAAGAAACATGCTGGTCATGAGAAATAATAAACATTTCCTTAGCACATTATATTTCTTTCTTTAAAGAAGCCAGTCATTCCTCATTCAGTAATGTAGAACCTTTCTGAGATGTATATCATCTCAAAGGAGACTGAACAATTATTACTGAACATCAAATATATTAAAGCTAACTTCTAAGTGTGACTTATATTTAAATTATGTGTTGAGCCAGAGGTAGGAGGTACGCCGAGAGTTCGAGTCTACCCTGAGACTACATAGTGAATTCCAGGTCATCCTGATCTAGAGTGAGATCCTGCTTCGGAAAAAAAAAAAAAAAAAAAAAAACGTGTTGTACCTTGCAGTCGGTGGAACCAACTGAGGTGAAGCTTGCAACTGCATCATCAGGACCATCATCAGGACCATCATCAGTAGTTGCTGACCCACCCAGTGTTGAAAAAGAAGTCGACCCCAGCAGCATCCCTACTTCTATCAAGTACCAAGATGACAATTCTCTGGCCCATCCAAATGTAAGACCCTGAAACTTAATGAATATTAGTTGAAGTTTAGCTCGCTGAAATTCATTCACACGGCTGTCTTGTCCTGGCACCGAGAAGACTGTACTAAGAAGTAGGTTGTATGTTCCTACTTGCTAACAATGGGCAACTGACAACCAGGCTTTCGAATCTGTTACATATATTTGAATTTGATATGGTCAGCTCAAGTTTCCTGACTTCTCGAACTATTCTGTGTTTTTTTAAGAGTCTTGTGCTCTGCTGACTGAGCTAGCCAGGTAGCTGTTCTGTATTTTTTAAAAGTGGGGTGGACTGGAAAGATGGCTTAGTGGTTAAGTCCTGCAAAGCCTAAGGATTTATGTTCGACTGCCGAGGTCCACATAAGCCAGGTGCATGGTGACACAAGCGTATAAGGTCACACATGGGCACAAGGGGGTGCATGCATATGGAGTTCAATTGCAGTGGCTGGAGGCTCTGGCTTGTTAATTCTTTTTCTTTCTCTCTCTCTCTCTCTCTCTCTCTCTCTCACACACACACACACTCACACACTCACACACAGCTTGCTCTCACATTTAAAAAAAGGCAGTCTGTTGGGCTTGCTTCAAAAAGAAAAAGAAAAGGGTTTTGTGAATGCTTTTTTTTTTTTTAATTTTATATCAGATATAGAGAGAGAATGGCTGTGCCAGGGCCTTCAGCCACTGCAAATGAACTCCAGACACTTGTGCCACCTTGTGCATCTGGCTTATGTGGGTCCTGGGGAATCAAACCTGGGTCCTTTGGCTTCACAGGCAAATGCCTTAACTGCTAAGCCACCTCTCCAGCCTGTAAATGCTTATTTTAATCTGACTGTAAAAGCTCAAATTCTAGCTCAGCTGTAGTTTGTTCTTAGTGACCATGTCACCAGAACCATATTTCACTGTCTCTATGAAATGGTGTAATTCAGCTGTTTCTCAGAAAGGTTGGAAGAAATACATAGGGTGCAAAATGTCTACAGGTAGCATTGCTATTGTTATTTCTATTACTGTAAGACCTCCTGCCTGTCATTGACTCCCAGGAGAAGTTAGTCACTAAGTGCTATCCATCTCTTGTGCTGAACGATACATTCTGGAAAGGTGGCTTTTGTTATAATACTCCAGGTTACTGGTACACAATAACATTTTTTTTTCCTTTTTCAAATTTCAGTTATTTGTTGAAAAAGCTGAAGCTGAAGAAAAGTGGTTCAAGAGATTAATTGCTCTCCGGCAAGAAAGACTAATGGGTAGTCCTGTGGCCTAAGTAATATACTTATAGTTGAATTGATAGTAACATTGGAAATTTAGGTTTTAAATCCCAATATTAACTTTTACTCTTACAAAGAAGTTGGCTGGTTATATAAAAAGGAAATCTCATTCTTCATGCAGGATTATTTGTTGATTTTTAACTGAATGAAACATTGTGAATGGTGAAACTAATGTAGAATTTACAAATGCATGAAAATGTTATACTGTTAATAAACTCGTCATAAAAAATATCAGTGTTAAAGTAAATGGTCCTCAGTAGTGTTCTCATTACAATCTGAAAATTGTAAAGTTTTGACCCAATATTGATTAGTCATATACATATAAGAAACAAATAGCCAGTCATGGTGGCACATACCTGTAGTCCCAGCACTCAGGAGACTGATGTAGGAAGATTGCTGTGAGTTCAAGGTCAGACTGGGACTACACAGTGAGTGCCAGGTCATTCTGGGCTAGAGTGAGATATGCCTCAAAAAAAAATTTGCTATAAATTTAAACTGTCTTCTATGTATTATTGAAACACTTTTGATCTCACATTCATAAAAACTTATCTCACATTCATAAAAAAAATTTTTTAGGGTTGGAGAGATAGCTTAGTGGTTAAGGTACTTGCCTGCGAAGCCTAAGGACTTAGGTTCGATTCCCCAGAACCCATGTAAGCCAGCTACACATTGTGCCACATGCATCTGGAGTTTGCAGTGGATGGAGGCCCTGGCACACCCATTTTTTTCTCTCTTTCTCTCTGTGTCTTTCTATCTATCTATCTCTTTCTCATAAATAAATAATTTTTTTCAAAAAACGTTCTCTTCTACCAAGTGTGGTTTCACCCCTACAATCCCAGTACTAGGGAGGCTAAGGCACAAAGGACCATAGCAAGTTCTAGGTCAGCCTGGCCTACATAGTGAGACTGTCTGAAAAAAAAATTGTTTTGAAAATTAAATAAGCAGATGGCTTTTGCTTAGAGATCAGTGTGTGGTAGGTGCTTTTTTGAAACCTGTCAGCAGATCCCAGCCAGTGCTGATAGAATCAGATCACTCGCTCACTGTGTCAATCACTGTGTATTGCTGGGACAACATACCTGACAACTTAAAAGGAGTTAGGTTGGCCATGGTTTCAGTTCAGTCCATAGTTACCTGGCTCCATTACTTCTAAGCCTTTGGCAAGGCCAAATGATAAGGGATGGACATGGCAGAGGAGAGCTGCTTACTTCAAGGCAGCCAGGAAGAAAAGAGGCAGAAACAGGAGGAGGCTAAGGACAAGGCCAAACACAGGCATCCTGTAACCTATTTCTTCTCATCAGCCCCACCCCCAATAGCCCATTCAAATATGAAGTTACAATCCTCAGGATACAATTACCCTCTAATAATACCTCCCTCTGGGCACCAAGCCTTAAACACAGGACTCAGAGTAAAGCACTGGATATCCAAATCATGACACTTGGGCTAGATCTGACCAGCTCACCAGCACCCATGAATGGGGGAATAATTTCTGAGAAAACTAGTTAGAATTCACATATCACTCTTGTCTAACCAATTACTATTTCCCCACAGAGGAAGTCACCCACATGCTACAGAATGCCTTTCTCTGGTAACTGAATGACAGTGTTGTGCTGTCATCTAGTCTCACTCTAACTGAGTCTCTATGCCAACTCTAGCTCAGAGCAGTCATGGAAAGTCCTTGGAATAGAGTCGCCAACATATACAGGGCTTTTAATGCCATCTTTTTCACAGTTCTAGAGCTACTAAAATTCTGATCGCTGTTGAAAATGAAAAATATGAAGAACTCAATGTAAATAGCATAGAAAACAGTGTGATGACGAAATACCTGTTTTCACATACACATTTTCTCTTTCTAAACAAGCTGCTGCCCTTGACTGAAAATGAAAGTGCCCAATATGAAGTCAGGTCCCTTTCAATACAGATGGATATATGTTTAGTGATTTCACAAAGGGATTGCAGATTCTGAAATATTTTGCCTTTTATTCTTTACATAACTTATAAACTATGGAAGTACTGTCACCCTCTTAAGAAGTATATACTCGTGGTCTAGGGAAAATATAGATTGTCATTTTGTCCATGAATAATTCTCCAGAGTTTACTCAATATGCCTAATGTTCCTTATCTATGCAGTGGTGAAAATGTTATGATCTGCTTTAGTTGTATGTACCACAAAGTTTCTCTCGGACAGGTACCCCAGATCCAAAAGCTTAAATTGTATTTGATTTGTATTTTAAAATTTCCATAGAGAAGAGGATATCGAGTTTTTTTAGTGAACTAATAAATTTATTCCCTAAAGAAGCTCAGTGATGACTTTCCTCCTTCATTTGGATATGTCATTACCTTTCTTTACATGAGTTTCTTTAAAAACCATAAGATGACCACAGAAGCCAAATCAAGCTTAACAAGGACTCCATAGGACACTATTAAACATATTGCCAAAATCAAACTTGGTGATGCACCCTGGCCTTCTTTAATATCCTGACGTAATGAGCCTATAAAACAGAACAATCCTTCTCATGTCACCTGATTAATGATAAAAAGTTGGACTTACATGAGTCTTTATGTGTTTTTGAAACAATTATTTCTTAACAACTTATAAGTGCTAATAATGCAAGCTAGATTTTTATTTCTGACCAGTGAGTACATTCTGATGGTAGTGGAATAAGAACGTTGTTTCTGCTGCTCCCCAGTTATGAGGTGGTAAGTGCCCAAATATGAAAGAATACTTTGTGTCATTTACCTACTTACCTTTAGCATCCTAACATGTGAAGTGAGGGTACTAATAAAAGACCTGCCAACTTTGACTTTTCAATAAAATGGCATAAAAGAAAGTTCTTCATAGAGAAGTATTTATACCAAGGGAACATTTGCACATTGTAGACATTTTATTGAAATATGAAACAGTTACATGGACAATGATTAGAAAAACTATACTCCATCAGATATGTGCTTTTTATGTGCACTCTTTTATTTATTATTTGCAAGCACATGGAGAGAATGGGTGCACCAAGGCCTCTCCCCACTTCAAACAAATTCCAGATGCAGGTGCCACTCTGTGCATCTAGCTTTGTGGGTACTGGGGAATTAAACCTAAGCTGTCAGGCTTCATAAGCAAGTGCCTTTAACCACTGAGCCATCTTCAGCCCTTTATGTGTATTCTTGAACTGCCATAACCAGTAACTCCCAGTAACCCACATTGTCTTCAACCTTCCCTATCTCCATCTCTGCCCAGTCCATAGAGAACCCACTCCATATCTACCTGTGGGAGGAGTCTTGTTCCTCTTCATGGTCATGAACCTTGTGTGAATACCTAGTTTATGCTGGCCACATAATCAGGTCCTTGGGACATAAACAGGAATCAGCGGGACTGTACCCTCAAGAGGCTTACTTATGAGGCCCAGACATGGAACTTAGTGTCAGAAGAGAAGACTGGGTTGTGAAAAAGAGAAATATTGCCCTGTGTCAAAAAATGAAGAGGCTTACATGACTGCTGCTGATCATACCAGCAACAGTGTGCCATGATAGCTGAGAAGGGGCTTCCAAGCATCTGAAGAAGACTTGTATCTGGCACCAAGGTATTGCACAGCACATAAATCCATAGTGAGTTCTGAATGCTCTCTTTTTTCCTTTCTAGACATAGAAAAGCATTATTAGGAACAAAGACATACTTCATTTGCCTGTGGTTGGGTGTCTCACAAAGCTTTCCTTTGATTTAGACATTGAAACATTTAAAGAGCAAATAAGATAGTTACAAGAACTAGAAATGAGCCAGGCGTGGTGGCACATGCCTTTAATCCCAGCACTCGGGAGGCAGAGGTAGGAGGATTGCTGTGAGTTCGAGGCCACCCTGAGACTCCATAGTGAATTCCAGGTCAGCCTGGGCTACAGTGAGACCCCACCTCAAAAAACCAAAAAAAAAAAAAAAAAAAACTAGAAATGAAATGCAGCGGGGCATTTTGGGACATTAAGCTGGAGGAGATGATCTGCATGCTTATATTCTCCTCCCTCCCTTCCTCTCTTCCTCCCTTCCTCTCTTTCTCCCTTCTTCTCTTTCTCCCTTCTTTCCTCCTATCTTCCATTTCTTCCTTCCTATCTTTTCTTCTTCCCCCTTCTTTCTTCCTTTATTTTTCCATTCCTCCCTTCTTTCCTCCCTCCCTCCCTTCCTTCTCCTATCCCAAATCCTTCTGGTCATGACTTAGTTGACACACTGCTTAAATTATTTAGACATTTTTATGTCCCATTCTATAAGCCTTCCTCTTTGGAACCCCTTTATGGAAATATATGTCCTCTTCTTTAAAAAACCCCTGAGTCTCATCAAAGCAGGAGTAAAAGTGGAAATAAAGAACTGTGAGGTTTGTAATTAACATTTTATCATGAGGATGGATATCAACATATGTAGTTCCAATGGTGAATTTTTCCTACATCAAAAAAAAAACTAGAGCCATGTTGGGTTCACTTTTGGTCTGCTTCAGTGATGAGGTGTTGGGGGCCTCTGAGGCTCTTGCTTTCTGATTTGGTAGGAGTTGATTTTTCTCTGTGTTGATCTCCTTCCCCCTTGTGCTGGTATCCAGTTCATCAGGAAAACAGCACCCTTGCTTGTTTCGCCAATTTTTCTTAGTTTCAGCCGGGGCCCTTTTGAGGTATGATGGGGTGGCTATTTTCAAATGTATGCTCCACTGTGTGCATCTGGCTTTGCAAATAAGCACCTTTAACTGCTAAGCCAAAAAAAATATTTTTAATTTCGTCCAAATCAATTTTATAGAACTATATTGAATTCCAAACATACACAAAAGTTTATGACACATTCTATAACTATTCAAATCTTAATCAACTCTATATTTCTGCCTATGATAATTTGATCAACTTGTTCAGTAATGACATAAGTTAAAACTAAAGTATTAAGATTGATTGTTGGAGGAATTGAGGAATTACATCTTAAATCACAACATAACTTTGCTTAGAATTTTCTTTTACTGTTCACCATGAAGTAAATAGTTTTCAAGTGTGTGATAAATAAATACTGTTTAATGTTCAAAAAAACTAGATATGATCATTTCCAAGTTTCTTTTTAATTTGTATGTATTTATTTGTAGGAGGCATACCAAGGTCTCTTGCCAATGCAAATCAATACCAGACAATTGTGCCACTTTTTGTATCTGGCTTTATGTGGATGACTGGGGAATTGAATACAGGCCTGAATGCTTCAGAAGCAAATATCTTCAACTTCTGAGTCATCTCCCCATCCCCAAGTTATTTTTCTATCATTTTAATACCATAATTTGGTTCCCAAAGAGAAAAATCTCAATATGCATTTTTTTAATGATGAAATAATTGCCTCACTTCATGCCTGTAATGCCAGCACTCAGGAAGTACGGGCAAGCAAAATTACTATTAATGCAAGGCCAGCCTGGTCTACATAGTATGTTCAGGACAGCCTGGGCTATAGCGTGAGACTCCATCTCAAAATAAGTAACAATAATAACAATTTTATGAAATAGAAAATTTGTTTATCAGTCTGGTTATTTAAAATGCTCAAATGGAACTAAGGGTATCTGTGTTTGTTTCCTATTGCTGATAATATCTCTGAACAAAGCAACTTATGGGGAAAGGATTGATTTTGGCCCATGTTTTCAAGAGGTCTCATTTCATCATGGTGGGAAGATGTGGTAGAGCAGCTCACATCACAATGGGCAGCAAAGAGCTGCACCTGTGCTCACAGCATTCTTCTCTCTCCCTTTCTACAGTGTGTAAGTCTATAGGATGGTGACACCCACATTCATGCCTCGTCCTCTCCGCTTTCTTACTCCTCTTTGGAGATACCCTGAGGGACACAACCATAGCTGGGCTTTACCAGTCTTCTTGGCACTTCTCCATCCAGTCAAGTTGACAGTATTGATTAACCATCACAGTATTGCTCAGTAGGAGAGATGCTTGCCCAGCAAGCACCAAGCTGTGGATTCAGCCCTCAGCACCAAAAATAATCAAAAATAAATGAATGAATTTTACAGCCTAATTAGTTTGGTTTCTCTGATTTATATCTCCAAAGGTTTCTAAGCTGACAGAGGCCTTTGGATATCATGAAAAATACACAGTATGTGGCTCCTTCTCTGCTACATCAGTGACTGCTGACAGTGTCCAGGGACCTGATTAGGCTTACACTTTCCCAAGCTTTCATGATGGTCAAGTTTTTTATTGTATAAATATTTCAAATAATGTATCTACATTCAGGGTCTCCTATAATTTCTCTCCTTCCAAAACAATAGATAAGTTTTCAAAAAATAAAACCTACCAATATGGTAAGACAACACTCTAAACTTCACAATGTGCCACTTTATTTTTAGGTCTCGAGAAGGAATGGCAAAATGATACCACTGCAGTTCTCAAAGAGTGAACTGAACTGACCCGCTCTTCTTAGCATCCTGTAATATGGTACTCTTGAAAATCCCACAGTGTCAAACACCTAATGTAAGACAGGCTGCATCCACAAGCTTTTACGTGAACTGTCCAAACCTCATGTCCTGAGTAAAATCATGACTGCAGTCTATCTATCTGTACATGGTCCAACAAAGTTACGCTTATAAACTTAAAAATAGAATTTTAAAAAAACTATAAGTAAATAACCAGCATAGTAGGTTGAAGACTAGGTAGATTCTTGAATTTTATTTAGCCATGTTTTAAGAAGTCTAATTGATCTGGAGAAGAGAATGCATGAAATAGATAACATTTTAATAGTTTTTTTTAAAAAAATAGTTTTCTTTCAAAATGCTGTAGGTTTGAATCAACCAATGTCAAATTCTAAGAATGAAAAATGGTTGGTCATCCACAATCATTTCATAGTATATTTTCTCCAGTTTCCAGTGTGCTATAAAGGACATTTTTATAAACCTACCATGGAGCATAAGTAGCAGTTCAAGCCTGTATCTCTTACTAGTCGCTCTGTCAGGAGCACTTGACCCTTCAAGGACAAACAGATTTTCACATTAGCACCTGTTCTCCTGTGTCTGCACTGATGGTCAAACATCATGTGACTCATTTCCAGCAAAGGCACTCGATATCTGAGCACACACCTCCCCCCCCCCCCCCACTCAGACTTCCTTCTCTCCCAAGGGGAGAGAAGAACGATCATCAGTGGTGATGAGCACTTGCACAAAACAACACCCAACACCAGCTTCACACTCAGGAGAGAACACTGCAGCTACTCATGGTTTCCAGTACACTACACAGAGAATCTTCTCTAGTAAGGAACTATAGAAATGATCCCTGAAAGGATAGTCTTCACACCTTCTTTATAACCAACAATAACAGGAAATGACAAGTGGCTGAATTCACAACTGAGAAAACATCAGACTTGGTTTCCATGTGGTCTTTGAGTTGAAGTTCCAGTCTTAAGTATTTTTTGTTTTATAATAGCTGTAATAGATTCCAAGAAGCACTGCTTACTTGATTCCTAATCTCCTTGGGAGGGAGTTTAATTGGACAAGTTCCCTTGAATCTTTGAATATGAATGCTATAAAAGTATGCTTTTTCTCGTATGAAAACACTTTGGACTCACCACAGTCTATGAAAAGTCTCTGTCCCTTTCTCTAATAACAGAGGCAGCACAGGTCAGTGGATTCCTATCCAAGTCTAGAATATGTAAATGACTGCCCACCATTTTACTAAACTGTCTACATGTCATTCAGATTTTCTCAATATTCATTTATATATTTTGAACACAGTATATAATGTAAATATTCTAGCTAATGCCCACACATAATTTATTCAGTCTGCTCATTTGGTAGCTTTGTATAGAGAAAATCACTTAAAACATATAAAAATGAAAGATATATCTTAAGTTTTTTTTTCTAAAGGGTTAGCTGCCACATTTTTGTGATTTTTTTAATCAAAAAATAATTATGAAACACAAAAGTAAAGTCACCATATGCAAGCGGCTTTCAATATGAACAAAAACCACCACATAAGGGGGCATGATAAGCTCTGCCCTGTGCCTAAACAAATACAACACCAGAAAGATACTCACATGTGGGCCTGCCCCTCAGAGCATGGAACCAGGAGAGTGACACCTACTGGTCTGCAGGTAGCCTTCTCCCTCCAATATGTTTTGGATAACTGCAAAGAAACACACCCTTATGCCTTATTCTGTTTGAGTACTGCACACATTCCTAAAAGTGGAACTACTGAGCCGCAGGGCATGTGCCTTTCCCATGTAAGGTGGTAAACAGTGGAGAATAGCAGCAATAACCTTCACTAGGTAAGCTTGTGCAGATGTCTGGAGCTTCTCTTCCAGTCACTTCAGAACTAATAAATCATTTTGGGATGAGGATCAACTGTGTGTATGCCAGTACTCTACAGTGTCCCTTCAGAACCATTCTTCACTTTTCCCTGCAGTGTATACAGACACATCGCTATATTTCCCTTGTGTCAAGTTGTCATTGTCCCTAGCCAGTAGGTAGAACTATCAGGAAATTGAAAGGAAGAGAACTGGTATCTACAAACAGCCAGTCAAGTTGCAATATGGCTGCTGCCCAAGGCAAGAGCTGTCATTGGCTAAGTTTATCAGTTTTGGTTTCATAAGCAATTATAGCACATAAAAAATGAATTGTGGTTTAGAGAGATAGTTCTTAGGTGAAAAACATTTCTTTTAAATTTTTATTCATGTATTTGACAGAGAGAGAAAGGGTGAGAGAGAGAGAAAGAGGGCATGCCAAGGCCTCCAGCCACCTCAAGCTCCAGATGGAATCAAACCCAGGTCCTTAGGCTTCGTAGGCAAGTGCCTTAACCACTGAGCCATCACTCCAGTCCATGAAAAACATTTAAAAGTAGATAGCTATGGTAGCTCCACAAGTCAGGGTCCTGGGCTCCTGTTTCACTGTCCTCAGTATATAGCTTCTACCATGTGGTTCAAGAGAGCTGCTGAAGCTCTATCATGTCTACCTTCCCAGAAACATGAAGGACGATTTCATCCCTTTAAAGAAGTAGAGGAGCCTGCACTTGAGAGGTAGCCTCAGGAGTACTATGAGTTCAGGTCTAGCCTAGGGCTACATAGTGAGACCCAGAGTCAATAGCAACAACAAAAAACAGTTAAGAAAGTTAGTCAATGGACTCTTCCACTACAAAAAAGACTGTGGGGCTGTAGAGATGGCTTAGCGGTTAAGCGCTTGCCTGTGAAGCCTAAGGACCCTGGTTCGAGGCTGTATTCCCCAGGACCCACATTAGCCAGATGCATAAGTGGGCGCACGTGTCTGGAGTTCGTTTGCAGTGGCTGGAGGCCCTGGCACGCCCATTCTCTCTCTCTCTCTCTCTCTCCCCCTTTCTCTCTGTGTCTGTGGCTGTCAAATAAATAAACAAAAAATTTTTTAAAAAGACTGTGAATTGTGTTAACTTTTCTCCACTGCAACAAGATTCTTCTAAAAAGCAACTAGAAAAACTTATTTTGGCCCACAGTTTCAGAGGGTTTAGTCCATGATTGATTGGCTCCATTGTTTCTGAGCCTGTGGTCAGGAGAGCAACAAGATGGAAGGTTGTAAGGGAGTAGAGTTGCTCACCTCATGGAAGACAGGGGGAATATCAAAGGACTAGGAGAAATGACACATCCCCAGTGACCTACTTCCTCACCCACCTTCCATCAATGCCACTGGATTCTGAACCTAATGTTGAAGTAAGCCAAAGATTAGGTCTGAGCAACTCATGTCCCAGTCACTTTCCAAAATCTTCTCCTCCAAGCAGCGCATTGGGTACCAAGCATTTGACACATGAGTTTGTGGGGACATTTAATAGCCAAATCATAACAGAAATACAGTATTTCGCCTCATCTGTAGTAGAAAATACCCTGATAATTATGAAGCTAGGAGCTGGAATTCTCTGAAGAAGCCACATCTATATTGATGATCATACTGGCTGGCTAGAACATGATGATTCTAAGGAGGTGATATGTTGCAGATCAAGAACCAAAATTGTCTTGGGCTACATTTAGTGACTTTTAATAGACATTTAACCACCAACCTCTCTAGCTGACCTAACTACCTCATAACTACAGAGTAAAGCTCATAATGAATGCATCATTAGCTTGGCAGAGCCAACCCTCAAGCTAAGAATGCTACATCTGAAATCCATACAAGAGATTCCTTCTTCTCTACAAGGCTTCCCCATTGCTCTCACCAATGTATTTTGTAAATGCATTGATTTCTGACTTTATTTTGTTCTGTGACTATAAAGTGGCATTATGTATGGTGTAACTTGAAAGTGTCTCCACACAGTGGTATTCGTATTTAGCTCAGTATTTCTTTTGCAGAAAGTGCTGTTTTGCACCAGTAAATCATAGTCAAAAAAAATTTCATTAGCACATAGAATATCCACCCATTCAATTTCCATTAATTTCCATTAATTTGGAAAAAACACTTCATGACCACTGCTGGCATCAGCCTTCTCCCAGCTTTCGGGACAGCTAGACAAGCTCCTTCCCGTGGAGTTATATTGAGCAGTGCAGCAGTGGCTTACACGAGTATTTCAAATATGAAGTGAGTTGATATATGTATAATAGTTAGCACAATGCCCACAAAAAACCAGAACCAATAATAATCAGTTAAAATATCAATAATATGGTTTCTGATTTTATGTTCCCAGTCACTTCACTTCTCAGGATAACTATTTTTCTTTTGTGAATAATTTTCTTATTTTATGAATCAGGCTCACAATTGGCAGCTATGGACAGTACCTACAAGAGTGGGTTAAATGATAAATAAAATCAGAAAATGAGGACACTGGGTGAAAACAAATACAGGGTTATTTTGTGCCTTTAGTTGAAAGTCAGCATGTTCTACAAAGCTAGTGCCATGAGTAAAACCAAATGAGCCATAATTATCAAAATGAATGAATTAAGAGTGAAAATTAATTCCCAAAGGAAATCACTGTAGATCTCATTATTTCAGGAATAACCTACCTTAGGATTTTAATTAAAAATAATATTTATTCAAAATAAATGAGTGCTGGTAGGTTTCTGCAGAATCCATAATCTTGGACATGCTAAATCTTCTTATTAATGCAGACATCATTAATCTCATTTGAGATGCCCTCCAGTCTGACAGCCTTTATAGCACTGGGGCAATTTCTTACCAAAGCCTTTTTATCTTCACAAAAGAGTTATAACTCATGCAGATACCTAATGTAAAAAAAGGCCTGGGCAATTAGAGACATCACTCTGAGATCTGTGCTGGTACTTCATCATGTCAGCAAGTGGCTTGTAATGAGTTTGTTCTCACACAGAGGCCAGTATCTCCACACTGCCATCAAATTAGCAGTGGTGACTTGATTACTTTCTTTATATGTACCTACCAATCTTGGTTCAAGAAAAGCATCAGGTGTTTTATAAAATTTTATAGAATAAGTTCAGATAACACAAATTTAACTAAGCCCACCGAAAACTGGGGTGACAGGAACAAATGAAGAAGAGAAGGTAAGAGGTTAGAAAGAATGAGGTTAATACCCCAAATGCATGAGTTTGGTAAAGGCATTCACTTTCAGGTTTGCTGGCTGGGTCATGTTTCAAGTCTTATATAATGATTAACTAACTGGTGGCTTTGTTCTGGCCTATTCTAGTTTGTTTGTTTGTACAAATTACTAATAGAGGGCTGGAAAGATGGCTTAGCAGTTAAGGTACTTGCCTGCAAAGCCTAAGAAGCCAGGTTTGATTCCCCAGTATCCACATAAAGCCTGATGCACAAAATGGCACATGCATCTGGAGTTCGTTTGCAGTGGCTGTAGGTCCTGGCACACCCATTGGTTTCTCTCTCTCTCTCTCTCCTTGCAAATAAATTAAGTTAAAAAAAACAAATTACTAATAGATATATGATCTGGACTAGTATCCCCCATATTAGTTACTTTCTATTGCTATGACAAAATACTCGTGAAAAGTAACTTAAGAAAGATTTCTTTGGCTCACATTTTAAGATTCATCAAAGCAGGGGAGGCATGGGCACAGGAGTATGAGATCTGGTCACATGATGTCCACAGTCAGGAAGCAGGGAGAGATGAATACTGGTGCACAGCTTCAGACTGGGCCCCATAGCTCATGGGATGGCATTGCCCATACTCACCATAGGCCATCCCCCTTAGTTAGAGCTCTGTGGAAGCATACTCACAGACATGTGCAGAGGTCTGTCTCCTACATGATTCTGAATCTTGTTGACAAGATCAACCATAATATTCCCTCATATACAAAAATATGTCCACCAGTGACTATAACCTCATTTGGAAATGGAGTTTTTGTGAATGTGATCAGTTCATAGTGGTTCAGGGTAGGCCCTGAATCCGTACCTGATGCTTCTATAAGGAAGGGAGGTTTAGATTAAGAATTGTACATACAGACATTTATGTGATCAGACCAGACACTACAGTGATGTAGGACAAGCCACACACAACACTGAGGTTGGCCAGCCACCACAAGAAGCCAGGAAGAGGTGGAGAGGATGCATACTTGAAACTGTCAGAGATACTATAGCCCTGAAGCAGCTCCTTTTCATATTCTTAACCTTCACAAGCATGAGTAAATGTTTGTTGTTTTAAGTCATTCAAGTTATGGTACTACATTATAGCAATTTTAAGAAACTAATGAAATACCTTTTTTTGTTTCTTTTTATTTATTTATTTGAGAGCGACAGACACACAGAGAGAAAGAGACAGAGAGAGAGAGAATGGGCATGCCAGGGCCTCCAGCAAACAAACTCCAGATGTGTGCCCCCCTTGTGCATCTGGCTAATGTGGGTCCTGGGGAATCGAGCCTCGAGCTGGGATCCTTAGGCTTCACAGGCAAGCGCTTAACCGCTAAGCCGTCTCTCCAGCCCTGAAATACTTTCTAAAACAACAGAGTACATACTCAGTATAAATAGAAAAATTTTAAGGAAAAATTAAATAATTTCTTTAAATATTGCCTAGTCTGGCATATGTGAGGCCAGCCCTAGGTTGAATCTGCAGTGCTGAGATAAATAGATAGATGATAGGTAGATGATAGATAGATGGATGGACAGACTGAAAGAAGATTCTGGGGGAGACGGCCTGGGTTCAGTTCCCCAGTACCCACATAAAGCCAGATACACAAAATAGTGCATGTATTGGGAGTTCATATGCAATGGCAAGAGGCCCTGGGGCACTCATTCTCTCCCTCCCCCCTCTTTCTCTGCCCTTGCAAATAAATAAAATAAAATATTTTTAAAAATAAATTAAAAGACAGATTTTTTTTTTTTTTTTTTTTTTTTTTTTTTTTTTTTGGTTTTTCGAGGTAGGGTCTCACTCTAGCCCAGGCTGACCTGTAATTCACTATGGAGTCTCAGGGTGGCCTTGAACTCACGGCGATCCTCCTACCTCTGCCTCCCCAGTGCTGGGATTAAAGGTGTGCGCCACCATGCCCGGCAGATTTTTTTTTTTAAGGAGAGTGCTTGGGATACATATCAGTGGCAAAGTGTTTGTCTAGCAGGTATGCTGCCAAGGTTCAATCCTCAGTACCACAACGGAAAGATAGATGATAGATAGATAGATAGATAGATGATAGATTGATAGATAGATGATAGATGATAGTTAGATAAATAATAGATTAGTAAATTTTTAACACCTACAACTATTTATTTGTTAGCTGGGTGACAAAACAAGTAATAAAATGAATAACTAATACTTAGAGAAAACATCATGGAAGTATCAATTACATTTAGTTTTGTAATTGTTTTTATATATCTATATGGGTTTTTGCTATTTGATTGTGTATATGAATAGAGTTAACCTTGCCAAAAATATACAGAAAAGATAATTTTCAATAAATAAAATATTGAATGACAAGAATATTTTATCAGAAGCTAAGATGATTTCAAGCCACTCTAAAATTTACTAGAGAAAATTTTAAAAGTAATATATACAGAACCTGACAAACTTGGGCTAAACTTGTAGTGTCTATGTGAAAAAAAAAAAGATTTGCAATCTAATTTCCTGCAAAAATGAAACTGCTGTCTCATGGCCCTGACATTTTATAATATGAATCACAAGGATATGCTGGGGACTGGTGTCCACTGACAGGGTCTGATGCCAGGAGCTAGGACACTTCTCAGCTCTCTCAACACTTGATTTTCCATCAACACAGAGTTCCCTTCCAAACCAGGAGTAGGGATACACTAGTTCATGTCTCTTTCATGCCATGAAAACACACGGTATCAGGAACTGTATCACAGGCTTGCAGCCTGCAGGCCACATTTAGCCTTGCTTTTGTGTGGCTTTCTTGGGTACTTTGTTTTTAATTAGTTATTAATTTTTTGGGGGGTGGTTCGAGGTAGGGTTTCACTTTAGCCCAGGCTGACCTGGAATTCACTATGTACTCTTAGGGTGGCCTTGAACTCACGGTGATCCTCCTACCTCTGCCTCCTGAGTGCTGGGATTAAAGACATGCACTACCATACCTGTTTAGTTGTTAATTTTTAAAAATTAAGAGATTTCAAACCGGGCGTGGTGGTACAGGCCTTTAATCCCAGTACTCAGGAGGCAAAGGTAGGAGGATTGTCATGAGTTCGAGGCCATCTTGAGACTACAGAGTGAATTTCAGGTCAGCCTGGGCTACAGTAAGACCCTACCTTGGGGAAAAAAGAGAGAGAGAGAGAGAGATTTCAGGCTGGAGGGATGTTTTAGCAGTTAAGGCACTCACCTGCAAAGCCAAAGGACCCAAGTTCAATTCCCCAGGACCCATGTAAGCCAGGTACACAAGGTGGCACATGTGTCTGGAGTTCATTTTCAGTGGCTGGAGGCCCTGGCATGCCCATTCTCTGTTTCTTTTTGACTCTCTTTGTCTCTATCTCTCAAATAAATAAAAATTAAGAAATTTCATGTAAAATTCCATGTTATCAGTGGGCATGAATCTTTGCAGGGAAGAGTAGCAGTGCTGTTTCAGCTGAAGGCCAGCCCCTGCAGCAGCCCATGGGCACACCCCTCTCCATCTCAATGGCTACACAGCATTATGACAAAAATGAGAGTTCTCAGGCAGGCTATGTGAGTTGTTTCTCCTCTGCCCTTGGCTTCTAAACAGGCAGAGTAAAAGTGCCTTATCTCTTTGCAGCACTCAGGGATTGTGGGAATTAAAACTGACACAACCCATAGGGCAGGGCCTGGCAGTAAAAACTCAGTAGTTAGCTATTATCTTATTATTAATTTTTGTTGTCAAAAAATCTGATTAGTGCGGGGCATGATGGCACACACCCTTAATCCCAGGCTGAGGTAGGAGGATCGCCATGAGGTCAAGGCCAGCCTGGAGCTATAGAGTGAGTTCCAGGTCAACCTGGGCTGGAGTGAGACCCTGCCTCAAAAAAGAATAATCTGTGGCTGGAGGGGTGGCTTAGCAGTTAAAGGTGCTTGCCTGCAAAGCCCAAGGACCCAGGTTTGATTCCCCAGGACCCAAGTGAGCCAGATGTATAAGGTGGCGCATGCTTCTGGAGTTCGTTTGCAGCTGGAGGCCCTGGCATGCCCATTCTCTCTCTCTCTCTCCCTCTTTCTATCAAATAAATAAAAATAATTTTTTCATAAAAAATTCCATTCATTAACTCCATATGACTCAATTATATGCTCTGTGAAAAGTTTGAGGTTTTGTATCTAAAATAAAAAGTCTAAGTTGTATTTTATGGTGCCACTCAAATTCTTTGTCTCTGAAGTAATGATTTTGTTTTGTTCATTGAATAATGTTGTGTCAAAGTTACTTCTGTCTCAATAGCTTTGCATTTCTGTCATGCAGTACCATCACATCCTTTTTTCTTTCTTTTTTTTAAATTTTATTTATTTATTTGAGAGCAACAGACAGAGAGAGAAAGAGGCAGATAGAGAGGGAGAGAATGGACGCTCCAGGGCTTCCAGCCACTGCAAACAAACTCCAGATACGTGTGCCCCCTTGTGCATCTGGCTAACGTGGGTCCTGGCGAATCGAGCCTCGAACCGGGGTCCTTAGGCTTTATAGGCAAGCGCTTAACCGCTAAGCCATCTCTCCAGCCCTCATCCTTTTTTCTTTAACAAGATACTTGCCTATGGGTGTGGTAAGAAAACAGCCTTTGAATGGTCAGATCTAGGCCTCTATCATTCCTCTACTAGTCCATCACTAGAGGACACCACTAGCTGGATCACCAGGCTGGAAATGATCTCACCTTTTCCATTCTCTGGGTTCTTGTCTCCAAAATGGAGCTCAGGGCTATGTCATGGGATTAGTGAAAGATTATTTCAGTAACAGTTTGTAAAACTCTCGACAAATGCTTTTTAAATTGGGAACTTTTGGTGAATGTAGGTGAACATGTGTCCAAATCATTATTTTAAAATAATCATGACACAGGCTTCTAAGTACACGAGCCTCAAAGATTGACATCTGAGAACTGTGGACAGGACCAAAACTTGTGTCAATGTAATTAACAACATAGGCCTTATCCCTAGTCCTCTAGAGGGATACCTCAGGTCCTAACCTCCTCTACATGGTTTTCTCCTATCTTTACTCCCTCTGTTCATCACAAAAGTGGGACATTCCTCTCCTCCCCTATCTGAACTTCTACTCTATCCCATGAATTCCAGGACCCCTCTGCAGGCTGTCTCCTTAGCTTCTGCTCTCTCCAAGAGCCTGCATGAACATCTTTCCACTCAGCTTAGAAAGTAGGACTCTGGAGCCGGAGAGATGGCTTAGCTGTTAGGCACTTGATTGCAAGGCATGATAGCCTGGGTTCCATTCTCCAGTACCCATATTAAGCCACAATGCACAGAGTGGCATACGCATAGGCAGTTCATTTGCATTGGTAAGAGACCCTGGTGCATCCATTCTCTCTCTCTCTCTTTCTCTGCCTCCCTCTCTCCCTTCTTGCAAATACATAAAAACATTTTAGAAAGAAAGAAAGTAGGACTCCATTACAAATTGTGCAAAATAACCTGCTGTTATAAACACTCCATTCTCAAGAGTGTGCAAAAGTAAATGTGACAGAAAGCTTGCCACACAGTCACAGATTTGTGCTCTTGGGGCTCTCTTCTCATAACAGGCACCAAAAACGGGAACTTGACAATGGAAAAATTCCTTTGGAAACTCAAATTTCTTTTGAATTTTTTTCTTCATTAATGGAAAAAATATCTCTAGAGAGTGCAATCTATGTAAGGGACAGGGATGTTATTGGCATTTAAGGGAAAACAGTCCTTCATTGTGCGAAGCTGTGCCACATGAAGGGAGGTGTTCAACACTTTTGCTTCACCCAGTGAGTAGAATGAAGACACTTCAGAGAGGCAGCATGGATGGCAACCAAACACACTTTGCCATTGTCCCCTGGGACAGGAAGAAGGGGTCACTCCCAATGGAATGAAAGTCTAGATAAATTGATTTACAGAGTTAAAAAAACATTTGCATATGAATTCGTAGAAGGAGCTTGGCAGTAATTGATTCCTATCTAGTGGGGAGAATTTGGGGACTGACAGTGAGGCTGCATGGTGAGGCCTTAAATACCGAGGAGACATCCGTTCTGTCAGACTGGACAGTGTGTTTAAAAGTCTTCCTATTTGTGGAAATAGCTTGGGGGTGGCATTTTCCTAATTCTAGCAAAAACAAATGGATTATAGTCATTCATGACAGGGGGTTCTGACATGTTGGGACCTACTTTCTTATTACACAAGTCACTAAATCATGCTACACCATTTCCCCATCTTTCAAACAAAAGTCAAGCATACACACAGAGGACTGGATAAAAGTAAATACTAAAAAGATAATGGACCATAAGTCTTAGAGATAATGGATACATAATGTTTTTTAATATGAAAGAAAGATTGTGAGGTCATGACCAAAGTTTCCAAATTATCATAGTATTTCCCCTAGGCCTAAACAAATATTGAATAGGTTATTTATTACACAGTAAGGGCAAAACAAATTCTGTCTTAAAAACTTGGGACAAAAACTTGGGAAACTTTAAAAAAATAATAATGCACATAAATTGAAAAATACATATTTTTTAAATAATCAGATGTGTGCTAGCCTAGCACAGCACAACTTCTCAAGCTTTTGAGGAACACTGAGTGCTGCTCTACACTGAGTGTGGAGGTTTGAATGTACAATGTGCCCCACAGCTTTATGTGTTTGTGATTAAGCCTCATATCTGATCCTCAGTTGGTGGAGCTTTTGGGAGTTGGAGGCTTTCTGGAGGAGGTGTGTCACTGGGCCTTGGGATTTTATAATCAGCCCCACTTCCAGTGCCAACTCAGCTCACTCCTGCTTCTTTCCTTCCTGCTGATAGCAACAATGTAAGCCATCTTCCTGCTCTTACCATGCTCCCTGCCTTGCCCCCACTCCAACCCCGCCATGATGAAGCTTCCCCTTGAAACTGTAAGCTGAAAGAAACCTTTCCTTTCCATAAGATGCTTCTGGTCGAATGTTTTGTGCCAACAATAAGAAGATAGCTGCTTCACTGAGTAACAAAAAGTGCTTTCTTTTCATCATAGCAATTTGAAAAATCTTGCTTTCCCATAAAATATCATTTCAAGGATTTAGTGCCACCTAAAACTGAAACACAATGTTCAACAGATATCAGGTGTCTCCATTTTCTTCAAAACATGTCATATGACTATTTGTGAGTTTGCTTTGACAACTCTCTCCCATGGCATGTGTATGCACTATTAACAAATGGCAAAGAGATTAGAGGATAGAGTCCCTAGATGCATTGAAATCACCTGTGGTGAATATGTTTATAATGGTCTAAAACTCCGGACGTTAGAGAGCTATAATTAAGTTTAAAAAAATATATCCAGCCCTCAAAAGCCTGTTGAGGGCTGGAGAAATGGCTTAGTGGTTAAAGCACTTGTCTGCAAAACCTAAAGATCCAGGTTTGATTCCTCAGTATTCACATAAGCCAGATGCACAAGGTGGCACGTGCATCTGGAGTTTGTTTACAGTGGCTGGAGGCCCTGAAGCGTCCATTCTCTTTACCTGACTCTCTCTCTCATATAAATAAATAAGATAGATTTTTTTAAATACTTTTATTTATTTGAGAGAGAGAGAGAAAAAAAGAGGCACATAGAGAGAGAGAGAATGACAATGGACGTGCCAGGGCCTCCAGCTACTGCAAATGAACTCCAGATGCATGTGCCACCTTGTGCATCTGGCTTACATGGGTCCTGGGGAATTGAACCTAGGTCCTTTGGCTTTGCAGACAAGCACCTTTACTGCTGAGCCATCTCTCCAGCCCAGTTTTTTTGTTTGTTTGTTTTGCTTTGCTTTTTTTAAAAAAAAAACTGTTAATTCCTCCTGGGCACTTGAGAGAAGGTTTTGAGAAATATATTGAAATCTTTGAGCAGCTATAATGGCAGTACTTGTAAACTCACTGGTGAGTGAGCTATGTGCTAAAATGAAAGCTCCAAGAGACCAGGAGATTTAGTAGCCTATATGGGTTGCAAGTGCCTGGGATAGAAGTCTCTGATGAATTAATGCAGGAATGAAACATGGACTGGTTGTCATTCAGAAATCTTGGTGATTTTAATAGAGGTCTGAGTTTCATCCATTCCTCTTGATGTTCTTGACTAGGTATGTGTTCTTCCAATGAAACATAAGCCATAGTGTGGCTAGAGATAATATATGTGTAAACATGTCTGCCACACAGATGTACTGGTGCATGACACTTTTAACTTTTGTTTTTGAGTAGGATGGTAGACATAATATAGGCTTTGAAGAAGGGCAAATCTTGAGTTTAGAGTGAACCATCAATTCTTTGGGTTGCATTTATTTTTACAGTAGGGGGGTCAAAGACAGAGCCTTAAGCATGCAAGGCAACCACTCTACCACTGAACTACATCCCCAGTCTCTCATTTTTTTTTTCTTATGCAATAGAATAAAAATCTTAGTACTGGAAGGGTTAAATGAAAAAAAATGTATGTAAAAGCACTTAGGACAACCTACTACTGTAATAAGTAATTTTTACTTTACTTTCTGAAGGCAAATTTCAAGGTACATGAATAGAACTGTGCATTATATACATCATACACCTTTGCATGGATAGATATCCATTTTCTTCCCATAAAATTTTTGCTAAAATCACCTTCTCAGTAAGGCCCACATTATTCCCTGTGTATAATTATACACCTCAATACCCCCTTCATTCCACACATACACCTTATAATTCCCTAGCATACTGTTTGTTCCCAGTCCTCACACAACACAGACTCCAGGATGGCTCTGTAGAGTGGCTGTTATGATCACAATTACGCAGAATCCAGGACCTTCCTAGCCTGCCTTGCATCCCCACTTTTTTTTTTCTGGGGTGTTCTCCTCTCTTGAACCAACTCTTTTTTCATTCCTTACTTCTTATGCGCCAAATCTAAAGCTGATGTCATAATCTCTTCAGCTCCAATTCTTTTTTTCTCCACAGCATTTATAAGGCATTGACCGTGGAGTCCAATTGGCTTCCTGAAGCTCTGGGCAACTTCCTGACCAGGCCAAGCCAGACTAAAGCTTTCATGTTTGAACAATACACTGTGTTTCTGAGGAAACTTCTCATGAAATAAAGGGAAAATTTCCTCACAATTATCTTCATAGGGTCTTAATGCAGAACTATTACCATTTATCACAAAACTTATTCTATTTCATTTTAAGCTTTTTTTTTTTTTTTCGTCAAAGTGTGTCCTTCTTAACATTTTGTGCTTGCTCTATTCTAAAGAAAGACTAATTCCAGGAGCTAGGAAGTTTGCTCAGTGATTAAAGGCACTCGCTTGCAAGGCCTGAGGGCCTGATGTTGATTCCCCAGTACCCACTTAAAGCAAGATACACAAAGTGACTGATGCAACTGGAATTCCTTTACAGTAGCAAAAGGTCCTGGCATACCCATGTGTTCTCTCTCTCTCTCTCTCTCTCATAAGTAAATAAAAGTATTTTTAAAGAGAAGAAAGAGTGGGCTGGAGAGATGGCTTAGTGGTTGAGGAGAGATGGCTTAGTGGTTGAGGCATATGCCAGCAAGGCCTAAGGACCCCGGTTCGATTCCCCAGGTCCCACTAAGCCAGATGCACATGGTGGCGCATGTGTCTGGAGTTCGTTTGTAGTGGCTAGAGGCCCTGGCACACCCATTCTCTCTCTCTCTCTCTTCTCTAATAAATAAATAAAAAAAGAAAGACTAATTCTGGATCATATAACCCTTTTTTTTTTCCTTTTTTTCTTTTTTTTGCTGTAGACCTACCTAGTCTAGAAGTTTCCTAATACAGACATGCTTTCCGAGTTTCAGTTCTGGCCAGAGTGGAAGAAAGTGGCCTGTTTGATTCTTGGAAGGGCCTTACTGTCTTATCTCACGATGCAAAGTGAGCCTGCTGTAGGCCACTAGTCTCAGGAAGGAAGGCTGGTTGCCAGAGAAACCCGATGAAGGGTGGAGGATAAAGGTCCAGAGGGTTACATTTCTAGCTCCCAAAATAACCACGAGTCCTCCTATCACCTCCAAATCAGGCCCTGCACGCTCCTTCACCCTGGCGGAGTGCCACCTCCAGCCTGATCACACTACCCGAGGAGCCACGCAGGCCTCTCCCTCCTTCTCCTCACCTCACCTCACCTCACCATGGAGCCCTGGAGAGAGCCTAGAGGAGCCTCAGGAAAGGAAGGGCAGATATGTGAGGCCCAATTTCTCTCCTCTCATGCCCTTACCCTTCATTCCTTTTCTTTCATCTTTCCTGTTTTCTTCTGCCTTCTGTCTCCAGCTCCAGGAAGGTAGTGCCTTCCAAAACTTAGTAATTTGAGGATGTCCTTCATATTATTTATTCACTTACCCCCACCTCCCATATCCGAATCCCACCTGTAATACTTGAGATCACTGTTTCACTTAAAAAAAAAAAAAAACACACTTTAAATCTACCTATTAATGAGTTGCACGGCTTTAATTAAAAAAAAAATCTTTGGCAATTCGACAAGGCTTGTTATACACTGAAAATGTATGTATAGTAACTGAGAATTTTAATTAGGTGTGGCTGTTTGCTTCAGGGCTTACGCTCAGCTGAGTCTGTTGTTAGGAATGCTGGAGAGGTGTTGAGGATTTATAGGCCTTAACCTGAAACCTGATCCTCGAAACAGAGACATGGAAAGAGGACCAAAAAGAGAGCAACTTCCTCCTTTATTTGTTGATCCTATGGCTACCTGTTGGTGTTGGGGAGCACTGCTTTGAGTTTTAGATACATGAAAATATGTTTGGAGTTTTTTTAAATATTCTGATTGGTTTCATCCTGTTTCCTTCAAGAACAGCCTAAGTGTAAACTTTTTGCTCATTTTTTCTCCTTATTGGATCAGCCACCAGAGAATGAATGCTTGAGTGTAGGATTCATTTCTGTGCATGGTAGAATGGGATTGGCAACAAGACTTAAGACCCTCCTTGGGTTCAATCCTTGACGCGTTACCATTTTACCAAAGATACCCAGGGTTCAGGCCGACTGACCAAGGTCATGGGAGTGTGGTCCTTCCAGCTCAGGTAACAGCTACCTGGCGGGAGGCCGGCCTCCAGCCAGGCGTTTCTCCGGCCGTGTGTTGACCGCGGTTGCCAAGGCATCCGCTCATTGTCCCCGCCTATCTTGGTGACGTCAGGAGCTCAGTGGCCAATGGGAGCGCAGATTGGCGCCACGCTCCGCCTCCGCCGCAGGCGCGTCGAGCGAGGGAGGTCCGGGTCGCGGCCGGCCCATTGCGCCGATTTCCAACGAGCCGGACCGGCCGCCACAGTCCAGCCACGATGTTCCCGATGCTGAGCAGCGGCTTCGAGGATGACCCTTTCTTCTCGTGAGTGACCGGCCGGAGGATGTGGGGGCAGAGTGCGGGAGTTAGGGCCGGGAGGAGGTGAGGAGGATTTGGGGAGAATGGGGTGAGGAGATGAGGCTTT
This sequence comes from Dipus sagitta, assembly GCA_036346955.1. NCBI lineage: Eukaryota > Metazoa > Chordata > Mammalia > Rodentia > Dipodidae > Dipus > Dipus sagitta. Next base: position 66,867,752 of record CM070781.1, read on the forward strand.
TGAGGGGATGAGGTGAGGAGGATTTGGAAGCATCCGGCGAGGAGAGGAGGACTTGGGAGCACAAGGTGAGGTGAGGAGGATTTAGAAGCATGGGGTGAGGAGAGGACGACTTGGGAGCACCAAGTGAGGAGAGTAGGAATTGGGAGCACAGGGTGAGGAGATGACTTGGGAGCATGGGGTGAGGAGAGGAGAACTTGGGAGCATAGGGTGAGGTGAATAGGCCTTGGGAGCATGGGGTAAGGTGAGGAGGACTTGGGAGCATGGGGTAAGGTGAGGAGGACTTGGGAGCATGGAATGAGGAGGACTTGGGAGCACAGGGTGAGGTGAATAGGCCTTGGGAGCATGGGGTAAGGTGAGGAGGACTTGGGAGCATGGAATGAGGAGGACTTGGGAGCACAAGGTGAGGGAAGAGGACTTGGGAGCATGGGGTGAGAAATAAGTTCTGGAAATATCTTCCAAAGCTGCTTTGATTCCGAGCTAGCAGCAGTTTTCTAGGGTGACCAACAGTGTGACAACGTTCCTCTCCATGGATTTCTAGGGAGCCCATTGGTGTGATAGTAGCTGTCCCCATGGTTTCTAGGGTGGCCATCTATGCAGTGAGGTGGAGCATCCCTGAGCTGCATAGTTGCTTGTTGGCATGGTGAACTGCTTGTCCCTTTGCCGTTGTGAACAGAACTGATCTTGTTTGAAGAACCCTGGTTTTATCCAAACACAAGGGGGAACAGGGACACAGAGTTGGGTGGCACATTTGACACCTCAGGCAGCAAATGCCATCACTTTCAAGAAACCAATTGCACTATTATCTAGTTTTCTGGGAGTGTCTGCTATGTAGCTTCGGCTAGCCTAGACTTGCTTCAGCTGGGATAACAGGTGTGAGACACTGTGCCTGCTTTCTGGTTTTTGAAAATAAAATCTCCTTGCGTAAGCATTATATAAAGAAACAGCATATTTCACTGAATCTGTAAGATGCTTATTTTGGTGTTACTTTTTTGTTCATGTGTTTTTGCCAGTTTGAAATTTGACTTGGTGTCCAAATTTAATTTGATCACTTAAGTACTCAATGTTGCATGGAGACCACTTTTTAAAAGAATTAAAATGTACATTTTACTATGCAGATTTCTTTAATATTTTGTTTTTAAGAAATGATGTTACATATGCTTACATGTGTTGGTACTAATTTAAAACCAAAACCACGAAAATGATATTGAATACAAAAGTAAGATAATATTTCCCCTAAAGGTTATTCATTATACTTAACAGGTGTATGGACTTGAGAAAAATTTATCATAACATTTGCTTCTTTAGGATTTTGGTAATATTTGTGTTTCATATTATCTCAGCATATTAAAAGTTTAAATAAAAGTTTGTGTTTTCTTTGTTTAAAAGCCTCAGAATAGAAACTGTATATTCACAGCTGTCACAGTGTTTCTCATGTGTGGGTGACATCAGTACAATGGGTAACCATTAGGATTATGATGTAATATGTCTTAGTTAAACATGCAATTTAATCTATAATTGGTATCTTCTGGTCTTTAAACTATCTAGCAGGAGTGTAATTTAAACCATTGGTCAGTGCTTTCTGAGCAAAGGCAAGAACTCAAAATTTAGGTACAGAAATAGTAACAGACTGGAGCAGGAGGCACACACCCAAAAGCACTTTTCCCCATGTGTAGGATGGAGGAGACCACTGGTTACACTTAATCTTCTCCACAGTCATTTTTGTAGCTTTCAGATACAAGCAGGCATTATAATAAAATATAATAATTTATAACTACATTCATAAAACTGATCCATGCTTGTAATTTCTTTTTTCCACAATTCATTATACATAGAGTAAATCCACTTGAGGATAAATGAGGAAGAAAATGTGAATAGTGGTGAGCAAATATCCATGGTCCATGTTGTAGTTGATTTATAATATTTGTCGATTGCTGAAAGTAATTGTTATTTTTATCAAACAAATGTCAATGAATGTTGATGTTAACATTGTCTAAGTAGAATATCACTATTTTCTAAAAAACCCATTGTTTCATAATCAAAGATAGTCAAAGTAAGTCAAAGTACAAGCATATAGTACTTACTAATTATCCAAAGGTAGGCAGAAATATATATATATATGTATGTATGTATATATATACATATATATATATATACACACACATATATGTATGTGTATATATATATGAACTTCTTGGATATATATATATATACATATATATGTATATAAATATATGAACTTCTTTGATATAAAATTAGAATGATTATTTTGAGACTAGTAAAAATTATTGTTACATTATTAGATGCTGAAAAATTTTGAATAAAAGTAAAATTAAAATCGTGAGTTCAAGGCCACCCTGAGAATACAGAGTGAATTCCAGGTCAGCCTGGGCTAGAGTGAGACCCTACTGGGAAAAAAAATATCTAAACTTTTGAATTAAATTTTCAGTTTCAAGGTTTACCTTCTCATACAGTGTGTCTTAAAAGTGATATTTTAATGTTTGCTCTTTTATATTGTATATCATAGATTTAAATTTTTTGCATTTATATTATGTCTCAGCTAAATTTCAATGAGCAGTATATTCAGGTGTATTTTCTTTAGTCATTTTGTAACTTGACTAAAATGCAAACATTTAAAGCTGCCACTTCCTCTCATTCAATTTTCTCTTAAGAATATTAATTTTCTCTCAAACTTGTATTGATTAAGAATGAGTTTATAGATTGTCAATAATTTTTTAATAGAATAAATAAGTAAAGGTTTTTATGGTTAAGGAGCTATTGACAAGTTAATTAATGAGGTGAAATGATTTGGGCATCTATTTATACCCTAAAAATAGTGATTATGTAGGAAAAGTTTAGACCCTGTTGCTGAAGACTACACATACTTGGGCTGCAAGGTCACTGAGAAATCCTGCTGGAGCTGAGCTGAAAACCTCCTCCATGTAGACCAGCTGACAGAAAGCTGGAAAAAGCCATGCTGCATGCAGTTCAATGGGAGAGAGAGAAATCACCAGTGAAGAGACAATCAGTGGACACTGAAAGACTTATATTTGGCCAGCCAGGCCAAATGAGCTAACAAGTACAACACAGGCATGTCTGATATGGGGGAAACCAACTGCCCTCTAATTTGATTGGAGGCCCAATCCATGGGGGGAGGAGGATACATCCCTGACACTGAAAACCTACAACAGGGTTAGTCATGAGCCCTTGGGGTGTAACGTCTGCTGGTGTCTGGCTACATGTATATACTATGCTCACCAAACTGCCCAGTAAGCACTTTTCTTAATGTTTATACCCATATATTAATGCTACTCTCACTTTTGGTTAGAGAAGCTTTTCTTTTCAGATGGCAGTGACCTTGGGATGATTCATAAGGCACTATGGTGCTGAGAAGAAGTGACAGAGGAGTTCTCAGCACTGAAATATCCCTATTCACACCTTCCAAGTCTCAGGGTCCATTGTGGAAGAGGTGATAGAAAGAATGTAAGAGCCAAAGGAAAGGTAGGAATATTATTATCTCACGATGCAAAGTGAGCCTGCTGTAGGCCACTAGTCTCAGGAAGGAAGGCTGGTTGCCAGAGAAACCCGATGAAGGGTGGAGGATAAAGGTCCAGAGGCTGTAGAAGATTAAGGTCAGTCTTCATCGTACCCTCTCCAGTGCCTTGTGACTCAGGTGTTCCCTCTAAGGTCCTGGTGAAGGTTCAACCATTTGGTCTGCCTTTTAGGATGTAGAATTTTATGGTACCATTGCCGTTTGGGTCTAGATTCATACACACCTTTTAATTTGAAAATTTTTATTGTTTTTCACTTTAGAGGTAGTTGGATTTACTCATGGATGTTGATCTACCCACTTACTGACTTGGAAATGAGTGTATTCCATGTGCAATGCATGAATTGACTGGTTTCCTGACTGAGCACTGTCTCATGGCAGAAAAGAAACAAAATCACTTTGTTAGAAAGCCTTGTAAACAGTGTTGAAGGCTTTTTAAGTATTTGTTTCAGATAAGCATTCTGAGGCAGGTCTTTACCAAGAGAACATAGTTTCTTTCTGATTAGTATTCTGCCACTCACATCTCACATTCTAATTCAATAAAATGTAAAAAAAAAAAATCAGAATTTTAGGTTTTTTATTTTAAAGGTCTCATTTCATGTTAAAGAACCTCAATAGCTAATGTGCATTTTAGCATCTACTGTAATTTTCTCAGAAACATTTTAATATAGAAGTTTCTTGTAAGTGAACTTTGCAAATTTTAACATTATATTAGATAGAGTAAGGCTCTATAAATTTTATGTTAAAAGAGTTTCTCATGTAGACCCTTCATTTAAAGCATTACTTGGTTCTTGGATAAACCCCCTGAGCTACAAGCCAAGGGACACAAGCCACAGAGTGGAAGGGAATGCCCAGAGGCACTGCCTGCGCTTACAATCACTGACTGATGCTCTCACATCTCATACCCTGCAAACCTAGGGGTAACACCAGCAATCCCACTGAAGAGGGCCCTCAGCAGGATGGGGTCAGGGAGGAGGGAAATGATGGTACTGACATATTATTTATCCATACAACTTTCTACTTAAAAAAAAAAAAAGAAAAGAAAAACCTAGCCAGGTGTGGTGGTGCACAACTTTAATCCCAGCCCTTGGGAGACAGAGGTAGGTGGACCTCCATGAGTTCAAGGCCATCCTGAGACTACACAGTGAATTCCAGTTCAGCCTCAGCCAGAGCAAGGCCCTACCTTGAAAAACCAAAAAAAAAAAAAAGCCCAAATAAATTTTATGTTTAAATATGCCATGTTTTTTCACAATGTCTTTAGATATTCTAAGTATTTCTCAGGGTCTTTAAAACACTGTGGCCAGTGGACTGGAAAGATGACTCAGTTAAGGCACTTCCTGAAAAGCCTAACAACCTGGGCTCAATTCCCTAGTACCCACATAAAGCCAGATGCACAGGGTGGCACATACATCTAGAGTTCAATTACAGTGACTGGAGGCCCTGGTGTGCCCATTCTCTCTGTCTCTTTTCTATCTCTTTCTGCTTACAAATAAATAAAAAAATAAAAATAAAAATACTGTGGATATACAAAATATTTTCACATAAATCTTTGGCATTTCAAATAATTACCTTATACTAGTGCATATGCCTAAAATTACAAGTTTGTAAGGCCTGAACTTGTTAAAACTTTGTATTTCCCTGTTTCCTAGAATAATGAAACAAATATTTATTTGCAGAAAAAGAATTTGAATGAATCAAAATATATAAGACTACCGGTTTCTCATTTGAGAAAGCAAACTCTAGATTAATTTTTAAAATATTAAACAATTCCTTGCTAATAAGAGGTTTTAAGCTGGGCATGGTGGCACACACCTTTAACCCCAGCACTCGGGAGGCAGAGCTAGGAGGACCGCTGTGAGTTCGAGGCCACCCCGAGATCATATAGTGAATTCCAGGTAAGCCTCAGCTAGAGTGAGACCCTACCTCAAAAACAAACAAAATAAAAACACCCCAGGTTTTATTGATAAAAGTGAATTGAAGTTTGAACAGAGAAATTTTAGCATCTTACCTCCAAGCAGCTACTCTTCTGTGTATATATACAAATTCAACTCACTCAAAGGTTCAGCCAGATCTCTTCCTGAGAGGTTCAGCCAGGTGTAAGTGCCATACTGTAAGATCATTTTTAATTAATGCATTTCCTAATAGGTTTTTGTTGGTGTCACTCAAGAGGGTTCAGCAATTAAAGGTGCTTTCTTGTAAAGCCTGATGGCCTGGGTTTAACTCCCCAGTACCCACATAAAGCCAGAAGCACTGGAGTTCATTTGCAGTGGCAGGAGACCCTGGCATGCCCATTCCCTCCCCTCTCCATCTCTCTGTTTTGCAAATAAACAAAGTATTTAAATATATGCATATTGCATCAGCTAGCAATATGTAATGAATATATTTGCTGTACTTAAAAAAAAACTTGACTAACATTTTACATTTTGAATTTTGAATTTGTAGCCCAATTATAATGGAATAAGAAACATCTAATATCTTATGTTTCTATGAAAAATAGCTGTTTAATTCTCACTTGTTTGCAGAGTAGAGTGTTCCTGGAAGTATTTGTCTGTTTGTTTGTTTTTGCAAGGCAGGGTCTCACTCTAGCCCAGGCTGACCTGGAACTTGCTCTGTAGCCCAGGCTGGTCTTGAACGCACATGATCCTCTTACCTCAGTCCTGCTGAGTACTGGGACAAAGGTGTACTGGTACCACCATATCACGCAAGTATTTTTTTCTTCATTGTCATCGAATCTCATCCACATGTCTGAGAGAGAAGGTGACTGATGTTCTTAAGTAACTGTATATTAATAAGAACCAGTATTTTCCCACTAAGCTCTGAATATTCCAGGAGTGTGGGGCTGTAAGCGAGCTCATTTTTGAATTGCCCATTTTCAAACATCAGATGGTATGAAATCCTTTAGCCCCTTTACTGCAATGCTAGGATAACTATTTTGGGAAAATCTGAGAGGCTGGAACAAAGTATTCTGCAGGAAACTTGAGCTTTAGAACTATTTGAAATTCTTCCTTCAAATACAAAGGAAAGAGAGAGATCCACTTGATTACTTAGCTTTATCTTACCTCAGATCCACAGTCTTGATTTGGAAGATCCCCTCTGCCCTCTGCCGTGCAGAACATGTCCTGCCTATGGTGTGCTGGTGAACCATTTCATTTGTAAATTGACACAACTTTCACACAGTGCTATAATTTTGCTAGACTAGTTATTCTTAAACTCTGACAAGAAGGAAAATGTAGGAAGATTAGTGTATTGAACTTAAAGTGCCTTCCGTTCCTATTAATAAGACAAAATGAAAACCTTGCAGAACAGCCTGGCATTTGAGGAGTGCAACGCCCAGCACCCTATCCCAGCAAGAAGTTAAAAACTGAGCAAACTTGGGCTGGAGGGATAGCTTAGTGGTTAAGGCGTTTGCCTTCAGAGCCAAAGGACCCAGGTTCGATCCCCCAGGACCCACATTAGCCAGATGCACAAGGGGGTGCATGCGTCTGGAGTTTGTTTGCAGTGGCTGGAGGCCCTAGTGTGCCCATTCTCTCTCTCTCTCTCTCTTTTTCTCTGTCAAATAAATAAATAAATAAAATATTTTAAAAAACTGAGCAAACTTACAAAAACATCACACTTTTCTTATGATCTGTCAAAGCAGTGAGATCACAGGAAAACAGCTGTCCATCAGTTAAGACAGGCAGGCTATGAAAGCACAGCTGACCTAAGCAAAGGTGCCCAGCAAAACCTCCTTAAAAGGAACCCATGCCAGGACAGAAAACAGCAGCATAACTGACACATTATTGGATGATGAGTGTGAAGTAGTGTGAGCTGACAACTCCTGAGGGGCCCAGTCATACTGTGCATATGCAGGGCCAGGGTGCTTTCATACAGGAGCTCTATGAGGGCCTCACCATGACCATTGGAGAAACTTTCCTCTTGCTTGTGGTGATGGGTGAGAGGGTGGATGTGCTGTCCAAGCTTCTATTCTCAAAGTCCTATGGCTACAAAACCTGACCTCCCCAGAGGAAGGATGGTGCCCCACTCAGCACTGCAGCTATCCTGTCCTACTAGGGACATTCACCATCTTGGGCACCCTGAAACACTGTGACCTAAAGCACTGTCCCTCCCCATAAACCTTCCCAAAACAGTTCAAATGCTTTTTGCCACAGTTCCTTTTCCCTGGTCTATCATGTACAATCACCACTTAAAAGTACAAAGCCTGTTAAGAGGCAGAAAACAGAAGAAACTGAATAAGCATCAGAAAAAAAGAGACATGGCATGAATGTTGAAATTATGAGATTAGTAATTGCAAAACAGTATGTGAAAAGTTTTAATGGAAAAAGCATATGACAAGCAAGTACATACATGGAAATTTTAAGAAAAAATGCTAAAGAACAAAAACAATGGATTAATTGAAGAATGCCTGTGCTTGGCTTATTAATGGGCTATACACAGCTGAGAAAGAATGTTTCAGCTTGAGGGTATGATACAAAATTCCAATCTGAAAATCAAAGAGAAAGACTGAAGAAAACATATTATCTGAAGGCTCTGTGCAACTACATAATGTGTGAGTTACAGGCAATGGGAATCCCAGGAGTGGAAGAGAAAGAGAAAGTAATGGGAGCAATATTTGAAGAAATGATGACTTAAGAAATCTTCTCAATTAGTGTCACTAAACTACAACTCCAGGAACATAAAGAATGCCAAACTGTAAATACTGAAAAATAGAAAATATTTTTAAACCAAAACCTGGACACATCATATTTGAACTTCAAAAAATTACAGACAAAAAATTCTCATAGAAGCCAAGGGATGGGGGAGTGAGTGCCTTAACCTACAGAAGAACACAAGGGACTGTATTATGACTTCTCTCAAGAAGTCATGCAACTGAGAAAATAATGGAATGAAATATTTCAAGTGTGAGAGACAAAAATTAACCCAGAATTCTGTACCTTAAAAATTATTCAAGTCAGGCATGGTGGCGCACACCTTTTTTTTTTTTTTTTTTTTTTTTTTTTTTTTTTTTTGGTTTTCCGAGGTAGGGTCTCATTCTAGCCCAGGCTGACCTGGAATTCACTATGGAGTCTCAGGATGGCCTCGAACTCACGGCGATCCTCCTACCTCTGCCTCCCGAGTGCTGGGATTAAAGGCGTGCGCCACCACGCCCGGCAAGGCACACACCTTTAATTCCAGCACTTGGGAGGCAGAGGTAGGAGGATCGCCTTGAGTTTGAGACCACCCTGAGACTACATAGTGAATTCCAGATCAGCCTGAAGTTTTAAAAATCAGTAATTTTAGCCATAGTATATGGTGTAGCCAGGTATGGTGGTACATGCCTTTAATCCCAGCACTTGGGGAGGCAGAGGTAGAAGGTTTGTCTTGAGTTCAAAGCCAGCCTGAGACTAAATAGTGAATTCCAGGTCTGCCTGGGCTAGAGCAAGATCCTACCTTGAAAAACCAAAAAAAAAAAAAAAAAAAAAAATCAGTGATGTCCAATACCTACCATTAACTCCTTATATAAAAAAATGCCAACATAGCCTGGCGTGGTGGCGCACGCCTTTAATCCCAGCACTCGGGAGGCAGAGGTAGGAGGATCACCGTGAGTTCGGGGCCACCCTGAGACTACATAGTGAATTCCAGGTCAGCCTGGGCTAGAGTGAGACCCTACCTCGAAAAACCAAAACAAACAAAAAAACAAAAAAAAGAAAAAAAAATACCAACATGCTTTATAATTAATACAACAATAAAATATCCAGAGGTACAGAAGATGGCATAGTTAAAAGGATGATTCCTTCGTCATAATACTGTACTTGTACTTAACACCACTGATCTGTACTTAAACTGATTAAGATGGGCCTGGGAGTATAGCTCAGTGGAAGACTACATGCCTGGTACCTACATGGTCCTGAGTTTGGTTCCTAGCACTGGAAAAAAAAAAAAAAAAAAGATTCCCAGCTCTGGCCATCACCCTTCTAGTTACGTTCTCAAAATATAACTGCGGTGACTAGTGTGAACCAATCAATGGATTAGATAGATAAATGGGCAGGCAGGCAGGCAGATAGATTTTTATGAGGAATCTGCTTATAGGATTATAGGTAAATCCCATGATACCTTCTGCAGCCAGGACACACAGGGAAATTGGGTTCTATAATTAAATCTGAGTCCAAAGGCCTGACAACAAGGGAATACAATGGCATAAATTCCAGTGTGAGAGCTGGAGACTTGTTCTAGCACTGCCATCAGGCATAGGAAGGGGAGAATCTTCCTCAGCTACCCATGTTAGGGTGAGTAATGTTTAATTGGGTCAACTGGTTCCTATGCAGTCTTTTGTTGTTGTTGTTGTTGTTTTTGGTTTTTCAAGGTTGGGTTTCACTTTAGCCCATGCTGACCTAGAATTCACTCTGTAGTCTCAGGATGGCCTTGAACTCCCTGCAATCCTCCTACCTTTGCCTCCCGAGTGCTGGGATTAGCGCCACCACGCCCAGCTCTCCTTATCTACAGACTACCCAAGCATAATGCTGTATCCCAGTACCCTGTGGCACAGTACAGCTAATACATCAAACCATCACAGACTCCCAAAAATATATTCTGCCATATCAAAATAAATACTTGAATTTTTATACAAATGGAAACAAAAGTATAAGTCTTGTGAACTCTTCATACCTTGTTATTTTTGTCTTTTGCATAGTATGTGGTATGTGTGTGTGTTATGGTGTATTCATGCACATGTGCTGATGCAACACCCCATGAGCCCACCTTCGGATGCCACCTGAGGATATCAGTGTCCCCCTCCATTGCTCATCCACCTGTTTTTTTTTTTTTCTTGAAATGGATTCCATAGATTATTTTTCCTCAGGGAACCCTAGCAATTCTCAGATCTCTGCTCCCCACAGGACCAGGGATACAGACGTGTGTGTCAATGAGGGTGCTGAAGAAATCAAACTGGGGCACTCTCAGGCCCCTTCAGACACTCATGCTCGTACAGGAGCCGCCCTTACCCACAGAACGATCTCTCCAGCCCTCTATTATGTTCCTCTAAAGCTGGCATAATAGGGTTTTGTTTAAATTTTTTATATACATGCTAATTTTTTGTGATAATTCCATGTAAGAAACATCTTGGACCACATAATTTGAGGAATTGCATCAAACAAAAAGATATACTCCCTTGTGGAAGAGGAAGCAGAACGATTATAAGAGCCACAGAGTGGGTAGGAATACTCTGAGGCAGGGCTCCCCTACTACCCCACAGGGACTGACTAAATCCCTTATAATCCATAGTGAACATCATCACCCCACTGAGGAGGGCCCCCCAGGGTAACAGGAGCAGGGGTGAGGGGATAAAAGAATATAACCTCTGTGTGTGTGTGTGTATGTGTATGTGTAATAAAATTCCTTTTAAAAAGTAAAAATAGGGGGCTGGAGAAATGGCTTAGTGGTTAAGCGCTTGCCCCAGTACCCACGTAAGCCAGATGCACAAGGTGGCGGATGTGTCTGGAGTTCGTTTGCAGTGGCTGGAGGCCCTGATGCGCCCCCCCCCCCGCCTTCTCTGTCTCTTTCTGTATCTGTCTGTCGCTCTCAAATAAATAAATAAATTAATTAAAATAAAAAAGTTTTTTAAAAGTTCCCTTTCCTTAAGAAGTTTCCAGTTTAACAGAGAAAATAGATTATCTTATGTAAATTAATTTATTTTAAATAGTTTGTTAAGAGGATAACAGATGTATGGACATTTTAAGTATATTTTCTTTGAATTGAATTCAGAAGTGCTGGAATAGGATTATTTTAATAGAAAAAAAATAAAATTTTCACCACCACTACTCTCTCCTCTTCCTTTTAAGGAAGACGGATTATTGATCCTAGCACATCTTTTACTAAATTGAATTTCAGAAGTGGAAGAACAGTCAGAAAAGACCAACCATGTTGGTTATTCTGTGTAACTGGCTTGTCTTCTATCTTGCATAATGTTAGTTTTCAATCTTCTGTCTATCATCTATCCCAGATTGGCCTTGAACTCCTTATCCTCCTGCCTCAGCCTCTTCAGCAATTTCCTACTGGAGGCCCCATCACAAGCAGCTAGCTATCATCTGTCTATCATCTATCTTCCACCAACTCAAGGAATAGTCCTTAGGAGCTAGAAAGGCAAGGGAAGTTTCCCCTACCACCTTCAATGCTACAACGTTAGTTCAGGGAGCCCGTGTGGACCTTTGGACCTGTACTATAAGACAATAAACTTATATTTTTTTTAATAACTAAATTAGTAGTAATTTGCTACAGCACAATTAGGACATCAAGTTATAATAAATTTAAAATATGTAAAGTCTCACTTCTGTGTTAGACTATGAGTCCTTCTGTACCAGGAGCTGAACATTTATTGATTCTTACCACCTGTCTCTATGCTTGACACAGTAGACATAATAGCTGTTTATTGAATTTATCCTACTTACCAGATGGTCTCCCCACCATTTCCTGGTACAGTAACTGACCATTCCTCAATAAAGGCTTGATGTTTGCTGAACAAGGAATTCCTAACTTCTCCCCTGGTGGCTTTGATTTTTGAGGGTAAAGAAACTAAAATTTAGATTAAACAACTTTACCTCTGGTGCAATTATTCTAATACACACTTATATATGCCTGCTGATCCTAAGTTCCATCGGCTTCTTATGCCTGTTTCAGCTACTCTGGAGTACAGTTGGCCTCATCTGTGTGTCTGAGAAACCCCACCCTCAATAAAGGTTTTTGATTTTCTATTGTATTTTGTTTGCCTGTTTCTCACAAATATAAAGCTCAACCCATGAAGCTTTTCCTTAGAATGCAGAAACAGGCCTATGGACAAATTATTTTTGCAGATTTCTGTTAGCTTTCTTGTCTTCAGATAAACAAAATGGATGACTTAGAACGAGAGTAATTTTAACACTATCGTTAAAATCTTCTGTGTTTGAAATGTTATCTTTTACTGCGGAGACTTAAGGAAACAAGATGTCACCATTTCTGTTCTCAGGAAGGTGAGCCTAGGTAGTTCTGAATCAAGCCTCAGCAGGCAACAATGGAGTGTGTCAAGCCTGCAGTCACTACAAATCTTGTCTAAAGAAGAATCCATTTCCAAGTTCATTCACAGTGCTGTTGGCTAATTTCAAAAACCTGCATGTAGATATCTCCACAGGCCTACATCACCAGTAACACCTGCTTCCCCTACAGTGAGCCACTGTACATGAGAAAACTCCAATGATCCTTCAAAATCTAATTTCAGGTATAGCATCCTATTATATATTCAGTTTATTAGGAGCAAATCTATAAGTCTATCCCTTATCAAAGGGCAGAAGATTACATGGTGATATGAATACTAGGAGGTGGATGCTGTTATAGGCCTGGCCAGTAGGTGTGTACCACACATACAAACTAGTGAGTTTCCTAGTTTATCAAAGAGTATAATCAAATATATATAATCTTCCTAACTTAAATTCAGTAATATCAAAGCATTTACAAGAGTTAACTAAAAGAATCATATTTAAATGATATATAATAAAAATGGAAGTCTTAATTTTCAAACAGGAAATTCTGATGTATATTAAAATAATCATTAGAATTTATTTATTTTAGGCAAGCCCAACAGACTGGCCTCCCCTTTTTTATGAGGGAGGGAGATAGAGAACTGGCATGCCAGGGTCTCTAGCTACTGTAATCCAATTCGAGACACACGTGTCAGCTAGTATGCATGTGTGACCTTGCATGTGCATTTAGCTTATGTGGGACCTGGAGAGTCAAGTTGGACATGAGTCCTTAGGCTTGGCAGGCAAGCACCTTAACCACTGAGCCATCTCTCCAGCCCTAGAATTTACTTTATTATATATATATATATGTGTGTGTATATATATATGTGTGTGTGTGTGTGTGTGTATGTATATATGTAATTTAAAAGTAATAAAAATAATAAGTAATAAAAGTAATATAGCCGGGCATGGTGGCACACACCTTTAATCCCAGCACTTGGGAGGCAGAGGTAGGAGGATCACCATGAGTTCGAGGCCACCCTGAGACTCCATAGTGAATTCCAGGTCAGCCTGGGCTAGAGTGAGACCCTACCTCGAAAAACCAAAAAATAAAAAAATAAAAGTAATATATATGTATATATAAATATGTATATACATTTGAGAGAGAGAAAGAGGCAGATAGAGAAGAAAAGACAAAAATTACACAATAAAAAGAGGGAGTCCATTTGTGAGGAAAACTGAAAATCTGGGCTGAAGCAGCTCAGTGTGGAAGTGCTGGCCTCCCTTGCACAGAGCCCTGGGTTTGATCTCCAGCACCATCTAACAGTTGGTTGGATTATATACACCTGTAATCCAAATATTTGGGAGATGGAAACAGGATCAAAAATTAAGGGTTATCCTCAGCTATATAGTGAGTTTGAAGATAGCCTGGGCTACATTTTAGACTGTCTCAACAAAGAGCAAAACAAAAACAAGAAAAAATGAACACCTAATACAGATTCATGTCTTGGTGGTTATTAAAAAATGAGAAGGCAAGATCAAGACATATTTTAATAGGTGTCTGTGTGTGGAGCTCACAGCTCAACAAGAAGAATAGAACTTTTTAAATGGCAAAATATACTTGTATACACATTTTATAAAACAGATATATGTAAGTGATAAAATAAAACTACAATGATATTACAGTATTACTGTCCAAACGGTTTAAATTAAAAATGACTGAGGAGGTGCTGAGAAGAGGGCTCAGTGAGTAAAATGCTTGCCTCACAAGCATGAGGACCTGAGTTCATTTCCCAGCACAATGTAAAAATGCTAGGTGTGGCAATATTTGCCTATAATCCCGGTGCTGGAGAGGCAGACAGGAAATCCCTGAGGCTCACCAGCTAGCGAGTCTAGCTGATTCAGTGATTTAGTGTAAGACTCTCTGTCAAAGAATAGAGAGCGATACAGGAAGATAGCTGACAACAACCTCTGAACTACACACACACCAACACTCATACAAACAACCATGCATGCACATATACCACACACACAGGCCAAAAATAATAAGTCTGACCACACTAAGTTTCATCAAAAATACAGTGCAAAAGAAATTCTCAGTCCCAAGTGTTACAAAGCTAACACATTTTACAGCCCAGCAGCTCTGCTCCTAGGGGCTCACTATAGAGAACTGAAATTATGTACACTCAAAGACTAATTTATGAACACTCATTATGAGCCTTTTTCATAATGAAGAAAACTAGAACAGTTTTGTGATTATATTATACACAATGGAATTAGCCTTAGAACTAAATGAACTTGATAAGAAGAACAGCAAGAATAAATCACAAAAGCATTATGCTAAGCAAAAGAAGCTAGATACAAAGGAAGCCATTCTGCATGCAGTTCAGTGGGAGAGAGAGAAATCACCAGTGAAGATACTCAACAGTGGACACTGCAAGCCTTATATTTGGCCAGCCAGGCCAAATGAGACAACTGGTGCAATAGTGGCACATCTGTCATGGTAGAAACCAACTGCCCTCTAATTGGACTAGAGGCCCGCTCCATGGGAGGGAATACATCTCTGATACTGAAAACCTAAAACAGAGGTAGTCATGAGCCCTAGGGGTATAAGTCTGCTGCTGTCTGGCTAAATGTATATACTATGCTCATCAAACTGCCCAGCAAGCACATCTCTTAATGTTCATACCTATATATTAATGCTACTCTCACTTTTGGTTGAGAACCTTCTCTTTTCAGAGGGCAGTGACCTTGGGATGACTCAGAAGGCATCATGGTGCTGGGAAGAAGTGACAGGAATGCTCAGTACTGCATTAACTCTATCACACTTTCCAAGGCTCAGGGTCCATGGCGGAAGAGGTGGTGGAAAGAATGTAAGAGCCAAAGGAAGGGTAGGACTCCTTACAACGAGCTCCTCCAGACACAAAATGGCCTGGATATCCATGACCTCAAAGTGCCTGACACTACTTACATAAGAACATCATAATAGGAGGAAAAGATGATGACATCAAAATAAAAGAGGGACTGATTGAAAGGAGGAGGAGGGGATATGATGGAGAATGGAGTTTCAGAGGGGAAAGTGGGGGGGAGGGATGGCATTACCATAGAATATTGTTTATAAGCATGGAAGTTGTTAATAAAAAAAAAAAAAACATAAAAAGCCAGGCATGGTGGCTCATGCCTTTGATCCCAGCACTCGGGAGTCAGAGGTAGGAGAATCGCCATGAGTTCAAGGCCACCCTGAGACTACATAGTGAATTCCAGGTCAGCCTGGGCCAGAGTGAGACCCTACCTCAAAAAAACAAAGAATGAATGAATGAATAAATAAATAAATAAATAAATAGAAAGATTCTTATGGACTTAAAAAAAAGGTACCATACTATACAATTCTGTAGAATTTTCAAAAAGATGTGCCATTGTCTGTCATGGTGAGTCTTGATTGTCCCTTGATGTGATTGAAAAGGCCTCACCTATAGCAGCACCTCTAATCAAATCAAGCATCTGTGACAAGTTTTTCTTCTTTATTATTTTTTTCTCTAATCCTTTCTGTTTTCATTTTTCTTCTGAAAGGTTTTCCAAAAGAAAAAATGCTGTCCTGGTTGGTGAGGGTTTTCCTGGCTTAGCCTCCCAGGAGCTGGGATTGTTTTGCTATCTTGTGGCATTTTTTTTTTTACCTCATCTCCTCTACTTATCCTTATTATCCCTCCCTTCTATGTTCTTTTTGCTCCTCTGCTTTTTCTCTATAGCCTTCATTCCTTTGCTTTTCTCCTTCTACTCAACACACAGTGACTGGCATCTTAGTGCTCAGTCCTGCTAGTATGCCTTTACTTCTTAAAATGACTGCAGTTTAAGAGGTCATTTTTCATTTGATTATTACTGTGTTTTTATAGTGGGCCTACCCTTTGACAGTGATACCTTTTTCAGACTGTTCTACTCAGTTTCATGCTGAGCATTGAGCATTATGCCCAGACACTTGACCATCAGATAGTTAACTACTAAGCTAGACCCCCAGACTAGCAGAAAAAAAATGATACCTCAACCTTACCATAACCTAGGCCCTCTTGAACAGGTTCAATTCCCTAGGACCCATGTAAGCCAGATACATAAGATGTTACATGCATCTGGAGTTCATTTGCAATGACTGAAGGCCCTGGTATGCCCATTCTTTGTCCTTCTCTCTCTCTCAAATAAATAACTAAAACTAATTATTAAAAAAATAAAAAAAATAACCAAGGCTATATCCTACAAACATATAATGAGCATTATTCTAAATGGGGGGAAAAACTCAAAGGATTTCTACTTAAATCAGGAATAAGGCAAGGGTGGCTTCTATCTTTGCTCTTATTTAATGTAGTACTTGAAGTCTTAGCTAGAGAATCAAACAAGAGAAGGAGAAAAAAAGATATACAAATAGGAAAGGAAGATGTCAAAGTATTGTTATTTGCAGATGATACTACTCCACCAGAAAACTTCTAGATTTAATACTTTCAACAAAGTGGCAGGATACAGAGGCTGGGGTAGTTGGTTGCAAAACCTGATGGCCCAGGCTCAATTCTCCAGTACCCATATAAAGCTAGATGCACAAATGGGACATGTATCTATAGTTTGTTTAGCCACAAGAGACCCTGGTATGCCCATTCATATTTCTCTCTCTCTCTCTTCCACCCCCTTTCTGTCTCTTCCTCCTCATAAATAAATTATTTTACTTTTTACTAACATTTTATATGTGTGCATCTTGTGTTGGTTCCCTCTTATTTCTCATCCCTGCACCCGTTCCACTGGGGACCTTCTATGTGGTTACAAGTATTGCCCATGGGATTGTGGGATATGCCTTGTGGGAACAGCAGTCAGTTTTTGTGCATGTGGGCAGGGGGAAGGAATATCTCTGGGTATGATGTTTCACTCTGTGGCTCTTACATTCTTTCTGCCCCCTCTTCCACAAAATTCTCTGAGCCATGTTGGGTGGGTTTTAAATCTGCTTCAGTGATGAGCTCTTAGGAGCCTCTGGATCTCTTGCTTTGGTAAGTGTTGATTATCCTCAGGTCTGTCTCCTTTACTTTGGCACTGATTATCAGGTTCACCATGAAAGCAGCACTCTTGTTCATCTCCCTAGTTCCTCTGTGGTTTCATCTGTGGCTTGGCTGAAGCGTGATGGGTAGTTTATCTCCTTGGGTCTCGCTACTGTTTGAAAAAGAACAGATACTCCAATGGAGAGTGAGTCAGCATAGTTTATATGGGATAAGCATTGTTCATTTAGGGGGAATTTGATATGTGTAACCCCTCTTTTATCCAAAGACTAATGAGAGCTTGAGATTGGAGAGTATAATCTTTGCCTCCATAGAATTCTGGTCTGGTTCCCAATTCCAGATATGGGTTCCTCTACACTAAGTGGATCTCTTAGCCAACCAGAAAGCTATTGGTTGCCCACCGAGGCTGTGTGCCACTATTGCACTGGCATGTAAATCCTATCAGGGTGTTTGCTGCTTAGTAGTTTAGACCTCTGGTTGCTCAGATCACTGTTGGCCACTTTCCCCCAGTAGCTCATGTGGTGCTTTCAAGCAGTAGACAGGCTAACTGGGGACTGGCTTTCTTCCAGATTCCAGCCAGGTTCTTTTCATGGTCTTTGTCAGTAGCTTGTAGTGTCTTCAGCAATAGGGTCTTACTTTTGTCTCAGGTGGGTATCTAAGTGCTTTGATAGAAACCTGTCTTGTTTTGGGAACCTTGAAGTTCTGATTGATCAATAGCTCATTGTGGATAACAACAGATTTCTGATACTGGGAGTTACAGGCCAGAGACAACAACAACAACAAACCAAGAAAAAAGCCTTCCAGCCCTAATGTCTGAGCCATGAGTTGCCTATCAGGTATGTCAGCAACTCAAGCTGGTCCAGATTAGGAGTCACAAATTAGTGAGACCATGCAACATTTGTCTTTCTGTAATTGTGTGAGTTTGCTGAGTATGATCTGTTCCAAGTCTGTCCATTTTATACAAATTTCACTGTATCATTTTTTTTTACTGCTGAGTAGAATTCCATTGTGTAAATATGTACCATATGTACCAGCTATGTACCATAACTTCATTATGCATTTATCCAGTAATGGGCACCTAGGTTGATTCCAGTTCTTAACTATCCTGAATTGAGCAGCTATAAATGTGTTGAGCAGATATCCCTGTAGTGATGCATGGGACATTTAGGATAAATGACCAGTAATGGAATAACTGGATCTGTTGGTAGCTCTTTGTTCATCCTTTTCAGGAATCTTCATATTAATTTCCATAGTGGTTGTACAAGTTTACATTCCCACCAACAGTGGAGGAGAGCTCCTCTTTCCCCACATTCCCACCAACATTTGTTGTTGTTAGAATTATTTAATGATTGCCATTCTTACTGGAGTAAGGTGGAATCTCATAGTTATTTTAATTTGCATTTCAGTAATGATTAGGGGTGTTGAGCATTTTCTTAAATATGTGTTCACCATTTGTATTCCTCCGAGAACTCCCTCCCTATTCAGTTCTCTGCCCCATTTTGGGGGTGGGATGTTTGATTTTTTTTTTTCCAAGGTAGGGTCTCACTCTAGCTCAGACTGACCTGGAACTCACTCTGTAGTCTCAGGGTGGCCTCAAATTCATGGCAATCCTCCTACCTCTGCCTCCTGAGTGCTGGGATTAAAGGCGTGTGTCATCACAACTGGCTTCCGATTTTTTCTTTAGTTTTTTAAGTTATTTGTGGATTCTAGATATTAGGCTTCTGTCAGTGGTATAGCTCACAAAAATTTTCTCCCATTCTGTGGGGAACCTATTGGCTCTGATATGGTGTGTTTGACTGTACAGAAGCTTTTCAGCTTCATAAGATCCCATCGGTTTAATGATTGCTTAATTTCCTGGGCAACTAGGGTTTTGTTCAAGAAGTCTTTCCCAATTCCTATATCGTGGTCAGTTCCTCCTATTTTTTCTTCCGGTAGTAGAAGAGTTTCAGGTCTTATATTGAGGTCTTTAATCTATTTGGACTTTATTTTTGTGTTTGGTGAGATGTGTGGGTCTAATTACATATTTCTACATGTGGTTATCCAATTTGTCCAGCACCATTTTCTTGTTGTATTTCCGTCTGGTTTGGGTGTTAGAGTGATGCTAGCTTCATGAAAGGCGTTCTCTGAATTTATGAAACAGTTTGAGAAGAATTGGTTTCAGTTCTTCAATGAAGGTCTGATAGAACTCAGCTGAGAGGCCATCTGGTCCTGGACTTTCTTTTTAGGGAGATTTTTGATTACCTTTTCAATCTCAGTAGATGTTACAGATTTGTCAAGGTTAATCTGCTCTGGGTTTAGTTTTGGTAGGTGGTATATGTCTAGGAATTCATCCATTTCCTCCAGATTATGCAGTTTTGTTGAGTAGAGGTTTTGGAAGGATGTCCTGATGATTCTTCCAATTTCATTGATGTCTGGTATGACCTTACCTCTTTCATTTCTGACTTTGTTAATCTGAAACATCTCTTTTTTTTTTGTTGTTCGATCAAATTGGTCAGGGGTTTACCCATCTTGTTTATTTATTTATTTATTTATTTATTTATTTTGAAGAGCCAGCTCTTCATTTCATCGACTTTATTGTTTTGTTAGTTTCCAATTCATTGATTTCTGCTCTGATCTTGATTTCTTTCTATCTGGAGTTCTTAGAGTGAGATTCTTCTTTTTTTCCAAGACCTTTGGGTGGATGGTTAGGTTATTAATTTAGGATCTCTCTGTCTTTGTTATGAAGGCATTTAATGCTATGAATTTTCCTCTTAGGACTGCCTTCATTATTTCCCATAACTTTTGGTAAATTGTGTTCTCATTGTCATTCAATTCAAGAAATTTTGCAGTTTCTTTTTTTTTCTTCCACTACCCATTTATTGTTTAAAAGTGTGCCATTCAGTCTCCAGGAGCTGGTGGAATTCCTGGTGCATCTCTTGTTAATTTCTAGCTTTATAGCACTGTGATATAATATTATGCAGGAAATTGCATCAATTTTCCTGAATATATGGAGGCAGCTTTTTGTCCTAATATATAATCTGTTTTGGAGAAGGTTCCATGGGCTGCTGAGAAGAAGGTGTATTCAATAGAATTAGGATAGAATGTCTTTTAGGTCTAGTTGATCTGTGGTGTGGTTAAGCTGTCTTACTTCCCTGTTGATTTTCTGTGTGGATGATCTGTCTATTGATAGTGGAGTATTAAAGTCCCCAACTATGATGGTGTTGGTGTTTATTTCTGTTTTGTTGTCAGGAAGGTTTTGTTTTATAAAATGAGTTGTACCTGTGTTTGGTACATAATGGATTTATGATTGTGATACCTCTTGTTGGACCATTCCCTTAATGAGTAAAAAGTGGCCTTTTTGTCCTTTTTGATGTTTTAGTTTGAAGTCTCTCTTATTAGATATTAATATAGCAACACCTGCTTATTTCTTATTTCTATTTGCTTGGAATAACATTTTCCATCCTTTCACCCTGAGAAAGTGTCTGTCTTTAGTGGTGAAGTGGATTTCTGGAAGACAGCAAATCAACGGGTCTGTTTTTCTGTTCCACCCTATTAACTTGTCTTTCAATGGGTGAATTAAGACCATTAATATTTTAGATTATAACAGTGAGGTTTGATTTAATCCCTGGCATGTTGTAGTGCTTAATGAGGTTTGGTATTTTCTTAAGCTTTGTATTTTTTTGAGCCTAGTTTTGGTTATTGTGATCTTGTCCTTGTAGGGTCTTGAAATAGGTTGTTTGACTCTTCTGTGTGGAGTATTCTCTGTAGGTTTGGCTTTGTGTTCATATAGTTGTAGAGCTGACTTTTATCATGGGAAGTTTTTCACCACCTATTTTGAGGGTACTTTTGCTGGGTTGGAAGCCATAACTTTTTAGACTTTGATGTGTTCTGTTCCAGACCCATCTGGCTTTCAGGTTTCCATTGAGAAATCTGAAGTAATTCTGACAGCCCTGCCTTTGTATGTAATGATTTGTTTCTCTCTTGCTGCTTTTAGCACTTTTTGTTTTCATTGTTTAGAGTTTTATTGATGATGTGCCTTGTAGAGTTTCTTCTTTGGTCCAGTCTGTTTGGAATTCTGTTAGCTTTTTGTATCTTTATGGGACTTTTTTTTGAGAGGGTGGGAAAGTTTTCTTCAATAATTTTGTTAAATAAGTTCTCCATGCCTTTGGTCTGGATCTCTTCCCCTTTTGGTATGCTCATGATCTGGATGATAGGTCGTTTTAGGGTATTCTACATTTCCCTCATGTTCTGTTCACAAGATTTTTTGAACTTATTGAAGCGTTTGGACTCCCAAACTGTTTCTTCTATTTTGTCTTCCAGCTCTGACATTCTGTCTTCCACATAATTAACTGTTCTTAAGGGCTTCTAGAGAGATTTTCACTAGATCAATTTGGTGTGTATTATCTGTTGCCTTTTTCTGTATAGTATCCATCCCTTTGTCAAGTTCCAATTTCAGGTCTTGTTTTGAATTTCTTAATGCTTCCTGGAATTCATTCTTGCATTTACTAATGTCGTCATTCAGCTTGACCAGCTGGTTATTAAGCTCCTCTGTTTTTTGGCTCACCTTCTGTTCACTTTATCTCTTTTGAAGTCTCTCTGGCTTTTTTTGTTGTTGTTGTTTGTTTGTATGTTTGTTTGTTTTTCTATTTGATCAAGTCTGGTGAAGAGAACTGTGTGGATTTAATTTATGTGGTGGTTGTTTTTTTTGTTGTTGTTGATTTGCTGCAAGTTCTGCCATGTGCTTGGCCAGGGTCACATATCTTGTGCCTTTATTTTGGGGGTCTGTTCCTGTTGTCTCCTCTGTTTTCATTGGAGACTTCCTTTGTGGGACTAGGCAAC
This sequence comes from Dipus sagitta, assembly GCA_036346955.1. Classification (NCBI taxonomy): domain Eukaryota; kingdom Metazoa; phylum Chordata; class Mammalia; order Rodentia; family Dipodidae; genus Dipus; species Dipus sagitta. The sequence goes on from CM070781.1 coordinate 66,890,107, forward strand.
CTTGTTGGCGCTCCCTCCATGTGATGTTTCCTGGTGTTTCTTTTGCATTGTTGTCTGCCCATCAGTGTGGGAGTCTTATTTTTATTTTTCTTTAATTAAGGAGGAAACAAGAGTTTTCCCTTACAGTATCTTCAGTGAGTGTTCTGTTATATGTTTGGCTAGGGTAGGCTAATGATGACTTTGTGCTTTGGGATGCACTTGTGAAGGGCTTAAGTGCAGCAGTCACTCTGGGCTGGTCCTTAGTACCAAAGGTGGGATTGGAGATCTGGGATCCCTTTTGGGCTCGTTTCAGCTGTGTCTTTTCTGTAGCATTTTCTCCTGCTCTCATACTGAGCCCAGATAGGTGCTGACAGACACAGTGGAGAGCGCCTCTGGGAGAGAGGGAAGGCGCTTGGACATGTGTGCACAGCACATTGGTAGGCCAGGCCGAGATAGAGCAGACCAGTGAACAAAGATGCAATGAGCAGGGCCAAGACAGAGGTAGGCTTATGTTTACAGATGCATTGGGCATTGAGAGGGGAAGGTGGCAATGCAGTAAGCAGGGCTAAGAGGGAGGAAGTCAGCCCAATCACAGATGCAGTGGGGGTGGGGGCACAAAAGGAAAGACACATTCACAGACACAGTAGGGGTTGTGGAAAAAAGGGAAGAAGCCCTGATCTATCACTGAGAGACACGGGGTGGGGGGGGGAGGCGCGGGGGGTTGGGGAGAGGGAGGACTCAAGAGAGCCATCTGACAGACTAAGTGGGGTATGGGCTCCAGGAGGGTGGGAAAGTGCAAGGCCTGAGGTCAGTGCGCAGCAGAGAACTTGGTCAGGGAGTGGCAGCTGGGGTGAGTGGTTGAGAGTCCTGAGGGTCTAGTGGGCTTCCTGAGAGTGTGGGAAACAGCAGAATCCCAGCTATGTACCTCCGTTCTACCCACTGGATGTCTGTTTAGACCTACTTCCACTAGTGCTCCACAAATCTTGCCTGATATTACCCCAGAAGCTGAAGCTTGGCTAGACAGACACCATCTTGGCTGGAAGTGAACAAATAAATTAATTTTTTAAAGTGGAAGGATAGAAACTAACAAGAATAATCCTTATATACAAATAACAAACATACTGAGAAAGACATCATGAAAACAACCCCATTCACAATTGCCTCAAAAAAGAAATATCTTGGGAAAAAGATACATTGGAATAAACCTTACTAAGAAAATGAAAGATTTCCACAATAAAAACTATAAAACACTGGAGAAAGAAATTGAAGAAGAGACTGAACTATGGAAAGACTGCCCATGCTCATGGATAGGCTGACATAATATTGTGAAAATAGCTGTTAGTGAAAGCAGTCCACAAATTCAGTGTAATCCCTGTTAAAATTATAAATTCATTCTTCACAAAACTGGTAAAAAAAATAATTGAAATTCATATGGGAGTGCAAAATACCTCAGATAACCAAAGGTATGCTAGAGGTATCATCAGTGTACTTTCAAGATATACTTCACAGCTATAGTAACACAAACAGCATGATACCAGAACAAAACCAGATGTGTACATCAATGGAACAGAGTAGAAGACCCAAATGTACACATATATCACTACAACCACCTGATTTTGACAAAAGTTATGTACTAAAATTATCCATAAAAGAGAAGAGCCTGTTCAGCAAATGGTGTGGGGAAACTGGATATCCACATTCAGAAGCACGAAGCAAGATCTCTAGCTCTAGCCTTGTATAAAAATCAACTGTAAATATACCAGAGACCTTATTATAAGATCTGAACCTCTGAAACTATTAGATAGAGGAAGATGTAGGACAAACAGTTCACTATATAGACACAGGCAAAGAGTTTCTGAAAATGACTCCCAATAGGTCAGAAAACAAAACCAAACAGTGGTAAATAGTATGGTATATGAAATTTAAAAGTTTCTGCACAGCAAAGGAAAAAGTTGAGTGAAAAAACAGCTTATATAATGAGGGGAAATCTTTTCTAGCTATATGTTTGACAGAGGGTTAATACATAAAAATAAACTAAATCCAATTAATTAACAGGCTAATGAACATACAGTTCTCAAAAGATAAAGTACAAATGGCCTATGAACATGAAAAGAATACAACCTCACTAGCTGCCATAGAAATGCAAATTAAAACTACACTGAGAGTCCACATCACCCTGATCAGTATGGCAGTTGTTATGAAAAGCCAACAAATGATGGTGAAGATGTAAACTGGTCCAATGTAAAGGTTCCCCCAAACTAAAAATAGATCTGCCATATGACCAGCTATACTAGAAAGACTCCAAGTAAACATATCACACAAATACTTGTTGTGGTGGTTTGATTCAGGTGTCCCCCATACACTTAGGTGTTCTGAATGTTGGGTTCTTAGCTAATGGAGATTTGAGAAGTAATGCCTCCTGGAGGCAGTGTATTGTTGGGGGGTGGGCTTATGGGTATTATAGCCAGTTTTCCCTTGCCGGTATTTGGCATACTCTCCTGCTATGGTTGTCCTCCTGATGTTGGCCAGGAGGTGATGTCCAACCTCTGCTCATGCCATCCTTTTCCCCTGCCATCTTGGAGCTCCCCTCTAGTCTGTAAGCCAAAACAAGTCCCCTTTTCCCCAAAAGTTCTTGGTTAGGTGATTTCTGCCTGCAGTGCGAACCTGACTGAAACACTTGCACGTGAGTGTTTATTGCTACACTAGTTACTAAGCTAAGGTATGGAATAAACTTAGATGCATGGAAATCTGAAAATAGAAGAATGGATAAAGAAAATGTGGCATATAACACAAGGAATTGTTTCAAAGAAGTCATCTCATTTGAAGGAAAATAGATGAAACTAGAAAAAAATCATACTAAACAAAGTTTCAATTGCATAAAGACAAATACAACATATATTTTATCATTTGTGTTTCCCAGATTTCATATAGATACATAAAGTTATGTATGTATATGTGACATGAAAGAAGTGAAGGGTTGGGGATATGGTTCAGTGGTTACAGATGCTTGTTTGCAAAGTCTGCTGACCCAGGTTTGGTTCCCCGGCAGCTCTGTAAAACCTGATGCTTGAATAGTGCATGTGCCTGGAAAAGTGGCAAGAGGCCCTGGTGTGCTCATCCTCTCTGTAAATAAATAAATATTTTTTTAAAAAAGTAAAAGTGAAACCATCTAGGGCAATAAAAGGACCTAACACATGGAGAGGGAAAGAAAAAGAAAGGGTAGCATGGTAGGTGTGGGGGAGGATATGTGCATTATATATTTGCATGAAAATGTCCCTGTGTAATCCAGTGTCATGTACAAAGAATATATACTATGTACACACACACACACCTCTCACCTCAAAGAGAAGAGTTTGTTCTGTAGCCAAATGAGCTATCATAGCTCAGGAATACAGATTTAGATTACCTTTAGAATACTGCAAACACCGTGTTCCACTGTTAAGGTTATATCATAAAGTGTTTATAATAGCAGAGCAAAGAATATAAAAATCAAGGTACTTTTCAAGTACATTGTTGGAAATATCAGATAGGCCAAGTTTTAGCAAAGTAGGGAAGTGTCTGTTGCAGGCCTCAGATGCTGTTTTAGCCTTTGTGTTTGTGGAAGCTGTGGTCTCTTTGTACATTCCAAAAAGATTTATCTACTAGTCACATGGATGCTGAGTCAAACATAGCAATGGGCAATAAATGGCTATTTAATAGGACTAAGATAGCCCAAGAGAATTTGGCCATGGTTCTTGAAACTCCCATCAGTCAAGCAAGTTTGTAGGATGTTTAATGCAGGTGTGGACTCCAGTTCACACCACCAGTGAAATTTAAAATATATATATATTTATATGTTGGATTTTGAACCCAGGGCCTCACACATGCTAGGCAAATACTCTACCACTGAGTTATGCCCCCAGCTCTTTTCCTAACCACCGGAGTAATATATGAATAAATCTGTATTTCCTTGGAGTTATAATTGACTGTTAAATAAATAATACATAATTTCAAAGAAAAGCTCTTTCTACCAGAAATTACTGGTAGATGATGGATATGGGGGGCCTGTGTCATGGTGATGTCAAGGGTTGGAAGTGGATTAGAAGGGGTGTTTACAGAGATTGTAAGTGAAGGAGGCCAAACTACTTGTGGGTTCAGTAGAAAACCATCAGATTAAGTTCTGTAATGAAGCATATATATGGCTTTTATGAGGAAAAAGAGGGTGCCAACACATGATGTATCCATATGAAATATGTTTTAATAATAATAAAATATTTTAAAATAAAAAATAGATTCTTGAATAAAAGAGTTTTTAGGAGGCAGAAGTAGGAGAATTGCTGTGAGTTCAAGGCCAGCCTGGGACAACAGATATTTGATATTATCCTTATTTTGCAATTGTAGAGACATCATCTAAGAAAGAGAGGCTGTATCTGTTAGTTACTTTCTCATTTCTGGGACAAAATACCCAATCAGAAGCAGTTTATAGAAGGAAAGGGTTTATTTCAGCTCACAGTGCCAAGGGGAAGAGTCCATTATGGAGGAAAAGCATAGCAGGAGCAGGAAACTCACATCACATCCTCACATCAGTAGGGAGAAAGTAGAGAGAGATGAATGCTGAATGTTTAGCTAGTTTTCTCCTTTTCATATAGTCTAGGAACCCAGCCATGGGATGTGTCCATAATTAGGGTGGGTCCTCCCATGTCAATTAATCTAATGTAGAAAATCCCTCACTGATGAGAGATCTGTTTACATGGTGATTTTGAATCCTGTCAAGTTGAAAAGCACAGATGAACCATCACAGAACCTTGAATTCTAATTAATTCAGGTACTACAGGCACATAAGGGACAGTGTTCTTCAAAGGTTTGTAAGGGTCTATTTTAATTAAAGTCACCAGGGGCACAAGTCCACAAAGCACACTCAGAGCTAATAAATCTGCATTGCTAATCAATTCCCATGGTTGATAATTTCAAAGAAAATTGACAATACTGATTTAATTAAGATCTAGGAGATATTTTTCCAGGTGAAGATTTAGTGTTTGTAGTCCTTAAAAACAAATGTTAGCCTCTGAAGTTAGCTGTGGCTTTGTCTTTCTCTGGTTAAATATAGGCTACCTCTTCAAAATGCTCATAAACTTAACTGTAGTTCTCCAAGCTCTCATGACAGATTATTTTTTGATCCGTCATAATTTCTGATAGTAATATTTTTCAGATTCTTTTTTGGTCACAATTTTTCTTGGCTTAAACTACTTGAGATATGTTACTTTGTATTACCATTTTTATGCAGTATAGGATAAAGGTGTATTATAATCAGTGAATTACAGTGGATAATAAATAGAAGAAAAGGATTTCATTTGTATTCACATTTAGATTAGTTCATATTTGTATTTTTAAGTACTGGGTCTTTTATCAGATAATTCTACTTTTCTAAATTCCCTTTTTGTCTAACAATCTTAATAGCATTCCCCCAATATTCTTTGTAGTATTTATCTGCTTAGTTTCATACAAATTCTAACACTTAATAACAATATACATTATTCTATTTTCACAGTGATTCTTTTCTTGCACACCGAGAAAGTATGCGCCAAATGATGAGAAGTTTTTCTGAACCTTTTGGAAGAGGCTTTCTCAACATCTCTGATGATAGAGGAGGAACCCGTAATCATAGAAGGCATCATGATAGCAAAGATTCCTTAACGGTATGTCCTTTATATTATAAAGACAAGTAGCAAGGGGGTTCAGATGATGGGGATATGATTGACATGTGTGTTGCAGAAAAAACTGTGATATAAAAAGGGAAGACTGAATCCTGAAACAATGAATTGTTGCCAATATAAAATTCCACTGTTATCAAACTTATGGGACCCTAGGGTGTTATTATTGTAAGCCAAACTAAACATTATTTGTCATATGTATTTCTCCCCTTTATAATCTCTCCCATGTCTTAAATTAAAACCAGCAAGAAAAACTTTTTCCTGGTGCATACATACATTTTTTTTAGATGTTAAAACAATAGTACAAGTAATGGCATAATGTTTTGTCTTTATTGGATCAGTGAGCACCAAGCTGTTGCATATCATCTTGAACCTTCCTAGCTTAGATTAATTAACCTTTAACTATGTAAGAAGACTTGTACAACACTGATGTATTCTTTTTTTAATATATTATTTTTTATTGACAACTTCCATAATTGTAAACAATATCCCATGGTAATTCTCTCCCTCTCCCCACTTTCTTCTTTGAAACTCCACTCTCCATCATATCCCTCCCCTCTCAATCACTCTCTTTTATTTTGATGTCATGATCTTTTCTAACACTGATGTATTCTTATCAGTCTTATCTGAGAACAAAACTAGGAGGTCATAGACATGCTCAACTCAGTAAAAGAAAAAGCAAGATTGTTTATATATATTAACCATTTTGGTCTTTTGTCTCATTTCTGTTGCTTTTCAGCCTCAAGTATAGAAGTTATAGAATAAAAATCCACAAGGATTTCCATAAAATTGAATCTTTGTTGTTGAAATGTAGATATTTATATCTCCATAAAACTTAAATCAGTCATTTGGTACACTTCCAGAATATTCTAGAAAATATTTTTATATTTTCTGTTCAATAAGCTTCAGTAAAGCAAAATGCTTCAGATAGTCACAAGAAAATTTATCATTCCCCAGCAGTATATTCACACTCAAGTTAGTTTTCTTCTCATTAGTAAATAGTGGAATTATTATATATGTCACACGTATAATCTTACTGTTATAGAATTGTACCATGATCCCTAAAAGTAAAAATTAATATCAGAGAAAAATTACCAAACAATGCAGGGAAATCACATATGAAATTGAAAGTCATTTGAGCATTAAAATACCTTGTATATCTTCTGTAACCATAGTGAAGAAAGAGTAGCTGTTTGAATTTGTGTGCATAAATGAGCTGACCATAGCTTTTATGAAAGAAGCAAACGAGGCAATTTTATTACTCTACTTGCAAGCACATAAATGAGGCCTGTTTATAAGTTAGCTGGCAATTTACTAACAGTATTTGTACATATTTGCTGGAACTCCACTGGTCATTCATTGGAAATCAAAATAAATGTCTGTCATGGATACTTGTGCTTAAATCACTGAATATTTTACAGGAGCTGGAATAAGAAATATGTAACCAAATAAAGAGAAAAATTGCTGTGAAACTATAGTTTGTAACATTCAGTGTTTAGAAATATTTTCATCTTAGCATGCCTCAAATAATATTTTCTTGCAAAAATGGCTTTTAATCAAGGAGAAAACACACAGCAGAAGTAATGTCGCTGCATAAATGGGCTGATGGGACAGGAAAGATAGTTCCGAATACAGAGGAGTCCTAGACCAGCATATGGACACAAGTCTAAAGTGATTGGTTCCTTCTTCTCATAGTTGGGCTGCTATAACCAATTACCTCAGTCTGAGTAGCTTATGTTCAACAGAGATGTATTCCTCACAGCTTTGGAGTATAAGACTCCAAAGCTGCTGGCAGGCTCTCTGGCAGTCCTAATTCTCTGCTTCATAGACTGTACCTGCTGGCTGGGACCACATGGTGAAAAGAGAAAACAAGCTCCCTCAGGCTACATGTGTCTGTTAATCACTTAAAATGAGCCTAATGCCAAACAAAAGCAAATTTAGACAATGGTCAGCATCACAACAAAGTGCAGGGACAGCCCACAGGATGGAAGAATGTATTGGAAATCCAGTCATTTGATATGAAGTTAATATCCAAAGTATATAAGGAACTCAACTGACTGAATAGCGAGAGAAAGGGAGATAAAGAGATAATAAACAGAGAGATAACTCTACTAAAGATGGACAGATCACCTGAACAGACATTTCTGCAAGAGCACATACAGATGGCAAATGAGCACATGAGAATATGTTCAGTATCACTGATCATTAGGGAAATGTAAATTAAAACTCATGAGATATACCTATTCAAATGGTTTTTATCAAAAATATGAAAGAAAATTGAGTGTTGGGAAGTACATAGACAAAAGTGAACTTTTATTCACTGCTGGTAGGAATATAAATTAGTTGATCCAAAATGATATGGTATGCTCTCAAAACCCCAAATCCAGAAATGGGGGCTTGGGATATAGCTCAGTAATAAAACAGTTGGGGACCAAACGTGGCATGGATAAAGAGTATCTGTGTTCCCACAATCATTGTAGCATTATTCATGATCAGCAACCTGAGGAATCAGATGAGTTCCATCACTGGATGAATAGACAAAGGAAATGTACTACATAGACACAATGGAGTGTTATTCCACCTTAAATGAGTAGAAACCTTTTTATTTGTGAAAACATAGATGAAAGCAAAGTACAGTATGCTAAATGAAATAAGCCAGGCATAGAAAGACAAATAAATACCGTATGAGTTCACGTGTATGTGAACTCTAGTAAAGCTGCCATCAGAGAGATGAAGAGCAGAACAGGAGCTACTAGAGGCTTCAGGTGAGAGAAAGGAAGCAGTGTACAGAGCAGTTAGAAAAATAGAAGAACTGGCTTTTGATGTATTTTGTATAACAAGTGAGCATAGTCAATTAAAATGTATCACACATTTAAAAATAACTGAGAGGGCTGGAGAGATGGCTGGGCGGTTAAGGTGCTTGCCTGCAAAGCCTAATGACCCCGATTAGATTCCCAGTACTTACATAAAATCAGATGCACAAAGTGGCACATATATCTGGAGTTTGCAGTGGCTGGAGGCCCTGGCATGCCCACATTCTCTTTCTGTCTCTCTTTTTTTCAAAATATAAAAAAATAACTAAGAGAGTAAATTTCAAATGTTTCACCTAAAAATAATAGGTAAAACAGGTAATAGATATACTTGATTTAATAATGCCATATTATTTTATACATCAGAATATCACTTTGTGACCTTTATAAAATTATGATTTGTTGATACATTTTTATAAAAGTAATACATTTTTGTAAAAGAAAACCACATGTGATTAGTGACTTCTTTAATATAAATCAAGATAAACATTCCATAGACTCTAGAATATTTGGTGTTTTTTAACCAATAGGATGTAAATAACATTCACCTTCTATGTGCATATCTATTGCTTTGCTTCTCATTTTTTGCTCATCTCTTTAAACATTTTCCCAGAAACTGCAATATTTATACCTATTAAAATAAATGGCAATTTTCACTGTGTCAGATTTAGACAAATAAATAAGTCTTATAGCTTTTTAAATAGCAATGCATCTTGATAGTATTTACTTACATCACATCTAAAATCAAATAGTAATACACATTTTTCTAAACATTTTATCAGCTAGCTGAGAAAGCCAACACAAATGCATTTTTTTCTTGTTAAAACTCTGGTTCTTTTGCTAACCAACTGACCATTTTTCTAGGACATTTGAAAGGGCATTAGTATTTTCTTTTCTTTTCTTTTTTTTTTTTTTTTTTTTTTTTTGAGACAGGGTCATTTGTATACCATACTGGCCTTGAACTCACTATGTAGCTGAGGATGACCTTGAACTTCTGGTCCTCCTGACTTCATCTCCCATGTGCTTAGATTACAGGTGTGTGCCACCACACCTGGGCTTATATAATGCTGGAAATTATACTCAAGGCTTCTTAAATGCTAAGCAAGCACTCTACATGAAGCTATATATCCAATTCCATAAGTTTTGTTTTGTTTTGAGGCAGGGTCTCACTCTAGTCCACGCTGACCTGGAACTCTGTAATTCAGGCTGGCCTCAAACTCAAGGTGGTCTTCCTACCTCAGCCTTCTGAGAGCTGGAGCTAAAAGTGTGTGCCACAAAAAGCCGGGCGTGGTGGCACACGCCTTTAATCCCAGCACTCGGGAGGCAGAGGTAGGAGGATCATCATGAGTTTGAGGCCACCCTGAGACTACATAGTTAATTCCAGGTCAGCCTGGACCAGAGTGAGACCCAACCTCGAAAAACCAAAAAAAAAAAAAAAAAAAAAAAAAAAAGCTGGGCGTGGTGGCGCATGCCTTTAATCCCAGCACTCGGGAGGCAGAGGTAGGAGGATCGCCGTGAGTTCGAGGCCACCCTGAGACTCCATAGTGAATTCCAGGTCAGCCTGGGCTAGAGTGAAACCCTACCTCGAAAAACCAAAAAAAAAAAAAAAAAAAGTGTGTGCCATGATGCCCAGCCTTCCATGATTTCTTTATGAGGATATTTTTAATATATTTGATCATTTTATAAGGATTAGTTTTAAAAAATTAAGTGATTTAGCCAGTTATGATGAACACTTCTGTAATCCCAGCAGGATCAAGAATTCAGGGTCATGCTCAGCTATACAGAAAGTTTAAGACCAATCTGAGTGATGAGACCCTGTCTCAAACCAAGAAAGGTAAATAATTTCATGTCTAAATGTATTTAACTAGGGAGCCAGAGGTGATATAATAGTAGTTAAAGGCACTACATGCAAAGTCTACCAACCTAGATTCAATTCCCCAACCAAGCAAGTAAAGCCAGATGCAAAAAGTGGTACAAGCATCTGGCATTCCAGTTGCAGTGGCAAAAGATCCTGGCATGCCCACACACACATGCACTAAATATATATAAATGTTTGTAAATTTATTATACCTAAGATATGATATTTACATTTAGTAATACGCTGGGTTCATCAAAATATTTTATTTTTTATTTGCAAGCAGACAGAGAGAAAGAAAGAATAGGCATGTCAGGGCCTCCTGACACCTGCAAACACAATTCCAGATGCATGTGCCACTCTGTGAATCTGGCTTTATGTGGGCACCTTTAACCACTGAGCAATATCCAGCCCTTATTTTTAATTTTTTTTCTTTTTTTTTCTTTTGGAAAGAAAAAGTTTTAATAACACTTAGAATACAGTTGAAGATATGTTAGAAGGAAATCATAGTTCCACACCTTCATATCAGTAAAAAAGGAAAGCTAGATATCAATAATTCAAATGTACATTTCAAGAAGTTAGATGCAACCAAACAAAAGCCAAAGACTATGCTACAGACAAAACAGAAAAGATTAGAAATTAATGAATTAGAAGTAATAGATAATTAAAGCCAAAAAGTTGAGTCTCTGAAAGACTAATGAAGCATATATCTAGCAAGATTAATCAGACAAGAATTATAATAAACACAAATTACAATATAATGGAAAATATATTAATATAGATGATATAGATATAGAGAACTTAATGTCAAGCTTTATGCTAGCATACTTTAAATGTGGTGAAATTATGTAAATTCTAAGAAAAACATAATTTATCCAAATAGAAATAAGAAAAAACCATTTGGATAGTCAGATATTAATACATATATGTTAAGTGGAATTTAGAATCTTATTTTTTCTTTCACTTTTATTTTTATTTTATTTTTTTTTTACAGTCAGTTTGGTACCATTATTAGGCTCATCCATGACCTACCTCCTCCCCTTGGCCCCTCCTTGTTGAGTTATACGGGTCATGCATTGTGGAGTTAGCCCACAGTTATGGGTTAGCTAAATGTCTCTGCATATCATGACCCAACATGTGGCTCTGACATTCTTTCCGCCCCCTCTTCCGCAAAATTTCCCTGAGCCATGTTGGGTCTGCTTCAGTGATGAGGTGTTGAGGGCCTCTGAGGCTCTGGCTCTCTGATTTGGTAGGAGTTGATTTTTCTGTGCTGATCTCCTTCCCTCTTGTGCTGGTATCCGGTTCATCAGGAAAACAGCGCCCTTGCTTGTTTCTCCAATTTTTCTTAGTTTCAGCCGGGGCCCTTTTGAGGTATAATGGGGTGGCTCTCTCCTTAGGATCTACATCTATCTGAAAAAGAGAAGCAGATTCTCCAACAGAGAGTAAGTTAGCATCAGGACAAAGGAGATAACCCTTACTTTTTTTTATAGAGAATTTAATAGGTGTAGGCCCTCTTGTAGCCCACAATTGACGGTGGCTTGATATTAGAGAGTGGGTTTACGTTTGGATCTGGTTCTGACTTGTTTCCCAGCTCCAGCTATGGGTCTCATACCAGTGAGGTAATCAGTTAGCTGAATTGAGAGCAGTTGGTTCCCCACCATGGCTGTGTGCCACCACTGCACTTGTGTGGGCATCACAACAAGTTATTTGCTGCTAAGTAGTTTAGACCATGCGTTGCTTCGACAGATATTGGTCATTTTCCCCCAGTCGCCCAAGTAGCACCTTCTGGCACTAGACGCGCTGACTGTCTGGGGACTGACTCTCTTCTAACTTCCAGCCATGCCATTCTAATTTGCATGTCAATCACATAAGGTGTCTTCAGCAGTAGGGTCTTATCACTAGCCTTTGGTGGGTCATCAAGTACTCTGACAGAAATCTGTCTGTCTTTTAGGAAACCTTGTAGGTCTCTCTGATCAAAAGCTCATTGTGGATGATAGCCCCATGCTGGTTCTGGGAGTTACATGTCAGTGCCCACTAAGAAAATGAGGAAAAAGATAACTAATATACAAGAGTTAGAGATAAAAGAGAGAGAGAGAGAGAGAGGGAGAGGGGAAGTGAGGGAGGGAAGATGTAGAAGATTAAGGTTAGTCTTGATCTTACCCTCACCAGTGTCTTGTGGTTCAGGTGTTCTCTGTAAGGGCCTGGTGAAGGATCAGCCATTTGGTCTGTCTTTTAGTAAGTAGTAAATTATGGTACCATTACCATTTGGGTCTATTTTGTGTTTCCTACCCCTTTGATGCCCTCCCCTCCCTCCCCTTCCATCCTAGTGGCTAGTCTAGGAGGTGCTTGCTGGGTATGTAAGGTATCTTGGGTAGATTCAGGTTAGGTGCTGTAGATGAGTGAGACTATGTGGCGATTTTTTTTCTGTGATTGGGTAAGTTCACTGAGAATGATCTGTTCCAGGTTCAACCATTTTTCCTCAAATTTCATTGTGTCATTTTTTCTTACTGCTGTATAGAATTCCATTGTGTAGATATACCACATCTTAGTTATCCATTCTTCTAGTGATGGACATCTAGGTTGATTCCAGCACTTAGCTATTACAAATTGAGCCGCTATAAACATGGTTGAGCAAATCTCTCTAGCCTGTGGTTTGAAGGTTTTAGGGTAGATGCCCAGTAAGGGAATAACTGGGTCTGTTGGTATCTCTATACTCAGCTTTTTCAGAAGTCTCCATATTGCTTTCCAAAGTGGTTGTACCATCCTACATTCCCACCAACAGTGGATGAGTGTTCCTACTTCTCCACATCCTCGCTAGCATTTATTTTTATTTGATTTTTTGATGTTTGCTATCCTTATTGGGGTAAGGTGGAATCTCATAGTTGTTTTAATTTGCATTTCTCTGATGATTAGGGATGATGAACATTTTCTTAAGTGTATGTTTGCCATTTGTATTTCTTCCTCTGTAAACTGTCTGTTCAGCTCTTTGCCCCATTTTGTGAGTGGGGTGTTTGACTTCTTACTGTTTAGATTTTTGAGTTCTTTGTAGATTCTAGAGATTAGGCCTCTATCAGTTGGATAACCCGCAAATATTTTCTCCCATTCTGTGGGTGATCTATTGGCTTTGCTTATTGTTTGCTTGTCTGTAAAGAAACTCTTCAGCTTCATGTGATCCCATTGGTTGAGTGACGGTTTAAGTTCATGAGCTACTGGGGTTTTGTTCAGGAAGTCTTTTTCTTTTTTTTTTTTTTTTTTGGTTTTTCGAGGTAGGGTCTCACTCTAGCCCAGGCTGACCTGGAATTCACTATGGAGTCTCAGGGTGGCCTCGAACTCACGGCAATCCTCCTACCTCTGCCTCCCGAGTGCTGGGATTAAAGGCATGCGCCACCACGCCCGGCGTCAGGAAGTCTTTTTCCATTCCTATATCAAGTAAAGTACTTCCTAAATTTTCTTCCAGTAGTATTCGAGTTTCTGGTCTTATATTGAGATCTTTGATCCATTTGGACTTGAGTGTAGTGCATGGTGAAATGTGTGGGTCAAGTTTCAGTTTCCTGCATATGGTTATCCAGTTTGTCCAGCACCATTTGTTGAAGATGCTGTCTTTTTTTCCAGCCTATATTGTTTGGGCCTTTATCGAATATCAAGTAGCTATAGTTGCTTGACACAAAGTCCGGGTCCTCAAGTCTATTCCATTGGTCTATATTCCTGTTTTTATGCCAGTACCATGCTGTTTTTATTACTATGGCTTTGTAATATAGCTTTAGATCAGGTATGGTGATGCCTCCAGAGGTATTTCTTTTGCTGAGGATATGTTTGGAAATGCAAGGCCTTCTGCCTTTCCATATGAAATTTGAGATCATTTTTTCTATCTCTGTGAAGAACAAGGTAGGGATTTTAATTGGAATTGCATTAAATCTGTATATTGCCTTTGGTAGGATTGTCATCTTCACAATGTTAATTTTTATACTTCTAGAAATTTCATTTTTATTTATCTGTACATGTTGTGAAATACAAATTGAGAACTAGCAATTTTGATGAATATTGATTGCCATTTTTGAAATCTATATTAATTTCTTACTTCATGAGTTGGCCCTTTGGTGGCATAAAACTTTATACTCAGTGTTTCTACCAGCATTTGGTGGTGTGATGATGTAGTATCTCTACCTGTTTTTGTCAGCATTTGGTTTTGTTATTATGTAGATAGTTTTTCGTTTTAATTGGTTAAGGCATGACCCATGAATCTCTTCAAAATTATGGAGTAGTCCAGCAAAGGAAAGAGGATTTAATATGTAATTATACCTTATATTCTAATTAATTTTGAAATATTTGTCTTAATCCATAGGAAATACTTTTCTTCCCACTGCCTTTCTAGAGTGGCCATATATTCAGTGACATATGGCCTCCCTATTTGCCTTTCAGGCTTCCGTCAGACCCTACAATGCATAATAAGCAGATAATTTTAAAAGTACATATTGAAGTTTTTATATTAAAATGTTCTACTATGTTGGTAGCTCAAGGCTATGTGTTTATGCAGTGCATTTTTTTATATTTTTTCTATGACTATATAATAAATGCAAACAAATTCACTGGATTTTTTTTTGTAGGCAATGAGTTTTTCTCTTGTGCCTTTTGGCAGTTTTGGTGGTATGGTTCGTATCATGAGACAGAAATTATTTCAGCAATGTTTTCTGACAGATTCTTATTTCTCATTAACTCAAGCAGATTGAATGGCATGCTTTTCACTAGTTGTCATAGTGGCTTTTAGTATTTGTACTGGAAACATCTGCTTCATGTATTAACTTTATCTGAGCATGTTTATAAAGTATATTCTAATTGGCGAAACAAGCAAGGGTGCTGTTTTCCTAATGAACCGGATACCAGCACAAGGGGGAAGGAGATCAACACAGAGAAAAATCAACTCCTACCAAATCAGAGAGCCAGAGCCTCAGAGGCCCCCAACACCTTATCACTGAAGCAGACCAAAAATGAACCCAACATGGCTCAGGGAAATTTTGTGGAAGAGGGGGCGGAAAGAATGTCAGAGCCACATGTTGGGTCATGATGTGCAGAGACATTTATCTTACCCATAACTGTGGGCTAACTCCACAATTCATGACCCATATACCTCAACAAGGAGGGGCCAAGGGGAGGGGGTAGGTCACGGATGAGCCTAATAATGGTACCAAACTGACTGTATTTGCTGAATACAAAACTAATTAATAAAAAAAAATAAAGTATTTTCTGAAGTGCCATCAAAATAAATATAATCAGTCTTCAGAAAAATCTGTTTTGCATATATGGGTGGTATGCATGCATATGTGTGGGTTTGTGTGCACATGTGTGTACAGATGTGCATGTACATGTATATGCTCATATGTGTGTATTTGGCCAGAGTTCGATGTCAAGTGTCTTCTTCAGTCATTCTCTACCTTACCTTAATTTTTGAAACAAGCTCGCTCACTGAACCTAGAGTTCTCCAATTTGGCTAGACTGCTAGCCAGCAAGCCCAGGGATTCTCCTGTCTCTGCATTCCCCACACTGGAGTTAGAGGCTAGCACTGCCAGACTTGGCTTTTATGTAGGTACTAGGGATATGAATTCAGTTACCAATTGAGCCATATCCCCAGCCCCTAGATAAACTAGATGTTGAGAGAATATTTGCTTGATTTGCAGAGGGATCTTATACTATATTTGGAAGTTAGGATGCCCATATGCTTGTGGTGACTTTCCATGCAAAGCTCACTGGCCACTGTTTCAGTGACTTGGTCAGTGCTGTCTCTTGCTTGACCTGCATAAGTAGAGCTGGTCGCAACAGATCCTGATGCCCTCATTTTGCTACCCAAATTTCTTTAATATATATACATTGGTTTTTCGCGGTAGGGTCTCACTCTTACCCAGGCTGACCTGGAATTCACACTGTAGTTTCAGGGTGGCCTTGAACTCACAGCAATCCTCCTACATCTGCCACCCAAGTGCTGAAGTTAAGTGCATGCACCACCATGCCCAGCTTAAAGGTTCCTTTTTAAAAATGGGAAGAGACAATAAAATAATTTCAGATCATCATAGTACTTTAGGGGATGGAATGCGATAGTTATATACACATGGATGATAGGTAAAAGCTGTGTTTGTAACAAGTTGATGTTTGCATGAAGAAGGGGAACTATGTTAAAAATCAGAAAAAAAGGGGCGTCTGGAGAGATAGCTTAGTGGTTTAGGCACTTGCCTACAAAACCAAAGGACCCAGGTTCATTTCCCCAGGACCCATGTAAACCAGATGCACAAGGGGGTGCAAGCATCTGGAGTTTATTTGCAGTAGCTGGACACCCTGGCGCGCCCTTTCTCATTCTCTCTCTCTCTCTCTCTCTCTCTATTTCTCTGTCTCTCTCTCAACTAAATAAATAAAAATAAAATATTTTTTAAAAATCAGAAAAAAGGGAGGCTGGAGATATGGCTTATCAGTTAAGGTCCTTGCCTACAAAGTCAAAGATCCTAGGTTCAATTCCCCAGGACCCACATAAGCAAGATGTACAAGGTAGTGCATGTGTCTAGAGTTCATTTGCAAAGTCTGAAGGCCCTGGCACACCCACTCTCTCTCTCTGCCTCTCTCTTTCTTTCTTTCTCTCTCTCTCAAATAAATAAATAGAATAAAATTTCAAAGCATGGAAATCACATCTGTGCCTCCGCTTTTCACCACTTCAGGGCTACCCCAGAACAAGTCCAGTTGCTTCTTTTTATGACTAGTTCTATAGTGAAGTGAGAACAGAATACATGGTCTGATCTTTTCCTCCATCCTCCTCTCCTTCTGCATTAAGTTAACTTTCTGTATTGCATCTATTATACAGGCCTTGATTTTCACCTACTATTCAAACAAAATGTTCAGAATGTTTATAGAACTGAATCTCAAATGCTGCATATTAAGTTCTCTGTGGTCTTCTGTGTGCCCATAGCTGAATCAGTTTCTCCTTAAATGTGCCTCTTTTGTTTTCTCTCTTCTATATGAGAACATGTCCTGAAGAGGGTTTGTACAAACCCAGTAGACCAGAGTAGGCCTTGGATAAGTCTTTTTCTACACTAGGCTTCACACACAGCAAAGGACTCTCCAAAGAACCAAATGATACCACTGAGCCATAGTGCTTTTGGCACTAAGGAGACTGAGCCACTGTGCTCTCAGCACCTGGGAGACTGAGCTACCCTGCTGTCACTCAGGAGATTGAGTCACTGTCTGCCTGTACTCAGAAGACTGAGCCACAGTCCTCTCAGCACTTAGGAGACTGAGTCAATGTGCTCTCAGCACCTGGGTACCAGAGTGCTCACTGTACTCAGGAGGCTCCTGCTTGAGCCACTCACATTGTTTCATGGCCATAGATGGTGCATCAGATGATGAACTGGAGTCGGTGTTTACTTTTCTGCTCAGTGCCCCAGTGTTAAAACCTAGGGTGGATGGCAGAATTTTCTAAAGCACAATTCTGGGTTGCAGCACTACTTTGCTCTGGGGTTGCCATTTGTGTGGTAGGGTGCTTAGCAGTACCCCTGGTCCCTGGATATGCTTACATATCCTTCTTGGTTATGATATCCCAAAATGAGTATGTTGGTTACAAAGTATTCCCTGGGCTTCAAAATCATTGTTGACTGAGAAGTCACATTTGTAAAGGAGATCTTACCTGGGCTTTTGAAGAACACCTCACTTCCCAGGAGTGGCTAATTAGTCAGCAGCAAAGCAAGGGCATATAGATAGAGTGAGAGTGACATCACCACTTCATGTGACCTGCTGTGATGTGACAAGAGGAGGGCTTCTAGAGAGCTGCTTCTGCTTCTGCTGCTGCTTCTGCTGCTGCTGCTGCTGCTGCTTCCTCTTCTTCTGTTTCTGCTGCTTCTGCTTCTGCTTCTTCTGCTTCCGCTTCTGCTGCTTCTTCTGCTGCTGCTTCTGCTGCTGCTTCTTCCACTTCTTCTTCCTCTTCCTCTTCTTCTTCTTCCTCCTCCTCTCCCTCCTCACTCTCCTCCCCCTCCCCTCCTCCTCCACCTCCTCCCCCAGGCTGACCTGGAATTCCCTATGTAGTCTCAGGGTGGCCTTGAACTCATGGTGATCCTCCTACCTCTGCCTCCCTAGTGCTGAGATGAAAGGCATGTGCCACCATGCCCGGCTAGAGAGCAGTTTCTTTAAGCCATTTAGTACTGGTTCAGGTGACACTGGTGTCTTACAGCCAAGTTTTATTTGTTTGCATGGTGGAATATCGAGAGAGAAAAAGGAAAACTTTGAAAACATCTGATAATGGAGTTTTACAGCCCAGGAAAACTACTCAGTATTTAATAGCCAAATTACATCACAGCAGACAAGTGGTATGGATATGGGTGCATTTATAAGTACATGCTTTTTGTGTGAATGTGCATATATATATACCTCTGTGTATGTATATGTACATATTATATATACACCTCTGTGTGTATATATGCATGTTACATACATACCTCTGTGTGTATATGTACATGTTATATTTATACCTCTGTGTGCAATACGTACATGTTACAGGGCCCCAATTACCTCTTTTGGCTTCTCAGGATTTGGCAAATGCTTCATTTTTCTTGAATGGGTCACACTTACCATATAGGCCTCAAATTACTTTTGTGTAGTTGATCACTGCATGATATTTCACTAAATGGATTGGGGAAAAGTTTTCAACTGTTTTAGGAAATTGATTTGTTTCTTTGTTGCTGTAGTTAATAATATACTTCCTAATATCCTGTAGCATACAGATGTCAATCCTTTTCAGACTATGGACCGAATGATGTTAAATATGAGAAACAGTATGCAGGAGTTACAGAGAAACTTTGTAAGTACCAAAAGGGACGAGAACATTGTTTTCAGTTACTGGTAACCTCTAGTAGTGGCCTTCAAGCATCTTTTGACTATAGTCTACAATAGCTAAAAAACTTACGTGATTAATGCACATGTAATAGTTATATGATTCAAAATATAACTGAAACAAAAATTTTATGAAAAATGATTATAGCATGCTGATACTTCCATTTTTATTCAATTAATAAAACAGATCTCACTGAACTTATTTTACAGCCAGCTTATAAGTTTAAAAATAATATTAGTTGATTTTCACAATTAAAATAACCCAACTCCAAAACACGTAATTCTCCTGAGTCACTATTGTAAGTGAACATTTCTATTAATTTGTATGTTTTATTATTCATAATAATCTGTCTGTTTAAAACATTGTATAGCATCTAAGAAATTAAAAATTTTTTTTTTGGTTTTTCGAGGTAGGGTCTTACTCTAGCCCAGGCTGACCTGGAATTCACTATGTAGTCTCAGGTGTGGCCTCGAACTCATGGTGATCCTCCTACCTCTGCCTCCCGAGTGCTGGGATTAAAGGTGTGCACCACCACGCCTGGCAGAAATTAAGTTTTACGACTAAAAAAAAAAAAAACCTGAAAGTAACTTCCAAGAGCAATGTGTAGATCTGGGATGAGATCCATAAAATCCAGATTTTATAAACAAATACTCACGCTCTTTTCTCCCTACTCATGACAACATCAAAACAAGTAGCTCAGATCAACCTGTATCATTCCATATACCCAGTTTGGATTTTATGGATTCATTCAGAAAGCCCAAATCTGAGGTATGAATAATGGTTCAGTAATATATCAATATGATACCCATAGAAAGTACAAAAGTTCTTGTTATATATCTAATTCACTTGATAATGTCAAAACTATATAGGGGGAAATCTCTGCCTAATGGAAGTATCCTGGATTTCAAGTATAAAGCATTTTTATTTAAATCTAAGCCACACACACTCAAAAATTTAAGGATATCTGAGTAAAGCATTTGTTATTTACATGAGGAATGGGAACTGGTTCCCAGAATGAAAAAAGCTAGGACTTCAGGTGCCATTTGGATAAGCTGTTGGTAATATGGCATCCTTAGTACAACTGATACCAGTATTGTTGCCTGTTTGAATCCTGACATTAAATCTCCATATGCAACTGGAGTCTTAATCTCTCATTTACTTTTGCCTCCAGGGTCACCTTTCAGTGGATCCCAATGGACATTCATTTTGTTCTTCCTCAGTTATGACCTATTCCAAAGTAGGAGATGAACCACCCAAGGTTTTCCAGGCCTCGACTCAAACCCGCAGTGCTCCAGGAGGAGTAAGTTTTTTTTTTAATTCATTTTATTTTCCCATCTTTTTCTTCTTGAAACAACCTCAACCTCCTGAGTCAATTCCAGTAAAAAAATTGAATAAGTATGTCATTGAATAAGTATGGTACAAGCATTCTTAGAGCTGTCTTAGGTTGTAGGAGGGTAAACTGCCTAACAGTGGCAGGGGGAGGCAAGATGTAAGGCAGTCACCACTGTGAAAACAATTAAAAATTATACAAATTTTTATCCCTCCATGAGGGTGACTCCTTTCATGTATATATCTTTGATGTTTAGTGTGTACTTACCTTGTCACTATGTAATGGTAATATATAGTGACAAGATAAGCTCACACTAAACAAAAACGTAATACATATGACCTTTGTATAGTGACCAGATAAGTACACTCTAAAAGATGCCTTTTTTCAGTAAACAAATGTCTACTTACAGTTTATATCTGAAGTTAAATTATAAATGAATAAATTATACAGAAAGGATGTATAGTGAACCCATATATATGCCACTCAATTTACTGAGTCCATAACATTTTTCTCTATTTCTTTCAAAATGTCTTGTGTTCTTTTTTTTTTTTTTTTGAGCATGAATGTAATTGATGTAAATGTATTCCTCAGTTCCTTTTCCTTCCTCTGTAGGGACAACTTTTTTCTCAAAAATTCAGCTTAGCATGCTCATGAATCTAAATAATTTTCTTGTTTATGTATGCATCACAAAATATAATGGATTCTTGCATATGTATGTGAGTGGTAAACATGTATGTATATGCATGTTCATAAGTATATGGGTGCATAACCATGTGGAGACCAGATGTCAACATCTGGTGTCTTCCTCATTCATTTTCCGCCTTATATTGGAGACAAGGTCTCTTGCCTAACCTAAAGCTGGGATTAGCTAGCCTACAAGCCCTAGAGATACACCTGTCTCTGCCTTCCCAAGGATGGGATCACAAATGCTACCATGCCTGTCATTTTACATGAGCCCTGGCACTCTGAACTCAGGTCCCTCATGCTTGTCATCAAGCACTTTAACCACTGAGCCATGCCCCAGCCCCATAATGATGATTTTATAGGCTTTAAAACTTTATATAAATGCTCTTTGTTGTGTGTGTTCTCTACAACTTGCCTTTGCTCAATAATAAGCTTCTGGAATGTATTCAAGTTGGGACATGTAGCTCTCGTTTCATTATAGTACCTAGAATATAATATAACACAAAGTTTTATCCATTTCTCTACTCATATTTACATGTACCTAATTTTGTATAGTTTGTCCTCCATGATTCCCTGTAGAAGGGTCTAGTGAATGGTTCTGGCTTGTAGGATATGGTGGTTTGATTCAGGTGTCCCCCATAAACTTAGGTTTTCTGAATGCTAGGTTCCCAGCTGATGGAGATTTGAGAATTAATGCCTCCTGGAGGCAGTGTATTGTTGGAGGTGGGCTTATGGGTGTTATAGCCAGTTTCCCCTTGCCATTGTTTGGCACACTCTCCTGTTGCTATTGTCTACCTTATGTTGGCCAGGGGGTGATGTCCACCCTCTGCTCATGCCATCATTTTTCCCTGCCATGATGGAGCTTCCCTTGAGTCTATAAGTCAAAATAAACCCCTTTTCTCCAAAGTTGCTCTTGGTTGGGTGATTTCTAGCAGCAATGTGAACCTGACTGCAACATAAGGTAAGTTACATTTATCTTTGCCTAAATATTACTGCATTACCATCCAGTAGTGAGGGAAACTATTGTCTTCTACAAAGCATGGTATGAAAATTCCTATTTCTCTATTGTCTTATTGTTTCTTGTAGTAACATGTTAGGCTTGTCAGAATGAATAGGTTAGCATATTCACCACAGACATTTTAATGTGCCAAAAGCAGCAAAGTCTTAATGCACCTGAATGTAATTGCAAATATCTCATAGAAATTTTTGGCTATCATAAATATTCTAAGAATACTTCCGTAGAATTGGTAAGTGGGAGCCATGACAATAGAACCATCAGTATGAGTAATGAGTAACTAGTTGCCCTTAAGAATTTCCATTGTTAAGCCGGGCGTGGTGGCACACGCCTTTAATCCCAGCACTTGGGAGGCAGAGGTAGGAGGATCGCCATGAGTTCAAGGCCACCCTGAGATTCCATAGTGAATTCCAGGTCAGCCTGAGCTTGAGTGAGACCCTACCTCAAAAACACCAAAAAAAAAAAAAAAGAATTTCCATTGTTAAAAGACAGTGCTGAAGAGACTAAGTTTTATTTAATCAAGTTATTCTTTAACATTTTCCAGTAGGGAAAGGGGATTAAACTGTAAGCAGACAGGAAATATTAGTGGTCTGAGAGCATAGGTCACTGAGTGTAGTTATTCATTTTAAAAAAGTATTTATTTACTTGAAGGCCTCCAGCTACTGCAAACAAACTCCAGATGCAGGTGCTACTTTGTGCATCTGGCTTTACTTACCTGAGCACTGGGGAATCAAACCCTGGTCAGTAGCTTCACAATCAAGCACCTTTAATGGGTGAGCCATCTCCTCAACCTTTAGTTACTCATTTTTATCAGCATATTATTTATTGCAAAAAAATAATGGTTTTAGAGCAGTAAATCTATAGCCTTATCTCAGTAAGTAAACAGGACCTGGGAATTTTAAATCTATTCTGTATGTGTAAATAGTAACTGTTGCAGTCAGGTTCACATTGCTGGCAAAAATCATCTGACCTAAAGCAGCTTTGGGGGGGAAAATGGTGTAGCAGACAGCTTCAGGTTCACTGAGATGAAATTCCAGACCAGGCACAGTTATGGAGGAAGGGATTTATTGAAGCTTACAGATCCAGGAGAAGTTCCATAATGGCAGAAGAAACTGGCCTGCCTTCACAGGCCCAGAGAGAGAGCAGTGCAAGCCTAAAGGTCAAAAGCCACAGCAACTTCAGGAACTCCAGCTAGGCACACTTTGCATATCTTTAGATTGAAATCTCAAACCCACCACCACACCTTAAGATCCACACAATGGCATTGCCTCCAGCCAGATGGCTAGAGATGCAAACTACAAACAAATAAACAACTGAATATATTGGGGGCCATCTATTCTATTCAAACTACCACATTCCGCCCCTGGCCCCCAATAGATTTATAACCATCACACATTGTAAATTGTACTCAGTTCAATTTCAAAGGTCCCACAGTCTTGACCAATTTAAGATATGAAGACCTGTAAAATCAAACAAGTTAAACATTTCTAACATATGAAGGCACAGAGTAAACATTTTTAACTGGTATAAGGCATAGCAAGGAGAGACTAAATGCAAACTCAACCACCATGAAACAAGCATCAAACTTCTGCAGTTCAAGTCCAATACAACCAAAGACTGACAGTCTCCAGATTTTCCAATTCTGCCCCTCCAGCTGGGCAGAGTAGCCGGGGAACACTTCCATCTCAGGCCAACAATGCGCTCTATGGTAGCCCTTGCACAGTCCTGGTATATACAAAACATCTTGAGGTCTTCATGCAAACCACGGTCCATCTTCCAAAGGCTCTTTCAGCCTATCAGGGCATCATGCCCTGCCTCATGCCACATCTCAGCAGCAGCTCCTGAAACCGTGTGCAATTTATGACCACTCTTCACATCTTCCAAAGGCTCTTTCAGCCTATCAGAGCATCAGGCCCTACCTCATGCCACATCTCAGCAGCAGCTCCTGGAAGCATGTGCAAGTCACGACCACTCCTTGCATTTTTCATGCTTCTGAAACCAATACCAGGTGTGCAGGACACAGCCATATTCTTAATTCAGGGATGAAACAAATCATAGCCTTGAAAAGCAGGTTCCTTCTCCAGTCAACTCTTTCCAAAAGTGTTTGCATTTCTATGATAGTCTTTCCTCAGGCATCCTTTCCATTGTTTTGATGTAAAGCAGTTGGACCATCTTCATTAAGATTGCTAATGTGTTTGACAATAGCAGGTTCAGTAACCTAAAACCAGTCTCAGTGCCTGTAATTTTAACTTGCTTGAGGTTTTCCAGCTTAAAATCTTAAATCTCTCAGTCCAATATCTCTAGCCAAGCACATCAGTCCATTACAAATTTAACCTTGATCAAACACTCTGGGCCTGGGCAGCAGGACGCATCCAGCCCTTATGCCAGTAGCCCAGTTCCAACAAAGTCCTCTGCAGTCTTTCCTTCCCCTTAGAAAGCTCATAAGCCAAGCCTCGAAGTTCAATGCTATCTGCACTTAGCATTCTCAGACTCTCATCAGAATAGTCCATAAAACTTGGCTTACCACTCCAGAAGACATCTTCAGTTGCAAGCACCAAGTCCATGCCTATTCCTCCAAAACAAAGGGTCCAAAACATCAGCATGCACATGGCCAGGTACATCACACCCCACTCCTCAGTACCAAATTCTGTAGCAGACAGCTTCAGGTTCACTGAGATGAAATTCCAGACCAGGCACAGTTATGGAGGAAGGGATTTATTGAAGCTTACAGATCCAGGGGAAGTTCCATAATGGCAGAAGAAACTGGCCTGCCTTCACAGGAGCAAGCAGAGAGAGAGCAGTACAAGCCTAAAGGTCAAAAGCCACAGCACACTTCAGGAACTCCTGCTAGGCACACTTTGCATATCTTTAGATTGAAATCTCAAACCCACCACCACACTTTAAGATCCACACAATGGCATTGCCTCCAGCCAGATGGCTAGAGATGCAAACTACAAACAAATAAACAACTGAATATATTGGGGGCCATCTATTCTATTCAGCATATCATTTATTGCAAAAAAATAATGGTTTTAGAGCAGTAAATCTATAGCCTTATCTCAGTAAGTAAACAGGACCTGGGAATTTTAAATCTATTCTGTATGTGTAAATAGTAACTGTTGCAGTCAGGTTCACATTGCTGGCAAAAATCATCTGACCTAAAGCAGCTTTTGGGGGAAAAATGGTTTATTTGAGCTTCCAGACTCAAGGGGAAGCTCCATAATGGCAGGGGAAAACGATGGCATGAGCAGAGGGTGGACATCACCCCCTGACCAACATAAGGTGGACAATAGCAACAGGAGAGTGTGCCAGACACTGCCAAGAGGACACTGGCTATAACACCCATAAGCCCACCCCCAGCAATACACTCCCTCCATGAGGTATCAATTCCCAAATCACCTTCAGCTGGGAACCTACCATTCAGAACACCTAACTTTATAGGAGATGCCTGAATCAAAGCACCACAATAACTAAGTAATTTTTATTTGCTTTATTTGTACAGATAAAGGAAACAAGAAAGGCACTGAGAGATTCTGACAGCGGATTAGAAAAAATGGCTGTTGGTCACCACATCCATGACCGTGCTCACATCATTAAAAAGTCAAAGAACAGCAAGACTGGTGATGAAGAGGTCAATCAAGAGTTCATCAACATGAACGAAAGTGAGTTATCACAAAAATAATATTCCTTCACAAAAGTTCAGGTAGCAGCTGCTGTGATAGTTACAGAACTTGATGAATTCAATACAAGGTGGAAATGTCTCCGAAGATGTAGTTTACAAAGCATGTATGTAGGGAATGTTGTCAGTGATTGCATCATCTCACAGATCTGTTTTTTACAATGACTTTTGGCAAATGAACTAAAACCTTTATGTTTGAAGCAGTGTGGTACCCCTGTCTAGAAGTTAGGCTAGCATGAAGCATATGGGCAGCAAGGCCAGGCCTGACAGTAGGCACTAAACACTTACCCCTTTCATTCTGACATCTAATACAGGTGATGCTCATGCTTTTGATGATGAGTGGCAAAATGAAATTTTGAGGTACAAACCTGGTGGACGATCACACAATCTAGAAAACAGTAGAATGGGAAGTATTGGTCATGAGCATTCAGGATCACGGGAGCACAAAAGAAGGTAAAAGTTATTTCTAAAAGTAGTGGGTGTTTTATACAAATATTTGACAGTTATATAGTTTTTCTTCTTACCAGGAAGTTTTAATGAACAACAATATCTTTTGTGAAAAATGCAGTGGTTTTACATTGACTCTGAGTAGTCCATACAAATTGTATCTGAAAACCATTAAGTGCTATTTTTGAATTATACTAATTCACTAGTAGCTATGCTTCAAAAGATAGATGAGGGCTGGGGAGATGGTTCAGAGGTTAAAGGCTCTTGCTTGCAAAGCCTGCCAGCCTAAGTTCAACTCCCCAATATCCACATGAAGTCAGATGTACAAAGTGATGCATGCATCTGGAGTTTATTTGCAGCAGCAAAATACCCTGGTGCACCTATTCTCACTCACTCTCTTTCTGTTCATAAACAAGTAAATAAAAATATTTTAAAATAAAATTTTTTTAAAGATAGATGCCAAAAATCCTCCCAATGTAATTTTTAATATACTATAATGTAGTTACTTTGCAAAATAAATTCTAATCCTAATATTCATAGTCACACATTTCATAACTGGCTAAGATTTTTATATAGAGATATAAAGGAAGGGGTTCTGTAGAAGACTTATCTCCCCTAAGAAGTCACAATTCAGCACTTAATAATAAATGCATTTTTAAATATTTGTACAATTTGTAACAGTTCATGAAAGACCATATTTCATGTGCATTAGGTATTTTGAAAGAATTTTTATAAAACTTTAAGCCCCTTTGGAGTTGCCTTTTTGGAATAGTTGTGAAAAATAAATGTGTTAAAAACAAATATTAAGGCTGGGGAGATGGCTTAGTAGTTAAAGGGTCTTACTTACAAAGGTGGCCAGCCCAGGTTCAGTTCACACATAAAGCCAAATGTACAAAGTGGCTCATGCATTTGGAGTTTGTTTGTAGTTGCAAGAGGCCCTGGTAGGCCCATACTGTCTCCTCTCTCTCTTTTCTGGCAAATAAATCAAATGAGAATATTTATTTCTTAAACTGACATATTTAAAATTATAGGGCTTTTTATACTTAAAGTAATTATTCTGAAATTTAATTTGATTTGGTTCTCTGGGGGAAAACTGGATACAATATCTAATTCCTTCCCTCCTAAGATATTTTTACCTATTTGCAAGAGAAAGAGAAAGAAAGAATATAGTTGTGCCAGGACCCTGTGCTGTTGCAAATGAACTCTAGATGCATGCACCACTGTGTGCATCTGGGTTTACATGGGTACTGGGGAATCAGACCTGATCCACCAGGCTTAACAAGCAAATGACTTTAATCACTGAGCCATCTCTTCAGCCCTGGAATACTCTTTCATGTTTTCCAAAGCTATTATAAAAGTTTTAAGATAAAATTCTTTTAGTTACAGTGGCTGTGAACATATTTTCAGTGACTTATAAACCACTGAGCATTTTTAAAATGGTCTAAGTGTTCATGTTTATATTTCTCAGGGAGAAACTTCGTCATAGTCCAGCCCTTGAGAGTGGAAAAAGATCAAACATTTTTGTGGACAAACTCAACATCAAAGGATCGCCTGTGAAAATCAACAAAAAATAAATAGTCATACATTTTATCTGTTTAGTTGATTGTTTTAACCAAGAAAGTAATGGTGCTAGATAACACACAAGACCAAGCTCCTGCTGTTAAATCAATACTGTACTCTGCAATGTTCTTGTAAGTTCTAACTTTACATTGTTCCTACTTTAAGAATAAAATTTTGATGTTCAACAATATGATTAAATTGATAGTCTATGAAACTGAGACGTGATGACTTTTAAAGCTCACATGCTGATTTTATATTCCCAAGTATTTTTAATATTTTATTTATTTATTTATTTATGAGAGAAAGAGGGGCAGATAGAGAGAGAAAATGGGTGTGCCAGGATCTCTTGCCACTGCAAACAAACTCCAGATGCATGTGCTACCTTGTGCATCTGACTTAGGTGGTTACTGGGGAACCCAGCTTGGATTCTTTGGTTTTGCTGGCAAGCAACTTAACCACTAAGCCATCTCTTCAGCCCTTACCATGTATTTTTTGGTTTTTTACTTACTACTTACTCTTTTTTTTAAATTTTTGTTTATTTTTATTTACTTATTTGAGAGTGACAGAGAGAAAGAGGCAGATAGAGAGAGAGAGAATGGGCGTGCCAGGGCCTCCAGCCACTGCAAACAAACTCCAGATGCATGCGCCCCTTGTGCATCTGGCTTATGTGGGTCCTGGGGAATTGAGCCTTGAACCAGGGTCCTTCGGCTTCACAGGCAAGCACTTAACCACTAAGCCATCTCTCCAGCCCTACGTACTCTTTTTAAATTTAAATTTATTTATTTATTTATTTGAAAGAGAGGATGGGAGAGACAGAATGGGCATGTCAGAGCCTTCAGCCAATGCAAACCAATTCAAGACGCATGTTTCCCCTTGTGCATCTGTGTTACATGGGTCCTAGGGAATTGAACGGGGGTCCTTTCACTTTGCAGGCAAACACCATAACTGCTATGCCATCTCTCCAGCTCTAAAACAATTTTTTTTTTGTTTTGAGCTAGGGTCTCACTCTAGCCCAGGCTGACCTGGAATTTACTCTATAGTCTCAGGCTAGCCTTGAACTCATGGTGATCCTCCTGCCTGTGCCTCCCAAGTGCTGGGATTAAAGGCGTGCACCACCACACCTGGCTACTTACTACTTATTCTTATGTGCTTACCAAGATTAAGGAGCCAGTTCTATCATTTAGAATTAAATATAACAAAGTAACATGTTAAAATATGCTCAGTTTTCATTAACACTATAATAAAGTGAAGCTAAGGAAAGTTTGACATTGTTAAATTTGTCATGCAATCAGCTAGCTTAAAGCTTTAAAATAAGTCAAAACTATATTAGTACCAGACTTGATAGGTCACACTTGTGATCTCCACAGTCAGGAAGCTGAGGTAGGAGGGTTGCTGTAAGTATGAGGTCTCCTGAGCTATGGACTGAAACCCTTCTCATAAAACATATTTTCAAGTAAGTGACTTGTATCCTGCTAATAATAATAATGATGTCATCCATATATAATTCTTTTCACAGACATCATTTCAGACTTTTAGAAAAATAAACACTATCTTACCTATAATGTTTTATAAAAATTAATTATTTTGAAAAAGGACAAGAATAATCATTAATTTTAATTTGCTAATATGCATGAGCATTCTCATGGTAATTTCATTGTACAGTATAGTTTTTGTTATTCCATTTTACAGTTTTAGTATTTTCACTCACAATCTCCTTTATCTTTAGCTTCTTTTAAATTTTTTTAAATTTATTTGCAAGCAGAGAGAAAGAGAAGAGAGACAGGCAGAGAGAATGAGCATGTCAGGGGCCCCAGCCTCTGCAAATGAACTCCAGATGCATGTGCCACTTTGTGCATCTGGCTTTACATGACTACTGTGGAATCAAACCTGAGTTGTTAGGCTTTGCAGGCAAGTACCTTAACCACCGAGAAATCTTTCCAGCCCTTCTTTTACTTCCTAAAGTGGCATACTTGTGTTCTTTCTCTTAGCTCAATGTACCTCCAAGGTTAATGTTCTAAAGTTAGAGAAACTCTGCTTCTGCTTTTATGACATTTAGAAATATCCATTTTCATAGACTAGAAACTAGATGATTATCTCAAAATGTGTTGAGCATTGGCAATGATCTATAATGTTTTGGGGACATCCGGGACTTCCCTGGCCAACAACTCACTGAAAGGTATCCCATCCCTGGCACCGAAATTTTTCTAGTAACTATCTATGGCTTCTAGGTGTGCCATTACCCAAAAGAGTAGGTTTCAATATGGCTTATTCATAACATCTTAAATTTTGATTAACCCTGACACCTTCTTTTACTCAATCCCTTCCCCTGACCTCACTTAGGACATTCCACTCCCAGTAATCTGTTCATCTACTTACACATAAGTATACACAGTTGTAGATAGATCCACATAGGAGAGAGAATATGTGGCATTTGGCTTTCACGGCCTAGGTTACTTCACTTAGTACAATCCTTTCCAGATCCATTTCCCTGCAAATTTAATTTTTCTTCACTGCTGAATAGAACTCCATTGTGTAAATATACCACATCTTCATTATCCATTTATCAATTGAGGAACATCTAGGCTGGTTCTATTTCCTAGCTATTGTAAATAGAGTGGCAATAAGCATGGTTGAGCAAGTATCTCTAAGATAGTGAGAAGAGTCCTTAGGATATATTCCTCAGACTTGTACAGCTGGGTCATATCGTAAATCTATTTTTAGCTCTCTCAGGAACCTCCACACTGATTTTCACAAAGGTTGTACCTGTTTACATTCTCACCAACAGTGTAGAAGGGTTCCTCTTTTTCTGTATCCTTGCCAGCATTTACTGTCAATTGTTTTCTTGATAGCCATTATGACACGAGTGAGATGGAATCTCAAAGTAGCTTTAATTTGTATTTCTCTAATGGATAAGTATGTAGAACATTTTTAAATGTTTATGTGCTATCTGTATTTCTTCTTTTGAGAACTATTTAGTTCCATAGCCCATTTTTAAATGGCTTGTTTGATTTCTTATTATTTAATTTTTTGAGTTCTCTGTAAATTCTAGATATAAATCCTCTGTCCAATAAATAGCTGGCAAAGATTTTCTCCCATTCTATAGGTTGTCTCTTTGCTCTATTCACAATGTTCTTTGCTGTACAAAACCTTTTTCATTTCACGAGATCCAAGTGGTTGATTAGTGGTTTTATTTCCTGAGCAACTGAGGTTATGTTCAGAAAGTCTTTGTCTATGTCAATATGTTGAGGGTTTCCCCTACTTTTTCCTCTAGCAGTTTCAGTTTCAGGTCTGATATTAAGGTCTTTGATCCATTTGGACTTGATTCTTATGCATGGAGAGAGATAAGGATCTATTTCTATCCTTCTACATATATTCAGTTTTCCCAGCACCATTTGTTGAAGAGGCTGTTTTTTTCGCCAGTGAATATTTTTAGCATTTTTGTCAAAAATCAGATGGCCGTACTTTCCTGGACTTACATCTGAGTCCTCTATTCTGTTCCATTATCTACATATCTGTTTTGTGCCAGTACCATGCTATTTTTGTTACTATGGCTCTGTAACATAGCTTAAAATCAGATATGGTGATACTGCCAACCTTATTTTTGTTGCTCAAAATTATTTTGGCTATTTGAGGGTTTTTGTGCATCCAGATTAATTATAGGATTGTTTTTTCTATTTCTGTGAAGAATACCATTGGAATTTTGATGGGAATTGCATTAAATGTGTAGAGTGCTTTTGCTACCATTGACATTTTTCACAATAATGATTCTTCCAACCCAAGAACATGGGATGTCTTTCCATTTTGTAGTGTCTTCTGCAATTTGTTTCTTGAGTGATTTAAAGTGTTCATCGTAGAGAGCCTTGGTTAGGTTTATTCCAAGGCACTTTATTTATTTATTTATTTATTTATTTAGGCAATTGTGAATGGGAGTGATTCCCTGATTTCATCCTCAGCACATTTGTTGTTAGCATATAGAAAGACTACTGATTTCTGTGTTTATTTTGTATCCTTCTACGTTGTTAAAAGTGTTTATCAGCTTTAAGAGTTTGCTGGTAGAGTCTTTAGGGACCTTTATGTATAGAATCATATCATCTGCAAATAATGATAATTTGATCTATTTCTTTCAAACTTGTGTCCATTTTATGTCTGTCTCTTGCCTTTCTGCTATAGCTAAGACTTCCAGTAAGTAAAAGTGAGGACAGTGGATACCCTTGCCTTGTTCCTGATTTTAGTGGAAAAGTTTCAAGTATTTCCCCATTTATAATTATGTTGGCTGTAGGTTTGTCATAAATAGCCTTTATTATGTTGAGATATATTTCTTCTATTCTCAGTTTTTATAGGACTTGTACCATGAAAGGATGCTGCATTTTGTCGAAGGCCTTTTCTGCATCTGTTGAGATGATCATATGATTTTTTTGTCCTTTAGTCCATTTGTATAGTGTATTATATTTATAAATTTGTGTATGTTGAATCATCCCTGCATCTGTGGGATAAAACCTTCTTGGTCGGGATGAATGATCTTTTTTTTTTTTTTTATTCTTGTACTCTGTTTGCCAATATTTTGTTGAGAATTTTTGCATCTATGTTCATGAGGGAGATTGGTCTGTAATTTTCTTTTTCTGTTCTGTCTTTGTTTGGTTTTGGTATCAGGGTAATCATGCCTTTGTAGAAGGAGTTTGGTAGTATTCCTTCATTTTCTATTTTATGGGAAAGATTGGGAAGCATTGGCGTTCTATGAAAGTGTGGTAAAATTCACCAGAGAATCCATCTGGGCCTGGACTTTTTTTAGTTGGGAATTTTTTTTGTATAACTGCTTGGAAATCTCTGTGCTTATTATAAGTCTATTTAAATAGTTTATCTCATCTTGATTTAATTTTGATAGGAAATCATCCATTTCTTTCCGATTTTCAAACTTAGTGGAGTATGTGTTCTTAAATTATGTCCTTATGATTTTCTGGATTTCTTTGGTATCTGTGTAATGGTGCCCTTTTATCTCTAATTTTATTAATTTGTATCTCTTTTCTCTTTCTTTTGGTCAGATTTGCTAAGGGTTTATCAATCTTGTGTATTTTTTCAAAGAACCAACTCTCTGTTTTTTGGTTTCTATTTCTTAATTCGTGTCCTAATCTTCGTTATTTCTTCCTGTCTACTGATTTTTGGTTTGCCTTGTTCTTCTGTCTCCAAGGCCTTAAGCATTAACTTGTTCACTTGCATCCTTTCTAATTTCTTAATATAGGCACCTAAAAGTATAAATTTCCTGCTTAGGATTGCCTTCATTGTGTCTCTAAGGTTTTGGTATGTTATGTTATCATTACTATTGGTTTTATGAATTTTTTGATGTCCTTTTTGATTTCTTCAATGACCCATTATTTATTCAATAGTGTACTGTTTAGTTTTCATGACTTTGTGTATACTCTATAATTTTTCTTGTTGCTCATTTGTCGCGTAATCCCATTGAGATCAGATAAAGCACAAGGAATTGTTTTAATTTTCCTCTATTTATGATGATTTGCATTGTATCCTAATATATGGCCTATTTAAGATAACGTCCTGTGTGCTGCCAAAAAGACTGTGTATTCTGCAGCATTTGGTTGAAATATCCTGTACATATTTGCTATGTCCATTTGTTCTATATCCAGAAGTGTCTCTGCTTTTTATTTATTTATTTTTTGTTTGTTTGTTGTCAGGGATATCCTGTCAATTGATGACAGTGGGATATTGAAGTCACCTACTATAATTGTGCTTGGTGTTATATGTGAACTTGAGTCTAATAATGTTTGTTTGATATAACTGGGAGCACCCATGTTAGTTGCATATATGTTTAGAATTGTAATGTCCTCCTGTTGAATTGTTACTTTAATCAATATAAAGTAACTTCTTTATCTTTCCTAATGTTGATTTGAAGTCTATTCTATCAAATATTAGGATAGCAACACTTACTTGTTTCCTAAGCCCATTTGCTTGAACTACCATTTTCCATCCTTTCACCCTAAGAGTGTCTGTCTTTTGTGGAGAGGTGAGTTTCTAGGAGGCAACAATTAGAAAGATCCTGCTTTTTACTCCAGTCTGCAAGCCTGTGTCTTTTGGTTGGGGCATTGAGACCATTGATATTAAGAGTTATTATTGTGCTGGGTGTGGTGACACATGTCTTTAATCCCAGAACTCAGGAGGCAGACTAGGAGGATCGTCGTGAATTCAAGACCACCCTGAGACTACATAGTGACAGGTCAGCCTCTAGCTCAGACTGACATACCTTGAAAAATCAAGAAACAAAACAAAACAAAGAGTTATTATTCTTCCGGGTGTGGTGGCGCACGCCTTTAATCCCAGCACTTGGGAGGCAGAGGTAGGAGGATCGCCGTGAGTTCGAGGCCACCCTGAGACTCCCTAGTGAATTCCAGGTCAGCCTGGGCTAGAGTGAAACCCTACCTCAAAAAACCAAAAAAAAAAAAAAAAAAAACAAAGAGTTATTATTGAAAGGTATGTCTTAATTCTCACCATTCTTGTTTGGTAGTACTTCCTTTTTTCCCTTTACTCTCTTATATTAACTATTATTTGTGTATGGTTTATTTTTCCTATTTACTCATGTGTGTGCTTCCCTTTTTCTTTAACATGAAGGATCACTTCAAGTATTTTCTGAAGAGCTGGCTTAGTGGTCATATATTCCTATAGCCTGTTTTTGCTGTGGAATATTCTTATTTCTCCATCAATTTGGATGGATAGCTTTGCTAGATAAAGTAATATTGGTGATGTTATCTTTCAGAACTTGGAATAAATCATTCCAAGCCCTTCTGGCTTTTTAATTTTGTGTTAAATAATCTGCTGTTATCCTGATGGGCTTGCCTTCATAAGTGACTTGCTTTTTCTCTCTAACTGCTTTCAATATATTTTCTTTGGTTTGTGTGTTTAGTAGTTTAATTATAATATAGCAAGGAGAGTTTATTTCCAGGTTTTGTCTGTTGAGTGTTGTAAAGGCTTCCTCTATCTTTATTGGCATCTATTTCCCTATTCATGGGAAATTTTCTTCTATAATTTTGTTGAAAATACCTACTATGCCTTTAGAGTGAAATTTTTCTCCTTCTACTATACCCAGAATTCTTATGTTTGATTTCTTCATAGTGTCTCAAATGTATTGAAATTCCCATTCATGTCTTTCTATTAGTTTGTCTTTCTCTTTGTTGGACTGTATTAGATCAGCCACCTGGTCCTCTAGTTTAGATATTTTGTCCTCTCCTTGATCCATTCTACTGATGAGATTTTCTATAGAGTTTTTTTTTTATTTGACTTGCTGTGTTTTTCATTTCTACTATTTCTGATTGGTTTGCCTTCAGTATTTCTATTTCCTTTCTCATGTCTTGTATTGAACTCCTTATTACATAAAGTTGTTTTCCTGTGTTCCCCCTCAGGAGTTTGTTTTCTTCTTTGGTTCCTTTCATTTCTTTGAACATAGTTATACTCATTCTTTTGAAATCTTTGTCAGACATTTCATCTAAATCAGTGTCACTGGACATCAGTTCTGATGGATTTATAATTATTGGTGGAATTATATTATCTTGATTTTTTTGTGTTTCTTGTATTTTAATGTAGAGATTTTCGTATCTTGGGTTAATGTGATGCTTGGGTTTTCTAATTATCTGCAGTATTCTTAGATGTGTAAATCTGACGTTATATATCTTCAGGGGAGGAGCCTAAGGTGCCAGGTGTGGCTCTTATATTACTTCTACAGTAACAGTAGAAGTAACCCTAGGTGTTAGGTTTACCTGCTATCGAAGTATTCTTGTAGGCTGAGTGGAGTGTGCAAAGGGAAAAGACTTTCTTGTTTGTGTGTGTGGAGGGTAACTCTGGGGAGGAAGCTGCAAGATGATAGGAAAGAATAAGAACAAAACTAAATAGCTATTCAAAATTATAGTAGCAAGTAGGGCAGTCTAAAGAAAGGAGCAGTTCCTTGACCCCCCCAAAAAAGGTGGAACACTGTTATGTTCAAGTTCAAATGTCCTATGAGTGTTTGTGTGTGTGGGGGGGGTACTAGGGATGAACCCCAGGCTTTTTGCATGGTAGGCAAAGCACTCTACCATCAACTACACCCAATACCTTATATCACAAGTATTTTAAAGATTTATACTATAGTGTTGACCATCATTTTTTGTGCCTTACAATTTTCATCTGAGATCATTTTTCTTCTGCTTTACCTATGATCTTTAGAAATCATATAGAGTGGCTTTTTTTTTTTTTTTTTTTTTTTTTTTTTGGTTTTTGAGGTAGGGTCTCGCTCTAGCCCAGGCTGACCTGGAATTAATTCACTATGGAGTCTCAGGGTAGCCTCGAACTCACAGCAATCCTCCTACCTCTGCCTCCAGAGTGCTGGGGTTAAAGGCATGCACAACCACGCCTGGCTAGAGTGGCTATTTTTACAAACTGAATTAAGTTTGAGGTAGAGGTTATTTTCTGAAGTTGTTTTTATTTAATTCATTAGTTGAACAGTATGTAGAATATAGAATTATAATTTGATAATATATTTCCCAAATAATACTAAATATAGTATTTTCTTGGATTCTGGGTTTCGCTGTTGTTTTGAACAAATATGAAACCACAGTGATGGTGTGCTACATCTCAGGAGATTTATTCATCTTTTCTTTCTGCTGTTTTGTGAATATGGTTTTTTGTTTTGGTTTGGTTTTTGAGGTAGGGTCTTCCTCTAGCCAAGGCTGACCTGGAATTCATTATGCAGTCTCAGGGTGGCCTCCACTCTTGGAGGTCCTCCTACCTTTGCCTCCCAAGTGCTGGGATTAAAGTCATGGACAACCATGCCCAGCTTGTTTTGTAAATATGTTTTTAACTTAATGTGGGGAAGGATAAACACTGTAACCCAAAACATTCTCCATGTCTTTTAATCTCTTTATATTTTCCACTCCTTTGTCCTTTTGGATAGTATTCTGAATAGATCTTTGGACTTTATGTAATGGTTCCTTTATTCTCTCTTCTGCACTGTACTGATTTTTAATCCCTCCATTAAGTTGCTAAAGTCATTTAAAATTAAGATGAGAACTGAAGTTACTCATTTCTAAAAGTTCTGTTTGATTCTTTTCAATTTTCCTTAGTCTTGATAGTTTCATCCTGTTCATATTTTCAGGTTGATCTTTTATTTTCTTAATGTTCTCATCAAACTTTCTGAACCATGGCTGCAGAGATTGCTTAGTGGTTAAGGCACTTGCCTGCAAAGCCAAAGAACCCAGGTTCAATTCCCCAGGACCCATGTAAGCCAGATAGACAAGGTGACGCATACATCTAGAGTTCATTTGCAGTGACTGGAGGCCAAAGTGTACCCATTTTCTCTCTCTCTCTCTCTGTCTTCCACTTTCTTTCTTTCTCATAAATTAAAATAAATGTATATTTTAAAGAATTTTCTGTACAAAATCATCCTTTTAAATTTTTTTTATTGACAACTTTCACAATTATAGACAATAACCCATGAAAAATGTGCAGCCCAGACTGGCCTCGAACTCCTGATCCTCCTGGCTTCACCTCTTCAGCAATATCTTACCAGTGTGTGCCACCATATCTGCAACCCTTGCTTCTATTGATTCATTCATGTTGTGTGCTCCCTGTGTTTTATGACTTTTTGGAGACTAGGTCTCAGCTATCTCAGGCTGGAATTGAATTTGTCATGTAGCTGAGGATGACCCTGAATTTTAATCCCCTTGCCTCTACCTCCTAAGTGCTAAGATTACAGCTGTATACCACCACTCCCAGTTTATATGGCATTGGGATTGAACCCAGAACTTTGTGCATGCTGGGTCACCACTCTACCAACTGAGCTACATCCTCATCCCTTATAACTTTCTTATATATGTGGATTATTTTCCTTAGGATTATCTATGAGAATTTTCTTTGAGTCTTGTGTTGAAGCATTTTTTCTTCCAAGATGATTTCCATTTTTTTTCTATTAGTTGCAGTTACTTAGGGACTGCAACTAATGAATAATAAATTGGACAACATTGATAACCTTTGATTCTCATTTTGAATTTTTCACCAGTATTGTAAGTTCAGAGAGACAAGAGCCTCAATGTGCATGGATACTTATTGAGTATGCTATGTGCCCAGATATTATTTTGATTATACTGGGCACACCCTGCCAAGTAAGAAGGATAAAACACTGACCCTTGATTTTATAGTCTGTAGAAGGAAAAACATGCAGGAATGGGTCATGTAAATAATACTCCAATTAGGGAAACTTCTGTTGACAAAATAGTATAGGGAGAGGGAGCTAAATGGTCAGGAAAGCACTTTATGTTAAGAGCCCTACGTAGTTGAAAACTTAAATAAAAAGGAAGACTTGGCTATGTTAAGGGCAAAGAGGAGTGTACTGCACTACAGATGCAAAGAGCAGGTTGAAATGGCCTTCATAAGCCCAAGGAACAAAAAAGAAGGCCAGAAGGTGTCTTCTGAAGATGTAAGGAAGGTTTTAATCAGAAGAACTGGGACTAGAAATCTGGAGTATTTTTTATCACAAATTCAATGTTTTCTTCACTTATGTTGCAGTAGAGTTGACAGCTAAATTATATATCCATCTAAACTATTTTCAGTTAGATAATTAATACTGTATAGACTTTAACATTTCCCTGGCATTCACCAGGCTAGAATGACAAGCAAAAGCAACCAGCCTCATAAGCATGAAGAAACTAGAGTTCTAGGCACACTGCAGGTGCATCATAATAGCACCCTTCTCTCGAAAGACTTTATTCTTACTCATTTGGAAACATTGTTCCCTAACGTCAGAATCTGTTATAACATTTTCTGTTAAGTTATGTTAATAATAACCAAACATTGCACCTGTGCCTGGAGAATCAGTCTCAAAGTATAACTCACATGGAAGGAGAAAGGGCTCCTAGGACTCAGCATTCTCCCATCTAAACTTGATCTCCAGGCAACTAGGACTTGGTTCCACTCCACAGTTGAGAGCTTTTGTTATCCTGTTACTCATAGCCTTGCTTTCTTTGAGTCAAATCTTATTAATTTCTCTTCCCCAAATCCTTTAGTAACACTGTCTTTTTCAGTTAGACTTCCACATTTCTTCTGGTGTATGGCCTGCCTCATTTTTTTTTTTTTTGAAAGTTTTTCATTTGTTGCTTTAATATTTCCTCTCTGACTCTTCTTTCTAATAACACAAGAACTTGATTGAATGGCCATCAGAAAGTTCTCCCTGGGGCAAGAGAGATAGCTTAGAAGTTAAGGCGCTTACCTACAAAGCCTATGGACCCAGGTTTGACTCCCCAGTACCCATGTAAGTCAGATGCACAAGGTGGCACACGTGTCTGAAGTTCGTTTTGAAGTGGCTAGACACCCTGATGCACCCATTCTCTCTCTCGAGGTCTCTAAAGTAAATAAACTATTTAAAAAGAAAGAAAGTTCTCTCTGGATGAAGTCATCTTGCATGGACCATGATAGGTTCATGCAATCAATTAGTACTTTTAGTTCTATACCCATGTTGTTACAATCATATTTAATCATTCTCCCAATTTCTAATTCTATGAAAAAAATATGTTTTATCAGTATATGTTAATTCCATGTCCCAAACTTAAGTGTTCATCTTGCCAATGCTGCCTCATTTTAATAGGCCAGTAAATCAGAAAGAAGACATACAGGTTGTCCCTTGGGTATTGAGATTGTTTGGTAAGACTGTCAGAATAACATGTGATTTTTTTCAGTGGAAACTCTAAGCTAGAAGGGCCTGGAATGAGTATTTCAAATATCGAAAGACCTCTGTGACAACCCAAACTGCCATACCTAACAAAATTATCCCTCAGAAGTAGAAAGAAAAACTTTCCACCATAAAAGCCAGCTATATGAATATGTGAAATTAAGCTATCCCCCTACAGAGAATTCTGAACAGAATACTTCACACTGCAGAGAAGAATAAGCATCAAGAGCTACAGGAGGGGAAAGCAATAATATGCATATAATAATCAGGCAAATCTAGCAAATGGAGATCAGGAACAAACCAAACTTCACAAAATGTTGAACTTGATGGGGATTAGCTCACATATCTCATTATGACTCTGAACATCAATGGACTTAACTCCACAATTGAAAGATGCAGATTAGTAGGCTGGATCAGAAAACAGGATCCATCCTTTTTTTTTTTTTTTTTTCTTTATTAGTCAGTTCTGTATTCAGCAAATACAGTCAGTTCGGTACCATTATTAGCCTCATCCGTGACCTACCCTCTTCCCTTGGCCCCTCCTTGTTGAGGTATA
This sequence comes from Dipus sagitta, assembly GCA_036346955.1. Lineage (NCBI taxonomy): Eukaryota > Metazoa > Chordata > Mammalia > Rodentia > Dipodidae > Dipus > Dipus sagitta. Next base: position 66,930,270 of record CM070781.1, read on the forward strand.
CGGGTCATGCATTGTGGAGTTAGCCCACAGTTATGGGTTAGCTAAATGTCTCTGCATATCATGACCCAACATGTGACTCTGACATTTTTTCCGCCCCCTCTTCCGCAAAATTTCCCTGAGCCATGTTGGGTTCATTTTTGGTCTGCTTCAGTGATGAGGTGTTGGGGGCCTCTGAGGCTCTGGCTCTCTGATTTGGTAGGAGTTGATTTTTCTCTGTGCTGATCTCCTTCCCCCTTGTGCTGGTATCCGGTTCATCAGGAAAACAGCCCCCTTGCTTGTTTCTCCAATTTTTCTTAGTTTCAGCCGGGGCCCTTTTGAGGTATGATGGGGTGGCTCTCTCCTTAGGATCTACATCTATCTGAAAAAGAGAAGCAGATTCTCCAACGGAGAGTAAGTTAGCACCAGGACAAATGAGATAACTCTTACTTTTTTTTATTTTTTAATAGAGAATATAATAGGTGTAGGCCCTCTTGTAGCCCACAATTGACGGTAGCTTGATATTGGAGAGTGGGTTTACGTTTGGATCTGGTTCTGACTTGTTTCCCAGCTCCAGCTATGGGTCTCATACCAGTGAGGGGATCAGTTAGCCAAATTGAGAGCAGTTGGTTCCCCACCATGGCTTTGTGCCACCACTGCACTTGTGTGGGCATCACAACAAGTTATTTGCTGCTAAGTAGGTTAGAGCATGCGTTGCTTCGCCAGATATTGGTCATTTTCCCCCAGTCGCCCATGTAGCACCTTCTGGCACTAGATGCGCTGACTGTCTGGGGACTGACTCTCTTCCAACTTCCAGCCATGCCATTCTAATTTGCATATCAATCACATAAGGTATCTTCAGCAGTAGGGTCTTATCACTAGCCTTTGGTGGGTCATCAAGTACTCTGACAGAAATCTGTCTGTCTTTTAGGAAACCTTGTAGGTCTCTCTGATCAAAAGCTCATTGTGGATGATAGCCCCATGCTGGATCTGGGAGTTACAGGTCAGTGCCCACTAAGAAAATGAGGAAAAAGATAACTAATATACAAGAGTTAGAGATAAGAGAGAGAGAGACAGGGAGAGGGGAAGTGAGGGAGGGAAGATGTAGAAGATTAAGGTTAGTCTTAATCTTACCCTCTCCAGTGTCTTGTGGTTCCGGTGTTCCCTGCAAGGGCCTGGTGAAGGATCAGCCATTTGGTCTGTCTTTTAGTAAGTAGAAGATTATGGTACCATTGCCGTTTGGGTCTAGATTTGTGTTTCCCACCCCTTTGATGCCCTCCCCTCCCTCCCCTTCCATCCTAGTGTCTAGTCTATGAGATGCTTACTGGGTATGTAAGGTATCTTGGGTAGATTCAGGTTAGGTGCTGTAGATGAGTGAGACTATGTGGCGATTTTTTTTCTGTGATTGGGTAAGTTCACTGAGAATGATATCTGTTCCAGGTTCAACCATTTTTCCTCAAATTTCATTGTGTCATTTTTTCTTACTGCTGTATAGAATTCCGTTGTGTAGATATACCACATCTTAGTTATCCATTCTTCTAGTGATGGACATCTAGGTTGATTCCAGCACTTAGCTATTACAAATTGAGCCGCTATAAACATGGTTGAGCAAATCTCTCTAGCCTGTGGTTTGAAGGTTTTAGGGTAGATGCCCAGTAAGGGAATAACTGGGTCTGTTGGTATCTCTATACTCAGCTTTTTCAGAAGTCTCCATATTGCTTTCCAAAGTGGTTGTACCATCCTACATTCCCACCAACAGTGGATGAGTGTTCCTACTTCTCCACATCCTCACTAGCATTTATTTTTATTTGATTTTTTGATGTTTGCTATCCTTATTGGGGTAAGGTGGAATCTCATAGTTGTTTTAATTTGCATTTCTCTGATGATTAGGGATGATGAACATTTTCTTAAGTATATGTTTGCCATTTGTATTTCTTCCTCTGTAAACTGTCTGTTCAGCTCTTTGCCCCATTTTGTGAGTGGGGTGTTTGACTTCTTACTGTTTAGATTTTTGAGTTCTTTGTAGATTCTAGAGATTAGGCCTCTATCAGTTGGATAACCCGCAAATATTTTCTCCCATTCTGTGGGTGATCTATTGGCTTTGCTTATTGTATGCTTGTCTGTAAAGAAACTCTTCAGCTTCATGTGATCCCATTGGTTGAGTGACGGTTTAAGTTCATGAGCTACTGGGGTTTTGTTCAGGAAGTCTTTTTCCATTCCTATATCAAGTAAAGTACTTCCTAAATTTTCTTCCAGTAGTATTCGAGTTTCTGGTCTTATATTGAGATCTTTGATCCATTTGGACTTGAGTGTAGTGCATGGTGAAATGTGTGGGTCAAGTTTCAGTTTCCTGCATATGGTTATCCAGTTTGTCCAGCACCATTTGTTGAAGATGCTGTCTTTTTTCCAGCCTATATTGTTTGGGCCTTTATCAAATATCAAGTAGCTATAGTTGCTTGACACAAAGTCCGGGTCCTCAAGTCTATTCCATTGATCTATATTCCTGTTTTTATGCCAGTACCATGCTGTTTTTATTACTATGGCTTTGTAATATAGCTTTGGATCAGGTATGGTGATGCCTCCAGAGGTATTTCTTTTGCTGAGGATATGTTTGGAAATGCGAGGCCTTCTGCCTTTCCATATGAAATTTGAGGTCATTTTTTCTATCTCTGTGAAGAACAAGGTAGGGATTTTAATTGGAATTGCATTAAATCTGTATATTGCCTTTGGTAGGATTGTCATCTTCACAATGTTAATTCTTCCTATCCAGGAACATGGGAGGTCTTTCCATTTTCTCAAGTCTGCCTCAATTTCTTTTTTGAGTGTTTTTATGTTTTCATTGTATAGATCTTTCACTTCCTTGGTTAACGTTATTCCAAGGTATTTCATTTTTTTTGTTGCAATTGAAAATGGGACTATGTCCCTTATTTCTTTTTCTGTATCTTTGTCCTTTGCATAAAGGAAGGCTACTGATTTTTGTGCATTGATTTTGTATCCTGCTACTTTCCTATAGGAGTTAATCACCTTCAGGAGTTTTGGGATGGAGTCTCTCGGGTCTCTTACATATATAATCATGTCATCAGCGAATAAAGCTAACTTAACTTCTTCCTTTCCAAATTGTATCCCCTTTATTTCCTTCTCCTGTCTTATTGCTTGAGCTAGGATTTCCAGTACTATATTGAAAAGGATCCATCCTTTTGCTATCATAGCAGCTAAGGTGCTTGCCTGTGGACCCGAAGAACCTAGGTTCAATTCCCCATGTAAGCCAGATGCACATGGTAGTGCAAGTATCTGGAATTTGCAGTGGCTAAAGGCCCTAGTACACTAGTCTCTACCCTACCTCTCAAGTAAATAAATAAAATATTCTTTTTTAAAATATGGAAATCCACCTTATTGTCAAAGATAGACACAACCTTAGGGTTGGAAAAATATATCCCAAGCAAATAGAAATAGGAAAATAAGTGTGTGTGGTTATACTAATATCTGACAAAATAGACTTTAAACCAAAAGTAATCAGAAGAGATAATGTTTAGAATATGTTTTGGAGGAAAATACTTATTAAATATGGGTAACTAACATAAAATTTTGTAGCTTAGCAAAATTTTATCTTAGGAATAAATGACTGTTCTTTTCATTTTAAAAGGGGGAGCTGAAGAGATGGCTTAGCAGTTAAAGTACTTATCTGCAAAGCCAAAGGACCCAGGTTTGATTCCCCAGGACCCATGTAAGCCAGATGCACAAGGTGGCATGTGTCTAGAGCTTGTTTGCAGAGGCTGGAGGCCTGGATGTGCCCATTCTGTCTCTCTCTCTCTCAAATAAATAAAAAATAAATAAAAATATTTTTAAAAGGTACAGGGTGCGGTGGTGCATGCCTTTCATCCCAGAACTTGGAAGGCAGAGGTAAAACTCACAGTCTCAGGCCAGCCTGAGAATCCATAGTGGATTCCTGGTTAGCCTGGGCTAGAGTGAGACCTTACCTTGAAAATTCAAAAAAGAATAAAAAGAAGCCTACTTGTTACTGATCAAGGGAACAATTCACCAGAAGACATTACAATACTAAATATATACACATCAAATGCAGGTGCACTGAATTTTATAAAACAAAATCTACTAAACAAAAATCCAGACATAGCAGGACGTGGTGGCACATGCCGTTAATCCCAGCACTTGGGAGGCAGAGGTAGGAGGATCACCATGAGTTTGGGGCCACCCTGAGACTACATAGTGAATTCCAGGTCAGCCTGGAGTAGAGTGAAACCCTACCTCAAAAAAAAAAAAAAGAAAAGAAAATCCAGACATAAATCCTAATTCAGTAATAGTTGGTGACTTCAATAACTATTGCCAAGTGGCAGATCATCTAAACATAAAACAGAGAAACAATGAATCTGAATAAATAACACCATAGACCAAATGGACTTAAGAAGCATCTATAGGACATTCCATCCAAACTTTACAAAATGCACATGCTTCTCAGCGGTTCATGGAACCTCCTCTGAAATCACATATTAGGACACAAGTAAGTCTCCACAAATTAAGGAAAATTGAAGTAACTCCTTATTTTATATCTAACCACAGTGCCACAAAGCTGGAAATTAACAAGAGAAAAAACATAAAATACACAAACTCCTAGAGATTGAACAGCACAGTATTGAACAATGAATTGGTAATTGAGGAAATCAAGAAGGAAATAAAAATTTCCTGAACTGAATGAAAATAAAAACAACATACCAAAACCTGTGGCACACAATGAAGGTGGTTCTAAGAGGGGTTTATGGGTATAAATGCCTATATTACAACAATAGATATCAAATAAATAACTTCATCTGAATGCCTTGAAAAACAATTGAAATCCAAGATGGGCTGGGCGTGTGGCACATGTCTTTAATCCCAGCACTTGGGAGGCAGAGGTTTGCCATGAGTTCGAGAACACCATGAGACTACATAGTGAATTCCAGGTCAGCCTGAGCTAGAGTGAGACCCTACCTCGAAAAACTGAAAAACCAAAAAAAAAGAGTACCAGATGGAAAGAATCAACATCAGGGCAAAAATAAAAGAATTAAAAATTAAAACAGGGCTGGAGAGATGGCTTAGCGGTTAAGCACTAGCCTGTGAAACCTAAGGACCCCGGTTCAAGGCTTGATTCCCCAGGATCCACGTTAGCCAGATGCACAAGAGGGCACACACATCTAGAGTTCCGTTTGCAGTGGCTGGAAGCCCTGGCGCGCCCATTCCCTCTCCTCTCTCTATCTGCCTCTTTCTCTCTGTCTGTCGCTCTCAAATAAATAAATAAATAATGAGGAAAAAAATTTAAACAATTTTAAAAATTGATGAAACAAAGAGTTGGTTCTTTGAAAAAATAAACAAGATTGTTAAACTCTTAGCCAAATTAAGCAAAAAGAGAGAGAGAGAAGACTCTAAATCAACAACATTAGAGATGAAAAGGGAGATAATAGACTCCAATGAAATTGAGAAAATCACAAGGACATATTTCAAGTCTATATTCTATCAAACTAGAAAATGTGAAAGAAATGGATGAATTTCTTGACACATGTATTCTACCAAAGTTTATCTCATAAGAGATAATTTAAATAGAGCCATAATGAGTGAGAAGATTAAAGCTGCACTTAAAAATCTCCAAGCAAGCCGGGCGTGGTGGCGCACGCCTTTAATCCCAGCACTCGGGAGGCAGAGGTAGGAGGATCGCTGTGAGTTCAAGGCCACCCTGAGACTCCATAGTGAATTCCAGGTCAGCCTGGGCTAGAGTGAGACCCTACCTCGAAAAACCAAAAAAAAAAAAAAAATCTCCAAGCCAAAAAAGTCCAGACCCAGACAGATTTACTACTGATCCAATCAGACCAGTATAGAAAACTCCAAAACCGCTGTTCAAGTCATTTCATAAAATTGAAAAGGAAGACATGCTCCCTAACTTCTTCTATGAAGCCAGCATACACTAATAACAAAGCCAGACAGACCCTTAAATCAGACTGCCAACAGGCCTGCCATGGCTCAGGGAACATTGCTAAAGAGGGGGTACAAAGACTGTAAGAGCCACAGAGTGGGTAGGAATATCCTGAGGCACAATCCCCCCACTACCCTATAGGAACTGAGTGAGGCTTTCATGATCCCACCGTGAGTACCATAATCCCAGTGAAGAGGGCCTCCAGAGAAATGGGAGCTGAAGCAAGAGGATAAAAGAGTATTATAACCTGTTATAAAATATATAAAATAAAAATTTTTTAAACATAACAAAAGAGAATTATAGACCAATATTCCTTATGAACCTAGATGAAAAATTCTCAATAATTTTTTTTGCAAATTGAATTAAAGAACACATTAAAATAACCACCTTGATCAAATGAATTTCATTCTAGGATGTAGGGATGGCATTCAATATACCAAAATGAATAAACAGTGCATCATATAAATAGATTTAAGGCTAGAAATTACATGACCATCTAAATAGATGTAGAAGAGGCCTTCAACAAAAGATAACACCCCTACATGACAAAAACATTGGAGAGACTGAAGTTTGAGGGATCATATCCCAACATAATAAAGTCTATATATGACAAACCTAAAGCCATTAGCATTACTAAATAGGGAAAACGTTGAAGCATTTTCACTAAGATCTAGAATAAGACAAGTATGTCCACTCTCCACTGCTATTTAACATAGTACTTGAAGTCTTAGAGCACTAAGACAAGAGAAAGAAAGAAAGGGCGTACAAATTTGGAAAGGAAGAAAAGTCAAACAAACTTTGTTTGCAGATGATATGATTCTGTACTTAAGAGACCCTAAAGCCTCCACCAAACATATGTATATGGAAAACATACTGAGAAACAGTTCCATTTACAGTAGTTACAAAAAAATTAAATATTGGACTGGAGAGATGGTTCAGCAGTTAAAGGCTCTTGCTTGCAAAGCCTGATAGCCTGGGTTTTATTTCCCTGTAGCTACATAAAGCTGGATGGACTGAGTGGTGCATGCATCTCAAGTTTGGTTGGACTGACAAGATGCCCTGGTTCGTTCGTTCTCTCTTTCTCTCTCTCTCTTTCTTTCTTTCTCTCTCTCTCTCCTTTCTCTCTTTCAAAAAGAAATAAATAAAAGTAAAAAATTTTCAGAAGAGTTATGATTCAACACAGAATACAGTATTAAAAAATTTAAATATCATGTGGCTGCCAGGCTCTGCTTGAGCAGCAGGAAAACCCAGGTGAAGGAATTTTATACTCACACCAGCCTCCTTGCAAACGCAAGAAACCTGAAGGAGAATACAGCAGGGACCAGCTGAGCTGAGAAAAAGGATTGGGGTGACCAGCAGTACAACTTCAGACACCTTCCACAGCCTCCTCTCCCCCAATTTCCAGTGCAAGCACCAGCAAGCACCAGACCTGGGGAAGGCAATTCACCTACACAGCACCAAGCACAGGCTATTAGAGCAGAGACCCAACCACCCAGGCAGCCTACCTGAGCCCATAGCACAGCAAAGAGGGACCTAACCTGGCATGCAGCATAACTGAGACCAAAGTCATCCCACAAGGTAATAGGGCCTACTTACACCAGATCAGTACCTGCCACAAAGCCTGGTAAATGGACCTGCATTGGAAGTACTAATTCACCTTCCATAACAGAGCAGATTATGTATTACATCTGATAAGTGGTCAGATTTGCCATCTTTTTTTAAAAAAACAGTTTTAAATATATATTTTATTTATTTGAGAGAGAAAAAGAAGCAGAAGAGAGAGGGGGACAGGTGCCAGGGCCTCCAGACACTGCAAACGAACTCCAGATGCATGCACCCCCTTGTGCATCTGGCTTACGTGGGTCCTGGAGAATCGAACCAGGATCCTTTGGCTTTGCAAATAAATGTCTTAACTGCTAAGCCATCTATCCAGCCCCAGATTTGCCATTCTTTTTTTTATTTTTTTGTTTATTTTTATTTATTTATTTGAGAGCAACAGACAGAGAGAGAAAGAGGCAGACAGGTAGAGAATGCAGCGGCTGGAGGCCCTGGCATGCCCAAACGAACTCCAGACACGTGCACCCCCTTGTGCATCTGGCTAACATGGGTCCTGGGGAATCAAGCCTCGAAGCGGGGTCCTTAGGCTTCATAGGCAAGTGCTTAACCACTACGCCATCTCTCCAGCCCTGCCATTCATAAGTAAGCTATATTTGAGGGTTGTGCTTTGTTGCTTTCAATTTATAGTGCCTTTGTTTCTTCTTCTATTACTCATGGGGGCAGGGTCTCATTCTGCTGACCAGGAAACCCTTTGCTGACCAGAAATTTCAGCCTCCCAGTTGACAGGATTAAGGGTATGGGGCAACACACATCCTTAGGGTCTTTGACTTAGTTAGAGGATCTGTTTGTTGTAATACCTACTCTTGCATAAATATTCTGTGCTGGTTTTGACTAAATGGGTATATTGTTCAGTTAAATTGTAGACTTTGCCTATATTTTGCTCCATCCAGCCTACTAGAATACTGCCATAGAAGGCAAACCCAACACCTACAGTCACTTTTGCTGTTACTCTGAGAGTCTTAAGAGTCACACCTAGCACCTTAAGCTGCTGCCCTGAATATATATAATGTCAGATTTATACATCTAAGAATACTACAGATAATTAGAAAACCCAAGCATTAAACTAATCCAAGATGCAAAAATCTCTACGTTATAATACAAGAAACACAAAAAATCAAGACAATACAATTCCACCCAAAATTATAAACCCATCAGAAATGACCTCCAATGAGACTGATTTAGATGAAATTCTTGCCAAAGATTTCAAAAGAATGATTATAACTATGTTAGAAGAAATCAAAGAGGGGCTGGAGAGATGGCTTAACAGTTAAGGCACTTGCTGGCAAAGCCAAATGACCCAGGTTTGATTCCCCAGAACCCATGTGAGTCAGAGGCACAAGGTGCAGCATGCGTCTGCAGTTTGTTTGCAGCAGCCGGAGGCCCTAGTGTGCCCTATCTCTCTGTCTCTCTGTGTTTTCTGTCTGTTTCACATAAATAAATAAATAAAACAAAGAGGAAATCAAAGGAATCAAGACACAGGAAACTAATGAAATAATGAGGTCAATTTAAGATAAGAGTAAGGAAATAGAAATACTGAAGAAAAACTTATCAGAAATACTAGCAATGAAAAACACAGTAAGTCAAATTAAAAACCTGTAGAAAGCCTTGCCAATAAAATGGAGGAAGGAGAGGACAGAATATCTAAACTAGAAGACCAGGTAGCAGATGTAATATAGTCCAACAAAGAGAAAGACAAGCTAATAGGAAGGAATGCGTGGTAATTTCAAGATATTAGGGACACTATGTAAAGATCAAACATTAGATTTCAGGGTATAGTAGAAGGAGAATTTCACTCTAAAGGCATAGTTGGTATTTTCAACAAAATCATAGAAGAATATTTCCCCCAAATTGGAAAAGAGATGCCAATGTAGATACAAGAAGCTTTTAGAACACCAGACAGACAAAACCTGGAAAGAAACTCTCCTTGCCATATTACAATTAAACTACCAAACAGACAAATGAATGAAAACATATTGAAAGCAGTTAGAGAGAAAAGGCAAGTCACTTATAAAGGCAAGCCCATCAGGATAACAGCAGATTACTCAACACAAATTTTAAAAGCCAGAAGACCTTGGAATGATGTATTCGAAGTTCTGAAAAATAACAACTGTCAACCAAGAATACTTTATCCAGCAAAGCTATCCATCCAAATTGTTGGAAAAATAAGGACATTCCACAACAAAAACAGGCTAAAGAAATATATGACAATTTGAGCCAGCCCTACAGAAAATGCTTGAAGGGATCCCTCACGCTGAAAATAAAAAGGAAAGCACACACATAAGACTTGACTCAAATAATAGTTAACACAAGAAAGTAAAGGAAAAATAGGAGGCACTACAAAACAAGAAGAATGGTGAGAAAAATACATACTTTTCAATAATAACTCTTAATATCAATGGCTTCAATGCCCCAACCAAAAGATACAGGCTTGCAGATTGGATTAAAAGGCAGGATCCTTCTAATTCTTGTCTCCAAGAAACTTATCTTTACATAAAAGACAGACACTATCTTAGGGTGAAAGGATAGATAATGGTATTTCAAGTAAATGGGCCTAGGAAACAAGCAGGTGTTGCTATCCTAAAATCTGACAGGATAGACTTCAAACCAACATTAGTGAGGAAAGGTAAAGAAGATCACTTTATATTGATTAAAGGAAAATTTCAACAGGAAGACATTACAGTTCTAAACATATATGCACCTAACATGGGTACTCCAAATTTCATTAAACAAACACTATTAGACTTAAGGTCACAGATAACACCAAGCATAATTGTAGTGTGTGCCTTTAATACCCCACTCTCATCAATTGACAGGACAACCCAGCAAAAAATAAACAGAGACATCTGGATTAAATGATGTCATAGAACAAATGAACCTAATAGATATGTACAGAACATTCCATCCAAATTCTGCTGAATACACATTTTTCTCAGCAGCACATGGAACATTCTTTAAAATAGACCATACATTAGGACACAAAGAAAATCTTAACAAATATAGGAAAATTGAAATAATTCCTTGTACTCTATCTGATCACAATGGGGTTAAATTACAAATCAGCAACAAGAAAAACTACAGAGCATACACAAAATTATGGATACTGAATGATGAGTGGGTCATTGAAGAGATCAAAAAGGAAAACCATAAATTCATACAATCAAATGATAATGAGAACACAACATACCAGAATCTTTGGGACACAATGAAGGCTGTCCTAAGAGGAAAATTTATAGCTTTAAATGCCTATATTAAGATACTAGAAAGGTCACAAGTAGCCAACTTAATACTTGACTGTAAGGCCTTGGAGAAAGAAGAACAAGTCAAACCAAAAATCAGTACATGGGAAGAAATAATAAAGATTAGGGCAGAAATTAATGAAATAGAAACAAAAAAATCCAAAGAATCAATGAAACAAAGAGTTGGTTCTTTGAATGGATAAACAAGATTAGCAAATCTGACCACAAAAAAGAGGGAAGAGACAAATTAATGAAACTAGATATGAAAAAAACACCATTACAACAGACGCCAAAGAAATTCAGAAAATTATAAGGACATAAGTTAAGAATATATGCTACACTAAGTTTGAAAATCTGAAAGAAATGGATGATTTCCTAGGCTTATATGACCTACCAAAATTAATGCAATATGAGATAAACCATTTCAATAGACTCATAACAAGTACAGAGATCCAGGCAGTTATATAAAAAAAAATCTCCCAACTGAAAAATGTCCAGATCCAGGTGGATTCACTGTTGAATTTTGCCACACCTTCACAGAAGAATTAACAACAATGCTTCTCAAACTTTCCCATAAAATAGAAAAGGAAGGAATACTACCAAACTCCTTCCACACAGCCAGGATTACCCTGACAGCAAAACCAGACAAAGACAGAACAAAAAAAGAAAATTATAAACCAATCTTCCCTCATGAACATGAATACAAAAATTCTCAACAAAGTATTAGTAAATAGAATACAAGACTATATCAAAAACATTATTAACCCTGACCAAATAGGTTTTATCCCAGAGATACAGGGATGGGTCAACACATACAAATGAATAAATGTAATATACTATATAAATGGACTAAAGGACCAAAATTACATGATCATGTCAATAGATGCAGAAAAGGCATTCAACAAAATCCAACATCCCTTCATGGTACAAGCCCTACAGAAAGTAGGAATAGAAGGAACATATCTCAACATAACAAAGGCTATTTATTATAAACCTACAGTAACTATAATACTAAATGGGAAAAAAAAAACTGGAAGCTTTTCCACTAAAATCAGGAAGAAGACAAGGGTGTCCACTGTCCCCACTTTTATTTAATATAGTACTGGAAGTCTTGGCTATAGCAATAAGACAAGAGAGACTCATAAAAGGGATATAAATTGGAAATGAAGAGATCAAATTATCATTTGCAGATGATATGACTCTATACATAAAGAACCCTAAGGACTCTTCCAGCAAACTGTTAGCACTGATAAACACTTTTAGCAACATATCAGGATACAAAAATACACAGAAATCAGTAACTTTCCTATATACTAACAAAAAACATGTAGAGGATGGAATCAGGGAATCACTCCCATTTTCAATTACCTCAAAAATAAACAAGGTACCTTGGAATAGACCTAACCAAGGGAGTGAAGGATCTCTACAATGAAAACTTAAAACCACTGAAGTGAGGAATTGCAGAAGACACCAGGAGCCCTAGGGGTATAACGTCTGCTGCTGTCTGGCTAAATGTATATACTATGCTTATCAAACTGCCCAGTAAGCACTTCTCTTAATGTTCATACCCTTATATTAATGCTACTCTTACTTTTGGTAGAGAATTTTCTCTTTTCAGATGGCAGTGACCTTGTGATGACTCAGAAGGTATCATAGTGCTGGAAATAAGTGACTGGAGTGGTCAGTACTGTAATATCTCTATCACACCTTCCAAGGCACAGGGTCTAATGCAGAAGAGGTGGCAGAAAGAATGTAAGAGCCAAAGGAAAGGTAGGACTCCTTACAACGTGCTTCCCCCAGACACAAAATGGCCTGGATATCCATGACCTCACAGTGCCTGACACTACCTACACAAGACCATCATAAGAGGAGGAAAAGATGATGACATCAAAATAAAAGAGAGACTGATTGAGATGGGGAGGGGATATGATGGAAAATGGAGTTTCAAAGGGGATAGTGGGGGGAGGGAGCATATTACCATGGGATATTTTTTATAATCATGGAAGTTGTTAATAAAAATTTGAAAAAACGAAAAGGGCTATTAGGGATGGAGGAGAGGGAAGACTTAAGTATTGTATATATGCAAGTAGAAGAACAGATTATTGGGGGTGGAAAGGCCTAAGTGAGGTCAGGGGAAGAGATTAAGTATAAGAAGGGTGGGGGAAGGCTAATGAAAATTCAAGTTATTGTGAATAAACCATATGAAAACTTACTTTTTTGATAATGGCACACCAAAAGCCATAGACAGTGCCAGGGATGGGATACCTTCCAGTGAGTTGTTGGCCAGGAAGTTCCCTGATGCCCCCAAAATATTACAGGCTATAGCCAAGGCTCTTAGATTCCCACAATAAATAGATGGTAAGACCCTATTGCTGAAGACTCTACATGCCTAGGCTGCAAGGTCACTGAGAAATCAAGCTGGGGCTAAGCTGAAAACCTCCTCCCTGTAGACCAGCTGACAGAAAGCTGGAAAAAGCTGTACTGCATACAGCACTAAGGGAGACAGAAGTCATCAGCAGTGAAAACAGTGGATACTACAAACTTAAAGTTTGGCCAACCAGGCCAAATGAGCCAATGGGTGCAATAGTGGCATGTCTGTTATGGGGGAAACTAACTGCTCTCTAATTGGACTGGAGGCCTGCTCTGTGGGAGGGAATACATCCTGGTACTGAAAACCTAATCAAAAGCATGTGGTGGAGGTCATGAGCATTAGGAGTATAATGCCTGCTCTTGTCTGGCTAAATATGTATATTATACTCACCAAACTACCCTGTAAGCACTTTACTTGTCATTCATACCCATATATTAATGTTACTCTCACTTTTGGTTACAGAAGCTTCTCTTTTCAGATGGTGGTGAGCACTGGAATGATCTAAAAGGCACCATAGTGCTGAGAAGAAGTGACGGAGGAATGTTCAGCACTGAAACATCTCTATCATAAACATCTCTTTCATAACCTCCAAGGCTCAGGATCCATTGCAGAAGAGGTGGCAGAAAGAATTTAAGAGCCAAAGGAAGGGTAGGACTGCTTACAATGCAATCATCCAGACAGAAATTGGCATTGATATCCACAACCTATAGTGCCTAGCACTACCTCCACAAGACCTTCATAATAGGATGAAAAGGTGATAACATCAAAAGAAAAGAGAGGGGCTGGAGAGATGGTTTAGTGGTTAAGGCATTTGCCTGCAAAGCCAAAGGATTCCTGTTTGACTCTCCAGGATCCAAGTAAGCCAGAGGCACAAGGGAGTGCATGCATCTGGAGTTCATTTGTAGCAGATGGAGGTCGTGGTGTGCCCATTCTCTCTCTCTGCCTCTTTCTCTCTCTCAAATAAATAAATAAAATAGTTTTTTTAAAAAAGAGAGACTAATGGGGAGAGGGAGGGAATAAGATGGAGAGTGGATTTGTGAAGGGGAAAGTGGGGGAGGGGAGGGAATTATCATGCTTTAATGTCTGTAAGGATGGAAGTTGTCAATAAAAAAAGCCAACCCTCCCCCCCAAAAAAGAGTATCTGAGAATATTTCTAACCAAGTAAATGAAAGACTTCTACAATGAAAATATTTCTAAAACACTGAAGAAATTGAGGAAGCTACCAGAAGATGGAGAAATTTCCCATTCTGGTGGTTTGAAAGAATTAATATGGACATTTCCATCACATCAATAGCAATATATAGATACAATGCAATTCCAATCAAAATTCCAGCACCATTTTTTCACAGAAATAGAAAAGGCATCTTAAAATTCATATGGAAGCACAAAAGATCTCACATAGCAAAAAATGTCCTCAGCAAAAGAAAAAAAAAAATGCTCCTGGTGGTATAACTATACCTGATTTGAAATTATGTTACAAAGCCACAATGATAAACAATAGCATAGTACTGGTATTAAAACAAACACATAGATGAATGGAATAGAGTAGAAGGTCTAAATGTAAGTTCAAATAATTACAGCCACCTGGTTTTTGACAAAGAGGGCAAAACACACACACTAGAGAAAAGAGCATTTTCAAGACACATGCTGGAGAAACTGGATAGCTATGTGTAGACTTTCTCTCTCACCCTGCATAAACATCAACTCCAAATGGGTCAAAGTCCTCAATATAGGACCTGAAATTCTCAAATGACTAGAAGGAGAAATAGGCAGGGCAGTCCAAGACATAGGTGTAGGAAAGGACTTCCTGAACAAGACCCCAGTAGCCCAGGCAATAAGAAAAATCCTAACCACTGGAATCTCATGAAACTCAAAAGCTATTTTACAGCTAAGCAAACCATCAATAGAGTCCATAGACAACCTTCAGAAAGGGAGAAAATCTTTGCCAGCTATGAATCTGACAGAGGTCTGATATTTAGAATTTACAAATAACTCAAAAACTAAGCAATAAAAAGTCAAGTAACCCACTCAAAAAATGGGGAGGGAATTGAACAGAGAGTTCTCAGAGGAAGAAATTCAAATGGCTAATAAATACCTCAAGTGGTGTTTAGCATCCCTAGCTCAATTAGATTAAAATGGCTTTGAGATACCATCTCGCCCCAGTCAGAATGGCAACCATCAAAAAATCAAGTGATAAAAAATGCTGGTGGAGGAATAGATGGTAAGACCCTATTGCTGAAGACGCCACATACTTGGGCAGCAAGGCCACTTTGAAATTCTGCTGGAAGTGAGAAGATAACCTCCTCCATGTAGACCAGCTGACAAAAAGCTGGAAGAAGCCATTCTACATGTAGTTCAATGGGAGTAAGAGATACCATCAGTGAAGATACTCAACAGTAGACACTGCAAGCCTTATAATTGGCCAGCCAGGCCAAATGAGTCAACCGGGTGCAATAGTGGCACATCTGTCATGGTGGAAACCAACTGCCCTCCAATTGGACTGGAGGCCCGCTCCATGGGGGGGAATACATCCCTGGTACTGAAAACTTAAAACAGGGGTAGTCATGAGCCCTAGGGGTGTAACATCTGCTGATGTCTGGATAAATGTATACTTATCAAACTTCCCAGTAAGCAGTTTTCTTAATATTTATACCCTTATATTAACGCTGCTCTCACTTTGGGTAGAGAATCTTCTCTTTTCAGATGGCAGTGACCTCGGGATGACTCAGAAGGTATCATAGTGCTGGAAAGAAGTGACTGGAGTACTGAGTAACATCTCGATCACACCTTCCAAGGCTCAGGGTCTAATGCGGAAGAGGTGGCGGAAAGAATGTAAGAGCCAAAGGAAGGGTAGGACTCCTTACAACGTCCTCCCTCCAGACATAAAATGGCCTGGATATCCATGACCTCACAGTGCCTGATACTACCTACATAAGACCATCATAAGAGGAGGAAAGATCACAACATCAAAATACAAGAGAGACTGATTGAGGGGAGGGGATATGATAGAGAATGAAATTTCAAAGGGAAAGTGGGGGGAGGGAGGGATATTTTTATAATCATGGAAAATGTTAATAAAAAAAGCCAACCCTCCCCCCCCAAAAAAGAGTATCTGAGAATATTTCTAACCAAGTAAATGAAAGACTTCTACAATGAAAATATTTCTAAAACACTGAAGAAATTGAGGAAGCTACCAGAAGATGGAGAAATTTCCCATTCTGGTGGTTTGAAAGAATTAATATGGACATTTCCATCACATCAATAGCAATATATAGATACAATGCAATTCCAATCAAAATTCCAGCACCATTTTTTCACAGAAATAGAAAAGGCATCTTAAAATTCATATGGAAGCACAAAAGATCTCACATAGCAAAAAATGTCCTCAGCAAAAGAAAAAAAAAATGCTCCTGGTGGTATAACTATACCTGATTTGAAATTATGTTACAAAGCCACAATGATAAACAATAGCATAGTACTGGTATTAAAACAAACACATAGATGAATGGAATAGAGTAGAAGGTCTAAATGTAAGTTCAAATAATTACAGCCACCTGGTTTTTGACAAAGAGGGCAAAACCACACACACTAGAGAAAAGAGCATTTTCAAGACACATGCTGGAGAAACTGGATAGCTATGTGTAGACTTTCTCTCTCACCCTGCATAAACATCAACTCCAAATGGGTCAAAGTCCTCAATATAGGACCTGAAATTCTCAAATGACTAGAAGGAGAAATAGGCAGGGCAGTCCAAGACATAGGTGTAGGAAAGGACTTCCTGAACAAGACCCCAGTAGCCCAGGCAATAAGAAAAATCCTAACCACTGGAATCTCATGAAACTCAAAAGCTATTTTACAGCTAAGCAAACCATCAATAGAGTCCATAGACAACCTTCAGAAAGGGAGAAAATCTTTGCCAGCTATGAATCTGACAGAGGTCTGATATTTAGAATTTACAAATAACTCAAAAACTAAGCAATAAAAGTCAAGTAACCCACTCAAAAAATGGGGAGGAATTGAACAGAGAGTCTCAGAGGAAGAAATTCAATGGCTAATAAATACCTCAAGTGGTGTTTAGCATCCCTAGCTCAATTAGATTAAAATGGCTTTGAGATACCATCTCGCCCCAGTCAGAATGGCAACCGATCAAAAAATCAAGTGATAAAAAATGCTGGTGGAGGAATAGATGGTAAGACCCTATTGCTGAAGACGCCACATACTTGGGCAGCAAGGCCACTTTGAAATTCTGCTGGAAGTGAGAAGATAACCTCCTCCATGTAGACCAGCGGACAAAAGCTGAAGAAGCCATTCTACATGTAGTTCAATGGGAGTAAGAGATACCATCAGTGAAGATACTCAACAGTAGACACTGCAAGCCTTATAATTGGCCAGCCAGGCCAAATGAGTCAACCGGTGCAATAGTGGCACATCTGTCATGGTGGAAACAACTGCCCTCCAATTGGACTGGAGGCCCGCTCCATGGGGGGGAATACATCCCTGGTACTGAAAACTTAAAACAGGGGTAGTCATGAGCCCTAGGGGTGTAACATCTGCTGATGTCTGGATAAATGTATACTTATCAAAATCCCAGTAAGCAGTTTTCTTAATATTTATACCCTTATATTAACGCTGCTCTCACTTTGGGTAGAGAATCTTCTCTTTTCAGATGGCAGTGACCTCGGGATGACTCAGAAGGTATCATAGTGCTGGAAAGAAGTGACGGATACTGAGTAACATCTCGATCACACCTTCCAAGGCTCAGGGTCTAATGCGGAAGAGGTGGCGGAAAGAATGTAAGAGCCAAAGGAAGGGTAGGACTCCTTACAACGTCCTCCCTCCAGACATAAAATGGCCTGGATATCCATGACCTCACAGTGCCTAGGGGGGGAATACTACCTACATAAGACCATCATAAGAGGAGGAAAGATCACAACATCAAAATACAAGAGAGACTGATTGAGGGGAGGGGATATGATAGAGAATGAAATTTCAAAGGGGAAAGTGGGGGGGAGGGGAGGGATATTTTTTATAATCATGGAAAATGTTAATAAAATTGAGAAAAGAAAAAAATGCTGGTGGGGAGATGCAAACGAAGAGGGACATTTATCCCCTTCTGGGAGGAACGCAAACATTCTAATTAATAAAAAACAAAATAAAAAGAACTGAAACTCTGAAACAACTAGAAGAAAATATTAACATAGGGAAAGACTTTCTGAGTAAGATTCCAAAAAGCCAGATAATAAGACAAAAACTAAACAATGGGATGTTATAAAACTAAAAAAAACTATTGTACAGCTAAGCAAACCATCCACAGAGTCAATAGACAACCTATAAAATGTGAGAAAATCTTTGGCGCTCTCCTTGGCCCCCGAGATTTATTTCTTATATACAAAGAACTCCAAAACTAAGCAATAAAAAAGTCAAGTAACCCACTCAAAAAATGGGGAGGGAATTGAACAGAGAGTTCTCAGAGGAAGAAATTCAAATGGCTAATAAATACCTCAAGTGGTGTTTAGCATCCCTAGCTCAATTAGATTAAAATGGCTTTGAGATACCATCTCGCCCCAGTCAGAATGGCAACCATCAAAAATCAAGTGATAAAAAATGCTGGTGGAGGAATAGATGGTAAGACCCTATTGCTGAAGACGCCACATACTTGGGCAGCAAGGCCACTTTGAAATTCTGCTGGAAGTGAGAAGATAACCTCCTCCATGTAGACCAGCTGACAAAAAGCTGGAAGAAGCCATTCTACATGTAGTTCAATGGGAGTAAGAGATACCATCAGTGAAGATACTCAACAGTAGACACTGCAAGCCTTATAATTGGCCAGCCAGGCCAAATGAGTCAACCGGGTGCAATAGTGGCACATCTGTCATGGTGGAAACCAACTGCCCTCCAATTGGACTGGAGGCCCGCTCCATGGGGGGGAATACATCCCTGGTACTGAAAACTTAAAACAGGGGTAGTCATGAGCCCTAGGGGTGTAACATCTGCTGATGTCTGGATAAATGTATACTTATCAAACTTCCCAGTAAGCAGTTTTCTTAATATTTATACCCTTATATTAACGCTGCTCTCACTTTGGGTAGAGAATCTTCTCTTTTCAGATGGCAGTGACCTCGGGATGACTCAGAAGGTATCATAGTGCTGGAAAGAAGTGACTGGAGTACTGAGTAACATCTCGATCACACCTTCCAAGGCTCAGGGTCTAATGCGGAAGAGGTGGCGGAAAGAATGTAAGAGCCAAAGGAAGGGTAGGACTCCTTACAACGTCCTCCCTCCAGACATAAAATGGCCTGGATATCCATGACCTCACAGTGCCTGATACTACCTACATAAGACCATCATAAGAGGAGGAAAGATCACAACATCAAAATACAAGAGAGACTGATTGAGGGGAGGGGATATGATAGAGAATGAAATTTCAAAGGGGAAAGTGGGGGGGAGGGAGGGATATTTTTTATAATCATGGAAAATGTTAATAAAAATTGAGAAAAGAAAAAAATGCTGGTGGGGAGATGCAAACGAAGAGGGACATTTATCCCCTTCTGGGAGGAACGCAAACATTCTAATTAATAAAAAACAAAATAAAAAGAACTGAAACTCTGAAACAACTAGAAGAAAATATTAACATAGGGAAAGACTTTCTGAGTAAGATTCCAAAAAGCCAGATAATAAGACAAAAACTCAACAATGGGATGTTATAAAACTAAAAAACTATTGTACAGCTAAGCAAACCATCCACAGAGTCAATAGACAACCTATAAAATGTGAGAAAATCTTTGGCAGCTATACATTTGGCAGAGATTTAATATCTATACTATACAAAGAACTCACAAAACTAAGCAATAAAAAAGTCAACCCAGTTCAAGAAAAGGTGTGGCAGGGAATTAAACACAGTTCTCAAAGGAAGAAGTACAAATGGCCAACAAGCATCTGAAAGGATGTTTAAGACCTTTAGCATCAGGAAAATGCAAACTAAGCCACCATGAGATTCCATCTTACTCCAGCCAGATTGTCAATCACTGAAAAATCAAATAAGGGCTAGTGACATGGCTTAGCAGTTAAGGTGTTTGTATGTAAAGTCAAAAGACCCAGATTCGATTCCCCAGGACCTATATAAGGCAGATGCCCAAGATGGCACATTTTTCTGGAGTTTGTTTACAGTGGCTGAAGGCCCTGGCACACTGATTCTCTCTCTCTCTCTCTCTCTCTCTCTCTCTCTCTTCTCTGTCCCTATCTGCCCCTTTCTATCTATCTCTCAAATAAATTAAAAAAAAAATCAAATGACAACATATTCTGGCAAAGGTGAGGTGAAAGATGAACCCTTATATCCTACTGGTGGGAGTGTAAGCTGGTACAGCCATTATGAAAGTCAGTGTGGCAGTTTCTCCCACACCAGCCATACATCCCAGCTATACCACTACTGGACATATACCCTAAAGTCTCTATTCTCTACCATAGAAACATTTGCTCTAATATGTTTATTGTTGCTCTATTTACAAAAGCTAGGAAAAGGAATGAATACACCCAGATTCTCATCAATTGATGAATGGATAATGAAGATGTGATACATACACACACAATGGAGTTCTACTTGGTGGTAAAGAAAAAATGAAATTATGGCTATTTGGAAATGAGACTTCAGGGTAAGATGGTAGCATACTAGCCACACTAATGCAGCCTAGGGAGGGAAATAAACAGAAACACAGAAAAATATACTCTTCTACTAAAAAGTGAAGGTGTATAAGTTATTATCAACCACAGCAGAGAAGCAGGAGAAACAAAAATCTTCTAGAAAGGAAGAAACTAGCCAAAATCCTGCTGATCCACCAGCAGCCCCTATCCACGAGCTTGCCTGGCCAGTGGCACAAAGCTGTAGGAGCAGAAACAAGGGGAGGGGATTTTCCACTCACATCAGCCTCCTCACAAAGGCAAGAAACCTGAAAGGGAAGATAGCAGAGACCAGCTGAGCAGCTGCTGAAGGAGAATACAAATGGGACCAGCTGAGCAGCTCCAGTAAAATTCCAGGCACCCTGCAAAGTCTCCCATCCCCAAACTGTCAGGGTTGTGAATATCCAGAGAACTCATTCACCACCAGCCACCCAGCACCAAGAGGGATCAAGGTGGGCACTCAGCATTGGTGAGACTGGAAGCCATCCCAAAAGGTAACAGGACCTACTTATACAGAGCCAGAAACATAGGCCTGCACTGGAAGTGTTTATCACTCTTTCCACATCAGGAAAGGTTATGTATTACATTTGAATGCTATATTCTTGGTTGGCTTTACCCTTCTCAAATAAGCTGTATTTTGGTGTTGGCTATTGTTGCCTTTGATGTTTCCTGATTTTTAGGGTCTTTGTCTTTTTCTTCTGTCATTATTAGGGGCAGAGACTGACTGGCCCCAGGCTGACTTGGGACCCAGCTTCTCTCTCTCTCTCTCTCTCTCTCTCTTTCTCTCTCTCTCCTCTCTAACTCTTTCATATTAGTTATCTTTTTCTTCCTTCTCTTAGTTGGCACTGACCTATAACTCCCAGTACCAGCATGTGGCTATCATCCACAATGAGCTTTTGATCAGAGAGACCTACAAGGTTTCCTAAAAGAAAGACAGATTTCTGTCAGAGTACTTGATGACCCACCAAAGGTTAGTGGCAAGACCCTACTGCTGAAGACACCTTATGTGGTTGACACATAAAATGGAATGGTATGGCTGGAAGAGAGTCAGTCCCCAGACAGTCAGCGTGTCTAGTGCCAGAAGGTGCTACATGAGCGACTGGGGGAAAATGACCAATATCTGTCCAAGCAAATCATGGTCTAACCTACTTAGCAGCAAATAACCTGTCGTGATGCTCACACAAGCGCAATAATGTACACAGCCATGGTGGGAAAACAATTGCTCTTGATTTGGCTAACTGATCCCCTCAGTGGTACAGGACCCATAGCTGGATCTGGGAAACAAGTCAGAACCATATCCAAACATAAACCCACTCTCCATTATCAAGCTACCAGCAATTGTGGGCTACAAGAGGGCCTACACCTATTAAATTCTCTATAAAAAAGTAAGGGTTAGGGGCTGGAGAGATGGCTTAGCGGTTAAGCACTTGCCTGTGAAGCCTAAGGACCCCGGTTCGAGGCTCAATTCTCCAGGACCCACGTTAGCCAGATGCACAAGGGGGCGCATGCATCTGGAGTTCGTTTGCAGTGGCTGGAAGCCCTGGCGTGCCCATTCTCTCTCTTTCTCTCTATCTGCTTCTTCCTCTCTCTGTTACTCTCAAATAAATAAATAAAAATGAACAAAAAAAAATTAAAAAAAAAAAAAAAAGTAAGGGTTATCTCATTTGTCTGGTGCTAACTTACACTCCGTTGGAGAATCTGCTTCTCTTTTTCAGATAGATGTAGATCCTAAGGAGAGAGCCACCCCATCATACCTCAAAAGGGTCCCGGCTGAAACTAAGAACAACTGGCGAAACAAGCAAGGGTGCTGTTTTCTTGGTGAACCGGGTACCAGCACAAGGGTGAAGGAGATCAACACAGAGAAAAATCAACTCCTACCAAATCAGAGATCCAGAGCCTCAGAGGCCCCCAATGCCTCATCACTGAAGCAGACCAAAAATGAACCCAAAATGGCTCAGGGAAATTTTGCGGAAGAGGGGGCAAAAAAATGTCAGAGCCACATGTTGGGCCATGATATGCAGAGACATTTCTCCTACCCATAACTGTGGGCTAACTCCAGAATGTATGACCCATATACCTCAACAAGGAGGGGCCAGGGGGAGGGGGTAGGTCATGGATGAGCCTAATAATGGTACCAAATTGACTGTATTCACTGAGCACAAAACTAATTAATAAAAGAAAAGAAATCAAAGGAATAAAAGAAGAAAACCAACTCCTGAAGGAATCCTTAAAAAACACAGGAAACCAACTTAATGAAATAAGTAGGTCAATATAAAACATGAGTAAGGAAATAGAAATAATAAAAAAATACCAATCAGAAATATTAGAAATAAACAGAGTAAGTCAAATAAAAAAAATAACTCTGTAGAAAGTCTCACCAGCAGAATGGATCAAGGAGAGGACAGAATATTTAAATTAGAAGACCAGGTAGCATATCTAATACAGGTGTTGCACTCCGGCTCACATTACTGGTAGAAATCACCCAACCAAGAGCAGCTTCTGGGCAAAAGAGGTTTATTTTGGCTTACAGGCTCGAGGGGAAGCTCCATGATGGCAGGGGGAAACGATGGCATGAGCAGAGGGTGGACATCACCCCCTGGCCAACATAAGGTGGACAACAGCAACAGGAGACTATGCCAAACATTGGCATGGGGAAACTGGCTATAACACCCAAAAGCCCGCCCCCAACAATACACTCCCTTCAGGAGGCATTAATTCCCAAATATCCATCAGCTGGGAACCTAGCATTCAGAACACCTAAGAGTATGGGGGACACCTGAATCAAACCACCACAACAGGCCAGCAAAAAGAAAGACAAACTAATAGAAAGGCATGAATGAGAATTTCAAGACATTTGGAGCACCATGAAGAGATCAAACATAACAATTCAGAGAATAGTAGAAGGAGAATAAATTCAATGCAAAGTCATAGCAGGTATTTTCAACAAAATCATACAAGAAAACTTCAAGTAGGGAAAGTGATGCCAATACACATACTAGAAGCCTATAGATGCCAAACAGACGAAATCAGGAAAGGACCTCTCTTTATCATATCATACTTAAACTACAAAACACACAAACCAAAGAAAATATATTTAAAGCAGTTAGAAAAATCAAGTCACATACAAAGATAAGCCCATCAGGATAACAGCAGATTCTACTCAACACATACTTTAAAAGCCAGAAAGGCTTGGAATGATGTATTTCAAGTTCTGAAAGATAACTGTCAACCAAGATTACTTTATTCTGCAAAGCTATAGCCATTGAAATAGATGGGAAATAAGAACATTCCACAATGGAAGCAGGCTAAAGAAATATATGCAGACAAAACCAGCTCTACAGAAAATACTTGAAAGGATCCTCTACGCTGAAGAGAAAGAAGAGCACACATATAAGGAACCTGGAAAAAAACAAACCATACTCAAATACTAGTTAATACAGGAGAGCAAAGGTAAAACCAGAAGAACTAAAAAAACAAGAAAAATAGCAAAAATAAATACACATGTTTCAATAATAACTCTTAATATCAATGGCCTCAATGCCACAACCAAAAGACACAGGTTTGCAGACTGGGTTAAAAAGCAGGATCCTTCAATTTGTTGCCTCTAAGAAACTCACCTTTCCACAAAAGATGGAAGCTTAACATTAATCAATTTCCTGAGGCTATGAGGGACAAACATTCATATTCAAACTGCCACAACACCCCAGATGGAAGCTTTCAGGTTTTTGGCTAAATGGAAAAATTATGCCCATTAAAAGCCTTCTAGAGCCAAACATGGTGTACACCTTTAATCCCAGCACTCAAGAGGCAGAGGTAGAATGATGGCTATGTGTACAAGGCCAGCCTGAGACTACATAGTGAATTCCAGGTCAGCCTGGGCCAGGGTGAGACCCTACATCAAAAAATAAAACTAGCCGGTGTGGTGGCACACGCCTTTAATCCCAGTACTCGGGAGGCAGAGGTAGGAGGATCGCCATGAGTTCGAGGCCTCCCTGAGACTACATAGTGAATTCCAGGTCAGCCTGGGCCAGAGTGAGACCCTACCTCAAAAAACCAAAAAATAAAAATTAAATAAAACTAAGCCAGGCGTGGTGGCACACGCCTTTAATTGCAGCACTGGGGAGGCAGAGATAGGAGGATCGCCATGAGTTCAAGGCCACCCTGAGACTACATAGTGAATTCCAGGTCAGCCTGGGCTACAGTGAGACCCTACCTTGAAATTCCAAAATAAATAAACAAATAAATAAAATAAAATAAAACTAGGGGCTGGAGAGATGGCTTACCAGTTTTTGTAGTCAAGTTCACATTGCTGGTAGAAATCACCCAACCAAGAGGAGCTTGTGGGAAAAAGAGGTTTATTTTGCCTTATAGGCTCAAGGGGAAGCTCCACGATGGCAGGGGGAAATGATGGCATGAGCAGAGGGTGGACATCACCCCCTGGCCCACATAAGGTGGACAATAGGAACAGAAGAGTGTGCCAAACACTGGCATGGGGAAACTGGCTATAACACCCATAAGCCCACCCCCCAACAATACACCGCCTCCAGGAGGTGTTAATTCCCAAATCTCCATCAGCTGAGAATCTAGCATTCAGAAAACCTCAGTGGTAAAGTAGTCATCTTATTTTCACAAAGTTAGTCTGAACATTTCAAGATGTGAATAATATAGGTTTTCTAAATTTGTCTTATGGATTTAATTCATTATTACTGAGTACTATTTAAGCTTAGAACGTACAAAATGATATTTTGACAAAGTTATAATCTAGATGTCTCATAAAGAGCTTTCTATTTTCTGAAAATATAATACTTGTACAGTTTCTAAGGCCCATGTCTTAACTAAATTTATAATTTTTCATATCTTCATTTGACCAGTCAGACAATAAAAAACTTTTAAAGTGAATGCCTCTAAGAAATGCTCTGAAGTAAATGATACAGGGCTGAGCAGAGAATGTTTCACTGAGATAGGATATTTGAAAAATGAGGAGGGGGCTGGAGAGATGGCTTAGGGGTTAAGATGCTTGTCTGTGAAGCCTAAGGACCCAGTTTCTACTCCCCAGAACCCACATAAGTCAGATGTACAAGGTAACACATGTGCCCAAGGTGACGCATGAATATAAGTTGGCACACACATCTGGATTTCTGTTTGCAGTGGCTACGGCCCTGGTATGCCAGTTTTTTTTTTTCTCTCTCTCTCTCATAAATAAAAAAAAAAAAATGAGAAGGATGGGAAGGAAGGAGCCATACAGATATTAGCTCCACAATGGCTCTTGTAAGGTGAGGGTTACCTAGGAGGGCAATGTGACTAGAGTGAAAGAAGCAAGGTTGGGGCTCAAGCGGAGCCCTGAAGGATCTTACCATGAGGTCCAGAGAAAGTATGTCAGGTTCTCTTTAAAATTTCATTGTTATGAAAAACATGGAACTTGCCAAAGCAGTGATAACAATATTACTATTGTTACTGAATTCACATTACTGAATTCACACCACTATGTTTAGTAGAGAGACAATATGGTCAGCTTTAAAAGGATCTGTTGCAAGGACAAATGCAATGACCTCTCAGAGGTTATCACTACAGTTCCCTAAAGACATGGCTATCATCTGAAAGGTAGCGACACTCTGGATATATGGTGGTAAGCATAGGTGTAGGATATGTTGGCCAGACAGATGTGTCAACAAGTGATGTCAAAGTGACTGCCATATTTGGCTAGCACAACTGAAGAATCAAGTTGTTAAGGTGGAGACTGTAGGAGAAGGTTTGGAGAAGATCAAAGAAGCTCCGTTTTGAAGTATCAAGTTTGAGATACCCCACCCCCCAATATCCAAGAGAAAACATTAAGGCCACAGTCTTCTTCATGCAGATGTCAGCACAAAAGACGCAGCTGTCACCTCAAAGAGGAGAAAAGATCGGTTACTCTGGAGCTAAATATGAGTGACCATGGCCCAGGAACACAGATTCAGGTTATTGCAAATTCCATATTCCAATGTGTTAACAACTCCATGAAGTTTCTACTGTTATAGAGCAAAAGAAATTCATAAACCAGTCACTGTACAAGTACCTTGGTTGAAACATGGGGAGGAGGGGCAATTACAGCAAAGCAGGGAACATCTCCACCCCAGGCTTCAGATGCTCTGATGACATTCTTAGCCTTTGGGTTGGTGGAAGCTAGGGATCTTTCCAAAACGACGAGATCTTGTGACCTGATAGTCACAAGGAGACTAGGTCAGACACAAAGGTGAGCAATAAATGACTATTGAAGGAGCTAAAGGTGGCTCAATGTAATTTGGCTCTGATACTGCCATATTTTCTCTGTGTTATTATAGGAGTTCTGTCAGTCCATTCAACCTTATTTGAAGCAGTTGTAGCATTTTTCAGCAGCTTTAGTTCACACAAGAAATGGATAGCTAGTATGAACAATGAAGAACATTTTCAGGGGAGATGGCTCAGCAGGTAAGAGCACTTCCCATGCAAGCATGAGGCTCTGAAAGGGACTAGGAGTGTCTCAGTTTCATTCCCAGGCACCCAGATAAATAGCTGAGTGTGGCCACACATGCCTGTAACCCCAGCCTTGTGGGGAACAAAAACAGAAAAATTGAAGAATCCTTGGGGCTTGCTAGTCAACCAATTTGACCTACAAAAAGACAGCTCCAGGTTGAGTGAGAGACTGTCTCAGGAAACAGGGGTAGAGGAGGACACCCAGTGGCACACACACATGCATACAATACACACACCATACCATACATCCTACACACTCTCCCCACCCAAAAGAAAATAAAAAATTGAAGATCATTTTTTTGTTTATGTTGTTTTGAGTCAGAGTCTCACACTAGGCCAGACTGACCTAAAACTCATTCTGTAGCCCAACCTGGCCACGAACTCATGGTGATCCTCCTACCTTAGCATCCTGAGTGGTGGAATTAAAGTTGTGCACCACCATAGCTTGCTTAAAGAACATTTATAATATATTTTCGGGGCGGGGGGGAGAGAAGACGGGCATGCCAGCACCTCCTGTCACTACAAGTGAACTCTATATGCACATGTCACCTTGTGCATCTGTCTTTATGTGGGTACTGGGAGAATCAAATCTGGGCTCTCAGGCTTTGCAACAAAGTGCCTTTAATAGCTGAGCCATCTCTCCAGCCCCAAAGAATTATTTTAAAAAGAATTTATTGCTCTTGTATAAGACGGGGTTTGTTTTCCAAGATGAGTCTGATCTCAAACTCCTTGAACCAAAGTATATTTTTAAAAATATTTTATTATTTATTAGAGAGAGAGAGAGAGAGAGAGAGAGAGAGAGAAAGGCAGATAGAGAATGGGCACAATAGGGCTTCCAGCCACTACAAACAAACTCCAGATGCATGCACCACCTTGTGCATCTGGCTTATGTGGGTCATGGGGAATCTAACCTGGGTCCTTAGGCTTCACAAGCAAGCGCTTTAACAGGTAAGCCATCTCTCCAGCCCCAAGGATTTTTTTTTTTCTAGGCAGGGTCTCACTCTAGCTCAGGCTGACCTGGAATTGACTATGTAGTCTCAGGGTGGCCTCTAACACTCTGCAATCCTCCTATGTCTGCCTCCCAAGTGCTGGGATTAACAGCATGTGCCACCACGCCCGCTAGCCACAGAATATTTTTAAGTAAGAAAAATTATTTGTAATTGATAGTCTATTATTATTATTATTATTATTATTTGTTTTTTCGAGGTCGGGTCTCCCTCTAGCCCACGCTGACCTGGAATTCACTATGTAGTTTCAGGGTGACCTCGAATTCATGGCGATCCTTCTAACTCTGCATCCTGAGTGCTGGGATTAAAGGCGTGCGCCACCACGCCCAGCGGTTTATTATTTTTATTTAGTGGATAGTTTACTGTTTTTCTACATTGTTCAAAAGCACACTAATGTAGACAAGTCGGATTCTTTCTATTTACAAAAAAATTTCACATTGCTATGCAGGCAGGATCCATGTTTAAAGCTTGAATTTTTAAATATTTTTGGAAAAAGCTGAGGGACTCGCCTCCTTCTATTCAGTAGTGTCACTTTCCCTGGACAATTAGTTATGCAAAGTGCTGCGCTGTCTCCTCCTGAACGGCAGAGGGCGCGCCGCACGCTTCCTTACGGAAGCTCCTTTACTTTCGCCTGGCTCTCTGTGGCGCTCGCGCCCTTCGCCCCGGAAGCACTCTTCCGGCCCTGGTTGCCGGCGTGACTTTGAGCGGTTTTCTGTGCCGTGTGCACCCGGAGCAGCCCGGGGTCGGCGGGACGCTGTTCTTACTGGCTTGTCATGAAGCTGCTGGGTGTCGCCGCGGCTGTGGGGCGCAGGCCGCTGCTACGGATCCCTGCCGTGCTGGGCCGGCCGAGGAAGCAGGTACGGGTGCCGGGAGACGCCGGGCAGTGACCCCGCCGCGGCCGGGGCCCTTCGTGGGTGGTCGTGGCGGGCCGCCCTGGCCGAGCGCTCGGCGCGCTGGGCTCGCGGCTCTTCACGGCCAAGTGCCCAGTGACGTGTCTCGCGGAGAAACTCGTGTCCCGGGGCTCCAGGTCAGCCCGTGGGACTTGCGTTAGCACGACGGGTGCCCGCGGGTTGATGTCCTCTCTCTCCGCGTTTTCCTTCTTGGTTGCTGTGGTCATGTTTGCTATTAGGTGTATAGGAGATTGAACTTTTGGGGGAGGGGGATCGAGGTAGGGTCTCACTGTAGCCCAGGCTGACCTGGAATTCACTACGAAGTCTCAGGGTGGCCTCGAACTCACGGCGATCCTCCTACCTCTGCCTCCGGAGTGCTAAGATTAAAGGCGTGCGCTACCTCGCCGCCCGAAGATCAAACTTAAAGGGCGGGTAAAGAGCCGGGTACGTTTGGTAGATGTGGAGCCCTTTCCATCACGCATTTTTTGTGCTCTCGGGTACTCCTAAGGGTTTAATTAATAATTAACTGTCACCTGTCATATCTAAAATGTCTTACCCCCTTTCCACATTCTTTTGTTTCCCTCTTCCCAGAAGTGATTGCAGTGATTTCTGTGTGCAGTTCTGTAGGAGTGGTTTTTTATTATATCTTGATTTCATAAAAGGACCCTCCCCCCAGTATAGTTAATGAAAAAAGTACTTCATTGTTTTTGTGTACATGAAAATTTTGGGTCTGTCTTGGACCTGTTGCTATCACTGTATACATGATATAAGTCCCCAAATACCCTCCAATGCAATGAATTACAGTAAGAGGAAAGAAAGAAAGCTTAGGTGAAATTTAAGCTAAAACTTTTCTTTTAGGTCTTGAGAGCTGTGGTTCTGATTTTAGGACAATGTGAATTTTTATTAATTAATTTTTTTTCCAGGTAGGGTCTTGTGTAGTCTAGACTGACCTAGAATTCACTGTGTAGTCTCAGGATAGCCTCGAACTCACTGCAATCCTCCTAACTCTGCCTCCTGAGTGCTGACATGTGCCACCACACCAGGTGCAGTGTAGCATTTTAAAACTGAAACATTGGCAAAGGCATCTGGTCTGTTTTAATTACTTTTTTTGGTGGTTCTTGGGATTGAACCAGGGCTGTGTACACGTTGTCTCATTTCCAGTGACATTCTTTAAGAAAAATTGAAGCCGGGCGTGGTGGCGCACGCCTTTAATCCCAGCACTTGGGAGGCAGAGGTAGGAGGATCGCCGTGAGTTCGAGGCCACCCTGAGACTCCATAGTGAATTCCAGGTCAGCCTGGGCTAGAGTGAGACCCTACCTCGAAAAACCAAAAAAAAAAAAAAAAAGAAAAAAAAAAGAAAAATTGTCAGCCTGGTGTGGTGGCGCACGCCTTTAACCCTAGCACTTGGGAGGCAGAGGTGGGAGGATCGCTATGAGTTCGAGGCCACCCTGAGACTACATAGTGAATTCCAGGTCATCCTGGACTAGAGTGAAACTCTACCTCGAAAAACAAAACAAAAAAATTGTCCACACTTGCTTTTTGTTTGTTTTGTTTTTGAGGTAGGATCTTGCTCTAGCCCAGGCTAGCCTGGAATTCACTATGTAGTCTCAGGATGGCCTTGAACTCACAATGATCCTTCCACCTCTGTCTCCCAAGTGCCAGGATTAAAGGCTTTCGCCACCGCACCTGGCCAAACAGTTGCCTGTTATTTCTTATAAAAGGTGCATTAAATTTTTTTAAAAATCTTTTTCAGACTAATTGGAAGGCCTGTCGATGGTGTTCATCAAGGAGAGTTCCTAATGAGAAAATACGAAATATTGGAATCTCAGCTCACATTGATTCTGGGAAAACTACATTAACAGAAAGGGTGCTTTACTACACTGGAAGAATTGCACAGATGCATGAGGTAAGTGGTTAATGATTGATTCCAGAGTAGTGAGAGCTTGATTTCATTTTGTAGTATAACTTACAAAACCTTGTTTAAAGGTTAAAACATGGTAATGGTGGATCTTTAGTCAGTCATATGTACAGAGGGGATAGCAAGTTAGCTTGAATCTGTCCAGAGATGATCACTGTGAATATCCTAAGTCAGTATGCTGTACTCTTGAGTGGCTGCTAAAACAGTTTTAACATAATTCTTAAAGACAGATAAATGTGCCGGGTGTGGTGGCTCACTCCTTTAATTCCAGCACTTGAGGGGTAGAGGTAGGTGGATCACTGTGAGTTTGAGGCCACCCTGAAACTACATAGTGAATTCCAGGTCACTCTGTGCTAGAGTGAGACCCTACCTTGAAAAAAAAAGACAGATAAATGCTGGCAATGCTAAATGGAAAGTGGATTTAAGAAGATGGTGAGTCTACCTTCAATAGTTCACAAAATACCTGCTTAAAAAAGTTATTGAAAAGGTCTTCAGGGATGGAGACCTAGCTTAGTGGTTGAGGCACTTGCCTGCAAAACCTAAGGACCCACATTCACTTCCCTAGTACTCATATAAGCCAGATACATGAAGTGGTGCATGCGTCTGGAGTTTGCAGTGGCAGGCGGCCTTGGCACACCCTTTCTCCCTCTCTCTCTCTCTCCCTCTGTCAAATAAATAAATAATTTTTTTTAAAAAAAAGATCTTCAAATGTTCTGGTGTGGTGGTGCACACCTTTAATTCCAACACTTTGGAGGCTGAGGTAGGAGGATCACTGTGAGTTTGAGGCCACCCTGAGACTACATAGTGAATTCCAGGTCAGCCTGAGCTAGAGTGAGACCCTACTCCAAAAAAACCAAAAATTAAAAAAAGTCTTCACCTTCCTGAAGATACCACTGTATCATTGAGTACCTTAACTTTCCTGTTTGAAATACTTTTCAGGTGAATGTTCTTGTTAAGTCTCTCTTGTTTCCTTTCCTTTTTCCCCTTTCCTTTCCTTTTCCTTTTCTTCTCCTCTTTTTGAGGTAGGGTCTCACTATAGCCCAGGATATCCTGAAACTCACAGTGATCCTCCTCCTACCTCTGCTTCCCAAGTGCTGGGATTAAAGGTATGTGCCACCACACCCAACTTTAAGTCCTATACTTTAAATGCTTAATTCTAATTACTTATGCCTCAAAATCCATAAGAAACAGAGCTGGGAAAAATTTTTCTATCAGTTTATGAACTACTACAAGTCCAATGAGCAGGAACAGTACCGGGAACCAGGGTGATCCTAAGACTGGGTAATTGCATTGAATGCTTTGAAATTGCTCAAGGTAGCAGAGGAGGGTTTTTCGTTTTGGTTTTTCAAGGTAGGGTCTCACTCTAGCTCAGGCTGACCTGGAATTCACTCTGCATTCTCAGGGTGGCCTCAAACTCATGGCAATCCTCCTACCTCTGCCTCCAGAGTGCTGGGATTAAAGGCGCACGCCACCACGCCCAGTTCGAGGAGGTTTTGAAAAAGCAGTCTGGCAGTTATGACAGGTAAACCCTGCCATCAGTGATTTATTTTATGAATAATAGAGCTTGAGAATTATACTTAGAATATTGTGTAAACTAATTCTTGTTCCATTTTCATATAGATTTCTTTCTTTCTTGGGGTGCTAGGATAGAAAAGTCTGACTTGTTATGCTTGTGTTTAGGTGAAAGGTAAAGATGGAGTTGGTGCCGTCATGGATTCCATGGAACTGG
Organism: Dipus sagitta; assembly: GCA_036346955.1. NCBI lineage: Eukaryota > Metazoa > Chordata > Mammalia > Rodentia > Dipodidae > Dipus > Dipus sagitta. Next base: position 66,963,136 of record CM070781.1, read on the forward strand.
AGAGACAAAGAGGAATCACTATTCAGTCGGCAGCCACCTATACCATGTGGAAAGATGTTAATATCAACATTATAGACACTCCTGGTGAGTTGAGCTCTGGGTTTATTATAGCTTCTTTGGGAAAGGTATGTTGAATTCTTACTACTACTATGACCCAGTTGGTTGCTTAAGTATCAAATAAAAAATGGATTATATCAAATTTCTGTTTGATGTAGGACTCAAGTGTTTGACTTTATGTGGATTCCTTAAATTTTTTCACTATTCCAAGTGTGTGTGTGTGTGTGTGTGTGTGTGTGTGTGTGTATATATATATATATATATATATATACATACATACATATATATATTCTTACCTTTTACATATTCCAGCTCATTCGAAAGTTGCCTGTTTCCTAATATCCCCTGAAGTAATCTCATTTGGCTCTGTACCTGATGCTGGGTGAATGAAATTGGTGAGCCAAGGCATCTACATTTAACTTGAAGATATGTGTAAAGAGCAGTGATAGAACTTTGAGTAGTGTGTCTGTTAAGAAAAAAGTCCAAGCCAGGCATGGTGGCGCACGCCTTTAATCCCAGCAGTTGGGAGGCAGAGGTAGGAGGATCACTGTGAGTTCAAGGCCACTGTGTGTCTACATAGTGAATTCCAGGTCAACCTGGGCTAGAGTGAAACCCTACCTTGAAAAAAACCAAAAAAAAAAAAAAAAAAAAAAAAAGGTCCAAACTGCTCTGTAAAACTTTCCCTTGCTGCTTTGTCTTTTATAGGCCATGTGGACTTCACAATAGAAGTGGAAAGGGCCCTCCGAGTGTTGGATGGTGCAGTACTTGTTCTCTGTGCTGTTGGAGGGGTGCAATGCCAGACCATGACTGTCAATCGTCAGATGAAGCGCTACAATGTTCCATTTTTAACTTTCATTAACAAACTGGACCGATTGGGCTCCAACCCAGCCAGGGCCTTACAGCAGATGAGGTACTTTTCTGTCCCTGCCTCCCAAGAAAGAAAGAAATCTTTACTGAAATGGAACTAGAGTTAATTTACACAATTTTCAGATAAGTCTAATTCTCTTGCCACTGCAAATGAACACCATATGCTTGTGCTACTTTGTATTATGCTTTGTATGTATACTGGGGAATTTAAGCCAAGCCAGTAGGCTTTGTAAACAGGTACATTTAACTGCTGAGCCATCTCCCCAGTGGTGATAGGTTTAATTCTTAAACCATTTTATTTCACAAAATAAGATTTTCCATTTTAACTTATTTGTTTATTTATTTGCAAACAGAAGAGAGAGAGAGAATGTGTGCACCAGGGCTAACTCCAGATGCATGTGCCACTTTATGCATCTGGCTTTATGTGGGTACTGGGGAATTGAACCCAGGTGATTAGGCTTTGCAGGCAAGTGCCTTAACTACTGAGCCATCTTTGCAGCCTCCATTTTAATTTTTTTTTAAATACATGTTTTATTGACAACATCTATACTTACAGACAATAAACCATGGTAATTCCCTCCCCTTCCCCACTTTCCCCTACATAACTCTTCTCTCCATTAGTCTCTTTTTAAATTTGATGTCATCATCTTTTCCTTCTATTATGAGGGTCTTGTGTAGGTACTGCTAGGCACCGTGAGGTCTTGGATATTGAGGCCAAATTCTGTCCGGACAGTTGTATGTAAGGAGTGGTACCCTCCCTTTGGTTCTTACATTCTTTCTGCCATCTCTTACACAATGGACCCTGAGCCTTGGAGGGTGAGAGATATTTCAGTGCTGGACACTGCTCCCTCCCTTCTTAGCACTATGTTGCCTTTTGGGTCATCCCAGTGGTCAGCACCATCTGAAAAGAGAAGCTTCTTTAACCAGAAGTGAGAGTAGTATTAATATATGAGCATGAACATTAAGTGTAGTGCTTTCAGGGCAATATGGTGAGAGTAATATATGCATTTATCCAGACAAGAGCGGACTTTATACCCCTAAGGCTCATGACCTCCCCTGCCATAGGCTTTTGATTAGGTTTTCAGTACCAGGCATGTATTCCCTCCCATAGAGTGGGCCTTCAGTCCAATTAGAAAGCATTTGGTTTCCCCCAGAGCAGACATGCCACTATTGCACTCATTCAGTCATTTGGCCTATCTGGCCAAACTTGAGGTTCTCAGTGTCCACTGTTTGCACTGCTGATGACTTCTGTCTCCCATAAGATTGCATACAGTGCGCCTTTTTCCAGCTTTCAGTTGGCTGGGTTACAGGGAGAAGGTTTTCTGCTCAGCGCCAGCTTGATTTCTCAGTGACTTTGCTGCTCAGGCATGTGAAGTCTTCAGCAATAGGGTCTTACCATCTCTTTCTCATGGGAAACCAAGGGCCTTGGCAATAGCCTGTAATGTTTTGGAGTCAACAGGACCTCCCTGTCCAACAACTCACTGGAAGGTATCCCATCCCTGGCACTGAAAATTTTCTAGTAACAGTCTATGGTTTCTGGATGTGCCATTATTTAAGAAAGTAGATTTTCATATGTCTTATTCAGAATATCTTGAATTTTGATTGACCACCCCCCCACCTTTCTTTAATATAATCTCTTCCCCTGACCTCAATTAGGCCTTTCCCCTCCCTGTAATCTGTTCTTCTACTTACATATATACAATAACACCCCCTTAAGACCTTCCCTCTCCTTCCTCCCTTATAGCCTTTTTCTATCTTATGGGCCTCTGCTAGTGATTTTTGGTTCCAGATCACATACAAGTCTATATATTTGTAGCTAGGATCCACAAATAAGAGAGAACATGCGACATTTGGCTTTCTAGGCCTGGGTTACCTCACTTAGTATAATCCTTTTCAGTCCATCCATTTCCCTACAAATTTCATAATTTCATTTTTCTTTACTGCTGAATAGAACTTCATTGTGTAAATGTACCACATCTTTATTATCCATTCATCTGTTGAGTGACATGTAGGCTGGTTCCATTTCCTAGCTATTGTGAATAGAACAGCAGTAAACATTGTTGTGCAAGTATCTCTAAGGTAGTGAGAAGAGTCATTAGGATATATGCCTAGGAGTGCTATAGCTGGATCATATGGCAAATCTATTTTTAGCTGTCTCAAGAACCTCCACACTGATTTCCACAGTGGCTGTACCAGATTGCATTCCCACCAACAGTGCAAAAGGGTTTCCCTTTTTCCACATCCTCGCCAACATTTATTGTCATTTGTTTTCTTGATGGTAGCCATTCTGACGGGAGAGAGATGAAATCTCAAGGTAGTTTCTTATATTATATGGTAGTGACTTTTGCATCCTGAATTGATTTGATGCTTGGGTTTTCTACTTATCTACAGTGTTCTCAGACGTGGCAGTCCACCTCTATATGCCCTCAGGATATGAGTTCAGTGTGCCAGGTGTAGCTCCTGTACCCCAATCAAGCACAGAAGTAATCCTAGGTGTTGAGTTTGCTTGCTAAGCAAGTATTCTAGTGGACTGGGTGGAATAATTTACTGGCAAATTTTAAACCTGAACCGAGTAACATACACAATCAATAAAAACCAGCACAAAGTATAAAATTGTGGGGGTTAAAACAAAGAGAAGTCAAAATCTATAAGGGTGTGTGTTCTACACCCTTAATCTTGTCAGCTGGGAGGTACAGATTTCTGTTCTGAGTTCGGTTCTAGGTCAACCTGGATCTGGATCAGACCCTGCCCCCAACAATGACAGAAGCAAAAAAACAAAGGCCCTATGTATATGAGAGCACCAAAGGCAACAATATTCAACCACCAAATACAGGTTATTTGAAAATGGTAAAGCCAACCTGGAATATATATGCCATAGTCTGCCCTGACAAGGAAAGAGAGATAAAGAGAGAGAAGCTTTTGCAGTGCAGGCCTGTGTACCGTTTTTTTTTTTTTTTTTAATCAGTCAGCCTCGTTACCTTTTGGGGTGGCTCCCAGTGAGTGCCCACCTCCTTCCCTCCGTGTTGTGCTATGCATCTGTATCTCTGATCTGCTCTGCTGGCTGTGCTGCCACTGGGTGCTGAATGCCTGAGGTTCCCACTTCTGATGTTGGAGGATGAGAGTTCAGACTTCTGGAGTTGCTCACACTTTCAGTAGTTCTTTAGTTGATCTCAGCTGTCTTTCCTTCAGATTTCTTAACTTTGCAAGAAGGCTGATGGAATTGAAAACTCTGTTGCTTGGTCTCTGCTGCTGCCGCTGCCTTGCACACCTGGTAGGTGGTGCTGGGCGGTGCATGGATCATGGGCTGCAAGTGCCTCAGTGGGGTTCTGACCGTTTTTCCTCCTTTTTGGTGGGTCTTGGTCTCTCTAGCTTCTCTGCTGTGTCTAAGAATAACCTATACTCCTTTACTTTTCTGAAGAAGAGTGTATTTTGCTGGGGTTTTCCTTAAATCCCTCCCTAGGCTGGTTTGGCGTGGTCCTATGCTGCCATCTTACCTGGAAGTCTCTAACTTTTTTTTTTTTTAAAGAAAAATTACTTTTATTTGTTTGAGAGATAGAACTCACGTGCACAAGCCAGTGGGTGAGCACACCAGGGCCTCTTAACTGCTGCAAACAAACTCCAGATGCAGCACCACTTCATGCATCTGGCTTTACATGGGTACTGGAGAATTGAATGCTGGCCATCAGGCTTTGCAAGAAAAAGTGCATTTAACCACTGAGCATCTCCCAAGCCCCAAGCAGTATACCATAGAGATGAAATTCCCTCAGAAAGAACATAGGGTATGCTGATATGGCCAGAAATGCTTACAATCCAGAAGTATGATTAATTGACTGCTACTAAACTTTATCCTTTATGTTTTCTTGTGTTTCTATGAACCTTAGTAAGTGGAACACTGAATTTAGTAGTTTAGTTTATGGTGTGATTTTTATCAGCTTGTCTATAGAGAGTGAATGGGTGCATTCAGGAAACACTCTAGAAATTTATGCTGTGGGCTGCGATTAGAGAAGTTATAATCTAGAGCAGATACCAGAAATACTTTGCATTTAATTTAGATAAACCTATAGGAATGTTTTCCATTTTGACTTTTACTTATACCCCAGAGATAGAAATCTTGCTTTCAGATGGTGATATGTTTGCTGTTATAGCAGCAGCACTTCCTCTTGTACCTGATACTGCCCAGAGCTCTTCATATCTTCCAGCTGGTCTTTCTGAAGGTTCTCACCTTTTAAAGTGGTCATGCAAATGTAGCTGAAGCTTTCCGCTTGGATTTGACATGGCGGAGTCGGGTAGGTTTGGGTTTAGACTGTAATCTTTGTGGTAGTGGTAAGGTGAGTGATATGTCTGATGACAAGCAAATCTGACAAGACATATTTGAGAAGGCAAAAGTATCATTTTTCGTTTTTGTCTTGTTTGGCAATAGAGGAACTCTTTCCACCAAGTCTTCGTCTGTATCCGTAGAAAATTCTCCTTGAACGTGATCTGATTACTTTTTTTGGCTTCATTTTTATCTCTGCTTATTTTGTAACTTTCATTAAGCAGATTTGGGAACTTATGGGTCTGGACTCCATGTCTTAACTTTTATCATATTTCCCTCATTTTATACTGGGTCATGGACTAACTCTTGAGGTTAATCTTCTGGCTCATGAGTTTGATATTATATGTCTCTTCTGTTACTAAGCTTTTTAAAAATATTCTTCAGTGGGCTGGGGAGATAGCTCATTTGGTAAAGTACTTGCTGTGCAAACATGAGGACCTGTTTTGGGTCCTCAGAACCCATGTTAAAGACAACCAAAACAAAAACATGGGGCTGGAGAGATTGCTTAGTGGTTAAGGCACTTGCCAGCAAAGCCAAAGGACCCAGGTTCAACTCCCCAGTACCCATGTAAAGCCAGATGTACAAGGTAGCACATGCGTCTGGAGTTTGCAATTGCTAGGAGGCCCTGGTGCACCATTCTGTTTATCTCTCTCTCTGCCTCTTTGTTTCCTTCTCTCAAGTAAATAAATAAATATTAAAAAATAAACTAGCATGCTTGTAATCCCAGTGCTGGAGGGAGAGGCAGTTGGATTACTGTCCAGCCAATCTAGCCTATTTGGTGAGCTCTAGGTCAGTGAAAGACTGTCTCAAAACAAGGTGGATCACATGGATACAACACTCAAGTATGTCACATGTGCTCCTCAGGCATGCACATGTGCGTGTGCACACAGACACAAGCAGCACATGAACATGCCTAAACACACATGAAATAGTCAATAATTTCATGTAGTTAATTGCCATAGACTATTTATTGCAACATCTGTTTTAATAAAGGTATTTACTTTTCAAATCTTTAAATTTGAGCTGGTGGTGTAACTCAGTGATAGAACACTTGCCTAGCATGTACCAGGCCCTGGGTTCACTTCCCAGCACTGCATAATTAACTAATTACAAAATTTTACATCTAAATTTATTATTTTTTCTTTTCTCTGGTGAACTCTGTCCTTGGACATTAGTGCATTGTTTTGGTTTTTTGAGGTAGGATCTCACTCTGGTCCAGGGTGGCTTCGAACTCATGGCAATCCTCCTACCTCTGCCTCCCAAGTGCTGGGATTAAAGGCGTGCGCCACCATGCCCATGCCTGGCCTAGTGCATTGTGTTTTGAGCTTAAACTTCTCTCATAATTGACTGTTTTCCTTCAAGTACTGGGAATTCTTGCTCTAGTACCATATGAGCTCAATAGTCTAGACTAGTGTCAACTAGAATATACTCTTCTCCAGTGAGTGACCCTGAGGATAAGGGAAGTTTCTTTTCGGTGTTTGTGTCTAGTTACACATTGTCGAATGTATGAATAATGCCTAAGATTTCTCTATAGAAATTCCTTCAGATAGCTCTTGCTAGTAGCTGGTTGATGAATGAGAGGTGGGTTCTGCTCCTCCATTGTCTTAATTTGCTGGCCAGCCACCCATTAGCTTGTTCTTCCTCCTCCTCTTGATAGAGTATATTCAGGGGATCTGATGGGAAATTTTACCTGGATTTTGTTTTGTTGTCTAAATGGGGTTGTGGCTTCTGAAGCTCCTTGAGATTGGTTTTAAGTCTCTCCTCAGCTGCTTTGCATCTTGTCTTTTGACATGCTGGTAACACCCTTCTCACTTCTATGATGTCTGCCATTGCTTATGTCTATATATACATTTGTCATATCAAAAAAATTTTGAGAAAAGAGGCAAACAAGTGTGTCTTTGTTTTTAGGTCTAAACTGAGTCATAATGCAGCATTTGTGCAATTGCCCATTGGTTTGGAGGGCAATTTTAAAGGTGTTATAGATCTTATTGAAGAACGAGCTGTCTACTTTGATGGAGACTTTGGGTAAGTGCTAAAAATTTACTCCTAAAATTTTATTTTTATGTAGCCTTAGGCTGGCCTTGAACTCTCAGCAATTCTACCTTTTCCTCCCAAGTGCTGGAATTAAAGGCATACACCACTACACACAAGCCCTTAAAATTTTATATTTTAAAATAAATATTTATTTGAGAGAGAGAAAGAAGCAGTGGGGCGGGGGCAGATAAAGAATGGGCATGCCAGGGCCTCCACCCACTGCAAATGAACTCCAGACACATGTACATCTGGCTTACATGGGTTCAGAGGAATCAAACCTAGGCCTTAACTGCTAAGCCATTTCTCCAGCCTAAAATTTTATATTTTAAAAGGAAAGGAAAGGGTTAAGTTTTTTGTTTGTTTTGTTTTGTTTTTCTAGGCAGGGTCTCATTTTAGCATAGGCTGGCTTCAAACTCAGGCCCAGCCTCCTACTTCAGCCTCCCAAGATAAAAAGTGTGGGCCACCACACCCAATGAGATAAGTTCCTTTTTTTTTTTCTTTTTGCAAAGTAGGGTCTTGCTCTAGCTCAGGCTGACCTGGAATTCATTATGAAGTCTTAGGGTGGCCTTGAACTCATAGCCATCCTCTTAACTCTGACTCCCAAGTTCTGGGGTTAAAGGTGTGAAAGCTTGCTTTTTGTTTTTTTTAAAAATATTTTTTAAATGAAGCACATTTTTATTTATTGAGAGAGAGAGAGAGAGAGAGAGAGAGAGAGAGAAAGGGCACGCCAGGGCTTACAGCCACTGTAAATGAACTCCAGATGCATGCACCACCTTGTGCATCTGGCTTATATGTGTTCTGGGGAATCGAACCTGGGTGCTTAGGCTTCATAGGCAAGCCCCTTAACAGCTAAGCCATCTCCAGTCCCTAACTATTTTTATTTATTTTCAAGGAGAAAGAGAAAGAAAACAAGAGAGAGCATGGACTAGGTCCTTGGGCCACTGCAGATGCATTCCATATGCATGTGCCACTTTGTGCATCTAGCTTTACATGGGTCCTGGGGAAGCAAACCCCAGTTGTTAAGCTTTGCAGGCACTCACCTTAACTGCTGAGCCATATCTCCAGCTTTTTTTTTTTTTTTTTTTTTTTTTTTTTCAGGTAGGATCTTGCTCTAGCCCAGGCTGACCTGAAATTAACTTTAATCTCAGTGTCGCCTCGAACAGCAATCATCCTGGTATATTACTCAAAAACTAATATATTCTTCCTCATAATAAATACTAAGAGAACAAGTATTTAAGTCATTAAAACAATTTTAAGGGACGGGAGAGTTGGCGCAGTGCTTAAGGCGCTTTCCTGCAAAGCCTAATGATAGGGTTAGACTTCCCTGTACCCATGTAAAGCCAGATGCACAAAGTCGTACATGCATCTGGAGTTTGCAGTGGCTAGATAGAGAGAGGTTCTTGCACCCCCATTCCTCTCCCTTTCTCTCTCTCTCCCTCTCCCTCTCTCTCTCTCTCTCTCTGTCTCTGATTGCAAATAAAAAATTTTTAAGAAAGAAAAGACAGATGCAAAGTCATGTATGGTGACATATGCCTTTAATCCCAGTATCTGCAAGGCTGAGGTACGATTGCTGTGAATTCAAGGCCAACTTGGAGCTACAAAGTGAGTTCCTGGTCAGCCTGGACTAGCGTGAGACCCTGCCTTGAAGAAACAAAACTAAATAAATAACAAGCAGATGCAGCTGTGATCCCAACACATCTATGGCAATGAAGAGTGTAGTCAGGAGAATCCCAAAGCTTAGGGGCCAGCTAGTCTGGCATTGCAGTGGCAAACAAGAAAGACCCTTTCTCAAATGAGGTGGAGGTTGTACTGTAATCTCCACACAAGTGCCATGGGCACCCATGTGCCCGTGTGTCGGGGGGTTGGGGAGGGGTAATTGTTAATTGACATGGTAATTGTTTATTGACTTTTGAGTGACTTCCTCATATTAATACTCTAATTTCCGAGTGCTTATCAAATCTCAGCCTCATAAACAGCACCTCATCCTGCAGGATTCTGATTCAGTAAATCTAAGGTAGGGACTGTAATTTGTATTTTTGGGAAGTTCCCAGGTAATGTAGATGCTGCATATCTACAAAATACAGTTTGAGTGACACTGGTCTAAATAGGGTGGGAACTCACAAAGGACCCTTTGTTCTGATAAATGACCCCAGTAGCCTGAAAGTTTCTCCAAAGGTACTTCCTGAAGGAATTCCTGCTTCTATTGTAGAATTAGAATTCCAGGTCTGACAGGATTTAATGGTGTTGTGATCTATGAACTGTAGAAATTATCCTCAGAGTATCTTATCAGATGAAGTGTTTTGTCTCACCTTTTACCTGGCATCTGAGAATAGACATTTACCTATCAATCACAGCTTAGAATGTAAGGGCAGGTTTTTATTTTGTTTTTCTCATTTATTCTTTGTCTTAGTCCCTTGTATTTCCTAGTATCTAATAAGGACTCAAAAAATATTTTTAGGGCTGGAGGGATGGCTGATTCCACAAAGTGTTTGCCATGCAGCCATGAGGACTAGAGTTCAAATTCTCAACACCCATATGAATGCCAGGTGTGGTGGTGCATGCTCTGTAATCCCAGGGTTGGGGAGGCAATGACAGGAGAATCCCACTGGTTTGCTGGCTAGCTCTCATATAGCCAAAACTGAGCTCTGGGTTCAGTGAGAGACACTGTCTCAAAAAAGGTGAGGCCATTGAGGAAAACACCCAGTGATAACTCATTTAGGTGAGGTTTCTCACTCTGCTATTCTTTGCTGCACTCACCATGAGCTTCTGGGAAATTCTCCTGTATTTGCCTTCCATCTAGTGCCAGCAGTGTGCTGGGATTACATACGCTTGCTACAGCTGTCTTTTTACATGGGGCCTGGGGATTGAACTCAGGTACTCCAGCTTGAGTGGTGAGAGCTATATATACTAAGTCATCTCCCTAGCCCCTGTTTTGTCTGTTTTGTAGAGGCTTTTATGCTGTTTCATTTACCATTTGAGTGCAAATATGTTAGCATGTTAGCACTCTTTTAGTATTTCAAGGTAGGGCCTCACTCTAGCTCAGGCTGACCTGGAATTCACTATGTGTCCTCGAACTCACAGTATTCCTCCTATCTTGGCCTGCAGAATGCAGGGAATAAAGGTGTGCACCACCATGCCCGGCTAGCACTCTTTAAAAAAAAAAAATTATTTGAGAGAGAGTGTGTGTGTTTAAGAGAGAGAAAGAATCTGGGTGTGCCAGGGCCTCTTGTCACTGTGAACGAATTCTAGATATTTGTACCACTTTGTGTATCTGGCTTTACGTGGGTACTGGGAAATTGAACCTGGGCCAGCAGCCTTTGCAAACAAGTACTTTTAACTGCTGAGCCATATCCTTAACCCTCAGCATTCTTTCCTTAAAAAAAGAAAAGAAAAGAAAACATACTTGAGTGGTGTATTATATTTCTAACTGAATATCCCTAGATGGAAATAAGGTATTTCTTGTCTTAGTCAGATTGTTCGATATGATGAAATTCCAGCTGAACTGAGGGCGGCAGCTGCTGAACAACGGCAGGAGCTGATTGAATGTGTTGCCAATTCAGATGATCAGCTTGGGGAGTTGTTCTTGGAAGAAAAAATCCCCTCAGTTTCTGAGTTAAAGGCAAGTGCTCTCAAAATAAGGCTTATATTAACACTATCCATCTTCAAAACTTTTATCATCCCATACTGAAACTCTACATCCATTCAGTGATAACTCCCTACTAGATACCTCCTACAGTCCTGAGTGATCACAACATATTAAATTAAATCCAAGGCATTCCACATGTTAGGCAAATGCTCTTCACTGAGCTATAACCCCTGTCTTCCTTAAACTTTTTGAGGCCAATTTTCTGTTTTCTGGTGGAGACTATAAATAATAATATGCTAACTTCATATTTCTGCAGTGACAAGTTTTGCTTGACTTTGATTAGCCTCTTTCGGGTATGAGAGAGAACTATCAGGGGTCACTCAGATTGCAGAACACATTGATGGGGCTGGCATAAGAGGCTCCTACTGTTGTGGCCTTTAATTTATGCATGATTGGTGTTGCTTGGTTTTCTCTATATTCTTAAAGAAATGCTAGTTAAACATTTTTTAAAATATATTAATTTGAGAGAGACAGTGTATGGGCACACTTTCCACTCCATTTACACAATTATTAGCATACAGTTTTTATGTATGCACATGTATTATATATATATATGTATATATATATGTGTGTGTATACACACACACACTTTTTGCCAGATTGAAAATCAGTGCTTCCAGAAGTGTCAGAAAACAGTTGTATGGGCTAAAGAGATTGCTTAGTGGTAAAGGTATTTGCCTGCAAGGGCTGAGGACCCAGGTTCATTTCTCCAGTACCTACATAAATCAGATGCACAAGGGGATACATGCATCTGGAGTTTGTTTGCAGTGGCTAGAGGCCCTGGCACACCCATTTTCTTTTATCTACCTCTTTCTCAAAATAAATAAAATTAAAAAAAAAAAAACAGTTGTGGAGTATGTCACTTCCTATTTGTGTAAAAGGAATTTATTTTTTAGTCTCATTGTTTTGACTTGAGTGAGTGGAACCTTAGTTTATCTCTCCACTAGAACCAACAATCCAGACAGTGCCAATTTGTTGTGTTGGCTGGTTTTTAATTAACCTGAAACACATAATGTAATGTTTAGCATGGATCATTAACTTTCTCTTTTCTATTTACCATTTTTGCAGCTTGCAATCCGAAGAGTTACTCTGAATAGATCATTTACTCCTGTGCTGTTGGGAAGTGCATTGAAGAACAAGGGCGTCCAGCCTCTTTTAGATGCTGTTTTAGAATACCTCCCAAATCCATCTGAAGTTCACAATTATGCTATACTGAGTCTGGAGTAAGTCTTGTCCACTGAATCTTACTTTATGCAAAAATACTTTAACACATACACTTTATAGCCATTTAAGGATTGTTCTTCTAGTTATTTTTTTCCTAGTTACTTATTTTTTCTAGTTATTTACAAAAATCAGTTACCATTTGTAGTTGGATAACAATTTTGTTATAAAGAAAAAATATTTACTCTATCAGTTCCTGTATTATATTTGTGACTTAGAAGTATGATTTGTTTTGCTGTCTCTCAAGGCTAGCATTAGAAATTTTTTTTACTTAGGACTAGCTATTTTCATATGTATATAATTTTTAATCTCTTAAGCAAACTTATTTTATTTTATTTTATTTTTTTGGTTTTTCGAGGTAGCATCTCACTCTGGTCCAGGCTGACCTGGAATTAACTATGTAGTCTCAGGGTGGCCTCGAACTCTCAGCGATTCTCCTACCTCTGCCTCCCAAGTTCTGGGATTAAAGGCGTGCGCCACCACGCCTGGCTCAAACTTGATTTTTGAAGCTCTCATTGATTATTTTTATTTTATTTTCCTTCTTCACCAGGTAGTTCTTGCTGTATAGTCACTATGTAGTCACAGAGCCTTAGAACATACTCTCATTGGTCTCTTTCAGTGAAAGTTTACTTGTGTGTAAGGTCAGAAATGTTTTGCAAACAAATTTTTTTCTCATATAGTACTCATTGATAGGAGAAATATTAAATACTGTGTCTCATAGATTTATATATATGTTTTTTTTTTAAGTGACTCAAAAGAGAAAACCAAAATCTTAATGAACTCCAAAAGAGACAGTTCCCACTCATTTGTAGGCCTTGCTTTTAAACTGGAGGTAAGTTGCTATCCATTGTATTTACTGTCTTTAGAAATGTTCTTTACTTTAAGATTTTTATTCCTATTATCAAATGACTTTGTTCCCCTTGTGAAAGATTTGGAAAATAGGAAAGGTAGAGAAAGAATTCCCAAAGTCTTCACAGTGGGTTGACAACTCCTTGTTAGAAGACTTCTCTTGCTGTTTTAAAATTTAAAAATTCACATAAATCATTCTGTGTGTGTTCAGTGTGTATGCATGAGTATGTGTGTGGGTGCATGTGCACGTCTGTGCCATGTGGAGGCCCAAGGTTAACATTGGTGTCCTTAATTGCTCTCTAGCCTGTGTACAGAGGCAGGGTCTCTCTCGAACTCAGAGTTGCCTCCTAAGCAATGGAATTCAGCCAGGCTACCATCCCACTCTACTTTTACATAGGTGCTGGGAAGATGCAAAACCTGAGGTCCTCCTGTTTGAGCAGCAAGTGCTTTTTACACAGAGCCATCGTCCAGACTCATGCGCCACTTTGTTTATCTGGTTTTATGTGGGTACTGGGGATTCACACTCCTAAGCTGGCAGGCTTTGAAAGCAAGTGCCTTTAACTGCTGAGCCATGTCCTCAGCCCCATCTTGCTTTTTTCATTTAATATCATTACAGATATGATCTATTTTCAATAAATAGTTTTGAACATTCCATTTATTTGTTTTTTTAATTTTTTTAAATTAATTTATTTGAGAGTGACAGACAGAGAGAGAGAGAGAGAGAGAGAGAGAGAGAGAGAAAGGGCACGCCAGGGCCTCCAGCCACTGCAAAAGAACTCCAGATGCATGCGCCCCTTTGTGCATCTGGCTTATGTGGGTCCTAGGGATTCAAGCTTCGAACCAGGGTCCTTAGGCTTCACAGGCAAGCACTTAACTGCTAAGCCATCTCTCCAGCCTGTTTTTATTTTTAGAGGATATCTTGCAGTGTAGTTCAGGCTTACCATAAAATTGTAATCCTCCTGTTTGTTGAAATTATAGGTATTTGCTACCATGCCCTGCTTACTTTAAATGTATTCAATGAAAGTATAATATTGTATCAAGTAAGTATAGTATAATTTACTTAACATTTTCTAATTATTGGGCATTTATATTTTTAAAAATTAAAAAAAAATTTTATTTGAGAGGGAGACAGAAAAAGGTTGATAGAGAGAAAGAATAAGTGTGCCAGAGCCTCTAGCTGCTGCAAACAAACTTCAGAGACAGCATACCAAGATTATCAGAGTTTCCTGTACTGGGCCATTGAGGGTTCTGACTGCATGCTGAGTTGCCGATTTTTCACTTCCTCTGTATTCACAGGTCCAACCTGAGAGGCATCTTCAATCTTAGCTCCACTCTCACTGTCCAGTTCTCCCATAGATCCCAGGAAAGGTTCCTCCAGGTTCTAATTTGTACCCTTTCTGCCAGCTGTCAGATACCTCCTCCTTGTATTCCCTTTCTTTCCACTTTTCCTGCTCAATCACAGACTGATGTGGAAGATAGTATTCTCATGTCTTTTTCTTCTTGTAATTCCTCCCTTGAGTGGGCAGTTTCTTTCTGGGCAGACAGCTGAACCTCAGCTTCATGTCTTATCACACAGCACAGGTCACACAGTTGCCATTGCAACCCATTACTTCCTGGTCTCATTGATGCTACTTTCAAGGATTGCAATATATTCCTTAGCCCATCAGCTGTTTGGAGTAAGGGCATGCCTGTACTTGTGTGGCAGACTACATTCATCAAGGAGGCATGCTGTACAATATCACAAAATTCACTGGAATTTGCACAAAGGATGTTCTATCATGTCTTATCACCCACAGCAGCAGTACATGGTCTCATTTGGACCATAGCCTCTATGGGCTCATAAATGCAACAGCCATTGACTATCTGAAAGACAGTGTTGCACAGCTTTTCTCCCTTTCCTTTGGTTCTTAGATTCTTGGTGCCCCTATTTCCACAGTGTTCCCTTTGCCTTGGAGGGATAATATAGATGTCTAGTACTGTGCACTCAATAGTCATTCTCAGTACTTTTACTCGTTTTGAGTCTTCCCAGTAGCCACTGCCTCTGAGAAATAAAAGCTTCTCTGAGCAAGAGTGAGAGCAACACTGATCTGTGAGCATAAACAAGTATTTAGAGGCTACTTTGATGGATACAACATATGCATTTAGCCAAACAACAGTCAGTAGTAACTTCTCCACCTGTTATGATTTATGACCTTCCCTGTCCTTTTGACTAGATTTCTAGTACCAGGCATGAATTCCTTCCAGCTAGCTCCTTCCTTCTAGCTCAGAGAATAGGCTACTCTGTAGTTAGTATTCATACAGATACTGTACCAGTGGGCACATGTTACCTGGCCAGTAAGTTGTGTAGCATGTAGGGTCCACTGCAAGGTATAAGACCGTTGATAACTTTTTTCCCCAGCAGCCTACATAACACCTTCCTATGATAGTTAATCAGTGTGGTAGTTTGAATATATGGCCCCAATATATTCAGTGTTTTGTTAGTTTACAGTTTGGATCTGCAGCCACCTGGCTGGAGGCGGTGTTACTGGGAGGATCTTAAGGTGTGGTGGTGGGTTTGAGACTTCAATCTGAAGATGACAAAGTGTGCCTAGCTGGGGTTCCTGAAGTGTGCTGTGCTGTGTGGCTTTTGGCTTGTGCTTCTCTCTCTCTGTGTTTGGTCCTGTGAAGGCAGACAGCTTCTTCTGCCATTATGGAACCTCCCCTGGATCTGTAAGCTTCAATAAATATCCTTCCATAATAACTGTCCCTGGTCTGGAAATTCATCTCAGTGAACCTGAACCTGTCTACTACAATCAGCAAGGGAAAATAGGTCAGTTCTGAAGGGACCCAACACCACTCTAACTAGGCCTAAGTTTTCAGTTTCGCAGAATGGTAGGACTTCTGGAAAGGACTTGCACTGACATGTGGCCGGGAGGATAGCCGCCCAGAGGCTGAGTCAGTTCCTGGACATAAGTACAGTTACTGTTCAAATTAGCCAATCATGTTAGAAAAGACTAAGCCTGCAAATACCTCTGCTTAAAAAGAGCCTGTGCACTCCTCTTGAGGTCACCATTTTGTATGAATGGTTGACACCCCCCCCCCATGCTGGCTGGTTTTGCAGAATAAACGCTCTTTGTTTTTACATACTATTTGAGTCTGGGGTCTTTCTTCAGTGATTCTTACAAGTTCCAGGTTGACTTTTCTGTATTCTGCAACTAAAGCGTGGGATGTCTTTAACAATAGTTATGGTGGGCAACCAAGAGCAGAGTGATAATTGTGTTGTGCTGGGGGTTTAGGAGTCTGCCTGACCAACAAGGTCCTGGGAAGTATCTCATCCTTGTATATTGGCAGTCTTACAGTTCTCAGAATTCTTAGGATTATTTCTATGAATCTTTGTTAGTACTGTATTATGTAAAAATTATTGCTGATACAAGTAAAAATTTATATTATTATTATTATTTTCTTAATTTTTATTAACATTTTCCATGATTATAAAAAGTATCCCATGGTGCTACCCTCCCTCCCCCCACTTTCCCTTTGAAATTCCATTCTCCATCATATCCCCTCCCCATCTCAATCAGTCTCTTTCATTTTGATGTCATGTTCTTTTCCTTCTCTTATGATGGTCTTGTGTAGGTAGTGTCAGGCACTATGAGGTCATGCATATCCAGGCCATTTTATGTCTGGAGGGAGGACGTTGTAAGGAGTCCTACCCTTCCTTTGGCTCTTACATTCTTTCCACCACCTCTTCCGCATTAGACCCTGAGCCTTGGAAGGTGTGATCGAGATGTTACTCAGTACTCCAGCACTATGATACCTTCTGAGTCATCCCAAGGTTACTGCCATCTGAAAAGAGAAGATTCTCTACCCAAAGTGAGAGTAGCATTAATATAAGGGTATAAATATTAAGAAAACTGCTTACTGGGCAGTTTGATAAGCATAGTATGTACATTTTTCCAGACATCAGCAGATGTTAACACCCCTAGTGCTCATGACTACCCCTGTTTTAAGTTTTCAGTATCAGGGATGTATTCCCCCCCCCCCCCATGGAGCGGGCTTCCAGTCCAATTTGAGGGCAGTTGGTTTCCACCATGACAGATGTGCCACTATTGCACCCGTTGGCTCATTTGGCCTGGCTGGCCAATTATAAGGCTTGCAGTGTCCACTGTTGAGTATCTTCACTGGTGATATCTCTCTCCCATTGAACTGCAGGCAGAATGGCTTCTTCCAGCTTTCTGTCAGCTGGTCTACATGGAGGAGGTTATCAGCTCAGTTCCAGCAGGATTTCTCAGTGGCCTTGCAGCCCAAGTATGTGGAGTCTTCAGCAATAGGGTCTTACCATCTATTCCTGGTGGGAAACCAAGGGCCTCGGCAATGGCCTATAATGTTTTGGGGGCATCAGGGACCTCCCTGGCCAACAACTCACTGGAGGTATCCCATCCCTGGCACTGAAAATTTTCTAACAACGATCTATGAATCCTGAGTATTCCATTGTCCCAAACCAGAGGATTTCATATGATTTATTTGCATCCTCTTAGATTTTGATTAGCCCTCCCTCCACCTTTCCTTTACTCAATCTCTTCCCCTGACCTCACTTTGGGCCTTTTCACCCCCGTTAATCTATTCTTCTACTTACATATATACAATATCAACCCATTAAGTACCCTCCTCCCTTCCTTTCTCTTCCCTTTCTATCTCCTTTTTAACTTATTGGCCTCTGCTACTGAGTTTTTTCCTTCTCACACAGAAGTCCAATCATCTGTAGCTAAGATCCACATATGAGGGAAAACATGCGGCGCTTGGCTTTCCCATATTATTTTTATTTAAGAAAGAGAGAGATTGAGATTGGGCATGTCAGGTCCTCTTGCCACTGCAAATGAACTCTAGACATATGCACCACTTTGTGTCTCTGGCTTTACATGGGTACTGGAGAGTCAAGTCCAGGCCAGCAGGTTTTGCAAGCAGGGGCCTTTAACCACTGAACCATTCTCCAGCCCCATATATAATATTCTTAATGCCTAGTAAGAAAAATATATCCCAAAATCTATAGCACAGTTATATTATCTTTGTATATCTTTTGTCATTTTTTTGTTGTTCTTAGGGTCAAGTTATCTTATTTATCCTAGCTTTCTCTAATAAATTAATTTTCAAAATTAGTTTAAAATTTATAGTTCACTATATCAGTCTTTTTCTTTGATCATTCTTTCATTTTAACTTTGGGCATTCTTTATATGTTTTGTTAATAATATGTACTTCTTTCTCTACTCCAGGTGAAGTTTGTTTTGGTGTTTGTGTGAACTTGGATCTTAGTGTATCTCTTTTGCCTCCAGTTACAAAACCAGTTGCCCATTACCAGAATAATTCTATTCTGTTGGTTAGCGTGCTTTACCATCTACTAACAAATGTATTTTAAACTTGGAGTATTTATACTATATTCTTAGGAACTGTTAAATCTGATTTGTTGTTAATGCAAGTTTTTATAACGTTTTTCTTTTATTAGCATATATTGTTCAAAATAATGGGTTTTCTTATGATTTTTTTTCATATTTTATTTATTTATTTACTTGAGGGAGGGGGAGGGAGGGAGAATGGGTGTGCCAGGGCCTCTAGCCATTGAAAACAAACTCCAGATGCATGTGCCATCTTGTGCATCTGACTTATGTGGGCAGTGGAGAATTGAACATGTGTCCTTAGGCTTCATAGGCAAGTGCCTTAACTGCTAAGCTATGTATCTCCAGCCCCCCTATGATGTTTTTATACATGTCTGTTGGATACTTTTATCATATTCACATCTCCATTACTCTCTGCTCTCCTTCATCTTCCCAAATAGTCTTACATGTACCTTCATGTCTTACGTATGTCTTTTAAATCTAGATTCAGCATATGAGACAAAACATGTACTATTTATCTTTATCTTTCTGAGTCTGGCTTGTTTTCTTTTTTTTTTTTTTTTTGGTTTTTCGAGGTAGGGTCTCACTCTAGCCCAGGCTGACCTGCAATTCACTATGGAGTCTCAGGGTGGCCTCGAACTCACGGCGATCCTCCTACCTCTGCCTCCCGAGTGCTGGGATTAAAGGCGTGCGCCACCATGCCCGGCTTCTGGCTTGTTTTCTTAACATAATCTAGTTCCATGTATTTCCTGAAGTTAGTTACTTCACAGAACTCTTATTTGTACTGTTTTCCACATGATTACCAAAGGTAACTTTAGGCATATGAGATATTCTTATCACCTTGAATGGTATTCTTGTTGACTTCATAATTATACCTTACTTTTGTTGCATGTCATATTCTATTAAACTGAACTGAAAAAATAATATTATGAGACAAAATGATAATTCATTATGTTTGCAAAGAAAAAAAATTAACATTTTTTAAAAGGACAAGAAGTATCCAGGACTGTGAGACTTAAAAGGATGGATTGGCAATATCCACTGAACATACCTTACTTGTATTCACAGGTAGTATTATAGCTTTTGGCAAACTGAAGCATGTAGGTAAGATGGACTGCTATCACAGAGAATACTTGGAGAAGTTTTCCTTTCAAATTCAATTCTCATGTTTTTTGTTTTTCTTTCTTCTGTACCCAATCTTTATTTTTAGGCAGGACGTTTTGGACAGTTAACTTATGTCCGCAATTATCAGGGAGAGCTAAAGAAGGGTGACACCATCTACAACACGAGGACAGGAAAGAAAGTGCGGGTGCAGCGGCTTGTTCGCATGCATGCAGACATGATGGAGGCAAGTACATGTCCCTGTGAAGTCACAGCTCTCTGGTGCATGGAAAGCAAGTATGCCTTTTTGGTACCCTGAGTTCCACTAGAAAATTACTGCTTGATGTTCTTGCTTTTTGTTTGTTTTTGTTTTCTAAATTGTATATGTGTGTGTTTGTGAATGCAAGCATGTGCATCACGTCATATGTGAGGAGGTCAGGAGATAGCCTTGACTGTAGTCCTTGCCTTTTGCCCCCCTCCCCTTTTTAAAAATATTTTATTTATTTGAGAGAGAGAAAGAGGCAGAGAAGGAGAGGGAGAATAGGCGTGCCGGGGCCTCCAGCCACTGCAATCGAACTCCAGAAGCATGCACCACCTTGTGCATCTGGCTTACATAAGTACTGGGGAATCGAAATTGGGTCCTTAGGCTCCATAGGCAAGTGTCTTAACCACTTAAGCCATCACTCCAGCCCAACTTGTTTTTGAAGCAGAGTCTGTCTCGTTTGCCACTGCATACACCAGGCTAGCTAGCCCACCAGCTTCAGCTATCTCCACATCCCTTCTTGATGTAGGTGCGCCAGGATTCCAGGTACTGGCACTACCACGTCAAGCTTTATGTGGCTTCTGAGGATACAAACTCAGGTTATCAGACTTGTGCAGAAAGTGCCGTACCCACTGAGCCATTTCCCCAGCCTCAGAAAATGACTTCTGGTTGAACACATGTGGTTTCCTGGATTCCTTTGTATTTAAGTGTATTGTAATTCTGACCTAGCACTTTGCTGTAGGTTAAAAATATTGGCGAATGTTAAGAACTCATTTTTTCCAATTGGTTGTAAGTAGTTATATTTCCTCAGTAGCTAAGGTTCAAGGAAAAGGACAGTGAATTCCCTTGGACTTGACAGAAGATTCAGCACTTTCTCAGGAGCTACAAAGATGCTGGCTGTGATGGTGCCTGCCCCTATTCTCAGCACTCAGATGGCTGAGGCTGGATCACAGGTCCAGCCTGGACTGCATACTGGAACCCTGTATGGGAGTAAAAAATTAAAAAATGAAATAAAAAAGCTACAAAGTATAATATGCACATAATTTTTCATGTGGTTCAGTGAACTTTCTGGAAAATAGCAGATTGCAAGGCCTGTTTAAAATAGACTTTCAGGGCTGGAGAGATGGTTCAGGTGTTAGGTTACTTACTTACAGAGCCTAAGGACCTGGGTTTTGAGTCCCTAGTACTCATATAAAGCCAGATGCACAGGGTGGCACATACATCTGGAATTCATTAGCCGTGGCTAGAGGCCTTGGCACACCCTTTATCTGCCTCTTTCTCTCATAAATAAATAATTTTTAAAGACTAGACTTTCTTTTTAAAATTTTAAACTTTTATTTATTAGAGAGTATGAGAGAATATGGGCACACCAGGGCCTCTAGCTACTGCAAACAAACTCCAGATGCATGTGCCACCATGTGTATTATGCTTATTGTGGAGGAGCAAACCTGAGTCCTTGTGCTTTGTAGGCAAGCATCTTAACTGCTAAGCCATCTCTCCAGCCCAAGACTAGACTTTCTGTTCTTGTTGTAGAACTCTTTGAGGACTATATAGACTCTAGAATCCACCTGGAAGTTAAAGCTTCTCAAGGGAATCATCTTAGTCTTTGATTTAGGGCATGGATTGGTTCTGACTCTGCCCCAGAGCTCTGTAGTCTGCGGCTAGGCTGGCAAGAATCCTAGTGAGTGAGGTTATTCCTGCTCCTTTCCTTCTGCAGTACAGCTCTATATTCCAGAAGCTTATCAGTCTAAGCAAAGTCTCGGGAAGTTTGGGTGGAGACACCCAAAATTGGTCTCTTGGAAGATAAGCAGGAAGTCTCAAAACTGGACAGCCTTGCTGCTTTGTAAAATTCGCAGCAGGGGACAAGCTAGAGGGTTTAGTGATCGTTTCAGCCATTTCATTGGCCAGATGCAAGGAAATAATGTGTAACAATTAAAGCCAGACACTCGCTTGTTCACTCACACCACAGGTGTTATAAATGAGCTGTGAATAGGGAAGGACAATAACTAGGAGGCATGGAAGCCTTGATGCTTTGTTTTCAGCTTTCCTGTGTTTTCTTACTGCTTCCATCTGTGAGGAATTAAAAATATTTTAGTACAATGGCCTCCATTCTTTTACCTCTGTTTTCAAAACTTCCTTTGTAGGCTTTCCTTTAATATGTCTGTCATACACAATCTCATTGTCTTTAACTATGGCAACATAGTATACTATATGCTTTTTGATTCCATAGAACTAACTTTAGAACTGTGAGGAAAGTGTTAACACCTCAAATCTTCCATTGAGGGTAAAATCTTGTCTGTTGGGAGACAGTGGTTTATGCAGTCTGTTGTTGATACATCCTCTTGGCATGGTTGGTTGTAGGTTTTCACTGGTTTATTCTCTGTAGAATTCACCTGGAGAAATTCAGCATTGTTTGTGTATGTGTTTGTTATGCAATTACTTTATACTGTGCCTTGGTTTATGTTACTTGGTAGTATAACTGGTATCATTTCTTTATGTAGGATGTTGAAGAAGTATATGCTGGAGACATCTGTGCCTTGTTTGGCATTGACTGTGCTAGTGGAGACACATTCACAAACAAAGATAACAGTGGCCTTTCTATGGTAAGCTGTTGAATTACAAAGCTGGGCCTATTTATCATTTGAATTTCAAAATTCTTCTTTTATATTGTGTGTTTAGTGTTAGAGAAGAAAAGCTAGATAGTTTTCATCATGGCCCTTTGTTGGTTATAGCTCTTAAAATATAGATTAGACAAGGACCTGTGTAGGCTAACTTGCCTGTTTTATCCACACTCCTCCCAAGTTTAATGCAAAGGAAGAATCTCCACTAACACACATCTGGACTGTGTGGCTCTGGCTCTCCCTCACCCCAGCTTTTGACATATAGATAAGGACATTTTCTAGTCTACATAGGCCTCTAAATACTTGTCATTAGCAGTATAACGTGATTTGTTATTGTAGGATGTGCTCACTTAGGCATTGAAGAAAACAGGTCTGTCTTATACTGCCTCCTGTCCCTTGGCCAAGTTATTTATCATCTTTTCAAGTCTTTAGTAACTGTACTTGTAATATAGAGATATTTCCTGGTTTTCAGAGCTATGATTGATCAAATAGATACATGTATGAAGATTCTAGAGGTTTTTCTGTTTCCCTTATCATCGTATATTTTTATTAACTAAAGTAGCTTATAAGGAGATGGTAGTAGCCAGTGTAGCCAGAGGTGATACACACTTCAAGCGCCAGCATTTGGATTCACTGTAGTGATCATATTAAATAGGTAAGTAAATAAGCAGATTTATTTGGGGAAGGAAATCACATAATTTATTAGTACATTCCATTAATATCTTATTTAATGCAAAACAGACCAAGGTAAATATTGTTCAGCCTACAGATTTCCTACAGTGTTTGTCCTTTGTTTTGTTGTGTTGTAGCACATAAGCCCATCCCTGGTATAAGTATGATGCTGGTTTTGAATTCTGTGCTTTTAAAAAAATATTTTTTAGGAATCAATTTATGTTCCTGAACCTGTCATTTCAGTAGCAATGAAGCCTTCTAACAAGGTAAGAGTTTGGTCTAACTAAACTCTTTCATCCAACTCCATGCTTCATGTGGTTTCTGAGACACTGAGAGTACCTTTTTAAATTTACCAGTTGATCCTAATAATAATAAATCCTTAATATATTAGAGAACAGTGCTGAGCTTCTGTTTCTTATCGCAAATATAAAGGAAGACAGTTTATGAAAAAAAATACATTAGAGGAAATTGATAGTATCTTAATAGTCACCATACAGCACTTTGTAGCTCTTGTATATATATCATTGGCCCCTGAATGGTAAATGTATTTTCTGAAATGGTAAATGATTTTTGAAAAACAGGTGTTTGTCCCAAGTTGTAATGAAACTCCACTGTAAAGTACTTCACAATGTTGGATGATTAACCATTGCTTTGTAGATTATAATACATCCTCAGATTTTGTGGTTGTCACAGAGTAAACACTGATTATAACATTGAAAGCTTATTCCAACTACAGTTTTATATTTAAGCTTTTCAGCTCAAAACTGCTACAGTTTTGTAATTGAGTTTGGTATTATTTAGCATTTTACAAAGCCCAAACTGCTCGAATGCTCTATATTCATTTGCTTGCCACTAGAACCAATCTAGTCATGCATGAGCCATGATTGTTTAGTCCTTAAGCCGCCTTCGTCTGTTAACTTGGCTTACTGGCGCTCACTCATTCATGCATTGGATGAAGAATTTTTGACATATTGTCTCATGAGAACTATCATTTATAGAACATACTGGCATAAATCATCCAGTGAGATGCATGATTAGTAGCTACTACTCCATCTATTTTGAGGAACTTAGAGATTTTTCCAGATCATTTCCTGGTATAGGAAAGAGAAAGTTAGGGTTGTAAGAAACATTAAATCATTCCATCTTCTCAAAAATTTATGGAAGGACAGATATTTGCATCTTAACTCAGGAAGATGAGGTTGCTTGTTTCAAGTGATTGTCTTAAGATTTCTGGCAGGGTTAGAAATGAAAGGTGTTACACCTGTTTGTTCCTAATTCACAATAATGGAAGACATTCAAATGCATCTGGATTTTGTTGTCCTTAGGCTGCCTATACATTTTGTCTTCTCCTAAAGTAGATTAATTTGAATCAGATAATGAAGTCTGTGCATAAGGCCTTAAGTCTTCATAGTGAAGACAGGGATAACACTTGGGCTCAATGGAGAGTGTGTAGGTACTGCAGGGAAAAGGCAGAAGACTGATCTAAAGTCATTAACCTAGAAACTGACCACCCCTGTATGTGCATTAGCACAATGGTCTTGAGCAAGTTCTTAACCACTCCTCACATTGTTCCCTCACCTGTAAAATGTGAATGATTCTGCCTAGTAGCTTTTGTGGTTAAATTTGAAATAATGTATACAAAATATGTTCTGTAGCTCCAAGCATGTGGCTGTGGTTGCTTTTCATACTAGTGATGTTTGTGGCCACCATAAGAAACTGCCATAAACTGAATGGCCAGAAACAATACAAATTAGGTATTTTGTAGGTCAGTAGGTCAGAGACAGACATAGTTCACTAAGAGCTAACTTCATCAAGCAGAGTTGTGTATTCTTTTCTAGAGGTTTCAAGGTGACATGTCATTGCTTCTTCATATTGTTGGCAGAATTCAGCTACTGTGGGTATATGATTGATGTCCCTGTTTCCTCACTGTCACCCGTAGGCCATTCCTAGCTTACAGAGGGTGCCCATTAGCTAATGGCCTTTTGTGCCATTTAAAAAAATGTTTAAAAAAAAAAATCTGTAGAGAGAACAAGCTAGTGAGAGAGACAGGGAGAGATAATTGGTGCACCTGGGCCTCAGCTACTGAAATTGAACTCCAGACCCTTACACCACCTAGTCTGTGGCCTTGCGCTTGCCTCACTTTTGTGCTTCTGGCTTATGTGGGATCTGGAGAGTCAAACATGGGTCCTTAGGCTTCGCAGGCCTTAACTGCTAAGCCATCTCTCCGGCACCCCCCACCACCACCACCACCATTTGTGATGCTGGCAACAGAGGCTTGAATTGTTCTCATGCTTATTGCTCCTGCTTATTTTACCCTTGCACCTTTCTACTCAAGCTTCTGCCTTTCTTCCGTTTCAGTAGGTCCCTTATCACATTGACAGTTCATGGAAATCTTTCTATTTAAGATCTGTAACTTAGAGCACACTGTGGCATCCCTTTATCATGTAAAATAACATTCACAGAATAGGATTGGGACTTCTTTGAGGGAGATTATCCTGTTTTACATAAATATATATGATGTGTATGTTATCTTGCTTAGTGTGTCTATGTATGTGTAAGAAAGGTTTATCAGACCATATCCAAGGAGGTTGTTTTGAAAGGGAAACATCTTAGGGTAGTGTTTGCCTTACTATTATTTTTAATGGTAGTTAATCCTCTTGAATCTTAACTCTTGGTAAAAATGCTATTTATACATAGTATTACCAAAATGTAACAGACTCCTCTTTCCACTTAGTAGGAAGTTTCCCACAAATAGACAGGTTTTTCAGGGATGTAGGAAAAAGCAAGAGATAAGTCATGGACTCTGTTTTCTATCTTGGTATGGAGAGAAAATCCTATTCAAGCTATTTTCTGCTGTCCTGGGGATGGGGTCTAAGCTTGTTTTTCTTCTAATAAAGTTGTGAGTAGAACTAAGTGTGGCTCACCTTTATTTCTTTATTGCTGATGTGTTTGATTTCATTCACTAAAGTTCTTTCAAAAGTACCAGTGTTTTTCATGCTTAGCAAAATGTATAATGACTTTTCTTTTTTCCTTCTTTTGAAGAATGATCTGGAAAAATTTTCAAAAGGTATTGGCCGGTTTACAAGAGAAGATCCAACATTTAAAGTCCACTTTGACACTGAGAGCAAAGAGACAATTATATCTGGAATGGGAGAATTACACCTGGAAATCTATGCTCAGGTAACAGTAAGTTAAGTTCAATTAAATTTATTACTGTGTGTTTTGTGTAAAGTCAATGATGTACCTAGGCATGGTGGCTCACATCTCTAATCTCACCACTGGCCTGCTGAATCAGGAGGAGGAGTAGGATTTCAAGGTCGTTCTCATAGTGAGGTAAAGACCAGCCCAGGCTACATTGAGACCCTGCTGCAAAAAAAGTCATAATACTAGTCTAATGAGTAAACTAACAGTGTACCTTCAAGCTTTACTCTGGCTTATTTGCAAATATGATGGACTACTTCCTCCATCCATTTTGTTAGAAATTATTTTTGATCTCCAAGTTTTTTGTTAAACATTGTGGACTGCTAGAATCTAAGCTAAAGGGATTTGCCACAAGACCATCATCCATCCCCAAGCCATAACAGGGTCAAATAAGGCTGGGTTTAGGGAGACAACCTGCCTTTATACTAAGTTTTAAGGCCTTTTCTTCTCAAGTCAATTCATGAAGTTCATTTTAATGTAGATAAAAGAAAGGGTGTTCTAGGTATAATCAAATGTAAACAAAAGATATGTGACTAGAAATGCTAACATGATTGTACCTCTGAAATTAGGATAGGAATCCTACTGACAAATGTATATATTATCCCAGTGAATATGTAATAGTATGGAACCATGCTGAAGTTTGAGTAGATAGAGTAATTAATGCTAGTGTAAACTCATGAGTCTAAATTAGTATTCATGGAGCATGGTGGCTCACACCTTTAATCCCAACATTCAAAGAGGCAGAGGTAGGAAGATTGCTGTGAGTTCAAGGCCAACCTGGGACTGACCACAGAGTGAGTTCCAGGTCAGCCTGAGCTACAGTGAGATCCTAACTGGAAAAAAACAAATAAATAAATAAATAACTTAGAATTCCTTAATATCAAGTTTGTAAATGTAGTTTGAATTATTAAAATATGACATACATGGTCATTATCAGATACTAAAATGATTTAAGATTTATTATTCAGTTAGCTACTCTGTTTTGTTGATTGGTACTGAGGTACTTAAGATGCTTAGGATTTTTCTTTCATTTTACTTTTCTAAATTAATAACACAAAATTATCTTCCCCATTCATTTTAGAGGATGGAAAGAGAATATGGCTGTCCTTGTATCATAGGAAAGCCTAAAGTTGCCTTTAGAGAGACCATTACTGCCCCTGTCCCGTAAGTATGCAATGCAATTAGACATAATGCTGAAACTGCAATGTTTTATTATGGGATATACATAGTATTGTTACGTTACAAAGACATTTTTATTTGTATGTACTGAGACTCTTATGGGAACTTTGTACTGTACTCAAAACATGACACAAAGTAATAGTTTGGGATGTGTTAGCTCTTTAGGCTAGATACCAATGAGGACTGGCATACCACACACATCAATGACAAGCACTTTGCAGTTCATCAGTGGTAGGGTCTTGGTTTATTCCAGTTGTACTTCCTTTGGGAGACGGCTATTATGTTTTACTTTTGTACCATATTGTGGGTGCCAAAGAACTTGCATTTGCCAAGGAATGACCTCCTACAAGGAAAGAGTTAATACCAAGATGAGATTCAGAAAATAATAACATAGTAGGGTTTATATTTCTTGGCGATAAAGCAGTCTTCATAAGCAATAGCACCAAACAAATTCAGTTGCTACAAAGACAATATACTTCATTCTGATAGCCATTTGAATTTATATTAGTTCTGTGTTAGAGTCAAAACTAATACAGCAAAGCAGCCACACAAGAGCTCTTGGTTTTCACGGCATCATCATATAATGGTAAATCATGCCTTACCTGCGATGCAATGTCATGAAGTAGAACAGTATAGTCTAATTCGATAAAGTCATCATTTCTTTGCTGTGGGGGAGGAAACCTAGTGTTTAAAACAGTATTATGGCAAAAATGACATTTTCATTTTTTAAATTAGCTTTGATTAGTAGGTGATTTTAAATATTCAATTAGGCAAAAATAAAAATTGACTTATCAATTTACTTACATTTATCCTGACAGAAAACTATTTTCTTATTTGAATAACTTTCCTTCAAGCTACATTTAAAATCTTTTTGTATTTGTTATTCTTTTTTAAAAAATATTTATTTATTTATTTGAGAGAGGGGGGCAGATAGAGAGAGAGAGAGAGAGAGAATGGGCACGCCAGGGCCTCCAGGTGCTGCAAACAAACTCCAGATGCATGTGCCACATTGTGCATCTGGCTTATGTGGGTTCTGGGGAATGAACCATGGTCCTTTGGCTTTGCAGGCAAGCGCCTTAACTGCTAAGCCATTTCTCCAGCCTGTAATTTGTTATTCTTAACAATGATTATCTGTCAACTCTACACTGTGGTAGCAGCTGAGGAACACTACTGTCTAGCTGGTTATGTAAGAGTCCTTACTGCTTGTTGTTGAGAAAGTTGTCATTTAAGAAGTAACCTGTGGCAATGAGTATTTGCATTTAAAAAAAAAGACAGACAATTTTCTTTTAGAAAATTTACAATATGGGGCCTGGGGAAATAGGTCAGCCGCCAAAGGAACTGAGCTTAATCCTCAACCCACAAGCCATGCTAGCCTGGATTCCCCTACCACCCACTTAAAACCGGATGTAAAGTGACACATGCATCTGTGATCCCAAAGTGCCTAGGACAGTGGGAGGTGGAGCCATAAAGGCATGGGCAGTCTGACATTCATCTGCAGTCTTTCCAAAATGTTACAGTATTGATGGGTATCTAGTGAGTAGTTACAAATACCCGTGGAGAGATGTTGTTCCAGCTGCTTCACAGGCTGTTGCCAACAAGCTGAAACAGGTCAGCAGGAAGTTCTTTTTCTTAAGGAGTTACCTAAAAATGTTTCTTTGCACTCACTCAGTCTTTCTTGATTTCATTAGATACTATTTTCCCCTTTTTAACCTCTTAAAGCTAAAATCAAAGAACTTATGACATAGTCGTGTCCTAGAAAGATGCGCTTCTATATAGCTGTCACCTCAGACTTAAGATGTGAGGTTATAGACCATGACTAGAAGGACTGTAAAAGAAAATGATTTATCCCAAGCTAAGAACTGACTAGTTCAGTAGAGCTAGTTCAAGCATCACAAAGACTACAATGCTACTGTTCTTCAGACTGATCCCTAGAGGGAAAATGCCAGTCACGTCTCTAAGTAACTGAGGCAACACCATTCAGTGGAGAAAAAATGCAGAATTAGTTTCAGTGCTACATGAAGATAGCAATTTGAATACGAAATTTTGTTGCTGAGGGAAATAATCTGAATTAATTGAGTACAAAAAGTACCATGTTTTAACTCAAGACTTCACAGTTTGGGAAGTGCAGCTTCACTTGTAGTTGTCATAGGAAGTGGTCTTTAGCAGATTAAAAAGATGAGCATCATTGAAAGTATATGATATTGTCTATATTACTAAGCTCAGAAGCTTTCTGCTCAAGAAGAGGCTCTGAGTAAAGCATCACAGTGATTAACTCTGGTGTGCCTGATATGGAAGCATCATCACTATGTACCTTGTGAGGTATCAGGTCTTGATAACTGCTCATAAATGAAAGTGCCTTATGGGGGCTGGGGAAATGGCTTAGCGGTTAAGGCATTTGCCTGTGAAACCTAAGGACCCCGGTTTGATTCCCCAGTACCCACATAAGGTAGATGCACAAGGGGGCATGTGCATCTGGAGTTCATTTGCAGTGGCTAGAAGCCCTAGTGTGCCTATTCTCTCGTTCTCTTTATCTGCCTCTTTCTCCCTCTCTTTCAAATAAATAAATATTTTTTAAAAATTGAAAAGAAAAAGTGCCTTATGGAAGCACTTAGCTTTGCCTTGCTAATATTAGGCTTCCCTATAAGCATGTGCCCAGGGAAAGCACATTAACCCAACGCAGTTGCTGGGAAGACAGACTGGATACATAGGAAGCCTGTGGTTTGATTGTAGCTAAGCCAAGTGAGGTTTTGGACTAGTGTTACTGCTTTGGACTCTTTCTACAACTCTTTCCCTTCACTGGTCTTGTGACTGACATTACCTTCAAACTAGCAGGTTCAGTAATGCAAAATGACTATTAACTCTGTTAGCAATGTACTTTATGAAGACTACTTACCACTTGCTTGACAGTTTGAATTTTTACCATTTTATACCATGTATCTTCAGTTGAATTCTGCCACATTATATAACCACAGGCTACCCAGGCTAGGTGCTGAACTGGCTTCATTTGTGGAGACACATTTCCAAAACTGTCTGGAGGGGAAACATTTATATGGTAAATGTAATTATTTTATGCATATATAGCAGTAACCTTTTTAGATTAAGACACATCAAAATCTATGTCATATGTTAGTGATTATCATATATGTACAGAAACTAATTTAATTAAGCCATGGGTATATAAAATTCCAGAGCCTCTTTTGGGTGTTGGATTAGATTTGAAGTTAATATTTTTGCAAAAACCAACGTATTTCCAATATGGTTAACATCAAATTATTCTGAACATAAATAATTGAGATAATTCTTAAAGTTGAAAAGATTCATGCCCTGCGGGCATACCTGGAATATTCTGTGCTTCTAGTGGTTCCTTCATGGACTTGAGTTTATGATAAAATGTGTTGTCTTCCTCATCTGGGTTCTTCCCAATTTCTCCTTCAAATGTGAAGTTGACTTCTGGTGCAGTAGCTTGTCCCGTTTGAGGGTAAAGAACTTCAGCTCTACAATTCACTGCAATTTGCTATTTGAAACATTTTTAAAGAAGATCTTTACTTATTACTTATTTTCTAGGGTAGGATTTAAAGCATCAGCCCAATGGTATTATTTCAGAGCACCTTAGTTTCAGAGGCTGACAGGGCCCAGTCTGATTTTCTAAAGATGTCAAATAAACTAGGTTTAGAATCTTGTTAATTGTAATCCTAACATTTTGAGTATGTTTCACTACCGATGGGGTGTCAGATTTAGTTTGACTTTATATACTAAGTCAAGACTGGTTCCTTTTGTTTTCCCATTACTTACGCTCTGCTCCAGAAATCACTGCTTTTTCTTTTTCTAAATGTGGATAAAGTAGTCTGTATCTAGATGTAAAAGTGAAATATTGTAGTACTGGATTATGCTATATAAAGATGGCTATAGAGGTGCTCAAGTGCCTTTAGACAGTTGCCTTGTGTAAGTTGGCCTTTTACTCATCTGACTCATACTCAGAGGGCAACTGTCTACAATTTCAGGATAGTCTTGGTACAAACTGCAGTTCTTCCTCAAATATGTCTTATCAATAAGTTGACAGGTATGTAATTTGGAAAACCCTGATTCATTACTGACAGATCCTAAATAATGATAGTAATTGGCCATTCCAATTGTTCATGAAAGTCTGAAAGCACTAACTTTTTTTAAATCCCCAATCAAAGCCGAAGTAGAAAGGCAGGCACACGACAGTGATCATGACTTCAGTCAAATTAGCCATAAGCTCAGACTGTTCGGAGTATAGAAACATCTTCAGGGTAATCCGTTTGAACCAAAGTAAGGACTGTTTGTGTTTGTTGTACAGTCAACATTGACCCTCATAAGCTTTGTCTATATGTGGACAAGGGTTTCTTCAGAATCAAATTTTACAGCTTAGTCCAAGATCAAATCCTTGAACAAAGATGATCTGGGATATTTGTAATCAAATTTTATTTACTATAAAAGACATTTTACTTACTTTTTGGATAATTTCTTCCACGGAAAATTTAAGATGATACTTGTTTCCTCTTCCTGGAATATCCTAAAATTAAGAAGATGCGGTAGAAGAAAACAGAACAGATATTTCTAGTTAGGAGACCATTATTGGTTGGAAAGGTGACTGGTGGGAAGAAATGAATAAAGTGTTAAATTTTTTTGGTGTAATAATGGGTTTCATTATGACATTTTCATACATATAGTTGTATCACTTACGTCTCATTGCCTCTCCCACAAGGCTTACACCTTAAAAAGGCCATGTCACCAAATGTATAGCATCTAATTTAGCATGTCTCATGCAAATTTATTTTGGATTTAGATAAAAAGGGTGTGGAATGGAATCATACAAATAAGATGGGCATAGTTCACTTCTTCTGATCAAAGTCTGTATATAAGAAATTTTGAAGCAGCTTTTAATTTTAAAAATGACAAACAGGATATACCTCTGAAATGCCTTTTCAAAGCCCTCCAGATAGCTTTGACTAAACTGTTTTGAGGCTGACTTTTCCATTTTGCATCAAAGTTAATAAATTGGGATTTTCACTTAATTATGTTATCTGGTTCAGTTTCAAAATAAACTATTCCCTGTTCGTTATTAAAGACTGTTAGAAGTTAAGCTTGTATCAGATAAAATAAGGGTCACTGTCAAATTCAGTATATGTTGGATTGCTGAGGCCTTTAAACATCTAAGCCAGGGTTTGAGCCTGGGAGCAGGGAATTTGAGGCTCTCACTGAGGCAGCTGGTCTGGTGGTTAAAGCTGGCAGCAGCCCACAGTGCTTTTATAATCTGACTTTGGAAACCAGTTTCTCTTTTGTTTTTCCAGGCTGTTGGGGCAAATGGTCTAGGAAGGATTGGTCTTAAATTTGGGGCAGTGGAGAGTTATTGGGAAGCGCGAGCTATCTATCCTGGGTCAAGACTGGAGTAGCTGATGTGACCATAGCAGTTTCAAGACCTCATAGAATGGCTCCTAGACGTCTCACTGGGGAACTGTAAAACGCTCACCCTGTTTACTTTCCCATTTCCTTGAAATAGTGTGCCTTGGGGTGGAAATATCAGTTCTGGGCCATCTGGAGGGCACAGTGTAGATGTTCCCCAGGAATGCTAACCTCTAGGGCGGTTCCCGGCCCCAGCCCCGGCCCGCGCCCTTTGCCTGCTGCCGACTCACCTCCTTGCTGGCCTGCTGGACGGTCTGCACGTGAAACACCTTATGGGGGGTCCCCTGCTGGTAGTTGATGCAGTTTTCAGCCACCGAGGCCGCCCGAGAGGCTGCATAGTTGGTTGGAGGGATCTCCATTTCTAGGCTGCTGGGGGCAGGCTTCTGGGGCACAGCCGGGGACCGCTGTCCGTGCTGCTGGCGCCGGCTCCGGGGGCGGGAGCAAGGCAGGCGGAAAGGCTGGCACGCCTGGCTGGGGCTGGGCGTGCGCGATCCAGCTCCTTCCCGCCCTCTTCCTCCTCCGGCTCAGAAAGCCCCTACTGGACTGGGCCCCGCCCCACCCGCCAGCCAGCCAGCCACTGCCGCCTACGACTCCGGGCCAGTGCCACTCCCAGCGGCCTCCAGTCAGGCTCCCTGCTGGTGTGGGAGGCTGGCCTCTGGCTCTGCGGAAGCACGGGGCAGGGCTGTCTGCCTTGGCGTTTGTTGGGCTTCTTGAGGCCAGGCTGGCTGGCTGCTTCTCTTGCAGACAGCACAGCTTTGATCTCCATCAAATAGGCTCACACAGGGCAAGGTGCAAGGCCAATCTAGTGTGAGTCACCCCTTCCCCTTCCCATTGTGAGCACAGGACTCTTGCATGCTCATCCAGGTCTCCTGTGGAATGTTCTGCCTGAATCCAGATGGGAGAAACTGAAAACTGATTGAATTGGGGAGTATAATTCGGATCAGAGGGATTTGGAGGGGATGGGGGTGAAAGTCTCACTCAATGCAGGCGGACCTGGACCACAATTTGATTTCAGGTTGCCATGGAATTCACACTGATCCTCCAACCTCAGGGTTAAAAGTATGCACAACCATACCTGGCTTAGAGGAAATTTGTAAAATTATCCAGCACCCCCATCATACCCCTTGGGCAGTTAGTGTTTGTGTGAATTTATTGATGTAAGTGTTCTTTGGATGGTGTCCTAAAAAGAGTGGCTAATTATATTCTAATGAATCACAAAAGCACTTCTTGCTGGTAATGAAACTTTTAAGTTTTACAAGTTCTTAGTGACTTCTACTGCAATGCAATGTACTCCAGGTCAGGTCAGTGAGTAGTGGAGAGTGAGCTGCCCAAAGTTGCCATTTTGAAGCCTCCTAAATTCAGTCAGAGATCAAAGCTAAAAGCAAAGATTGTGGCGTAAAGGCATTTGCCATAGCCATACCAACTTAGGTTCTCTTAAAACTAATTATTACATTAAGAGCCAGGTGTGGTGATGTACACTTTCAATCCACACACTGGGGAGCCAGAGGTCAGTGTGAGTTCAAGGCTAGCCTAGCTCCAGCTAGAGTGAAACCCTGCCTCAAAAGAACAAAACAAAAAAACCCAGAAAGCTAATTATTAACATAAAAAAAAACCTTATACACTTGTGTAAATGTTGAATTACAAGAACCTAGTTGCTATCTTTGGGTCTTTGAAATCTTGGTTACATACTACAATAGTCATTATCCTCATACTTCAATAATATATAGATTATCTGGAAAGTTAGTTATTGTGGGGTGTCTGAGATCAAGTAATCTATAATTTTACATAACTACAAACATAAAATGAAGTAAAAATGCCTATAGCATATAATTGGTATTACTATAAAGTAAAAATAAACGTACAAATTAGAGATAAACAACAAATTTCCTTAAGTTTAGTGTGACTAGATGTTTTGTCAGAACTGCCTTGCACCGTATATAACAGTATTCTGATTCCTGGGCAGAGCTGCTTTTGCCTCTATCATGTGCCACTGCCTGAGCAGTCTTCTCTGTCAGAACTTCTGCAAAGTCTGTCATGCAAGGCCCACTGAGAGCATCCGTTGAATACATCACTCATGAGTGAAGTCACTCTATGTTCTTTTCTCATTAGCAGTCTAGGAAAAAAAAAAGTTTGATTAAGAACATTGCTTTTCTTTTACAAGTCTTGGCTTTGATGTACTAGCTGTGTCATGTTGGCCAAGTTACTTCGCCTCTTTGGCCCTCAGCTTTCTCTGTAAAATGCTTAAAATAAGAACTGCTGGGTTTGTGGTGAAAAACAGGAAAGACAGTCCACATAAAGCTTGACAGTTAATGATCCATTATTTGGCTCCATGTCAATCAGAAATTTAGACGTGTCCTCAAACTGGGGGTTCCTTGGCTGTGAGTGATCTTCCACAGCAGTGCTGTGTAGAACTCAGCTGTAGTGGAAGGCCTGTCCTGTGCAAGACAGTGGTCAGTGTGCTGCCTGTGTCCATATCCTTAAAAGAGCACTTGAAATATGAGTAGTGCAGCCAGGCGTGGTGGCGCACACCTTTAATCCCAGCACTCGGGAGGCAGAGGTAGGAGGATCGCCGTGAGTTCTAGGCCATCCTGAGACTCCATAGTGAATTCCAGGTCAGCCTGGGCTAGAGTGAGACCCTACCTCGAAAAACCAAAAAAAGAAAAGAAAAAAGAAAAGAAAAGAAATATGAGTAGTGCAAGAGTAACTGAAGTTATAATTTAATTTTGATTAAGCCTAGCCATGATTAGCTATTGCCATATAGACAGTACCCAACTAGACTTTATTACATTCCTATTAGATTGAAAACCAGTTTTAAACTGTCTCATAGAGAACTTTGTGTACCAGACTGTATGCCAGTGTTCTGCAGTTTTAAAAATCCCTTCAGAGTAATTCTGTGGTAATTTTGGCACCTGTTTTCCCTTCTGCTTTTCTTCTCTTGGTTCTCCTCCTAGGAGAATTAAGCTTTTCGCCATTTTGATATTTTATTTATTTATTTATTTATTTATTTATTTATTTGACAGAGAAAGAGGGGGAGAGACACAGAGAGAGAATGGGTGCGCCAGGGCCTCCAACCAGTGCAAATGAACTCCAGACATGTGCGCCACCTTGTTCATCTGGATAGCATGGGTCCTGGGGAATTGGACCTGGGTCCTTAGGCTTTTCAGGCAAACGCCTTAACCACTAAGTCATCCCTCCAGCCCCTTTTCGCCGTTTTGTTTTATCTAGCCCATCCTGCAGCTCTTGGCCACAGGGAGATTATTAGAAAGCAGTGCATCAAGCTGGGCGTCATGGTGGTGCACACCTTTTATCTCAGCACTAGGGAGACAGGGGATCGCCCTGAGTTCGAGGCTGCCCTTAAATTACGTAGTGAAACCCTACCTCAAAACCTGAAAAAGAAAAAAAAAAGAAAAGGCAGTGAATCAGACACATTTACACTTGGGCTTTTTAGGAAGTCTGCCTATCCCAGGCTCACATCTATCACTTTCAAACCTATATGTAGGGACACATGTGCCACTAACGTTTGTTTGCCAGCAGTTATCTGTAGATGTTTTCCTTTAAAAAAAAAATTTTGTTTTTAGTTATTTATTAGAGAGACAGAGAAAAGTAGGCAGATAGAGAGAGGATGGGTGTACCAAAGCCTCTAGCCACTGCAGATGAACTCCAAACACATGCACCACCTTGTGCATCTGGCTTATGTGGGTCCTGGGAAATCGAACCTGGGTCCTTAGGCTTCACAGGCAAGTGCCTTAACCACTGCGTCATCTCTCCAACCCTATCTGTAGATACTTTTGAAAGCCACTGCCCTCTTCCATCTTAAGGTTTCAAATTAATGAAAGAAATGCCTTGCAAACTATATTGAATCATGAAGTATTTTCCCTATGAAGTACCTGTGAACCTTTGTCTAGATGTTTAATATGTGTGTAAAATAGTTATTCTTCGGACTGGGGAGATGGCTCATCAGATAGTAAGTGCTCACCACTTAAGCCTGAGTACCTGAGTTCAATTCCAGATCCCATGTAAAAAATGGAAAGCCATAGAGGGCTTCTGTAATGCCCACATGCTAATAGTGAGATGGGAGGCTGAGATGAGAATTTCCCAGAAGCTCATCACAAGGACAGCAGAGAAGAACAGCAGCAGAGTGAGATCTAGAGAGAAACTCCACCTCACATGAGTTGGAAAAGCAAGAAGCAGCCTGAAAGTTGTCCTCTGACCAACACGTGCACACACATACACAAAATATTTTTAACAAAGTTATTCTCTCCTTCGGTGATTTGAAGCCAACACTGACCTGAGTCTGCATGTATTTTTGTGTGTGGGTATGTGTGTTTATGTGTGGGTACATATTTGCACATGCAGGTGGAGACCAGAGGACAACTCTTTGAGACAAAGCTTCTCACTGGCCTGGAGCTCATCATTAGATTAGAATGGGTGGTTAGCAAGCTCCAGGGATTCACCCATCTCTACCTCACCAGCATTGGGATTACAGGCCCAGCAGTTATATGGGTCCTGGGGACCAAAGTCGGGTCCTTGTGTGTGTGAGGTGAACACTACCAACTCAACTGAGCTGCCTCCCCAGCCCCTGTGCATACCTTTTTGAATGACAGTTTTATGCTTCTTGCTATCGTCTTGCCATTAATCATTATCAGATGTTAATTGTTGTATCATCTGAGTCTAGAATTCTCAGCTAGTAAAATCAAATAGACTCTATCTGAATAAATCAACTGAAGTCATCAGAGCCCTATTTTAAAGTTATGTCCTTGGTTACTACACTGTATAACAGTGTAGGAGGCATTCCCAAAGGAGTCTTAGACTGAACTTTCCATCTTCCTTTCCATTTATTTATTTGGAAATAGAGAGAGATAGAAGAGAGGCAGACAGGAAGAGTGGGCATGCCATTACCTCCAGCTCTGCAAATGGACTCCAGATGCCTATGTCACTTTGTGCATCTGGCTTTACATGGATACTGGGGAATTGAACTCAAGTCATTAGGCTTTGCAGACAAGAGCCTTAACTACTGAACCATCTCTCCAGACTTCTGAACCTTCTGTCTTAATTACTTGACTTTGTTATTTAGAAATCCAGAACTAGTAGAATTTAAACTGTGTATTGCTTTGATAGTATGTATCACTGTCATCCCCAAGAAAGAACAGAAAAGAGGATTCTTTTTAAAATAACTTATATAATGAAATTTTATACTATAGCTATCATATTCAAAGGAAAAAGTAAAAAAAATGAAATATGAATATTGGTTAATTAGTAGGAGTTACTTCATTGCTTTGTTGGTTTTACCATGCAGGTTTGAGTTTACACACAAAAAACAGTCAGGTGGTGCAGGCCAGTTTGGAAAGGTGATAGGCGTGCTGGAGCCCCTGGACCCAGAGAACTACACCAAGTTAGAGTTTTCTGATGAAACATTTGGGGCAAATGTTCCAAAGCAGTTTGTGCCTGCTGTAGAAAAGGTAAATTTTATCAGTGTTTTGTTTTATTTTTACTCATTTTAAATCAATTGTTTGATACTATATAAAATGTTTTTATTACATTGTCACTGTCCTGATTCTTTGAACTATTAAGCTTTCTAGTAATTTAGAATCTTCAGTTAAGTTCAAGAGTTATTAATGCATGATCAATAATATGATCATGATGGGAAGTTATTCTCATAGTCATGAATTTAAAAGACTGGATTGATTATAATCAGCTATTCAAATGTATAGGCAGCCTTAGGGTTTTCAGAGTTTTAGTGTGTACTTTTGTAGCAGAATGATCATTAAGATTCCCAACATCTGGGTAGAGTTGTCACTTTTGTAACTGATTAATGTACTTGGTAAATGAAGGTTCAGAACTAGTTTTTAATTTATAAACTTAGAGTAAAACATGTAGACCTGCACCCTTCTCAAACTTGAAGTCAGACAAGATTGCAAGGCATTTACCTGGGAAATTCTGAAGGCCATTGCACATGTAAAAAGGTAGTGTTTGCTTCATTAGGGCTGTTGAACACTCTGAGCAGTTGTTTGTTTTTGTGGTCAACAGGTTATGATTTTGGTTTCAGAGGTAGGTAATGTTCTTATTTTAAGACAATGCCTTGCTGCCCACACACTTAATATCATGTGTCTCCACATTTCGTGAAGAGGAAGGAGAACCTACATATATTTCATCATACATAATTTGTAGTTTTGAAATGTCAGAAATGGAAAGTACTATATATGCAGCTATGACTGGATTGTAGGAGTTCCATATATTTCAGTGACTGAGTGAAAATGAAGTGTGAACTTTCAAACTGTATTCTTCAAATCTGTGCAGTTTATTTTATCAGTTATTCCTTACTGAAGCTGTCTTTTAAAACTGAATTGCATTTGGAAGAATGTAATTCCTCTTCTAGTTGGTTATGTAGTATAGTGACCTGCCAATGAAGCAAAGCAGCAGTGATGGGCATGTTAGTAAGATTCTGGGATGTGGTTTTTTCTTACAGTATACCATAATTTTGCCTTTTCTCTGTTTCCTCACTGTGAAATTAAAATCACACTGCCTCTGTAATGTAATTATTAGAGTTAAGTCATTCCTGACACTGAAGTTATAGACAAGTGATTATTTTATCAGCACTCTTAGCCTCCAGCTGGCCTACACCTTTAGGTAATAATATACCTCTAGGGAATTACTCATCTAGATGTCACAGTAATGAAACTTATATAGGAAAAATACTGAACTTCTTCAAAATTCTTTGAGGGATGACATAAACAGCATGCATCACAAGAAACAGTGCACTTCTGAACAATGAACTGTTTGGGCATTGTGGCTGTTGCTCTATAAGTGATTTTACTCATTGAAGAAGTTGTGCTCATTTGTTAATAGGGGTTTTTGGATGCCTGTGAGAAGGGCCCCCTTTCTGGTCACAAGCTCTCTGGGCTCCGGTTTGTGCTGCAAGATGGAGCACACCACATGGTTGATTCCAATGAAATCTCTTTCATCCGAGCTGGAGAAGGTGCTCTTAAACAAGGTATGCTGTGTCCTCCTAGCACCCACCAGATCTGTTTTTCCTATTAGACCCTCAGAGATTCAGAGGGCAGTACCGGTTTTAATCTCTACCGGGAGCACTGGGTACCACAGCCAGAGGATACAGTAACAGACAAGTATGTATAGAGTTGAAGTGAAGGTAGACTACTACATTTTCTTTCTTGCCAAAAACAAGGCCTACCTTGTTCTTCTAACTTAGCTGTTGCTGCTGCTACCAGACAAGTGAGTCCAGATGAAATTTTTTAAGCATATCATTTGTGCATATACCTTTGGAGTAGCCCCATCCATCCATCCACCCATCCTTCCCTCCGTCCCATAGAGCTGTAAAGGAGAATGTTTCTATTTAACTAATAAATTTAACTTTTCTGTTTTGTTTTGTTTTGCTTTTAAACCCAGCCTTGGCAAATGCCACATTATGTATTCTTGAACCTATTATGTCTGTGGAAGTTATAGCCCCAAATGAATTTCAGGGACCAGTAATTGCAGGAATTAATCGGCGCCATGGGGTCATCACAGGGCAAGATGGAATTGAGGACTATTTTACACTGTATGCAGATGTAAGTACTGTTGGTTATTAAAAGCCTTGGACTTATTTTTGTTTTTATTTGGTATTATTTGTTTGCTTTGTTTGTTTATTTATTTGAGAGCAACAGAAAGAGGAAGGTAGAGAGACAGAATGGGCGTGCCAGGGCCTCCAGCCACTACAAACGACGCATGTGCTACCTTGTGCATCTGGCTAACGTGGGTCCTGGGGAATCAAGCCTCGAACTGGGGTCCTTAGGCTTCACAGGCATGCACTTAACCGCTTAAGCCATCTCTCCAGTCCTGTTTGTTTGCTTTTGAGAAAAGGTCTTACACTGTAGCTGAAGCTTGCCTAGAACTCAATATGTAGTCCATATTGGCCTTGAACTCACTACAATCCTCTTGGCTCTGCCTTCTGATTGCTGGAATTACAGATGTGCCTTACTTTTTTTTTCTCCTTAAAAGGAAGGCAGTAAGTAAGCTTTTGCTTTTGGAAATTATAAAGCAAATTGACACATTTTGCCTTTTAAGTTTATCGTTTCTATTTTTGTGGCAGTGTTTGTAATTGCTTAGATCAACCCTTATGTGCAAACGCTAAAAATCAGGTTCACTGTATCTTGGCCTTCGGTGCATTTGCTATTTTCTTAGATAAAATTATTTTTCTTTTTCATTTTAGCTTTATTTATATAGCCACTTTATCATGTTATCTCTGATTGACAAGGATGGTGTTTAATTCCCTTACCTTTACCTGTCTTGACATGATCACATTACACAGCATCCCCAACAAGACACTGCCATCAGTAAAATACCCACAGAGGGTTGGTGCCACCCAGCACTACAGCACATGCCAGCACGATTGCTTCCAGGGCTCAGTCCCCAATACCACCAAAGGGAAAATAGTATTTAGTGGAAACTCATTAATATTATTGTAGAAAACATTTTTGAATGGTAGAAAGCAGTGTGGGGATGAGGAGGGAAGGCTATCAATGTTGTCTGCTCTGTGAACCTGAAAGATTTGGTTTCTAGTTGTGTCTGTCAAAGGAAATAATTTTCAAATATGGTTTCAAATGGAATAATACACAAGTGATTTTAATTCTTTTGAACATAAAGTTGTCCATAGAAACCTAAATCTAAGGCACTAAATGGCTAATACATCCCTCTGTTTTTCTCAAATGTTTCAACAAATATTGCTGAAATATCTCTGTTTTTTTAGGTTCCTCTAAATGAGATGTTTGGTTATTCCACTGAACTTAGATCTTGCACAGAGGTAAGCAACCTTAAAATGGAATCTGAACTTCAGTATAGTCCTGTTCAAAAGAGCACCCTGTAAAATAGTTGAGTTTGTGAAATCCTGGCTCTACATAACTTGCTAGTTGTAAACAAGTATCCCTGTTTTTCTTTTGAACTAGGGAAAGGGAGAATACACTATGGAGTACTGCAGATATCAGCCGTGTTTACCATCCACACAAGAAGACCTCATTAATAAGTATTTGGAAGCTACAGGTCAACTTCCTGTAAAAAAAGGAAAAGCTAAGAACTGACTTTACTTATTGGAGTCACTATAATAGAATCTACAAGGGATAGAAGTGATTTAAGAATCCTGAAAAACATTTTGGAAGTCCTACTATTTCACAAAAATATATATATATAAAAGTAAATCTATGTGTATTTCAATTGTATTTACCATTTTTATAGTTTATTGAAAGACTTGAAGTAAAATAAGATCGTTACTGAAATGCATCTGATATTTATTTAAGGGAAGAAAGACTAATTTCAGTTTAGAATGTGTGTAGATTTACTTTCCAAATTGTTTGAGTCAGGGACTGGCTGTGTAGCTGAGGCTAGCCACACTCACAATCCTCCTGCTGAGTGCTGGAATTATGCGTGGGCAGCACCATGCCCAAGTGCCCAGTTATTTTATTTTTTTTATCGTGAGGATTTCCAATAGAGAAAAGTTGGGGAAGCAGTACAAGAATACAGTAAACAATTTTATAACAGTTTATCAAATAATTTGCTATAGTCTGTGTCTCATACATTGTCTTAGAAGTTATTTTGCTGAAGAACCTGACATTGCTTTGAGTGTCAATGAGCAGGCTTTTCTGTTTAACAGTGGAATCCTTGTGATCTTTCTAGATCTTCATTGGATTGTTAAATACTAGCAACATTTCTAGCTCACATGTATGGCTGATTGCTCCAATTTATGGCTTCTGCAAATTTATACTCTGTTTTAGGAGCACAGCCTTATGCTATATAAAAATTCTTAAATACACTGTTCTTATTTATGTTCATAGTCTGATAAAATATAATTGCTTAACCTTTAAGTTTGGCCAAACAGGACAGATGACTGAATGGGTGCAATATGGCAAGTCTGTTTGGGGGGAAACCAACCACTCTCTAATTGGACTGGGAAGCCTGCTCCATGGGAGGGAATACATGTCTGTTACTGAAAGCCTAATTAAAAGCCTATGGCAGGGGAGGTCATAAGCCCTAGAAGTATAACTCCTGCTCTTATATGGCCAAATGCCCTATAAAGTTCATACCCATATATTAATGCTTCTATCACTTTTGGTTTGAGAAGCTTCTCTTTTCAGATGGGTGGTGACCACTGGGATGACCTAAAAGGCACCGCAGTGCCGAGAAGTGACAGAGGAGTATTCAGCACTGAAACATCTCTATCATATCTTCCAAGGCTCAGGAACCATCGCAGAAGAGGTGGCAGGAAGAAAGTAAGAGCCAAAGGAAGGGTATGACCGATGGCTTATGATGCAGTCGGTCAGATACAAATTGCTTTTGATATCCATGACCTCACAGTGCCTAGCACTACCTTCACAAGAACCTCATAATAGGAGGAAAAGATGATGACATCAAAATAAAAGAGAAACTAATTGAGAGGGGGAGAGGATATGATGGAAAGTGAATTTGTGAAGGGGAGATAGGGGGAGGGGAGAGAATTATGGTTGATTATAATTATGAAAGTTGTCAATAAACGTTTAAATATGTATATGTATATACATATATTATTGCTGCCCAATTGGTTCATTTACATGGTAAATGGTGGTTGTTGAATTTGAGTCTATTAGAATTTATCATGTAGTATATTCTTTGAAATTGTGAAAGGACAGATGTTAAGCTTTTGTGTTCAGAAGTTAGATTTTCTCATGCTGTCCTATCATCTTGTTTCAAATTTCTTCATCCAAAAAAATTGAGTGATGCCATATTCATATCTTAGCTTCCCTTAGTATATTACCTGTATTAGATGATAGAAATAAATTATTTTAATTTATTTTGGTTTTCTCTTTCTTTTCTTCTTTCAAGTCCAGCTCTTTTGGTTTTCTTGATTTATAGATTTTACTTTATAATTTAAGGATCCTAGGAGAAAATATTTTCATAGAATTTAGCAGTCAATTTGGCTATTAAGAATAGTCAAGGGGCTCAGATAGCTTAGCGTTTAAGGCATTTGCATGTGACGCCAAAGGACCCAGGTTCGATTC
Organism: Dipus sagitta; assembly: GCA_036346955.1. NCBI lineage: Eukaryota > Metazoa > Chordata > Mammalia > Rodentia > Dipodidae > Dipus > Dipus sagitta. Next base: position 67,006,978 of record CM070781.1, read on the forward strand.
CCCATTACCCACATAAGCCAGATGCACAAGGTGGCACATGCATCTGGAGTTCATTTGCAATGGCTAGAGGTCCTGGTGTGCCCATTCTCCTTCCTTCCCTCCCTCCCTCTCTCTCTCAAATAAACTTTTAAAAAATAATCAAAATAATAAATTTGGACATGTTTTTGAATTTGTTGAATATTCTGGCTATAAAGTTATAGCATCAAGAAAGATTCTAAGTATCTATTATCAGCATTTCATCAGCAGTGATGTCCTTCCACCTGCCACAGGAAACACACATATGAGCATAGAGGACATCCAGTGTTCCCATCTAGCCTCCACACAGGCATGCACAGAGCCCATGCATCTGCGTACCCATGCACCACACATGCAAAAAAGTTGCCCATTTCAACTTCTACATAGTCATGGTCCCTAAAATGCTTGCAGGTGGTTCCAGCATGCACTCAGTGTTAAAGATCACTGAGGTCTTACTGCATGAGACCCAGGACAGAAAATTAATTATGTCTGCAGCTCACATGTCTCATGTCATGTTGATGCTCTGTGATATTAGAGTTTGGGCTGCTGGCTCTTCAAATGATGACTGGTTTTAAAGACATCAAGTTTTCTGTTCTCGAGAGATAGCCTAAGATACCTTAAGGTGCTTGCCTTCAAAGCCTAAGGACCCAGGTTCAGTTCTCCAGAACCTGTGTAAGCCAGATGCACATGGTGACATATCTGAAGTTCATTTGCAGTGGCTAGAGGCCCTGACACACCCATTCATTCTCTCTCCCTCTTGTAAATAAATAAATAAAAATAAAATATAAATAAATGTTTAAAAAGTCAAGTTTTCTATTTTTCCTATCTGCTTACACTAAGATTATAGTTTGTGAAATCAATAAAATGTAGATAGTTCTAGGGCTGAAGAGATTGCTCAGTGGTTAAGGCACTTGACTGCAAAGTGTAAGGAGCCAGGTTTGATTCCCCAGGACCCACATAAGCCACTTGCACAAGGTGGCATATGAGTCTGGAGTTTGTTTGCAGTGGCTAGAGTCCCTGGCGTGGCCATTCTCTCTACCTGGCTCTCTCTCTCAAATACATAAAATATTTTTTTTTAATTTAGATCTGAAATTTAGTATTTATTTTAATGTTTCTCAAATATTTGTTAGTCTTAACTTTGGCAGCCCAGGAAGGAGTAAATTATGACATGTTGGAATGTGTTCCTTGTAGAAGATGGCTGTTTGCATTGCTAAAACTAAATTGGAAAGTTGTCTTCAGATTAATAACACAGCAATTCATCATTGAATAAGTTAATTGTTTTCACAGAAACTTTATGTAGCTTTTCTTTACTTATCCCTTCACATATGTACCAGGCAGGATATTAGGTGGCAATTATACTTTGAAAGTTAGGAAAGGTCACAGGACACAGAATCAGAAGTTTCCAAACAGAAAAGTTAGTGTGATAAAGGGAGACTGGAGAATTTTCCATCAGCTCTTAGCAGGAACAGCAGAGCCAGAATGAGAAAATATGCCTCAGATTAACTGTCAGGGTAATGAAAAGAGGGCTTAGGGAATTTAGTTTTACATTCCATGCCAAGATGGATAAAATGCTTGCTCTTTTGTTAGCTAGGGAAATCAATGTCAATAAAATCAAGTTAGCAGTGTTAGAAAAGGTGTTCTAATGATGTGATTGAGCAACTTTTAGTTTTAACTTTGGTGGTCTTATAAATTAGATAATTTTGTGTACTGTTTGTATGTAATTCTTCATAATCTGTCATGCTGAAATAAGTCTAAGGGTTACTTAGAATTATTGGTCACATTTGTGAGCTTAATTTCACAAGTAGCAAATGCCTTCTTGAGAATAAGATCTTAGAGAAGCCGAAACTCTGTAAAGGTCCTTTTCTAGTTTGTAATGTTATTAAAGAATAAAAGATACTGAGTGTACTTTACTAATGCTGTTTTTGATGTTTATATTTTCGTGTGTGTGTGAATGCAGGCAGTGTATGTGCAGAGGTCAGAGCACAACTTTCACGTGTCAGTCCTCACCTTCCACCTGCTTTAAGGCGTAATCTCACAGTCTTCACTGCTACTTGGACCAGGCCCACTAGCCTCAGAACTTGTGGCAGATTCTCCTGCCTCTGACTGGAATTAGAAATGTCTTCCACTGGTGTCTGGTTGTTTTTCTAGGGGTGATGGGGTTCCAAGCTCAAGTACTCACGCTTGCATAGCAAGCATTTTACCCAGTGAGTCATTTCCCTAGCCCCATCCTGGGACCTATTTTCAAAGATCCTTAGGGAACTTCTTAGAAGAATTTCACTTGATTTTGGTTAAGTTTTTATTTATTTGAGAGAAAGAGGCAGAGAGAGTGAGGGGGGGAGGGAGAGAGAGAGAGAGAGAATGGATATATCAGGGTTTTCACCTGCTGTAAATGACCACACACATGTGCCACCTTGTGCATCTGGCTTATGTGGGTCCTAGGGAATTGGACCTGGGTCCTTTGGCTTCACAGGCAAGTGCCTTAAACCACTAAGCCATCACTCCAGCCCAGCAATGTTGTTGTAAATAGAAAAATAAATAATTTGATCTGTTTTTAATTTTGTAAGAATCCCTGTCTAAATTCTTTTTGTATAAGCTTTTCCAATGATCTAACAGTGCAGATGAAATCATAGCCACCTGTGTAGTTACTTTTGTCTTCCAGAGACATGGATATGGAGCAGTACACTGTGTATGGAAATTTTGAGGCAACAGCAGCAAGGCACTGTAGCATTGCTAAGCTGGGGTGTTGAGTATCTTATAGTAACTGCATTTTTAGCCTTCAATATTTTCAACTCAGGATGGGCCTAATGTGATATCACCCCATTGAAAGTCAGGGCACATCAGTGTACTATTTTAAGGTTTATGCTCCCTAGTCAATTCCTGGTCAAGGGACACTGACATATGTATTTCATTACATTATAATTTTGAGGGGCAAATGATGGCAGCATTTCCTGGATCAATTCTTCCTGCTTTGAAAAGGTACCTCGCTGAAATGGATTATGGTACATAGTCTGTTGGCTTTTATAGACTCCTTGGGCCAGCATGTCTTATAAATAAAACTTGTAGGGCTGGAGAGATGGCTAAGCGGTTAAGCACTTGCCTATGAAGCCTAAGGACCCTGGTTGAGGCTTGATTCCCCAGGACCCACGTTAGCCAGATGCACAAGGGGGCGCATGCGTCTGAAGTTCATTTGCAGTGGCTGGAAGCCCTGGCGTGCCCATTCTCTCTCTCTCTCTCTCAAATAAATAAATAAAAGTGAACAAAATTTAAAAAATAAAAATAAAAAAAAAATAAATAAAACTTGTAAATGTGGACTACCCTTTCAGTTGCATTGGTGTTTCCCTTAATGCCATTTGCAGAAGCTTTGTGATGTGGGACTCAATTGTCTGTGGGAACTCAGCACAATTAAACTCTAGACGCTTGTGCAACCTTGCACTTACCTCACCTTTGTGCATCTGGCTTACAATCTGGGGAGTCGAACATAGGTTCTTAGGCTTCGCAGGCAAGTGCCTTAAATGCTAAGCCATGTCTCCAGTCCCAGTCCCTTTCTTGATTTGAGCAGCAGTTCCTGGTCTATCTGCAGCATGAACTGATTGATGGATTTTACAGGTCAGGATGGAAATTCTAAGGACCATGCATGGACTGCTCAGCCTTGGACAATTTGGCATCCACATACTCAGCTGAACACATATAATTGAAAAACAGCAATCACATGTTGAATCCCAGGCTTTCTTGGTTACTGGAATGCCTAGACCCTTGTGTTCATGCTATAGTAATGGCCTTGTCTAGTAGAGTCATTTTGTCTAGAATTTGATATATAAGCTCTAGCATCCTGGTGGCTCATATTGATTGTGTAGTTATGGTTAAGTACTGCTATGGTTAGTAGACTGTGTGTGTGTGTATATGTATGTATATATACATATATGTATATGTATATATACACATACGGTTACTCTGCGTTGTCATATATACACAAGCAGATCTTTTCCTTTTTAAAGCTTTTATTTATTTATTTGAAAGCAAAAAAGAGGTGGGTGGGGGTTGAGGGATAGAATGGGCACTCCAGGACCTCCAGTCACTGCAGATAAATTCCAGATGCATGTGTACCCTTATGCTTATTTATGTGGGTCCTGGGGAATCAAACCTGGGTCCTTTGGCTTTGAAGGCAAGCGCTTTAACTGCTAAGCCATATCTCCAGCCCCAAACGTTTTTTTTTTCTTTTAGAAATTACTAAGCTTTGTTGTTGGTGGCATAGCTGATCCTTCCTCAGTTCCAGAAGCTTCTTCTGGGGCTTGTAGCTCTTGACAATGATACTTCACTTTCAGTGGTTTGCCAGGGTACCAGACCAAGTGAATACGACAAGGAATGATTTCCTAGAAAATAAAGTTCTAAATATTACAACCTGTAAAAACTGAAGGTAAAAACAATTGGACTTGCAATTTTATATTTTACCTGTGTTGAGAATTCATGAAGTAGAGCAGTATAATCAAAATCAATTGCACCATCATTAGTTTTCTACAGGAAGAAAATAAGCATTAAAATAATGCATACTATGGTTGTATTATATGTGCTCAGAATTTGGAAGCCTGGGCCCCACATGTTCTTATGGAAGGTGCCGCACTTCCCTGCTGCATGTTAGATTGCAGCCTCACTTTGATAGCATTCTGCTTCAACTAGAAGTGGATTCTTATTTTGGTTTTATCACTCAGTTCTATGGCTGGATATCTTACACCTTTTCTCTCTGATATTTATAGTTTTTTTAGGGAGGCTGAAGTCAGTGAAAATAGGGATAACTTGTCAGCAACCTTAGAATCTAAAGTCTATAAAGTACTTCTAATTGTTAGCCCTACAATACTAGGCAGATAAACAAGATTAGGGGAAAGGCTGTGTGCTGGGTACTTGATACCTATACCTATGTGGTTCTCCTGTGGATCTCACTATCTGGTTTGACAGGAGAGGTGGGTTGAGGTATACAGCTAGCACGTGACAAATGGCAGACCCAGACCTGCCTAACCCCACACTGTCCATTCATATGACATGAAGCTCTGCTGTAGTGTTTCTACTGCCTGGCATTAGCTAATTTGATAGATGCTTTGGAAGGCAATAATTGTCCTCACTCCTTTTATTGATTTCTGTAAATTTTATCAGTGATTAACTCCATTTTCTATTTTCTTCTTGATATTTCCTTATTTCGTTGTATGTCAGGGTGCTTGCTCTTTCTTTACTAATATTTTTTTAACCCAGTTTGGGATATAATTTTAGCCTTATACCAGGTTTTCAATGGGACTCCTGAAGAATTTTTAAAAGCAAAATGAGCCAAAAATAACTTGATGTTGGGTTTTGTCTTCTCTTTTCCCACACAGTAGAGATCTTCACAAACCAGGAAATGTGTAATTAGTGAGGATGTGACCAGCCTGGCAGGAGTGAAGACATCCTAGAAGCAGTTACGCTATCAGACTTGAAACAATGGACCCAAACAAATGACTTTTCCCAGGAGTCTTATGCTGGAAGAAAGAAAAGGCAGAGGCCCTGATAGCAGCTAGGGAGGGAAAGCTTGTCTCCTAGAAAGAGATTTTGTTCATTATAATAGCTTACATCTTACAGGAGAGGCCGAAGCCCAGATAGTTTGATGTGTTTTTTTGAGAGTGTGTGAGATAGGGAGAGTGTGTATGTGTGTGTCACCATGGTCACTGCAAATTAATTACAGGCTCTTGTACCACTTTTTGCATCCAGCTTTATTTGAGTGACTGAGGAGCTGAACCCAAGGCAGGCAGGTTTTGCAAGCAAGCACCTTTAACCACTAAGCCATCCCTTGCCCTGTTATTCAAATTTAAACTTCTATATGGACCCTGAAAATGTACTAGTTGGAGGTGGATCACTGGACCTTTTTTTCCTCTTTCCAGTGTGGCCACATAGAATAAGCTACCTTTTTCTCCTTTTCACTATTGTGTTTTTAATTCACCTATTGTGGATGGGTATCCACACCCAGCTTGTTATGACTTATGAGGGCCCAGGCTCTGAGCCTAAAACCTCCCATAACAAGGAGGTGCTGCAGGAAGAAGATACAAGAGGGTGATGAGCCAGAAGTAGACTTTACCTATTGTGTGGTACCTTCCTTACATTGGTGTGCTTCTCTCCTGCCTGGCAGTATGCACTGAATGTTCAAATGTCTAGGGCATAAGCCTTCAAGTAAGAGAATTGTCAGAGAAAATTTAGTGTCTCCTTTATAAGAGTTACCTGAGCTTCCAGTAATAGCCCTTTGCAACCAGAGTATGCAACCAACCAGGATTAGAAAACCTTTTTTTTTTTTTTTTTACAAATTGTACTGGAAATATAGGGACATTCCTCTCGTCAATAAAAATAAACTACTTACATAGTATTTGCATTGTAAATAGGTAATCTATAAATGATTTAGAGTATACAGAAGTGTGGAGTTTATATGCAAATACTATGCAATTTTATATAAGTGAAGTATTTGTTGGAACCAATTCCCAACAAATGTGAGAGGGTGACTATTACTAGTCTGAAATTATGTTAGAAGGTGTATTTGGTCTTGGCTGACCTTCATTTGGTGACTCTTGATGTTGGGAAGAAATGGTTATCTGTCCCAAGATAATCCACACCAGCTGGCTGGTGTTGGGTTAATTTAATTGTCTGGGACTTTGGTGCTGTCTGTGCATATGTTGGCCTGTATTCTTAAAATTCAAAAACTGTGTTTACTTACAACCCTATTTTTTAGGACAGTCCTTATTCTGCGTTTGAAAGCAGCATCTTTCCTTATTATTTGTTTTTCTAAATTGTTTTGTATGTGTAGTCTGTGTGCATGTATGAATGCATGCATGCTCATATGGGTATGGATGTATGAATGTGTGTAGGTGCACATGTATGTGAAGGCCAGAGGTAACACTGTCTTCCTCAGTTACATTCCAGCTTAGTTTTTGAAACCTGTAGCTTACTTACTCTGCAAGACTAACTTGCCAGCAAATACTAGGGATCCTCCTGTCTCTACCTCCCTAGTGCTGAGATGACAGGTACCACTGTACCTGACTTTTATATGGGTATTGAGGGTTCAAACTCAGATCTTTAAAAAAAAATTTTAATTTTTTTATTTACAAGATGACTGAGAGATAGAGAATGAGAATGGGTACACCAGGGTCTCTTGTCACTGCTAACAAATTCCAGATGCATGCACCACTTTGTGCATCTGACTTTACTTGGGAATTGGGGAATCAAACCTGGGCAGTTAGGCTTTGCAAACAAATGCCTTTAACCTCTGAGCCATCTCTCCAGCCCCAAACTCGGATCTTCATGATTGTATGACAAGAACTTTATGAAGTTTTTTGAGACAGGGTCTCATGTAAACTGGCCTTGAATGCTATGTAACTTAGGCTGCTCTTGAAGCCCTGATCTTCCTGCTTCTACCTAAGTTCTGGGATTATAAGTATGTGTCACCATGCCTAGCTTTGAACGCAGCATTTCTGAAGGAAACTCTAGCAACCTCCAGATTTTAGACAAAGAGACGGCTTAGCTCCCACTCCAGATGACAAATGATTCTGCTATAAACAGGGTGCTTCCCATTTGTAATGCAAAAGTAATTATTACAATACATGGGAACCCTGTACCTTTTGACCATCCTTAACAAAGTTATTGAAAGGGACCTTACATCATTTCTTTTTTTTAAATTTTTTTTATTTGTTTATTTGAAAGTGACAGACAGAGAAAGAGGCAGAGAGAGAGAGAGAGAGAATGGGTGCGCCAGGGCCTCCAGCCACTGCAAATGAACTTCAGTCGCGTGGGCCCCCTTGTGCATCTGGCTAACGTGGGTCCTGGGGAATGGAGCCTTGATCAGGGTCCTTAGGCTTCACAGGCAAGAGCTTGACCGCTAAGCCATCTCTCCAGCCCCTTAATCGTTTCTTATATATAGATCCTTCTTCTAAGAGGAGGGGCCTTAAAACCATCCAGAAAGCACATCACAGTGCAGAACTGCAGAAGAGGACAACCCACCTCCCAGTCTGGTCTGCCCTCGCCAGGTCAAGCTGTGCCAGGAAGTCATCACTTTTAATATTCGGAAATGATCTTTTTGGCTTCATTCAAACCATCACAAATGCCAAATCCTTGTAGTCCAAATTGATGGTGATTATTTATTTATTTATTTATTTATTGGTAACTCATTGCTTTCATCTTCCTGGAAACAGTGTGAACTCTTCTGTTTGTTCCCTTTTGCTTCAGACCCACCCTCCTGCCTCACCTCCAAAGACAGATAGTGTTGCTTCTTTCGGGTCATTCTAAAAGCTAAGCGCAGGGAATTGAAACTCGGTCTTTTCCCTTTGACCCACTTTTCTGACAGGCTTTGTTTATTGATGGATATGAGTTTATAAGCTTATACTTCCTTACCAATTACGTTAAATGGTGAGTGCAAGCCAGGCATGGTGGCGCACACCTTTAATCCCAGCACTAGGGAGGCAGAGGTATGAGAATCGCCATGAGTTTGAGGCCGTCCTGAGACTACTTAATAATGACTGTTTCCAGGTCAGCCTGGGCTAAAGTGAAACCCTACCTCAAATCCCCCCCCCTAAAAAAAAGGAGAGTTCAACCCTGAGTATAAAGATCATAACTCTTCCCTAACCCCCAAAGTTTTCAGGAAAGTTGGACCCCTGTGCTTTTCTGAAGCCCTCTAGTCACTTCCTGCCTTCAAGCTATCTTGGATTTATCAGGCCTCCCACCCCATTGTTGGTCTCCAGAATACTTCTCAGACCTGCTTTTCATGACTTAAAGACCATTGCTTGTTCTACCTGTTGATTACATTGTTTCTGTTACTTTACTGAAAGATCATGGAAATCTCTGGTGGCCAGAGAACAGAAGAATTTGAAAATATGTGAATATCTGCATATTGCATAAGTAAACTTTAAAGAGAACTCTAAGCTATGGTACTTGCAACTGGATTCCCCACTGCATCTGTGATTCAAGTTTATGGTACTTTCAAGGGCTTCCATGGATTTGCCAGTCCTCATTTAATAAGCAGTAGGAGATAAATTGATTTACTTCAAGTGACCCATCAAGGCAGTTGGATATTAATACTTTACTTACCTAAAAACTCAAACTTGGGCCTGGAGAGATGGCTCAGTGGTTAAAGCACCAGGCTTTGCAGGCAAACACTTGTAACCACTGAGCCATTTCTCCAGCCCTCAACACTGTCTCTTACCCTCACTCTGAGATGATGACTACATTTCTTTCACTAAGAAAACCTACACTGACATCTACCCATGGGCTGTTTACTGCTTTCCCTCCAGGTGAACTATATTCCGGTCTGAGATCTAGTTACAAGGGCACAGGCTTCAATCCTTACACAACATTTTTCCCTCTGTCTGTACCATGGCTTGTGATCTTTCCCACTTAGTGGCTTTGAACACCGTCCACACGGGCATGATTCCAGCCCAGCTCTTTCTCTTATGACTAGAGGACTATACAGATTCTCTTCTTGCCACAAATGAAGACAGTTTTTTTCTAAATTTGTTTCCCTTGTGGTATTCTCAAATCAACTGATGAAAACTATTTCTAGGGGCTAGGGAAATGGTTCAGAGGTTAAAGCTGTTTGCTTGAAAAGCCTGCCAGCCCAGCTTCAATTCCTAAGCCAACCCCAAAAGCCTGATGCGAAAAGTGGCAGGAAGCCCGGGCTTGCCCCCTCAACACATACATGCAGGCACACAAGCCAAGAAAAATTTTTTTGTAGGTTCAGACCCACATCCTGACTTGTCCTCAGTTCATCATTTTCTAATATGATATCAGTATCCAATCTGTGAGCACACATTGTCAAGTCTACCAGAATCCAAACACAATCATCCCCTCCACTGCTGCCACCAGCAGGCCTTGCACACATCACTCCTTCCCTGGTCCTTCTGCTTCCTCCCTCATCTCCCTGCAGTCTGCTCAACTAGACAGCTGTTACAATCCCATGTAAGTCACATCATGTCATGCCTATTAAAAACCTTCTAAAAGAATAAAGACAACACCCTTCTGATAGCCTCCTAGGGCATTACATGAATGGATGACCTCCACTTGCCTGCCATTTCATCTCATTTCCCAGCATAGTCCCTTTGTCTACTCTAGTCACACAGCCTCGTTCCCCTTTCCCAACCCATCTACATTGCTGCCTCGCATTCCTCTAAAACCCTTTTACAGAGACACAGTTCACTCTTAATGCCATCTAGCTTCTGTTCCCATGTCACCTTTGCTCATATTAGTCTTTAGAGTCTAAAGTTTACCATTTCATGTGTAGTCAAAGACAATTCTCCACTAATTTGGCTCAGAGAAGCCAAAAGTTTGGACACCTCTGCTTGGGACTAGGTAAGTGATCATTCTGTCCAGGCTATCCTCTTGTTCCCTGCTTTAGTTCCCTCTACTGCACTTCCCACCTTGGACACATGCTTCCTAGTTTAGTAGCTCACTGTCTTTCTTAACATCTCTCACTAGAATTATCTCTGTGAGGTCTACAATGTTGTGTTTCTATGCTCACGGTTATACCCTCAGTTCTTAAAACAATTCCTGGTCCAGTGTAGGAACTCAAATATTTTCTGAATGAGTGGCTGGAGAGACAGCTCAGTGGTTAAGACACTTGCCTACAATGCCTAACGACCAGGGTTTGATTTCCCAGTACCCACATAAAGCCAGATGCACAAAGTTAGGCATGCATCTGGAGTTCATTTGCAGTGGCTGGAGGCCCTGCTATGCCAATTCATTCTTATTCTCTCTCTGCTTGGAAATAAATAAAATATCAAAAAAATTAAAGAAATGGGGCTGGAGAAATGGCTCAAAAGCTAAGGTGCTTGCCTGTAGAGCCTAATGATCTTGAGTTCAATTCCTCAGTAAGCAGGTAAAGCCAGATGCACAGAATGGCAAGTATGTGCATCAGGAGTCCATTTGCAGTGACTAGACCCTCATGGGCCATTCTCTCTTGTCTCTCTCTCTCTCTGCTTGCAAATAATTAAATAAATATTTTTTAATTAAAGAAATATATTTTCTGCATGAATGAAATGCAATTAAAATTCTTGCTATGAAACATAAGTCAGGGCATAGTAGAAGGAGAAGAAATTCACTTCAAAGGCATAACAGGTATTTTCAACAAAATCAGAAGAAAACTTCCCTCAAGTAGGGAAAGTGATGCCAGTACAGATACAAGAAGCCTATAGAATGCCAAACAGACAAAATCAGGAAGGAACCTCTCACAAGGAACCTCTCACCGTCATATTATAATTAAACTACAAAACACACAAACCAAAGGAAATATATTGAAAGCAGTTAGAAAAATCAAGTCACATACAAAGGCAAGCCTATGAGGATAACAGCAGTTTACTCAACACAAACTTTAAAAGCTAGAAGGGCTTGGAATATTGTATTCCAAGTTCTAAAAGATAACAGCTGTCAACTAATACTACTTTATCCTGCAAAGCTATCCATTCAAATAGACGGAGAAATAAGGACATTGCACAACAGAAGCAGGCTAAAGGAATATACGAAGACCAAACCAGCTGTACAGAAAATACTTAAGGATCCTCCATGCTGAAGAGAAAGAAAAGCACACACATAAGAAACGTGGAAAAAACAAACCATACTCAAATATGTAATACAAGAGACCAAAGGCAAAACCGGAGGAACTACAAAACAAGAAAAATGGCAAAAATAAATACACATTTTTCAATAATAACTCTTAATATCGGTGGCCCAACCAAAAGACACAGGTTTGCAGACTGGTTTATAAAACAGGATGCTTCAATTTGTTGCCTCCAAGAAACTCACCTTTCCACAAAAGAGGTACACTATCTTAACATGAAAGGTTGGAAAATGGTGTTTCAAGCAAATGGGCCTAGAAAACAAGCAGGTGTGGCTATCCTAATATTGGACATGGTAGACTTCAGACCAACATTAGTTAGAAAAGATAAGGAAGGTCATTTTGTATTAATTAAAGGAACACTACAACAGGAGAAAATTACAATCCTACACATATATGCACCTAACATGGGGCCTCCCAATTTCATCAAACACTATTAGAACTAAGGTCACAGATAACACCAAACACAGTTGTAGTGGGTGACTTCAACACCCCACTTTTATCAATTGGCAGGTTATCCTGGCCAAAAAAAAAGAGATGCATCTGTTGTAATGAGGTCTTAGAACAAATGGACCTAATAGATATCTACAGAGTATTTCACCCAAATGCTGAAGAATACACATTCTTTTTCAGCAGCACATGGAAATTCTCTAAAATAGACCATATATTAGGATACAAAGCAAATCTTAACAAACACAGGAAAATTGAAATAATTCCTTGCACTCCATCTGATCACAATGGGATTAAGCTACAAAGCATAAACAAAATCATGGAAACTAAACAATACATTACTAAATGATGAATGGGCCAATAATGAAATCAAGAAGGAAATAAAAAGATTCATAGAATCAAATGATAACAAGAACACAACATATCAAAATCTTTGGGACACAATGAAGGCAGTCGTAAGAGGGAAATTTATAACTATATTAAAGGCCTATATTAAGAAATTACAAAGGTTGCAAGTAAACAATGATGCACCTTAAAGCCTTGGAAAAAGAAGAACAAGGCAAATCAAATATCAGGAGACTGGAAGAAATAAAGATTAGGGCAGAAATTAATGAAATAGAAACAAACCAAAAAAATCCAAAGAATAAATGAGTTGCTTCTTTGAAAGGATAAACAAGATTGATAAACCCTTAGCAAATCTAACCAAAAGAAAAGAGACACAAATTAATAAAATTAGCGCTGAACAAGGCACCATCACAACATATACCAGAGAAATGCAAATATCATAGGGACATACTATAAGAACATATACTCTACTTAGTTTGAAAATCTGAAAGAAATGGAGGATTTCCTTGATTTATAATCACTTAAATAGACCTATAGTAAGCATGGAGATCCAAGCAGTTATAAGACCTCCCTACTAAAAAAGGTCCGGGCCCAGATGGATTCAGTGGTGAATTTTACCAGACCTTCATGGAAGAACTAACTACAATGCTTCTCAAACGTTTCCATAAAATAGAAAAAGGAAGGAGTGCTACCAAAATCTTTCTATGAAGCCAGCATCATCTTGACCAAAATTAGACAAAGGCAGAACAAAAGAAAATTACAGACCAATCTCCCTTATGAACATAGATGCCAAAATTCTCAACAAGATATTGGCAAACAATACAAGAATATATCAGAAAGATCATTCACCCTGACCAAATAGGCTTTATCCCAGAGGTGCAGGGATAGTTCAAGATATATGAATCAATAAATATAATACACCATATAAGTGGACTGAAGGACAAAAATAACATGATCATCTCAATAGATGCAGAAAAAACATTTGACAAAATCCAACATCCCTTCATGATAAAAGTCCTACAGAGATTGGGAATAGAAGGAACATATGTCAACATAATAAAGGCTATTTATGACAAGCCTACAGCCAACATAATACTAAATGGAGAAGAACTAAAGCTTTTCCACTAAAATCAGTAACAAGACAAGGGTGTCCAATATCCCCACTTCTATTTAATATAGCACTGGAAGTCTTAGCCATGGCAATAAGGCAAGAGAAACAATGGAAAGGAAGAGATCAAATTATCATTTGTAGATGATATGATTCTATACATAAAGGACCCTAAAGACTCCACCAGCAAACTGTTAGAGCTGATAAACACTTATAGCTATGTAGCAGGATACAAAAACACAGAAATCAGTAGCCTTCCTATATGCTAACAACAAACACAGAGAGGATGAAATCAGGGAATCATTCCCATTCACAATTGCATCAAAAATAAAGTACCTTGGAATAAACCTAACCAAGGAAGTGAAAGATATCTGCAATGAAAACCTTAAAACACTCAAGCAAGAAATTGCAGAAGACACTAGGAAATGGAAAGACATCCCTTGTTCTTGGATTGGAAGAATCAATATTGCAAAAATGGCAATCTATAGCTGGGCGTGGTGGTGGCGCACGCCTTTAATCCCAGCACTTGGGAGGCAGAGGTAGGAGGATTGCCGTGAGTTCAAGGCCACCTTAAGACTCCATAGTGAATTCCAGGTCAGCCTGGGCTACAGTGAGACCCTGCCTCGAAAAAAAAAAAAAAAAAATGGCAATCTACCAAAATCAATCTACACATCTAATACAAACCCTATCAAAATTCCAATGGCATTCTTCATGGAAATAGAAAAAACAATCTTAGAATTCATTTGGAAGCACAAAAAAAACCCTCAAATATCTAAAACAATTTTGAGCAACAAAAATAAGCCTGCTGGTGGGGCTGTAGGGATGGCTTAGCCATTAAGGCATTTGCCTGCAAGGCCAAAGAACCCATGTTCAATTCCCCAGGGCTCCCATTAGCCAGTTGCACAAGGGGGCGCACACATCTGGAGTTTGCTTTCAGTGGCTGGTGGCTCTGGTGTGCCCAATCTCTCTCCCCCTCTTGCTCTCTCTCTCCCCATTTCTCTGTAAAATAAGCAAATAATGAAATATTTTTTTAAAAACCACTAAAAGTCTCCTTATATATTTTTTAATAAAAGGCCAGACATGGTGTGCATGCCTTTAATCTCAGCCCTCAGGAGGCAGAGGTAGGAGGATCCCTGTGAGTTTGAGGCCACCCTGAGACTCCATAGTGAATTCCAGGTCAGCGTGGGCTAGAGTGAGACCCTACCATACCGGATTTTAACCTATATTACAGAGCCACAGTGACAAAAACATCATGGTACTGGCACAAAAACAGACATGTAGATCAATGGAACAGAATAGAAGACCCAGATGTAAATCCAGGCAGCTACAGCCAACTGATCTTTGACGAAAAATGCCAAAGATACTGATTGGATAAAAGAGAGCCTCTTCAACAAATGGTGGTGGGGAAAACAGGTTATCTATATGTAAAAGGATGAAAATAGATCCTTTCTCCATGCACAAGAGTTAAGTCCAAATGGATCAAAGACCTTTAATATCAGACCTGACACTCTGAAACTGCTAGAGGAAAAAGTAGGGGAAAGCCTTCAACATATTGGTTTTTGCAAAGACTTTCTGAGTATAACCTCAGTTGCTCAGGAAATAAAACCACTGATCAAGTGCTGGGACCTCATCCAAAGCTTTTGTGCAGCAAAGGACACTGAATAGAATAAATAGGCAACCTACATAATGGGAGAAAAATCTTTGCC
Source organism: Dipus sagitta (assembly GCA_036346955.1). Lineage (NCBI taxonomy): Eukaryota > Metazoa > Chordata > Mammalia > Rodentia > Dipodidae > Dipus > Dipus sagitta. The sequence goes on from CM070781.1 coordinate 67,022,204, forward strand.
AGCTATACATCTGAAAGAGGATTAATATCCAGGACATACAATGAACTCAAAAAAGTAAATAGTAAGAAATCAAAGAACCCAATTAAAAAGATGGGCTATGGAACTAAATAGAGAGCTCTCAAAAGAAGATATACAGATGGCATATAAACATCTAAAAAAATGTTCTACATCCCTAGCCATCAGGGAACTACAAATTAAAACTACTTGGAGATTCCATCTCACTCCTGTCAGAATGATTACCATTATGAAAACAAATGCCAATAAATGCTGGCAAGGATATGGGAAAAGAGGAACCCTTCTACACTCTTGGTGGGAATGCACTCTGGTCCAGCCATTGTGGAAATCAGTGTGGAGGTTCCTGAGACAGCTAAAAATAGATTTACCATATGACCCAGCTATACCACTCCTAGGCAATATCCTAAGGACTCATCTTACTACCTTAGAGATACTTGCTCAACCATGTTTATTACTGCTCTATTCACAATAACTAGGAAATGGAAGTAGCCTAGATGTCCCTCAACTGATGAGTAGATAATGAAGGTATGGCACATTTATACACTGGAGTTCTACTCAGTGGTAAATAAAAATGAAATTATGAAGTTCTCAGGAAAATGGATAGATCTGGAAAGGATTATACTTAGTGAGGTAACTCAGACCCAAAAAGTCAAATGTTGTTACATGTTCTCTCTCATATGTGGATCCTAGCTACAAATGATTGGACTTCTTTGTAAACTGGAATAAAACACAGTAACAGAGGCCAGTTAGCTAGAAAGGGATATACAGTGAATAGAAAGGGAAGGAGGGAGATTTAATAGGATATATTGTATATATGTAAGTAAAAGAACAGATTAGTGGGGGTGGAAGGCCTAAGTGAGGTCAAGGAAAGAGATTGAGTAAAGGAAAAGTGTGGGGGGGGGCAATAAAAATCTAAGAGGGTATGACTAAGTTATATGGAAACCTACTTTTTTGGACATTGGAACACCCAGAAACCATAGATTGTTACTAAAATTTTTCAGTGCCAGGGGTGGAATGCCTTCCAGTGAGTTGTTGGCCAGGAGGTCCCTGATGCCCTCAAAACATTATAGGCCATTGCCTATTGCTGAAGACTCACAACTTTGGGCTGCAAGGTCACTGAAAAATCCTTCTGGAGCTGAGCTGAAAACCCTTTCTGTGTAGACCATCTGATAAAAAGCTGGAAATAGCTACATTGCATGCAGATCAAGGAGAGAGAGAGAAAAATCACCAGTGGAGATACTCAACAGTGGACACTGCAAGCCTTGTATTTGGCCAGCCAGGCCAAATGAGCCAACAGGTGCAATAGTGGCATGTCTGTTATGGGAAACTAACTGCTCTTTAACTGGACTGGAGGCCCACTCCATGGGAGGGAATATATCCCTGATACTGAAAACCTACAATAGGGGTAGTCATGAGCTCTAGGGGTGTAACATCTGCTGGTGTCTGGCTAAATGTATATACTATGCTCACCAAACTGCCTGGTAAGCACTTCTCTTAATGTTCACACTCATATATTAATGCTACTCTCACTCTTGGTTAGAGAAGCTTATCTTTTCAGATGGCAGTGACCTTGGGATGATTCAGAAAGCACCTTGATGCTGAGAAGTGACAGAGGAGTGCTCAGCACTAAAAAATCTCTATCACACCTTCCAAGGCTCAGGTCCATTGTGGAAGAGCTGGCAGAAAGAATGTAAGAGCCAAAGGAAGGGTAGGATTCCTTACAATATGCTCCTCCAGACACAAAATGGCCTGGATATCCATGATCTCGCAGTACCTGACACTACCACACAAGACCATCATAGGAAAAGATGATGACATCAAAATAAAAGAGAGACTGGAGAGGAAGAAGAGGTATTATGGAGAGTGGAGTTTCACAGAGGGAAGTGGGAGGAGAAAGGGAATTACCATTGGTTATTGTCTATAATTATAGACGTTCTCAATAAAAAAGTAAATTAAAAAAATTCTTGCTATGGAGTTGAAAGTCAGTTCAGTCCAAGAACACTTGGCTGTGAAGCTCCTGGCCCCAATTAAGTTTCAGGCTCTTACCCACTGTTTCACACTACTGAGCTGGACCAAGTAGTAGTTCAAAAACTGGGTTGTCTTCTTCCACATCACATAAGAGCTGCCAAGGAAAGCCAAGTTCCAGATGGGTCTCAATGAGGGATCAATATGCCCATGGCTGTCTGAGAAAACAAGCACATTTTTACTAAAGAATGTTTAAGACAAAATTTAAGAAGCTTCAGCAGTGAAATCAGAAATTTTGTCATATCAGATCATCCTCACAGGAATACATTGAATCAGACATGTGATTTCTTTGTATCTGTTTCCCCTTCCTTCCTTCCTTCCTTCCTTCTTCCTTCTTTCTTTCCTTCCTTCCTTCCTTTTCCTTTTTTTTTTTTTTTTTTTTTTTTTTTTTTTTTTTGAGATGGAGTCTGTCAGTGAACCCAGAGTTCATGGACTAGGCTAGACAAGATATCCAGTAAACTTTGGTGATCCACCTATCTCTGCCTCCCTAGCACTGGGATTCCAGGTATACACCACTATGCCTGGTATTTTTATGTGGTTCTGGGGATCCAAACTGAGGTCCTCATGCTTGTATGGCACACTTTACACACTGAGCCAATCTCAACCCATGTTTTTTAAGATAGGATCTTAACTGCATAGCCTAGGCTGTGATCCTGCTTCAGCTTCCTGAGTACTAGTGAAAGCAACTTTTTAAAATGTCTAATTAATACTAATTTTTAATGATTTTTTTACTTTTTATAGTCTTTATTGGTAACTTTAATACACAAACATACTGTACTTTAGTCATGTTCCATCACATTATCTTTTGTCCCTTCTTCCCCATCCCTGTTCCACTCAGACCCTCCTCCTTCAAGATAGTCCTTCCTGTTTTCTCAAGGAAACTATTTTTTAAAAATTTTAATATTTTTATTTATTTATTTTCAAGCAGAGACAGAGAGAGAGAGACAGGATGGAGAGAGAGAGAATGAGTGTGCTGGGCCTCTTGCCACTGTAAACTCCAGATGCATTTGCCACTTTGAGCATCGGACATTATGTGGGCACTGGGTAATCAAACCTAAGTCATCAGGTTTTTCAAAGAAGTGCCTTTAACCACTGAGCAGATCATCTCTCCAGCCCTTCAAGAAAACTAATTCTTCATAAAATGATTTTTAGCATAAATCCTCTTTTTTGGTTGGTCTGTAGGGTTAGGGAAATAAGCCAGAGACTATTCCCTGATGACCCTGGTCCTGTAAGAGATACAGAGGTGAGGGCTAGAGAGATGGCTTAGAGGCTAAGGCACTTGCCTGAGAAGCTTAAGGACCCAGGTTTGATTCCCCATAGTCCACGTAAGCCAGATGCACATGGTGGCGCATGTGTCTGGAGTTCATTTGCAGTGGCTAGAAACCATGCCCATTCTCTACCCCCTCTCTTTCTCTAATAAATAAAATAAAATATTAGAGAAAAGAGATACAAAGATGAATCACTTCCCTCCTCCTGGAGACGGCATAGAAATAATGATGCATTCCTGAGGGACAAGAGGCAGGGGTGAGGTTTCTTACATGCTAATTTAGGAGGGAAGTAGCAGGCTCAGACTCCACAGCTGGTCTTGACATCATATGAATGGTCTTGTGTGCAGAGATAGGGTGGGTGTGAACTCTGCTATGTGAAGGACAGATGGGAGGAGACTGAAATCTAAGAAACTAGAGAGTAAGTCATTGCAGTAGCCTTGGACAGAACTACCTCATCTGTGAAATATGGTGGCTGGAACTGAAGAAGACATGGGTCCCAGATGCTTTGTGAGGGTCAATTTCAAGAGGACAAAGGTGAGTAATTCAATTTTAGGAGAAGGGTGGCAATGGCCAAAGTTCCTAGCCAAACTCCAGGAGAACAGGAACAAATAAATAAAGGACAGAGTATGCAAACCTTTGGAGGGACAAGCAAGTTGAGTTTGCTATTAGGTATATTTAATGTGGTGTCAAAACAAACAAACAAACAAAAACAACTGCGGGGTATGGTGACATATGCCTTAATCCCAGCACTCGGGAGGGAGAGGTAGGAGGATAGCAGTGAATTTGAGGCCAGCCTGGGCTAAAGTGAGATCCTACCTCGATTCCCCCCCAAAATAAATAAAATAAACAATTCACAGAAGTAGATGCTGTAAAATGCTATAAACAAGGGGAAAAAAAAGGAAAACAGTTAAGGCACTTGCCTGCGAAGCCTAGGGACCCAGGTTTGATTCCCCAGGACCCACATAAACTAGATGCACATGCATCTGGAGTTCATCTGCAGTGGTTAGAGGCCCTAGAATTCTCTCTCTCTCTCTCTCTCTCTCTCTCTCTGTTTCTCTCTCAAATAAGCAAAAATAAAATATTGAAAAAAGAAAGGACAAAAGTAAAGAAAGGGAGGGAGGAAGGCAGGCTGACATAAGAGTATCCCCATGAGTTTGAGGCCAGCCTGGTGCTATTGAGTGAGTTCTGGGTCAGCCTGGCTTAAAGTAAGACCCAACCTTGAAGGAAAAAAAAAAAGGACAAGAAATTCCCGCTAGGTGCTGTGATGGCCGCAGTCCTGGGTGACTGAGATGTAGCAGTTTTGGTTAGGCTTTGGTTAGTTTTGGTTATACAGAGTTATGTATAAAAGATGGCTTAGGTTGAGGCTGGGCAGTGAGTGAGTAGAATCTCCTTTTGGGAAGAGGGAACAGACTGAGGAAGGAGAGGACCAATGGGACTATGAGTACTAGGGCAAGACCAGAAGTGGTAGAAGGCTCCAGAGGTGAAGAGTATATTGATGGACAAAATGTGGTCGAAGACAGAGAAACCAGAATCAAGTGTATATTAAGAAAAAGAAAAGCTGGGCATCCCAGCACTTGGGAGGCAGAGGTAAGTGGATCACTGTGAGTTTGAGGCCACCCTGAGATAACATAGTGAATTCCAGGTCAGCCTGGGCTAGAGTGAGACCTACTTTGAAAAACAAAAAACAAACAAACAAAAAAAAAAAAAAGAAAAAAGAAAAAGAAGCATTAGGATAAAGGAGGGAATTGGGGAATACATTTTGTGGGGCCCAAAGAAGTCTCAGAAGCAAATGTCCCATCCTTGGTGAAGCAGACAGCAAACTCTCCTGCAAAAGACGGAGGCCTGGGTGCCGGGCCTGCAGAGAGGGAAGTCTCCACACAGCAGTGCGGCCCAGTACAGTAAGGGCGCCCGCAGCACAGAGGGAGAATGGTGTGAGAAGAAAAGACTCTGAGGAGAATAAAGCAGAAAGGTATTGCTTTTCCCATGCTGTCATCATTCACTGTTTTGTGATTCCTGGAAGTTTTCTGACCCCATGATATTGTTAATTAACACCCAACATCTTCATACTGAGAACTGACCTCTGTAATACTCTGTAGACTTGCATGGGTAACTCACCTGGTCACCATTCTTCTGCTGATATATGCCAATCCACAAGGAACTGTGACTGTTTTTTATCTATGTTATTATAGGAAAGTTTGAGGCTTCTATTTACTAACATGATTATTAGCAACTTACGAATGAAATGTTTCTCCTTGATGTAAGCAGCTGAATTGTTAGGATTTCAAAACATTATGTAATGCAGGACTCTAAAGTCAACACAATGAATTACTCTTCCGGGGTTTTGAATCCTCCTCCCCTCCCCATTTCCATTGATTGGAAACTTCTTTCATAGAACTCACAATCGCTCCCTTTACTGTGCTACTATGAGTTTAGATTTGTGAGATCCAAATTCATTGCCCTTACAGATAAATGAGTTACACTAAATATGGTCACTAGTAAGGACACTTGAAGGACAGTCTTCCAGGCAGACAGGATGCTGGCTCATTGTTCAGAGTCTTTTTCTCTGTACGAAGCTTGGAACCATCTATAGGAAGTTTATGAGCTCACTAGAGACAGTGAACTTTTTTTTAAACTTTATTTTTATTTATTTGAGGGAGAGAGAGAGGCAGAGAGAGGGAGAGAGAGAATGGGTGCACCAGGGCCTCCAGCTACTGCAAACGAACTCCAGATGCATGCACCCCCTCGTGCATCTGGCTTAGGTGGGTCCTGGGGAATCAAACTGGGGTCCTTTGGCTTTGCAGGCAAATGACTTAATCACTAAGCCATCTCTCTAGCCCGAGACAGTGAACCTTTTATTCATAATAAAACAAGGTAGTTATTTTAAGGGAAAACAATATCCCTTAGTAATTAAGTATGAAAGTTCTATACCTTACTTAGATACTGAATAAAATCTGCTAAGACTTGAACTGGCCACTCCAGGCCTATCTCCATAGTTTGGATTCAGTCTAAATCAAGCCTTTTTGATTTTCAGTATATAATTTTGTATATATCATAATCACTAACACCATTGTCTCTGAATTTATAGTGAGAACAGAATGCTTACATTTTGTTAATGAAAATGTGCCCACTACTAAGATTGTGTTTGTTTTTTCAAGGTAGGGTCTCACTCTAGCTCAGGCTAACCTGGAATTTACTATGTAGTCTCAGGGTAGACTCAAATTCTAAGCGATCCTACTACTTCTGCTTCGTGAGTGCTGGGACTAAAGGCAAGTGCCACCACAGCTGGCTCTATTAATATTTCCTTTGAAGTTGCATAGAAGTCAGATTAAGTTAAACCAGATTAAGACTGTTATAGAATGGTCCCTATGAATACAAAGGACTGATTAACTAAGTAAGATCCAGTTAACCTGTGTTATCAAAACGGGTCCCAATCTAGAAAGAAAACATCCTATAAGGTTTCAATACTGTGCCTTAAGAACAGATGAGCCCTAGTTTCCCAACTAAAAGAAGGTGGGGGCTGAAGAGGTGGTTCAGTAGTTAAGGAGCTTGCCTGCAAAGCCTAATGACTGGGGTTCACTTCCCCAGTACCCATGTAAAAGCCACATGCACAAAGTAGCACATGAATCTGGAGTTTGTTTGCAGTGGCTGGAGACCCTGATGTGCCCATTCTTATTCATTATCTCTCTCTTCCCTTATAAAATAAATAAATAAAATTTAAAAATAAAATATGTTTGTAAATGTTTCTAAGCATTGGTCATTATATAACTTATTCAAGTAAAACTAAGTATAGGAGTCTTCTACAATGACATAAGATTCTGAATTCTCAGAATTCTTTCACTCAGGATTTAGTATGAATTGTCCAAAAAACTAAGTAGTAGGTGAGAATCACCCAAGGCTTTGAATTTTAGAAATGAAAGATGCATTATTCACTTCCTGACATTTAGTCGATGTCAGTAAATGGGGGACAGATACAACAGTCCTCAGGTGTTGACGTGGATTTGTCACAGAATCTCAGGGTATTTGGGCAAGTGCACAAGCTGTGAGTATGGTATTGAGAGTGCTGTGGTGGTCACATGTCAAGCTTAATTCCCAAGTGCCAGTCCAGAGATGACTCTTGTGGTTTTGGAAATCGGATTTGCCAGTAAGTGCTGAATATCTACCACTGCCCACACACTCGGTTGAGTGCAAAGACAAATCTCTACAGCTGCACTCCAGCTGAGTCACTGCAGAGGGCACGGCCCAACTTTCAGAGACGCCACCATTGCCCACTAGCCACTGACCCGAAATCAGATGAACATGACCCCACCGCAGCAGCCCAGAATGGCTCACCAGACAGTCTCTCAGCTGGCTCTGGGACAGAGGGATAAAGTACAGGCGTGGAGGGTATCTGGTCAGTTAAAGCTCCCAAGGCCACCAACCAAAACACCCTGGAAATATCACCCTCAGGTCTGGACCGACCCTGAAAGCTGCATACTCTGGCACAAAAACCTTTCTTTTACTTGGAGCTTCAGCTCTTGCTGCCCTCATTCTAGGATATGAAATGGGCACACAAAAGGACTCATAGCTTTTGGTAGAGTAAGTCTGTATCAGTAGACATGAAGAACAGAAGAAGACGCCTCTGAGCTTGGTCCAGATAATACAAGAGGCACATCACAGTTTATGGCTGAACTAAAGCGCCATTCCTGGGATACATATGGAAATACTCATTCTACTGAAGACAGGACTGACGCACATTCCTAAGTATAGAAATTCCAGCTACTGCCGGGCGTGGTGGCACACGCCTTTAATCCCAGCCCTTGGGAGGCAGAGGTAGGAGGATCGCCATGAGTTTGAGGCCACCCTGAGATTACATAGTGAATTCCAGGTCAGCCTGAGCTAGAGTGAAACCCTACCTTGAAAAAAAAAAAGAACGAGAAAGAAATTCTAGCATACTGATTCATACCAGGGATGCTGACGATGTCCAAAGGGTTCCTCAGTTGCTTCATCTGCTTGTAGAGCAGGCCATCCTCTTGTTGTCTCTTTATTTTCTCAATGAGCCGTGTGCAGGTTACATTGATAGCTGGTCTGGATTTGTGGTTCTTGAAAAGCACTCGAGCAGAACATTTGCCCAATCGTTCCTCACCTTCCTGAAGTAAAGATTTTGGAATTCAGCAGGAAGGTTCCATATGACCCTTTCCTACACCAGTGTACACAAACACACACAAGAGCATTGCTCTGCCATCTGCAGATGTAGTTTTCACTTTCTAGAAAGTGATTTAGGAGGGGGTTCTAGAAAGTGATTTGAGGAGGGGCTGGGGAGATTGCTCAGTAGGTAAGGCTCTTGCATTTGAGTACCTGGGTTTGGATCCCCAGACCTCATATAAAGCTAGAAGCTTTGGCCTCTGTAATCCCATCATGTCTCCTATCTTCAGCAGAGATAGGAAAATTTCCCAAAAGCTATGGGCCAGCTAATCTGGCCAATGGAGCCATGAGCAATGAGAAACTGTAACTTAAATGTGATAGAAGGCAAGGACTGACCCAGAAGTTGTCCTCTGACCTCCACATGCTCACCATGGCACACACTTACATGAACATTCACACACACACTTTAAAAAGTGATTTTTGGGGGGCTGGAGAGATGGATTAGTTGTTAAGGCACTTGCCTGTGAAGCCTAAGGAGCCAGGTTTGATTCTCCAGTACCCATGTAAGCCAGATGCACAAAGTGGTGCATGTATCTGTACTTCATTTGTAGTGGCTACAGGCCTGGCATACCCATTTTCTCTCTTTCTCTCAAACAAAATATTTTTTTAAGTGATTTGGGGGCTACAGAGATGGCTCAGCAGTTAAGGTGCTTGCTTGCCTGCAAAGCCTAATGATCTGGGTTTGATTCTCTAGTACCCACATAAAGCCAGATGCACAAAGTGACACATGCATCTGGAGTTTGTTTGCAGTGTCTGGAGACCCTGACATGCCACTATCTATCTATCTATCTATCTATCTATCTATCTATCTATTTATCTAATCCGTCTCTCACAAATAAATAAATTTTAAAAATAAAAAGTATTTTTGGAGGGGCTGGAGAGATGGCTTAGTAGTTAAGGTGCTTGCCTGTGAAGCCTAAGGACCCAGGTTTGATTCCCTAGTACCCATGTAAGCCAGATGCACAATGTGGCACATGTGTCCGGAGTTTGCTTTCAGTGGCTAGAGGCCCTGATGCACACATTCTCTTCCCACCCCTCCCACCTTGTCTCTGCCTCTTTCTCTGTCAAATAAATAAATAAAATACTTTCAATATATGTATTTTAAATATTTTATTATTTATTTGACAGAGAAAGAGGGAGAGAGAGAGAGAGAATGGATGTGCCAGGGCCTCCAGCCACTGCAAACAAACTCCAGACATGTGGGCTCCCTTTGTGCATCTGGCTAATGTGGGTCCTGGGGAATTGAACCTGGGTCCTTTGGCTTTGCAGGCAAACGCCTTAACCACTAAGTCATCTCTCCAGCCATAAAAATATTTTTAAAGTGGTCTTTGTGCTCACAGGTAAATACAATAATCTTTCACTCATTGCTATCATTTTAACTCTTATCTTCTAACTGCGTGTATGCAATAATGCTGGGCCTGTTCCCTGCCTACCCCCCCCCCAAAAAAAAATCTTGATTAATGCCTGTTAAGCCGTTTTTGGCTCAAACCTAGGGCAGTGGATGCTTCACTCTCTACTTTGGTCTAGCACAGTAGCTAGTTAGATATTAAGAGCTGATTAACTTGAACTACAAGAGTGATTCCTTTTAATACAAATAGCATCATTTCCATGCTGTCTTATGGGCTAGGTTCTCTCCTCACTACAATTTTAAAGGCCAAAGTAACGGAGTTTAGAAGGGAGCCTACTGTGTGTCTCAAGCTAGGCCTAGAATAAGAAGGAGTTTATGGCCACTAGTCACAGCCCCATAGGTCCCTTGTTAAGGTATCCTATTGAACTGTAGCTGCTTAGGTGGGGTGGGTCTTAGTGAAGATAGTAGCTATTAGAAATAAAGTTAAAAGAAGAAGCCCACAGGGAAATAAATTGTAATGAAAGTTAGATCTGTTTAATAAGTGTGTTTCTGAACTAGCTCAGAAAACTGAAATGGGCTTTCCAGTGGGTGACTTTCCCAGGGGAGTGCCAGTTTTGAGTGGGAGGGGATTTCTGGAGTGTATTAACATATTAATTATTGGCGCAACCTAGAAAAAAAAGGTAAGGGCGCTTTCAGGAAGAGGCATCTGATTGGCAGCTCCCTCCAGTTGGCTCCTCCTGGTCTCCTTTGATGTCAGCCATTTCCAGGGAAGAGAAAAGGAATCAGGGTTTGTATTGCCCCCTTTGTTTTGCTCCCTGCTGAACAGCACAGGATCAAAGCAGTAGCCTGAAGATGAAAGACTGTCCTTCACCTCTGGAAATGGAGTTCTTCAATTAGCTAGCTGAGCTCTTAATGTACCCGCAACAGCCTCTCCAGAGGAACGTGCTGTTGGTCAGGAAAAAAAAAAAAAAAAACAAACTTGTGATTGTTTTCCCTTTAGCTTTAATCTAATGCTTTCAGTTTGCAACACTAGAAATCAAAGGCATCTTCTTAATCCTTTCAGAAAATTTTAATTCCAAGGTTAATAAGCAAAGTCAGAGTACAGTGACTTGCATCTGCATTCTTCCACAGGCGATGGGCAGAAGATATCATGCCTCCCTTCTGAAGGCTCTCCCTCCCGGAGACCCATAAATGCGGGGCACTGACTGCTCCTCCCAGGATGCTGAGCCTCAGAACATCACCACGGCTGCCTGCCCGGGCTGGTCTCTGCACTCATGTTCTGGTTGCTGCCTCCTAACTTGGCCCAACACACAAAGTCCATCTGGCTGTAATTTCTACATAAGTTTTATGTTTACTCTTTTCTGAAAGCAGGGTGAATGCAGCTTGGCAAAACATGAGCTGCTCAGTGGGAGCTGCAGAGAGGTGAATAATGCCTGTAGCATGTATGGGTACAGCTCTGTTTTACATAGTGCCTCTCCATACGGGAGATTGTGGAATTGGCCTCATGCTATGCAGCCTGCTAACCAGAAATGTCACCAGCTGACTGACAAGAAAAAGAACACACTGGCATTTGAAAGTGAGTCATCCTAAGACTCTGAAGTGTGAGGAGAGACACGGAAGGGAGCTGTGAATTCCCAGCAGCTGCATAAGGCTGAAGGTGAAGAAGTTAGATCTAGACTTTTGCTGGCTCTGTTCTCTTAAGAACAAACTGAAAACAAAATGTGACAAAGTCAGTAAATCTCCAGGATTCAGTTAAGATTCTTTTTTTTTTTTTTTTTTTTTTTTTTTTTTTTTTTTTTTTTTGGTGGAGAGCTGTATGCATGCACATTGCCAATAGGATATGCCCCTAATTGTGGCAACATACCTCTGGGTTGTAGCGCTCTGTGCTAAATACCAAGTCCACTTCACATCCCTTTTTTGAGTCAACCTAAAAAAAACAAACAAAACAAACAAAACCAGAAACTGGGTGTTAGCATACTGGAAGCTCCATGAATATTCCTATATCCAAGAATCATGTTCTTGGGGAGCTGTGGCATGTCATTGGAAGCTACTGCATTTATACCCCAATAAAACTGGTGATTCTTCAGAAGGAGAGATCTCAAACTTTGGTCTGGTGATGCTGCTCTTTTTGTGGTTTGATACTGTGGTGGTTTGATTCAGGTGTCCCCCATAAACTTAGGTGTTCTGGATGCTAGGTTCCCAGCTGATGGAGATTTGGGAATTAACGCCTCCTGGAGGGAGTGCATTGTTGGGGGCGGGCTTATGGGTGTTATAGCCAGTTTCCCCATGCCAGTGTTTGGCACACTCTCCTGTTGCTATTGTCCACCTTATGTTGGCCAGGGGGTGATGTCCTCTGCTCATGCCATCATTTCCCCCTGCCATCGTGGAGCTTCCCCTCGAGCCTGTAAGCCAAAATAAACCTCTTTTTCCCAGAAGCTGCTCTTGGTTGGGTGATTTCTACCAGCAATGCAAACCAGACTGCAACAGATACCTAATCACAAAAAGGGAGGCTGAGAAGGGGACACAGTATGCCCAGGCTGGAAGCTGACTTTTACAAGAGCAGCTAAATGAGAAACAGACAGGTATGTATAGGGGCTGGAGTGAATTCCTCTGTCCCCAGGTACCCTGAAGTGGGTACTAGGGTCATGTCACCAAAGAGGCAAGGCTCTCCCATATGCCATTCTGGGTCAAACAGGGGATATAGGCAGCAATGCATAATAAAGAATGCAATTTAAGGAGTGGGTAAGAGAAGAAAGAGTAGTGGCGAAGGGAGGTGCCTGGGACAAGGCAGCTGAAGAACCACAGGGGGTGGGGTGGGGACATACCCTGAAGGCAGAGCTTCAGCCTGTGACAGGATGACATTTTCTTTCTTTCTTTCTTTCTTTCTTTCTTTCTTTCTTTCTTTCTTTCTTTCTTTCTTTCTTTCTTTCTTTCAAGTAGGGTCTCATTCTAGCCCAGACTTACCTGGAATTGTCTATGTAGTGTCAGGATGGCCTTGAATTCACAGCGATACTCCTACCTCAGCCTCCCAAATTCTGGGATTAAAGGCATGCCAGTTCCTACCCTCCTCATGTTGTGACCCTGCTATAGTCTGGTTATTAAGTGCTCCCAATATCCATGAGCTAAAGCATTGTCCTCACAGAGATGTAACTTTAAAAAAAAATTATTTATTTATCTTGAGAGAGAGTGGGAGGGGGAGAGAGAGAAAGAGAAAGAGGAAGATAGAAAGAGAATGAGCATCACAGGGCCTCCAGCCACTGCAAATGAACTCCAGCCACATGAGTCACCATGTGCATCTGGCTTTTATGTGGGTAGAATCAAATCTGGGTCCTTATGCTTGGCAGACAAGCACCTTAACCACTAAGCCATCCAGAGATGTAACTTTTTTATTATTATTGTTTTTAGTTTTTTGAGGTAGAGTTTCACTCTAGCCCAGGCTGACCTGGAATTCACTATGTAGTCTCAGGGTGACCTTGAACTCACGGGGATCCTCCTACCTCTGCCTCTCAAGTCCTGGGATTAAAGGCGTGTGCCACCATGCCTGGCTCAGAGATGTAACTTTTAAGGGGCCTAGCAGGAAGTCTTTAGGTTATTGGGTGCACATGCTTGCAAGTAAGACCCTACTCTCTTCCTCTGTCTCTCTTTTCCTTACGGCCATGAAGGAACAGTTTTGCTCAGTCACATGCTGCCATCATGATGCTTGCTCTCACCAAAGCCCAGCTGCAATGTGACATCATGTACTGGAACTTCAAAACTGAGTCAAAACAAAACTTCTGACTTTATAAGTTGATTATCTCAGGCATTTGTTATAGTAACAGAAAACTGATTAACAGTCTCTTCCTTGTAGTTTTCACAGGCACACATACTTTTTAAGCTTTTGATAGGCATATTTATCCTTTTTAAACTTTTGAATTGATTCCAATGCCTATTTCTGGACTATAAACTATTAGGAAGAACTTTTTATTTCTTGCCATAATTTTTTGAAAAAAGAGCAAAATGTTCAGTTAAAAGAGTGCTGTCTAGAGAAGAAAGGAAACATTGTGGCATGAAACTAAAGTTATTTCACACAATCTTGATTAGTTTCCATAAACATCAATTTCCTTTAAATTTGGTCCAAGAACATAATAACCAAATAGAATTATCTTATTTTAAGTAGACCAGATATCATCCATTCCTATGACAAAAAAAGGAGGGACAGAATTAAGTGCTAATTATTACATAGAAATATTTAAATAACTGAATGTATAGTTTTTGTTGTTGTTTTTCAAGGTAGGGTCTCACTCTAGCCCAGGCTGACCTGGAATTCAGTATGTAGTCTTAGGCTGGCCTCAAATTCATGGCGATCCTCCTACCTCTGCCTCCTGAGTGCTGGGATTAAAGGCATGTGCCAGCATGCCAGACCCTGAATGCGCAGATTTTGCTGGAAGAAAAGGGTAGTGTCTGCAAACTCCTCAAACAGCAGTTTGCTCAGTGTTCTTTTTATTCTTTTGATGTGATGTTCATGTGTAAGAGCGTGGGTGCACCTGTGCTAGGGTGAGTGTGGTGGTCAGAGGATAACTTCAGGTGCCTGTCCTTGCCTTCCACCTTGTTTGATGCAGGGCTTGTTGCTCTCATTGTTTTTCCATGGCTGTGCTCTCTAGGAAAGCTGGCCCTCTAGCTTCTGGGAAATTCTCTCAGTCTCTCTTCTTGCCAAAGGCACACTGGGATTACAGAAGCCCACCATAGTGTCTTGCTTTCTATGTGGGTCCGAGGAATCCAAAGTTAGGTACTCATGTTTGCATGACAAGTGCTTTATCCACTAAATCATCTCCCCAGCCCTCATTTTGTAAAAATATTGTTATGTATTTATTGAATTTATTTGAGACACAGAGAGAAAGAGACAACAGAGAGAATGAGTATGGATGTACCAGGGCCTTCTGCCATTCCAGACACATGCACTACTTTGTGGGTACTGGAGAATTGAACCTGGGCCATTAGGCTTTGCAAGCAAGCACCTTTAGCAGATGAGCTATCTTTCCATTCCCCTAGCCCCCAACAAATACACATGCAAAAGTCTGTCTTTTCACCTATTCCCTCTTGGCCACCTCCTGTGCCCAGAGTGTGAGATACAAAAAGGTGGACCATCCTGGCTGGCCTTGCTGGGAATCTACTTCTAGTGTGAGACTATGAGAGTAAACAGGTGGGCAATGCAGCTGATCAAGATGGCTGAAGAAAGCCCATGTGTAGGGCCTAAGTTTAGGAAAATCTGTCTAGAGCAAGTAAAGCATGAACTAACTCTTGGGTTGGGGCTGACCAGGCAAAGGTATGAGGGTTTATTTATTTATTTATTTACAAGCAGAGAGAGATAGAAAGAAAAGAGACAGACAGAAAGAATGGGCAAGTTGGGGCCTCCATTGTAAATGAAGTCCAGATGCACACACCACTTTGTACATCTGGCTCTACATGGGTACTGCGGAATCGAACCTGGGTCATTAGGTTTCTCAGGCAAGTGCCTTATGCACTGAACAATCTCTGCAGCCCTTTGTGTATGTTTTTGATGTGTATATGTATGGGTGCATATATGCCAGGGCCTATATATAGAGGTCAGAGGACAATCTCGTATTTCTCCTCTCCTTCCACCACCTTTTGAGACAGGGTTTATCTTGTTTTTGCTACTGTGTGTGAGCTTCTAGATTCTCCTGGCTTCACCATCCATTGTTTGTAGGTATGTTGGGATTATAGACACATGTGCCACTTTTGCATCCAGCTTTACATGAGCACTGAGAACGATTAAACTGGGTCAGAAGGCTTGTAAACCAGCATCTTTAATAGTTGAGTCATCTTCCCAGTCTCAAGCTTTGTTTTTATTGAAGAAGCACTAAACTTAATCCCAGAGTCCATGGAAACCACATTATCCATAACTAGCTATAGCATGTAAGGTACTATGAAGAGTAGGGTGAGAAATAAAAATTGCTTAGGGGCTGGAGAGATATCTCAGCCATAAAGGCGCTTACCTGCAGAGCTTAATGACCTGGGTTCGATTCCCCAGAACCTAAGTAAAGCCAGATGCATAAAGTGATGCATTCATCTGGAGTCCATTTGCAGCAGCCGGAGGCCTTGGAGTTCTCTCTCTTCTTCCAAATAAATAAATAACAGTATTTTTAAGAGGGCTTAGCTGGGTATGGTGGCACATGCCTTTAATACCAGCACTCGGGAGGCAGAGTCACTATTTTCATTATTGAAGTCTGTAGAAGAGCTGAGTATGGTAACACACACCTAACATCCCAGCCCTAGGGAGGCTGAGGTATGGGGTTTATCATTTGTGAACTCAAGGCCCCTTGTCTCAAAAAATGAACAAAAAGTAGTTATTACATTGAAATCTATGGACCTGAGTATGAAAAACTGCTGGAAGCCAGAGTCTGGCCCAAGGGTAAGGGTAGGAAAGAAAGGGACTATGGATACCCATGAAGATTCCTGTGTTAACTGGCTTTCTGTCACTGTGACAAAATGTGAGGAAATGCTTATTCCAAGCCAAACAGAGACTTCAGTCCATGATGACTTGCTCCTGATGCCTCTAAGGTGAGGTATTCATGGTGATGGGGGCCTATGGTAGAGGGGGTCTGTCCACCTCATGGGAGAGGGGCGGCAAGAGAAGAAGGAAAAGTGAGAGTTCAAGTCACACTCACAGTGACCTAATTTCCTCCTGCTTGCTTACACACCTCCCAGCAGTGCCACAGCTGGCGACCCCACCTTCAACACATGAGCCTTCCTGGGACATTCACAACCCAAACCAGAGTGGTTGCTTACCTTCCTTACTCCTTAACCACCCAGTAAACACCCAGAGGCTTTCAATAAGATATGCATGACAATGACTGGAGAAGAGTTTCAAGTTCTTTTCTAAGAGACTGCTGAAGTTCAGTGTCTTTGCTGCTGGCCCACAGAAAATCACAGAATGGTGGGCCTAGCCTTTGACACCCTGAGCCACAATGATGCCACAACAAAGAGTCATAGAAGGTAACACCTGCTTGCCCACAGGGTCTAGGCCTTGAAAGGCTTGTGCCTCAGCCCTTGGAGCCAGCCTTGGGTCTCATGTGTTCCCTCCTCCACTGGGGCCAGCACTCCCTCAGGTGTCCAGCTGAGCTGGGCACTGTCATAGTCAGCTCCACGTTGCTGGGATGGACATCCAAACCAGGCACAGTTTAAGGGAGGAAGTGGATTATTTCAAGCTTTCAGATCCAGGGTGGAAATCCCATCAGTGGCGGAAGAAGGTGCCTCCATACATCCAGTCAGAGAGAAACCATCACCAGCTGGCAAACAGCAAATGTGACAAGCACAAGACTGTCAGCAACAGTAGGAACCTGGGCAGAGCTCTGACTGCTCTGCATACCTTTGGCCTGGAAACCAGATACCCCCACACATACCTTAGGGCTGGACCCCAGGATCTGCCACTAGTGACATCTCCTCCAGCGAGGCAACTGGAAATCCAAGTTACATGCTTCAATAAAACACCTGAGTCTATGGGAACATGAATTCAGATTATCACAGGCATGGTAGGAAGGGAAGCCATGCAGGAAAAGAGAGGAAGAAAACAGCTGGATGGGTTCAGTTTGGTGCAGGGGACATCTAGGATGTCCAGGGGGCGGTGTCATGTAGGTGGATGCAGCAGAGGTGGCTGGAGCCATGGAAGTGGATGTGACCCTCCAGGAATGATGTCTAGAATGAGAGGATCAACCTTCATGTCAGTAAGTCAGATACAAGCATGCACAAAGGTCTTCCTTATTCTGTTTTTTTAAATTTAATATATTTTATTTATTTGAGAGAGAAAGAGGTAGAGACTGAGAGAGCGAGAGCAAGACAGAGAGGGAGAGAGAGAGAATGGGCACACCAGGGCCTCCAGCCACTGCAAATGAACTCCAGATGCAGGAGCCCCCTTGTGCATCTGGCTTATGTGGGTCCTGGGGAATCAAACCAGGATCCTTTGGTTTGCAGGCAAGGGCCTTAACCGCTAAGCCATCTCTCCAGCCCACAAAGGTCTTCCTTATTCTTGATACAACTGAGCATATTTTAAATATAGGACTTAAGATGTTATTTAGATTACAAGTTATATTTTTTCCTTTGAAATACATGAAAGAAAGTGTGTGTGTGTGGGGGGGGATGGGAACAACTTCATTAAACAAAGCTCTAAGCTAAGTCAGTTTGTCCCTTTAAAGAGGTTTTTTTCTTTGCTAATTTCGTATGCTTATTTTCACTAGGTACTCTTGAAGTCTGGATTTCATCCAAAATGGGATTTTTGTGTTTTTGGTTGTACTTTACTTATCACATATCAAGATCTGTGCACAGTTCTTGTTATCTCTCCAAAGGCTTCTCCCCTCCTCCTCCCACTAAGTCACAAGTTCCTAGTCTGTCTTGCTGTCTTGGCTGAGATAAGCCCCAGGAGTCCACACAAAGCAGGACCATCATCATTTGAATGCAGAGCCTCGTGCTCTGCTCTGTGGTTTCAGGATTGTGTATAACCCTGACCGTCCTTGATTTAAAATCCTCCAGTAAGGAGGCTGTGCTGTTCAGAAGTACCTACTCCAGTATGGATGAAGTCTCCACTGTATTTCAAGTCCTATGTGAGGTGCAAGAAACAGCAGCAAAACAGTAGCACCATCTGCCCTCAGGAAGCCCAAGGAGGGGATGGACTATATACCACCCCTGGGCTGGGTTACTTGATTAGAGTTGACCTATATACTTTGAAAGTCTGACTGAATAACTGCTCTAGTCTATAGACCCTGGGAGGTGACATCTAGGCTATATGTATGCCATGATGCTGTAAGATTATCATGGAGCTGTAAAATTCCTGTTACCTAGAGACAAGTAGCTGCTATAACATCACAGCACAACATGTTACTCAGGTGCTGGTAGATACTAATGTATAAAACATAGCACATGCATGTACGGTACAAGTATTGGCCAGACTGTGGGGATAGGGGTGTGCCATGGATTACAATTTGTATTAGTTACTTTCCTTGTTGCTGTGACAAAATAATCTGACAAGAAGCAACTTGAGGATGGGTTTATTTCAGTGTACACTTCAAGAGGATATAGTCTATCATGGTGAGAAAAATACTTCCCCAGACCATTTTATTGAAGCAGGGAACCCCCTCTGGCAGCATTCTCTGCTCAGGAGTTTTCCTTTCAAATAAATTTGTATTTTCACAGCAGGGAGCCTTTGATTGATAGGGTCTTATCCTCAGGACACGTTTCCTGCTGTCCCAATGCAGAAAATGAGGTTTCATGTTTATGAAAATAATCTCTTTAACAATTATAGCTATTTTAAACTGGCTCACACTTTTTTCATGACCAAATTCCATATTTTTCAGATCTGTCTGCTCCATTTGTTGTACACTCTCTGTAGACCTGGATCAAAGCAGTCATTGGTGGAGCTGGAGAGATGGCTTAGTGGTAAAGGTGCTAGCCTGCAAAGCCTAGGGACCCAGGTTTGATTCCCCAGTACCCACATAAGCCAGATGCACAAGGTGGCACATGTGTCTGGAGTTTGTTTACAGCAGCTAGAGGCCCTGGTGTGCCTATTCTCTCTCTCTCTCTCTCTCTCTCTCTCTCAAATAAATACATAAAAAATAAAACATTTTAAAAAACCAAAACATCAGTGGTAGTTATATCACAGTCTGAATGCTATCCTGTCTTGGGATTTCTTCCACCAAACAACTGGTCTATTAGTTTTGAAGTCACCCTCACCCAAGGTCTCAGGACACAGTCAGAATGCTTCCAGATTCTTTGCCAGACTTTGACTGCAGTGGCCACTAACCCAGTTGCATTTCTCTTGGCATTCTGGTCTTCCAATTCCCATCAGAGTGGCCCATTAAGCTCTGCTTACCGCCCAAAGTTCCAAACTCTTCCACATTCCTCCTGCAAACCAGTTCCAAAGTCCTATGAACCACATGGTCAGGTGTATCATAACAGTGACCACTTCTAGTACCAACTTTCTGTATTGGTTACTGTTCCTGTTGCTGAAACAGAATGCCTGACAAGAAGCAATTGACAAGAGGAAGAGTTTATTTTGGCTCACAGTTTGAGGGGCTGCAAGCCAGCATGGTGGAGAAGGTGTGGTGGCAGGAATAAGAAGCAACTGGTCATGTGCAAGGTTAGGTCAAGAAGCAAAGAGTGATGCATGTTGGTGCTCAGCTGGCTTTGTCCTTTTCGTTCAGCTTGGGGTGCCAGCCCATATGATGGTTCAAACCACAGGGTGGTCTTCTAATCTCAGTTAACCTCATCTAGAAACTCTTTTGCAGGCAGGCCCAGAGATTGTTTCCTGGGTGATTCTAAACCCTGTCAAGGTGACAGTAGAAATTAACCATCACAGTTTGATAATATAGGTTCACACTGAGCTATCTTGGGTAGTGTGGAGGTATTGGAGACAGTTAGGGGTTCAACCTAGGGAGTAGGCATACAAAATAGGGATGAGTACATGGAGTCAAAGGAACTAAATAATCACATAGCAGCATGGACAGATCCTAAAATGCTGTTGGTGAGAACAGAAACAATAAAATCTGACATGATTCAATAGTTTTGAAAAGGACAGTTACAAATAGGGTAATAAGCTCACATTATACAATGGTTGACAAAGGCGAGCTGGCAGGAGACACACACAACACACACCCTCTACCAAACAAGACCAAACATAGACCCCAAACCAGGCAGGTGTTGCTCCACCAGCCCTTGGTAACTGGCACAAATAAACTCACAGGCAGGCCTTGAAAAAGACATGAAGTGAAAACATTTGAAAAATGTTAATCCAGCCCAAAGTAACTGGATATGAATGCCTTATCCCATATCTCATTTTCCCATAGTTAGTTTGATGAGATTTGAGGGGTGTGATAAATAACACAATTTTGAATCAGAACCTCAATTCTCAGACCCTAGGTTAGCATCTCACACTCAGTTAGCCCCTCTTGCCTACTGGAAATCCCTCTGTGACCTGTATAAGTAGTTGCTACATTGCATAGTGCAAAGTAAATTCATGAAAGTCATTTTATTTTTAAGTTTTAAAAATTTATTTGCATACGCTGCAGTGGGGGAGGGGTGACTGAAAACAAATGGCTGTATAGCTTTCTGTGGGTGGCTGGGGAATTAAATCCAGACCAATAAACTTTGCAAGCAATCACCTTTAACCACTGAGCCATCTCCCTAGCCCCAGATATTTTTTTCAAGGCAGTGTCTCACTCTAGCCTAGGCTGACCTTGAACTCACTCTGCAGTCCTAGCAGGCCTCAAACTCACATCAGTCCTCCTACCTCTGCCTTCCAAGTGCTGTGATTAAAGGCATGAGCCACCATGCCTGGCTCCAAAATTCATTTTTAAAGAGTTGAATGTAACACTGGGGAAGGTGAGACAGCCCTGGCTTTCCCAGCACAGAGAACAGGCTGAGGTAAAGGCCACAATGCTTTAGTGCCCAGCATCCCACCCTGCCCAAAAATACCATCTACAAAGCAGACAAGGAAGCTGCAGCTTGTTCTCAAGACACAGCCAGAGGTAGAGCCTGTTGTTCTCACAAGGTCCAGAATAAGGCTCCTGGCTAAGAAAGCAAACAAAGCAAGTGATTTTGTGTCCGTATAATATGAAGGTATAAGTAGCTCCTTGCTGGATACTTCTTTTTAATTATGTATAAAAGAGCATTTTATGTGCTATAGCCTAGAACTAAATGCCTTACAATGTTTGAATCTGGCTTTGTTCATTTTATTTATAGATTTCTTTTTTTTGGATCCATGATGTATGTATTGGCCATCCTTCCCCGTTCGGGCTTCTAAGGACTGATCAGCACTTTGATTTTGGGTTTGATTTGCAGTCAATTTGGGAAAGAGAGAGGCAGGCCACTTTCACAGTCCTGTTTGAGAAAGTACAGAATGCCTTCAGAAAACTGGATTTGTGGGGTTGGGGAGATAACAAAGTGGTTAAAAGGTACTTGTTTGCAAAGCCTGGCAGCCTGGGTTCAGTTCCTCAGTACCCACATAAACCCAGATGCACAATGTGGCACATATGTCTGTAGTTTATTTGCAATGTCAAGAGGCTCTGGTGTAGTCTTTTATTTTTGTCACTTACTCTCTCTCTCTTTCTCCCTCCCTCTCCTGTCTTTCTTCCCTCTCTTTCTCTCTGCAACAAATAAATAAATACAAATATTTTTAAAAAGGAAACTGGATTCAGACTGGGGATGTAGCTTAGATGGTAGAGTGCTTGCCTAGCAATCTAGCATGCACGAAGTGCTGGGTTCAATTCTCAGTACCCCATAAACTCAGCGTGGTGGCATATGTCTGTAATCTCAGCACTTAGGAGGATCAGGTCAATGTCATCCTCAGCTACATAGCAAATTTGAGGCCAGCTGGGATATATGAGACCTTATGTGAAAAAAAAAAAAAAAAGATCTGGATAACCGGATTCATTACACCACTAAATAGATTTTTTTTTTTTTTTTTTTTGGTAACAAAACTGTTCCTGGGCTGGAGAGCTTGCTTAGTGGTTAAGGTACTTGCCTGTGGAGACTAAGGACTCATGTTCGACTGTCCAGATCCAATGTAAGCCAGAAGCAACAAAGGTGAGGCAAGCACAAGGTTACACATGCCCACTAGGTGGCACAAGTGTCTGGAGTTCTATTACAGTGGGTGAATCCCTGGCATGCCAATTCTCTCTCCCTCTCTCTCTCTAAAATTAAAAAATAAAAATTTTAAAAAAGAAAACTGTTCCTTAAATCATTATCAAATCAAATCAAGTGTTCATGCAGTGCTTATGTATAAAACATCTTGTAAAGCACTAGGAGGGACTCATGACCAAAGATTATATCCACTTCCATATCTATTATCTATACCATCTATATCTATCCCTTTATCTATATAATTCCATGGGCCTCACCTGATGGCAAAGTTGTCAGTGTAAAGATTTACTATGTCACAAAAGCCTTTATGGGGGCTGGAGAGATGGCTAAGTGGTTAAAGGCACTTAATTATAAAGCCTAATGGCCTGAGTTCAAGTACCCAGTACCCATGTAAAGCCAGATGCAGAAAGTGGCCCATGTATCTGGAGTTCATTTGCAGTGGTAGGAGGTCCTGGTGCACCCATTCTCTCTCTCTCTCTCTCTCTCCAATAAATAAACAAACATTTTTTAAAACAACCTTCCTGGTAGGTATTCTTCTTGCTATTTCAAGGGGAAGAAAATTGAGGTAACTTGCCCCAAATAAAAGAATTGTCAGAGCCGGATGTGGTGGCGCATGCTTTTAATCACAGCACTCGGGAGGCAGAGGTAGGATGATCGCCATGAGTTCGAGGCCACCCTGAGACTCCATAGTGAATCCCAGGTCAGCCTGGGCTAGAGTGAGACCCTACCTCAAAAAACCAAAAAAAAAAAAAGGATTGTCAGGTGGAGAGATGGCTTAGTGGTTAAGGATGCCTGCAAGGCCTAGGGACCTAGGATTGACTTCTCAGAACCCATATAAGCCAGATACACATGGGGGCGCATGCAACTGGAGTTCTTCTGCAGTGACTGGAGGTCCTGGGATGCCCATTCTCTCTCTCTTTGTCTCTCTTCTCTAATAAATAAGTAAAAATAAAATGTTAAAAAAAGAATTGTCCAAGGCACAGGCTAGTCAGTAGTAGAAAGGACTGCCTCCAGAGTCCATTCCTCCCCATGCTACATAAAGGCTGCAAAAACGGGGCTCAAAACCCCTTCTAAGAAAAGGTAAAAAGAAAACTAGCTTCTGGCATAGCTGTAAGATGGAAGACAGAATGAACCCTTGGCTTTTACAGCAAGGGTTTTGTGCTAGGCTCATAACTGGGGTCTTGTAGATGAGAAACATGACAACCTTCTTCTGGGAGGGCATATGTGCTAGTGTGCTAGGGTTGTATAACAAAGGACAACAAACTGGGTGACTAAATAATGGGTATTTTTCCTCTCAATTTTTTAAAAAAATTATCTATTTTATTTTATTTATTTATTTGACAGTCACAGACAGAGAGAGAAAGAGGGAGAGAGAGAGAGAGAGAGAGAGAAAGAGAGAGAGAGAGAGAATGGGCGTGCCAGGGCCTCCAGCCACTGCAAAGGAACTCCAGATGCATGCGCCCCTTGTGCATCTGGTTAATGTGGGTCCTGGGGAAATCAAGCCTTGAATGGGGGTCCTTAGGCTTCACAGGCAAGCGCTTAACCACTAAGCCATCTCTCCAGCCCTCAATTTTTTTTTTAAATTTAGAACATACTTTATTTGGAAACATGTGTTGGTACCATCTTTTCCCTCCTTGCTGTCCCCATTCCACAGGGGATCCTCCTCAGGGAGGTTGCTGGTATTCCCCAGGGAGCTGTGGGTTATGCATCGTGGGAGCAGTAGTCAGTTGTTGGGGGGGAGGCATTGCTTCTGGGTATGACGTGCCAACCTGTGGATCTTAAAGTCTTTTAGCTCTCTCTTCTGCAAAATTCCCTGAGCCTTGGTGGGTGAGTTTTAAGTCTACTTCAGTGATGAGCTCTTAGAAGCCTCTGGATCTCTGCTTTGGTAGGTGTTGAGTATCCTCAGGTCTGTCTCCTTCACCCTGGTGCTGATTATCAGGCTCACCATGGAAGCAGCCCTCTTGCCAGTCTCCCCAATTCCTCTGTGGTTTCACCTCAGCCTTGACTGAGATGCGAGGGATGATTTATTTCCTCCTACCATCTGAAAAAGAAAAACAGAATTCTCCAATGGAGAGTGAAGTCAGCATAGGTTAAATTGGATAAGCATGGGAGCTTGACACAGGAGAGCATAATCTTTGTCTCCATAGGATTCAGACCTGGTTCTCAGTTCCAGATATGGGTTCCTTTCCAATAAGTGGATCTCTTAGCCAATCAGAAAGCCATTGGTTACCCATCAAGGCTGTGTGCCATCATTGCACTGGTGTGCATATTTTGTCAGATTGGTGCTTCGAGTAGCTTAGACCCCTGCTTGCTCACGCCATTGCTGGCCACTTTATCCCAGTAGCTCATGTAGCACTTTCCAGCCCTAGACAGGCTGTCTTCGGACTGTCTTTCCTTCAGATTCCAGCCCGGTCTCTCCATGTTCTGTGTCAGCAGCATATAGTGTCTTCAGCAATAGTGTCTTCGCTTTTACCTCAGGTGGGTGATCAAGTGCTGTGACAGAAGACTAACTTGTTTTGGAACCCTTGTAGGTCTCTCCATTCAACAGCTCAATGTGGGTAGCACCTGTTTCTGGTGCTGGGAGTTATAGGTCAGAGCCAAAATTTTTTAAGGTTCAGCTTCACCCCACTCCCCCTAGTGCTCTTCTTTTTGGTCACTGCCCCTATACTCCTGTTGAGGGTTATATCTTTTAGTCTACCTTCAAGGAGAAAGGTTTCTATAGTACAGCTTATTTTGGGTTTAGTTTTGTGTTTATTTCCCCCCTAACCTCCCGTTCCCCAAACCCTTCCATCCCCATTGTCTGAGCCTCAAGTTGCCTATCCAGTATGCCAGCAAATCCAGAGGTGTTTCTTTGGCTGAGAATATGTTTGGATATCCGAGGTCTGCTGCCATTCCATATGAATTTAAGAGATCTTTTTTTTCTTTCTATCTTTGTGAAGAATGATGCTGGAAAATTTATTGGTATTGTATTAAATCTGTATTTTACTTTTGGTAGGATTGACATTTTCACAATATTAATTTGGCCTATCCAGGAGCATGGGAGGCCTTTCTATCCTCTCAAGTCCTCAGTTTCTTTATTGAGTTTTTTTTTTTTTTTATGTTTTCATTTTATAGGTCTTTCACATCCTTGATTAATTATTCCAAGGTATACATTTTTGGGGGGCTACTGAAAATGGGACAGCCTTGCTAATTTCTTTTTCTGTATATTTGTCCTTTGCATATAGAAAGCTATTGATTTTTGTGTGTTGATTTTCTATCCTGCCACATTGATGAAGAAATTAATCACCTTTAGAAGTTTTGAGGTGGAGACCTTTGGGTCATTTATGTAGAGGGCTAATTTGACTTCTTCCTTTCCAATTTGTACCCACTTTATTTCTTTATTCTCTCACTTTACTTGGGCTAGGACTTCTAGTACTATGTTGAAGAGCAAAGGTGAGAGTGGGCACCCCTGTCTTATTCCTGACCTCAATGGGAACTTCTTGAGTCTTTCCCCACTAAGTATTATTCAGCCTTTAGGTGCTTTACATATAGCTTTTATTGTGTTGAGATATAAGCTGCCCATGCTTATTCTTTCCGGCATTTTGATCATGAAGTGGTATTGTATTTTGTCAAAGGCCTTCTCTGCATCTATTGAAGTGATCATGTGGTTCTTGTGATTACGTTTATTTATGTAGGGTATTATGTTGACCAATTTCCACATGTTGTTGAATTCAGTCTGTGAGGATTTTGTTCAGGATCTAAATTCATCAGGAATATAGGCCTATAGTTTTCTTGTTGTATCTGTCTGGTTTTGGTATTAGGATGATGCTAGCTTCATAAAAGGAGTAGGGGAACATTTCCTGTTCTCTGATTATGTGAAACAGTTTGAGAACTATTGGTTTCAGTTCTTCCATGAAGGTTTGATAGAATTTGGCTAAGAAGCCATCTGGTCCTGGGCTCTTCTTTCTGGGGAGGTTTTCAATTACCTTTTCAATATCTATGGGTGTGATAGGTTTGTTTAGGAGATTAATCTGATCTGAGTTTAATTTTGGTAGATGGTATGTGTCCAAGAATTTATCCATTTCTTCCAGATTATCCAGTTTTATGGAGATGTTTGGAAGTATTCCTGATGATTCTTTCAATTTCATTGATGTCTGTTGTGACCTCTCTTAAATGAAGAGAATTGTTTATTTTTATTTATTTATTTGAGAGTGACAGACACAGAGAGAAAGAGGAAGAGAGAGAGAGAGAGAGAGAGAGAGAGAGAGAGAATGGGTGTGGTAGGGCCTCCAGCCACTGCAAACGAACTCCAGGGGCATGTGCCCCCTTGTGCATCTGGCTAACATAGGTCCTGGGGAATTGAGCCTCGAATTGGGGTCCTTAGGCTTCACAGGCAAGTGTTTAGCCACTAAGCCATCTTTCCAGCCCGCTTTTCATTTTTTATTTGGTTAATTTGAGACTTGTCTCTCCCTCTCTCTTTTTTTTTTAAATCAAATTGGCCAAGGGTTTATCAATCTTGTTATTTTTTCAAATAATCAGCAATTTGTTTCATTGATTTTCTTAGTTTCTAATTCATTAATTTCTGCCATGATCTTGATTATTTCTTTCCATCTGGAGCTGTTAGGGTTGGATTCTTGTTGTTTTTCCAATGCCTTTAGGTGAATGGTTAGGTTATTAATTTGGGTCTCTCTTTGTTTTTAAGGCATTTAGTGTTATGAATTTTCACCTTAGGACTGTCTTTATCATATCCCATAAGTTTTTGGTAAGTTGTGTTTTCATTATCATTTAACTCTAGAAATTGTACAATTTCTTTTTTGATTTCTTCCACAACCCACTTAATTTTTTAAAGTGTGTTGATCAGTCTCCAGGAGCTTGTGGAATTCCTGCTATGTCTCTTATTCATTTCTAGCTTTAAAGTATTGTGATCTGATATGATGCAGGAAATTACTTCAATTTTTCTGAATTTACGCAGGTATGCTTTATGGCCTAATATATGATCTATTTTAGAGAAAGTTCTATGGGCTGCTAGGAATAATGTGTACTATGTAGAATTGGGAATGGAATGTTCTGTAGATGTTTGTTAAGTCTAGTTAATCTATGATGTTTTTAAGATCTATATTTTCCCTGTTGATTTTCTGATTGTATAATCTGTTTATTTATAGTGGAGTATTGAAGTCCCTAACTATGATGGTTTTGGTGTTTATTTCTGGTTTGTTGTTAAGTAGGTTTTGTTTTATAAACTGTAGTGCACCTGTGTTTGGTGCATATAGATTTATGATTGTGCTGTCCTCATGTTGGATCGTTCCCTTGATGAGTAAGAAGTGGCCTTCTTGCTCCTTTTTTATTACTTTTGAAGTCTATTTTTATCAGATATTAATATAGTAACACCAGTTTTTTTCTTATTTCCATTTGCTTGGAATATCATTGTCCATCCTTTCACTCTGAGGAGGTGTCTATCTTTAGTTGTGAGGTGGATATTTTGAAGGCAGTAGATAGAAGGGTCCATTTTTCTGATCCACCCTGGTAACTTGTGTCTTTTTATGAGTGAGTTGACCGTTAATGTTTAAGTCTATAACTGTGGGGCTCAATTTAATCTCTGCCATGATGGGGTGCTTTGTGGGGATTGGTGCTTTCTTGAACTTTGTACTTTTTTGAGCCCGCTCTAGTTTTGGTTATTGTGATGTTCTTGTTTGCTCTTGAGATTGGTTGTTTGACTCTTCTGTGTGGAGTAGTCCCTGAAGTATTTTCTGTAGGTCTGGCTTTGTGTTCATATAATAATACAGCTGACTTTTTTCATGGAAAGTTTTCTTTTCACCATCTATTATGAGGGATACTTTCACTGGGTACAGTAGTTTGGGTTGGAAGCCATAGTTTTTTAGACTTTGGAATGCTCCATTCCAGGCCCTTCTGGTTTTCAGGGTTTCCCTTGAGAAATCTGAGGTAATTCTGGTGGGATTGCCTTTATAAGTAGTGAGTTATTTCTCTCTTGCTGCTTCTAGAACTCCCTTTGTTTTCATTGATTAGTGTTTTAATTATGATGTGTCTTGGAGAGTTTCTTCTTTGGTCCTGTCTGTTTGGTGTTTTGTGAGCTTCTTGTACCTGGATGGACCTCTCTTTTGCAAGCTCGGGAAAATTTTCTTCAATAATTTTGTTGAATATGTTTTCTATGACTCTGTCCTGGATTTCCTCTCCTACTGGTATACCCATGATCTGGATGTTTGGTTGGTTTAGGTTATCCCGTAATTCCCTTGTATTGTTTGTATGATTTTTTTTCATCTTAACAAAAATCTTGGCCTCCCAGTTGATTTCTCTTGTCTTTCAGCTCAGAGGTTCTGTCCTCCACATGGTTGACCCTGTTAGTGAGGGGTTCTAGAGAGAGGGTTTTAAAGCTCTATTTGATTTTTGTTTTCTTTTTTTGAAGTAGGATTTCAGTTAGAGGTCTGATTTTCTTGATACTTCCTGGAATTCATTCTTGCCTTTGATGATGTCTTCATAAAGCTTAATCAGGTGGTATTTAGAGCCTCTATTTGTTGACTCACCTTCATTTCATTTATTTCTCTTTTGAAGCCTCTCTGGTTTTCTTCAATTAAGTTAAGCCTGGTAACAAAGATATATACTGTGAGAGATGATTATGCTCAATTTCATTTATGTGATCGTTGTTTTTTTTCAAATTTTTTTTGTTTATTTATTTATTTGACAGCGACAGAGAGAAGGAGGCAGAGAGAGAGAGAGAGAGAGAGGGAGAGAGAAAGAGAGAGAGAGAGAGAATGGGCATGCCAGAGCTTCCAGCCTCTGTAAACGAACTCCAGATGCGTGCACCCCTTGTGCACCTGGCTAATGTGGATCCTGGGGAATTGATCCTCGAACCAGAGTCCTTAGGCTTCACAGGCAAGCGCTTAACCGCTAAGCCAACTCTCCAGCCCTGATCGTTGGTTTTTTGATGGCTTCTTTCCAGTTCAGCAATTTGCTTGATCAGGGTCACATAGCTTGTTGTGTTTTCGTTTTGGGATTCAATTTCTGTTGTTTCCTCTATGTTTTCATCAGAGGCTTCCATTGTGGGAATAGGCATCTTTGGTGGGTATCTGTCAGTTTTCTGACTTTCATTGGATTTTTTGCATTGTGATCTACCCATATCAGGGTAAAAGTCTTATTTTATTGGTAAGAAAACAAGTATTTGTCCTTATAGGTTCTTCAGTGAGTGTTCTGTTTTAAATGTGGGCCATATTGGAGTAGGATGGGGTTATAACTTCAATATGCAGATTGTGGTGGTTGCAAGTGCCTCAAGGTTACCTGGGGAACTGGGATTTGGGGAACTGGGAGCTCATGCCTACTCTGCTTGTGTGCACTCTTTAGCACAGAGGAACTGGGGATTGGGGAACCAGAATCCAGGAGCAAGAGGCCAGCTCCCACAGTGGCCCATGCACCCTCAAGCTCAGAGGAACAGGGAGTTGGGGATCCAGGAGCCAGTAAATCAGGAAGCCAGAGCAAAAGGCCTACTTCTGCACCAAGCACACACAAGGTCCAGTCTGCCCCAAGCAAGCAGGAAGGATACAGGGACCAGGAAACTGGGAGGTGGGGATTGAACCAGGAGCTCTGGCCTACTTGCTCCAAGTGTGCACCATCAGGAGCAGAGGATCCAGGAATTGGGGACCCTGGGCCAGTTCAATCAGGAAGGTGGAGCAAAAGGCCTGCTTCTATAGCATGCACGTAGGGTTCAGGCCACTCCAAGAAGGAGCAGAGGAACTGGGACAAAGGAACTAAGAGGTGGGGAACAAACCTGGAGTTCTGGCCTACTCACTCCACTGCACACCCCTCTCACAGTTTTAAAGGCTGGAAGTCCAGTGTCAGCAAGACTCCATTGAGACTCCAGGTGGAACCCTTCTTTGCTTCATTCTAGTTTCAGATTTTTTTTTTTTTTTTTTTTTTTGGTTATTTTGAGGTAGGGTCTTTCTCTAGCCCAGGCTGACCTGGAATTCACTAAACAGTCTCAGGATGGCCTCAAACTCATGGCTCCTGAATGCTAGGATTAAAGGCATGTGCCACCATGCCTGGCTAGTTCCAGATTTTTTTGTCTAGTTTCGGATTTTGATTCATGGCTTACAACTACATCACTCCAGTTAGTCACTCCTTTGCCTTTAAGCACTGTTCTCGCCTCTGTCTGCCTGAATATTCACATGGCCCTTTTATAAGGACACCAGTCATTGGATTTAAGGCCCATGTTAATCCAAGCAAGCACCTTTAACTGCTGAGCTATCTCCCAGCCCCATACTAATCTGAAATGACCTCATCTTCCCTGACTACATCTTCAGAGACTCTGTAAATTAGGGGGCATTCACTGGCTATCAGAGTTAGGACTTCAACATATAGTTTTGGAGGATACAATGCAAACTATGAGAGCAAGGAACTAAGGATGACCTGAGACTGTAGAAGAAGCCCTGGGCGCAGATCCTTATACACAAGTTATAAGTAGAAGCATGACCTGGGCTAGGTGGGAAAAGTTATAGGAAGGACCTTGTGGTTGTTTGAATCAGGTGTCCTCCATAAACTCATGTGTTTTGAATGCTTGGTCCTTAGCTGATGGCAATTTGGGTGGTGGAGTCTTGCTGGAGGAGCTGTGTTGTTGGTGGGGTGGGTTTAGGGGTATTATAGCTAGCTCCTCTTTGCTAGGGCTTGGGTCACTCTCCTACTCCTGTTGTCCACCTGAGGTGATGTCCAGCCTCTACTTTACCATCTTTTCCCTGCCATCATGAAGTTTCCCCTTGAAGCTGTAAGCCAAATAAAAACCTTTCCTCCTATCAGCTGCTTTTGGCTGGGTGCTTTGTGCCAGCAACAAGATGTTTAATGCAATAGACTGAGGTTGACTGAGAGAAGCCAAGAGACAGGGAGAACCAGGACACAGGAGGCAGCCCAGAATGGGAATCAGACAATAATGTGGGGTACACTTGGGGCTCGGGGCGCAATGGTTGACAGAGGTAGATTAGAGGTATCTTACAGGGCCTTTTTCTAGAACAGTTAGTCTCAAACATGGGTGTTTAGCAGAATGTCCTAGAAGTCTTCCTTAAACACAACATACTGGGCCCACCCACAGAGTGTTAATCCAATAAACCTGGAATGGGGTCTGAGAACTGGCATTTTAACAAATTCCAGCTGACATTGACTGGGCTGGTCCAGGGATCACATCTGAGAACTTCTAGCTACTGAATGGAACCACTGAAGTTCTGAAGGGTAAGAAGTGAGAAAAGGCTTCAGTGACAGTCACCAAACCACCAAAAGGGAAATTAATGACAGGACAATGAATTCTCTCAAAAGGTCTGAGTGTCATCAGTGCCACTGAAATGAAGGAACATTATTTCAAAGTGTGGTTGACATTGGAACCTGGAGTCTATGAAGCACTGGGTTTGATAACTCAGAAAGCAAAGTTGGCAGGGCTACCCTCTGCTTCAGCCAGTGCAAGTGACAGATACCCTGGCACTTGGCATGGGCCATTCTCCAACAAAGGACCTTTGGAGAAGGTAGTAGGGACTAAAATATTTTTTGAAGAAAACCTACTCCTTGCATCCTGTTACATAGATAAGTACTTTGCTATCATCTCCACTTTGATGAAGTACGGTGTTCTAAGACCTCCAATGGATACCTGAAATCACAGATGGAGCCAACCCATATTCAACATTTTCTCCTATAATTACATGCCCATGATAAAGCTAGTGAACTAGGCTAGGCATAGTAATAGATTGTTGGGTAAGCTTGGTTATGAACTTGACTGGATTGAGAAATGCCTACAAAATTGTCAAAGCATACTTCTGGCATGTCTGAGAGGAATTTTCTAGAGACAATCAGTATGTGTTTAGTGAGCTGTGTGCAGAGGACCCACCCTCACTGTGGGTCTAATAGGCTGGAGGTCCACATAGGAAAAGACACAGACCAGGAAGCTTGCTGGTGCCATTGTGAGACTATCCTATCTCTGATTGTGTGAGATAATCCAATAAATACCCTTATCATTATTTGTAGATTCTATTGGTTCTGTTCCTTTGGAAAACCCTAGTATAATAACAATACTAATTTAAAAAAATAGAACACGTGTAGCAACATAATGTAACAAAAACTTATGCTGGGGCCACTAGTTGGTTGCTTCAACACAAGTACTGTGACACTGAGACCTGATAACCAGATGGCTACCAAGTGACTAGTAGTGGGATGATTCACACTCAGGGTGAGATAGCGAGATGACATGAAATTATAAACTATCAAACTAGCTTGTGGGGCCGGAGAGATGGCTCAGCTATTGAAGACACTTGCTTACAAATCCTGGTGGCCTGGGTTCAAATTCCCAGTACCCATGTAAAGCCAGATGCACTAAGTGGCATATGCATCTGGAGTTCATTTACAGTGGCAGGTGGCCCTGGTGTGCCATTTCCCCTCTCTGTGCTTGCAAATAAATAAAAAATTTTTAAAAGTGGCTTGCAATTTAAAATTTAATGATTTATCTATTTCTGGAATTTTCCATTTAAGAATTTGCCATTGACACAGGTGATACACCACAAAAAGCAAAACCATGGGGGTGGTGATGGTGGTGTTGGAGAGTCAGCATGCTATATGATTACATTTATATATGCATCAAGAAGTGCATCTAAGGGCAGCTCTACAAATTCATGTTTTATTTCCAGTGAAAAGCTGTTTATCATAAACCACAAAGTTATTTTTACATTAATGGATCAAAGAGTTTTTTCCTCCAATAGCTAGAGGCATATCTTTATATTAGGCACTATCCAGGCTTGGGTTTTCATTTTGTTTTGTTTTTGATACATTGAATAAATTATTGAAATACAAAGTGAAAGAACTAAATCGACGCCATGATAGGCTTCAGCAAAACAACTCCCAGTCTAGGCCTAAAATTAGAACAAAGGGCCATTAATCAGTGACTCTCCTGGCTGAGTCACTTCCTGGAAATTCAAGGCCTCTTGGCCCCAACCAATATTGTAGACCAGTCATAATAAGAGTTACCTCACCGTACTCGAAATTCCCCTTAAAACCCAGGCTGGAAGATCTTAGAACCAATCAAATACAACCCTTGTTCAAATTAGCCAATCAAACTGTAGAACTAATTGCCCGCCAAAACCTTCCCTAGTTATGCTTAAAGGAGCCTGCGACCTCATTTTGGGTCACCATTTTGTTTGAATGGTTGACCCCTACATGCTGGCTGATTCTACAGAATAAATGCTCTTTGCTTTTATATACTGAGTCTGGGGTCTTTCTTCAGCGATTCTCAGACCCTTACAAAAGTGTATCAAAATTAAACCAAGGAACTAGGAGAAGGGCATCATAAGAGATATTCACCCTAAGAGCACATTTTACAAATCTAGCTCCCCTTAAACTCACTCACAACACTAGAACTTGAATGATGTGCTAGAGAATCCCTGTGGTGCTGTCACAGTGAGGCCACAGAAACACCTCTGAATTGATTCCACCCAAAGCCCATGAGTGGAAAGGAAGCCCTGTGCATGGGACAACATTCCTTTCTATCTCCTCTCTCTGTGGCAGGTTGCTAAGTGCTGCTCCTCTCCTGTTATCTTGGGGATATATGTGAGTATTTCTCATGTTTTCAGCCTGGGAGAGGGGTGGACAAGTGAGGGCCAGTCTATACTATCAAGAGCTTGCCACACTGGGACCCACTGGTCTAACATTCTGCTTCTACATGTCTCCTTCAGCTTCTTATCTGCTGGGGTAGTTTGAATAAATGGACCCTCAATATATTCAGTGTTTCATTAGTTTGTAGTTTGGATCTGCAGCCACCAGCTGGAGGAGGTGTCACTGGGCAGAACTTAAGGAGTGGTAGTGGGTTTTAAATTCCAATCTAAAGATATGCAAAGTGCCTAGTTCCACTTGGAGTTCCTGAAGTGTGCTTTGTGGCTTTTAGGCTTTTGGCTTGTGGCTTTCTCTCTGTCTCTCTGCTTGGTCCTGTGAAGGCAGGCCAGCTTCTTCTGCCATTATGGAACTTCTCCTGGATCTGTAAGCTTCAATAAATCCCTTTCTTCATAACTGTGCCTAGTCTGGAAGTTTATCTCAGTGAACCTAAAGCTGTCTAAAACATCTGCTAAGAAATCATAAATGTCAAGCTATTGCAGGAAAAGCAAACTTCTTCATTTTATAAGGTTACTCATATGAGCCAGACTTAGTCGGAGACAAACAACTCTTTTGTGAATAAAAATTGCTGTGTCATTCTTATGTTCTGAATAAACAGAGTATATTACATTAACCTGGAATTATCTTACTGCATCTTTCTTTTAGTCAAGGCCAGATAAAATGAACAGAGTGTGTTACAAAAGTCAGTTACTTACAGCTCAGGCCTCAGCCAGTAGAGTACAAGGAGAAATTGACCTGTACACATTTCGAATTAATCTGGTGAGTTAACAGACTAAGACAGAACACTGTGTGTTAACCTGTTTGATCAAATCTGGGTATGAGTTCTTGACTTGGGGTAGGAAGCTAGAGGCAGCTCCCTTCTCTGCATTTCTGGTCCGAGGGTGAGACTAGTCAGGAAAGACTAGATATAAGGGGAACATAAATTGCTAGGTCTCCTCTTCCCTTCTGGGAAGGTGCAGAATGGCTCCTGGTCTCCTCTTCTTCCTTCTCCTCCCCTTTCTTCCTCCTCCTTTTTCCTCCTCCTCCATATATTCCAATGGTATCAGCACCTTTCTGACTACTTTTATTTCATTTAACAAACATTTGAAATTTGTCTTCAGCAATGCTCTGTGCTAGTGCAACCCAGAAGCTAAATAGACATGATGCTTCACAGCCTGTAAAGCTTCTCATGGAATCCAGGACAGGCAGAAACACCTGCAAAGTGAACATAAAGCCAGGCTAAGGCAGCCTATGGCCCAGTCCTAAGGTTGGGGACAGAGGGCATGCAGTGAGATTACCAAGGCACACAAGATTAGTGATGGGAGCAAGATCACCTGCTTCCTGAGAACCACCTACATCAGCAGTGTGGGAGGTACTTGCAGGAGCAAAGTGGGTGTGGTAGGGGAACAATAACAGGATTTTGCCAAAGTAATTCAGCTAATGATCGTGGAACAGTGAGATTGTCCTGGATTATCCCTGCCTGTGAGCTCAAGGTCATCCGGAAGTCCTTAAAAGGAGGCTTTGAGGATGGGAAGAGGGGAGGGCAGAGCCATGCACCCAGAGGTGCAGCTGTTCTCTAGAGCATGGAAAAGGCAAGATGGAGTTCCTAGGAGCCTCTGGAGCAATGACACCTGTGACACTTGGCTTTTAGCCCAGTGTGACCCACTTCAGACTTCTGGTCTCCAGAACTGCTTTACTAAGATGGAATGTGTAGATCCAGAACTGCTTATGATGCCAGTATTAGGTCCTATGCAGACAGGTGCCCTTGGCGTGACTGTGGATGTACATACGTCTTGTAACTATGCACACAATTCTTCCATAACTTGGCTTTACTGGCTAGAGACACCCTGAGCAGCCACAACAAGATCCAGCATGGACACTTGTCATGGCTCCTATCCCCAGTCACTGTAGGCTGGCTTTCTAAACACTCTTTGGCTTAGGTATTATTATGTGCATACAAATACATGCCCTGGAGGCAAATGTGTGTATGGCATGGGTGACTCACTGCTTAATAGTCACTGAGACCAGGGGTCACTCTGGATTTGGGATGTGTGTGCGTGTGTGTGTGAGCATATTTAACATTCTACACCTTGCGAATATAAGAATTTGGGGGCAAGAGTATTTGCATTTAATTTTCAAAAGAACCACTCCAGCACCTTAAAGGGAGTATTCACACTAGATTCCTTGTAAGTAGCAAAGCAGTCTTTATTGGGGCAAGTGCTGTGTGGAAAGCCAAAAGGAAAATGTTGCAGACTGAGTAAAACATAAATGTTTGTGAAAACATTCCCACTTGCTAGCTCACCTGGGTGACTTGGCAAGGTGCATAGGGAGCCAAGTCACAGTTTTATGTGGAGGCCCTGTGGCATTCCCCACCCAACGCTAGTCTGTGTGCCCCTGGAAGCAGGGTGGGTAGTAATAGACTGTGGTGAGCCTGCACCCTTTCATAGGAGCAGCGCTGGGTAGGACAGTGCTCTCTCTGTGAGGTCTCCCCCCACCCCAGGCTGTGTGCCAGCCTGAAGACTGTGTGGTCCTTTCGCCAATAACCACTCCCAGCTTCTCTCTCATGATGGCTCTGGGAGCACTTAAGGAAATTCCTTAAATGAAAGAAAATATGACTTCACTTTACTCCTGCAATATTTTTCCTCCTGCATATGCATGACTCCCTCCTTAATTCTCCAATTTGTGTTGCCATAGCCTACATAATGTGCTGTTTCCTATTCTGAGTGAATTATTGACATTAATGGAGAGAAGACTTCAAGAAGAGTGGTGAGCAATATTGTATTAAAATGCATTATAGACTGATCAAAGCTGGAGTTTTTCTTACTGGAGTGGGTGTTCTCTTAACTGCCAGTGGCCCTGGGACAAGCTCCACCACAGCAGGAACCCTGCAAGCGGCATGAGAATGTGGCCGGTGCTTACCGAAAGCCTGTGCTGCTTTGCGTACAGATCTGCTGTGCCAGGCACACTTACTTCCTGATGGCAGAAGCAAATGGTACACAAGCTGGTGAAGGATGGATACAAAAATTGGGCCAAGTCCACAAAATCTAAGCTAAATTGCTCTAGAAAGAACTGATAAGGGTTAGTCTCTAAAACTCTTGCTGTTGACTTGGGTGTGAGTGAGTTGACACTGAGGAAGAAAAGAGAAAATCAGTGAGAGTATAGGATGGTGGCACATCATATCCAGTGCTAATCTCACGTCCGGTGCCTCAGAATGGAAAACCAAACCCTGTGGGTGTGTTTTCTTGCTAGAAAGACTGCATGTAGTTGAAAGACCCAGAAACTAAATTAACGCCATGAAGGGATTCAGTAAGGTGCTGCCCTGGCTGGGCCTAACTTTCAGGTTTTCCGTTTAGGCAGAAGGCAACCGCCCTGACATATGGTTAGGGAAGGTGCCCACCCAAAGGCCGGAGTCACCCCTAGCCTAGACATGCCCAGGACATGCCTGAGGCCTGTCCTCTCTGCTCTTTCTGCCCCAGCCAATCACAATGAAGACTACCTCATCTGCCTGGGGTTCCCCTAGTTCCTACCTCTGTCCTGCCCCCAACCTTGCCCGCCAAAATCTTCCTGCCTCTGTCCTGCCCCCAATTTTGCCCGCCGAAATCCCAAGCCAATCAGAAAAATACTGTTTAAATCAACCAATCATGTACCCATCCCCTTCTTCTATGTTCAAATCCCTATAAAAAACCCTAACCTCCCACTACTCGGGGCTCTTGCATGGATCCACTGCGTTGGTGAAGTCAAGGGACCCAGCTTAAGCCCGAATTAAAAAAAACTCCTTGCCCTTGCATACGTGTTTGTTTCTCCTTGGTGGTCACTGGGGGTGCCTGAGAACTGGGCATAACAGTAGTTCCAATTAAACTGCCCTGGTCCTATATCAAAGTAAAGGGGATATATTTACACTTGCTGATTTTAATTTAAATGGAAACAAGGTATGGGCACATACAGTTTGTTCAGCTGTCTGAATTGTACCTCCAACTACTGGTCCTGTATAAGAAACAGGAACCTTACGTGACAAATTTCCAACCAGCTGATTTTCAAATGAGTTGACTTTTTCACAAAGTATGTGAATGGAAAAACTTCAGTCAGTTCCTGAATGTCCTGGAGAGAATGACTAAGGAGCTAGGGGGTGGGAGTGGGATCCAGAATTTGTGACATGGCAAGAGACGTGTCTCAGTGAAAGGGACATCCCCAGTAGTCAGGAGGGGGCAAAGTGAGGAAACCTCGTGGGGCTAGTTCAGGACACTCCGAATAGCATATGAACTCCAACACCATCGAGAATCTCTGCTACTCCACCACGCCTGCGCCATGCAACCATTGTAAGACGGGAAAAAGGTACAGATTTTAACATCAGACAGGGGAGGCAAGAGAACACAGGGTGTTCTGATTCTAGCCTGCAATCAGGAAACTGAAAACAGACTCCACTCCCCACCACCAGCGCTTTTCTCAAGGACGTTTAGTAACACAGTGATTTCCACAGTGCACCACTAGAGGGCAACAGTGTTTCTACAATGAGAGCTCTTGCAGAGACATGATGTCAGAAACCAAGAACTACAGAAGAAGCCTTAAAAATCTTTGAGTCCACGTTCACCTTTTTTTTTTTTTTTTTCCGAGGTAGGGTCTCATTCTAGCCTAGGCTGACCTGGAATTCACTATGTAGTCTCAGGGTGGC
The DNA here is from genome assembly GCA_036346955.1 of Dipus sagitta. Classification (NCBI taxonomy): domain Eukaryota; kingdom Metazoa; phylum Chordata; class Mammalia; order Rodentia; family Dipodidae; genus Dipus; species Dipus sagitta. Next base: position 67,060,935 of record CM070781.1, read on the forward strand.
CTTGAACTCACAGTGATCCTCCTACCTCTGCCTCCCGAGTGCTGGGATTAAAGGTGTGCGCCACCATGCCCGGCTGCGGTTTTTATATTTTATTTTTATTTATTTGAGAGAGAAAAAGAGGCTGAGGCCGGGTGTGTGGTGGTGTACGTCTTTAATCCCAGCACTAGGGAGGCAGAAATAGGATGACCAATGTGAGTGAGACTAGTCTGAGACTACATATTGAATTCCTGGTGTCTGTCTGTCTGTCTCTCTCTGTCTCTGTCTCTCTCTCTCTATATATATATCTATATATATCTATATATCTATATCTATCTATCTATCTATCTATCTATCTATCTATCTATCTATATACATACACATACATATATATATCAGGGCCTCCAGCCATTGCAAACAAACTCCTATGCATGCACCACTTTGTGTATCTGGCTTACATAGATCCTAGGGAATCGAACCTGGGTCCTTTGGCTTTGCAGGCAAATTCCTTAACCACTAAGCAATCCCTCCTGCCTCATTTTCACATTTTTTTTTTAAAACTGAAGTCCATGTTAAGAATTGCATCCCTCTGGGGCTGGAGAGATGGCTTAGCACCTCCTTGTGAAGTTTAAGGATCCTGGTTTGAGGCTCGATTCCCCAGTACCCATGTAAGACAGATGCACAAGGTAGCATATGCATCTGGAGTTCATTTGCAGTGGCTGGAGGCCCTGATGCACCCATTCTCTCTCTCTGTCTGTCGCTCTCAAATAAATAAATAAAAATACAAATAAAAGAATTGCATCCCTCATCATAACCTCAATGATATATGTTTGAAGCACATTTTAAACACTATTCTCATGGTATACACTCCAAAGCATTTTATTAAACAAGATTTGGGATGTAGATCAATTGTATAGCATGTGCCTAGCATGTGTGAGGCTGTGGGTTCAATCCTTAGCACCAAAAACTAAAACAACTGGACCCTACTAAATTAATTTTGTAACTCATGAGTGGGCCCTTAGTTTGAGAAATTGATTCAGTCTCAGCTCTTCATTTTACAAATGAGTATACTGAGCCTTAGAATGAAGTGAGATCCCGACATATTACACTCATCTCCCCCACATCCACCTGTTCCCCAGCCTCAGTCCTGGATGAAGGATGTAAGCTGCGCACAACCGAGCATCGCTCTAGCAGAGGGCCCATGAGATGAGAAGTATAATCCAAGACACTGGCCTACCAGTCTTTCTTCTGGCCAGTGCTGTGGCTGCTCTTGTCATTGGAGCAGAAATCCTTCAGCCATGCACAGCTGCGCCCACACAGGCCGTGTCTGTACTACTCTCTTAGGAGCTGAATGTTTCAAAACTGAGAGTCTCCAAAGAGGTCTTGACTAATACTGTTATCCCAAATCTGAATCTGGGACACAAAATCTTGCCTAATGTAGGTGCCAAAGAAGTCATCTACTAGAACTGGAGATGTAACATCCTTGCTATAAGAGGTTAGCAGACATAATGGACTGCTGGATAAAGTGTTGCCCTTGGATGATGTGATGGTAACTTTTGATACTTCACATTGAGATATATATATATATATATATATATATATATATATATATATATATATATGTGTGTGTGTGTGTGTGTGTGTGTATATATATATGTGTATATATATGGCTATATACACACATATACGTATATATGTGTGATATAGTTGGTAAACTCTACAACACTGGCATTGTTGCCAAAATGTGAATGACTTCCATCCTCCATGGGGAACTAGGCAGAAGCTTGTATGTGAGTCTCCAGGTTGTATGGTTTCTTGGCAGCAAAGCAAGATCCCAGGTGATGTCTTTATGACAACCTAGCAGCTATTTCCCCAGGTTACAGAAAACTGGCTCAAGGCAATCCCCAGTGGAATAAGCATCCCTTCCCAGCCTTGCCCTTGTATCTCTGCCACTCTCACAACCTTGGCATATCCTTGTCACAAGTATCATACACCCCACCTGGTTGACTTGGTTGTTCTTGGAGGTGGGCCTTTCTATACTGGTGATCTTTTATTATTTTTCTTTTTGGTTTTTCGAGGTAGGGTCTCACTCTAGTCCAGGCTGGTGCCACCGTGCCTGGCTGGCTGGCTTTCTTTCTTTCTTTTGAGGCAGGGTCTCTTGTCCAGTTTGACTTAGAACTTACTCTGAAGCCTAGGTTTCTCTCAAACTTAAGGTGATCCTCCTGCTTCAGCCTTACAAGTGTTGTTTAGAGTGATGATTTTCGTACAGAGAGACAAATGAAGAAAAAACAATTTTACTGAATTCCCAGGAGAAATTGAAACCATTCTGGTTCACAAAGATTCTTGGCATTGACTTTTCCTTGGTTCACATAAAAGTATAAATGATTTGAAATCAGAAAGTGAGGGGCTGGAGAAATGGCTCAATAGTTAAAGGTGCTTGTCTGCAAAGTCTGATGGCCTAGTTTTGATTCCCCAGTACCTAGGTAAAGTCAGATGTACAAAGTGACATCTGTGGGGAGTTCACTGACAGCAGCAAAAGGTCCTGGTGTGCCCAAACTCACTCACACACTCTCTCTCCTCTCTCTCAAAACCAAAATAAATATTTTAAAAATAAAATTAGGATGCCAGGCGTGGTGGCGCACGCCTTTAATCCTAGCACTTGAGAGGCAGAGGTAGGAGGATCACCATGAGTTCAAGGCCATCCTGAGACTACATAGTGAATTCCAGGTCAGCCCAAGCTAGAGTGAGACCTTACCTCGAAAAACTAAAACTAAACTAAACTAAACTAAAATAAGGATGTGTAAGGGGAAATCAGATAATAATAGGGTATTCTTTCTCAAGGCCAATGTCATGGATTCTACATTTTCTTTTCTGTTTTTTTTTTTTTTTTTTTTTAAGGGGTGGATTTTTCAAGGTAGAGTCTTAACTAGTCCAGGCTGACCTGAAACTCAGTCTGTAGTCCCAGGCTGGCTTTTTTTTTTTTTTTCCCCCAAGGTGGGGTTTCACTCTAGGCCAGGCTGACCTGGAATTCACTATGTAGTCTCAGAGTGGCCTTGAACTCAGGGCAATCCTCCTATCTCTGCCTCCCAAATGCTGGGATTAAAGTCTTATGCCACTATGCCCCCGGGCTCACATTCTACTTTTCCATTCCTCTTCCCTCTCAGTCATACTTGCCTGCCTAATTAACAATTAGCTTTCCCTCCCTCCCAATCTCCCTTCCTTCCTTTTTTCCCTTTAAACTTGAAAGTTCAGGATCATTACACTATAACAGATGAGAAACAGTACCAGAGATCTGTATGGAAGAGAAGGAAAATAGATTGCTCTTAACTAGCTCAGGCTTTCAGGAGCTAGTTTATTCTGTAAAAGATAAGAAGGATATCAAGCATTTTATCTTGTCAAGGTGTGACTAAATGCATGAAAATACAAGCTGTTTTATGATTTTCTAAAAATAAATTTGGAAAAAGCCGGGCGTGGTGGCGCATGCCTTTAATCCCAGCACTCGGGAGGCAGAGGTAGGAGGATCGCCATGAGTTCGAGGCCACCCTGAGACTCCATAGTGAATTCCAGGTCAGCCTGGGCTAGAGTGAGACCCTACCTCGAAAAACCAAAAAAAAAAAAAAAAAAAAAAAAAAAAAAAAAAATAAATAAATAAATTTGGAAAGAGGTCCCTGGCATTTGAAAAATGGTGTATTTTAGCAATCCCAGCTTTTTTTTTTTTTTTTTTTTTTAAAGGGAACCTTCCCCCAGATAAACATGGTGCAAATCTTCAGAGTCTTTCTGAGAGGGAGCAATTCAATTCAATTTAATCACAGTCCAAAAGGCTTTTGTTTCCCACTCATCTGACCCATGAAGACCATGTGAAATAAAAACCCTATTTCGCCTCGGCTCTTTTAAACCTTTCTGATTTAGATCCTAAATCAGTTTTACATTCTTTGCAGTTTTGTGGAGATTCAGCGGCTGCTAGAAGCAGTAGTGCCTTGGGACAACCTGGGTTGATGGAGAAAGCGAGGCAGCTTCACACACACCCACTCCTCCATACCCACAGTCAGGGCCCTGAGACCAGCAAGCAACCAACCGGTTATAAAGCTCTCGTGTGTTCTGGTCATGTGGAAAACTCCGGGTTCACTCACTCTCCTTGGATTAGGTAGATGCCAAAGCCAGAAGACCATCCCAGAGCAGGCCTATCAGTAAACATCAGTCAACCTCCTTATCCTGTAGCCCCTGCACAGTGACCTGCAATTCACAATCCATTGTTGTCAGTGGTCCTGAGAGCTGGCTTGGGCCTTGGAAATCCAGCCTCAGACTTTGGCGAGTAGGTTAATCCGGGACAGGGATATGGGGTGTGGTCCGTGGAGCCCTTTTCTCAGTTCTCCCAAGCACCTTTCCTCTCCCAGGCGTGGGCGCTGTCCGGAGCCCGGACCTAGGCAACAACGACGGCCTAAGGCCGGCCCGGCCAGCGGGGTGGCCTCGGAGGCGCTCGGGCGGGGTCCCCGGCTTCCCGCCGCATGGCGGCCACTCACCCGCGCGCGGCCCTCGAGCACGGCGGCCAGCACTCGCAGCGCGCTGGGCGAGCCGGCGCGGAAGTTGAAGAAGTGCAGCGCGGCGCGCGCCGCCTGCTGCAGGATCCCGCGCGGGAGCCCCGCGCCCGGGGAAGGCAGGTCCTCGGGCTCCGCCGACGCCAGCGCCCACGCCTGGAGCAGCAGCAGCGCGAGCAGCGGGGCCGCGGGCCGCGGCGGTCGGGGCAGCGGCATGGGCGCGGGCGGGCGTGCGGGCGCTCCTCGCAACCGGGCTGAGGCGGGCCGGCGGGCGCTGCGAAAATAAAGCCGCGGCGGCCCCTCCTTCCGCCCCGGGCGCCCAGTGGCGGGAGCCCGGCTGGTCGCCCGGCCGCGCCCTTCCCACCCGCAGCCCGCGGCCCGCCGCACTTCCCCGACCCCGCGCCTCCGGGGCGCGGAGCCGAGCCGGGCCGTCCGTCGGTCCGACCGTCAGTCGGGGAGCCTCCCCCGGGTGCGCCCCACCGACCCGGGGCTGCTGGCGGGCGGTGACCGCGAGTCCACCCGCGCTCGGAGTCGCGCTGCGATTTCCCAGCCGGGGCACGGGGCGGCTGCAGTAGCTCTGTTGGAGGGCCGCTGTGAGCCACAGCCACACTGTGGAAGGCCGCCCGAGAGCCAGGGCGGCACGGGAGGCGAGGGCCCGTCAGGGGAGTGGCAGGGACGGGGAGTGTGGCTGCGGAGGGGCGCCGCTGGCGGAGCAACCGTGGGGCAGCGGGACCGCGAGGCTAAGGCTCGAGGCGCGAGTAGGTCACTTTGGATTCTGGTGTGAGGCGGACTGAAGTCCTGGGAGTCAGATGCCAGCCAGGTGAGGCAGGGTTGGGGCATTAGGGACATGGAAGCAGAGAGTTAGCAACTCTGCTGAAACACTAAGCAGTGAAGGGATGAGGTGCTGACTAAACCACAAGAGAGAGAGCTTAGGAGAACCGGAGACGATGTATGCAAAACTACATGCTCTGGAGTCCACCATTCCCCAACACCTGTCGCTGCCCCCCCCACACACACACACATTGAAGGGCCAGAGAACCCATTGAGACCAAGCTTGCCCAGTTTTGGATAAGACACTGTGGGAAGGCAGAGGATGATGGTGAGGGCAGTCTCTGAAAATATCCCCCTCACGAATCTGTCTCTGGTGTCCATCTCCCCAGCGTCACTGTCTTTCCTTCTGAAGATATTTGTGAAGCATCTACTCTGCTGGGTGGTGGGATGAGGGTGAGCAGTCAGATAAACATCTCTGGCCTCCTGGAGCACACCTTGTACTTGGGGCTCTGGTAATGAAGCAAAGATAATGTGCCCTGTACTGGGTGCAGATGGATGCCACGCAGAAAAACGAAGGCACACAGGCACAGGGAGTTGGGAGGTGGCTATTATCATCAGTAGTGTAGTCAGAAAGGACCTAAGTGGGAAGGTGATATTTGAGTCAGGAGCTCACGGAGGAGAGAGGGAGCCAAGTGTGCAAGAAGAACAGGAGGTGAGGAGCAAGTGCAGAGGCTGAGAGATGAGGCCCACAAGTCATGCCCATAGACAAGCAAACAAGCATAGCTGAGGGCAAAAGAGAGAGAGCATGACCCCGCATGCCCCCTGGTCATCTGAATGGGCACCGGAGATTTGTCTTGCTTGCGGTCTAAGAATAAACACATCTAAAGAATGGCAGAGTACAAAGAAGGGAGGACTCTGGGTTACTGAGGACATCATTGACACCCACGTCACCTGATCTGAAAGCTCATTTCTTTTTTTTTTTTTTCCTTCTTTTTTATTTTTTAGGCAGACCCAATAGACTGGCCTTTGTTTTTTTCTTAATTTTTAACATTTTCCATGATTATAAAAAAATCCCATGGTGCTACCTTCCCTCCCCCCAACTTTCCCCTTTGAAATTCCATTCTCCATCATATCCCCTCCCCATCTCAGTCAGTCTCTCTTTCATTTTGATGTCATGATATTTTTCTCCTCTTATGATGGTCTTGTGTAGGTAGTGTCAGGCACTGTGAGATCATGGATATCCAGGCCATTTTATGTCTGGAGGGAGCACGTTGTAAGGAGTCCTACCCTTCCTTTGGCTCTTACATTCTTTCCGCCGCCTCGTCCGCATTAGAACCTGAGCCTTGGAAGGTGTGACTGAGATGTTACTCAGTACTCCAGTCACTTCTTTCCAGCACTATGATACCTTCTGAGTCGTCCCAAGGTCACTGCCATCTGAAAAGAGAAGATTCTCTACCCAAAGTGAGAGCAGCGTTAATATAAGGGTATAAAGATTAAGAGAAGTGGTTACTGGGCAGTTTGATAAGCATAGTATATACATTTTTCCAGACATCAGCAGATGTTACACCCCTAGGGCTCATGACTACCCCTGTTTTAAGTTTTCAGTATCAGGGATGTATTCCCCCCATGGAGCGGGCCTCCAGTCCAATTGGAGGGCAGTTGGTTTACACCATGACAGACGTGCCACTATTGCACCCGTTGGCTCATTTGGCCTGGCTGGCCAATTATAAGGCTTGCAGTGTCCACTGTTGAGTATCTTCACTGGTGATATCTCTCTCCCATTGAACTAAATGTAGAATGGCTTCTTCCAGCTTTCTGTCAGCTGGTCTACATGGAGGAGGTTATCAGCTCAGTTCCAGCAGGATTTCTCAGTGGCCTTGCAGCCCAAGTATGTGAAGTCTTCAGCAATAGGGTCTTACCATCGACTCCTGGTGGGAAACCAAGGGCCTCGGCAATGGCCTATAATGTTTTGGCGGCATCAGGGACCTCCCTGGCCAACAACTCACTGGAGGTATCCCATCCCTGGCATTGAAAATTTTCTAACAACAATCTATGGCTCCTGAATGTACCATTGTCCCAAACCAGAGGATTCCATATGATTTATTTGCATCTTCTTAGATTTTTTTTTTTTTTTTTTTTTTTTTTTTTGGTTTTTCGAGGTAGGATCTCACTCTGGTCCAGGCTGACCTGTAATTAACTTTGTAGTCTCAGGGTGGCCTTGAACTCATGGCAATCCTCCTACCTCTGCCTGTTGAGTGCTGGCATTAAAGGCATGGGCCACCACGCCCTGCTTATCCTCTTCAATTTTGATTAGCCCTCCCTCCACCTTTCCTTTACTCAGTCTCTTCCCCTGACCTCACTTTGGGCTTTTTCAGCCCCGTTAATCTATTCTTCTACTTACATATATACAATATCAACCTATTAAGTACCCTCCTCCCTTCCTTTCTCTTCCCTTTCTATCTCCTTTTTAACTTACTGGCCTCTGCTACTGAGTTTTTTCCTTCTCACACAGAAGTCCAATCATCTGTAGCTAGGATCCACATATGAGGGAAAACATGTGGCGCTTGGCTTTCTGGGCTTGGGTTACCTCACTTAGTATAATCCTTTCCAGATCCATCCATTTTCCTGCAAATTTCATAACTTCATTTTTCTTTACCGCTGAGTAGAACTCCATTATATAAATGTGCCACATCTTCATTATCCACTTATCAGTTGAGGGACATCTAGGCTGGTTCCATTTCCCAGCTATTATGAACTGAGTGGCAATAAACATGGTTGAGCATGTACTTCTAAGGAAATGGGATGAGTCCTCAGGATATATGCCTAGGAGTGGTGTAGCTGGGTCATACAGCAGATCAACTTTTAGCTGTCTTAGGAACCTCCACACTGATTTCCACAATGGCTGGACCAGATTGCATTCCCACCAACAGTGTAGAAGGGTTTCTCTTTTTCCACATCCCCGCCAGCATTTATGATCATTTGTTTTCATGATAATAGCCAATCTGACAGGAGTGAGATGGAATCTCAATGTAGTTTTAATCTGCATTTCCCTGATCACTAGGGATGTAGAACATTTTTTTAGATGCTTATGTGCCATCCTTATTTCTTCTTTTGAGAACTCTATTTAGCTCTATAGCCCATTTTTTAATTGGCTTGTTTGATTTCTTATTATTTAGCTTTTTGAGTTCTTTGTATATCCTAGATATTAATCCTCTATCAGATATATAGCTGGTAAAGATTTTTTCCCATTCTGTAGGTTGCCTCTTTGCTTTATTCACAGTGTCCTTTGAAGTACAAAATCTTTGTAATTTCATGCGGTCCCAGTGGTTAATCTGTGGTTTTATTGCCTGAGCAATTGGGGTTATATTCAGAAAGTCTTTGCCAAGACCAAGATGTTGAAGGGTTTCCCCCACCTTTTCCTCTAGCAATTTCAGAGTTTCAGGTCCGATGTTAAGGTCTTTAGTCCATTTGGACTTAATTTTTGTGCATGGAGAGAGAGAAGAATCTATTTTCATCCTTCTACAGATATATATCCAGTTTTCCCAGCACCATTTGCTGAAGAGCCTGTCTTTTCTCCAATGAGTATTTTTGGCATTTTTTTTTTTTAATCAAATATCAGGTGGCTATAGCTACCTGGACTTATATCTGGGTCCTCTATTCTGTTCCATTGATCTACCTATCTGCTTTTGTGCCAGTACCATGCTGTTTTTGTTACTATGGCTCTGTAGTATAGGTTAAAATCAGGTATAGTGATACCACCAGCCTTATTTTTGTTGCTCAGTATTATTTTAGATATTTGAGGTTTTTTGTGATTCCAAATGAAGTTTTGGATGGTTTTTTCTATTTCCGTGAAGAATGCCTTTGGAATTTTGATGGGGGTGATTGCATTAAATGTGTTGATTGCTTTTGGTAAGATTGCGATTTTCACAATATTGATTCTTCCAATCCAGGAACAAGGGATGTTTTTCCATTTCCTAGTGTCTTCTGCAATTTCTCGCTTGAGTGTTTTATAGTTTTCATTGTAGAGATTCTTTACTTCCTTGGTTAGGTTTATTCCAAGGTACTTTATTTTCTTTGATGCAATTGTGAATGGGAGTGATTCTCTGATTTCATCCTCTGTGTGTTTGTTGTTAGCATATAGGAATGCTACTGATTTCTGTGTACTTATTTTGTATCCTGCTACATGGCTGTAGGTGTTTATCAGCTCTAACAGTTTGCTGGTAGAGTCTTTAGGGTCCTCTATATATAGAATCATGTCATCTGCAAATAATGATAACTTGATTTCTTCCTTTCCAATTTGTATCCCTTTTATGTGCATCTCTTGCCTTATTGCTATGGCTGAGACTTCCAGTACTATATTAAATAAAAGTGGGGACAGTGGACACCCTTGTCTTCTTCCTGATTTTAGTGGAAAAGATTCCAGTTTTTCCCCATTTAGTAATATGTTGGCTGTAGGCTTGTCATAAATAGCCTTTATTATATTGAGATATGTTCCTTCTATTCTCAGTCTCTGTAGGACTTTTATCATGAAGGGATATTGGATTTTGTCAAACGCTTTTTCTGCGTCTAAGAGATGCTCATGTGGTTTTTGTCCTTCAGTCCATTTATATAATGTATTACGTTTATTGATTTGTGTATGTTGAATCTGCATCTCTGGGATAAAGCCTACTTGGTCAGGGTGAAAGATCTTTCTGATATATTCTTGTATTCTGTTTGACAATATTTGGTTGAGAATTTTTGCATCTATGTTCATGAGGGAGATTGGTCTGTAAATTTCTTTTTTTGTTCTATCTTTGCCTGGTTTCGGTATCAGGGTGATGCTGGCTTCATAGAAGGAATTTGGTAGGATTCCTTCTTTTTCTATTTTATGGAAAAGTTTAAGAAACAATGGTGAAGCCGGGCGTGGTGGCACACGCCTTTAATCCCAGCACTTGGGAGGCAGAGGTAAGAGGATTGCCATGAGTTTGAGGCCACCCTGAGACGACATAGTGAATTCCAGGTCAGCCTGAACTAGAGTGAGACCCTACCTCGAAAAACCAAAAAAAAAAAAAAAAAAAAAAAAGAAACAATGGTGTTAGTTCTTCCCTGAAGGTCTGCTAAAATTCAGCAGTGAATCCATCTGGGCCTGGACTTTTTTTAGTTGGGAGATTTTTGATAACTGCTTGGATCTCCATGCTTGTTATAGGTCTATTTAAGTGGTTAATCTCATCTTGATTTAATTTAGGTAGGTCATATAAATCAAGAAAATCATCCATTTCTTTCAGATTTTCATATTTTGTGGAGTATATGCTTCTATAGTATGTCCCTATAATTTTTTGAATTTCTCTGGCATCTGTTTTGATGTTACTTTTTTCATCTCTAATTTTATTAATTTGTTTCTCTTCTCTCTTTCTTTTGGTCAGATTTGCTAAGAGTTTATCAATCTTGTTTATCCTTTCAAAGAACCAACTCTTTGTTTCATTGATTCTTTGGATTGTTTTTTGGTTTCTATTTCATTAATTTCTGCCCTAATCTTTATTATTTCTTCCCATCTACTGATTTTTGGTTTGCCTTGTTCTTCTTTTTCCAAGACTTTAAGGTGAAGCATTAGGTCGTTTACTTGCAACCTTTCTAATTTCTTAATATATGCACTTAAAGGTATAAATTTACCTCTTAGGACTGCCTTCATTGTGTCCCAGAGATTTTGTTATGTTGTGTTCTCATTATCATTGGACTCTATAAATTTTTTGATTTCCCTCTTGATTTCTTCATTGACCCATTCATCATTTAGTAGTGTGTTGTTTAATTTCCATGATTTTTTGTGTGCTCTATAGTCTTTCTTGCTATTGATTTGTAGTTTGATTCCACTGTGGTCAGATAGAATGCAAGGAATTATTTCAATTTTCCTATATTTGTTAAGATTTGCTTTGTGTCCTAATATATGGTCTATTTTAGAGGATGTTCCATGTGCTGCTGAAAAGAATGTATATTCTGCAGCATTTGGATGAAATGTCCTGTAGATAGATATCTGTTAGGTCCATTCTTTCTATGACCGCATTTAGTCCAGATGCCTCTCTGTTTATTTTTTCCCGGGATGACTTGTCAATTGATGAGAGTGGGGTGTTGAAGTCACCCACTACCATGTGTTTGTTGTTATCTGTGACCTTAGTTCTAATAGCGTGTGTTTGATGAATTTGGGGGCCCCCATGTTAGGTGCATATATGTTTAGGATTGTAATGTCCTCCTGTTGGAGGGTGCCTTTAATCAATATAAAGTGACCTTCCTTATCTTTCTTAACTAATGTTGGACTGAAGTCTACCTTTCAGATATTAGGATAGGAACCCCTGCTTGTTTTCTAGGTCCATTAGCTTGAAACACCGTTTTCCAACCTTTCAACCTAAGATGGTGTCCATCCTTTGTAGAAAGGTGGGTTTCTTGGAGGCAACAAATTGAAGGATCCTGCTTTTTAACCCAGTCTGCAAACCTATGCCTTTTGGTTGGAGCATTGAGGCCGTTGATATTAAGAGATAATATTGAAAGTTTTGTATTCATTTCTGCAATTTTTTTTGTAGTTCTTCCAGTTTTACCTGTGCTCTCTTGTGTTAATTAGTATTTGAGTATTGTTTGTGTTTTCCCCGTTCCTTATATGTGTGCTTTTCTTTTTCTTCAGCATGGAGGATTCTTTCAAGTATTTTCTGTAGAACTGCTTTTGTCTTCAAATACTCCTTTAGCTTGCTTTTGTCGTGGAATGTCTTTATTTCTCCGTCTATTTGAATGGATAGTTTTTCAGGATAAAGTAACCTTGGTTGACAGTTGTTATTTTTCAGGACTTGGAATACATCACTCCACGCCCTTCTGGCTTTTAAAATTTGTGTTGAGTAATCTGCTGTGATCCTGATAGGCTTGCCTTTGTAGGTAACTTGGTTTTTCTCTCTGACTGCTTTCAATATTTTTTCTTTGGTTTGTGTATTTGGTAGTTTGCTTATAATATGGTGAGGAGAGGTTCTTTCCAGGTTTTGTCTGGCTGGTGTTCTAAAGGATTCCTGTATCTGCATCTGTATCTGTATCTGTTTCCCAATTTGGGGGAAGTTTTCTTCTATGATTTTGTTGAAGACGCCTACTATGCCTTTGGAGTGAAATTCTTCTCCTTCTACTAGGCCCTGAATTCTTACGTTTGATCTTTTTATAGTGTCCCGAATATCTTGAAATTCCCACTCATACTTTTCTATTAGTTTGTCTTTCTCTTTGTTGGACTGTATTAGATCTGCCACCTGGTCTTCTAGCTTAGATATTCTGTCCTCTCCTTCAACCATTCTACTGGTGAGATTTTCTGCAGAGTTTTTTATTTCATGAACTGTGTTCTTCATTGCTAGTAATTCTGACTGGTTTATCTCTATTATTTCTATTTCCTTATTTATGTTTAGTATTGACCTCTTTATTTCATTAAATTGGTGTCCTGTGTTTTCTTTGATTCCTTTGATTTCCTCTTTCATTCCTTTGATTTCTTCTTTGACTTCTTTAAACATATTTATAATCATTCTTTTGAAATCTTTCTCATGCATTTCCTCTAACTCGTTTCTGATGCATTAATACTTTTCGGTGGATTTATATTGTCTTGATTTTTGGTGTTTCTTGTGTTATAGTGTATATATTTTTGCATCCTGGATTATTTAATGATTGGATTTTCTAGTTAGCTGGGTATTATTAGATGTATCAGTCAATCTGATGTTATATAACTTCAGGGCAGGAGCTTAAGGCACTAGGTGTGGCTCTCAAGACTCTCAGAGTATCTACAAAAGTGACCCTAGGTGTTGGGTTTGCTTGCTATGAGAGTATTCAAGTAGGCTGAGTGGAACCAAATACAGATAGATTCTGAAATTCAACTAAAGAATGTACACTTTCAATGAAAAAACAGCTCAGAATATTTATCCAAGAGTAGGTATTATGACAACCAGATCCTCTAACTGTCCCTTAGGGTGTGTGGTGCCCCACCCACAGCCTTAATCCTGACACCAAGGAGGTTAGGAGTTCTGACCTGTTGAGGGTTCCAAGTCAGCTTGTGACCAGGTGAGACCCTTCCCTGGTTTAATCCCATTTACCTCTGCTCCTGCTTGGGTCCCGCTGTCAGTTCAACTTGGCATGGCCGGGTCCCTGGACCGCTGCTCTGTTCGCTGGAGCCGGGCACTGGCGGTGGGGGAGGGGAGGCTGCCAGTGCTGCTCTAGTTCTCTCGCTGTTCCACGTGTTCTTCTACCTTGTGATCTGCTCCTCCATTGTTCATTGCCATTCTCCCTTCATGTTTCTTGAGTTTGCAGAGAGCTCTGGTGTGAGTGGAAACTCCCCTCACCTAGCTTTTCCTGCGGCTCAAGCTGAGCCTGGTGGCTTTCTGGCCGCGACGCTGCGGTCCGCAGACCTGCCGGAGCTGCTTCTGCCGGCCTGTGTGGCCTCTGGATGCTCTGGATCTCTCCTACTTCTCCGCTGCCGTTTTAGTTAGTTATTTGCCTCACTTTTTAGTAAAAGTGCATTTTGCCGTGGTTTTTTTTTTTTTTTTTTTTTTTTTTTTTTTTTTTTTTTGGCTTTTTCCCCCTTAGGCTGCTTTGGCGTGGTACCTACGCCGCATCTTAACCGGAAGTCTGGAAGCTCATTTCTTACTGCTCAGCCTTGTTAGCTGAAGTTTATTTCTTGCCCTCAGTCAGCCTCATGTGGGCAATTATCTCCTACTTTTCTTTCCAGGGTGACAGGGGAGTAAGTGTCCTGATAATTCACCTCTAGGTTTTGTGAAGATTGACATTCCCTTATTTCTTTGTTAAAGTGATTTTTTCCTGTTATTACTATTAACACCGTATTTTGTATGGATAAATCATGTGTTGGTACCCTCTTTTCCCTAGTCCCTGCCTCCATTCTGCTGGGGATGCTCCTGAGTGGGGTTGTAGGTGTTCCCCAGGGGTTTGTGGTTTATGCCTTGTGGGAGCAGTAGTCAGCAGTTATTTTGTCGGGGGAGGGAATGCCTCTGAGAATGATATCTCTACCTATGGCTCTTACAATCTTACCACTCCCTCTTCCACAAAATTCCCTGAACCGTGGTGGGTGAATTTTAAGTCTACCTCAGTGATGAACCCTTAGGAGCCTCTGGATCTCTGTTTTGGAAAATGATGAGTATCCTCAGGATCTGTCTCCTACACCCTGGCACTGATTATCAGGTTCAGCATAGAAGCAGCACTCATGCTCCTCTCCTCAGTTTCTCTGTGGTTTCAGCTGTGACTTGGCTGAAGTGTGAGGGGTTGTGTGTCTCCTAGGGTCTCACTACCTTCTGAAAAAGAATAGATTCTCCTACTCATCCATGTGCACACCCTCCATAGCAGGGGATCTTAAAGTGATTTTTAAAATATTTTATTTATTTGCAAGGAGAGAGAAGGGGGGGGGGGAGAGAATGGGTGTGGCCTCTAGCCACTACAAAAGAACTTCAGATACATGCACCACTTTATGTGTCTTTATGTGGGTACTGGTAAATTGTACGCTGGTCATTAGGCTTTGCAGGCAAGTGACTTAACCACTGAGCAATCTCTCCAGCCCTTTTATTTCTTTTTAAAAATTAAAAAAGTTTTATTTGTTTTAAATTTATTACAGAGAGAGAGAGAGAGAGAAAGAGGCAAATATATATAGAGAGAATGGGTGCATCAGGGCATCCAGCCACTGCAAATGGATTATGGACACATGTGCCACCTTGTGCATCTGGCTTAGGTGGTTCATGGGGAATTGAACCTGGGTCCTTTGGCTTTGCAGGCAAGTGCCTTAACTACTAAGCCATCTCTCCAGCCCTTTAATGTTTTTTTAAATATTTTGTTTTTATTTATTTGAGAGAGAGACAGAGAGAGAGAGAATGGGCATGACAGGGCCTCCAGCCACTGCAAATAAACTCCAGACACCTGTGCCATCTTGTGCATCTGGCTTACTTGGGTCCTAAGGAATCAAACCTGGATCCTGTGGCTTTGCATGCAAGCGCCTTAACTGCTAAGCCATCTATCCAGCCCCAGCCCCCTTCTTAAGTTTTGTTCCTAATGGGTGTGTTAGGCTACAAGCAAGGGGAAATATGATTGGTGATGCAAACTACTCAAGGGTCTCAAGTGGGATGTGTGTGATGATTTGGAGACTTGGATCTCTGAAGGGTACAAGCTCTCATTCCTTCATGGCTATCAACAGATAGTTGCTTTTTATTGATGGATGTGTGACTTTGTGATTGTAGATTGGTTGCCATGGCTCTAGAATCCCATTTTATGTGCTGAAGCCAAAGATAGATGGTAGGGAGTAGGCTGCCAGTGGTGACTGCAAGAAAGTTCTACATCTTCACCTTTTCCTTTTCCTTTTCTTTCCTTCCTTCCTTCCTTCCTTCCTTCCTTCCTTCCTTCCTTCCTTCCTTCTTTGCTTCTTTCTTTTTATCATCAGGGAAGAAAATTATTTTCTAGGAATCCTCCCATGTACTTCTTTTCATCAGACCTTCTCTTATATCTCATTGGCCATAAGGAGCCACAATAGCTAATATCCTTTGCTGCAAGGAAGGCTTGAAAAAAAAGAGAGAGATACTAATTTTTCTAGTGTCATGGTCTGTTCTATAAATTAAGGTTATCTGCCCAGAACACAAACCCTAATGCCAGAAGAGAAACTTACTTCTCACATAACAGATGTTGGGGGTGGGTAGGCAATCTATGGTTGATGTCAATGGGCCCATAGGTTATTAGTGGTCTAAACCCTTTTTAGATCTCTGATCCTGCCCCATACCACTGTCCTCAAAGACCAGTGTGAGTTGTAGCCATCAGCAAGTGTTCCCTTTTCAGAACCTTGTAGAAGCACTACGGAACATTCTGTTTATATCTTGATAAGAGCTTAGTCACAGTTATAGTAGAAAAGGAAGCTGGGAAATGCAATCTTTATTTAGGGAGCCAGAGTAAAAGACAGGATTTTATTACTAAGGAATAGATTTTGTCTTAGATTGAGTGTCCCAGAAGCAGGCCAAGAGACAAGTGTTGTGTGAAAGTGATTTTTAAAGGAATTGTTCCCAAGAGAAACCAGTAAGTACCTAGAAGGAGAGTAGACAAGCAAGGAATGACAGGAAGAGTGGATGGGCCTGATGAAAAGGGGAGCTCCAGACTATGAATCACTCCTCAGAGTTGTGTCCATCTCCAGATGAACTTCCTTAGTTATCCGTCATTGGCTAAGGTCACCCTTGGCAATACCAGGTACTTTAGACATTCTCTAAGGGGGTACAAAGGCTTAAAAGAATAGTCCCATAACAAGATTAGCAAGAACCTCAGGTTGAAACCACAGTATTCCAAGTTGTGGGGGCAGAGTGCAGAGGGGTCCAGGGATCTATGCTAAGCCCCTGTGGGTTCCCACAGGGCTGGTAGACAGTGGGAAGCAAGCAACACTCTCCAGCACTGAGGCAGGGGAGCCTGGGCATGGCTGATAGAGACACTAGAGCTCTGTGTAGTAGGTCACATGTCACAGTTACTACTTAGGAGCTGGTGAAAATTGTCCGAACCAGGATGTTCCCCAGAAAAGCCAGGGGAACAGGGGCTGCCCTGTGAGCTCACTGAACTGTTACATGGTGTCTTATTTGTAGACATCAGGGTACATTGATGCTCATTGGTAATACACATTTCTTTAGTTTTTAAAATTACAGCTTTCTTAAAAAACAAAAAAAATTTTAGTTTTCTCTGTATAAATAGTGATTTTCCTAACACAGAGTAGTTCATTGAGAACCTTGTTCATATTCTTTCTTACTTATCTGGGGCAGCTGGATTCCTGACTGACTTGTAGAACCTCTTCCAGGACTAGGGAAATGTGGCTTTGTTCCTTGTGTGGGGGACTATTTTCCTCAGGATACCATGTTGGTGTGTACAGATTGTCATTGTCAAATATCACATGTGAGGTGGTGTTAATTGGACAGTGCCTGATATAAGTCACCAATCACTTGCAGCTCAGGACAGTTGTCTGTAAACTGACCCCCATACAGGACAGGAAAAAAATCTCAGCCTGCAGGGTCTGCCCTCCAGCCTGCCTGTGGGAGTGTATACCCATGTGTCCAACATGTCACGTTTTCTAAGTGTATTAGTCTTTTGACACTGTGTGTGACTGATACCTGAGGGGAATAATTTAAAAGCCATGGGTATTTGTGTGTGTGTGTATGTGTGGGTAGACATGTTCATATGTGTGTGTGGGTGCTCGCATGTGTGGCTATGTAGAATGAGATAAATAATACCTTCTGATGTTTTTCTAAAAACAAATATTTAGACATGCATGAATAAAATATGCAAAGAGTGGCATCACAAGACATTGGCAGCCAGGGGACAGGAGACAGAAGTGGAAGAGATGCTTTATACCAGATACCCTTTGCAGGTGTTGACCTCCCTCCCACCTTCTCATTATCTATTCTAGGTAAAGAAATGAGCGCCATCTCTGAATGTACCTCTGGGGTGTCTCCTGTGGAAAGAAGGCACACTACTTCTACAGCGTCTAGTAAAATCTTCTATTTGGAATGATTCCAGCAAGTCTGCCTTTATTGGCCCAACCATTTAAACTTTTCTCCCTCCCTCCTAACCATGCCTTTCCACACTCTTCTTTGGCCATATGGTGTATGAAAATGTTCAGAGAAAGAGATGATGATTTAATTCCTGTGGTAGCATAATGGACTGCTGGAGCACATTGAGGAGCGCACATTTTCATATAAATAGACAAGCTGAGGAGGCTTCAAGAGACCTGAGTTTAGACTGAATGGATTGTAGGCTTGAGCAACTACAGTGTGGTAAGCAGAGGCATCCAGCAGCCCTGAAGGTCTTTACCTTCTCCTCCTTCCCCACCCACCCCCTAGAGCACACAGCGAGGCCAGACAGCAGAATGTGGGTGGGTTGGGGGGACTTTGAGAAGTCTTAGCTCTTTGAAGCAGCACATTCTTTTTCTTCCACAGATTGGAACCTGGGAAGTTTGATGTCAAAGTACCTGCTGATTTCCTTCCTATTGAGGGCCCTCCTCTTGGCTTGACTTTACACATCCTCTATCAGCGGAAGGAGGTAGCAAGTTCTGGTATCTTATAAGGACACTCATCCCATTAGGGGAACCTTTCCCTCATGGCCTAATGTAAACCTAATTCTCTCTGAAATCCCCACATCCAGATACCATTGTACTGATGGTTAAAGTCTCAACCAACATATGAATTTGAGAGGTATCTAATTAATTCCATAGCATTCTTCCTCACCACAGGGGCTGGGAGATGTCTTCCTCATAGTTAGTTACATACCAAAAACTTCCTAAAGTATTTTTTGCCTTCTCTGTCCCTGATGCTGCTGGAGACCTAAGAGCACAGGTAGTGCTATGTGGAGAAAGAAAGCCATAGTGACCTTGCCATAATAGCTAACCCCAGCTATCTCTGGCCACCCCCTGGCACTTAGGGGGTGTGGTAGTTTGAATGCAGAATATCCCCCACAAACTCATGCATTTGAATATTTATTCCCCAGTTGGGGGTGCTATTTGGGAAGTCTGTGGAACCTTTAGGAGGTTGACCTTTGCTGAAGGAAGTCTCACTGGGGGTGGTCTTGCAGTGTTATAGTCTAGCCCCACTTGGTGCTTTTTAGCCTTTCTACTTCCTCTTCCATGCTAATGTGATGATGTGCTGCTGGCTGTCTTCTCCTGCCATATTTTCCCCACCATCATAGAAAATTCCCCTCAAAACTATAAGCTCAAATAAGCCCTTTCCTTTCATAAGCTGCTTCTAGTTGGATATTTTGTCCTAGCAACAAGAAAGTAACTGCTACAGGGTGTAACAGGACCTATGAGGTAGTGGGACCATGTGTCCTCAGCCAAGCCCTGAGAATCTACAAAGAGTGATGATGTCAGTGGGGTCCCAGACATCTGTGCCCTCTCCCTGCTAGTGCTGCTGCTCTGATTCTCACTTTCCCATTCCCTCCCTAACTCTCACTTCTCACACACTCTAGAGGTATTGACTGGGCCCACAGTTCATGCCTCACTCTCTTCTTCAAGGTCAATGTGGAGGTTCAAGATCCTGTGTGGATAAATTATGAGGAACTGTTGGCGGACAGTTGGAAAGAAGCTTTCTTGCTATCTCTCTCCTGCCCCCTGTGCACACAGCACATATCATGGCAGAAAGAAACCAGATCTTTGGTATTGTCACTTCCTTCATCACGACCACCCTAAAACCTGCCACATTTCTGAACACCAACTTTATTTCTGAAGCCAACTTTATTGAGTGTAATTATGCAATTATAAGTTCCTAATGGATTCCTAATGGATTAAGAAAGTTGCTATTGGTAGTAATATAAGGCTATTTTGGACTCTGCTTAAACTGAAATCTGGGGGAAGCCAAATGGTCTGGGAACATCACAGTTGCCTCCTGCCTTGGGTACACTACATCATTAGACACCACTGACTGGAGATTTCAGCCCAGCTAGAAAGGGGACATTCTTCTCCAGCAACTCCAGGTGCTGTAGAGCATCAGTAGCCACAAGGTTTGGGACAGGCCACATCCCCAGTGCAAAGAGATGGTACCTAGCTTGGCCAATTCTCTGTTCCACATTAGTACCATCACTTAACTGTGCAGATGATACTTTCCCCCTCTTTGAGGCTGTGAGAAGTGCAGCACCGGGTTGGAGAGAAAAAAGAAGACCCTGAGGAAGGAAGAGGAACCCTAAGATAGAGACTTTTACCCTGATCAGGGCTGGTAGTTCTAACTCAAAGGAGACAACAGAATCACTGGGCTGGGTGGAATATTGCACCAAGGCCCAAGCACCCATAGTCCATACTTCAAAATTTTCTCCTCTCTCTGTCCCTGGACTCACCAGCTTAAACACCCACATGAACATTTAGAAAACAAAGTAATATCAGTTATTAGAAAAGATAGAAAATAACTCCTATTGTAACCAGAATGCTGGATCTCTTGATGCCTCTGTCACCACCACTGCCAATGAGCAGAGACAGGAATTGAATCTTATAAGTTGTGCTGTATTCAGAGAGACAGTGATCTGAGAAGGTAGTGAGTTAAAAATTAACCACCTGCCATCAGGATATCCAACTGGCAGGCTTTATAGGGAAGGGGAAACAAGGCAGTCAATCATTTCAGACTTCAATCTTGCCTCTCTGACCATGTTGTCAGCCACATTTCTGAGGCTTTCTTTTTTAATTAAGTAGAAAATTGTATGGATACATCATGTGTTGGTACCATCATTTCCCTCCTCACTGTTTCCATTCTGCTGAGAGCCCTCCTCAGTGGGATTGCTTGTATACCCCCTAGCTTTGTGGGTTATAGATGTGAGAGCATCAGTCAGTCTATATAAGAGATGGGGCAATGCCTCTGGATATTCCCTTCCATTCTGTGGCTCTTACAGTCTTTCTACCCCCTCTTCCACAAAATTTGTATAGCAGTGTCCCCTGTTAGTACACAAGGTTATTGGCTATTTTCCCTCAGCAGCTCATGCAGCACTTTCCAGCACTACATCCATCCAGATCTCTTGATGTCCTGTGTCAGCAACATGTGGTGTCTTCAGCAACATGGTCTTAACCTTTTACCACAGGCAGGTAGGTAATCAAGTACTTTGACAGAAACCTGTCTTGTTTTGGGGATCTTGTAGGTCTCTCAGATCAACAGCTCAATGTGGATTGTAACCAATTTCTGTTACTGGAGAGTTACAAACCAGAGCCAAATGTTTTAGGGTTAGGCTTCAATCCACCCTCTGTAGGGCCCTTTTTTTTCTCAAATTTTTATTAACAAATTCCATGATTATAAAAAAATATCCCATGGTAATACCCTCCCTCCCCCCACTTTCCCCTATGAAACTCCATTCTCCATCATATCCCCTCCCCATCTCAATCAGTCTCTCTTTCATTTTGATGTCATGATCTTTTCCTCCTCTTATGATGGTATTGTATAGGTAGTGTCAGGCACTGTGAGGTCATGGATGTCCAGGCCATTTTGTGTCGGGGGGGAGCACGTTGTAAGGAGTCCTACCCTTCCTTTGGCTCTTACATTCTTTTCACCACTTCTTCTGCAATGGACCTTGAGCCTTGGAAGGTGTGATAGAGATATTGCATTGTGTTCATCTCTTTTTTGAGGTTGCATTTCAGTTTGAGGTTTGAATTTCTTGATACTTCCTGGAATTCATTCTTCCATTTGATCATGTCTTTATTAAGCTTACTCAGCTGGTTATTGAGGTCCTTTATTTGTTGACTCACCTTCAATTCATTTATCCCTCTTTTGAGGTCTCTCTGGTTTTCTTCAATTAAGTTAATCCTATTGATCAAAGGTGTGTGCTGTGAGAAATGATTCTGCTCAATTTTGTTTATGCAATTGTTGTTTTTTAAAATAATGAATTCTTTTAAAATATTTTATTCATTTATTTGAGAGATGGGGAGAGAGAGAGAGAGAGAGAGAGCGAGAGTGAGTGAATGGGCACACCAAGGCCTCCAGCAGATTCAGGTGTCACGCTGTGCATCTGGCTTTATATGGGTACTAGGGAATTGAACCTGGATCTTTAGGCGTCACAGGAAAGTGCCTTAACTGCTAAGCCATCTATCCAGCCCAGATTTTTTTCTTTTGATGATTTGCTTCAAGTTCACTTCATCAGGTTCACATAGTTTATTGTGTTTTCATTTTGAGGTTCAATATCTATTGTTTCATGTTTTTAATGGAGACTGAACAACATACTACCAAAAAATGATGGGGTGTGGAAGAAATCAAAAAGGAAGTTGTAAAATTTCTTGAACTGAATGATAATGAAAATACAACATACCAAAATTTATGAAGGCAGTCCTGAGAGGAAAATATATAGCACTAAATACCTTCATAGCAGAGTCAGTTGGATCTCAAATTAATAATAGATATTAGCAATTAAGACATACATAAATCTATATTCCCTTTTGGCTTCTTCCTCCTGCAAAAGTGAAGATAGGTAGGTAGGTTGTCAAAAAAATGCAGATAATCCAGCCTTTATTATAGAAAGTTAATTAGCCAGGGTTAGAGAGATGGCTTAGCCATTAAGGTACTTGCCTGCGAAGCCTAAGGACCCATGTTCAACTCTCCAGGTCCCACATAAGCCAGACATGCAAAGTGGTGCAATGTAAGGTCATATATGCACACAAGATGCTGCATGCATCTGGAATTCGATTGCAGTGGCTGGAGGCCCTGGTGCACCAATTCTCTCTCTCTCTCTCTCATAAAAATGAATGAATAAGTAAAGCTTTGTTTTAAAAGAAAGTTAATTAGCCAATGCTCAGACAGGATGGAGATAAACTTTTTTAAGTTCTCTGGAACCAAGGACACTTAGGCACTTCACCTGATTCCATGGGCTTGTATCTCACATGTTCAAAGGGAACTTGGTGTTTGTTTAGGTTAGACCCTGTTATATGTTACTTTCTCATTGCACTGACCAAATGCCTGACAAGAGAAACTTAAGGATGGAAGGGTTTATTTCAGCTTATAGTTCATAGTGATAGAATCCATCATGGTGGGGAAGGCATGGTAGCGGGAGCAGGAAGAAACTGGTCACATTCTGTGAGGGAAGGATGGTGAAGGCTGGTGCTCAGTTATCCGTCTCCTTTTTATACAGCCTAGGACCTGTCCCCCCACATCATGGAACAGCACAGCCTATAGTTAGAGTGAGCCCTCACATTTTAGTTAACCTAATCTAGGAAATCCCTAATAGACTGTTGTATTCAACTTCACATTGCTGGCAGAAAACACCTGACCAAAAGCAGCTTGTGGGAGGAAAGGGTTTATTTTAGGTTACATACTCGAAGAGAAGTTCTATGAAGGCAGGGGAAAATAATGGCTTGAGCAGAGGGTGGACATCACTTCCTGGTCAACATCTGGCATACAATGGCAGCAGGAAAGTGTGCCAAGCAGTGACAAGGGGAAGCTAGCTCTAACACCCATAAGCCAGCCCCCTGCAACACACTGCCTGAAGAAGGCTTCAATTTCCACATTACCACCAGCTGGGGATCTAAGTATTCAGAACACACAAGTTTATGGGGGACACCTGAATCAAACTGCCACATTTAGACATAACAAGAAATTTGTTTCCATGGTGATTTTAAATTCTGTCAAGTTGATAACCAGAGATTAACTTTCACACTTGGGCATGCACACATTTTTATACTGTGTTCCTAGCCTATAGTATCTGTCCCAAAACTCCTGTAGGAAGGCACTTGCTGCTTATACAGAAGCAACAACCCTACTTAATAGAGCCAATAGCTTTCTTAAGATATATGCCCCCCTAGTCTTTGCCACGAAAGTATTTGGGCCTCACTGGGGAATTCACAGGTCCCCAAAAGTAAAAGTGATGAATGTCCTTGAGCCTATATCAGAGATGCTGGCTCTTCCTTGTCTCCTCCCCACAAAGTTCTTGCTACTTCCACTTTCTTAAAAACTCAGATGTTTTTGCGGAAGAGGGGGCGGAAAGAATGTCAGAACCACATATTGGGTCATGATATGCAGAGACATTTATCTTACCCATAACTGTGGGCTAACTCCAGAATGCGTGACCCATATACCTCAACAAGGAGGGGCCAGGGGGAGGGGGTAGGTCATGGATAAGCCTAACAATGGTACCAAATTGACTGTATTCGCTGAGTGCAAAACTAATTAATAATAATAAAAAATCTCAGATGTAAGGGGGAATCTAGTTTTCCCTTCTCAAGAGATGAAAACCTGGTGGCACCTAGACATCGGGAGTCAGGGCTGGACCAACCAGTTCTGTCCCAACCAGTTCTGTCCCCATCCTGTAAGCTCCCATGAAAAATCCCAATCTGTATCTCCAGGTGGGTCTTTTCATTTCTGGGAGCCCTCCTCCTGCCTTTTCTCTTCATCAGGAGCTCTATATTCTTTTCATTTCTTAAGCACTATAACATCTCTTTCTATAAGTTCTATAATAAAATCTTCCTAAACTTTATCCTCTGGTCTGTGGGTTTCATTCATTGAAATCCATAATATAAGTATCCAGGAACCACTAATTCAGTGGAGGCTTTGTGTGTCCCTGAGTGCCCGGCAGCCTAGCTCTTGAGTTACTGCCTACCCAAGAGTAGAGGAAAGCTCCATCACTCCCAAAGACACCCCAAACCAGAAGAAAACTATGAACCAGAGGAAGCAAAGAGAAAGGTGGAAGGAAGAAGAAAACTGTAAGCTGGCTAATAGAAAGCAAAGATTTTTAAGCCTTTGGGAGAAGGAAGGAAAGGTGGAAGATCCCACATTGCACTGCTTGGGGTGGAGGCTGATTGGCTGCTTCAGCCAGGTTGGAAGCAGTCAATCTATGGAACTATCCAATTGGCTGACAATCTATTGAACTCTTTTGGGGAAGAGTTAATAGTAGGTGGCTGGGAGGAAGTTTTCCTCTCAGCTCAAGCACCGAAAGGCTTAGTCAATTACCGTGACAGTAGATAGACATTCTAAGATCCCAGACCTAGTCTGAGTGTACACCTGAGGAAGGTAAAGGTAATTCTCTTTGGGAAATTCAAATTATCACAACAGGAGGTAGTTCCAGAACCTTTGGCCTAGTTAGAGTAATGTGGCCATTAGGGGCCATTAGGACAGGGAGAGAGTTCTGGGACACTTAGAAATACTGGGTCAAGTACCTGGTGACAAGTGTGCCTAGATTTCACGTCTTCATGAGGCCTCCTCACCTCAAGAGCATGACCCTTAGGATATTGTGAGTTGCATTGGGCTAACCAGAGGTGGCTTCTATGGAAGATGAAAACATCAACTTTCCTATATTCAAATTGTCTTCCAATCCCAGTATTGACTGTTAGCAAAAGTACCCCATGGAGAAGGTCTCTCTATAGGCCACTGTGGAGCTATTACTAAGCACAAACAGTTCCATAGAACTTTAGGTGATTTTCTGCTTCACTTAGCTGTGTGCGCAAAACAATTCTTTTTTTCTTATTTCTTTAATATTTATTTTATTTTACTTATTTATGAGAGAGAGAGAGAGACAGAGAGACAGAGAGAGAGGGCATGTCAGGGCCTCCAGCCACTGCAAATGAACTCTAGACACATGTGCCACCTTGTACATCTGGCTTACATGAGTACTGGGGAAGTGAACCTGGATCCTTAGGTTTTTCAGGTAAGTGCCTTAACCGCTAAGCCATCTCTCCAGTCCATTTTCTTTTTTGGAGGTGGGGTCTCACTGTAGTCCAGGCTGACCTGGAATTTACTACGTAGTCTCAGGCTGGCCTCAAATTCATAGTGATCCTCCTACTTCTGCCTTCCGAGGGCTGGGATTAAAGGTGTGCACCACCACACCAAGCCAATGCTTTTACATATTTTTAAAAAATATTTTTATTTATTTGTTCAGGAGCAGAGAGAAATAGACGAAAGGCAGACAGGAAGAATGGCCATGCCAGGGCCTGTAGGCACAGCAAACGAACTCCAGACACGTGCAACCTTGTGCATCTGGCTTTACGTGGGTACTGGGGAATCAAACTTAGATCATCAGGCTTTGCAGGCAAGTGCCTTAACCTCTGAGCCATCTCTTCAGACACAATTCCTTTCTAAAAATATTTTTATTTATTTACAATGGGGGGGGGGGAGTAGAGATAGGAGGTTGTGGACATGCCAAGACATCTTGCCACTGCACACAAACTCCAGATACATGTGCCACTTTGTGCATCTGGCTTTGTGTGGGTACTGGGGAAACAAACCTGGACTGGCAGGCTTTGCAAACAAGCACCTTTAACCATTCAGCTATCTCCCCAGGCCCTGAAACAATTCATATTTGAAGTGAAATATAATTTAAGTGATATGGTTTTTAAAAACAGCTTCTCTTACAGAGGTGAGATAGACCCATTTTGATGTATAGTTTCTAAAAGAAGCTTTTATTTTTCAAATGAAATTAAATGGAAATATTAAGCCCCCTCTGTGTCAGATTGTATAATTTTCCAAAGTTAGCCCTCACTTTTGGCATGTCATTGAAGTTAAGAATACATGTCTTTATAGCTTAATCAAACACTTGTGGTGAGTTTGGTATTGTATTTGGTTTTCCATCAGTCACTTAAGGTAGGGCATTCTCTATGCCAAGAATTAATTAACATTATTCTTGGCCATCTATGAACCAAAATGTCAAATAAATTATAAATTAGAACTGCTTCAATTTTCTAATCAAAGACTATTTAAGTAGAACTTGAATAAAAATCTCTTCTTCTCCTTCTCTTTCTTCTCCTCCTCCTTCTTCTTTGGTTAATACGATGGTTTCAGTTAGAAATTGAGGCCCAGAGAGAACCAGGAGATGCCACCCAACACGCTACCTCACCCTCGCACAAGAATGGACCTCTTGGTGGGAATTAAATTCCTGTCTGAGTTAATGCTGAGATTTGTCAAATAGCCCTTTCAAAATACTTGTGAAATATCCAAAAAATAAATTGATCTACCTAATTTTTATTGAAAAAAAAATTCCTGTCTGATCAAGACTGATCTATAGGACCCCCTGAGGTCCACAGTGTAGCACATTGCCTAGATCGATGGCCCAGGTGAGAGGGTCCTGGGATCTGCCCTCCAAATCTACAAACTAATCAGGTCTTTCTCTTACAAATCTGAATCTGATGAAAAAATACATTTTTCTATACTACAAAGGCTGTGGCCTTCTTTCTGTTGCTTCCTCTGGATTCTTTCTCATCTCTGCTTAGATACACATGAGTATGTTAGTGGCTACCTCTCTCACCCAGGGGGAGAGAGCAGAATACTGCTTCTTGGTCTGGATGGTTTTTCTGCTTGCCTCTGCTTTATAGTTTAGGGTAACTTCTCACTTTAATTACATGTATGATTTTCCTCTGCTCACTGAATCTAACACATACATATTTTCCCTACACTCTAGATCTACCCTGTGAGTGCTTTCTCTAATTCTAGACCTGTTACCTGTGTAATTACTCTAAACTTGGGGTAACCATGGGTACAACATTCTTTACTACTCATTGCTCATGTGAATATTTTCTCTCTGATATTCTTCTTTAAGCCACCACCATTTTCTCATTTAACTTTCTTCCATAGGGACAGTCAGGGTGGATGCTATGGGTGTTCCTTCTAAATCTCCCTACATAAACACCTAAATTCTGTCTTCCACATGCTTATTCCAAAAATCACCAATTTCTCTTAAATGAATCTCATGGACTGTGCTGTGTTTTCCACATGAGTGTATGTTTCCTGCTCCCCATGTGCTTATGATTCTGCTGTAGTCTTCTTCCTAGATCCTAATTTCCCCACAAATTTTGATTTCTCCCTAAATAAACTTAATAATTCATTATACTTCTTGAGTTCATTTTTAAATCAAATTTTTGTTAAAAATATAATAGGACCCAAAGCTGAGGTTCATAAACTTGGGGGACCCTTCCTGAACCCCCACATCCTGATTCATTTCCCAATATGGCTGGAAAGGGGTAGAGCTTATCAAAACAAATATTATCAAAACAAATACCAGTAGAATCAGAGGCTGGGAGAATGAAGAAAGATTTACACATGTGTTTAGGCTCCTTTTATGGATTAAACATCCAATTACAATGAGCCTCATCATCACACTCAGGTGTGTAGTAAGGGAGAGAGAGATGTGATTGGTTGTTGGACTCAAGAGGCTGACTAAGAAGGGTCCAGACCACAGGCATGAAAATCTGAAGAAGCAGGAAGCACTGCTGAACTTCAGCCAGGGTCCAGGTGACACCACAGAGGAATTAGCAAGGCAAGCATGAGTGCTGCTCTCACAGTGAGCCTGGCAACCTGTACCAAGGAGATGGTAATAGACACTGAGAACACTCAAAATGTATCAAAGCAGAAATCCAGAAGTTGCTGAGAGCTTAACACTAAAGTAGACTTATAACCTGTCCACCAAGGCTCAGGGAACATTGTGGAAGAAGGAGCGGAGAGATTGTAAGAGCCACAGGGTGGGAAGGAATATCCAGAGGCATTGCCCACCCCCACAATGACTGACTACTGCTGTCCCAACTTATAACCCACAAGCCCATGGTTAATATCAGTAATAGTAATACCACTGAGGAGGACCCTCAGTGTAATGGAGGAAGGGAGGAGGGGAAGGGGACCAACACATGATTTGTCCATACAACAATGTTTCTAATAAAAGTAAATAAATAAATTTTGGAAAATACATCATAAACAGGTGTACAAATTGCCGATAAAATAAAAAAAGAAAAAAATAAGCCATCTTGCATGAGACAGTATTGGAGATGGGTTCTAGTACTTCCAGGTCAGGCAAGGTGGCATCTCCTTGGGCCTCTGTCCTGACTGCCTATGAAAAGCTATCTTGCTCCAATTCTCCATCATTATGTTCATTACAAAGATAAATACAGGATTTTATTTTGTTCTGGTACTAGCACTTAGAATTTTATATTCTTCAAAGAAAATTTCAAAGAAAAAAATCCATTAACAGTTGCTAATATTTGTATGCTACAAACTTCCTAGACTGATTGATTTGAGAAATTCTCTATACATTTAGCATATATCAGTCAAATTTGTATCACATGTTATCAAGGCAAACCAAAGCCAACTCCTCATGCCACAGAGAAAGGCCACTGCCTACATACTGTGACCTAGATAATAGGACAATGGTTTAGAAACCCCACAGCCTATTTTTCTGCTTCTTGCCGTTCTTTCCACTGGGTGCCTGACAGGACATGCATATGATAGAATAAAAATCAGTGCTGATAAGAAAATCACCCTGAGTGATAAGTAGATAACACAGTCTCCTAGGTGACTTAAAACATGAAAACACATGCAGATGGTAGTTGGTTGAGTTCCTTGGAATGTAATGGTACCATGGGTGGGTCTAGAACTCAGGGAGCTAATCAAGCAAAACTGGATTTACAGGGGTTCAGAAGAAGCAGTGAGTTATGAGAAGAACAAGAGGTTCCAGGCTGAAGGGTGGTCTAAGAGAATGAATTATAAGAAATACCAAGTAGAGTTTGACTAGAATGGTGTTGTTGGCTTTCTGAGGGTAAATAAAAGTTAAAAGAAATCCAAACCCTACCATGGCCACTTGTTCTTATTGGTGTTTCAAAAGTTTCTGCATATGTGGGCTGAAAAGAGCTCAAGGTGAACTGGATGCTGTGAAAATTATTTTATATTATTATTATTATTACTGTTAAAATGAAGGATAATGAAAAGTGTTTCCTTTATTTATGATGGAATTAGACCCAAGCTTTAGGATAAGAAAGGCTATTATAAGGAAGAATCATTGTAAAGACTATTGTAAAATTAAACCCTGTCTTTTAATTCTCAAAGAAATAAGTATGGCACAGTGTAAAGAGTTCTGGTTTAAGCACCAGAAGGAATGGATTCTAGTCCTGGCTCAGTTATTCAAAATGCCTCTGTCTCTTCTGTGCAAAATGATGGGTATGGGATGGGCTACATAATAACTGGAGGGAACGTCTTCCTTTAGCTGTGCTTATCCACTGTAGAGAGCTTGGCTTTCACTGAAGTACTTTCATGATGTCTTCCCTTCTTTTTCAAAAGAAGCTTGAGTCCTACCACCATGCAGGTACCATACATTGCCTCATTAGCAGATAATTTAAGTCTTTAAAATTCCAAATGTAAAAAGGACAGTAGTTTGATATGTCTACTGTTTGAACTAAATAAAACTATGAATGTTAGAAATTTGCTAAATGATATGACTCATATTTTAAATTGTGAGAAAATGGATGTGACAGTTAGGGCAAGCTAGGATATACTGCAGTAACAACAGTGCCTATGCATAGGGCTTAATAACAAAGGCTATATGTTGGCTGGAGGCTTTATTGTATTTAGCATTATCATGATTCTGATTTTATGGGGCAGGCTGATGGAACAGACTTTTCTGGGGCATAGCTCATTGCTATGACCCAGGGACAAAAAAATAGTAAATCATGATTAGGTTCTTAAAGTTCTTAGCTAGTACTGACATATTTGCTTCTGCTTACCTGCTATTAAAGCATGGCATATTGTTATTGGAGTTGAGCCTTGTCCCTGAAAGCTTTAGCAAGCTAGGCTCAGCCACCTATCCCACATATACCAACTAAAGAGACAAATAATAGTGAAAAGAAGAGAAAAGAGAATTTATTCCATGTGGGCACACTAGGAATGGGAACAAATAAAGAGGTCCAGTGACCCCCCAAATCCATTTTTTTTGGTATTGACTTGAGATGTAGGTTTAAATAGAGGGCAAGAGGTAGTTATAGAGAGATGGAGAGGAGATATGGGGCTGGAGAGATGGTTCAGTGGTTAAAGGCGCTTGCTTATAAAGCATGTTGGCCAAGATTTGAATCCCCAGTACCTGCATAAAGTGCCACATGCATCTGGAATTCGTTTGCAGTGGCAGGAGGCCCTGATGTGCTCATTTCTTCACTCTTTGGGTCCTGAAAATAGAAAAGCCCACCTAGGGACCCAGATTGGGTATGTTTCGTTGGAGTTTACAGGATGGGGGCTGAACTGGTTAGTCCAGTCCTGACACCAGGTATCTAGGTGCTGCCAGGTATTCAGGAAAGGGAGTGATCCCTTTACATTCCTTATATATGACCAGGCCCCATGCATATGTTTAGGTATCTATTCACATCCTCTGGTGAGGTCTTTAGAGAAAAAGAGATAAGAAAAAACAAAATAAAATGGATTTTTCCTTACAAGCTCAAGGGCACTCCATACTTTTACTTTTGCATTCCCTGTAGCCCCTAAACTGTTTCACTTTTTCTAGCAGATGAGGTCTTCATCTTACTAAACACTTCTTTCCAGAATTTTCTGAAACCCTGAGAAGTGAAACGGAACATCTGGGTGCTTCTTGTGCTCCTTCTGCTGAGTTTGCACAAAGAGCACATGTGCAGACCATGTTGCTGTTTCCACTAGGGTCTCCTCTCAAGTGCGCCCAACATGCTGCAATAGCTGTCATAAATCTTGTCTTGTGATATCCTTCAGGGCAGATAGAAAGGATGTCATGATTACAATGGAAAGATAAAAGAGTAATTGCAGGCATGTGGACAATTTTCTTAATTTTTCTCACATGCTAAGCTGTTTCTGAACACAACAGACATTAGAGAATTCGGAAGACTGGTTTACTTTTCTATTGGATTTGATATTTCTTTTGTGCTATGTGTTAGAAGGCCATAGAAATTGTTACTTTTATTGTATGTTTTTCTGCAATAAGACATGGATCTCAGCTTGTGTTTCTCAGACTTGAATGTGCACCAGAGTCATTTAAAAAGCTGGGATAAGCACGGGATGTTTCTAGAGTTGAGGTCAGAGCCTATGTCTGACAGCGCCAACATACCAGTCTTAGCCATCCATCCTCAATATGCCAATTAAAAGAAACAAATAATTAAAAACAGAAAAAAAGGAGATTTATTCAATGTGACCACATTATAAAGATTCAAAGAGGTGTAGAGATCCCCTCAAGTCCATCTTCAGGGTCCTGGCATGAGATTTAGGTTTAAATACAGAGCCAGAGATATGCAAAGCTAAGAGTCCTGGTCAAAGTACGGTCATGTCCATCTCTGTCTGGGCTCTAGTCTCCTCTGCAAGGCGGTCTGACAAATTGTAATTACTGTGGAATGCCTTTCTGGAGGGAGACAAGTTTCCTCTCACATGGGCCCCAAGCTTTGGCCTTTTCTTTCTCACAGCATGAGATTCCTGGGGAAATTTCAACTTCTAGGGGTTCATTGTTTTAGTAAGTAGAGTAGCCAAAGAAGGACACAAGTGTCTCTTTAGAATATCTTCCTGCCATGCTGGTTACAAGACTGCCAGGCTGAACTCTGTGCATTGAGTCACTGGGTCTGGCATGGGTTGAGATCATGCATTTCTGGCAAGGCTCCCAGTAATTCTGATGCTGTTGGTCGAGGTCTGGCTGCCAGCATTCAAGAAGCACTGTTTTAAGGTGTTGCCAGTGAGGTGCCAGAAAGCCATATTTTTTCATCTCTGGGTGTTTGTATGGGAGGTGCCAAACAAAGGCAGCCAGGTTAATGTGGGCATATTACTGGTACATTTCAGGAACATGAAGATGGTAAACAAGGGAGTTAGAACCCTGGGAATATAGGGTCTATGCAGGGCTATCTCCTTAAAATTTCCCAGTCACTACACAAGCTATGTAACACTTGCCTCTCTCCATAAGGCCTGCTTCCTCTTTAGCTCAGTCCACTCATTTTTTGTTTTTGTTTTAGAACAGAGGGTCCTGGTAGACATTCTTTTTTTTTTATTTTTTTTATTTTTTCGAGGTAGGGTTTCACTCTAGCCCAGGCTGACCTGGAATTCACTATGGAGTCTCAGGGTGGCCTCGAACTCACAGCAATCCTCCTACCTCTGCCTCCCGAGTGCTGGGATTAAAGGCGTGCGCCACCACGCCCGGCTTGACATTCTTTTTTTTAAAATAACTTTAAAAAAATATTTTACTTTTATTTATTTATTAATTAGAGGCAGAGAGAGGGAGGGAGGGACACAGAGAGAGAGAGACAGAGAGAGAGAGAGAGAGAGAATGGGCGTGCCAGCGCCTCCAGCCACTGCAAACGAACTCCAGACACATGTGCCCCTTGTGCATCTGGCTAACGTGAGACCTGGAGAATCAAACTGGGGTCCTTAGGCTTTGCAGGCATGTGCCATAACTGCTAAGCCATCTCTCCAGCCCAAGAATATTCTTTTTAATCATTATGCAAATTTCACCGAAGTTTTGAGAAAAAAAAAAAAAACTTACCCAATCCCTTTTCTATTTCCAGCTGTGCTGTTTCTCATAAACAAAAATGTCCTGGCCAATGCTAACTGGGCCCATGTCTTCAGGAGTCATGGAGCTCCTTGCCAAAGCAGAGGCAACTATGGCCTCTACTCAACCTTTCCTTAGTGTCCTTGAAATCTTCTTTGGGTGTTGTTCTAGTGGGGCCTTTAGATTCATAAACCTGTCACATCTTAAAAGAAATTATGGGGGCCGGGTGTGGTGGCACACACCTTTAATCCCAGCACTCAGGAGGCAGAAGTAGGAGGATCGCCATGAGTTTGAGGCTACCCCGAGACTCCATAGTGAATTCCAGGTCAGCCTGGGCTAGAGTGAGACCCTACCTCGAAAAACCAAAAAAAAAAAAAAAAAAAAAAAAAAGAAGAAAAAGAAAAAATATTATGGGTGTTTGGAGAGATTTCTCAGCAGTTAAGGCACTTGCCTTTAAAGCCTAATGACCTGGGTTCCATCCCTTCTTAGACACATAAAGCCAGATGCACAAAGTGGAGCATGCATCTGGAGTTCAATTGCAGTGGCTAGTGGCCCTGGTGTGTCCATTTTCTTTCTCTCTCTTGCCTTGCAAATAAATAAGGAAAAGTGTATGTATATATATATAGACAGCTTCTATACTTACAGACCACAAACCATGGTATTTCCCTCCCCTCCCCTTCCCCATTTTCCCCTTCATAACTCTGCTCTCTGTCATATCCCCTCCCTCTCTCCCTTAGTCTCTCCTTTAATTTGATGTCATCATCGTTTTCTCCTATTATGAGGGTCTTGTGTGGGTATTGCTAGGCACTGCGAGGTCTTGGAATATGAGGCCAATTTTTGTCCGGACAGCTGTATGTAAGGAGTGGTACACTTCCTTTGGCTCTTACATTCTTTCTGCGACCTCTTTCTCAATGGACCCTGAGCCTTGGAAGGTATGATAGTGGTGGACACTCCTCTGTCCCTTCTCAGCACTATGTTGCTTTTTGGGTCATCCAAGTGGTCATCACCATCTGAAAAGAGAAGCTTCTCTAACCAGAAGTGAGAGTAGCATTAATATATGAATATGAACATTAAGTGTAGTGCTTTCAGGGCAATTTGGTGAGAGTAATATATGCATTTATCCGGACAAGAACAGGCTTTATACCCCTAAGGCTCATGACCTCTCCTGCCATAGGCTTTTGATTAGGTTTTCAGTACCAGGCATGTATTCCCTCCCATAGGGTGGGCCTTCAGTCCAATTAGAAAGCAGTTGGTTTCCCCCAGAGCAGACATGACACTATTGCACTCATTTGGTCATTTGACCTGTCTGGTCAAGCTTGAGGATTCCAGTGTCCACTATTTTCACCGTTGATGACTTCTGTCTCCCATAAGGCTGCATACAGTGCAGCTTTTTCCAGCTTTCAGTTGGCTGGTCTACAGGGAGAAGGTTTTCTGTTCAGCACCAGCTTGATTTCTCAGTGACTTTGCTGCTTAGGCATGTGCAGTCTTCAGCAATAGGGTCTTACCTTCTCTTTCTCAAGGGAAACCAAAGGCCTTGGCAATAGCCTGTAATGTTTTGGAGTCAACAGGACCTCCCTGTCCAACAACTCACTGGAAGGAATCCCATCCCTGGCACTGAATATTTTCTAGTAACTATCTATGGCTTCTGGATGTGCCATTATTTAAGAAAGTAGATTTTCATATGTCTTATTCAGAATATCTTGAATTTTGATTGATCCCCCCCCCCACACACACCTTTCTTTCATACAATCTCTTCCCCTGACCTAGCTTAGGCCTTTCCCCTCCCTGTAATCTGTTCCTCTACTTACATATATACAATACCTTCCCCTTAAGACCTTCCCTCTCCTTCCTCCCTTATAGGCCTTTTCTATCTTATGGGCCTCTGCTACTGATTTTTGGTTCCAGCTCACACACAAGTCTACATTTGTAGCTAGGATTCACATATGAGAGAGAACATGTGACAGTTGACTTTCTAGGCCTGGGTTACCTCACTTAGTATAATCCTTTCCAGATCCACCCATTTCCCTTCAAATTTCATAATTTCATTTTTGTTTACTGCTGAAGAGAACTCCATTGTGAAAATGTACCACATCTTTATTATCCATTCATCTGTGGATAGACATCTAGGTTGGTTCCATTTCCTAGCTATGGTGAATAGAGCAGCAATAAACATGGTTGTGCAAGTATCTCTAAGATAGTGAGAAGAGTCATTAGGATATATGCCTAAAAGTGTTATAGCTGTATCATATGGTAAATCTATTTTTAGCTGTCTCAAGAACCTCCACACTGATTTCCACAATGGCTGTACCAGATTACATTCTCATACCTGATTTGAAGCTATATTACAAAGCCATAGTAACAAAAACAGCATGGTATTGGCACAAAGACAGACATATAGATCAGTGGAACAGAATAAAGGACCCAGATATTAATTCAGACAGCTACAGCCATCTGATTTTTGACAAAAATGCCAAAAATATTCATTGAAGAAAAGACAGCCTCTTAAGAAATGGTGCTGGGAAAACTATATCTATATGTAGAAAGATGAAAATAGATCCTTGTCTTTCTCTATGCACAAAAATGAAATCCAAGTGGTCATGGACCTTAATATCAGACCTGAAACTCTGAAATTACTAGAGGAAAAGGTAGGGAAAACCCTTCAACATATTGGCATGGCCAATGACTTTCTGAATATAATCCCAAGTGCTCAGAAAATAAAACCACTAATCAACTACTGGGATCTCATGAAATTACAAAGCTTTTGTACAGCAAATGACACTGTGAATTCAGCAAAGAGACAACCTACATAATGGGAGAAAATTCTTGCTAGTTACACATCTGACAGAGGATTAATATCCAGAATATACAAATAACTCAAAAAACAGAACAATAAGAAATCAAACAACCCAATTAAAAATGGGGCTATGGAACTAAGCAGAGAGATCTCATTGGAAGAAACACAGATGGTATCTAAACATCTAAAAAAGTGTTCTACATCCTTAGCCATCAGGGAAATGCAAATTAAAACTGCCTTGAGATTCCACCTCTCTCCTGTCAGAATGGCTACCATCAAGAAAACAAATGACAATAAATGTTGGTGAGGATGCGGTAAAAGGGGAGCCCTTCTACACTGTTGGTGGGAATGTAATCAGGAAAAGTATTTTTAAAAAAAGAATTTAGGAAGAAAATTGGTAAAGAAAATGGATTTATTTACAGTTTGGCCAAACCAGAAAGAGAGAGGAGGCTGTAGATTCTCTCCATCTTTTCTGTAACAATGCTACCAGTTTATAGGAAAGATGAAACAAAAGCTGGGAAATGTTCATATGCTATTTTATCAGAACCATTTGAAACCTCCTCTCTGGTTGGCACCTGGATTCCCCCCTAGTACGGATTACTAGGGAATTTTTAATTATCTGGATCCACTGTGGAGAAGCTGACAAAAAGCCCCTCCATTATTTGGATGTAGAAATGTGTGTCCCTATACCTGTCATCCCATTCTTACCCTGACTTCAGATAACTGGTCATCTGCTTGCCAGAGACTACCCTAGGTTTAAAATGGACAGTTCTGGGCCCAAAACACTCCTACTCCTGGGCAAATCAAGATGGTTGGTCACAGACTTGTAAATGTCCACTTTTTCAGGCAAAACAGTGCCATCTACTGCAATGTTTATAGTTGGATAAAGTGTCTACATCCATCCTCCAGTCCTGATGTCCTGCCATAGCTCACAATCCAGGTTGTCATTGTCACTGAATATGCACCATCCTAACTAAAGAAATATTCAGAGTTGAGTTACATGGATCTTTTTGTTAATGTATTCAATTTTTGTGTATAATGTATATTTGCATGTGTGTCATGTGTGCGTGTGTGTGTATTTGTAGGGGAGTACATGTGTATGCATGAGTGTGAGACAGACTAGGGGCAAGGTAACTTCCTTTTGTAGGTAGTCATCTAGAAGCATAGTCCCAAAAGATCATGGTTGCCGTCCTACCCTGGTGTAACTGAAACTCCAGATGTCAATTAAAAGCGACTTCCTGGTTATTCCCTCTCTCCTACACACACTACTGTCTCCACCCTTGACTGTGCCTCTCTTAGTCTGCACTGTCCTTGTGGGCCCACCAATCAATCAAGGTCCTTCATATTTGAAGGGTTAATGAGTCACTGGGGCAAACTGATCTTGGTGGAGACCTAGAAACAAAGAAAATTCCTGTGGACCTTAACTTACCTCCCTGGACCATACTGTGATAAGAACATCTGTTAGACAGAGACCAGTGCCCTGAGAACAGATAGACAGGCCTGGCCTCAGAGCCATAATTATCAGACTGGTCCACTCGGGAAATCAGACAGTAGAAGAAAAAGCCTTGCGTCCCTCTTATCTTTCCCATTCTTCACTCCCATTTGCTCTTTCTGTCTCTGGTATAACCAAAAGACAAACAGACTGGACAGACAGAATGTCCTAAAATTGTTTTAACTCTTCCCCTATTCCTGCTCATTCTTTTTTCTGCCCCTGATCCTTTAAAATCTCAGGTCTGCTATAAAGCAGTTCCCATTCCATAGGGAGCTGTTGTCATTTGTTATTCTTTGCTCTCAGTAAAGAACAGTCTATCACTATTGAGGTCTATTTCTCTGTCTTCATTTTCACATTGCCTCAATTGGTCCCAGTCCCAATTCTTATCCAACAATATACATTTGAACTTGCAATGAGACTCATCCTAACTAGATGCCTTATTTATAAGAAGACTTGATCCAGATTGTCATGTGGATTTCCTAGGTTTTCCTTATCAGCACTCCTCCCTGCTGGAAGTGGGAAGCCCCCTTTAAACCTGGGAGCTTTTCTGCTTTTCTTCTCCCTTATTTCTACTCTCTCTAAAGGAAATCTTTCATAATTTATGCTTCGTCATGTCTACATTTTTCAATTCTTTGCTAATGTTAGATAAGAACTTGAATCGCACTGACCTGAGAGCCACTGGCTTGGGAACTTCCAAGCTCATCCATAGCCCAATCTCTCAACCCTGCAACAGGCACATGTGTATGTGTGTACATTTATGGGTGGAGGCCATAGGGCAACCTTGGGTGCCATTCTTCAGGTGCCATCCACCTTATTTGGAAATCAGGTGTATTTTAATTGCTGAACCATCTCCTCAGCCCAATTCACTTTTTTTTTTTTTTGAGATAAGATCTCTCACTGGCCTGGAATGTGCCAATTTGGCTACACTGGCTGGCCCATAAGCCCCAGGATCCTCCTGTCTTTGCCTCCCTAGCACTGGGTTTAGACCTACATTGCTACCACATCAGGCTTTTTGTTAGGTGGGTTCTGAGAATCCAATTCAGGTCCTCAAGCTTGCAAGGCAAGCAATTTTCAGACTGACCTATCTGTCCAAATCTATTTAACATTGGTCTCACCCACTATTGGCTATATTCATGTGTGTGACCACATAAGATCATAGACCTTTTCCTATAAACTTATGTTAAGCCTGTAACCCTGTTAGGCATTCAGCTTTTCTGAATTAATAGCACTTTATTTTAATTGAAATGTTATCATAGTTCATTTACATTGGCTTGGACTTAGTCAACATCCCTGTTGTGGTAAGGGGATTTGAGAGTCTGTCACTCATTCTATGTGTGTGTGTGGGGGTCTCACCTAGGTATATGGCTTTTGAATATGTAGAAAGCACAATTCTATACCTTCCTTCAAATTCTAGAGGGAGACCCTCCCTCGAAAAAAAAAAAAAAGAAAGAAAATCCTGATCCAATTGTTTGAACAGAGCCCTGGGTCATATTTGAAGTCTGTTCAGATTAATACACAATAGTTTTCTTGTTTGGTCACCTGGGAATAGGTCTGTGATGTTTAGTCGGGGAGGGGGGAGGGTAACCTCCATGGCTTTGGGTGCAGACTAATGAAAAACTAGGATTTCTTAGGTGCAGAAGTATGTTCCCAAGTGGCTGGTATGATGCCTGGCAGCCGCCACCCTAGAAGAGCATGGACAGCTGAGTCACGGACCCTGTCATTACATGGGTACTTGACTCCTAGCCCAGGCCTAGTCCTCACTTCACTCCTTTTTGTCAATCATATGTCTATGAGTCACTTACTCTCACCAGTAACTCTGATAAACTTCTGGGGAATTCAACTGACAATATTTCAAGATTTTATTCTGTTACATAAATAGCCTCTTAGGCCTTGGTTTAGATTTTTGGTCTTTGTACTTACAATGGTCTTTGAAAAAGTGAGTTTGTACCTACAGTCCAGAGCTTGAGTATGCAGTCCCACATGTCTTAATAAGTGTGTTATTCATGTGGCCAACACCAAGTCACAATGCAAATCATGCCTCTGGCCCTGGAGGACCCACAGTCTCCATCCAGTATGTCCCCTCTGTTTTCTTTTTTAATGTTTGTATTTATTTATTTGCAACGAGAGAGAGAGAGAGAGAGAGAGAGAGGAGACACATACACAGGGGGGAGGGGAGAGAGAGAGAATGGATGCACTAGGGCCTTTAGCCACTGCAAACAAACTCCAGATGCATGTGCTACTGTGCTTCTGGGGAATTAAATTCAGGTTGTTAGGCTTTGCAGGCAACTGCCTTAAACTGCTGAGCCATCTACTCAGTCCCAGTTTGTCCCCTCTTTTACCTTTTCTGTGTCTGAGAGGTCTTAATCACCATGTAAATATGACCAGGGGGATAAATATCCTACAGAAGTAAAATAAGGCATGTATGTATGATATGAAAATACCTTTAATTTAAAATGTCATCCAGCCATGGCACAGTAACCTGGTTTTATTTTCTTGTTTTTCCACATTTGTTAATGCAGATCATGCCAATGAAAAAATTTATTCAGTATACTTACATTTTTAGTATTTTAAGACTATGCCTGTAAACTGAATCTAACAGGGATAATCTGTGTGGATATGGGTGTCAGTAAGGACCAATATCACAGTCCTATGCTGGCAAAATTGTTCCATTAGGCCTGTGCCCAGCAGGAGCCCACACAGGTACAAGTGTGGGCCTCTACCTACTGGATTGTTGGTGTTGGCTATTGATTGTGAGACCACATCATTATAGCATCCCTGACTGTGCAGTGGCTAGCACACCTGTTGTGTGTGTGGAATGCACATGGTGAGGCTTGACCTTGCACATAATCATGGCTGTTCTTAGGGCAGGAACTTAACTGGACTGGTCCTTTTGGATGAGCAGAAGACAACTCCATTTGACTTCACTTCTAAACAGCATTCAATGTTTATTTTTATGATCTTTAAGAGAACCCTGGAAGATTCTGTAAATCTGATAGCAACACATGTTTTAGGTTATGTTATGTTAAATTTAGTCACTTTTGGTATTTGAGATGGTTTGGTGTCAGCTGGTCTGGGCTGAAGGATGCCCAGGGAACTGGTAAAGCACTGTTTCTGGATATGCTTGTGAGGGAGCTTCTGCAAGGCTTTAGCACTTAAATTGGCAACTGGGTAAAGCAGATCTACACTACCTCATCTAACCCACCCGGAACCCAAAGAGAATGAAATGGTAGAAAAGGGTGAATTTCCTATCTGCCAGAGCTGGGGACATCCATCTTCTGCCTGTAGCCATGGATGTTCCTCATTCTCAGCCTTTGGACTTGGATCGAGACTTGCATCATCTCCTGGGGATCAGGAATTTGGGCATGGACTGAACCAAACACTAATCTACAGATGGTAAATCATGGGTCATCCAGCCTCTGTAACCTTTGAGTTACACCCTCCCAATAAATCAGCGTGTGTCAGCCGGGCGTGGTGGCACACACCTTTAATCCCAGCACTCGGGAGGCAGAGGTAGGAGGATCGCCGTGAGTTCGAGGCCACCCTGAGACTCCATAGTGAATTCCAGGTCAGCCTGGGCTAGAGTGAAACCCTACCTCGAAAAACCAAAAAAAAAAAAAAAAAAAAAAAAATCAGCGTGTGTCTTATTGGTTCGGTGTCTCTGGAAAATCCTGACAAGTACAGTGTTCTGCTGTTCTGATCCCTGGATATCAGTTAATTGTGGTAGGAACAATAACACTAACAATACCAACCACAAGGATAACAGCAATCATTTACTGATGGCTGCTGTTTACTGATGGTGATTCTGGATGCTCTGCTGAGGAGCTTAGATAAATCATCTCAATTAATTCCATTTATAGAGATTGTTGTTAGGCAGGTTTAGTAACTTGCCTAGTAGGGGCAAGCTGTGCCCTAACCAGAATTTGTACTAGTCACTCTTCTCAGAGAAAATAGGTAGCATATTTAAATTAGTCAATTGGAGGTGTGTATAATCAAGGTGTAGACAGGGTTTAGGGAAACTGTAAAGACTAATAACAATGAGGGTCAATTCTACCTGTACACAGATGGATAAAAGAGGAACTTGGGAATAGTAAGGCCATGAGAAGCAGGCCACTTTAGAACTTATGGTATTTGATTGACTGCCACAGCGAGATATGGAAACTTGTGTGGGAACAGGGAGAATAGATGCCCTGCCTTCCATACTACTTGTCTGTCTTCACTGTAGTTCCCACTGATAAACATAAAGGAAGCAGAAGACATTGGACTCTGTGGATGTAGTTGGTCATATGCCTTGATAATCATTTTCTCACTTCATTGATACTGACTTTTTAAAAACATGTTTTTAAAGATTTAATGTAATCAATTTTTTCTTTCATGACTTGTATTTTGTTGCTGTTGGTATTTTTAAAGATGTTTTTCTTTTTATTAAACAAGAGAAAGTGGACAGATATGTGTTGGTGAAGCTAACTGTGTATTCACATAGAGACACAGTGTAATCTCTGAGCCCAATATATAGAGAAAGGAGGAAAGAAGCTAGAATTTTCCACACTACTACACGGGGACCAGCATCCCTCCTGCTTCTTGCAGAGTAAAGGGAGCAGATTTTTCATTTTTCCCATAGAGCACAGTGGTGGTGTTGATTCTTGTTTAGACAGGAAGGGATAAAAATGAATTTAGAACAAAAAAGAGGAAATTCTTTTCCTATTGTATTCTCAACAGGGAATTTCCTCCAAAATAAGTTGAGAACCACTATGTTGAGAAAAAGGTCTACTAAGCATGAGGGAGTTGTGGGGAGAAAATACTGCAACTTGCTCCCAGGAACTGGAGAAAATTAAAAAAAGTAAATAAAAGGTTTGAATCCATCATTGTTCTTTTCTATTAGTCATCTTCTTCTTCGTCCT
This sequence comes from Dipus sagitta, assembly GCA_036346955.1. Classification (NCBI taxonomy): domain Eukaryota; kingdom Metazoa; phylum Chordata; class Mammalia; order Rodentia; family Dipodidae; genus Dipus; species Dipus sagitta. The sequence continues at coordinate 67,103,082 of CM070781.1, forward strand.
CCTGTCCTTCCTCCCCTTCATTTCTTCATTTCTTCGCTTCAGCATTCCCTTCTTCATCAATATCTTCCAATCCTTCTTCATCATCACCATACTATTCTTCTTCCCTCTCTCCTTCTTCATTATTCATATCAGGAATCAAGTAGTGCTGCCAGGGATTTGTCCAAATACCATCTTTGGTGCGCTCTCCTCACTTGTCTGCACCTGTGTCAGAATGGTCTGTAAACCAGGTTAAGAAGCTCTCTGGCTGTTCATGCTGCCTCTTACTTCTGGCTTTATTCTGTGTCTATTTTGAGCATTTTGTCAAATTCTTTCCAGATTTCCACTAGATTTGGGTGGGCTTTGAAGATGGATCACTACTCTCATTCAGATGAAGTTCTTTGGAGAGGACTTTGTTTCCAGAGTAAGGATTTTTACACTGTGTACATAATTAATAGAAAAAAAGTCTTAGGAAAAATATGTGCTGAGGAGAAAACTGTACAGAGATAACTTATCCCTTTGTTATAATAAATTTTTGATCAAATGAAAAAGAAATCTACCTGTAACCTGATTTTATATCTTTAAATTCTGTCACCTCAACTCTGGTCAGGTAATGTAGCACCTCTTTGTCTTCCTTCCCAAGCAGTGCAGACACTTGTGGATGGTTGACAAATGTTGTTACCCAAACATTTGGGATTTTGGTGATCATTTCTGACCTCTTCTGAAAAAATGGTTGGCGAAGTTTGTTATACTTATGTTCTACTTACAAAATTTCTACCCTGGCTTGTGCATGAGACTGTGTATTCATTTTGTACTCCATCAATATGTTCCATTGCGTGTTGCTGTTCTTTTCCCCCATTTTGTAAGCCCAGAGAGGCCAATGAATCCACCTGTTTGAGGGCAGAGGCTGGTCTGGGTTTCTTGGGTTGAGACAGAAATGGAGATTGGTGTCTAGGGGCCATGCCACCAAGAAAGTCCAGAAACAACCAGCCAGCCCTGGGATCCTTTGAGCGCAGTGGAGGGGCATGGGGGTGTGGGAGTTCAGCATAGGCAGGCTGCCCCAGGGAGCTGACATTTTAAAAGTGCTCCCAGTTTTCTTTTTTTTTTTTTTTAAAGCAATATCTTACTCTAGCCCAGGCTGACCTGGAACTCACCCTGTAGTTCAGGCTGGCCTCAAACTCACTGAGGATTCTCCTACCTCAGCTGTCCAAGTGCTGTGAAAAGAGGAGCCACTGGGCCTGGCTCATGACTTACACTTCCATTTCTTATTTGGGAAAGTCCTTTCTTATCCTAACGTTATGAAAAAAAGAGGCTATTTTTTAAATAAATTTTTTTCTAGGTATTAAAATAATGTTTTTCATGTTGGGTTTTTATTATGTATAAGTTTGGAAAACTGATTTTCTCCCAAATCAATAAGCCAGCTGTCTCAACATCAATTTATTATTCTAAATTGTAAAGCCACTCTGTCATAATTGGAGTTCTCATGTATGAAGAACTGTATCTTGCAGATACAGTTTTTGTCTATCTATTATATTTGTCTATCTATTATACTCTATTTAGTATTCTGGACTTCATAATAAATCACATGTTCTGGAAGTGTGAAGTCTGCCTTTCCTGTTGTACCTCCTTCTCTTTCTCCTATGCCTCCTCAAATTTTTTCTTGGCTACTCTTCTCCTATTATTATTATCATAATTATTAATTGTTTTTTTGAGGTAGTCTCACTGTAGCCCAGGCTGACCTGAAATTCACTATGTAGTCTCAGGCTGGCCTTGGATTCACAGTGATTCTCTTACCTATGCCCCCTGAGTGCTGAGATTAAAGGCATGCACCACCACGTGTGGTTTATTCTTTATTATTAATCTGAGAATGAACTTGACAAGTTCGATGAAAAATACCTGCTAGGGTTTTGATTGGAATTGCATTACATTTATTTATTGATTTGGAGGAAAGAGATATATTTAAGATGCTAAGTTTACTATTTCTTACTATTGTAAGTATATCTAAGTATTTAGGTTTTCTTTCATGCCTTAATTACCACTTTATAATTTCCTCTGTATTTTGTACCATTTTGAACAATATTTTCTTTCTTTCTTTCTTTCTTTCCTTCCTTCTTTCTTTCTTTCTTTCTTTCTTTGAAAGATAGATAGATAGATAGATAGATAGATAGAGAGGCAGATAGAGACAGAATGGGCATCCCAGTGCCTCTAGCCACTGCAAATGAACTCCAGATGCATGTAACACCTTATGCATCTGGCTTTATGTGGGTACTGGGGAATTGAATCTGAGTCCTTTGGCTTTGCAGGCATAACTGCTAAGCCATCTCTCCAGCCCATTAAGTACAAGTTTTGTAAGAGTCTTTCTGAATGATGGTTAATCACTGGTTATTAACTGATTGTCAATTTGACAGGATTTAAAATTATGAAATGATTATCTTTACTTTGTATTTGGATAAGAATCCTCTTTCCAATTACTTTTTAATTAGTTGATTCTGGTCTAAATATTTTTGTTTTTTGTCTATTTGGTAACCTTGTTTAACTATCACCCTAGTTATATCATTTATAAAATTGTCTTGGTTTTTTATGTGGCAGCAGGCCAGAATGGCTCCTAAGATTTTTCTCCTGATATACATACCCTGCATAGACTTCTTTTCTTCCATGTGAGAAAACCTGGGTATATGATGGAGTAGCCAATCACATAATGTAAGACCTAGTTCTAACTGACTGAAGAAAGTGGCTGTGTGAAGAAGCTGCTGCAATGTAAGCTGGGTGGCAAGAAACTGTGAGCAACTTCCAAGGGTCCTGAACACCTTCAGACAACAGCCATGAAGAATCTGCAAACTTTGGGCTGGAGGGATGGCTTAGCAGTAAAGGCACTTGCCTGCAAAGTCAAAGGACCTGGGTTCGGTTCCCCAGGACCCACGTTAGCCAGATGCACCAGGTGGTGCATGCTTCTGGAGTTTGTTTGCAGTGGCTAAAGGCCCTGGCATGCCCATTCTCTCCCTCTCTCTTCCCCCTTCTCTCTCTCTCAAATAAATAAAATAAAAATTAAAAGATAGGAAAAAAAGAATATGAAAACGTCAGTCTGATAACCATAAGGAACATAATTCTGCCACAACCACATGAGCTTGGCTAAGGACCCTGTGTTCAGGCTGAGAGAAGAAGCAATACACCTTGATTGTGGCCTTTGAGTACAGGACAGATTACCTATGAGATAATAAATGCATGCTGTCTAAAGCTGTTAAGTTTGTGGTAACGTTTTATCCAGAAACAAAAGGCAGATACATATGGAAGCATTTCTGATATCTGCAATAAACAGTAAGATTGGTTATCTTTCTTTCCAACCCGTCAGTGGCTCTAGGCATGCTGCTCCAAGGAAGTCAACTAGGAAAATGTTTTCTCAAGTTCAGCCTTGAAAGCACACAGAAACTGCTATAGCTGTGGTCCAGGCTACATCTCAAGGTGGCAGTAGAACTTGACATTGTCCACATGGTGCTGGCTTAGCAGGCATGCAAAATTGAAGAGTTATGGGACACGAAGGCTTGCACCAAGGCTCTAGAATGATTGGCCTCTAGATGAGGCCAATGTTTTGAAGCTTCCAAGTCCCTACCTGGGACTCTTGAGTGGAGTGTACATGAAGCTGTGAAATTGAAGCCTAAATTTCAGTTGATACTCCAGGATTCTGGAGCTGCCAGAAACATAGGATGTCCAGAGAGAAAAACATTCAGGCCCCAAGTGCAGTCATCAAAAAAGAGGCCACAACTGCCAAGGCAATAGAGCTGGAGGGACAGTGTGATCCAAAACACTGGAGCATAGATGATGTTATCACGAGGCTGATGCTGGATATGGAGCTGTAGTTGTGGTGTTTACCCTGCTGGGTTTTGCTGTAGCTTTGGCACAATCTTTCCTTATTATTTTTCTTTTTTGGTTTTTTGAGGTAGGGTCTCACTCTAGCCCAGGCTGACCTGGAATTCACTATGGAGTCTCAGGGTGGCCTTGAACTCACAGCAATCCTCCTACCTCTGCCTCCCGAGTGCTGGGATTAAAGGTGTGCACCACCATGCACGGTCCTTGTTATTTTTCTTGATCCTCTCTGTTGGAATGGAAATGTTTGCTGTGTGCTATTCTATATTAGAAGCCTGTAACTTGGGTTTTGATTTTGAAAGAGCTCTCCAAAAAATTGACTCAAGTTTCAGAAGAGACTTTAGACTTTGTGTGTGTGCATGTATGCACATGTGTGCACATGTGCGCATGTTTGCATGTTTGTTGGTGCACAGGTACAGATGTATTGCAGATACCTATGTGGAGGCCAGAGGTTCATGCTGGGTATCTTTTTTTTTTTTTAAGAAAAATATTTACTTAATTTGTTTGAGAAAGAGAGAGAGAGAGAATGGGCACACCACTGCCTCTAACCACTGCAAACAAACTCCAGATGCATGTGCCACCTTGTATATCTGGCTTACATGGGTACTGGGGAATCGAACCTGAGTCCTTAGGCTTCACAGGTAAGCACTTCAACTGCTAAGCTATCTCTCCTGCCCAAGGCATCTTTCTTGATCATTTTCCACCTTATTTACTGAGACAGGGTCTCTTTGCTTGAACCCATAAATCAGTAGGTCATCTAATCTAACCAGATCAGGAAAGACAAATACCATATGTTCTGTCTCACATGAGTTTTTAGCTTCTAAGTGTTAAATATGTGTGTCTTGGTGGGAGTAAGCATGGGTAAAGTTCAGGAAAGTCGAAAGGGCCTTATGAGAATGGAGGAAAGAGGCTTTAAGGAAGGGGGGTAGAGAAGACAATAGAATATAATAGATATTAAAGTAGTAGGGGAGGGCTGGAGAGATGGCTTAGTGGTTAAGGTACTTTCCTACAAAGCCAAAGGACTCAGGTTTGATTCCCCAGGACCCATTTAAAGCTAGGTGCACAAGGTGGTGCATGAGTCTGGAGTTTGTTTTTGGTAGCTAGCTGCGCCTGGCATGCCCATTCTTGCTCTTTCTATCTGCCCCTTCCTTTCTCAAGTAAATAAATAAAAATTTAAGGGCTGGAGAGATGGCTTAGTGGTTAAGACGTTTGCCTGCAAAGCCAAAGGATCCTGGTTTGACTCTCTAGGACCCATGTAAGCCAGATGCACAAGGAGGCACATTCATCTGGAGTTCTGTTTGCAGTGGCTGGAGACCTGGTGAGCCCGTTCCCTCTCCTTTTCTCTCTCTCTCTCCCTCTCAAATAATAAATAAATAAAATATATTTAAAAAAATTTTAAAAATGTTTTAAAGTAGAGGGGGAAATAATAGAGGTAGAGGCATAGAGATGGGGAGAAGGAGAATCAACCAAAAGAATGTGTGTATGAAAATTCCATAAAACTCTGTTACTTTGTAAGTGAATTTAAAATAGTAATAATAACAATAATAGGGAAATAAAATAAGAAATAAGCAATTATTAAAATCAACAAAAACAATAATCTTTGGAAGATGGTGGTAATTTTTTCACAAACAAACAAAATAAACTCTTAAAATTTAGCACTTGAACTCCTTAATAATTATTCAAATGAATGAAAATTTACCCATACCCCAAAATTCTGCACATGTGTCTTATAGCATCTTTATTCATCTAATTGTCTGAACTTTGAAACAACCAAGATGTCCTTCAGTAAGCAAATGGATACACTGTGGTACATCCAGACAATGGAATTTTCTTGAATGCTACAGAGAAATGAGCCATCAGTCCATGAGACCACATGGAAAAAATGTAAATATTACTCAAAGAAGCCAACCTGAAAAAGCTATATACTGTATGATTCCAGCTATCTGACATTCTGGAAAAGATAAAATTATGGAGACAAAAAAAAGAATCACTCGCTGCAAAACTCTTTTTAACAATTTTTTTAAAAATATTATTTATTTATTTATTTATTTATTTATTTATTTATCAGACACACACACACACACACACACACACACACACACACACAGAGAGAGAGAGAGAGAGAGAGAGAGAGAGAGAGAATGAACATGCCAGGGCCTGCAGCCACTGCAAACGAACTCCAGATGCATGCACCCCCTTGTGCATCTGGCTTATGTGGGTTCTGGAGAGTCGAACCAGGATCCTTTGGCTTTGCAGGAAAATGCCTTAAGTGCTATGCCAACTCTCCAGCCCCTCATTGCCAAACTATTTAACAGTCCAAAACTGTTCAAGGTCTAAAGTCTTGGGCTGGAGAGATGGCTTAGTGGTTAAGGGACTTGCTTGCAAAGACTAAGGGCCTATGTTTGATTCTTCAGATCCCACATAAGCACAAGATGCTGCATGCATCTGGAGTTTGATTGCAGTGGCTGGAGGCCCTGGCATGCCAATTCTCCCTCCCTCTCTCTCTCTCTCTCTCACATAGAAACAAAAGTCCAGTCTGTTGGACTTGGCTCAAAAAATAAAATTGTTTTTTTAAAGTCTAAAGTCTTGGGGACAGTGCAGTGGTTCAGTTGGTAAAAGCACTTTCCACACGAGGGTGAGGACCTGAGTCTGGACTTTAAGCACCACATAAATGTTGGGCAGGCATGGCAGCCCACCTGCAATTAAATTTCAGTGCTCAGGAAATGGAGACAGGGAACCCTTGCAGCAAATTCCATTTTCCTGCAAATTTCTTAATCATTTTTCTTTATTGATGACTAAAAAAATACCACATTTTCATTATTCATTTATCTGTTGATGGACATCTATGCTGATTCCATTTCCTTGCACTTTTAAAGAGAGCAGTGATAAACATAGATGGGCAGGTAACTAAGTAGTAGGCCGTAGAGCTGTAGCGTCCTGTGGATATATGCTCAAGACTGCTGTCATTGGGTCACATGGTATAGTTCTATTTCTAGAGTTTTGAAAAACCTCCACACTGATTTGCATAGTGGATGCATCAGTTTTTATACTTCATATCTAGAATATAAAAGGAATGGTAAAAATTAAACACCAAAAATACCCACCCCAAACTAGCAATCAACAAATGGGCCAACGAACTAAATGGACAGATCTCAAAACATCTTTACCATAGACAAATGCATATTAAAACGTTGAGATTCCACATCACCCCAGTCAGAATGGCCACCACCACCAAGAAACAAATGTCACAAGCCAGGTGTGGTAGCACATGCCTTTTCCCACCACTTGGGAGGCAGAGGTAGGAGGATTGTTGTGAGTTTGAGGCCACTCTGAGACTCCAGAATGATTTCCAGGTCAGCCTGGGTTAGAGCAAGACCCTACCTTGAAAAACAAAAAACAAACAAAAAAGAGAAACAAATGTCAACAAATGCTAGCAATGATACATACTCTGTTTTTTTTTTTTTTTTTTTTTGAGGAAAGCCTAACAGACTAACCTTTCTTCGTGTGTGTGTGTGTGTGTGTGTGTGTGTGTGTGTGTGAGATTGAGAGAGAGAGAGAGAAACAGAATTGGTGCTCCAGGGCCTCTAGCCACTGCTAATCCAACTCCAGATGTGTGCGCCTCCTTGTGCACATGTACGACCTAGCGTGCTTGCTTTACTGTGCACCTGGCTTACATGGGACTTGGAGGGTACAACCTGAGTCTTCAGGCTTTGTAGGCAATATCCTTAACCACTAACCCATCTCTCTAGCCCAATACATACTCGTTTTTAAATCACTAATTGTTTTTATTTTTAAAAAAGATTTATTTTTACTTATTTATTTATTAGAGACAGAAGACAGGGAGAGAGAGAGAGAGAGAGAGAGAGAGAGAGAGAGAGAGAGAGAATGGGCACACCAGGGCCTCTAGCCACTGAAAACGAACTCCACATGCATGTGCCACCATGTGCATTGGTTTACATGGGACCTGGAGAATTGAACCTGGGTCCATGGGCTCTGCAGACAAGTGCTGTTACCTCTAAGCCATCTTTCAACCCTCTGATTGTTGTTAATTTTTTTTTCTTTTTCGAGTTAGGGTCTCACTCTGGGTCAGGTTGACCTGGAATTCACTAGGTAGTCTCAGGGCAGCCTTGAACACATGGTGATCCTCCTACCTCTGCCTCCACATACTGCTGGGATTAAAAGCATGTGCCACCACTCCCAGCTGTTTTTAAATTCTTACAGGTTTTCTTAGGTCTTTAAATTCACATAAAAATCTCTTCCATCCAATCACTGCAAAACAAGCCAACAAAAAAGGATATATATATATATACACATATATAATATATATAATATATACTATATATGTATATATATATATATATATATGTATGTATATGTATATATATAAATTTATTTGGGAGAGAAAGAAAGAGGCAGACATAGAAAGAATGGACATGGCACGGTCTGCAGCCACCTCAAATGAACTCCAGATACAGGTGCCACCTTGTTCATCTGGCTTATGTGGATATTGGGGAATTGAACCTGGGCCCTTAGGCTTCACAAGCAAGCACCTTAACCGCTAAGCTATCTCTCCATCCTGAGGTTACTGTTTTTTTATCCAGATTCTGCAGACAGATGAACAATTCTTTTGACATCCACCATTTGGCAGTAAAACATGAATTTATGTGCCTAATGGTTCTAATTCTTTTTAAAAATATATTTTAATTATTAGCTTGAGAAAGAGAGAGAATAGTTGTGCCAGGGCCTCTAGCCATTGCAAACAAACTGCAGACACATGTGCCACCTTGTGCATCTGGCTTTACATGGGTACTGGGCAATCAAATCTGAGTCCTTTGTCTTTGCAGGCAAGTATCGTAACTGAATTACAAAACTTGTATTTATTAGAAATTTGACAGCCTAATATTCCAAGAGTATCTGGTCGGATCATGAAGATGTCCCTATTTTGAGAAAAATGCTTATGTTTACATATGCATACGTGTGTGCATACCACAGTAAAGGCTTAGGTTTTCATTGGAGTGCAGTCTATCACTTAGTACATTTCCAACATTTGCTTTTGAACTTGCTAGGATGATAATCACATATTTTAAAGACTACATCCAATGAGTACAGTCACTAATTGGGTCATCCAGAGCTATTTAACTAACTTCCTCTGTACTTGAGGAATTGGGAACAGAAAGGCATTATTTACCATCAATTTGTGCCACTCCACTCTATATAAAAACAGAGACCAGCTCTAATGAAGGGGGATTGGCTGTGAAGCAGGTAGTTTGAAGATTTCCCATCTGCTTTTTCAAGAATATAGGTTGGATAATATGTGGGACAAGGATTGTACAGGTTTTTCTCTACTGTGTCATGTCACATCACAGCCTACTTGGCAGATGGCAATGTATATAACCTTCAAGCATCAGCCAGGTGGATGAAAGCTGTGGTAGGCCCCAGTTCAGGAATATGGTCATTCTGAATGGAGAAACCAAAGTGAACTACAGTGTACTATTTGGGGGAAGTAGGAATGGAATGGGATAATTTTTTATTTATATTTTATTTATTTATTAGAGAGCGAGAGAGAGAAAAAAAGCTGATAGAGAGACAGAATGGGTGTGCCATAGCCTCTAGCCACTGCAAACAAACTCCAGATGCACATGCCACCTTGTGCATCTGGCATTATGTGGGTACTGGAAAATTGAACCTGGGTCCTTTGGCTTTGCTGTCAAGCACCTTAACCACTAAGCCATCTCTTCAGCCCATTGTTTTTTAAATGTGAAAACAAGATCTTCCTTAGATTTCTTGGTGAAGGCAAGTCATTCTCAATACTTAAGATGTCTGACTTAATCCTCAATAAGGACATATGTATAATTTACTTTAATTTGTCATAGCTCTGAGCTCACTTACTTATTGGCTCATTAATTTTTCTCAGGATGGGTAGAAACTCTCTCCAAACCAGGTCAGGGGTATCTTGTCCTTCTGAGCTGGTTCAACTCCATCCTCTGCCATCTCATCCTCTTCCTATAACTTGAAAGTTTTACCCACATTATTTCTGTAAATAAAATTAACTAATTTTAACTGTTTGATAGGCAGGATTGTTTGAGTACCCCAACCTTAAGCTCTGATCATATACTGTAACATGAAGAGAACCCAAGCAGCTGCTTCAGAAGAGTGATACTATCGGTAAGTACTAACATGTTCCAAGGGTCTGCCTGGTGCACATCTGGTGAGATCTTCAAATGGAGCTGTATTTGATCCTGAGGCCAATACTATGAGGAGGGAGCAGGTCATTTATTCTGACACTTAAGGCTTGACTCCTCACAGGCTATAACTCTACTGGTTTACAATCTCCTGATGATTTCCTTCTGGTTCAATATCCTAATTTTGACTTTGAAATGTAAACTAACTTGATTACCTTAATAGGATAGTTATTTTTAATTTTTTCATGTTTTCTTAGTACATTTTAATTGTATAAAATGATTTTAATTATATATATTATGTTTATGTTATATATATATATATATATATATATATATATATATATATAGTACTTTGGTCACGTATTACCCTTTCTTGTCTCTCCTCTCCTCATTCCCATGGAGAGAATGGTTCTTGATGGTATAAAAATACTTTCAAAAAGGACACTGTCATTTTGATATAATCACAGAATGCATTTTTCTCTGGTTGGCAGTGTTCCCAGAAAGGGAAGATATATTTAAATCATCTCCTACTCTCATGAATGAGATGAAGGAGAGAGACAGTCCTCAGCACTTAGGGAGACAGAATCACGGAATAACTCCTTGTCCTGGACTCTTGTTTCACAAATTGTTGGATAGGGAGAGAATAAGAATTTTGGCATGAGATCAGGTTTGAAATAGCATCCTGCTACTTACTAATGATGTGTTGCTGGACACTTTGAGTAAATTCTCTCAATTTCAGGTGCTCTGAAGAAAGGAAAGGCATAAAAGAATAAAAGAAGGGTTAGTCAACAGAATCTCAACCTTCAAGAACACTAGGTTATAGACACATGCTATGTTAAATCTGAGTATTATTGAAAATGCAGGTTCTTAAAGACATATCTTCTCTCTTTCTCTACTAATGATAGAAGAGTACTGGATACAATGTGACCATCACTCACACTCTCTTCTTTAAAATTATGAATTATTGAGCTTATTTAGGAGAAATCACAGATTGTGTAGTTTATTTAAGGGAAATATGGTCTAGGATAAGTCTAGAGCAGAGTCACAAGCAGTATAAGATAGGAAACATGCTTGTGTGGAAGGCACATGAGGTTCATTTAAGAGAAATGGAGGTCCAGGAAGAGGCTGGAGCAGAGCCACAAGCATGTAGAAGATAGAACCTAGAAGCTATGTAAGGAGATTTAGAGGAAACACGCCCTTGAATGGAAAGAATAGCCTCTGCCCTGAGCCTCCCCATGGAAGAAAGTTCAGAATAAATGGTGATGGTCTGAGAATAGAAGGGAGAGACTCACTGTTGTGTATTGCTGCTGATCAGAATTTGGTTTTCATAAGGAACCAGCACACCATGGAGGAATCCAATTCCTAGTTTTGGGCAAAGAAAAGCTCAGGATTGCTCTTGAGATCTGACCTCTGGCAAAGCAATGACAGCACTGGTGGTCCCTCTAGGAGCCTCAGATGTGGTGATCTCCCCTGTGGAAATTCCAGTGTTAAAGTATTCCCCAAAGTTCATGTGCTGGAAACTCAACTCCCAGTGCAACATCACTGCAAAATGGGTTCTAATGGGAGGTGCTTACATCAAGAGGGCTCTTCATAAATATATTAATAAGGGAATGGATTTGATATAAAGGTGAGCATATGTCCCTTCTTGCCCTCTCTTGCTCTCTTTCTCTCATTCATGTGATACCTTCTGCCATACTATGATACAATAGAAAGGCTCTCACCAGATGGGACCTGCCCTCTACATCTTGGACTTCCAGCCACCAGAACTGAGAAATACATTTTTGCTCATTAGAAACGACCCCATCCACAGTATTTTGCCATGCCAGTCCCCAGAAGACTATCACTTCCCTTGTACTCCCTTGCCATTGTGGAAAGGATAACTGAGAGTATTCCCAGTGGGCCAGTCACAGGTATTATGAGAGAAGAGAAGAGCCAAAGACTTTGGTCAGGAAGAAAGGGGTAGTGTCAGAAACCGAGGGAAGTCAAGAAGGCCATCAGAGGCCAGATCTCCTCAACCTGAGAGAGAGACCATTGAATGGGAGCCTTGACCTGGAGGCTCCTTTGGGTCAAGTGGAGAGCCACTCATTTCCCAGCAGCCATGATAGGTTATAGCCCTGGCAAAACAGAGTCCAGGGTTTATAGTACAGGGAGTTTCTGGGTATGGAGGCACATGCCTGTAATCCTTGCTACTTGAGAGATTGAGGCAAGTGATCATTTGAGCCCAAGACTTTGAGGTCAGGCTGAGCCTGTACAAGTAAGATCTTTTACCATTGAGGCATCTCCACAGCCCCTAAGAACATACTTTTAAGCTGATATCTGAAGTGTGAGTATGAAATAAGGAGAGGAGGAGAGGAAAGGAGGGTGTTCCAGGTGGAGGAACAGCCTACATTGAGCTCTGAGCTGGGAAGGTGTCCATTTGGAATGCTTGGGGAGTCCACAGAAGGTTTGGAAGATTCGTGTAGCAGGAAATAGAAGAGCAAGTAGGCTGGGTGGGAGTCAAATACTGCTAAGGTGTGAATGCTGGGTAAGACTTCACCCCCACAAGTGATTAGGTTATTAGGGTAGAGGTCTCATGAAAGGAATTAATACTCTTTTTTTTTTTCTTTTCTTTTTGTTTGAGAGGGACAGAAAGAGAGAGAGAGCATATGAGGGTGCCAGGGCTTCCTGCCACTGCATATGAACTCCAGATGCATGCAGCACTTTGTGCATCTGGCTTCACGTGGGTACTGGGGAATTGAAACCCAGCTGTCCAGTTTTGCAAGCAAGCGCCCTTAACTGCTGAGCATCTCTCCAGCCTAGGAATTAATACTCTCATAAAGGAAGACCAAGGGAGCTTGTTTGCCTGTATGAAATTTGTGAAAAGACTTTCATCTATGAGGAAATAAGCCTTCACTAGGCAGTAGCTTGATCATGGACTTCCTAGCACCTAGAATTATGAGCTTATAACTTATTGTTTACAAATTGTCCTCTCTAAGGTATTTATTGAAAAGAGCAGCCTGAATAGACTGACAGATACCTGAAGATCCTGTTGGGATTTGGCCCCTGTTCTGTGAGAGGGATGTGAGACTGGTGCGGGCCTTGATCAGACTGTCTGGACAACATCATCCTGGCTGCTCTGCTGTGGACATATGCCCAAAAGCAGAGGCATGCTTGAGCATCAGTGAGGACATGATACTCACTCAAAATGGATTCCTCCCTCCCCATGCTGCCCACTAGTGTTGAGCTCCTTGTGTTAAGTGATATTTGGAAAAAGGACCTTCCTGGGCACCTTGCTGTGCTGGGCTCATGGTAAGGCTTTGAGGGTCCTCTAAGGTTTCAAAGCATTCCAGGAGTGCAGAATGTTGTTGTTGATTTAAGAGGATAAGAGCCCTAAAATCACAACTTCCAAATCTCACCCTAAGTGCCTTTGGCAGTGCCTTATTTGGGGGTTCTGCAACACTAACTCTACTTTGCTTGGGAACATAATCCTACAGCCCCAGGCACTTTATTTTGGGTCATATCTTGAGCAACCTTAATACTTTATGGAATTAACTTCCATTTTCCTCTTACTGACCTCCAAGTACTTCTAACATCTCTGAGGATTAATAATAAACTTTGTGGAGCTTTCCAAGCAAACTGATACCTGCCTTTCAAATTTTAATAGTGAAAATGAAGTTATTTTTTTCTGTGGTGGAATGATTAATGGAGTTATTACTTTTTGTAGTGTTAATTTTTTGTTGTGATTAATATGGTACCAATCTTCTGGAAATGAAATCTAGTTTTAAGGACTCTGAGTAAGATTAAAGACAAAAATGTATCACGATATGATGGATTTAGCAACCAGGCAGTTTTTTTGAGACTACATTGTGGTAGTTTGAATAGATGGCCCCCAATATATTCAATTCTTTATTGTTTGTAGTTTGCATTCTGCAGCCACCTGGCTGGAGGCAATGTCACTGGGTGGATCTTTACGTATGGTGGTGGGTTTCAGATTTCAATCTAAAGATATGCAAAGTGTGCCTAGCTGGAGTTCCTAAAGTGTGCTGTGGCTTTTGACCTTTTTGGCTTGTGCTTCTCTCTCTTTCTGATTGGGCCTGTGAAATCAGGCCAGCTTCTTCTGCCATTATGGAACTTCCCCTGGACCTGTAAGCTTCAGTAAATATCCCTTCCTCCATAACTGTGCCTGGTCTGGAAGTTCATCTCAGTGAACCTGAAGCTGTCTGCTACAGAGCTTGGTACCAAGGAGTGGACTGAGATAAACCTGACCATGTGGATGTTGATCTTTTGGAACCTTTGTTTTGGAGGAATAGGCATGGTGCTTGCAACTGAAGATGTCTTCTGGAGTGGCAAGCCAAGTTTTATGGACTATTCTGATGAGAGTCTGAGAATGCTAAGTGCAGACAGCATTGAACTTCGAGGCTTGGCTTATGAGCTTTCTAAGGGGAAGGAAAGACTGCAGAGGACTTTGTTGGAACTGGGCTACTGGCATTAGGGCTGGCTGCGTCCTGCTGCCCAGGCCCAGAGAGTTTGATCAAGGTTAAATTTGTAATGGACTGATGTGCTTGGATGAAGATATTGGACTGAGATTTTAAGATTACAGGCACTGAGACTGGTTTTAGGTTAATGAATCTGCTATTGTCAAACACATAGCAATCTTAAGGAAGATGGTCCAATTGCCTTACCATGGAAAGGATGCCTGAGGAAAGACTATCATAGAAATGCAAACACTTTTGGAAAGAGTTGACTGGAGAAGGAACCTGCTTTTCAAGGTTATGATTTGTTTTGTCTGTGAATTAAGAATATGGGTGTGTCCTGCACACCAGGTATTGGTTTCAGAAGCATGAAAAATGCGAGGAGTGGTCGTGAATTGCACATGCTTCCAGGAGCTGCCACTGAGATGCGGCATGAGGTAGGGCCTGATGCCCTGATAGGCTGAAAGAGCCTTTGGAAAATGTAAGGAGTGGTCATGAATTGCACACGATTCCAGGAGCTGCTGCTGAGATGCGGCATGAGGCAGGGCATGATGCCCTGATAGGCTGAAAGAGCCTTTGGAAGATGGACCGTGGTTTGCATGAAGACCTCAAGATGTTTTGTATATACCAGGACTATGCAAGTGCTATCATAGAGCACACTGTTGGCCTGAGATGGAAGTGTTCCCTGGCTACTCTGCCCAGCTGGAGGGCAGAACTGGAAAATCTGGAGACTGTCAGTATTTGGTTGTATTGGACTTGAACTGCAGAAGTTTGATGCTTGTTTGATGGTGGTTGAGTTTGCATTATTTTAGTCTCTCCTTGCTATGCATTATACCAGTTGAAAATGTTTACTCTGTGCCTTTATATGTTAAAAATATTTAACTTGTTTGATTTTACAGGTCTTAATATCTTAAATTGGTCAAGACTGTAGGGACCTTTGAAATTGAACTGAGTACAATTTACAATGTGTAATGGTCATAAATCTATT
Organism: Dipus sagitta; assembly: GCA_036346955.1. Lineage (NCBI taxonomy): Eukaryota > Metazoa > Chordata > Mammalia > Rodentia > Dipodidae > Dipus > Dipus sagitta. Next base: position 67,118,540 of record CM070781.1, read on the forward strand.
GGGGGCCAGGGCGGAATGTGGTAGTTTGAATAGATGGCCTCCAATATATTCAGTTCTTTATTGTTTGTAGTTTGCATTCTGCTGCCACCTGGCTGGAGGCAATGCCACTGGGTGGATCTTTACGTATGGTGGTGGGTTTCAGATTTCAATCTAAAGACATACAAACTGTGCCTAGCTGGAGTTCCTAAAGTGTGCTGTGGCTTTTGACCTCTTTGGCTTGTGCTTCTCTCTCTCTGCTTGGGCCTGTGAAATCAGGCCAGCTTCTTCTGCCATTATGGAACTTCCCCTGGATCTGTAAGCTTCAATAAATATCCCTTCCTCCATAACTGTGCCTGGTCTGGAAGTTCATCTCAGTGAACCTGAAAACATACATTATATTAAAAATTACTTTCTTTTCTCTAATTAGAGAAATATTATTGTCCTACCAGAAGATATCAACTCTACTCTCTCCTACATCATAGTTGAGAACAGGACTTTGGAATAGCCAATGTGTCTGGAAGACTGTGGTCTGAGGCTGTTTTTTGGGAAGAGAGGCAAGCCCAGCAGACTGGATTTTTTCTTTTTGTTTTGTTTTTTGATGTAGGGTCTCACTCTAGCTCAGGCTGACGTGGAAATTACTATGTAGTCTCAGACTGGCCTCAAACCCACAGCAATCCTCCTACCTCTGCCTTCTGAATGCTGGGATTAAAGGTGTGTGCCACCACACCCAGCTTCAGACTGGCCTTTTTTTATGTGAGAGTGAGAGAGAGACAAGAGAGAGTGAGAGTGAGTCAGGGCCTCCAGCTACGTGCTGCCTTGTGCACATGTGCGACCTTGTGCATGTGTTACCTTGCATCTAGCTTACATGGGATCTGAGGAGTCAAACATGGGTGCTTAGGCTTTGCAGACAAGGGCCTTAATCACTAATCCATCTTGCCAGCCCCTGAGGCCATTTTTGATGGCTCCTAAGTGGGAGTTTCGGAACCAGAGGGAGCACACAGCAATTCTTCAAACTTTATGCCTAAAACAAAGCTGTATTCTAACTGGGAAAGACATGTAAATGCAAACACAAAGAACAAGATAGAGACTCCTGGTGGCAAACCAAAGAAAATCAGAGCCGCCTGTAGATGGAAAGAACAGATTGATTTATTGTAAATTCCAAAGCAACCTTCTAGTAAGGCCATTGCACAAATCCATGTGGACTGTACTCCTCAAGAACTTAAATTTATTCAAAAATAAGCAATGATAGACTTTTTGTATGGAGAAAAATGTCAAAGTTCTGTGATGAAAGGAATAAAATGGACCATGGAGCACTTATGCCAAGACAGCTTTCTAAAATCCTGCCTTCTGACCTGCCCTTCTCATCATGTGGGCAGCCTGTCCAAAGGGTTTGCCTGTGTGCTACCTGCTCATTCCAGGGGAATTATGGGTGGTCTGCTTCCATCTCCTCAGAGAGATTTTTTTTAAATAACTGAAATTCGCATCCACATTTTTTAAATTTAATTTTTATTTATTTGAGAGTGACAGAGAGAGAAAGGGGGGGGGGAGAGAATGGGTGCATCAGGGCTTCCAGCCACTGCAAATGAACTCCAGATGCATGTACCACCTTGTGTACCTGGCTTACATGGGTACTGGGGAATCAAGCCTCAAACCAGGATCCTTAGGCTTCACAGGCAAATGCTTAACTGCTAAGCCATCTCTCCAGCCCCCCTCTTTTTTTTGAGGTAGGGAATCACCTGGTCCAGGTTGACCTTGAATTCACTATGTAGTCTCAGGGTGGCCTCGAACTCATGGTGATCCTTCTACCTCTGCCTCCCTAGTGCTGGGATTAAAAGTGTGTGCCACCACAACTGGCTCCTCAGAGAGATGGTTGATGGGGTTCAGGATATCTTTCTAAGTTTATGTTCCTAGCTGAGGTGATAGCCATTCTCAGAGGAAGACTAATCAGATGAAAATGTTAAGCAGCTTGGGGTAGACCCTAAGTTTTATGAAGAATATAGTTAAAAGGGATGGGTGTCCTATAGGGAACTCAAACCCAACATATTCAAATTGAACCAGCCATCCTCCTATCCTCCTACTCTTTTAAAACCTGCTCTTCTATGAGCTTTTGCTCAGACATTAGCATCTCCCCTCTCCCACTTGCTCATTCTAGAGGCTTGTGGTTTGATCTTGGACCCAAACATTCTTTGCCTATGATTTATCAATTCTTCATGAAGGACTTTTATTAAATGTTTCTGCTTCTTTTAACCTCCATTACCACTATGCTAAGTCAAGCCATTCTCTGAGGCTTCTTAAATGCACATCTGCATATGTACCTCCTCTGTTCAAAGGCTTCAGTGACTCTCATGTTGGAAATCCAACTAATATGACTGGTCTGTGATGTGCTGCTTCCTCCTGTGTTTATATTCCCTGTCCCAGATTTACTCCAATTAAATATCCAGTAGGTCTTGTTCTCATGGCTTTCTGATGGTGCTCCTCTCCATGTCCACCTGCTTTGGCTTGATTATTCCTACTTACCTCTTATATTATCTCATATTGGTTTACTTTGTGTTTGCCTAGGCCATGGGCCCTTCTCTGTGCCTCCATAGAACCTGTAGCTATGAATTTCTTCACAGGACTATGCTACTTGAAAGTGAGCTTATGTCTGTCTGCTGCCACAGCATGGAGGCTGACAGGCATATGACATATGGGAACCTTATTCCTGTGGCTTCTGCCCACACAAAAATGTTCCTTCATAGCAGATCATGCTCTACAGCTTGGAGGGTTATGGGAAAGGGCAGCTCTTCATTCTTACAAATGAAATTGGAAAGAGCAGGCCTTTCCCACACATCAAGATATAATGCTACTAGGTTAGTCAGTGTAAGTTTCCAGGGCAGTATCAAGCAAAATAACTGGATCCACATACATCCATAAGATGGGCAACTGAATTAGAACAGAACACAAAATAAAATCCTCCAACATCCTTTCATGAGAGGATAAGCTTTGATTATCCAGTGCAAGATTTTGTCTTTTACATCATCCTAAGATTCTTAGTAGCAGTTGAATGTGTGCTAACATCTCTGTTCTGGATGTGTAGAGTGAGAAATGAACATTGAAATGTGCACAGAAGCAACCAAGCCTCCAGACTGACCAATTCCCTAGAGCTCAAGAGTCTGTTAAAGATTGTGCTGCTCTTACAGTTGCTTTATTTCCCAGGGTCAGAGAGGTTCTGATACCAGGGACTTACATTTTGCTAAAGGGGACTATAAAACCAAAAGACCATTGTACCTCCTGACACTTTCTTTTTTCTTTTCTTATTTTTAAAATATTTTATTTTTATTTGTTTATTTGAGATAGAAAGAAGGAGGGAGAGAGAGCAAGAGTGAGAGTGAGAGCAAGAGCGAGAGCGAGAGAGAGAGAGAGAGGAGATAATGGGCACACCAGGGCCTCCAGCCACTACAAATGAACTCCACTCCAGACACATGCGTCACCTTGTACATCTGGCTTACATGGGTCCTGGGGAATTGAACTGTGCTTTGGCTTTGCAGGTAAATGCATTAACTGCTAAACCATCTCTCAAGCCCCTTTTCTTATTCTTGATATGTGTGTGTATGTATGTGTGTTCATATGTGTGGGATGGGTGAATGTGCATTTGTGTCTGGATGCCAAAGGCTATGTAGAGTATCTTCTTCAGGGTCTCTTGCTGAACCTAGAGCTCACTGATTCCGCTAGGCTAGCTAGTGAGCAAGCTGTAGGGATTATTCTGTCTCTGCCTCCCCAGAGCTAAGATTATAGGCACACACTGTGAACTCCAGCTTTTATGTGGCTGCTAGGGATCGAAACTCAGGTTGTCATGCTTGCATGGAAAGCATTTTGCCCATGGAGCCATCTCACAGCTCTCTCCTGACATTTTCACAAGACAAATAAAAGCAAAGTAGCCAGAATTAAAGAAATGCATAGGTGAAGACTCTACACATTAAATCTGAACAAGCGCACAGTGAAACCAAGAATTCTCCTTGAGGACATTCCTCCTACAATGAGGAAGGGGCTGCACGCATAGGAAATGATATTGATCTAGGGAATTCCTAAAGATACAGGGAAGAAGACATGACATTCCCCAAAGTAAGAAAGCACCAAAGAGGAGTCCAAACAAAACAAGGTTGTTGTAGCCACATTACACAATGGCATAATCATTATCTTAGTGGGAATAAATAACCAGTTGATACCTGCAGTCATCAAGTGAGTGAACAGGACAGGAAACTAGCAGCAGCTCATTCCATTGTCCTCCTGTTGGGAAGGAAAGTGAGCAGCTGTTACTCTGCCTTACGTAAAGCAGCATGAGAAAACTTCCAGTGCCAAACAAATTAATGTTTTGTTGACTTGTCAACCACAGTGCCACTTGGTGTAACAATGTGTTTCCACCTTCAGCCCCAACCCAGCCTATGGCAAAGATGCTAGAAATTTGTAGCCAATGTTGGGGAATCCATGCTCTCCATTCTACCTCCACTCATGGGTGAATCAAGGCTGTCAGCAAATCTATCTTCCACACTTACAGCTTGCTTGAGTTATTGACACTTGCGCCCCCTCAAGCAGACTATAGGTTGTTGTTTTGTTTTTTTTTTTAATTTTTCCAAGGTAGGGTCTAGCTCTAGCCCAGACTGACTTGGAATTAGTTTCAGGGTGGTCTCAAAGTCATGGTGATCCTCCTACCTCTTCCTCTGGAGTGCTGGGATTAAAGGTGTGCACCACCATGCTCAGCAGACTATGATATTTTTGAAGGCAGGAGTGTCACTTGAGCACTGTAGGTGCCCACTTCATATATATCAAAATATACATAGGTCAGCACATCTCCCAGAGAATCAGAAAGAAGGGCTAGAGACAGTGTGGGTCATAGCATGTGTAAAGTACTCATGATGCAGGGAAAATAATAGACTGGTCTGTTTGTTTATTCAGCCAAACATATAGGTAGTGGCCTGTACACTGGATCAGTGGACAAGACACTCACAGTTCTTCATGCTAGGGAAAAAATAGGTGCAAGAGGTTCAGGGAAAGACCTGACCATTAACTCCCCCATGATCATTGCTATTATGTCTCCTTCCTGACTATTATGACACTATTGGATTAGGAAAAAAGAAGGAAGGTTAAAGTTCGCATGAAGTTCACTGCCTGGTTGTGCATTCCCAAGAGACTGCACATGGCAATGCTCAAGGGAGGACTTTGGCTGACCTGATTTAACCAAGAGGAAAGAATTATAAATGCATGGGGTTTTGTTGGACAGAGAAATTCCCTGTGGGCTGAAGGATGACTATTTCCCACCCAGCATCTTAATCAGAGAAACAAAACTCTCTTTCAACAGCCGCTGTTTCTGGCCACATCCTCCATGTATCCAAATAACACACTCTATGTTGACTCTTCAGCTTTAATATAAACTCTTGATTTCCTCCTCTGAAAGGTGAGGATTTAGCACTTTGATTCCCTCCCTTCTCCCAACATAATCACATCATAACTTTTTTTTTTGTTAGGTTAATCTTCAGGGTTGACACTGCTATGAGTTTTATAAATATTTTCCAGAGCTAACACATGTAGTGTGTTACAATTTCCTTTGTAATACTTTATTTTTCTTAGTGGAGTTTAAAATTGTTATGCTTTGATTTATACCTATCCATAATTTTCCTCCAATGCTTTCCCAGAACTGTTAATCCCCTTTTTCATAGGTCAGCACATCAGATAGTTAATAGACTTTTTATTTTTAACATATTCCATCTGGAGTCCACAGGACTCCAGCTCCCTAGTTGAGTCATCTTTCCTGAATCCTGTCCTTCTGTCATCCTTTGTTTGGTAGCTTATCTCCTCTAGCACCTGCTACATAAAGTGTACTTGGATTCTATAGGATCATTTTCACTCATATGATATATATGTATGTATATATGTTTATTTTTTGCATGTATATGTGTGTGTATATGTTAGATGCATGTCTGTATGTGTGTGCATGTATGTAGATACCAGAGGTGGATGTCAGGTGTATTAATCATTCTCTGCCTTATTGTTTTTTACTTTTAAAAAACTTATTAGTGTGTATGTGAGAGAGAATGGGCATGCCAGGACCTCTAGCCACTGCAAATGAATTCCAGAAGCATATTCCACCATGTGCATCTGGCTTACATGGATTCTAGGGAATCAAACCTGGGTCCTTAGGTTTTTTAGGCAAGTGCCTTAACTGCTAAGCCATTTCTCCAGCCCCACCTTATTTTTTGAGACAGCTTCTTATTGAACTCAGAACTCAACAATTAGGCTACATTAATTTGTTAGCCAGCAAGCCTCAGGGATTCTCTTGTCTCCACCTCCTCATCATTGAGATTCGAGGAGCATGCCACCATGCCTGGATTTTACATGGATGCTGGGGATCCAAAGTCAGGTCCTCATGCTTATATGGCAAGCATTTTACCAAACAAGCCATCTCCCCAGCCCCCATATCATATGTGACATATATTATAAATAATATAGAAATACTAATATATAATTATAAATAGAAATATAATATATAATAATTTAAAACATAATAAATAATAAATATCATACAAACATATATAGGAAAGGGTCTCATGTAGTCCAGGCTATCCCCAAACTCATTATATAGCCAAAGATGAACTTGAACTTTTGATCCTACTGCCCCCACCTCCTAAATGCTGGATTACAGGTCTACATTGCCCTATTTTATTTATACAGTTCTATGGAACAAAACCTAGGCATGTACTCTTCCAATTGAGCTACATTCCAAGCCCACTGTTTCATGGTATTTTAAACTGAGAAATCATTTTTGTTCTATAAGTAATCTGTCCTTTTTCTGTGGACTCAGTTGTATTGTTTCTCTGAAGACATTAATTATGGTTTTCTTGAAGTTGATTCTGCTCTTTGTGTTGTCTGAGGTTTCCTGAGAATTTCTACATTTGATTACAATCCCCAGTAGTCAGTTCTTTAAAGATTTTAGTTTCCCTACGGATAAAAGAAAACAAAACAAAACTTCTAGGCTGCTCCCCAGGTGTCAGAGCTGCATCACCAGTGTGTCTATTGTTGGAGGGGCCTGGCTGATGGAGAGAAGTAATTTGGTGACCAACCTTCATTCAGTTCAGCCTTTTAACAAACACAGCACTTCAGTCCTACGTCTGTCAGGTGCCATGGGGCCAGGTTGTTAGCTTCGTGTTTTGTCTGCAACCAATGCCTGTCTCAAAGTCACTTACAGGTTACCACCTGCTATCCAATTTCCAGAACTTTTAAATTTATTTTTTAACGTTTTTATTGACAGCTTCCATACACATAGGCAATATACCATAATAATCCCCTCCCACCACTTTCCCTTTTCCTCTCCCAAATTTCCCCTCCATTGAATTCCTTCTTCTTTCCAGTTAGTCTCTCTTCTATTTTGATGTCATTTATTTCTCTCCTATTATGCAGGTCTTATATAGGTAACATCAGCCACTGTGAGGTCATGAATATTATGGTCACTTTGTGTCTGGAAGACAGTATCACAACACACTCCTCCCTTTCTTTTGTCTCTTACACTCTTTCTACCACCTCTTCCACAATGGTCTCTCAGTGATAGAGACATCTCAGTTCTCAGAACTATGGTATGTTTTGTGTCACCCCAGGAGTCACTGCAATCTGAAAGAGAATCTTCTCTAACCAAAAGTGAGAGTATATATGGACATAAACATGAGTATTTAGAAGGCAGTTTTGTGGGAATAATATCCTTTGAGACAGGCAACAGTAGTAATTTCCCCATTAGGGCATATAGCCTCCTCAGCCTTAGGCTTTTTATTAGGGTTTCAGTACCAGGCATGTATTCCTTCTCATGGGGTGGGCCTTCAGTCCAATTAGAGAGCAGCTTGTTTCGCACATAACAGACATTTTATCATTGCACCAGTTGACATATTTGGCCTGACTGTCCAGCTACAAACTTGCAGGGTTCACTGCTGGTTAAGACCATTGATGACTTTTCTCCTCTAACAGGCTGCATAGATCTTTCAACAGGGAGCAGGCTTGAAGCTCAGCTTTAGCTTGATCTCTCAGTGATCTACAGCACAAATCTATAGAGTCTTTAGCAACAGGGTCTTACCACCTTGTTCTGGTGAGCAACCAATGAGCCTCAGCAATAGCCTGTTATGTTTGGGGGGCATCAGGGGCTTCCCTGGCCAGCAACTCCCTGGAAGGTATGCCACTCCTGGCACTGAAATTTTCTTGTAACAATCTATGGCTTCTTGGCACAGCATTATCCACACATAAGGATACTTCTACCCAAATTGTTACATATATACATACATACATATATATATATATATATATATATATATATATATATATATATATACATATATATATTTACATAGTGAAGAAGTAGGTTTTCATATGGCTCATTATAACATCATTAATTTTGATTAACCTTCTTCCTGCCCCTTCCTCTTCTTCATCCCTACCTCTGACCCCACTTAGACCATTTCATCCCCAGTATTCTGCCCCTCTACTTACATCAATTATATCCTTGTCTCTACTCCCTCCTTCATGGCCCTTTTCTAGATTCCTGACCTCTACTACTGAATTTTATTCAAACAGACATACAAATCTGAACAATTGAATCTAGGACCAATATGTGATTTAAAAAACATGCAGCATTTGACTTTCTGAACCTGGATTACCTTATTTATTATAATCATTTCCAGATCCATCTATTTCCCTGAAAATTTCATGATTTCACCTTTCTTTAGTGCTGAATAAAACTCCACATCTTCAGTATCCAAATTCACCAGTTATTGTGTATCTAGGTTGATTCCATTTCCTAGCTATTGTGAATAGAGCAGCAATAAACATGAATGAGCAAGTATCTCTAGAGCACATAGAGTCCTTAGGATATAAGCCAAAGAGTGGTATGGCTGGGTCATATAGTAAATCTATTTTTACCTATCTAAGGAACGTCCACACTGATTTCCATGATGGATATACTAGTTTACATTCCCACCAACAATAAAGAAGAGTTTTTCTTCCCCCAACATTCGACAGCATTTATTGTCATTTGATTTCTTTTAAAAATATTTATTTATTAGAAAAAGAAGGAATCCTACCAGACTCCTTCTATGAAGCCAGCATCACCCTGATACCAAAACCAGGCAAATATAGAACAACAACAACAACAAAAAGAAAATTACAGACCAATCTCCTTCATGAACATAGATGCAAAAATTCTCAACAAAATATTGGCAAACAGAATACAAGAATATATCAGAAAGATCATTCACCCTGACCAAGTAGGCTTTATCCCAGAGATGCAGGGATGGTTCCACATATGCAAATCGATAAATGTAATACATTATATAAATGGATTGAAGGACAAAAATCACATGATCATCTCATTAGACGCAGAGAAAGCATTTGACAAAATCCAACATCCCTCATGATAAAAGCCCTACAGAGACTGGGAATAGAAGGAACATATCTCAATATAATAGAGCCTATTTATAACAAACTTACAGCCAACATATGACTAAATGGGGGAAAACTGGAATACAAAATACATACAGGATACAAAATAAATACAGAGAAATCAGGAGCTTTCCTATATGCTAACAACAAACACACAGAGGATGAAACCAGAGGATCACTCCCATTCACAATTGCATCAAAGAAAATAAAGTACCTTGGAACCTAACCAAGGAAGTAAAGGATCTCTACAATGAAAACTATAAAACACTCAAACGAGAAATAGCAAAAGACACTAGGAAATGGAAAAACATCCCTTGTTCCTGGATCGGAAGAATCAACATTGTGAAAATGGCAATCTTACCAAAAGCAATCTACACATTTAATGCAATCCCCATCAAAATTGCAATGGCATTCTTCACGGAAATAGAAAAAAAATCCAAAAATAAATATGGAATCACAAAAAACCTCGAATATCTAAAATAATACTGAACAACAAAAATAAGGCTGGTGGTATCACCATACCTGATTTTAACCTATACCTCAGAGCTATAATAAGAAAAACAGCATGGTACTGGCACAAAAGCAGACATGTAGATCAGTGGAACAGAAAAGAGGAGCCAGATGTAAGTCCAGGTAGCGATAGCCACCTAATATTCAATAAAAATTCCAAAAATACTCATTTGAGAAAAGACAGCCTCTTCAGCAAATGGTGCTGGGAAAACTGGATATGTATCTGTAGAAGGATGAAAATAGATTCTTCTCTCTCTCCATGCACAAGAATGAAGTCCAAATGGATTAAAAACCTTAACATCAGACCTGAAACTCTGAAACTGCTAGAGGAAAAAGTAGGGGAAACCTTTCAACGTATTGGTCTTGGCAAAGACTCTCTGAATATAACCCCAACTGCTCAGGCAATAAAACCACAGATTAACCACTGGGACCACATGAAATTACAAAGATTTTGTACTTCAAAGGACACTGTGAATAAAGCAAAGAGGCAACCTACAGAATGGGAAAAAATCTTTGCCAGCTATATATCTGATAGAGGATTAATATCTAGGATATACAAAGAACTCAAAAAGTTAAATAATAAGAAATCAAACAAGCCAATTAAAAATGCGCTATGGAGCTAAATAGAGAGTTCTCAAAAGAAGAAATACGGATGGCGTATAAGCATCTAAAAAAGTGTTCTACATCCCTAGTGATCAGGGAAATGCAGATTAAAACTACATTGAGATTCCATCTCACTCCTGTCAGATTGGCTACCATCATGAAAACAAATGATCATAAATGCTGGCGGGGATGTGGAAAAAGAGGAACCCTTCTACACTGTTGGTGGGAATGCAATCTGGTCCAGCCATTGTGGAAATCAGTGTGGAGGTTCCTAAGACAGCTAAAAGTTGATCTGCTGTATGACCCAGCTACACCACTGCTAGGCATATATCCTAAGGTCTCATCTCATTTCCTTAGAAGTATGTGCTCAACCATGTTTATTGCTGCTCAGTTCATAATAGCTGGGAAATGGAACCAGCCTAGATGTCCCTCAACTGATGAGTGGATAATGAAGATGTGGCACATTTATACAATGGAGTTCTACTCAGTGGTAAAGAAAAATGAAGGTATGAAATTGCAGGAAAATGGATGGATCTGGAAAGAATTATACTAAGTGAGGTAACCCAGGCCCAGAAAGCCAAGCGCCGCATGTTCTCTCTCATATGTGGATCCTAGCTACAGATGATTTGGCTTCTGTGTGAGAAGGAAAAAACTCAATAGCAGAGGCCAGTAAGCTAAAACAGAGATATAAAGGGAAGAGAAAGGAAGGGAGGAGGGTACTTAATAGGATGGTATTGTATATATGTAAGTAGAATGTCAGGAGCCATAAAGCAAAAGCCTCTCCATTTTGCCTGGGCCTGTTCTTAAGTTGACTCATTCACCAGAAAGCTGGTCCATCCAGCTTACAGTTAGGAATGTTGGTCTGCAGACTGTTCACAAAATCTTATCTTTTGCAAAAGCCAGTTTACGATCAGGATGTCAAGCGTTAAGGCAAGATTAGAAAAACACCCGGATACATCACCTCTAGGTTCCCTAAGATTAGATAAACACCCGGTTACATCTCTTAGTTTCCTAACAATTCCGGCCCTAAATCACGTCAGGCAGCTTACTCCCCCCTTTCTTCCCCTATATAACCACTGTGTAAAAAATAAAAATCGAGACCTTGACCAAACGCTCGGCTTGGTCTCCTTCCTTGTGTCTGTTTGCTTATTCCCATTCAAGTTGACTTCTCCTGGGGCCTCTGTTGAACCCCTGCAGGCTGGGGCAGTAGAAGAATAGATTAACGGGGGTGAAAAGGCTCAAAGTGAGGTCAGGGGAAGGGATTGGGTAAAGGAAAAGTGGAGGGAGGGCTAATCAAAATCCAAGAGGATATAAATAAATCATATGGAATCCTCTGGTTTGGGACAATGGAACACTCAGGAGCCATAGATTGTTGCTAGAAAATTTTCAGTGCCAGGGATGGGATACCTTCCAGTGATTTGTTGGCCAGGGAGGTCCCTGATGCCCCTAAAACATTATAGGCCATTGCTGAGGCCCTCGGTTTCCCACCAGGAATAGATGGTAAGACCTTATTGCTGGAGACTCCAAATATTTGGGCTGCAAGGCCACTGAGAAATCCTGCTGGAACTGAGCTGATAACCTCCTCCATGTAGACCAGCTGACAGAAAGCTGGAAGAAGCCATTCTACATTTAGTTCAATGGGAGAGAGATATCACCAGTGAAGATACTCAACAGTGGACACTACAAGCCTTATACTTGGCCAGCCAGGCCAAATGAGCCAATGGGTGCAATAGTGGCAAGACTATCATGGTGGAAACCAACTGCCCTCTAATTGGACTAGAGGCCCACTCCATGGGAGGGAATACATCCCTGATACTGAAAACTTAAAAGAGGGGTAGTCATGAACACTAGGGCTGTAACATCTGCTGATGTCTGGAAAAATGTATATACTATGCTTCTCAAACTGCCCAGTAAGCACTTTTCTTAATATTCATGCCCTTATATTAATGCTACTCTCACTTTGGGTAGAGAATCTTCTCTTTTCAGATGGCAGTGACCTTGGGACAACTCAGAAGGTATCATAGTGCTGGAAAGAAGTGGCTGGAGTACTGAGTAACATCTTGATCACACCTTCCAAGGCTCAGGGTCTAATGCAGAAGAGGTGGTGGAAAGAATGTAAGAGCCAAAGGAAGGGTAGGACTCCTTACAACGTGCTCCCTCCAGACATAAAATGGCCTGGATATCCATGATCTCACAGTGCCTGACACTACCTACAGAAGACCATCATAAGAGGAGGAAAAGATCATGACATCATAATAAAAGAGAGACTGATTGAGTTGGGGAGGGGATATGATGGAGAATGGAATTTCAAAGGGGAAAGTGGGGGAAGGGAGGGTATTACCATGGGATATTTTTTATAATCATGGAAAATGTTAATAAAAATTGAGAAAAAAAGAATGAAAAGAGTAACAAAATGAAGTCATGAAAAAAATATTTATTTATTTATTTGCATACAGAGAGAGGTAGAAGAGAGATAGATTGCCGGGCTCTCCCCTACAGGTAGTGCTGAGGAAGGACCAGGCCCTCTGGTTCCTCCCAAGGGGTTGAGGAGCAGGGTGAACGTCGGACGACTCAGAACCTCTCCTAGTCACCAGAGAAAAACCACACTGAGTCGGGCGTCTTGTCGAAGCAGGAACTCGCTTTATTGTTACAGGTGGTTGCCTATATAATGTTGAGAACAAAGGCGGGGATCTCAGGAAAGGATGAGGTGTAAGGGCCAATAGTATATCGCGACTTTTGAAATGATTGGTTCTAAGCACGCGCACTGGAATTCCAACTCCTATGCAGAAGTAACAGGCCAGAGGCCATTAGGCATCTTGCTGAGTCACATCTGGCCAGAGGCAGATTGCCAAACTTAGGCTAGGCTCAGGAAGTTCCACTAGGCCTCATGTGTGGGCCTCTCAAGGCCCAACATCTCCCCCTTTTGTTTTTGTAAGAGCATTAGTCACCATGGACCCTGTCTTAGGTTGTTCTCCCCCGGGGATCTTACCCATCACTGGGTACCAGGTGTTTAGCTCACTGAGAACCCACTCCATGGCCTGTCTTAGGTTGTCTCAGCCAGTCTGAAAATTTACCTGTCATCGGTCACATGGAGGGCAGAGGAGGTAGCATTGGGTCATCTGAGGAACTTAATTCCTGAGTTGCCAGCCTTTGGCAATGTATCTCAACCTGATGGATTTTTATTGCCTGTAGCCGCTGGTGAATGAATTGTGTAATTTTGTTAATTACACAAGGCCCGACAGTGAGGATAAGGAGAAGGAAAAGGAGGGGCCCAAGTAGAGGGAGAAGGTAGGGTAAGAAGTCATGTAAGCCCGTCCACAGCGGGTTGTCCTGGAGGTCCCGCCGCCTCCTCTCCAAGTCTTCCTGGAGCCTCTTAATCTTGTCCTGGACGATTCCCGATTTATTGGCGTAAAAGCAGCATTTTTCCTGTAAAAACAAGCATATGCCTCCCTGTTCGGCCCTTAGTAGGTCTAGTCCCCTCCTGTTTTGTAGGACTACCTCAGCCAGGGAATCTAGCTCTTGTTGGAGATAGGTCTCCCTCCAATCTAATCCAAAGAAGGCATAGGGAGGGCCTCATTTCCAGGAATAATATCTACATCTGGGATTAAGGTGGCTGGGGCACAAAGGCCCATCCAATTGGTGGGCAGAAAGTCATAGGCCATCCAGCCTCCACAAACATAAAACATTCCAGAAGGCAGGCAGTGTTGAGCACTGGGCTCAGTTGTGTTAAAAGTACAGAAGGAAGGATGAACGTATCCCACATCTATACTGGAATTATTAGGGGAAGGCGGGGCCCAGAGGAAACACTGGGAAAAGCTGGACGGCGATGGGGAAGGTGGCTGAGCAATTTTTGAAGGTCGTATGGGCAACTGTACTGCAAGCAGCTGGGGAGGCCCAGATTGGAGGCAAAGCCAGCAATCCTCTGCAAGGGAGGGAAGTGTTTGGTTTAGCAGGGTGAAGACCATTTTAGGAACAGTCCTCAGGGGTGGGACACTCCCTGGAGAAGTGATTGTCGGTGTCCCCTTGTTGGGACAAATATTTTAGGTCTCTTGCTGGTACCCAAATGGGTCTTTTTCTTCTTACATGTAGGTGCTATAGTCTTGCCAAAGTCTTGCTGCCAAAGGGCCAGAATTATGGATACAAGGCCAGCCAATGACTCCAGACAATTCCCCCTTTTTTATTTTTTATGAACCAGGCCCTTCTGGGCCTCAGTGCAGAAAGACTGTGTCTGTCTTAGGTTGTCCTCTATGATATTTAGGCCTTACGCGTCATCGGTACATGAATTCCATCATTCATGCCCTGTCTTAGGTTGACCTAACTTGAGAGAATCTTATGTGTCTTTGACTACCAGCTTCTGCAGGGGCTTTAAGATAATGTCTCAGGAAGCTGGGGTCGGGTCTGTAGCTGTATCCCATGTACTTCTGCATGGATATCCATAATGGATCTCAAAAGGCATTTAACAAGTATGGGTAGCAGACACAGAATGAGCAAAAGACAAACACCTGTAGCAGCAAAGCTTTGTATCCAAGAAGTGAGAGAATTCCATCCAGGCAAGGCAGACTTAAAAGTAGATATTAAGTCATCAGCAGCTTTAGCTGCATCAAAAGTAAGATAATTATTTTGTAAAGACAAAATCTCTGAATGCAACTGAATCAGATCCAAGGAAATATTATCATTATGCCAAATACCTCTTAAATGCATTTTCCCAATGCTGTTGACTGTCATTATATTTTTTAGAAGTAACACAAACCCATTGAAAATCTACATGACACTCCAAACGAGTTCTAACTTTCAACCCTAGTATCTCTTCGCCCAAATACATAACCACATCATACAGAGCGTCTAACAGGTGAAACTGTATCTAGGGTAAGGATTGAGCCCAAGATCTTAAAGGGAGGCACAATTTGAACTTTTTCAGGAGCTACTTTAAAGCTGTGAGTATGAAGGATAGTTAGACATTAAAAGTACAGGCCTAAAGCCAAATGGGTCCTTTTTTCATCTTGAGGGAAGACACATCTAAACCCTCTTCCTGCTGTGAGTCTGGTCCTCTCCAGGCCCCAGTCAATGGGTCATTTCTAGAAAAATTTAAAATATTTAAGGTGAATAATGCTTATGAAAGGATGGAAAATACAGCCTAACCTCCCAAAGACCCCCCCCCCAAAAGTTAGAAGTTTAGAAATACTATCTCACTCCAAAGGAGCCTTAACTCCTGCCTCCTAAGAAGCCCTAAATACCTCAAATTCCAGACCCGGCTTTCTGCCAGAAGATGGGTAAAAGGTCACATTTCTTCCAGGACTTGCTTTCTGTATGGAACTAGGTGAAAGGGCATAAGACAGGCCCTTGACTACGTGATTATGGCTTAGTAAGATAACAGGAAGTGAGCTGGATAGCCGCTTATCTGGCTTCTGTAAACTGCCTGCACCATAAAAGAAAAGATTACACACAGAAACCCCTGATTCAACTTTAGCCCTAGTGACCTATCCTAACTGCAATTTGTCACCCCCACCCAGGAGCCTGCGCAAATGCAGACCTCTGAGGCTATAGGAAGAAGATCATGGTGTGTTACAAATTGATTGGTCGGCACTGCGCGGGCTTCTGATGTTATGAAATGATTGATTCATGATGTGTGGGCTTTGTTGTAACCCTATAAGAGCTGTCCTGATCCTGCACTTGGGGTCCACAGCCCTCTACTCCTGCATGGCGTATGACTGTGGGCCCCAGCGCGCTGGAATAAAAGTCCTCTTGCTGTTTGCATCAAGACTGTTTCTCGTGAGTGATTGGGGTGTCGCCTTTCCTGAGTCAGAGTGTGGGGGGGTCCTCACTTCGAGGGTCTTTCACTTTCTTTAGCTGACCATGGGGGGGGGGTAGTGATTCCCCCTTTTGTTTTTGTAATTGTGATTTAAGTGTTTGGTCAACAATAGCTTGGCCTCAAGGGTTGTATGGGATGCCTGTGGAATGTGAGATTTTCAAGGTCTGGAGAAAATCTACAAAGGCCTTGCTTACGAAGTAGGGGCCATTATTTGTTTTCATTTGATCAGGCAGCCCAAGAGTGGCAAAACATTGAAGCATATGACTAATGGCATGTTTAGATTTTTCATGTGCCCATGCCCAGCAGGCGTGGGAAAAGGTATCCACTGAAAGAAAAATGTCAGTGAGCCCAGTCACCACGAGAGGGCGGACTTCTCCCCTGTCCCCACCTGGGTCAGTCCAAGGGAGCCACGTGGCAGCCTCCCAGGAGGGGGACTGCCTGCCAACTCCCAGTAGGGGAGGGCTGGGCACAAGCTGCCAGGAGGGGGGCCATCTATTTAAATTACCACATTCTGCCCGGGATCCCAATAGATTTATAACCATCACATATTATAAACTGTATTAAGTTCAATTTTAAAGGTCCCCACAATCTTGACCAATTTAAGATATTAAGACCTGTAAAATCAAACAAGTTAAACACTTCTAATCTAAAGCCAGTCTCTGTGCCTGTAATTTTAACTTGTTTGAGGTTTTCCAGCTTAAAATCTTAAATCTCAGCTGGGCGTGGTGGCGCACGCCTTTAATCCCAGCACTTGGGAGGTGGAGGTAGGTACCATGAGTTCTAGGCCACCCTGAGACTCCATGCGGAATTCCAGGTCAGCCTGGGCTAGAGTGAAACCCTACCTCGAAAAACCAAAACAAACAAACAAAAAAAAACTTAAATCTGTCAGTCCAATATCTCTAGCCAAGCACATCAGTCCATTACAAATTTAACCTTGATTAAACTCTCTGGCCTGGGCAGCAGGATGCAGCCAGCCCTTATGCCAGTAGCCCAGTTCCAACAAAGTTCCCTGTAGTTTTTCCTTCCCCTTAGAAAGCTCATAAGCCAAGCCTCGAAGTTCAATGCTGTCTGCACTTAGCGTTCTCAGACTCTCATCAGAATAGTCCATAAAATTTGGCTTACCACTCCAGAAGACACCTTCAGTTGCAAGCACCAAGTCCATGCCTATTCCTCCAAAACAAAGGTTCCAAAAGATCAACATCCACATGGTCAGGTTCATCTCAGTCCACTCCTCGGTACCAAGTTCTGTAGCAGACACCTTTGGGTTCACTGAGATGAACTTCCAGACCAGACACAGTTATGGAGGAAGGGATATTTATTGAAGCTTACAGATCCAGGGGAAGTTCCATAATGGCAGAAAAAGCTGGCCTGCCTTCACAGGCCCAAGCAGAGAGAGAGAGAGAGAGAGAGGAGAGAGAGGGAGAAGCACAAGCCCAAAGGTCAAAAGCCATACAGTGTGTCCACTAGGGACATATGACCCATTCAGAAATACAAAAGGCGCAGATGTAGCTTGTCGTCGAAAGAGTGAAAGGAAAGAGAAAGAGAACGAAGAGATGTTGACAAGCAAGTACAGGTTATAGAAGCAAAGTTTAGCGCATTAAATATGAAGACTGCCTCATAACTTATGAGGGTATGCTCACCCGCACACCGATTGACCTCCTCAACGAATGCCTCTCACGGGGCACTAGTCTGCTTGGTTCCTGGGGCCCCACGTTAGGCGCCAGATGCTGGGCTCCCCCTGACAGGTAGTGCTGAGGAAGGACCAGGCCCGCTGGTTCCTCCCAAGGGGTTGAGGAGGAGGGTGAACATTGGACGACTGAGAACCTCTCCTAGTCACCGGAGAAAAACCACACTGAGTCGGGTGTCTTGTCGAAGCAGGAACTCACTTTATTGTTACAGGCGGTTGCCTATATAATGTTGAGAACGAAGGTGGGGATCTCAGGAAAGGATGAGGTTTAAGGGCCAATAGTATATCGCGACTTTTGAAATGATTGGTTCTAAGCACGCGCACTGGAATTCCAACTCCTGTGTGGAAGTAACAGGCCAGAGGCCATTAGGCATCCTGCTGAGTCACATCTGGCCAGAGGCAGATTGCCAAACTTAGGCTAGGCTCAGGAAGTTCCACTAGGCCTCATGTGTGGGCCTCTCAAGGCCCAACAACAGATAGAAAGAATGGACCAGGGTCTCCAGCTGCTGAAAACTCCAGATGCATGGAGCACTTTGTCCATCTGGCTTTACATGGGTAATGGGGAATCAAACCTGGGTAGTTAGGCTTTACAGGCATGCACTTTAAGTGCTGAGCCATCTCTCTAGCCTTTATTTATTTATTTATTTATTTATTTATTTATTATTTGAGAGAGACAGGGAGAGAGAGAGAGAGAGAAGAGAGTAAGAAAGAGAATGGGCACACTAGGGCCTCCAGCCACTGCAAATGAACCCTAGATGCATGCATGTACCACCTTGGGTGTCTGGCTTATGTGGGTACTGGGGAATTGAACCTGGGTCCTTAGGCTTCGAAGGTAAGCACCTTAACCACTAAGCCATCTCTCCAGATCTCATTTCATTTTCTAATAATAGCCATTTTGACCAGAGTGAGATGGAATCTCAAAGTAGTTTTAATTTGCATCTGCCTGATGGCTATGGATATAGAACATGTATAGATGTTTATTGGCCATTTGTATTTCTTATTTTGAGGATTTTTCTAATCAGCTTTGTAGCACATTTTAAAGTTTTTATTTATTTATTTGACAGAGAGAGGCAGATAGAGAAAGAGAGAGAAAGAATGGTCATATCAGGTCCTCAAGCCACTGCAAACAAACTTCAGATGCATGTGCCATCTTTGTGCATCTGGTTTTACATGGGTATTGGAAAATCAAACCTGGGTCATTAAGCTTTTCAGGCAAGTGTTTTAACTGCTAAGCCATCTCTCCAGCCCAACACATTTATTTTGGTTTTATGGGGTAGGGCCTTTGTCTAACACAGGCTGACCTGGCATTCAATACATACTCTCAGGCTGGCCTTGAACTCACAGTGATCCTCCTACCTTTGCCTTCTGAGTGCTGGGATTAAAGGCATGTGCCACTACACTTGGCTATAACACATTTTTTGATTTGGCTGTTTGATTTATGTTTTCTAGATTTTAAATTTGTATATCCTAGATATTTATTTTCTATCAAATATATAGCTGGCAAAGATTTTATCCCATTGTGTAGGCTATCTCTTTGCTGGATTTGCAGTGTACTTTGCTGTAAAAGCTTTTCAATTTCATTAGGTCCAAAGGCTTATGGTTTTACTTCCTGAGCGACTGGTGTTCTGTTGAGAAAGTCCTTACTTATGTCTGTATGTTGAAGTGTTTCCCTTACTTTTTCACTCTAGCAGTTCCAGAGTTTCAGGTTTGATGTTAAGGTCTTTGATCCATTTTGAGTCAATTCTTGTATAGGGAGATGAATATTTTTGGCATTTTTCTCAAAAATCAGATAGCTGTAGCTGGGCCCTCCATTCTGTTCTATTGATCTACATGTCTATTTCTATGCCAGTACCATGGTGTTTTTATTAGTAATGCTTTGTAATATATCTTAAAATCAGGTGTGGTTATACTCCCAACTTTATCTTTGTTGTTCGGAATTGCTTTGGCTATTTGAGGTTTTTGTGTTTGCAAATATTTTAGGATTTATTTTTCTATTTCAGTGAAGAATACCATTTCAATTTTCATGGAGACTGCATTAAGTCTATAGATTGCTTTTGTTAAGAAAGAGATTTTCACAATATTGATTCTTGCAATCCATGAACATGGGATGTCTTTCCATTTCCTAGTGTCTTCTTCAATTTCTCTTAAGTGTTTTAAAGCTTTTATTGTAGGGACCCTATACTTCATTGGTTAGGTTTTTGCCTAGGTATTTAAATATATTTTTAGAATATTTAATTAATTTATTTATTTGAGAGAAAGCAAAAGAAGCAGAGACACAAAAAGAGAGAGAATGGGCACACCAGGGCCTCCAGCCACTGCAAAAGAACTCCAGATGCATGTGCCACCTTGTGCATCTGGCTTATGTGGGTACTGGGTAATCAAACATGGGTTCTTAGGCTTTGAACTTAACCACTAAGCCATCTCTCCAGCCTGGTATTTAAATATTTTTAAATTTTTTTATTTATTTGTATTTATTTTGTGGAGCGGAAGTTTTGGAAGTATGCCCTGATGATTCTTCCAATTTCATTGATGTCTGTTGTGATCTCTCCTTTTTAATTTCTGATTTTGTTAATTTGAGACTTCTCTCTTTTTTTTTTTCCTTGATCAATTTGGCCTGGGGTTTATCAATCTTGTTTATTTTTTCAAAGAACCAGTTCTTCCTTTCATTGATTTTAAAAATTGTATTCTTAGTTTCCAATTCATTAGTTTCTGCTCTGATCTTGATTATTTCTTTCCATCTGGAGCTCTTAGGGTTGAATTCTTCTTGTTTTTCTAGTGCCTTTAGGTGGACAGGTAGGCTATTAATTTGGAATCTCTCTATCTTTATCATGAAGGCATTTAGCACTATGAATTTTCCCCTTAGGGTTGTATTCATTGTGTCCCATCAGTTTTGGAAGGTGGAGCAAGAGGCAGCAAGCTTACAGGGTCCAGCCAGCCCCAAGCCAGCTGCAGGGGAACCTTCAAAGACTGAGGACTGGGAAACTGGGAGGAGGGGCTGGGTCTCTCTGATTTGGTCAAAGCAGAGAGACAGAAGGAGAAAGAGAGAGAATTAGTGTGCTAGGGCCTCAGCCACTACACTTGAACTCCAGATGCTGGCACTACTTGGTGGACATGTGCGACTATATGTTTGACTCACCTTTGTGTGTCTGGATAATGTGGGATCTGGAGAGTTTCCCTAGGCTTTGCAGGCAAGTCCCTCAACTGCTAAGTCATCTGTCCAGCCCACCCCCCTTTTTTTTAAAGTGCCAGGAATTCAACCCAGGGCCTTACACCTGATAGGTAAGCTGTCCCACTGAGTTTCATTTATTTCTTTGTTGATACCTTAAGATATTTTCAGCAACACATAAAAGGAAATTCAACTTAATGTGTCTTCATTCTACATCACAAGAGCCCCACAACAGTGATGTTTTAAGCTTGTTGACATGATTTTTTAAAATCATCTTTCAACTCTACCATTCTTGGTATACTGGGTTTCTCCAGTCTTGTCTCCTTGTGGTTGCAAGATAGCTTCCATTACTCCAGATCTCACTTCGTACAATTAGGTTTAGAAGGCAGCAGAAAGAGTAGTCCCTTCTTACATAGTCTTTAAAGCAGTATAGACAGTATTTCAAAAAGGTTCTATGGGGCCACTACCTGGAGTTAGGTCACATGTCCTAGGTGAAAGGCACTATCAAAATAATTGCTTATATTAACAGTATTTTAAAATTTCTTTTGTGGAAACTGAACCCAAATTGAACTGGTACCATAGAAACCTATATCCTGGGAGTTAGATTAAAATGTGGAACCCTCTAGAGGAACTTAGGGGGAGCACCTGAATCAAAGGGCCCTGGAGAGGGTGAGATGAAGCCTAACCTTAAATTTCTCCTGTTTCTCTTTCTTCTTTGTCTTTTTCTTCCACCGCCCCCTGCCCCGCCCAGAGCTGGCCTGTAATTCCCTCTATCAGGATATGGTTTACATCCACAATGAGCTATTGATCAAAGAGACCTACAATATATCCCAAAACAAAGGAGACAGGCTTTTGTCAGAGCACTTGATTACCCATCAGAAGTTAATGGTAAGACCCTACTGCTGAAGACACCATACACTGTCAGCATGGACCATGGAGAGACCTGGTTGGAATCCGGAAGAGAGACAGTCCACAGACAATTATGCCATTTATTGCTGGAAGGCACTACATGAGCTATTGAGAGAAAGTGGCCAACATCTCTCTGAGTCTAAGTGACTCAGAAACAAACAACCTAATGTGATGCTCACACAAGTGCAGTAGTAGCACACAGCCATGGTGGGTAACCAACTGCCCTTGGATTGGCTAACAGATCTGCTCAGTGGAAAGAAACCATATCTGGAACTGGAAAACAAGTCAGATAATGATTCTGCTTTCCATTGTTAAGCTCCCACTAATCTTGGCCTATAAGAGGATCTACATCCTTTAAATTCTAACTAAATTAATAATGGTTATACCATTTAACTGGTGCTGACTTCACTCTCCATTGGAGAATTTGCTTCTCTTTTTCAGACAGGAGCTGGACCTGAGGAAATAAATGACCCAGCACACTCCACCCTGGCCCCAGCTGAAACCAGAGAGGAATTGGGGAAATGAGCAAGTATTCTGCTTTTTCAGTGAACCTGATATCAGCACAAGGGTGAAGGAGATAGACAATGAGAACACACAACCCCTACCAAACCAGAGATCCAAAGGTTCCTAAGAGCCCATCACTGAAGTTGAATTAAAATGCATCCAACATGGCTCAGGGAATTTTGTGGAAGAGGGGGAAGAAAGACCGTTAGAGCCATAAATTGGGACATTTTGCACAGAGACATTGCCTCCCCTCCATAACTGACTGCTGTCCCCAAAATCCTCATGGGGTTGACATGCATCCCCAAGGAGGAAGGCCTCTTCAGAAAAGGGTCAGGGAGGGGGGAAAAGATGGTACCAACATGTGTTGTTTACATACTAGATATGTCCATATCTAATAAAAATAAATTTAAAAATTATTTTGTGGATGTGTATGATGTGTGCATGCACATGTGTGCATGTGTGCATATGCCAAGGCACATGTGTGGAGATCAGAGGAGAACTTTTGGGTGTTCCTCACCTTCTACCTTTTTTGAAGCAGGGTCACTTGTTCACCAAAGGATCCTTTCATGAGATTCCAGGAAATTCTCCAGTCTCTGCTGCCCAGTGGTTGATATCAGGTGTCTTCCTCAATCATTCTCCACCTTTATTTTTGAGACAGAGTTTATCATTGAACCTGGAGCTCACCAATTCAGCTAGACTCACTGGCCAGAAAGCCTCAGGGGTCCTCCTGTCTTTGTCTCCCCAGCACTGAGACTATAGAAGACTGACATAGCTTCCAGATTTTTTATGTGAGGGGCCTGGGGATGTGAACTCAGGTACTTAAGAGTTTCATGGCACACCCTCAATCCACTGAGCCATTTCCTCAGCCCTGAGTGTGTGTATTTTACTCCTGTGTAGTAAGATGCTTCTGCCAGCAAAGAAGCAGTATTTTGGAATGTTATGGTGTATGGTAGGAAAGCAATGGCATTAAGTCTTTTTTTTTCTTGTCTTGAGCTCCAGATTCATATGACCAGTTGCTACTGAACATTTCCACTTGATGACCCACATGATTCTCAAGTGAAGTGTCTTTTTCCTCCCTCTCTGCCTGCACACTCAGCTCTTTTCTGTACTCTGCTCAAAAGTAGCATCACCATCCACCCAGTTACCAGGCCAAAAACCTGGACCTTATCTTTTGACTATTGCCTTTTCCTTGCCCAACTCCCTCCCATGGTCTCCATCTCCTACAGGCCCCTCCCAGCTCATGTGTCTCCCTCCTCATAGCCTTGCTGCCTCTACCCCGTCTTGCCCACATTCAACAACACAACAGCACTCAGCACAACCCAAGGTAGCAACTCAGTTGCTCAGGCGAGGAGGGTCCAAGTCACATGGAAGTGGGTGTTTTATGATGAATGATGATATCCTCTTTACCCCTTTTCAGATGACAAAGGGACATCTTGATTTTAAAGGGGGCATCTGGTTGGAGCACAGAGGAAAACTGCATGTAGCCTCAGTCATCTTAACTTCCCAAGTCCTGCACAAACCTGCGCTTCTTTCTGTCCTGGGCTCACTTCCGCCAGGAAACCAGTGCTGTCCCTGGAACTGAAGTCATTGAAACTCTGAAGGCCAATTTTTGACTTTCAAGTGTACTGGCTATCTGGAATCTCCAGTGGATTTGATGGATCAGAATAATGCAAAACAGCAGGACCTCCGGTTCCAGGATTTTATGATACCTATAAAGCATGTTTTACAGTTTCTACTCAATTTTATACTGTTAAGCTAAACATTTGACATCATATGGCACTTTAAGCACATTGATTTATGGTAAGTCAGCAATTGCATCTGTAGTAAAAAGTCCCAAGTATGGGTTTTAAAAGTAATCTACTGTATTTATTATTGACATAAACAGCTACCTGCAGTTCATTTGAACATCTACTTAGATTTAACTCATGTATTAAAGACATTACATTTCCCACTCAGCAAGGTCATAGCCAAGGTGAAACTGCATGTGGTTGAAAATGAAAAACCTCTAATATATAGTGATAAATATGTAAAAATAAATAATATATATAAAGTTTCATCTTTGTACTTTTTCAATTAGTAATAATATTCTGCTTATTTTTTTATGTTCACTCACAAGTCCCAAATCTTCAACTCTGGAAAACCATTCATCTGTTTCCCATCTCTATAATTTTGTTATTTTCAGAGTGCTACATAAATAGAATCATACAGTTTGTTGCCTTTTGAGCTTAGCCTATTTTTCCCCACTCAGAATAATTCTCTTTTGATCTATTCAGTTTTGTGTGGATTGCTTGTTTCTTGTTTCAACAGGGTCATTATAGCTAGGTGACATAATTCAACTAACTTAAAAATTACCTCATTAAAAACTAAAAAGGGAGCCCAATTTCAAAGTAATTACATAACAGAATGGTATTTACAGTTGTGAGTACATATTATTTAGTATTTATCTTCAGACAATGTTAAAATAAGTTTGTATAAAAATGTATTTAGAGGGCTGGAAAGATTGCTTAGTTGTTAAGGCACTTGCCTGTGAAGCCTAAGGACTGAGGTTTTATTCCCCAGTACCCACATAAACCAGATGTACAAGGTAGTACATGCATTTGGAGTTTGTTTGCAGTGGCTAGAGGCCCTGGTGCACCCATTCGCGCTCTCTCTCTCTTTCTCCCTCTCTCTCTTTCTCTCTCTCTCCCTCCCTCCCTCTTTCTCTCTTAAATAAATAAATAAATAAATAAATAAATAAATAAATAAATAAATATTTTAACAGATGAATTTAGAGCCAGGTGGGGTGGCGCATGCCTTTAATCCCACCACTTGGGAGGCAGAAGTAGGAGTACTGCTGTGAATTCCAGACCACCCTGAGACTACATAGTGAATTCCAGGTCTGCCTGGGCTAGAGTGAGACTCTACCTTGGAAAAAAAAAGGATAAATTTAGAAAATGGGCTGGGGATATGGCTCAGCAGTTAAAGGTGCTTGCTTGCAAATCCTACAGGCCTGGGTTCATTTTTCCAGTGTCTACATAAAGCCAGATGCACACAGTGGTATATGGAGTTCATTTGCAGTGGGAAGAAAGCCCTGGTTTTCCCCCTCCCCACTTTTTCTCTCAAAATAAATAAATAAAATATCGTGAAAAATAAAATAGAATAATAAAAATGTATTTAGTTCAGCTATTCAGTAGTTGGCAGCTTAATGAAAAAAAAAACAAAAACCTTATTTCCCTTACTATATTTTTCATATTCCAGATATTTATTGAGTTCATCTTGTGTGTACACGGTAAAGGCAAAATTCTCTGTAAGTAATCATAGTCATGCACGGTGCACAGGCCAGAAAAGACCACTCAAATTATAAATGCACAAAAGCCACAGGATCTCAGAAACACAGGCCAGCTTATGATTATAAACAATTAGCAATAATGAATCAACAAACATAGTGGAAGGAAGGGAAATGACACTTTGAGTCATTCCTTCATGAAAAATAAGGTCCTGGGTTCCATACCCAGTGCTCAGAAACAAAGCAACAGAAAAATGCACTTCCAGTGACCTTAGAACAAGAGCATATGTAAGGATTCAGAGCTATCTTGCTGGGCTATACAGATGGCTCAGCCATTAAAGGCACTTTCTAGCAAAAGCCTGATGCCCTAGGTTTGATTCCCCAGCACCCATGCAAAGCCAGATGCACAAAGTGGAGCATGTACCTGGAGTCAGTTTGCAGTGGCAACAGGCCCTCTCATTCTCTCTCTCCCCCCTCAGTCCCTGCAAATAAATAAAAATATGTAAAAAATTTAAAAGACCTGTCTTGCAACTGCATGTAGGACTCCAAGATCCAAGTGAGATGATGTGTGGGAGAGTTTCCATAGCACAGAGCAAAAGCTTCAGAAGGAGGCAGTTTCTTAGTCACATGGTTTTAACTGTTGCTATCAGAACTGTGTGTATCATAAGATACTGGTTTTATTAGTCAAGCTTATATGCACTGAACATTGAGCTTATGGTAGAATGGGGTGATTGCTCCTTCTCCGCCAATCTTTTTTTTTTTTTTTTTTTTTCCCAAGGTAGGGTTTCACTCTAGCTCAGGCTGACCTGGAATTCACTATGTAGTCTCAGGGTGGCCTGGAACTCATGGTGATCCTCCTACCTCTGCCTCCCGAGTGACCCATGCCCAGCCTCCACCAATCTTTTTAAAGATTTATTACCATTTTTATATATGTTGTGGTTGCTTTCTACTCAAACTTTAATAAACAAAGCACCTATTAAAATACCATCTGTATGATATTTAATTAGGTACCGTAACAAACTATGCTTGCTATTGATGACAACTCAGCTGTGAACTTAAACTTTTCTTTCTTTTTGACATGAAATTACCTGTTTTTGAAATAATGAAAATTAAAGTAGAATGATGTTATACCCCAGGTTTGCTAATCTTTTTCTTTCTCATTAATCCACAGAGGAATTAAAGGATTCTCTGGTGTGTTTAAGACCAGCTTCATCTTTTCCCCTGCAATACACCAATGTTTTAGGAGTACATTTAAAGATTAGCCTTAGAAAAGTAGTGTAAGGAGGCTGGAGAGATGGGTCAGTGGTTAAAGGCACTTGCTTGCAAAGCCTGACAGCCTGGGTTCAATTCCCCAGTACTCATGTAGAGCCAGATGCAGAGACTGGCACCTATGTCATCTGGAGTATGTTTGCTGTGGTATGAGGCTCTGGTGCACTCATTCTAGCTCCCCAGTGCTCTCTCTCTCTCTCAAATAAATTATATATATATATATATATATATATATATATATATATATATATATAGTGAGAGAGAGAGGGAAAGAGAGAGAGAGGACTGTAAGTTCTAAGAGATTTTGCATGTCATCTTTGTCATCTGTTCTAAGCAAAAGCAAACCATTAAGGATTCTGCCAGTGTGCATGTAGAGACTACCATAGTACTGAGTCTGTGTTTATCAAAGGACAAAATCACCAAGCTGTAATATTTTCCTGCACTGAAATTTCCCATGGTTATAGGTTCACTCTAAGAGTCATGAATGTTGTTTCTCTCTCTCTCTCTTGCTCTCACGCTTGCTCTCTCTTGCTCTCTGTGTGTATATTGCAGTCAGGTTCACATTGCTGGCAGAAAACAATTAAGAGCAGCTTGTGGCACCAGGCATGGTGGCGCACACTTTTAATCGTAGCACTCCTGAGGCAGAGGTAGGAGGATCGCCGTGAGTGAGTTCAAGACCACCCTGAGACTACATAGTGAATTCCAGGTCAGCCTGGGCTAGAGCGAGACCCTACCTCGAACCTCCCCCCCCCCAAAGAAAAAGAGCATCTTGTGGGAAAAAAGGGTTTATTTTGGCTTACAGACTCTAGAGGAAGCTTCATGATGGCAGGGGAAAATGATGGCATGAGTAGAGGGTGGACATCACCCTCATCATCAATATCAGATGACAACAGCAGCAGGAGAGTGTGCCAAACACTGGCACAAGGAAGCTGGCTATAACACCCATAAGCCCACCCCCAACAATACACTGCCTCCAGGAGGCTTTAATTCCTAAATTGCCATCATCTGGGGACCTAGCATTCAGAACACATAAGTTTATGGGGACACCTGACTCAAACCACCACTGTGTGTGTGTGTGTGTGTGTGTGTGTGTTGAGTATTGAGCCCAGGGACTTGTTCAATCACTACAACTGAGCTACATTCCCAGTCACAATTTTGTTCTTAATTTAGCTACTTTTCATTATTTCAGCAAGGCTACCACACACCTTGTCAGAACATGCAGAACTGGGTTTAGTCATGCAAAAAACTTCCTCCTGGGGAACATTCTCATTTGGGGCTTTTTTCAAAAAGAACTTGATCCAGGGCCTGGGGAGATGGATCACTGGTTCAATGTGCTTGCTTACAAAGTCTGCTGGCCAGGGTTCAACTCCCCAGCCATTCACATAAAGCAGGATGCAAAAAGTGGTACCTGACATTCATTTGCAGTAGTAGAGACCCTGGTGCATATCCCTCCCCACATACAAATAAATAAATGAATTATTTTTTTAAACAAAGATTGTTTGCCTGTCACCCCAAGTTTTGCAAGTCAGTGTTCTTGTTTGGATGTGGCTGAATTCGGTTGGTTTTCTAATGTGGAAGTGAGCTTCCTTCCATGTGCCCCTGAGTCATAACAGTCACTTCTGTGCACAAACACACTGTTCCCCTCTTCAGTGAGTGTCGTGTCAGAGCCAGACACTGACCCCAGGGTCCTGTTACTGTCCTGAGCAGTCCTGACCTCAGTGTTACAGCTTCTGTGCACATATTTGTTCACTCAAGTGCTGCTGGGAGACACACCTCTGTGTCATCAGTGCTGCAACTTTAATTTTTTTTATATATTTTATTTATTTGAGAGAGGGAGAGAGAGAGAGAGACAGAGAGAGACAGAGACAGAGAATGGGCACGCCAGGGCCTCCAGCCACTGCAAACGAACTCCAGACACATGTGACCCCTTGTGCATCTGGCTTACGTGGGTCCTGGAGAGTCGAACTGGGATTCCTTGGCTTTGCAGGCAAATGCCTTAACCTCTAAGCCATCCCTCCAGCCCAACAACTTTAATTTTTTAAAGAGTGCTTTTAACCCTTGGAAAAAAATCGTTTTTTTCTTTTTTTTGTATGTAAAAGCTGTTGGGGATTTTTAGCAAGTAAATAAAGTGCTACCCACAAAAAAACCTTAACCTTTAGAAAGTCCTACCTAGTCTATCTGATAAGCACATGGATTTTTTTTTTTTTTCTCGAGGTAGGGTCACACTCTAGCTCAGGCTGACCTGGAATTCACTGTGTAATCTCAGGGTGGACTTGAACTCATAGTGATCCTCCTACCTCTGCCTCCAGGTGCTCGGATTAAAGGCGTGCGCCACCACGCCTGGCTGGAATGGGTTTTTAAGAATAATTATTCTCCTGAAATAGATGAAGTGAGAGGACTATACTTTGAAAACAGTACTAGAGTGACATCCACTGGCCAAACTACCTCAGTGACTATGTGTTGTGACTTCCAATGAATGAAAACAAAGAACATCCATCTATATTCTCATATCCCCTCTCCCCACCTCCATTCCACTGAGTGCCCTCCTCAGTGAGGTTATTGGTCTATTGACAAGTGAATGTGCATCTTGGCCGGCTAGTTAATTTTTAGCTTACAAGGTCTTTTACTTATTCACACTGTGGTAACCATTATCCTCTAGCAACTCACATAGCACTTTCTAGCATTATGGGGGCTAGCAAGCCGGGACCTGGCTTCCTTCTCAGTTTCAGCATGATGTCTCAATGTCCTGTGGTATTTTCAGCAATGGGGTCTTGTCATTTAGCGCTGATGGGAAACTACATGCTTTGAAAATGGCCTGCATTTTGCGAGAGGTGGGACCTCATGGACCTCCCTAACCAAGAGCTCACTGTTACGGGTAACCCAGTTCTGGCATATAATTTATCAGCTAGAACCTTAGTTTTAGGGTTAAGCTTTCTCCACCCCCTATAGGGCACTTTTGCACTGACTATTACTCCCACCCCCTTATTAAGAGTTATATCTTTTGGGCTGGAGAGATGGCTTAGTGGTTAACTGCTTGCCTGTGAAGCCTAAGGACCCCAGTTCGAGGCTCAATTCCCCAGGACCCACGTTAGCGAGATGCACAAGGGGGCGCACGCATCTAGAGTTTGTTTGCAGTGGCTGGAGGCCCTGGCACGCCCATTCTCTCTCTCTCTCTCTCTCTCTCTCTCTCTCTATCTATCTGCCTATTTCTCTGTCTGTCGCTCTCAAATAAATAAATTAATTAAAAAATTAAACAAAAAAAGAGTTACATCTTTTTCCAGGCATGGTAGGAGGATCGCTGTGAGTTAGAGGCCAGCCTGAGATTGCATAGTGAATTCCAGGTCATCCTAGGCCACAGCAAGACCCTACCTCAAAAAATAAAAAAAAGAGTATTGTATCTTTTAATTAGATAACTGGGAGGAAGGTTTCCATAGCACTGGTTCATGCTGTCATCAGTTTTGTATATACTCTCCACTCTCCCTAACCCCCACACCCCCAAGGTCCTTTCTCCCTGTGTGCTGTTCCTCTACTTGCTTGTCCACTTACCCTCTCCTCTCCTCTCATCCTTCCTTGTTCCTGCTCTCGCCTAACCTCATCTTAGTTCCTTGCCAGTACTACTGATGCTTACCTCTACTTATGAACAAATCAAGCTGTTTCATGTTAGTAACCCCAATATCCACATAAGCCAGAGGCCCAAGGTGGTGAATGCATCTGGAGTTTGTTTGCATTGGCATGTGTCTCTGGCTTATGTGGGTTCTGGGGAATTGAACTGAGGTCTTTTGGCTTTGCAGGCAAATGCCTTAACTGCTAATTCATCTCTCCAGCCCTAAATCAGTATTTTAAAAAGAAAAAAATCAACAGAAAGTCTTTCTCTACACCTACATCTTGGGACATTATCCCTAGTTTTTCTTTTACTTGTATAGTTTCAGGTCATACACTGAGGTACTTGATCCATTTGGTGTTGCTTTTTGTGCATGGTGAGAGAAGAGTGTCCAATTTTATTCTTCTACATGTGATTATCTAATTCCTCCAGCATCATTTGTGGAAAATACTGTCTTTCCTTCAGTGTGCATTTTGGGCCTCTTTGTCAAAGATCTGGTAGCTGTAGTTACCAGAACTTATACCTGAATCTTCTATTCCATTGATCTGTTTTTGTGCCAGTACCATGCAGTTTTTATTACTATGGCTTTGAAGTATATCTTAAAGCCAGGTATGGTAATACCACCAGTAGTATTCCTTTTGTTGAGGATATTTTTGGCTATCTGAGGCCTCTTGTGCTTTCATATGAATTTTGAGACTACTTTTTCTAACTCTGTGAAGAATATTGCTGGAGTTTTGACTGGAATTGCATTGAATCTGTACATTGCTTTTGGTAGGATGGTCGTTTTAATTATATTAATTATTCCAATCCATGAGCATGGGAGATCTTTCCATCTTCTCATATCTTTCTCAGTTTCTTTCTTCAGTGTTTCTGTTTTCATTATTATAGGTCTTTCACTGCCTTGGTTAGGGATATACCAAAATATTTAATATTTGGTTGCTATTATAAATGGTACTGATTCCCTCATTCCTTTCTCTGTGTGTTTTTCATTGGTATATACAAAAACTACTGATTTTTTTTGTTCATTTTATATCCTGCTACTTTTTTTGGTTGAATATTTCAGATCACTTATGTAAAGAATCATGTCATCTGAAAACAGGGCTAGATTGACTTCTTCCTTTCCAATTTGTATCCCTTTTATTTTTCTCTTACCTTATTTCTTGAGCTCAGACTTTAAGTACTATGTTGAAAAGCAGTTGTGAGAGTGGACGCTCCTGTCTATTTAGGGACCTTAATCAGAATGCTTAAAGTGTTTCCATATTTAGAATGATATGGTATATATATAGCCCTTATTATTTTATGATATGAGCTCTCCACCCCTAGTCTCTCTGTGCTTTTTTAGTATCATATATTCATATATGATATATGATATATATTCATTCATATATATATTTGCAAGCTGTGAGAGATAGAGAGGAAACAGACAGAGAGAATGGGCACACCAGGGCTTCCAGCCATTGCAAATAAACTCCTGCAAAGTCTAAGGACCCAGGTTTGATTCTCCAGTACCCATATAAACCAGATGCACAAGGTGGCTCATGCATCTGGAATTTGTTTGCACTGACTGGGTGCCCTGGCACACCCATTCTGTTTCTCTCTTTCCACCTCTTCCTCTCTATCTCTTGCTCTCAAATAAATACATAAATAAATCTGAATTTAAAAAAATGAAAAAGTGTTGACATTCCTGAGAAATAGCACCTGAGGCTGTCCTCTGGCCTTCATACACTCAAGCACATGTGCATTTGCACCTGCACATACGTGCACACACACATGCATGTGCCACCCTGTTTGGATTTATGTGTGTACTGGGGAATTGAACCCAGGCAGTTAGGCTTTACAATAGGCAAGTGTATTAACTGCTAAGCCATCTCCCCAACTCTTAAAAAAATTTTTTTTATTTATTTGAAACTGAGAGAAAGAGGAAAACCGAGAGAGCAAGAGTGACTATGGTTGTGTCAGGACCTCTTGCCACTATAAACAAACTCCAGATGCATGCACGACTTTGTGTATCTGGCTTTAAGTGAGTAGTGGGGAATTGAACCCAGGCTATCAGGCTTTGCAAGCAAGTGTCTTTAACCATGGAGCCATCTCTCCATTCTTCTCCATTGTTTTAATCAAGAAAGGATGTTATATTTTGTTGAAGGCCTCTCCTGCATGTACTGAAATGATCATGTGATTTTTGCTCTAAGTCTATATATGTGATGTGTTACTTTTATCAGTTTCCATACTTTAAACCATCTCTGAATCCCTAGAATGAAACCAACTTGATTATAGTGAATTATGCTTTTGATGTGTTCTTAGATTCAAGTTGCCAGATTTTTATTGAAAATTTTTGTGTCTAAGTTCATCAGGGATATCAGTTTATGATTTTCTTTCCTTGTTTCTGTCTGGTTGTGGTATTGTTGTAATGCTGGCTTCACAGAAGGAGTCAGGGAGCATTTCCTTCTTTTTAAATGTGTGGGATAACTTTAAATAGTGCTTTTAGTTCTTCAATGAAGGGTTGGTAGAATTCAGCAGTGACTACATCTGAGCCTGAACATTTTTTGCTGGGAGGATTTTAATTAGTTTTTCAGTCTTATTTGATATTATAGCTCTATTCAGGTAATTTATTTCTCCTGTGTTTAGTTTTGTTAGGTGGTATAAGTCAAGAAATTCATCCATTTCTTCCAGATTTTTCAATTTTGTGGAATATAAGTTTTTGAAATATGGCCATGATTATTCTTCCAATTTTATTGGTATCTCTTGTAATATCTCCTATTCTGTCTCTAATCTTATTGACTGGAGTCTTCTCTTTTTTTTCTTTTGATTAATTTGGGTAAGGGTTTATAAATCTCATTTATTTTTTTTTCAGAAAACCAACCCATTGTTTCATCAATTTTTAAAATTGTTTTCTTTATTTCGAATTTATTGATTTTTGCTTTGATCTTCATTATATCTTTCTGTCTAGTACTTTTGGGTTTTTATTGTTATTGTTTTTCCAAATATTTTAGCTGGATGGTTATTTATTTGAGATCTCTCTCTCTCTTTGTAATGTACATATTTAATTTCCCCTCTTAGGACTGCCTTCATTGTGGCCCAAAAGTATTTGGTATTTTGTGTTTTTTAAAAAAATATTTATTTGCAAGCTAAGAGAGAGAGAAAGAGAGAGATAAATAGAGGGCCTGTAGCATTTGCAAATGAACTCCAGATGCACATGCTGCTTTGTGGGTACTGGGGAATCAAATCCAGGTCATTAGGCTTTACAGGAAAGCGTCTAAACTGCAGAGCCATCTCTCCAGCCATATATTGTTTTTCTGTTGTTATTAGGTTGTAGTAACTTTTTGATTTTCTTTGTGATTTCAACAATCTATTCATTGTTTAATAGTGAGTTGCTCAGTCTCTAGGAGTTGCTATATTTTCTCTTGTTGATTTTACATTTATTGCTATTATTAGGTTCAGCTATAATACAGGGAGTCATGTAAATTTTCCTTTTGGAGACTTTCTTTGTGGCCTATATATTGTATATTTTAGAGAAGGTTTCATGAGCTGCTGAAAAGGATGTGTATACTGTAGAGTTATGTGGAATGTTCTTTAGATGTCTGTTAAGTCCATTTTATCTATGGTGCTGTTTAGCTCCATTATTTTCCTGTGTATTTTTTTGTTTAGATGATCTATATGTTGATGATTGTGGATTAAAGTCTCTTGCCATTATTGTGTGTGGATTTATTTCTGATTTAATGTCTAGTACAGTTTGTTTTACAAAATTTGGTGCAAATATTGTTGGTCCATATAAGTTTATGATTGCAATATCCTCTTGTTCAATTGTTTCCTTAATGAGTATAAAGTGGCCTTCTTTATCTCTTTTGATTGTTTTTGATTTCTAATCTATTTTGTCAGATATTGGAATAGCTACTTTTCCTATTTCCATTTGCTTAGAATATCTTTATTCCATGCTTTCACCCCTCCCAAGTGGTATATATCCTTAATGGTAGGGTGGGTTTCTTACAGACAGTAGATGGATAGGTCCAGTTTTCTGATTTAGCCTGTTAACCCATGTCTTTTGTTGTTGTGTTGTTTGTTTTTTCAAGGTAGG
Organism: Dipus sagitta; assembly: GCA_036346955.1. Classification (NCBI taxonomy): domain Eukaryota; kingdom Metazoa; phylum Chordata; class Mammalia; order Rodentia; family Dipodidae; genus Dipus; species Dipus sagitta. The sequence continues at coordinate 67,153,364 of CM070781.1, forward strand.
GTTTCACTCTATCCCAGGGTGATCTGGAACCTCACTCTGCAGTTCCAGGCTGGCCTCAAACTCACAGTAATCCTTCTACCTCTGCCTCTCAAGTGATGATATTTAAGGTGTGCACCACCATGCCCAGCCAACCTGTGTCTTTTGATTACTGAGTTGAGTCTATTGATGTTCAGAGTTCTAACTGAGGCGTACACATTAATCTCTGTCAAGTTGAAGATTTTGTGGAGCTTGTTTTCTTGATCTTCATATGCTTTCACATCTGTTCTAGTTTTGATTGTTGTTTTTCCCTCCTGTAGCCTTTCAAGTGTGTTTGTTCATCTCTTCAGAGTGGAGTATCCACATAGTGTTCTCTTTAGGGCTGGCTTAGTGCTCATATATGCATGCAGCTGGCTTATTGTTTTTTTCCCTTCTGTCATGAGGGATACTTTTGCTGGGTATAGTAGTTTAGGTTGGCAGCTATTGTGAATAGAATAGCAATAAATGTGGCTGGGCAAGTATGTCTGTCATAGAGTGTTTAGTCTTTAGGCTATATGGCCAAGAGTGGCACAGTGATAATAAGGTAGTTCTATTTTTAGCTTTTTGAGGAACCAGCCTCATTTCTAATTAGCCTCTCTCTATATTCTGAACTGTTGGTAACTGTTGGTATTGGGTGGAACAGAGGTATGCTCACATTTCTTTACCCAGTGCTGTCATTACAGTGGGTTCTCTAATTTTTATTTTGTTTCTTATACAATACTTTTATTTTGTTCCAGAAGTCCCTTTATTGTATATTTTCTTTTTATTTAGGCATGTGTGTGTGCACGTATGTGCAGGTGCAAATGCACATGTGCTTGAGTGTATGAAGGCCAGAGGACAGCCTCAGGTGCTATTTCTCAGGAATGTCAACACTTTTTCATTTTTTAAATTCAGTTTTACTTATGTATTTATTTGAGAGCAAGAGATAGAGAGGAAGAGGTAGAAAGAGAGAAACAGAATGGGTGTGCCAGGGCACCCAGTCAGTGCAAACAAATTACAGATGCATGAGCCACCTTGTGCATCTGGTTTATATAGGTACTGGAGAATCAAACCTGGGTCCTTAGGCTTTGCAGGCAAGTGCCTTAACTACTAAGACATGTCTTCAGCCCCTCAACCAGTTTTTAATATTATCTTTTGGTGTGCATATTATGTTGTTGTATATGTGTGACATATGCACACGAGTGTGAAGATGCTCATGTCTCATGCATATGTGTGCATAGCATAACATTGGGTGTCCTCTATTGTTCATCTGTGTTATTTCCCTGAGAAAGAATCTTTCCCTCAACCTGGACCTGTCATTTGGTCAGGCTGGCTGACCAGCAGGCTATAGTGATCCCCCCACCTCTGCCCACCTTTGCAGGGATGTTACAGGATGTGTGACCATGTCCGGCTTTTTATAGGGTGCCGGAGATCTTGCTCTTTGAGACATTTCCCCAGCCCACCTTTTTTGAGGAGATATAGGGTCTCTCATTGGTGTGGGGATGTCAATCAAATTAGACTGGCCAGCAAGCTACAAGGGTCCTTCTGTCACCAAATCTCCAGCATTGAGATGCATTATGTGCCACTATGTTTGGGTTCTGGGGATCAAGCTCAGGTCCTCATACTTGGGAGGCAGGCACTTTTACACTAGCTGAGTTGTCTCCCCGGTCCACCACACCCATATATTTTTCTTATAGCACTCATTTGTTATATTCATTTCTTCTATTAAGTTTTGTTACTCTTCCAATTTTCCATTTAGAAAAACACAAGATCCTGATATCAAAACCACCTGTACTCCAGGGACATGGCCCTGGGGAAACTGGAGAAGCAGAGCAGCCTTTGTTGGAGCTGGTCAGAATGGAGGTGGAGTCTGGGTCCCAAGGTGTTTCTTCTGCGCCATCTACTGACAGAGGTGAGCATTGTGCCCACTGCCAAAAGAAAACAAAATTAGAGTGAAAAATGATGAAAAGACGGAGTGTTTACATATACTTGTAATAGCCATTTTTCCATTGAGTTTGCCCTTCCTTATAATATTTTCTCATCCTTTGTCTTCCTCTTCAATATGTAACTCACAAATATATGTTCATTGTTTTCAGTGCTTATTTTAAATAATAATATGTTTTCCTTCAACAAGCCAGAGGGTTTCTTTGAAGATTTTCCAATTAGAAAGCATCTTGCATCACCTGTTCTTTCTTGACACCTTTCATACCTAATGAGTGAGGGAAAATACAGTGCATTTATTTTTGCATCTGGTCTGTACAACAAGCTTCCATATTCCACGGGGAAGAGATAGACCTATGCACAGATAGGTAGACATATGGAGGAATACATGAAAAAGAAAAAGAAAACAAAGATGAAGAGATTGACACATCTTTTTTCTGAGGTAGGGTCTCACTCTAGCCCAGGCTGACTTGAAATTCATTATGTAGTTTCAGGCTGGCCTCGAACTCACAGCAATCCTTTTATCTCTGCTTCTGGAGTGCTGGGATTAAAGGTGTGCACCACCACACCTGGTAAAGATTGAAGAGAGAATGTATGAACATATAAAAATATTTACAAGTGTTATTTCTGTGTTGAACACTGTAGGAAATTGTGGTGATGAACAATAATAACAAACTGTAGAAACAAACTGTGGGAAAGAACTGGGAATATTTCTTATGGATCTTGCAGATAGCTTTTGTGATATTATTGCTGTGAGATTCTGTATCAAATGCCTTTTCTGTATCTATTGAAGTGATTTCTAGTAAGCCTATTTATAGGTTGCATAACATTTATTGATTTGTCTGTTGAACCATCCTGTGTCAGTAGGATGAGATCAATTTGTCATGACATATCACTTTCTTAATGTGCTCTTGAATTTGATTTGCAAGTGTTTGGTTGAGAATTTTTAATCTTTGTTTATCAAGAAAATTGGTTAGTAGTTTTTGTTTTTCTGTTTCTTTCAAGAAACTTATTCTTTCCTATGCTCTGTGCATGAAACTGTCTTTGTTCTTCCTATGTGTATATTTCTTTAAGCATTTTCTGGGACTGGAGAGATGGCTTAGTGGCTAAAGGTGCTTGCTTGTAAAGCCTAATGGCCTAGGTTAGATATCCAGTACTACAGAAAGTCAGATGCACAAAGTGGCACATGCATCTGGAGTGCATTTTCAGTGGCAGGAGACTCTAGATCACACCCCCAACAAATAAATAATTTTAAATTTTTTATATTTTATTTTTATTTGAGAGAGAGAGTGAGAGAGGAAGAGGGAGAGAATGGATTTCCAGGGCCTTCAGCCACTGCAAACGAACTCCAGAAGCGATGTGTCATCTTGTGCATCTGGCTTATTTGGGTCCTGGGGAATCGAGCTTTAGATTTGAATGCTAGCACCTTAACCACTAAGCAATCCCTCCAGCTCCTAAATAAGTACTTTTAAAAACCAATGCTGGCTTGGTTGTCATAAATTCATAAATTGTCATCAATTTCGAAAGATAGCTTTGCTAGATGTAGCCAATTTGGTCAGCAGTTAATTACTTTCAGTGCTTGAAACATCATTCTATGGTTTCAAGTTGCTGACAAGACAACCTTGTCTTACTTATAGGTGTGTTACTCTTTTCTCCTTTTTTTCTTCACTAATTATGTACATACTCAGTGTGTAAACAGCATATGTTTGTACCATCCTTACCCACATCCCTGTTCCCCCACCTCCAAAGGACCCTCCTTGTTGGGGATGCCAGTTATCTCCATGGGGATTGTGGGTTGTGCATTGTGGGGGTAGCCATCAGTAATGGGAAATAGGCAATGTCTCTGTGCCTAAATGTCCCAACTTGTGGCTCTAACAATCTTTCTGCCCCCTCTTCCATGAATTTCCCTGAGCCATGTTGGGTTCATTTTAGGTCTACTTCAGTGATGAAGTCTTGGGAGCCTCTGTGTCTCTGGATATCTGGTTTGTTAGGAGTTGAGTGTTCTCTGTGTCTATCTCCTTCACCCTTGTGCTAATACCAGTTTCACCAAGAAACAACACACTTGCTCATTTCCCCAATTCCTCTATGGTTTCAGCTGGGGCTCTGGTGAGGTATGATGGGCTGATTTTCTCCTCAGGTTCTGTGTCCATCTGAAAAAGTGAAGCAGATTCTCCAATGGAGAATGAAGTCAGCAGTGGATAAATAGGATAAGCATTATTATTTTAGAGAGAATTTAATAGGTGTAGGCCCTCTTAAAGCCCCAAAATGGTGGGAGCTTGATATTGGAGAGTGAACTCGTTATTTGGTATGATTCTGACTTGTTTCCCAGCATGGCTATGGGTTCCATTCCATTGAGCAGATCTATTAGCCAATCCAAGAACAGTTGATAACCCACCATGGCTGGGTGCCACTATTGCACTTGGGTGAGCATCATGTCAGGCTATTTACTACTGAGTAGCTTAGACCACAAGTTGCTTGGAAAGATGTTGGCCATTTTCCCCCAGTAGCTCATGTAGCACCTCTGGCACTAGATGAGCTAACTATCTGGGGACTGGCTCTCTTCCATATTCCCGCCAGGCCTTTCCATGTTCCATATTGACAGCATATGGTGTCTTCAACAGTAGGGACTTACTATTAACCTTTGGTGAGTAATGAAGTGCTCTGACAGAAATCTGTCTTCTTTTGGGAAATGTTGTAGGTCTCTCTGATCAACAGTTCATTGTGGATGTTAACCACATCCTGGTACTGGGAGTTAAAGGCCAGTGCTAAGGGAACAGAAAGAAGAAAAGGAGAGAGAGAGAGAGAGAGAGAGAGAAAGAAAGAAAGAGAAACAGGAGAAAATTAAGGTTAGTCTTCAACATACCCTCTTCAGGGCCCTTTGATTCAGGTGTTCCTTCTAAGGACCTGATGAAGGTTCAACATTTTAGTCTGTCTTTCAGGATATATGATTTTATGGTACTAGTTCCATTTAGGTCCAGTTTTGTATCCCCCCTACCCTTACCCTCCCCTTCAGCTCCACCCTCCCTATTGCCCAGTCCTCAAAATGGCTATGCCTATTAGGTATGTCAGCATCTTGGGCTGATCCAGGTTAGGAGCCACAGATGAGTGAAACCATGCAATGATTGTCTCTGTGATTGGGTGAGTTCACTGAGAATGATCTGCTCTAAGTTCTATAATTTTTCTACAAATTTCATTGTGTCATTTTTTCTTAATACTGAGTAGAATTCCATCATGTAGATATGCCACATCTTGGTTATCCATTTGTCTAATGATGGACATCTGGGTTGATTCTAGCTCTTAGCTATTATGACTTGAGCAGCTATAAACATGGTTGAGCATAGCTGTCTGAACTGAGGCATGGAACATTTAGGGTAAATACCTAGTAAGGGAATAACTGGGTCTGTTGGTAACTCTATAGTCAACCTTTTTAGGAGTCTCCATATTGCTTTCCATAGTGGTTGTACCATCTTACATTCCCACCAACAGTGAATGAGGGTTCTTATTTATCTACATCCTCACCAACATTTGTTTTCATTTAATGTTTTAGTTTGCTATCCTTACTGGGGTAAGGTGGAATCTCATAGATGTTTAAATTTGCATTTCCCTGATGATTAGGGATGTTAACATTTTCTTAAATGTGTGTTTGTCATTTGTATTTCTTCCTCTGAGAACTCCCTGTTCAGCTCTCTGCCCCACTCTGTGAATGTTTTTTTTTTATTGTTTAGGTTTTTGAGTTCTTTGTAGATTCTAGAAATTAGGTCACTGTCAGTTGCATAGCCAGCAAAAATTTTCTCCCATTCTGTGGGTAGTCTATTGGCTCTGCTTATTGTATGTTTTTCTGTGAAAAAACTTTTCAGCTTCGTGAGATTCCAATGATTGAGTGATTGTTTAAGTTCCTGACCTACTGGGGTTTTGTTCAGGAAGTCTTTTCCCACTCCTATATCGTGGAAAGTTCCTCCTATTTTTTTCCAGTAGTAGCAGAGTTTCCAGTCTTATATTTAGGTCTTTGATCCATTTGGATTTGATTTTTGTGCATGGCGAGATGTTTCTAGATGCATCTAGTTTTATTTTCCTGCATATAGTTATCCAGTTTGTCCAGCACCATTTGTTGAAGAAGCTGTCTTTTTGCCAGTCTGCATTGTTAGGGCCTTTGTCAAATATCACATACCTCTAGTTAGTTGACACAAAGTCCAGATTCTCTATTCTGTTCCATTGGTCTATGATCCTCTTTTTATGCCAGTACCATGTTGTTTTTGGTACTATGGCTTTGTAATATAGCTTTAGATTAGGTACAGTGATGCTTCAAGAGGTGTTTTTTTTGCTGAGGACATGCTTGGATATCCAAGGCCTTCTGCCATTCCATATGAATTTTGAGATCATTTTTTATCTCCGTGAAGAAAAATGTTGGGATTTTTATTGGTATTGCATTGTATCTGTATGTTGCTTTTGGTAAGATTGCCATTTTCACACTGTTAATTCTGCCTATCCATGAGCATGGGAGCTCTTTCCATTTTCTCAAGTCCTCCTCAATTTCTTTCTTGAGTGTTTTTATGTTTTCATTATATAAGTCTTTCACATCCTTGGTTAGTGTTATTCCAAAGTATTTTTGTTGTTGTTGTTGCTATTGAAAATGGGACAATGTCACTAATTTCTTTCTTTGTATCTTTGTCCTTTGCATATAGAAAGCCTACTGATTTTTGTGCACTGGTTTTGCATCCTGCTACTTTGATGAAGGAATTAATCACCTTTAAGAGTTTTGAGATGGAGGTTCTTGGGTCACTTATGTATACAATAACGTTGTCTGTGAATAGGGCTAACTTGACTTCTTCCTTTCCAATTTGTATCCCTTTTATTTCTTTCTCTGGTCTTATTGCTTGAGCTAGGACTTCTAGTACTATGTTGAAGAGCAGAAATGAGAGTGGACACCCCTGTCTTGTTCTTGATCTCAATAGCAATTCCTTTAGTCTTTCCCCATTAAGTATTATTTGGACTTTAGATGCTTTATATATAGCCTTTATTATGTTGAGATATAAACCCTCCATGCCTATTCTCTCTAACATTTTGATCATGAAGTGATGTTGTATTTTGTTGAAGGTCTATTCTGCATCTGTTGAAATGATCATGTGGTTTTTGTGTTTAAGATTATTTATGTGGTATATTACATTGACAAATTTGTGTATGTAGAACCAACCCTGCGTTCCTGGGATAAAGCCTACTTGATCTAGGTGGAGAATGCTTTTGATATTTTGTTGAATTCAGTTTGTGAGAATTTTGTTCAGGATCTTTGCCTCTAAGTTCATCAGGGAAATAGGCCTATAGTTTTTTTTTTTTTTTTTTTTTTTTTTTTTTTTTTTTTGTTTCTTGAGGTAGGGTCTCGCTCTAGCCCAGGCTGACGTGGAATTCACTATGGAGTCTCAGGGTGGCCTTGAACTCACTCACGGTGATCCTCCTACCTCTGCCTCCCGAGTGCTGGGATTAAAGGCGTGCACCACCATACCCGGCTTTTTTTAAAGGCATTTTTAAAAAAAGATTTTATTTTTATTTATTTATTACAGTCAGAGAGAGAAGGAGAGAGAAAGAATGGCATGCCAGGGCTTTAGCCACTGCAAACAAACTCCAGACGCTTGTGACGCCATGTGCATCTGGCTTACATGGGACCTGGAGAACTGAACCTGGGTCCTTAGGCTTCGCATGCATGCGCCTTAACTGCTAAGCCATCTCTCCAGCCCAGCACTAACTTTTAAAGAACAGGAGGAGGTTGTGGTATCACCACAAGGAAGAAGGAAGGGATGGACACTGTCTGCTGAAGGTCCCAAGGAATCCGGCATCTTGTATGTGTGCACGTGCTTGGGGCAGCTGGATTCCTCAGTCTACTGCTGCTTTGCTCCTCATGTCTGCAGCATACAGCCTTGAGCCCCAGGAGAGTGGCGATGTCACCTAAAATCTTTTCTTCCTTCTGGGTCATTTTGGACACTGTGGCCAGTAGTAGGTACACAGCAGGTGCTTACTAAACGTGACTTGAATTCATGCAGGGACCTCCAGATGACTCTTCTATCATACTCCTTCCACAGGTTCCCCTAACTCAGGGCTGGGGGACAAGCCTGAGGACTGAGTCCAGTTAGGAGCTAGGCTTAGCCTCCAGGCTTGACCCTGTGCCTGGAAGCCCCATGACAGGCCCTTGCATGAGGAGCTGAGCTCCCCAATAGTAGCTTGGATCTTGAGATTGGAAGCTTATTTTGAGATTCGAAGCTCCAAAGTGGCATATCCCAGAAAACCTCTTCTCTGGCTCTGAATTTGTTCTCCAGTTAAGTGGTTGAGTGCAGCTCTTGCAGTCAGCTGGCTCCTGCAGCCTGGGGTTCCTCCCGAGAGTCTGGAGACTGGGGGGAGCGGGGAAGGAATGAAGGGAACAAAGTTCCATCCTGGGTTGTCCACTGAAGTGCAGAGTGGCCTGTGAGCTGTCAGAAGTTTTATCCTCTCAGCCCCTTCCTTCCCTCTCCGAGCTGCTGTTCTTCCAGCGATGGGGCTGGGCTCAGCTCTGAAACATACTTTAATAGTTGAGCATCGCTGTTGTGCCAAGACACGGTCCCATTCAACTACGAAGACAGTGAAGCCAAAGAAGGGCCCTGCTCATAAGAGAGTCTGGGGCCCTTGTAGGTGAGTCCACCCAAGCTTAGATGTGATCATCTCCCACTCCCATCCCACAACCCCAGGCCCATATGTAGAAATAAACATGGGGCCAGAGTTACACCCAGGTCTAAACACACAGGGGAGTCTGGGAGAGGCTGCAGTTCTGGAAGACTGCTACCCTGCAAAGGGGTGGGGTTTGGGCTGGGTGGAGGTGAGAGCCTGGACTCCCAGTATCCCACCTGCCCCAGCACAGAAACTGGCTATAGAGTCCGTGCTTTATTAAGAACACACAGCAGACCAACTGGAACCTACCAGACTACAGGAAAGAGAGAAGGGGAGGGAAGGACATGGGCCCTGGATGGTCTCTGAATTCAACCTTTTTCCCATCTCGGTACCGTTCCAAATTTAGTATACGTGCTGCTCAAGCGAGCACCTTTTTTCCCATCTCATCCAAGCCAGCCTAGCCTCAACTCATACCCAAACTGCCCTTCCGTCATGGATACCTCCTCCCCTCCCACTTTGGATCCCCTCCATGACTTATCTGAACTCTCCTCCTCCCTAAGGCACTCTGCCAGCTGGATGACCCCTTGCTGTCCCCCCCCCCCCCCCCGCCACACCAACCCACTCCTGCCCTGCGGTGTTTACTGACTCTTCCCTTCTTGGGCTGTTCTTCGCCACAGTCTGTCCTGCTTCCTTCTGGCCTTCCACACCTTCACTTCAGCACCACTATGATGAGGCCCCTCAGCCTGCACCCACCACTTTGTAACACCCCTTCATGCTTTTCTGCTGATTTTTGTTTTGTTTTGTTTTTCAAAGTAGGGTTTCACTCTAGTCCAGGCTGACCTGGAATTCACTACGTAGTCTCAGGGTGGCCTCAAACTCATGGTGATCCTACCTCTGCCTGCGGAGTGCTGGGCTTAAAGGCATGCGCCACCATGCCCAGCTAGCTTTCCGCTGATTTTTACTGTCTGTCTTCCCTTAATAGAATGCAAACTCCACAAGGGCAGAAGTGATTTTGTTTTGATTTTTAAAAGTATATTATTTCTTTGAGAGGAGGAGGGAGAGAGGAAGAGGCAGAGAGAGAGAGAGAGAGAGAGAGAGAGAGAATGGGCACATCAAAGCCTCCAGCCATTGCAAACGAACTCCAGATGCATGCCCACCTTGTGCATCTGGCTTATGTGGGTACTGAGGAATTGAACCTGGGTCCTTAGGCTTCACAGACAAGCACCTTAACTGCTAAACCATCTCTCCAGCCCTTGTTTCTCTTTCTCTTTCTCTTTCTCTTTCTCTTTCTCTTCTCTCTTTCTCTTTCTCTCTCTCTCTCTCTCTCTCTCTCTCTCTCTCTCTCTCTCGATGTGTCCTTGGTGCCTAGCACATGATGTGAAATGAATATTTGAATATATTGGGGATACTTGGCCCCTTACCACAGAAAGTGGAGGTAAAGGAGAAGTGGAGAGAGAGGATAAAGGCCGCTCTGAACCCTTCTTCCCTACCTGCCTAAGATATCTGCAATGGGTGCGCCTGGTCCCTCACACCCTGGCACCTCACCCACCACTAAACAAGGACTGACAGTGAGTTTGGGGTTGAGAGGGGGATGCAGTCACTAGCCTGTTGTTTACATCAGGGCTTTATAGTTTAGATAAAACCATGTTAGAGGCATAAAAGAAACCTGTGAATGGAGGTTAGGCAGGAGAAACTGAGGCTGAAAAGGGACTTAGACCGGCCCCCTGGGGAAGTCTTGTTGGAAGGCTCAGGACCTCTTGTGTCTCCCGAAGGGTCATTCTGGCCTTTGGGGGCTCTACATGCCTGCCTAGAAGTGCGGTGCAATCGTGAGGTGGAGATGGAGAAGAAGGGGAGCTTTCAACCCGCAGCCCCTCTCAGCCGCTTCCACGCTGCCCCCAGGCTCCATGCGGGCCGAGGGAGGGGTCTAATTTTCTGATCCACCCTGTGAGCTTATGTCTCTTGATGGGTCAATTAAGGCCATTAATGTTTAGGGCAATAACTATGAGATTTGATTTAATCCCTACCCTATTGTGGTGGTTTATGTGGTTTGGTGTTTTCTTGGACTTTGTAGTTCCTTGTGACTTCTCTGAGTTTGGTTATTGTGATCCTCTTCTTGTAGGCAGTTGAGGTTGGTTATTTGACTCTTCTGTTTGGAGAATTCCCTGAGCTACTCTCTGTAGGTTTGGTTTTGTGTTCATATAGTTGTAGAGCTGAGTTTTATTGTGGATAGTTTTTCTTTCACTGTGTATTATGAGGGAAACTTTTGCTAGGTAGAGTAGTTTGGGTTGGAAACCATAGGCTTTTAGACTTTTCAGTGTTCCATTCCAGGCCCTTCTGTTTCTCCCTAGCTGCTTTTAGGACTTTCTCTTTGGTATCAATGTTTAAAGTCTTAATGATAATATGTCTTAGAGAATTTCTCCTTTGGTCCAGTCTGTTTGAAGTCCTGTTACCTTCTTGTAACTTGGTGGGACTTTCTTTTGAGAGGGTTGGAAAGTTTCCTTGGATAATTTTGTTGAATAAGTTCTCCATGCTGTTGGTCTGAATTTCTTCCCCTTCTGGTATTTCCATGATCCAAATGTTGGGTTGTTTAAGGGTATCCCACAGTTCTCTCATGTTCTGTTCTCAAAAATTTTTGAACTTATTCAAAGTTTTGGACTCACAAACTGTTTCTTCTGTTTTGTCTTCCAGTTCTGAGTTCTATCCTCCACATAGCTCACTCTATTCTTGACAGCGTCTATAGAGGTTTAGACTTGTTCAATTTGGCTGGTATTTTCTATTGCCCTTTCCTGTATAGTATCCATCCCTCTGTCGAATTCACATAATTTTCTGATTTTCTTAATGCTTCTTGGAATTCATCCTTGCATTTATTTATGTCTCCACTGAGTTTAGCCAGCTAATTATTGAGGTCCTTTTTTTTTTTTTTCTCTCTCCTTCAGATCATTTAACTGTCTTTGGAACCCTTCCTCATTTTTTTTTTTAAATTAGGTCTAATCTAGCAAGGACAACATTCATACATTTTGTTGACTTTCTGAAAGTTCTGCTAATTGCTTGGCCAGGGTGGCATAGCTTGTGTCTTCATTTTGGGGTTCTGATCCTGTTGTTTCTTCTCTGTTTTGAGTAGAAACTTCCATTGTGGGACTGGGCAACCTTGTTGGGTTTATTTCCATTTGATTTTTCATGTTATTCCTTTTGTACTATGGTCTGCCCATCACAGTGTAGTAATCTTATTTAATTCAGGAGGAAGTTATAGTTTACTCTTGAAGTGTCTTCAGTGATTATTCCCTTTTATGTTTGACTCCATTAGGCTTCTGGTGGCAATGTGTTCTGTCTGCTCAAATGGAAGGAGTCTGCAAGGCTATGGTAGGGGCCCAAAAGCCTGGTGGAGGGGCTCATTGGTCAGTGGTTTGGGGCATGGGACTGCATGGTCAGGTGGCCTGACAGGTTGGGGGTTGTAAGGAGAAATGGGAAAAAGCAGTCTGGTGTTTTGGTAGGGTGGGGAGGATGGGATTGCTTAGTCCTGTGATGTGGCAGCATGGTTTGCTGGCACAGTGAAGCAGGGGGTGGATGGGATTGTGGGGTCCTGTGACATGATGAGACAGGGGAATGGGGCTGCTGTAGGTCCAGTGATGTGGTGCAGCAGTGGGGGTGGGGGAGGATGGGGCAGCAATGCCAGTGGTGGGAAGGGGGAGGAAAACAGAGGGAGGGATTGGGGAATGCTAGCCAGCTGGCTTAGGTCCAAGTAGTCTGTGGGTAGTGCAGGAGGACCTGGTATGTGCAGGGCAGTGGGGGTGGTGGCTGGGATGGGGGTTGTGGCTGGGACTAAAGTCCAGATGGTGGGAAGGGGGGGGGAGCTGAGGGAGGGGGTAATGCTAGCTGGCTGGGCTGGGTCAATAGCCTGCAGGTAGTGCAGGAGGAACCTGGTGGCCTGGCTGCTGGGAAGGTGGCTTGAGGGGTTTGGGGAATTGGTGGGCTACCCAAGAACATGGGAATCAGCAGATTCACCACTTTGCTCCTCCGCACCCTCCCACTGAAGGACTGCTAGGATCTGCAGACCCCAAATACCCCACCAATCTTGCCTTTCTTACCCCACAAAGTGAAGTGTGGCTAGATGGATGCCATATTGACTGGAATTTTACTTTTCTCCTTTTGCAGCTTTTAATTTTTTTTCTTTTTGAGGTAGGGTCTCCATCTAGCTCAAGATGACCTGGAATTCACTATGTAGTTTCAGGCTGGCCTCAAACTCATGGCAATTCTCCTACCTCTGCCTCCTGAGTACTGGGATTAAAGGCGTGCACCACTATGCTGGTGGATTTGTATTTTTGACATTTTGACTATGATGTGTTATTGAAGGATTCTTCTTTGGTTATGTTTATTTTGGGTCCTAAATGTGTCTCATATTTGAATGTCCATTTTTTTTCTAGCTTTGGGATATGACCTGCTGGTTCATGAACTAAATTATCTATGACTTTAGGCTTTATCTCATCAACTTCTTTTTACCCTTTGAATTTTTTTTTGTAAGTTAAAAATAAAGCTTTAGAGAGAGTGAATGAGAGATAGACAGAGAGAGGAAAGATGGAATATTGGTGCACCAGGGCCTCAGCCACTGAAATTGAACTCCAGATGCTTGTGCTACCTCATGGGCATGTGTGACCTTGCACTTGCCTCACCTTTGTGCATCTGGCTAATGTGGGTTCTGGAGAGTAGAACATGGGTCCTTAGGCTTTGCAGGCAAGCCATTCAACCACTAAGCCATCTCCCCAGCCCTGATTTCTTTGGTTTGGTCACTTGAATGTGTCCGAGAGTTCTTAGAAGCTTTGGTCATGTTGTTTAATCTTTTTTTGTTATATGGTCTGACTGTATGATTGACTTGCCCTTGCCCTTGCTCTCTGTATTAGTCTGGGCTCTTTAAAGGAATGGAATGGATAGAATGAATTGTATTAATACAGGAAATTTATTGGATTAATTTATGACAGTCCACTAATAGCAGCCTGCAGGCCCAAGAGTCAAGTAACTCAGCAGCTGCACAGTCCAGGTGGCTGGATGCTTTAGCAGTCTCAATCCAGCACTGAAGGCCTGGAGCTTCCTGAGGAGCCACTGGTCATTAGTCCACACTGGAAGGCTGAGGAAACATGGTGCCAATGCCTACAAAGGATAGCCAAACATTGGCAGCCAGGTGGGAGGAAGGGGCACTTTTCTTCCAGAGCTTTCTTACATATAGCCCACCACCATGAAGGCCACCCACTCTGGGGGAATAGCTCATGCTGGAGGACGGACTTCCTTTTTCTGTCAGTCCTTCCTGGAAGCAAGCTCAGAGAGACCCACCCTGTAGCCCGCGTAGTCGTCTCGCCAGCAAGAACGCACGCGGACACCAGGATCCTTCTGCAGCAAGCGTTTATTGAACAGATGAAAAGAGGAAGACCCAGAGCCCCGAAATGGCGCCGCTTATATAGCCCCTAGGTGGCGTGTACTCTGCTGATTGGCTGCGCGCTCATATGACGCTCATATGCCCGGGCTGGGCAGTGACTTGGCGCGCTTTCACCACTTGCACATGCGCTATTCTACTTGTTCACCAGGGCCGAGGCCGGATGTCAGCGCCATCTAGTAATGGCGGTCACCTCTCGGCTCTCTACATCTCCCCCTGTTTGTTTTAATAAGATGACAACTGCCTCATAGCCCAACCAGCGCAGCACCAAACAACCCTATGCTCGATCAAGCAAATTCCTTCCTTGGGGAATAAGCGATCAAGAGCTCACTCCCTCACCTTATCAGGTGCAATGGAGACAAGTCCTCTGAGTGCAAAGGCCAAGGGAGAGAAAAAAAGGGGAGTTAACACCCATCCCTGTGCAATGGAATATTGTTCCTGGGGGTGCAAGGGCTGTCAATCTCATATTTTGGTGCTGCAGCCACTTAGGCAAGGGCTGATTAGACTTAGATCTCCCATCGACTCAGTGCAATGGGCTAAACCCCTGAGGTGCATCGACTGAGGGTCTCAGTCTAATTAATTAACCAAATTTCAGGAGATGATCCCTGTTCCATAGCCACAAGTGCTTGCGCAATAATGGCCTTGTCACATTGCTATTGAGCTCTGAGCTTGCAGAACAACCAAAGCAGGAACACTAAGCCACAACATAGGGCTGCACCAAACAGCGCCACTCCCACCCATTCCTTAAAGAAAGAGAAGGCTGAAGAAATCCAGGATGTCAGGCCCACAGCTAGGGAGGGGTCAACTCTAGTAGAGTAGGGTCTTCATAATGGATCTTGTCCACTTCTTCGGCTCCTGCACAGGATCTCGATGATTCGTCAGGTCTCACAAGTCTACGTGTTAGGCGTTCTGGTAGCCAGAATGGATTGTCTTCTTCCTGTGGAAAAACACAAACAGCTCCCCTGGATCTTATTAAAATAGGATCCGGGCCTCTCCATTGACCAGTCAAAACATCTTTCCACTTAACCATCTCCTGTGGCCTGTTAGGCTCTGAGCAATGACGGTCAGCCGCCGAATGGCCCTGACTGTCCAAATTTAAAAAATTAAGAGTAAAGAGTGCTATGGATATAGTCACTCGTGGGACTGAGGGCAGAGCCTCCTCGACTCCCCCTTTTTGTTTTATTAAATAAGACTTTAGAGTGCGATGAGCCCGTTCTATAATACCCTGTCATTGAGGGTTATATGGGAGACCTGTCAAATGGGTCACTCCCATCTGGTGACAGAACTGTCCAAGTTTTTGAGAAGTATAAGCTGGTCCATTGTCAGTTTTAAGAATTTTGGGCTTCCCCCAGGCACTCCACGCCTCGAGGCAGTGTTGAATAACATGGGCTGCTTTCTCCCCGGTTAATGGGGAAGCAAACATAACTCCAGAACAAGTATCAATGGAAACATGTAAATATTGTAATTTGCCAAAAGATGGGACGTGAGTAACATCCATCTGCCAAATTTGTAATGGGCGAATTCCTCTGGGATTAAAGCAAGGAGAGACTAAAACAATGCAAATTCAACCACCATCAAACAAACATCAAACTTCTGCAGTTCAAGTTCAATAGCCTTGAAAAGCAGGTTCCTCCTCCAGTCAACTCTTTCCAAAAGTGTTTGCATTTCTATGATAGTCTTTCCTCAGGCATCCTTTCCATTGTTTTAATGTAAAGCAGTTGGAACATCTTCCTTAAGATTGCTAATGTGTTTGACAATAGTAGGTTCAGTAACCTAAAACCAGTCTCAGTGCCTGTAATTTTAACTTGTTTAAGGTTTTCCAGCTTAAAATCTTAAATCTCTCAGTCCAATATCTTTAGCCAAGCACATCAGTCCATTACAAATTTAACCTTGATCAAACTCTCTGGACCTCAGCAGCAGAACGCAGCCAGCCCTTATTCCAATAGCCTAGTTCCAACAAAGTCCTCTGCAGTCTTTCCTTCATTGCCATAGTGGCGAGTCTCTCAAGCTGCATGACTGTAAAATTAGCATCTACTCCATACTTATTAACTGATTCAGCAAGTTCCTTAATGAGGGCATACTCTACCGGCACATGGACGCGGCCTCCATCCGCAGCCTCAAACACCGGGAAGGCTTGTAAGCACCTCCTTCTGTCCCCCTCTGAAAGGAAGGAATCTGAACAATGCTTGCCGGCATAAGGCGGAGGAGCACTGGGAATGATAGGGGCGGCAGATTGAAAAGCCGCGTGGTTCTTATCTCCTATCTTCTTTTGTTTTCGATTTTGCGGTAGCTCATCAAAATAATATCTCTCCTCCCCATAGCGAGCCGCTTCACCGTCTAATTCTTCCTCCTCGGAGGGACTAAGATCCTCAGACTCTGAGCTATCAATTCCTAAAGCCTCCAATTCTTTTATCGGATAAAGAGGCCTCCTTTTTGGACTTCTCTTTTCCCTCTCATGTTTCTCTCCCAGGGCGTCTTTTCCCTTGTCTTTTCTTTCTGTGGACTTAGCGTCCGCGGAAAGGCCTTTTTTCTTAGAGACGTCTTTTTCTTTTTCCTCAAGGGCCCCTAAACTTTTATCCCGTTCTGTTTCTGACATGCTGTCTTGTAGCTCCGAATGTGAGGCTCCCATGTTCACAAAGAAGAGAACGAGAGCCACCATCACAATAGGGAGAGCAAAAATTGCTCCTACCAATTTGGATGAGAGATGAAACAAGTCAAGACCAAACATGCCTCTCAGAACCTACCTCAGTCCTGCAGTTCTGAATCCTTCCCCGTGAATGGGGGGTCTCCTCGGCGCCGGCGATGACAGGCACCCGGCGTCCCGGATGTTTCGGCACCAGTTGTAGCCCGCGTAGTCGTCTCGCCAGCAAGAACGCACGCGGACACCAGGATCCTTCTGCAGCAAGCGTTTATTGAACAGATGAAAAGAGGAAGACCCAGAGCCCCGAAATGGCGCCGCTTATATAGCCCCTAGGTGGCGTGTACTCTGCTGATTGGCTGCGCGCTCATATGACGCTCATATGCCCGGGCTGGGCAGTGACTTGGCGCGCTTTCACCACTTGCACATGCGCTATTCTACTTGTTCACCAGGGCCGAGGCCGGATGTCAGCGCCATCTAGTAATGGCGGTCACCTCTCGGCTCTCTACACCACCCAAGAGGAATGCCTGTAAATTCCTCATCATATCAAGTTAACAATCAAACTTAATCATCACATCCTCCTTGGTCTCATCTGTGGGTTATTATTTTCACTGTTTCTTTTTAACCAGACTTTTTTCTTAAAATATTTTTACTTAATTAAAAGGAGAAGAGAGATAGAATGAATGAATGAGAATAAATGGATACACCAGGGTCTCTTGCTGCTGCAAAGGAACTCTAGATGCACGTGCCACTTTGCATATATGGCTTTCCGTGGGTACTGGGGAATTGAACCCAGGATGTCAGGCTTTGCAAGCAAGCACCTTAACCACTGAGCAATCTCTCCAGCCCTACAAATCTTTTTAATATGAATCAATTTCATAATATTAAAATATACAGCTCTCTCTATCTGCCAGTTGTGGTGCACACTTTTAATCCCAACACATGGGAGGCAGATCTGGGAGTATTGCCGAGGCTAGAGTGAGACTCTGCCTTAAATAAACAAAACAAAACAAAACAAAACAAAACAAAACAAATGTTGGGCTGGAGTGATTGCTTAGTGGTTAAGGCACTTGCCTGCAAAACCAATGGACCCAGTTTTGATTTCCCAGGATCCACATAGGCCTGATGCTCAAGGTGGCGCATGCGTCTGGTGTTGGTTTGCAGTGGCTGAAGGCCCTGGTGTGCCCATTCTCACTCTCTATCTGCCTCTTTCTCTCTCTCTCAAATAAATAAAACAAATAAAAAATTAAAAGATATAAAAAATGACAAAACAATATATTTCAATATATATTTCAGAGAATGACAATTAAAATATCGGTCTCCTTTTCTGTGTTCCTTAGTCCTATCTCCCACTATCGCCACTGTGTATAATTTCCTGCATTTTTAAAATATTTAAATATTGCTCCTAAGAATAAGTCAAACCTTCTTCACTTAAACTGACTCTAGATAAGAAATACTGGAAACATTAATTTGTAGACCAGTTAATGGTAAATGCTACCTTTTCCCAGAGGGGTCCTATATCAGATATTGGAGATGCAGATGTGCAAGGCTCTCAAGAGGCCCAAGTCAGATGAAGAGAACTTTAGATTTAAGGAAAGCTGTAAGACTAGAACAAGGCATTCCTATACAAGCTAGATTCAGATTCTTTAAATATTAGTTTTCCCCCACGTTCATTTTATTCCTTTAAAAACATTTATTTATTTATAAGGAGAGGGAGAGAGAATGAATATAAATGAATGAGAATGGGCATGCCAGGGCCTCTTGCCACTGCAAACAAACCCCAAATACATGTGTCACTTTGTGCATCTGGCTTTACTTGGGCACTGGGGAATGAAACCCTGGCCATCAAACTTTGCAAGTAAGCACCTTTAGCCACTGAGCAATCTCTCAAGCCCACTGTTTTATCTTTTTTCCCTCTCTGTTTCCATACATGAGCATATGTGTGTTTGTGTGAAAGTCAGCTGCAGGCACACCATCCTTTGGTTTCTAATATGTCAGTCTGTGCCCTTTCCTCTATAATCATATTACAATAATCAAAATCAGTAAAGTAGGGCTGAAGAGATTGCACAGGAGTTAAGATACTTACCTTTGAACCTTAAGGACCTGAGTTTGATTCCCTAGTATCCATGTAAAGCCAGATGCACAAAGTAGCACATGCATCTGGAGTTCATTTTCAGTGGCTAGACATCCTGGCATGCCCATTCTCTGTCTGTTGCACGCTCTCTCTCTCTCTTTCTGTATGTCTGTGCCTGCAAATAAATAAATAGAAATATTTTTAAAAATCTGGAAAGTAATGTTGACAGAATACTAACACTTTGATGAGAAGCCTTCCATGGCCAAAGAAATCATGGGACATGAATCACACTCAGTTGTGTCTCCTCAGTTTCCTTGAATCAGGAGCAGTTCTTTGCCCTTTTTTGTTTGTTTGTTTGTTCGTTTTTTTGAGGTAGGGTCTTGCTCTAGCCCAGGCTGACCTGGAATTCACTATGTTGTCTCAGGGTGGCCTTGAACTCATGGCAATTCTCTTACCTCTGCCTCACGAATGTTGGGATTAAAGGCGTGTGCCACTATGCCTGCCCAGTTCCTTGGTCTTTTATGATGGAATTATTTTGCAGAATACAGGTCAGTTTTTAGCTTTTCAACTTTGATTTGCCTGATGTTTCCTTATAATCAAATTTAGTGGGCTGCAGAGATGGTTCAGCAGTTAAAGATGTTTGCTTGCAAGCCTGTTGGCCCAAGTTTGATGTTCCAGCCCCCACATAAAGCTATACAAATGTAACAAAGAGGAATTTAGATCTCAGCGAAGCTCTTTCCCAAACTTCAACAACTTTTCATTGACAAAAGAAGCTAAGATCCACTACTTTAACATATCTGTGCTCTATTCTGGCCACCTTAGAACTCCTCAAGTAAGCTGTGATTGAGGGAAATGGCAACACTGGAAAAATTTCACAAATCTCAAAAAACTGGTTTAAGTTCAAAGAATTTATCAAGGCCATAAACACTGTTTTCCTAAGAGGAGGGAGGAATTGTGGGTGCCAGTCATGTGCTGAAATGTCACAAGTGGTGTGAATGTAGCATAGAAGTCAGGTCATCTCCTCTAGAAGAGTCACTGGATAAACTTTTATGACCACAGCACCACTCTGCCCACCCCCACCAGTTGCACAGGCAGCCTATAAGACATACTGGAATCATTCTCTGGCAGGAAAGGAGATATTCTAATGACATCCACTGTGCCCCTCTATTCACCAACCAGACAATTAAAGTAAAATTCTTCCTGGACTCCTATGTTGGAGGATTCCAAGTCTAAAGCCCCTCATCAGTCAGATAAGAAACTTGACCAGCAGGAAGAGATTTCAGAGCTTTAGCAACTTAGCTTACAGTTAAAACAAATGTCCACTAAGAAAATGAGGAAAAAGATAACTAATATACCAGAGTTAGAGATAAGAGAGAGAGAGAGGGAGAGGGAAAGTGAGGGAGGGAAGATGTAGAAGATTAAGGTTAGTCTTGATCCTACCCTCTCCAGTTTCTTGTGGTTCAAGTGTTCCCTGTAAGGGCCTGGTGAAGGATCAGCCATTTGGTCTGTCTTTTAGTAAGTAGAAAATTATGGTACTATTGCCATTTGGGTCTAGATTTGTGTTTCCCACCCCTTTGATGCCCTCCCCTCCCTCCCCTTCCATCCTAGTGTCTAGTCTAGGAGATGCTTGCTGGGTATGTAAGGTATCTTGGGTAGATTCAGGTTAGGTGCTGTAGATGAGTGAGACTATGTGGCGATTATTTTTCTGTGATTGGGTAAGTTCACTGAGAATGATCTGTTCCAGGTTCAACCATTTTTCCTCAAATTTCATTGTGTCATTTTTTCTTACTTCTGTATAGAATTCCATTGTGTAGATATACCACATCTTAGTTATCCATTCTTCTAGTGATGGACATCTAGGTTGATTCCAGCACTTAGCTATTACAAATTGAGCCGCTATAAACATGGTTGAGCAAATCTCTCTAGCCTAATAATGGTACCAAACTGACTGTATTTGCTGAATACAAAACTAACTAATAAAGAAAAAAATTTTAAAAAATTAAAAAAAAACAAATGTGCCAATTTCCTGGCTTCTGTTTCATCTTTTCTATAAAATTACAATACTGCTACCAAATATAGGAATCTCCCTCTCTCATCAGTTTGGCCAAACTGTAAATAAATCAATGTTATGCTTCCTAATTTCTTTTAAGGTACAGGAAAACTTGTGAATCTAAGAGTTCTGGAAACAACAGCCTCCTTCTGTGCTCTGATGCAATTGCTATGACCAAATGAGCATCTCAGTACACTAGAAGGAGAACAGGCAGGCATGAAGGACGCTGAAAAGGAGGAGGAATAGCAATTGTGTAAGAGGCTGAGTAGTAGAGAGATGAAAAGAGAGAGGTGGACCACTGTACTTGCAAAGCCCGAGAAATCATTGCCTCCTTGGTTCCCTGCCTATTCCATTGGCAGAATCAGCCTTTGCCACCTCAATCCCTCACTTCAGCAGTATCTTAACAATCATCACAGCCATGCTTCACCTAGCCTTGCTGCCCTCACAATTCTCTGGCAAAGCTTAAGGACTCTGAGAAAATGGGGAGAGGTTGTGCTGCCAAACTTGTTTCCCACAACAAGCCTGGTAGCCTGGCCACTGTGCATCTTTTCATGACTCGTTTCAGCAGATGTGGTGTTTCTGCTGCGGACTTCCTGCTCTCTTATCACCATCAACACTGACTTACAGAACCAGATCTGCATCATCTTCATTACCACAGGCAACCCCCACCCCTAGCTCCCCAATGGATACATTCTTTTCTGTTTTTTAAAAATAGGGTCTCCCTCTAGCCCAGGCTGACCTGGAATTCACTATGTAGTCTCAGGCTGGCCTCAAACTCAGTTATCTTCCTACCTCAGCCTCCCAAGTGGTGGGATTAAAGATGTGCACCACTACACTGGAGATTCTTTTTTTAAAAAAATATTTTATTTATTTATTTGAGGGGGGGGGGAGGGAAAGGAACAGATAGAATGGGCATGTCAGGGCCTCTAGCCACTGCAAACAAACTCCAGATACATGTGCCACTTTGTGCATCTGGCTTTACATGTGTATTCATCAGGATTCTCTAGAGGAACAGAACAGTGAATTATATTAAGAAGGAATTTATTGTGTTAGCTTACAGCAGTGCAACAATAGCAGTTTGCAGGCCCAAGAATCAAGGAGCCCGGTAGCTGCTCAGGCCACGAAGGGGAAATGCCTCAGCAGTCCTAATCTGGCACTGAGGGCCTGGAGGCTTTCTGGAGAGTCTCTGGTCTTCAGTCCACACTCTAAGGCAGCAAGCAGTACTGGCAGCCAGGTTGGAGGAAGAGAGTCTTCTCCCAGAGATTCCTTAAATCAAGCCCCACTCCCTGAAGGGGGGCCACCTACTCTGGGGAAGGGCTTCCTCCTTCAGTTAATCCTTCCTGGAAGCAATCTCAGAGACCCATTCATGAGGAATGTCTGTGGATTCCTAAACATGTCAAATTGACAACAAAACCATCACAATGTGGGTACTGGGGAATTGAACCAGGGTCCTTAGGCTCTGCAGGCAAGTGCCTTATCTGGCAAACCACCTATCCAGCCTAATTCTTCTGAACGTTTTATTGGCCGCTCCCATAAATATAGACAATAAACTATGATAATGTCCCCCCCTTCTTTCCCTCTCAAATCCACTGTCCATTGAATCCCCTCTTTCCAATTAGATACTCTTCTATTTTGTTGTTGTCCTTCCCTCCTGTTATGAAGTACTTGTGCAGGCACTGTGAGGTAGTGAATATCAAGGTCATTTTGTGTCTGGAAGATTGCATTGTTAGTATGCATACTTAGTAATTCTTGCCTAGGTGTCATCGAGTTGGCTGAACTCACTCACTCTTTCCAAATGTTCTCTCTAGGTATTTGTGTGGACTTCAGTGCCTGTTCTGGTCGCTTCCTTCCTTCAACCCACCCACTCACCCATCAATCAATCCATCCATCCATCCATCCATCCATCCACCCACCCACTCACGAAAACATTAAGTTTCTGTCTGTCTCTACGTTAAACCTGGAACTGGCTGAGCTCAGTCTGTGGCATTCCCAGCACTCAGTATATGCAGGTTACTGGATGCGGCTTGGTTGCAGAACGAGGGCAGCGCGTGCTTAGGGGGTCCCCAGCGCAGGTGGAGCAACCACAAGGACCCTGGGGGCACTTCTTAGGTCCTCCAAGCACTTCTTCGCAGAACAGCGCCACCCAGGAAAGTACAGGGTCCCATCCAGTCGGGTCACGTGACCTCAAGCTCACGTGAGCGCAGCCCAGCGTGACCCGGGCCGTCACGTGAACGTCGCGATCTCGTGATCTCACCCGCCCGGAGGCTTTGCTTCCTGCTGCATCCGAAGCTGTGGGTCCCCGATGGAGGAGGAGGACGAGGAGGCGCGGGCTTTGCTGGACCACGGCCCCGAGGCGGCCTGCGAGGTCCCCGCCTCCCCGCAGCCGCTGCCGGCGCTCTGCGACCCGGGCCGCCTGGCGCACCGGCTCCTGGTGCTGCTGCTGATGTGCCTGCTGGGCTTCGGTGAGCCGGCCGGAGGGCCCAGGTCGCGGACCTGCCCCAGCCGAGCGGGGCGACTGAGGGGCCGGCGGTTGGCCTTTCCGTGCGCCGCCCGCGGGCGCTGCGCCTCGCCTTCTTCCCGGTGCTTTCCCTGCCGCCCGCCGCCGCCCAGCCCGCGCGGAGCGGGTCGTCGTTGGCCTCGCTGACGAAATCTCTCTCTCCCCTAGCAGTTTCGGGGTTCTTTTAAAGGCATCTTTCCTACCTCTGTGACAGGTTTTTGTTAACTCAGCAACTGTTCTCTTTAGTTCCCTTTAGCTCGGGGAGAAAGTGAGAGTGTGCGTGCACGCGCAGCTCCGGGAGTCAGCGGCGAGGAGCTTGATGCTTCTGCTGGAACTTAGAAGTCGACATAAAGCAGACTTTGCGGCTTTGGTTTCTGCGCAACTCTTTGCACGGTGGTGCCCACCCAGTAGCATGAATTTCTTAACGTGAAGCCTTAAAGCAGAACCCAGAAGTTTCTGGGTTAAAAAACGATGACCAAGAAACAAAAACAAAACACTTTAAGAAATTGTCCCTACTCTAGCCGACACCTTATTTTGGGTTATTTGGCTATAAGGGATTCAGAAGCCAGATTCGGACCTTTCTAATTACATTCCCCCCTTTTGAACGGGTAGCTTTGTGTACTTGGAGTTCGTGTAGCCTCACTTTACCTTTAAAATAAATGCTGGTTCATGAGTACCAACTGCCTCCCCACTTCTCTTTTTCTAAATCTCCAAGAGACAACAAATTTTAACTTGCCCCTTAGAGGACAAATTTTGTTTTTCTTAGCACTGTGTTTGCTAAATTAATCTTGGGAATTTTGTTTGCACGATTAGAATTTGTTTCAAATACTGGTTTATTCAGAATAGCCTTCACTTCCATTATGAAACTGCATGGAATGTGTGTAAAATTTTTAGTGTTGTTGATTTTGTGTGCGGAAAATAAAGCTATTTCAGGAAGGTGTTATATGCGAAGCATGATGAAAATAAGATCGTGACTTTGCAATTAAAGTTTTCTGGTATTTGCTACATTTGCACACTGTTAAAGTATGGAAATCCTCTGACTACAACTTAGACAACTGGGCAGTAAGGGCGTGGTCCAGAGACTTTCCATAGTGTCAGTCCATAGTATAAAGGTCTAAATCGCTTTGAAATAGTAATGAGTTGCAACTTAAAACTTTTGCACAGATACTATTGTTTCTTATGAGATATTTACCCTTTCCATTTCTAGGCAGCTATTTTTGCTATGATAACCCTGCTGCCCTTCAGACTCAGGTTAAGCGGGTGAGTTAATTTCCACATCTATGCCCTTCTGTTTGCTTTGGAGCACTGACAGCCTTGCTGAGACAGCTCCGGTGCTCGCTCAAGTTACCAAATCTACAGGTCAAGTAATTCTCAAGTCAAAACGAGATGCCGCAAATCAATCATTCATTTCAAATTTTATTTATGAGGTGGATAATGCACTCTTTTCACAGTATTGCTGTAAGTACTAGTTTTTGTTTGTATTTTACTCTCTGGTTCTTACTTATATGAATGGTAAATGATTTGCTGGGATGGCTTTTGGCTTGCTTAGATACGTGTTGTTGCCTGCTTTTTTTTTTTTTTTCAAGGTAGCCCAGGCTGACCTGGAATTCACTATGGAGTCTCAGGGTGGCCTCGAACTCACAGTGATCCTCCTACCTCTGCCTCCCAAAGGCTAGGATTAAAGGCATGTGCCACCACGCCCAGCTTTTTTTTTTTTTTTAACTTCAGTCTCACTCTAGCCCAGGCTGGCCTTTAACTCTTGGCATCCTTCCTCCAGCCTCAGCCCTCTTGAGAGCTGGGATTATAGGAATGAGCCACCATGCCTGAATTTATATTGATTTTTAAATATGGATGTTGATTTCTGATTGCTGGGCACTGTCCTCATCCGTGCTCCTAGTTGGGTTTTGAATTGTAAAAATATATTCGAAATTTGTCATTTCTTCAGTATTTACACAATCTTTTTCCTTTGCTTTGTAAGTTTTTATTTCTTTTTTTTCTTTCTTTCTTTCTTTTTTTTTTTTTTTTTGGTTTTTCGAGGTAAGGTCTCATTCTGGCTCAGGCTGACCTGGAATTCACTATGTAGTCTCAGGGTGGCTTCAAACTCACGAAGATTCTCCTACCTCTGCCTCCCGAGTGCTGGGATTAAAGGCGTGTGCCACCACATCCGGCTATTTTTTTTCTTTTTAATAAATTGACTAGGGAAGTGTTTACTGTACCCCGTGTTCTAGAATAAAATGAGAAAAAGCAGGACTTGGAGATGGAGAGGGTAAGGTCTGTAAGGACAGGTGACAATTACTCTTTTCTGTGAAAGAGGAGTCCCTAGCACAGGCAGTAGTAAAGGAGCAAGAATAGAAGGTACAGACAAATTTAGTTGGTCCCCACGGAAGGGTGACTGGTTATGGAATCCAGAAAGCCCCTGCAATAACTGTGGACTCAGGAAGTTCTCAGGTGTGTCCATTGTTCCGGGGGTAGGAAGTGTAGTTTTATTGGGATTCTCAAGGAAGTAAATGACTTACAAATGGTAAAGAAGCTCTGCATAGGATT
Organism: Dipus sagitta; assembly: GCA_036346955.1. NCBI lineage: Eukaryota > Metazoa > Chordata > Mammalia > Rodentia > Dipodidae > Dipus > Dipus sagitta. Next base: position 67,179,154 of record CM070781.1, read on the forward strand.
AAAAATGTAACCACTTTTTGTATTTTTAGTTGCTAAGCCTAACTGCTTGGAAAAAATAGTTTTATTTTCTTTCCATATAGGATATGCAGGTGAATACCACAAAATTCATGCTGCTGTATGCCTGGTATTCTTGGCCCAATGTAGTTTTGTGTTTCTTGGGTGGCTTTTTGATAGACCGAGTATTTGGAATACGGTAAGCTTTGCTTTAAAAATCTCACCTGTGGGCAAATCCATTCCAGTTATTAGGAAAATGTAGTAATAGACTAATGTATTTCTAGAAAGAACTAAATACACTTGTGTTTTGACTGTGATAATGTGCATGAATTCCCCCCCCCCCCCCCGCAAAGATTTCTATATCTCTGGAATTGGTTGAAATTTAGTTGGTTCATCAGTTAAGGTCAAGGCCTAGTAAATGCTACTGATGGAATAAGGTACCTCAGTTATCTGGAGGTGGATGTGCTCTGACTTGGGTCAGACACACCAAGGTCTGAGGCCCCTTGGTCAGCTTCCTACTGTGCTGAGCTGTTGGGAACTTTGTGAGCATCAGTTTTCTCATTGTTAAAACATGGATAATAAATTCTGCTTTGCAAGATAAGGTCGGGTTAAGTGGGAAATGGACATCTATGGTATTTGTACTAGATACTTCCCTCAGCCTTGGTGAAATTTCCTATTTTCTGCTTTTCTCTAGACATTGAACTTTTTGTGACCACTTGTCTTATCTAATGAGGACAGAGTAATATAACATGTAGAGTGGGAACAAAACAAAATATAACCCCCCCCCAAAAAAAAAACCACAAAGTGAATTTTTAGTGCAGGACTCTGCAGTTACTAATAGTAATATATGAAGAAATAAAGCCATTCTCTCTCTCTTTCTCCCATAGATGGGGCACGATTATTTTTAGCTGCTTTGTTTGTATTGGACAGGTAAGAAAGGCCAAACCATTTATTAATTACTTGATAGTAACTTTTGAATTCTTGCTTAATTTCACTGGAAAGATGTGTTTATGAATGATTAGCTTCATTATTAAAGCCCATGGAATTCATTTTAAGCCCTGGAATTCATGAATTTCTTAATTTCTCATTATTGTGGAACTTAGCATTTATCATGTTACTTACCTTGAATTTACTTTTCCATTGATTCAGTACTCTACATTATAGGTTGTTTTTGCTCTGGGTGGAATATTTAATGCTTTTTGGCTGATGGAACTGGGGAGATTTGTATTTGGGTAAGTTATTCATAATTTCATGTACCTTAACAACATGTTTATTAAGGTTATTTTTGTTTTTGAGGGTGAGTACTGGGAATTGAAGCCAGGACTTCACACATGCTAACTCCTTGATCCACAATTGATCCATGCCCAGTCCTTTATTAAGATCTAAAAGAAATACTGTCTCTTCAGAGGAATTACTTCAAACCCTTGACATGTACAAGTAAAACAATTTCTTAGTTGTTTTAACCTTCATTTGAAGTAGCAACAATTTTGTGTGGTTATAGTTTACAGTATAGGGTTTGAATATTATATACTTTCCCAGAAATGATCTTTTTTTCTATGCTTTTTTTGCTTGTTCTGCTGTATTGAAGACTGATTTTAAATCTCCTTCAGAAAAGTACAGCCCATCCATTTCTAGGTAGGTGACTTGGGCACTTCATTCCTCTTCAGTGGATGACAGGCAGGTACTTTTGCTCCCTGGTCAAGAACCTAGAGGAGTACATTGCCCACATGCTGTTTCAGTTTCTTCCATGTAAACAAACCTATTCTTTTTTTTTTTCTTTTTTCTTTATTAGTCAGCTCTGTATTCAGCAAATACAGTCAGTTTGGTACCATTATTAGGCTCATCCGTGACCTACTCCCTCCCCTTGACCCCTCCTTGTTGAGGTATATGGGTCATGCATTGTGGAGTTAGCCCACAGCTATGGATAAGCTAAATGTCTCTGCATATCATGACCCAACATGTGGCTCTGACATTCTTTCCGCCCCCCTCTTCCGCAAAATTTCCCTGAGCCATGTTGGGTTCATTTTTGTTCTGCTTCAGTGATGAGGTGTTAGGGGCCTCTAAGGATCTGGCTCTCTGATTTGGTAGGAGTTTAAACAAACCTATTCTGATCCAGCCTTGAGCTTCCTGTTTTGAAGGATATAGATGATAGGACTTAATCTTCAGTTTAAAACTCACTCAAGCTGTTCATGGTCACCAGGTGCATGCAGGTGTGTGACATATCTCAAAAAGCACTCTTACGTCAGAAAAGGAAACAAAATGCATGTAAGAGCATGAAAAGGATGCTGGGACAACATTGTGGTCAGAAGTGGGCCTCATAGGTAAAGTTGGCCAGCACAGAAAGACCAATGGAAGAGAAGGAAGGTATTTTTGGACTAGGATAGATGGGCAAGAAGGGCTCTTTGGTAGGATGTAGAGGACATGAAGCTTATTACTGTGCACCTTGAGGGGTTCTGGTAAACGTGTGGAACTTATCTGGAGGAAAGTTAAAACCCTGGAAACAGAAGAATGCTGCGTATACAAGGTGGGTTGGGGATTTATTGATGGAGAACTTTGTGTGAAAGTTTTTTTTTAAAGTGAATTTTTATTTTTACCAAATATGAGCCACTCTTACCAGCACTGTTTGCATATATAGATGGTGCGGTAACCCAGATTCCTTAATGGTTATTAATACAGCATGTCAAATGAGCCCAACACATAGTATAAAACAGTCATTGCATCCTGTTTGGAATTTGTACCAGGTAAAAATGTCTTGTCCTGATATCTGGGACCTCATCTGCAAAAAATCATGCAAGGCTGGGGGCTGGAATATCGGGAAACTCTTTAACTTGCATGCTGGGTACTTGGGCCTGGATGCTTTGAAGATAGGGTTATTCATTGAAGCAATTACAAACGGCCTCTCTGTGTGGGTTCCTTTCTTTTAGCATGGGTTGGTCAGCCCTAGGGGTGGCTTGGGACTCTGAAGTGGCTCTTCTGGAGTGAAGACAGTATCATCTTAGGGGTCACTTAAGCACTTAAACCCACCTCCATTCAAGAGAAGGGGGCTAGGCTGGAGAGATGGCTTAGTGGTTAAGCACTTGCCTATGAAGACTAAGGACCCTGGTTTGAGGCTCAATTTCCCAGGACCCACGTTATCCAGATGCACAAGGGGGCACACGCGTCTGGAGTTCGTTTGCAGTGGCTGGAGGCCCTGGCACGCCCATTCTCTCTCTCTCTCTCTCTCTCTCTCTGTCACTCTCAAATAAATAAATAAATAAAAATAAAAACAAAAAAAAGAAGGGGGCAGAGACCTCCCATTTCTTGATGAAGAAATGTCAAAATCATAAGCTGGAATTTCTTTGCCTTATTTCTCCAAGATAGCCTCTCACTGAACCTGAAGCTGTCCATTTTTTGTTCTGATGGGCTGACTGGCAAGTCCCAGTGGTCCTCCTCTTTCCATTCCCCCTGCACTGGAACCATATATGGCTTTTAAAATAAAACATTTATTATTATTTTTATTATTATTAAGAACATGCTTTGTATGGATACATCATGTGTATCTTTCCCCTCCTCCCTGCCACCATTCTACAGGAGGCCCTCCTCAGTGGCATTGCTGGTATTTCCCCATGGGGTTATGAGTTAGGCATTGTGGGAGCAGCAGTCAGTGATTGGGGGGAGGCAGTGCCTCTGAGCATGACATCCCAACCTGTGGCTTTTAAATCTTTCTGCCCCCTTCTTCTGCTCCCTGATCCTTGGTGGGTGTGTTTTAAGTCTGCTTCAGAGATGAGCTCTCAGGAGCCTCTGGATTTCTGTTTTAGTATGTGTTGAGTATCCTCAGCATCTGTCTCTTTCACCCCGGCACTGATTGTCAGGCTCACCATGAAAGAGGCATTCTTGTTTGTCTCTTCACTTTGTCTGTGGTTTTTGCCTGGGCCTTGTCTGAGATGCGAGAGGTGTTTTATCTCCTTGGGTCTCACTATCTTCTGAAAAGAAAATAGATTCTCCAATAGAGAGTGAAGTCAACATAGGTTAAATTGGATAGGCATTATTAATTTAGGGAGAGTTTGATGAGTGTAACCCCTCTTTTAGCCAAAGACTAGTGAGAGCTTGACATTGGCAAGCATAATCTTTGTCTCCATAGGATTCAGACTTGCTTTCCACTTCCAATATGGGTTCCTTTCCACTGAGTGGATCTCTTAGTCAATCAGAAAGCCATTGGTTACCCACCATGGCTGTGTGCCACCATTGCACTGGTGTGTACTTCTTGTCAGGCTGCATACCTGGCTTTTTGTGTGGGTGCTGGAGATTTAACTCAAGTCTTCATGCTTTCATGACAAGTTCTCTCACCTGCTGAGCCATCTTCACAGTCCATAACTGGAATTTCTTTAAAAGCTGTGACTTTCTTCCTTCTCCCATGCTTAGGATTGGTGGAGAGTCCTTAGCGGTTGCCCAGAATACATATGCTGTGAGTTGGTTTAAAGGCAAAGAACTGAACCTGGTGTTTGGACTGCAACTCAGCATGGCCAGAGTCGTAAGTATGTTACACAACTTAATGGGCCAAATAGAAAGCAAAAGACTGAATTTCTTAGAAATCACAGAACAGGGCTGGAGAGATGGCTCAGTGGTTAGGTGTGCTTCCTGCATAAACCTGAAGGCCCAAGGGGACCTGAAACCACCCGAATTTGAATCTCCAGAAGCCATGTAAACAGGCTACAGATGCCTACAACCCCAGTCCATCAAAGGGGAGCAGAGACCAAGGAATCACACAGACTTGTGAAAAACAACAAGCAAGATATCAGTAAGAAACTCCAGCACAAAATTAGCATAGGAGGAAGAGCAATGGAGTAGTTCTGGCCACTGAGGGTGAGTGCTATTTCCCGCCCCCCCACCATCAACCTCACCACAGGCAAGGGTTCATAACACCACACGCACAAGGGAAAAAAAAAATCACAGAATGAAATGTGGTTGGTTACACTTAAGTATGATAAATTAGGTATTGACTTTTTAATGTTTCTCAAGGATATAAATAGCATATGTTTTATTTTAAGCAAGTCATTAGTAAACAGTCTAAAATGACAAAGTGAACATTCATTATTAACTCCAAGAATCTGAGTCTAGGTTGCCTCATTTCTCACCCATTTTTGACATCCTGACGTGAAAGTCTCCAGGTTGTGCACATGGCACATTTCCATGGATGGGACGCTCACTGAAGAGGCAGACCTCCTTCAGTTAACCTCATGAAGCTCAGCTTCATGCACATGAAACCTCCTTTTACAAAGGAGCTTTTACTGACTGCTCCTGCTTTTGCTTTCTTCAATTGCTGTTACCAATACTATGTTATGTGTGTGTGTGTGTGTAGGCCAGAGGTCGATGTTGAGTGTCTTCCTCGATTGCTCTCCACCTTATTTATTGAGACAAGATCTCTGACTTGAACCCAGAGCTCACCAATTTGGTTAGTCTAGCCACCCAGTTTATCCTGTGGATTCTGTTTCTACTTCCTGAGCTCTGGGATTACAGGTGGGCCACCACAGCCATTTGGCATTTACTTGGGTGCTGGGGATCTGAACTCGGGCCCTCCCACTTGCACGACAAGCACTTTACCAACTGAATCATCTTCCCACCCCTGATTACTATTTTCTTTTTTTTTTTTTTTTTGAGGTAGGGTCTCATGACCTGGAATTCACTCTATAGTCTCAGGATGGCCTTGAACTCACAGTGATCCTCTGACCTTTGCTTTCCAAGTGCTGGAACTAAAGGCATATGCCACCATGCCCGGCGCTCCCCGTTTTTAAAGCAGGCCCTATCACTCATGCTGGCTTCAAATTCACTATGTAGTTGAAGTTGACCTAGAACTCCATATTGTCCTGCCTCAGCACCTCCCTACTACTGGCATTATAGGCATATACCTCCACACTTAGTCTGTGCAGTGCTGGGGATCAAATCCAGTGTTTCCTACATGCTAGGCAGGCTCTGTACTATAACTGAGATACATTCATAGCCCTCTGTGATGAATTTTTACCTCCTCTGCCATGAAGTAGTGTTTATTTCCTGTGGTTGTCTTACTGTCTAACATGACTTCTAGCTCCCTCACCATAGTGCCCACACCTGTGTCAGCCAGGACAGTATTTGGAACTTGAAAATGATCCTGGTATTTTATGGTTGGTCTTGAAAGCTTGTTGGGAGGTTCTAGCAGGGGAGTTCAGCTACTTGTATACCGAAGACCAGTCCTCCTCTATTTGGGAAAGGTTGTCCTCTTCAACAGAGCCTGCAGCTTCAGGAGAGACGCACATGCAGCAGTGAGGGACGAAGGGGACACCCACATCAACCCTGGTGATTAGTGGGTTGACAGATGTTACAGCCAGATTTCCCTCACATCCTATGTTTGGTCTTAAGAGATGCTACACAGGGAAATACTACATTTCTATGAATATATCCTGTAAGATATTCAGGAAGTCCTAAACCCTACTAGGATTTTTCCCTTATAAAGTTCCTTGACCTAAAAAACAAAGCACAAACTCCCATTAGAAATCCAGCTTTCAAAGACTAATAGCACAAAAATGTACTGCAGTCATCAATGAAATCCAGTCCCTCAACTTTTTTTTTAAAATATGTTATTTACTTATTTGCAGAGGAAAGGGGAGAGAGAGGAGAAAGAAAAGAGACATAATGGGTGTGCCAGGCCTCTTGCCTCATGTTGCCACAAATGAACTCCAGACACTTGCATCACCTGTGCATTTGGCTTTATGTTGGTATTGGGGAATTGAACCCAGGTTATTAGGCCTTGTAAGCCAGCACCTTAAGCACTGAGCCATCTTTCCAGTCCCTCTCCCCAAAGAACTTTTCATGTGTTTCATTGTATGAGTATTCTATGCTATACAATACTGCCATTTCAGGTTTTCTGTACATAAGTCACACTGTGCTCTGACACTTGATATGACCCTTGGGCTCAGTGGCTAGGGCTGGAATTACTAGTCAGAAGGGTTGTTAGAGTTTCTGAGGACTTCTGAGACATATTTCCACATTGTCTTTCAGAGATGTTTATATCCCCTCTGTCAGATATGAGAGGATCCTTTTTAAATTTTTTGTTTTATTTGTTACAGAGATGATAGAGAGAGGGGAGAGAGAATGAGAATGGGTGCACCAGGGCTAGCCAGTGCAAATGAACTCCAGATGCATGTCCCACTATATGTGCCTGGTTTGCATGGGTACTGGGGAAATCAAACCTAGGTCGTTAGGCTTTGCAGGCTAAGCTCTCTCTCTAGCCCAAGAGGATCCTTTTTAATAGTCACTTTGGTAGTATGGGCTGCCATTACTACTATTTTTTTAAAAATGTTTTTATGTATTTATTTGCAAGAAGAGAGAGAATGGAGAAGAGAGAATGGGCTTGCTAGGGCCCATAGCTGATGCACACGAACTGCAGATGCATGTGCCACTCTGTGCATCTGGCTTTACGTGGGTACTGGGGAATCGATCTTAGGTCATTAGGTTTTGTAGGCAAGCACCTTAACTGCTGAGCCATCTCTCTAGCCCCATATTTTTACTTTTTTACCAAAGGATATTTTATGACTTTGATATAAAATACTTAAAGAGTATTTTAATTTGTTTTTCTTTGGAGTAGTGTGGTTTCCCATGTCCTCTAACTGTTTCTGCCAGGATGTTCTGAGAGCCTTCCTTGGGTATTGCTCATGTTGAGATGTCTTGTGGTGACTCTGGTTGTCTGATGCTTCTCAAAGGAGGACATATGATCACTAAATGAGACTCAGTCCCAGTGACTTCAGTATGTGTAGTGCTCATCATTAGCTGCTTTCCTGTCCTCACACTTAGTCACAACCCATTTAACTACATTTTCCCCCTGAGGTAGTGTCTGACTTTAGTGCAGGCTGACCTGGAACTCACTCTGTAGTCCCACAGGCTGTCCTCAAACTCACAGATAGCTTCCTACCTCTGTCTCCCAGGTGTTGGGATTAAAGGCGTGAGCCACCATGCCTGGCTTACCTACATTTTGAGGAGCACTATGAGTTTTTAGAAAGGAATCTCAGGAGCTTCTAGGGTACAAGATGAGTTACTGGAGTAGTGAAAGCAAACAGGGGAGGGAGCAAGTGGGATCTCAAGCAGCCCTATGTTGCAGCCAGGGCAGTGTGACTTTATCTGATTTATGCACTTGGGGTCCAGGGGACCTGTCATGACATGAAAGGACTTTTAAGTTCAAGAGCTAGTCCAGTGCAGATGTTGGTACAGAGTCTGTTGTTTGTGTCTTGTGTTTCTGGAGTCTGTTAAATGATCACAGAGGTTTGGGTTTACCTTTGGTTGCTCTGTAGGCTGAGCTGTGCTATCTCTCACACACTGCCTCAGGCAATTGTCTTACCTATGGGTTGGGCTCTCTTGATTTTCCTTTTGTAACTTGTTACTTTCATTTATGCTTCTTTGTGTGTATGTGTGCGTGTGTGTGCACATGCACATGTGTGCAGCATGTGTGACGGGGTTTCTTGCAGCCTGCAAGATGAGTGCCAGGCACATGCATCACTTTTTGTGTCTGGCTTTACATGGATACTGGGGAATTCAACCCTGGACCAGCCGGCTTTGCAGGCAAGCACCTTTAATTACTGAACCACCTATCCACATGTAATTTGGTACTTTAAGCTTATCATTTCAACAAGAATTTACCAAATACTTGCTAACTCATGTCAGGTCACATCAGAATTAAAAGAATTACCCCTGCCTTTGAGGAGCTTATATTTGCAGTGTATTGGAGAAAGTTCCCAGTAGGTCTCTAGTAACCTTAGTTTTCATTTGAGCAATAAAATGGCCATGTGGGGGCTGGAGAATGGCTTAGCGGTTAAGCGATTGTCTGTGAAGCCTAAGAACCCCGGTTCGAGGCTCGATTCCCCAGGACCCACATTAGCCAGATGCACAAGGGGACGCACGCATCTGGAGTTCATTTGCAGTGGCTGGAAGCCCTGGTGCGCCCATTCTGTCTCTCTCTATCTGCCTCTTTCTCTCTCTGTCTGTTGCTCTCAAATAAATAAATAAAAATAAACAAAAAAAAATGGCCATGTGATGTGAAGTTGGTGACAATATTTGTTGAGAGACTATTGTTGAGGACATGGTCATTTCTCAGTCTTGAGTTGTATCTGACCTGTCAGTAGCATGACCAGAGTTGACATTCTGTCTCTTTAATTTCCTTAGTACTCCTCTTGCCTGTCTGTTTGGTACCTTTTTGCCTCTTTCCATGGCTCCTCTTCACCCACCTCAGCCTGTGAAGGTGGGAGCATCCAGGGCTTCATCATTGATATGTCTCTTTCAACATTCCCAGCCTTGGCAACATTAACCTAGTTTTACAGTTTTGAGCAGTACTGCCTAACTCCTGAATTTATGTCACTCATCTAGGCCTGAATTCCCCCCCCCCCCCGGCTTCCAGTTTCCTAGTCAACATTTTCCCTCCTGTCCCCCATAAACTCATGTATTTGAATGTTTGGTCTCCAGCTAGTGGCTGTTTGGGAGGTGGATTCTTGTTGGAGGCTTATGGGTGTTATAGCTAGCACCCCTTTGCTAGAGCTTGCCTTGCTTCTCTTGCTACTGTCTTCCACCTGCTGTGACAGAAATGACATCCTGCCTCTGCTCATGCCAGGCTTTCCCCTGTCTTCATTAAGCTTCCCCTAGAGGCAAAATAAATAAGCCAAAATAAATCCTTTCCTCCTGTCATAGTCAGCTTCATATTGTTGGGATGAACTTCTAAACCAGGCACAGTTTATGGGAGGAGTGGATTGATTGAAACCTACAGATCCTAGGAAAGTTCCATGATGGCAAAAAAGAGAAAACCTGCCACCAAAAGCAAGAGCAAAAACTGGCAGCCAAGTAGCAGGGAACCTGGGCAGAGCTCAGACTTTTCTCTGTGTATCTTAGGCTGAAATTCTAGATCTGCCCCAAGTGCACCTTAGGGCTGTGCCCTAGGATCTACTCACAGTGATACCTCCTCTAGCCAAGTTACAAGCATGAATAAAACTCCTAAATATATTGGGGGGTATACATTCAAGCTACCACATTATGTTCCTGGCCTGCAATAGATTCATAACCATCTCACATTTTATATTACATTCAGCCCAACTTCAAAGGTACCCATAGTCTTTGCCAATTTAAGATAGTTTGAAAGTCCCCAGTCTCCTCTGAGATTAAAAATGATCTCTTAACTGTGATTCCTGTAAAATCAAAACAGGTTATGTACTTTATTGACAGCTTCCATAATTGCACACAATAGGCCATGGTAATTCCCTCCCTCCCCCCACTTTCCCTTTTGCAATTCCACTCTCCATCATAACCCTTCCCCCTCTCAGTCAGTCTCTCTTTTATTTTGATGTCATCATCTTTTACTTCTCTTGTGATGGTCTTGTATAGGCAGTGCCGGGCACTGTGAGGTCATGGATATCCAGGCTATTTTATGTCTGGAGGAGCGCATTGTAAGGAGATTACCCTTCCTTTGGCTCTTACATTCTTTCTGCCACTTCTTCTGCAATGGACCCTGAGCCTTGGAAGGTGTGATAGAGATGTTTCAATGCTGAGCACTCCTCTGTCACTTCTCAGCACCATGGTGCCTTCTGAGTCGCCCCAAGGTCACTACCATCTGAAAAGAGAAGCCTCTGTAACCAAAAGTAAGAGTAGCATTAATACATGGGTATGAACATTACGAGAAGTGCTTACCAGGCAGTTTGGTGAACACAGTATATACATTTAGCCAGACACCAGCAGACGTTACACTCCTAGGGCTCATGACTACCCCTGTCATACATTTTCAGTATCAGGGATATATTTCCTCCCATGGAGCAGGCCTCCAGTCCAATTAGAGAGTGGTTGGTTTCTCCCATAACAGACATGCCACTATTGTACCTGTTGGCTTATTTGGCCTGACTGGCCAAATTTAAGGCTTGCAGTGTCCACTGTTGAGTATTATCACTGGTGATTTCTCTCTCTCCCATTGAACTTCATGCAGCATAGATTTTTCCAGCTTTCTGCCAGCTGGTCTACATGGAGGAGGTTTTCAGCTTAATTCCAGAATGATTTCTCAGTGACCTTGAAGCCCAAGTATGTGAAGTCTTTAGCAGTGGGGTCTTACCATTTATTCCTGGTGGGAAACCAAGAGCCTTGGCAATGGCCTGCAATGTTTTGGGAGTATCAGGAACCTCCCAGACCAACAACTACCTGGAAGGTATCCCATCCCTGGCACTGAAAATTTTCTAGTAATCTATGGCTTCTCAGTGTTCCATTGTACAAAAAAATAGGTTTCCGTGTGACTTATTTATATCCTCTTAGATTTTTTTTTTTCTCTTAGATTTTGATGAGCCCTCCCTCCACCTTCCCTTTACACAGTGACTTCCCCTGACCTCTCTTAGGCCTTTTCACCCTCATTAATCTGTTCTTCTACTTACATAAATACAATACCATCCCATTAAGTCTCCCCTCCTTCCCTTTCTGTTCCCTTTATATCCCCTTTCTAGATTACTAGCCTTTGCTACTGAATTTTCTTCCTACTCACACAGAAGTCCAATCATTTGTAGCTAGGATCTATATATAAGAAAGAACATGTGATGTTTGGCTTTCTGGGCCTGGGTTACCTAAGTATAATCCTTTCCAGATCCATCTATTTTCCTGCAAATTTCCTAATTTCTTTTTTCTATACTGCTGAGTAGAACTCCATTGTATAAATGTGCCACATCTTCATTCAACCAATTGAGGGACATCTAGGCCGGTTCCATTTCCTAGCTATTGTGAGTAGAGCAGTAATAAACATGGTTGTGCAAGTATCTCTAAGGTAATAAAATGAGTCCTTAGGATATATGCCTAGGAGTGCTATAGCTGGATCATATGGCAAATCTATTTTTAGCTGTTTCAAGAACCTCCACACAGATTTCCACAATGGCTGGACCAGATTGCATTCCCACCAACAGTGTAGAAGGGTTCCTCTTTTTCCACATCCTTGCCAGCATTTATGGTCATTTGTTTTCATGATGGTAGCCAATCTGACAGGAGTGAGATGGAATCTCAACATAGTTTTAATCTGCATTTCCCTGATAGCTAGGGATGTAGAATTTAAAAAAAAAATTTTTTTATATGTATTTTATCATCTGTATTTCTTCTTTTGAGAACTCTCTATTTAGTTCCATATTCCATTTTGTAACTACCTTGTTTGATTTCCTACTATTTATTTTTTGAGTTCTTTGTTTATCCTGGATATTAATCCCCTGTCAGATGTATAGCTGGCAAAGATTTTCTCCCATTCTATAGGTTGCCTGTTTGCTCGATTCACAGTGTCCTTTGCTGTACAAAAGCTTTGTAATTTCATGACATCCCAGTGGTTGATTAGTGATTTTGTTTCCTGAGCAAGTGGAGTTATATTCAGAAATTCTTTGCTTATACTAATATGTTGAAGGTTTCCCCTACTTTATCCTCTAGAAGTTTCAGAGTTTTGGGTCTGATATTAAGGTCTTTGATCCATTTGGACTTAATTCTTGTGCATGGAGAGAGATTAGCATCTATTTTCATCATCTATAGACACATACCCAGTTTTTCTAGCACCATTTGCTAAAGAGGTTGTCTTTTCTCCAGTGAGTATTTGCCATTTTTAATTGACGATCAGGTGGCTATAGCTACCTGGACTTACATCTGGATCTTCTATTCTGTACCATTGATCTACCTGTCTATTTTTTTTTTTTTGTGCCAGTACCATGCTGTTTGTGTTTCTATGGCTCTGTAATATAGGTTAAAATCAGGTATGGTGATACCAACAGCCTTATTTTTGTTGCTCAAAATGTTTTCAATATTGGAGGATTTTGTGCTTCGAGATGAATTTTAGGATTGTTTTTTCTATTTCTGTGAGGGGATGACATTGGAATTTTGATGGCGATTGCATTAAATGTGTAGATTGCTTTGGGTAAGATTGCCATTTTCACAATATTGATTCTTCCAATCCAAGAACAAGGGCTATCTTTCCATTTCCTAGTGTCTTCTGCAATTTCTATTTTCAGTGTTTTAAAGTTTTCTTTGTAGAGGTTCTTAACTTCCTTGGTTAGGTTTATTCCAAGGTACTGTTTTTTATGCAATTGCGAATGGGGGCGATTCTCTGATTTCATTCTCTGTGTTTTGTTAGCATATAGAAAGGCTACTGATTTATCTGTGTTTATTTTCTATTCTACATTGCCACAAGTACTTATCAGCTCTAACAGTTTGCTGGTAGAGTCTTTAGGGTCCTTTATATATAGAATCATATCATCTGCAAATAATGATAACTTGATCTCTTCCTTTCCAATTTGTATCCCTTTTATGTGTGTCTCTTACCTTATTGTTATGGCTAAGACTTCCAGTACTATATTAAATAAAAGTTCGGACAGTGGACACCCTTGTCGTGTTTCTGAAGTTTTTCTCCATTTAGTATTGTGTTGGCTGGGTTTGTCATAAATAGCCTTTATTATGTTGAGATATGTTCCTTCTATTCCAAGTTTCTGTAGACCTTATTTTTTTGTTCATTTTTATTTATTTATTTGAGAGCTACAGACAGAGAAAGAGGCAGATAGAGAGAGAGAGAGAGAGAGAGAGAGAGAGGATGAATGGGCATGCCAGGGCCTCCAGCCACTACAAACAAACTCCAGACATGTGCACCCCCTTGTGCATCTGGCTAACGTGGGTCCTGGGGAATTGAGCCTCGAACTGGGGTCCTTAGGCTTCACAGGCAAGCGCTTAGCTGCTAAGCCATCTCTCCAGCCCTTGATTTCCTTCTTGATTTCTTCAATGATCCATTCATCATTTAGTAGTGTATTGTTTAGTTTCTATGATTTTGTATATGCTCTATAGCTTTTCTTGCTATTGATTTGTAGCTTAATCCCATTGTGATCAGAGTGCAAGGACTTTCAATTTTTCTGTATTCATTAAAATTTGCTTTGTAAGCCGGGCGTGGTGGCACACGCCTTTAATCCCAGCACTCGGGAGGCAGAGGTAGGAGGATCTCAGTGAGTTTGAGGCTACCCTGAGACGCTATAGTGAATTCCGGGTCAGCCTGGGCCAGAGTGAGACCCTACCTCGAAAAACCAAAAAAAAAAAAAAAAAAAAAAATTGCTTTGTGTCTTAATATATGGTTTATTTTAGAGAATGTTCTATGTGTTGCTGAAAAGAATGTGTCTTAGGAGCTCATCTCATCCTCCTAGCTCACTGACACTGTTTTGGCCTCCTTTCCATTCCCTGACCACACCAGGTTGTCTCCTGGCTAGGCTGCAGCCTGGGTAGCTATGCCCCAGGTGTCCTCACTTGCTGCTTCCCTCTTTAGCTTCCCTCTGAAGTCATACTCAGTAAGATCCTCATATTCCCTTTCCTTCCTGTATTTTTTGTATTTTGAAGCAGCTGTCACTAATATATTACTTTGACACCACTAAATGTAAACTTCTGAAAATCATATTTTTGTTATATTCTTTTTTTGTTTATTTTAAGAGTAACAGACAGAGAGAAAGAGGCAGATATATATAGAGAGAATGGGCGCGCCAGGGCCTCCAGCCACTGCAAACGAACTCCAGACGCATGCGCCCCCTTGTGCATCTGGCTAATGTGGGTCCTGGGGAATGGAGCCTTGAACTGGGGTCCTTAGACTTCACAGGCAGGTGCTTAACTGCTAAGCCATCTCTCCAGCCCTTGTTATATTCTTTTTAAAAAATTATTTATTTGAGAGAGACAGTATTATATATATAATACACACACACATATACATACATACATACATGCATACATACATACATACATACAGAGAGAATGAATGAATGAGTGAATGAATGAATATGGGCATACCAGGGCCTCTAGCCACTGCAAACAAACTCACATGTGCTACTTTGTGCATCTGGCTTACTTGGGCACTGGGGAATTGAACCTTAATCCTTAGGCTTTGCAGGCAAACAGCTTAATCGTTAAGCCACTGTTATATTCTTTATTACAATAGTTCCTAGATGAATTATGTGTTTCAGACACTCATAATTGCTGAATGAATGAGGACATTGTTTGCTGTAAATATTATTGTCTACTTTTTGGATATTCAGGAAAGAACCTTTTCCCCTCCCAGATTTTATTATGAGAAAAAGCTATGCTTTTTTCTGAACTGTTGGTGTATTTTTGTTTTAGGAACTCTGAAGTTTATAATTTGTATCATTTTTGCTGTGACTCCTTAGCAAGTTCTAAATGTACTTTGTTGTTCTGGGTGTAACATTTGCTGATGTGTTGTACATAAACTTTGACTGTGCTTTATCTAATAGTAATTATTTTTCCTGATTTTTTATATATATATATACACACACACACACACACATACATACATACATACACACACATACACACACACACACACACACACATATATATGTATTAAAATTATCTCCTATAGGATCTGGATTACATGTGGTCATTTCTCTAAGTCACTTTAAGTCATTTTTTCCCAAACAAGTGGTATACAAATCACTGAAAATTCTGTTGATTTTCTTCCCCAGGGAAGTACAGTGAATATGAACCTTATGGGATGGCTGTACTCTAAGATTGAAGCTTTCTTGGGTTCAGCTGGTCACGTGACCCTTGGAATGACACTTCTGATTGGTGAGTGAATCTTTGTGTCCCATGTCCTGTCTCTTCTGAAGGCTTGTCTGAGGTGTTGTGCCAGAGAAGAAAGTACACAAATTCAGTGTCAGCCATTTTGGTTATGATGTCACCTCTACAATTCACTAGCTCTTGCCATCTCTCCAGCCCTCTTTTGCCTAGTTAGAAGTAGCTGTTATCTGTCCTGTTTGTACTTGAATTTCCACATTTTTAAAATGGAAGATCTTATCCTTCTTGAAGTCTGCCTCAGTATTGTATCTTAGGTGTTCAGAGAGATTGTATTTGTGAAACCTGAAATCAGCCAGGGACTGTACCATGGAAAGTCACCGTGATCTATAGCAGAGGAGGGGTTGCTTCCTTTTGGTCAAATTCAGCCAGAATGCCTAGAGAGCTTGGGCTTCCTGGGAGTCAGCTAAAGTATTCTGTGGTTGAAAATTCACTAGTTGGAAGCCAGGAGCCCTGGTTCATTCTGTGTTGTCTATAATTAGTTTTGTCATTTCAAATAAGAATGTTAGCCTGTGTCTCAGGTTTCTGTAAAATTCTGGATTTCTGATGAACACTTTGTCTGTCTTGTTTCTAAATTTGCTTAGCCAGAGCCCCATGGTGACAGATGTTAGGTGGGTCCTGAAAAGGTATGAAGCTTTCTGGATTCACTTGTTTGGTGTTTTTCTCTCAGAGTCTGTGTAACAGTGCCATGGTGTACAGATGGCTTTCCACGGTGCACAGACCTATGGCATGGTGGTATGAAAGCCTTGGATTCAGTTCTGTGTATCTTTTTATTCCTTCTAATTCCTCAGTACAGGAAGCCTGGTTAAGAGGACTGGAAGGAGGGCTGGAGAGGTGGCTTAGCAGTTAAGGTACTTGCCTATGGTGCCTAATGAATGAGGTTTGATTCCCCAGAACCCACATAAGCCAGATGCACATGATGGTGCATGCATCTGGAGTTTGTTTCCAGTGGCTAGAGGCTTTGGCATGCCAATTCTTTCTCTAATAAATAAAAAAAAAAACCATATGTGTGTGTGTGTGTGTGTGTGTGTATGTACAAAAATTTAAAAGAACTGGAAGGATAATCTCAACAGAAAACAAACATATCTAAACCTTCTTCCCTATTCTAGACTCTCCCTCTAAAACCCTTTTTTCTTAATTAAACTTATATAAGCCAGGTGTGAACCACACTTGGGCACTCTGGGAGGCTATGGTGGGAGGATTGCCATGAGTTCAAGGCCAGCCTGGGATGGATTGAAGCCCTACCTCAAAAAATAAAAATTCTTGCCAGGTGTGTTGATGTATGCCTTTAATCCCAACACTTGGGAGGCAGAGGTAGGAGGATAACTGTGAGTTCAAGGCCATCCTAAAACCACAGAGTGAATTCTAGGTTGGCCTGAGCTATATAGTGAGATGCTACCACAAAAAAAAAAAAAAAAAATCTCACCTTTAATGTTCTTCAGTGTTCCATTTAGTCTCCCCCATATGAAGAATTTTAGAACGTGAAGGAATTTCGAAACTAGAAAAGAGTTGCCATCCCTACACAAAGCTTCCTTGGACAGGGAATTGAAGCCTAGAAAGGTCAAACTCTGTTTCCAAGGTCATTCTTGTCATTGCCAGCCATGGGACCCATGCTTGCTTGCTTTCATTTCAGCTAGACCATAGGAAGTTCTCCAGTTAAGGGTTCATTTATTAAGCACCTCTCTAACATTTTTCTTGAGGCATGTTGTTTAGGTTGACTATCTTGACTTACTGTGATGTGTTGAGATCTTTGTCAGTGAGAGGTCTCAGCAGTGGATGCGTAGTCTGAATACCTGGAGGACCAGTTTGCTAGCTAGTCTTCTGCTTTCCTCAGTGTCTTTGATTATTTTGTTCTAGTCTTTTCCTTCATATCTCCAGACTGCTAATGGGAAGTAATATAGTAAAATGACTCCTGCTTGTTGAGTATCTGCCTCATGCTGTTCCTCTTCTGTCCGGGTTTGGCAGTTTTAGACTTGCCTTATTCCATGACATTAAATGCCTTCCCTTGCTGGGGGCCACAGTACTGCTCTTTATGAAGTGTGCTGCTCTCTCAGGAGCTTCTGGTCTAAATCCTCTTTAAAATCTCTTTTCTTTATTTAGGGGGCATAACTTGTATTTTCTCACTAATTTGTGCCTTGGCCCTTGCTTATTTGGATCTGAGAGCAGAGAGAATTCTTCATAAGGAGCAAGGAAAAACAGGTAAGTCTGAGGGGAAAAAAAAAAAAACAGTGGCTTTTGGAAGATCATTTACAGTGACAGAATCCTAGTACAATGTTGTACATTTCATGGGGCTGAATACATGTTTTTTTTTTTTTTTTTTAGATCCATTTCCACTTACATTTATTTGATACGTTTTCCCCTTTACATTCTTTTTTTTAAATTTTTTTGTTCAATTTTATTTATTTGAGTGTGACAGAGAGAGAAAGACACAGAAAGAGAGAGAGAGGGAGAGGGAGAGGGAGAGAGAATGGGCATGCCAGGGCTTCCAGCCACTGCTAATGAACTCCAGACGCGTGCGCCCCCTTGTGCATCTGGCTAACGTGGGTCCTGGGGAATCGAGCCTCGAACCGGGGTCCTTAGGCTTCACAGGCAAGTGCTTAACTGCTAAGCCATTTCTCTAGCCCCCCTTTACATTCTTAATAGTACTTGTGTATTAGTAAACTGATTGTGGTTCTTGGATAAGGAAGTGGGAAGGAAGATACCATTGATAGCTTCTGTTTCTTATGTCTTGTTATCTCATTGATGCTGTTTGTGAAACTTTGTAAAACAGGATTTTTAAAACTGAGTTGTAAGACTAATTATGTGAATAGAAAATGTTCTTGATTATAGGTGAAAGCTCCTTAGATACATAAAATTAAATGCTTACCCTTTCTTCTAAGGTGAAGTTATTAAATTAATGGACATAAAGGACTTCTCCTTGCCCCTGTGGCTGGTATTTGTCATCTGTGTCTGCTATTATGTTGCAGTGTTCCCTTTTATTGGACTTGGGAAGTGAGTATTCTCTATGTATTCTACTCTTCTTGGCTAAATTTTAATGAGAGCTCAGTCACATAAGTGGGCATGCCTTTTTTGGTTAATGTTGCTACGGTTTATCTTACACAGGGATGATTTATATCCTGGGATACAGTGGGCTTTCTTTGTTTAAGGGTTGGCATTATGCTAGTACTTCCATTATTCCTTTGAAGGAATACCTGTGAACAGGTTTTTGATTCATACAAACTAATTATACTGCTTTGTGGGCTGGTACAGTTTTATAAAAATTACTTTTCTCCTCAAGTAGGAGGCTTTTTTTTATTTAAGGAGGTAGGGTCTCCCTGTAGCCACAGGCTGACCTGGAACTTAATCGATTCAGGCTAGTCTGACTCAGAGTGCCACCTAGGTCTGAACTCCAATAGTGCTGATTAAAGGCTTAAGCCTCATGGTTTAGGTTATATATGCCAATTGCTTTGTACTACATTTTGCATTGGCTTACATGGGTAGCAGGAGCCATTGACCACTGAGTATCTCCCCAGCCTCTTAGAGCAGACTTCTTCTTGCTTTGTCTTCTACACAGAGCAATGTGATGATGCGAGTGTGTCTGTGGGGTGTATTTTATATCTTTATAAAAGGTGTAGTGTGATGCGTGTGCCATGTGCATGTGCAGCTGTGGCACCCTGTGAACATGGACACTGGAGGCCGGAGGAGAATGGCAGGAGTCCCCCTCCATTGCTCATCTACTTGTCTCCTTAAGATGGATTCTCTTCACTGATTCTGGAGCCATTTCATGAGCCCCCACGATTCTCCTATCTCTGGTACCCACAGCACTGGGTTTTCAGATGTGTGTGGCCATACTACCCAGCTGTCTTTATAACTTTATATTTATGCTATAATTTAAAATAATTTGAGACAAGAATTCTATGATGTCATAAAAGATCTATTCAGTCCTGTTTTTTTTTAAATTTTTTTTTTTATTTATTTGAGTGTGACAGAGAGAGAAAGACACAGAAAGAGAGAGAGAGGGAGAGGGAGAGGGAGAGAGAATGGGCATGCCAGGGCTTCCAGCCACTGCTAATGAACTCCAGACGCGTGCGCCCCCTTGTGCATCTGGCTAACGTGGGTCCTGGGGAATCGAGCCTCGAACCGGGGGTCCTTAGGCTTCACAGGCAAGTGCTTAACTGCTAAGCCATTTCTCTAGCCCCCCTTTACATTCTTAATAGTACTTGTGTATTAGTAAACTGATTGTGGTTCTTGGATAAGGAAGTGGGAAGGAAGATACCATTGATAGCTTCTGTTTCTTATGTCTTGTTATCTCATTGATGCTGTTTGTGAAACTTTGTAAAACAGGATTTTTAAAACTGAGTTGTAAGACTAATTATGTGAATAGAAAATGTTCTTGATTATAGGTGAAAGCTCCTTAGATACATAAAATTAAATGCTTACCCTTTCTTCTAAGGTGAAGTTATTAAATTAATGGACATAAAGGACTTCTCCTTGCCCCTGTGGCTGGTATTTGTCATCTGTGTCTGCTATTATGTTGCAGTGTTCCCTTTTATTGGACTTGGGAAGTGAGTATTCTCTATGTATTCTACTCTTCTTGGCTAAATTTTAATGAGAGCTCAGTCACATAAGTGGGCATGCCTTTTTTGGTTAATGTTGCTACGGTTTATCTTACACAGGGATGATTTATATCCTGGGATACAGTGGGCTTTCTTTGTTTAAGGGTTGGCATTATGCTAGTACTTCCATTATTCCTTTGAAGGAATACCTGGGAACAGGTTTTGATTCATAATACTAATGTATACTTGCTTTGGGCTGGTACTGTTTTTTAAAAATTACTTTTCCTCAGTAGGAGGCTTTTTTTTTTAAGGTAGGTAGGGTCTCCCTGTAGCCCAGGCTGACCTGGAACTTAATCTGTAGTCCAGGCTGGTCTTGAACTCAGAGTGATCCTCCTACCTCTGCCTCCAAAGTGCTGGGATTAAAGGCTTATGCCATGCCTGGTTTAGGAGGCTTCTTCTTGCCAATTGAAATGGTATGTGGTACACTGTCCATTCGCTAGAACTGTAATTCTCCAGACTTAAGATTTGGGTTCAAAGCAGATTCTTTTTGTTCTGTATTTTTCTTTATTTACATACACGTGTGTGTATATATGTGTGCCAGGGTCTCTTGCTGCTACAAATGAATGCCAAATGCTTGTGCTACATTTTGCATTGGCTTACATGGGTAGCAGGAGCCATTGACCACTGAGTATCTCCCCAGCCTCTTAGAGCAGACTTCTTCTTGCTTTGTCTTCTACACAGAGCAATGTGATGATGCGAGTGTGTCTGTGGGGTGTATTTTATATCTTTATAAAAGGTGTAGTGTGATGCGTGTGCCATGTGCATGTGCAGCTGTGGCACCCTGTGAACATGGACACTGGAGGCCGGAGGAGAATGGCAGGAGTCCCCCTCCATTGCTCATCTACTTGTCTCCTTAAGATGGATTCTCTTCACTGATTCTGGAGCCATTTCATGAGCCCCCACGATTCTCCTATCTCTGGTACCCACAGCACTGGGTTTTCAGATGTGTGTGGCCATACTACCCAGCTGTCTTTATAACTTTATATTTATGCTATAATTTAAAATAATTTGAGACAAGAATTCTATGATGTCATAAAAGATCTATTCAGTCCTGTTTTTTTTTTAAATTTTTTTTGTTTATTTTATTTATTTATTTGAGAGCGACAGACAGAGAGAGAAAGAGGCAGAGAGAGAGAGAAAGAAAAGAGGCAGAGAGAGACAGGGCCTCCAGCCACTGCAAACGAACTCTAGACGCGTGTGCCACCTTGTGCATCTGGCTAACGTGGGTCCTGGGGAATCAAGCCTTGAACCGGGGTCCTTAGGCTTCACAGGCAAGCGCTTAACCGCTAAGCCATCTCTCCAGCCCTTCAGTCCTGTTTTTAAGCAGAAGTAACCTTAATTCCTGATTGTAATATATTTGATTTTCCAAAAATTTGTGTCTGACCATAGCTTAGTCAGTGAAGTATTTGTAGTAATACTTAAGCTTTAGTAAATTGCTTTAAGATGGATATCAACTAAGGTGGGAAAATAGTACTAAGAAAGAGAAGTCTGGGGAGATGACTCATTTGGTAAAGTACTTGTCTCACAAGCAAAGACCAAAGTTCATTCCCTGGTTCCCATGCAGAATGCCTTGTATGGTGGTCTGTGTAAGTAATTGCAGCAGTGAGAGGTGGAGCCTAGAGGACCCCTGAGGCTCTCTAACAAGCTAGTCTAGCCTAGTTGGTGAGTTCCAAGCCAATGAGTAGACATTGTCCATGAAGATGACACCCAAGGTTGTTCTTTGGCCTTCACACGCATCTGCACACACATAGCATACGCAAGTGCACACCATACACAGACACAAAGTTCACCTAACTTTAGAGTTACTTTTATTAATCTTTATTTTGCCTCCTTGTTTCTTGAAAATACAGTAATTCTAATACACACAACTTTTCTTTTTAATTTTAGGGTTTTCTTTATAGAAAAATTTGGATTTACTTCCCAGGCTGCAAGTGCAATTAACAGGTACTTCCTTAATTCTGTAAGTGCCCATTGCATACAATATATGGGTCCTTAGAACTAAAGAACATGCTCTAAGAAGCAAAACAGGTGTATGTGACCACATCCCCAGTGTGAAACTAACACAGAGGACTTTATTCCCAAGGGGCTGTCTTGTACTAATAGAAAGCCAAAGAATTTTGAACTACTCTCTCTCTCTTTTTTTTTTTTTTTTTAATTTCTGGGGACCATTTTAGAAGAATACTAGACTGAATTAGTTAGAATCTTCTTTACCTAAAGTCTTTAGGGAATTTTTTGAAACTTCTCTTTAGCTGTATTGTATTTTATTAACCACTGGCATGCTCTCTGGGCAGTGTTGTGTATGTCATATCAGCTCCCATGTCCCCCGTGTTTGGGCTCTTGGTGGACAAAACAGGGAAGAACATCATCTGGGTTCTGTGTGCTGTGGCCACCACCCTCGTGTCCCACATGATGCTGGCCTTCACCCTGTGGAATCCGTGGATTGCTATGGTAATGGCTGCTCATGGCTGGGGGCTGTTCAGGGCTTCAAAGCAACATGTCAGAGGGTAGGGCCTTGGCAGTGGGAGAAAGTAACTTGACTTGAATTTTGACAAAGTAAATATTTTTAAAGTATAATTATGAATTACTCATTCATGAGGTTTCTTTTTTATTTTCATTTGGCTTAATAATGCAGTCTCCATACTAAAGAAGAATTTGAAATAAAATAGACTTATGAAAGCCAGACTACTGATTATTTCCATTTATTTTTCTGAACTTCATTAAAAGAAGTCATTCATCAAAAATGAAAATGTTTTTGTGTCCAGTATAAATTATTTTGTCTTTGAATCTAAATAGGTTAACAAGTGATATTAGATTCATCAAGTTTTTGTTGTCTTCATTGTGTAAGTTTGCATTTTCTAAGGGCTCATTAAAGGCACTTTTTTTTTTTTTTTGAGGTAGGGTCTCACTCTAGCCCAGGCTGACCTGGAATTCACTATGTAGTCTCAGGCTGGCCTTGAACTCACAGTGATCCTCCTACCTCTCTGCCTCCCAAGTGCTGGGATTAAAGGTGTCTGCCATCACACCCAGCTTAAAGGCACATCTTGAGCATAAATATTGATGCACTGGGTGAGCATTTCCACAAAGCATACATGGACACCCAGGTTCTAGGAGCAGAGAAGCTGCAGCAGGGGCTTTGATAGCTGTTTCAAAGCTTCTCCAGTAACCTTCTACCCATTTCTTCCTGTAACTTCACCACTTAACATATGTGTCCATTTTTCTTGCCAATCAATCATTTATTTGAATTCAAACCAAATTGTTTTTGTTCTATTTTGAGACAGGCTATCACTAATTTTCTGTGTAGTCCAGGCTGGCCTAGAACTCATGATCCTCCTGCCTCAGCTTCCTGAGTGCTGGGTTTATAAGTGTGCAACAGCATATTTGGCAAGTTTCTGAACTGAAGAAGAGGCAGTGTCTGCCTGTCCAGAAAGCAGTGGCTCTTTGCTTTACTTTCCAGTTGAGTGTTGGCTTATAGGCGGGGGAGTGGACTAAAGGCATTATGCCTTCATTGCTTAATTTGCAGTTCCTAAGAAACAGTAGAAAGTTAGCTTGCCTAAAACTTTGTAAGACCTTTTCTGCAAATTAGCTCTGCTCGGGCTGTGACTTGCGCCTTGGCCAGTTATATGTGCTTATAACAAGTAAAAATGATGATTATAGTGTGATAATATATATCTTGTCACTCAAGTGTCCTGAAAGAAGCCCAAGGCTTTCTTTTTCTTATGTATTGGATTTTTATCTAGTCAGTAAAACTTGTTTTTGAATATTCATGTGTTAGCCATTGTGTCATGACTACTTACTTGCATTAAAGGAAGAAAATCACCTCAGCCAGTAAGACACCATTATCTTTCTTTCTTGCTGTCTATAGTGTCTCCTGGGACTCTCCTATTCACTGCTTGCCTGTGCTTTGTGGCCCATGGTGGCATTTGTAGTTCCTGAACATCAGCTGGGAACTGCATATGGCTTGTAAGTATAGTGTTAGCACCAAGGATCATATTACTGCTCCCTGCTATGTCAATTATAAATCCCTGAAGCTTTGAACCTGGAGGTAACTAGAAAAGTCAGATGATCTTTTAAAAGTACTGCTGTGGAGTGTTAGGTAGCTTTCCATAATTTTGGCTAAATAAGTGATCAAAACAGCCCAGGGGAGGAAGGATTTATTTTAGCTACTGGTTTTGGAGATTTCTGTCTAGTCCTTGATTCCATTGACTGTGGGTCCATGGTGAGGCCATTATGGTGCCAGCAGAAACAGAATGTCCACACTGAGGACTTTCTCCTTTTCTTCCTCCTCTTCTCCCTGTGCTGTGAGCCTAAGGAATTGTACTCCTCACCTCAGGACTTCCCTGCTTAGTCATTCCTTTCTGGAAGTAGCCTCACAGACATCCCCAGAGGTGTACTTTACTAGTCTCCTAGGCACTTCTCAGTCCAAAATGTTGTCAGTCAGAGTTTACCATCAAACATGGCAGCATAGGAGCTTCTAGCCTCCAGCAGGAGAGATGGAGATAAGTAGCCCAGAAGAGGTGATTGCTGAAATTAGCATTCTTTGTGATTTTAGCTGACTGCTTCTCAGTGAGACATTGAATACTATCCCTGGCCTGAAAGTGTCAGCTTCCCCTGTGGTTGGTATTGAGGACTCCTGTCTTCTGTAGGAATGCCCTGAGCACTTCACTGGCATTATACCATCGAGTAGCAGAAACAGTCGTGTGAAACCAAAACCTACCTATGTCATCCTTGATGAAAACATCCCAGACCAGTAGCATGTGCTTTACAGGTGCTAGTATCAGTATTGAAGTATTAGTCTGTCAAGACTTGAAAATGAAATGTGCTGTTATATTTCCTAAATTCTAGCATGCAGTCCATTCAGAACCTTGGGCTGGCCATCATTTCCATCATTGCTGGCATGATACTAGATACTTGGGGATACTTGTTTCTAGAAGTTTTCTTCATTGCCTGTGTTTCTTGTGAGTATGCCATGTGACAACATTTAGTGTCTTTTAATGTATAACACAATGCTCTCATTTTTACCTTGAGGTTTTACCACATTAATTTAAAGAGAATTGAACACTGTGTCTCATGATGTAAGGGAAAAAACAAGGCTCTGACTTTAGAGGTCTTCCTGGCTCTGGGCTTCTGGGAATGTTTAATTGTTCACTCATTTCATTTGTTAGGGGCACATAGTATCTTCAGATCTAGAATCCCTGAAGGGCTGCTTATGCTTAGTGTTCTGTAAACTGCCAGGATTTCTGTGGAAGAGGAGCGAAGAGGAGAGGAGGGGTCAGGACTGGCTTGGGCTGAGCTGGCTGTTTCCTGGAGGCTGAGCTGGCTGTTTGTCTGGCTCTGCTATCCCTGGACTCAGAAGCAGAACTTATTGTCAAAAAAATACTGTGGCATTTACTATTAGTGCTTTTAGAAAACAAATGTATAGTGTTTTCAAGTGCCACAAAGGTTTGATTTTTATCTGGACTTTGGTTTGTAGTTATAATTACATGGGAAGGCCTTTTAAGGGCCCTTTGTTTTTTCTATTCCTAGTGTCACTGTTATCTGTGGTCTTGCTTTACTGGGTGAACTGTGCTCAAGGTAAGAAGTTCTGATATTATCTTCTGCAGCTGCAGTGGACCATGGGTGGGGTCCCTGGGTTTTCTGCAATCCTTGATGGGGGCCAGTGTTTTAGTACATGTATCAGTGCTTCCCTGTCACAGTGATGGGAGCAGGTGCATTTATAATTGTGTTTTTTGGACCCTCATATTTATTAAAATTGCTGTTAACATGTTTCCATCTTCTAGTCAAATTAGTGTCAGCTATATGATGGTAATAGTAATTATAATACTTAACAATAAAAATAATCAGCTGTTGCTCTGTTCACAAAACCCTTAAATCCTTCATGTATTTTTGTCTTCTTTTTAAGAAAATAAGAAATGAATTTATAGCCACCATTTGCATTTTCAGGTTGAAAGTGTTTGGTTGAAAATTAAAAATGATGGATTTTTCATTAGTTCACACCACCATGTGCATGAGTGCTTTTTGTTGCCCTTGATAAGATTTAATGTTGCCCTTATTCTCCAGCCACTTGCTCCTAAAGTACAGTGGATTCTTTTTTTCTTTTTTCTTTTTTTTAAATTTAGAGAGAGAGAATCTGCATACCAGGGCCTCAGCCATTGCAATCGAATTCCAGATGCTTGTGCCACCTAGTGGGCGTGTGCAACCTTTTGCTTGCCTTACCTTTGTGCATCTGGTTTACATGGGATCTGGAGAGTTGAATCTAGGTCCTTAGGCTTTGCAGGAAGTGCCTTAACTGCTGAGCCATCTCTTGAGCCTGGCAGTGGATTCTTAATTGTGTGATACACGTGCTCTTTAAGTAAAGTTAGGCCATTTCCTGTCACTTCTCTTAATTTTCACTGCTACTGAATAGTAGCATTGTTCCAGTGACAAAATGTGAAAGAGTACTTGATTCTAAACTTGAAAGATGAATTTTTTTTTTTTTCCAGGGTAGGGTCTTACTCTAGCTCAGGCTGACCTGGAATTCACTATGTAGTCTCAGGGTGGCCTTGAACTCATGGCAGTCCTCCTATCTCTGCCTCAGAAGTGCTAGGATTAAAGGTATGCACCACCATGCCCGGCTGAAAGTCCAAATTTTAAGGATATTCATTTATATCGTCATGTGAATATTCTGCCTTTCCTCATCTTTCATAGCTTTTTATTTGAGGTGTATCTGTGTGGCTGAATTTTACTTATTCATATTACTTACATGGAAAGATTTCTTTGTTTCTTTGTATTTTAGGTGGGAATCTAAATTATTCTGCAAAACAAAGGGAAGAAATAAAACTCTCTCATACTGAGTAAGTATTACCTGAACACACACACACACACACACACACACACACACACACACTCATAAAATCTTGTTTGAGAATTTCAAAAGATGAATATCCCAGAGAGAGGGCTTAGCTGTTAAAGGTGCTTGCCTGCAAAGCCTAAGGACCTGGGTCCGATTCCCTAGTACCATGTAAAGTCTGCACAAAGTGGTGCATGCATCTGGTGTTCATTTGCAGTGGCTGGAGGCCCTGGTAAGTCCATTCTCTCTCTTTCTCTTCTCTCTGTCTGCTTGCAAATAAATTAAAAAAATATTTTTTAAAAAGATGAATATTGAGGTTTAAAATGTAAGAATGAAAAAGACCTGGACTGGGCTGGAGGGATGGCTTAGTGGCTAAGGCATTTGCCTGCAAAGCCAAAGGATCCAGGTTCTATTCCCCAGGACCCACGTTAGCCAGATACACAAGGGGTTGCACACGTCTGGAGTTCATTTGCAGTGGCTGGAGGCGCTGGCACATCCATTTTCTCTCTCTTTCTCTTCCTCTTTCTCTGTCAAATAAATAAATAAAATGTTAAAAAAAAAAAAAAAGACTTGGACTGATGCTGCTGTCTGCTACACTGAGCTTGGAGGACCCAGAGTTAATGGAAGAAAAGCCTTCTCTAGTCTCCCATGCTGGGTTTCATCCTGTTCTTCTCTTGGAAGTTTTCTTTCTTTTTTTTTTTTTTTTTTTAGTAGTTGAAGTACCTTTCATCTTGTCGTAGTATCATTATGCTGTTCAGTTTTCTCAGACTCATTTGGGACAGATTCAAGTGCGTAATGAAGTGTTTAAATTATTTTTCTCTATAAATGCATGCTAAAACACAATAGTAATTGTATTGTTATTTATGGCTTTTTAGACATCAAAATTTTATTTGTAAATATAAGATGATTATGAGTTTTGTGACTTTTGAATGGGCTGAAGTCTGGTAGGTTGTATTTTTAAAATATATTTTTATTTATTTTATATAGAGAGAAAGAAAGGCAGAAGCAGATAGAGAATGGGTGTCCCAGGGCTTCTAGCCACTGCAAACGAGCTCCAGATGCATGTGCCACCTTGTGTGTCTGGGGGAATTGAACCTGGGTCCTTAGGCTTTGCAGGCAGGCAAGTGCCTTAACCACTAAGCCGTCTCTCCAGGCCTGGCTGCATTTTTTCTTTTACTTTTTTGAGACAGGGCATTGGTTTTGGCCATGTCTAGTATACTTTTACTATAATTCTCCTTCTGGAAACCTTTATTTATTTTTTGAAAATATTTTTGTGAATTTATTTTCAAGGAGAGAGAAAAAAAAGAGGAAAAGAAGGAGAGGGAGAGAAAGAGAAAGAATGAGAATGAGAATGGTTGGTTGATCCAGGGCATCTTGCCAGTGCAAACTGACTCCAGATGCATGTACTACTTATTTGCTTGCTTGCTTGTTTATTTATTTGATGTAGGGTCTCTAGCCCAGGCTGGCCTTGAAGTCCAGGGACCATCCTTCTTCTGACTCCTGAGTGCTGGAATCAAACGCAGGCACAATTTTGTGCATCTAGCTTTACATAGGTATTGGGGAATCTAACCTAGGCTGGTAGGCTTTGTGAGCAAGTGCCTTCAAATACCAAGCCATCCCTCCAACCCATAGAAATCTTGTTTAAAAAAAAAGTTTTTATTTATTCATTTGCAGGCAAGGAGGGAGGGAGAGAGGAAGTATGTGTGTATGGGTGTGCCAGGACCTCTTGCCACTATAAACAAACTCCAGATGCATGTGCAACTTTGTGTATCTGGCTTTACATGAGTATGGGGAACTGAACCCAGACTGGTAGGCTTTCATAGCAAATACCTGTATCACTGTATCACTGTATCTCAGAAATCTTAAAAGAATCAAAACTATTGTGAACTGAAAAAATAGTTGTATGATCTTGTTTTTTATGTTAAAAAATTGGAAGTAACTTAAATGTGTCAATGTTGGGAAATGTCTAAATATGTTATGTCATATCCCTGTAATATGTTGTGAAAATTATGTTTTGGAAAGGCTTTTGATGTCATAGGTACTTCATATAATGTATGTGCAATAAGTAAAAAATAACGATGAAATATAGCACCTTAATTTTGCTCAAGAAATGTGTCAGTGTGCTTGTGTCTTAAATCTGTCTGTCTTGTGTAGTAGACAAAATACCAACATGAATGACCCCCAGTTAATAATAGTTCCATTTTAATGGCACAGTTGTAGTTTAGATTGTCTTTTGTTCCATATTTTCAGCATTGATCCTCTATTGTTTGTGCAAAGAAAAATTAAAAAATTATCTACAAAAACATATGGTACAATATTTGCTACTACATGTCTTACAGTATTATGGGTTTTGTTTTGTATACCACGTGGGCTTCCTAATTTCTTCTTTTTGATAATTTACTGCATTATGTTTTTCAGGTAAGACCTTGAAATGACTGAGTCATGAGAATGGGCAACATGTACTGCTGACTTGAAAACCTCCACAAACTTTCTTTGTTTTCTTTTCTTTTTTTTAAAGAATTTACAGTCCATATAAAATAAACAGAGTGCAAAGTATATTTATATTTTAAAATTGTGCTCATGCATATATTTTATCATGTGTTTTTTTGTACTGTGTGTTGCTGAAGAATTCTAGACAAGTGAAGAGTGGACAGTTTAGAAAATTGGCCTGAAACATTCAGGTGGTTTCATGAAGGACAGACATTTTGATGGAAAACACTGTTTCTTGTGTTGAAATAATTTTCAGCAAGTGTATCTTAGGCATGTAGTCTTTTCTTTGTATTGTAGCAGGGAACAAACTGTCGAAGAGTAGAGGGTTTTATGCAGACAAAATCAGTCATGGCATGTTAATTACAGGCTTTCACTGTGTTAGAGTGATGGGATGTTTTCATAGTGACTACTAGTCAATCATGTAGAGGGTTGTTATATACAGAGTAACTGATGGCATGGTGTAAGTATTCCCTGTGTCAGAGAGGGTGATGGTATAGTGACCACTAGCAGATTGTGCTCCACTGTCGTTAATGAGGATCGCTGAGCAGTGGCCCTGCGGAGTTGATCTCTGTCACTTAGGGACAATTTATAGTATAAACTTTCTGAAAGTTTTTTTTTCTCTTAAGGACAACTTAACTAAAAAGTGTTCTTCAATTTATAATAATGGTTACTTACCTATATGGATAAATAAAAACACTGAACAAGGTATACTTGATGCTTTCTTTTGATTTTCCAAACATTACAACACTGATTTCAACAATTTTGAAAGATAAGGACAGTGTGTCTGGTTAGTCATTGAAAGATTGTAGGCATAAGTTTTCTTTAGGGTAGGACTTATATCTTTTCTTTTTAATCTTTATTTTTTTTAACTTTAAAAAAATATTTTATTTTTCTTATTTGTTTGAGAGAGGGAAAGATGGAGAGAGAGAGAAAGAGAGAGAGAGAGAAAGAGAGAGAGAGAGAATGGGTGTGCCAGGGCTTCCAGCCACTGCCAACGAACTCTAGATGCATGTGCCACCTTGTGCTTCTGGCTTATGTGGGTCCTGGGGAATCGAACTGAGGTCGTTTAGCTTTGCAGGCAAGCGCCTTACCCACTAAGCCATCTCTCCAGCCCTTTCTAAACTTTTTAATTGATAATTTTTATACTTGTACTAATGTGTTTTGATCATAACTCCCACCAATGTCTTCATTTGTTTCCTTTCTCTCATTTCCCTTCCACTGGATCCTGTCATTTTTCCATCTAGTTCCTTCTGTCCACTTGTCTATTGCCCTTCTCCATCGTCTTAACTAATGATAGAGTGTTGTTGGGCCCAATAGCTGCTGTGTGGTCACGAATGTAATGACCACTTCATGTCTGAAAGACCAAGTTTCAAAGCATTCCTCCCTATCCTCTGGCTCTTAAATTCTTTCCACCTCCTCTTCTACAGTGTTCTCTGAACCTTGGAGGGTATGATAGAGATGTCTGTCTCATTTAGTGCTGAGCACCCAACAGTCACTTATTCTCAGCACTTTGAGTTTTGAGTCTTCTCAGTAGTCAGCAAGTACAACAAGAACCTTTGCTGGTCACACGTAAGAGCAGCAATAATCCACAGGCAAAGACATAAATACTTAAAAGACAGCTTGATGGGACATTTGTTTTTTTTTTGTCTCATACAAACAAAGTTTCTCTGAAAAATCGCAATCTTTCCAATGGATTGAGCCTTAGCATATGCTATGTTAGTGCTAAGGTTTTCCTGGGCCTGGCTATCTCTGGGCATGCAGATATTTTAGATGGCAAATATTAAACCGTTGTCATAGCTACATGTGCTGTTTGAAGTACATGGCCTGTGTAATAGTGCATGCTTAAAAGGTGTGGAGGGCTAAGAAATCACTTAGCAGTTAAGATGCTGGCCTGCAAAGCCTAAAGACCTGGGTTTAGGTCATATTTCTCTCTCTCTGCTTGAAAATAAATAAAAAAGAATATTTTTTTAAAAAAGATAGGGAGACTTCATTGTCTCCCTAAGAACAACAACAACAAAAGTTGTGGAACAGGTTGGAAGTGCATTCCTTATCTAGAGTAGCTCTATATCCTTTTTTCTGATTGGTAGTCTATTGTGTTGTTACTGACTTGTTGGTTTTAGGCTTTGACTGTAAGTGAGCATTGTAGCCCATGTCCAGTGAGTATGAGCCTCAACTGGGAGGGAGAGCCAGGAAGCTGCTGCTGGAGGGCTGCTCTGGTCCAGCCGTACCCTGGCCTTACGCTGTGCTCCAGCCCCCGAGCTGTTACATGTTTTCCAATGGGTTATGTGCCTCACCCTCTTAAGGGCTTTGTCCACACTGTTACCTTCACTTAGGATATTTCTCCGGTACATTTTTTAACCTGATCACTTAAGGTGATCAACAAAGGTAACAACAGAAAACTCTAGTTCCCAGCACAGTTCCAGACCCTTTAGGTTGTATCCGATTACAAAGTTCTTATGATCTTTGAAACCTCATACTTTTCCTTTTTAACTCTGATTTGTGATGAATTTGTGGTGGGGCTGGAGAGATGGCTCAGTGGTTAAGCCACTTGCCTGCAAAGTCTAAGGACCCAGATTCGATTCCCCAGTACCCACATAAGCCAGATGCTCAAGGTGGGGCGCATGTGTCTGGAGTTCATTTTCAGTGGCTGGAGGCCCGGGCATGCTCATTCTCTATCTGCCTCTTCCTTTCTTTGTCTTCCTCTCTTTCTCAAATAAATAAATATAAATAAATAAGTAAATAAAAAAAATTTAAAAAGAGTTTCTGGTGGTGTAGGTGTTGGGCATGTATCTTTTCCATAGATTGTTAGCTCCAGGAGGGCAGGTACATTGTTTGGTTTGGTATCCAGAGTGCCTAGTACAACATTGGTTTAAAATAAGTATTTTTATTGAATGATACATAAAAATAAGTTGGAAGAACCTGTTTGGAGGATAAGGGTGACATGAACAAAAGAATGTGTTGTGCTTGCTGCTGGGCTGTGTGCCTTTGTCTGAGCACTGGCATTTCTAATCATCCACCAACCCAAGGAACCATTAGACAAATTGATAACCTTGTGAGAAAGTACTGTCCTTATAAGATTTTTATAATAGTCTGTAGGAAAAATTTGTAAGTTTTGGAGATTTTTCTTCTTTTTTCTTTATTGTGGTGGTTTTGCACAGTGCTGAGGTAGAATCCAGGGCAGTATTGTGGCCATGCTAGGCAAGTGCTTCTGTGGTTGATCTATAGCCACAACCAGAAGGTTTGTTAAATGCATTGTGTTAGAGCTGGAGGTATAGTTCATTGGCAGGGAGCTTAGTATGAGTGAGCCCCTACCACAGGTTCAGGCCCCTCCTTCCTTCCCCCCAGCCATGGTTTGTTAGAGAACTTTGACATGGAATAAATACTGATGGCATTTTTACTTGGGTGATCATGATGTTGCCATTTCGTAAAACCATGAAGGATGTGTACATTGATGTCTGGATGATTACTTTTTGACTTATTTACATTTTCCATAATAATTTGTAACAATAGTTTAAAACACACAAAGAACACAGTTCCTGCAGGTTTGAGTCCTACTGTTTGAAGAAAGGGATGGAGGAAGGTAGCAGTGTTCTCCAAAGAACTTTTGGGATATAGGTGGAATTAAACAGGGACATGAGTTACAGTTTGCATTAACAGGAGGAAAATTGCATGTGGAGATTATCAGTGGAGACCAGAGACAGAAGGTGAAGGTGCATCTAGCTTGGGGTCCTGATATTCAGTGGAAGCAAAGAGCTGCCCCAGCTTACTTGCATGCTGGACATGACGTCTGGAGTAGTGGCCTATGCTTAAGCTCCTTGGACTAGCAGTGTTCTGTGTCCCAATGAGGACTCTTGACTTTTAGGCACAAGGTACATGATTCAGTGATTGTAACAGTTTAAAGAGCACTGACTAGGAACTGAAGGTTCAGACAATCTGGGGTCTTAGAAGGTTCCAGAGGAGCTGGTCTTAGGAAGCTCCTAAGGTTCCCAGAGGAGGTGTTCTTTGAGCTGTATTGTATAGAATGGGTAGGTTGATTCATTCAGGCAGAGCAGGAAGGGTGAGCATGAGAAAAGTGAGTGTGAGGAAGAGTCTGCTGGTTAACAAAACTGGAAGTAGCATGGGGAAGTTGAGGCTGAAAGTGTACAAGGCTGATCTCCATATACCTCTTCCTCCTTGTTTAGGATTGTGACCTTTGGAGCTTTGGGAAGGTTTTTTTTTTTTTGAAGTTTTTTTATTTGAGGGAGAGAGGCAGAGAGAGAACTGGCACACCATGTGGAAATGAACACCAGACTCATGCGCCACCTTGTGCATCTGGCTAACATGGGTCCTGGGGAAATCTAGCCTGGGTCCTTAGGCCTCACAGGCAAATGCCTTAACCACTAAGCCATCTCACCATCCCTGGAAGATTTCTTACGCTTGGGATTGAGCAAACATAATATGCATTTCAGGATAACTGGATAACAGTATGAATGGAGTGATTTGAGGGCACAAGGAACACATCTAGAAGGAGAATGATTAACTGGCTGGAGCATGGATCCTGGAGAGGTGACGGGATATGTACTAAGGCAGTCACAGGATGGACAAAGGGACATCTGGTGACGGCTGTCAGGTCCAGCTGATGGAATGTGACCATTTGTGGAATGTGAGATAGGGAAGAGGCCAGAGTAAAGATAACTCCTAGACTTCTGACTTGGATCAACAGTGGTGGTATCCATCATTTGACCACAAAGCCCATGGAAGGCAAGCTGCAGGGAAAGAAGGGATTTTGGCTTTGGCTTTGTGGAGCTTGCATTACCAAGACATTTGTATGACTCATCACCCTGCGTGGACATGAATACAAAGGGTTCAACGTGGAGCAGTGGGTGGCTTCAGAGAGGTTTGGAAGCTACCAGAGAGGCAGTGAGCTGGTGGACAAGTGTAAGGTGAAGAGAGAAGAGTGCCAAGGACTCTGGCCAGGGTCTCACTCTCCCACATAGGCAGCAGGGAAGTGGGAAGGACAATCTGTTTAAGCCAAGGACAGTGGAAGGGAGTAGACAGCAGTGATGAACAGAGGATGGGTTGTGGGACAGGCAGCACTCCGGGGGTAATGATTTGGAGTATGAATTAAAGGTAGAAATTGCAATAAAAAGCGTAGTCCTCCCTTGCAGGAAACTAGGCTATCAAAGAGGAGGCTTCAGAGGCTGCTGCTTTGGTTAATGGGTTAGTGCTCTATAAAGGTCTCTTGCCTAATGTGTTTTTCTATTTGCAGAGTAGAACATTCTCAGACACTGTGACACTTAATTTTCTTGGAGTGACACTTTTTGCTTTGTATTTGTGATTTAAGCACCATAAACATGCCCAGTTACTGCTTCCTTCAAGAATATAAGTTCAATCTGCCTTTCAAATAAATAAATAAAATATTAAAAGAATATAAGTTCAGCTGTTTAGCGTGGAATTCTTTTAGAAGCCATTACCTTGGAAGTAGTTTGATACATTAAAAAAGGGGGGGGGGATGCTGGAGAGATAGCCTAGCAATTAAGGCACTTGTCTGCAAAGCCAAAGGATCCAGGTTAAGTTCCCCGTACCCACATAAGCCAGATGCACAAGGTGGTGCATGCATTTGCAGTTAGTTTGAAGGGGCTAGAGGCCCTGGCGTGCCCATTCTGTGTCATCTATCTATCATGATCTGTCCCTCTCTCAAAGAAATAAATAAAATATTAACCCCCCCCCAAAGTTGGGAAATCAAAATCCTAAAGAGCTGTTAGCTTGTTTTTAGGGAAGTAAGAGGTGTTGAGACTTCATAATATTATAAACCAGGATATGCTTAATTGACACTGTTTTGTGAAGAGTTTCCACCTTTCTTGCCTTCTGTTGAGAAGTATGAATGTTTGCAAGTAGTTTATTTTCTGGAACTGTTTTGAGTTGAAATTGGTGGGTGTTATGTTTGAATCTGAAATGTTCCCTTCCGGCTCATGTTGTGAGTGCTTGGTCTCCAGCTGGGAGCACTAATTTGGGGTGTTTTGGAAACTTTTGAGAGGTGAAACTTAGTTGGAAGAAGATGAATTAGGGGTGATCCTTGGAGGTATACTATCCCAGGCCACTTCGGGTTTCATTCTGTGCTCCCTTGCCTATTGTGAACTGCTCTGCTCCACCATGCCCCACCCAACATGAGGGACTGAACCCTCTGAAACTGTGAGCCAAAATAAGTCCTTTTAAAGTTGTTCTGTCAGGTACTTTGTCATAGCCATGCAAAGGTCACTAATACAGTGGGTGCTAAAACTCACAGCTTGGTCTGGAGAGATGGCTTAGCTGTTGAGGTGCTTACCTGCGAAGCCTAAGGACACAGGTTTGATTACCCAGTACCCACATAAACCAGAGGCACATGGTGGTGCATGTGTCTGGATTATGTTTGCAGTGGCTAGAGGCACTTGTGCACCCATTCTCTCCTCCTCCTTCTCCCTCCTCTCTTATAAAACTTGCAGCTTATGAATTTCATAGAATAATAAACTAGACTGGGCAGGAATCTTAGAAAATCCATATATATTTATTTATTCCACAGTGATTTCTTGGGTACCTTCTTGTTGCTGGGATAAAATACCCGACCAATATCAGTTTAAGGGAAGAAAGATTTTGCCTTATAGTTCCAGGTTAAAGTCCATCCTAGTGAGGAAGGCAGGGTGGAAGGAGCTTGAAGAGCTGGTCATTTCAGTACAGTGAGGAAGCAGAACCCTGCTGCTTGGCCGCCTCTCTTCTTGCACAGTCCAGGACCCCAGCCCATGGAGTGCTGCTGTTCACAGTTAAGGTGGATCTTGCACCTTAAGTAGTTCAAGCAAGAGGAGCCCTCGCAGGTGATTCTAGTTCCGGTCAAGTTGATAGTATAAACTATCACAGTACCCATATATTTAAGGTTTTGCTAGATTCTGTGTGAAGGGAACTGAGGGAATTTAAGTACTAGTTGGTTGAGGTGTAGCTGATGTGGCAGGGAAGGGAAAGGTACTGTTGATGGGTAACCAGGAAAGGCTTCTTGGGAGCAGTGACCTGTGGGCTCTGCTGAGCTGTCTGTCATGTCTGACTTTTTTTTCCCCCAAGGTAGGGTCTCACTCTAGCCCAGGCTGACCTGAAATTCACTAGGTAATCTCAGAGTGGCCTCGAACTCATGGCTATCCTCCTACCTCTGCCTCCCAAGTGCTGGGATTTAAGGCGTGCGCCACCACGCCTGGCCCCTGACTTCTTTTTCTCAGTTCAATCATTGGATTTTCCTGTACTCAGCCATCCAGTGGTAGTTGCTATCCCTGTTCTCAGTCAGTAGTTTTTTTTTTTTAATTAATTTATTTGCAAGCAGAGAGAGAGAGAGAGAAAGAGAGAATGAGAATGAGAACAAATAGGCACACCAGGGCTTTTCATGTGCTGCAGACAAGCTCCAGATGCATGTGCCACTTAGTGTGTCAAGCTTTATGTGAGTACTGGGGATTGGAACCCAGGTTGTTAGGCTTTGCAGGCACGTGCTTTAACTGCCGAGTCATCTCCTCAGGTCCCTGTCAGTAGTTTGTTTTGTTTGCTCCTGTATGTACTTGGTCTTGTCTCTTTCTTCACTTCTCCCTCAGAGATGTCATGTAACCACATGGTTTTGAATATTTGCCTACACAGACAGTGCTAAAGCTAGGCTTTGAGTCCTAGCTTCTTGGTTACCACCACACATTTCCAACTTAAGGTCTTACTGGTTGTTCACATATAACTTGTCTGAGTGTGAACTCTTGCACACTAGTTGCTTCCATTCCCCCCTCTTCCTGGCACTACTTTGTTTTGTGTACTCAGCTGGTTTCTCCTTGTTTTGACTCGTCAGGCTCAGAGTCTGGGAGTCATTTCTGTTATCCCTTACCTACCTGTCATGTCTAAACCATTCTGTTCCTCTTTATTCTTTCCAGTACTTTTGTTTAAAGTTTAGTTCTCATGCTCCCTTAGTTTTGCACATTATCTGAGTGCGTGGGTCTCTCATGGTGGCCATCCTCCTCTTCATTCTCAGAACCCCCACTGTTACTGTCAGCCTTGGTGGAATGCTGCTAGGCTGCTGTGTTCCTTAGATTCAGGATGGAGGTGAGAGATAAACAGAGCCTGCATCAGCTCCTCTGTGTTGAGCTGGGAGAGGTAGTTGGAGGAAGTAGAATCCAAGGTCTGAGAGAGGAGAGAAAGGCATTTACAGAAGGTTCTCAGTGGGGTGGAGAGTGGGAGACAGTAGGTCCTAGAGATTATAGGGGTGAAACTTCCCCTTTTGATGGTGTGAGAGGACAGAAGGGTGGAAGAGTCACGTGGGACAGGCCTAGCCCTGTAAAACTGAGCATCTAGGTAGGTGGCTGGCAATTGGGGAGGAGGGTGTATATATAACACTGTTTTAAAGGAAATCTAGAAGTGCACCTAGAAGTGCTGTGCAAGATGTCTTAGAAGGGAAGGGAGGCCAATTTTGGATACCTGGCAGGATGCTTGCTGTGACATTTTCTTTTTTCTTCATTTAAGGTGGGGTTGGCCAGATTGTAAATCAGTGCTGGTAGTGTTGCTCTGCTCAGGGCTTGCTGTCCGTGCCTGCGTGGTACTTCTGGGGGTCTTAGGAGGGTTCCATAGTCCTTCACCATGCCCTTCTAGCGCTGTGTCCTGCTCCCCCCTCCCCCCGCAGGATCCACACCCATTAAATACCCTACAATGGTTACACTTGGCATTTTCTCCACTACTTGGGAAATTATTTTGACTGAATTTTGAGTCAGTTTTCAGCATGCTCATAGTACTTTGTGGGGTCCTCTCAGTCTACTCCCACCTGTCCTCCCTGAACCTGGGCTGGCGTGGCCTCTGTTGATGATCGACATGACTTTTTTGTAGTTGCTTAAACTGTTAGTGCTCATAATTGTCATTTGTTTGTTTTTGTATCTTCTGTGGCCTATCACCTGTGTAAGGGCTGGGACCATTTGCTGGTGGCCACAGTCATTCTGTTTTCATCCATTCTAGCTCTGTTGGGGCATTTTGAACATTATAATACTTGTTGACCTTCAGTTTTGTAACTTTTCCAAACAGCCAAGAAGATTATAGGTATTCAGCCTCTGGAGGATGATGACAGCTGTGAGAATTCTGTCTTTTCTTACAGTGCTGAGCACCATTTGTTGTTGTTGTTGGTGGTGTTTTTTTGTTTTTTCCTTTTTTTTTTGGTTTTTCGAGATAGGGTCTCGCTATAGCCCAGGCTGACCTGGCATTCACTATGTAGTTTCAAGGTGGAGTTGAACTCACAATAATCCTCCTACCTCTGCCTTCCGTGTGCTGGGAGTTTTTTTTTTCTGGTTGTCTTTACTAGATTTTTAGTATTCAAGACTGTATGTGTGTGTATCTTCTTATGTTGAACATCAGGTCTCCAGTCTCACCCACAGCGGGAACAGTGATTTGTTTCAAGCAAGAATCTTAAGACACCATTCTTGGGAAACCCAGAATATGATACCAACTAAATTAAACATTTTGATCCCAACTTTCCAGAAATAAGATTAATATGGATGCTTATACTGTGCTGTTAAGTAGGTTAAAGAAACAAAAAAGGAAAGGAAAGGAAACTCAGCACAAGCAAAGTTAGCCTTTATGTAGACGAGACAAAGCTGCCAGCACATAGGTTAACCAGGACGATCAAGCAGAACAGTTGTGCCTAGGAGTGGAAAGAACTCTTTAGATGAGGGCAGTGTTCCCCGAGGAGTCTTGGGTAGTTTTCTTCCCACCTCCAGGGTTGACAGGGTTGTGAGCATTAGGTAGTGGCCTAGTGAGACATGGGATAGCTCCAAGTTTTTATTGGGGGGCTGGTGCATTAATTCTCCAGTAATGTGGAGAAAGGAAGAAGTAATAATCGGAACTATAAAGTTGGCTAAAACCTCCCTGCATGCTATGCAGGGAAAAGGACAAATTAATGTTACAAGTGTGGGAGCAGAGACTGTGTAAAAGAATAAACACTTCTGCGTGCTCTCCACTCCTGCAGAAACATTTATGTGGAAACAGCTGACCTGCTAATTAGAAAACATCCTTGCCTAGTCATTAAACCAATTATCCTGAGGAATTCTGCTAAGCTACACTTAGTCTAGAACTAATTACTGTGTGGCCTTGAAAGCAAGATACTGTACTTTTAGAATAAAATTGTATAATTTATGCACATGGGCGTGGTTTCTACAGACATTAACCATAATGAGAGTGGTATAGTAATGAAGGGTTATACGCTGCTTTTATGAAAGGATTTATCTACCACTTCATAGGGAGATTATTATGAATTACGAGATAATGTTTGTTTAGATCTGGAATTTTCTTGGAAATGATTATTATTTAATAGGAGAGGCTCCCCCCCCTCCAAGGTTATGTATTTGGATTGCTTTGTCTCTTAAATGATTTTTAAAAACAAATTTAGAGACTGGAAAAGTGGTAAAATTTTTCTTTGTCATAAACTGAGGCATCATGTTTAAATGAAAATAAAGAGAAACCGGGCTGGAGATATGGATTAGCAGTTAAGGGCTTGCCTGCAGAGCCTAAAGAGCCATGTTCAACTTTCCAGATCCTATTTAAGGCAGATACACAGGGTAGATGGTGCACGTGTCTGGAGTTCAATTGCAGTGGCTGGAGGCCCTAGCCTCTCTCACTCTCTTGCTTGCTCCCTTATCAAAAAAAATGAAAGAGAAACCATTGTCCCTGGGGCCACTTTGTTCCATGTGTTTCCCTTTATGTGTTAGAGCTTTTCCTAACTAGGGCCCTGATTAAGAAATGTAGTAAGAGCAAAGAGCGCAGAGGGTAGAGTGGGGCTTGTCAATAACCCACCGTGGCAGCCAGCCAGCTGACCTCACATGCCAGGCTGTGTTGTTGAGGACTTGGGCCAGTTCCTGTACGGTGTTTGGACTTGAGCATTGCAAGCCTGGCCACACTTCAGAGGCCACTGTCTGGTTCTCAGCCTCCATTCTAACCATGATCTGGGAGTTCTCCAACTGGTGCGTGATCCAGTGCTCTGTGCTTAGGTTTCCCTCTAGTAGAATGGGTGTGGCCATAGCCATTCCTAAGGGTTAGTAGGCTGAAGTGGGTTTCTCTGTGTGAGGTGCTCTTACATGCTGAGGGCTTTATTCACTCTATTATACAGAAACCATGCTGTGTCAGGAGTACCACAGCAAGACAAAGTCCCCTCCCATTGAAACATAACCATGGGTGCGAAGGGATGCATGGGACATAAGTAAATGGATGAACAAGTCCAGACAGTTAATACATGTTACACAGACAATGGGTCGGGAAATAAAAGTGATTAAGTTATGAGGAGAGATCAGTATTAGCAAATGTGGGCAGGAGTGGTTTCTGAGATGGTGACAATTTGAGCTGAGACCTGAATGACAAGAGAAAAGTATCAACTCATTAAAGTAAGAATGGTCTCCTTTGTGTTGGTGGCTCACTCAGTATTCTTACATTTAAACTGCTTAACATCAGTGCAGAATCCTTCCCAGAAGGACCCGTTCTGTACCCAGCTCTTTTCCTCCCCAGACTTCACCCTGGCAGTGCCCAGATCTGCCCAACCCCTGGTACCTCTTTTCTAGCCCCAGCTGGTCGCTGGCCCATCTTGTTCTGCCTCAGTTTTTGGAGAAGCCAGGCTCCGCTGCGGTGCCCTGACAGGAAGTACAGGATAGGGTTGAGGCAGCTGCTCAGGCTCGCCAGAGGCCTCCACACCTTGTAGGCCAGGCTGGCCGCTGTCAGGAGCTGGCAGTTTTGTGAATTTACGAAGCGGACAGCCAGGTAGAAGGAGCGGGCAATGTGGAAGGGCACAAAACAGAGTGCAAAAAGGCCACACACCAGCAGAATGGTTCGGATTGACTTGGCCCGGGCAGTGTGGCCTTTCCGTGGGAGGACCTCCTCTAGCTGTGTCAGGCTCCGGACCATCAGAGAGTAGCACAGCAGAATGACCAGAGAGGGAAAGACAAAGCCAGACAGTGTCAGAAATGTACTATAGGCAAAAAACTGATCAAATTTCTCCTGGCTGGCTGTGTCATAACAGATCATGTGGCTGTTGACATAGTCTGTGTGGGAGAAGTCCAGTGTGGGCAGCAGTTGGAGGACCACCAGGGTCCAGGTGACAGCAGCCACCCACCATGTGAGCCGGGGGGTCTGATAGGGCAGCCAGCGCAGCGGGTGGCACACGCCTAGGAAACGGTGCACTGAGATGCAGGTCAGCAGCAGGATGCTGCTATATAGGTTGGTGTAGAACAGGAAACGCACCAGCCTGCAGAGCAGCTCTCCGAAGAGCCAGGTGTCACCCACTGAGTAGGTGATAATGAGGAAGGGCAGGCTCAGGATATAAAGCAGGTCAGCCACCATCAAGTTCACTAGGTAGATGGTAGCACAGCTCCAGGGCTTGGTTTGGCACCAGGAGAGCCACAAGACAGCCCCATTCAGGGGCAGTCCTATGATGAAGACGAGGCTGTAGGTCACAGGGAGGTAGATTTGCTTGTACCCCTCTGAGACCTGGCAGACATCGTGCCACTTTGAGACATTCATGTTCAGCTTCTCCATGTGTAGGGAGGCCCCCACCTGTGTGAGGAAGCAAAATGGATGTCATACCATCAGGCCTCTTCTTGACCTGGCCAATTCAACCTTATCCCCAACATGAGAGCTTGTGGACACAGAGCTCCAAGGCAGAAAAGGAATGAAACCAAATGTAAATCAGCCTTCACAATCTAAATTTACAGGCGCAAAGGAGTGGTCTCACCTTGACTTGTATGTTGTCTTCTCTTGGCAGGATTGTAAG
This sequence comes from Dipus sagitta, assembly GCA_036346955.1. Classification (NCBI taxonomy): domain Eukaryota; kingdom Metazoa; phylum Chordata; class Mammalia; order Rodentia; family Dipodidae; genus Dipus; species Dipus sagitta. The sequence continues at coordinate 67,221,419 of CM070781.1, forward strand.
AGAATGCTCAGCAGCATGCTGCCTTGAAGAGACTGCTGGCATTTAAACGGGGGTGGGGGCACAGAATTGCCAGCACTGTGACTCCTTTTGCTACCCTCCTTTGCATAGTTTCTGGAACTCTGTAAAGGAGACACTCCAGGTGTCTCAGGACTGTTCCCTGAGGCCACTCGGTACTTCCCACAGTCCAGTGCTAGCCACTCACACCATTGTGGAGTGGAAAGTGATTCTTGGGGTTTCAGGAGGATTAGGGCAAGTACAGGTTTTGCCTATAAGCTCTGTGGGAGAATTTTAATTTGTATCTCTTTTGGGATATATTAACCCCTTATTTGAATACTGAGACAGATTTGCTTATTAACCGTCTCAGCATCCCAGGCTTCTAAGAAAACAACTTAGAGTTATGAAGCCAGGTGCAGCTTGTCCCTACTGACGAAGCTGGTCCAATGGGTGGAACCAGGTAGCAGTGGAAGCCAGTGGGGGCCTGAAGGTTTCTTTCACGTTAGTGAAGTCTGTTTACAGTCAGCCAATCTGCATGTAGCCCAGGGGAACCAAAAGAAGCCTAATTATAGGCTTACTGTTTATTAGGGACACCATTTAGAACTAGTCAAAACAAGGGGAGATAAACCCTAATTATAGGCTTAATGTTTATTAGGGACATCATTTAGAAAAAGCTAGTTAAAAAAAGCTCTGGGAGTTCCCATGTGGTGGAGAGCTCAGTGAGCATCTGAGCAGTGATATCCAATAGCATCTGGAATGTTCTAGCACTGCCCTACCTCTGGGCCTCATCCCCTATTCTCCTACTGGTCCATCCTGGAATGACATGGCAATGTCTAGCTCTCTGCTACTACCGCACCATTCTTTCCACTGACCTGATCCATGTACTTAGTGGCTCTGGAGCTTAGCACTGCGTACCTAGCCCTCCCCTGTTATTACTAAAACAATATAAATAACTGTTAAAAAATAAGGGGAGATAAAGTCCAGTGTGATAGATAGTATACACTTACAGGCACAGAGTAGAAGGGAGACCAAGGCAGGAGGATCAGTTGAGCCTAGGAGTTTGAGGACAACCTGAGCAATACAGGAGACCCTGTTTCAAAGCAAACAGAAACAAGGGTAAAGCAACAACAACAAAAAATGAGATAAGAAAAACCTTTTTTTCTTTTTATTTTTTTGTAGAGAGGGTCTCATGTAGCGGAGGCTGTCCTCAAATTCACTGTATATCAGAAGATGACCTTGATTGTCATGCCTCAACCTTTTGAGCGCTGGGATTATAGAAATGCCCTACCATGCCTGAACCCAGGACTTTGTATTTGCTAGGCAGGAACTGTACCAACTGAACTATGGCCTGAGCAAACATTTGAGGTAAGTAGCTTGAGGACAAATTGAGTATTGACTGTGAGCTATAATATATAGAGCTCTATTTGTAGTAAAAGCAGTAGGACTTCATTCAGTCTTGTCAGTCTGCAAACATTCATTGTGAATTTATCTGATCAGACACTGGAGTACAAAGATGAAGAAGACACAGCTCTTGCTCTGTAGGATCTCACATCTGGTGGGAAAGTTAGACATGGATACAGGTAATTGTAATATGTGAAATATGGTCAGCCCAAAGCTGTGACAAGCATTAGGTTACAGCTGATTCCCTACTGAGAGAACTGTGTAAAACTTCTTACAGTAAGTGACATTTGAGTTCTTGGGAGGAGAATGACCAGGATCATTCCAGGCAGAGGAGGGTGAGGGGCACTGAAGCAGGAGGAGGCACATGCAAGGAGATAGCATGTGTCTGAGGATAGCGGAATTGGCACTGGGATGATGCCTCCATGAGGAAGGAGGTTTCTAAGCAGGCAGTGATAGGCTGTTGTAATGGTTCATTTTGAATATCTGCTTGACTGGTCTACTTGACTGGCTTCTGGGATACCCAAGAGCTGATAGAACATTGCTCTAGGTATGTCTGTAGGTGTGTGCAGAGAGACTGGCATTTGAACCAGTGGGTAAGGGAGACATTCCCTCACCCATTGTGAATAGGTCCTATTAGAGGGCTCATAGGCTCCAGTAAGGTGGAGGGAAGGCAAAGTGCCCCTCTCCACTGGAGCTGCCTCCTGAGGTGGTGGGGGTTGCAGGCTCTCAGTGCCTTGGCATGCCAAGGGCTTACCACCCTTGACCAGCTGGAAAATTTACTGACAGGAAGAGGACAGCTTTTTGGCTGAGAGAGGGGAATGAATGTAGTTTTCATTCATTTTGTTCCCTGTAATCTTTCATGCTGAGTGCAGGTAAATGCTGTTATTTCTGGTGATGCTGCCTTCCTTGCTCAGTGAGGGTTCTCTGAGGGAAGCCAAGGAGGTAATCCAGCCCACACGTGTAGACAACCTTGACAGTGAAGCATTACCTCTGCCTGAGAAAGAAACCCTCCAGGGCTCGTTTAAGCTTTGGTCCAATGGGTAGCACCATGATCTGGGCCACGGGCTTCTGCTCCGGCCAGGCCTACTTTGGTGCTGCCAGGGACCAGATGATAGTCTGGAGCAGTTATCTGCTCTCACCAAGCCATGATTTCCTCAACTGTGAAGTGGTTGGTTCCTCCTGGTGAGGTGGTGGTGGGATTTATCTAGAGGATTTATCTAGAGGAGTGGCAAGAGCTCCTCAGGCCTGACACAGTGCCAAGACCCACACTTCCTTTCTTTCCACGCCCCTCTCTGACCTCTTCTGTAGACTGGTTCCCTGGAAACCTGAACCCTGTGGCTTATGTGGGGTTTGCTGGACAGGAATACTTTTCTTCCCAGCTTTTACCTTTATGCACTGAATTTTGTCTCTACTCATATGCTAAAGCTCTAACCCCAAGGGATCTATTTACTGTTGGATTAGGAAGTAATAACGTTAAATGAGGTCATGAGAGTGGAACTGTAATTACATAAGATTAGTGTTCTTTTGGAAAAGGATACCATGGCTCAGGAGATGGCTTAGTAGTTAAAGGTACTTGCTTGCAAATCCTGCCAGTCTGGGTTTGATTCCCCAGTACCCACATAAAGCCAGACGAACCAAGTGGTGCATGCACCTGGAATTCATTTGCAATGGCAAGATGCCATGCCCATATCCTCTCTTTCAAGTATATAAGTGAGAGAATATTTAAAGAAATAAAAAGAATACATGAAACTAGGCATGGTGGCACACATCTGTAATCCCAATATTTGAAAGGTTCAGGCAGGAGAATTAAGAATTTGAAGCCAGCCTGGACTACATAGTGAGATGCCCTCATAAATAATAAACCCAACACCAGAGAGCTCACTCTGTCATGTGAGGATATATATTTAGAGCTAACAGTTGATTTTAAAATTTATTACTTTACCTGTGACTAGAAACCTTTTTTCTGGATAAACAGATGTTCTACCTCAGTTTTATCTCCATTTCCCAGAGAACTTTCACAAATGAACACTGAGTGGAGTCTCATAGACACTAAATGCTTGTTTTCACAGGAGCTTTTTTTTTTTTTTTTTTTTTTTTTTTTTTGGTTTTTCGAGGTAGGGTCTCACTCTAGCTCAGGCTGACCTGGAATTCACTATGGAGTCTCAGGGTGGCCTCGAACTCACAGGCCATCCTCCTACCTCTGCCTCCCGAGTGCTGGGATTAAAGGCGTGCGCCACCACGCCCGGCTCACAGGAGCTTTTAAGCATGTTTATATGGTATGTATGCATGTCTGCATGTATATGAATGCATGTGTGTGTGGGTGCAGGTGCATGTACACATGTATGCATGTGCATGGAGACTAAGGTCACCAGGCGTTATCCTCAGTTCCTCTACACTTTATTTCTTTAAGGTTGTTAAATTTTTTAAAATTTATTTTAGAGAGAGAGAGAGAGAGAGAGAGAGAGAATGGGCACACCAGGGCCTCCAGCCACTGCAAATGAACTCCAGATGCATGTGCCACCTTGGGCATCTGGCTTACATGCGACCTGGAGAATCAAATCTGGGTCCTTAGGCTTCACAGGCAAGTGCCTTAACCACTAAGCAATCTCTACTTTATCTTTTAAAAATGTTTTATTTATTTATTTATTTATTTGAGAAAGAGAGAGAGAGAGTGGGCATGCCAATGCCTCCTGCCAGTGTAAATGAACTCCAGACACATGCCACTCTGCATCTGGCTTTATGTGGGAATTGAACTCAGGCCATCAGGCTTTGCAAGCAAGTACCATTAACTACTGAGCCATCTCGTCACTCCCTTACTACATTTTATTTATTTGAGATGCGGTAAGAGGGGTGTATAGTTAGGGTGACTGGGCCCCTGAAGGTTAAAAAAAGCAGGAAAGTTTGCACTTGATAGAAATCAAAGATGATCTGACTTCTTCTTTCTTGCCTAGTTCCCTAGACCTGTTTTTCTATAAACAACCAGGACCCCTCCTAGGAGGGAGGTCTTTTATAGGATTTAAACATTGTGGTTGGCCAAGTTCAGCCCCTGGAACTTGATTCCAAGGTTAGCCTCTTCCTGAGATAGCCCCTAGCCCTAACTAATCAGTTATCCCAGTGGTTCACCTGAGCTGCAAGACAGATCACCACTATAAGTTTATAAATACTTTTGTAAGGGGAGGATAGGCTCTGCTACCACTTGGGAACTTCCAGCTATGGGGGAGTTTTTCCCTCAACTGGGCCTGGACTGACTTGGCCCAGGCCCAGGCCCAGGCCCTGGCCCACCTGGGAAGGCCCCCTAGCTCTTACTCTCCACATGGGCTTCTTTATCCCCTCCAGCTACGACAGGAGCTCCTTGAACTTTATTTATTTATTTATTAGTTTTGTACTCAGCAAATACAGTCAATTTGGTACCATTGTAGGCTAATCCATGTCCTACTACCTCCCCCTGGCCCCTCCTTGTTGAGGTATATGGGTCATGCATTCTGGAGTTAGCCCACAGTTATGGACAGGATAAATGTCTCTGCATATCATGACCCCACATTGTGGCTCTGACATTCTTTCCAGCCCCTCTTCTGCAAAATTTCCCTGAGCCATGTTGGGTTCATTTTTGGTCTGCTTCAGTGATGAGGTGTTGGGGGCCTCTGAGGCTCTGGCTCTCTGATTTGGTAGGAGTTGATTTTTCTCTGTGTTGATCTCCTTCCCCCTTGTGCTGGTATCTGGTTCATCAGGAAAACAGCACCCTTGCTTGTTGCACCAATTGTTCTTAGTTTCAGCCGGGGCCCTTTTGAGGTATGATGGGGTGGCTCTCTCCTTAGGATCTACATCTATCTGAAAAAGAGATGTAGATTATCCAATGGAGAGTAAGTTAGCACCAGACAAATGAGATAACCCTTACTTTCTTTTTAATAGAGAAATTAATAGGTGTAGGTCCTCTTGTAGCCCACAAAGGGGGTAGCTTGTTAATAATGGAGAGCAGGAGTATGTTTGGATATGCTTCTGACTTGTTTCCCAGATCCAGCTATGGGTCCCGTACCACTGAGGGGATCAGTTAGCCGAATCAAGGGCAGTTGGTTCCCCACCATGGCTGTGTGCCACTATTGCACTTATGTGAGCATCACGACAGGTTATTTGCTGCTAAGTAGGTTAGACCATCAGTTGCTTGGACAGATATTGGTCATTTTCCCCAGTCACCCATGTAGCGCCTTCTGGCACTAGACGCATTGACTGTCTGGGGACTGACTCTCTTCCAGCTTCTTGTCATGCCATTCCATCTTATGTGTCAGCCACATAAGGTGTCTTCAGCAGTAGGGTCTTACCACTAACCTTTGGTAGGTCATCAAGTACTCTGACAGAAATCTGTCTTTCTTTTAGGAAACCTTGTAGGTCTCTCTGTTCAAAAGCTCATTGTGGATGATAGCCATATGCTGGTACTGGGAGTTACAGGTCAGTGCCCACTAAGAGAAGGAAAAAAAAAAGATAACTAATATAAAAGAGTTAGAGAGAAGAGAGAAGAGAGAGAGAGAGAGAGAGAGAGAGAGAGAGAGAGAGAGAGAGAGAGAGAGAGGCTGTAGGAGATTAAGGTCAGTCTTCATCATATCCTCTCCAGTGTCTTATGGATCAGGTGTTCCCTCTGGTGAAGGTTCAGACATTTGGTCTGCCTTTTAGGATGTAGAATTTTATGGTACCATTGCCGTTTGGATCTAGATTTGTGTTTCCCACCCCCTCCGTTGCTCTCCCCTCCCTCCCCACCCATCCTATTGTCTAGTCCATGAGATGCTTGCTGGGTATGTAAGGCATCTTGGGTAGATTCAGGTTAGGTGCTGTAGATGAGTGAGACTATGTGGCGATTTTTTTTCTGTGATTGGGTAAGTTCACTGAGAATGATCTGTTCCAGGTTCAACCATTTTTCCTCAAATTTCATTGTGTCATTTTTTTCTTACTGCTGTATAGAATTCCACTGTGTAGATATACCACATCTTAGTTATCCATTCTCCTAGGGATGGGCATCTGGGTTGATTCCAGCCCTTAGGTATTACGAATTGAGCCACTACACACATTGTTGAGCAAATGTCTCTGGCCTGTGGTTTGAAGGTTTTAGGGTAGATGCCCAGTAAGGGAATAACTGGGTTTGTTGGTATCTGTATAGTCAGCTTTTTCAGAAGTCTCCATATTGCTTTCCAAAGTGGTTGTACAATTCCCACCAACAGTGGATGAGTGTTCCTACTTCTCCACATCCTCGCCAGCATTTATTTTCATTTGATTTTTTGAGGTTTGCTATCCTTACTGGGGTAAGGTGGAATCTCATAGTTGTTTTAATTTGCATTTCCCTGATGATTAGGAATGATGAACATTTTCTTAAGTGTGTGTTTGCCATTTGTATTTCTTCCTCTGTGAACTGCCTGTTCAGCTCTTTGCCCCATTTTGTGAGTGGGGTGTTTGACTTCTTACTGTTTAGATTTTTGAGTTCTTTGTAGATTCTAGTGATTGGGCCTCTGTCAGTTGGATAACCAGCAAATATTTTCTCCCATTCTGTGGGTAATCTACTGCCTTTGCTTATTGTGTGCTTGTCTGCAAAGAAACTCTTCAGCTTCATGCGATCCCATTGGTTGAGTGACGGTTTAAGTTCATGAGCTACTGGGGTTTTGTTCAGGAAGTCTTTTTCCATTCCTATATCATGGAAAGTACTTCCTAAATTTTCTTCCAGTAGTAGTCGAGTTTCTGGTCTTATATTGAGGTCTTTGATCCATTTGGACTTGAGTGTAGTGCATGGCAAAATGTGTGGATCAAGTTTCAGTTTCCTGCATATGGTTATCCAGTTTGTCCAGCACCATTTGTTGAAGATGCTGTCTTTTTTCCAGCCTATATTGTTAGGGCCTTTGTCAATACCAAGTAGCTATAATTGCTTGACCCAAAGTCCTGGTCCTCAAGTCTATTCCATTGGTCTATACTCTTGTTTTTATGCTAGTACCATGCTGTTTTTATTACTATGGCTTTGTAATATAGCTTTAGATCAGATACGGTGATGGCTCCAAAGGTATTTCTTTTGCTGAGGATATGTTTGGATATGCGAGGCCTTCTGCCTTTCCATATGAAATTTGAGATCATTTTTTTCTATCTCTGTGAAGAACACTGTTGGTATTTTAATTGGAATTGCATTAAATCTGTATATTGCCTTTGGTAGGATTGTCATCTTCACAATGTTAATTCTGCCTATCCAGGAGCATGGGAGGTCTTTCCATTTTCTCAAGTCCTCCTGAATTTCTTTTTTGAGTGTTTTTATATTTTTGTTGTATAGATCTTTCACTTCCTTGGTTAATGCTATTCCAAGATATTTTTTTTTTGTTGTTGCAATTGAAAATGGGACCATGTCTCTTATTTCTTTCTCTGTATCTTTTTCATTTGCATATAGAAAGGCTACTGATTTTTGTGCATTGATTTTGTATCCTGCTACTTTGCTATAGGAGTTAAACACCTTCAGGAGTTTTGGGATGGAGTCTCTTGGGTCTCTTACATATACAATCATGTCATCAGCGAATAGAGCTAACTTAACTTCTTCATTTCCAAATTGTATCCCTTTTATTTCCTTCTCCTGTCTTATTGCTTGAGCTGGGACTTCCAGTACTATATTGAAGAGCAGAGGTGAGAGTGGACAACCCTGTCTTGTTCCTGATCTTAATGGGAATTCCTGCAGTCTCTCTCCATTAAGTATTACTTGGGCCTTAGGAGCTTTGTATATTGACTTTATTAGGTTAAGATATGAACCAACCATGCCAATTCTTTCCAATGTTTTAACCATGAAGTGATGTTGTATCTTGTCAAAGGCCTTTTCTGCATCTATCGAAATGATCATGTGGTTTTTGTGTTTAACCTTGTTTATGTGGTGTATTACATTGACAGGTTTCCATATGTTGAACCACCTCTGTGTTCCTTGGATGAATCCCACTTGGTCAAGGTGGATAATGCTTTTGATGTGTTGATGGATTTGGTTTGCGAGTATTTTGTTCCGGATCTTTGCATCTAAGTTCATCAGGGAAATAGGCCGGTAGTTTTCTTTCCTTGTGGCATCTCTGCCTGGTTTTGGAATTAGGGTGATACTAGGTTCATAAAAGGAGTTGGGTAGCTTACCCTGTTCTCCAATTGTGTAGCACAGTTTGAGGAAGATTGGTTTGAGTTCTTCCATGAAGGTTTGATAGAATTCAGCTGAGAAGCCATCTGGTCCTGGACTCTTCTTTTTGGGGAGGTATTTTATTACTTTTTCAATCTCAATGAGTGTGATAGGTTTGTTTAGGAGATTAATCTGCTCTGAGTTTAGCTTTGATAGATGGTATGTGTCCAGGAATTTGTCCATCTCCTCCACATTTTCCAGTTTTGTGGAGTAGAGGTTTTTGAAATAAGTCCTGATGATTCTCCCAATTTCACTTATGTCTGTTGTGATCTCTCCTTTTTCATTTTGAATTTTGTTAATTTGAAGCATCTCTTTTTTTTGCTTGGTCAAATTGGCCAGGGGTTTGTCAATCTTGTTTATTTTTTCAAAGAACCAGCTCTTTGTTTTGTCAATTGTCTTAATTGTTTTCTTAGTTTCCAATTCATTAATTTCTGCTCTGATTTTAATTATTACTTTCCTTCTGGAGCTCTTTGGGTTGGATTTTTCTTGCTTTTCCAGTGCCTTTAGGTGGATGGTTAGGTTATTGATTAGGGATCTCTCTGTCTTTTTTATGGAGGCATTGAATGCTGTGAATTTTCCCCTGAGGACCGCCTTCATTGTGTCCCATAAGTTTTGGTATGATGTGTTCTCATCATCATTCATTTCTAGAAATTTTGCAATTTCATTTTTTACTTCGTCCACTATCCATTTATTGTTTACAAGTATGCTGTTCAGTTTCCACATGCTGTTGGGATTCATGGTGGGTCTTTTCTTGTTAATTTCTAGCAATATAGCATTGTCATCTGATATCATGCAGGGAACTATGTCAATCTTCCTAAATGTGTGGAGGCAGGCTTTGTGACCCAGTGTATGGTCTGTTTTAGAGAATGTTCCATGGGCTGCTGAGAAGAATGTGTAGTCTGTGGATTTGGGATGGAATGTCCGCATAGATGTCTGTTAGATCTAAGTGATCTATGGTTTTGTTGAGCTCTCTTACTTCCCTGTTGAGTTTCTGTTTAGATGATATATCTATTACTGATAATGGTGTATTGGAGTCCCCAACTATGAAGGTGTTGGTGCTTATTTCTGTTTTATTGTCAAGTAGGTTTTGTTTTATGAACTGTGGTGCCCCTGTGTTTGGTGCATACAGATTTATGATTGTAATATCCTCTTGATGGATCATTTCCTTGATAAGTAGGAAGTGGCCTTCTTTGTCTTTTTTGATTATTTTTAGTTTGAAGTCTATTTTATCCGATATTAATATAGCTACACCTGCTTGTTTCTTATTCCTGTTTGGTTGGAATATTGTTTTCCACCCTTTCACCCAGAGTAGGTGTCTGTCTTTAGTGGTGAGGTGGGTTTCTTGAAGACAGCAGATTGAGGGGTCTAATTTTTTGATCCAACCTGTTAGCTTGTGTCTCTTGATGGGTGAATTAAGGCCATTAATATTTAGGGTAATGACTCTGAGGTTTGATTTGATCCCTGCCATATTGTGATGGTATATGTGGTTTGGTGTTTTCATGGACTTTGAAGTTTTTTGTGCCTACTCTGAGTTTGGTTATTGTGATCTGCTTCTTATAGGTATATGACGTTGATTATTTGTTTCTTTTTGTGGAGAATTTCCTGAAATACTCTCTGTAGGTTTGGTTTTATGTTCATATAATTGTAAAGCTGAGTTTTGTCATGGAAGCTTTTCTTTCACCATCTATTATGAGGGATACTTTTGCTGGGTAGAGTAGTTTGCGTTGGAAGGCATAGGGTCTTAGACTTTGCAGTGTTTCATTCCAGGCCCTTCTAGCTTTCAGGGTTTCCATTGAAAAGTCTGGAGTAATTCTGATGGGGTTACCTTTGAAAGTGGTGTGCTGTTTTTCCCTAGCTGCTTTAAGGATTTTCTCTTTGGTATCAATGTTTAGAGTCTTAATGATAATATGTCTTGGAGAGTTTCTCCTTTGGTCCAGTCTGTTTGGAGTTCTGTTAGCTTCTTGTATCTTGATGGGCCTTTCTTTTAAGAGACTGGGGAAGTTTTCTTCAATTATTTTGTTAAATAAGTTCTCCATGCCTTTGGTCTGAGTTTCTTCTCCTTCTGGTATTCCAGTGATCCTGATATTAGGATGTTTAAGTGTATCCCACAATTCCCTCATGTTCTGTTCACAGAAACTTTCGAACTTACTGAAATTTTTGGACTCTTGAACTGTTTCTTCCAGATCAGAGTTTCTGTCCTCCACATGGCTGACTCTATTCTTGAGAGTTTGGACTTGTTCAATTAGGTTTGCATTTTCTACTACTTTTCTATGTATAATTTCCATACCTCTGTCAAGCTCCCTTTTTACATCATTTTCTGATTTTCTTGATGATTCTTGGAATTCATCCTTGCATTTCTTTATGTCTTCATTTAGCATCGCCAGCTGATTTTTGAGGTCTCTTTTTTTTCACTCTCCCTCATATCTCATAACTGTCTTTGAATTCCTTCCATTTTCTTATCTATTAGGTCAAGTCTAGTGATGGCAACATCCACACGATTATCGGTCCTTTGTTGCTTTTCTGCAAGTTCTACCTGTAGCTTGGTCAGGGTTGTATTGCTCATAGCTTCATTTTTGTGTTCTGATACTCATGACTCAGGATTCAGGTGCCACTTTGTATATCTGGTGTTACATGGATACTAGGGAATAGAACTCTGGTCCTTAGGTTTTGCAGGCAAGTGCTTTAATCATTGAGCCATCTCTCCAGCCCCCGCCTTATTTTTATTTATTTACTTTTTAGGGAAGCCCAACAGACTGGCCTTTAAAAATTTTTTAAATTTTTTATTGAGAAGTTCCATAATTATAGACAATAAACCATGATAATTCTTCCCCCCTCCAAAGTTCTCCTTTGCAACTCCACTTTCCATCATATCCCCTCCCCCTCTCAGTCTCTCTTTTATTTTGATGTCATAATCTTTTCCTCCTATTATGATGGTCTTGTGTAGGTAGTGTCAAGCACTGCAAGGTCATGGATATCCAGGACATTTTGTGTCTGGAGGAGTTTCAGAGTTTTGGGTCTGATATTAAGGTCTTTGAACCATTTGGACTTAGTTCTTGTGATAAAGACAGATAAGGATCTATTTTCCTCTTTCTACATATAGATATCCAGTTTTCCAGGTACCATTTGTTGAAGGCTGTCTTTTCTCTAGTGAGTATTTTTGGCATTTTTGTTGAAGATCAGTTGGCTGTAGCTGCCTGGACTTACATCTGGGTCCTCTATTCTGTTCCATTGATCTACATGTCTGTTTTTGTACCAGTACCATGCTGTTTTTGTTACTATGGTTCTGCAATATAGATTAAAATCAGGTATACCACCAGCCTTATTTTTGTTGTTCAAAATTGTTTTGGATGTATGAGGTTTTTTTTGTGCTTCCAAATAATTTTAGGCTTTTTTTTTTCTATTTCCATGAAGAATGCCATTGGAATTTGATGGGGATTGCATCAAATGTGTAGGTTGCTTTTGGTACGATTTCCATTTTCAATATTGATTCTCCAAATCTAAGAACATGGGATATCTTTCCATTTCCTAGTGTCTGCTGCAGTTCCTTGCTTGAGTGTTTTAAGGTTTTCTTTGTAGAGATCCTTAACTTCCTTGGTTACGTTTATAACCAGGTACTTTATTCATTTTTTTTTTTTTGAAGCAATTGTGAATGGGAGTGATTCTTTGATTTCATTCTCAGCATGTTTGTTGCTAGTATATAGGAAGGCTACTGATTTCTGTGTGTTTATCTTGTATCTTGCTATGTTGCTAAAAGTTTTTATTAGCTCTGATAGTTTGCTGGTAGAGTCTTTAGGGTCCTTTATGTAAAGAATCATATCCTCTGCAAATAATGATAATTTTATCTCTTCTTTTCCAATTTGTATCTCTTTTATATGTATCTTGTTGTATTGCTATAGGTAAGACTTCCAGTACTATATTAAATAAAAGTAGGAACAGTGGACACCCTTGTGTTGTTTCTGATTTTAGTGGAAAAGTTTCAAGTTTTTCCCAGTTTAGTTTTATGTTGGTTGTAGGTTTGTCATAAATACCCTTTATTATAGTGAGACATGTTCCTTCTATTCCCAGTTTCTGTAGGACTTTTATCATGAAGGGATGTTGGAGTTTTTCAAATGCCTTTTCTGTATCTATTGAGATGATTGTGTGATTTTTCAGTCTGTCTATAGTATATTACGTTTATCGATTTACATATGTTGAACGATCCCTGTATCTCTGGCATAAAGTCCACTGGGTTGAGGTGAATGATCTTTCTGATACAGTCTTATATTCTATTTGCCAATATTTAAAAAAAGTTTTACTTTTTTATTTATGTATTTGAGAGAGACATATACATAGAGAGAGGCAGGTAGTGAGACAGAGAGAGAGACTGAGAGAGGTAGAGGGAGAGAAAGAGAGAATGGGCATGCCAGGGCCATTAGCTGCTGCAAACGAACTCCAGACGTCTGCATTACCTGTGCGTCTGGCTTACGTGGGTCCTGGGGAATCAAACCACGGTCCTTTGGCTTTGCAGTCAAGTGCCTTAACCACTAAGCAATCTCTCCAGCCCTATTTGCCAATATTTTGTTGAGAATTTTTGCATGTATATTCATGAGGGAGATTGGTCTGTAATTTTCTTTCTTTCTTTCTTTTTTTTTTTTTTTTTCTGTCCTTGTCTGGTTTTGGTGTTAGGGTGATCCTGGCTTCATAGAAAGAGTTTGGTAGAATTCCTTCCTTTCCTATTTTATGGAAAAGTTTGAGAAGCAGTGGTGTTAGTTCTTCTGTGAAGGTCTGGCAAAATTCATCAGTGAATCCATCTGGGCCTGGACTTTTTTCAGTTGGGAGATTTTTTTTATAACTGCTTGGATCTCCATACTTGTTATAGGTCTACGTAAGTGGTTAATCTCTTCTTGATTTAATTTTGTTAGGTCATGTAAATCAAGGAAATCATCCATTTTGTAAGATTTTCAAACTGAGTGGAGTATATGTTCTTGAAATAACTCCTTACATTTTTCTGAATTTGTTTGTTATCTGTTCTAATGGTGCTTTTTAAATCTCTAATTTTATTAATTTGTTTATCTTTTCTCTTTCTTTTGGTCAGATTTACTAAGGGTTTATCAATCTTGCTTATCCTTTCATGGAACCAACTCTTTGTTTCATTGATTCTTTGTTTTTGTTTTGTTGTTTCTATTTCATTAGTTTCTGCCCTAATCTTTATCATTTCTTCCCATGTACTGATTTTTGGTTTGCCTTGTTTTTCTTTTTCCGAGGCCTTAAGGTGAAGCATTAAGTTGTTTACTTTCAACCTTTCTAATTTCTTAATATAGGCAGTTAAGGCTATAAATTTCCCTCGTAGGACTGCCTACATTGTGTCCCATATGTTTTGGTATGTTGTGTTCTCATTATGATTTGATTCTAAGAATTTTTTTATTTCCGTCTTGATTTCTTCATTGACCCATTCATCATTTAATCATGTATTGTTTACTTTCCGTGATTTCGTGTATAGCTTTTTCGTCTATAGCTTTTCTTGCTGTTGATTTGTTGTTTGATCCCATTGTGATGTGATAGAGTGCAAGGAATTATCTCAATTTTCCTGTATTTGTTAAGGTTTGTTTTATGTCCTAACATATGATCTATTTTAGAGAATGTTCCATGTGCTGCTGAAAAGAATGTGTATTCTGCAGGACTTGGGTAAAATGTTGTGTAGATAATCTGCTAGGTCTCTTTGTTTTGTGACCTCATTTAATCCAAATGGTTGTCTGTTTATCTCTTCCCAGGATGAGCTGTCAGTTGATGAAAGTGGGGTGATGAAATCATCCACTACAACTGTATTTGGTGTTATCTGTGACCTTAATTCTAATGGTGTTTGTTTGAAGAAATTGGGAGCCCCCATGTTAGGTTCATATATATTTAGGATTGTAATGTCCTCCTGTTGCAGTGTTCCTTTAATCAATACAAAGTAACCTTCCTTATCTTTCCTAAGTAATGTTGGTGTGAAGTCTACCCTGTCAGATATTAAGATAGCAATACCTGCTTGTTTTCTAGGCCCATTTGCAAAATACAGTTTTCTATCGTTTCACCATAAGGTAGTGTCCATCTTTTATTGAAAAGTGTGTTACTTGAGACAGCAAATAGAAGGATCCTGCTTTTTAACCCAGTCGGCAAACCTTGGTCTTTTGTTTGGGGCATTGAAGCCATTGATATTAAGAATTATTGAAAGGTGTGTATTCACTTTTGCCGTTCTTCTTGTTTTGTAGTTCTTCTGGTTTTTCCTTTACTCCTTCATGTTAAGTTTATTTGAGTATGGTTTATTTTTTCCTGATTCCTTATGTGTATGGTTTTCTCTGTCTTCAGCATGGAGGATCCTTTCAAGCATTTTCTGTAGAGCTGGTTTAGTGTTCATATATTCCTTTAGACTGTTTTTGCTGTGGCATGTCTTTATTTCTACATCTATTTGGATGGATAGCTTTGCATGATAAAGTAATCTTGGTTTTAGAACTTGGAATACATCATTTCACACCCTTCTGGCTTTCACATTTTGTGTTGAGTAATCTGCTGTGATCCTGTTGTACCTGCCTTTGTATTGACTTGATTTTTCCCTCTAACTGCTTTCAATATATTTTCTTTGGTTTGTATGTTTTGTAGTTTAGTTTAATTACAATATGATGGTGAGAGGTTCTTCCTGTATCTGTATTGGCATCACTTTCCCTATTTGGGTGAAGTTTTCTTCTATGATTTTGTTGAAAATACTTGCTCTGCCTTTGGAAAGAAATTCTCCTTCTACTATGCCCTGAATTCTTTTTTTTGTTTGTTTTTTTTTTTTTTTCAAGATGGGGTCTCACTCTAGCCCAGGCTGACCTGGAATTCACTCTGTATTCTCAGGGTGGCCTCGAACTCATGGTGATCCTCCTACTTCTGCCTCCCGAGTGCTGGGATTAAAGGTGTGTGCCACCACACCCGGCTAGTATGCCCTGAATTCTTATGTTTGATCTCTTCATAGTGCCACGAATGTCTTGAAATTCCCATTCATGCTTTCCTATTAGTTTGTCTTTCTTATTGTCAGACTGTATTAGATCTGCAACCTGGTCTTCTAGTTTAGATATTCTGTTTTCTCATTGATCCATCCTACTGGTGAGACTTTCTACAGAGTTTTCTATTTGACTGACCCTGTTTTTCATTTCTAGTATTTCTGATGATTGGGGGATGGGAGAGTGCAGGATGCCTGGAACTGCTCAGTTGGTCCCATTTGTGTTCTCCTTCAGCAGCTGCTCAGCTGGCCCCTGCTGTCTTCCCCTTCAGATTTTTTGACCTTGTGAGGAGGCTGATGCAAGTGGAAAATCCCTCGTTTCTGCTCCTACAGCTCTGTACCCTGGCCTTTTTTTTTTTTTTTTTATGAGAGAGAGAGGAGGGAGGGTGAAGGAGAGAGAGAATTGGTGTGCCTGGGCCTCCAGCCACTGCTACTGAACTCCAGATGCATGCACCCCTTTTGTGCATATGCAACCTGGCATGCTTGCATCACTGTGCATCTGGCTTACATGGGACCTGGAGAGTAGAACATGGATCCTTAGGCTTCTCAGGCAAGCTCCTTAACCACTAAGCCATCTATCCAGGTCCTCACCTTATTTTTTGAAATACTGTCTTGCACTGTACCTAGGGCTCACCAATTGGGCTAGACTAGCCTGCTAACAAGTCTGAGGGATCCTTCTGTCTGTGCCTCCCCAATACTGAGATTACAGGTACACACTGCCATGCCTACCTTTTTTATGTGGTTGGTGAGATCCAAACTTAGGTTCTCATGGCTGTTTGTATGGCAAGCACTTTATATACTAAGCCATACTCATACTTAGCTCCTTTCAAAGGTTTTGTTTTGTAAAAACTGTTCACATACTTACACATTTATGCATTAATGGATGTATATTTATCTGTTGATATATATTTGTGCAAAAATCAATTAGGAACCATTCATATGATAGCATAATTGTTTTGCTTTTTAATTGGCTTATTTAAATAGAGGGATCAAGGTACAGTTAATTCAGTGGAAGAATAAGGTAGTAAGTAGTTTACCTGGAATTCATTTTATGTGTTTCAAATCCAGAAAATAATTTGATGCTATTTAGGCAATTGACCACTGGGTGGCAATAAAGACCACAGACAGTTTATAATCCTCTGCTCAGGAAAATGAAAACCAGAGTTAGGGTTGGGCTCCTGTCCACAGCATAGTAGCTGTGGATGAGATAGAATTCACTGAGGATTTGTGCACATGTGCACATGTGTGCACACACACGCACACACACACACTCACACACCATTTATTCGTTTGTCATCTACAGTTACGTTAGTTTTGCACACACAAAAAAGACCTGTTAAGGTGATTTCTACTAAAGGTCCTTAGTATATAAGTTACTTTCTCATTGTTGAGATAAAATGCTCAAGTAGAAGCAGGTATAGAAGGAAAAAGTTTATTTCCAGTATATTGTTTTTATGGGAAGTTTCATCATGGCAGGAGCAGACAGCTGGGCATCACATCTCATCAGCAAGGAGGAAGGAGAGAGTGGGTATGTTAAGTTCAGCAAGTGGAGCTAGGTTACAACACCCTAAGGCCTCCCACACACTGCCTCCAGCAAGGCTTCACCTTCCAAGGGCTCTACAGTCTTCCCAAATAACACCACTGGTTAGGGATTAAGCATTTAAACACATGAGGCTATGCTGGTAATTCTTTTTTTTTTTGTTTTTCGAGGTAGGGTCTCACTCTGGTCCAGGCTGACCTGGAATTCACTATGTAGTCTCAGGGTGGCCTTGAACTCACAGCAATCCTCCTACTTCTGCCCCCCGAGTGCTGGGATTAAAGGCATGCACCACCATGCCTGGCTCTATGCTGGTAATTCTACATTGAAACCACCACACCTAAGACAGGCATGAAAAATGTTGTTCTCCCTTTTACAGCTGACAGACCAAGGTTCAGAGAGGTTAAGTGGAAGTTGAGTCTTTGATGATTTGGGACAAGCTTGGATTTCTTTTATAAAACAGAATTATGAGATATCCAGGTAAATGTTTTCTTATTGTCCCTTTCCTTTTTGTTCCCCACAAAAACTTGAAAATGAAATAGCAAGTTGTCCCTCAAATCACTCCATGTTCTGTCTTTGTTACTGATGGAAGAACCCTACCTCAAATATTATTATTTGGTGATAAACTAGAAAAAGAAGGAACAGAATATAGCACTGCACCCATTACCTTTGGTTTCAGTTTCTGAGATTACAGTTCCTTGAGGCCAACCATAGTCCAAAATTATTAAATGGAAAATTCCAGAAATAAACAATTCCTAAGTATTAAGTTGTTAGCCACTCTGCATTGCACGGTGACTCTCTATTCCAGTGAATCATCCTTTGTCAGGTGAGTGCACACTGTATATACGATGCTTGCCTGTTAGTCACCTGGTGGTCATCTAGGCCATCAGATGAACCATCATGGTATTAAGGTTCTTGTGTCCAAGCATCCCTTATTAATGTTTCCAAAGCAAGACTTTCATTAGACTATATTGTAATAATTGTCCTATTTCTTCATTCCTCATTGCTCTCAATGTCTTCTAATCCTTAATTTTTTTTCTTTTTTTTCCTAATGCTTAATTTATAAATTAAGTCTTGGGCTGGAGAAATGGCTTAACAGTTAAGGTGCTTGCCTGTGAAGCCTAGGGACCCAGAACCCACGTAAGCCAGATGCACGTGGTAGTGCATGTGTCTGAAGTTTGTTTTCAGTGGCTGGAGGCACTGGCACACCAATTCTCTCTCTGCATAATAAATAAATAAAGATAAAATATAAAAAAATATTTTAAAGTAATTCTTACCCTGGATATGTACGTGGAGGAACAACTGCAGTATATGTAGGGGCCAGTACTCTTCATAATATCAGGTCTCCAGAGCACAACCAACAGATAAAGGGAGACTACTGAATGCACATTTTCAGGCAACTGTTATAGTCTACCTGGAGTCGTAAGCTAAAACACACTGGTGCAAGCTTTTTAATGGTTTTTCATTATTTTTTACAATATGGCTCATACTTGTTCTATATTTGAACCTCTCTTTGATACCTAAAATGTCCAAGGGATTTTATGTTTTACAACTAAAGAACATTGTATCCTTAAATGATTTAGAGCTTTCCACATCCATCATATATTTAACTTATTTTTTTTTCTTTTTATGAGAGAGAGAGAGAGAGAGAGAGAGAGAGAGAGGAAGAGAGAACTGGTATGTGAGGGCCTTAGCCATGCAATCAAGCTCCAAATATGTACACCACCTTGTTTGCATGTGTGACCTTGTGCTTGTGTTAACTTGTGCATCTGACTTACGTGGGATCTGGAGAGTCAAACATGTATCCTTAGGCTTTGCAGGCAAGTGCCTAACCACTAAGCAATCTCTCAAGTCCCTTAATTTATTTTTAAAGCTCATGTGAGTGTGTGTGTGTGTGTGTGTGTGTGTGTGTGTGTGTGGTGTAGTATGTGCATGCTATGGAGCCCATGTGGATATCAAAGGACAACTTTTGGATATTAGTTCTTGCCTTCTACCTTGTTTGAAGCAGAGCCTCTCATTGTTTTCCACCCCTGTGTTCATCAAGCTAGCTGAACTGCAAGCTTCTGTAAAAGTCCCTCTCCCTTCTTGCCATAGGTGCACAGGATGACAGCATTCAGGTGAGATCTGAACTCAGGTATATTCATATTCTCCTGGCATGTGCTTTATCCACTGAGCCATCTCCCCAGCCTATCAGTAATTAATATAGATAGCAGCTCGAAGAGTTTTGTTTTCTACTGACAAGGTTCTGACATTGCAGTAGTTTCAAGTCTGTGTGGACAGAGGTGCTGACAACACATATATGAACTGTTGCATGGTCCTTTCATGGGGCCTTGGATTGCTGTGATGGGCTGATGGGGTTAGAAGCAGGCCCACACTTGATGGGTGAACATTCAGGGTAGGCTTTTCTAGAACACAATTCCCTTGGAAGGGGCTGTGAGCTACTGATGCATGGTGTGTCCTGTGAGAACAGAAACATCAGAAAGGGAAGACATGCAAAAGAACAAATTTTCTTTTTCACCTCATTTACAAAACCAATTTCTAAATTATGAGCTTGTTTTCTAAAATATAATTGAAATTTTCTTATGACAATAAAACAAATGTGAGTAAAAAGTATAGTGGTTGAAGCCAGTCTCCAACATGGAGCTTCATGTATTCACAGCATATTAGTTAGAGCTTTGCTTGGAGATATTTTGTTCATGCATAAATCATAAATTTGAATTGACATCCTATTAATGATGGAATACAGTTGTGGATGTTTATGGCAAAAGAACAAAGTGGAAAATTTTGAAGTTGATTATATACAAGGGGGATTAAAAAACAGTAGTCATGGAGAATGAAAAGAGGTCTTGATTTCATGTTCAGTAAAACATGTCAGAAGTGAGGACTCTGAAACTGCTACAGTGAAATATGAGGGGAAGGTGTGGAGTTGCAAGGGGTTTCATTTAAACACAAGGCTCATGTACTAATATTTTCATGCCAATATGTCTTGACATAAATATAGTGATCTATAATGTATCAGCCATAAAAGTCAACATTATTTTAAAAGCTGACTCAGGGAAATAAAAACCTCATTGTTAGTGCTAATGTATATGGTGTGTTACCCTGTTGAAAATGTCTCTTGGCCTCCTCTGGACTGAGCTAAATAAGAGCAATGCATTTTAATGGTTACTGGCCTTTTATGCATGTTTCACTTGATAGCCATGTCCAGTTTGCAATGGACTGGCCAGGGTGCGGAGCATAGAGCAGAGTCTGCTTAACATGTCTCAGAAAAGATTCTCCATTTGGCAAAAACCTGCCTTTTCAGTATCAAATGGCCCACAAACCTGTCACGGGCAAATAGCATGAGCCTGTTACTCAACTATTTGGTCAACAGCAAGAGTGAAGAGAACAGAGGTGTCATAGAGGCCCCAGAACAGAGACGAAATGTGAGAGAGACTGTCAGCTTTGGAGATTGTAGAGAGGAGACTCAGTGTAGAATGCCAGAGGCAAGGGCTGCTTACTCCAGCTCTGTATAACTGCACCTTTATGTGGCCCTGGGCAAATGATCACTACAGAATGGAGATCAAGGTAGAGAGAATTTAGTTTAGCAGCATAGGGAGGATGCTGATGAACAGTATAAGGTTGCTAGGAGCATCACAAGACTGAGGCTTTCATGGTGAGAGGGGTTATTGGGCACCAGGCAGGGTGGATCATTTCACAGATGCAGAAGTTGTTAAACTCCAAGAAGTGTGTATTTTACCCAAGCTCACATAGCCAGTCAGTGGTTATGCTGTGTTTGGTCCAGACAGTTGGTTCTCTGCCCATGCATTGCTTATTGCATGTGGTGCATCAGAAGTGTTGCAGTCAGGTTCACATTGTTGGCAGAAATCACCCAACGAAGAGCAGCTTTTGGGGAAAAAAGGGTTTATTTTGGCTTATAGACTCGAGGGGAAGCTCCATGATCCAGGGAAAATGATGGCATAAGCAGAGGATGGGCATCACCCCCTCACCAACATCAGGTGGACAACATCAATAGGAGAGTGTGCCAAACACTGGCATGGGGAAACTGGCTATAATACCCATAGGCCTGCCCCAACACTACTCTGCCTCCAGGCAGCTTTAGTTTCCAATTACCATCAGCTAGGGAACCTAGCATTCAGAGCACCTAAGTTTATGGGGGACACTTGAATCAAACCACCACAAGAAACCATGCCAGCAACACACGTGTGGAAAGTATCCCACTGCTGTTGCTTCCATCAAGGCTCCCAGTGGCTTCCAGGCTGTCAGGTCCTGTGGGAGCTCTTCTGACTCAATTTAGACATTTAATCAGCATATGCCACAGTTCAGTACTCCTTGAAGCTATTTCTTCTTTTGCTTTGTTCAATTGGTGTAGGAATTCCTTGCCGGTGAGAAAATGCCATTTCAAAGGTGACTAAGCAAAATAACAGTTTATTTGGCTTCTGCAGTCAAATTGTCCTGGTGGGGCTGGCTTTAAGTATAGCCTGAAGCAGGAGCTCAGATAGTGTCACCAGAACTGTGTGAGGCTCTGTTCATTTCTTGGCTCCACTTTCCCCATGTGTGGTGGTTTGAATAGAATAGATGGCCCCCAATATATTTCAGTTGTTTGTTTGTAGTTTGCATCTGCAGACACCTGGCTGGAGGCAATGTCACTGGGTGGATTGTAAGGTGTGGTGGTGGGGTTTAAATTTCAATCTAAAGATATGCAAAGTGTGCCTAGCAGGAGTTCCTGAAGTGTGCTGTGCTGTGTGGCTTTTAGGCTTGTGCTTCTCTTTCTCTGCTTGGACCTGTGAAGGCAGGCCAGCTTCTTCTGTGATTTATGGAACTTCCCCTGGATCTGTAAGCTTCAATAAATCCCTTCCTCCATAACTGTGCCTGGTCTGAAAGTTCATCTCAGTGAACCTGAAGCTGTCTGCTACAGAACTTGGTACCAGGAGTGGGGTGAGATGAACCTGACTATGTGGATGTTGATCTTTTGGAACCTTTGTTTTGGAGGAATAGGCATGGACTTGGTGCTTGCAAATGAAGATGTCTTCTGGAGTGGTAAGCCAAGTTTTATGGACTATTCTGATGAGAGTCTGAGAATGTTAAGTGCAGACAGCATTGAACTTCAAGGCTTGGCTTATGAGCTTTCTAAGGGGAAGGAAAGACTGCAGAGGACTTTGTTGGAACTAGGCTACTGGCATTAGGGCTGGCTGCGTCCTGCTGCCCAGGCCCAGGCCCAGAGAGTTTGATCAAGGTTAAATTTGTAATGGACTGATGTGCTTGGCTAGAGATATTGGACTGAGAGATTTAAGATTTTAAGCTGGAAAACCTCAAGCAAGTTAAGATTATAGGCACTGAGACTAGTTTTAGGTTACTGAATCTGCTATTGTCAAACACATTAGCAATCTTAAAGGAAGATGGTCCAGTTGCTTTACCATGGAAAAGATGCCTGAGGAAAGACTATCATAGAAATGCAAACACTTTTGGAAAGAGTTGACTGGAGAAGGAACCTGCTTTTCAAGGTTATGATTTATTTTGTCTGTGAATTACGAATATGGCTGTGTCCTGTACACCTGGTATTGGATTCAGAAACATGAAAAATGTGAGGAGTGGTCATGAATTGCGCACAGTTCCAGGAGCTGCTGCTGAGATGCGGCATGAGGTAGGGCCTGATGCCCTGATAGGCTGAAAGAGCCTTTTGAAGATGGACCGTGGTTTGCATGAAGACCTGAAGATGTTTAGTATATACCAGGACTATGCAAGCGCTACCAAAGAGTACACTGTTGGCCTGAGATGGAAGTGTTCCCTGGCTACTCTGCCCAGAGGAGGGGCAGAATTGGAAAATCTGGAGACTGTCAGTCTTTGGTTGTATTGGACTTGAACTGCAGAAGTTTGATGTTTGTTTGATGGTGGTTGAATTTAAATTGTTTTAGTCTCTCCTTGCTATGCCTTATACCAGTTGAAAATGTTTAACTCTGTGCCTTTATATGTTAGAAATGTTTAACTTGTTTGATTTTACATGTCTTAATATCTTAAATTGGTCAAGGCTGTGGGAACCTTTGAAATTGAACTGAGTACAATTTACAATGTGTGATGGTTATAAATCTATTGGGGGCCAGGGGTGGAATGTGGTGGTTTGAATAGAATAGATGGCCCCCAATATATTTCAGTTGTTTATTTGTTTGTAGTTTGCATCTGCAGACACCTGCCTGGAGGCAATGTCACTGGGTGGATCTTAAGGTGTGGTGGTGGGTTTCAGGTTTCAATCTAAAGATATGCAAAGTCTGCCTAGCAGGAGTTCCTAAAGTGTGCTATGCTGTGCTGTGTGGCTTTTAGGCTTGTGCTTCTCTCTCTCTCTCTGCTTGGACCTCTGAAGGCAGGCCAGCTTCTTCTGCCATTATGGAACTTCCCCTGGATCTGTAAGCTTCAATAAATATCCCTTCCTCCATAACTGTGCCTGGTTTGAGAGTTCATCTCAGTGAACCTGAAGCTGGCTTCTGCAGTCAAATTGTCCTGGTGGGGCTGGCTTTAGGTATAGCCTGAAGCAGGAGCTCACATAGTGTCACCAGAACTGTGTGAGGCTCTGTTCATTTCTTGGCTCCACTTTCCCCATGTCATCTCTGTTCTCATCTATATTCTTCCTCATCATGATTATATGGTTGCTATAGATTTGACTCTTCCATCTACAAATGGGCAAATTCTGCAAGAAAACTGTTACAACAGGAAGTCCTAATCTTAGTCCTTGTTATCTTATCTCAAAGTCTATGTTCACCTCTAGAACAACTGTTGTGGCTATTGGAATGCATCAGTTGGCCAAGGCCTTGGTCAATTGTTGCACTCCTAGGACCTAAGAAAAACATGACATTTCCCAAATCTTATGGCTGCCAGGGGAGAGACAGAGAAAGAGGGGTTGGGGAGAAGGAGACTGAGATCCTAAAATATATTTGGGGTTCTGTTACTGAAAAAAAAAAAGAACTGAATATTAGACACCAAAACCATCTAGGTTTCCTGCCATGCATGGTGGTGCACACCTTTAATCTCATAGCTCAGGAGGCAGAGGTAGGAGGATCTTCGTGAGTGTGAGGCTAGCCTGGAACTACAGAGACTGAGTTCCAGGTCACCCTGAGTTGCAATGAGAACCTACCTTGAAGAAGCCAAAAAAGCAAAAACACAAACAACGGCTGGAGAGATGGCTTAGTGGTTAAGCGCTTGCCTATGAAGCCTAAGGACCCCAGTTCGAGGCTCGATTCCCCAGGACCCACGTTAGCCAGATGCACAAGGGGGCGCATGCATCTGGGGTTTGTTTGCAGTGGCTAGAAGCCCTGGCATGCCCATTCTCTCTCTCTCTCCTTCTCTCTGTCACTTTCAAAGAAATAAATAAAAATAAAAAAATTAAAACCAAAACCAAAACCAAAACAAAACAAAACCTCTAGCTCCTATCAAAACATCTCTGACACTGCACTTTCCTACTCCTCAGTTTTGCTCATGATATCCCACTTCTGAACTTGGCCTCTGATATAGGAGTCCTTGGGGTTCAGCTCCAGGCTTCCTTCCCTCCAGGTTAAAAGTGCATTGTGAAAGGAGAAGACTCCTCACCCAGAAACCTTCAGTCAGCCTTGGCTAACATTGTAGTCAAAATGTTGGCTATGTACCTTAATGAAGAATGGTAGTGAATGGGGAATCTCAAGAGAAGGAAGACTGTTGACACAAGTGTTTCGGGAATTCACAGCATCAGACTCCCCTTCGTCTTTTCTCCTGTGATAAGGGACAAGGTAAAGAAACATTTGCAAATAGTTACCATATAGGCACAGAATAAAGTGAATTACCTAGGTGGGTTAAAAGTGCTGATAAAGTTAGAGCTCTATGTACTTGTTTTTCTCATTGTGAAATTGAATTTCTGGCTGGTTTGTTTGCTGGGTAGGTAAAGAAATCTACTGGGAAGCTTCCCTTCTACTCTTTAGAGGCTTAGTGTAATCATCTATGGAACAGATTCTTTAACCCTGAGGCTTTGGTTCCTGCCAAGATTGTTTTACTTATTCGTTGTGGGAAATTGTACTTATGCACTTTGCATGTAATGTGAAATTGTGTGTATTAGAATATGTCTTAAGTAGGAGATTAGACTTCAGTCCTTAAGCTGTCATGTGCCCATCTAGCATTGTTAATGACCTTGCTAATTTATTTTACAACTTTTCTGCATAAATTCATAAACTCTGTTTCTGGAACAAAACTCTTAAGGTCCTTTGTTTTAGTTTTTTTGTTATGGGTTTCCTTGAGAAAAAGAAACTCACATTTCTAGAAGACTAATTTATAAACAGTGCATGTACTCTTCATACCATCTATGTCTTTTTTTTTTTTTTGATACTTTATTTTTTTTTCTTTCTCCATTTTTATTAATATTTTCCATGATAACAAAAAAAATCCCATGGTATTACCCTCCCCCCTTTCCCCTTTGAAATTCCATTCTCCATCATATCCCCTCCCCATCTCAATCTTTCTACTTACATATATACAATACCAACCTAATAAAAGCCCTCCTCCCTTTCTTTCTCTTCCCTTTCTATCTCCTTTTTTAACTTACTGGCCTCTGCTACTGAGTTTTTTCCTTCTCACACAGAAGCCCAATCATCTCTAGCTAAGATCCACATATGAGGGAGAACATGTGGCGCTTGGCTTTCTGGGCCTGGGTTACCTCACTTAGTATACTTCTTTCCAGATCCATCCACTTTTCTGCAAATTTCATAACTTCATTCCTCTTTACTGCTGAGTAAAACTCCATTGTATAAATGTGCCACATCTTCATTATCCACTCATCAGTTGAGGGACATCTAGGCTGTTTCCATTTCCCAGCTATTATAAATTGAGCAGCAATAAACATGGTTGAGCAAGTATCTCTAAGGTAATGAGATGAGTCCTTAGGATATATGCCTAGGAGAGCTATAGCTGGGTCATATGGTAGATCAATCTTTAGCTGTTTTAGGAACCTCCACACTGATTTCCACAATGGCTGGACCAGATTGCATTCCCACCAACAATGTAGAAGGGTTCCTCTTTTTCCACATCCCCGCCAACATTTATGATCATTTGTTTTCATGATGGCAGCCAATCTGACAGGAGTGAGATGGAATCTCAATGTAGTCTTAATCTGCATTTCCCTGATGACTAGGGATGTAGAACATTTTTTTAGATGCGTATATGCCATTCGTATTTCTTCCTTTGAGAATTCTCTATTTAGCTCCATTTCCCATTTTTTGATTGGTTTGTTTGATTCCTTATTATTTAACTTCTTGAGTTCTTTGTATATCTTAGATATTAATCCTCTATCAGATGTATAGCTGGTGAAGATTTTTTCCCATTCTGTAGGTTGCCTCTTTGCTTTCTTCACCGTGTCCTTTGCAGTGCAGAATCTTTGTATTTTCATGAGGTCCCAGTGGTTAATCTGTGGTTTTATTGCCTGAGCAATTGGGGTTGTATTCAGAAAGTCTTTGCCAAGACCAATATGTTGAAGGGTTTCCCCTACTTTTTCCTCTAGCAGTTTCAGAGTTTCAGGTCTTATGTTTAGGTCCTTAATCCATTTGGACTTAATTCTTGTGCACGGAGAAAGAGAAGAATCTATTTTCATCCTTCTACAGATATATATCCAGTTTTCCCAACACCATTTGCTGAAGAGGCTGTCTTTTCTCCAATGAGTATTTTTGGCATTTTTATCAAATATCAGGTGGCTATAACTACATGGGGTTACATTTGGGTCCTCTATTCTGTTCCATTGATCTACGAGTCTGCTTTTGTGCCAGTACCATGCTGTTTTTGTTACTATGGCTCTGTAGTATAGGTTAAAATCAGGTATGGTGATACCACCAGCCTTATTTTTGTTGCTCAGTATTATTTTAGATATTCGAGGTTTTTTGTGATTCCAAATGAATTTTTGGATTGTTTTTTCTATTTCTGTGAAGAATGCCTTTGGAATTTTGATGGGGATTGCGTTAAATGTGTAGATTGCTTTTGGTAAGATTGCCATTTTCACAATATTGATTCTTCCAATCCAGGAACAAGGGATGTTTTTCCACTTCCTAGTGTCTTCTGCAATTTCTCGCTTGAGTGTTTTAAAGTTCTCATTGTATAGATTCTTTACTTCCTTAGTAAGGTTTATTCCAAGGTACTTTATTTTTTTTGATGCAATTGTGAATGGGAGTGATTCTCTGATCTCATCCTCTGTGTGTTTGTTGTTAGCATATATGAAGGCTACTGATTTCTGTGTATTTATTTTGTATCCTGCTACATGACTGTAGGTTTTTATCAGCTCTAACAGTTTGCTAGTAGAGTCTTTAGGGTCCTTTATATATAGAATCATGTCATCTGCAAATAATGATAACTTGACCTCTTCCTTTCTGATTTGTATCCCTTTTATGCATGTCTCTTGCCTTATTGCTATGGCTAAGACTTCCAGAACTATATTAAATAAAAGTGGGGACAGTGGACACCCTTGTCTTGTTCCTGATTTTAGTGGAAAAGCATCCAGTTTTTCCCCATTTAGTAATATGTTGGCTGTAGGCTTATCATAAATAGCCTTTATTATATTGAGATATGTTCCTTCTATTCCCAGACTCTGTAGGACTTTTATCATGAAGGGATGTTGGATTTTGTCGAATGCTTTCTCTGCGTCTAATGAGATGATCATGTGATTTTTGTCCTTCAACCCATTTATATAATGTATAACATTTATAGATTTGCGTATGTTGAACCATCCCTGCATCTCTGGGATAAAGCCTACTTGGTCAGGGTGAATGATCTTTCTAATGTATTCTTGTATTCTGTTTGCCAATATTTTGTTGAGAATTTTTGCATCTATGTTCATGAGGGAGATTGGTCTGTAATTTTCCTTTTTTGTTCTATCTTTGCCTGGTTTTGGTATCAGAGTGATGCTGGCTTCATAGAAGGAGTTTGGTAGAATTCCTTCTTTTTCTATTTCATGGAAAAGCTTAAGAAGCAATGGTGTTAGCTCTTCCCTGAAGGTCTGGTAAAATTCAGCAGTGAATCCATCTGGGCCTGGGCTTTTTTTAGTTGGGAGATTTTTGATAACTGTTAGGATCTCCATGCTTGTTATAGGTCTATTTAAGTGATTAATCTCATCTTGATTTAATTTAGGTAGGTCATATAAATCAAGGAAATCATCCATTTCTTTCAGATTTTCATACTTTGTGGAGTATATGTTTTTATAATATGTCCCAATGATTTTTTGAATTTCTCTGGCATCTGTCGTGATGTTACCTTTTTCATCTCTAATTTTATTAATTTGTGTCTCTTCTCTCTTTCTTTTGGTCAGATTTGCTAAGGGTTTATCAATCTTGTTTATCCTTTCAAAGAACCAGCTCTTTGTTTCATTAATTCTTTGTATTGTTTTTTTGGTTTCTATTTCATTAATTTCTGCCCTAATCTTTATTATTTCTTCCCGTCTACTGATTTTTGGTTTGCCTTGTTCTTCTTTTTCCAAGGCTTTAAGGTGAAGCATTAGGTCATTTATTTGCGACCTTTCTAATTTCTTAATATAGGCACTTAAAGCTATAAATTTACCTCTTAGAACTGCCTTCATTGTGTCCCAGAGATTTTGGTATGTTGTGTTCTCATTATTGTTTGACTCTATAAATTTTTTGATTTCCTTCTTGATTTCTTCATTGACCCATTCATCATTTAGTAATGTATTGTTTAGTTTCCATGATTTTGTGTATGCTCTATATCCTTTCTTGCTATTGATTTGTAGTTTGATTCCATTGTGGTCAGATAGAATGCAAGGAATTATTTCAATTTTCCTGAATTTGTTAAGATTTGCTTTGTGTCCTAATATATGGTCTATTTTAGAGAATGATCCATGTGCTGCTGAAAAGAATGTATATTCTGCAGCATTTGGATGAAATGTCCTGTATATGTCTGTTAGGTCCATTCCTTCTATGACCTCGTTTA
This sequence comes from Dipus sagitta, assembly GCA_036346955.1. Taxonomy (NCBI): domain Eukaryota; kingdom Metazoa; phylum Chordata; class Mammalia; order Rodentia; family Dipodidae; genus Dipus; species Dipus sagitta. The sequence goes on from CM070781.1 coordinate 67,250,453, forward strand.
GTCCAGATGCCTCTCTGTTTATTTTTTCCCGGGATGACCTGTCAATTGATGAGAGTGGGGTGTTAAAGTCACCAACTACCACTGTGTTTGGTGTTATCTGTGACCTTAGTTCTAACAGTGTTTGTTTGATGAATTTGGGAGCCCCCATGTTAGGTGCATATATGTTTAGGATTGTAATGTCCTCCTGTTGGAGTGTGCCCTTAATCAATATAAAGTGACCTTCCTTATCTTTCTTGACTAATGTTGGAGTGAAGTCTGCCTTGTCAGCTATTAGGATAGCTACCCCTGCTTGCTTTCTGGGTCCATTTGCTTGAAACACCGTTTTCCAACCTTTCACCCTAAGATAATGTCCATCCTTTGTAGAAAGGTGAGTTTCTTGGAGACAACAAATTGTAGGGTCCTGCTTTTTAACCCAGTCTGCAAATCTATGTCTTTTGGTTGGAGCATTGAGGCCATTGATATTAAGAGATATTATTGAAAGATGTGTATTTATGCTTGCCATTTTTTTTTTTTTTTGTGGTTCTGGTTCTACCTTTGCTCTCTTATATTAACTAGTATTTGAGTGTTGTTTGCTGTTTTCCAGGTTCCTTATATGTGTGTTTTTCTTTCTCTTCGGCATGGAGGATTCTTTCAAGTATTTTGTGTAGAGCTGGTTTTGTCTTCAAATACTCCTTTAGCCTGCTTTTGTCATGGAATGTCCTTATTTCTCCATCTATTTGAATGGATAGTTTTGCAGGATAAAGTAGTCTTGGTTGACAGTTGTTATCTTTCAGAGTTTGGAATACTTCACTCCAAGCCCTTCTGGCTTTGAAAGTTTGTGTTGAGTAATCTGCTGTGATCCTGATGGGCTTGCCTTTGTAGGTAACTTGATTTTTCTCTCTAACTGCTTTCAATATTTTTTCTTTGGATTGTGTGTTTGGTAGTTTGATTATAATATGGCGAGGAGAGGTTCTTTCCAGGTTTTGTCTGGCTGGTGTTCTAAATGCTTCCTGTATCTGCATTGGCACCTCTTTCCCAATTTGGGGGAAGTTTTCTTCTATGATTTTGTTGAAGATGCCTACTATACCTTTGGATTGAAATTCTTCTCCTTCTACTATACCCTGAATTCTTATATTTGATCTTTTCATAGTGTCCCGAATATCTTGAAATTCCCATTCATACTTTTCTATTAGTTTGTCTTTCTCTTTGTTGGATTGTATTAGATCTGCCACCTGGTCTTCTAGCTTAGATATTCTGTCCTCTCCTTCATCCATTCTACTGGTGAGATTTTCTACAGAGTTTTTTATTTCATTAACTGTGTTCTTCATTGCTAGTAATTCTGACTGGTTTTTCTTCATTATTTCTATTTCCTTATTTATGTCTTGTATTGATTTCTTCATTTCGTTAAATTGGTGTCCTGTATCTTCTCTGATTCCTTTGATTTCTTCTTTGAGTTCATTGAACATATTTACAATCATTCTTTTGAAATCTTTCTCAGGCATTTTCTCTAACTCGTTTTCACTAGAGGTCATTTCTGAGGCATTGATGCTTTTTGGTGGATTTATATTGCCTTGGTTTTTGGTGTTTCTTGTGTTATAATGTATATATTTTTGCATCTTGGATTAAGTTACTGCTTAGATTTTCCAGTTAGCTGGGTATCCTTTGCTGTATCTATTGATCTGATATTGTATATCTTCTATGTAGGAGATTAAGATGTTAGGTGTGGCTCTTACCACTCTCAGAGTATCTAGACACGTGGTCCTAGGGGTTAAGTTTGCCTGCTATGGGGGTATTCAAATAGGTTGAGTGGAATAAAATACAGGTATATTCTAAAATTTAACTAAACCCTATACACATTCAGTCAAGAACAGCACCGAGCATTTATGCAAGATTAGGTAGTATAAAAACCAGATCCTCTATCAACAAAGAAGTTAAGATTTCTGGTCTGTTGAGGGATCCAAGTCAGCTTGTGACCAGGTGAGACCCTTCCCTGGTTCAATCCCAGTTACCTCTTTGGGTGCTTTTGGTCTCAGTCAAGTTGCTGGCTGGGATGTTGGGCCGCTGTTCTGCTTTCTGGAACTGGGTACTGGCTTTTCCTGTGGGGCAAACCAAGCCTGGCAACTGTGGCCCTGCAGATTGGCGCCCCTGATGCTGGATCCCCGCTGCTGCCGCTGGAGCTGCCGCTGCTGGGACCACTGCTGCTGGATCCGCCACTGAAGATGCCGCTGCTGGGTCTGCCCCCGCTGATCCGCTGGAGCTGCCGCTGCTGGGTCCTCCGCCTCTGATCCGCTGGTGCTGCCGCTGCTGGGTCCTCCGCCTCTGATCCGCTGATGCTGCCGCTGCGGGATCAGCCTCTGCCGCTGAAGCCGCTGGAGCCTCCGCTGCTGGATTCGCTGCCCTGAAGCCGCTGTGGCCGGTACCGGAGCAGCTGATGGTGTTTTTGGGGCTGGAGTCACGGCTTCCACCGCCGCTTCCGGCTTCCACCGCCGCTTCCGCTGCCGGGGTCTGAGCCGCCGCTGTTGGATCCCGAGTCGCCACTGCCGGAGCCCGCGATGCAGCTGCCGGTGCCCGTGCTGCCGCTGCCGCTGCCAGAGTCTGAATCGCCGCTACCGGGTCCCGAGGTGCCGCTGCCGGAGCCCAAGTCGCCGCTACCGGGTCCCGAGCTGCCGCTGCCGGAACCCAAGCTGCCGCTACCGGGTCCCGAGCTGCCGCTGCCGGAGCTGCTTCGGCCTGCCCGTGTGGGCTCTGGATATCTCCTACTTCTCCGCTGCTGTTTTAATCTCTTATACACCTCCCTTGTGTATTTTGCTGGGTTTTCTTTGGCTTTTTCTCCCCTAGGCTGCTTAGGCGTGGTTCCTATGCCGCCATCTTGACCGGAAGTCCCATACCATCTATGTCTTGATAACCTTTGAGATCATATTGGCAACTCTGTCCTCACACATTACTTTTGAAGATGAGGACAAGTCATGATGGATTCATTCTTTCTCATTGATGTGTTTGATTCTACATTGCACATAATCTCTTCTCCAACAACACTGAAAAGTTCACTGTGGGATTACCAACAGATGCTTCTTACTTATCCTCCTGAAGAACACACATCTGGGCTGGAGAAATGGCTCAGTGGCTAAGGTGTTTGCCTGCAAAGCCCAACAATCAGAGTTCAGTTCCCTAGTACCCATGTATCAGTCAGCTTTGATTTGGCTATACTATAATAACAAGAATCTAAAATCTTAATGGCTCACAATAACAAAGAATGGAAAGTGACCTACAACTGGTGCATTGTTAATGAGAAATAAAACCCTGACTCGAGTCTGGTCCTAAATTGTTGATTTGGGGCAGGAAAATAGTGTGAACAAAAATCAGACTTTGAAGAATCTCATCCATAATTTTGCACAGCCCTGGGAGTTGGATGAACCTTGGGTTTGGCAAACTTCCCTAGTGAGATGTTAACTTGAACCTTTTAATATTATTTTTTTCTTTTCTTTCTTGCTCATTTTGGAAGGAATAGGTGGAAGGAATAATTTGTATCCAGGGGATGTTTAGTTTATAGCTCAAAGAGAGATAAAAGGAGCATGCAGTGGATGTTAAAGCTGTAACTCAGTCAAGCCTGATTACAGTGGGGCAGAGTGATCATCTCCAATGGACGTGAAATACAACTGAGCTTGTTAACATGACCTTCCACAGAGCTTTCTAATGAAGACCTATTGCTGTGGAAAGTGGGAAATGTAAACACACACACACACACACACACACAGAGTCTTTTTTTTTTTCTTTTTCGAGGTAGGGTCTCACTCTAGTCCAGGCTGACCTGGAATGCACTATGTAGTCCAGAGCAGTCTCAAACTCACGGCAATCATCCTACCTGTCTCCTGAGTGCTGGGATTAAAGGCGTGTGCCATCTACCTGCCCTTTTTTTTTCTTTTTAATGTACAACAAATTTATCACCATTAGAGAGAGAGAGAAGGCCAGGGCCTCAGCCACTGCAACCAAACTCCAGATGCTTGTGCCACCTAGTGGGCATGTGCAACTTTGTACTTGCCTCACCTTTGTACATCTGGCTTATGTGGGATCTGGAGAGTAGAACATGGGTCCTTAGGCTTTGCAGGCAAGTGCCTTAACTGCTAAGCAATCTCTCCAACCTATTTTTTTTTTCTTTTGGTTTTTCGAGATAGGGTCTCGCTGTAACCCAGACAGACATGGAATTCACTATGTAATCTCAGGGTGGCCTTGAACTCATGGCAGTCCTCCTACCTCTGCCCCCCAAGTGCTGGGATTAAAGACGTGCAGCACCACAGCTGGCACACACACAAAATCTTAATACAGATACATCTCACTGTGTAACCCAGGTTGGCCTCAAAATTGCTATGTAGACCATGCAAGCCTTGAACTGGAGATTATCCTGTCTGAATGCATGGTGGCAACTTTTAGTGAAGGACAAAGAAAAAAAAAAAAAAAAGAAAACACACTTTTGAAGTGGGGAGGATGGAACTCAGAACCTAGTACATGTTAGGCATGTATTCTATCATCAAGCTATAGGCCCAACCCTTAAAAGTGAACATTTTTAATTTTCACAATGTGACATTGTGCCATGGTTAGCATTATATATAATTCACATAATACAGGACAGATGAAGACTTTGGAGTCTGCCTGTCAACAGTTTACTGTGTGAGCTTGAACATGACATTATTGCTGGTCTCTCATCTGTAAAACAAATGGTTTAAATTAGAAATATTAAAATTCCTTATAAATCAAAGACACCTGTGTTTCTGGTGTCTTGTACATGCTAGGTGCATGCCTAAGTGACCATAATGACAACATTGAGGGGTTCAGTTCATGGGATCTCTACCAGCCATTAAATGAAAGCATTGCTCTGTGGTTTGTAGGCCAATGGTGGGATGCAATGTCTTTATCTTTTGTTGACACTGGTGCTTATCCACTTGGAGCTGTTGTTCAGTTGAGAAGGATTTTCCACTCTCAGCTCCCTAGCCAAGGGCAAATTCTGAGAAGGTGTTTGCATGTTGTTTCTGAGCAATGATGAAAACCCTGACTTGAGCCTGGCCCTAAATTGTTGGTTTGGGGCATGAAGATAGTGTGAACAAAAATCAAACTTTGAAGAATCTCATCCATAATTTTACACAGCCGTGGGAGTTGGATGAACCTTGGGTTTGGCAAACTTGCTTAGTGAGATGCTAACTTGAACCTGTCAAGATTTTTTTTTCCCCTCAGTACATCTGTTCTTATTTTCCCTTGCCATTTAGGTCTACTTGGAAGACCTTAAATTAGAAGCACAGCCAGATTTGCAGCTCAGATCAGACCTTACAGAGCTTCAGTCACTGTAGTAAAAACTTGGCCAAGTTCTGGCTGACTTCTGTGTACCCATTGTGATGGCTTGGACTGACTGTAAAGTCACAGGATCTGGAATGACCTGTGAGGGTTTGTGTGGGTAAGGTTACCTCCAGGCATGCCTGTGATTAGCCTAAGTGAAGTGGGAAGTCGCTTCTTAACTGTAGGTGACACCATTCCGTAGGCTGGGATCCTGGAGGGTATTAAAAGGAGTGAGCTGGTGAGTACCAGCTCTTATCACTCTCTGCTTCCTTACTGTGGACACAGTGTGATCAGTTGCTTCATGCCCCTGCTTCCACACCTTGCCTGTCATGATGGATTATGACTTGAACTGTAAGCTCAAACAAACCCTTCTTCTCTTTATTTTTATTTATTTTATTTTTTCTTTATTAGTTATCTTACTACTCAGCCATGTTGGCATCATTATTAGCCTCCTCCCTATCTTACTCCCTCTGAAGGGACCCTCCTCTTTGGGGATTATGGGTCATGCATTGTGGGGGTAGCCATCAGTTATGGGGAAGAGGCAATGTCTCTGTGTATAATGTCCCAACTTGTGGCTCTAACAACCTTTCCATCCCCTCTTCTGTGAATTTCCCTGAGCCATGCTGGGATTGTTTTAGGTCTACTTTAGTGATGAGGTCTTGGGAGCCTCTGTGTCTCTGGATATCTGGTTTGGTAGGAGTTGAGTGTTTTCTTTGTCTGTCTCCTTCACGCTTGTGCTGGTACCAGGTTCACCATGAAAGCAGCACTCTTGTTCATTTCCCCAGTTACTCTATGGTTTCAGCTGGAGCCTTGGTAAGGTGCGATAGGCTGATTCTCTCCACACGGTCTGCATCCATCTGGAAAAGAAAAGCAGATTCTCCAACAGAGAGTGAAGTCAGTGGATAAATAGGATAACCATTATTATTTTAGAGAGAATTTAATAGGTGTAGGCCCTCTTGTAACCCAAGATTGGTGGAAGCTTTATATTGGAGAGTGAACTCGGTTTTTGGATATGGTTCTGACTTCTTTCACAGTTCCAGCTATGGGTTCCGTTCCACTGAGCAGATCCATTAGCCAATTTAAGAGCATTCGGTTACCTGCCATGGCTGTGTTCCACTATTGCACTTGGGTGAGTATCACTTCAGGTTGTTTGCTGCTGAGTAGCTTAGACCACAGGTTACTTGGACAGATGTTGGTCATTTCCCCCCAACTGCTCATGTAGCACCTTCTGGCACTAGACAAGCTAACTGTGTGGGGATTGACTCTCTTCTAGATTCCAGCAAGGTCTCTCCATGTTCCATACCAACACCATATGGTGTCTTTGGCAGTAGAGTCTTACCACTAACCTTTGGTGGGTCATCAAGTGCTCTGACAGAAATCTGTCTTCTTTTGGGAAACCTTGTAGGTCTCTCTGATCAATAGCTCATTGTGGATGTTAGTCACATGCTGGTAATGGGAGTTACAGGCCATCACCAAGGGAAAAGAAGGAAGAAAAAGATAGGTAGTATACAAGAGAAAGAGAGAAGAGAGAGGGAAGGAAGGAAGGAGGGAGGGAGGGAGAGAGAGAGAAGCAGGCGAAGATTAAGGTCAGTTTTCATCATACCCTCTCCAGGGCCCTTTGATTCATGTGTTCTCTCTAAGGACTTGATGAAGGTTCAGCCTTTTAGTCTTTCAGGATATAGGATTTTATGGTACCAGTTCCATTTTAGTCCAGTTTTTCCTCCCTACCCTTACCCTCCCCTCCTGCCCCACCCTCCTTGAGATGCTAACTCTTCTTCTCTTAAATTAGTAAGCTACTTTGTTCCAGGCAATAAGAAAGGTAACCAATACACCACTCTCCATTTTTCCATTTAGATCATTTTATATACTCTCAACTCTTTGTCCTGAAAATGGTAGTTTCAAACTTATTTCTGTGACCTGAACATATCATTGTTATTGTTATCATAATGAAAAATTAGAATACCAATTCTACTTAATAACTACTTTTCTCCAATATGTTAAAACTTTTACATGTATGTTTCTGGGAAGTGCTCTCATATGTGCACTAGGAGATAGATAAACACAAGGGTGTTCACTGTAGTACTGTTTCTAATCAGAGCCAATGGAGAAGATGATGCTTAATATGTGCCACTATGTGATCTGATGAAGGTCTTGTGCCATAAGCAGGCAATATTCAAGCAGTGGTTAAAGTTAATGACCAAGGATGAATAACATATAACAATAAATGTATTTCAAAAATATGTTAGGTAAAGAAAGCAACTTGTTAAGTTAATACAAAATGAAAACATGTACTTAAAGTATGAAAACATGCTATACCATACATTATTTAAACACATTTATAAGAAAAAATGTCCAGGAAGGCTGTATAGGGATTTGAGGATGATGTTTACCACTAGAGAAGGCAAAGAAATACATAGTAGGATTAATTTATGTCTATAATGTTTACTCCAAAGAACAAAAGAAAGAAAGAAAGAAAGAAAGAAAGGAAGGAAGGAAGGAAGGAAGGAAGGAAGGAAGGAAGGAAGGAAAGAAGGAAGGAAGGGAGAAAGAAACAAATAGTGTTAGATGTTAATCTTGGCAAAACTTTGTTGGTGGTCATGAGGGTATTTGTTATTGTATCTTCATTCTTTTTAGCATATGGGAACTATTAATAATGGCACAGTCGTTCTCTTTTCTATTATCCCATGATCTCATTGCAGTAGAGTTTATGTCATGCATCTTTGAGAAGATCACCTCTTTTTAATTTGTAAACATCATCCCAATTCCAATTCAAGATAAAATTTGAGAAAAAGCTGGATCCTCAATAATGCATGTCTATTAACTCTGAAGAGACTTGTAGAGATAAATAGAATCAGGTTACACATATAAACCCAGGCATCTCTCTTTAGGAGTAGGGGTCACTATTTATTTTTCCTTTATTTTTGGTATACATAAAGTATAATAGGTTTAAAGATAACTATCTTATTAGAATAATAGAATTTCCTGCCATATATCTTTGAGCATATCTAAATATAATATTAGTATTGTAAGCATGCTATATCAAAAATGTAGATGAACATGTTTGTGTCTTTCCTTGATGACAGAATTTATTGAATAACAATAAATTCACAAAATACATTTGTTTCACTGGCAAAAATTTGCTAAGTAACCTCAGTTTTTTTGGTGGCCAAGTCATGGCAAACATGAATTCTTTCATGCCCATCTTAATTACTGATTTAACTCTGGGGTCACACATTGCACAGAACACAGTAAATAGATCTCTATGAATATATACATGTAGGCTACAGAATGACTCAAAGAGCTATAGAGGTCTCAGTAGAGTTCAAGGCATTTTGAAGAAGCTCAAGATACAGAAGTGGGGAAGCTGACAGGGAATGAAACAAGATGACTGGAGGTCTGCTAGAGATGTTGCTGTAGAGTCAGGCTGCCAGCAGGTCACAGATTTGAATGGGACTGTAGAAGTGAGGTGTGGCACTGCAGAGGCTGTAGAAGTGGAGGGTAGTGCTTGGTCTAGACCAAAGGACTGCAATTAGAGCCAACAGTAGAGGCTGAGCCAGGTGGAATCTTCTGGAACAGTCAGGAGTTGTTCTCTGCCTGTAGGACTCTTGGTACACACACTGATTGGTCAGATGACAAGTTGGTAGTGCTATTGCCATTATAATGCTTGGTGTCCTTTTCTTTATGGGGTCCAGATGAGAGACTTGTACTCTATCCTCAGTTGTGTGTGTCTGGTAAGTTTGTGGTCTAAGTTTTCCTAATAGGATTTTAAAATGCCTATGTACCTCTGCAGTCCAAATTTACCTAGATGAATTTATAGGGAGGCACTCTTTCTGCTCCCAAGAATACATCATTTATCATTGTGTGCCTCATGTTGGACAGATAGTGCTATTCATGTGTCTACCATTGTGGCATGGTCATCCTCCATCCTTAAAATGGAGTCAAAAGCTGCTTGAATAGCACAGTCTCTGAGGGCCAGGCACAGTCTGAGACATATTATCTTACACACTGTGGAGTAATTGAGAGCAGGGTAGAGGTTAATCATGATAATTAGCAACACCCAGTGTAAAGGACATATTCTTTTTATTTATTTATTTATTAAATTTTTTGTTATTTATTTATTTATTTGAGAGCGACAGACAGAGAGAGAAAGAGGCAGATAGATAGAGAATGGGCAGGCCAGGGCCTCTTGCCACCGCAAAGGACCTCCAGACGCGTGCGCCCCTTGTGCATCTGGCTAACGTGGGTCCTGGGGAATCGAGCCTCGAACCGGTATCCTTAGGCTTGACAGGCAAGCGCTTAACCGCTAAGCCATCTCTCTAGCCCTATTTATTTATTTTTTAATTTAGTTAATTGATTTTTAAATTTGTTTGTACTCAATGAATACAGTCAAGTTGGTACCATTGTTAGCCTCCTCCCTGTACTCCCCTATCCCCCTGGCCACTTCTTGTTGGGGTATATGGGTCAGGCATTGTGGGGTTACCCCTCAGTTATGGGTAGGAGTAAATGTCTCTGTGTATCATGACCCAATGTGTGGCTCTGACATTCTTCTCACCCCCTCTGCCACAAATTTCCCTGAGCCATGTTGGGTTCATTTTAGGTCTGCTTCAGTGATGAGGTCTTGGAAACCTCTGTGTCTCTGGATATCTGGTTTTGTAGGAGTTGATTGTTCTCTGTGTTGATCTCCTTTACCTTTGTGCTGGTACTAGGTTCACCAAGAAAGCAGCACTCTTGATTATTTCCCCAATTACTCTAGTTTCAGCTGGGGTCCTTTTGAGGTGTGATGGGCTGTTTTTCTCCTTAGGATCTGTGTCTATATGAAAAAGAGGAGCAGATTCCCCAACGGAGAGTAAAGTTAGCACCAGAGAAATGGGATAACCATTATTTTTTTAGAGAGAATTTAATAGGTGTAGGCCCTCTTGCAGCCCATGATTGATGGTAGCTTGATAATGGAGAGTGGGTTCATTTTTGGATATGGTTCTGACTTGTTTCCCAGATCCAGCTATGGTTCCCATACCACTGAGGGGATCAGTTAGCCGAATCAAGAGCAGTTGGTTTCCCACCATGGCTGTGCGCACTATTGCACTTGTGTGAGCATCACGACAGGTTATTTGCTGCTAAGTAGGTTAGACCATCAGTTGTTTGGACAGATATTGGTCATTTTCCCCCAGTCGCCCATGATGCACCTTCTGGCACTAGACGCACTGACTGTCTGGGGACTGACTCTCTTTCAGCTTCCAGCCATGTCACTTCATGTTACGTGTCAACCACATATGGTGTCTTCAGCAGTAGGGTCTTACCACTAACCTTTGGTGGGGGAAAATGACCAATATCTGTCCAAGCAACTCATGGTCTAACCAACTTAGCAGCAAATAACCTGTCGTGATGCTCACAAAAGTGCAATGGTGGCACACAGCCATGGTGGGAAACCAACTGCTCTTGATTCGGCTAACTGATCCCCTCAGTGGAACGGGACCCATAGCTGGATCTGGGAAACAAGTCAGAACCATATCCAGAAATGAGCCTGCTCTCCATTATCAAGCTACCACCAATCGTGGGCTACAAGAGGGCCTATACCTATAATATTCTCTATTAAAAAAAATCAGAGTTATTCTATTCATCTGGTGCTAACTTTATTCTCCATTCGAGAATCTGCTTCTCTTTTTCATATAGATGGAGATCCTAAGGAGAAGACCACCCCATCATACCTCCAAAGGGCCCTAGCTGAAACTAAGAATAATTGGCGAAACAAGAAAGGGTGCTGTTTTCTTGGTGAAACTGGTACCAGCACAAGGGTGAAGGAGATGACACAGAGAACAATCAAGTCCTACCAAATCAGATATCCAGAGACACAGAGGCTCCCAACACCTCATCACTGAAGCAGACCTAAAATGAACCCAACATGGCTCAGGGAAATTTTGCGGAAGAGGGGGCAGAAAGAATGTCAGAGCCACACATTGGGTAATGATATGCAGAGACATTTCCTGCTACCCATAACTGAGGGCTAACCCCACAATGCCTGACCCATATACCTCAACAAGGAGGGGCCAGAGGGAGGGGGTAGGACATGGAGGAGGCTAACAATGGTACCAACTTGACTGTATTCATTGAGTACAAAACTAATTAATAAAGTAATAATAAATTTTAAAAAAAGAAAGAAAGTTATTATGTATTCAAGTAGTTATCTCCTCTGCCAATATATTTTCTTTTGTGAAAATGACAGCATAATAACAGCTTTCAGAAGATTTATTTTAAATGAACAACATGCTTGAATATTGGACTTTCATTCTAAAAGTAAAACACTCTATTATTTTTCCTTTACTACTCAAAAGGTTTATAACTTTGAAAGAAACTAGAACTATATTTTGAAACCTATGTGAGAAAAAGAAAAATGTCCTAATATGCAGAGGTAGGAGAGCAGCTATAACATATAACTTTCATAAGTTACCCAGTAAATTGTTAATATACCTAATGAGCCTGGGCTTCCTCTGAGATCCCATGATACTTTGTATTCTGAGATTGTGATGGCCAACAATTTTTACTTTGTTTTTAACTTTGTTTTAAGTTAGCATACAAAGTGATGGGTTTTTTATTTAATTTGGTCTTATTCACCCTCCTCACACACTGCCTTCCACTGAGCTTCCCATCTTGCTGCTCCCCTTCATTCCCAATTACCTCCCTTCTGCTTTCATGTCACATGGATTCCATTTCCCTCTTTTTTTCCCCTCTCCAATTCCTTATTATCTCTTTTTCCTGGTGAGTTATGATCCCCACTACTATTTAATGGGAAAGCTGATGGCAATAACAGATACAGTGACTTCACGGCAGTTCCAGTGGTAATGTGCAATACAGGACATTTGTGTACTTTTTTAAAAAAAAAAACATTTTCTTCACAATATCCATGCATCTATATATACAATATGCCATGATCATAGTCCTCCCACAACCCTTCACTGAGTCCTTTCTTCCTAGATAGTTCCTCTTCTATTTTTGACAGTTTTTATGTATTAAAAAAAAACAGCATGGTACTGGCATAAAAACAGGAGTGTAGGGCTGGAGAGATGGCTTAGCAGTTAAGTGCTTGCCTGTGAAGCCTAAGGACCCCAGTTTGAGGCTTGATTCCCCAGGACCCATGTTAGCCAGATGCACAAGGGGGCACAAGCGTCTGGAGTAAGTTTGCAGTGGCCGGAGGCCCTGGCACATCCATTCTCTCTCTCTGTCTCTCTCTCTGCCTCTTTCTCTGACTGTTGTTCTCAAATAAATAAATAAATAAAAATAAACAAAAAATAAAAATAAAAAACAGAAAACAGGAGTATAGACCAGTGGAATAGAATTGAGGACCCAGACTTTGGGTCAAGCAACTATAGCTACTTGATATTTGACAAAGGTCCTAACAATATAGGCTGGAAAAAAGACAGCATCTTCAACAAATGGTGCTGGACAAACTGGATAACCATATGCAGGAAACTGAAACTTGATCCACACATATTACCATGCATAACACTCAAGTCCAAATGGATCAAAGACCTCAATATTAGACCAGAAACTCAGCTACTGCTGTAAAGGACATATTCTTCATAAATTATGTACTACTATTTATTTTTATGTCAGTTAATGACAAAAGCGATTATTTGGAGGCTAAAGAAATGGTTCAGCAGTTAAGGCATTTGCCTGCAAAGCCTAATGACTCAGGTTCATTTCCCCAATACCACATAAATCCAGATGCACAAAGTGGCACACACACTGGAGTTCATTTGCAGTGGCTAGAGGGGTGCCCACTCTCTCCCTCTCTCTCTCTGACTGAAAATAAGTAAATAAACAATTATTTGATGGATAACTCAGGAACACATGTTAGTAATAAGAATTTCTGTTGGGTTTAATGTCACCATTGGCAAACAGTGCATGGGAAGGACATTGCAGTAATATATTCTGAGGAAGACTTGCTTTAAACTGAGGAGTTTAATATGAAGGGCAATGTTTTGATCATTTTACTGTGTCAGGCTATTCCTTGGCATAGATTCATGGAGTGGTATTGGAATCTTCTGTGCTTAATAGTGCTAGTGAAAATGTAAGCAGTATCTCTCTTGCTTTTGTGTAAAAGGCTGGGTACCTGTAAATATTAATAGGGTATATCTAATAGCATGTTAATAACCACAGATTGCTGGCTTTGGACTGCAGACCTGGAATGAAAGGGCCTCATAAATTATATACATTTGACAAGTAGGTGATACGTTTTCAAATCACATGAGCTCTTCAGAAGCAAGTCTGCTTTGTTGAGATAATTAAAGGAAATCAATATGTGTTGATTGATAGATATTTGATGTGAAAACACATTCTTTATGCTGTCTCAGACAGTTGGGCGCCTGAGTTTCAAGACTGCTGTTCTCCCAAGACAAAGTGGAGGCTGGGGAGAGAGACTTGTGTGATCAAGGCAATGCAGTATCTAACTCTCATGTCCATTCCTCCCCTCAGTCCTGCCCTGACCCTTGCTCCCCACAGGCACAGGGTGGGCATTAGTTTCCTGTCTCTTCCTCTTCTCCAGGTCACAGAGTGTGACTCTGTTGCAATCTCACTGGAACCCTCAGAGGCTTAATTCGTCAGTGTTGATAAAGTGCTAGGATGATGAGAAGCATTGTATCCATTCTAAGCAACACTATTGATTAGTTTTTCCCTGTGGTTAATATAAAATTCTCCACATATCACATAATAGCTCAGCATTGCATAAACAGCCAAGAGTTGCTGGCAGGAGAGATGTGGCTTGTTTTGTCCTAAGAAAGTTGATGCCTATAAAATGCCTCTAGTTTATCTGGACAAAACCATTATTGCACAATTTAAACCAATCATATTGTCATTGTATTTTCATTTGTATGTCATTTTCTTCTTAATTGTTCATTTTTCAATAATTATCTGAAATAAACTTATTGGTAACAATTTTGCTTATCTATTTTGGGCAGTCTAAATAATATGAAAATATATATTTAAACATATACACATGTGTGCATGCTTAGTGTGTGAATGTGTATATAGCATATGTATATTTATAAGTTATTATAAATATAATATTAATTTGTGTATCCACAGTGCAGTTACATTAATTAGTTAATAGGGATGCAGATACATACATATTTGACTATAGATTTGTGTAGTTACACATATGCTAATGTGATTATTCATGTGTGCATTTTATTCTGTTCATAATATAGCATAAGTAATGGCTAATTATGGAATTCAGCCAAGCCTTCATTTTTTAGAACATTTTAGGAATTGCATTCCTGAAATTGCTTTTAACAGGAATTTTGTAAGCATAAAGGGAATTTAGACCAGTTGCTTTATCATTCTGCTTTTCAAAGGCGTGACTTGGCATAACAGTCTTGGTCATCTTCTTCACTGTGCATCAGATTTGGTTATAGATCACTTGTTCATGTTTCCCAGTTCAGGACTAGGGGGGTGTACAGTGCTTTCCTAGCATGTGTGAGGTGGAGTGTTCAACCACAGCAGAGCAAAACACAAAGAAAACAAGACAAAACACCTACCAACCAACTAAGTACCCTAAATCCATTCACTCCACATTTCTGAATTCTGAGCACACCATCATGACATGCAGGATTCAACACGGAGTTATTGTAAACATGGCTGTGATATGGGCCACAGCGTGGAAGGTGAAGATTTTATTTTGATTATATAAAGTCTTGTTAAACAAGCATGCAAAGCTGTTTGTAATGGTATCATAGTGCTTGCATTAATAAATCTTTATCTTCTCATGTTACACACTGGACCCAGTCAGTTTTACTATCTCATAGTCACACTATGAATAGCTCAGCCATGAGAATAGTCTTCATATGCATTATCAAGTTTTAACAACAACAACAAAAAAGTTGTATGAAAATGCCACAGCAAACCCATTGTCTTGGATGCTAATTTAAATTAAAAAAAAAACAAAAACAACAAAGCCACACACACAAGAGCATTTACTCATTTCATTTGTCGCTCATCAGCAATTTCCTCCATGATTTGCCGGTTGCTTGGCATGTGTGAGATGTAATGGAGCACTCCACTTTAATCTTGAGTAAGTTGTAATCTTCTTGAGTCCAAGCCAGTGTTCTAGAAGCAAGAGAGGCTTTAGAGTACTCTGAAAAGAGGCTGCCAGTTGTGTTCAATAGCTGCTTCTCTATTCCTCTTCATCACAGAATTCCCAGTTTCTAATTATTCTAGAACTAGATAAGCTGTGGACAATGTTGCAGAAGACCAGGTTTTCTGGGGAAGTCCCCAGTAATTTCCCTTCAATGTCAACTGTGTGTTCTTTGACTTTCCTTTCCTATGTCATCCTTTTACTCAATGGATATAGATGAAACTGCTGGTGCTATTGTTACTGTATTGTTCCTCATTGAATAATGGAGGAGTGTCATGTGGCAGGAGCAGAGTCCCTGTGTTTGTCAGACTGTCATATTGCCTCAGGACAACTGACACCTAGACTTTTACAAGTGAGGATGATAAATTGCAAACTGTCTGTTGGATATCTCATACTTTCAGCCAAATATACTTCAGTCAGATGCATCCTATAAAACCTGTACTTTCAACTCAGAGAAGGGACTCTACAGAGCAGGGATCAGCATGTGAGGAGACTTCCTGGAAGAACATGACATCCAGTTATGGTTCCATTCTTCTCCTCATTTCACCTATCTCACCATTTCCTGAGTGGAACACAATTTCTCTTCCTCATTTTGCCATGCAGTTCCTCTGCACTCTGGTTACCTTCCCGCTTGCCTACTGTAGTTGTTTGAATGCAAAATGTTCCCCATAGACTCATATGTTAGAATACTTAAGCCCTAGTTTGTGGTGCTATTAGAGAAATTTGTGCAGCCTTTAAGGGGATAGAGCCTTGCTGAAGGAGGTATGTCTCTGGAAGAGACTTCGGAGTATTATAGTCCAGCACCACTTGGTGCTTTTGTGCTTTTTGCTTTCTTCATGCGGATGTGAAGATATGATGTTGGAAGGGCCGGAGACTTCCGGTCAAGATGGCGGCATAGGAACCACGCCTAAGCAGCCTAGGGGAGAAAAAGCCAAAGAAAACCCAGCAAAATACACAAGGGAGGTGTATAAGAGATTAAAACAGCAGCGGAGAAGTAGGAGATATCCAGAGCCCACACGGGCAGGCCGAAGCAGCTCCGGCAGCGGCAGCTCGGGACCCGGTAGCGGCAGCTCGGGTTCCGGCAGCGGCAGCTCGGGACCCGGTAGCGGCGATTCAGACTCTGGCAGCGGCAGCGGCAGCACGGGCACCGGCAGCTGCATCACGGGCTCCGGCAGTGGCGACTCGGGATCCAACAGAGGCGGCTCAGACCCCGGCAGCGGAAGTGGCGGTGGAAGCCAGAAGCGGCGGTGGAAGCCGTGACTCCAGCCCCAAAAACACCATCAGCTGCTCCGGTACCGGCCACAGCGGCTTCAGGGCAGCGAATCCAGCAGCGGAGGCTCCAGCGGATTCAGTGGCAGAGGCGGATCCCGCAGCGGCAGCACCAGCGGATCAGAGGCGGAGGACCCAGCAGCGGCAGCTCCAGCGGATCAGCGGGGGCAGACCCAGCAGCGGCATCTCCAGTGGCGGATCCAGCAGCAGTGGTCCCAGCAGCGGCAGCTCCAGCGGCAGCAGCGGGGATCCAGCATCAGGGGCGCCAATCTGCAGGGCCACAGTTGCCAGGCTTGGTTTGCCCCACAGGAAAAGCCAGTACCCAGTTCCAGAAAGCAGAACAGCGGCCCAACATCCCAGCCAGCAACTTGACTGAGACCAAAAGCATCCAAAGAGGTAACTGGGATTGAACCAGGGAAGGGTCTCACCTGGTCACAAGCTGACTTGGATCCCTCAACAGACCAGAAATCTTAACTTCTTTGTTGATAGAGGATCTGGTTTTTATAATACCTAATCTTGCATAAATGCTCGGTGCTGTTCTTGACTGAATGTGTATAGGGTTTAGTTAAATTTTAGAATATACCTGTATTTTATTCCACTCAACCTATTTGAATACCCCCATAGCAGGCAAACTTAACCCCTAGGACCACGTGTCTAGATACTCTGAGAGTGGTAAGAGCCACACCTAACATCTTAATCTCCTACATAGAAGATATACAATATCAGATCAATAGATACAGCAAAGGATACCCAGCTAACTGGAAAATCTAAGCAGTAACTTAATCCAAGATGCAAAAATATATACATTATAACACAAGAAACACCAAAAACCAAGGCAATATAAATCCACCAAAAAACATCAATGCTTCAGAAATGACCTCTAGTGAAAACGAGTTAGAGAAAATGCCTGAGAAAGATTTCAAAAGAATGATTGTAAATATGTTCAATGAACTCAAAGAAGAAATCAAAGGAATCAGAGAAGATACAGGACACCAATTTAACGAAATAAAGAAATCAATACAAGACATAAATAAGGAAATAGAAATAATGAAGAAAAACCAGTCAGAATTACTAGCAATGAAGAACACAGTTAATGAAATAAAAAACTCTGTAGAAAATCTCACCAGTAGAATGGATGAAGGAGAGGACAGAATATCTAAGCTAGAAGACCAGGTGGCAGATCTAATACAATCCAACAAAGAGAAAGACAAACTAATAGAAAAGTATGAATGGGAATTTCAAGATATTCGGGACACTATGAAAAGATCAAATATAAGAATTCAGGGTATAGTAGAAGGAGAAGAATTTCAATCCAAAGGTATAGTAGGCATCTTCAACAAAATCATAGAAGAAAACTTCCCCCAAATTGGGAAAGAGGTGCCAATGCAGATACAGGAAGCATTTAGAACACCAGCCAGACAAAACCTGGAAAGAACCTCTCCTCGCCATATTATAATCAAACTACCAAACACACAATCCAAAGAAAAAATATTGAAAGCAGTTAGAGAGAAAAATCAAGTTACCTACAAAGGCAAGCCCATCAGGATCACAGCAGATTACTCAACACAAACTTTCAAAGCCAGAAGGGCTTGGAGTGATGTATTCCAAACTCTGAAAGATAACAACTGTCAACCAAGACTACTTTATCCTGCAAAACTATCCATTCAAATAGATGGAGAAATAAGGACATTCCATGACAAAAGCAGGCTAAAGGAGTATTTGAAGACAAAACCAGCTCTACACAAAATACTTGAAAGAATCCTCCATGCCGAAGAGAAAGAAAAACACACATATAAGGAACCTGGAAAACAGCAAACAACACTCAAATACTAGTTAATATAAGAGAGCAAAGGTAGAACCAGAACCACAAAAAAAAAAAAAAAATGGCAAGCATAAATACACATCTTTCAATAATATCTCTTAATATCAATGGCCTCAATGCTCCAACCAAAAGACATAGATTTGCAGACTGGGTTAAAAAGCAGGACCCTACAATTTGTTGTCTCCAAGAAACTCACCTTTCTACAAAGGATGGACATTATCTTAGGGTGAAAGGTTGGAAAACGGTGTTTCAAGCAAATGGACCCAGAAAGCAAGCAGGGGTTGCTATCCTAATAGCTGACAAGGCAGACTTCACTCCAACATTAGTCAAGAAAGATAAGGAAGGTCACTTTATATTGATTAAGGGCACACTCCAACAGGAGGACATTACAATCCTAAACATATATGCACCTAACATGGGGGCTCCCAAATTCATCAAACAAACACTGTTAGAACTAAGGTCACAGATAACACCAAACACAGTGGTAGTTGGTGACTTTAACACCCCACTCTCATCAATTGACAGGTCATCCTGGGAAAAAATAAACAGAGAGGCATCTGGACTAAACGAGGTCATAGAAGGAATGGACCTAACAGACATATACAGGACATTTCATCCAAATGCTGCAGAATATACATTCTTTTCAGCAGCACATGGATCATTCTCTAAAATAGACCATATATTAGGACACAAAGCAAATCTTAACAAATTCAGGAAAATTGAAATAATTCCTTGCATTCTATCTGACCACAATGGAATCAAACTACAAATCAATAGCAAGAAAGGATATAGAGCATACACAAAATCATGGAAACTAAACAATACATTACTAAATGATGAATGGGTCAATGAAGAAATCAAGAAGGAAATCAAAAAATTTATAGAGTCAAACAATAATGAGAACACAACATACCAAAATCTCTGGGACACAATGAAGGCAGTTCTAAGAGGTAAATTTATAGCTTTAAGTGCCTATATTAAGAAATTAGAAAGGTCGCAAATAAATGACCTAATGCTTCACCTCAAAGCCTTGGAAAAAGAAGAACAAGGCAAACCAAAAATCAGTAGACGGGAAGAAATAATAAAGATTAGGGCAGAAATTAATGAAATAGAAACCAAAAAAACAATACAAAGAATTAATGAAACAAAGAGCTGGTTCTTTGAAAGGATAAACAAGATTGATAAACCCTTAGCAAATCTGACCAAAAGAAAGAGAGAAGAGACACAAATTAATAAAATTAGAGATGAAAAAGGTAACATCACGACAGATGCCAGAGAAATTCAAAAAATCATAGGGACATATTATAAAAACATATACTCCACAAAGTATGAAAATCTGAAAGAAATGGATGATTTCCTTGATTTATATGACCTACCTAAATTAAATCAAGATGAGATTAATCACTTAAATAGACCTATAACAAGCATGGAGATCCTAACAGTTATCAAAAATCTCCCAACTAAAAAAAGCCCAGGCCCAGATGGATTCACTGCTGAATTTTACCAGACCTTCAGGGAAGAGCTAACACCATTGCTTCTTAAGCTTTTCCATGAAATAGAAAAAGAAGGAATTCTACCAAACTCCTTCTATGAAGCCAGCATCACTCTGATACCAAAACCAGGCAAAGATAGAACAAAAAAGGAAAATTACAGACCAATCTCCCTCATGAACATAGATGCAAAAATTCTCAACAAAATATTGGCAAACAGAATACAAGAATACATTAGAAAGATCATTCACCCTGACCAAGTAGGCTTTATCCCAGAGATGCAGGGATGGTTCAACATACGCAAATCTATAAATGTTATACATTATATAAATGGGTTGAAGGACAAAAATCACATGATCATCTCATTAGACGCAGAGAAAGCATTCGACAAAATCCAACATCCCTTCATGATAAAAGTCCTACAGAGACTGGGAATAGAAGGAACATATCTCAATATAATAAAGGCTATTTATGATAAGCCTACAGCCAACATATTACTAAATGGGGAAAAACTGGATGCTTTTCCACTAAAATCAGGAACAAGACAAGGGTGTCCACTGTCCCCACTTTTATTTAATATAGTTCTGGAAGTCTTAGCCATAGCAATAAGGCAAGAGACATGCATAAAAGGGATACAAATCGGAAAGGAAGAGGTCAAGTTATCATTATTTGCAGATGACATGATTCTATATATAAAGGACCCTAAAGACTCTACTAGCAAACTGTTAGAGCTGATAAAAACCTACAGTCATGTAGCAGGATACAAAATAAATACACAGAAATCAGTAGCCTTCATATATGCTAACAACAAACACACAGAGGATGAGATCAGAGAATCACTCCCATTCACAATTGCATCAAAAAAAATAAAGTACCTTGGAATAAACCTTACTAAGGAAGTAAAGAATCTATACAATGAGAACTTTAAAACACTCAAGCGAGAAATTGCAGAAGACACTAGGAAGTGGAAAAACATCCCTTGTTCCTGGATTGGAAGAATCAATATTGTGAAAATGGCAATCTTACCAAAAGCAATCTACACATTTAACGCAATCCCCATCAAAATTCCAAAGGCATTCTTCACGGAAATAGAAAAAACAATCCAAAAATTCATTTGGAATCACAAAAAACCTCGAATATCTAAAATAATACTGAGCAACAAAAATAAGGCTGGTGGTATCACCATACCTGATTTTAACCTATACTACAGAGCCATAGTAACAAAAACAGCATGGTACTGGCACAAAAGCAGACTCGTAGATCAATGGAACAGAATAGAGGACCCAAATGTAACCCCATGTAGTTATAGCCACCTGATATTTGATAAAAATGCCAAAAATACTCATTGGAGAAAAGACAGCCTCTTCAGCAAATGGTGTTGGGAAAACTGGATATATATCTGTAGAAGGATGAAAATAGATTCTTCTCTTTCTCCATGCACAAGAATTAAGTCCAAATGGATTAAGGACCTTAACATCAGACCTGAAACTCTGAAACTGCTAGAGGAAAAAGTAGGGGAAACCCTTCAACATATTGGTCTTGGCAAAGACTTTCTGAATACAACCCCAATTGCTCAGGCAATAAAACCACAGATTAACCACTGGGACCTCATGAAAATACAAAGATTTTGCACTGCAAAGGACACGGTGAATAAAGCAAAGAGGCAACCTACAGAATGGGAAAAAATCTTCACCAGCTATACATCTGATAGAGGATTAATATCTAAGATATACAAAGAACTCAAGAAGTTAAATAATAAGGAATCAAACAAACCAATCAAAAAATGGGAAATGGAGCTAAATAGAGAATTCTCAAAGGAAGAAATACGAATGGCATATACGCATCTAAAAAAATGTTCTACATCCCTAGTCATCAGGGAAATGCAGATTAAGACTACATTGAGATTCCATCTCACTCCTGTCAGATTGGCTACCATCATGAAAACAAATGATCATAAATGTTGGCGGGGATGTGGAAAAAGAGGAACCCTTCTACATTGTTGGTGGGAATGCAATCTGGTCCAGCCATTGTGGAAATCAGTGTGGAGGTTCCTAAAACAGCTAAAGATTGATCTACCATATGACCCAGCTATAGCTCTCCTAGGCATATATCCTAAGGACTCATCTCATTACCTTAGAGATACTTGCTCAACCATGTTTATTGCTGCTCAATTTATAATAGCTGGGAAATGGAACCAGCCTAGATGTCCCTCAACTGATGAGTGGATAATGAAGATATGGCACATTTATACAATGGAGTTTTACTCAGCAGTAAAGAGAAATGAAGTTATGAAATTTGCAGAAAAGTGGATGGATCTGGAAAGAATTATACTAAGTGAGGTAACCCAGGCCCAAAAAGCCAAGCGCCACATGTTCTCCCTCATATGTGGATCTTAGCTACAGATGATTGGGCTTCTGTGTGAGAAGGAAAAAACTCAGTAGCAGAGGCCAGTAAGTTAAAAAAGGAGGTAGAAAGGGAAGAGAAAGAAAGGGAGGAGGGCTTTTATTAGGTTGGTATTGTATATATGTAAGTAGAAAGATTGAGATGGGGAGGGGATATGATGGAGAATGGAATTTCAAAGGGGAAAGGGGGGAGGGTAATACCATGGGATTTTTTTTGTTATCATGGAAAATATTAATAAAAATGGAGAAAAAAAAATCCATGAACACAAAAAAAAAAAAAAAAAAAAGAAAGACAGAGAACCTGGTGCTGGTCATTGGTTTGCATTGGTTTGGTTTACAAATAAGTATCTAGTACTTTCATTTCTTCATTCCTGTTGTTAGCTGGAGATGGATATAAGAAGTCTGGATGGCGGCAAGCAGATCATTTTACCAGAGAAAAAGAAGTTTGTATAGAATAACTACATTTACTCAAGTATATATGAGTAACTACCTACATATATTCACTTATCCATCCATGTAATAAGCATCATTTTAAAAGTTGTTTATGAGCAGGTAGTTTCCAGGTTTTTAAATATTTTATTTATTTGGCAAGGGAGGGAGAGAGAGAGAGAGAGAATGCATATAGGAGAGAGAGAGAGAGAGAATGGGTCTACCAGGGCCACCAGACACTGAAAATGAACTCTAAATTCACGTGCCACTTTGTGCTTCTGGTTTTACATGTGTACTGGGTAATCAAACCTGGGTTTTTAGGTTTTGCAGGCAAGTGCCTTAACAGCTGAGCTAACTCTCCAGCCGCAGTTTCAAGTTTTTGACAGTTTTGATATGTTTGTGTCAGGATTCTTGTGCACATAAAAGTTTGCATGTCTCAAGTAAATGGCTAGGATTATGGCTGAAGGGATAAATGTATATTGAACTTCATAAGAAACTGCCAAGCATTTTACATGGTTGTACATTTTACTTTGCACCAGCAGCATATTAAAATTCTAGCCCCTTCATATTGTTACTAAAAAAAAAAAAAAAAAAAAAAGATATGATGTTGGCTGTCTGCTTCTGCCATGCTGTCTCTGCCATGATGAGCATTTCCCCTTCAAAATTGTAAGCTGAAAATAAACATTTTCCTTCATAAGCTGCTCCTGGCTGGGTATTTTGTCCCAGCAATGAGAATGTAACTGACATACCTATTTCATGATTATATTGTTATATATACCCAGATGTATTTAATACAGTTAATGAAATTGTGTGAACACTCACAACATTTAGCTGTTATCTTTCTATTACTGACTATTAGCCAGATGGAAGTTTGTCACTTTTCTGAAACCTTTCTTAAAATTGGAACCTGTGCCCTGATAACTGCTATAGGATTGTACTCAGAACCAGGGAAGCTGGCCCTTTAAATAGATCTCACAGATCTGGTACCCACTGGCACAGAGAAACATCCAAGCAAGGGTCCTGCAGATTGGGAAGGAGTCTACAGTGATTTTCCTGCCTCAGCCACCTCCTGAGAGCTAGGATTACAGGTATGAGCCCCCATGCCTGACTCCATGTGTTTCTGCTACAT
Source organism: Dipus sagitta (assembly GCA_036346955.1). Taxonomy (NCBI): domain Eukaryota; kingdom Metazoa; phylum Chordata; class Mammalia; order Rodentia; family Dipodidae; genus Dipus; species Dipus sagitta. The sequence continues at coordinate 67,274,424 of CM070781.1, forward strand.
GGGATAGTTATGACCACATGACTGACCTGTAGAGCTGTGTGCACTCAAATGTTCTTGCTTTCAGCTCTGCTCAGGTGTCCTTCAGTCTTCCCTGTTGCTGTCTCTGGGCAGGTGGCACTGGCACACAGGTAACTGTCCAGGCAGCTGACTGGGACTGGTTCAGTCTGGTATTTTTCTACTCACTGTTCCCATACCAAAATGCCTTACATGGACTGTGGGAGCCCAAACACATCAAAACCATCTGCTGTGGGAGTACTGACGGAATGCTGCATGGCATCTCTGGGAAGGAAAACTGAACCTCTCAGGTTGGGGAGTTTCAGTGACTGAGAATGAAGGACAGACTAAAAGATTTGTGTGTGTATGTATGCTTGTTCATATATGTGTGGGTGCACATGAATGTGCAGGTATGCATATATGTGTGTATGTGTCATATGTGAAGAGGCTAGAGGTCAACATTGGATGTCTTCCTCAGTTGCTCTCCACATTATTTTTTTTGAGACAGGGTTTCACCCTGAGTCTCAAGCTCACTGATTTGGCTACACTGACAGGTCAGCAATCCCTAGGGATTCTTCTGTCTCTGCCTCCCAAACTGTAGTGCCAGTGCTGGGATACAGGCATATGCTGGCACACCTGGCTTTTTTTTTTTTTTTTTTTACATGTGTGCTAGGGATCTGAACTCAGATCATCATGCTTATGTGGCAAGCTCTTTACCCATTGAGCCATCTCTCTAGCCTCTATAGACTGAAAGATCTTGATAATCATTTCCTGGTCCCTGCCCCAAGTCTCAGACTTATCTGTTTGAAGAACCAGTGAGCATGTCCACTCTCCTTCCACAATCAGGACTAACGTACTGCACTGGTTGGCTCTCTGTACCACATTCCTGCAATGGAATCATGCCCAGCTCCCAGGACAGTGTGCACAGAGATCAGAGCTCATGGTCATTGCCTCTTTCACTGGTGTCATTTTGGTTTCTTACCCTCTTTCATAAGTCAAACAAATTCTTGCTTTCTTATTCACAAGTTTTCTCCTCATAGGAGATTTTATTGTAGTCACTTATCTGATTTCCAAAGAGCAAAGTTTCCAGATGAATACTGGCTACTGTTTCAAAATTACATTAAAAAGTGGATGAAATTTATTTATTGCTTCTTCATTGTGATTTGTTTTTGCTCTATCCACCTACTGAGTAGGTACAACAGTGTTTGCAAAATGGCAGCCCATTTGGGAGATGAATTCCTGATTAGCAAGTGGAAAGTGTTACATAAACACCTAGATTCCCAGCTTCTCCAGAGGAGTCTGTTTCCTCTTGGTGGCAGTGAGCTAGGACTGAATGATGATCCTCTCTTAACCTTGGATTTGCTCCCCAGTATGCCATGGCCCACAGTTGTTAAGTTTGATTCATTATCTGCTTAGACCTAGACAGCAAAATTCATATGGAATGGCAGCAGGCCTCAGATATCCAAACATATCCTCAGCAAAACAACAACAACAAACAAACAAAAACATCTATGGAGGTATCACCATACCTGATCTAAAGCTATATTACAAAGCCATCGTAACAAAAACAGCATGGTACTGGCATAAGAACAGAAACATAGACCAATGGAGCAGAACTGAAGACTCAGACCTTAGGTCAAGTACCTACAGCTACTTAATCTTTGACAAAGGTGCCAATAATGTAGACTGGAGAAAAGACAGTATCTTCAACAAATATTGTTGGGAAAATTGGATGACCATATGTAGAAAAATGAAATTAGGCCCACTCATTTCTTCATACACAAAAATCGAGTCCAAATGGATTAAAGATCTCAATATAAGACCCAAAAGTCTTCTCCTACTGGAAGAAAAAATAGGCACACTCCACAATATAGGACTGGGGAAAGAGTTCCTGAACAAAACCCCAGTAGCCCAAGAAATTAAACAATCACTCAACCAATGGGATCTCATGAAGCTACAAAGGTTTTGCACAGACAAATATACCATAAGCAGAGCCAATAGATTGCCTACTGAATGGGAGAAAATCTTCACCAGCTATACCACTGACAGAAGCCTAATACCTAGAATCTACAAAGGACTCAAAAAACTAAACAATAAAAAAAATCAACCCACTCAAAAAAAAAAAAATGGGGCAGAGAACTTAATAGGGTGTTCTCAGAGGAAGAATTACAAATGGCTAACACACATTTAAGAAAATGTCCAACATACGTAAACATTAGGGAAATGTAAAACAAGAAACATGAGATTCCACCTCACTCCACTAAGGATGGCAATCATTAAAAAATCTCAACAACAAATATTGGCAAGGATACAGGGAAAGAGGAACCCTCATCCACTGTTGGTGGGAATGTAAACTTGTACAACCTCTATCAAAATCAATTTGGAGATTCCTGAAAATGATGAACAGAGAGCTACCAACAGACCCAGTTATTCCCTTACTGAGCATTTATCCTAAATGCTCCATGCATCAATACAGAGAGAGATTTGCTAGCTACTCAATTCATTATAGCTAAGAACTGGAATCAACCCAGGTGCCCATCATTGAATGAATGGATAACAAAGCTGTGGTACATTTACACAAATGAGCTGGTACCATAGAAACTTTTATCCTTGGAGATAGCCTAAAAGATATAACCCTCAAAAAGAGTAAGAGGGGAGCACCTGAAAAGTAGGGCCCTGGTGAGGGTGGGATGCAGCCTGAGATTAAAAACTTTTTTTTCCTCTCTGGCCTGTAACTCCCAGTGCCAGAGATTGGTTGCTACCCACAATGAGCTGTTGATCAGAGAGACATATGAGGTCCCCAAATCAAGACAGCTGTCTGTCAAAGCTCTTGATTACTCACTTGAGGCAAAAGCTAAGACCCCTATTGCTGAAGTTTGAGACTTTTGACACAGCCCCTTTCTCCAGTTTCACACCCTTCAGTGCTGTTTCAGGGGGAGCACCAATCTTTCTTCTTACTGGTCCCTGCTGAGAGAGAGAGAGAGGGAGAGAAAATGGGAGTGCCAGGGCCTCCAGCCACTGCAAACAAACTCCAGACGTGTGCACCCCCTTGTACATCTGGCTAATGTGGGTCCTGGGGAATTGAACCTCGAACCAGAGTCCTTAGGCTTCACAGGCAAGCGCTTAACCACTAAGCCATCTCTCCAGCCCAGAGCTCCACTCTTCATTGCCCTGCCACATGCAGGTTAGTGGCAAACATCTGCTGGCAGGCTGTGGTCTGCTGGCTGGTGGCACTGCTTCTGAGCTCCTGGTATGTGTGTCTGGCCTACAGGCTTCTGCTGTCTCCTAGGTGAGTGTGGTGGAAATTAGGAACAAGGCAGTAACAGGGGCTGTTTTCTCTCTCATAATTATGGACCTGATTCCAGTTATAATAACATGATCACTTTATAGTTCTTTTTAAGTTCCATCTTTAATCATACCTTTCCTTTCCACCATGACCTGCTGCAGCAGGCATTATTATGATCCCTGGTTTGCATGTGAGCCCTGGAGGAGGCCCTGAGCATCTATCTCATAGGCACTTAGCCCATCAGTGTCTCAGAAACCTATGACTTTTATTAAAATACATTTGAATTTGCCACACTGCACACTGTGGGGCCAACATTTAAGGCATGAGTGTTGCTCTCTGGAAAGAACTGCAGATGCAGCTTGTCACCCAAGAGCATCAGGGATGGTACTTATATTCATTGTGTCACACAGTAGGCCCAAAGAAGGGTGGTTACAGTCACTGTATTACAGAACAGCCTCAAAGAAGAACAGTCTTCTGACTATGCATTTTCTCCGGTCTGGGATGTTAACTTCATTGGTTCCAGAGACAGTTAGGAATATATATTTCATGTCTTGCATATGAATTTAAATGGGATTTAGAGTTATAGCACTAATTTACCTATTTTATTTTATATACTTAGACTGAGCCTTTTGAACCCAATTAAGCAAATTTATGCACATCATAAGCTGGCTACTAATCTGAACAAAAGGTTCTGGTCCTTTATAAAAATGGATTTTAAGTACTGAAGAACTCAGAAAAAATTTAACATATTTCCTTAAAAAATATCTGTGCACTGAAGGCAGCAAGGAAACCAGCAGATACTTATAATATGAGGAAAAGATGATGACATCAAAATAGACTGAATGAGAGAGGGAGGGAATATGATGGAGAGTGGAGTTGTGAAGGGGAAAGTGAAGGGGGAGGAATTAACATAGTTTGTTTTCTATAATTAAGGAAGTTGTCAACCTAAAAAATAAAAATGATAAATAAATTTTAAAAAAGAAAACCAGCAGGAGGGTCTGAGCTCATAGGCTCGTGTTGCCCAAACCCCAGATTCTTATAGTTCATTGAGTTATCCACGTGGTTCATATTGGTGGTGGAAGGTGGGGGCATCTTCAGAGTCCAGAGTGCTAACCATTACATGACAGAACCTACTGGTGAGGTCATCTTCAAAGACTTGGATCTGGGGAATGAAGACCTTGGGAGATGCCAATGAACTTGTGGTGTGGGCATAGGATCTGGTACAGCAACTTGTTGTGTGCATTGGCTTGGACCTTTGATACCAGCAAAAGTCACTGTATGACATTGCTGAATATATTTGTTTAAAAGATTAAATTTTTTTTTTACTTATTTATTAGAGAGAGAAATGGGAGAGAGAGAGAGAGAATGAATGGACACACCAGGGCTTCCAGCCAATGCACGCAAACTCCAGATGCATGTGCCACCTTGTGCATCTGGCTTACATGGATCCTGGAGAATTGAGCCAAGGTCCTTTGGCTTTGCAGGCAAGCGCCTTAACTGCTATGGCATGTTTCCAGCCCTAAAAGCTTTTATCATTATTTAGATATATCTGTCCATTCTAATAGCCACAGTGGCATTCAGAAGACTAATTTGTAATTTGGAAATGATTATACCTTTAAAACGCATGTGTTTGGTCCAGAATAGCTCTCAGAGGACATATTGCACATATACATACCATGCTGTAGGCAGGATTTGAATTAATAGACCATGAAAGACTGTTTTTATGGAGACTTTAAGTGCACATTGTTGCTATTCCTAAATTGTATTAATAATTCCCGACATGTGTCCAGGATGTGTATGGCATTTTACTGTTCTACATAGTGCTAGTGCTTATATCCTCCCATTCACTCCTCACAACAATCCAGGGCAAGAAGTTGAGTGTTTTTAAGTGTTGACACTCAAGTCCCTCCTTTGAGATAAAGTCCCATTAATACAAGGGAAAAGCAAATTGCTATCCAAACTATTATTTTTTAAAATTTTTTTGTTTATTTTTACTTATTTTATTTGAAAGTGACAGAGACAGAAAGAGACAGATATATAGAGAGAGATAGAATGGGTGTGCCAGGGCCTCCAGCCACTGCAAACAAACTCCAGATGCGTGTGCCCCTGTGTGCATCTGGCTAACGTGGGTCCTGGGGAATCGAGCCTCGAACTGGGGTCCTTAGGCTTCGCAGGCAAGCGCTTCACCACTAAGCCATCTCTCCAGCCCCCAAACTATTATTATTGTTATTATTTGTATAGGCATGCATGCACCATGTAGAAGTCAGAAGATACTCTGAGGGCATTGGATCTCTCCTTACATCTTCTTTGAGAAAGGGTTTCTCTTATTGGGCATGTATGTGGAAGTCAGCGAATACCCCAGAGTGTTCCACCTCCACTTCCATCTTGTTTCAAGACAGGGAAAGAGACTGTATTTCATTATTTCCTGTAGCTGAGATGAGGAGAGGAAAAGCCTTAAGACTAGGGAGTAAAACTATCTCCTTTTTCACAGTTTATAGTGATTCTTGGATTCTGTTCTATATCCCTCTTATTGAAAATATACCATTCATACATGTTATTGTAGTTCATAGTAATTAACTTTGAACTTATGTATTATTTATGGACTAGTTAGGGCTTTCCTGTTTTATCTACAGAGACACACGAAAGCAGAGACCACGAGCTCTGGTAATATGAGATTAGCCAAGCTGGGATGTGAAACCAGGACTCCAGAATCCTAGACTCTATACTGAAAAATACTTAAATTAGTTACTATAATAATTATTTCTACGGGACACAACTCCAGGATTAAGTGCTATTTTTATTTGACTTACATAAAAGGAAATTATTACTGCAGTTACTTTTAAAGAGCTCCCTGGGTTTGCTGGAGTATCTGAATTAACAGTAAATTAAACTCATTAATGGGTCAAGCTGATTTATTGGTGGTGTATGTGGCAATTAGCCATCCTGCATAGTGTCTTCTGTTGGCCATTACTTTTTCACTATTGAGTGCAAGCTCAGGGATGAGCACCTTGAGCCAGTGGGGTAGTCTGCATGTCAACCTAATAGGGTCTTGCATCATCTTAATGGTGAATTATGATCCATCTTGAAGGATATTTGGACACAGTTAATACCTTTTGGATGACAACCATTGGAGGCATAATGAAAGTACATGTTGTCATTGGACCACTAAAAATCTTTACTCAGTCACCAGATAGCTACTGCGTTATGTGAATCGCTTTGGATACTTTTTAAAATTATACAATTGCTCTTGGCCTTGGTGGCACTTATAGAATGAATTGCTGTGAGTAGGCTGCAGCAAGCAAGTTATAGCCCACTCTATTTATTTGCACGAGTCACATTGGGGTGCTTAATTTGTCCTCAAGGGAAATATTGTTTTTGCTCAGCTTGCAAAATGTTGTAATAAGAATTGGTGATTGATGTTGATTATAAGATTAAATGGTTAGGTCACAGTGGCCAGTGCCATAAATCAACACAGCCCAAAGTTGTGATTGGCCACTAGGGAAGCTTGTAAGTTTTAGTTTTTTCTGTTTTTAATGAGTTAATATATTTCAAGTCTTTATAGTATTGACTCCTAAAATTTATTGAAACTATATTTAAAACATCATTCTACCATGTGCTTAATAAATTTCTAATACAATTTAGTCTTGCTTATCTAAATATGCCATTGTAGAAGAAAATACATTAAAACTGCCTTCTAGGAGGGAAAGGCAAAACTCAAATTTTAAGAGTTGGTGAGGGAATAGGAGTTGCTAAACCCAAGCTAACTGCCTCCTCATTTGGGTGCAAAAGTATTGCATTTGGTTACTCGGAATTCATATATTCTTTCTTGTGGAAGAGATGCTTTTCCTACCTCCTGTAGCTGATACCACCCTTCCTTGTCAAGGAGGACACCTAACCAATACAGGCAGATGGATGCCCATTCTGGAACTGAGTACAGACATTGGGAAGGTGTGGCATCCATCATTCAGTCTGACCAAGCTTTCTGTCACTCTATTTTTCGGCATATCTTAATAGCAATTGGTTTTGTGGCTATTCTGAAGCCTATAAGAGATAGCTTGCCAATATTGAATTCCTCCCCCACCTGCCCAGAACTGATTTCTCTTGTTTGAAACAAAAACATTACTATATATACTGGAAATTTGTGAACTCAAAAGAAACAGGATTCCTCATCAGGACTGTGTTCATTTGTTCATTCATTCATTCACCAAATTTACTTACTACATGTTAGTCATTTTCAACTGTTAGGAAGCATCAGTGAATAACACCCCCAAATTAGTCCTTTCAGGTCATTTGTATCCTAATAAAGGTGGATATAGCTTCCCATAGGACTGGGGTTAAAAACATGTGTGGTCATGCCCAGCTGTTTACTTGGGTCTGAGCCATCTCAGCCCCCCTCCCCCTCAGGCCCTCATAGTTGTTCAGGAATGCTACTTAACCACTGGACTATCTCTCTTGCCCAGTGCATTTTTAAGATTTTTATTTTTTAATGTGTATGTTTGTGTGTGTGTATGTATGTATGTATGTGGTATATATGGTGTGTGTGTGTGGTGTATGCATTTGTATATGTAGATATGTGCATTCTGTGTGCACATTTATGGATGCCAGAGGAGGATGTGTATTCTTCCATGTCCCTTTTCCAGTTTATTCCTCTGAGACAGAATCTCCCATTGAATATGGAGTGCCCAGTTTTTCAGTTAGATTGGCTGACCAGTCCCAGAAATCCTTCTGTATCCCTCGACTCCCAGCAATGGGATTACATGTGTGCACGGTCATGATTGGCTTTTTATGTGGATGCTGGTGATCAGACTTAGGTCCTTACACTTGTGAAGCAAGCACTCTTACCAACTGTGCCATCTCCCTAGTCCCAACTTAGTGAGTTTTTATACAGGAAGCAGCATAAGTGTGGCTGCTCTATACTTTGGCCTAAGTTTATAGGAAAATAATAGTCAGACAATAATACCACACCATTATGCGACAATTATAACTTAATTTCCTTTAGAGTTTTCTTGATGCTTTCAATAGAAGCAAAAAAAAAAAAAAAAAAAAAAAAGACACACACAGTACTGCCCCCTGGGCTCTGACTTTCCCACCTATATATTGTCTAATGAGTAGAAAATTTTCTAATCTTTTAGCCACTGAGAACAACTCCCATCTCAGATCTGGCCTGGTGATATCTGGAATGTTCAGATACTTTAAACACTATTGTTAAATGCACTCATTAACCATTTCACTGAAGTTTGAACTCATAAACTTGGTTTAGAATGCCAACAACTTTCTGTTGCAAGGGCCATATCTCTTGGTGACAAATTCAGCTTAACCAACAGGTACATTTCTAAAACAAATCCAATGAAATTTAAAATGCTCCATGAACAAAACCATAGAGTTTTATACCAACAGCTAGACTATGCACCTACTTTTCATTATAAGTCCTTAGGGTTTGAACCCAAAGCAATAAACAATGATGATATACAACAGAATCTGGAAGGATTGTAAAGAGGCAGTTTAGTAGGAAGGATTTTTGTAGTTCTTCAAATGCTACTTGTGGGCCTTTTACCCATATCCAGATTTTAAGTAAAAATTCCATTTGTGTGTGTGTGTGTGTGTGTGTGTGTGTGCATATATGCATATATGTGTGGGTGCACATGTTTTTTGGGGGGGGGTTGAGGTAGGGTATCACTCTAGCTCAGGCTGATATGGAATTCACTATGTATTCTCAGGGTGGCCTCAAACTCACAGCAATTCTCCTACCTCTGCCTCCTGAGTGCTTGGATTAAAGGCGTGCACCACCACACCTGGCACACATGTGTGTTTTTGCACATTTGTGTATATGTGTGTGGAGGTCAGAGGTCAACATTGGGTATCTCCCTGTATTGATAGCTACCTTATTTATTGAGGTGAGGTCTCTCACTGAAGCTGGAGCTCAAAATTCAGCTAGACCAGCAAACCAGCTGGCCCTAGAGATTTGCCTTCCAGGGTTTGGGTTTATAGGTGCACACCACCACATGGCATTCCACTTTGTGGGGGTCCACTCTGGTCCTCATGCTTGCACAGCAAGCACACTGTGCTACCTCCTCAACCCCTTACTTACATTCTTGAATCTTATAAAAAAAAAGCCACCAAAACTCTAGTGCTCCTGTGTCTCTGGGAAAATATATGAATTGAGGACAAAAATATAAGGAAGAATGCCTGTTGTTTTTTTTTCCAGCTCTAAACCAACAGCAGACCAGGAAAGTGGTGGCTTAGGAATGAAGAGATGAGACAATTGGGGTCAGCCCTGGCCTGAGCTGGGCTTTCATTCATCCTCATGCGTGCTTCCTTCCAATGTACTAATTGTTCACTGTGATTCTTACATCCATCCTTCTGACAAGGTGGCAAATGGGAAATGTGGAATGTAATTAAAATAAGTGTGTGCTTTCAATCACTGTAATTCATTGCCCTGCTGAATGCTATGCTCAGGGAGAACCCAGAGAAGAGCTGCATTTAGGCATGGAGGAAATCGTTTCTTTGGTTGTTTTTTTTTTTTTATATATAAAAATAATTTAACTCAGGGACATGGACCAAAAAAAGGGAAGATTGAGGCTTTAGTTGCAAATTCTTTCTCAGAACTTAAAACTAAGAATTCAGTTTCATTGGCTGTAATTAAAATTTCCAGGGTGTGGTGGTGCATGCCTTTAATCCCACATTCAATTGGGAGGCAGAGGTAGGAGGATCACTGTGAGATCAAGACCATCCTGAGACTAGTGAATTCCAGGTCAGCCTGGACTAGAGTCAGACCCTACAACAAAAAGCCAAAGTATGCAAAACAAAAATTTTAGGGCATTATAACTGAGCATGAGGGCTATAATTGAATTCATACATGGGTTGTATGTGACAGTGCCAGTCTTGCATTTTACTGAAATAAAATAACATTGCAGTTACAGTTGGTTTTTATATATTCCTTATAAATATATAACTATGGATCTTAAATTTCTGACAGATTATATCTTCAGGGAATTAAACAGTTTTTCCTTTTGAACAGTCTAGGAAGCACTTTATGATAAATATATAATCTTTGTTACTAAAAGAAAATAATGTGCATATAACTATCATAGAGAACAGATAAGCCTGTAAAAAGAAAACATTTGGAATTTTTATTATGTTAAGGTAGAATCTTATCTTCAAAAATGTATAATCCTATGGATAGGAAAGTCAGAGAGTAGCTCCCACTGGTCTATGGCCAAGAAGAGCCATACCTATTAAAATCTCTCTTTAATAATTATGATTATTCCCTTTAATCCATGCTTCTCTCACCCTTGGTTGACAAGTCTTTTTTTTTTTTTTTTGTTACAAATGACAGTGAAAACCGGGGAGAACCAAGAGTCATCAATATGACAAGCAAAGATAGCCTAGCACAAGAGCCACCTCTATCATATCTGCCAGGACCCAGGGGATATTACAAAGGAAGTGTCCATTTAAGCATTAGGGTTGCTCTCACTGCTAGCCTGACAAACAGCTCCAGAGAGGTGGTGGTAGATACTGAGAAAACCCAAAACTCATCAAAACAGAAATTCGGAGGTTGCAGAGCTCAACACTAAAGCAGATATAACACACCTGCCAAGGCTAAACTAACATTGTGGAAGAGGCGGGGTGGAAAGATTGTAAGAGCCACAGAGTAGCAAGGAGTATCCTCAGGCATTGTCTTGAACCGTCCTCCCCCCAGAGACTGACTGATGCATTCATGACCTTTCAGTAGGATGGAAGTGGGAGAGAGAAGATACAAGAGAATAACCAAAGGGGAACATGACCAACATGTGATTTGTACAGATAGGAAAGTTCATAATTAATAAAAATAAAAATTTTAAAAAGAGAAAAATGTTTACATGAGTGTCTGTATTTTTCACAATTAGTTTAGCTCTTTTGTGTATTATAATTTTCAATTGATTCTCTTTATTGAAACTGAAAGAAAAGCTTGTTTTGATGATAGCATTAAAGTGGCTGAGCCATAATATTTGGCCTCTACAGACATCAAGTTGTTGCTAACATCTTTGGTGCATGAATATGACTGCAGCCTTAACGAGGTACTTCAGATGTGCTCTCTTTTGGTGTGTATACATATGATACGTGTGTGTGTGTGCATGTTCCTGTGTGTGTGTGTGGCTATTGTTCATTGCCATGGCATGTGTGGAGGCCAGAGGACAACTTTAGGTGCTGACCCTTGCCTGCTATGGCATTTGAAGCACCCCTAAGCATTGGTGGACTCTCTTGTCTTAGCCTCCCTTCTCAATGTAGGCACGCTGGGATTACAGAGGTCTCCTAAAGTGTCCAACTTTTTATGTGGGTTCTGGGGATCCAAGCTTGTGTGGCAAGCACTTTATCCACTGATCCATCTCCAAGATGTGTTCTTTAAGTTGAATTGCTAACACAGAAGACATGGTGCTTGTCTGGTACAAGTAGATACACAGCTGAATTGAAATGGAAAGAATTATGTCTGAACTGATTGCTTTCTTCCTGTCTGATTTCATTTTGATGGTGTCAGGGCTCCTTGGTTGGTAGCTCAAAACCAAGTCTCAATCTGCTGCTTCTTGGCTACTTGATATTAGTATAAAGATTTAACTCCCCCCATCTAATGATCTCATCTACAAAGTGCAACCAATATCAGCTTTTTCTGTGAGGATTTTGTGTCAACTCTTGCTAAGGTTTCATGAGATGCTGTTACTCTTTCTGAGGAGCATGTTGTCTGATGAACAGGTGGAGGTCAATAGCATGGTAGGTCCACAAATACTTGTAGAACCACATTGGGAATATCTGCTTCCCCACACAAGCACACCATTTCATCAAACTCTGGCTGCTTTATTTTAAATTGGGTCTCTGAAGTTATTAGAAGCAAAATTGTAAGAAGAGCTAATCAGAATTTTGTCCATGAGGCCATGAGGCTGTCTTTATGGCAAAGGCTACTTTAGTGAATGGTAGTTGTAATAAGAAACATAAAAATGGTGGTAATATGTTAACCAAAAAAAATTGGTAACTGTAACTTCTGAATGATTTTATTCTGTTGTAATAGGCATTCCATGTTATAGAGGTGAGAAGTCATAGGCTAATTAAATGACACTAGGATTAAATGAGAAAGTACAAATTCAAAATGTTCTTTCCTGGTAATTCCTGTAATAAACTCTAGCCCACGCAATGGAATGTTTTTTGTTTTATTTTCCTAAGCATCATAAATTCATTGCATAAGCAAGGGGCCAAAACTGTTTAAAAGGGGGAAAAGGCATGATAGTTAGAAGTTGAAGAAGTGTGATTTTTTTTTTTTTACCATAAACAGGAATGATTGGAAGTGATAAGAGAAATGCCAAGTTTAGTCTTTTATTCTATATCTTATCTATCTATATAGAAATCTGTAGATTTCTTGACCACTTCACAGTAGATTATTTATGTGTGTTTATGTATGGTGTGTGTAAGCGTGTTCATATGTATGTGGCTGCATGTCTGTATATGTCTGGGAACACATGCATACATGTGTATGTGTAGACAGATTATAAACATAGGGATTACAGATATACAATTTCTTTGGGCTCCTGTAACCAAAATAAACCATAAACTAGTCACTTAAGTACTAGAAAGTTCCTTCTCACAGTTCTGGAGGCAGGGACATTGACATTCAAAGTCAAGATGCTGGCCATTCCAGATTCTGGTGAGGGTCTCTTTCCTGGTTGCAGACTGTTGCTTTCTTAACTGTGTCGTCCAGTGGTGGGGAGAGGGAGAAAGACCATGTCCCTTCATCTATACATAAGAACAGGGGCTCCATACTCATGACCTTTTCTAAACCTACTTTCTTTTCTCAAAATATTTTGCTATTTATTTATTTATGAGAGAGAGAGAGAGAGAGAGAGAGAGAGAGAGAGAGAGAGAGAGAATGGGCACAACAGGGCCTTCAGCCACTGCAAATGAACTCCAGATGCATGTGCCACCTTGTGCATCTGGCTGATGTGGGACCTGGACAATCAAACCTGGGTCCATAGGCTTCGCAGGCAAACGCCTTAACTTCTAAGCCATCTCTCCAGCCCTCTAAATCTACTTTCTTTCCAAAGGCTCTGACTCCAAATCCCATCATGTCAGGGAGTAGGACTTGAACCTATGAAACTGTTTTTGTTTTGGGGGGAGTACAGTTAGTTCTTAACAAATATATATATATATATTTGTATATTTGTGTGTGTGTTATAAGCATGTGTATGTGCCCTTGTAGTGCCTCAAGTAATTGCCTAAAGCAGGGTGTGTTCACCATAATGACTGGAGTAGAATGTCATGTGTTCTGCTCCATCACTTTTCTACCCATTCTTATTTGAGCTGAAGTATCAAACCTGGTCCTGGAGCATTCCCTTTGTGTGAGCTCTGGTGATTCTCAGGTCTCTGCTCTCCTATGGGACTGGCATTACAGATGTGGGTGACTGTGCCTAGCTATTTATGTCTTGGAGAATGAACTCTAGAGTGGTTTCTCAGACCTCCTCAAGCCCTCAAGCTTGCACTGGAAGTCTCTAACCATTGAACCATATCTCTAGACCTAGTATATATATATATATATATATATATATATATATATGTTTTTACAAATCTGAAAATAGGCTTATTCTTCAATATACTAAAAAGTATACCCCCAAAAGATATGGCATGCCTTTCTGCCTGGTCAGATCAGCAGGGTTTGACCAAGAGGCAAACAACACAATAATTTGAACAAAATAAGCCAAATAATAATTTGAAAAGTACTATTAATCGCAACTTTTGGTGTAGACCGATAAGGATGTGGTTAGTAACAAACAAGTAGAAGGCCAAGCGTGGTGGCGCACGCCTTTAATCCCAGGACTCAGGAGGCAGAGGTAGGAGGATCACCATGAGTTCAAGGCTACCCTGAGACTCCATAGTGAATTCCAGGTCAGCCTGAGTTAGAGTGAGATACTACCTTGAAATATTGAAAAACAAAACAAAACAAAACAAAACAAAAAACCGAATAGATATCTGAAAAATAAAATGCAGTAATAGAAGATATAAGAAGCAGCCATACTTCCCAGGCTGGAACAGAACAGCCATGGAAAGCCTCTCTTGCCTTAGAGCTGAGATGAATGATCTTTCAAGAGGGAGAGGCCATGACTGGCTAATGGATATGGTAAGTGCTATGATTGTGGAACTCATTGAGAATCTGCCCTCTGTGGCCCCAGGAGACTCATCCCCAGGAAGATGTGATACCTCAGCACTTGCCTTGAGGAGGTTGGAAGAAGCCATTCACTGAAAACTTTCTCGCTAGCATCACCTCACTCTGAAGCCTTGGTGGTTCTGGGTATGCTGATAGCTACTGGGCACTGCAGGAGCCATCTGTGTAGTAGGAACAATTTTGGTGCAGCTATACGTGCTGTGGGACTTTCAGGAAAAGAGCACACCAAAGCCAGGAAGGGGGACCTTCCTTCTCCATTGTATCTTCAGGGCCATTAAGCCATACATACTCAGGCCAACTAAGAAGAAATATGTATAACTAAGAGTCACAGAGAAGGAAATAGAGGCTAGATCTGGAGCTCAAGGGTCATACATTACAATTGCTATAGCATAGCCACTTGGCTAGTTTCCATATACCATTTTCCACATACACTTGAACATTTATACTTCAAAGAAACTGTTCTACATTTCTCACTAACAAGATACAGCTGTCTTTATAAGTGAAGAAGTTGTCAGCTCAGTTCCCAAAGGAAGAAACACATAGTCCTACCAGTGTTGTCTATTTGGAGCTATATTCACGACTCGTCAAGCTGTTAAAGGACACGGCGTATTTCATTATTTCATCATTGTGTTAGACTTTTCATCACTATGACAATACTTAAGAGAAAGAACTTATGAGAGGAAGGATTTATTTTTTTCCCCTGGTTTAGAAGTTATAGTCCATTGGCACTTGGTTCCATTGTTCCTGGGCCTGTAGTGAGGTAGAAGGGCATGAGAAAGCCACGCTGCTTACCTCCTGGCAGCCAGGAAGCAAAGAGCATAAGAAGGGGCCAGGGTTAAGATGCACCCTTCACAGACAGGCTTCTTAATGTCCCACCTCCTTCAGGTAGTCTCCATGTTCCACTGTTCTGTCACCTTCCAAGTGGGTATTCAAATTTTCATTCCATCAATAGGATAAACCACTGATTAAGTCACAGTCCTCATAACGAAATCCTCCCTCACAGACACACACAGAGATGTACTTTCTGGATGTACTTCATGTCAGCAGTATGATGTACTGGATGTCAGTAGCATCCAGTTGATAAGATTAACCATTGCCGTTACTAAATTATAAAGTTAAACTTCAATAATTTGCATGCAAAATAAATATGAGAAAGAGGTAGAAGAAAATTGTTAGCATAAACAATTAAGCACAAACCTAACAACAAACAAGGAAAAAAGTATGCAATTGTTCTATCAACCTCATTTTAAGTGGGTCACAAGTCTATTTAATGTCAATGACTTCTATATTCCACTACCCTCTTGTTTTCATTTTCCCTCTGTTTTCCAAACATGACCTCAGGTAGTGTTTTTTTTTTTTTTCTTCTCTTAACCTGACGACTATCTTAACCCTCCCTGAAATGTCCCAATCCTCAGTTGTCTTTCCTCCCCTCCCTCTATGCTTTGAAGTACTGAGAGGCACCTTAAAGAATCCCATGTTTCAGAAATAATTTGCAGCTAAATTTCCCCCTTGGTATTTAGGATTAATTCTTCCAGCCCAAAGAAGAGTGACCCCTATCTTTTTGGTCTGTTGATTTTAGTAGTGTAGGTGTAAACTGGTGCTGTATAGCTGTTTTCCTCTAGATCAAAACCTTCTCTCAGGGAGAAAGGAGGGTTTTCAGACTCTCAAAATTCACAAGAAACATACAAGATTCAGAAGATTCATGAAACATATACATGACTCACAAACCTCCTCTCTAAGGTTCATAAGCAGTAAGTAATTGCAGAGGAAGGAGAGACTCTCCTGTGGTGTACCTGCTTGCAAGTTACAGAGGGGACTCTAGCCTTTGTAACTCATCATTCCTGCTGAGATGGGCTTTCTTGTGATGTAGCTGCCTGAGTCACTCCTGCTCCTATAAGTAGCCCCAACAAGTTCAATGGTCCACCAACTGGGACTTGGATGGAATCATTTATTTAGTTTGTCCTTGCCTTTTTAGCTGGTGTAAATGGAAATAGACTCCCCAGGGGATGTAATAAAACAAATGATCCAGTTGAAGTCCCTGGAGTGAAGCATCCTCCCCATTCTTGGGAAGTAAAATCTCCAAATTTGCAGAGCTCAAGATTGCCAGGAAAGGCAGTATCAATTCTAAAAGTGAGTTATTAGCTATAACAACGAGAGGACAGCCCCCCACTTCCATTTCTTGACTTCTAAATTGGTGTGTTCCAGTATTGGTACTGTGTCAGAGTCTGTGAATGAAAGCATATACTGGGGCTGGAGAGATTGCTCAGAGGTTGAGGCACTTGCCTGCAAAACCTAACCACCAGTACTCACATAAAGCCAGATGCAAAAAGTGGCGTATGCATCTGGGCTTCCTTTACAGTGGCTAGAGGCCCTGGCATGCAAAGTCAGTCTCTCTTCTCTCTCTCTCTGCTTATAAATAAGTAAAAGTTGTCTTAATAAGCACAAATTTCATCCTGTCAGACAGAACTCTGTTTAAGGGTACAAAATTTCAAGCATTATCATAACTGAGTCTTCAGTAAGCAATTCTGGCTTTCAATTAGCCAGTTTATTTACTAGCTGTGAGCCTATTACTGCATTTCCTATGTGAAACAAGTCCACTGATCATTAGCAACATGATGAAGAATGCTGTGGTGATGGATAAAGCAATTGGTCTGCCAATTATAGGGTTAAACTAAAACCTTCCCTCTTCAAGTACCACGTTATAGGGAAGGAACACTCATATCTGCAATATGTGCCTGTTATAGTGAGGACAATGCTGCAACTTGCCCTTGAACTATCTTATTTCTGCTTATTAGAACCCTACCAGTATTATATCAGTGTTATAGGCCAGTGTGAGGTCTGAAGAGCATCAGGACAGTCAAGCTCACTGCAGATTATGCTATGTCAAAGAGCAGAATTCATCAGCCCTATTCATTTGCAAAGATGCACATCTGGGTCACCAGCTGTAATTGTAGTCAGACTTAACTAAGATTGTGGTAATCCACAGTCATTCTCAAAATCTACCAAATTGGCAAATTAAATGGTAGGAGATAAGTATCACTATCCTTGCTTCTTTCAAGACTTTTGTGGTGGCATTGATCTCTGAAATTCCTCATGATCTTTACCTTGGTAGTAAAGAGATGTTCCAGTAGGCTATAACACAGAGGGCTCCTTCCAGCTCCTAAGTGGGTCTATTTCAATTATCCATTCAGAAATGGGAGCGACCACAGGAGGTCCCTGGGCCAAGTGGGCCTACTATAATTTGGAATTGATGTTAGATTCCAACTATCCCCTGGTCCTAGGGAGCTTTGCATCACTAACTAGGAAGAAGTGCCAGTTTAGAGTCAGTGTTTCACAATCTCTGAAATATATTCCTTTTTTCCAAAGTGCAGACCTTCCATCTGATGCTGCAGGTGCTTTGGAAGAACTAGAAGAAGAGTGGGAATTTGTTGCTTCTTTTGAAGCCATATCAACCACAAATTTAAATGTCTAGGAAATAAACAAGGACTGCAACATACCTCAAAGTAAGTTAATTTATCAAATAGCATAGGGAACTTTCTCCAAAAGATACATCACAGAAGAAAACATCTTTTGCCTGATTTTTCCAGCTAGAAGTAAAGTCTGTCTGGGGCATTTTAAGGGCATCATCACTCAACCCCTGGCTCTCTGCAGACTTGCAGAATAATATTTATAATGGCCCAGAGTTGATATTAGAAACAATAAGTGAAAGAAAGCCAGGGGAATCATTCTCTTCCAGTCCAGAAAGCAGCTGATTATTATGACAAAGGTCTCTGTAGCCAGTAAAGGTCAACTTGTCACCTTTGCTCTAGTTGCAAATCCTTTTCAAGAGCTGCTTTTGAAAATGACTTTTGGGTAGGGCAGTGGGGCAAGCATGTACTCCCTGACTACATGAAAATATAATGCTTAGAAATTCTAAACATGAAAGCTAACCAATTTAAGGGAAGCAAGATGCTCCAAAATGTTGCCCCATTAGAAAAAGACTCAAATCTATCCTTGGTCTCCAAGCACAGTTAACACTGAAGACTTTTTTTTTTTTTTAACGCTACTGCATATACATAGTTCTATAATAAGACCTGGCTAGCTTGGCTGGAGAGGCCGCCTTCCCTTTCTGAACATGCACTGTTTCTGCTAACAGGGATATGGTTCAAAGTGAGTGAGAAGCAAAGCCAAAACTAGAAAATCTGACAAATAATTTAAGACATAACGCATAGACAGCCCAAAAGCTCAGTTCTAAGTACAGAGAGCTTAGCATGACTTTCTTGAGAGGAAAAGTGACCTGGGAATTCTGTGCTGACAGCTTGCACCATCCAGGTTGAGCTGCCCATTAAAGAGGATCATTTATTTAAAACAGTTCTTTGTGGCTAAAGTTCATTTGCCTAGGCCTCTTGTAAGAATAATCACATTTCTAATTTTAGATAATCTGAAACTCTTAAATTCCCCTCCTCTAATAAATTAGAAATATTAATACTTATTAGAAATTTTACCCGATTAAGGCATATATCTGGTGACTCTTAAAGAGTACTTTCATGTATTTAAAAATAGTGAACACATTAGTAATGTTACACTCATGGAATTATGTTCCCCTACGTTCCACTTCTGACCTCTATTACCAATTGCAAATTAGCAAATGAACAACAACAATGGCAACAAAATCCTAGAAGAAAAATCCTATAACATACCATACATGGATATTACTCATTTGCAAGCCATTTATATTTTAAGGACAAAAATTATGTTAGAATATTTTGACATATAGCTTTGTCAGCTTTATTGCTTATTGTTTTTGCAAATGGTAACCACACAGAGACAATTTCCTATACTTTTTTCCTTCTAATTTCCTCCAGATAAATGCCTACATCATATAATCTGTCTGCAGTACATGGCATGCTTTGGAAAATTTTCCATGTGTGGTTGCACTCATTTTAAATTCATTATTCAACAGCTTTGAATCCATTCAAAAGCGTTTTTCGCTGACGCTTTAAAACCCACATTTATTATGTGAAAGTCATGATTTCTTTTTGGTTTACCCATATTATTAGTTATGTGGTCATTTGATACTTTGAGGGGAGGGAAGGCATTTTATAATAGTATAAGCTATCACTGTGCTATTTGCTTTTAGAAGTCCTTAATATTCACATTAAAAAAAAATTTTTTTTTGTGTTTTTTATTTATTTATTTGAGAGCGACAGACAGAGAGAAAGAGGCAGATAGATAGATAGAGAATGGGCACACCAGGGCCTCTAGCCACTGCAAAGGACCTCCAGATGCATGTGCCCCTTGTGTATCTGGCTAACGTGGGTCCTGGGGAATCGAGCCTCGAACCAGGGTCCTTAGGCTTGACAGGCAAGCGCTTAACTGCTAAGCCATCTCTCCAGCCCAATATTCACGTTTATTGAGGCACTTTAAATGACATTTACCTAACTCTAAGAAGAATAGGGCTATATTTTGAGAGCTCTTATCTGTGCATTACAGTCTCTATAAGTAGACTAGTATTCAGGCCATAAAGGTAAAACACTGTTTAATGGAAGGAGAGTCCACTCTCACCCAGGGCTTTGTGGGATGCATCCCTCAGCTCCTCTGAATAGGTCTTGGTCTCTAGGTTCAAGCTAATGGCATCTTAAATGAGGAAGGACCCTCCATAGGTGAGTCCTGTGGATTGGAGAAGATGGGGCAAATACCTTGGCTTCCAGAGGTAGAAGATGGTCAACTCTGGGCACAGCAAAACAGAACCAGTATAAATCCTCTAATCAAAGTCCTGGTAAATTAGCAAATAAAATATTGGCTGGTATTAGGAATGTTTTTAATTAGTTTGAATCATATAAAATTACTGATATTAGACCATTTTGACCTATAAAAAAGGACAAATTCAAAAAGTCAATATACTTAACACTGTTTTGAATTCAATGAGGCATTTTAAAAGCCTCCCATCAGTGACTGATGAAATCCAAGCTGTTTTTCTGCTTCAGTCTTAGAGCATGGACAATGACCAAGTGTCTCCTTCCCCGGTGTCTCTCACTGAGGGATGAGAAGGCTGCAGCCTGTCCAGTGTTTCACCACTGTCCTAGGTAAAGTATGCTGAGAAAGCATACTTATGAAATTTAGAGGGAGAGCCAGGTGTGGTGGCACACGTCTTTAATCCCAGCACTCGAGAGGCAAAGGAAGGATCACCATGAGTTCAAGGCCACCCTGAGACTACATAGTGAATTCCAGGTCAGCCTGGGATAGAGTGAGACCCTACCTCGAAAAAGCAAAAAAGAAAAAAAAAGAGGGAACATAAATTAAGGAATATAACTAAATTTTAGTCTAGACTCCAGTGACCTCAACTAGCTGAACATCTCAACTGTAATTCAACCATGAAGTAGAAGCAATAACTGTGGGTTTCTACATTCTGATTTATTTAGTTCATCAATTCTTATGAAAAGGGAGTAACTGGGCCCCTGGAAATAAGAAAAAGGTGGGAAAGTCTGCACTCACTAGAAATCAAAGATGAGCTGACTTCTTATCTCTTGCCTAGTTCCCTAGACCTTTTTGCCACAAACAACCAGGACTCCTCCTAGGAGGGAGGTCTTTTATAGGATTTAGATATTGTGGTTAATCAAGTTTAGCCCCTGGAACTTGGTGTCAGGGCCAGCCTCTTCCTGAGACAGCCTCTAGCCCCAACCAATGAGCTGTCCCTCTGGTTCACCTGAGCAGGAAGACAAACTACCACTTTAAGGTTATAAATACCTTTGCAGGGGAAGGGCAGGCGCGCTAGGACCTCTTGGGAACTTCCAGCTCTGGGTGAGCTTTTCCCTCTGCTGGGCCTGGGTTGACTCAGCCCAGGCTCAGGCCCAGGCCCAGCTAGGAGGGGCTCAGCCTTCCTTCTATTCTTGCCATGGTTTTTCCAGGCTTTCCACGTGGGATCTCTAGCCATGTGGGTACCTTTCCTTGGCTCTATACTTCCTTCAATAAATATAATAATTTAATAATTATTCTTCTCAATCTTTTTCTTTTCTTTTTAAAATGTGTAACCTAGACTGGCCTTGAACTCCTGACCTTCATGCCTTTGCCTCTTCAGCAATTTCCTAATAGGGTATGCCATCACAACTGGCCTCAGTCTTTTTTATTCAATTCTTTGATTAAAATTAAAAATAAACCTAGGGTTTGGGGCTCAAGGACTTCCTGGACCTCTAACACCCTGTTACACTTATTAAATCCTGACCACATGATTGACATAGTTCTGAGTCCTGCCCCTAAAGTGCTGAACAAACCAGTGAGGGTCTGCTGCAAGATTTTGGGATGCAGGGGTCCCCTCCCTCTAAATCCCAACTTTTAGTTCTTGTCCAGCTTAACAAAGAATTGAGGAAACAGACTCAGAGAAGGATAAGTTATAAATTACAAGATTTATTGAAAAAGAATTGGTATCCAACGGGAGGCTAGAAAGACTAAGGACGAAAGGGAATTACTCTTCTTGCTTGGCTGGAAAGGAAGCAAGGAAATGGAGAGATCTCCATCACACAGAAATTTTTAGGAGAAAAAAAATACTATAAATACACACATGGGAGGTAAAACATGAGAGCCCAGGCCAAAAGATTCAGAAGTTCACACACAGTGGGATGTAGGAGTGCAAGCCCATCAGCTTTACAGAGAAGGAAGCTAAGACATTAGACGATAAAGGGCTCAGAGCTTAGAGGACAAGGACAAAGTAAGAAGGCACCCAAAATCAAGACAAAAGACATTTCCTTTCCTCTTCCCAGCCATGCTGGGAGGGAGGAAGAGCTAACCAAAGTGGGAATTAAAATAATCTGGTTCTTGGAGAATGTAGCCTACAGAGTTGAGAGGATTATATAGTGCATTAGAATGGACTCAGGTGTGTGTGGGAGAGTCATTATTGGTTCCTGGATTCAGGAGGATGGCTCAGGAAGGACCAGTCCCAAAAGGTACTGAACTGAAGAAGATCAAAAAGTTTATTCAAGGAGCTAAGGAATTGTTTGTAGCTATCTTGAATGAGACTGGATCAGACTTGAGTCTGGTTTTTCCAGGGCAGGCAAGGTGGCATTTCCTCATTTTCCTTTTCAGCCTTTTGCTCCTGGTTGACTGTCTATATATAAAAAAGAAAAGACTGTCTTGCTCCTATTTTCCTTTAGGCCCTACTGTGGAGCTTAGTTTAACAATATAGGTAAAGCCCCAGATCTATTACCCAGGGTAGGAAAGGAAAGTCCCTCAATTCAATAGGTTTTTGTGAAAGAATTCTGGAGGTGTTTGGATTTTCAGAAGTTTTAGTGTCAAAACCATTTTGGAAATGTACCATGTGTCATGAATTGTACTAAAAGTTGTCAATCAAATATAGAGTGTTTATTTGAAAAAAAAAGTCAATGATACTAGGTGGTTTGATTCAGGTGTTCCCCATAAACTTAGGTGTTCTGAATGCTAGGTTCCCAGCTGATAGAGATTTGGGAATTAACAAATTAACACCTCCTGGAGGCAGTGTATTGTTGGGGGTGGGCTTATGGGTGTTATAGCCAGTGTCCCCATGCCAGTGTTGGCACACTCTCCTGTTGCTGTTTTCCACCTTATGTTGGCCAGGGGTTGATATCCACCCTCTGCTCATGCCATGTTTTCCCCTGCCATCATGGAGCTTCCCCTCGAGCCTGTAAGCCCAAATAAACCTCCTTTTCCCAGAAGCTGCTCTTTGTTGGGTGATTTCTACCAGCAATGCGAACCCAACTGCAACAGATACATTAAGATTTATCACCAAAAACCGGGCGTGGTGGCACACGCCTTTAATACCAGCACTTGGGAGGCAGAGGTAGTTGGATCGCTGTGAGTTCGAGGCCACCCTGAGACTACACAGTGAATTCCAGATCAGCCTGAGCTAGAGTGAAACCCTACCTCGAAAAAGGAGGGGGAAATAAAAAAGATTTATCACCAAAAAAGGCAGCACAGTTTTCTGAGCTTTTCAGACCATTGCAAGGGTGGGTGAGAGTGATATCATATTTTCAAAAGTGGACAATCCAGAGCACAGACAAGGAGAGTTGGGATGTCAAGGGGCCTGGAAGTAATGTATTTTAAGAAATAGCTGAAGGAACTATAGAAAAATCCACATGTCACGGGACAGTCTTTTTCTCTGGGGTGATGCAAACACATGTCTTCCCCAGATAGGGCACAGGCAACAAACACACCAAAGGACAAATATACCAAAACCAGTTTGGTGAACTAATGGGTTTGTTGGGGTTACTTACAGAGCAGGGTGACAGGTTGCTTACAGGAGCAACACATGACTGAAACACAACTGCACCATGAGAAGTCTTATTCCATCCTGCAGGCAGCTCCATTGGAGAGTCTCTTTCTAGCACACTCAACTGGAGAGTCTAAGCACACAGCACCATTTGCAGGCAGCTCCATTGGAGAATATATCGTCTCCAAGCAGTTGTTTCCTATTTATATAGCCTTAGGATGGGGTCTTGCAACCCTTTCCCAGACTTGTTTACATCTCTGAAATTTCCTTCTTTCCCCCCCATCCAGAAGAGGGCGGGAGTCAGATAGCTTTTTTAGGCAGTTAGGGTGACTGGGTCCCTGAAAGTATCCTTGCAGTCTTCACTTTGCAAGAGATGCAAGATCTGACTTCTTATCTCTTTCCTTGGTCTGTTTTTCACAAATAACCTGGGCCCTTCCTGGGAGGGAGGTCTTCTTTCCTAGGATTTAATCCTAACATTGTGGTTGGTCAAGTTCAGCCCCCAGAACTTGGCATCATGGCTAGCCTCTTCCTGAGACAGCCTCTAGCCCAGACCAGTCAACCCTTACTCTGGCTCACCTGAGCCAGAAGGTAGAGCTCATCACCATAAGGTTATAAATTGGCTCAGTTTACGAGGGGAGGACAACCTGTCTGGGCTGCCTGAGCACTTATGAACTTCCAGGTTCTGGTGAGTTTCCTCTCACCTCAATTGTGTTGGGCTGAGAGGAGGGAAGAACCCCCTCTGACCCGTACATCCCATGGGCTGTCTACCCGTTCTGTCCTCCATGTGACAGGAGCTCTTTGTATTTTTCTCTTTCTTCTCTAACTCTCTTTTTCTGTTTCTTCCAGGTATACCACATGAACTCTCAGACCATGTGGGTGTATTCATTTTCCTCCCCTTGGTTCTGTACTTCCCTCAATAAATATAATAATTTAATAATTATCCTTCTCAGTTTGATTTGCCCAATTCTTTGTTTAAATGCAAATGTGAACCCAGGGTTTGGATTTTAAGGACTTTCCTTAATACCCCATTTCAGAAAGGTTGTTTCAGTTCCTAGCTAACATAACCTTGGTAAGTGGAAGTGTGACTGTTAAGATTTAAGTCTCCCAGACTGGACTTCCTGAATCCTCAGATTTTTTTTTTCTCTCTCTTCAGTTTGTAGGGACTGCTACACAATAGTACACTAAAAGGAGACATGCTAATTGTTTTCAAATAGTTGAAGAGCTGACAAGTATTTAAGTAAGGAAGCTGACTCTTTGTTGCTGTATTCAACAGAAATAGCACAAAGCAATAGAAATTACAGGAAGAAAATGCCTGAGCTTGGGATAATGACTCATACATAAAAGCTGCCCATCAATGGAATGGAAATGGTGCACAAGGTAGTGAGCTTCCTATCTCTGGGAATATTTCAACAGAGGCTGGTCAGTCCTTGGATAGGGACAATGAGACATCATTGTGATACTGAATTAGAGGTTTAATGAAAGATTCTGGTAGTGTATTTCCAACTTCATGCCTATGATTCTGCTGATGTGTTTGTAGATGTTTATATGGGGAGGTGGACATGAAGTAGGTTTAATTCTCTCCCCAAAGGATAAAAAGACCAGACAACTGGAGTTGGGTTCTAAATTTGATTTGGAGGGAAAAGGTTAAGGAATGGGCCTCAGGCTGCTAGAACTCCATTAGGGCTGTAATCATAACAGTCAGGAAGGCAGCCTCACATGGAGGTGAGGCTTCACTTTCCACGATACTGTTAGATCCTGAGTGTGAGTGTGCAAAGGGGTGTTAATCAGGATTTTGGCTTGCAAATGGCAGAAACCCCAACTCGAACTGTCTTAAATAAGAGGAGTCATTGATTCATGGAACTAGAAAGTTCTGGGGCCAGTCTTGCTTTAGGCATGGCTGGATCCAGAGGCCCTAGCCGTCTGCTTCATTTCCTCTCTCTGTTTTGTCCTTTTCTGTGTGGCTCATGTCTGTCACTTAGAGAAGACTTCACCGAGCAGCTGTGTAACACAGATTGGTTGAATGCACAAATGAACGACCCTTCCAGCATGGAAACCCTAGCTGAAGAGACTTTACTGGAGGTCCTAGAGGATTACTCATTTTGCCCAGCTAGGTCATGTGCTTACATTCAAACTGATCACTGGCTACGGGAGGACAGAACACATTGAAGGAATAACCTAGAGTCTCTGGGCCTGGTAGTTGTCAATACCTGGCTCAATTTTCTCTCTACATCCTTTCTTTGTCTTTTTGGGGAATGCTTTCTTACTTTCTTTTGTATCCTCCATAGAGTTATCATAGGTACAAAACACATAGATTTTTTTTTTTCAAGGTAAGGTTTCAGTCTAGCTCAGGCTGACCTGGAAATTCACTATGTAGTCTCACGGTGGCCTTGAACTCACAGCAATCCTCCTACTTCTGCCTCCCAAGTGCTGGGATTAAAGGTGTGTGCCACCATGCCTGCCTAAACACATAAATTTTAATAAACAAGTATTTGTTCTCTTTTTCTATCCAGGGTGGCTCTTGATAAAGTTAAATAACTGGGTTGTGGCTTGTCCTTTGAAAGCTGCGCAACAAAAGATTTGACTGAATTTTGTAAGATTTGAGAATGACCAAAACTATGTAAGACCAACTGAAGTATAGTAAAAGTTTTATTTGGGGAAGACACAAGCTGCTGGGCTGTCTTATGAGAGATCACAGCCCCCTCCCCCCCTCCCAGGTTTGCAAAGGTAAGGTTTTATAAAGTCTTTCTGCTGGGAGGGGAAATAGAGGAGTGGGGGGGGCTTGTTTGTTGTGGTGGTTTGACTCAGGTGTCCCCCATAAACTTAGGTGTTCTGAATGCTAGGTCCCCAGCTGATGGACATTTGGGAATTAATGCCTCCTGGAGGGAGCGTATTGTTGGGGGTGGGCTTATAGGGTGTTATAGCCAGCATCACCTTGGCAGTGTTTGGCACACTCTCCTGTTCCTGTTGCTCACCTGATGTTTGCCAGGAGGTGATGTCCAACTTCTGCTCATGCCATCATTTTCCCCTGTCATTGTGGAGTTTCCACTCAAGTCTGTAAGCCAAAATAAACCCTTTTTCCCACAAGCTGCTCTCGGTGGGGTGATTTTTGCCAGCAATGAGAACCTGACTGCAACATTTGTGACATTAGGTAGGGGAGTTTATTCAGGGAAATTTTTCTGTTAATCACAAGATTCTGGTCAGGCAGTTAGGGTATGTCATCAAAACAGAGGCCAGGTGGATCTTCAGATAAGGTAAACAGAAAACTGTGGCCTAGGGGGAAGGGAAAACAATGGGTCAGGTGGTTTCCAAGGAATATCCTCAGCTTGTTTCTTGTACTCTCCCATAAGGCTGCTTCTCATTGCCATTTTGCCATCTTCAATGACTCCATCTTGGGACCTGGTCCAACCTAACGTCCCCGCCTTTTATTAATGATAATGTGGTGCTGTTTAGGCTTTTGTATCTACTTCCTACTGAGTGGAGGTGATGAGTGTTCTGGGGAGTGCTGTATCTGTGGTTGTTGTGCCCCTCAGAGCCAGCAGTGGGAAGACAGCTCCATGGTAGCTAGAGGCTGATAAGGTATATGGGAAAGATCAGTAATAGTTGGCTAAACTTTTTTTTCATTATTTATTTATTTATTTTATTAACAACTTCCATGATTGTACACAATATCCCATGGTAATGCCCTCCCTCTCCTCACTTTCCCCTTGAAACTCCATTCTCCATTATATCCCCTTCCCTCTCAATTAGTCTCTCTTTTATTTTGATGTCATCATCTTTTCTTCCTATTATGGATAGTCTTGTGTAGGTAGTGTCAGGCACTGTGAGGTCATGGATATCCAGGTCATTTTGTGTCTGGGGTGAGCATGTTGTAAGCAGTCCTACTCTTCTTTTGGCTTTTACATTCTTTTCGCCACCTCTTCTGCAATAGACCCTGATCCTTGGAAGGCGTGATAGAGATATTGCAGTGCTGAGCACTCCCGTCACTTCTTTCCAGCACCATGATGCCTTCTGAGTTATCCCAAGGTCACTGCCATCTGAAAAGAGAAGGTTCTCTACCAAAAGTGAGAGTAGCATTGCTATATAGGTATGAACATTAAGAGAAGTACTTACTGGGCAGTTTGATAAGCATAGTATATACATTTAGCAAGACAGCAGCAGAAATGACACCCCTAGGGCTCATGACTACCCCTGTTTTAAGTTTTCAGTATCAGGATGTATTCCCTCCCATGGAGCGGGCCTCCAGTCCAGTTAGAGGGCAGTTGGTTTCCACCATGACAGATGTGCCACTCTTGCACCTGTTGGTTCATTTGGCCTGGCTGGCAAAATTTAAGACTTGCAGTGTCCACTGTTGAGTATCTTCAATGGTTATTTCTCTATCTCCCATAGAACTGTATGTAGAATGGCTTCTTCCAGCTTTTTGTCAGCTGGTCTACATGGAGGAGGTTATCAGTTCAGTTCCAGAAATATTTCTCAGTGGCCTTGCAGCCCAAGTATGTGGAGGCTTCAGCAATAGGATCGCACCATCTGTTCCTGATGGGAAACCAAGGACCTCGACAATGGCCCATAATGTTTTTGGGGCATCAGGGACCTCCATGGCCAACTGGAAGGCATCCCATCCCTGGCACTGAAAATTTTCTAGCAACAATCTATGGCTCCTGAGTGTTCCATTGTCCAAAAAAGTAGGTTTTCATATGATTTATTTATATCCTCTTAGATTTTGATTAGCCCTCCCTCCACCTTTCCTTTACTCAGTCTCTTCCCCTGACCTCACTTGGGCCTTTTCACCCTTATTAATCTATTCTTCTACTTACATATATACAATACCATCCTATTAAGTACCCCCCTCCCTTCCTTTCTCTTCCCTTTATATCTCTTTTCTGGCCTTTGCTACTGAATTTTCTTCTTACTCACACAGAAGTCCAGTCATCTGTAGCTAGTATCCACATATGAGAGAGAACATGTAACGTTTGACTTTCTGGGCCTGGGTTACCTCACTTAGTATAATTCTTTCCAGATCCATCCATTATCCTGCAAATTTCATACCTTCATTTTTCTTTACCACTGAGTAGAACTCCGTTGTATAAATGTGCCATATCTTCATTATCCACTCATCAGTTGAGGGACATCTAGGCTGGTTCCATTTTCCAGCTATTGTGAATTGAGTAGCAGTAAACAAGGTTGAGCAAGTATCTCTAAGGTAATGAGATGAGTCCTTAGGATATATGCCTAGGTGTGCTATAGCTGGGTCATATGGTAGATCTATTTTTAGCTGTCTTAGAAACCTCCACATTGATTTCCACAATGGCTGGACCAGATTGCATTCCCACCAAACGTGTAGAAGGGCTTCTCTTTTTCCACATCCTTGCCAGCATTTATGGTCATTTGTTTTCATGTTGGTAACCAATCTGACAGGAGTGAGATAGAATCTCAGCATAGTTTTAATCTGCATTTCCCTGATGACTAGGGATGTAGAACATTTTTTTAGATGTTTATATGCCATCCATATTTCTTCTTTTGAGAACTCTCTATTTAGTTCCATAGCCCATTTTTTAATTGGGTTGTTTGATTTCTTATTATTTAATTTTTTTGAGTTCTTTGTATATCCTAGATATTAATCCTCTATCAGATATATAGCTGGCAAAGATTTTTTCCCATTCTGTATGTTGCCTCTTTGTTCATTCACAGTGTCCTTTGCTGTACAAAATCTTTGTAATTTCATGAGGTCCCAGCAGTTAATCTGTGGTTTTATTGCCTGAGCAATTTGGGTTATACTCAGAAAGTCTTTGCCAATATGAATTTGTTGAAGGGTTTCCCCTGCTTTTTCCTCCAGCAGTTTCAGAGTTTCAGGTCTGATGTTAAGGTCTTTAATCCATTTGGACTTAATTCTTGTGCATGGAGAGAGAGAAGAATCTATTTTCATCCTTCTACAGATACATATCCAGCTTTGCCAGCACCATTCGCTGAAGAGGCTTTTTCTCCAATGAGTATTTTTGGCATTTTTATCAAATATCAGGTGGCTATAGCTACCCGGACTTACATCTGTCTCCTCTTTTCTGTTTCATTGATCTACGTGTCTGCTTTTGTGCCAGTACCATGCTGTTTTTGTTACTATGGCTCTGTAGTATAGGTTAAAATCAGGTATGGTGATACCACCAGCCTTATATTTGTTGCTCAGTATTATTTTAGATATTTGAGGTTTTTTGTGATTCCAAATGAATTTTTGGATTTTTTTTTCTCTTTCTGTGAAGAATGCCATTGCAATTTTGATGGGGATTGCATTAAATGTGTAGATTGCTTTTGGTAAGATTGCCATTTTCACAATGTTGATTCTTCCAATCCAGGAACAAGGGATGTTTTTCCATTTCCTAGTGTCTTCTGCAATTTCTCCCTTGAGTGTTTTATAGTTTTCATTATAGAGATCCTTTACTTCCTTGGTTAGGTTTATTCCAAGGTACTTTATTTTTATTTTTATTTTTTTTTGATGCAATGGTAAATGAGAGTGATTCTCTGGTTTCATCCTCTGTGTGTTTGTTGTTAGCATATAGGAAAGCTACTGATTTCTGTGCATTTATTTTGTATCCTGCTACATTGCTATAGGTGTTTATTAGCTCTAACAGTTTGCTGGTAGAGTCTTTAGGGTCCTTTATGTTTAGAATCATGTCATCTGCAAATAATGATAACTTGATTTCTTCCTTTCCAATTTGTATCCCTTTTATGTGTGTCTCTTCCCTTATTCCTATGGCTAAGACTTCCAGTACTGTATTAAATAAAAGTGGGGACAGTGGACACCCTTGTCTTGTTCCTGATTTTAGTGGAAAAGATTCCAGTTTTTCCCCATTTAGTAATATGTTGGCTGTAAGCTTGTCATAAATAGCCTCTATTATGTTGAGATATGTTCCTTCTATTCCCAGTCTCTGCAGGACTTTTATCATGAAGGCATGTTGGATTTTATCAAATGCTTTCTCTGCATCTACTGAGATAATCATATGATTTTTGTCCTTCAGTCTATTTATATAATGTATTACATTTATTGATTTGTGTATGTTGAACCATCTCTGCATCTCTGGGATAAAGTCTACTTGGTCGGGGTGGATGATCTTTCTGATATAGTCTTGTATTCTGTTTGCCCATATTTTGTTGAGAATTTTTGCATCTATGTTCATGAGGGAGATTGGTCTGTAATTTCTTTTCTTTTTGTTCTATCTTTGCCTGGTTTTGGTATCAGTGTGATACTGGCTTCGTAGAAGGATTTTGGTAGGATGCCTTCTTTTTCTATTTTATTGAAAAGTTTAAGAAGCAATGGTGTTAGTTCTTCCCTGAAGGTCTGGTAAAATTCATCAGTGAATCCATCTGGGCCTGCACTTCTTTTAGTTGGGAGATTTTTAAAAATATTTTTATTTATTTATTTATTTGAGAGTGACAGACAGAGCGAGAAAGAGGCAGAGAGAGAGAGACACAGAGAGAATGGGCGTGCCAGGGCCTCCAGCCACTGCAAATGAACTACAGACGCGTGCACCCCCTTGTGCATCTGGCTAACGTGGGTCCTGGGGAGTTGAGCCTTGAACTGGTGTCCTTAGGCTTCACAGGCAAGCGCTTAACTGCTAAGCCATCTCTCGCACCCTAGTTGGGAGATTTTTGGTAGCTGCTTGGATCTACATACTCGTTATAGGTCTATTTAAGTGATTAATCTCATCTTGATTTAATTTAGGTAGGTCATATAAATCAAGGAAATCATCCATTTCTTTCAGATTTTCACACTTAGTAGAGTATATGTTTTTATAGTATGTCCCTATGGTTTTTTGAATTTCTCTGGTATATGTTGTGATGCTACCTTTTTCATCTCTAATTTTATTAATTTGTGTCTCTTCTCTTTCTTTTGGTCAGATTTGCTAAGAGTTTATCAATCTTGTTTATCCTTTCAAAGAACCAACTCTTTGTTTCATTGATTCTTTGGATTTTTATTTTGGTTTCTACTTCATTAATTTCTGCCCTAATCTTTATTATTTCTTCCCGTCTACTGATTTTGGGTTTGCCTTGTTATTTTTCCAAGGCTTTAAGGTGAAGCATTAGGTCATTTACTTGCGACCTTTCTAATTTCTTAATATAGGCACTGAAAACTATAAATTTCCTTCTTAGGACTGCCTTCATTGTGTCCCAAAGGTTTTGGTATCTTGTGTTGGTTAAACTTTTTTTTTTTTAATTAGTCAGTTCTGTATTCAGCAAATACAGTCAGTTTGGTACCATTATTAGGCTCATCCGTGACCTACCCCCTCCCCTTGGCCCCTCCTTGTTGAGGTATACGGGTCATGCATTGTGGAGTTAGCCCACAGTTATGGGTAAGCTAAATGTCTCTGCATATCATGACCCAACATGTGGCTCTGACATTCTTTCCGCCCCCTCTTCCGCAAAATTTCCCTGAGCCATGTTGGGTTCATTTTTGGTCTGCTTCAGTGATGAGGTGTTGGGGGCCTCTGAGGCTCTGGCTCTCTGATTTGGTGGGAGTTGATTTTTCTCTGTGCTGATCTCCTTCCCCCTTGTGCTGGTGTCTGGTTCATCAGGAAAGCAGCCCCCTTGCTTGTTTCTCCAATTTTTCTTAGTTTCAGCCGGGGCCCTTTTGAGGTATGATGGGGTGGCTCTCTCCTTAGGATCTACATCTATCTGAAAAAGAGAAGCAGATTCTCCAACGGAGAGTAAGTTAGCACCAGGGCAAATGAGATAACCCTTACTTTTTTTTTATATAGAGAATTTAATAGGTGTAGGCCCTCTTGTAGCCCACAATTGATGGTAGCTTGATATTGGAGAGTGGGCTTATGTTTGGATATGGTTCTGACTTGTTTCCCAGCTCCAGCTATGGGTCCCATACCAGTGAGGGGATCAGTTAGCCAAATTGAGAGCAGTTGGTTCCCCACCATGGCTGTGTGCCACCACTGCACTTGTGTGGGCATCACAACAAGTTATTTGCTGCTAAGTAGGTTAGACCATGCGTTGCTTCGATAGATATTGGTCAATTTCCCCCAGTCGCCCATGTAGCACCTTCTGGCACTAGATGCGCTGACTGTCTGGGGACTGACTCTCATCCAACTTCCAGCCATGCCATTCTAATTTGCATGTCAATCACATAAGGTATCTTCAGCAGTAGGGTCTTACCACTAACCTTTGGTGGGTCATCAAGTACTCTGACAGAAATCTGTCTGTCTTTTAGGAAACCTTGTAGGTCTCTCTGATCAAAAGCTCATTGTGGATGATAGCCCCATGCTGGATCTTGGAGTTACAGGTCAGTGCCCACTAAGAAAATGAGGAAAAAGATAACTAATATACAAGAGTTAGAGATAAGAGAGAGAGAGACAGGGAGAGGGGAAGTGAGGGAGGGAAGATGTAGGAGATTAAGGTTAGTCTTAATCTTACCCTCTCCAGTGTCTTGTGGTTCAGGTGTTCCCTCTAAGGGCCTGGTGAAGGATCAGCCATTTGATCTGTCTTTTAGTAAGTAGAAGATTATGGTACCATTGCCGTTTGGGTCTAGATTTGTGTTTCCCACCCCTTTGATGCCCTCCCCTCCCTCCCCTTCCATCCTAGTGTCTAATCTAGGAGATGCTTGCTGGGTATGTAAGGTATCTTCGGTAGATTCAGGTTAGGTGCTGTAGATGAGTGAGACTATGTGGCGATTTTTTTTCTGTGATTGGGTAAGTTCACTGAGAATGATCTGTTCCAGGTTCAACCATTTTTCCTCAAATTTCATTGTGTCATTTTTTCTTACTGCTGTATAGAATTCCATTGTGTAGATATACCACATCTTAGTTATCCATTCTTCCAGTGATGGACATCTGGGTTGATTCCAGCTCTTTTGATGAATAAGTTGGTTTAACTGATTTTGGATGCTCTTCAGGAGGCAGGGGTACAGGAGGCACAGTAGGCATATTCCAGTCAGGGATCCCAGCAGTGGCAAGAGCCAGGGCCAAACACTTCTGAAAATATTCTATGACCCTGC
This sequence comes from Dipus sagitta, assembly GCA_036346955.1. NCBI lineage: Eukaryota > Metazoa > Chordata > Mammalia > Rodentia > Dipodidae > Dipus > Dipus sagitta. Next base: position 67,308,088 of record CM070781.1, read on the forward strand.
AGTAGGTGGCATTCCTACTTGAAGTTGACCTGCCAGATTTTTACTTTTTTTTTTTTTTAATTTCAAGTTACACCTTGCCTGATTGGTTAACATAATAGCAGCATTCTTCATTTAAGAAGAGGCAGGTCTCTCCTTTGTTGGCTGTCAAGAGATTTAGGGCTCAGCAGTTCAATAAGACAGCTGATGCTAGAGAGGTAAGTTGTTCCTGCAGCAGTCATGTGGCTACAGTGGATCCCTGGACTATGATGCTTAGTTCTTCAGAGAGTTTCCCATAGGAGAGTAAGCTGTGAATGAGCCCTCCATGGCCATCTCTGTGGTAGCTATGGAGGCCACTTGTTTACCTCTACCATCACGGGCAGATGAATGGCCCTTCTATACCAGTGAGCCTGTTTGGGAACAAGAAGCACCAGTTTCTCTTTGGTATATATAGTGAGGCTGGGCACCAAAATGACTGGGATTCAGGGGCCTGTGTGTGTGCATGGCGGGGAGATGCAAGTGTACAATCACACCAGAACTAGATTCCCTTTGGCAAAGTGTGGCTTTTTTTTTTTTTTAAATAATAGAAGGGTTTTTGAAAGTTCCTGGCCAGCATTGAAAGATATCCTTATGCCAATAGTCAAGGCAGTTTGGAAGGGAAAGGGGGAAGGGAGTCTTGAGATGTGATTCCAGAAACACGGAGGCTCCAAAGTGGAAGTGACGTTAAACAAGAGAACTGCAGTGATGATGGGTCGTTCAAGTGAAGCTCACAGGAACCATGTGGTGTGGTTGGTAATATTAAATTGATTAAGAATGGAGAATGAAGAATTGAGAATAGGCAACCACAACATGGTAGAAAAGGTAAGATCACGTAGGTTGTGTTGGAGTTTGCTGTGAGCCTGTTTGATGTCTATAACAGTCTGAATATGGGCATTTTGGACATTTTGGATCTGAAACTTTTTATTCTGCCTCTGTAGTGAAAAGGAGAGGGACAGAAAGTCACTACTCCCTCCATTCCAGCCTTTCACTTCTGACCCCAGGGGTGTGTATCATAAAAGAGTGTGAGTGATCCCTGAGATACAAGTTGGACACCGGAACCTGGTATGATGGGGTTGTAGAAATGAAATCAACAGAGCGGTGAGATGGAGGCAGAGCACCCCTAAGTGGTGCTGGTGTAACATGTTGAGTCAACCTGATCCCAGGCAAAGCAGAAGTTTCTTGCATCCCACTTGTTGCAGTCAGGTGTGCATTGCTGGCAGAAAACACCCAACCAAGAGCAGCTTGTGGGAAAAAGTTTATTTTGGCTTACAGACTCAAGAGGAAGCTTCATGATGGCAGGGGAAAATGATGGCATGAGCAGAGGGGGGACATCACCTCCTCACCAACATTGGGTGGACCATAGCAACAGGAGACTGTACCCAACACTGGCAAGGAGAAACTGGCTATAATACCCATAAGCCCGCCCCCAACAATACACTGCCTCCAGGAGGTGTTAATTCCCAAATCTCTATCAGCTGGGAACCTAGCATTCAGAACACCTAAGTTTATGGAGGACACCTGAATCAAACCATCACATTCTGCCCCTGGCCCCCATAAACTAATAATTATCCATGATGTATAATGCAATGCATTCAGTCCAATTTTAAAAGTCCCCATAAATTTTGCCAATCTTAATGATATTCAAACATCCCCATAATCTTTTAACTGAGCCATAATACCAAAATATCCCCCCCTACAAAAAACCTCATAATGACATAGAATAAACTTCCATATTGCAAAAGATGGCACTGGGCTTAGCAAAGAAATATTCAACCAATACAAGATTTAAAACAATCAGGGCCAACATCAAACTCTATAGCTCCAAGTCCAACAACTCTAGCCAGTGACAAGTGTCTTAAGTTCGATAATTCTAACCAGTTCCAATTCTTCCCCTCCAGATACACTACTCACAGTCCAGGAAAACTTCATCAGGGCCGGCAGCTATCCTTAGCAACAATCTTATGGTCCCAGCGTCTCCACTGGGTCTCCACTGAAACCCATGGTCCATCTTCATGGCTCCATTGGGTCTCCATGCAGGCATTCAGCAAATGTGCTTTACACTGCCCATGGCCATTTCCAAAACACAAGAATGTGCTGCAAATTCAATGACCCTCTCTTTCATGCATTTCTTATACTCCATAAAACCAAGTAGGGTACCAATTTGTTAATCCAGGGGGGAATAAAGCAGACTGAAGAAAAGGACACTCCTCAAGCATTCAGGCCCCTTCAAAAGACTGCATTCTTTCTGTTGTCCTAATATAGGTCAGCTGTCCCAATCTCAATGGTTGTACTCTGTCATACGATTGCAGCTGACCAGGCAGCACAACCCTGCACAAGTTCTCAGGACACGGGCATAACAACAAGCCTCTCACACAAACTGTTTCTAGCCCAGTCAAGGCAAAACTTTCTCACCCTCACAAGCCAAACTTCATAGTCCATAGTTCTTACTGCATTCAGGCCTTTCAAGTCTGACTAGAATAGTCCATCAAGCTGTACTTACAACCCCGCATGGCATCTCTTAGACCAAGATTTCAAATTCACATTCTCAAAAATCAGCTTCAAAAGGCCAAAAGCCACATATTCAGGTGTCTATCAGCAATAACACTACTCTTCAGTATCACAATCTGTATCAGTTAGGGTTCTGTATAGGAACAGAACCGATAGAATGAATTATATTAAAAGGGAATTTATTGGGTTAGATTACAGTAGTCTAATAGCAGTTGCATGCCTGAGAATCAAGGAGCCTTGTAGGTGCTCAGTCCATGTGTCTAGATGCCTTAGCAGTCTTAATCCAGCACTGAAGGCCTGTAGGCTTCCTCAGTCACTGCTGGTTTTCAATCCATGTTGGTCTTCAGTTGATGCTGGTCTTCAGTTGGCACTGGTCTTTAGTCCAGTTGGAAGGCAGCAAGCAGCTCTGGCAGTCAAGTGGAAGGAAGGGGATTCTTTTCACCCAGAGCTTCTTTATAAAAAGTACCCCTCTGAGAGGGGTTGCCCACTCTGGGGGAAGGGCTCACCCTGGGGGAAGGACTTACTCCTTCAGTTAATCCTTGCTTTTAGCAACCTTAGACACCTACTCAAAAGGGATGTCTGCAGATTATTAAACATATCAAGTTGACAAAAACTTAACGATTACACCTCTCTTTTATGGAACTAACCTCAGGGTAGTCATTAGCTGCATCTGATATGGAGAAGGTAAGAGGAACAGGCTGTGCACAGAAGGAAGAGCTAAGGAGTTTGTTGTCTTTGTCTATGGCTATGATGTCAAAACGCCAGGCACAAGGGGGAGATGAGCATTCAGAAGGGAGAGAGGGACTTCAGTGTGAGAGAGATGAGGCAGAGGGGTGTCAGTGTAACCAGGGAGAAATTCTGGGATTGGGGAAAGCACAGGAGCATGGGAAATCTTTAGCTTGAGGGGACCAGTTGAGGTGGAGGTGTACTTATCTCCTGATGAGATAGAGTCAGGTGGCACTGTCTTGACTTGCTTGAGCTGTGATATATGGATCTAAATGGTGATGCCTTGGAGCTGTAGGGGTGGTGAGGATGACTAAATGAGGGCCAGTCCAACGTGGTATGAGGCTCTGTAGGTGAGATTGTTTGAGTTATACCTGTTCACCAGGGTTAACAGAGAGGGTGATGGGTCCCTTTGAAGGTTGAGGTAGGAGGCAATCAGCATGTTCTCATAGGAGTTTTCTGACAAGAGTGAAAGCTGGCAAGTACCCCTGGAGAGGGGTATTTTCTAAAGTAGGAAAGTTTCCTAGTAAGAAAGGGAGTCCATAAATAAGTTCAAATAGGCCTGAGGACAGAGGGAGCATGTGTTGAAGAGTAGATTGGGCTAAGAGCAAGCAGGAGGAGACTAGTCCAGGGCAGGTGAAGTTCAGAAGTTAGCTTTGAATGGTGGGTCTTGAGAAAGGCATTGGCCTGTTGTACCTTACCTAAGGACTGGGCCTGTATGGAGTGTGGAGCTTCCAGTACACTCCCAGGGCCCTGGACACCTCCTGTGTCACCTTAGAGATGAAAACTGGTCTGTTGTATGACTGGGTAGTAAGGGAAAGGTGTAAGTGAGGCATAATGGACTCAAGGATGTGAGAGGCAACCATGTTTGCAGTCTCCCCAGTTGTTGACTCATCCTAAGAAAGTACCATAGTGAGAAGGTATTTAGTCTTTTTGTCGGGGGGGGGGCTCATGTAGGTGAAGTCTATTTGCCAGTCAATCCCAGGGAGAGAGCCTCAGTGTTGGTGAGGTTTGAAGGAATGAGGGGGTCAGGCCCCACCTTGTGGAGAGGCCTTAGCACAAAGAGAGCAGGCTTGTGTCACAGAGGAAACCAGTGAGGAGAGGAGAGGGGAAAGAAGTGGAATTGGGAATCTTTGCAGGGGTGGCACCAATACAGCGAAGGTTATGTAAGGGGTTAATATGATAGGAGCCTGGAGATCATCAGGCGATAGAGGTCTCCAAAGAGTAACCAACCCTGTGGGCCCAGGATAGCACCCCGACTTATGAGAGTCTGATACGGTACAGGCATATAGGGGTAAAGGAGGCAAGGGCAAGGAAAAGAGCTGAGGATATATCTACTGTGAAGACTTGATTCTCTGGCTACTTTATATAAAAATGAGTTTCTCTGGGCCACAGATGAGGTTAGAGGCTGGTGCCCCCTGCAATGGATGATGGCTGCTTTTGTGGGGAGGTAAGAAGCTTCTAGTAGTTTAAGGATAAGAGGACTGGTGGTAATTGGGGTCCTTTTCACTGAAAGAAAACCTCTTTCCTTCCAGATGATGGCATGGTGGTGTAAAATATGGAAGGTGTATTTAGAATCAGTATATATACTAATTGTCATTCCTTGGGCTAAAGTCAGAGCTTTGGTGAGGGTGACAAGCTCAGCCTTCTGAGATGTACTTTCCTTAGGCAATGGATCAGTTTCTATTATCTGGTCATCTGAAACAATAGCATATCCTGCTATTTGGGACCCCTGTGGGGTGGTAGAAGAGCTTCTATCTATATATCTATATATCATGTGTTTTCAGGGTCAGGGAGGGGAGACAGTGAAATTCTGGGGTTGTGGTAGGTAGGCTCTTCTAAAGTCTGTAGACAGGAGTGTGTAAATGTTTAGGTAGAGGTAGAAGGGTAGCTGAGTCAGGGAGCAACAGAGGCTTCTAATTGTTTGGAGAGGTAGGCCACCAGGGCAAAAGAAGGGCCTTTCATGTGGACCAGAACACCCAGTGCCATCCCCCCCTTTTCAGTGCTATAGAGAAGAAATGCCTGTTGGAGATTAGGAAGAGCTAGGGCTGGTGATGTCAGGAGAGTGTCCCATAGGCAAAAATAAGCAGCATCTATTTCAGTCCTTGGATTGAGTGGTTCATGTGGGTCCCCCTTAGCTTTGTCATAGAGGGGTTTTGCTAGGAGGAAAAAAATTGGGAATCCATGTTCTGAGAAACCTAGTGAAACCAAGAAAAGATAGGATTTCTTTCTTAGAGGTAGTAGGGGAGAAGAGGCAAAGATGTTGTTTGTGGTCTAGGGTTAGATGTCAGGTGGGAGTAAGGAGGAAAACAAGGTACTTAACTTGGGTTAGAGAGAGTTGAGACTTAGTGGGAGAAACTCTATAACCCTCGGAGCCTAGAAAGTTGAGAAGTTTGTTTGTGTGTCGTCTGGAGTCTGGAAGAGAGGGTGAACAGAGCAGAAAGTCATCAACATGTGGTAAAACTGTGATAGATGACAGGTTGAGGCACAGAAGGTCAGTGGACAGAGCCTGGCCAAACATGTGAGGGCTGTCTCTAAACCCTGGGGGAGGATAGTCCAGGTTAGTTGAGTTGCAGTGTAGGTGTCAGGGTCTTCCCAGGTGAAAGCGAAGAGATCATAGGAGTCAGGGTGGAGAGGTATAGAGAAGAATCCTTGAGGTCAAGCACTGAGAAATGAGTGGTAGAAGAAGGAACGTGAGAGGGAAGTGTGTATGGGTTAAGCACTAGTGGGTGAATGGGTAAGACAGCAGCATTGATTAAGCAGAGGTCTTGGACTAAGTGGTAGGTCTGTCAGGCTTGATAATGGATAGGATAAGGATATTGTAGGGCCAAGGAGGTCAGTCTGAAAGAGGAGAGAGATAATGGATTTAAGTCCCTGACAGTGTTTGAGTGAGACTGGCCAGATATGAACAGGTGGGGGATCAGAGGCCAGAGCAGTGATGAAGTATCCCACACTTGGAAATCAACCTCAGAAGCAAGAAGGGGAAAGTTGGGGGTCTTGGTAAGGGAGGGAGCATGGGTGAGAACGAAGATGGAGGATGAGGGGTGGGGTCAGGGAGAGGGAGAGTTTTTGTATGAGGTCATGGCCTAGAAGTGGAGCAGGACAAGAAGGCATCACAGGAAAGGAGTGGGAAAGTGGAGTGTCCCAAATCTTGTAGGGCAGAGGAATAGTAATGTGAGGGAAATGAGGTTGGCTATCTACACCCACCATGGAGAGCTGTGAGGGAAAAGTCTGGCCAGAGTAGGATGGCAGGACTGACCATGTGGCCTACATATCTAATATACATGAGACAGGCCTACCCCTACCTGCCACCTGGACTTTTACTCTGGGCTCCTCCATTGTGATGTGGAGTCTTGTCAGGGGCTGAGGTCCCAGGGCACCATCAGTCTTTGGTTGCCAGGCCAAGGAGATCACTCAGCAGTTCCTGTGGGGGCTGAGGGGAAGGGGCTGGCCTACCTTGGTGAGGCAAGGAGAGACAGTCGACCTTCAAGTGTCCCAGAGTCTGCAGTGAGGGCAGCATCCTGATGGGAGGCATGAGTTGGGGTAAGTTATGGCCCAGTGACCAGGGGTGCTGTACTTGAAGCAGAGACCCAGTGGTGATCTTTGAGGGCATGTCTCAAGGTGTTTTGAGATTTTTTTTCTGAATGTCAGGGGCAGATTGAGATAGGAAGTGGGTGCTAGGAATCAAAATGCCTTCCTAGGAAGTGGGATTGAGGCAGGTGTATTAAGTGCCTCTGTTAGGCATCCCACAGGCTTTTCAGTTATTGATAAGAGTTTATTCAAGTCAAAACCTTTGTGGGAAGCCTTCTGGAGGTCTGCCAAGATGCAGATAACCATCTGGTCCCAGGCCATCATCTCTGTGGAAGGGGCATGTGAGTCATAAATGGTAGGGGCAGGGACTTGATAGTCCCACTTTTGGTTTTCCTGGGGAACTGCCACAGCACCAACTGGATAAGTTGAATTGGTTAGATGGATATCATTGGTGTGGGTCTGGGCAGCAACCCAGGTGTGCTCGTGTTCATCTGGGGTGAGAGTGGTAGACAGGATGACATAGATATTATGCCAGGTAAGATTGTAGACCTGGGTAAGGTAGTAAAATGTTTTAGTATAGTGGGCAGGGTCAGCAGAAAAGGATCCTAGGCATGCTTCAACTTGAGACAGGTCAGGCATAGAAAAGTGTACATGGATACATACAATTCCTTCCATTCCCTCCACCTTGCATAAAGGAAAACTCTGCGCATGAGTGAGTGTGTTGAGCAGTAGGGGAGGGGAAGGAGAGGGTGAAGGTGGTGAGGATAGGTCAGATGGAGGTGGTTGGGGCTTGAAGGGGAGTGGGAGGAGCAGTAGGGGGGAAGCGGTCTATGGCAGCAGGATCAAAAACTGAAGTTGGTGGAGAATAAGGAGGGCAAGTTGAAGTTGGTTTTGTCCCTTCCCTGAGGCCTTGGCCAGAAGAATGTGGTGAGTAGGGCAAGCAGAGCAGAGAGAAGGATGGGCACATAGACAAAAAAAAAAAAAAAAAAAAGTTGAATATACAGAATTTTGAACCACTTGCCTGTGTGGTGGCAGAAGTTATCTGAATCAGTAAGAAATTTGGAAACTGGAAGTACTATTTCAGTCCATATAGACACATTGTCCAATTTATACTGTGGCCAAGCTATATTACCGTAAAAAATTAGGCAGTGTGGTTTAATATCGTCCTGTAGTCTCGGTGGTTGTCAGTTCTTTTTTATTTTTTTGGTTTTTTGAGGTACAGTCTCACTCTAGCCCAGGCTGACCTGGAATTCACTATGGAGTCTCAGGGTGGCCTTGAACTCACGGCGATCCTCCTACCTCTGCCTCCCAAGTGCTGGGATTAAAGGCATGCACCACCACGCCTGGCTAAGGTTGTCAGTTCTTAATGAGACAAGCCAAAGGCATGATGGGGACTGATTTAGAGGCCTTATTTCCCATCTCAGGTGAGAGGGAGAGGGTACCAACACTGAGAGGAGACAGGAAAGGAAGAAAGTAGAGATGGAAGGAAAGAAGTAGAGAAGGAAGGAGGAAAGTGTCCCGAAGCTGGCAAACTGAGCCAAAAGGCACCCCTTAGGGCTCAGCCATCTGGAGAGGGTGAGAGTCCCAAGGTGTTGAGTGTGTGTCTTTCTTAAAACCTTGGGTACCCAGAAGTGGGCATAGGGTATAGCCTAGCATGTTGACAGAGTTAAGAGGAGAAGGGGATAAACCCCAAAACAGGCCAACCCATGAGGAACACTTACCAAGAAGAAGAGAGGAGAGAAAGAAGGGAAGGAGATCAAGGCTGAATAGTGGTGGATGGGAGAGCTGGCACCAGGCAGAGGTGGTACAAGGTATTCAGAGGGTCAGAGGCAGCTCAGTGATCTGGTCAGGGAAAGGAGATCCAGCCACCCGAGAGGGCAAACTGGAGTCTCCTATCTGAGTCATAGCACTAGATGTAAGGTTGGAGAATGACCAAACCATGTAGGACTACTCTGAAGCAAAGTGAGTCTTATTTAGGAAAGACATGAGCTGCTGGGCTGTCTTGTGAGAGAAGAGCACAGACATCCCCCACCCCTGGATTTGTGAAGGTTAGGTTTTATAAGGCCTTTCTGCTGGGAGGGGGATAGGGGAATGGGAACTTGTTTGTGAAGTGAGGTAGGGGAGTTTCTTCAGGGGAATTTTTCTCTTAATCACAAGATTATAGTCAGGCAGTTAGGGTTTGTCATCAAAACAGAAGTCAGGTGGTTCTTTAGATAACATATATAGGAGACTATGGCCTGGGAGCAAGGGGAAACAATGGGTGGGGTGGTTTCTGAGGAATGTAGTCAGCTTGGTTCTTGTATTTTCCCATTAAGCTGCTTCTCATTGCCATTTTGTCATCTGCAGAGACTCCATCTTGTGACCTAACAAATTTGGAACTTCATATATGACTTCTATATAACTTATTTTATGTACACAGATACAAGGGGTCGTACTGGCTTGTTTTTTCATTACTGTGTCCAAAATACTGGAGATAACAAATTAAAGGGAGGAATTCGTGGACTAGACACTAGGATGGAAGGGGAGGGAGGGAAGGGCATTGAACGGGTGGGAAACACAAATCTAGACCCAAACGGCAATGGTACCATAAAATTCTACTTCCTAAAAGGAAGATCAAATGGCTGAACCTTCACCAGGTCCTTACAGGGAACATCTGAACCACAAGACACTGGAGAGGGTAGGATTAAGACTAACCTTAATCTTCTACATCTTCCCTCCCTCTCTCTCCCTCTCCCCCCCCCCCTCTTTCTCTCTTCTCTCTAACTCTTGTATATTAGTTATCTTTTTCCTCACTTTCTTAGTGGGCACTGACCTGTAACTCCCAGTACCAGCATGGGGCTATCATCCACAGTGAGCTTTTGATCAGAGAGACCTACAAGGTTTCCTAAAAGACAGACAGATTTCTGTCAGAGTACTTGATGACCTACCAAAGGTTAGTGGTAAGACCCTATTGCTGAAGACACCTTATATGGTTGACATGCAAAATGGAATGGCATGGCTGGAAGTTGGAAGAGAGTCAGTCCCCAGACAATCAGTGCGTCTAGTGCCAGAAGGTGCTACATGGGCGACTGGGGGAAAATGACCAATATCTGTCCAAGCAACTGATGGTCTAACCTACTTAGCAGCAAATAACTTGTGATGCCCACACAAGTGCAATAGTGGCACACAGCCATGGTGGGGAACCAACTGCTCTTAATTTGACTAACTGATCCCCTCAGTAATATGGGACCCATAGCTGGAGCTGGGAAACAAGTAAGAACCATATCCAAACATAAGCCCACTCTCCAATATCAAGGTACTATCAATCATGGGCTACAAGAGGGCCTATACCTATTAAATTCTCTATAAAAAAAGTAAGGGTTATCTCATTTGTCCTGGTGCTAACTTACTCTCCATTGGAGAATCTGCTTTACTTTTTCAGATAGATGTAGATCCTAAGGAGAGAGCCACCCCATCATACCTCAAAAGGGCCCCGGCTGAAACTAAGAAAATTGGAGAAACAAGCAAGGGGGCTGCTTTCCTTATGAACTGGATACCAGCACAAGGGGGAAGGAGATCAGCACAGAGAAAAATCAACTCCTACCAAATCAGAGAGCCAGAGCCTCAGAGGTCCCCAACACCTCATCACTGAAGCAGACCAAAAATGAACCCAACATGGCTCAGGGAAATTTTGCAGAAGAGGGGCTGGAAAGAATGTCAGAGTTACATGTTGGGTCATGATATGCAGAGACATTTATCTTACCCATAACTGTGAGCTAACTCCACAATGCATGACCCATATACCTCAACAAGGAGGGGCTAAGGGGAGGGGGTAGGTCACGGATGAGCCTAATAATGGTACCAAACTGACTGTATTTGCTGAATACAAAACTAATTAATAAAAAAATTAAAAAAAACATTTTATTTTATGTGTATTATAACAGGTTATATACTATTATCCCCTTGCCCCAACTCTTGTTACCCTGGGGGCCCTCCTCAGTGGAGTTATGGTAGTCACTGTGGGGTCATGAAGGCCTCAGTCAGTACCTAAGGGATAGCAGGAGACTGTGCCTCAGGGCATTTCTACCCCCTAGGTGGCTCTCACAGTATTTCTATTCCCTATTCTGCAATATTCCCTGAGCCATTGCAGGCCTCTTGGCAGTCTGATTTAGTATTGAGTTATTTGTAGTTTCTGGATTTCTGCTTTCATAGGTTTTTATTATTCTAAGTGTCTGTCACCATCAGTCTGGGGCTGGTTGTCAGGCTAGCAGTAAGAGCAGTATTCATGACATTGCTTCCTGTGACATTACTCCTGGGCCCTGGCAGATGTGGTAGAGGTGGAAAGTCTTATGGTGGGCAATTGGCTACCTTCTTGTCTTATTTATGGATCTAGGCTCTCTTCCATTTTCTTTGCTATCTGTGAAATAAAACAGATTCTCCAACCAAGCATGAGAATTGGGTTAAAGTGAGCATGCAAAGTTGTTTAGGAGGATTTTGGTGTGGCAACCCACTTTTTCCTGATGATAGGATTCTGACTTGATTTCTAGTACCAGATATGAATTCTCTATCACTAAGCAGGCAGGCCTTATGTCCAGTCAGAGAACCAGTTGGTTACCTGTAAAGGCTGCATGCCACTATTGCAAAAGTATGTACTTCTTGTTTGGCTGTTTGATTTTGTAGTTTACAGGGTCCCCTGCTTATTCATGCTGTTGGTGACCATTGTCCTCTGGCAGCTCCAATAGGAGGGGTCTTCAGCACTTATGGGGATTTCCTTTTGATTAAGGGAGGAATGTTTTTTTTTTTTTTTTTTTTTTTGAGGAATGCTTTTTGATTGTTCATGGATTTAGAGGGTTCTTGGCCCCATGTGATTGGGAAGAATATCCTGTGGTGAGGGTTTTTTCACTTCATAGTGGACAGAAAGAGGAGAGAGAGAGATTCCACAAACTCCCAAAATAGTACCACAGTTGAGGATTAAATGTTCAACATGAGCCTCTGGGGGACATTTCATATTCAAACCATACAAGTATTTAATAGGAATTCAAATTCATCCTAGTTCTCATAGCAAGTTATTCATTCAACTTTAAAGATGCAATCAAAGGAGTAAAATTTAATGAACATTTCCTTCAGATACAATTTTTTTGGAGGAGTGTAATTTTCCATTGGTGAAGAGAAAATCCTGACTTCCTGTACTTGGAGTAGAGTCAAGGGATGAGTCATGGTTTGAACTTCTTTTCACCTGGATTTGGCCTCCCTTGTATCACACTCCGAATCCTGGGGTACACTACACCCAAATCAGCAGCAGGGTTATGTGATGCTAGAAATGGTACTGAGAAGGAATCTGAGGACATTTAAAGGAAATTTATAAGAACACTCTTCTTTTGAATTCAGAAGAAGCTGATTTTTCTTAAATTCTGTAATGTTTCAGAGATCTGGGCTGGCAGGGATTTGATGGGACATATCCTGACACAAAGTATAAAGGATAAAGTATAAAGGATTTCTCTAAAAGAAAAAGGAAACACTTCTGCCTCCTCAGAGAGCCCTTTCACAGTATGTTAGCAGTGGCCTTGCAATCATGTAGAAGAGCACAATCTGGGTGGTTCCTGTTCTTTCCAAGTCTAATTGCACAGAAATTGAAATATGCCTCTGATGTAAAATTAATGTATTTGTAGCATGTTTATCCTACATGCTCATTATTATTTTTTGCTATTTTTTATTAATTAGTTTGTGCTCAGCGAATACAGTCAATTTGGCACCATTATTAGACTCATCCATTACCTATCCCCTCCTCTTGGCCCCTCCTTGTTGAGGTATATAGGTCATGCATTCTGGAGTCAGCCCACAGTTATGGGTAAGATAAATGTCTGCATATCATGACCCAACATGTGGCTCTGACATTCTTTCCACCCCCTCTTCCACAACATTTCCCTGAGCCATGTTGGGTTCATTTTTGGTCTGCTTCAGTGATGAGGTGTTGGGGGGCCTCTGGGTCTCTGTCTCTCTGATTTGGTAAGAGTTGATTTTTCTCTGTGTTGATCTCCTTTACCCTTGTGCTGGTATCCGGTTCACCAAGAAAGCAGCACTCTTGCTTGTTTTGCCAATAAAGTATGCTCTTCCCACAGTATTATTATTATAGGATGATCATCTGAGAAGTACTGCATGTAAGACATATAATAATAAAAATAAACCATAAGACCAATACCTCAAAGGAAAACAGCCCTGTCATTATTTTATAGGCAGACCTAGAATTAAAGTGTCTGAGCCTGCATTGATAAACTCTAGAATGCTGAACAAAAACTTAAACATCATTTTACTTGTGTATATAGTCATCTCTCATTAAATCTTGTGATTCATCATCAGCTTCTCAGAATGAAGATCAGATAACTGTTGGACATGAGAGCTTTGATAATGTACTATAGAATATAGCCAGAACATGTTGGTACATTTTTGTGAGCTGTTTTATTTATATTCTGTTTTTACACAATGGCTAGAAGATATCATTGTTATTCTTGGTAGCAGATGACATTTGTGGTGGTGAAGGTGTGTGTAACTTAAGTAGCTGGGAAGATCTACTTAACAGGTCCAAATCAGTATACTTTTAAAAATATTTCTGTACAATTATCTGAAGAATATTAGAACCAATTCTAATGAATGAAATGAACAGGTTAAAATGTATGATTAGTGATGTGCTATGAGTTTGAAACATCTTAGGAGGGAGAGTTATCATAAGTCTAGGAGGTGAGCTGAGGGAAATGCCTGCTCAAACCTTCCACTCTCCTGTTTGTAGAATTTTGTAAGTGCAATCAAATGATGCTTTCCAACGAGGAGATTGTAGCTCAGCCCTTTAGAATCTCTACAAAGCCACTTGGGTATTCAACTACTTTCTCTTGCTTAGAATTTGAGCTATGAATTCACTAGGTAGAAAAGGGCAAATGGAACATTGTATAAGCTTAAATATTTTCTTGGAAAGCTGGCCTGTCTCTAATGGTTTTTTTTTATTGTAATTAAGAGCATGGAAATTTTCAGTCAATACAAAACACGCTTTTCAAAGCATAGTTTAATTTTAAAATCATTTGCTTGCCCACCTTTCTCATCCAGTCTATAACCAATGAATTACCACTTGAAGCTTCAGAGATTTCCTACTAAACTGCATAAAACAATGAAAATTAAGGCGGTATTCTTTAGTATTCCTCTCGCTCAGTAACTCATATTCATTTGTGAATTCTGATATCAACCTGGTAGATTTTTCATAATTTTGTTGCCTATATATCTTCTCTCCCTGTCTGTGTGTGTATGTATGTATGGGCATGTACATACCAGAGTATGTATGTGCTATAGGGTGTGTATAGACATCATAGGACACCCTTGGGGTGTTGGTCCTTGCCTTTTACCTTGTTTGAGTCAGAGTCTCTCTTGTTTGCTGCTATGATCCCAGGTTAGCTGACATGTGAGTTCCAGGATTCTCCTGATGCCATCTCTCAATGCCATAGGTATGGCGGGATTACAAACACTTGGGCCACTACATTTGGCTTTATGTGGGTTCTAGGGATCCAAACTCCAGTGGTCAGGCTTGCACAGCAAGCATTTTTAACCACTATCTTCTGCTATCTCCTAAGACCCCCTGTACATCTTTTGGAAGAAAGACTTGTTACCAAAAGGTATCAATATTGCCAATTATTGTGTGTAGGGAGATGCCATTATGTCCTTTCAGAACTACACCCCATTGACAGAGTTTGGTTTTTACACAGATGTTGTGGGTGATGTATGGGAGATGTCATATGAAGGCAGCAGGAAATCCACATTCAGAAGTCTCTTTCATTTTTAGGGTGCCTAAAATTCTAACTTATGATATTTCTTACTTTGGATTAAACATTTTCTTCTTTGGTTACTCTTACTAGAAAACTATAAACCTTCATTTTTCCTAGTTGCGTTTATACTGTGTTGTGGAAACAAACATGTTCTTGGCAAGAGGACAGTCTCAAATGAAAAGAACATCAATGGAGAGAGTTTTCTGAAGAAAAATTCAAAGCCTTAAATTCAGTTTGCAATGACAATCTTATAAAGTAAAAAATATCTTTTTCAGAAACCTTGGCTTTCTTCATAGTTTTTTTTTCCCCCAATGCTTCTATTTCTGGATAACTAGCTTACTGACTATCTTAGTTGCTTACAAGCAGTAAACACAAAACCAGAACTATCACCCTACTTTTGAAAAAATAATAAGCTGAAGCAGGTTATAAATATTGGACATTAAGTACATTGATCCCTGTTTTTCTCCCTATAAACAAAAGAAAGCAAACCTCTTCATTATCTGGGAAAGATCAATTCTGCTTTGGATTAATAGAGAAAGAAAGAAAGCAAGCAAACAGTACATCAGTTTAAAAGTAAATTTCCCTAATAACTGAGAGCATGTACCTGTTAGAAGAGTTCTGTTTTGGAACTCCATAGTACCTCAGTGACTATATGATTGTAAAAAAATATAGTGGAAATGAACTGTTGATAAAAATAACATCAATGAGAGTCACCACAGAGATGCATGTGAACCGAGGTCCCAGGCACTGAGTAAAGATGGTATTGCCATCCCTACTTCTGACCTGGAGTACATGAGGCACATGACACCTTGGTGGACCCCTGAGTGGGGGTAGGGATGAGATAGGGATTGTGGGTGGTGATCTTGAAGGCCAGTGAATGGAGGCAAACTCAGGCCCAGTGTTGGTTCTTATCATCTGCATTAGCTCACTGGATCCTTTAGAAAGTTGGGAGGGTAATTTGCTCACAGCTGAACTGACAATGGATGCTAAGGTGTCATTTGAAAGGAAGAGATAAAGTTGGGAGTATAATACAGTAGGAAAGCACTTATCTAACATGCGCATGGCCCTGAGTTCAATCCCTAGCACTGCCAAAACAAAGTAATAAAGATACATTAATTAAAAGGAAAAATCAGCTATGAAGTTGCCAAAGAGAGCAAGTTTATATAAAACCAACCATAGAAAAGTATTAAAACTGCTGTCACTCAATAAATGTTATATCCTCTTGTTGCTTGGTTCTGAACTCACTGTGGCTTGGAATTGACCACGACTTCCTTCTTCCCAGGCTCCTTCGGCTGTGATTACGTGTCTGGAACAGACTCCAGGGGGAATGAACCAGAAGGCTGGCAGGGCTTGTCAGCCCTCTCCACCATAACTGTTTCCCTAGAAGGCCAATACAGTTAATTTATCAAGTGTATAATTTACTGTAGGGAGTGATGTGTGCACCATGTAGGATTCTATCAAACAATGTCTTAACGTGGATCAGAAACCTGGCAACACTGCTGCTGCTTACCTTGAGGATTTTTTTTTTTTTTTGAGGTAGGCTTTTGTTCTAGCCCAGGCTAACCTGTCATTTGCCACCATGCCTGGTTGTACAAGGCTAATTTTTAAAGCAGTTTAAAACGTTTCTTTTTAATCTCATTGTTAAGATTAATATTTGTATAGTTTCTGAGTAGTTTTTCTGTGTCTTTTTTGGGCCTCTGTCTCACAGCAATCCTCCTGCCTTGGCCTCCCGAGTGCTAAGTTTATAGATTTGGGCCACCACATCCAATGAATCTCTATTTTATTTTAAAAATCATATCAGCTGGGTGTAGTGTTGCACCCCTTTAATCCTAAGACTCAGGAGGCAGAGGTAGGAGGATCACTGTGAGTTCAAGACCAGCCTGAGACATAGTGAATTCCAGGTCAGCCTGGGCTACAGTGATATCCTACCTTGGAAAACCACAATAAAGTTTTATTCTTTTTTTTTTTTTCGAGGTAGGGTTTCACTCTAGCTCAGGCTGACCTGGAATTCACTACATAGTCTCAGAGTGGCCTGGAACTCATGGCGATCCTCCTACCTCTGCCTCCCGAGAGCTGGGATTAAAGGCGTGCGCCACCATGCCCGGCCTAAAGTTTTATTCTTATGTAAGCAGTATTTTGCCAGATTTTATATGAACATATATGTACACAAGCACACACATGTGAATGTGTTAAACATGTTATGCATACCTTACTTTTATAAACATGTTATTAATAACTTACATGTACCTTACTGTTATGAACATGTTAGCAATAACATACATGTGTTACCTACTTTTATAAATGGATCAGATGCAGCTGACATGTCCTAAGTGAAGGATGTGCAGTTTCACTTCTTGAAACAAACCTTTTTTTGGCAGATTCCTCTCATAAAACTGCTTTTAGAAGTTGGGGAGATGGCTCAGTGGTTAAAGGCACTTGCTTGAAAAACCTGACAGCTTGGGTTTGATTCCCCAGTACCCTTATAAAGCCAGATGCACAAAGTGGCACATGCATCTGGAGTTTATTTAGAGTGGCAAGAGGCCCAGTCACACCCCTCCTCTTTCTCCTTTGAAATAAATAGAAATTTCTAAACTGCTTTCATAATTGTACTTTTACTATAAATAGCCAGAAGTCAGGCTGCAGGGCTAGGTTGTGATTTCTTGGGTTCTAGTTGTGATGATTTCTGTTTTCAGCAGAGCTGAGGTCTTCTCCTGAGCCTGCCGTACTTCATGCTGTTGACACTTTGTGTCTCATTACTAAAGAGATCATTGTACATTTACTGAACTTGCCTTTTTCAGACTAATGGCCACAGTGAGCACCTCTTCTGGATCTACTGTCCATCTCAGCTTCTCTCCTCACCTCATTACTCCACATAGCTACATAGCTTTGGACCTTTTTATTTCAATGGTTTGTTTTATTTGTAGCAGCCCTGTGTAGTTTATGAATAATTATCTTTGCCTTTCACTGACCATCTTGATTTCAATTGCATAATTTGTGCCTTTTAATTAATTTATTTACAAGCAGAGAGCAAGAGGAAAGGAGGAGAGGGGGGAGAGAGAGAGAGAGAGAAAGAGAGAAAGAGAGAGAGAGAGAGAGAGAATGGATGTGCCAGGACCTGTAGCCACAAACAAAATTCAGTAGCTTGCACCAATTTTTGCCTCTGCTTTTCTGTGGATACTGGGAAATCAAACCCCGGTCATTAGACTTTGAAGGCTTTTTTTTTGTTTGTTTGTTTTAGCTTTTTGAGGTAGGGTCTCATTCTAGCCCAGGTTGACCTGGAATTCACTCTGTATTCTCAGGGTGGCCTAGAACTCATGGCGATCCTCCTATCTCTGCCTCCCGAGTGCTGGGATTAAAGGCGTGTGCCCCCACGCTCTGCTTATTTACATCTTTTAATAGTATCTTTTGCTAAACCAAACTGTCTAGTTTTTGCCAATGTATTAATCTCTTCTGTTAAGGCTGAAAGATATCTTGCTTAACTTATAAAGATATCCACTCCCAGTTTATAAAATATATTTTTCTTATTTTTTAACTTTTAGAATAATCCACTCATTTCACATGTAAACATTTACTTCATTTTGAATTTATCTTTCAAGTCATGTAAGGTAAAGTCTACCTAGTTTTCTTCTATATGCATAAGAAAGGCACAGGCACTACTTACAAACAAATCACTTCTCCCCTTTGAATGTGAAGTGGAGAGGGCCTGGGAGCAGGACCTAGGAGTGAACAGGCCTGGGCCAAGGTGGTCGTGGCATTTAGATTTGCATATTTCAAAAAGACAGAATTTATTTAAATTGGAAGGATTCCAACTAGATTTTACACGTTTTTAATGACTCTTCCAACTGAAATAATATTTTATAGCTGATTAAAATTTTCACTAATCCATTCATGGAACAACTTTTTACTAAGCACATACCTATGTCAGACCATGACTAGATCCTAGGACAACAGCCATTCTTTTAGGTCTTTTTGTCTGATGTGAATATAAAAGCTATAAGGATGTAGTTTGCCAATAAAGAGTTTACTTCATTCATTCAGGTTCTACACTGCTCTGAAAGGGATTTAGAGGCTGAAAATTAGTTTTTAAAATAAATAAATAAATTTATTTATTTATTTGAGAGAAGGAAAGAGGCAGGTGAGAGAGAGAGAGAGAGAGAGAGAGAATGAATGGGCATGCCAGGGCTTCCAGCCATTGCAAATGAACTCCAGATGCATGTGCCACCTTGTGCATCTGGCTTACATGGGTACTGGGGAATGGAACCGAGGTCCTTTGGCTTTGTAGGCAAGCATCTTAACTGCTAAGCCATCTCTCCAGCCCTGAAAATTATTTTAATTAACTTCAGATGTGTTGTGTTTGAATTATTTAAGCTCCAAGCATTAGTATCAATGCTGATTGCTGTTTTCAGCCTTGAGGCAGATATGCTTGTCTACTAGGGTGACGAATAATGAAATTACAGGATCTTTAAAATCCACACAGAAAAATAAGGTCTCTATCCTGACAGTACATCCCAGCATCCCAGTAACAGATGAGTTTGCTGGCTACTCTCATCTCCTAGTTACTTGCTCAAAGACAATCAGGTTTTAAAAAATTTCTTCCTAAGATAATTTATACAATTTATAAACATGTGTGTCTACATGTATTAATCTCTGCATAAATCATAGCATACTTCACATTGTCACATACTTTGTTTAATGACTCTTAGCCTTACATAAACCTAATGCTACTCTATTACATTTTAAAATATATTTTTAACGTAGCATGCAAAATGTTGAGTTTCAGTATGCATACACAGTATGCATACACCATACATATACTACATATGCAATCAAAAAATAAAACATGAGGGCTGGAGAGATGACTTAGCAGCTAAGATACTTGCCTGAAAAGCCAAAGGGCCCAGGTTAGATTCTCTAGGATCCACATAAGCCAGATGCACAAGGTGGCACATGCGTCTGGAGTTCATTTGCAGTGGCTGAAGGCCCTGGTGCACTCATTCTCTCTCTCTCTCTCTCTCTCTCTCTCTCTCTGTATCTGTATCTGCCTATTCCTCTCCCTCTCTCTCAAATAAATAAAATTATAAAAAATGAAAACATTGTTTCAAAAACCTGTTATTTATTAAAGATTAATTCTTTGTCAGAACATGAGTTACAAATATCTTATGCAATTTACTTTTGGCTACTCAGAATCTTTAATTATTGGCCAAATTTATTGCTCTTCTATTTTTATTTATTGTCTTTGGACTTTGTGCTATACTTCGAACATTCTGTCTCAGCTTCTTAATTTTTCTGTTTGTTCATATACTTTTATGGTTTATATCTTTGATACACCTAGAGATAGTTTCATCAGGAGGTATGAAGTAATGCCATGTGTCTTTGCTTGTCTCATTGCCAGCTAGCCAGTGGTCTTACCACATGGTACTTGTGAACATGGTTTTAGAGCTGTGTGTGTGTGTGTGTGCATGCGTGCGTGTGTGTAGTGGGGGTGTTGTGCCTCAGCTTGAGAGCCAGGGGGCCTTCATCATTTGCCTGTATCAGTTCTGTCTCCTTCCCTGGTCCCACTTGGGCTGCTCTTCATTTTCTGAAATGGGAATTTTGGAGTTCCTTGCCAATATGCCAACACACCAATAAATACCTGCGATTCTTGTGAATTTAAAGAATTAAAATCCATAGACCACAGGGTAAGGTTTATAGAAACTTTATTAGATTAAGAGATGAAAAGAGAAGAAACTGTAGAGAGCTCCTGCCATGTGGAGGGCAGAAGGGGGTAGAGAGCCCATGTGGGAATAAGGATGGGAGTCTCCCCTTATCTGAGCCCTGGAAATTCAGAAGCCAGCCAGGAGAGCTTGTCCCCTAGTACACACTTATAACTTCATTTACCTTTTGACTCAGATGAGCCAGAGTGAGAGTTGATTGATCTGGACTACAGGCTGGCTCAGGAAGAGGCCAGCCATGATGCCAAGCTCTGGGGGCTGAACTTGACCAACCACAATGTCAGGATTAGATTTAAATTCTAGGAAAGGGGACCTCCCTCCCAAGAGGGGCTCAGGTTGTTTGTGGAAAAACAGATCTAGGTAACTCCTTTAGTCAAGCCAGCTTCTCTGCTCTCTAGTGAAGTGGAGACTGCAAGGGCAGACTTAAGGACATTTCTACCTTTACTTTTGGAGGCTCGGTCACCCTAACTACCTGATTTTGTTGTGATATCTAATTCCTAGGTGTTCCTACTAGAGAAGAGCTCCTCCACTCAGGGTGCATTAGGCAGTCTTTCTGCTTCCTGTTGGAATAGAAAGGTATAGGGCATGCTTATGTATGGGGAGGCTTTACTGGGTTGCTCAGCAGCATACATGAATCCAGATACTGTGTGCTGTTTGACACCCCAACTTTTTGGACTGTGAGTAGTGACTAACTTCCTGGGGGTGTCAAAGATGATTACTCAAACCAAATCAAAGAGTTCAAGTCAAGTGTGGTGACTTACACTTGTCATTCCACCACTTGGGAGAGCAAGGAGGATAGCAAATATACAGGTGGCTGGGGGATAGAGAGATGGCTCAGCAGTTAAAGGCACTTGCTTGCAAAGTCTAATAGCCTGAAGTCAATTCTTCAGTACCCATATAAAACTAGATGCAGATGCCACTGTGCATCTGGAGTTTGTAGTGGCAAGAGGCCCTGATGGGGACATTCATTTTTTCTCTCTCTCTGAGATGGGGCTTACTTTAAGGTTTCAAACACAAACCCAAAACCAGAGTTTGTGTTTGCTTTACCAAAGAATTGAAATAAAACTAGACTGAGAAGGATTATTTTAGTACATTACTACATTTTATTTCATAAAAATCCAGAAACTAAAGGGTGAGGAATGGGTACATCCGTGTGGTCTAAAGGCTCATGTAAATGTCCATGAGCCCAGGAAAAAAAAAAAAATGGAAAAGGAATATAAAAGAGAGAAGCAGGATGACAATGAAGGCATCAAAGTTGAAGATCTGTTATTTATGGTAGATACCATGTTGGAAGAAGTTGAAAATAAGGAAAAGGACAACAACATGCCAAACTTTCAAGCTTTGCAAGCTATTGTTTCTCACTTTCAAAAACTATTTGATGTACCATCTTTAAATGGAGTCTATCCCCGGATGAATGAAGTGTACACAAGGCTTGGAGAAATGAACAATACTGTGAGAAACCTCCAAGAACCCGTAGAATTAGATAGTTCATCCTCATTGTGTGTGGTGGTAAGCACAGTTGGAAAACTGTGTAAGCTGATTAATGAGGATGTGAATCAGCAGGTTAAGCAAGTATTAGGACCTGAAGACCTCCAAAGCATTATCAACAAATTGGAAGAACATGAGGAATTTTTTCCAGCATTTCAGGCTTTTGCTAATGATCTACTTGAAATCTTAGAAATTGATGACTTGGATGCCATTGTACCTGCAGTAAAGAAATTAAAGATACTTTCATACTAAAAACAAATCATTTTTACTGTGTAAATTGTGTTAACATTTAAGTATTTTATAGGATTGATTTATTTTGAGATAAGAGTTCTAATGTGTTAGTACTCAGAGTTCATCCTCTTCTTAGCCCTGGGTCACTATCCAATTAATTTTTTGATTCTTTTATTGAAAATACCTAAGTTATTAAAGTAATAAATTAAGTTTAGGTCCCTTAATAATTTCTTAAATAGTTCTTGAGTGCTTTAAAATTTATTTAAGGTAGGATTTATGAGTCAGAAAGAGACCAAGGGGGGGGGGAAAGATCGCAAATAATAGAAAAGTTGCATTTAAGAAGGTTTAGAGATCTTTTGGTCAGGGCAAAAAGGAATGCCAGTTACTTTTCAAGTCCAGCCAGTAGGAAGCCACTGCTTTCCTAACAAGGATTAATTGGCACTTTTTATTGAGCTATCCCTTGTGGCTGTTACCCTTTCAAAGCAGGACCAAGAAAAGAATGTTTTGTGTTAGCATAGGAAATGAATCATGAAGTAAAATAGATGAGTAGGTAGAAATCTCTGAGAAAATGTGTCTTTTTTGCAATATTGATGTGATGTATTTTTTTTAAATAAGGACATGAGAGCTTAAATAAAATTTTTGTAAAGAATTTCAAAAAAAAAAAAAAAACCATAAGGCAATAGCACATCATCCTTTCCCACCCTAGCAGCAGCCAAACAGCTAAGCTGCCAGGTGGGAAGGACAAAACCTTAATGGTGGCGAAAACCTTGAGTGCTGGGAGATGAAGAGCTCAGAAGCCGGAAAACAGAAAAAAAGCTCACCCAAAGCCTTGTGAACAGCCAGGCATTTTATCCTGGTTGCGGGACTGAATCCAAAAGTCAGCACACCTGGGTGAAGCATCTAGGAAGGGCCAGGCTGAAGTCCACATGCACCTGAGCAATTCCAGCTCTGTGGTAGCTGCTGCAGACATCAGATGAATGTATGATGTTAAGCAGCTGCTGTTTGTTTTATATCTCCTTGGCAGACAGGAATTAAGATCCATATTTCTGCTATAGCATTCCTGTCTAACCGCCTCTCCCTAGTACTGCCCATTTGCCTCTCATCTGTCCTCTTACAAAAATAAATAAATAATAAAGCTGGAACTACATGGTGAGATCCTGAATCAAAGCAAACAGAACAGGGAGGAAGGAAGGGAAGAAGGAATGAAGAAAGGAAGGAAGCAGGGAGAATGGAAGAAATTGAAAATTTTATCATTCATCTTCAAGTCATTTTGCATCAACTTAAACAGCTACTTATTGTAGGACACTGTTTAGAAGTTGGTGTAACATACAGACTTAGTGAATATGTTTAAATATGGAGAGATACTATTTTTCAATACAGATAACTTTGTATTGGATTTTTTCCCCCTTTGCATAGTCTTTGGTCAACAGAGTGCAAAGCTGACCTCATTTCTCTTATGGTAGCAACTTTCCTAGGAAATCATAAGTAAGTTTGAATGCTATCTGGAAGAAATGTCTGCAGAAAGCATGGCATCTAGAGAGCTGAAGTTTGCATGTTATATGGAAGAAAGGTCTGCAGAAAACATGGCATCTAGAAAGCTGAAGTTTGAATGCTATCTGGAAGAAATGTCTGCAGAAAGCATGACATCTAGAAGGGTCAAGTTGGCCCCAGGATTTGTTTGCACTCCTTTCTCTTAGCACACCCATTACAACTTCCTTTGTGATCCTCATAGTTGCCGTCCATATTAGCCAGAAGATATCTTTTAAAAGTATTTTTATTTATTTATCTGAAGGAGAGAGACAGAGAGAGGGAGACAGAGAGAGCGAGAGAGCAAGAGAGAGAGACAGAAAGAGAAGAGAGACACAGAGAGAGAAGAGAGACAGAGAGAATGAGGGCACCAGGACCTCCAGCCGCTGCAAATGAAATCCAGATTCATTCACTCCTTTGTGTATCTGGCTTTAGAAGGGTACTGGGGACTTGCACCCAGGTTGTTAGGCTTTGCAGACAAGTGTGTTAACCACCGAGCCATCTCTCCAACCATCAGTCATCTTTTTGACACTGACAAATATCTGAGGAAAACATTGTAAGGGAAAACAGGTTATTTTGGTCATAGTTCCAGAGGCTTTTTAGTTCATGACCTTTTGGCTCCATCACTGTGGGTCTGAGGTGAGGTGGAACATTCTGGTGATAGGAGCATGTGGAAGAGGATGTGCATCCCATGGCAGCCAGAGGAAGAGAGAGATAGAGATAGATAGAGAGAGAGAGAGAGAGAGAGAGAGGGAAAGGATCCAAAGACAAGTTATACACTTCATATCCTCACACAGTGACCTACTTCCCCTAGCATAGCCCCATTCCTAATAGCCCATTCCATTATGACTCATCAATGGATTAAAGTTAGCACTGAAGTTTGTGCCTTCATGATCTGATAGCCATTTTATTTTTGAGACAAGGTCTCATGTAGCTCAAGTTGTCTTAAATTCACTATGTAACCAGGAATGACTTGGATTCATGATCCTCCTTCTTGTACCTCTCAAGTACTGAGATTACATGTGTGTGCCAACACACCCAGTTTATGTGGTGCTGGGTATGGAGCTCAAGGCCTTTTGTATGCTGGCCAAACTCAGCAGTTATCAGACAAGCCCCCAATACATGAGTCTTTTGACAAGGATACTTTGTATCCAAATTATAACATTCTGCTTTTGGTCCCCAAACACTCATGTACATATTATGCTTTAAAATATATTTTGTTCATATCCAAGAGTTCCCAAAGTCTCAGCAGTTCCACCATTTCTCAAAAGTCCAACCCCAATATTTTTTCTGAGATTCAAGGTAAATTCACAGTTGTGATTCCCTGTAAGAGTTAAAAAAAGACTTCCAAGCCAGGCGTGGTGGTGCACGCCTTTAATCCCAGCACTCGGGAGGCAGAGGTAGGAGGATCACCATGAGTTCGAGGCCACCCTGAGACTACATAGTGAATTCCAGGTCAGCCTGGGCCAGAGTGAGACCCTACCTCGAAAAATAAAAAAAAAAAAAAAACAAAAAACAAAAAAAAACCCTTCCAAAATATAATTCCTACCATGAAAGATACGGATATAAATTAACAAAGAGGAATCAGGTTAGAGCAGGTCCAAACACCAGTAGGGCAAACATTAAATCCTATAGCTCCATGTCTAGCATCCAGAGGACATGGTATCATGATGTGAACTCCAAGGGCTTGGGTAGCCCCACCCATATGGCCTTGTCATTGCGGCTCATATAGCCTCTCCCTCCAGCTGGCTAATATCTCTTGGGGCCTGTTCAGCCTACTTGTATCCTCTTATTGTGGTGTTCCTGAAAGATCCAGACTGAGTGGTGTAGATATACTGGTAAATGTAGAAATTATCTTCATTTTAAACATTAAAATGGCATAGAATCTTTACTTTAGAGCTGGGTGGTATCGAGAGAAGAGGTATTGTGATGCCATGTCATGAATTTCTCTGTGGAGCAGTTATTCTACAAACCAGACCAGGAGTTAGTGTGTTGCTAGTATAGTCTCTTAAAAGACTATGTTTACTGACCGACACCCTAATAGCAGCTCTGTGTGCCTCATCACTGAGCTGTGGCCTTTGATCATTGTTCCCTGTCACTGAACCTTCGGCTGCTTTCAGTCAATCACGGAAGCATGGTCAGCTGCACTGGGAATGAGGGTAAGCTTCTCTTCTGTAATGCATTTGATAAGTTCAATCTTCTAAACTCGGAACTAGCTGATGATATGGCTGGTCTGTGTTCAAATGGAGAATAATTTATTGTGATTTTTGGCATGCAATTTCACCCCTGCTGGTCCAGAACACTCATCTCAAGGTGGAAGCAATTGCCAGTCAATACTTCTAGGCTCTGCTCCTCCTTTGATAAATCTCAGTGCCCTTCCCATTCCTGGCATTTTATCTTAATTTTCAGCTGATGTCAGCATGTAACATGTCTTGCCATGAGTAATAAAACATCAGGGAAGGTTATGTGATATTTTAAAATATTAGGGAATAGTCATAAGTCATATAAACTATTTTCATTTGTTTGGATGTTATAATTATGGCATTTTTGTAATAGAGAATGTTTGAACCTGAGGCATTGGAGTATTAAAAGGGCCCATTGGAATCTCATCTTCTCCATGGTCTATTAAAGCTTGAGGGGCAACTTATCACAGCTAGTCCACAGCCATCTCTTCCTGGAGCCCTGCCACGGGGGAAGGAGGCTGGAGCTGGTTGGTATGGGATCTTGGTTGGTTGAGGTTGCTGTGACATTTATAGCTGGCATGGGGGTGTTTCAAAGGTACTGACAAATATAAAGGAGGTAGAATGGCTAAACTGTAGTTTGGAGTGGGACTGTATGGAGAAAAGGTTACATGTATTTTCATTCCTAATTATTTCACAACTATTATTGTTAAAAAAATAAAAATTGCAATATACCATTTGCTTTTGATATTTAAATCCATTGAATGAAATGAATGGTAGTTACTCCATATCTCCAAAAAATATTACTTATGCTTTAATGGAAGTTACAAAAATATTACTCATTTTATTAATATCTTAAACAGCTATTTATTGTGTTGAGTAAAAAAATAAATAATAAGAACAAGGCATTCTTTATATTTGGAGGGTTTTGCTGTTTCTGTGTCTACATAATAGCAAAATCTAAAGGAACAAATTTAAACCAGAATAGTGGGTGGTTGGTATAATTTCCTAATGAGTTAGCTATGAACTAAAATGTACATATGTGATATTTTATAGCTGATTTTCACATGCTGTCAGAGGAAGTTGCTTTTCAATGGAATACTTAGTTTAGATTTAAAAAAAATATTTATTTGCAAGGAAGAGAGAAATGCAGAAAATGGGCATGCCAGAGACTCTAGCCACCGAATACAAACTTTAGATTCATTCTACACCTTACTGTGTGGCTTTCAGTGTGTACTGGGGAATCAAGCACAGGCTGGAAAGTTTTGCAAACAAGCACCTTTAACTGCTGAGCCATCTCCCCAGCCCCTGACATGATTTTTTTTTATTAGTTATGTATACAATGTGTATACACTCATGTTGGTAACATCCTTAGCCTCCTCCCTGTCCTCCCCACTCCACAGGGACCCTCCTTGTTGGGGAATATGGGTTGTGCATCGTGGGGTTAGCCATCAGTTATGGGCAAGAAGCAATGCTTCTGTGCATACTGACCCAGTATTTGGCTATAACAATCTCTTCACCCCCTCTTCCGCAAATCTCTTCACCCCCCCTTTCCGCAAATTTCTCTGAACCATGTTAGGTTCATTTTAGGTCTACTTCAGTGATGAGGTCTTGGGAGCCTCTGTGTCTTTAGATATCTGGTTTGGTAGGAGTTGAGTGTTTTCTGTGTCTATCTCCTTCACCCTTGTGCTAGTACCAAGTTCACTAAGAAAGCAGCATTCTTGTTCATTTCCCCAATTCCTCTTGGTTTCAGCTAGGGCCTTGTTGAGGTGCGATGGTCTGGTTCTTTCCTCAGGTTCTGCATACATCTGAAAAAGAGAAGTAAATTCTCCAATGGAGAGTGAAGTCAGCACCAGATAAATGGGATAGCCATTGTTATTTTATTTTCTTTTTTCTTTTTTCTTTATTAGTCAGTACTGTATTCAGCAAATACAGTCAGTTTGGTACCATTATTAGGCTCATCCGTGACCTATCCCCTCCCCTTGACCCCTCCTTGTTGAGGTATACGGGTCATGCATTGTGGAGTTAACCCACAGTTATGGGTAAGCTAAATGTCTCTGCATATCATGACCCAACATGTAACTCTGACATTCTTTCCGCCCCCGCTTCCGCAAAATTTCCCTGAGCCATGTTGGGTTCATTTTTGGTCTGCTTCAGTGATGAGGTGTTGGGGGCCTCTGAGGCTCTGGCTCTCTGATTTGGTAGGAGTTGATTTTTCTCTGTGCTGATCTCTTTCCCCCTTGTGCTGGTATCCGGTTCATCAGGAAAACAGCACCCTTGCTTGTTTCTCCAATTTTTCTTAGTTTCAGCCGGGGCCCTTTTGAGGTATGATGGGGTGGCTCTCTCCTTAGGATCTACATCTATCTGAAAAAGAGAAGCAGATTCTCCAACGGAGGGTAAGTTAGCACCAGGACAAATGAGATAACCCTTACTTTTTTTTTTTAATAGAGAATTTAATACGTGTAGGCCCTCTTGTAGCCCACAATTGATGGTAGCTTGATATTGGAGAGTGGGTTTACGTTTGGATCTGGTTCTGACTTGTTTCCCAGCTCCAGCTATGGGTCCCATACCAATGAGGGGATCAGTTAGCCAAATTAAGAGCAGTTGGATCCCCACCATGGCTGTGTGCCACCACTGCACTTGTGTGGGCATCACAACAAGTTATTTGCTGCTAAGTAGGTTAGACCATGCGTTGCTTCGACAGATATTGGTCAATTTGCCCCAGTCGCCCATGTAGCACCTTCTGGCACTAGATGCGCTGACTGTCTGGGGACTGACTCTCTTCCAACTTCCAGCCATGCAATTCTAGTTTGCATGTCAATCACTTAAGGTATCTTCAGCAGTAGGGTCTTACCACTAGCCTTTGGTGGGTCATCAAGTACTCTGACAGAAATCTGTCTGTCTTTTAGGAAACCTTGTAAGTCTCTCTGATCAAAAGCTCATTGTGGATGATAGCCCCATGCTGGATCTGGGAGTTACAGGTCAGTGCCCACTAAGAAAATGAGGAAAAAGATAACTAATATACAAGAGTTAGAGATAAGAGAGAGAGAGACAGGGAGAGGGGAAGTGAGGGAGGGAAGATGTAGGAGGTTAAGGTTAGTCTTAATCTTACCCTCTCCAGTGTCTTGTGGTTCAGGTGTTCCCTCTAAGGGCCTGGTGAAGGATCAGCCATTTGATCTGTCTTTTAGTAAGTAGAAGATTATGGTACCATTGCCGTTTGCGTCTAGATTTGTGTTTCCCACCCCTTTGATGCCCTCCCCTCCCTCCCCTTCCATCCTAGTGTCTAGTCCATGAGATGCTTTCTGGGTATGTAAGGTATCTTGGGTAGATTCAGTTTAGGTGCTGTAGATGAGTGAGACTATGTGGCAATTTTTTTTCTGTGATTGGGTAAGTTCACTGAGAATGATCTGTTCCAGTTTCAACCATTTTTCCTCAAATTTCATTGTGTCATTTTTTCTTACTGCTGTATAGAATTCCATTGTGTAGATATACCACATCTTAGTTATCCATTCTTCTAGTGATGGACATCTGGGTTGATTCCAGCTCTTAGCTATTACAAATTGAGCCGCTATAAACATGGTTGAGCAAATCTCTTTAGTCTGTGGTTTGAAGCTTTTAGGGTAGATGCCCAGTAAGGGAATAACTGGGTCTGTTGGTATCTCTATACTCAGCTTTTTCAGAAGTCTCCATATTGCTTTCCAAAGTGGTTGTACCATCCTACATTCCCACCAACAGTGGATGAGTGTTCCTACTTCTCCACATCCTCACCAGCATTTATTTTTATTTGATTTTTTGATGTTTGCTACCCTTATTGGGGTAAGGTGGAATCTCATAGTTGTTTTAATTTGCATTTCTCTGATGATTAGGGATGATGAACATTTTCTTAAGTGTATGTTTGCCATTTCTATTTCTTCCTGTGTAAACTGCCTGTTCAGCTCTTTTCCCCATTTTGTGAGTGGGGTGTTTGACTTCTTACTGTTTAGATTTTTGAGTTCTTTGTAGATTCTAGAGATTAGGCCTCAATCAGTTGGATAACCCACAAATATTTTCTCCCAATCTGTGGGTAATCTATTGGCTTTGCTTATTGTATGCTTGTCTGTAAAGAAACTCTTCAGCTTCATGTGATCCCATTGGTTGAGTGACGGTTTTAGTTCACGAGCTACTGGGGTTTTGTTCAGGAAGTCTTTTTCCATTCCTATATCATGGAAAGTACTTCCTAAATTTTCTTCCAGTAGTATTCGAGTTTCTTGTCTTATATTGAGATCTTTGATCCATTTGGACTTGAGTGTAGTGCATGGTGAAATGTGCGGGTCAAGTTTCAGTTTCCTGCATATGGTTATCCAGTTTGTCCAGCACCATTTGTTGAAGATGCTGTCTTTTTTCCAGTCTATATTGTTTGGGCCTTTATTGAATATCAAGTAGCTATAGTTGCTTGACCCAAAGTCCGGGTCCTCAAGTCTATTCCATTGGTCTATACTCCTGTTTTTATGCCAGTACCATGCTGTTTTTATTACTATGGCTTTGTAATATAGCTTTAGATCAGGTATGGTGATGCCTCCAGCAGTATTTCTTTTGCTGAGGATATGTTTGGAAATGCGAGGCCTTCTGCCTTTCCATATGAAATTTGAGATCATTTTTTCTATCTCTGTGAAGAACAAGGTAGGGATTTTAATTGGAATCGCATTAAATCTGTATATTGCCTTTGGTAGGATTGTCATCTTCACAATGTTAATTCTTCCTATCCAGGAACATGGGAGGTCTTTCCATTTTCTCAAGTCCGCCTCAATTTCTTTTTTGAGTGTTTTTATGTTTTCATTGTATAGATCTTTCACTTCCTTGGTTAACGTTATTCCAAGGTATTTTTTTTTTTTGTTGCAATTGAAAATGGGACTATGTCCCTTATGTCTTTTTCTGTATCTTTGTCCTTTGCATAAAGGAAGGCTACTGATTTTTGTGCATTGATTTTGTATCCTGCTACTTTGCTATAGGACTTAATCACCTTCAGGAGTTTTGGGATGGAGTCTCTCGGGTCTCTTACATATATAATCATGTCATCAGCGAATAAAGCTAACTTAACTTCTTCCTTTCCAAATTGTATCCCTTTTATTTCCTTCTCCTGTCTTATTGCTTGAGCTAGGACTTCCAGTACTATATTGAAAAGCAGAGGTGAGAGTGGACAACCCTGTCTTGTTCCTGATCTTAATGGGAATTCCTCCAGTCTCTCTCCATTAAGTATTATTTGGGCCTTCGGAGCTTCGTATATTGCCTTTATTAGGTTGAGATATGAACCAACCATGCCAATTCTCTCCAATGTTTTGAACATGAAGTGATGTTGAATCTGTCAAAGGCCTTTTCTGCATCTATCGAAATGATCATGTGGTTTTTATGTTTAACCTTGTTTATGTGGTGTATTACATTGACAGATTTCCGTATGTTGAACCACCCCTGTGTTCCTGGAATGAATCCCACTTGGTCAAGGTGGTTAATGCTTTTGATGTGTTGTTGGATTCGGTTTGCAAGGATTTTGTTTAGGATCTTTGCATCTAAATTCATCAGGGAAATAGGCCGGTAGTTTTCTTTTCTTGTGGCATCTCTGCCTGGTTTTGGAATTAGGGTGATGCTAGCTTCATAAAAGGAGTTGGGTAGCTTTCCCTGTTCACCAATTGTGTGGCACAGTTTGAGGAAGATTGGTTTGAGTTCTTCTATGAAGGTTTGATAGAATTCAGCTGAGAAGCCATCTGGTCCTGGACTCTTCTTTTTTGGGAGGTTTTTTATTACTTTATCAATCTCCATGAGTGTGATGGGTTGATTAAGGTGATTAATCTGCTCTGTGTTTAGCTTTGGTAGATGGTATGTGTCCAGGAATTTATCCATCTCCTCCACATTTTCCAGTTTTGTGTAGTAGAGGTTTTTGAAATAAGTCCTGATGATTCTCCCAATTTCACTTATGTCTGTTGTGATCTCTCCTTTTTCATTTTGAATTTTGTTAATTTGAAACTTCAACTTTTTTTGCTTGATCAGATTGGCCAGGGGTTTGTCAATCTTGTTTATTTTTTCAAAGAACCAGGTCTTTGTTTTGTCAATTGTCTTGTTTCCTTCGTTTCCAGTTCATTGATTTCTGCTCTTATTTTAATTATTTCTTTCCTTCTGGAGCTCTTTGTGTTGGATTTTTCTTGTTTTTCCAGTGCCTTCAGGTGGATGGTTAGGTCATTGATTTGGGACATTTCTGTCTTTTTTATGAAGGCATTGAGTGCTATGAATTTTCCCCTGAGGACCACCTTCATTATGTTCCATAAGTTTTGGTACGATGTGTTCTCGTTGTCAGTCAATTCCAGAAATTTTGCAATTTCAGTTTTTATTTCATCCACTATCCATTTATTGTTCAAAAGTGTGCTGTTCAGTTTACAGGCCTTTGGGATTCTTGGTGGGTCTTTTGTTGTTGATTTCTAGCAATATGGCGTTGTGATCTGATATCATGCAGGGAATTATGTCAATCTTCCTAAATATGTGGAGGCAGTCTTTGTGACCCAGTATATGGTCTATTTTAGAGAACGTTCCATCGGCTGCTGAGAAGAATGT
The DNA here is from genome assembly GCA_036346955.1 of Dipus sagitta. NCBI lineage: Eukaryota > Metazoa > Chordata > Mammalia > Rodentia > Dipodidae > Dipus > Dipus sagitta. The sequence goes on from CM070781.1 coordinate 67,340,365, forward strand.
GTAATCTGTGGATTTGGGATGGAAGGTTCTGTAGATGTCCGTTAGGTCTAAGTGATCTATGGTTTGGTTGAGTTCTCTTACTTCCCTGTTGAGTTTCTGTTTGGATGATCTGTCTATTACTGATAATGGTGTATTGAAGTCCCCAGCTATGATGGTGTTTGTGGTTATTTCTGTTTTATTGTCAAGTAGGTTTTGTTTTATGAACTGTGGTGCCCCTGTGTTTGGTGCATACAGATTTATGATTGTAATATCCTGTTGATGGATCGTTCCCTTGATAAGTAGGAAGTGGCCTTCTTTGTCTTTTTTGATTATTTTTGGTTTGAAGTCTATTTTATACGATATTAATATAGCTACACCTGCTTGTTTCTTATTCCTGTTTGCTTGGAATACTGTTTTCCAGCCTTTCACCCTGAGGAGATGTCTGTCTTTAGTGGTGAGGTGGGTTTCTTGAAGGCAACAGATTGAGGGGTCTAATTTTTTGATCCATCCTGTTAGCTTGTGCCTCTTGATGGGTGAATTAAGGCCATTAATATTTAGGGTAATGACTGTGAGATTTGATTTGATCCCTGCCATATTGTGATGGTAAATGTGGGTTGGTGTTTTCATGGACATTGAAGTTTTTTGTGCCTACTCTGAGTTTGGTTGTTGTGATCTGCTTCTTGTAGGCAATTGTGTTTGACTATTTTTTTCTTCTCTGTGGAGAATTTCCTGAAATACTCTCTGTAGGTTTGGTTTTGTGTTCATATAATTGTAAAGCTGAGTTTTGTCGTGGAATGTTTTTCTTTCACCATCTATTATGAGGGATACTTTTGCTGGGTAGAGTAGTTTGGGTTGGAAGCCATAGGTTCTTAGACTTTGCAGTGTTTCATTCCAGGCCCTTCTAGCTTTCAGGGTTTCCATTGAGAAGTCTGATGTAATTCTGATGGGGTTACCTTTGAAGGTGGTGTGCTGTTTTTCCCTAGCTGCTTTTAGGATTTTCTCTTTGGTGTCAATGTTTAGAGTCTTAATGATAATATGTCTTGGAGAGTTTCTCCTTTGGTCCAGTCTGTTTGGAGTTCTATTGGCTTCTTTTATCTTGATGGGCCTTTCTATTAAGAGACTGGGGAAGTTTTCTTCAATTATTTTGTTAAATAAGTTCTCCATGCCTTTGGTTTGAATTTCTTCTCCTTCTAGTATTCCAATGATCCTGATATTGGGACGTTTAAGTGTATCCCACAATTCCCTCATGTTCTGTTCACAGGAGCTTTTGAACTTACTGAAATTTTTGAACTCTCTGTTTCTTCCATCTTGTCTTCCAGATCAGAGTTTCTATCCTCCACTTGGATGACTCTATTCTTGAGAGCTTCTAGCGAGTTTTGAACTTGTTCAATTAAGTTTGCATTTTCTATTAGTTTTCTATGTATAATTTCCATCCCTCTGTCAAGCTCCCTTTTCACATCATTTTCTGATTTTCTTGATGATTCTTGGAGTTCATCCTTGCATTTCTTCATGTCTTCATTTAGCATGGCCAGCTGATTTTTAAGGTCTTCTTTTTTTTCACTCTCCCTCAAATCTCTTAACTCTCTTTGAAATCCTTCCAATTTCTTATCTAATCCTTCCAATTTCTTATCTATTAGTTCTAGTTTAGTGATGGCAGCATCCACACGATTGTCGGCCCTTTGTTGCTTTCCTGCAAGTTCTACCAGTAGGTTGGTCAGGGTTGCATTGCTCATAGCTTCAATTTGGTATTCTACTCCTACTGGTTCTTCTATGTTTTGGTTAGATGTATTCATTGTGGGATTGGGTGATCTAACTGGATTTTCTTGCATTTGATTTTTCATGTTATTTCTTTTGCGCTGTGTTCTGCCCATGACAGTGTATGGGCAGATAGGTGGGCGTATCAGCCTGGGCTCAAGAACAATGGGAATCTTATGCAGCCTGGGGGAGTTGCCAAGAAGCCTGGGCTTTGGCTGTCACTTGCCAAAGCCGCCTATCTACTGCCTGGCAGGGGCGCCAAAGTTGCCTGAGTTCTCAAGTGGTAATGTGCCAAAGCTGCCTTTGTTCGAGCTAGGAGTGGCACTGAGGCACCAAACACTGAAGCCGCTCGCACTCTGGCTGGGCACGCTGGGAACCGGTAGCAGTCTGCACTCCCGCACCACAGGACAATTGTGGACAGCCGCGCAGCAGACAGGTAGGGGATGGCACCTAAGCTGGCAAGCAAGAGACACAGTCTGAGCTTGTGCGGCACCTGCTGTGGGACTGGGCTTGCTCAGTAAGTGGGCGAGTGGACGAGAGTGCAGAGCAGTCTAAGCTTCCGCATGCAGAGAACAATCTCACTTGCCAAAGCCGCCTATCTACTGCCTGGAAGGGGCTCCAAAGTTGCCTGAGTTCTCAAGCGGTAATGTGCCAAAGTTGCCTGCATTCTAGCTAGGAGTGGCACTGAGACACCAAGCACTGAAGCCGCCCAAACTCTGGCTGGGAACGCTGGGAACCGGAAGCAGTCTGCGCTCCCCCGCTACAGGACAATGGCGGCCGGCCGGCATGGCAGACAGGTAGGGGGTGGCACCTGAGCTGGTGTAAGCAAGAGACACAGTCTGAGCTTGTGTGGCACCTGCTGTGGGACTGGGCACACTCAGTAATTGGGTGAGTGGAAGAGAGTGCGGAGCAGTCTATTCTTCCGCGCGCAGGAAACAATGGGCGCGGCGGGCGGTGGCAGCCGTGCGGGTTCCGGTGCAGCAGCGGCAGGGGCAGTGCTGTGAACATGGCGGTTATTTGGGGTGAGGGGTGGGCTATCCGCCCACGAGGAGATCCGCGATTCCCTGTTCCCCCGCTTCTGTGCCCTCCCAGATTTCTCTCCCCTAAAAGCCACTATATACCCTTAATATCTTGCCTTTCTTTCCCCGGGATTTGCAGCGCAGCTAGGCGTTCGCCATCTTGGCCGGAAGTGCCATTGTTATTTTAGAGAGAATTTAATAGGTGTGGGCCCTCTTGTAGCCCACAATTTGTGGGAGCTTGATAATGGAGAGTGGGCTCATTTTTGGATATGGTTCTGACTTGTTTCCAAGCTCCAGCTATGGGTTGGTTCCATTGAGCAGATCTGTTAGCCAAATCAAGAGCAGTTGGTTACCCACCATGGCTGTGTGCGACTATTGCAATTGGGTGAGCATCACGTCAGGTTGTTTGCTGCTGAGTAGCTTAGACACAGAGTTGCTTGGACAGGTGTTGGTCATTTTACCCCAGTCACTCCTGTAGCACCTTCTGGCACTAGACGAGCTAACTGTTTGAGGACTAACTCTCTTCCAGATTCCAGCAGGTCACTCCAGGTTCTGTACCAAATGCATAAGGTGTCTTACCACTAACCTTTGGTGGGTCATCAAGTACTCTGACAAAAATCTCTCTTCTTTTGAGGAACCTTGTAGGTCTCTCTGATCAACAGCTTATTGTGGATATTAGCCACATGCTGGTATTGGGAGTTATAGGCCAGCACCAAGGAAAAGAAGAAAGAAAAAAGATAAGCAATATAAAAGAGATAGAAGAGAGAGAGAACAGGGAGAGAGACAGAGAGAGAACAGGGAGAAGGTTAAGGTTAGTCTTCATCATACCCTCTCCAGGGCCCTGTGATTCAGGTATTTCCTCTAAGGACCTGATGAAGGCCTCAACCATTTAGTCTGTCTTTTAGGATGTGGAATTTTATGGTACCATTGCCATTTGGGTCCACTTTTGTGTTCCCCACCCTCACCCTTACCCTCCCCTCCTGCCCCACCCACCCTATTGTCCGGTCTTCAAGATGCTTATTAGGTATGTCAGCATGGCGTGGAGCTGTTGGGGTACATGCCCAATAAGGGAATAACTGGATCTGATGGTAACTCTATAGTCAGTTTTTTTTTAGGAATATCCATATTGCTTTGCAAAGTGGTTGTACCGTCAAACATTCCCACCAACAGTGGATGAGGGTTCCTATTTCTCCACATCCTTGCCAGTATTTGTTTGCATTTGATTTTTTGATGTTTGCTATCCTTACTGGGGTAAGGTAGGAATCTCATAGTTGTTTTAATTTGCATTTCCCTGATGATAAGGAATGATGAACATTTTCTTAAGTGTGTTTGCCATTTGTATTTCTTCCTCTGTGAACTGCTTGTTCAGCTCTTTGCCCCATTTTGTGGGTGGGGTGTTTGACTGTTTACTGTTTAGATTTTTGAGTTCTTTGTAGATTCTAGAAATTAGGCCTCTGTCAATTGGATATTCAGCAAATATTTTCTCCCATTCTGTGGGTAATCTATTGGCTCTGCTTATTGTATGTTTGTGAAGATATAAACCATCCTTGCCTATTTTCTCCAATGTTTTGATCATGAAGTGATGTTGTATTTTGTCAAAGGCCTTTCTGCATCTATTGAAATGATCATGTGTTTTTTTGTGTCTAAGCTTATTTATGTTGTGTATTACATTGACAGATTTTGTTGAACCACCCCTGCATCCCTGGGATGAAACCTCCTTGATCAAGGTAAATAAAGCTTTTGATGTGTTGTTGAATTCAGTTTGTGAGGGTTTTGTTCAGGGTCTTAGTGTCTATGTTCATGAGGGAAATAGGCCTATAGTTTTCTTGTGGCATCTCTGCCTAGTTTTGGTATTGGGGTGATAGTAGCTTCATAGAAGGTTTGTCAAGATTGGTTTGAGTTCTTCTATGAAGGTTTGATAGAATTCAGCTGAGAAGCCATCTGGTCCTGGACTCTTCTTTTTTGGGAGGTTTTTTATTACTTTATCAATCTCCATGAGTGTGATGGGTTGATTAAGGTGATTAATCTGCTCTGTGTTTAGCTTTGGTAGATGGTATGTGTCCAGGAATTTATCCATCTCCTCCACATTTTCCAGTTTTGTGTAGTAGAGGTTTTTGAAATAAGTCCTGATAATTCTCCCAATTTCACTTATATCTGTTGTGATCTCTCCTTTTTCATTTTGAATTTTGTTAGTTTGAAACTTCAACTTTTTTTGCTTGATCAGATTGGCCAGGTGTTTTTCAATCTTGTTTATTTTTTCAAAGAACCAGCTCTTTTGTTTTGTCAATTGTCTTGTTTCCTTCGTTTCCAGTTCATTGATTTCTGCTCTTATTTTAATTATTTCTTTCCTTCTGGAGCTCTTTGGGTTGGATTTTTCTTGTTTTTCCAGTGCCTTCAGGTGGATGGTTAGGTCATTGATTTGGGACATTTCTGTCTTTTTTATGAAGGCATTGAGTGCTATGAGTTTTCCCCTGAGGACCACCTTCATTATGTCCCATAAGTTTTGGTACGATGTGTTCTCGTTGTCATTCAATTCCAGAAATTTTGCAATTTCAGTTTTTATTTCATTCACTATCCATTTATTGTTCAAAAGTGTGCTGTTCAGTTTACAGCCTTTGGGATTCTTGGTGGGTCTTTTGTTGTTGATTTCTAGCAATATGGCGTTGTGATCTGATATCATGCAGGGAATTATGTCAATCTTCCTAAATATGTGGAGGCAGTCTTTGTGACCCAGTATATGGTCTATTTTAGAGAACGTTCCATCGGCTGCTGAGAAGAATGTGTAATCTGTGGATTTGGGATGGAAGGTTCTGTAGATGTCCGTTAGGTCTAAGTGATCTATGGTTTGGTTGAGTTCTCTTACTTCCCTGTTGAGTTTCTGTTTGGATGATCTAGTCTATTATGATAATGGTATATTGAAGTCCCCAGCTATGATGGTGGTTGTGGTTATTTTGTTTTATTGTCAAGTAGGCTTTTGTCTTATGAATTGTGGTGCACCTCGTGTCTGGTGCATAAATGTTGATGATTGTAATATCCTCTTGATGGATTGTTCCCTTGATCAGTAGGAAGTGGCCTTCTTTGTCTTTTTTGATTATTTTTCGGTTTGAAGTCTATTTTATCGATATTAGTATAGCTACACCTGCTTGTTTCTTATTCCCATTTGCTTGGACTATTGTTTTCCAGCCCTTTCACCCTGAGGAGGTGTCTGTCTTTAGTGGTGAGGTGGGTTTCTTGAAGGACAACAGATTGAGGGGTCTAATTTTTCTGATCACTCCTGTTAGCTTGTGCCTCTTGATGGGTGAATTAAGGCTATTGATAATTAGGGTAATGACTGTGAGATTTGATTTGATCCCTGCCATATCTGTGATGGTAATGTGGGCTTGGTGTTTTCATGGACATTGAAGTTTTTTGTGCCTACTCTGAGTTTGGTTGTTGTGATCTGCTTCTTGTAGGCAATTGTGTTTGACTATTTTTTTCTTCTCTGTGGAGAATTTCCTGAAATACTCTCTGTAGGTTTGGTTTTGTGTTCATATAATTGTAAAGCTGAGTTTTGTCGTGGAATGTTTTTCTTTCACCATCTATTATGAGGGATACTTTTGCTGGGTAGAGTAGTTTGGGTTGGAAGCCATAGGTTCTTAGACTTTGCAGTGTTTCATTCCAGGCCCTTCTAGCTTTCAGGGTTTCCATTGAGAAGTCTGATGTAATTCTGATGGGGTTACCTTTGAAGGTGGTGTGCTGTTTTTCCCTAGCTGCTTTTAGGATTTTCTCTTTGGTGTCAATGTTTAGAGTCTTAATGATAATATGTCTTGGAGAGTTTCTCTTTGGTCCAGTCTGTTTGGAGTTCTATTGGCTTCTTTTATCTTGATGGGCCTTTCTATTAAGAGACTGGGGAAGTTTTCTTCAATTATTTTGTTAAATAAGTTCTCCATGCCTTTGGTTTGAATTTCTTCTCCTTCTGGTATTCCAATGATCCTGATATTGGGACATTTAAGTGTATCCCACAATTCCCTCATCTTCTGTTCACAGGAGCTTTTGAACTTACTGAAATTTTTGAACTCTCTGTTTCTTCCATCTTGTCCTCCAGATCAGAGTTTCTATCCTCCACTTGGCTGACTCTATTTTTGAGAGCTTCTAGCGAGTTTTGGACTTGTTCAATTAAGTTTGCATTTTCTATTAGTTTTCTATGTATAATTTCCATCCCTCTGTCAAGCTCCCTTTTCACATCATTTTCTGATTTTCTTGATGATTCTTGGAGTTCATCCTTGCATTTCTTCATGTCTTCATTTAGCATGGCCAGCTGATTTTTAAGGTCTTCTTTTTTTTCACTCTCCCTCAAATCTCTTAACTCTCTTTGAAATCCTTCCAATTTCTTATCTAAACCTTCCAATTTCTTATCTATTAGTTCTAGTTTAGTGATGGCAGCATCCACACGATTGTTGGCCCTTTGTTGCTTTCCTGCAAGTTCTACCAGTAGGTTGGTCAGGGTTGCATTGCTCATGGCTTCAATTTGGTGTTCTGGTCCTATTGGTTCTTCTATGTTTTGATTAGATGTATTCATTGTGGTATTGGGTGATCTAACTGGATTTTCTTGCATTTGATTTTTCATGTTATTTCTTTTGCGCTGTGTTCTGCCCATGACAGTGTATGGGCAGATAGGTGGGCGTATCAGCCTGGGCTCAAGAACAATGGGAATCTTATGCAGCCTGGGGGAGTTGCCAAGAAGCCTGGGCTTTGGCTGTCACTTGCCAAAGCCGCCTATCTACTGCCTGGCACGGGCGCCAAAGTTGCCTGAGTTCTCAAGTGGTAATGTGCCAAAGCTTTCTGTGTTCGAGCTAGGAGTGGCACTGAGGCACCAAGCACTGAAGCCACTTGAACTCTGGCTGGGCACACTGGGAACCGGAAGCAGTCTGCACTCCCCCACCACAGGACAATTGTGGACAGCCGCGCAGCAGACAGGTAGGGGATGGCACCTGAGCTGGCAAGCAAGAGACACAGTCTGAGCTTACGTGGCACCTGCTGTGGGACTGGGCTTGCTCAGTAAGTGGGCGAGTGGACGAGAGTGCAGAGCAGTCTAAGCTTCCGCACACAGGGAACAATCTCACTTGCCAAAGCCGCCTATCTACTGCCTGGCAGGGGCTCCAAAGTTGCCTGAGTTCTCAAGCGGTAATGTGCCAAAGCTACCTGCATTGTAGATAGGAGTGGCACCGAGACACCAAGCACTGAAGCCGCCCAAACTCTGGCTGGGAAGGCTGGGAACCGGAAGCAGTCTGCGCTCCCCCGCCACAGGACAATGGCGGCCGGCCTGCATGGCAGACAGGTAGGGGGTGGCACCTGAGCTGGTGTAAGCAAGAGACACAGTCTGAGCTTGTGTGGCACCTGTTGTGGGACTGGGCACACTCAGTAATTGGGCAAGTGGAAGAGAGTGCGGAGCAGTCTATTCTTCCGCGTGCAGGGAACAATGGATGCGGCGGGCAGTGGCAGCCGTGCAGGTTCCGGTGCAGCAGCAGCAGGGGCGGTGCTGTGAACATGGCGGTTATTTGGGGTGAGGGGTGGGCTACCCGCCCACGAGGAGATCCGCGATTCCCTGTTCCCCCGCTTCTGTGCCCTCCCAGATTTCTCTCCCCTAAAAGCCACTATATACCCTTAATATCTTGCCTTTCTTTCCCCGGGATTTGCAGCGCAGCTAGGCGTTCGCCATCTTGGCCGGAAGTGCCATTGTTATTTTAGAGAGAGTTTAATAGGTGTAGGCCCTCTTGTAGCCCACAATTTGTGTGAGCTTGATAATGGAGAGTGGGCTCATTTTTGGATATGGTTCTGACTTGTTTCCAAGCTCCAGCTATGGGTTGGTTCCATTGAGCAGATCTGTTAGCCAAATCAAGAGCAGTTGGTTACCCACCATGGCTGTGTGTGACTATTGCAATTGGGTGAGCATCACGTCAGGTTGTTTGCTGCTGAGTAGCTTAGACACAGAGTTGCTTGGACAGGTGTTGGTCATTTTACCCCAGTCACTCCTGTAGCACCTTCTGGCACTAGACGAGCTAACTGTTTGAGGACTAACTCTCTTCCAGATTCCAGCAGGTCACTCCAGGTTCTGTACCAAATGCATAAGGTGTCTTACCACTAACCTTTGGTGGGTCATCAAGTACTCTGACAAAAATCTGTCTTCTTTTGAGGAACCTTGTAGGTCTCTCTGATCAACAGCTTATTGTGGATATTAGCCACATGCTGGTATTGGGAGTTATAGGCCAGCACCAAGGAAAAGAAGAAAGAAAAAAGATAAGCAATATAAAAAGATAGAAGAGAGAGAGAACAGGGAGAGAGACAGAGAGAGAACAGGGAGAAGGTTAAGGTTAGTCTTCATCATACCCTCTCCAGGGCCCTGTGATTCAGGTATTTCCTCTAAGGACCTGATGAAGCCTCAACCATTTAGTCTGTCTTTTAGGATGTGGAATTTTATGGTACCATTGCCATTTGGGTCCACTTTTGTGTTCCCCACCCTCACCCTTACCCTCCCCTCCTGCTCCACCCACCCTATTGTCTGGTCTTCAAGATGCTTATTAGGTATGTCAGCATGGCGTGGAGCTGTTAGGGTACATGCCCAATAAGGGAATAACTGGGTCTGATGGTAACTCTATAGTCAGTTTTTTTTTAGGAATATCCATATTGCTTTGCAAAGTGGTTGTACCATCAAACATTCCCACCAACAGTGGATGAGGGTTCCTATTTCTCCACATCCTTGCCAGTATTTGTTTGCATTTGATTTTTTTGATGTTTGCTATCCTTACTGGGGTAAGGTAGAATCTCATAGTTGTTTTAATTTGCATTTCCCTGATGATAAGGAATGATGAACATTTTCTTAAGTGTGTTTGCCATTTGTATTTCTTCCTCTGTGAACTGCTTGTTCAGCTCTTTGCCCCATTTTGTGAGTGGGGTGTTTGACTTCTTACTGTTTAGATTTTTGAGTTCTTTGTAGATTCTAGAAATTAGGCCTCTGTCAATTGGATATTCAGCAAATATTTTCTCCCATTCTGTGGGTAACCTATTGGCTCTGCTTATTGTATGTTTGTGAAGATATAAACCATCCATGCCTATTTTCTCCAATGTTTTGATCATGAAGTGATGTTGTATTTTGTCAAAGGCCTTTTCTGCATCTATTGAAATGATCATGTGTTTTTTTGTGTCTAAGCTTATTTATGTTGTGTATTACATTGACAGATTTTGTTGAACCACCCCTGCATCCCTGGGATGAAACCTCCTTGATCAAGGTAAATAAAGCTTTTGATGTGTTGTTGAATTCAGTTTGTGAGGGTTTTGTTCAGGGTCTTAGTGTCTATGTTCATGAGGGAAATAGGCCTATAGTTTTCTTATGGCATCTCTGCCTAGTTTTGGTATTGGGGTGATAGTAGCTTCATATAAGGTTTGTCAATCTTGTTTCTCTTTTCTTTTTTTCCTTTTTTTTTTTTCCATTCTTTTTGGTTTTTCGAGGTAGGGTTTCACTCTAGTCCAGGCTGACCTGGAATTCACTATGTAGTCTCAGGGTGTCCTTGAACTCATGGTGATCCTCTTACCTCTGCCTCCCAAGTGCTGAGACTAAAGGCGTGCACCACCACACCCAGCTTGTTAATTTTTTCAAGGACCAACTTTTTGTTTCATCAATTTTCTTGTTTTCTTAGTTTCTAATTCATTAATTTCTGCTCTGATATTAATTATCTTTTTCTATATGTAGCTTTTTGGGTTGGATTTTTCTTGCTTTTCCAGTGCCTTTAGGTGGATGGTTAAGTTATTGATTTGGGATTTCTCTGTTTTTTTTTTTTTTTTTTGGTTTTTCCAGGTAGGGTCTCACTCTAGCCCAGGCTGACCTGGAATTCACTATGTAGTCTCAGGGTGGCCTCGAACTCACAGTGATCCTCCTACCTCTGCCTCCCGAGTGCTGGGATTAAAGGCGTACGCCACCACGCCTGGCTTCTCTGTCTTTCTTATGAAGGCATTTAGTGCTATGAATTTTTCCCTGAGGACCACCTTCATTGTTTCCCATAAGTTTTGGTACAATCTAGTCTCATTGTCATTCATTTCTAGAAATTTCTCTATTTCATTTTTTATTTCGTTCACTACCCATTTATTGTTTAAAAGTGTGCTGTTCAGTTTCCAGGAGCCGATGGGATTCTTGGTGGGTCTTTTGTTGTTAATTTCTAACAATCTAGCATTGTGATCTGATATCATACAGGGGATTATATCAATCTTCCTAAATATATGGAGGCAGGCTTTGTGACCTAGTGTTGTATCTATTTTAGAGAATGTTCCCTGTGCCTGCTGAGAAGAATGTGTAGTCCGTGGATTTGGGGTGGAATGTTCTATAGATGTCTGTTTGGTCTAAATGTTCTATGGTTTTGTTGAGCTCTCTCACTTCCCTGTTGAGTTTCTGTTTGGATAATCTATCTATTGATGATAATGGTATATTGAAGTCCCCAACTATGATGGTGGTGGTGGTTATTTTTGTTTTATTGTCAAGAAGCTTTTGTCTTATGAATTGTGGTGCACCTCTGTCTGGTGCATAAATGTTGATGATTGTAATATCCTCTTGGTTGATTGTTCCCTTGATCAGTAGGAAGTGGCCTTCTTTGTCTTTTTTTTTAATTATTATTTTCTGTTTGAAGTCTATTTTATCTGATATTAGTATGGCTACACCTGCTTGTTTCTTATTCCCATTTGCTTGGACTATTGTTTTCCACCCTTTCACCCTGAGGAGGTGTCTGTCTTTAGTGGTGAGGTGGGTTTCTTGAAGACAACAGATTGAGGGGTCCAATTTTCTGATTCACCCTGTTAGCTTGTGCCTCTTGATGGGTGAATTAAGGCTATTGATAATTAGGGTAATGATTGTGAAGTTTGATTTAATCCCTGCCATATCATGTTGATTTATGTGGCTTGGTGTTTTCATGGACTTTGAATTTTTTTGTGCCTTCTCTGAGTTAGGTTATTGTGATCTGCTTCTTGTAGGTACTTGAGGTTGATGATTTCATTCTTCTGTGTGGAGAATTTCCTGAAATACTCTCTGTAGTTTTGGTTTTTGTAGACTAGTTTGGGTTGGAAGCCATAGGTTCTTAGACTTTGCAGTGTTCCATTCCAGGCCCTTCTGTCTTTCATGGTTTCCATTGAGAAGTTTGAAGTAATTCTGATGGGGTTACCTTTCAATGTGATATATTGTTTTTTCCTAGCTGCTTTTAGGACTTTCTCCTTGATGTACATGTTTAGAGTCTTAATGACAATATGTCTTTGAGAGTTTCCCCTTTGGTCCAATCTGTTTGGAGTTGTGTTACCTTCTTGTATCTTGATGGGCCTTTCTTTTGAGAGAGTGGGAAAATTTTCTTCCATTATTTTGTTGAAGAAGTTCTCCATGCCTTTGGTCTGAGTTTCTTCCCCTTCTGGTATTCCCATGATCTGAATGTTAGGACATTTGAGGGTATCCCACATTTCCCTCATGTTCTGTTCACAGAAAATTTTTAACTTATTGAAACTTTTACACTCTTGAACTGCTTCTTCTGTTTTATCTTCCAGATCTGAGTTTCTATCCTCCACATGGCTGACTTTATCTTGAGAGCCTCTAAGAAGTTTTAGGCTTGTTCAATTAGGTTTGCATTTTCTACTACTTTTCTATGCATGGTTTCCATCCCTTTGTCAAGTTCCCTTTTCACATCATTTTCTAATTTTCTTGATGCTTCTTGGAATTCCTCCTTGCATTTCTTTATGTCTGCATTTAGCATAGCCAGCTGATATTTTAGGTCCTCTTTTTTTTTTTTTCTTCACTTTCCTTTATATCCATTAACTGTGTTTGGACCCCTTCTATTTTCTTGTCCATTACATCTAGTCTAGTGATGGCAGTGTCCACATGATTAGCAGTCCTTTGTTGCTTTTGTGCAAGTTCTACCAATACCTTGGTCAGGGTTACATTGCTCATAACTTCATTTTGGGTTTCTGACCCTATTGTCTCTTCTATGTCTTGATTAAAGACTTCCATGGTAGGACTGGGAGATCTTATTGGATTTACTTGCATTTGATTTTTTTATGTTGTTTCTTTTGGGTTGTAGTCTTCCCATCACAGTGTGGGAGCAGGTAAAATGGGACTGTGGTCATGATGGGCGAGGGAGGTGGTGCAGCTTCATGGGGGGCAGAGATGGGTGTGGGGGAGAGGGTGGAGCTTGGGGGCGGGTCATGTGGTTTCTGGACAGAGAGTCAAGGGGATGGAGTGGGTGGAGCAGAGGAGGTCTGAATTCACAGGGGGCTGGTGCAGGGGCTGACCAAAGCAGAGCAGGTCTGAAGTCCAGCAGGTTGGGGTGGAGCAGAGTGAAGGGGGTCAGAATTCATGTGGGGGTGGGGCCGCGTGGTCAGATCTGAAGTCATAGGGACAGGGCTAAGTGGACTCTTGGGGTGTGGCTGAGATGGGCAGATCTCAAGTCAGGAGGGCCTGTCATGTGGGGCCAGAGTGGGGAGAGTAAAGTGGGGAGAGTCAAGACTCACATGGGGTAGGGTGGAGTGGAGCAGAGCAAGTCTGAATTCCCAGGGGGTGGGGTTGTGGGTGGGGGTCGAGCAGAGCTGAGCAGAGCAGGTATGAAGTTGAGTGCTGGGGGGGGGGCAAAGCAGAACAGAGCAGGGGGGGTAGAATTTGCATGGGGGCGGAGCCAAGCAGGATGGATCAGAAGTCCTGGGGGCAGGGGCAGGGCCAAACAGAGTGGGTCAAAGGAAGTTGGGGGGGATGGGGCCACAGGGGTCGGGTAGAGGTCCAGGTGAGTGGGGGCAGAGTAGAGTGTGGGGTGCAGAGGGAACAGAGTGGAGGACTGAGGGATTCTGAAGACATGTGTGGGGGGGAATCTGTGACCACACAGGGGTTGTGTGGATCCTGGCAATTGCCTGTGCCTGGGGGTGCAGGTGGAACTACTGGCCTGGGTCTCTTTGCCTGCAGTTACTGTGAGAGTAGCATGAGGCTGGGACTCTGGTTAGGACTGCCGCTTGGGGTGATTGTGGGACTGGTAGGTTACCCAAGAGTGCTGGAATCAGCCAATTTTGCACCTCTGCACCCTCCCACTGGTGATCTATGAGAGATTGCTTCCCCTAAAAGTCCCAGTGACCCCTTGATTCCTTGCCTGTCCTTCCCGGGAGTAGCGGCACAGTTAGACGGATGCCATCTTGACCGGAAGCCACACATGTCCCCCCCCCCTTTTTTTATTAATTAGTTTTGTACTCATCAAATACAGTCAATTTGGTACCATTATTAGGCTCATCCATTACCTATCCCCCTCCCCTTGGCCCCTCCTTGTTGAGGTATATGGGTCATGCATTCTGGACTTAGCCCACAGTTATGGGTAGGATAAATGTCTGCATATCATGACCCAACATGTGGATCTCACATTCTTTCCGCCCCCCTCTTCTGCAAAATTTCCCTGAGCCATATTGGGTTCATTTTTGGTCTGCTTCAGTGACGAGGTGTTGGGGGCCTCTGGGTCTCTGAATCTATGATTTGGTAGGAGTTGATTTTTCTCTGTGTTGATCTCCTTCACCCTTGTGCTGGTACCTGGTTCACTAAGAATACAGCACCCTTGCTTGTTTCGCTAATTGTTCTTAGTTTCAGCCAGGGCCCTTTTGATGTATGATGGGGTCGCTTTCTCCTTAGGATCTACATCTATCTGAAAAAGAAGATTCTCCAACAGAAAGTAAGTTAGCACCAGACAAATGAGATAACCCTTACCTTTTTATAGAGAATTTAATAGATGTAGACCCTCTTGTAGCCCATGATTGGTGGTAGCTTGATAATGGAGAGTGGGCTTATGTTTGGATATGGTTCTGACTTGTTTCCCAGCTCCAGCTATGGGTCCTGTACCACTGACGGGATCAGTTAGCTGAATCAAGAGGAGTTGTTTTTCCACCATGGCTGTGTGCCACCATTGCACTTGTGTGAGCATCATGACAGGTTATTTGCTGCTCAGTAGGTTAGACCATGATTTGCTTGGACAGATATTGGTCAATTTCCCCCAGTCGCCCATGTAGCACCTTCTGGCACTAGAGGTGCTGACTGTCTGGGGACTGACATGTCACTTTTAAGTACAAGCTTCAAAGCTACTTTCTGGGTCTGCCATCAGTCTTTGATAAGACTTACATGGCCTAGGGAGGGGTTGTGCTCACTGCCTGACTAGGAATTAAGATGTAGAGTTGAAGTGGACTCTATAAAAAAATTAATTAATTGCTTTGGTATGTATATGATGTGTGTATGTGTATGGGTGCATGTGTTCCTTCATATGTATGTGGGTCTGTAGAGGTCAGAGAATAACTTTTGGATGTTGGCCCCCAACCTTCCACCTGGCTCTCTCATTCTCATTGTTCACAGCTGTATTCACCAGGCTTCTTCTGTGAGCTTTCAGGAAATTCTCTGGACTTTGTCTTCCTTTTTGTGGTATATGCACTGGGATTACAGAAGCCCACCAAAGCTTCTGGCCTTTATGTGAGGTCTGGGGATCTGAACTCAGGTACTCAGGTTTGTGCAGAGAGTGCTTTATCCACTGGGTTATTTCCCTAGCCCTAAATTTGACTCAGTATTGCATTAATAAGACAGAGACTACATTCTTTCAAGTCTGGGAGAATAACTGATCCCATTGACACAACAGGAGGTAGCCTGACTCACACTTAGAATCCAACAGGGCCCCTCTGGAGAGCCTGTTTTAATCAGCTTCCTGGGATTTGACCCATTTGGAGGTGACATATTTTTCCCTATGTGCAGTCCTTCAAGGTTTCCCCATGGAGGCAGAAATAAGACATTAGTCCTGTGGCATCTGTGTAATGGGAGCTAGGGAGGCTGTTTTGTCAGGTTTAGAACCCTCTGGGGTGGAAGAGAGCCATTCTGCACCTGTTCTTCCTGGTGTCCCATGGCTACAACCTGTGGGAGGGAATAAGTGATAGGAAGAGGTTTCTGAGGTCAGGAACCACTCTTTAAAGCACAAAGCAAAGCACATAATACTTTACATATGAACACACTGAAAAATTATGGGGTATGTATTATTTGTGGTAGAAAACATATTACAGATTCATTTTCTAAAATGGTCCCTTACTCGATCCTGGCAAGGATGAAGGATGGGTATGACTACAATAGAGCACAATGGAAGGCCACCCAAGAGAGAAAACAGATTTCAGAGGTGACTCATAGACAAAGCACTCCCTTCAGGAAAATAAAGAAGCCTTCTATTACCCACACAAAGTGCATGACAATAAGGACAAGTGCTTCATCACTTCACGTTTGATGGATAAGAGGTCAGAACTTGCACAAGAGAAACACAATAGGCTGCACCTGCATCAAAGAAGTGCTATGTATTTGAAGAGATTTCATTTAGTCCCTACCCTTGATTCTTTTTTTTCCCCTTTATTAGTTAGTTTTGTATTCAGCAAATACAGTCAGTTTGGTACCATTATTAGGCTCATCCGTGACCTACCCCCTCCCCTTGGCCCCTCCTTGTTGAGGTATACAGGTCATGCATTGTGGAGTTAGCCCACAGTTATGGGTAAGCTAAATGTCTCTGCAGATCATGACCCAACATGTGGCTCTGACATTCTTTCCGCCCCCTCTCCCGCAAAATTTTCCTGAGCCATGTTGGGTTCATTTTTGGTCTGCTTCAGTGATGAGGTGTTGGGGGCCTCTGAGGCTCTGGCTCTCTGATTTGGTAGGAGTTGATTTTTCTCTGTGCTGATCTCCTTCCCCCTTGTGCTGGTATCCGGTTCATAAGGAAAATAGCACCCTTGCTTGTTTCTCCAATTTTTCTTAGTTTCAGCTGGGGCCCTTTTGAGATATGATGGGGTGGCTCTCTCCTTAGGATCTACATCTATCTGAAAAAGAGAAGCAGATTCTCCAATGGAGAGTAAGTTAGCACCAGGACAAATGAGATAACCCTTACTTTTTTTTTTTATAGAGAATTTGATAGGTGTAGGCCCTCTTGTAGGCCCACAATTGATGGTAGCTTGATATTGGAGAGTGGGCTTATGTTTAGATATGGTTCTGACTTGTTTCCCAGCTCCAGCTATGAGTCCCATACCAGTGAGGGATCAGTTAGCCAAATTGAGAGCAGTTGGTTCCCCACCATGGCTGTGTGCCACCACTGTACTTGTGTGGGCATCACAAGTTATTTGCTGCTAAGTAGGTTGGACCCTGCGTTGCTTCGACAGATATTGGTCATTTTCCCCCAGCCGCCCATGTAGCACCTTCTGGCACTAGACGCACTGATTGTCTGGGGACTGACTCTCTTCCAACTTCCAGCCATGCCATTCTAATTTGCAATTTCAATGATTTTATTACTGAAAAACTGCAAAAAGTTATACTTATTGACTAATGATGGAGAAGGTTGATGACTATCTTGTGAAAGATCTACCCTGAAGCTCTTTCTTAAGAGATTTTAAAAAATAATTCGTAACAAATTTTTTCTTTTTCCATGTTTTCTTTTTTTCTGATTAGACAATCACAATTTACTTTGGAACATTTTATCCCAGAAACATCTTCGTTTTCTTTTTTTAAAATATATTTTTATTTATTTGTGAGGGAGAAAGAAGCAGAGGGAGGGAGGGCGAGAGAGAGAGAGAGAGAGAGAGAGAGAGAGAGAGAGAGAGAGAGAAAGAGAGAGAGAGAAAATGGGCATGCCAGGGCCTCTTCCAGCCTCTGTAAATGAACTCCAGATGCATGCGCCCCCTTGTGCATCTGGGTTACATGACTCCTATAGAGTTGAACCAAGATCCTCTGGCTTTGTAGGCAGATGCCTTAACTGCTAAGCCATCTCTCCAGCCCTGTTTTCTTTTCTTTTTTTTTTTTTTGAACTTACTTTTCTTAGTTATGCACATACTTAGTATGTAAAAACACATGTTTGTACCATCCTTTCCCTCATCCCTGCTCCTTTTCCAAAGGGGCCCTCCTTGTTGGGGATGCAGATCATCCCCATGGGGATTGTGGGTCATGCTATGTGGGACAGTGGTCAGTTATCAGGGAGAGGCAATGTCTCTGTGAGTAATGTCCCAACTTGTGGCTCTAACAATGTCCCCCCTCCCTTCTGCAAAATTTCCTGAGCCATCTTGGGTATGGGCTCTTAGGAGCCTCTGAATCTCTGGTTTGGTAGGTGTTGAGTGTCCTTGGTGTCTATTTCCTTCACCCTTGTGCTGATGTCAGGTTCACTGAGAAAGTAGCACTCTTGCTCATCTCTCCAATTCCTCTGTGGTTTCTGCTGGGGCCAGGCTGAAGTGCAATGAGTCGTTTATCTCCTCAGGTCCCACTCCCATCTGAAAAAGAGAGGCAGACTCTTCAATGGAGAATGAGGCCAGCACAGGTTAAATGGAATAACCAGTGTAGAGAGAATTTAAAGGGCGTAGTCCATCTTATAGCCCAAAATTAGTGGGAGCTTGAGATTTGAAAGCAAAATCATTATTTGGATATGATTCTGACTTGTTTCCCAGTTACAGATATGGGTTCCTTTCCACGGAGTGGGTCTGTTAGCTGTGTGCCACTGCTGCACATATGTGGGCATTACGTTGTTTGCTTCTGAGTATCTTAGACCTCATGTTGCTTGGACAGATGTTTGCCACTTTCCCCCAGCAGCTCATGTAGTACCTTCCAGCACCAGACCTGCTAACTATCTGGGGACTGGCTCTCTTCCAAATTCCATACAGGTCTCTCCATGCTCTGTGACAATAGTGTATGGTATCTTCAGCATTCACCATTAACCTCTGGTGGGTAATCAAGTGCTCTGACAGAAGTTTGTCTGGTTTTGGGAAACCTTGTAGTTCTCTCTGATCAACAGCTCATTGTGGATATTAACTGCATCCTGGTACTGGGAGTTATAGGACAGAACCAAGGGGGAAAAAGATAAAGAAAGAAAAAAAAAAGAGACACAGAGAAACAGGAGTCACAGCTGAGTGAGACCATGCAAAGATTTTCTTTCTGTGATTGTGTGAGTTTGCTGAGTATGATCTGTTCCAAGTTTGATGATTTTTCTACAAATTTCACTTTATCATTTTTTCTTATTGCTGAGTAGAATTCCATCATGTAGATGTAAAACATCTTGGCTATCCATTTGTTCAAGTGATTTTTCATTTGATTTTTTTAATGTTTGCTATCCCTACTGGGGTAAGGTGGAATTTCATAGTTGTTATAATTTGCATTTCCCTAATGGTTAGCGATGTTGAACATTTTTCCTAAGTGTGTGTTAGCCATTTGTAATTCTCTTCTGAGAACTTCATGTTCAGTTCTGTGCCCCACTTTTGGAGTGGGTTGTTTGATTTTTCATTGTTTAGTTTTTTGAGTTCTTTGTAGATTCTAGATATTGGGTTTCTGTCAGTGGTACAACTGGAAAAGATTTTCTACCATTCAGTGGGTAACCTATTGGTTCTACTTATGGTATGTTTGACTGTGCCAAAGCTTTTTAGCTTCATGAGATCCCATTGGTGAGTGCTTGTTTAATTTCCTGTGCTACTAGGGTTTTGTTCAGGAAGTCTTTTCCCAGTCCTAGATTGTGGAGAGTGACTCCTATTTTTTCTTGCAGTAGTTGAAGAGTTTCAGGTCTTATATTGAGGTCTTGAATCCATTTGGACTTTATTTTTGTGTATGGAGAAATGAGTGGGTCTAATTTCATTTTTTCTTTCTTTTTTATATTTAATATATTTTATAAATTTCATTTTTCTACATATGGCCATCCAATTTGCCCAACACCATTTGTTGAAGATGATGTCTTTTCTCCATTATTGGCACCTTTGTCAAAGATCAAGCAGCTGTACTTACTTGACCTAAGGTCTGGGTCTTCAACTCTGTTCCATTCGTCTATGTTTCTGTTTTTATTCCAATATCATGCCGTTTTTGTTACTATGGCTTTGTAATATAGCTTTAGATCAGGAATGGTGATACTTCCAGAGGTGTTTTTTTTTTTTTTTTTTGCTAAGGATATATTTGGATATCTGAGGCTTTCTGCCAGTTCATATGAATTTTGAGATCATTTTTTCAATCTTCGTGAAGAATGATGCTGGTATATGTATTGCCATTGCATTAAATCTGCATATTGCTTTGGTAGAATTACCATTTTCACAATATTAATTCTACCTGTCCAGGAGCATGAGAGGTCTTTTCATCTTCTCAAGTCCTCCTCAGTTTCTGTCTTGAGTTTTTAATGTTTTCGTTACATAGGTCTTTCATAACCTTGGTTAGTGTTATTCCAAGGTATTTAATTTTTTTGTTCTTATTGAAAATGGGACAGCCTCACTGATTTCTTTCTCTATATATTTGTCCTTTGCATGTAGAAAAGCTACTGATTTTTGTGTATTGATTTTGTATCCTGCCACTTTGCTAAAAGAATTTGTCACCTTTAGAAGATTGAGATGGAGATTTTTCGGTCACTTATATATAGGATCATGTCACCTGCAAACAGTGCTAACTTGACTTCTTTCTTTCCAATTTGAATCCCTTTTATTTCTTTCTCTTTTCTTATTGCTTGAGTAGTACTTCTAGTGCTATGTTGTAGAGTAGTGGTGAGAGTGGGCACGCCTATCTTGTTCCTGATCTCAGTGGGAACTCCTTGAGATTTTCTCCATTAAGAATTATATGGGGGGGGATCTGGAGAGATGGCTTAGCAGTTAAGGTGCATGCCTGCAAAGTCTAAGGACCCTGGTTCGATTTTCCATGTCCCACACAAGTGAGGTGTCACCTGTTTGCAGTGGCTAGATGCTCTGGCATGCCCATTCTCTCTCTTTATCTCTCTCTCTCTCTCTCTGTCTCTAATAAATAAATAAATAAAATTTAAACAAAGAATTATTTGGGCTTTAGGAGCTTTATATATAGTCTTTATTGTGGTGAGATATAAACCCTCCATGCCTATTCTTTCCACTGATCTGATCATGAAGTGGTATTGTATTTTGTCAAAGGCCTTCTATGCATTAATTGAGATGATCATATGGTTCTTATGGTGTTATTTATGTAATGTATTACATTGACCAATTTCCATATGTTAAATCACCCTGCATCTCTGGGATGAAGCCTACTTGATCAAAGTGGATAATGCTTTTGATGTGTTATTGAATTCAGTTTGCAAGGATTTTGTTCAGGATCTTTGCATCTGATTTCTTGAGGGATATAGGCCTGTAGTTTTCTTTCCTTCTTGCATCTCTGTCTAGTTTTGGTAAAAGATGTCAGGGTGGATTCCCTGGCCTCTGATTATATGAAACAGTTTGAGAAAAATTGGTTCCAGTTCTTCAGTGAAAGTTTGATAGAATTTGGCTGAGAAGCCATCCTGTTCTGGGCTTTTCTTTTTGGGGATTTTTAAAAAAATTAACTTTTCCTTTTTCTTTTTTCTTTTTTTTTTATTAGTCAGTTCTGTATTCAGCAAATACAGTCAGTTTGGTATCATTATTAGGCTCATCCATGACCTACCCCCTCCCCTTGGCCCCTCCTTGTTGAGGTATACAGGTCATGCATTGTGAAGTTAGCCCACAGTTATGGGTAAGCTAAATGTCTCTGCAGATCATGACCCAACATGTGACTCTGACATTCTTTCTGCCCCTCTTCCGCAAAATTTTCCTGAGCCATGTTGGGTTCATTTTTGGTCTGCTTCAGTGATGAGGTGTTGGGGGCCTCTGAGGCTCTGGCTCTCTGATTTGGTAGGAGTTGATTTTTCTCTGCGCTGATCTCCTTCCCCCTTGTGCTGGTATCTGGTTCATCAGGAAAACAGCCCCCTTGCTTGTTTCTCCAATTTTTCTTAGTTTCAGCCGGGGCCCTTTTGAGGTATGATGGGGTGGCTCTCTCCTTAGGATCTACATCTATCTGAAAAAGAGAAGCAGATTCTCCAACGGAGAGTAAGTTAGCACCAGGACAAATGAGATAAAAAATTAACTTTTCAATCTCTATGGATGTAATAGGTTTGTTTAGGAGATTAATCTGCTCTGAGTTTAGTTTTGGTAGGTGGTATGTGCCTAGGAATTCGTCCATTTCTTCCAGATTATTCCATTTTTTGGAGTAGAGGTTTTGCAAGTGTAGCAGATAGCTTCAGGTTCACTGAGATGAACTTCCAGACCAGGCATAATTATGGAGGAAGGGATTTATTGAAGCTTATAGATCCAGGGGAAGTTCCATAATGGCAGAAGAAGCTGGCCTGCTTTCACAGGACTAGACACAGATAGATAAGCGCAAGCCAAAAGCTACACAGCACAGCACACTTTAGGAACTCCAGCTAGGCACACTTTGCATATCTTTAGATTGAAATCTCAAACCCACCACCATACCTTAAGATCTGCCCAGTGACACCTCCTTCAGCTAGGTGGCTGCAGATGCAAACTGCAGATGCAAACTGGAAACACTGAATATATTGGAGGCCATCTATTCAGACTATTCAGCAAGTATGCCCTGATGATTCTTCCAATTTCATTGATGTCTGTTGTGGTCTCTCCTTTTTAATTTCTGATTTTATTTACTATATTAATTAATTTTAATTTATTTATTTGAGAGAGTGAGAGAAGGAAAGAGGCAGACAGAAAGAGAGAGAGAGAGAGAGAGAGAGAGAGAGAATGAGTGCACCAGGGCCTCCAGCCACTGCAAATGAACTCCAGACACATGCTCACCTTGTGAATCTGGCTTACATGGGTCCTGGGGAATTGAATCGAGGTTCTTTGGCTTTGCAGGCAAATGCCTTAACCACTAAGGCATCTCTCCAGCCCACATTTCTGATTTTGTTAATTTGAGACTTCTCTTTTTTTGGTTGATCAAATTGGCCAGGGTTTTGTCAATTTTATTTTTTCAAATAACCAGCTCTTCATTTCATTGATTTTAAGTTTCCAATTCATTAATTTCTTCTCTAATCTTGATTATTTCTTTCCCTCTAGAGCTCTTTGGGTTGGATTCTTCTTGTTTTTCTAGTACCTTTATGTGGCCAGTGAGGTTATTAATTTGAGATCTCTCTTTCTCTTTGTAATAATGGAAGTTAGGGCTATGAAATTTCCCCTTAAGACTGCCTTCATTGTGTCCCATAAGTTTTGGTAGGTTGTGTTTTCATTATCATTCAATTCTAGGAATTTTACAATGTCTTTTTAAAATTTCTTCCACAACCCATTCATTGTTTAAAAGTGTGTTGTTTGGTCTCCAGGAGCTGGTAGAGTTCTTGATGTGTCTTTTGTTATTAATTTCTAGCTTTAAAGCATTGTGATCTGACACAACGCAGGAAGTTACTTCAATTTCCCTGACTTTATAAAGGCATGCTTTATGGCCTAATATATGGTCAATTTTGGAGAAGGTTCCATGGGATGCTGAGAAGAATGTGTATTCTGTAGGGTTGGGGTGGGAAGTTCTGTAGATATCCTTTAGGTCTAGTTGATCTATGATGTTGCTGAGCTCTATTATTTCCCTGTTGATTTTCTGCTTGGATGATCTATCTATTGATGATAGTGGAGTATTGATGTCTCCAACTATGATGGTGTTGGTGTTTATTTCTGTTTTATTGTTGAGTAGATTTTGTTTTATAAACTGTGGTGCACCTGTGTTTGGTGCATGTATATTTATGATTGGTATGTGCTCATGTTGGATCATTCCCTTGATGAGTAAGAAATGACTTTCTTTGCCCTTTGTGATTACTTTTGGTTTGAAGTCTATTTGATCAGATATTAATATAGCAATGCCCACTTGTATTTTGACGTCTGTTTGCTTGGAATATCAGTTTCCAACCTTTCATCCTGAGGATGTGTCTATCTTTAGTGGTGAGGTGGGTTTCTTGAAGACAGCCGATAGA
Organism: Dipus sagitta; assembly: GCA_036346955.1. NCBI lineage: Eukaryota > Metazoa > Chordata > Mammalia > Rodentia > Dipodidae > Dipus > Dipus sagitta. The sequence goes on from CM070781.1 coordinate 67,363,889, forward strand.
AGGGTCCATTTTTTTGACCCACCCTGATAACTTGTGTCTTTTGATAGGTGGGTTAAGACTATTAATATTTAAGGTTATTACTGTAAGGATTGAATTAATCCCTGCATGATGAGGTATTTTATGGGATTTGGTGCTTTCTTGTGTTTTGTACTATTGTGAGCCTGGTAATTTTGGTTATTGGATCTTTTTCCTGTTGGCTCTTGAGATTAGTTGTTTGACTGTTCTGTGTGGAGTATTCCCTCAAGTATTCTTTGCAGGGTTGGCTTTGTGCTCATATTATCATAGAGTTGACTTTTTCATGGGAAGTTTTTATTTCACCATCTATTATGAGGGATGCTTTTGCTGGGTAGAGTAGCTTGGATTGGAAGCCATAGCCTTTTAGACTTTGAAGTGTTCCATTCTAGGCCCTTCTGGCTTTCAGGATTTCCATTGAGAAATCTAATGTAACTCTGATAGGATTGCCTTTGTATGTTGTGAGTTGTTTCTCTTTTGCTGCTTTTAACTCTCTCTTTTTGTTTTCATTGTTAAGGTTTTAACTATGATGTGCCCTTGGAGAATTTCTTCTTTGGTTCTGTCTGTTTGTTGGCTTCTTCCATCTGTATGGGCCTCTCTTTTTGAGAGCTTTGGAAAATTTTCTTCAATAATTTTGTTGAATATGTTTTCTATGTCACTAGCCTGGATTTTCTTTCCTTCTGGTATACCCATGATCTGGATGTTTGGTTGTTTTAGGCTACCCAACATTTCCCTTGTATTCTGTTCACTTGATGTTTTGAACTTAGCAAAGCTTTTGGCCTCCTGATCAATTTCTCCTGTCTTGTCTTCCAGGTCAGAGGTTCTGTCTTCCATATGAATAACTCTGTTGGTGAGGGGTTCTAGAGAGTTTTTTTTAAAATAATTTCTTTGATTTTTGATTTCTGTTGTGTTATTTTGCATTGTGTCCATCTCTTTTTGGAGGTATGATTTAAATTTGAGTTCTGATTTTCCTGATGCTTCCTGGAATTCATTCTTGCATTTGATCACGTCTTCATTAAACTTAATCAACCAGTTGTTGAGATCTTCCATTGATTAACCTTTAATTTATTCATACCTCTTTGGAGGGTTCTAACATTTTCTTCAATCAAGCTAAGCCTACTATCAAAAGCTGAATGATCTAGGAGATGATTCTGTTCAATTTCATTGATATGATTGGTGGTTCTTTGATGGTTTGCTTCCAGTTCAGTGATTTTTTTTTTTTTTGGATCAGCATCTCATTGGTTGTTGTGTTTTCATTATGGGAATGGATTTCTGTTGATTTCTCTATGATTTCATTGGAGGTTTCCATTGTAGGACTAGACATCCTTGGTGGAAATCTCTTAGTTTTCTGACTTTCATTGGCTTTTTTGCATTGTGGTCTACCCATCTTGGGGAGACACTTCATTCTATTGAGGAGGAAGCAATTTCTTGTCCTTGTAGGATCTTCATAGGGTGCCTGCCATGATGAGCTCTACCCTCTGGAACTGTAAGCCAAATAAAAACTGTAACAGGAGTCCTTGCCTATACACCAATGTACACCAGTATACCAATAAATTTGGGGTGTCCCTGGATTCTTGTCTTATGAATTTAAAGAATTAAAATCCACAGACCATAGGGGAAGGTTTAAGGAGACTTTATTATATTAAGGGAAGGAACTGATCTGACTTCCTCCTGGTGCAGTGAATAGCACTGGGTGACCAGGGCATGAGTGGAGAATCTGATTTTCTTATAAATGGCATAAAATATCAGGGAGAACCAAGATCCATTACTATGACAAGAAAAGGTAGCTGTCTGCCTAGCATGAGATGAGTCATCTCTATCACATCTGTCAAGGCCCAGGAGACATTACAAAGTGCTGATTTAAACTTGAGTGCTGCTCTCAAGTGCTGGAGAGATGGCTTAGTGGTTAAGCGCTTGCCTATGAAGCCTAAGGACCCCGGTTCGAGGCTCGACTCCCTAGGACCCACGTTAGCCAGATGCACAAGGGGGCGCATGCGTTTGGAGTGCGTTTGCAGTGGCTGGAAGCCCTGGCACGCCCATTCTCTCTCTCTCTCTCTCTATCTGCCTCGTTCTTTCTCTGTCTGTCGCTCTCAAATAAATAAATAAAAATAAAAAAAAAATAACAAAAAAAAATAAAAAAAGGAAAGGTAGCCGACTGCCTAGCATGAGATGAGTCATCTCTATCACATCTGTCAAGGCCCAGGAGACATTACAAAGTGCTGATTTAAACTTGAGTGCTGCTCTCACTGTTAGCCTGACAATCTCCCCCAGGAAGATGGTAGTAGACTCAGAACTCATCAAAGCAGAAATTCGGAGGATGCAGAGAGCTCAACACTAAAAAAGACTTATGACATGACCTCCAAGGCTCAGGGAACATGGCAAAAGAAAGAGCAAAAGATTGTAAGAGCCACAGGATGGGAAGGAGCATCCTGAGACATTGTCCTCACTCACCACTGGGAATGACTGGTGCATTCCAGAGCCCACAGTGAATACCAACAACCCCACTGAGAAGGGCCCTCAGAGGAAGGGAATGGAAGAGAGGGGATATAAGAATAAAACCTGATGGCAATATGACCAATAGGTAACATGTTCATACTGTAAAGTTCATAATAATAAAAAAAGATTTTAAAAGGATTTGTTTTAAATGATGTGTAGTTACAAACAAATCAATAATGATGTATAGTTGAGATTCTTATAATATGTCTCTTAATTATGAAGAAATGTTTTCAAAATGTCAAGTCCTTAAAAATAATTCTTATGATTGAAAATTCTTCTTGTATTAGCTAGCATTCTTCTTGTACTCATATTTATCATGAGGATGTGTGGAAGCATACACTCTTCAGAAGTAATAGCAGACATAAGTCAGACCTTAGGCCGGTTATTACAACTTCCAAGGAAGGCATGCTTCAGTCCACACAATTGTGGTCTGTTCCATTTTAAGCTTACCTTTTCTGTATGTTCATCAGCTTTCAATCACTATAACCAAACACCTAAGACAAGCCATTTAACAGAGGAAAAGGTTTATTTTGGCTCATGTTTTCCATGGATTTTGTCCATGGTCACAGGGTTCTGTTGCTTTGGGCCTGTAATACACAACATACCATGGGAGGATTGCACAGCAGAGGAGGTCTGTTCACCTCATGGTGGCTGGAAAGACTGGAGCCCTCCTATAATCCCCTTTAAGGGTATGCACCCATGACCTAAGGTTCCCCACTAGGCTCAATCTCTTAGTCTCACCACCTTCCATCAGTGGTAAACTAAGGGTCAAACCAAACTTAACACATAGGCCTAGGAGAGACAGTCCCACCCAAACTATAGTATGTGGATTCACTGATTGGTTTGAAAAGCAGAATAAAACATCCCTCCATCCTGTTAACAGAAGCAACTACCAAACATGTCATTTCCCCATTTTAAATTAAATAATCCTATGAATACAGTTTGATTTGAAAATAACATTGCCTAATCTAAACATTGCACTCCAAAGTTCAGGAAGGTAGGCTTTGGCTGCCAATGCTAGCTGAGAACACTGAGATTGTTGCCAGTTTATAGAATAGCTTAATTGCAGGGAGATGAATCTAGGAAACATGATTTCTCATTCCTCACCTCCCTCCAGACTTCTCTGTCTCTCATTTCCATTTCTGCCTTAAAAGTCATATGCTGCAGAGACTCAGTGAGATTTATCCTTCTGGCATTATGACTGGTTACAGGATTGGGCATTTTTGGAGGTGAGTTCCTGTGACAGAGCCAGTTCCTCTCCCACCCTCACCCCCGAAGAACACTCATGGAGTCATCTGGATTCTATTGCACTGTTGTTGACATGTGCTTACTGTTTACACTTGACTTTCTTAGGATTGCCTGAGATGATGTTTTTGCATATCTTTTCTCTGTTGAGTTAAATAACACAGCTGTAACTTTTAATATGTAAAACCATTGTCTGTTCATGGCAGAGTGGTCATTTTATAAGCAAAACACTTCCATCTTTAATTTACAAGTGTTCCAGACCAAGCTCTTTGTCTTAAAAGTGCCACAAATTTATTTCTCTTTTCTAAGAAATCTGTTTTATCTGTGTGTTTATCCCCCCCTAAAAGAACCTATTTGAGGGCTTGATGATATCATAAAGTAAATGGATCTACTTTAAGTCATAAATACATCCAGGTGGTAGAGGTAGAGGTAGCCTTCTATTTCTAAGACAGCTATCTATCTATCATCTATCTATCTATCTATCTATCTATCTATCTATCTATCTATCTATCATCTAATCATCTATCTATCTATCTATCCATCCATCCATCTATCATTTATTAATCATCTATCTATCAATCATCAATCATCTATCTATAATCTATCTATCCATCCATTTACTCATCCTCTCCCTTCTAATGTTCTAAGTATTTGTTTTTTAAACAAGTTTCTTCTTGAATTCTTTTTTGTTTTTTAAAGTATTTTATTTGTTATATAGATAGATAGATAGATAGATAGATAGATAGATAGATAGATAGATAGATAGATAGATGGATGTAGAAAGGGCATGCCAGGGCCTCTAGCCACTGTAGATGAACTCCAGACGCATGCACAATCTTGTGCAACTGTCGTATGTGGGTCCTGGGGAATCAAACGTGGGTCCTTAGGCTTTGCAGACAAGCCCTTGGTATAACAGATTATTAGCAGTTGAGTCACTGAAATCAGTAGAAATATATTCGTTCATGATTCTAAGGGCTAAAAATCTGGAAGGTTTTGGCAGGACAATACTCTCAAAAGGTCTAATCCATTCTTCCTTCTTCTAGCTTCTGGTGTTTGTCACAGTTCTTGGCTGCATCCTCACAGCCCAATCTGCCTTTGCCATCACATGGCATTGACTATTTCACATAGGATTCCTTTGTCTGTATCTCTGCCCAAATTTTCTTCTTTTTATGTGGGCACTAGGCTTTGGTACAAGTTCATGGTAATTCAGTATGATCTAATCTTAAGCGGAATTTCTTTTTGTTTTCTATTTTTTTTTGAAAAAAATCATGGATGATTATTTTATAGAGTGAGCACAGCCATGTACATATCACCCATCTCAAGACCTAGAAGGTTTCCAGCCACCCAGAAGTCGCTGTGCACACCCCCATCATTACCCTGGATGAGTCTGTCATGGATTCTCTTACCACAGGCGAGTGCTGCTTGCTATTGCCTGTGACATGTGTGTGCTCATGTCTGCTGTTCATCCAGGTTTTGTTCTCTTTGCTCCAGTCTACTCTGGGAATTCTATTCTATTATTTCATTCTGGAGTTCTAGTATACTATTCTAGGACTATATGACAACTTTTTCTGTTCTATCACTCCCAAATCATTTCCAGGTTTATTTGTATAATTATCAATAGATATTTGGTGAACATTTTCATATACACCATTGGATACACTTATAAATGTATTTGTACTAGCTACATGCTTAGAATTGCATATTCAGAAAAAATGTGTTAGTGTTAGCAGATACTCTGAAATCTTCAGTTGCTGCTACCATTGTCAAGACATGGGTATTTGCAAATTTTAGCCTTTTGATGCATATATCATGAAATCTTTTCACTTTAATTTACATCTCCCTCATGACTGATGATACTGAACATCATTTATTAGGCTATGTTGTCACTAAAACAACCTCTTTTGTGTGTGTCTCTTAAAACATCTTCCCTCCATTTTTTAGATATATCTTTTTATTATTAGCATACAAAATTATTTTGCATATTTGAATGTCAATTCTTATCAGTGATATGTAGTTGAAAGATCTTTTATGAGGCTGTGGTTTACTTTTTTCTTTCTTAATGATGTCTGTGCATGAATCTTGATTAAGAAATCTTTGTTTGCCCAAGGCTATAATGTTTCTCATATATTATCTCACAGATTTATTCTTATTTATTTATTTTTAGTTTAGGCCCATAATCTATTCAAAATTGATTTATATGTCTGTGTGAAATAAAAGTCAAGGTTTTTTTTTTCCCATGTGGATATCTAATTGTTTCAGCATTATTTATTGAAAAGATCATGTTTTCTTACTTTCCTTCAAAATAAGAGATTGCTAATGTTTGGGTTATTCATTGGACTTTATAGTCAGTTCCATGGAATTTTTTGATCAGTTAAAATATCTAAGATTTACAAATGCAAGAAGACATGTGTTTGTTATTCCAATATGGCTTGTTTTGCTAAATATGATGATTATAAGTTGAATCCACTTTTTTCAATCAATGAAATAATTTTACTCTTTATAGTTGAATACTTCATTGTATAATACTATACTTCTCTGTCTTTTCACCTGTTGATAGACACAGCCGGATTTGCAACTTGACTATTATGAACAGTGCTGTAATAAACATGGATGTACAAATATCTTGGTAATATGTTGTTGCAAATTCCGTCATGCAAGTGAAATAGCTAGGTTCTATGGTAGCTCCATTTTTAGTTTTTTTTTTTTTTTAGAAACATACATATTAATTTCCATCATGGATGGACCAGTTTTCATTCCCACCAGCATTGTATAGCATTTTCTCCCCTGTGTCAACCCTGCATCCTCACTGGTATCTATTGTTGTTTGTTTCCTTAGTGACCACCATTCTGACCTGGTGAGATGGGATCTAAATGTAGTTCTAATGTACATTTCTCTGATGGCTAAGAGTGTTGCACATTTGTGTTCATGTACTTATTGGTCATTTGTACTTCATCTTTTGAGAACTTGTCTGCTCAACTCCTTAGCTCATTTATAGATTTGGTTGTTTGGCTTCTTGGTATTTAGCATTTTGATTTTTAAAAACATTTTATTGAAAACCTCAATGCATGTAGAAAATATACCATGATCATAATCCCCTCCCTTATCCCCCCTCCATTGAATCCTTTTTTCTTTCCAACTAGTGTCTCTTTTATTTTGATGTCATCATTTTCCCCATCTTATATGCAGATCTAGTATAGGTAGAATCAGCCACTGTTATGAGTGCCATGCCACTTTGTGTCAGGAAGACAGTACTGTAAGCACTCCTCACTGTCTTTTGGCTCTTATATTCTTTCTGCCTCCTCTTCTGCAATGATCCCTGAGACTTGGAGAGTGTGATAGAGATGTCTCAGTGCTGAACACTCCACTGTCACTTCTCAGCACTTTGATGAGTGTTTTGTCTCCTCAATGCTCACTACCAGCTGAAAAAAGAAGCTCTCTATCAAAAGTGAGTGTGACATTAATAAATGGGAATAAATATAAATATTTAGAGGGTAGTTTATTGAGCATAAATACTCACTTAGCCAGACAAAAGTGGCAGTTTCCTTTTTAGGATTTACCAGGCACAGGCTTTTGATTAGGATTTTATTATCAGGTATGAATTCTCCCCATGAAGTGACCCATAAAGTTCATACCATTCTGTATGAAGTGATCCTCAAATTCAATCAGAGAAGTTGGTTTCTCCCATAATAGACATGCCACCATTACAACAGTTAACACATTTTGCCTGGCTGACCATCTATAAAGCTTGCAGGGCTTACTACTGGCTATGTATCATTTCATATTTTTATATATTCTAGGTAAGAGGGCTCTGTCAGATGTATAGCTAGAAAAGATTTCCTCCCATTTTGTGTGTTGTGAGAACTTTTCCTGGGGAGACATAAGAAAATGTCTGCTTCTCTCAGTCAATGACAGGCCAAAGTACAATTCCACCAAAGTCTAACTTGGTGAACCAGTGAATTTAATGGGCTTCCTTGCAGAACGTGGGTGAGGTTATTATAGAAGCTGGGTGACTCCAAAGTAAGTGCATCACCAGAAAGTCCCAGTTCTGTATGGATGCTGACCTTCCCATAGCTGCATAGGTAAAGTCACCCTTTCAGTTAACATCCACGCTATGTACTCTAGCATCTCTCACGATCGTGAGGCCATGTGCAGGGGACAGTATTACATAGCTATTTGGGTGGCACAGGAGGTTAAGATATCAGGTAAGGGTGCAATGATCCCACTCCCACTTTTGTCTTGAGTCTCTTGCTGGTAGTCATAGCTGCTTCTGATGATGGTGGCATTGGATGCCATGCTCAGAGGACAGAGCTTTGCAACACTGCAGCCTGAGTCTTACTGAACTGTTTTGTGGGCTCTGTAGAAGTTTTTGACTTCCATGCAGTTCCATTCATTAGCTCTTGTATGATTATCTGAGTTGAATCCTTTCCTGATAGACTTCCCCTCTGTCTGAATAGTGAAGTGTTTTCTGAGTTTTAGCTCAAAAAAAGAAGGATAACTCCCTGTTGCCCTCTTTTCCTTCTCCTCTTTAAATATGGGCCAAAATCCTAAGTAGGCTTGCTCTACAATTTGGTGCTTTTCCACCTTTTTATTTCCAGCGTCAAACCCCTGATCCAGCAATCTCCCTCTTTCTTTTCTGGGGACCCCTTCCACTCTCTCAGGAGGCTTTTTTTTTCTGTATTTCTTTAATAAAATCTACATTTTCCCTGCTTGCCTCCTTGTTTGCATTCTTAATTTCTCTTTGGTGTGTGGCATGAAATTAAGAGTAATGGACTTGCAGCTGCTCTGGTGACCATTGAGTTGTCAGGCACCTTAGCCACTCAAGCTAATCCCACTAGGGTTGAGAAGGGGCTTGTTGCTCTCAAAATCTATAGGAAAATCACCTGGAAACAAATCTCTGGGTGTGTTTGTGAAGGTATTTCCAGAATGGTCCAATTGAAGAGAGAAGGCTCACCTTGAACAGGGGCAGCACCTTAGGTTCTGGATTTAATAAAAAGGAGAAAGAATAGAGCACTGGAATTCATCTCTCTCTGATTCCTTGCTGCAGACACCATGTGACCAGCAGTTTCAATAGTTAGAGCTATTCTCACCAGCTTTCCTTCCATCATGATGGACTGTACCTTGAACTGTGAGCCAAAATCAACTGTCGGGAGCCATTTGTCTGGACATTTGTTTATGACCTGTGTACACTTATAGAGTGGGCCAGAGAGAAGCAGAATGTTTTGCCAAGCATGAGATTAGATATCAGCTGAGGTTCTGGGAACTGAGAAAGAAGTAACATTTTGAACTGAAGGCTAAGATTTGACTGTTCTTTGACCAATGTAGGAGGATGTGGCTTTCTTAAGAGATCCTGTGTAAATGTTAGCATTGTTCTGCTTGCATTCTTGTGCTCTGAGAAGAAGTATAAAATAGCTGATCTAAATAAAGTTGGGGCTTCAGTATTCACTGACAGCCCTCCCGAGTTCATCTTTTGTCTCATCTTTTTCTTAATCCTCACTCCCCCCTCAGGTACTGTTCAACTCTGCTGGTGGGATCTGGCAATGAACCCCTCTTTTCTTGAGGTAGCTGTCTTGTTTTTCTAGGACTGTAGCAATTAGTACCTCTTGTGGAATATAACTTGATGGTCTTGCTCTGGTTTGGCTGAAGAAGGAGTGGGAAGGTGGCATATTCACAGGTTTTGGTTGGGTACTCTTAAGCCTGAGCTGGATCTTTCTTGTATATTCACTCTCCTGGGTATTCTGCTTGGGTCTTTGGATGCCCATTCAATTCAGTGACCAGGTGGGGTTCTGTTTTCACTCTGGTACTTGCTTCCTGGTCCTTGGTGGTGGACTTGGCTGGAACTACTGGTGGCAGGCAGAGCAAGGGGATATTGGGAATCCTACTTTGGGAGTTGGGTCTCAGTCACAGTACATAGCCTGGAATCAAAGATTGCAGGTGGCACCCTGCTTGGGAACATGCCCCAACATGTCTTCTGTGAGGAACCAGTACTTCCTTACCTGCCCCACGTGAACAGGCTTTCCTGGCACCTACCTGCCTTCAGTGAGCAATCACACTCTCCTGGAGCCTACCGACCTCCAGAGAACACACTTTCCTGGCCTCTACCTGCAGTTTCTACAGCGTATTTGGGATTAGGTCATTGGTTACCTTTAAAATCAGTAGGTTTGAGGTAGTGCTCTTCCCACTGGACTGGGGGTGTAGTTAACTAGCTAATTCCTCAGCTTATGTGGTCAAGAAACTGGGCATGATCTCCAGCATCACCCCCAAAGTAGAATACTGATTGCGAAGGCATCTGAATTTGATAATTAATGACTGTGTTACTATTTCATGTATTTACTAAACTAGATGTTTATGGTTAGTTTAGAACATATTCCTTTAACTTATAAAATGTTTTAGAACACATTTATGAAGGAGAAATTTAATCATTCTTTATTATATATGGCCAAACCAGATGAAAGGAAACATCAACCATTTCCTAGTATATTATGACATAAAGGATTTTATTGTTTATCATGGATAAGTGTTTTTCTGGTTAGAGCATTTTACTGTAGGGGCTGGAGAGATGATTCAGTAGTCAAAGATGTGTTATTCCAAAGTCTGATGACCTGGGTTCAATTCCCCAGGACCCATGTACAGTTACATACATCTGGAGAGTTCCTTTGCAGTGTCAAGAAGTCCTGGCATACCCCCCCTGAAAATAAATAAAAACATCTTTAAAGTCTTTTATTGTATTTTTATTGCATAGGTGAATATATTCAGAAAAAATGAAAAAAGAAACTTGAGGATAGTTAACTTTAAGAAATTTCATATATTGCAGGGCATTTGTAATTAAAACAACATTGTATTTGCATTGCTTAACAAATCTTCTATTCAGGAACTCATCCATATGCATTATGAAATTTCCATAGAAAATAAGGATAACGGTAGAAAATATATTAACAACTATTGTTTGAACAGTTTTATATTTTAAATTTCTTTTAAAAATATTTTTACTTATTTATTTATTTATTTGCAAGCAGAGAGAGATAGAGACAGACAGAGGAAATGGGTGTGCTAGGGCCTCCAGCCACTGCAAATAAACTCCAGATACATGTGCCTCTTGGTGCAGCTGGCTTTATGTGGGTACTGGGGAATTGAACCTGGGTTGTTAGGCTTTGCAGGCAAGTGCCTTAACCTCTGAACCATCTCTCTAACTTAGTTGCATACTTTTTGAAAAGTGATTTAAAAAAAAAACTTCTCATTACTCTTCCTCTTATTACATGCTAAGATAAATACCAAATAAATTAGAAATGTATATTTGATTTTTTATCTTTTTAATTTTTTTGGCTTTTCTAAGGTAGGGTCTTTCTCTAGCCCAGGCTGACCTGGAATTCACTATGTGGTCTCAGGTGGCCTCAAGCTCATGGTGATCCTCCTACCTCTGCCTCCCGAGTACTGGGATTAAAGGTATACTGCACCATGCCTGGTGGAAATGTATATTTTATATTTATTTATTTGGTTTTTCAAGGTAGGGTCTCGCTCTAGCCCAGGCTGACCTGCAATTCACTATGTAGTCTCAGGGTAGCCTTGAACTCACGTGATCCTCCTACCTCTGCCTCCTGAGTGGAGTGCTGTGATTTAAGTTGCCTGCCACCACAGCCCAGAAATTGTGTGTGTGTGTTTATGTATGTATGTATGTATGTATGTATGTGTGTGTATTTTATTTATTTATTTGAGAGAGAGAGAAGAGGCAAAGAGAAAAAGAGAGAGAGAGAGAGAGAGAATGGGTGCACTAAGGCCTCCAACTACTACAAACGAACTCCAGATGCATGTTCCCCCTTGTGCATCTGACTTACATGGGTCCTGGAAAATAAACACCTCAATTGCTAAGCCATCTGTCCAGTCCCAGAAATGTATATTTTAAAATTTGGGTAGATTCCTTCTGTGGCCAAAATGGAATAACAGGGGCCAGATTGCCACCCCCACCCCATCAGAAATATGAACACAGATAGACATTCTGCTTGCAAGAAAACGGACATCAGGAGTAAGGCAGATGGTGGAAGAGTTGACTCTTCTCCTTTGACTCACTGTGTCACTTCCCATGTCTGGAGAGCAGCAAAAGCTTCTATTTCTTGGCAGGGGCGGGGTGGGGGGTGTCCCAAATTGTTTTGTTGAAAAAATTGTGACATTGCATTGCTCATGACAGGGATGTGGAGAGATGATATATGGGGATGGAATAACTCTCTACATAATCTTGGAATTTTCTGGTTATTTTCTTTTGAAATCACAGGCTTAAAGGTATTTTTTAAGCAATATATTCTTGAGCTTGGTGTGGTGGAGCTTGCTTTTAATCCGAGCATTTGGGAGGCTGGGATAGGAGATCACTGTGAATTTAAGACCAGCCTGGGCTACAGTGAGACCCTGCTTCAAAAACTAAAAATAATGGGCTGGAAAGATGACTCAGTAGTTAAGGTACTGCCTGAAAAACCTAACGACCAGAGTCTCATTCCCTAGTACTCATGTAAAGCCAGATGCACAAAATGGTGCATGCATCTGGAGTTTCTTTGCTGTGGCTAGAGGCCCTTGTGTGCCCATTTTCTCTCCCTCTCTCTCTTTCTCTCTCTGCTTGTATAAATAAATAAATAAATAATAAATAAATAAATACAGAGCAAAGCAAAACAAAACAAAAAACTATGGTGCCAGGAACCACAATTCATTCTCAGTGTAAATACTGAGATGCAAAGAAAGGGAACCCGTAACTCCAGTCCCAGTCTGTTTAGGAAGTGGATGTTTCTGGAATCAATGGAGCCTTTCAGAAGCTACAGACAGAATTGAGAAACAGGCTGTTAAGATGTCTGTGTATATTCACATATGGAGATAGGTTTGAAAATTCCTGCCATTTGTTCTTAGCTTGTGGTTTTGAGTTGTGAAAAAAGTTTAACTAAAAAAGATGCCCCAGGCTTGGAGAGATTTCTTAGTGGTTAGGGTGCTTGTCTGCAAAGTCAAAGGACCTAGGTTTGATTCCCCAGGACCCATGTAAGCCAGATGCACAAGGCGGCACATGCATCTGGAGTTGGTTTGCAGTGGCTGGAGGCCCTGGTGCACCTATTCTCTCTCTCTCTCTCCCTCTTTCTCTTTCTCAAATAAATAAATAAATAAAAATAAGATATAAAAAAAGATGCCCCAAAAGAAGAAATTTCACTGAATGAAGTTCCTTCATTCTAGCTGCATCTTAATTGTGTCACCACAGGATACTGTGCAGTGAAATAAACTTAGGGCTGATCAGAGTGCTAGGTTACTGTAACATGGTACCGCAAACTGGGCAAGTAAGCAGCAGATAGTTAATGCATCACAGTTCTGGAAACTAGAATCAGTGGTTACGGTATTGGGAGAGATGGTCTCACCCTCAGGCTGCTGGTGGACCTGCCCCAGGCTTCTCAGGTTGCCAGTTGGGGCTCATTGTCATTCACTGAAGCTGCTAAGCTGTGGTCTCCCCTCTACATTCATGTGCTGTTTTTCTCTATAAATGTCTGCACAGAAATTGCCTTTTTTGTTTTTTGAAGATACTAGTCATGTTGGACTGGGGGAGCACCCTGCTCTAGTGTGACCTCTTCTGAAGTAATGACAGCTTCCATGGCCTATGGTCCAAATATGGTCACAATGGAGGTGCTCGTGGTTAGGATTTTGGCACTTGGACTTTGAGGGCACATAACTGGACCACTAGCAGAAGGAAGTGTGAATCCTTCTGCATAGCTATGAAGAAAACACACCGGCGGAGGCAGGGCCCTGTGCCTGACTTCAGCATGGGTCACTGGGTTCAGGCACATGGTGTGAGAGGAGAGTTACATTTCTTGGCCAGTTATCACCTCTCATCATGGCACAAAGGGAAAATGTAAACACAAATATGTTTCCACAGAGAGAATTTTTAATTAATGTACTTAATAAAAATGTCCATGTAAATTAGCTTGAACTGTGTTTAAAATACCCCAAGGGAAAGTAAACTTGTATTTCCCAGGAAACGTAATGACTCTTCTGAATGAGAGCTTCTGGGCTGGAAAACTGAAGTCTACATTTGTTTGAACTGTGTTGGTATCTCATTTAAGCAATATTTTCTTAAGAGGAATGTGTAAGACTACTTACATTTCCAAGCTCATACACTTCTATTCCAATGGCTTCCTTAGAAAAGGGTTCCCAAGAAACTTACAGCAGAAACAGTATAGCCACACTTTGGACCACTCCTGATATTGCAAAACTCAGGCCTTTGATTAAGGTCAGGCACAGGAAATTGTCCACTGTGTCCCTCTTCTGGCAAATCCACATCTCAACCACATCTCTGGCCACTAATGACTCCTGAAATAAAAGGTTCAGAGAGCATCCATTATTATAAAGGCAATAAATATTGCCCTCCAGATCTATGAGTTATATTTTAAGGGAATGTGGGGAAAAGTGTGTGTGTATAAGAGAGAGAGAGAGAGATTGGGGATATTTCATGTGTATTGCTTATTGTTGAATGGAATCTAATTTACATAATCAAAATAATTATCATATATATAGTAGTTATTTTAAATATAGGGAAGAAATATTTCAGATGAAAAATGTGTGGCAGGATTGGAATATTGAGAATGCCTTTGTGGACTTAGTAGAATTTAACCTTAGTAAAGAATGTCATAATATAAAGGGGAAGGAGAAGCTCTTGGGTTCATTGTACAAAGCATGGACACAAAACATTTTTTTAAAGGACATTACCTACACATAAAAATGTTCAAAGTCACTAATCATTAAAGGAATACAAATTAAAACCACATTTATAACTCACCTCACACCCACTAGAATAGCTGCTATAAAACAAACAAAAATAAAGAAATAAAAAATAAGGGCTGAGTAGATGGGCCAGCAAGAAAAAGGACTTACTCCATAACATGAGGGCCAGATTCTCCATGAGTTTGATTTCTCAGCATGTAAACAGCTCAACATGGCCACACTCACCTGTAACTGCAGTCATGAGGGGAGAACAGATCAGAGAATCACTGAAGCTTGCTAGCTGGTCAGTTTGACTGAAACAAAGGTAGTTCTGGGTTCATCTTGGGGAAACATGCAGATAAGTGATAGAGCAAGAAGTCCAAGATCCTCCTCTGGCCTCTATGAATATGCATGGACTGCATACATCTGTACATATGTGTGTACACATTACATTACACACACACACACACACACACACACACACACACACACACACACACACACAAATAAATCAGAAATAACAAGTGCTAGTGAGGAAGTGAAGAAATTTGAACCCTCTTGTACTTGCAATGAGAATGTGAAATATGGCAGCCACTGTGGAGTCACTCAAAATTTAAAAGTAGAACATTTGTATCACCTGTCAATCTTATTCTGATTATATAAACCTGTTCCATTAACTCTTCTTGGGGAAATATGGACAACTGTCTATTCATTGCAGATCAGGTACAAACAACAAACCGAAGTAAGGACTTCAGTCAAGTCCAGGTTAATAAGCCAGTGAGTTAACTGGGCTTACTCCCAGGAGCACGGGTGGAGTGTTACTCCCAGGAGCATGAGTGAAGTGTTACTCCCAGGAGCATGGGTGGAGTGTTTTTGAGTGGAGGGTTATTCCCAGGAGCATGGTTGGAGGCTTACTCCCAGGAGCATGAGTGGAGGGTTACTCCCAGGATCACGGGTGGAATGTTACTCCTGGGAGCATGGGTGGAGGGTTACTCCCGGGAGCATGAGTGGAGTGTTACTCCCAGGATCACGGGTGGAGGGTTACTCCCGGGAGCACGGGTGGAGTGTTACTCCTGGGAGCATGGGTGGAGGGTTACTCCCGGGAGCATGAGTGGAGTGTTACTCCCAGGATCACGGGTGGAGGGTTACTCCTGGGAGCATGGGTGGAGGGTTACTCCCGGGAGCATGAGTGGAGTGTTACTCCCAGGAGCATGGGTGGAGGGTTATTCCCGGGAGCACGGGTGGAGGGTTACTCCTGGGAGCATGGGTGGAGGGTTACTCCCGGGAGCATGAGTGGAGTGTTACTCCCAGGATCACGGGTGGAGGGTTATTCCCAGGAGCATGGGTGGAGGGTTACTCCCAGGAGCACGGGTGGAGGGTTATTCCCAGGAGCACAGGTGGAGGGTTACTCCCAGGAGCACAGGTGGAGGGTTATTCCCAGGAGCACGGGTGGAGGGTTATTCCCAGGAGCACGGGTGGAGGGTTACTCCCAGGAGCATGGGTGGAGGGTTATTCCCAGGATCATGGGTGGATGGTTATTCCCAGGAGCACAGGTGGAGGGTTATTCCCAGGAGCACAGGTGGAGGGTTACTCCCAGGAGCATGGGTGAGGGTTATTCCCAGGAGCACGGGTGGAGGGTTATTCCCAGGAGCACGGGTGGAGGGTTACTCCCAGGAGCATGGGTGGAGGGTTACTCCCAGGAGCACGGGTGGAGGGTTATTCCCAGGAGCACGGGTGGAGGGTTACTCCCAGGAGCACGGGTGGAGGGTTATTCCCAGGAGCACGGGTGGAGGGTTACTCCCAGGAGCACGGGTGGAGGGTTACTCCCAGGAGCATGGGTGAGGGTTATTCCCAGGAGTACAGGTGGAGGGTTACTCCCAGGAGTACGGGTGGAGGGTTACTCCCAGGAGCACAGGTGGAGGGTTACTCCCAGGAGCATGGGTGAGGGTTATTCCCAGGAGCACGGGTGGAGGGTTACTCCCAGGAGCACGGGTGGAGGGTTACTCCCAGGAGCATGGGTGAGGGTTATTCCCAGGAGTACGGGTGGAGGGTTACTCCCAGGAGTACAGGTGGAGGGTTACTCCCAGGAGCACAGGTGGAGGGTTACTCCCAGGAGCATGGGTGAGGGTTATTCCCAGGAGCACGGGTGGAGGGTTACTCCCAGGAGCACGGGTGGAGGGTTACTCCCAGGAGCACGGGTGGAGGGTTATTCCCAGGATCATGGGTGGAGGGTTATTCCCAGGAGCACGGGTGGAGGGTTACTCCCAGGAGTACGGGTGGAGGGTTACTCCCAGGAGCACAGGTGGAGGGTTACTCCCAGGAGCATGGGTGAGGGTTATTCCCAGGAGCACAGGTGGAGGGTTATTCCCAGGAGCACGGGTGGAGGGTTACTCCCAGGAGCACGGGTGGAGGGTTATTCCCAGGAGCACGGGTGGAGGGTTACTCCCAGGAGCACGGGTGGAGGGTTACTCCCAGGAGCACGGGTGGAGGGTTACTCCCAGGAGCACGGGTGGAGGGTTGTTCCCAGGATCATGGGTGGAGGGTTATTCCCAGGAGCACAGGTGGAGGGTTACTCCCAGGAGTACAGGTGGAGGGTTACTCCCAGGAGCACGGGTGGAGGGTTATTCCCAGGAGCACAGGTGGAGGGTTACTCCCAGGAGCACGGGTGGAGGGTTACTCCCAGGAGCATGGGTGAAGCATTACTCTCAGGAGCATGAGTAAAGTTACTCCCAGGAGCATGGATGACTCCAAACCAGCTGCATTCATTCAAAGTCCTACCCCATCATGAATGATAACTTCATGGAAGCTGCATCATGGTGTCCCACTTTTAGTTAACAGCCCATTTCCTATACACTTTAGCATCTCTAAAGATCACCTGACGCTGAGGAAGGACAGGAGGGAATAATGACTGGGATCCCAGATTAGAAGCCTGTGACTTCCTACTCCTTGTACCATGGAGTGCCAATAGCTCAATTTTTATTTCCATAGATAGAGCTATCACTGTTCTGCTTAACTGGTAGCATAGGTCTAAGACCTAGGTAACCTCTACTCTAAGATGGCAACAGGATGACTGTTTTATGTCCAGAGGAAGAAGCCATGCTATCCCCAAAAGAAAAAAAAAGCTCACTGGAAAGCATGTCCATGTTGGTTACCAGCATATAGCATATCTTGTGCTTGCTACTTCCTTCATCCCATCCAATGGCCATATCAGATGATTGACCTATACCTATGCCATCCAGGTATGTGCAAGTATTCGCTATACTGCTGGACACATGGATCGTATTACCTAACAAAATACATTTTTTTAGAATGTGTCCCCATTGTCTAGGGATATGGAACTGTATGTACATAGCCATATTACCATTGGTTAGCTGTGTGACCATAAAAAAATCATGCCTCTCTGACATTCACTTCCTCATCTATAGAACAATGCAGTCAAATCCTAAAATTAAAGACGAACTTTAGACTATCAAGTTCTTCCGAAAATTTCTTATTTATTTTCAAGTGCGGGGGGGGGGGCGCAGAGAAGAGGGAGGGAGAGAAAATGAATATGAATGGATGTGCCGGGGCTTCCAGCCACTGCAAACAAACTACAGATGCATGTATCACTTTGTGCATCTGGCTTTATGTGGGTATTGGAAATTGAACCCGGGTCAGTAGGCTTTGCAGGCAAGAACCTTAACCACTGAACAATCTCTCCAGCCCTGAAGTCTAGCTTTAATGACTATTGATTTTCTATGTCCTGGACTATGCTGTGAAGATTTGTGCTTTACAAAGTGCATTAAGTTCCTTCTCCTCACTTCTACAATCTTGTAGTGCCTGAAGCATCTGTGTTGAAATTTATATTGAATTATCAATAAGAATTATGAGTAAGATGCTACCTGTGGAGTGGATGGCTAGAGCACAGTGATGAGGTCAAGACATATGGTGGTGTGAGCTTGGGAATATCCACCCTCAGTTGCCAAGCTCCCAGTGTCAGAGAAGATGAAGAGGGGCTTGGTCACCATGCCAGGCATGCTTGCCATGGTTCTTGGACACAGAGGCTGCTTGGTAGAGAAGATGATACATCTTCTTGACAAAGCTGAACCTCAATTAAGCAAAATATTATCCTTTACCTCCAGTATCAATCTTCTTACTTTTAGATCTGCTTATAAAACATTATACTCAATTAGGGGCTGGGGAGATGTCTCAGTGGTTAAAACTGCTTGTTTATAAAGCCTGATGGCCAGGGTTGATTTTCCAGTATCCATGTAAAATCAGATGTGCAAAATGGTCTATGAGTCTGAAGTTCATTTGCAGTGGCAAGAGGCCCTGTTTCTCTCTCTCTCTCATAAATAAAAAATTATACTAAACTATGATTGTTCTGAATTTTGTAGAAACTACAAAATTTTGCCAACTCTTATTTTAAAGCTGGTATTCTTTGGAGTGGATTATTTCTCACAGTGAGTTTGCTAAAACCCCATTCCTGTTTGATGCTTAGTGGAGAAGAGGGTGTCACTGTCAAAGAATTCCCTGACAAATTTTGGGGTCACAAATATATCCGTGGCCACAGTCAAATAAAAAACCAAATCCATTTTGCTTTGTTTAACCCAATATTTCCCCATATCTTTTAAAGATACCTCCTTCATTGATAACAGGCTTAAGAATACATTTCCAGCCCATCTGTACTATGAGAAAGGTCCACTGTACATACTAAGCCCCCAGGCTATAGAAGCAGGGAAGGGACATTTGTTTGCAGCTATATAATCTTGCTGGACCAGCTTGGCTACATTCTGGGAGCCATACAACTGCAATCAAACTTCCAGTTCAGAAAAATGTTCCTTTCTAAAGTCCCACACCCAGGTTTAGTGGGAGCAGGGAGGACTTGGTGAGAATCCAGAGGTCTACAGAGAATGTGGAACATTTGTACTTGCTTTGCTTGGGGGATGTGAGGCCATATCTCCTGTGTTTTCTCATGTGTGACCCTTGCAGGACACTGCCCCACTCACTGCTCACTGAGAGGACTGCCCTCAGAGTTGCAGAATCCAGCAAGGTGGTATCAGGGAGGAGGAAACCAATGCTGCAGAGGAGCTGAAAAGCTTAGTCACAGTGATGTTCTGGCTGGTTGGCAGATCTAAGAGTGCCATAAAGCTCAGCCTGTGTTATAAAGCCCAGGCAGACGTCTTAGACTCCTCCTCTGCCCATCCCAAACACCATCATTCAGTTGTATCAACCCAAATCTCTTCTCACCTATGTGAATTGCCTGAGCATGCTATGGCACCATTGTTGATAGAGGGGACCTTGCAGGGCCAGACTTATCAAAGGGATATCATTAACAGACAGCCAACAAGTAAGGCGTGAACACTGGCTGAGTGAGCCTTCTTTGGAAATATTTTATTTACTTATTTTTGAGAGACAGAGGGGGTGGGGAGAATGGGTGCTCTAAGGCCTCCAGCCACTGTGAATGAATTCTAGATACGGGCACCGAGGAATTGAACCACTAGGCCATCTCTCTAGCCCATGGGTCTGTTTTTTTTTTTTTTTTTTTTTTTTTTTTTTTTTTTAATGTAGGCGATTCCAACAAAGAAAAAGTTTACTCAAAGTGAAAGTTGGAGGTAGAGAAACAGACTGCTCATGAGAGGAGGGGTGAATGGATCCTGTTCATCCCCTCAGAGCAGTCTGCTGGTGGGCAGGAGCTGTGCAGTGCAGGGTTCTGGAACCCTCTTGGAACAAAGGGTATTACAGAAGGAGGAAACAGCAAAGGAAAAACAAACAAGCATAGGTTTGAGGCCCAGACCTGCCAATCAGCCGCAGCATCACTGTGGCTGTCATCAAGCTTTTCCACCCCCTCCAGCCTTGTTTTCCTCCTCTGTGATACTACCTCGCTGAATTGTTTTGATGACAGGCTTTGTGAGAACAGTTATGGGATAGCAGTCAGGTGTCTGGCATAGGCTGAACATAAGGGATCATAGCGATAAAAGGTGTGAAGAATGAGATACATCCCTCATCAGTCATCATCCCACCCAGTCTCCCCCGATTCTGTAGGTGTGGTGGCTTGGCCACAGTCACAATTAGTTGGATAGGGACATCTTCTAGAATCCTATTTTCTTGCTCTGTGAAGCATATTTCTCTCCTCAGTCATCCATTAATTTCCAAAGTGAAGACTGGGTTCTAATCTTAGATAGTCCCTCCATATACCTACTTAACTTTGATACAAAAACTGAGTGCCTGGCCTCTGGCACACAGGGACTGCTCAATGTGACTTTGAACCACAAAGCTGAAAACTCTGCCTTCTAGGAAGTATATCTCTCTCTCTCTTTTTTTTTTTTTTTAAGAACCTCACTCATTGCCTGCTGGTACTTGGCAACACCAGGCTGACAGATGTCCCAGATATGGCTTGGGGTGAAATGACTTGGAGGCTTCATTGCTGCCTTTTGTTTTTGTTTTTTTGAGGTAGGGTCTCGCTCTGGCCAAGGCTGACCTGGAATTCACTTGGTAGTCTCAGGGTGGCCTTGAACTCACAGCAACCCTCCTACTCTGCCTTCCAAGTGCTGGGATTAAAGACGTGCGCCACCACGCCCGGCTTCATGCTGCCTTTTTAACACATACCTGGTAAAGCTGGACTGTCTGAGGCTTAGCCAAGTATTCAAAGAAACCATGTGAAATTACTCAGGTAAGTAGCCACATGGCAGGAAGGAAGGACAGAAATACTTGTCATATGCGGGCCTAAGTAACTTTGTTTTTCCTCAAGAAAATAAGGTTATATCCAGTAATTAGATTTCCTCCCACGCTAGCCCATAAAAATCCTATTAGATCTATGAAACATATGAACTATAAACTATACAACTACTAGGGTCACTTGGATTTCTGAGGGCTAGTCTGGGTGTCTACTCATTCAACATTTTCATAAAGTTAGCTATAATTAATTATTTTATTATAAAAAAGAAGGAAGTTCATTCTGTCTCTAAATCAATCCCATTCTTACTCAGTTTTCTGCCATAAATAGATTCTCATGCATCTTCCAGATATTTCCTGTGTTTGCAAGAAGGTAGCAAGTACACAGTCGATAGGTATCACTCAAAGGGTGACCTCTGAT
This sequence comes from Dipus sagitta, assembly GCA_036346955.1. Taxonomy (NCBI): domain Eukaryota; kingdom Metazoa; phylum Chordata; class Mammalia; order Rodentia; family Dipodidae; genus Dipus; species Dipus sagitta. The sequence goes on from CM070781.1 coordinate 67,385,430, forward strand.
GTGTCAGTGAAGGAGAGCAGAAAGAAAGTTGTATAGGGCCAGGGAGATGGCTGAGTGGATAAAATGCTTGCTGCGAAGCACTAGGACCTGAGTGTGTGCTCACAGTACTCATATAAAAGCCAGGTATGCTGACATACACCTGCCATCATAGTGTTAGGTAAACACAGGAGGATCCCTGGGGCTCATTGGCTAGGTAGTCTAGCTGAATCAGTGAGCTCAAGGTTGAGTGAGAGACCCTGTCTGAAAAAATAAGCTGGAGAGCAACTGAGGAAGACACCCAGTGTTAACCTGTGGCCTCCATGGACATACATAAACATGTGTGCATAAGAACACACACACACATACGGATAAGTCATGTAGCTATCTAGAGGAGTAATGAGATTCCAAGTCCTGAGATGAGGATATGCCAGAGGAATCTTAAATATCAGCATAAAGGCTTTAAGGCTACAGTGGAAGCATTGAGCATACACAGAACTTTGTAGCCACAGTAGGGCCTTGGGCTTTGAATCACATGAACAACCAGGAGCAGAAGTATGCTATGGCATGACTTACATTTAACAGTATAGAGAATCACTTGGAGTTTGTTACACACTCATCAGGTGAGAGATCATGAGACCATGGACCTTGATGATAGTGAAATGGAGAAGTGGTTGGATCCTGGGTTATTTCAAAAGTGTACCTAAGTATATGATTTGTTGTTGGATTGGTTGTGTAGTGTGGAAGAATGAGATGAATATTGGGCAACTTCCATCTATGATGGCTGAATAAGTATATGAGTACAAATGTATAGTGACCACTGTCCTGCTGGTCTGCAGGGTCTGGGCTCCCTCTTTCACATCCTCTGTTCTTCTAGGCACCCTTACCCTGTGCTCTGGTAAAATTCTGTGCCCTAAAGTAAAGGGCAACGTGTCAGAATATAGCTTACCATTAAACTGGAGACTTTCAAATCCAAAATAAGTTAGTGTCTGAACTCTTTTTTTTTTTTTTCTGTGTGGTGCTAAAGATTGAACCCATGATCTTTTTCCTGCTAGGCAAGCACTCTACCACTGAGTTACATCTTAAGCTCTATATGTATTGGTCATCTCTCATATCTGAAAGATACTTGGAAGAACCTAGGTAATTCTGAACTCTTGTGTTAGGAGTAGCTGCACTATTCCATTATTCTAGAAAGTTATGTGCCTCTGCTTTTGAGACCATGCTCTGCATGCTGTCACTGTTTGCCATCTGTTGATCACTTTCTGTGTCTTTTAATGAAAACACAGTGAAGACAAATGTGCTACTTATGATTTACTTCCTGGAGTCATTTCAATTTAAAGTTAATTAAATGTCTTCACAATATAATTTTATTTCACTAATAGCAAGACAATGTGAGAGCTGTAAGAATCCCTTAGTCTAAAATAAATGTACACAAATACTTTTTTGAAATGTCACAGTGTGTACAGACAGAATTACTTAAACATGATTCGTGCTTTTTCTTATTAATTTTAAGTACTGAAATTATGAGATTTGGATTAGGGGTGCTCAATTAAGACATTCTTAAATTTCTGGAGCATAGTATGGGAGGAACTGCTGAAATTTCTGTGACTTAGAATCAATGGCTTTCCCATTTATGGAGTTGTTATCGTTTGGACTGTGACTGTCCCTCAGAGGTCCACAAATTTAGTTCAGCATGGTGCTCTGGGAACATGGGAGATGCTTTAGGAGGTGGACCTATGAAGAAGAAGTGAAATCACTGGGAGCATGCGCTTGCAGAGGGCATTGGGACTTCTGCACCTCCACCCTCTTTGCTTCCTGGCCGGCACTTTGTGACGAGGCCCACTCCACCACCACACCTCTTACTTCTTCACTCTACCACTGCACCACTCACTTTGTCGCTGTCCTCAAATGCCTGGCCAGACTAACTTAGGGAAGGAAAGTTTATTTTGGCTTATAGTTTTAGAAGGTAGAGTCTATCATGGTGGCCAAAGAATGGCAGGAGCAGGAAGTTGGTGTCATATCTTCATATCAACAGGGAAGAAGTGTGTGTGTGTGTGTGTGTGTGTGAGAGAGAGAGAGAGAGAGAGAGAGAGAGAGAGAGAGACAACAGTAAGCAGGGCTAGACTATAAAACTTCAAGTCCTACTCCCAGTAACACACTTCCTCCAGCAAGACTCCACCCCCAAAAGGTTCCACAAATGCCTCAGATAGTGGCACCAACTGGGGACTATGCATTGAAACCTATCAGGAAACATTTTACATTCAAGCCACCACATTCCACTCTTGGCCTCAAAGACACATGGCTGTCTCATGATATAAAATGCATTCAGTGCAATTTAAAAAGTCCTCATAGTTCTTACAGTCCAAATACTATTCAAAAGTCCAAAGTTTAAGATATCATCTGAGACTCAAGGCAATTTCTTAACTGTGAGCCTTTAAAGTAAAAACAGTTTGTATACCTTCAGTATATAATGGTACAGAATAAACTTTCTCATACCAAAAGGGAGGAATGAGGACAGAGTGAGGATTGAACAAAAGCAAGACTGAAAATCAGCAGATACCAAATCCTATAGCTCCATGTCTAGTATTTGGGATTTATGATGAAATAATCTGGCCTCCAAAGGCTTGGGTAGCTCTGCTTCTCCATCTGTGTTGCCTATAGCCAGTTCCACCCCCAGAAGCATGCAGCTTTGTACCATTTTATTTTATTTTATTTTATTTTATTTTATTCATTTGGGAAGGGGAGAACACCAGAGCCTTTTGCTATTGCAAACAAACTCCAGACACCTGGGACACTTTGTACATCTGGCTTAGCATAGGTACTGGGGAATTGAATCAGGACTAACAAGCTTTGAAAGCAATTGCCTTTAACCACCAAGCCATCTCCCCAGCCTAATAGCTTTTCTTGGTAGATGAACATTATATGTAAATTTAAAAGTTCCCAGTAGCCATATTTAAAGAGGTAAGAAGAAATAGGGGTAATTAATACTATATCTTTCTTAATGCAATATTTTAAAAAATATTTCTTTCATGTCAATACATCAATATAAATATATTGATTTATATCTCTGTGCTAAGTCTTCAAAATTTGGTATGTATTTTGGGTTCAAAGCATCTTACAGTTAAGACTAGCAATGTCTTGGGTGTTTATGTGACTAGTGGCATCTGCACTAGAAGATGTAGCAGAAAACAGTTGCTCAATAAATGTATTATTTATTTATTTATTTGCGATAAAGAGGGAGAGAGAGAGAGGGAGAGAGGGAGGGAGAGAGAGAGAGAGAGAGAGAGAGAGAGAGAGAGAGAATGGGTATGCCAGGGCCTCTTAACCACTGCAAATAAACTCCATATGCATGCGCCCCTTGTGCATCTGGCTTACATGGTACATGAGAATCGAACCGTGATCCTTTGACTTTGCAGGCAAACACCTTAACTGCTAAGCCATCTTTCCAGCCCACCAAATGTATTTTTAAAGCTTGTGTAGATGACAAAAAGAACCCTCAGGCTCCCTTAAGCTTGCTTCTTTCAGGGGTTCTGATGCTCACTCTCTTACTGCAGTAGGGAGGATGCTAAAGAAAGCAAAGCCTCCCACTTCTCACCTGGGTGCACACACTTCCTGCTTCCTTGTCTCTGTGTGCAGCCTTGCTCCTCTGGAACTGTGCTTCTGACGACAGCCAGTTTCTAGGTTCCTGAAATGCAAAGCTTCTAAGGCATTCTCTTGTTTGAAAGTCCTTCAGTGGCATCCCCTCAACATTGAGATAAAGTCCAAATTTCCTGGGGCAGGAAAACTCCCTGGTGAGGCTGTTATGCTCCTGTGGCTCCAAACCAATACTGCAGCTCAGCATATATTCAGCAGAGACTACAAGGCCCTGATGGCATGGGTTGCCCGCCTTTCTAGTGTATTCTCTCTTGTCTGCTCAAGTGCTCTGCCCCATTGGACTTGTTTCTTGGCTTCCACAAGGCAGATGGGCTTTACCTTATACCTTTATCCAAGGTATTTTCAATGCCTGCATGTTCTGCCTCCTTTCTTCTCCTCTTCATTCCCTGGTAACTCTTACATTTCCATCAAATAAATACAGCTTAAAATATCACTTACTTCAGGAAGCCCTCCCTGACCTCTAGCCTCTTTGACTGTTTAATTCCTGTTACTAAGCACCATCTTTGACATATTGCTCACTCTTAGTGTGCCCCCATGTTAGGAGTACAACTTGGGACCTGGGACAACTTAAGGAAGATGGAGACTGGTTTAGATCACAGGGAACTGGACAATTTCATTGTTTTCACTAAATGTAGCGAGAAGTCTTAGAACTAATGAAATGGATAATTCCTATCTAGTTAGAAAGTATGTGTTAGTGGGCTAGGTCAGAGCACTTGCTCAGCAAATGCAAGGCCATGGACACAATCCCAGAAAGCACAAAAATGAAAAGTGGAATGAATGAATAAGTAAAATGTGTTGGATAAGGCTTAAATATAGCTCATATAGCTCCTACTCCTCATGGCGACCTTTGACAGCCCCAGTCTTCACTCACTGTCAAGACCAGGTATTATTCCAGTGGAGGTCAGCTGTGTCCTTCAATTGACAGATGTTGGTTCTTGGAAAACTTGGGACTACTGTGCCCTAGGGTACAGGATACTGAGGGTTCCTCCCAGCATGTCCTGCTATTCATTAAAATGGCAAACTGTAATTAAACTTAGCACATGATGAGCTGCAGTGTTGGTTTGGAGCCACAGGAGCATAGCAGCCTCACCAGGGAGTTTTCCTGCCCCATGGTTATTTTGCATGCACTCTTCCTCACTGCCCTTCCAAGGCTCTGTATTGCAACCTCTCAGGATGGGTCCCAGGAATACATACAATAGGCATCACAGCCAGCTCTGCTTTTTCATCTCTGGTTAAAAATCACTGTGCTGCAAGTAATAGGAAAGCAAAATAGTCTGGAATCAAAGGTATTTCAGGTTCTGACAGCTTATTACTGGTGGTCTCTGTCAGGATGTTTCCAGATTCTTGGCATCTTATTCAAATAATTGAAAAATCACACACAAACAGTAAAGCAGTAAGATGTTTTAGTACAGAACAAAGCACAAATGCAAGCTGGCCATGCTGCAGGACAGCAGGACTCCTTGAGTTCTGAGTACTCTTGAGCATCCATTATTGTTGTGGCTTCCTTTTATGGGGTCCATGAGGAGGGGCTGGTTGCTAAGAAGCATAGTGTGGGTGGTTCTATTTTGATTGACAGGTTTGGGTTATATAAGCTCTTATTCATTCTCATGTTCTTTCCCATGATGCTTCCAATTATACATAAGCATAAGATGATAAGGGGATTCTCTCTAAAACTTCACTCAAAAGGCAGTTTGCTTTACTGTGCATATACACTAAACCAGTTCAGGTCAGGTTGCCTCTGTCTCTCCTTCCTGAATATGTTTGAATGGAAACAGGGCATTGGCAGAGAATTATCAAGGATGACCCACTTACCCTGTTGTTTGGAGCGAGGTGCACATGCATCTTAATGTACAAGAAGCTCTTGGGTTGTTAGGGGGGAGGTGTGGCTGTAGCCCAAGCCCAAGCCCAAGAGCAGTCCCAGGTTGCTAAGCTCTGCCTACACTTACTTTCCTCAAGGTGATTTCTATTTGATTCTTCACATGTCTATCTGTATATGGTTTACATTCATGTATATGTAGGTTCCTATATGTTTGGGTGCATGTGCACATGTTTGTAGAAGCCAGAGGACAACTTTGGGTGTCATCCTTAGATACACTGTCCACCTCTTTTTAAGAAAGAGTCTCTAGTTGGCCCTGAGCAACTAATTAGGCCAGTCTGGCTAGCCAGCAAGCCGTAGGGACCTGCCTGTTTCCACCTCCGCAGTGCTAAGGCACTAAGCAGGTGCTACCATGTTTGCTTCTCCAGGAGCACAGTTTAGAAAAACTATTAGCTAGGTAGGTGTGGTCGTTTGATTCAGGTGTCCCCATAACTTTAGATGTTCTGAATGCTAGGTTCCCAGCTGATGGAGATTTGGGAATTAATGCCTCCTGGAGGCAGTGTATTGTTGGGGGTGGGCTTATGGGTATTATAGCCAGTTTCCCCTTGCCAGGTTTTGACACACTCTCCTGTTGCTGTTGTCCACCTGTCCACCTGGTCAGGAGGTGATGTCCATCCTCTACTTGTGCCATCGTTTTCCCTTGCCATCATGGAGCTTCCCCTCAAGCCAAAATAAACCCTTTTCTTCCCACAAGATGTTCTTGATCTGGTGATTTCTGCCAGCAATGTGAACCTGACTGTAACAGTAAAGTTGATACCAAGAGTGGTGTCATTGCTGCTTGAATCCTGACTGTGTGGCTTTGGCCTTTTGGAGCTGATTGTCAAGAGCAATGTGGAAGGATTTGAAACCTTGGTCTAAGAGATGCCTTGCAGTGCTGTAAGTACAGCTTGATGGATGGTTCTGGTCAGAGTTGAAAGACCTGAATGCAGTAAGAACTAAGGACTGTGAGGTTTGGCTTATGAGGGTGAGAAAGAGCCTTGCAGTTTGTATGAGATGCTTGCTGCTATACCCGTGTCCTGAGGATTTGTGCAGAGTTGCATTGTGTAGAAATGTATTGGTGTGAGCACAGGGATATGGCACAGAAAGAAGTCTTTAAGCTCAAACTGCTGCCTGTTCGGCTGCAATTGAGAGATTACAACCATCGAGATTGGGCCAGCTGACCTGCACTAGGACAACATGCAGAGTCATTTTGAAGGGGTCTGAATGCTGAATGAGTGTCCTGTTCTTCAAAGTCTGCTTTATTCCTCCCTGGATTGACAAATTGGTACCCTACCTGGTATTATGGAGTATAAAAATGCAGGAAAGAGAGGGTCATTGAATTTGCAGCATGTTGTTGCGTTTTGGAAATGGTCATGGGTAGTGTGAAGAAGGTTTGCTGGATGCCTGCATAGAGACCCGATGGAGCAGTGAGGATGGACAGTGGGTTGCAGTGGAGACCCAGTGATGATGCCGGCACCACAAGATGGCTGCTCAGGAGAGCTGCCAGCCCTGGATGAAGTTTTCTAGGACTGTGAGTAGCCTAGCTGGGGGTGGGGGGTGGGGAGGGTTGGAACTGGAACTCCAGAGACTTGTTGCTGGTTAGAATTATCAGACTTGGAGATTTGTCACTGGATAGAATAGTTGGACTTAGTGCTACAGAGTTTGTTGTTTGCCCTGGTTGTTTTAAATCTTGTATTGGTTGAATATTTCTTTACTATATCCAATACCATCTGTTGCAGTGTGAGTGTTTGTTATATGCCATTATGGGTTTTGGGGGAATTTTTTTGGTATTATGGCTCAGTTAAAAGATGTTGGATATAAGGAATATTTGTTATTAATTATATTATTATTATATTGTTATATAATAAAATAAAATAAAATATAAATATAAATAATAAAAATATAAATAAATATAAATTATATTGTTATATAATTATATTATATTAATATAAGGATGTTGGATTATAGGAATGTTTGAATATCATTAAGATTGATTAAAACTATGGGGACTTTCAAAGTTGGACTGAATGCATTGAATTTTACATCATGAATTGTTCAGCTTATGGGGTCCAGGAGTGGAATGTGGTGGTTTGATTCAGGTTTCCCCCATAAACTTAGGTTCTGAATGCTAGGTTCCCAGCTGATGGAGATTTGGGAATTGATGCCTCCTGGAGGTGTTTATTGTTGGGGGCAGGCTTATGGGTATTATAGCCAGTTTCTTCTTGCCAGTGTTTGGCATATTCTCCTGTTGCTGTTGTCTACCTGATGTTGGTCAGGAGGTAGTGTCCACCCTCTGCTCATGCCTTCATTTTTCCCTGCCATCATGGAGCTTCCCCTCGAGCCTGTAAGCCAAAATAAATCTTTTTTTTTTTTTTTTTCCTACAAGCTGCTCTTAGGTGATTTCTGCCAGCAATGTGAACCTGAATATAACAGCAGGATAGGCAAATTAGTATGAAAGGCACAAATGGAAGTTCAAATCTGAGTAACTGGGCCTTGTTTGTTCTCATGCAAATCATAATCTTAACTTTTTATTAATGCACAGCTGCTGATTTGATTTTATAATGCAAATAAAAGTCATGTATTTATTGTTCACCATAACTATTAAAAGATGAAATAACTTATTATAACTCTCATATCTCATTCAAATGTCTATTGATGAGGACATGCTAACATAATAAAATCTAGCATTCCATCTTCCACTGACATAAGACTTTGGGATTGAGATTAGAAAGTAATGCCTGTCTATTTGGAGTTGGGAGTTTAGACACAGTTTTGGTCATGACTATATTTAAATTCATTTAACTGTTATTTGTTAGGGGTTTACAGTGAACCAGCTCTTGTTATAATAGAACAATAATAAAAGATATAATACCCAAACCCTGTCCTTGGAGAGCTTATATTTTCTTGGAAAAGACAAAAATAAATTTTAAACAATTACTATAATTGTGATTATTATTATGGATTAAAAGGCCCCCAAATAAGATAGATAATAACTCCATAGGGAGGGTCAGGGGACAGTGGTGACATCTGAGCATGTTCCTAAAAGAGAATGGGGGATGACACATGCAGACATTTGCAAGAAAAGTGTAGAGGGAACAGTAAGTGTGAAGGTTCAGTAGTAGTTAGTTTTCTGATCACTGTGACCAAATACCTAACAGAACTATTTAAGGGAGGAAAGAGTTAATTGTTCATGGTTTGGGGTCACCATCCTCAGAAAGTCATAAGAGTTTGTGATGGTGGAAGTGAGGACCAGTGACTCCTCACATCTTTTCTTTTCTCACACCTTTTTTTAAACATTTATTTTCATTAGATATGGACATACTTAGTATGTAAACAACAAATGTTGGTACCGTCCTTTCCCTCATCCCTGCTCCTTTCCCAAAGGGGCCCTCCTCACTAGGAATGTAGGTCATCACCATAGGGATTGTGGGTCATGCATTGTGGGGGCAGCAGTCAGTTATGGGGGAGAGGTAATACCTCTGTGTATAATGTCCTAACTTGTGGCTCTAACAATATTTCTGCCCCCTCTGCTGCAATATTTCCTGAGCCATGTTGGGTGTGTTTAAAGTCTACTTCAGTGATGGGCTCTTAGGAGCCTCTGTATCTTTGGTTTAGTAGGTGTTGAGTGTCCTCAATATCTATCTCCTTCACCCTTGTGCTGATATCAGTTTCACTTTTCAGCTCCATGAGATCCTATTGGTTATGTGATTGTTTAAGTTCATGAGCACTGGGGTTTTGTTCAGGAAGTCTTTTCCCCACTTCTATATCGTGGAAAGTTCCTCCTATTTTTTCTTCCAGTAGTAGAAGAGTTTTAGGTCTTTTTGTTTTTGTTTTTCTTTTCTTTTGTTTTTTTCTTCTTTTCAAATTTTTTTATTAACAACTTCCATGATTATAAAAAATATCCCATGGTAATACCCTCCCTCCCCCCACTTTCCCCTTTGAAACTCTATTGTCCATCATATCCCCTCCCCATCTCAATCAGTCTCTCTTTTATTTTGATGTCATGATATTTTCTTCCTATTATGATGCTCTTGTGTAGGTAGTGTCAGACACTGTGAGGTCATGGATATCTGGCCATTTTGTGTCTGGGGGAGCACATTGTAAGGAGTCCTACCCTTCCTTTGGCTCTTACATTCTTTCTGCCACCTCTTCCACATTAGACCCTAAGCCTTGGAAGGTGTGATAAAGATATTGCAATATTGAGCACTCCTGTCACTTCTTTCCAGCACCATGATGCCTTCTGAGTCATCCCAAGGTCACTGCCCTCTGAAAAGAGAAGATTCTCTACCAGAAGTGAAAGTAGCATTAATATAAGGGTATGAACATTAAGAGAAGTGCTTACTAGACAGTTTGATAAGTATAGTATATACATTTAGCAAGACAGCAGCAGACATTACACCCCTAGGGCTCATGACTACCCCTGTTTTAAGTTTTCAGTATCAGGGATGTATTCCCTCCCATGGAGCAGGCCTCCAGTCTAATTGGAGGGCAGTTGGTTTCCACCATGACAGCCGTGCCACTATTGCATCCGTTGGCTCATTTGACCTGGCTGGCCAAATATAAAGTTTGCAGTGTCCACTGTTGAGTATCTTCACTGGTGATTTCTTTCTCCCATTGAACTGCATGCAGAATGGCGTCTTCCAGCTTTTCTCTCTCTTATGTGGTTCTTAGCTACAGATGATTGGACTTTTGTGTGAGTAGGAAGAAAACTCAGTAGCAAAGGCCAGTAAGCTAGAAAAGAGATATAAAGGGAAGAGAAAGGAAGGGAGGGGGGCACTTAATAGGATGGTATTGTATATATGTAAGTAGAAGAATAGATTAATGGGGGTGAAAGGGCCCAAAGTAAGGTCAGGGGAAAAGATTGAGTAAAGGAAAGGTGGAGAGAGGGCTAATCAAAATCTAAGAGGATATAAATAAATCATATTAAGACCTACTCTTTTGGACAATGGAACACTCAGGAGGCATAGATTGTTGCTAGAAAATTTTCAGTGCCAGAGATGGAATACCTTCCAGTGAGTTGTTGGCCAGGGAGGTCCCTGTTGCCCAAAAAACATTATAGGCCATTGCCAAGGCCCTTGGTTTCCCACCAGGAATAGATGGTAAGACCCTATTGCTGAAGACTCCACATACTTGGGCTGCAAGGCCACTGAGAAATCCTGCTGAAACTGAGCTGAAAACCTCCTTCATGTTGACCAGCTGACAGAAAGCTGGAAGAAGCCATTCTTTTCTTTTGTTTTTGAGGTAGGGTTTCAGTCTAGCCCAGGCTGACCTGAAGTTCACTATGTAGTCTCATGGTGACCTCGAACTCATGGTGATCCTCCTATCTCTGCCTCCCAAGTGCTGGGATTAAAGGCATGTGCCACCACACCCAGTTGAAGTTTAGGTCTTTTGAGGTATTTAATCCACTTGGACTTGATTTTTATGCATGGCTAGATGGGTCTACTTCTATTTTTCTGCATATGGTTATCCAGTTTGTCCAGTGCCATTTGTTGAAGATGCTGTTTTTACTCCAGTCTATGTTTTTGGGGCTTTTGTAAAAGATCAAGTAACTATAGTTACTTGACCTACTGTCCAGGTCTTCAATTATGTTCCATTGGTCTATATTCTTGTTTCTATGCTAGTACCATGCTGTTTTGTTACTATGGTTTTGTAATATAGCTTTAGATCAGGTATGGTGATACCTCCAGAGGTGTTTCTTTTGCTGAACTCCTCACATCTTGGTGGATTAGGAAGCAGAGAGATGTCGGGAGCTGCAGCTGCTCTTTGACCTTGGGAGCTAAGGGTGGTCTCTAATCTCTTAACACAAAGGCCTTATTGGTAAGGCTCCTGATACAATGGCATTATTTAACATACAGCCTAGGTGAGGTGAGCGCCTGGCAGAGGCATTACCATATGGCCCTGGTGAAGCTGACCTTAGGCACGTAGGCATTATCAAGAAAGTTTTGTCTTCTGTATATAAGCTTGTGTCTGCCTGAATAAACCAGAGCCTTGATCAGAACTTGTCTTGGCTCCATTCCTTGTGTTCTTGTCTCAGGTTCATTCCCACTCCCTCCTTCGAGGCCCGTTTCGATCTTTTGTGCCGCAGGCTGGCACAGAGAGATGTACTAGAAGTGGGGCCAAACTAAAACCTCAAAGGTTCACTGTTAGTGGCTTATGATTGGAAGCTAGTTCTCATGTTCCAAAGATTCTACAACACCTTTGAAAACAGCACCATGACTGGGAATCACATGTTCAAACCCGTAAACCCATGGGGGACATTTCAGACCCAAACTGTTGTGATAAAGGGGAGCATTTGGAATATCTAGGGAGTCACCTGCCAATGTGGCTGGAGTGGAGAGAACAGGAAGAGTATGGTAGGAGATGATGTCAGAAATGACAAGGAACCTGAGAAGGTTTGGCAGGCTCCAGCCCAGGGTTTGCTTTCACTCTAAGTAAGATGAGAAATCATTGTCCACATTTGATCTGACATGTAAGAGGCATGACTTAATTTTAAAGGATAACCCTGGGGGTAAATGGAGCTATACTCTCCAGGAACAAGGGTGAAGTAAGAAATCCCTTTCAGGAGTTGTTTCCACTTTATAGAAGTGTCTAGGACCAGTGTATCAGAGGTGGAGGTGATAAGAAGAGGTTGGAGTGTTAAAAGTTTTAGACCAGCAGAATTTCCTGAGTCCTAATGTTGATAGAAAAAAAAAAAAAAAGATAAAGGATGACCGGCTTTCTTGCCTGAGCAGCTGGAGGAGTAGAGTAGTGGTCACTGAAATGGATGAGGGTGTAGGGAAACCAGGGAGATTAAATGCATTGTGAGTGATGGTGGGGTATTTTGATGTCACAGTTTGGTATGGTGATGTCACGGTGGTCATGATGATGTCACAGTGGCAATGATTCATGGTTGGACATTGTGTTGTCACATTGGGGCATGGTGATGTCACAATGAGATTTTGTGATATGATAGTGGGATATTTTGATGTCACAGTAAGGCATTATTATGTGACAGTAGGACCTTGTAATGTGAGAGTGGCTATTGTGATGTCACAGTTGACATTGTTATATGATAAAGAGGCATTATGTCAGTGTGAGGCTTTTTTTTTCAAAATTTTTTTGTTCATTTTTATTTATTTATTTGAGAGTGACAGAGACAGAAAGAGGCAGATAGAGAAAGAGAGAAAATAGGTGCACCAGGGCTTCCAGCCACTGCAAACGAACTCCAGACACATGCATCCCCTTGTGCATCTGGCTAATGTGGGTCCTGGAGCCTCGAACCGGGATCCTTAGGCTTCACAGGCAAGTGCTTAACTGATAAGCCATTTCTCCAGCACAGTGTGGGGCATTTTGATGTCATAGAAGGACATTTTGATGAAACATTGGAGCATTTCAATGTCACAGTGAGGCATTGTGATGTGACTGGGCCATTTTGATGTGATAGTGGGGTATTGTGATGTCAGAGTTAGGCATTTGTGATGTCACAGTGGCACATTGTTAGGCTATAGTGGAGAGTCATGAAAGTAGAGAGTTATGAAAGTAGAGCATTGTGATACCAGAATGGGGTGTGGTGATGTACCAGTGGGCATGGTTATGTCTCGGTGAGGCATGTTAATGTCACAATGGGATTGGAAGGAAGGAATTCATTTAAATCAGTTTACAAGCATCTCTCCAGCCCTTATTTACTTTTTATCTAATAAAATGTCTTCCTTTTCAAAGTTCCAGCTTCCACATAAGTGGAATAATTTCTTTCATAGGCCATTAGTTTTGCTTACTGTGGGGGTCTTTTATTTGTTTTTTGAGGCAGGGACTCACTCCAGTCCAGGCTGACTTCGAACTCACCCTGTAGCCTGGGGTGGCCTCAAATTCATAGTATTCCTTTTACCTCAGCCTTCAGAGTGGTGGGATTAAAGGCATGCACCACTATGTCAGGCTTTAAGCAATTATTTTTTAAAATATTCTTTAAATTTAGCATACAAAGTATTATGATTCACTCTAGTATTTTCAAACATAATTTATTTTTGTTGTTCTCTTTCTCCATTTTCCTTTCCCCCTTGTACATCCTTGTACATTCCATCCTTAGTAACCTCTTTTCTGCCTTTTTGTCATATATGTTCTAGTATGACTCCCTTCCTCAACACCTCTTTCCCCCCTTTCATGGTTCTCTCTAGTTTTATGACTTACACCCACACTTACATCAACATATATAATATATATACACATATAAAAATATTAAAATCTGGGATCCCTATAGGAGCGAGAACATGTGGTGTTTTTCTGAACCTGAGTTAATTGGCTTAATACAGTAATTTCTCAATCCATCTATTTTTCTGCAGGTTTGACTATTTCATTTTTCTTTGTGGTTCAATCAAAATTCTATTGTGTATATGTACCACATTTCATTATCCATTCAGCATTATCCATGTTTCTAGGCTGAAGAAAGGGTTCAGTGGTTAAAGGCACTTACTTGCAAAGCTTGCAGCTCAGGTTCAGTTCTCCAGTACCCACAAAAAAAACCAGATGTACAAAGCAGTACATGAATCTGGAGTTCATTTGCAGTGGTAGGAGACCTTGGTGTGCCCATTCTCATTCATTTCCTCCTTCTCTCTCCCTTTTTTTTTCTCTCTCTCCCTTCTTCCTTCCCTGCTTGCAAATAATAAATAAAAATATTTTAAAAACCAAATAAAGAAAATATTTCTGCTTAGCTTTCTGAATACACGGAATGGACCTACTCAGATTGCTCTAGGGAGGTGAACTTTATTGTAAGGATTCTATAAACTCAGTTCTGGGGAAAAGTAAGGGTTATTAAAAAACTTCTTTGTATCTTTATATGATATTATGTTATATTTACTGGGAAGATGAGGCAGGAGCGTTGCCTAGGCTACAGTGTGAGTTTAAGAGACATGACTTAATTTTAAGTGGTAGAGGATGAAACTACATCCATGATGATTCTATATTATTACATATAGATGTGGATTTATATTACATATTTGTGATCTATATATTTAAGGCTATAGGAGTATTCTTGAATGAATACACATAAACATTTAAAATTTATGGGTTCATCATGATAATCAACAATTAAGCAATTAACTTCATTAGTCTCCCTGAGGGTTGTTAGGACAACTACACATTATTCTGAAAACCATAGAATGATAAAGAAAAATAATCTGGGCTGGAGAGATAGCTTAATGGTTAAGGCACTTGCCTGCAAAACCAAAGGACTCAGATTCGATTTCCCAGAACCCATGTAAAGCCAGATGTACAAGTGGGTGAATGCATCTGGAGCTTGTTTGCAGTGACTAGAGGCCCTGGTGCATCCATTCTCTCTCTCTCTCTCTCTCAAATAAATAAATAAAATATTTAAAAAAGGAATCTTGTTTTTCCTGTATGCATTGTGTTTGAAGTTAATAAAGTGTTAATGCAGGAAAGTATTCTGAAGAATTTCAACTAAAATAGAAGGAATTATAGTGTCAGATGGATGTGGGCCATCTGTGAATGCCAAGGCCATGGAGCCAAAGGTAGATGTAGAACTTGATGGTGGATTGGGCTATTGCATAAGACCTGAGTGCACCCTTTGGTTAGGGCATGCTTATTCAAGGCTGGACATGGTAGATCTGACAATTTTAGTATTTCTCTCCATTTTTGTGATCTTTGAATATTTTCATAAGGTTTTGGAAGGCAAAAATAGATACACATTTTTTAAACTTTTAATTGTAAATACAGTTGGGCTTTCCATTCTGCTCTGCATTTTATCCACAACATTTACATCTGTGGGTTCAACTTCCTGGCTTTTGAGCTTTCAAAAAGTAGGTTTACTGCTGGGCTTTCTTTGTGTTATTGTCTGTGTGTTTGTTTTTGTTTTCTTAGCACTAGAGATATTGAACCCAGGGCTTTATGTATGCCAGGCAAATACTACCAGTGGGCTACATCTCTCTTTTTGTTTTGGTATGTGTATATGTGTTAATTTATGTGTGAGTGAATGTTCCATGTGCATGTGTAGAAGAGAACAAATGTATGGTGTTGGTCCTCATCTTTCATCTCATTTGAGACAGATTCTTCACCTCCTATCTCCTTAGAGGTATGCTGGGATTGCAGAAGCCAGCCACAGCTTCTGGCTTTTACATGGAATCTCAGCATCTGAACTCTGGTGTGGCATGGCCAGAACTCTATCTATTGAGTCACCTCCCCAGTATCTCTTTTTACTTTTGATTTTGAGATTTGTCTCACTCAGTTGCCTAGGCTGGTCTTGAATTTGCCAGTCTTCTGCCTTAGCTCCTAGTAGCAGGGATTACAGGCCTGCACCACCAAGCCAGGCTCTGATGGTTTTTAAGTATGGAGACAGACTGAGAGTACACAGGAGGAGGTCACAAGCATAGGGAGAGGCAATGTAAACTTTCCCAATCAGACGTCCTGAGTCTGAAGAGTTAACAGCAGACTTTCATGGAGTCAGGGACATAAAGGAGGTTAGAAGCTGTTTCCTACTGAGGAGGAAGGGATTTACAGATTGTCTGTGATGCTATTTGATGCATTTGATGTTGTGAGCAACAAAAGGGAAGGAAGGGACTGCTTCCTGTCCTTGAGTCTAAAACCCCTCCTTTTACTAGCTGTCCTGCAGACAACCAAATTAATCCCCCCCCCCCGATTTTATCTTCAATATGAAGGACCCTTCTTAGAGGGTTTGGCTTAGCTTCTGATATCTCATAAGGCACTATGGCCAAATGCCAGGCCCCAAGCAGCAGGTGGAAATAGAAGGAAGCAGCTGGTTAATACCCCTTCAAACGGGGGAGCAGGGAGAGCAGCTGGTCTGTGTGAGAAAGGCCCTGAGCTCTGGAATCTGACCTGGGTTTGAACTGAGTTCTCATCTCAGAGGAGTGTGGACCAACCACTGAATCACCTTGTGCATCTGTTGTTTTCTTCTATAAAATTTTAATAAAAACATCCAACTATCTGCCATGTAAGCAAAGCCTAGTCCTTGGCAGATACTTTACAAATGTTGGTACTCAGTTTCTGTACTAAGAGCAGGAGGTAACTGGCACCAGAAACTGTGCCTTATGTAAAGACTATGGGCCTAAGAGATGGAAGTCAAGGATTATGGTTTGGTTGCTGAATGACTGTGGATGGAGAGCTGGTTTCTGAAAGCAACTGGGTCCAGGCTGAGGGAGCTCCATGCCAAGCACCTTGCGTTAGGAGGAACAACATTCATACCATTAGTAATTGTTACTTCAACTTTGTCCATCTGTCCTAACTGGCAAGCATCAGGAATAGAGCTGGTATTGCTTGCTGGCTGTGGTACCCTACAGTGCCCCACATGCCAGAATAAGTCAATGTTACATGGGTGAATTGTGTTCATGGAAGAAATTCGAGGAAACACAAACTGGAAAAAGAGAAAACTAGCTCTAACCTAACATGTATTACTAGCATTATGAATTTTTATCCTTTGAATCCTTTCTGTGTATAAATTCTGATGTACATTTATTGTCTAAAAAAACATAGTCACACTGTTTTATAATGTGCTTATGTGAAAATAAACATTTTCCAAATTGTGTACATGTTTCTACTTTAGTGGTTGCATGGTAATCACTGAATATGCATAATTTTGATAATGACCTAATTTTATAACATTAGATATTTAGGTGGCGTATGCAATATTTTATTGACATAAACAGCATTAATATGAGTATCTTTATAGCAAGATTATTTTTCTAAATACTTTTATTTATTTATTTGCAAGCAGAAAGGTAGAGGAGAGACAGACAGAGAGAATGGATGTGCTAGGGCCTTAAGCCACTGCAAACAAACTCCAGATGCATGCGCACCTTTGTGCATCTGGCTTTATGTGGGTACTGGGGAACTGGACCTAGGTGGTAAGGCTTTTGTTGGTGAGTGCCTTAACAGATTATTTTTCTTCTCAATTTTTATTAACATCTTCCATGATTATAAAAAATATCCCATGGTAATACCCTCCCACCCCCCACTTTCCCCTTTGAAATTCCATTCTCCATCATACCCTCTCCCCCTCTCAATCAGTCTCTCTTATTTTGATGTCATGATCCTTTCCTCCTCTTATGATGGTCTTGTGTAGGTAGTGTCAGGCACCATGAGGTCATGGATATCCAGGCCATTTGTATCTGGAGGGAGCACGTTGTAAGGAGTCCTACCCTTCCTTTGGCTCTTACATTCTTTCTGCCAACTCGTCCTCATTAGACCCTGAGCCTTGGAAGGTGTGATCGAGATATTACTCAGTACTCCAGTCACTTCTTTCCAGCAGCATGATACCTTCTGAGTCGTCCCAAGGTCACTGCCATCTGAAAAGAGAAGATTCTCTACCAAAAGTAAGAGTAGCATTAATATAAGGGTATGAATATTAAGAGAAGTGCTTACTTGGCAGTTTGATAAGCATAGCATATACATTTATCCAGACATCAGCAGACGTTACACCCCTAGGGCTCATGACTATCCCAGTTTTAAGTTTTCAGTATCAGGGATGTATTCCCTCCCACGGAGCGGGCCTCTAGTCCAATTAGAGGGCAGTTGGTTTCCACCATGATAGATGTGCCACTATTTCACCCGTTGGCTCATTTGACCTGGCTGGCCAAATATAAAGCTTGCAGTGTCCACTGTTGAGTATCTTCACTGGTGATATCCCTTTCTCCCATTGAAATACATGTAGAATGGCTTCTTCCAGCTGGTCTACATGGAGGAGGTTATCAGCTCAGTTCCAGCAGGATTTCTCAGTGGCCTTGCAGCCCAAGTATGTGGAGTCTTCAGCAATAGGGTCTTACCATCTATTCCTGGTGGGAAACCAAGGGCCTCAGCAATGACCTATGATGTTTTGGGGGCATCAGGGACCTCCCTGGCCAACAACTCACTGGAAGGTATCCCATCCCTGGCACTGAAAATTTTCTAGCAACATTCTATGGCTCCTGAGTGTTCCATTTTCCAAAAAAGTAGGTTTTCATATAATTTATTTATATCCTCTTAGATTTTGATTAGCCCTCCCTCCATCTTTCCTTTACTCAATCTCTTCCCCTGACCTCACTTGGGCCTTTTCACCCTTATTGATCTATTCTTCTACTTCCATATACACAATGCCATCCTATTAAGTACTCCCTTCCTTCCTTTCTCTTCCCTTTATATCTCCTTTCTAGCTTTCTGGCCTTTGCTACTGAGTTTTCTTACTCACACAGAAGTCCAGTCATCTGTAGCTAGGATCCACATATGAGAGAGAACATGTAACATTTGACTTTCTGGGCCTGGGTTACCTCACTTGGTATAATCCTTTCCAGACCCATCCATTTTCCTGCAAATTTCCTAACTTCCTTTTTCTTTACCACTGAGTTGTATAAGTGTGCCATATCTTCATTATCCACTCATCAGTTGAGGGACATCTAGGCTGGTTCCATTTCCCAGCTATTGTGAATTGAGTAGCAATAAACATGGCTGAGCAAGTATCTCTAAGCTAATGAGGTGAGTCCTTAGGATATATGCCTAGGTGTGCTATAGCTGGATCATATGGTAGATCTATTTTTAGCTGTCTTAGAAACCTCCACACTGATTTCCACAATGGCTGGACCAGATTGCATTCCCACCAAACGTGTAGAAGGGCTTCTCTTTTTCCACATCCTTGCAAGTATTTATGGTCATTTTTTTTTCATGTTGGTAGCCAATCTGACAGGAGTGAGATGGAATGTCAACATAGTTTTAATCTGCATTTCCATGATGACTAGGGATGTAGAACATTTTTTTGGATGTTTATATGCCATCCGTATTTCTTCTTTTGAGAACTCTCTATTTAGCTCCATAGCCCATTTTTTAATTGGCTTGTTTGATTTCTTATTAATGTTTTTGAGTTCTTTCTATATCCTAGATATTAATCCTCTATCAGATATATAGCTGGCAAAGATTTTTTCCCATTCTGTAGGTTGTCTCTTTGCTTTATTCACAGTGTCCTTTTCTGTACAAAATGTTTGTAATTTCATGAGGTCCCAGTGGTTAATCTGTGGTTTTGTTGCCTGAGCAATTGGGGTTATATTCAGAAAGTCTTTGCCAAGACCAATATGTTGAAGGGTTTCCCCTACTT
The DNA here is from genome assembly GCA_036346955.1 of Dipus sagitta. Classification (NCBI taxonomy): domain Eukaryota; kingdom Metazoa; phylum Chordata; class Mammalia; order Rodentia; family Dipodidae; genus Dipus; species Dipus sagitta. The sequence goes on from CM070781.1 coordinate 67,404,977, forward strand.
TTTCCTCTAGGAGTTTCAAAGTTTCTGGTCTGATGTTAAGGTCTTTAATCCATTTGGACTTAATTCTTGTGCATGGAGAGAGAGAAGAATCTATTTTCATCCTTCTACAGATACATATCCAGTTTTCCCAGCACCATTGGCTGAAGAGGCTGTCTTTTCTCCAAAGAGTATTTTTTCCATTTTTATCAAATATTAGGTGGCTATAGCTACCTAGACTTACATCTGGGTCCTCTATTCTGTTCCATTGATCTACATGTCTGCTTTTGTGCCAGTACCATGCTGTTTTTGTTACTATGGCTCTGTAGTATAGGTTAAAATCAGGTATGGTGATACCACCAGCCTTATTTTTGTTGCTCAGTATTATTTTAGATATTTGAGGTTTTTTGTGATTCCAAATGAATTTTTGGATTTTTTTCGCTTTCCGTGAAGAATGCCATTGCAATTTTGATGGGGATTGCTTTAAATGTGTAGATTGCTTTTGGTAAGATTGCCATTTTCACAATATTGATTCTTCCAATCCAGGAACAAGGGATATTTTTCCATTTCCTAGTGTCTTCTGCAATTTCTTGCTTGAGTGTTTTATAGTTTTCATTGTAGAGATCCTTTACTTCCTTGGTTAGGTTTATTCCAAGGTACTTTATTTTTATTTTTATTTTTTTGATGCAATGGTAAATGGGAGTGATTCTCTGATTTCATCCTCTGTTTGTTTGTTGTTAGCATATAGGAAAGCTACTGATTTCTGTGCATTTATTTTGTATCCTGCTACATTGCTATAGGTGTTTATTAGCTCTAACAGTTTAATGGTAGAGTCTTTAGGGTCCTTTATGTATAGAATCATGTCATCTGCAAATAATGATAACTTGATCTCTTCCTTTCCAATTTGTATCCCTTTTATGTGTGTCTCTTGCCTTATTCCTATGGCTAAGACTTCCAATACTGTATTAAATAAAAGTGGGGACAGTGGACACCCTTGTCTTGTTCCTGATTTTAGTGGAAAAGCTTCTAGTTTTCCCCTATTTAGTAATATGTTGGCTGTAGGCTTGTCATAAATAGCCTTTATTATATTGAGATATGTTTCTTCTATTCCAAGTCTCTGTAGAACTTTTATCATGAAGGTATGTTGGATTTTGTCAAATGCTTTCTCTGCATCTACTGAGATAATCATGTGATTTTTGTCCTTCAGTCCATTTATATAACGTATTACATTTATCGAGTTGCATATGTTGAACCATCTCTGCATCTCTGGGATAAAGCCTACTTGATCAGGGTGAATGATCTTTCTGATATATTCTTGTATTCTGTTTGGCAATATTTTATTGAGAATTTTTGCATCTATGTTCATGATGGAGATTGGTCTGTAATTTTCTTTTTTTGTTCTATTTTTTCCTGGTTTTGGTATGAGGGTGATGCTGGGTTCATAGAAGGAGTTTGGTAGGATTCCTTCTTTTTCTTTTTTATGGAAAAGCTTAAGAAACAATGGTGTTAGTTCTTCCCTGAAGGTCTGGTAAAATTCAGCAGTGAATCCATCTGGGTCTGGACTTTTTTAGTTGGGAGATTTTTGATTACTTCTTAGATCTCCATGCTTGTTATAGGTCTATTTAAGTGATTAATCTTATCTTGACTTAATTTATCTCGGTCATATAAATCAAGGAAATCATCCATTTCTTTCAGATTTTCATACTTAGTGGAGTATATGCTTTTATAGTATGTCCCTATTATTTTTTGAATTTCTCTGGTATCTGTTGTGATTTTACCTTTTTCATCTCTAATTTTACTAATTTGTGTCTCTTCTCTCTTTCTTTTGGTCATATTTGCTAAGGGTTTATCAATCTTGTTTATCCTTTCATAGAACGAACTCTTTGTTTCATTGATTCTTTGGATTGTTTATTTGGTTTCTATTTCATTCATTTCTGCCTTAATCTTTATTATTTCTTTCTGTCTACTGATTTTGGGTTTGCCTTGTTCTTCTTTTTCCAAGACTTTAAGGTGAAGCATTAGGTCATTTATTTGTGACCTTTCTAATTTCTTAATATAGACATGCAAAGCTATAAATTTACCTCTTAGGACTGCCTTCATTGTATCCCAGAGATTTTGGTATGTTGTGTTCTCATTATCATTTGATTCTATAAATTTCTTGATTTCCTTTTTGATTTGTTCATTGACCCATTCATCATTTAGTAGTGTGTTGTTTAGTTTCCATAGTTTTGTATATGCTCTATAGCTTTTCTTGTTATTGATTTGTAGTTTGATTCCATTGTGGTCAGATAGAATGCAAGGAATTATTTCAATTTTCCTGTATTTGTTAAGATTTGCTTTGTGTCTTTTCTAGAGAATATTCCATGTGCTGCTGAAAAGAACATATATTCTGCAGCATTTGGATGAAATGTCCTGTATATATCTGTTAGGTCCATTCCTTCTCTGACCTCATTTAGTCCAGATGCCTCTCTGTTTATTTTTTCCCAGGATTACCTGTCAATTGATTAAAGTGGGGTGTTGAAGTCACTCACTACCATTGTGTTTGGTGTTATCTGTGACCTTAGTTCTAATAGCGTTTGTTTGATGAATTTGGGGGCCCCCATGTTAGGTGCATATATGTTTAGGATTGTACTGTCCTCCTGTTGGAGTGTGCCTTTAATCAATATAAAGTGACTTTGCTTATCGTTCTTAACTAATGTTGGAGTTAAGTCTACCATGTCAGATATCAGGATAGCAACCCCTGTTTGTTTTCTAGGTCCATTCTCTTGAAACACTGTTTTCCAACCTTTCACCCTAAGATAGTGTCCATCCTTTGTAGAAAGGGGGGTTTCTTGGAGGCAACAAATTGAAGGATCCTGCTTTTTCACTCAGTCTGCAAACCTATGCCTTTTGATTGGGAGATTGAGGCTGTTGATATTAAGAGATATTATTGAAAGGTGTGTATTTATTTTTGTCATTCTTTTCTAATTCTTCCAGTTTTATCTTTGCTCTCTTGTGTTAAGTAGTATTTGAGTATTGTTTGTTTTTTCCAGGTTCCTTATATGTGTGCTTTTCTTTCTCTTCAGCATGGAGGATTCTTCAAGTATTTTCTGTAGAGCTGGTTTTGTCTTCAAATACTCCTTTAGCCTGCTTTCTTCATGGAATGTCCTTAATTCTCCATCTATTTGAATGGATAGCTTTTCAGGATAAAGGAACCTTGGTTGACAGTTATTATCTTTTGGAACTTGGAGTACATCTCTCCATGCCCTTCTGCCTTTTAAGGTTTGTGTTGAGTCATCTGCTGTAATCCTGATAGGCTTGCCTTTGTAGGTAACTTGATTTTTCTCTCTAACAACTTTCAATATTTTTTCTTTGGTTTGTGTGTTTGGTAGTTTGATTATAGTATGGTGAGGGGAGGTTCTTTCCAGGTTTTATCTGGCTGGTGTTCTAAAAGATTCCTGTATCCGTATTGGCACCTCTTTCCCAATTTGGGGGAAGTTTTCTTCTATGATTTTGTTGAAGATGCCTACTATACCTTTGGAGTGAAATTCTTCTCCTTCTAGTATACCCTGAATTCTTATGTTTGATCTTTTCATAGGGTCCCAAATGTCTTGAAATTCCCATTTATACTCTTCTATTACTTTGTCTTTCTCTTTGTTGGACTGTATTAGATCTGCCACCTGGTCTTCTAGCTTAGATATTCTGTCCTCTCCTTCATCCATTCTACTGGTAAGATTTTTACAGAGTTTTTTATTTCATGAACTGTGTTCTTTAATTCTAGCTGGTTTTTCTTTATTATTTCTATTTCCTTATTTATGTCTAGTATTGACCTCTTTATTTCATTAAATTGGTGTCCTGTGTCTTCTTTTATTCCTTTGATTTCTTCTTTGACTTCTTTGAACATATTTATAGTCATTCTTTTGAAATCTTTCTCAGGCATTTCCTCTAACCCTTTCTCACTGGAGGTCATTTCTGATGCATTAATACTTTTTGGTGGATTTATATTGTCTTGATTTTTGGTGTTTCTTGTGTTATAATGTATATATTTTTGCATCCTGGATTATTTAATGATTGGATTTTCTAGTTAGCTGGGTATTATTAGATGTATCAAGCAATCTAATATTATATATCTTCAGGGTAGGAGCTTAAGGCACTAGGTGTGGCTGTCAAGACTCTCAGAGTATCTACAACAGTGACCCTAGGTGTTGGGTTTGCCTGCTATGAGAGTATTCAAGTAGGCTGAGTAGAACAAAATGCAGATAGTTTCTAAAATTTAACTAAACAATGTACACTTTCAATGAAAAACAGCACAAAGTATTTATGCAAGAGTAAGTATTATGATAACCAGATCCTCTGTCCCTCAAGGTGTGTGGTGCCCCACCCACTCCCTTAATCCTGACATCAAGGAGGTTGAGATTTCTGGTCTGTTGAGGCTTCCAAGTCAACTTGTGACCAGGTGTGACCCTTCCCTAATGTGTAACAGAAGAGGAAACAAAACCACTATAAATGAAGAAGCAACAAATAACAAGCCCAAAATATAGCTTATTTAAGAATGGGAAATCTGACCATCCATCAGATTTAACACATAATTTATCCTGATCTGGAAGGTTCAATTAGCACTTCTGGTTCAGGCCTATATATCAGGTTTATTAGGCGGGTACTGTCCTGGTGTAATCCCAGTTACCTTTTGGGATGATTTTGGTCTCAGTTATGCTGCGCTCCTGCTTGGGTCCCCCTTTGGTGCACTGTGGGTTCTACTAGGCTGGCTGGGTGCTGGATTGCTGCCCTGTTCGCTGGAGCTGGGCACTGGCGGTGGGGGAGGGGAGATTGCAGATGCTGCTCTAGTTCTCTCGCTGGTTCACGTGTTCTTCTACCTTGTGATCTGCTCCTCTGTTGTTCATTGCCATTCTCCCTTTACATTTCTTGAGTTTGCAGAGAGCTCCATTATGAGTGGAAAATCCCCTCACCTGGCTTTTCCTATGGCTCAAGCTGAGCCTGGTGGTTGTGGTCCCTGGGCTGCTGCACTCCCGCGGACCTGGCATTGCTGATTCTGGAGCCACTTCTGCCAGCCTATGTGGGCTCTGGATCTCTCCTACTTCTCCACTGCCACTTCAATTTCTTATACACCTCACTTTTTAGTGTGTATTTTGCTGTTTTTTTTTTCTTCTTTTTCCTCCCTAGGCTGCTTTGGCGTGGTTCCTATGCTGCCAACTTAACCAGAAGTCCCCCATAGAAAGATTCTTGATCAGATAAGTGATTAGTTTTTCCACCTCAATATATTTTTCCACTTAAAAAAATAACTGATTGAAAGGCTGCTTCAAGAGCTAACATAAGAGGAATCTCCCATGCCTTTCACATAGTTTCCCCCACCAAGGTAACATCCTGCATGCCTGTAGAACAGTATCATAAAATCCTTCAATATCTATATTGAGATTTTTTAAATTTGTTTTTGCTAGACAAATGCTTTGCACATGCTATTGTGAAGCTCTATATTACATTTCCAAGCATGGTATTTTCTGCTATCAGTTACCATCCTCCCACTTTCCCTGTTCTACTAGTTATCTTGCCCTTCAGCAGGATCCCAGCTGTGTCTGCACATGCGCATGAGCTCTAGAGCCTCAGAATTTTAATCACCTGTGTTCTCTAGAAACAAGGTCAGACATGTGCTTCTCCATGAAAATGCAGACATCTGCTGGCAGCTGTTCTTTAACACTCTGCAGATAATGCTTAGGTTATCAGAGCTGCCAGGCGTAATAGACATAGCCTGCTGCTGATGGATTCAGCAATTAAAACTGTGAGCCAGACTGTAAGGTCACATTTCCTTTGTTCTTTGGATTCTATGCTGCCATATTTTACATCTATATGAAAGCATACCTGTGAAAGTAATAAAATTTTACCAATGCATAAATGACATAATGCAGAAATTTCAGATAAGAATATCAAAGAATTGTGTAATTTCACTGGTGATGTGAAAGCTAGCATGAAATGGTAGCTGAGATTTCTTTTAGTTTAATGGGAGCCCCACTTAAGGTCTTCAAGTGGACAAGTCCATGTTTTGTTCAAATACAAACTTCTGCAAAGATGTGGTTACTGTTGTATTTTTACCTGAAAACTCAATGTTTGTAGAATTGTGTCTTTTTGAAGTTGGAAAATAATGCCATACACATGCTTATTAGTTGGGAGCACTGGTCTTGGTACTAGTTCTGACAGTATGCCTGAAGAGGAATAAAGTACTATTAAGACAAACATACTCTGTGTGGTTCATTTTAGAGAAAGAAAACACTTTATAAAATATTCTAGGTAAAGCCAAGGATATAAAAAACTTCATTAAAGAAAAAATATGATACAGTGGTTGTAGATTTATGCCCCTAGCATCTTCAGACTTTATATTTATTTCAATGGGGAAATTAGTCATGAATTATGCACATTTGGATTCATTCAGCGTCTCAGTAATTTATCATTTATGCAAAACCCATCCCTCTATACTGGACTTAGTCTGTCCTTTGCCCGTGACTGGAGTCAAATGAGCAATTGAGATAAGAATTTCAAATTTCTTTTTTTTTTAGTAATTTACAAATACAATTTTAAGGTGAATTGCTTGATATATAATCATACATTTGTCAAAGAAACTCTCATGCTTAAGGCTTTGCCTTTATTGCTGACCTACTATGTATGGGTAATACTTTACATGTTAGTTCTATTTTAATTTGGTTCTGATAGAAACTTTGAGCTAATCATCACCCTGAACTTGTAAGAGAGACTTCCAAGAATCATGGTAGGGGTCAAAGGCCTCCTTGGAAGGTGGCATCCCAGGATTGAGATGTGAACCAGATTGTTTTGTCTGGAGTCCATGGATTCTTGAAACATAGGGACTCAATACTCTCAAAATTATAAATAAAGATTTGTACGGCCTTTCTATTCATTTTTTAATGGGGGAAAGTCCATGATTCTTATCATATCTTTATCCCTGTGATCTTCCAGTGCAATGCACCTGAGAGTCACATTAAAATCCCCCACTGACCCTCAGAGTCTCCTTAGCTTTGCCTATGTACCAACCACAGTAGTCAGCATTGAAGGCTATAACAAAACAAAACAAAACAAAAACAAAAACAGAAAAACTTCACAGCAGACCACAGCTCTGGAAATGGGTGTATTTGTGCCCAACATTTTCTCTTAGTAAGTGGGGGTGGGGATGGGAGTGAGATAAAAACAATTATCCCAGGAGGAAAACCAAGATGACCCTCATAGCACTTTTGCTCACTTGGCTTTTTGCTGTCCTCAGCCCAGGACTAGACTTCTAAGCAAATGTGCAGGACTACTCAACTAAAGTCCATTGCAGTTGCCATAGTTTCTCCCTGGCTTCCCTCCATCATTTCTCACTGTGCTGCCTTTAGAAGAGGTGTGTTCACATTATCTCTCCCTGCAAGTGATTGAGAGCAGGAGCCATGCTCTATTTACATTAGACTCCAAGAATGCCAGATAATGTGAGAGAGGAGAAAATCCCCTCAGCTTCTAACCATGCATCCAGTTCTCCAAGGCCTTCTGACTTCTTATAGAACTCTTTCCTCCAGATTAAAATACCTTCATGGAAGTAGTGGGGAAGCTCCCAAGGCTCAAAAGACTTACAAGAAATTTACAAGACATACAATTCCCTGAGATGATATAAGTGGTATACAGTTGCTGGAAGAGATTATTTGGTACAGCTGCCTGTAAATTGTTCAGGGAACTTCCGTATTGTGCCTTTTGTGAGTTGTCACCCATGCTGGGGTGGACTTGTAGCTGCCCTAGTTCTGTATATGACCCTCACCAGTATTTCTGTATGTGACCTTCACCAGTACCTCTGTACAAGACCCTCACCAGTACCTCTGAACGTGACCCTCACCAGTCCTTCTGGACATGACCCTCACCATTACATCTGTATGTAACCCTTATCAGTACCTCTGGATGTGGCCCTCACCAGTACCTCTGGATGTGACCCTCACTGGTACTTCTGGATGTGACGCCCATCAGCACCTCTGGACATGACCCCCACCAGTACCTCTGTGCGTGAGCCCCATGAGTACCTCTGGATGTGACCTTCACCAGTACCTCTGTATGAGACCCCCACAAGTACTTCTGTGCGTGACCCCCACCAGTACCTCTGTATGAGACCCCCACAAGTACTTCTGTGCGTGACCCCCACCAGTACCTCTGGATGTGATCCTCACCAGTACCTCTGTACATGACCCCATCAGTACCTCTGGATGTGACCTCACCAGTACCTCTATACATGACTCTCACCAGTACCTCTGTATGTGACCCCAACCAGTACCTCGGTATGTGACCCTCACCAGTACCTCTGTATGTAACCCTCACCAGTACCTCTATACATGACTCTCACCAGTACCTCTGTATGTGACCCCAACCAGTACCTCGGTATGTGACCCTCACCAGTACCTCTGTATGTAACCCTCACCAGTACCTCTATACATGACTCTCACCAGTACCTCTGTATGTGACCCCAACCAGTACCTCAGTATGTGACCCTCAGCAGTACCTCTGTATGTAACCCTCACCAGTACCTCTATACATGACCCTCACCAGTACCTCTGTATGTAACCCTCACCAGTACCTCTGGACATGGCCCTCACCAATACCTCTGGATGTGACCCTCACCAGTACATCTGTGCGTGGCCCCCACCAGTACCTCTGTGTATGACTCCCACCAGTACCTCTGGACGTGACCCTCACCAGTACCTCTGGACATGACCCCCACCAGTACCTCTGGAAGTGACCCTCCCCAGTACTTCTGGACGTGACCCTCCCCAGTACTTCTGGACGTGACCCTCCCCAGTACCTCTGGATGTGACCCCCACCAGTACCTCTGTATGTGACCCTCCCCAGTATCTCTGGACGTGACCCTCCCCAGTACCTCTGGATGTGACCCTCCCCAGTACCTCTGGACGTGACCCTCCCCAGTACTTCTGGACGTGACCCTCCCCAGTACCTCTGGATGTGACCCCCACCAGTTCCTCTGTATGTGACCCTCCCCAGTATCTCTGGACGTGACCCTCCCCAGTACCTCTGGATGTGACCCTCCCCAGTACCTCTGGACGTGACCCTCCCCAGTACTTCTGGACGTGACCCTCCCCAGTACCTCTGGATGTGACCCCCACCAGTACCTCTGTATGTGGCCCTCACCAGTACTTCTGGACGTGACCCTCACCAATACTTCTGGATGTGATCCTCACCAGTACCTCTGAATGTGATCCTCACCAGTACCTCTGAATGTGATCCTCACCAGTACCTCTGAATGTGATCCTCACCAGTACCTCTGGATGTGACCCCCACCAGTACCTCTGAATGTGATCCTCACCAGTACCTCTGGATGTGACCCCCACCAGTACCTCTGAATGTGATCCTCACCAGTACCTCTGTACATGACTCTCACTAGTACCTTTGGACGTGGCCCTCACCAGTACCTCTGGACGTGACCCTTACCAGTACTTCTGGAAGTGACGCCCACCAGTACCTCTGTACGTGACCCCCACCAGTACCTCTGTACGTGATCCCCACCAGTACCTCTGTATGTGACTCCCAGCAGTATTTCTTTTTGGTTTTTCAAAGTCTCACTTTAGCCCAGGCTGACCTGGAACTTGCTATGTAGTCTCAGGGTGATCTTGAACTCATGGTGATCCTTCTGCCTCTGCCTTCCAAGTGCTGGGATTAAAGGCATGTGCCAGCACACCTGGCTTCATTTCTAAAATTTCTTATGGATCCTCCATGTGTGTGTCTATGAATATATATGTGTATGTGTTTGTATGTATGTGCACTACTGCTGTGTTTGAATGTAAAATGCACCCACAGACTCATGTGTTTGAATATTTGACACTGAGCAAGTGGTACTGTTTGGGAAAATTGGAACCTTTGGGAAGTGGAGCCTTGCTAGAGAAAGTCTGTCACTGAGGGGCTGGCCTTGAGGTTTTATAGCCAAGTCCCACTTCCTGTTTGCCCTCTACTTCCTGCTGATGGCTGTAATGTCACCATCTGTGTCATGCCCTGATTGCTATTCCTTCCCCACCGTGATGGAATGTAGTCTTCAGGGTCTGTAGGCTGAATTAAACCCTTTCCTTCCTTAATTTGCTTCCAGTCAGGTCTTTGTTCACAGCAATGTGAAAGTAACTAGCAAAACTACCATTCTCTAGCATCTCCATCTTCCTTTTTTTTCAGGTTCCAAGCAACAGATGTGTGTGGGGGGTATGATTCTTAAACAAGAAAACAGGTAGGAAGTATCCACTATCTTTCTTTATTCACTAAACTGTGCAGGAATCACTGATTTGGGAGGAATGTAAATGATATTACCTTACATTGATCTATTATAAACAAACTTTAAGCTGTTTCCCAGGATGCCTACATCTTGGTGTTTATATCTTTATATAAATCCCCTATGGTTGTGCTTGTGACTTTCTTTCTTATAGACTATGCAACGGTGAGGGGATGTAATGATTGCTACATTACATGAGCATACATCTTGCTAGCAGACTTGCATAGAGCCCTTCTCTTCCTGCTGCTGGCTTTGAAGATGCAAGCTGCAATGAATCCTCTAGCCACAAAGAAACAAATCCGTTCAACAGGCTACAGGAGACTGGAAGTTTGATACCTTGATTATAGCCTGTGAGACCCCCCAACCAGAGAACCGACCTAAGCCATGACTAGGCTTCTGACCCACAAGCACTGTAAGACAATAACTGTGTGCTGTCTTCTGTACTATTGTGGCAATTTGTAACACATCGTAGTTAATACTCGTTTGCAACTGGCATGAAAATGCTATATATAGGCTGAAGAGATTGTTCAGCAGGTAAGATGTTTGCCTATAAAGCCTAACAACCTGGGTACAATTCCCCAGTACCCATGTAAAGCCAGATGCACAAAGTGGTACAAGCATCTGGAGTTCATTTGTAGCCTCAAGAGGCCTTGGTGCACCCAGCTCATTCTCAATCTCTTTTTCTCTCTCTGTCTCTCATAGCAAATAAATAAATGAAAAAAATTTTTAAAAAGAATGTTGTACACATATCATCCTCAATCCAGTGATAGACAGTGCTTATTCTGGGGTCATGATTTTGCAGGTGTCCTGTGGCAGGGTCAAGTTAGGCTGGATGCAAATGAGTTCAAATGGGTACAGGTTATATTCAGGTATGTTCCACATACATTACCCTTAGGGTATAAGCCAAAAGGCAACAGGTTTTCATAGTTACTCACTCAAGAATCAAGCCAAAATGTAGGAACACATGTAAGGCCTATGTTACATCTACTAAAACTTCGTCAGGCAAATTCTGCCGCATGGATAAACCAAATGACAGTGGGAAATGAAGACTTGCTGATAAATTGTCTAAAATATCGAAATCAGTGTAGCCTCTGGCTTCTAGCCATGTCATTTTGTCTGAAGTGTCTCGTGCATACCAGCCCATTCTGTTCTCCCAGAAGTCTTATGAGGAAGGCACAGAACAACCTTTGTTGCTCTGAATACCCTTCTCTTGGGCTTTGTACTGGCCACTGGCTATATCTGTAATGGGTTTCCCTGATAACTCCTGACATACAGTGCCCAGAAAACTGACAATCCTATCTTGGTGTTCAATGCTGAGTTCCCAGTGGAGACTCACTCTTCCTAGATGCCTCCCTTGGCTTGTACTCTTTCACTGTAGCTCATTGAGCCCTGCATCCCTCTCTGTGGTATCACTTAACTCTCTGCATCATAGTCACCTGTCTTCCCACTAGACAGTGGGCGGTGGGTTCACTGGAGGCAGGAGCTATGCTCTCCTGCTATCATTATGTCACCATAATCCAGAGTGCAGTGCACTATGCTACATATATGGTTTGCTTTCTGATTACCCAACTCATGCTTTCTGTCTAAGGTCTCATAAGACACAAACACTATCATTTCTCTGTGAGTGATGCCTTTCTCGAGTGCTTTTATCCCATTGGTTTCTTCACCTTGCATGATCCCTCTCCACTATTGTGTTAAATCTGGATAATTCTTAAGAGCCAGTGGGACCAACTGACAATTTATAAATAATTTATGAAGTCACTTTGGATGAAGAATAACAGAATCTTTCATGCTGAGATGAAAGTTCAGTTAGCCAAATCCCATTATTTTTTTTTGGGGGGGGGGGTAGAACCATGGCCTTAGAACAGATTATGAAGGTAATTGAATGTCATATTCAGAAATTTAGATTTTAATCTGAGAACAATAGTTCACCACTATTGTTTTATGTGGCAATAAGTGAGAGCAAGTAACTTCTAGAAAGATCCAAATGGATGAACAAAGAGTGAATAAGGATTATCAGTAAGAAGCTGTTGTCCAGCTTAGAAATCAGCTTAGCTGAGTGATGGTGGGAAGGACTGATACAGACTCCAGCAGTAATGGAGCATAGTTCTTTGAGCCTGGCAACTCTGCAAACGGCTTGTCACCCCTGCCTGCCTTAGATATTTTTGGTTCTATAACAAACAGTTCAGAAACTGGTGACCTAAGACCCACTCACACAGGCAACACAAATAGACTTGGAGGTAAGCTGTGCATGCCTAGACAAGCTCTGTAACCTCCGTGAACCTCATATTTGCACAATAAAGAAATGGAAGCTTCCCTCAAAACCAAATGAGACAGATGTGTAAATACAATCAGTGAGTGGTGACCATATTTAAAACATTCTGAAGCACCCTGCCAAGCTGCTACATAACACACACACACACACACACACACACACACACTTGGATCTGTTGCAAATCTACTCATCCTTTGGGGGTCAGCAGAAACGACCACCTGTCTCCGACAACACCCTGGAGATGGTTCCAATCTCACTGCTGTAATATCATCTGTACTGCGCATATGCTACCTGGTTAGTTTTGCACACAGAATTTATCCTCTCTTCACCTCCAAGTGACACTACTCTCCTGCAATTTTCCCTTTATTACTCTATTTCCCCATGCCCTGTCCCCACACATCTAGGCATCCATTCCAGTGTGTTTACTTTTATATCACTTTGTTCATATGTATACCTACTTATAGTGTCCTGTTGTTTTGTGAACAATTGTTGCTAATTTGCATAAGTGAAGTTATGTGCTGAGCTTCACTCATTCATTCATTGTTCAGCTCCATCCCTATTGCTCTGCTATGCATCTAATCCATTGTGCTCACTGCTGTGTACTATCTGGTGCTGGGTGTCCCCTTACATTTTTCTTATTCATTGTTTGAATGGCAGACTCAGGCTGGCTTCAACTCCCCCCTCACAAACAACACTGCAATGAAGATCTTCAAATATGTCCTCTTACAGCAGTTCTCACTTGGGGTTATGTTTAGTTGGCACAACTAGGAGACAGCGCTCCCAGCTTCTGGAAGCTAGATCCTCAGGGTAACACCCAACATTGTGCATTGTGCAGGATATCCTTCCAAATTTACAGTTATTTCTTCCCAGGCGTCAGGATGGAAAACTCTGCTTTATGGACATGGATGAGGATTTGCCAGGAGCAGGTGTGCTGGGTTAGTGCATGTGTGGTCCTGGCTTGAATCGGCAATAGCAGACTGCTATGTTCTTGTCACAGTCCGTGAGGCTTTAGTTGCCCACCCCTGTGTAAATGCCTGGCTCATATAGCATTTTCATTTTTGCCATCTCATGTGTATAAAATGAGACTCATTGTTTTAATTCATATTTCTCTGATTACTAAAGAGTTGACTGTCTTTTCATTATGGTGTAATGATTACTTCTCAGGAGGCCCAAATAACACACAGTAGAAAAGGTTGATGCCTGTCATTTTGCCTTTTCTCCAAGTTTCAATCAATCATTTGGTCTCTTGGAGCATCTTACCAAAAAATCCAGAATAGAAATAGTAACTTTCTGACTCGTTGTCATTCCATTATTATAGCATCATCACAAATGAGATAATGAAGTCAAGCCTTGCCCATCACATGTTGAGCACCAAATAAAGGTGTGTATTATGATGACCATGTGATAGTTTTCTTATTAAATTCTAGAGATTTAAGTAGTTGCATAGAAAAGTGCTTGATACAGCATTAATGAGTAAAAAGCCAGCAGCTGAAGGGAGGGAGCCTATAACCTGGCTCACCTCAGAGCTGGTGTTTCATTGTCTCCATAGATCCTGTAAATCTTAGGGAAGTCAAATTCAAGGCCACAAGAGACCACTCTGTTCTACTTCTTGTCTGATGATAAACAGTTACAAAGACAAAACAGTGTGTATTATTATTATTATTTTGATGTAGGGTCTCGCTCTAGCCCAGGCTGACCTTGAATTCATTATGTAGTCTCAGGCTGGCCTCATACTCATAGCAATCCTCCTACCTCCACCACTTGCATGCTGGGATTAAAGGCATGTGCCACCATGCCTAGCAAGAGTGTGCATTTTAAGGACACATTCTGTTCATTAAATACCTGGCGACTTCTAGGCATTTCACATACAAATATGCCATTCAGTCCTCACGATTGCCCAACAAGCTAGTTAATGATTGCCCAACAAGCTAGTTAATTTTTCATCATTTCACCAAGACCTGGTGTAATTTTCCCAAGCCTCTTCTTCAAAGCTTTGAACTTGGGGCTCTGATTCTACTTGGCTCCACTCCCTGTGACCTTAAACTCATGCTGGTTCTCAGAGAAGCTATAATCTGGATAAGCATGGATGGGAAAAGCCACTATCTTATTCAAATGTATTGGAAGTTTTATTATGTATTGGATGCATCCAACTGTATGCAGGGGTCAGAACTCCCAGGAAATCTGCACCCTGATGCAAGCATGTGAGGCTGTGTGCATGCTGTGAGAGGAACTTCTCTAGTGCCTCCACGAAAACAAGCCATGAAACACCGTGCTCCCATTGGCTGTGGGTTAGCTCAGCCATGAGATGATCTGCAAGCTTGGTCTTGAGTCAACTCAGATTCAATGCCATTGCTGTGAGCAGTTTAAAAAGAGGTATGAATACTGTATGTGGCCCCAGTTTCGGGTTCCTTTCTGCACAATTAGGTTTGTGATATGCCTATGTAATTCTGATAGTCTGAAAGAAATACCCTTTATTTGTGATCCACAGAAATTGACTTCAGGAAATGCTCATTCTTGGTCCTACAAAAATCAGTTCTTTTTTTAACAAGCTTATTTCCTGCCTAACAAGTATAATAAGCGAATTAATAAACATGAGCTCAGTTTGGCCATTTTTCCTAAAGTGAGTAGGGCAGTCAGCATTTGACTTAGAGAGGACAAGGAGAGGTTCATTACTGGTGCCAAGTGAAGTCACCTTCCTTTGTACTTGGTTCTTTGTGACACTCCTCTTATTTAAAGGCAAAATGCTCAGATCTGACACCTGGGAAGTTGAGAACTTGGCAACAATACCAAAAGAAAACTGGATACTTAATTACTTTCTTTTTTTTATTAGTTAGTTTTGTAATCAGCAAATACAGTCAGTTTGGTACCATTATTAGGCTCATCCGTGACCTACCCCCTCCCCTTGGCCCCTCCTTGTTGAGGTATACGGGTCATGCATTGTGGAGTTAGCCCACAGTTATGGGTAAGATAAATGTCTCTGCATATCATGACCCAACATGTGGCTCTGACATTCTTTCTGCCCCCTCTTCTGCAAAATTTCCCTGAGCCATGTTGGGTTCAATTTTGGTCTGCTTCAGTGATGAGGTGTTGGGGGCCTCTGAGGCTCTGGCTCTCTGATTTGGTAGGAGTTGATTTTTCTCTGTGCTGATCTCCTTCCCCCTTGTGCTGGTATCCGGTTCATCAGGAAAACAGCCCCCTTGCTTGTTGCACCAATTGTTCTTAGTTTCAGCCGGGGCCCTTTTGAGGTATGATGGGGTGGCTCTCTCCTTAGGATCTCCCCATAACTTGCACAAGGAGTGTAAACCCTAGAATAATGAATTGACACCCTGAATATTGTGTCATTGTGCTTTTATTTGATAGCTATAAAATGCACTGACATATTTCACTGCAAATGACTTCTTAAACCATTAACCATAACCTAATAAAGAGACATTTTGAAAGAATAAAATGAGAAAGTTTTTTTTATAGTGTGAAAACATTTATGGGTGGATATAAAAATGTAGTTCAGGTAATTTGACTGGCCTGCTCCCACATAACCACATCTACAAGACAAGCTCCAGCACTCTGACAACTGCTCTGAGGTAGGCAGGGCCACCACAGGGTGTGTGAAGTCTCATGGTTTCTCAGAGGGGCCCTGATGATTAAATTTATAATGACAAATTTCAGGGTTGCATATGAGATAAAGTAATTGGCTTACACAGATTTGGAATACTGGGTGGAGGGGAGGTACTGACATGTCTGTACGTTTATTGTCTAATTGGTACTGGTAAAAACATCCAGAAATTATCTCTTTGAACTCATTTTGTGAAATGTACTCCTGCTTACTTCATGTCTTTTATGACCAGGAAAAGGTAATGGTTCCGTGACCACACATACTGCCATGCTATCTGCCACCTGTCGTCATTGAGGCCACCATCAGTGCAGAGGATGGGAAGCAGGAAGTGTCCTGAGGGTCTGAGGAGAATGGCTTCCTGTGAGCATGCATGAGCAGTCCTCATGCAGCTCAGTGTTTTGTAGTGCTGGAAAGGCCCATTGGCCTTAAGGAGGAAGTATATATTGAAAGTTGTTGGTGGACATGGATGTAGCCACATCTGAAGGATTGCCTGGCTTATTGTGTAGAGTCTAGGAGATGGGTCAGGAGATGGTGAGTGGGATGGCTGCTCTGTGTGCCAGCATGGAGTGAAGTTGGATGGCGTCATGGTCAGAACATAGATGAGTATGAGCTAAAGCCCAGGTCCTGCTCAAAGGACTGCTGAGACCCATCATGATGATGTGCCAAACATAAGGGAGATGCATCCAGAAGCATCATGCCATCCTTGGACAACATAGGCTGCACAGCTCGTGTCCCCAAGGCTCCCTGAATGCTGGAGCTCCTGGAGGAACCTGGAGGGATTTCCTGTGCAGAAACTGGGAATCAGTGGTCTGAAAATGCTCCGAAGGGGAGAAACGGGATCTGGGAGCCATGTGGCCCTGGTTTAAATGCTTAGGGTGGCACTGTGCTATGGGCACAGAAGAAGGTATTCCCCCTGACTGGAACTTGTGCAGGATCTGATTCAGACCTGGTTGCTCCTCCAGGTCAGAACGTCCAAAAGCATGGCAGACACCTGAGGCCCAGGTGTAGAGATGAGAATGGCTGCAAGAAGCCTGTGTGCTGGGTCTAGCTGGAGAATCCTGGAGGGGCTGGGATGGGCTGGGTGACCTTTCAGTCTGCTCAGCCTGGCTTGAGATGTGTTGGTACTATTCCCCAGTGACTCCATGCTATGGCTTCATGTGTGTGCTTGGAACTTTCTGCGTCTAGGCAGTGCTTTCTCATATTGAGTATTCTTAATGTCAAATTTGTACCACTCTTTTCCTTGAAATGACCAGCTATCTTCTACAAACTTTAGTTCATATTGCTACAGCAAGCTTGTTTAGTCAAGGGTCAGACAACAGTTTCAGCTTTGTGGTATGTGTGGCTCCTCTTGAAATGCTCCAGCCTGACAGTGTATGGTGGAAGCAGCCATCAGCAACATGCAAATAAACATGTACACTGCACTCCAGGCTGGCTTCAGTTCTTGGGTCACACTTTGCTTTCCCACCTCAGAATCTAGAATCTCATTGCAATGACTTTCATTTTTGAATGTGAGTCACAGAAAACTACATTTAACCTCACAGCCTCTACAATTGAAATAACAACTTATAAAGTCCACTTTCTGCTCTGCGTACCTTTGATATAATCTGATCTATTCTGTTCATCTTGTTCTAAAAGTGTACTGGTTCTAGATCACTGCTTTGATTTCATGACTCATTAAAGGTTGCAACCCATAATTTGAAAGATAGTGTCCACACTGTTCAGCCAAGGAGGGGCACATAGCAGTCAGCACATTTAATTCCTGTGTGCCCCTGGGGCCCTATGCCATCATTAGCTAAGAATCTGAGTTCACTTCCTTACAGAAGGAGTGATTTAATTCATCACAAAAAGAAGAGCCAGGCGTGGTGGTGCACAACTTTCATCCTAGCACTTGGAAGGCTGAGGCAGGAGGATTCCTGTGTTAGAGACCAACCTGGGACTACAGAGTTTCAGGTCAGCCTGGACTAAAGTGAGACTCTGCCTTGAAAAACCAAACAAAAATTCTTAGTTTTTAATATGCACAGCATTAATTCAATTCCAGGGTTTCTTCTTGAGCCAACCACTGAGTGGAGCCTGGGTCAGTATGCTGACATCTCTTATTAAGGGAACACAGCTTTGTTGCATAGCTGAGCCATTCTGGTTGCATTCGCTGTCAGGAAAGACTTCCCTTCCATGTATCAACACTGGCCACATAGTATGTTTATGCATATTAGAAACAACTTATTCACCATTTCAGGTGGCCTATGTGTCCTGAGATGCAGGAAGGCCTAGTCATCTGGAGTAGTGATGTCCATGTTTGAAAGTGGTCATCTGAGATGGTAATCATAACACAGTAGCATTGCCAGGGTGGCCTAAACAACAGAAATGTATCGCTTCAAATTCTGGAACCTAGAAATCTGTCTCCAAGGTTGATTCCTTCTGAGACCCATGAGAACCTGCTCCAGCCGTACCTTGTGTTTTGCTGGAAATCTTCCCCAGCAACTCTGCCTTTATCTTCCCCTAGTGTCTCCCACTGTGGGTGTCTGCAATTTTTTCCTTTTCATAGGGGCATTAGTCATATTGGATTAGGGACCCACCTTCTTCCAGCCTGACTTCTTCTTAGCCATGAATTCATTTCCAAATAAGGTCTCTTTTTGGTCCAGCATATGAATTTTGGCAGAATACAACTCAACCTACACAGAGCTGAAAGGAACCGGCTTGACCTGTTCTGAGCTGCAGCAGAGGGACATGATCCTCTATGAAACTTAGGGCAACCGCCCCAGGAGGTACTGGGGTTTTTGGCTGCCTGCCCAGTACTTAGTCAACATGCCCTCACTTTGGCCAATGAACCCTTTCAGAGTCCAGGAAATCCAAATAGACCCCAATCTCCCAACCTCCATTGCAGCTAGAGGCGGCTGGTTACCTACTTCTGGCCAAAGATCTGTAAGGAGAAGTCAGTTGGTTGTCTTTGGGAGATTTTCTTCCTAGGAGAGAGAAAGAGACCAAGTGAGCTCTCAGAAGTCAGCTGCTTGTCTCTGAGAGAATTTCTCCCCAGGTAGAGAGAGGGAGGCCTGTCAGGAGCGATATTTTCTGTCCGAGGAATATTGGTGCTTGAGATGGTGATGCCTGATGCTGCTTCAGTTATTCTGCCACCATTACAGAAAGGCCAACAAAAGAATTGCAGAGCCTCACAGCCCACATAGTCCCCAAGTCCCTTGGGCCAAATAAGTAAAAGCCTTCCTCTCCATGGTGTGAGTGTTGCTGTGAGAGGAATTGAGTTGTCTATATTATCTGAGAATTTTTGGCTAGGTATTGCTAATTACAGCCCTCAGCATACCAACTGATTTTCTGTAAAATGTGTTTTATATATATTATGGAAATGTTGAATATTATAATTTATCTTATAGCAATATGGCTCTTTAGGAAGCTCTGTTATTCTTACTGTTTCCCAAATGTTTTATTTATTTATTTGCAAGCAGAAAGATAGAGATAGACACACATCCAGAGAGAGAGAGAGAGAGAGAGAGAGAGAGAGAGAGAGGGCAAGCATGGGCACACTAGGGCCTCTAGCTACTGCAAAATCCAGATGCATACACCACTTTGTGCATCTGCATGGGTACTGGGGAAGTGAACCTAGTTGTTAAGCTTTGCAGGCAAGCATCTTATGTGTTGAGCCATTTCTCCAGTCCTCCCAAAAGTTTTTTAAAAGAAATATATTTTATTTATTTATTTGAGAGAGAGAAAGAGGGAGGAAGGGAGGGAGGGAGAGAGAGAGAGAGAGAGAATGGGTGTGGTACCAGGGCCTCCAGCCACTGCAAACAAACTCCAGATGCATGTGCCCCCTTGTGCATCTGGCTTACATGGGTCCTGGAGAATTGAACCGGGGTCCTTTGGCTTTGCAGGCAAATGCCTTAACTGCTAAGCCATCTCTTCAGCTCCCTCCCAAATGTTTCTAACTGTGAACATCTCTCTCTCTGTCTCTCACCATCTATTGATGCAATGACCCTGCCACTTTTTGTACAGATTTACTTGTTGGGACACTTTTTAGAAAATACCAAGGGTATTGTATTAGATATACTCATGTGTTTCTTTTTAAAATAATAATTTATTATTATTATTTATTTATTACAGAGAGTAAGAGGCAGATCGAGAGAGAGAGAGAGAGAGAGAGAGAATGAGAATGGGTGCACCAGGGCTTCCAGCCACTGCAAATGAACTCTAGACACATGCACCACCTTGTGCATCTGGCTTACATGGGTACTGGGGAATAGAACCTGGGTCCTTAGGCTTTGTAGGCAAGTTCCTGAGCTGCTAAGTCATTTCTCCAGCCCCATGGAGTATTTCTTTGAAGCTGAGTGTTTTAGACTTTGTGTGTGTGTATGGGGGAGACATACATGTATATATGCATAGTCACATGTATATGTGAGTTTGTGTGCACACGTGTGGAGACTAGAGGTCGACTTTGAATATCTTCCTCAATTGCTTTTACACATTGTTTCTGTATATTTTATTTATTTATTTGAGAAAGAGAAAGAGAGAGAGAGAGAGTATGTGTGTGTGTGTGTGTGTCAATATGGGTATTCTAGGGCTTCCTGCCACTACAAACTAACTCCAGACTCATGTGCCATTTAATGCATCAGACTTAAAGTGGGTGCTAGGCAATCAAATCTAGGCCAGCAGATTTTGCAAGCAAGTGCCTTTAATCACTAAACCATCTCCCAGCCCCCATCTTGGTTTTTTTTTTTTTTTTTTTTTTTTTTGAGATAGTCTCTCACTGAAACCATTGAGAGGGAGTCAGCTAGCTTTGTTAACCAGTTTAGGGAAAGGCTTACAAGAAAATTAAGCATCTGCTCCAGTTCCATCCAATCAGCTCTCTCTCTTTCCTTCTCTCTCACCTTACCCTGGTATGTGTGTGGACACCTGCTTTGAACCCAGGCCAATTAGCTCTTCCACTGTACCCAGATGTGGCAACATTTTCTGGAGACAGTTTCATCACCCCAAATAAATAGAGACACCCTCTCTATCCTTTTTCAGCTGCTCATCTCTCCATGCCTGAGTCTCTCAGGAGTCCCAACACTGGTAAGAACATGTCTTCCCCACTGTGGTGGTCAAAGTAAGAAGGGATATTCTTTTTCTATTGTTTTTATTAATTATGTACATACTCAGTGTATAAACAGCACATGTTGGAACCATACTTCCATTCTTACCCTCATCCCTGTCCTCTTTTTCTTTTCTTTTTCTTTCTTTCTTTTTTTTTTTTTTTTTTTGGTAATTTCGAGGTAGTGGTTCACTCTAGCTCAGGCTGACCTGGAATTTACTATGTAGTCTCAGGGTAGCCTCCAACTCATGGCGATCCTCCTACTTCTGCCTCCTGAGTGCATGTGCCACCACACCAAGCTCCTGTCCTCTTTTTCCATTTTTATGGCCTTTTAATTCCTTTAAAATGCAGCCTTAAAAAAAATCCCTTTTCACAATATTTTTCCAGGCTCATGCTGAACAACTACATGGGTTCTCAGACCACGTGGATATTCCATTTCCCTTTCCTTGGTTGTAGACTCTCCCTTTCCCCCCTGACTTCCATGAATGAATATAGTAGTTTATAATCTATCTTTCTTAGTTTGTTTACTCCAATTCTTTGTTAATCTCCTAAACAAACCTATCACAACCACTGAGATTGAAAGGGTAATCAAAAACCTCCCTAAAAAGAAGAGTCCAGGACCAGATGGCTTCTCAGCTGAATTCTATCAAACCTTCATGGAAGAACTGAAACCAATTTTTCTCAAACTGTGTCACACAATTGGAGAACAGGGAAAATTCCTCAACTGCTTTTATGAAGCTAGTATCACCCTCATACCAAAACCAGGCAGAGATGCCACAAGAAAATAAAACTACAGGCCTATTTCCCTGATGAACTTAGATGCAAAGATCCTGAACAAAATCCTCGCAAACTGAATTCAACAACACATCAAAAGCATTATCCATCTGGATCAGGTAGGCTTCATCCCAGGAACACAGGGATGGTTCAACATGCAGAAATCTGTCAATGTAATATACCACATAAATAAGCTTAAACACAAAAACCACATGATCATTTTGATAGTTATAGAAAAGGCCTTTGACAAAATACAACATCACTTCATGATCAAAACGTTGGAGAGAATATGCATGGATGGTCTATATCTCAACATAATAAAGGCCCTAAAGCCCAAATAATACTTAATGGGGAGAGACTGAAGCAATTCCCATTGAGATCAGGAATAAGACAGGGGTGTCCACTCTCACCTCTGCTCTTCAACATAGTACTGGAAGTACTAGTTCAAGCAATAAGACAGGAGAAAGAAATAAAAGTGATACAAATTGGAAAGGAAGATGTTAAGTTATCCCTATTTGCAGATGACATGATTCTATACATAAATGACCTGAGAACCTCCATCTCAAAACTCTTAAAAGTGATTAACTCCTTCAACAAAGTAGCAGGATACAAAATCAATGCACAAAAATCAGTATCCTTTCTATATGCAAAAGACAAAGATACAGAGAAAGAAATAAGTGACATTGTCCCATTTTCAATAGCATCAAAAAAAAAAAAAAAAACCTTGGAATAACATTAACCAAGGAAGTGAAAGACCTATACAATGAAAACATAAAAACACTCAAGAAAGAAACTGAGGAGGACTTGAGAAAATGGAAAGTCTTCCCATGCTCCTGGATAGGTAGAATTAACATTGTGAAAATGACAATCTTACCAAAGGCAATATACAGATTTAATGCAATACCAATAAAAATCCCAACATCTTTCTTTACAGAGATAGAAAAGAATTATCCCAAAATTCATATGGAATGTCAGAAGGCCTCAGATATCCAAGCATATTTGCAGCAAAAGAAACACCTCTGGAGGCATTGCCATATCTGATCTAAAGCTATACTACAAAGCCATAGTAATGAAAACAACATGGTACTGGCATAAAAACAGTATTATAGACCAATGGAACAGAATCTAGGACACGGACTTTGGGTCAAGTAACTATAGCTACTTGATATTTGACAAAGGCCCTAACAATGTAGACTGGAAAAAAGACAACATCTTCAACAAATAGTGCTGGACAAACTGCATAACCATATGCAGAAAAGTGAAACTCAATCCACACATTTTGCCATGCACAAAAATCAAGTCCACATGGATCAAAGATCTCAAAATAAGACCGGAAACTCCTTGTTAAAAACAGATAAGAACTCAGGGCTTGGAGTTTAAGTTCTTCCCCTAAGCCCCCAAGACCCCACTATACCATGACTTACTGATTTTGGCAAGCCCAGCAAGTCTTGGGGATCCTCCTGTTTCCACTTCCCCAGTGCTGAGATTATAGGTCCATGATACCACATCAGGCTTTGTTTGGTGTGGGTGCTGGGGGTCTGAACTCTGGTCCTGATGCTTTTGCAACAAGCATTTTACCCACTGAGCCATCACTCTAGGCCCACTTCTGACTTGTTACCCATGCCTCGGCCATCTCTATAAACCACCACCTCTAGCACATCCTTCTTCCAGGAACAGGTGTGGGGAGCCCCCGGAGGGTCCCCAAGCGGGATTGTCTACTAGACCCAAAGACACTCACATGGAGAGCTCTCAATGCAAGACGCAAGAGGTTTATTGTACCGGTGCACCGGGGCTCGACACGAAGTCCTCACGCAGGAGAGGTGAAGAGCCCCGAGCAGCCGGGAGGTAGGAGTTTTAAAGGGAAAGATCATAAAACATGCGGAAATATCTCAAACATGTTTCAGCTCAGGGATTCTTCAGATGTCGTCAGGGTGTCGCCTCGGCTCAGGGATCGTGACCCCAGGCAGGGAGCTAGGGCCCCTGCGGTTAGGCATTGTTCAATTGTCTCTGAGCGGAGGCTTTCCAGAAATTGGGTAAGGGGGTTACGGTTGAGCAAACAGGGGTTGGGCAAACAAGCACAGGTGGGCAAACAAGCACAGATTTCTAAGGCAAAGGTCAGCATTTCAGTTAACTAGTTCCTTATCTGGGCCCGGGCGGCTAGTTGCAGAAAGTCACGTACTGCAGAAAGTCACGTATAACATGCTTTTCCTTCATAAAATGGCTGTCCTTATGTCTAGGTAAAGCAAGCAATTGTACAGAAGCCAAAGAAGCAGGTTAGTTGTATTTATTGGTAATCTTTCATTTCCCCCTTTTCTTTGTCATAATTCCAATCATGGAATTGTGGATTCATTATCTGCCTGGGCCAACTGCTGGTATTGTTGTCTAAGCACCATTATCTGCACAGCACTAATTCTTTCTCTAATAAAAGTGAGTAATCTGTTAAAAATACAAGGGCCGAAAGTGAGAAGCAAAAGTAATATTAAGAGAGGTCCGAGTAGGGTAGAGATCAGGGTGGTCACTCAAGGGGAACTGGAAAACCAAGACTCATACCATGACTGCTGTTGCTGTCTCTCTCTCTTACGTTGTTCTAAGCTTTCTCGTACCCGCTTCAGACTATCCTCAACTAAACCCGTCTTATCTGCATAAAAGCAGCATTCTTCCTTTAAGGCTGCACATAATTCCCCTTGCTGTAGAAACAGTAAATCTAGTCCCCTTCTATTTTGTAAAAAAACCTCTGATAAAGAGGAGACTGAGTCTTTTAAATTCTGCATGCCTGATTGTAATTTTTGTAAATCTTTGTCTATTGCTGCACTGAGGGTAGCATAATGCTGGTTAGAGGTGACTAAGGAAGCTATTCCTGTTCCTGCCCCCGCTGCCCCTAGTCCTACTACTAATGCCAAAGTTAAAGTAGTGATGGGCTCTCTCTTAAATCGGGGGGAGGTTGAATCAGTATTTCATATCTTCTGGAAATCATCTGAGTCTCTAACAGTAAGTCTGGGCAGCAAGCTTATTAGTATACAATAGTCTTTTTTGCTAGGAAAGTCTCTTTTTCTACATAAGTAGTGAGTCCTATAGAGCAAGCAAGATAGGTATCTAGTGGTGCAGAGATATATTTGAATGAGAGACTGGAGTTAACAGTGACAGTTTGGTTACAGATTTCAGAGAGGGAGCGGCTGCTAGTGGGAAAGGTAGCAATAAGAACATTAGTAGTAACTGTAACCAAACCTTAAGATGAGCCATTATGATTCAAGACAGTAACAGGAATACGGCGGAGACGCAACTTGAGGGGGTTATCAGTCTTTGTCAGCTGCCAGCAAGAGTCAGGTGAGGGAGCTGGTTTAACGTGAGAGGCGTGGATCCAGGCAGCGATTCCGTCCACTTTCACGGCCGTTGGTGTTGTCAGGAGTACAGTGAAGGGTCCCTTCCAGCGAGGTTTGAGGTTTGTGGGTCGATGCCGTCTCACGTAGACCGAGTCTCCAGGCTGGTACGGGTGTGGAACTGGGTCCTTAGCAGGCAGATAGGCTTTTTTCAGTTTAGGCCACAAGTCACTCTGGAGGAGGTGTAGCGCTTGCAGCCTGCTGTTCAAATCAGAGTTAGAGATTGTATCTGGCTCTCTCTGAGTCAGCAATGTGCTGAGTGGAGTTGGGACTCCAAAAAGTATCTCAAAGGGGGTAAGATTAAATCTATAGGGGGTATTGCGGACCCTGAAAAGGGCCCAGGGAAGGAGCATCGTCCAGTCTCCATGGACAATTTAGTAATGGTCTCTTTTAATGTTTTATTTATTTATTTTTTTACCTGTCCTGAGCTCTGGGGTCTATATGCACAATGTAATTTCCAATTAATCCCCAGTATCCTGGCCACCTCCTGACTTACCTGGGCAACAAAGGCTGGACCGTTGTCAGAGCCTATTACCTGTGGCATTCCATACCTGGGAATAATTTCCTCTAGAAGTTTTTTGGTCACCATAGCCGCAGTCTCCTTCTTAGTGGGATAGGCCTCTACCCATCCTGAAAAAGTATCTATAAAAACTAGAAGATATTTATTTCTATATCTGGCTGGTTTTAGTTCGGTAAAGTCTGTTTCCCAGAACAAGCCAGGACGGTCCCCTCTAAATCGCTTTCCCAAGTCTGTTGGGACTGTTTGTGCATTTACCTTTTGGCAGGGTACACACTGTTTTATGAGTTTTTCAGCCATCCTTAAGTCCAATTATGTAATAATCAGTCTTTTTAAGAGTCTCTATTATTTTCTGAGGGCAGTGGCTCAGCGAGGACAGTTTCTTTTTCAATCAAAGGGAACAGGGAAGCTCCCTGAGCTGCCTTTTTGGCTTCCTCATCTGCCATCCTGTTTCCCCAAGCTACAAAGGAATCTCCCTTCTGGTGCCCTGGGCAGTGGACTATAGCCAGCTTGGCCGGTCGGTGCAGAGCATCAAGCAAATCTAGGTCCAAAATGTGTCAACTTATGTATGTGTAACAGGAGGTTCTTTGCTTGCTGTCTGGGTAGGATCTGTTTCCCGGTTTAAAATCTCTTGTTTATTTTTGATTTCTTTGCCTGCAGAGGTCAGTAATCCTCTCTGCCGGTAGATGGCGCCATGTATGTGCGCGGTGGCAAAGGCATACCGGCTATCTGTATATATTGTAGCCTTTTTTCCTTCTGCCATATTTAAAGCTTGGGTTAAGGCAATAAGTTCAGCTTTTTGGGCAGATGTTCCCTCTGGCAATTTGTTAGTCCAGATCACTCTGCTCCCATCTACAATAGCTGCTCCCGCCATCCTCTTACCTTCAAGGAGGTAGCTGCTGCCGTCCGTAAACCAGGTCACCTGAGCATCTGGTAGGGGCTGGTCCATGAGGTCGGGTCTGACTCCGGTGGCCTCGGCCAGGACTTCCCCACAGTTATGTAGTACGGTGGGATCCGTGTCCGGCCAGAGGGTAGCGGGGTTCAACTGGGTGGGGGGAGCAAATCTGACCCGGTCTGAATTAAGGAGGAGACTCTGGTAGTGAGTGACCCTGGCATTGGAGAGCCAGCGGTCTGGGGGTTGGCGGATAACGCTCTCCAGAGCATGTGAAGCAATGATAGTAACAATCTGTCCCAAAGTCAATTTGTCTGCATCCTTTAGAAGTAGCGCTACAGCTGCAATGATCTTTAGGCAAGGGGGCCATCCCGCGGCTACAGGGTCTAATTTCTTAGACAAGTAGGCTACTGGTTTACTCCAAGGTCCCGTTCTTTGGGTAAGCACTCCCTTAGCAATGCCCTTCTGTTCATGCACGTACAGGTAAAAGGGCTTGGTGATATCCGGGAGTGAGAGCGCAGGTGCTGTTAGCAGGGCAAGCTTAATGCTGTCAAAAGCCTGCTGGTGTTCTTTTTCCCATTTAAAAGCTGTATTTGTCTTAGTCAGAGGATAAAGCGGAGCAGCCAGGGAGGCAAATCCGGGTATCCAAAGTCTGCAAAACCCAGCGGACCCTAGAAATTCCCGTACTTGTCTGGCATTTGTTGGGACTGGAATCTGCTCCACAGCCTGTTTACGGGCCTCCGTCAGCCACCTCCGTCCTCCTTTCAAAGAGTATCCCAGATATGTGACTTGCCTTTTGCAGATTTGAGCTTTCTTAGCTGAGGCTCGGTACCCCAAATGGGCCAGCTCCTCCAACAGCGCAGTTGTTCTCTTTTCGCATTCAGCCTGACTGTTAGCTGCAAGGAGAAGATCATCAACATACTGGAGGAGTGTTACCTGAGGGTTGGAGGCTCGGAAGGGCGCTAGGTCTCGGTGGAGGGCTTCGTCGAAGATGGTGGGTGAATTCTTGAAGCCCTGCGGCAATCTCGTCCAAGTCAATTGTCCGGAGAGTCCCATGTCCGGATCTTTCCATTCGAAGGCAAAGACGAGCTGGCTTTTTTCATGTAGGGGTAGGCAGAAGAAAGCATCTTTTAAATCCAAGACGGTGTACCAATTCCTTTCAGGTGGGAGTGAGCTCAATAGGTTGTAAGGGTTGGGGACTGTTGGGTGTAGGTCCTCCAAAGTTGAGATTTCTCTTGGTTTCTTTTTAGGGCAGTCTTTTATCCAATGTCCTTTTTCTTTGCAATAGGCACATTGGTCCTTGTCTAACTGCCGTCTGTTGCCCTGGTTTTGTTTCTGCCTAGGATTTCTATGCTTTTCTTTGTCTAGGTTCTTTCTATCCTGAATTACGGCGGCCAGAATTTTAGTCATATTTCTCTCATGTCTCTTATCTCGTCTATTGTCCCTTTCCTCCTGCTGTTTTACTCTTCTCTGTTCCCTTTCTTCCTCAGTTTCTCTCTTATTGTAAACTTTCTCAGCTTCCTTAACTAAGTCCGACAGCGTATACCTACTTAAGCCATCTAATCTCTGTAACTTCTTCCTGATATCTGGTGCTGACTGGTCGACAAAACTCATCAGAACTGATACCCTTTGTTCCTCTGCAGTTGGATCAAATGGTGTATATCTACGGTAGGCCTCCATGAGGCGCTCCAGGAAAACAGAGGGTAGTTCATCAGGTCCCTGAATAATCTCTCTTACCTTGGCCAAATTCGTGGGACGCCTCGCGGCTCCCCGGAGACCAGCCACTAGAGCCTGGCGGTAGACGCGGAGATGCTCCCTACCTTCAGGGTTGTTGAAGTCCCAGTTGGGGCGGGTTAAGGGAAAACCATCGTCTATCACGTTCTGGAGCTGTGTGGGACGTCCATCATCCCCAGGAACGTTTTTCCTGGCTTCCAACAGGATGCGTTCCCTCTCCTCTGTTGTGAAGAGGGTTTGGAGTAACTGCTGACAATCATCCCAAGTGGGCTGGTGAGAGAAAACTAGAGATTCCATGAGAGCAGTTAGTTTAGAGGGATCCTCTGAGAAAGGGGGGTGATTAGCCTTCCAATTATATAAGTCCGCAGAAGAGAAAGGCCAGTATTGAAGTGGTGGCAGGGGTCTTTGATCTGGGTCATCTCCTGGTCCTAGGGGAGGAGGAGGACCTATAGCCCTAAGGGGCAGGGTGATAGCGGCATCTGGAGTCCGGGCCCGTCTGCTTCTGGTCCCCGCTGCCGGCCCCCCACGTGCTCCTTCGGCTGAGGGGTTAGGCGGAGCAGTGGGAGCGTGAGATGGTGGGTATGGCGGTGGGGTGTCTAACAGGAGTAAGTCTGTCTGTGTATCCGGATAGATCTTCTTCCTTTGTCCTGAACCTGCAACAAGAACTGTGGCGGACTGCAAGGAGTCCTTGTTAACAGATTTGGGGGAAATCCAGGGTTTTAGCCAAGAGGGAGGGTCCTGCACCAAATCCTGCCAGGTAAAAATGTAGGGTAGCTGGTCAGGGTGGCCTCCGGGCTCCTGTAAAATAACTTTCTTGACAGCTTGGATAACCTCTAGGTCAAGAGTTCCCTCCTGAGGCCATCCCACATTCAGCAAATTCCATTCTCCTTGGCATAAAGTTTGCCATTTTCCCTTCTTAACTTCTACTGATAAGTTATGAGCTCTCGTCTTAACGTCAGTCCAATGTGTTAGAGTCAAGTCCAGAGGGGTAGAAACAGTCTGTTCCATTTTGGGAGGAGGATAGAGAAAGTAGAACAAAATGAACAGAAAAACACAGAAAACAAAGAAAAAAACTGAGTTGGCCTGCCCGCCGCTTAAACAAAAACAAAAGCGATTCAGAGGGCGGGGGGCTAGGCCCGGATGGTGCCTTGCGACAGATAAGAACTCGGTCAGAGTTCTTCAGATAGGAGACAGAAAACAGGTCTGTCTCCTCCGGGCAATCAAGAGCGTCCTCCAGATTGCTTGGGTGGTGGTCCTCAGGCCCGTCAGCCCCGACCTGCCACACCCCAGAGCAAGACACCCAGAATTGAGAATTCTCAAAACTGGACAAGGTTAGACAAACACAATGAACATACAGACAGACAGACGTAACAGGAGGCGCCTCTTACCTCTGAGGGATCCGGAATGAGGTCTGGGGTCTTGTAGAGATCCCGGAAAATCTCGGTGGGACCTCCAAATGTGGGGAGCCCCCGGAGGGTCCCCAAGCGGGATTGTCTACTAGACCCAAAGACACTCACATGGAGAGCTCTCAATGCAAGACGCAAGAGGTTTATTGTACCGGTGCACCGGGGCTCGACACGAAGTCCTCACGCAGGAGAGGTGAAGAGCCCCGAGCAGCCGGGAGGTAGGAGTTTTAAAGGGAAAGATCATAAAACATGCGGAAATATCTCAAACATGTTTCAGCTCAGGGATTCTTCAGATGTCGTCAGGGTGTTGCCTCGGCTCAGGGATCGTGACCCCAGGCAGGGAGCTAGGGCCCCTGCGGTTAGGCATTGTTCAATTGTCTCTGAGCGGAGGCTTTCCAGAAATTGGGTAAGGGGGTTACGGTTGAGCAAACAGGGGTTGGGCAAACAAGCACAGGTGGGCAAACAAGCACAGATTTCTAAGGCAAAGGTCAGCATTTCAGTTAACTAGTTCCTTATCTGGGCCCGGGCGGCTAGTTGCAGAAAGTCACGTACTGCAGAAAGTCATGTATAACATGCTTTTCCTTCATAAAATGGCTGTCCTTATGTCTAGGTAAAGCAAGCAATTGTACAGAAGCCAAAGAAGCAGGTTAGTTGTATTTATTGGTAATCTTTCACAGGCACTTCACTAGCTCTAGCCTTGGTGCCCAACTTTGGGGACATGGCAGACCCCTCACCAGGTACTTCTCTTGCCCCTCAGTGGTCTCGTTGATGAAGTATTCTTCTCTTGCCAGTTCCTTCGCCATCTCTCTGTGCCTCTCTGAGACAAGCAGAAAAATTCTGAGGCCCGAGGCTGTGCTGAAACTGTCAACTCAGGAAGATCCATGACCTCCCTGGAGCTAGCGGGGACTGAATCTGGGGAAGAGGCGTGCACTCCCTCTCAGGGAGACAGAATGCAGCAGATGGCCTATTAGCCAGAAAGGAGTTTCATTAGCATCACTGAAACAGCTACAAAACAGTGGTTAAAACAACACGAAGACGTCAGAGAAGCTCTTCAGGCCAGGTAGTCACTTGGGCATGAAAAAAATAATTTTCTATGTTGTTTTCTTACCTCTGGGTTGATACCATAGAAAGCAGAAGCCAGTGTTCATTACTTGCTGTTTGCATTACATTTCATGTCTATAAAGTGATTTTCATAGGCTCCCTGAGGAGAGTTCTTTTGCTTTGCCCTTATTATGTAGCTGAACTTGCCTCTTTTCCACAAGTTAAGCCCACCAGGCTGAGTCTGCACCATGTGCTTTGCTCAGCTCATTGTGGGGGGCACCTTCACAGAGCCAAACATTTGAATAACTGCCAGATGGAGGTCTCATATCTGGTGTGGTAAGGCTGTACCAAGTGACAGGTTGTCTTGGCTTTGATGTAGACTAGCCTGGGTGCTGAGGCTGTGCGTTTAATGTGAATTTTTATTTTTATTTTTTAATTTTGAAATGGCTTTTTTTAAAAGAAACCTCCGTGTTCTAGTGATGGACATCTGGGTTGATTCCAGCACTTGGCTATTACAAATTGAGCCGTTATAAACACTCTGTACATTGGGAATGTCAGCATGTGCCCTGAGTGTTCCATGGCACCTTTGTAAGGATTCCTGGAGAAGCTGAGCTTCTTGTATGTTAAACTGCTTTGTCTTCAGT
Organism: Dipus sagitta; assembly: GCA_036346955.1. Lineage (NCBI taxonomy): Eukaryota > Metazoa > Chordata > Mammalia > Rodentia > Dipodidae > Dipus > Dipus sagitta. The sequence goes on from CM070781.1 coordinate 67,436,582, forward strand.
ATACAGTTTGTGCTTTGGTGTGAGAGAAGAATTCGGTGGCTGGGTTTGATTAAAAGAATAAAATGTTTTGTATTGCTTTTCTTTTTATTGAGTTAAGCATACGTTCATTAAAGTGTACTATACTCAAAAAACAACAAGAAGAAAATAATGAGAAAGCACTTTCTCACTGTACTTTTAAATATTATCTTAGTTTGTATTAAAGATTTAACTGTCTAGTTTGGGAAATTCTTTAATATTTTGATTTGATAATTGCTTAACTATAAAATGACATATAATAATATTTTCCTTGAACATTAATTGTCTAAAATAGAGATAATTAAAATAAATATTTTCAGCTGGTGTGATGGCTTATTTGGTAAAGTGCTTGATATGTATGCAGAAGGATCTGAGCTCAGATTTCTAGCACCCATGTGTGTCCAAGCTGGGCCTGGCAGAGTGTGCCACTGATCGTAGCACCGAGGAAGCAGAGACAGAAGATCCCTGAGACTTGTTGGCTAGTCAGTCTAGGTGAATTCATGAGCTCCAGGTTTAATGAGAGACCCTGCCTCAATAAAATAAGATGGAGAGTGATTGAGGAAGACACTAGACCTCTGGCCTCCATATGCATGCACACACATGTGCACATGCATCCATACATGCATGTGCCCACACATACCAATGTGAATGCACATATGTGAGGGAGAGTTAGAAGGGTGATAGGCAGTTATCCTATCCTTTTCCTTTCTTGATCCTAGAATGCCCTGGGAGAGGGGAATGTTCCCAAAGAGAAGAGACTATCCCTTCCTCACAGCCAGCAGTTTAGCCACCAGCTAAGCAGGTGCTTCTGTGCTCAGGTCTGAGGTGAGGATGGTTGTGGGGGGATCCAACCACAAGCCCAACTCTGTGCTCATGGACAGAAGCTGAGGATACAGTCCACTATTAATTAAGAATGCATGGACAGGCGGGCCCCTGTAGAGGTAAACATGATGTAGACTGGGGAAGGGGACATGATCCTAGATATAAACAGACTGTCAGAGAGAAATCAGCAGCTATCCTTCTCAAGGGCCCCTCCCTATCCCAAAGTTAGCTTTTGCTTTTGCCTGAATACAATCTGCTTGCTTATTATGACTCTTGTGCTCTGATTCTCTATGTGTGGAGAGAAAGAACCTGTGGACTCCCGAGCCAAGGTGCCACTTCTCCCGAAACACATGCATGTGAGTGTGCGTGTGTGCGTGCACACACACACACACACACACACACACACACACACACACTAGATAGTAAAAGATTGTAGTTCTACTTACTTCCAAAGTTTCAATGACATTTTGGCCATAAGCTAGACCTAGACACTTCATGCCATCTTTCCTCCAGTACACATCTGCATTTCTGTGCTTATATCAAGTCTGTGAAAGCTCCTGTAGGCATAAGAGGCTTCTAAAAGATGCAGAGATAATAGAATAACCTTGATGGAATATGACAAACTTTTGGATGACTGTAGGAAGAAAGGGATGACAATATTTCTTTTTTATATGAGGCTAGAAGTTCTTGATGTTTACATATTAAGGAATATTTAATAAGCACCCACCATGCCAGGCATCATGCTAGGTGCTGATGGGAGGATTGTGAATAATGTAGCCATTCCCTCTTCCACAAAATGTAGGGTCCAGGGTGGGGGGCAATAGTATTAAGCAAACATTGCCATGGAAAAGTCTGCACAGATAAGTATTGTTCAGGAATGAGAAATTGTGATGGTGGGACAGATTCAGATCAAGAGAGAGGGTGAGCTTCTCTGGGAGACTGGAACAGGCCTGGAGGTAAGTTCATGCTGAGGGTATTTGGGGGTGTCAAGGTAAAGAGAAGGACAACTGCAGAATGGAGACCACAAAATCTCTCACCTGCCACAGTGGTTTGAACCTCAGAGAGCTGGGCCCAGGAGTATGCAGGACCAGATAATGTAGAGGGTTGGTAGATGAAGTGTAAGAATTTAAGTTTTATCTTCTGGGCAAGAAGTTCTTGAATGGCTGGCAAGAGAGAATACAGTTGTCCAAAGGGTAGAAAAAAATTGGGGTGAGAGGCTATTGTTACAACTTCATCAAGAGATGATGGTGTCTTGGAAGAGAAAGCTGGAGGCACAAAAAAATGGAGGGATTTAAAAACTCTGTTTTGGAAGTCATGCTTCCAAGGCTGGTAGAGGAATTGGGCATTTGGAAACAAAAGAGATGGATAAATCATCAAGATTTTGGTTGGAGCAATTGGCTGTGACTAAAACAGAGACCTTGGAGAAATAGCATTTGAAGGCAAGATTTAGAACTACAAACACAAGATACCCTTTCTTAATATTTAGAGATGGATCTAGATTGTTTTTCTGATTCAACTCTCCATATTCTCTAAGCAGTTGTGGAACTTTTTTATTGAAAAGGAGAATGAGATTTACATCTGTAATCTTCATGTTTTGACTTATAAAGACAAGTTTGTCATTGGTTCTGCTATGTTTCTCAGTAACTACAACGCAGAGCTTGAGATAAATGGAAATGTATGTCTGAATGATATGAATATTCGTTCTGCCAAGCTACGCCAAGAGAAGTGTGGGATGTCAGTTGTAGTTTATAACAAAATCAAGTCTATTTGGCACTATATGATAGAGATGTTGGCTCGATTCTTCAGTTTGTAGGAGATAAGGAGAGATGAGGGTAGAAGTGTATTTATCCTTTCAGCATGTAAGAAGATCATTAAGATCTATTTGTACTGGAAACTTTTTGCAGTAGGATGAAAGGTTGAAGGAAGAGTAAGTATTCAAACTTGCCAATGCTTTTTCAGAGCTCTGTTGAGATTGCTCTGGAATCTTTCCATACTTGGCAGTTTTAGACACGGTTGGTAGATCGATCCATTCATATAAGGAATATGGGATTTTTTCCCCTTACCCTAGAAAGGCGTTAGGAGCACTTTCAAGTCCCACTCAAGTGTTTATTTTGACACAGATGGCTTATTTTAATTCTTAGGCCTCTAACTGGGTAGAGAGAGGATGCATAGTCCAGGTTTTACAGAAAATTAAAATTATTTTACTTGAACAGAAATTATCTGGCACTATAGTTGGGGCAAAGTGAAGCTCCAATGGATAATTAAGATCAGTTAATTTAATTCATCTGATCTGATCACCTGAATCAAATGATATCGAGACACCTGACATAATTATACGAACAAGATTGGATACCAATCACCAGCAATTTCAGATCAACAAATTGTGGTTCACTTAGAAGTATATTCCATGTTCCTGTTTATGAAATCTATGTAAAAACATATAGGTCAAAAATATAAGCTTGCCAGACCAAAAATGAACCCAACATGGCTCAGGGAAATTTTGCGGAAGAGGGGGTGGAAAGAATGTCACAGCCACATGTTGGGTCATGATATGCAGAGACATTTATCTTACCCATAACTGTGGGCTTACTCCACAATGCATGACCCATATACCTCAACAAGGAAGGGCCAAGGGGAGGGGGTAGGTCACGGATGAGCCTAATAATGGTACTAAACTGACTATATTTGCTGAATACAAAACTAATTAATAAAAAATAAAAAATTAAATAAAAATATAAGCTTGCATGAGACCCTGCATGCACATGGGGTATGGAGGAAAATACAGGAAGAGCAAGGATACATCAATACATCAAAAAGAGAGAGCCATCTACTAGGAGACGGGTCGCCTCCATCTCATCTGCCCAGGCCCAGAAGTCATTACAAGGGAAGTGGCAATAGGATACTGCTCTCACAGCTAGCCTGGAAACCAGTTCCAGAAAATGGCAATAGACACTGTGGTCACTCAAATCTCACAAAAACAGAGATACAGAGTCTATAGAGAAAGCAATACTACATCAGATCCTTATCTTTCCCACCAAGGCTAAGGAAAGAGGGGGCAGAAAGATTGTAAGAGCCTCAGAATGGGTGAGAATAGCCAGAGACACTATGTTTCCCTCATCCTTGCAGAGACTGAGGCCTCTTGGTCTCCACGATGAACACCAATAACCCCACTGAAGACCCTCACAGAACTGGGTCTGGAGAGAGGAGCAAGTGCTCAGTTCTACGGGGTTTTCTCCAGTGTCCAGGCCTCTGGGGCTGTCATCTCCTTTACCTCTCGGCCTCCTGTTTGCTCCTCTTTCCCTAGCTCTTGCTAGACTCTGCTCTCTCTTCTGTGATCTGCCATGTGATTTCTCCCCCACCCCCGACCCGTTGTCTTCTTTTATGATAGAGCTTACTGGCAAGGGATCTCTGTATCCCTAAACTTCACCCCCAAAGTTTCTAGAGGTCAAAGCTGCAGTTCTCACAAATAGTAAGGGAGATGTAAAGTTCCTTTCATATATTTTTTAAAAAATAATATTTTTATTTGTGACAGAGAGAGGAAGAGAGAGAGAGAGAGAGAGAGAGAGAGAGAGGGAGAGAGAATGAACAGGTGCACCAGGGCTTTCAGCCACTGCAAATGAACTCCAGATGCATGCAACCCCTTGTGCATCTGGCTTAGGTGGGACCTGGAGAATCAAACCTAGGTCCTTAGGCTTTGCAGGCAAGCACTGTAATCACTAAGCCATCTCTCTAGACCCTGCTTTGATATTTTTTGACTGTAGCACAGAGGTGAAGAAAACAGAGCATCATATTAAAAGAGGGGAATACATAGATACACCCTCCCTTCCCCCAGGTAAGCCACAGGAGCTTTGGCAGAGGCACATGAAACAGTCTAGAAGAGCTGGGAGGAAGGTGTGAGTGCTGAGCACAGACTTCCCAGAGGAAAGGAGGCTGGATCTGGTCTTGTGAGCTATATGAGAAAGAATTTGAGGTGGAGAAAACAGACAAATGAAAGTAAGAGCTTAGAGTAGAAGGCTGGGAGCGATTGGATGGGAGAATGTTGGTGGTGAGATAGGGTAGGCTAGGATGGGATCTACTATATTAGATATGTTAATAAGCTGAGCTTGATCTTTAAAACAGTGGGAAATTATTACCTAAGACTCAGAGGAGCACCTCCTCTTCCCTCCTTCTAAATCAGTCTAGATGTTAATAGCTTCTTCTGTCTCAAGTAAATATGGGGTTGTCCTGCCAACATGGAGTCCTCCCACCTGGAGAAGCTAGCGAGTGGCTGTCTTTTCAGGAGTAAGTCACAAGCTTAGCAGGAAAAGTGCTGCCTCTCCTTCTTCCTCCCAGGCTGTCTAGTTAATCAATACTTGTATATCAACTGAGAGCTTAAAAAAAAAAAAAAAAAGCAAGGAAGATAGATGATAGTTGTTGAGTAAGATGGAGCCCTCAGAGGGAGAAGCAAAGTCTAATTGGTAATTTTTATCCTCTTGGCTACAGCTCAGGTGATGAATGAAGATGGACTGATGGACACCTGGTAACAGGCCTGCTGCCCCAGGGTGATGACCAGTCCACCCTGCCCACAAGCTCACTTTCTTGGAAAAGGAGGAAGTGATTTCACTTGTTCCTTTGTTTTCCTCTTGCTTTCAGAAAATACCCATCTCATTTTGCATAAGAATTAAAAATGTATCATTTGTCATGCCAGGTGTGTCAAAAAGTAAAATATATAAAAAAAGACTTTTTGAGATTTAAGTAATCCATTTAAGCATCAACTAAGAAGAACCCTGTGTAGTATTTTGCATCTGTAATTCCAGTAGCTGGGAGATAGAGGCAGGAAGATCAGGAGTTCAAGGTCTTCCTTGACTACATAGTGATTTTGAGGCCAGCCTGAGCTACATTAGATGCCGGTCTTTAAAAAATGATTGGAGCTGGGCATGGTGGTGCATGCCTTTAATCCCAGTACTCAGGAGGCAGAGGTAGGAGGATCGCTATGAGTTTGAGGTCATCCTGAGACTACATAGTGAATTCTAGGTCAGCCTGGGCCAGAGTGAGACCCTGCCTTGAAAAGCCAAAAAAAAAAAAAAAAAAAAAAAAAAGATTGGACTTCAATGTGAGTAGGAATAAAACTCAGTAGCAGAGGCCAGTAAGCTAGAAAGGGGATATAAAGGGAATAGAAAGGAAGGGAGGAGGGGAACTTGATAGGATGGTATTGTATATATGTAAGTAGAAGAACAGATTAATGGGGGTGAAAAGGCCTAAGTGAGGTCAGGGGAAGAGATTGAATAAAGGAAAGGTGGAGGGAGGACTAATCAAAATCTAAGAGGATATAAATAAATCATATGGAAACCTAATTTTTTAGACAATGGAACATTCAGAAGCCATGGATTACTAGAAAATTTTCAGAGCCAGGGATGGAATGATTTCCAGTGAGTTGTTGGCCAGGGAGGTCCCTGATACCCCTAAAACATTATAGGCCATTGCTGAGGCCCCTGGTTTCTCACCTGGAATAGACAGTAAGACCCTATTGCTGAAGACTCCACATACTTGGGCTGCAAGGTCACTGAGAAATCCTGTTGGAGCTGAGCTGAAAACCTCCTCCACGTAGACCAGCTGACAGAAAGCTGGAAAAAGCTACACTGCATTCAGTTCAGTGGGAGAGAGAGAAATCACCAGTGTAGATACTCAATAGTGGACACTTTAAGCCTTAAATTTGGAAAGCCAGGCCAAATGTGCCAATGGGTGCAATAGTGGCATGTCTATTATGGGGAAACCAACTGCTCTCTAATTGGACTGGAGGCCCACTCCGTGGGAAGGAATACATCCCTGATACAGAAAACCTACAACAGAGTTAGTCATGTGCCCTAAGGGTGTAACATCTGCTGGTAGCTGGCTAAAGGTGTATACTATGCTCACCAAACTGCCCAGTAAGCACTTCTTGTAATGTTCATACCCACATGTTAATGCTACTCTCATTTTTGGTTAGAGAAACTTCTCTTTTCAGATTCAGTGACCTTGGGATAACTCAGAAAGCACCATGATGCTGAGGAGAAGTGACAGAGGAGTGTTCAGCACTGAAATATTTCTATCACATCTTCCAAGGCTCAGGTCCATTGTGGAAGAGCTGGCAGAAAGAATGTAAGAGCCACAGGAAGGGTAGGCCTCCTTACACTCCAGACACAAAATGGCCTGGATATCCATGACATTACAGTGCCTGACACTACCTACACAAGACTATCATAATAGGAGGAAAAGATCATGACATCAAGATAAAAGAGAGACTGATTGAGAGGGGGAAGGGATATGATGAAGTGTGTAGTTTCAAAGGGGAAAGAGTGGGGAGGGAAGGAATTACCATGGGTTATTGTCTACAATTATGGAAATTGTCAATAGAAATAAATTAATAAAAAATAAAAATAAAAAGGGTGATAGAGAAAAAAAATCAACTGAAAAGGTTAAAGTTTACCAGGAGAGACATAAATATTCAAGGTTTACCTTTTCTGGATATGACCTGAGGAGAAGTTTATTCTTTCAGCAATCACTTTATCTATACAATCTTCATCTGTAAACTGTCTCTGAGCCTGGAAGGGCTGACTCTGGTGTATTTACTGTGATGAAGCTTCTGTAAATCTCTCCCACTGAAGGGGTAGCTGAGGATGGCAGTGACTTATTATGTGTGGGAGGGTGGAAACGAAGGGCCCAGTGAAGGGCACTGATGCTGGGAGTTACCTGAGCTCATCTTGAAAGTGGAAAGTGTCCATCAGTATGATTTCTAAAAGGATACCAAATCTAATTAAAAGCAGGGGCCATCACATTACTGTTGCAAATTGTGTACTTGAAATTTCATCCAGAGTTCTACTTGAAATTTTATTTAGAAAGTTGGTCTGGATGTTTGCATCTAGGTGAGGGGAGAGAGGTTTCTGGAGCTTCTAGTTTTAAAAGGAACCCCATCTGCTTCCATTTTTTTTTTCCAGAAAAATGTCTTCCTTAGCATCCTTTTGTTGTCCATCTCTCCTCTTGGTGGCTGGGGACCTGGTGCTGTCAGTTTTGGGGTGAACATAGATAAATGGTCAGTCTCATTGCTAAAATCAATGGTAATGGGCAGGGAAGCCTTCCAATAAGAAGAGAGGTGTTTTCAATTTTCTTTCCTTTTGTTTCCCGTTGTGTCTGTTTTTTTAAAAAATATTTATTTGTGGACTGGAGAGATGGCTTAGTGGTTAAGCGCTTGCCTGTGAAGCCTAAGGACCCTGGTTCGAGGCTCGATTCACCAGGACCCACGTTAACCAGATGCACAAGGGGGCGCACGCGTCTGGAGTTCGTTTGCAGTGGCTGGAGGCCCTGGCGCACCCATTCTCTCTCTCTACCTGACTCTATCTCTCTCTGTCTGTTGCTCTCAAATAAAGAAATAAAAATAAACAAAAATTAAAAAAAATAAAGTTTTAAAAAATATTTATTTGTGAAAGAGAAATAGAGACAGAGAGAAAAAGAGGCAGATAGAGAATGGGCGTGCCAGGGCCTCTAGCAACTGCAGACGAACTCTAGACTCATGCACCACCTTGTGCATCTGGCTTACATGGGTACTAGGGAATCAAATGTAGCTCCTTAGGCTTCACAGGCAAGCACCTTATCCATTAAGCCATCTCTTCAGCCTGTGTCTGTGTTTACAAAAGTCCTCCTTCCCTTCAGAAACAACAATATTCATTGAGCGTCACAAGAAACTGTCTCTTTATTCACGTTAATTTAATAATAGTTTTATGGGCCTGGGCAGCCCTGGCTCATAGTACACCGGGTTTTCTTCCTAAGCAGGACAGGAAACTGCCAAGGGGTATCATTATAGGTATTAACCTCATGTGGGAGTGCCCATTTTAGAATCTTACTTGCCTGTCTGTACTGTACTAGCACTCTGTTTATTTTATCTTAAATTTTAAAATTTTCATATTATATTAACAACATTTTGTATGGGTATATCATGTGTTGGTGCCGTCTTTTCCCTTCTCGCTGCACCCGTTCCACAGGGGGCTCTCCTCAGTGGGGTTGTTGGTATTACCATGGGGTTTTGTGTTATGTGTTTAGGGAGCAGCAGTCAGTTATTGCAGGCATGCCTCTGGGTATAAAGACATTTCAACCTGTGGCTCTTACAATCTTTCTGCCCTCTCTTCTGCAAATTTCCCTGAGCCTAGGTGGGTGTGTTTTAAGTCTACTTCACTGCTGAACTCTGGATCTCTGCTTTGGTAGGTGTGGAGTAGCCTCAGGGTCTGTCTCCTTCACCTTGGTGCTACTTGTCAGGCTTATAGTGGAGGCACCACTCTTGCTTGTCTCCCCAATTCCTCTGTGGTTTCTCCTGGGCTTTGACTGAGATGGAGAGACAGAAAGAGAGAGAGAGAGAGAGAGAGAGAGAGAGAGAGAATGAGAATGGGCACACCAGGGCCTCTTGCCACTGTAAACAAACTGTGTGGGTAGCTTTAACTGCTAAGCCATATCTTTAGTTCCTACTTTTTTTTTCTTTTTTTAGTTAGGGTCACTAACTCAGGCTGACCTGGAATTCACTATGCAGTCCCATGCTGGCCTGGAACTCACAGTGATCCGCCTACCTCAGCATTCCTCCAGAGTGTTGGGATTAAAGGAGTGTGCCACTGCTCCCAGCTGGACTCTGGTTTTGAGTGGGGAAGCCTGTTAATCTGATTTTTAAATGAGTTCCAGGAGCTTATTTTCAGTGGAATGTTTGTGATCTATTATTAATATCTATTGCTTTTAATTTTCTATTTCATGGGGAAAATTTCAAGTTATCACAAAATTTAAACTGAGTAATGAACATATGTACCCACCACTCAGTTCCAACAATTGTCAATATCTTTTATTTCATCTACATCTTCATTAAGATATCTTTTCCTTATATATTTAAGAGTCCAGATATCAATTTATTTGGCAGGCAAACTGTAAGTATGCAACTGAAGTGTGCATCTTTTTATTATGATGTAGTTACTATGGCTTTTCATCCCCCTCTGAAATAATTCTGTAAGATCAGATAGTACTTATACATCAGTTAGTATTAATACATTGTTAATCTAGCTAGTGTGACCTGAGGCCTAGGAGGATAAGGACACTCCTATCAGACATGATTTTCTAAGGAATTAGAATTTCCCAGAAGCTAAGGACAAACGATAGACTTTGTGTCAGAGCAGGATTAAATTTTTCTCCACACACCCTCCATTGTAACAGGAAAAGAAGTCATAACTTACTTGCTTGGCTTTACCTGGTATACCTTGAAGGACAGTTCATCCTTCCTCAGAGTGAGATTCTGTCTCTTCCAGTCATCCTATCACATGGGGAGAAGAGGAGACCTGGTAGAGCAGGGATGTGTCTTCCATTGTCTCTCAACTCTTCACATTGGGCATATGCTGTAGGATAAATACAGTATGAGTGAATGTTTTAAATTTTTCAGAGGTCCTGTGTGTGAGTGTGTGCTGATTTTTTGAGGCCCAGGCTGACCTGCAATTCACTATGTAGTCTCAGACTGGCCTCTAACTCAAAGTGATCCTCCTACCTCTGCCTCCGGAATGCTGGGACTAAAGGCATGCACCACCATGCCCAGCTCCATGTTTTTTATTTGTTTGTTTGTTTGTTTTTGGTTTTCTGAGGTAGGGTCTCACTCTACTCAGGCTGATCTGGAATTCACCTAGTCTCAGGGTAGCCTCAAACTCATGGCGCTTCTCCTACCTCTGTCTCCCGAGTTCTGGGATTAAAGGTGTGCCCCATTATGCCCGGCTCCATGTGTTTTCAAACCAGAGAAAACTAAATGTCATGCTGGGTGTTAGCAGAGGTGATCAAAAAATGTAGCTACATTATAAGAAATAATGAGGTGTTGAGTTGAGTTATAAATTAATGACCATAATGGAATTTCAGTTTCTTTCCCAAACCTTCAGAAAAGTTATGATGAAGATTTTGCAAGTAGAATATTTTTAAAAATCATTTATTTATTTGTAAGTGGAGGAGAGAGAATGAATGAATGTTTGCACCAGGGCCTCCAGCCGCTGCAAATGAACTCCAGATGCATGTGCCACTTTGAGCATCTGGCTTTACATGGGCACTGGGAAATCAAACCTGGGTTGTTAGGTTAGAATCCATTTGGAGCAGTTTAAAATGAAAACAACAACAAAAAAAATGTATCCAGTGATGCAGATTTACAGCTTTCTTGGTTTTATTACTGAAAACAATTATAATGACCTCTGTGTAGTATTATTTACATGTCATACAATCCATATACTTAAGTTGTACAATTCTGTAGCTGTGGTCTATTTAAAAATGTGTGTAACCTTCATTATAGTCAATATCAGAACATTTTCCTTACTTCAAACAGAAGCTCTCTAGCCTTTACTTGTCATTTCCATGACTCTTTCCCCCTTCCCCATTTGTGAGGGCCACCAAGAAAATTTGTGTCTAAATAGACACCATAAACATTTTTTATATTTTATTTATTTATTTGTTTGAGAGTGAGAAAGAGAGAGAGATTGAGAGAGAGAGAGAGAGAGAGAGAGAGAGAGAGAGAGAGGAAGGGGGGTGTCGCTAGCCATTGTAACAGAACTCTAGATGTGTGTGCCACCTTGTGCATCTGGGAAATTGAACCTGTTCCTTTGGCTTTGCCAACAAACACCTTATCCTCTAAGCCATCTCTCCAGCTCAGACACTGTATTTTATATAGACATAATCATACATTTTCTTTATTTGATTTTTAAAATATTTTTATTTATTATTTGCAAGCAGGGAAGGAAGAAGGGAGAGAGAGAAAAAAAAGGGAGAGAGAAGGAGGAAATGAATGAGAATGGGCACACCAAGGCCTCCAACCAATGCAGATGAACTCCAGATGCATGCATCAGCTTATGCATCTGTCTTATGTGGGTCCTGGGGAATTGAACCTGGATCTTTTGGCTTTGCCTTAACTGCTAAGCCATTTCTCCACCCTATAATGTGTGTGTGTGTGTTTTTTTTTAATCTTGGCTTCTTAGCCATGTTCCTAAGATTTACCTATGTGGTAGCATGTATGAAAACTTCATTATTTTTTAAATTTACCTTTTCTTGACAACTTCCATAATTAGAGACAATAACCCATAGTAATTGCCTCCCTTCCCCCACTTTTCCCTCTGAAACTCCACTCTTTATCATACTCCTTCCTCCTCTCAATCACTCTCTCTTTTATTTTGATGTCATAATCTTTTCTGCTATTATGATGGTCTTATGTTGGTAGTGTCAGGTACTGTGAGATCACTGGAAGAGCACATTGTAAGGAGTCCTACCCTTCCTTTGGCTCTTACATTCTTTCTGCCACCTCTTCCACAATGGACCCTGAGCCTTGGAAGGTGTGATAGAGATATTTCAGTATGATCACTCCTCTGTCACTTCTTCTCAGTGTCATGGTGCTTTCTGAGTCATCCTAAGGTCATCATCATCTGAAAAGGGAAGCTTCTCTAGCCAAAAGTGAGAGTAGCATTAATATATGAGTATAAACATTGAAAGAAGTGCAGTTTGGTGAGCATATTATATACATTTAGCCAGAAACCAGCAGATGTTACACCCTAGGGCTCATGATTAACCCTTCACAGGTTTTCAGTATGAGGCATGTATTCCCTCCCATGGAGCAGCCCTCCAGTCCAATTAGAGAGCAGTTGGTTTTCCCCATAACAGACATGCCACTATTACACCCATTGGCTCATTTGGCCTGGCTGGTCAAATTTAAGGCTTGCAGTATCCACTATTGAGTATCTCTACTGGTGATTTCTCTCTCTCCCCTGTGATCTGCATGCAGCATAGCTTTTTTCCAGCTTTCTGTCAGCTGATCTACATGGAGGTTTCCATATGACTTATTCATACCCTCTTGGATTTTGATTAGCCCTCCCCCTACCTTTCCTTTCCTCAATCTCTTTCCTTGACCTCACTTAGACCATTCCATCCCCATTAATCTGTTCTACTTACATATGTCCAATATCATCCTATTAAACCCCCTCTCCCTTTCTATTCTTTTTCTAGCTTACTGGCCTCTGTTGCTGAGGTTTATTCCAACTCACATAGAAGTCCAATCATTTGTAGCTAGGATCCACATAGGAGAGAGAACATGTGACATTTGACTTTCTGGGCCTCGGTTACCTCACTAAGTATAATCCTTTCCAGATCCGTCCGTTTTCCTGCAAATTTCATTTTTCTTTACTACTGAGTAGAACTCCATTGTGCAAATGTAGCACATCTTCGTTATCTACTCATCAGTTGAGGGACATCTAGGTTGGTTCCATTTCCTAGCTATTGTGAATAGAGTGGCAATAAACATGGTTGAGCAAGTATCTCTAAGGTAGTGAGATAAGTCCTTAGGATATATACCTAGGAGTGCTATAGCTGGGTCATTTGGTAGATCTATTTTTAGTTGTCTCAGGAACCTCCACACTGATTTCTGCAATGACTGTACCATATTATATTTCCACCAACAGTGTAGAAGGGTTCCTCTTTTTCCACATCCTCCACCAGCATTTATTGCCATTTGTTTTCATGATAGTAGCCATTCTGACAGGAGTGAGATGGAATCTCAAAGTAGTTTTAAGTTGCATTTCCCTCATGGCTAGGAATGTAGAACATGTTTACATGCCATCTGTATTTCTTCTTTTGAGCACTCTCTATTTAGTTTCATAGCCCATTAATTAGGTTGTTTAATTTCTCATTATTTAATTTTTTGGGGGTCTCTGTATATCCTGGATATTAATCCTCTGTCAGATGTATAGCAGGTAAAGATTTTCTCCCATTCTGTAGGTTGCCTCTTTGTTCTATTCACAATGCCCTTTGCCATACAAAAGGTTTGAAATATTAAGAGGTCTCAGTGGTTGATCAGTGGTTTTATTTCAACTGGGGTTATATTCAGAAAGTCTTTGCCAAGACCAATATGTTAAAGGGTTTCCCCTACTTTTTCCTCTAGCAGTTTCAGAGTTTCAGGTCTGATATTAAAATCTTTGATCCATTTGGACTTAATTCTTGTGTATGGAGAGAGATAATGATCTATCTTCATCCTTCTACAGATATATATCCAGTTCTCCCAGTACCATTTGTTGAAGGTCTTTTCTCCAATGAATATTTTTGGCATTTTGTCAAAGTTCAGGTGGCTATAGCTACCCAGACTTACACTGGGTCCTCTATTCTGTTCCATTGATCTATGTGTCTGTTTTTGTGCAGTACCATGTTACTTTTGTTACTATGACTTTGTAATATAGCTTAAAATCAAGTATGGTGATACCACCAGCCTTATTTTTGTTGTTCAAAATTGTTTTAGATATTTGGGTTTTTTGTGATTCCAAATGAATTTTAGGATTGTTTTTCCTATTTCTGTGAAGAATGCCATTGGAATTTTGATGGGGATTTCATTAAACATGTAGATTACCATTTTGACAATATTGATTCTTTCAATCCAAGAACAAGGGATGTCTTTCTATTTCCTAGTGTCTTCTGTAATTTCTGCCTTGAGTATTTTAAAGTTTTCATTGTAGAAGTCCTTTATTTCCTTGATTAGGTTTATTCAAATTACTTTATTATTTTCTTTGATGCAATTGTGAATGGGAATGATTCTCTGATTTCATCCTCTGTGTGTTTGTTGTTAGTATATAGGAAGGCTATTGAGTTCTGTATGTTTATTTTGTATCCTGCTACATTGCTATAAGTGTTTATTACCTCTAACAGTTTGCTGATAGAATCTTTAGGGTCCCTTATGTATAGAATCATATCATCTGCAAATAATAATAATTTAATCTCTTTTTTCCAATTTGTTTCCATTTTATGTGTTTCTCTTGCATTATTGCTATGGCTATATTAAATAAAAATGGAGACAGTAGACACCCTTGTCTTATTCCTGATTTTAGTGGAAAAGCTTCAAGGTTTTCTTCATTTAGAGTTATGTTAGCTGTAGGTTTGTCATAAATAGCCTTATTATGTTGAGATATGTTCCTTCTATTCCCAGTTTCTGTAGGACTTTTATCATGAAGGTCTGTTGGCTTTTGTAAAATGTTTTTTTCTGCATCTATTGAGGTGATCATGTAACTTTTGTCCTTAAGTCCATTTATATGGTGTATTATATTTATTGATTTGTGTATGTTGAACCATCTCTGCATCTCTGGGATAAAGCCTACTTGGTCAGGGTGAATGATCTTTCTGATATATTCTTGTATTCTGTTTGCCAATATTTTGTTGAGAACTTTGGCATCTATGTTCATGAAGGAGATTGGTCTGTAATTTTCTTTTTTTGTTCTGTCTTTGTCTGGTTTTGGTATTAGGGTGATACTGGCTTTGTAGAAGGAGTTTGGTAGGATTCCTTCCTTTTCCATTTTATGGAGAAGTTTCAGAAGCATTGGAGTTAGTTCTTCCATGAAGGTCTGGTAAAATTCACCAGTGAATTCCTCTGGGCCTGGACTTTATTTTAGTAGGGATATTTATTATAACTTCTTGGATCTCCATGGTTGTTATAGATCTATTTAAGTGATTAATCTTATCTTGATTTAATTTACATAAGTCATATAAATCAAGGAAATCATCCATTTCTTTCAGATTTTCAAACTTAATAGAGTATATGTTCTTACAGTACATCCCTATGATTTTTGAATTTCTCTGGTGTCTGTTGTGATGGTGCCTTTTTCATCTCTAATTTTATTAATTTGTGTTTCTTCTCTTTTTTGGTTAGATTTGCTAAAGATTTATCAATCTTGTTTATCCTTTCAAAGAGCCAACTGCTTTGGCCTTACTAGATCATCTGCTTAGTTTAATCCTCACACTTGTATAAATACTCTGTGCTGGTTTTCATTGAATGTCTATACTGCTTAGTTGAATTTTAGAATTTTTCAGTAATTTGCTTCACCAGGTCTACTACAACACTTGAATAGTAGGCAGACCCAACACCTAGGGTCATTTCTGCTGTTGCTCTTGGAGTATAAAAGTACCACCTGATGCTTTAAACTCCTACACTGAAGATATATAAAGTTGGATTTATACAGCTAAGAACACTGCAGATAATTACAAAACACAAGCATCAAATTAACTCAAGATGCAACAATCTCTTCATTATAATATAATAAGCACAAAAATCAAGACAATAAAATCCCACCCAAATTATAAATCCATCAGAAATGACCTACAGTGAAACTGCTTTAAATAAAATGCCTGACAAATATTTCAAAAAAAATTGATTATATCTATACTCAAAGAAATCAAGGAAGAAATCAAAGGATTCAAAAAAGAAAACCAAATCCTGAAGATATCGCAGGAGAACACAGAAAAACAACTCAATGAAATAAGTAGGTCAATCCAAAACAAGAGTAAGGAAATAGAAATAATGAAAAAATACCAATTATAAATACTAGAAATGAAAAACAGAGTAAGTCAAATAGAAAACTCTGTAGAAAGTCTCACCAGTACAATGGATCAAGGAGAGAACAGACTATCTAAAGAAGAACAAGAGGTGGCAGATCTAACACAGTCCAACAAACAGAAGGACAAACTAATAGGAAGGCATGAATGGGCATTTCAAGACATTCTGGAAACTATGAAGAGATAAAACATAAGAATTCAGGGCATAGTAGAAGGAGAAGAAAAATTCACTCCAAAGGCATAACAGGTATTTCAACAAAATCTTAGAAGAAAACTTCCCCCAAATAGGGAAAGTTATGCCAATACAGATACAAGAAGCCTATAGAATGCCAAACAGTCGAAATCAGAAAAGAACCTCTCACCATCATAATTATACTACAAAATGGACAAAGCAGAGAAAATACACTGTAAACAGCTAGAGAGAAAATTCAAGTCACATACAAAGGCAAGCCCATCAGGATAACAGCAGATTACTCAACACAAACTTTAAAAGCCAGAAGGACTTGTAATGATGTATTCCATGTTCTGAAAGATAACAACTGTCAACCAAGATTACTTTATTCTGCAAAGCTATCCATCCAAATAGATGGAGAAATAAGGACATTGCACAACAAAAGCAGGCTAAAGGAATATGTGAAGACCAAACCAGCTTTACAAAAAATACTTGAAAAAATCCTCCATGCTGAAGAGAAAGAAAAACACACACATGAGGAACCTGGAAAAAAAAAAAAAACATACTCAAATAATAGTTAATACAAGAGAGCAAAGATAAAACTGGAGGAACTATGAAACAAGAAAAAACAGCAAAAATAAATACATGTCTTTCAATAATAACTCTTAATATCAGTGGCCTCAATGTCCCAACTAAAAGACACAGGTTATCAGACTGGGTTAAAAAGAAGGATCCTTCAATTTTTTGCCTCCAAGAAACTCACCTTTCCACAAAAGATGTACACTATCTTAGGGTGAAAGGTTAGAAAAAGGCATTTCAAACAAATTGGTCTAGAAATCAAGTAGGTGTTGCTATCCTAATATAGGACAGGGTAGACTTCAGACCAACATTAGAAAAGATAAGGAAGGTCACTTTTTATTGATTAAAGGAACTCTCAACAGGAGGACATTATAATCCTATACATATATGCACCTAACATGGGGGCTCCCAATTTCATCAAACAAATACTATTAGAACTTAGGGTACAGATAACACCAAACACAGTTGTAGTGGGTGACTTTAACACTCTCATCAATGGACAGCTAATCCTGGCAAAAAAATAAAATAAAAAAAACAGAGAAGCATCTGGATTAAATTAGGTCATAGAACACATGGACCTAACAGATATCTATAGATCATTGCATCCAAATGTTGCAGAATAAACATTCTTTTCAGTAGCACCTGGGACATTCTCTAAAATAGATAATATGTTAGGACACAAAACAAATCAAAACACAGGCAAATTGAAATAACTCCTTACACTCTATCTGATCACAGTGGGATTAAACTACCAATCAATAGCAAGAAAAGCTATAGAACATACACAAAATTATGGAAAATAAACAATATACTACTAAATAATGAATGGGCCAATGATGAAATCAAGAAGGAAATCAAAAAATTCATAGAATCAAATGATAATGAGAACACAACATACCAAAACTTTTGGGGCACAATGAAGGCAGTCCTAAGAGGAAAATTTATAGCTTCAAGTGCCTATATTAAGAATTTAGAAAGGGTGCAAGTAAACATCTTAATGCTTCACCTTAAGGACTTAGAAAAAGAAGAACAAGACAAACCAAAAATCAGAAGATGAAGAAATAATAAAGATTAGGGCAGACATTAATGAAATAGAAACAAAAAAAATCTGAAAACTTCATTACTTTATGGTAAATAACATCTCACTGTTTGGATATGCCATGACTTCTTGATCCACTCATCATCTAATGGGCATTTGGGTTGGCTAAGTCTGTGGGACATGTTTTCATTTCTCTTGGGTATATACCTAAAAGTATGGTTGGGCTGGCTTAATCCTTGAGGAACTGCTATGTTTTAAAAAATGTCTGCAACATTTTTAGCATTCCCACAAGCAGTGTTTGAGAACTTAGAAAAGCTTACTTAATTCCTACCAATATTTAGTATTTTCCCCTTAAAAATTATTATAGTAATCCAAGTGGATATGAACTGTGTCCTCATTTGTGACATTTGCATTTCCCTAAGACTAATGGCACTGGGCAATGTCCCTGTGCTTATTGGCCATTTGCTTGTCGTACTTGTAGAAAAGTCTATGGCTAGCTATGTTTACTATTCCATGTCTTCAAACCTCACATATAACATGAAGTTATAAGGCCTACTTGTGACAGGGTTAGGTGAAGGAGTCCCCACAAGCAGTGTGACAGAAACAGCTGAAATTATGCACACAGGCAGTGTGACGGGAACAGCTGAAATCATGCACACAAGCAGTGAGATAGGAACAGCTGAAATCGTGCACACAAGCAGTGAGACAGGAACAGCTGAAATCGTGCACACAAGCAGTGAGACAGGAACAGCTGAAATCGTGCACACAAGCAGTGTGACAAGAACAGCTGAAATCGTGCACACAAGCAGTGTGACAGGAACAGCTGAAATCATGCACACAAGCAGTGAGACAGGAACACCTGAAATCGTGCACACAAGCAATGTGAAAGGAACAGCTGAAATCGTGCACACAAGCAGTGTGACAGGGACACCTGAAATCGTGCACACAAGCAGTGAGACAGGAACAGCTGAAATCGTGCACACAGCAGTGAGACAGGAACACCTGAAATCGTGCACACAAGCAGTGTGACGGGAACAGCTGAAATCGTGTACACAAGCAGTGAGACAGGAACACCTGAAATCGTGCACACAAGCAGTGTGACAAGAACAGCTGAAATCATGCACACAAGCAGTGAGACAGGAACACCTGAATTCATGCACACAAGCAGTGTGACAGGAACAGCTGAAATCATGCACACAAGCAGTGTGACAGGAACACCTGAAATTGTGCACACAAGCAGTGTGACAAGAACAGCTGAAATCGTGTACACAAGCAGTGAGACAGGAACAGCTGAAATCGTGCACACAAGCAGTGTGACGTGAACAGCTGAAATCGTGCACATAAGCAGTGTGACGGGAACAGCTGAAATCATGTACACAAGCAGTGAGACAGGAACAGCTGAAATAGTGCACACAAGCAGTGAGACAGGAACAGCTGAAATCATGTACACAAGCAGTGAGACAGGAACAGCTGAAATTGTGCACACAAGCAGTGTGACAGGAACAGCTGAAATCGTGCACACAAGCAGTGAGACAGGAACAGCTGAAATCATGCACACAAGCAGTGAGACAGGAACAGCTGAAATCGTGTACACAAGCAGTGAGACAGGAACAGCTGAAATCGTGCACACAAGCAGTGTGACAGGAACAGCTGAAATAGTGCACACAAGCAGTGAGACAGGAACACCTGAAATCGTGCACACAAGCAGTGTGACAGGAACAGCTGAAATCATGCACACAAGCAGTGAGACAGGAACAGCTGAAATCGTGCACAGAAGCAGTGTGACGAACAGCTGAAATCTGCACACAAGCAGTGAGACAGGAACACCTGAAATCGTGACACAAGCTGACGAACAGCGAATGCACACAAGCAGTGTGACGGA
Source organism: Dipus sagitta (assembly GCA_036346955.1). Lineage (NCBI taxonomy): Eukaryota > Metazoa > Chordata > Mammalia > Rodentia > Dipodidae > Dipus > Dipus sagitta. The sequence goes on from CM070781.1 coordinate 67,456,454, forward strand.
ACAGCTGAAATCGTGCACACAAGCAGTGGACAGGAACAGCTGAAATCATGCACACAAGCAGTGTAACGGGAACAGCTGAAATCGTGTACACAAGCAGTGAGACAGGAACAGCTGAAATCGTGCACACAAGCAGTGTGACGGGAACAGCTGAAATCATGCACACAAGCAGTGTGACGGGAACAGCTGAAATGTGTACACAAGCAGTGAGACAGGAACAGCTGAAATCGTGCACACAAGCAGTGTGACGGGAACAGCTGAAATCATGCACACAAGCAGTGAGACAGGAACACCTGAAATCATGCACACAAGCAGTGGACAGGACAGCTGAAATCGTGCACACAAGCAGTGAGACAGGAACAGCTGAAATTGTGCACACAAGCAGTGAGACAGGAACACCTGAAATCGTGCACACAAGCAGTTGAAATTGTGCACACAAGCAGTGTGACAGGAACAGCTGAAATCGTGTACACAAGCAGTGTGACAGGAACAGCTGAAATCGTGCACACAAGCAGTGTGACAGGAACAGCTGAAATCGTGCACACAAGCAGTGTGACGGGAGCAGCTGAAATCGTGCACACAAGCAGTGTGACGGGAACAGCTGGAATCATGCACATAAGCAGTGAGACAGGAACACCTGAAATCATGCACACAAGCAGTTGAAATCGTGTACACAAGCAGTGAGACAGGAACACCTGAAATCGTGCACACAAGCAGTTGAAATTGTGCACACAAGCAGTGTGTCAGGAACAGCTGAAATCGTGTACACAAGCAGTGTGACAGGAACAGCTGAAATCGTGTACACAAGCAGTGTGACAGGAACAGCTGAAATCGTGCACACAAGCAGTGAGACAGGAACACCTGAAATCGTGCACACAAGCAGTGTGACAGGAACAGCTGAAATCATGTACACAAGCAGTGAGACAGGAACAGCTGAAATCGTGCACACAAGCAGTGTGACAGGAACAGCTGAAATCGTGTACACAAGCAGTGTGACGGGAACAGCTGAAATCGTGCACACAAACAGCAGCTCCCATGGACGACTAAATTATCATAAGTCTCTGTGCTGCTTTCTTTATTTCTCTTGTTCTGAAATCTGATGATTTGTTTTTCTCCAATTTTATACAGTGGTAATATAAAATTAACCACTGGTATTTAACTTACCTACTGTTCTGTGTTAAGTTCTAATAGAATTATTTAATCCCTGCCAACTAACTTGGTATCTGCTGTGGACCTTATCCTTCACCAGTCATTATTGACAATGAAATATAGCATAACTTGAGATTTTTGTCCAAGAAAGTATGCAAAGCTCGTTTCATACAGTACAGGAGTAGGGCTAAAAGTGCATTAAGGGATAGAGAGATGGTCAGTGGTTAAGAGCACTTGATAACTGGGCATGAGGGCCTGAGACTGCTCAGAATCAGTCTAAAAAACTGGGCTTGGCCACATACGTTTGTAACCCCAGTATGGGGGAGTGAATGGAGAGATTGTAGAATCAGTGAGGCTGGCTGAGGTAAAAGGGCAGCTCCCTATTGAGGGAGGACCTGTCTCAGGAAAATACATGGATGAATCACATCCTGAAGTTCTCCTGCGGCCTCCGCATGTGCACCCACCCACCCACATACCAAAAGTCCACTAAGTGGAACAAACTACCCAGCTAACTGCTGCAATGAAGCAATCATGTTTACTGGATAAATGGATGACTAAAGAAAGGAAGTAAAGAAGGAAAGAAGGGACAGAAGGAAGGATAAAGGGATAAAGGAAGTGAAATTACTCAAATAACCCCACCAGTGAATATGCGCAGCCCAAAGGGAGAGGATATGAAGGCACAGCTATAATTGCCTAATTAAAGTGCAGGAGATGACCTTAAAGGAATAAGGCCTTGAAGCATCAGAAAGGCTCTTGGCTTTATTCTGAAAGCAATAGCAAGTGAATTAGAGGTTAACTGGGGAGGAGCCAACAGGAGCTTCTTCTGTGAGGTGTGGGCATCTGTCCTCCAGGTAACATCTGACAGGAGAAGTCAATTTCCTGGACACACATGCATATGACTGAGGCACATTGACTTGGGACTATGAGCCCTTGTTGGGTGCTCAGTGCCACTCTGCTTGTCCTGCACATCTTGCAGGCCCCACCTTTGCACTTTCCTTTCTGAACTCCCTGGAGTTTGAACTGGGGGTTTAGACTTTTCTTTGACAGAGTCTCATGTAATCCTCATGTAGGTTTATTACCACCTCAATCTGTAGCTGGGGATATGAAATAAGTGAGGATGACCTATGTAACCAAAGATGACTTTAAACTTATGATCTCCTGTCTCTACTTTCCTAGTGCTAAGATTACAGGTGTGTTCAACGCTAGGTAGTTTATGAGGTACAGGGATCAAACCCCCAGCTTTGTGCATGCTAAGCAAATATCCCCAGACACCATACTCTAGGATTATGTTGGGTTTTTCAAGGTCAGGGATTAGAGTCTTAATCTCAGTTGGGCCTTCTGCTGTCTCCAGATAGATACAACTTCCATGGACTTATGTCTCTAGTAGCTGGGCTCTCTTCAGATGAGGTCAACAGCAGCCACCATTTCCAAGAAATTATGTCCAAGAACAGGTGACATTAGAGTTCTTTATCAGAATTACTGAACAGACTCATTGACTCACATGAATAATTATTGATCTTAAATAGATAATTCCTACTAACAGTAAAAGAGGAGGTGTTTGTGTGTGTGTGTGTGTGTGTGTGTGTGTGTGTATGTGTCTGTGTGTCTGTGTGTGTGTGTCTGTGTGTTTTCTTAATGTTGTAGTCCAAGCACCATCAACAGTTTTTGGCATGTATTAGTTGCTCAATTCATGTTTATTGGATAAATGTATGACTAAAGAAAGGAAGTAAAAAAGGAAAGAAGGGATAGAAGGAAGGATAAAGGGATAAAGGAAGGGAGGGACAGAGAAAGATAACTGAGTACTTCCTATAGGCCAACAACTATTCAGGGACTTAAGATGGACAACTTCACCCAATCCTTACAGCAGCCCTACTGGCTGAGTTTATCCTACAGAAATATGAGAGATGAGTATGGATTCAAATTTTATGGTATCCATATTCTAAAAAGTAAGAAGCAGGTCAAATTATTGTATCATATATATTATTCATTTAACATATCTGAAACATCACTTTAGCATGTAATCAGTGTAGGACTACTAAGATATTTTTATTATAGTCACTCTTTGGAACATAGTGTGCCTTTCACAATGATGGGGCCTCTCCACAGTGGCAGCATCTCTAGGGCTCAGTGGCCACACATGCTTATGCTGCCATGTTGGCCAGCAAGGCTATAGATAGGCAATGTGCCCAAAGTCCCAAGTTAGCAAGTGGCAGACCTAGATTCAAATCTAGGTCATTTAGCTCTAGAATTGTGGCTTTAATCAGCATGCAGGCTACCTCCTAATAGCTTCAGATTTAAGAAACACATAGATGTAGTGAAGCAACTGACTAGTCTTTAATCGTTATCAAGTTCCAGTCAATATAACCCTGTGGTTCTCGAAGGACGAAATAGAAGAATTTTTTTCTAGTTCTTGTAGAATCTTTTGTTGGCATCAGCCTCCTCTGGGGCTTGTTGCCTGTTCCAGGACTTGAGACCAGCTTACTGTCACAGCCCTTGCAAGGCAATGCCTCTGGCACAATTTGTCTCTGTGATAGCTTCAGAGTACGAATGATATGCTGGCTTTGCTTAAACGGTTTGAGAGAAGAGAAAGCACAACCTTGATGGGCTGTGATCACGAGATCCTCACTGCATTCCCCTTGCCTTCTTTGCTGTTTCCAACTCACAATGATCAAACTGAGTGGGAGGAAACCACAGGGCTCCCTGTCAGAGCCTTTTCCATCAGAAACAAGCCTCGTCTTATCCCTCTGAACCCGGCGTCCTGCCATTTCAGCCTTTCAGCACAAAGTCTTTGTCAGTAGCACATCTTGGTCAGCTCTCTCAGCCCTGCATGTGCTAACTGTAATTTGGACAAAGACTTCTTCTTGAAAGGTGTATCTGGCAGATAGAAATAATTACTATTTATACCATTTAACACTCAGCCATTGTTCAGCTTTTTTCTTTTATCCTTTGAACCCATGGCTGAAATAAGCCTCTGGAGTGCCAGGATAAAGGCATGAATCACACACCAGGCTACACTTCTTATTTCTGTGAAACAAATAACCCCCAAATGGAGAAATAAATGCACTTGGTTTCATTCATGATTTTGTGGGTCAGGCATTTTGGAAAGACCAAATTGAATGATTTGTCTTTGCACAATCCAGTGTAACTGGGGGTCAGCTGGGGACCCAAGATAGATGTGTTTTGGTACTTTAGTACTTTTAGCTTTTGTTTTTCTCTACACATTGTGTATCATCCTGGGGGGGGGGGGCTTTCCAGAGAGGCTTGGGCTTCATGCAGGGTGTTTGCATGGGAGTCATGGTTGTTACATTGTGACTACCTTCTATAATACAGGGAGCAGAAACTAACAGCCCTCTTAATGATTATGCCTGGAGTTCTGCAAAATTCTGTTAGTCAAAGCAGTCACCAGGCCCAACAAATCTAAGGGAGTGGAAAAAGTAGAGCCCAGGCATCAAGACTGCAGGTACCAAGTAGAAGCTGATGGTGGCCCAGAGCAGCTCTGGCTTGCAGACGCAGAAGCAAGTTCAGTACCCAGAGAACCGGGGCTCCAATGGCTCTCAAGCCCAGCACTTTGAGCTCATGCAACTCCAGGGGCTTCAGGTCCAGCAGCCCACATAGCCCTCCAGGGCCAGCCAACCCTGAGGTTGTTCTTGGGAGTCCAGTGGATCTGTATGCTGAGGAACTGAGAGCAGAATTCTCACTTTTACTCCCTGGAGCAGCCAGCCACCAGGACTAACACTCACATGACAAGATGGGTGTATGCAGACAGCCATGCAGTGTGTGGCCTGCCCTCAGATTTTTCTGCATAGCTGCTGGTTTCGATCATAGCGGGGGAAAGGGACTCTTTCCTAATATGAATGCAAAGGGTTAGGAATAATATCATTACAGTTGTATTTACAACTAGTACCAAGACAATATCTGTGATTTTTATGCTTCAGCATTTTATGGTAGTTACTGTTAGATTATAGATCTAGTTTCCATCTTTCCTGCTGTAAGCAGTCCAAATTTTCTATCTTATCAGAGTTTATTTTGCTTTCCTATGTTGAAGAACTCCCAAACCTAGCCTTTCCAATTTATCCCTGACACTGACATATTTGAAGGAGGGCTTATAGGTGCATACTTGGTCAGGCAGAGGCAGTGAAATCAAGAGTTCAAGGCTGTTCAGCTGGATAGCAATGCCCTGTCTCAAAAAATACAGTTAAAAAATAAAGAAGGGCTGTTGTACTTGCAGAGGTAAGGCTGACCTGATTCTTCATTTTTGCATCTGGGTGGGAGTAATATATAAATAATATTAATACAATTAAAAATAATAAATAATGTGTTAGCTGTAGGAGCCTTAATCTTGAATAGAAAAACTGCAGAAAGTAAATAGCTAGATTTTCTCTCTAAACTGAAGCTTCCTGCCCACCCCCTTCCTTCTCACTAATGGAATTAGTAATACCCATCTTCTCCTCTAATGGGATTGGCTAGCTGTAAGGTTTTCCACCCCATCACCCCACTTTCTTCCTTGTACAAGGGCCCTATAACTATCCCAGTCTGCCTCTGAATCCTTTGCCAGAGAGCCTCTGTAGGTGTTTGCTCTGAATGAACTCTGTGCTGCGCTGTTGCTGAGCACTCTCCCTTGTCTTTCTTTGTACCTTACAAATGTCTGTAATCAGGGGTCAACATTTGGATAATGGGAATTTCCATGACATCATTTACTTTCTTGTGTCAAACAAATGTGTAGCCACTGGAATTCAACTTGCTTCTTTATTTCTTGGCAGGGATTCCTGTTAATCTAGTTGTGGACTTGATTGGATTTAGAATCACCATGAAGATAAAATTCTCTAGGAATGCCTATGAGGAACTTTCTAGATTATGTTAATTGAGTGGGAGGATCCCCATAGTTGTGGGCATCACCACTTCATGGGCTGGGGTCCTAGACTGAATAGAAAAGAGAGAGCTGGCTGAGCGCCAGCCCTGTATCACTCTCAGCGTCACAATTATGGATGCCACATGACCAGCTGCTTCCTGCCTTCCTGCTCATGCTACCATGCCTTCCCGCCAGGATGGATAGTAACCTCTGACTGTAAATGGAAATTAACCCTTTCTCCTTTGAGTTGCTTTTGTCACAGTATTTTATCACAGCAAAGAGGCAAGTAAGTACTGCATATCTTATCCAGATGCATGTGCCATTTGGGGAAGAGCAAAGGCCATTTAAATAATATCAATACTAATTACAAGCCTAGTCAATGGGTCCTTTCTCTGCTAAGTATCACAGCAAGTGAATAAAACTAAAAATTCTAGTCTACGTCCAATCATCTGTTTCCTAAAGTTGGCAATATTAAGGATTGTGTTTTGTTTATTTTCATTTTGTTCTAATTATCTTTTTAAAAAAGATTTATTTATTTATTTGAGACAAAGGGGGGGGGGTGAGAGTGAGAATGGGCGTGCCAGGGCCTCTAGTCACAGCAAACGAACTCCAGATGCATGTGCCACCATGTGCATCTGGCTTATGTGGTGGGACCTGGAGATTTGAAGCTTGGTCCTTAGGCTTCACAGGCATGCACCTTAACTGCTAAGCCATTTTACAGCCCTCTATCTTTTAATTAATTAATTTATTTCTTTATTGGAGAGAGAGAAAGAAGCAGATAGAGAAAATGGGCACACCAGGGCCTCCATCCACTGCAAATGAACTCCAGACACATGCACCACCTTGTGCATCTGGCTTACATGGGTTCTGGGGAATTGAACTTGGGTCCTTAGGCTTAACAAGCAAATACCTAAACAGATTTATTTATTTATTTAATTTGAGAGAGAGGTAGATGGAGGAAAAGAGAGAGAATGGGTGCACCAGGGCCTCTGGCCACTGTAAATGAACTCCAGACATATGTGCCACCTTGTGTAACTAGCTTCATTTGGTTGCTGGGGAGTTTACCCAGGTCCTTAGGCTTTTAAGACAAGCACCTTAACCATTGAGAAATATATCCAGCCCCCTTATTACCTTTTAACTAGGGAAGTATGTCAGCAAGATGAAACAAACTCATTGCCTATTGTCATTATCCAGTTTTATCTAGTTGACCACATACATGCTCATTCCAACACTTCTTCATTTTGCCAGGAAACATGATTCATTTTGTTGTATTTATGAATAATTTAAATGCTTAAATAATGTTATCTGATATTAGGGAGTGATTTAAATAAATATAGCTGATTAAAAAGTTAGTGTACTTGCACAAGTGTTTGTAGACAAGGAATCACCAGTATATCCAAAGAGGGATAAATCAGGTACTGAGGCAAAGCCCACAGGCCAGTATAAAGTTAAGAAGAGATGCCTTTATAGCTTTCAAAAGTGTTTGAAAATCATATGTTTGATTTATTAGGGCTGTGTACACAGAGGGCTCAAATTATTCATGTATCATTTAAATGCTTAATGTTCTGACATTATGTGATAATTGCTATTTTAATATATAGTGTCAACTCAGTCTTTCTGGAAGCAGGCATGGGTGGCATTGATATGCAGGAGCACATGGTTCATGTATAAGTAAATCACTCTTCCATTGAATTAAGGCCAAGGAGGGAGCACTGAGTGGAACTGAAAGTGATATTACAGTATCTAGTGCTGTCTTCATCAAGAAATATATAGCAGTACTGGTGAAAACTGGGCAGAAACACAGAAATCCACTCCAGAGAAGATGTAGTAAGAGATTTACCAGTGATGTCTTTTTCAGTTTCCAGGAAAAATGGCCATCAGAGTTGCTTTTTCAAGGTTGATACTATCTCAGTTGCCCCTTTTACATTGGTTCCCCTCTGACCTGTGCATTTGAATCATTAACCATTGTGGGTGCTTACTGATACCCAGGCTAGAAAGAATTCTCCTGACTTTATTACTAGCCAGCTGGGTGAGTTTGAGCAAGCTTCTCACTTATTAAGCCTCTGTTTTGCATGTGGAAAATGGGTACACTAGTCATAGCTACCTCTCAGGGCTCATATGAGTGAATGAAATGTGTGTGAATCTCTTAGCATAATGCTAGGCACACTGAAAACACAGTGTGGCTGTAGTTATTATTACCTTCTTCAGATACCTGCCTGCAATGTTGATAAATGGGCTGCATTTTAAAATTGGAGGGAAACAAAGGAGGGACCACAGAATTGGTGACCCATTCACTAAAGTGCTAAATGAATAGTAACAGAATTCTCCAAACAGGCACCAACCCAATTCAAGTAACAATGAATTGGCCAATCCTGATTCTTCTCTTTGAATTGTGGAAATAAAATTCAGGTGAGCTTTTTGACTGGACTTTGTCTGATCTGCACATAGACACCAGTCTCCTTCCCTTGACAATAAAGGGCTCAGTCACAGGTGTAGAAAAAGTGTTCCCGAGCTACAATGGCTTCTCTTCTGTGTAAAACAGAAGTCAGGGAGGCAAGTAGGGCATGTCAGGTCAGGAAGCTGACATAAGAATGCATATTGGTGCACAGGGTAGGGGTGGGCAGAGACATATTGAGCTATTGCTAAATGTCAATATTGGCTAGTTTGTTAAGCATCTTCAAGCAACTCTGAACTGACTCTTAATGACTAATGCTGGAGAACACCTAAGTACCCATGAAGGATATTTGCTTTTGACTATGTTAATATTCTAAAGGCTCAATGTTCTGAGTATTTCCTTTAAAATGAGGACATTACACTAACACACACACACACACACACACACACACACACTGAATATCTTACAGTGTATGGGGAAATAGTAACACCACATACATCCTGGATTTCTTTGTGCTCAGTGTACCTTTCATGTCCTTTGGCACCAAGATTGTTGAAGCCCTTGTGACCTGTTTGTCTCTGCTGGTGTTGGAGGGAGAGAGAACCCATGTTGCAACAGAGCTAAGGTTAGTGGTGGATGCTCTAAAACCATGATTCTAAACCTTTTGCTTGTCCAGATCTGTTTGCGCTCAAAAATTTTTGAGGGCAAAGAGCTTTAGTTTCATAGGGCTATCTATTTATGTTTGCAATGTTTAAATTAACATTATTGTTAATTTACTTAAAAAAATAACACTCAACACATGCAACATTTTTGTAATGGAAAGAAGTTACTACAATGTTCTGAGGGCATGTATCTCCTTCCTAACTCATGTTGAATCAAGAAGTAGAACCTTTAGGAGGTGGTCAGGCCATGAGACCTCTGGCCTTATGGATAGGATTAGCTCCTTCGGTAAGGGCTGGAGGGAATAGGTAGTCCTCCTATCTCCGTTTGGCCATGCTAGAACACAGAAATAATGCCATGTTGGAAGCAGACAGAGCATTGCTAGATAGATTCTAAACTTTCTGGTGTTTTGATCTTGGACTTCTGGTGTTTGGATCTTGGCACTATATTGGTGGGAAATGAATTTCTAATAATTACATGCTGTGTATTTAGGCTTATGTTTTCTTATAGCAGATGAAGTAGATCAAGACCATTATATTTGCAAAGTACAAAGTTAAGAGTTCCTTTGTCATATATATATATATGTATGTATTTGTAAATCCCTTTAATATCTGGTTATACAGAGAAACAGTCTCAGATTTGCCTCTGCATTTAGTCTGTTGGATCTCTCATATCAGGTAAGATTAGGAAAAAAGTACCACTGGACATTTGTGGAGATCATGAGTGCTACAAACAACATTTCAGTATTCACAGAAAAATAATTTTGACCTCATAGGCCTCTGTGAAGAAGACTGGAGTCATACAGTTTTAGCTAATTTCAAAGCAAAGTAGAAGCATGAGTTATACCTGATGGCTTGGGGACCCTCAGGAAGCTAGGAGGCAATTTGTTGTCAGAGATTAGAAATTGTGCCACAGATATAGAATCAGAGACTTCATCTTGCCATGGACTGGTTTTGTGATCTGGCAAGTTATTTAACCACTTTATACTCAGCTTTTCCATCTTTAAAATCAAGTTTATTTGGGGCTGGAGAGATGGCTTAGCGGTTAAGTGCTTGCCTGTGAAGCCTAAGGACCCCGGTTTGAGGCTCGACTCCCCAGGACCCACGTTAGCCAGATGCACAAGGGGGCACATGCATCTAGAGTTCGTTTGCAGTGGTTGGAGGCCCTGGCGCATCCATTCTCTCTCCCTCTCTCTATCTGCCTCTTTCTCTCTCTGTCTGTTGCTCTCAAATAAAATAAAATAAAAATAACAAAAAAAAATTTAAAAAAAATCAAGTTTATTTGAGTACCCACTTCTGATGACTGTTGTGAGACTTAGTGAGAGGTGGGAAAAGTCTTTGGCTACTGGAAAGTACCCAACATTACCTTTTTGTTACCTTGATTAGTTTTTATGCACATGTGTGTGTTTTCGGTGGCGGGCAGCGGGCGGTGGGGGGGAGGGGTGCAGGTGCATGGCAATTGGAAGCTAGAAGACAACCTCAGATATTGTCCTCAGAAATGCTGCCCAAGTTTTTTTTTTTTTTTTTTTTTGAGATAGGGTCTCACTCTAGCCAAGGCTAGCCTGGGATTCACTATGTAGTTTCAGGCTGGCCTTGAACTCTACCACATGCCTAGCATTTTTACATGGGTACTGGGCTTTGAACTCATCTTCATACTTGCAAGGCAAGCACTTTACTCAGTGAACTACCTCCTGCAGCCCTGGTTCATTGATTATTATTCCTACTAAGGTGATCATCTCTTAGGAACACCAAAGTCCTCATTTTGCAGATAATGGCCTTAATTTTGAGGGTCTTACCCAGCTCTAACATGCTATGATATTGCTCTAAAGCCCTCTTTTCTCACAGTAGAGGTGGGAGTTTGGGAAGGAGACATTTTTATTCTAGTGATAATAAAAGCACATATTTGTTGGCATTGTTGCATTTGATAATTTTTCTCCATTAAAATCTAGTTAAAACTTTTTAAGACTTTAAAAATAAAAGTCAGTGAAAAATATGTTGTTTCCTTTGGAAAAAATTAAATTTTGCTCTTTCAGTTGGAACAGTATAGATATCAGAGTAAACGGAAATTTAAAAATTTGTTTTCAGGCCTCATGGCAGTTTCAGGTCAAAGTCATAATAGAGTTTATCTCATGTCTAAAATTTAATTGAAGAGTAGATGAAACTATGTTGAGAGGTTTTGCTGACTCCTCAGTTTACAGAAATATATGGAGTGGGCACTAGCCTTTTAATGGGAGAGGAAAGTAAGGGTCTTGGATTCATGGAGCAGGAACAGGGGAGAGAAACAGGAGCTAACAGGCATATTGAAGAGGCAAGTGTTGGACCTACAGCTTGATTGAGGACCCAGATCAAAAGAAATCAATACAAATGCTTTGGTTTATTTTTTCCTCCATTTCACTTAAGTAGTAGGCTTGGATACAGTGAAAAGCAGGCACAAAGCATATTAGAAAGGAAATAAGACAAATAGTCTCACAAGTAATTGAAGCCCAGCATGTGTGGCATGCTTCTTAGTCTAAATTTACAAGGGCTTTGCTCCAGAGCCATGTGGGAAGGCATGAGGTTTGCATGTTGAACTTTACTGGAGGAAGATGCACAGAGGAAACATTGAGCCTGTTCCAGGTAAAGCACTGCTCTTTGCCATGGGTTCCAGGACAGTACAATAGCAAAAGTTGACTTTGGTATGAAGATATGCTAAATCCAAATCATAAAAGCTTGTGTGATAGCAAGAAACAACATGGCAATGGCAAATGTAATGGCATAAAGCTGAAATATTTTGCACTCTGAGGTGACTCTCATGATAGCAGTAGTAGAGTTTATAGCAAGAATTATTAACTTGTCATAAAACTCAACTACTAATGCTGTGACAGTGATGCTTATTTCCCCATCAAAGGCCATTAGATAAAATAATTAAAAGTATGGGGTCTTGAAGGCTGAGAAACAAGTTCCGATTAAATAGTAAACTTCTTTGAACCAAGAGTGATGTGTCTGTGCTCAAAGGAGATAGTGACTATAACCAGATATATAAAGAACTTTGTATTTCTAGTAATCACTGCAAAAATGAATACCACTTTTCATCTTTTTCAAAAATATGTAGATTTGAAGAAGTAAAGACTTGTTCATTCCCATCTGAATCATCAGTAATTACCTCTTGACTTTATGCCAAATAAAAATAGAGTTCATTGGCTTTCAGTTTCCTTCACCTTTTTGTGCTCAGCAGATGTTTTGGATGATGTCCCCAGGCCTATTTGAGAATTGGAGACTGCAGTTCTGGCTGATGCTTTGGGAGCACAGGAAGTGATTTCATGGTTACATGGCACTCTGACAGGTGTGTGCCCCAATGACTATGCACACCTAGGATCAGTTTTCCAGCCAGGTGCACATCAAAATGTCCAGGGAAGTAAATGCAAAGAGATGTAGGGATAGATTTTCTCTCTGAAGGACTGGGTGAGTCGGGCAGAGAGACTTCTATTGATGCCAATAGAAAGTACCTGTCATGTATTAGAGGGGTGTGGTAGGTGCTGAAGTAACAGATGACTGAAGCCCTTACACAGTGTATAATGTTACCAGGACACATCTGTGTAATATGAAAACTGATTTCTTTTCTCTACTAGAAAATCCACTTCAGAAAGAAAAGGATGACATTTAAATTCCAGTATTGTCTGTCCTTTGTGATACTGGCACAAACCCCATTGAAAGAGGAAGAGCTTTAATATCTACCTCCTTGAAACTGGTGGATAGAGTGAAGAAAGGAGGGTTCCCAGTGCTGCCTTTCAGTCAATATTGAAAAATGGTGGTTTCCCTGTGGTGGGAAATTTCTATTTCTCAGTTCATTTATCTCTACTTTTTACCTTTAGAGTTTGTAAAGGCTTGTACTCTATATCTCACCTTCCAGTATAATAGAATCATAAGACTAGAATTGTCCAAGCAGTAGTGGGGGGAGGTAAAATATATCATTTTCCAATCAGAGCATTCCATCACCAGGAGGAGACCTCTGCTCTTCTCTTGCCAATACTGTTACAACCTGGAGCATTCCACATGTTAGCCTCGTTTCCAGCTGGATGGTATGTAGCAGCCCTGTCACACCACGACATGCTCTGCTACACTGTGGCTCTGAAGCATCCTCCAAAGGCTCATGTTTTGAAGGCATGGGCCCCAGTCAGTGGGACTGTGGGGAGGTGGTAAACGCTTGGCAGATGAGGCCTGGTAGGAGGAAGTTAGGTCAGTAGGGCCTTGCTGTTGAAGGAAATGTCAGAGGCATGATGGCCCTTTCCTGTCTCTCTGTCTTTGCTTCCTGGCTGTCATGAGGTGAGCAGCTCTACTCCACCACATGTTCTATCTTGTCACAGGCCCTAAAACAAAGGAACCAAGCAACTGTGGACTGAAACCTCTAATGCTACTAATGAGATAGATATCTTTCCTCCTTTTAGGCTGACTACCACAGTACTTTGTCACAATGATGGAAAGCTGGCTAATACAAATGTGAGCAAAGAGTGAAGTTCTATATCAAGTCACTGGGCTGTGAAGGTGTTAGTCATTGTTTATAGCATAACCCAATTTACTCTGACTGGTACATGCCCCTTGCCCAATTCCTCATTCTCCTACAAGAGAATCATTTCATTTGTTTTTTTTTTTTAAATCTATTTTTCAATAGATAGGCCTATGATCCTCCCTGTATGAGCTCATTATCATTATATCCTGCTGGTTTGATTTAAAAAAGAGTTCTGGGTCCCATTTTAACACTGTTGAGCCTTAGTAGGTTTGATGTGAGTTTCAGTAATCTTTTTCATTAATTAATTAGTTATTTATTTATTACTGTGCTGAGAATTGAACCTGGGGCCTTGTATATGAGCAGATGTTTTATTATTGAGCTATACTTCAAGAGATCTTTAATATTTAAATAATATTTAAGTATTTAAATGGTAGAATAGTAATTACTTTTTGGTGTGTGTGTGTCTGACTGCAGGTGTGTACATGCCATGGCACACATGTGGAAGTCAGAAGACAACTCTGGCTGCTGGTCCTCAGCTTCCACCTTATTTGAAGCAGGGGGTCTCATTATTTACCACTGCATTCACTAGGTTTTCTGGCCCATAGTCTCAGGGGGGTTCTTTGGTCTCAGTCCCCTGGGTTTACATCTGGCTTTATATGGGTTCTGGCGATTTGAACTCAGGTACTTCTGCTTATGCAGCAAGTGCTTTATCTACCATCTCACCTGCCCAGTAAACTCTGTTATAGGACTGTCTTAGGAAGGAAAGTCGTGTTTCAAGAAATATTATAGGACTGGAGAAGTTGCTCAGCAGTTAAGGCACTTGTCTGCTAAGCCTAATGACCCAGGTTCGATTCTCTGGTACCTATATAAAACCAGATGCACAAAGTTGTGCCTGCATCTGGAGTTCATTTGCAGTGGCGAGAGCTCCTGGCATGCCCATTACCCCTCTCTCTTTTCTATGTCTCTCTATATGTGCAAATAAATAAATATTTTTTTAAAAAGAAATATTATTAACCTGTATCATGCTTTGAAGACCAAGTATTAGTTCTCTAATTGTCCACATCAGACATGTTCATGTATTATATATTAGTATAAGGTATAAAGCATTTGGGGTAAGAACAAGTGGATTGAGTATATATAAAGTTCACCAGCTCTGTTTCAAGGCTATATGATTGTATCAAGAGATAAAGTGAGAATACAAAATTGGTGATTATTAGACCCAACCACTTCCTAAATGAGAACTTCAAAGATTGTAAATCATTTGGAAATAGAAGTGATGGGCTGGAAAACAAGTTCAAATTAAGAAATATCAAATTAGAAATGCATTTGAATGAATAAGAGTACACTCTTCTTAGTCTACTGGGGAGAAAGCTGGAAGAACAGGAGCTTGGGGACCCCAGCAGATCCTGCAAAGGACCTTGAGGGAGTAGCCACATGCTCTATTGGGAAGGCACATCTAGAACTTGGAGTGATTCAACATGTTGACTTATGCCAGCCATTTATAAAGATCATGATCTTCTCCAGAAGGACTTTAAATGTCCATTTTCCTGAAACTAGTGGGCATTTAATCCACATGGTTTGGATTCAAAGGAGGTGTTGTTTTAGTTCTTGGGAATAGTTTCTGCTGAATTCATCAGGAAAACAAAATGTTCCTATGCATATTGACATAAAAGAGACTTCTTAGTCTGTCTATATGCTATGGGTCAATTGCTTCTTCCTACAAACTTGCCTTGGCTGAATTCCCACATCTGTATATTAGAGGTTGGACAATCCCTGCCTTAGAAAGGAGATGAGAGAAGGAAGTGGTGTCCCCAGAGAAAATAAGAACACTCTTACCAGAAAGGGGAGAAGTTGCTGCTGGAATTAAAACTCCAGACTTCTGCCCTGTAGCTGGTACATTGGTATCTTTTGGCTAAGAGCAAAGTTTGAAGTATGTGGGATCAAACTACTAACAGCCAAGAAAGGGTTAAAATTGGGTTTATTTTTTCTCTTTCATGTCAGTTAATGTATAAGTTTAAAATATCTGTTTTAAGGAATCATATCCTTCATCCAGCTTGTTGAGAAAGCATGAACAGGATTTATGTTTATTTTTATCAGTGCCAAATAGTCTAAAGCCTTCTAAGATTTCTGTTATAAACTTCCATTTTACTGTAATACCCAAACTTGTCAATGTATATTGTATATTATAACATGATGCTATTCATTATGTGTTTCATTATTTTATATTTGACATGAGACTCTATTGCTTTTTATAATAAAAGTGAGTGGTTATTATTCTTGCAGATATGAAGTAAAACTTACCATGACATTGAAGAGACTTCACTGGAAATCAAACTCTGCAGGTTCCTTGGCAGTGCCTTTACTTTACAGTGAGTGTAATGGGTTGGTTATAGAAGTGGGCTCTGGTCAAACCCCAGCCCCTAAACTGTACATTGTAATGCATACCTGTAATCCCAGCATTTAGTGAGTTCAAGGCTAGCCTGAGCAATAAGAGACCTTATCTCAAACAAACAAACAAACAAACAAAAACAACAGCAAAAATAAAAGTCCTAGCCTCAGTACTAAGTGAGTAACTGAAATGAGGTAATAAGAGAGTATCTTTCATTGTGCTTTGGAAGGTGAAATAAACACATGTAACGATCTTTGCAACACTGTCACATGCTTAGGGTCTAAAGAATGTTGTTCATCTTATGTATTAGATCTAGATAACCTCGATCATTAGGTCCTTTAAATGTTTGACAGTTTCATGGGCACTGTGGTTTGGGATCTGAAGGCTCAACATTTCTAGCTTCATTCATTCTTTTTTCCTCTGGTGTGTGTGTGTGTGTGTGTGTGTGTGTGTGTGTGTGTTCTATGCACAAATCCATGCAGATGTGCACAAAGGTGTGTGGAGATCAGAGGAAAACATTGGCTGTCCTTATATTATCCATCTGCATATTTCCTTGAAATGGAGTCTCTTTGCATGTGGAGCAGCACTTTTTGCAAGCCCCAGTGATTTACTGGTGTCTTTTCCCCACAGGACTGGGGTTATAGAGATGCATGGCCATGTTCAGCTGTTTGTGTGGGTCCTGGGGAATCTAACTCAGGCAGGCTCAGGCTCTCTCAGGTGTCATGCTTATAGTAAGCACTCTTAACTGTTCAACCATCTTCCTAGCTCATTCTTTTTTTTTTGTAATGAGGTAGAGAAAGTGAACAAGAGAGAGAGAGAGAGAGAGACTTGGCACACTGGATGCCCTGGTGTACTCTGTCTCTGTTCTCTCTCTATTTCTCTCTGCTTATAAATAAATAAATAAATAATTTTTTTAAAAAAGTGTGAAGATACTAAACATCCACAAGCTGTCAACTGCAAACTTACATGAGCAGTTATACCTGTTTATGGGGAGAGGAGGCAGAGGAGAAAGGGTGGAGAGAGATGGGGCTGCCAGCGGGGCCTGGCAGGATGCGTCCAGCTGTGCTTTCTTCTTTCTGGATTCTGTTCTCAGCTTGCATTGACCCCAGTGAATTGACTGAACTCCTCAGTGTTTCCCTGTTTTAGCTTCATGATGTGGGCATTTCAACCTAGGATCAGGTTAGGGTGTAACCAGGTGAGCATATGGTAGGTTCAGCCAGGAGTGAAGAAACCTTCCCTGGTGTTTCACTAAATTGAACTTCCTGTCCAGGAGACTGGTAGGCTTGATAATTCTACCAAGACATAATTTTAGCTGACCAATAGGCCAGTAACAACAACTTAAGCATTCAGAGGCCTCTCACACCTTGCCTTCTCTCTGGGCAAAAGCTACGTCTTCCCTCCTTCTCTTAAGCTCTCCTTCTCTTAAAGTTCTTCTTTCTAAAGCTCTAAGCTACAGTAAAGCCTTTCTGAGCCTTACTTAAAAACAACTCATCTGGGCTGGAGTGATGGCTTAGTGATTAAGGCATTTGTCTGCAAAGCCAATGGACCCAGGTTCGATTCCTCAGGACCCACGTTAGCCAGATGCACAAGGGGCACATGCATCTGGAGTTCGTTTGTAGTGGCTGGAGGCCCTGGCACGTCCATTCTCTCTCTCTCTCTCTCTCTCTCTCTCTCTCTCTCTCCCTCTCTCTCTCCTGCTTTCTCTGTCAAGTAAATAAATAAATACATAAATAAATAAATAAAAATAAAACAATTCATTTGATATCACAATGATGTAACATATAATGGGACAATCTTGTAGTTAGTGAATTTAGTCAAAATCTCAGTTGGAATATGTGTTTAGGAGGCACATGTGAGTGTTGCTATTTGTAGAATTGCCCCCAGGAGGCACTGATAAATAGATTTTTTAAGATCTGTATACAAGCAGAGAATAACTCCCCAAAACTGTTAAGACAAAACAATGGTCAACGAGTCACCAATTCCTCATGTTGAGAAATGCTTCACAGAGTAAAGTAAAATGTGAAGAACTGTCTAATAGAATGGCTTCAAGTGTTACCTACTCTGGCTGATTTTACCTTAATTAACTTTAAAAAGAAAACATTCAAAAGTTCTTTTGTCATTTTTAACTTGTAAAAGTGATATATATGAAAACTTTTGAAGCTGGTAGACACATTAGACAAGATTTGCGCACAACATAGAGCTTAACACTGTAAATAGATCCTGATGAAAAGAAGAAAAAAAAAAGATGCAATAGCAGGAATTAAAAAATATATGAGTAACCGTAAACATTATGCAGCATGGTGCCATTGTTTTCTGAGAGTGAAAGGATAAGAATCTAGCATGAATTTTTTTATTAAGAACATATTTTGTATGGATCCATCATGTACCTTCTTTTCCCTTGTCCCTGACCCAAATCCACAGGGGATCCTCCTCAGTGGGGTTGCAGATTTTCCCCATGGGGTTATGGGTTATGCATTGTGAGAGCAGCAGTTAGTTACTGGGGGGAGGCAATGCCTTTGGGCATGACATCCCAACTTGTGACTCTTATAATCTTTCTGCCCCCTCTTCTGCAAAATTTTCTGAGCCTTGGTTTTTAAGAACCAATGATAATTAATGTACATGCTTTGGAAGACTAATAAAATGTTGAATATAATACAGTTACCATAAACAGGTGAATATAAATACATTCAATACTGCCATTCCGGTCTGCATTTTTGTTTATTTATGGTCATTTTATTAAAAGAAAGAAAAAGAAAAATCCTAACTGCCATGTCTACAATTTTCTGAGGGTCAAGGGTCAAAATGGTATGGACTTATTCATAGTAACTTGAACTCTATGAGCTTTTGGGGCTACTCAACCTTCCTTATTCAATTACCTGTTTTCACTCCTAATTTACTAGCACCCCCACCCTTTGTGTGTGCCTGCAGAGCGTCTGAGTTGAAATGTTCCAGGGACACTTGGAGATAAGGTCCAGATGTCAGAGGAGGTGCCAAGGTGACAATAATGATGTGGGAAGCATGAGCTTTTAAAGGCTATTCGTTCAGGAAACAGTCATTTAGCACTGAACTGATTAACCAATGCAATTAATTCTACAGCTATTTATAAGCAGCCAACTATATGCCAAGTACTAAATTGATAGAGGGGAAGGGAGGAGGAATAGTCTGCAATTGATTGGTTCTCTGTATTTATTGTATGCTTCTATGTGCATAGTCCTCTAAGCTGGTGTTTCACTTTTAAAAGTAAAATATTTGAGAGCAGAGAGAATAGAGAACAAACATTCCAACTCAGAGAGAGGCTCTTATGGTGGTGGTGAGGTTGCTAATAGAGTAGCACTTTCAGGCTTGCAGACAGACCACAAAAGTCCCTTAAGAGATTCACATGAACTCCCACCTTTGCTCAAACTATAAACAAAGGGGTTAGATCTGAAAAAAAAAAAATAAAAATAAAAATAAAAAGCTGTACCTAGATTGTGGGAGGATTTTTAAAGCGACTGAAGCATCTTTATCGAGCATCTTTATGCATCTTTCAAATACCTTGAACACATCTTGAAAGCATGTATTTACAAGAAAATGCCTACCATTCCTTCAGGCACAGAGTTGTTGGCTAGGAGAAACATATAATTGAAAGTAATGTCCATGTAGATGCGTCAAGTTCTGGTTCTGAGTATGGGAACTTGTTTCCACTTCTAGACTGTGCATCTCTTCCCAGAGGGCTTGATGGCCTGTTGCTGTATTATTTAAGTAAATTTCCCATAATTAAAACAAAATGAACTTCATTCTTTCAAAAATAATGATTCACCTCTTCATCAAACTAGCATTAAATTTCCTTGAAAAATTACTGCACTTTAAGACATTTTTATACTTTATGTGATGCTTAGGTAATGTAGATAAAGTTAAAATCATTTTGTGTTTATTTTGTCATTGACATATTTTACACTTGATCACTTGTGAAACATTATTGGTATATGATATTTAGAATTTGAGAAATAACTTTGGATAATTTTAGTATTCTACAAAGATTTTGATGGACTAAATAATGACTGTTAAAAATTAGTAAGAGGACTGGAGAGTTGGCTCAGCAGATAAGGCATTTGCCTGCAAAGCCGAAGGACCTATGTTTGACTCCCCAGATTCCTTGTAAGCCAGATGCACAAAGTAATGCGTGTGCAAAGTCATACATGTGCACAAGGTAGCACACACATCGAGTTAAATTGCAGTGGCTGGAAGCCCCAGAATGCCAATTCTTTCTCTCTCTCACTTTCTCCCTTATAAAAATTTAGTAAGAGCTATTGATCATAAAGAAAACAATAGGTATGACTCCATACATTTAAAGTTAAAGCTAAAATTTTAATATTACTCTTTAAATTAGTTATTCAACATGCATTTTTCTCATTCATTTAGTAATTGATTTTGGATAGAGCTATTCTTCCAAAGAACCCCAAGCAGAACAGATCAGTGAGATAATTCCAGTACATAAGTGATTCCCTGTGAATATATTAGATGTTCAGAATCTGTACAAACATTTCCTGGAAGGCTGCTTATTATTCAGAGGTGATTATAAAAATGAAGATGACTAACAGTTATGTTTTTTATAGCTCACAAAGCACTTTTCCGTACATTATCTCATTTTATCCTCACAGTAGCTTCATGAAATAGGAATCATTATCATCATTCCTTCCTTATAAGTGAGGACATGAGACAAGGGACTCTTAAGTGATTGGCCCTAAACCACTGGGCAAGCCCTGCAATCCAGCTGGAGCCTGCTGATTGCAGACTGCACCCTTTCTATTAACCAGTATCTCCCTCTGACCCCTCTTAGTTCTTGTGTCTGCTTCTCTTTAAAACTTATCAACCACTAGCGACTTGTAAAATCTCTGTGATGCACTCCAACACATCATGTATGAAGAAGCTGACTGGTGTCATTCAGAGGAGAGAGGATGGATTTTCGATGCGTCTGTGATGGTTTATACTGACTGTCAACTTGGTAGGACATAGACTCACCTGTGAGATTCTGTGTAGATTAGGTTAGCCTCTGTGCCAGTTTGTGAGGGATTATCTTGACTATGTTAATTAAGGTGAGCCTTCTATTCCATGTGGTACTATTCCATGAGCTGGGGTCTTGGATTATATAAGAAGACAGCTGGCTGAGCAGCAGCATTCACTGCTCCCAGATTCCTCATTGTGGACTAAACATGACCAGCTGTTTCAATTTCCTGTGGCCATGCCTTCCACACCGTGATTTTAGCCAGGAATTATAAACTGAAATAAACCCTTCCTCTCTTACACTGATTTTTGTCAGGCATTTTGACTCAGCAATGAAATGGTAGCTAGTTGAATTCTATAATTTCTAGTTCATGGTCTTATGTTGTCTGATGGGAATAGGTCAATCAATCATGGATTCACTTATTTTGTATTCTGACTATTCAACCATTATTGTTTTTTTTTTTTTAAACCATCATCCTTCTGGTGAAGGACTTCTAAATTCTCAGACTTTGCATTTGGCTAGTGTGGTGCTGGGTGGAGACAAGCCCCAGGTTTGTGGGATTCATTTGTCCAGACTGATGTCTGCTGAGTGACTGTCATCTCATCTGGTTCCAAGCATCTTCATCTGTCTGCCAGCATCTGCTGAGACACCTTTGTCGGACACAGGCAGGGCCATGGGTTAAAGCAAACCTAAGTTGTCTGACACGAAGATCCCAGGCTATGGAGAGGTCGCAGCAGCCTGAACCACTGGTCATATCTCGGAGAGGAGACCAGCAGGTGAGCTCCTACTCCCATTCTCAGGGGTTGCAGTGAGCCTGGACCCCTGGACAAAATCTCTACCCTGAGATCAGCAGGAAGTAAGGCCACTCCCTCTCCAAGCAAGGGATACTTGGACATTCAGATAAGACTTAGGCTTTGTCCATACCCCTGTGGCCTTTGGCCAGTTGCCTAGGAAACTCCTTATATGGTATCAGCCAGCACCTTTGTACAGCCCCTCCCTCTGCCATTGCCTATGTGCTGGAATGAATGTCCCCATATGCTAATTAGGCATCAGCAAGCAACCTTGTACATCAATCCCCTTAAGACCCTCAACTGC
The DNA here is from genome assembly GCA_036346955.1 of Dipus sagitta. Taxonomy (NCBI): domain Eukaryota; kingdom Metazoa; phylum Chordata; class Mammalia; order Rodentia; family Dipodidae; genus Dipus; species Dipus sagitta. Next base: position 67,478,457 of record CM070781.1, read on the forward strand.
TTATAAACCCATTTCCCTTACAATAAACTGAGAGCTGTTCATGGGAACTGTCTCCCGAAAGTCTTCACTTTAGTGGGCTCATCACCATGGTTTCCTGGGATGCCTTGGGGGACTGAGGCTGGCCCAGGAACCCACACACCTTAGCTGCCACCTGGCCTCTGGGAATTCACTTCCCCTGACATCTGTAGCAGTGTTCTTGTTCAGATCCCAAATGACACCCAGGTCCAGGGCTGCCAGCCTTTGGTGCCATCTCTCTAGCTCTTTTCACTGAGGCAAAGGTTTCTTGGCCCACAGTTCTTGCTCAGAGGTCTGTGGAGAGTGGTATAGATACTCTGTAGATACTGCTATGTAGCTCCTCACTATCCATGCAAAGCAGGCATGTCTCTACAAGCCTAACCTTCCCTGTGAGCAACACCAGCGAAGGGTGCTGCTTTACCTATTATTTTCATCTATTGGAACCTAGACTCCCCTGGTTTGGGAAACGTTTAGGGCTCCTGGGTACACTCCCCAGACTGGAACTGACTTGGTGTGGGGCTCTCCAAGGAAGGGCTTATAACTCTTCAATGATGCCATTTCATCTCAACCTAAGGTATGTAATCCTTCCTATTGCCTCCTTGCTTCCTAAAGTTATATATGAGATAGGCCAACTGGCTCTTGCCTTCCCCACTATTCTAGTGCATTCTCCAGTGATTTCATTTTTTTTATTCAGATTTTTCATGTAATATATATTTTAATTTAATTGGTATACATTACTTATTAGCGAATTACTCATCAATTTCCTTTAATTCCGATGCTCTACTCTTATTCCTTCCTCTTTGTTTAGTGAGACAACCATTTCAGCTTATTTTCTTTAAACTTACCGAATACTCCGTCAGTGTGCTTTTTTTTTTTTTATTAATTAGTTTTGTACTCAGCAAATACAGTCAATTTGGTACCATTGTTACGCTCATCCATGTCCTACTCCCTCCCCCCGGCCCCTCCTTTTTGAGGTATATGGGTCATGCATTCTGGAGTTAGCCCACAGTGATGGGTAGGATCAATGTCTCTGCATATCATGACCCAACGTGCGGCTCTGACATTCTTTCCGCCCCCTCTTCTGCAAAATTTCCCTGAGCCATGTTGGGTTCATTTTTGGTCTGCTTCAGTGATGAGGTGTTGGGGGCCTCTGGGTCTCTTTATCTCTGATTTGGTAGGACTTGATTTTTCTCTGTGTTGATCTCCTTCACCCTTGTGCTGGTACCCTGTTCACCAAGAAAACAGCACCCTTGCTTGTTTTGCCAATTGTTCTTAGTTTCACCCGGGGCCCTTTTGAGGTATAATGGGGTGGCTCTCTCCTTAGAATCTGCGTCTATCTGAAAAAGAGAAGAAGATTCTCCACGGAGAGTAAAGTTAGCACCTGACAAACGAGATAGCTCTTTTTTTTTTTATAGAGAATTTAATAGGTGTAAGCCCTCTTGTAGCCCATGATTGGTGGTAGCTTGGTAATGGAGAGTGGGCTTATGTTTGGATATGGTTCTGACTTGTTTCCCAGATCCAGCTATGGGTCCCATACCACTGAGAAGATCAGTTAACCAAATCAAGAGCAGTTGGTTTCCCACCATGGCTGTACACCACTATTGCACTTTTGTGAGCATCATGACAGGTTATTTGCTGCTAAGTTGGTTAGACCATGAGTTGCTTGGACGGATATTGGACATTTTCCCCCAGTTGCCCATAATGCACCTTCTTGCAGTAGACACACTGACTGTCTGGGGACTGACTCTCTTCCAGCTTCCAGCCATGCCATTTCATTTTATGTGCCAACTGCGTATGGTGTCTTCAGCAGTAGGGTCTTACCACTAACCTTTGGTGGGTCATCAAGTACTCTGACAGAAATCTGTCTTTCTTTTAGGAAACCTTGTAGGTCTCTCTGATCAAAAGCTTATTGTAGATGATAGACACCTGCTGGTATTGGGAGTTACAGGCCAGTGCCCACTAAGGAAGGAAGAAAAAGATAACTAATATAAAAGAGTTAGAGAGGAGTGTGAGAGAGAAGCTGTAGAATGTAAAGGTCAGTCTTTATCATACCCTCTCTAGTGTCTTGTGGCTCAGGTATTCCCTCTAAGGGCCTGGTGAAGGTTCAACCATTTGGTCTGCCTTTTAGGATGTAGAATTTTATGGTACCATTGCTGTTTGGGTCTAGATTTGTGTTTCCCACCCCTTCCCTTGCCCTCCCCTCCCTCCCCACCCATCCTATTGTCTAGTCCTTGAGATTCTTGCTGGGTATGTAAGGCATCTTGGGTAGATTCAGGTCAGGTGCTGTAGATGAGTGAGACTATGTGGCGATTTTTTTTCTGTGATTGGGTAAGTTCACTGAGAATGATCTGTGCCAGGTTCAACCATTTTTCCTCAAATTTCATTGTGTCATTTTTTTCTTACTGCTGTATAGGATTCCATTGTGTAGATATACCACATCTTAGTTATCCATTCTCCTAGGGATGGACATCTGGGTTGATTCCAGCTCTTAGCTATTACGAATTGAGCCACTACACACATTGTTGAGCAAATGTCTCTGGCCTGTGGTTTGAAGGTTTTAGCTTAGATGCCCAGTAAGGGAATAACTGGGTTTGTTGGTATCTGTATAGTCAGCTTTTTCAGGAGTCTCCATATTGCTTTCCAAAGTGGTTGTACAATCTTACATTCCCACCAACAGTGGATGTGTGTTTCTAATTCTCCACATCCTTGCCAGCATTTATTTTCATTTGATTTTTTGATGTTTGCTATCCTTACTGGGGTAAGGTGGAATCTCATAGTTGTTTTAATTTGCATTTCTCTGATGATTAGGGATGATGAACATTTTCTTAAGTGTGTGTTTGCCATTTGTATTTCTTCCTCTGTGAAGTGCCTGTTCAGCTCTCTGCCCCATTTTGTGAGTGGGTTGTTTGACTGTTTATTGTTTAGGTTTTTGAGTTCTTTGTAGATTCTAGAGATTAGGCCTCTGTCAGTTGGATAACCAGGGAATATTTTCTCCCATTCTGTGGGTAATCTATTGGCTTTGCTTATTGTGTGCTTGTCTGTAAAGAAACTCTTCAGCTTCATGTGATCCAATTGGTTGAGTGACTTTTTAAGATCATGAGCTACTGGGGTTTTGTTCAGGAAGTCTTTTTCCATTCCTATATCATGGAAAGTTCTTCCTATATTTTCTTCCAGTCGTAGCTGAGTTTCTGGTCTTATATTGAGGTCTTTGATCCATTTGGACTTGAGTGTAGTGTGTGGCAAAATGTGTGCATCAAGTTTCAATTTCCTGCATATGGTTATCCAGTTTGTCCAACACCATTTGTTGAAGATGCTATCTTTTTTCCAACGTATATTGTTAGGGCCTTTGTAAAATATCAAGTAGCTATAGTTGCTTGACTCAAAGTCTGGGTCCTCAAGTCTATTCCATTGGTCTGTACTGCTGTATTTATGCCAGTTCCATGCTGTTTTTATTACTGTGGTTTTGTAATATAGTTTAGATCATGTATGGTGATGCCTCTAGAGGTATTTCTTTTGCTGTGGATATGTTTGGATATGCGAGGCCTTCTGCCTTTCCATATGAAATTTGAGGTCAGTTTTTTCTATCTCTGTGAAGAACCCTGTTGGTATTTTAATTGGAATTGCATTAAATCTGTATATTGCCTTTGGTAGGATTGCCATCTTCACAATGTTAATTCTGCCTATCCAGGAGCATGGGAGGTCTGTTTTATTTTTTCATGTCCTCCTTAATTTCTTTTTTGAGTGTTTTTTATGTTTTCATTTTATAGATCTTTCACTTCCTAGGATAGTGTTATTCTAAGGTATTTTATTTTATTTTTGTTCCTATTGAAAATGGGACCATGTCTCTTATTCCTTTCTCTGTATCTTTGTCATTTGCATATAGAAAGGGTACTGATTTTTGTGCATTGATTTTGTATCCTGCTACTTTGCTATAGGAGGTAATCACCTTCAGGAGTTTTGGGATGGAGTCTCTCAAGTCTCTTATGTATACAATCATGTCATCAGCGAATAGAGCTAACTTAACTTCTTCCTTTCCAAATTATATCCATTTTATTTATTTCTCCTGTCCTATTGCTTGAGCTAGGACTTCCAGTACTATATTGAAGAGTAGGGGTGAGAGTGGACAACCCTGTCTTGTTCCTGATCTCAATGGGAATTCCTCCAGTCTCTCTCCATTAAGTATTATTTGGGACTTAGGAGCTTTGTATATAGCCTTTATTATGTTAAGATATGAATGAACCATGCCAATTCTCTCTAATGTTTGATCATGAAGTGATGTTGTATCTTGCCAAAGGCCTTTTCTGCATCTATTGAAATGATCATGTGGTTTTTGTGTTTAACCTTGCATATGTTGTGTATTACATTGACAGATTTCTGTATGTTGAACCACCCCTGTGTTTCTGGGATGAATCCCACTTGGTCGAGGTGGATAATGATTTTGATATGTTGTGGGATTCGGTTTGAGAGGATTTTGTTTAGGATCTTTACATCTAAGTTCATCAGGGAGATAGGCCAGTAGTTTTCTTTTCTTGTGGCATCTCTGCCTGGTTTTGGAATTAGGGTGATACTTGCTTCATAGAAGAAGTTAGGTAGCTTACCCTGTTCTCCAATTGTGTGGCACAGTTTGAAGAAGATTAGTTTGAGTTCTTCCATGAAGTTTCATAGAATTCAGCTGAGAAGCCATCTGGTCCTGGAATCTTCTTTTGGGGGAGGATTTTTCTTACTTTTTCAATCTCAATGAGTGTGATAGGTTTATTTGGGAGATTAATCTGCTCTGAGTTTAGCTTTAATAGATGGTATGCATCCAGGAATTTATCCATCTCCTCCACATTATCCAGTTTTGTGGAGTAGAGGTTTTTGAAATAAGTCCTGATGATTCTCCCAATTTCACTTATGTCTGTTGTGATCTCTCTTTTTTCATTTTGAATTTTGTTAATTTGAAGCATCTCTTTTGTTTGCTTCATCAAATTGGCCAGGGGTTTGTCAATCTTGTTTAGTTTTTCAAAGAACCAGCTCTTTGTTTTGTCAATTGTCTTAGTTGATTTCTTAGTTTCCAATTCATTAATTTCTGCTCTGATTTTAATTATTTCTTTCCTTCTGGAGCTCTTTGGGTTGGATTTTTCTTGCTTTTCCAGTGCCTTTAGGTGGATGGTTAGGTTATTGATTTGGGATCTCTCTGTCTTTGTTATGAAGGCATTGAGTGCTGTGAATTTTCCCCTGAGGACCGCCTTCATTGTGTCCCATAACTTTTGGTACTATGTGTTCTCATCGTCATTCATTTCTAGAAATTTTGCAATTTCATTTTTTATTTCGTCCACTATCCATTTATTGTTTAAAAGTGTGTGTTTCCAGGTGCCGATGGGATTCTTGGTGGGTCTTTTGTTGTTAACTTCTAGCAATATAGCATTGTGATCTGATATCATGCAGGGAATTATTTCAATCTTCCTAAATATATGGAGGCAGGCTTTGTGACCCAGTGTTGGATCGATTTTAGAGAATGTTCCATGGGCTGCTGAGAAGAATGTGCTGTCTGTGAATGTTCTGTAGATGACCATTAGGTCTAAGTGATCTGTGGTTTTGCTGAGCTCTCTTACTTCCCTGTTGAGTTTCTGTTTGGATGTTCTGTCTATTACTGATAATGGTGTATTGAAGTCCCCAACTATGATGGTGTTGGTGCTTATTTCTGTTTTATTGTCAAGTAGGTTTTGTTTTATGAACTGTGGTGCCCTGTGTTTGGTGCATACAGATTTATGATTGTAATATCCTCTTGGTGGATCATTCTCTTGATAAGTAGGAAGTGCCCTTCTTTGTGTTTTTTGATTATTTTTAGTTTGAAGTCTATTTTATCCGATATTAATATAGTTACACCTGCTTGTTTCTTATTCCTATTTGCTTGGAATATTGTTTTCCACCCTTTCACCCTGAGGAGGTGTCTATCTTTAGTGGTGAGGTGGGTTTCTTGAAGACAACAGATTGAGGGTCTAATTTTTTGATCCATGCTATTAGCTCGTGTATTAGTCAGGGTTCTCTAGAGGAACAGAACTGCTAGAATGAATTATTTTAAAAAGGGGACTTATTGGATCAGCTTACAGTAGTCCAATAGCAGTTGCAGTCCCGAGAATCACTGAACCTGGTAGCTGCTCAGTCCACATGGCCAGATGCCTCAGCAGTCCCAACCCGGCACTGCACATGGTGCTGGAAAGCCTGGAGGCTTCCTGCGGAGCTGCTGGGTTTCGATCCACACGGGTCTTCATTTGATGGTGGTCTTTAGTCTGCACTGGTCTTCAATCCACACTGGAAGTTAGCGAGCAGCTCTGGCAGCCATGTGGAAGGAAGGAGGGAAGGAAGGGGCTCTTTTTACCCAGAGCTTCCTTATATCAAGTCCCCCTCTGAGCAGGGCCACCCACTCTGGGGGAAGGGCTCACTCTGGGGGAAGGACTTCCTCCTTTAGTTGATCCTTCCTAGAAGCAACCTCCAAGACTCACCCAAAAGGAATTTCTGTGGATTAATAAACAGATAAATTGACAACACCTTAACTATCACAAGTCTACCCCTTGTCAACTTGGCACCAAATCATATCTCCTTACATCATACTTAATTTCCAAATGAAAAGAGTAACAAGCTCATAATTCCACCTAACATGGCATAACTATCCCACGTACAACCGGAACCACAAAATCTTACCCCCAACACAAAGCTTAGTATCTAGTATAATGTGTCTAATATAAATTCAACAGTTAGTTAATGATATAATCATAATATTGGTGTAGATACATACAAACATTCTGTTATCAAGGCAGGACAGAAACATTGCAATCACAGTCCTCATTTCTGTAAGTGGTCACGTTGCCTTAGCTTGTATTTGTACCTGCCTTCTTCTACCTATTCTGTATTTCCTCCACCTTCAGCAAGCACCTCAGCTTGTCTTGGTTCTTTTCCTGGAGGGGTAACCCATACCTTCATTCCTGAAGGATCTGGGCCATTTATCACACTACTTCTATTGGGTTGTTGCAGTCATCCATTGACTTTGACAACAGGACATGGTAACACTAACAGATGCCCGAAAGGATCTCCTGCACTCCAGGCATACTCTTCCTTACCTCCATTGTGGAGGAGCAGTTCAATTTCTCCCTGGTAATCTGGATCAATCACACCTGCTATCACTGTAACTCCTTTCTCAGCCTGTTCACTCAAGGGCATTAGGAGCCCAAAGTAACCAGGGGGAAGTCTTAGCTTCCAGTTCAGTGGAATGTTCTTTGTGTCTCCTGGCAAAAGCACTCCCCCCTCTGGGACCAAGACTTGTAGTCCAGCAGAGCGTAAGGTTGTGGGAACAGGAAGCAAAAATCTAGCTAATGGGTCACTTGGAGTGACGGTAAGTGGGACTATTCCCATTTCCACCCCTTGATTCCTGGACCTGAGAATCCGGGCTATAGGAGAAACAGTACCATATATAGGATGCTGATTCAGAGCATATAGAGCCTGCTGGAGGACACTGCCCCAGCCCTCCAAGCTATTGCCATCTAGTTGGAGCTGTAGCTGTTTGTTCAAAAAACCATTCCACCGTTCTATCAAGCCAGCTGCTTCAGGATGGTGGAGCACATGGTAAGACCAGTGAATTCCATGATCATGAGCCCACTGCCATACTTCCTTGTCAGTGAAGTGAGTTCCTTGGTCAGAAGCAATGCTGTGTGGAATGCCATGATGGTGAATAAGGCATTCTGTAAGCCCACAGATGGTAGTTTTGGCCAAAGCTCTACATGCAGGAAAGGCAAATGCATACCCAGAATAAGTGTCTATTCCAATAAGGACAAAACACTGCCATTTCTATGATGTCAGAGGTCCAATATAGTCAACCTGCCACCAGGTTGCTGGCTGGTCACCCCGAAGAATCCATATCGGGGGCTCAGAGTTGGTCTCAGCTGCTGGCAAATTTGGCACTCAGCAATAGCTGTAGCCAGGTCAGCCTTGGTTAGTGGAAGTCCATGTTGTTGGGCCCACGCATAGCCTGCATCTCTGCCACCATGGCCACTTTGTTCGTGGGCCCATTGGGCAATGACAGAGGTGGCTGAGAAAAAGGTTGACCACTATCCACAGAACGGGTCAGCTTATCTACTTGATTATTGAAGTCATTCTCCAATGAGGTCACCTTCTGATGAGCATTAACATGGGACACAAGTATCTTTATATCCTTTGTCCATTCAGAGAGTTCTATCCATATACACCTTCCCCAAATGTCCTTCTCACCAATTTTCCAATTGTGCTCCTTCCAAGTCACAGACCATCCAGCCAAGCCATTGGCCACAGCCCATGAATCAGTGTATAACCACACATCTGGCAATTTTTCCTTCCAAATGCACAACCAGGGCTGGAGAGATGGCTTAATGGTTAAGCACTTGCCTGTGAAGCCTAAGGACCCCAGTTCGAGGCTCAACTCCCCAGGACCCATGTTAGCCAGATGCACAAGGGAGCGCATGCATCTGGAGTTCGTTTGCAGTGGCTGGAGGCCCTGGCATGCCCATTCTCTCTGTGTCTCTCTCTCTGCCTCTTTCTCTCTCTGTCTGTCACTCTCAAATAAATTAAAAAAAATAAAATAAAAATGCACAACCATATGCACTGCCCGAAGTTCTGCCCATTGTGAAGACTTCCCTTCACCACAGTCCTTCAGAGTTGTCCCAGAAAGGGGCTGTAATGCTGTAGCTGTCCAATTCTGGGCAGTGCCTGCATAACGTGCTGAACCATCTGTAAACCATGCCCTAGACCTCTCCTCCTCAGTCAATTGATCGTAGGGCACACCCCTTGATGCCATAGGTGCATGCTTGGAGACAGAAAGCATTACAACAGGAGTAGCAACCATAAGCATTTGGGCAACTTCCTCATGTAACTTACTCTTACCTTCAGGGCCTGCTTGAGCCCGATCACGTATATACCACTTCCACTTAATGATGGACGGCTGCTGTGCATGTCCAACTTTATGGCCTGGTGGGTCTGATAACACCCAGCTCATAATGGGCAGCTCAGGTCACATAGTAACTTGATGGCCCATTGTCAAACGTTCAGTTTCCACTAAGGCCCAATATCAGGCCAAAAGCTGTCTCTCAAATGGAGAATAATTGTCTGCAGCTGATGGCAGGGCCTTGCTCTAAAATCCCAATGGCCTCCGCTGTGATTCGCCTATGGGGGCCTGCCAAAGGCTCCAAACAGCATCCCTGTCTGCCACTGAAACCTCAAGTACCATCGGATCTTCTGGATCCTATGGCCCAAGGGGCAGAGCAGCCTGGACCTGTTGAAGAGCCTTCTCTTGTTCTGGGCCCCACTGAAAACTAGTAGCTTTCTGAGTCACTTGGTATATGGGATGGAGTAAGACACCCAAGTGAGGAATGTGCTGTCTCCAAAATCCAAATAGGTCCACTAGATGTTGTGCTTCTTTCTTAGAGGTAGGAGGGGCCAAATGCAACAACTTGTCCTTCACCATAGAAGGAATGTCCCTGCATGCCCCACACCACTGAACTCCTAGAAATTTAACTGAGGTGGAAGGTCCTTGAATTTTGGATGGTTTTATTTCCCATCCCCTGATGTGCATATGCTGTACCAGCAACTCCAGAGTGGTTGCCACCTCCTGCTCATTGGATCCAACTAGCATTATGTCATTGATATAATGGACCAACGTGACACCCTGTGGAAGAGACAGGCGATTGAGGTCCCTGCGAACTAAGCTATGACACAGGGCTGGAGAGTTAATATAACCTTGAGGTAAAACAGTAAATGTATACTGCTGACCTTGCCAGCTGAAGGCAAATTGCTTCTGGTGGTCCTTATGGACAGGTATGGTGAAGAAAGCATTTGCAAGATCAATAGCTGCATACCAGGTACCAGGAGATGTGTTAATGTGCTCAAGTAAAGAAACCACATCTGGTACAGCAGCTGCAATTGGAGTCACCACCTGATTAAGTTTCTGATAATCCACTGTCATTTTCCAGGATCCATCTGTCTTCTGAACAGGCCAAATAGGAGAGTTAAAGGGAGATGTAGTGGGAACCACCACCCCAGCATCCTTCAAGTCCTTTATAGTGGCACGAATTTCTGAAATTCCCCCAGGGATGCGATGCTGTTTTTGATTCATTATTTTCCCTAGTGGTGGGAGCCTCAATGGCTTCCATTTGGCCTTTCCAACCATAATAGCAATAGCCCTCACTCCACAAGTCAGGGAACCAATGTGGGGGTTCTGCCAACTCCTAAGTATATCTATCCCAATTATGCATTCTGGGATTGGGGAAATAACCACAGGGTGAGTTTGGGGACCCACTGGACCCACTGTCAGTCTAACATTTGCCAAAACTCCATTGATCACCTGACCTCTGTAAGCACCTACTTCAACTAGAGGGCCATCGTGCTTTTTGGGGTCTCCTGGAACCAATGTCAATTCAGAGCCAGTGTCCCGTAGGCCCTGAAAGGTCTGATTATTTCCTTTCCCCCAGTGTACAGTTACCCTAGCAAAAGGCCGTAGGTCTCTCTGAGAAAGGATAGGTGTAAGTTTAATATTGAAACTTTTGGCGGTTGTAGGAGCTTCCTTCCTTGAGGGGACCTGACCACCCCTTCAATCAAGGGGCTCAGGATCTGTAAACTGGTTCAAGTCTGGAAACTGATTAAGAGATCTTGATTCTCTGTTGCTATAATTCAAAGTGGCTTTATGTTCCCTTGCTCTGGAACTTTTCTGCTTATACAGATCAAGAAGAAACTCAGTAGGCTTCTTATCTATTTGACTTCTGGGAACACCATGATTAATCAGCCAATTCCAAAGGTCCATACGAGTCATACCTTTATGTGCATAGTTTTGCCTACACTGTCTATTATGAAAAACATGTTCACCCCGCCTTTGGTGATTCAGCGCTGCCACTTGGCCCTTGTTAACCCGAGATCCAGTTATACCCATTGCATCTAAATCACCTAATGCAGCAACCGCAGCTCCCACTGTGAAGTCTTTTTTTTTTTTTTTTTTTTTTGGTTTTTCGAGGTAGGGTCTCACTCTAGCCCAGGCTGACGTGGAATTCACTATGGAGTCTCAGGGTGGCCTCGAACTCATGGCAATCCCCCTACCTCTTCCTCACAAGTGCTGGGATTAAAGGCGTGCGCCACCATACCTGGCTTCCACTGTGAAGTCTTCTTTACATAAAAGACCAATGATAGGGGACTTTAAGTATGCTGGTGCTCCCCTCACAAATCTGTTTCTTATGGTCTTAGTGAGGGGCACATCTTCTGGATGCTTCCATTCTGGGGGCAAAGATGAGTTTACATGGAAAATCCACTCCAGCATTCCAAGTTCTCTGAGCTTTTTAATCCCTTCATCAACATTAAGGCAAGGTATATCGGGCAGCTTGAGCTCACTCACAGTAGGCCATCTTTGGATCCATACTTCAGCCAACCAATCAAATAAACTCTTGGCACCCCTTCCAACTGCACATGCTGCATTGTTAAATCTAAAATCTCTGCTCAATGGGCCTATTTCAGTAAATTCAGCCTGATCTAATCTTATGTTCCTTCCTCCATCATCCCACACCCTTAAAATCCATTCCCACACATATTCCCCATGCTTTTGCCTGTACAAGTTAGAAAACTCCTGAAGTTCTTTAGGGGTGCACCTCACCTCCTCCTGTGTCACACTTTCTATCTCACCTTTAGGGGCCTGCCTAGCCTTCTGTCTGGTTATAGGCCTAGAGGCAAAGATGGGTGGGAACTGAGAAGCACCAGCACTTCCTGCTTAATCCTCAGACAAAGAAGATTTAATTCCCTCAGGCAAGGGTGGGGAGGGTAATACTTCAGGGTGTGGGGTGGGGATACAACTGCTGCTAAGGGAGGGCAGGTCAAATTTTCATCCAAAACATCTTCTTCAGAATCTAACACTTCAATGTCCCCATGTTCTTCAGGGTCTTCCCACACATCACCATCCCAAGTCACAGGATCTCACTCTTTTCCAATCAGTGCCCTCCCTTTAACTTCTGATAGTTGGTGAGGCTGGGATTTGAGTTAATGTTGCAAGTTAGCCAATCTCACAATGAGAGCTTGGGTTTGGTTTTCTGCAATCTGAGCCCTGTTATGGCTAGAGAGGAGACTGTCCTCCAGGGCACCTTTAGAAACCTTGAGAGATCATGTATGTGGGTCTTAAGCTTGGAATTTTCCTTTTTGAGCTTCTGCTGTTCCCTCACTAGTTTGTCCAGAGATGCTAAAAGCAACCAACCAGCCTCATCATTGGTCTTACTTTTCCACAAATAATCAAATGTTTTAAATACAGAGTCACTAAATTCCTCGCTCTTCAGAAGACATGACTCAGGGTCACCAAGTACATCTATCTCATCGAGTTCGTTAAATAGTGCCCACCATAGATTATTAGTGCCCTCCTTATTTCCAGTAAAAGCACTCTCCTTATCACCAGTAGGGCCTTTAGTAGCATTGAAGTTGGAGAGCCAATCCCAGATAGCACTAAGTCCACTAGAGAAATCCATCCTTACAATTCTGTTTCTCTAGAATAACTTCTGGTACCAAAATCTGTGTTAGTCAGGGTTCTCTAGAGGAACAGAACTGCTAGAATGAATTATTTTAAAAAGAGGATTTATTGGATCAGTGTACAGTAGTCCAATAGCAGTTGCAGGCCCGAGAATCACTGAACCTGGTAGCTGCTCAGTCCTCGTGGCCAGATGCCTCAGCAGTCCCAACCCGACACTACACATGGTGCCAGAAAGCCTGGAGGCTTCCTGAGGAGCCACTGTGTTTCAATCCACACAGGTCTTCAGTTGATGGTAGTCTTTAGTCCACACTGGTCTTCAATCCACACTGGAAGGTAGCGAGCAGCTCTGGCAGTCAAGTGGAAGGAAGGAGGGAAGGAAGGGGCTCTTTCTACCCAGAGCTTCCTTATATCAAGTCCCCCTCTGAGCAGGGCCACCCACTCTGGGGGAAGGGCTCACTCTGGGGGAAGGACTTCCTCCTTTAGTTGATCCTTCCTAGAAGCAACCTCCGAGGCTCACCCGAAAGGGATTTCTATGGACTACTAAGCAGATAAGTTGACAACACCTTGACTATCACAGCTTGTGTCTCTTGACGGGTGAATTACTGCCATTAATATTTAGGGTAATGATTGTGAGATGTGATTTGATCCCTGCCATATTGTGATGGTATATGTCGTTTGGTGTTGTCATGGGCTTTGAAGTTTTTTGTGCCTACTCTGAGTTTGGTTATTGTGATCTGCTTCTTGTAGGCATTTGAGTTTGATTATTTGATTCTTCTGTGTGGAGAATTTCCTGAAATACTCTCTGTAGGTTTGGTTTTGTGTTCATATAATTGTAAAGCTGAGTTTTGTCATTGGAAGCTTTTCTTTCACCATCTATTATGAGGGATACTTTTGCTGGATAGAGTAGTTTAGGTTGGAAGGCATAGGTTCTTAGACTTTGCAGTGTTTCATCCCAGGCCCTTCTAGCTTTCAGGGTTTCCATTGAGAGGTCTGGAGTAATTCTGATGGGGTTACCTTTAAAAGTGGTGTGCTGTTTTTCCCTAGCTGCTTTAAGTATTTTCTCTTTGGTGTCAATGTTTAGAGTCTTAATGACAATATGTCTTGGAGAGTTTCTCCTTTGGTCCAGTCTGTTTGGAGTTCTGTTAGCTTTTTGTATCTTGATGAGCCTTTCTTTTGAGAGACTGGGGACATTTTCTTTGATTATTTTGTTAAATAAGTTCTCCATGCCTTTGGTCTGAATTTCTTCTCCTTCTGCTATTCCAATGATCCTGATATTAGGCCGTTTAAGGGTATCCCACAATTTCCTCATGTTCTGTTCACAGAAACTTTTTAACTTCCTGAAATTTTTGAACTCTCGAACTGTTTCTTCCATCTTGTCTTCCAGATCAGAGTTTCTATCCTCCACATGGCTGACTCTATTCTTGAGAGTTTTGGACTTGTTCAATTAAGTTTGCATTTCTACTACTTTTCAATGTATAGTTTCCATACCTCTGTCAAGCTCCATTTTCACATCATTTTCTGATTTTCTTGATGCTTCTTGGCATTCATCCTTGCATTTCTTTATGTCTTCATTTAGCATCACCAGCTGATTTTTGAGGTCCTCTTTCTTTTTCAGTCTCTTTCATATCTCTTAACTGTCTTTGAATTCCTTCCATGTTCTTATCTATTAGGTCTAGTCTAGTGATGGCAGCATCCACGTGATTATTGGTCCTTTGTTACTTTTCTGCAAGTTCTACCTGTAGCTTGGTCAGGGTTGCATTGCTCATAGCTTCATTTTGGTGTTCTGATCCTAATGGCTCTTCTATGTTTTGATTAGAGATGTCCACTGTAGGGCTGGGTGATCTAACTGGGTTTTCTTGCATTTGATTTTTCATGTTATTTCTTTTGTGCTGTGGTCTGCGCATCACAGTGTATAGGCATGTAGGTGGGTGGATCAGCCTGAGCTCAAGCACAGTGGGAATCTGAAGCAGCCTGAGGCAGATGCCAAGCAGTCTGGGCTTTGGCTTTGACTTGCCAAAGCCACCTGAGCTCCTGCCTGGCAGGGGTGCCAAAGTTGCCTGAGGTTGCGCTAGGAGGGACACTGAGGCACCAAACACTGAAGCAGCCTAAACTCCAGCTTGGCAGAACACTGGGACCCTGAAGCAGTATGAGCTCCCCTGCAACAGGATAATGGGGGTCATCCAGCACAGCAGACAGGGAGGGGCTGGCACCTGAGCTGACACAGGTGGGCAGGCAGAGAGAGCCTGAGTTCGTGTGGGCAGTTGGAATGGGCCTGGCGTGAATGTGTGGCAGCCGGAGCAGTAAGTGAGCAAATGGGCCAAGAAGGCTAAGCTTGCACAAGTAGGGATCGGCAGCAGGCAAATGGTTCAAAGGAGCCTGAGCTCCAATGGGCCAGCAGGCAGAGCCTGGCCAAGGTCACTCATGGGCAGGGGTAGCGGGGCAATCGCCCTTGTGCAGTGAGGCAAGTGGAACTATGTTGACCTGGGACCCTTTTACTACAGTAAGTGCGGGAGTTTCCTGAATCTGGGACTGTGGGTACAGCGACTGCTTTGTTGGGGGGGGACTGGTGGGCTACCTGCACACCAGGGAATCAGCAATTCCATGTTTTTTCCCCTCTGTGCCCTCCCACTGGCAATCTATTGGAGATTTCTTTCCCCTAAAAGACCCAGTGAGCCCTTAATGTCTTGCCTTTCCTTCCCTAGTATGTGCAGCGCAGTTAGGCAGTCGCCATCTTGGCCGGAAGTCTCAGTATGTAAATTTTTACCTGCAGACCTAAAAGTGTGTATTATTTTGTGTATATATTTAACTGAATCAATATTATTCATGCAGTAATGCATAATAGCAAGGATTAATGATTTTATTGTTAGGTTTAATTACTCCTCTTCTTTATCTGTTTTATCTTCATTGAGAAAATGCTGGTGGGGGATAGACATAAAGAGCAAATTGTTTCAGTTTTAATGGGAACATTTAAAATGGCCTCTTGGTTTTGCTTACTCATTTTAAACATTCATTGAGAACTCCATATTAGCCAGGTGATGGTGGAGAAGCAAATGCAGTCTCAGTTCCAAGAAGCTTCTGGTCTTGAAGGTTTCAGTTAAGTTGGGTTTTATTGACCAGCTGGGAAAAGAACTAGTTGGCCTGTCTTAAATCTCACTTTGGTGGGGCAAGGCAGCAACAGGAGAGTTAGTGTTAATGCTTAGGTTGAGCTGAGATACCATTACAACACAACTGTAAACCCTTTTCTGTAGAGCCCTGCAAGTCAGTTCCCAACAGAGCCACTGCCACTGCAGGTAAGACCAGCAGTTAGCTTGATAGCCACCCTGTTTCTTGTAAGAAAGCAAAATAGTCCAAAAACTGGCAAGAACTCTGAAAAGGCATAGTGTAGATGAATGTAAGATGAGGGGAGGGGCTGGATAAATGTCTCAAAGGTTAAAGGTGCTTGCTTGCAAAGCCTGATAGACTGAATTTTATTCCCCAGTACCCATGTGAAGCCAGATTCATTAAGTGGTTCATGCCCTGGTATGCCCATATTCACTCTCTCTTAAATAAATAAATAAATAAATAAATAAATAAAATGTTTAAAAAACTTTAAAATTGATTAAAAATAAAATAAATAAAGATGGGGATTAATAGGGAAGAGGAAGAATGTTAATGGAAGGAGAATGGAATAAGAGAGGATAACTGGGGCAAATACAATCAGTATAATTTATGTATATATGAAAATATCAAAAATAGTAAAAGTAGGCTGGAAAGATGGCTTA
Organism: Dipus sagitta; assembly: GCA_036346955.1. Lineage (NCBI taxonomy): Eukaryota > Metazoa > Chordata > Mammalia > Rodentia > Dipodidae > Dipus > Dipus sagitta. Next base: position 67,494,732 of record CM070781.1, read on the forward strand.
GTGGTTAAGGCACTTGCCTGTGATGGGTAAGGACTCATATTCAACTCTTCAGGTCCCATGTAAGCCGATGCACAAGGTGACACAAACGCGAGGTTGCACATCCGCACAAGATGGCACACATGTCCGGAGTTGGATTTGCAGTGGCTCTAGGCTCTGGAGTGCCAATTCTCTCCCTCCCTCCCTCTCTCTCTCTCTCTCTCTCTCTCTCATTAAAAAAATACAAAAATAACCCAGTAAAAATAAATAAAAACTGAAAATAATTCTCTACCACACTGAAGCTGTGTATATACTCTGCCCCACTCTTGAAAACTGTGCACTTTCTGGAGTGTAGATTCTCTTTCTGCGGCTAAGAAGGACACCCAAAGGCTAAATATGAGTGTGTCATTTTTGAACATTGAATTGTTAATCTTTTTGGCCTTAGTTTCTGGTGCCAATGCCATAGGAGTAAGCAAATGGCACTTCTGGCTCCTTGGAGGCCAACTTTCAGCACAGTGCTCACTGGAGAACCAGGGAGCATATCCCTGTAAAAACACATGTATAACATGTATGTAGGACATAGGGTTGGCATGACATCCTTGTGACATGGCGATGATACTAAGAAAAAAAAAGATGGTAGAAATATAGTCTTAGAACTGTTATTTATAAACCAATATAACTTCAGTCCTAGGATTTTTTTTTCTTCATTTTTTGCTTCATGAGTACTCCCACACCAGTGGCTTCTTTGCCCCCTTATGCATGCCTTGCAAAACTCAGACTGATTTCTCCTTCCTAGCAAATTTTATACTGCTATCAGAGGAAACAGGAATGCAGAGGCCCTACTGTATGGTGATTTGATTTGCATACATCTTAATCACCTAGACATTTCTGAGATGTGCTCCAGTAGGAAAGTGTAGTCATCTTCTGGGAGTGCAGAGTGGTTCCTGTAATAACTTTCCCAGTTTCTTGAGAAATTCAATTGCAAGGCCATCTGGTTCAGGGGGTTTATGTCCTTGTCTTGAGATAATTGTATTATCTTTACATCAGCAGTGTGTCCTCTTGAACTAACTGAGTTATTATAATTTCTGAAAATATTTGGATTTGACTCCTACTTTTATTTTTTAAAGGACTACAGAAATGCAAACACTATCTAAGGGCATTCACCAAAAAAGGGTTGAGTGTAGCATTTCTCTGGTTTAGCTTCTTAAATGGAATTAATATTGGTCTCTCTTGCTTTTTTGTTTGTTTCCTCTCCTTCAACTGTAATTCTATAGAAAATTTTGTTAGTAGTATACACAGTAGAAGTGCACATTGGTGTATCAAGGGAAACATTTTCCCAGGGCTGATGCAAACACAAGTCTTCTCCCTCAGATAGGGCACAGACACAGACCAAGGGACAATTACAATAAAACTAGCTTGGTGAACCAATAAGTTTATTGGGGTAACTTACAGAGGAGGAGGAGGGGTTGCTTACAGGAGCAACAACAGCTGACTCAAACGCAGCTGCACCCGAAGTCTCATCCCATCTTTGATGAAGACCTCCCCATAGCTGCTTCCACTGAAAGGCAGCTGCACCATCAGAAAGCCCACACAGGAGCTGAGTGTCTGCAACACACCATACCAAGGTACAGGCAGCTCCATCACAGAGCCTTCTTCCTCCAAGCACTTGTTTCCCTATTATACAGTCTTAGAGCCGGGCCCTGCAACCGTTTCCCAGACTTGTTGATTTCCTGATCTCTGCAACTTCCTTCCGGCCCCAACCTTCAAGCACCAGAAAGGGATGTTTCAGTTTCTAGCTAATATAACTTTGAGGAGTGCTCGTGTGATCTTTAAGATTCAGGTCTTCCAGACTTTACTTCCTAAATCCCCAGAGCATCTTTTCTCTCTTCAATTGGGAGGAATCTGCTACACAACATAATAAGTAGTAACGATGGGTAAAATGGTCATTTCTTTAATGTATAGGTGAAAGTTGTGATGGGGTCAAGCCTAAGAGCATGTTAGGAGAATTTGTAGCTCAGGCTTTTTTAAAAAATATGTTTATTTATTTATTTGACAGAGAAAGAGGGAGACAGAGTGAGAGAATGGGCACGCCAGGGCCTCCAGCCACTGCAAACGAACTCTAGATGCATGCGCCCCCTTGTGCATCTGGCTAATGTGGGTCCTGGGAATTGAACCTGGGTCCTTTGGCCTTGCAGGGAAGCACCTTAGCCACTAAGCCATCCCTCCAGCCCAGCTCAGGCATTTGAATGTGAGTGGACATTTGTTGAGGTGACAGAATGGATCATGGCAGACAAAGGAAAGGGAAAGACATGGAAGAGGTGAATGAGAGACAGGCATTCAGGAGTGAGGAACAGCCTCACTTTCTAAATGAACTTTAGAAAGATAAGTTGCCACAGCAATTATCTAGCTATGTATGTATGTATGTATTCTTTTTTTGGAGGGGGGGGAATGCTGTGACAGGCTTAGAAGACATGTAAACTGATGACCTAGAGTCAGAAACCGTTAGCAGTTTTTTTTGTCATCTTGAAGGAAGGCACTATGAACTTGATCCAGGATAGCCTAGAACTATGAACTGGATTGAAAAGCAAATGAGAAACCTGACTTGCTGACATTAGACGGTGGGTGCCTTCTGTGCTTTTCTCTGAGGGTTGCACATTTGGCATGGGAAATGTGAGTGGAGTCTAGATAAATTGTATAGGCAATGTTTCTGAGTTCCATTCTCCCACACAATTTCAGACTTTCCTTTCTTCTCACTCCCTCCCCTAGCCTTTCATTTTCAGTATGAAGTTTTGCAAACATCCAGAAACATAGAGTTATAAACAATTCTGTTTCTAGCATTTTGTGTTATGGACAGGCTCACACATGCAGGCAAATAGGCATGGCGTCCTTGCAGCATTACCTATCATTGTACAAGGAAGAAACAATTCAAGCCAATCACTAGAGCAACTTTGACAAGCCAAAGATTGTCACTGTTCTCTTTGTTCTTTCTGAGTCCATGGGTGTTTTGTGGTGGTTTTCAATTTAAAATGTCCCCCACAGACTCAAGTGTTTGTGATTAAGCCTCAGACTTAGTCCTCAGCTGGTAGATCCTTGCTGGAGGAGATGTGTCAATGAGAGCAGAACTTGAGGTTTTAAAAATTATTTTATTTATTTATTTATGAGAGAGAAAGAGAGAGAATGGCCATACCAAGGCCTCTAGCCACTCAAACAGACTCCAGGCTATGCACCACCTTGTGTATCTGACTTACATGTGTTCTGGGGAGTTAAACCTGAGTTGTTAGGCTTTGCAGGCAAGTGCCTTAACTCTAAACCATCTCTCCAGACCTTGAGTTTTATTAGTCCAGCCTACTGGGTATTGAGAACCAGTTCACTGTTGCAGCTTCTACCTGCTGCTGATGTATTAAGATGTGAGCTGGCTGCATGCTCTGCCATGCTTTCTCCACCATGATGAAACTTCGCCTTGAAATTATAAGCCTGAAATAACCCCTTTCCTCTAATAAGGTGCTCTGGTCTGATGTTTTGTCCCAGCAGTGAGAACCCAACTGCTATGGTCTCCATTTAGTCTGAGCTACCAAAGTGCCTGGCTGAAAAACAGAAGAAACTTCTAACATGCAAAGTGGTATTCCCCTAGCAAAGCAGCCTGCAAAACCAGGAAGATGGCTGGAGAGAGGATTTTGTGGTGTTACCTCCCATCTTCAACAGCGGAAGTGGAAATGGGACTCTTTCCTAGGACATAAAAATAGAGCTTCCTTCCACATCTCATATTGTATGATCCTCCAGAGATGGTTGTTAGTTGTTAGGTTTGAATCTAGGATTTTGCCCACAGGCTCATGTGTTGGAACACTTAGTCCCTGGCTAGATTGGGAGCCATAGCTGCTATTTGTGGAGGTTGTGCAACCGTTAGAAGTCTGAGCCTAGTTGGAGTAAGTGGGTCCCAAGGGGCAAGACTTTGAAGGACACACCCATTTGTGGGTATAAGCTGCTTTCTCTGTTTATTGGTTGGTAGTGATATGAAAGGTCTCTGCCACACATTCCCATCAACTTGAACGCTGCCATGTTTTCATCAGCATGAGGAGCTGAAATCCCTTGATATGGTGACCTAAAAGAAACTTTCCCTTCTTTAGATTGTTTCTGTTAGGTATTTGGTCTCAATGGTGTGAAAGGAGCACAGAGGTGACATGAGGCTGTTGCTTTGCTGTCATGGGTTGTTGGAGGGAGGAGGAAAAGCAGGAAGGCCATAGAATAAAATCTCTGTGTCCCTCTGTTCCCCTTTTCTGGTGTGTGCATGTGCGAGGCAGAATGCTAGGGAGAAGGGGCCAGTGCTGAGAGCAGGGCAGCTTCATTCCCTGCACACATGTAAGCGGTGCTCTCTGCACCTGCTTGAGGCTACCTCGCTTTTTAATATTTTATTTTTATTTATTTATTTATTTACTTATTTGTGTGTGTGTGTGTGTGTGTGAGAGAGAGAGAGAGAGAGAGAGAGAGAGAGCGCAAGGGAGAAAGAGAGAGGTGTGGAGAGAATACAGAGAGCGAGCCTGACCGTAGGTTATTTTCTAAAAGTCTTATGCACTATCCTCAATGAAATGCAGCTGGGGCTACTAGTGACCACTGATGTGAAATCCTAGCAGCCAGAAACTCCCAATTAGTAACTGCTAAAGCTTTTTGCTTACAATGAAAATCTTTGATAAAGATTTGGATACGTCCCCCTTGTCAATCATTTGAAGTAAGTAGAAAATAGCAGGGGAGCTAGAACATTCACACCCCTTCAGTTCAGTTTCAGTTTGTCAGGGGAATCCCACCCCCACTGACGAAAGCAGGTTGTGCTGACAGCTCACTGTCCTGTCGGGGGAATGAAGATAAGTCACTGCTTAGAACATGCCAGCTATTTAGAACATCACCATTCTAAGTAACTAAAAGGTTTACATTTAGAAATCAGGGCAGTTTGTCTTCATTTTTGTGGCCATGGTTGGTCAGCACTCAGGCCGACAGCAAGTACTCTCCCAACGCCTGGACCCAGGAGTCTGAGAGCTGGGCTCCATGCCCAAAAAGTACAAGCAAGAAAAATGAAAACACACTCCCAAGAATGCCCAGTGGAAAACATCCCTGATCAGAATTAATGAGCCCTAGCAAACCTGTAACCTAAGAGGAGGAGCTCATGTTTATTATGTCTGGAATTTGATTTTATTGAAAATACAACCTTGGTTAATCTTATAGAGAGCTTTCAGATATTTTTTTAACAGTCACAATATTTCTGAGTTTATGAAGAACATTCTACGTCCTAATTCCTTTGTGTTTTTAAAATGTTTTTAACCATCTGTTAGGGGGATGCACATAACTTCTTAGGATTATATATAAAATTTAATGTAAACCTTCATCGATAAGTAGACTGACATTCTGTTTGTGGATTTCCCAGCTTAGAGTTCTGTGACTTGAGCAAGACACTTAAACTTTCTGGGCTTTAGTTGCTGCACCTAAGCAATGGGCATGAGTATGAACGGACATCCTCTACAGATCCTTCTGGCCTCTGTATTCATATGCACATCTCTACCTCCCTTTTGTATGCACTTCAAGATTTGGGGACATTTTGCTACCTTTCTATACAATCAGGATCCTTAAGTCTCCTTTATATTGAGCGTAGACACTTTCTTCTGTGTTGCTGGGGGAAGGAGAAATAGGGGAGGGAAGTAGAATAAAATCTGCATGCCCTCCTCTTCCCCTTCCTGATTTGTGCATGTGGGAGGCATGCTGAATTCTCAGCACTCAGGGCAGTGCCAACACAGTGGACACTTAGCAAACGTTTGTTGGCAGAATAAATATGAATTGACTAATTGCATGTACTTAAGTGACAAGGAATCTTTCTTTCATGGTTTTTACTCAGATTATCCCAGCTAACAGTTTTACCCTTGCTCCCACGGGCATGTTACTCGCTCATATGTGTGTGGTTTCCTCCACCAAACCAGAACAGATGCTGTGCTCTTGAAGGGCAGTTAATTCAGAAAAGACCATCCCTTCCCTTATTTCTTCATTCTCTTTGCTTTTGTTTTTAACTTTCTAGAGCTCTGAGGTGAAAGAGAGCAAGTGACAAGCGGAATATACTAATTCCTCAATGCAGTGTTCCCTTCGCTGGGCAGGCAGCATGTGTGGTACCCAAGCCTCTCTGTTGGCCATGTAACCTCTGCTCCAACTCAGCCCAATGCCCTGAAGACATTTCCGGCTGCAAGCTGCCTGGAGCCCAGACCTTGGACACCCTCTCAACCTGCTGCTGCTGGCTTGGTGGTTGTTTTCCTCATACTGTGTGCCTTTGGGTATCTTTCTGTTGTTGTTGTTGCCACCTACCAAACCTCTGAGTTTTCTTATTGTAACAGCCAAAGATTAGCAGATGCTGGATTAACAGATGTTCTTGTTTTGACATATAAAAGTGAATTGTTAACAAAGAAAGTTTCATACTGTCAAATATAACTGTACTTAGTTATGCATTAAAGTCAAAAGCATGTATCAGGGGAATGGGTAAGTAAAGCCTGGAGGGGGGGTGACACAGGAGAAGAACATCTGAAGTCATTTATTAAAAAAAAGGCTTCCTGGCTTCTAAGGGGTATTATAAGCACCATCTCTTCATGTTTCTTATAGACTCTCATATACTTTGTTTAGCAGCCATAAATGAGTTTTAGTTTTACTCAAAGTGCCTAAGTGATTGACACATGCTATTCTCTCAGAACCTGATTAAGGCTAGGGAACAGCCAATGCTTGCTCTATGATGGGTTTCTAGGGCTAGAGGCTACTTGCTAACTGTTCTTCATAGCACATTGGGCTTACTGCTGGCTTTCTAGGGTTAAAATCACTGGAAGTTTGGAACAACATTCCACATACACAGGCAGTTCATTCTCATTAACTCTTGCCTTTACTAAACTGAGTTTTGCTTTTTAATGATAAGGTGAATACTAAAAACAATTTCTCACTTATTTGATATAGATTTGATGAAATGCATTGCTTCTGCACATGGTAACACCTTTAAAAATCTGTTTTTAAACCCATTTACTTTCCTGCTTCGTACTGCATTCATACCATATAAATTATTCCAACCAGGGATGTACTGTTTTATAATTTCATTGTTAGTCTTCTGCTTCATATTCTTCTATAGCTAATTTAGCAAAGCTCCATTTAAATCAGTCCCCAGTGAGAGGACCTAGAGTTCACATTTTTGCTTTTAATAGACACATTTGTCTTCCTACATGGGAACATTTCATAAATGGCTTCTTCTTTTCTTGGGAGATCACTGCTATATATCACTCAGAGCATTTCTGGTCTTACCTTAGGGAATTTGCAGAGGTTGTCATTGTCTTGGCTTCAGCTGAAATGCAAGATGGTTTAAATTGTTTCTTGTATTGGTGTTCAGACTTGATAAAACTCTTTGTGTACATTTGAACATGAGTCCTGTAAAGGTTATATTGGCTGAGCTAATTTGAAGCACTAAATGTAACTTTAATGCTTAGTTATTTGCAGATTCTTTGCTCCCTAGCCTAATATGGAGAGGAAGAAGGGCACAGAGGCAGGGATGGGGTGATGTTATCTATGAACAGCATTGGGCATCAGGATTATGGGAGGCCATGATGTAAGTGTCTGACCAGATGCAATGCTAATGTTTTAATTCTTCCTTAATTTTATTTTTTGACATTATACAATGAAATGAATATTAATATTAGAAAGTTTTCTTATTACTAATAAAAAATAAAAAATTATAACCTATAATTTTATCATTCATAGATAAAGGTAACTTAAAATTTTGAGTATAAGCTTTTATACTTATGTCTTTGTCTTGTTTTCTTTTAAATTAGAAATAGAGTCCTCTAGTGACTAAACTGGTACTCAATTATGAAATATATATATATATATATATATATATATATATATATATATATATTATTTTTTTGAGGTAGGATCTCACACTAGCACAGGCTGACCTGGAATTCACTATGGAGTCTCAGGGTGGCCTTGAACTCATGGCAATCCTCCTACCTCTGCCTCCCAAGTGCTGGGATTAAAGGCGTGTACCACCACGCCTGGCTGAAATATATTTTTATTAATTACTTAATCAGTAAATATTACCCATGCCACCAAAAACAGTGCCTACTGAGAGAAGATGGTGACTATTGTGGGTCACCAGTTTCAGGTCATTGGTCAGAACAGAATTGGGAGACTCATGGCAGCCTAAGCATTTCAGAAGAGAGTAACATGGCATGTAGATCATCACCACAGAGCCCACTGTTATAACAAAACCAAAATGTAATGATGATGATGATGATGATGCATGTAGGAATCACACAAAAGGACTAGGGCTATTTTGGCAAGTGTATGTTTGTGTGGTGTGCATCAGTGTGTGTATGCATGTTCATGTGTTTAGGTGCACATGTGTGGAGGCCACAGGTCAACTTTGAGTGTCCTCAGTTGCTCTCCACTTCATTTTTTGAGACTGGGTCTCTCACTGAATCTAGAGCTCACTGACTCAGCTAGACTGACCAGCAAAACCAGTAAGGCTTACTGGTTAGCTGGGGAGATTCTGCCTTCCTGGTGCTGGTATTACAAATACACACTACTATACCTGGCTTTTTTTGAAAATATTTTTTAATAATATCTTCCATAATTATTGACAATAAACCATGGTAAGTCCCTCCCCCTACCTTCCCCTTTACATCTCCACTCTCCATCACACCACTGTTGTTTATCTCCACTGGTGATTTTTCTCTCTTCCATGGAACTGCATGCAGCAAAGCTTTTTCCAGCTTTCTGTTGGGTGGTCTACAGGAGGGGGTTTTCAGCTCAGTTCCAGCATATACCTGACTTCTTTATAAAGGTGCTTTGGATTTGAACTTGGATCCTCATACTTGTGTAGCAAGAACTTTTTCTTCTGAGTCATTGCCCCAACCTCATGGACTGGGCCTTAGAGATGAAGACTCAGACACAAAATAGTTTGATTGGCGGGAGGGTGGAGTATTGGAGGATATACAACTCTCACTCTCTTACTTTCCATTTGTCAGGAATTGGAAAGGCCTGAGGTTTGTATCCTATGTGGCAGCTGAAAGAAGACATAAGATGGCTGCATTAGAAACAGGGCATTTTAACTCCAAGCATATCAAGATGCACAAGGTTCATGTCAGAGTCAGCTTTCCTCATTCCTCAAGGCCCATTGAATGACATGGAGGAGCCCAGGTAGATGTCATCTGCAAAAATAAAGCGTCTCCTTTGCTTCTATGTGATGGATTTCTCTTAAATATCAGTATCTTTCTCTGTGATCTTCACACATGCTCTTCAGAAATTATTCACCCTCTCTGACAATGATTCATCTAGAATCCCAGCCCTCATGTGACTCTGTACAAAGACATTATTAAAATCAGTGTCTACTTTTTAAAGCAGCCACTAGAATGGCCAGTTTGCCTAAAGATCAGTGAAACAAGCAATACTGGCATGTTTTTCCTTATTAAGTGAGAATGCACTGGGTATGAGGGTCTCTGGGAACCTATCTTAGGCCTTGGCTGGGGAGAATCGGTGATCAGGTTACTATTTAATAGGATGCCAGATCATTAAGTTTCCAAGAGATCTAAGTATTTTACAATATAGGTTAACTGCTCCTTTTATGCCTTAAGATGCTATCTTGCTTGGAGAATCAACATCCTAGTCATTAACCTTAAGACACAGAAAGGTAGCATGCTTGACCCTTCTCTATGAGTCTTGGCTCTGCCAGCTCCAGTAAGCTTTAAAACTCTGAAGGAAAAAAAAAACAAAACAAACTTTATCTATTCAGGAAATCCTGTCAAGACATCTTGTGCCTAGATTACTTCAGTACTGGTTATACACTTAATATGATTCATATAGTGTATTGTTACTTTTTCAGAGGATAGGAGCTTTGATGATTCTCAGTTCCCAATGTACACTTATGATGGAGGTCTGATCAAGCTTGGGAGGTGTGCCTTCAGATCTCAGGCGGGTAGTCAGTAGCTTGACTATATTCCACTTCCTCCCTTGTGATCGATCAGAGCTTTGAAAAGCCTGGCTTTCCTATGGTAGCGCTACCCTTCTTTCCTGATGCTATTCCCATTGGAAGACTGTACAAACCAGTCTGTGTCCTCTTTGACAACAGTCAAAGTACCATTCCAACTGTTGTGTCTCCATCCACATGCCCAAGGGGCCACTATCCAGTGGGAGTGGAAGACAAAGACTCCCAAGAGAGAAAAAGAGATCAGAGAGGGGATTGTGCAGGCAATATGACAAGATGGGGGTGTCTGGATCAGAAATCTTTAAAGATCAGCAGTGACTTCATAACTACAAGTCATGTATTGCCAGTAAGTCACTGCAGTCAAGTGAGGTTTCTTGGGTGTCTACAAAGCAGGAACATCCTAATTAGTAAAAAATTTCTATTTGGTGGTATTTTTAAAATAACTGGATGTGTAAATGTTTGACTATACTGCTAGAGGCATTTGAACTAATGGGTCTCAGATTGTACTGAAGAAATCAACCACCTCGGGGCCAAATACATAAAGGCCATTTTTGGCCCATACACTCTTCTGAATATTGTGGGGACTTCTATGGAAGGAGTCCAATTACAGACTACCTTGCCAGAAGTGCTAAACTTGTATTTATGTCATAAGCATAAAGCCCTGAGTGGAGACACTGACACTTGTGACCTTTGCTGGTTCTAGATTGTGTGTGGCGTGCATGTGTATATGTATACATGTTTGTGTAAGTTCACATGCAGTTGTGTGGAGGCCACAGATATTTTCCTTAATTGCTCTCCACTTTATCTACTGAGGCAGCATCTCTCACTTTAACCCAGAGTTCACTCAGTTAGCCGAGCTCTCCAACTTGCCCACAGGCGTTCCCTGTCTCCATCTCTCTCTTTTTTTTTTATTAGTTAGTTTTGTATTCAGCAAATACAGTCAGTTTGGTACCATTATTAGGCTCATCTGTGACCTACCCCCTCCCCTTGGCCCCTCCTTGTTGAGGTATATGGGTCATGCATTGTGGAGTTAGCCCACAGTGATGGGTAAGATAAATGTCTCTGCATATCATGACCCAACATGTGGCTCTGACATTCTTTCCGCCCCCTCTTCTGCAAAATTTCCCTGAGCCATGTTGGGTTCATTTTTGGTCTGCTTCAGTGATGAGGTGTTGGGGGCCTCTGAGGCTCTGGCTCTCTGATTTGGCAGGAGTTGATTTTTCTCTGTGTTGATCTCCTTCCCCCTTGTGCTGGTATCCAGTTCATCAGGAAAACAGCACCCTTGCTTGTTTCTCCAATTTTTCTTAGTTTCAGCCGGGGCCCTTTTGAGGTATGATGGGGTGGCTCTCTCCTTAGGATCTACATCTATCTGAAAAAGAGAAGCAGATTCTCCAATGGAGGGCAAGTTAGCACCAGGACAAATGAGATAACCCTTACTTTTTTTTTTTTTTAATAGAGAATTTAATACGTGTAGGCCCTCTTGTAACCCACAATTAATGATAGCTTGATATTGGAGAGTGGGTTTACATTTGGATCTGGTTCTGACTTGTTTCCCAGCTCCAGCTATGGGTCCCATACCACTGAGGGGATCAGTTAACCGAATTGAGAGCAGTTGGTTCCCCACCATGGCTGTGTGCCACCACTGCACTTGTGTGGGCATCACAACAAGTTATTTGCTGCTAAGTAGGTTAGACCATCAGTTGCTTGGACAGATATTGGTCATTTTCCCCCAGTCGCCCATGTAGCACCTTCTGGCACTAGACGCGCTGACTGTCTGGGGACCGACTCTCTTCCAACTTCCAGCCATGCCATTCCATTTTGCACGTCAACCACATAAGGTGTCTTCAACAGTAGGGTCTTACCACTAACCTTTGGTGGGTCATCAAGTACTCTGACAGAAATCTGTCTTTTAGGAAACCTTGTAGGTCTTTCTGATCAAAAGCTCCTTGTGGATGATAGCCCCATGCTGGTTCTGGGAGTTACAGGTCAGTGCCCACCAAGAAAATGAGGAAAAAAATAACTGATATACAAGAGTTAGAGAGGGGGGGGGAGGGAGAGGGAGGGAGGGGAGATGTAGAAGATTAAGGTTAGTCTTGATCCTACCCTGTCCAGTGTGGGATTTCGGGTGGGTTATCATGTTCACCTGGCATGGGGCTGTGAATCCGAACTCTGGTCCTCATGCCTTTACTTTATCCATTGATCTATCTCCTTAGTCCTACGGTTCTAAGCTTTACTATTCACTGAGGACCCAATGGAGGAAGAAAGAAGAGGGATAATTATGAGTACTCAAGGAAGCTTCTGACGTTCAGTACCAGTCTTTTCTGAGGTTCAGTGGGCAGAGAACTGAACAAGGTTTGGATGTAAGATTAGTCTTTGGGTTGCTGTTTGTTTTATTTCTTGGCTTCTGTATATTCTATTTCAAGAGCATGAGTTGGACAAGGTTTGAATTTCAACGTACAGTCTCTTATTCTTGTCAACTTTCTTTGTAGAAGGTGAAGGAATTCTGGCTGTGACAAGTGAATGGTCTTCAATCATATTATTGAAATTTCATTAAATCACTTTCTCAGTCTTTACCTGAATTTCTCCTGTGAGACCTTAGAACTCAAGAAAAGATGGTAAAGAATTAACAAGTCACTGGGCCTAATGCTGCAGACCTATACTCAGGAGGTTGAGGCAGAAGGATCACATGTTCAAGCTCATTATGGGCAACTTAGTAAGGCTCCATCTCAAAACAAAACTAAAAACAGAAGAAAACATACCTAGGAATATAGCTCAATTGTGTAGCATCTGCCTAGCATACACAGTCCATAGGTCTGATCCCTACTACCAAAGAATTGACTACTAATCATTCTGTGTTAGAATTGGGATTCATTCTTTATTTTTATTTTAGAGTGAGACAGAGAGAGAGTTGGAGTGTCAGGGCATCAGCCACTGAAATCGAACTCCAGATGCTTGTGCCACCTAGTGGTCATATGTAACCTTGCGCTTGCCTCACCTTTGTGCGTCTGGCTAACATGGGATCTGGGAGAGTCAAACACGGGTCCTTAGGCTTTGCAGACAAGTGCCTTAACTGCTAAGCCATCTCTCCAGCCTAGAATTCATTCTTTAAACAAAAGCACAGTTTAAATTTTGACCATTTTACTTTTCCACCTTCTTCTAAAAATTATCAAGGGTCTCTATAAAAAAATAGATCAAATAAATAAATTTGTATCAACTTAGTAAACTACTGATAGACAAATATCATTTCTTCATACTAAACACAGTAGACCTAATCCTGTTTTTGAGCAAAAAATAAAGTGTTCACTCTCTGAAAGTTAATCAATTCTTCGTGCCAGTAGGGTTCTAATTGGAATGCTCAGTAGTCTTATGGGCATGCCTTTGGGTGTCAGAATAATACCTATTGGATTTTACTTTACTGTTAATTTTACCAATAGGACTATACTAATTCCTAGGGAAAGATCTGAGGTGGCATGTGTGAAGTTCAGCCATGAGTTTTGAGTAGGCAGAGACCTTTAATCTCAAATTCATCATCTGATAGGTCTTGAATTATTTGATCATATTTAACCTCGTAGCTCATCCCAAGTCTATATGTTTACCTCTTCCTTTTCATAATAGCCTTCATCTGTTTTCTCTCTTTTTTTAATATCAACTTTCTTCTTCCTAACCATCTTCTATGTAAAAATTCAACATATATAATCTATAAATTTGTAGTTCAAATTCCAAAGGGAAAAATGGTCAGTTTTTACCTTATCAGCAGGTCAATGTGATGTTATGTGTGTGTGTGCAAAGAGTTGGTCTGCTTTGCTCCTTTTATAATCAAAGGTTACAAAATAGGTTACAAAAATCAGAGCATCCAAGTTTCTCTTTTGTTATATGATAATTAGGTTCTTATAACCCTAGTCACTAGAGTGAAAGTAAGATTATAAGGAGAAGAGGGAGATTGAGAAGAAAGGAGGAATAGTGAACTATAACCCCAAAGAGCACCAGTGACTGAGATATGTCAGACAGAAGAATCCAGCAAAAGAAATGAGGAGACAAGAAAACCAGGAGTACCTGCACTCATGGTACCAAGGGAGTGGAGTCCTGGGAGGGCCTATGGGCTGCAGTAGTGAAGTATCATGAACACAGACATGCATAGAAATGGCCTGTGGATATATATCCTAATGACTCTTCTCACTACCTTAGAGATAATTGCACAACCATGTTTATTGCTGCTCTATTCACATTAGCTAGGAAATGGAACGAGCCTAGATGTCCCTCAACAGGTGAATGGATAATAAAGATGTGGTACATTTATACAATGGAGTCCTATTCAGCGGTAAAGAAAAATGAAATTATGAAATTTGCAGGGAAATGGATGGATCTGGAGAGGATTATAATAAGTGAGGTAATCCAGGCCTAGAAAGCCAAATGTTGCATGTTCTCTCTCATATGTATATCCTAGCTACAAATGTTTAGAATTGTATGTGAGCTGGAACCAAAAATTGGTAGCAGAGGCCAGTAAGCTAGGAAAAGGCTATAAGGGAGGGAGGAGAGGGAAGGACTTAAGGGTATGGTATTGTATATATGTAAGTAGAAGAACAGATTACAGGGAGGGGAAAGGCCTAAGCGAGGCCAGGGGAAGCGATTGTGTAAAAGAAGGGTGGGGGGAGGATCAATCAAAATTCAAGATATTCTGAATAAGACATATGAAAACCTACTTTTTTGAATGATGGTGCATCCAAAAGCCATAGACTATTACTAGAAAATTTTCAGTGCCAGGGATGGGATACCTTCCAGTTGCCTCCAAAACATTACAGGCTATTGCTAAGGCCCTTGGTTTCCCTTGAGAAAGAGATGGTAAGACCCTATTGCTGAAGACTTCACATGCCTGAGCAGCAAAGTCACTAAGAAATCAAGCTGGTGCTGAACAGAAAACCTTCTCCATGTATCTCAGCCAACTGAAAGCTGGAAAAAGCTGCACTGTATGCAGCCCTATGGGAGACGAAAGTCATCAGCAGTGAAAACAGTAGACACTGGAAGCCTCAAGTTTAACCAGACAGGCCAAATGTCCAAACGAGTGCAATAGTGGCATGTCTGCTCTGGGGTAAACCAACTGCTTTCTAATTGGACTGAAGGGCTGCTGTATGGGAGGGAATATATGCCTGGTACTGAAAATCTAATCAAAAGCCTATGGCAATGGAGTTCATGTGCCTTAGGGGGATAAAGCCTGCCCTTGTCTGGATAAATGTATATATTATTCTCACCAA
Organism: Dipus sagitta; assembly: GCA_036346955.1. Lineage (NCBI taxonomy): Eukaryota > Metazoa > Chordata > Mammalia > Rodentia > Dipodidae > Dipus > Dipus sagitta. Next base: position 67,509,945 of record CM070781.1, read on the forward strand.
ACTGCCCTAAAAGCACTACACTTAATGTTCATATTCATATATTATTGCTACTCTCACTTCTGGTTAGAGATGCTTCTCTTTTCACATGGCAGTGACCACCACTGGGATGACCCAAAAGGCAGCATAGAAAGTACAGAGGAGTGTCCAGCACTGAAACATCTCTATCACACCCTCCGAGCCTCAGGGTCCATTGTGGAAGAGGTGGTGGAAAGAATGTAAGAGACAAAGGAAGGGTACCACTTCTTACAAAGCAACTGTCCAGACAGAAATTGGCTTCGATATCCATGACCTCACAGTGCCTAGCAATACCTACACAAGACCCTCATAATAGGAGATAAAGAAGATGACATCAAATTAAAATAGAGACTAATGGAGATAGGGAGGGGATATTATGGAAAGCAGAGTTGTGAAGGGGAAAGTGGGAGAGGGGAGGGAAATATGGTTTATTGTCTGTAAGTATAGAAGTTGTCAATAAAAATAAAAATTAAAAAAAGAGATCCAGGTGTGGTGGTGTATGCCTTTAATCCCAGCACTTGGGAGGCAGAGGTAAGAGGCTAGACATGAGTTCAAGGTCACCCTGAGACGACACAGTGAATTCCAGGTCAGCCTGGGCTAGAGCGAGGTCCTACCTAGAAAAACCAAAACAACAAAAAAGAAAGAAAGAAAGGAAGGAAGAAAGAAAGAAAGAAAGGGCCTAAGGAGGCCATTGCTGATCTTTCTGAGTACAGTTCAGCCATATAATGGGCAGAAGACTAATTGGAGAGTATTGAAAGTACATGACTAGATATGGCCCATGTTTACTCATGCTTTCCATGCTAAGACTCATTTTTCTTTCAGGTTCAACACTAAGATGTTTCAGGAACTATCTTACGATGGCTCTCAAGGACTTCTGTCAGAAGCTACATGGAGTATGCAAGGACAGATTAGCCATGGCCCAGGGCATTGTAGACACAGACTGTTCCCCTAATTACCACCTCAGCAAAGTTTTGACATCTGATAGCTGCAATCTACTGAGCTTTGACTTACCTTCCTATCTTTAACTGTAGACTTAAATGTCTCCTGCAAGAACAGTACTAGAATGCTGCATCAAGGTTTAGCACTAGCAGACATCAAGTGTTTCTTAAGCAGAGTTGGGATATCAGATTAAAGGCTATGAAAATGGTCAGATCCAGTTTTAGATGGAAGAGTTTCAAAGGTAAAAGAGGTTATGACTTGGGCTCCCCCCGCTTTTTTTGTATTTCTTATGAAAGAGAGGAAAGACAGAGAGAGATAGAATTGGTGCACCATGGCCTCTAGCCCTTGCAATCAATCTCCAGACATATGCACCCCCTTGTGCACATGTGTGACATTGTGCACTTGAGTCACCTTGTGTGTCTTGCTTATGTGGGATATGGGAAGTAGAACATGGGTCCTTAGGCTTTGCAGGCAAGCACCTTAACCGCTAAGCCATCTCTTGGGCTCCTTTTAACCTATCTCTTGAGCATATCTGACGGACTCAGGAGAAGCTTCTGAGTGCTGCATGAAATGTATTGTTTAGTATTAAATGACAAGACAATACCTGTATTTGTATTTTTAATACTTATGTTGAGACTGAGTCTTTACATCTAGAGACTTTGAATCATCCCAGCCATTTTGTAACAATTATGTTTAGCTTCAGAAAGACTGATAATATTTGTAAATTAACACAAGATTTTATCTTCATTATCATATTTAATATTACATCATGTAAACTTTCATAGATTTATATAAAATAGTGAACTTTATTGGATAGCATTTGCTTTTTCAATTATTTATTTGGGTGTGTATATGCATGTGTGTTTATATGTACATGATGTGTGTGTATATGGGCATGTACCATGGCAACTATGCATAGGTCCGAGGACATCCTGGTCCTCCTTCTCTTCTCTCCTTCTACCTTCTTTTGTCATTTCTTTTTTTTTTTTTTTTTTTTTTTTTTTTTGCTGCTGCTGCTGCTGCTGCTGTTGCTTGAAAGGTTCCAGATTCTCCTGCCTCTTTCCCACATTGCTGCTGCTGCTGTTGCTTGAAAGGTTCCAGATTCTCCTGCCTCTTTCCCACATTGCCTTAAGCATGCTGTGTGTGATTTGTGCCATCTTGAATCCGCCTTTACTTGGGCACTGAGGAAGATTGAACTCAGGTCAGTGGGCTTGAAAACAAGTGCCTTTAAACTGCTGAACCATCTCCCCTGCCTATCTCACATTTGTTAATTTTTTTTCCAAGGTAGGGTTTCTTTGCAGCCCAGGCTGACCAGGAATTTACTATGTGGTCTCAGAGTGGCCTCGCACTCACAGCAAATCTCTTACCTCTGCCTCCTAAGTGCTGGGATTAAAGGTGTGCACCACCACACCTGGCTACATTTTAGTTTTTAGATTAACTTTCAATCATATTTACAATGGACATATAGCAAAAAGTCATAATCTTAGGTATATCTGCTAGTCTGTTCCTTTGCATATGTCCATACCCATCATCCACATCAAGGTAGGAAGCCCCAGAAGAGTCCTTTGTGCCCTCTTCCTCGTTAAGATGACTACTGTTCTAACTTGACTACCACAGCTTCCCCATAGCTGCAGAAATTGAAGGAACTAAGTAATACCACCAACTTCCATGTTTCTATGCACTTTCTGACTACTTCCATAATTTCATTTCTTCTCTATACTACTCACTGTGTATCTTCTAGTACTGCCTACTCAATTTTCAGATGGTACGTGAGACCGGAAGAACTAATGCAAACTAACCATTCTCTAATTGGACTGGAAGCCCACTCCATGGGAGGGAATAAAAATGCCTGGTACTTAAAACCTAGTCAAAAGCCTGTGGCTGGGGATATTATAAGCCCTAGGGGAGTAATGCCTACTGTTATCTGGCTAAATGTATTTATTATGCTCACTAAACTGCCCTACAAGCACTTTCATTAACATTTATAACCATATATTAATGCTACTCTTACTTTTGGTTAGAGAAGCTTCTCTTTTCAGATGGTGGTGACCACTGAGATAACCCAAAAAGCACCATAGTGCTGAGAAGAAGTGAGAGAGGAGTGTTCAGCACTGAAACATCTCTATCACACCTTCTGTAGCACACAACTTTAGGTTCACTGAGATGAACTTCCCGACCAGGCACTGTTATGGAGGAAGGGATATTTATTGAAGCTTACAGATCCAGGGGAAGTTCCATAATGGCAGAAGAAGGCTGGTCTGCCTTCACAGGTCCAAGCAGAGAGAGAAGCACAAGCCAAAAGCCAAAAACCACACAACACAGCACACTTCAGGAGCTCCAGCTACCACACTTTGCAAATCTTTAGATTGAAATCTGAAACCCACCACCACACCTTGAGATCCACCCAGTGACATTGTCTCCAGCCAGGTGGCTGCAGATGTAAACTATAAACTAATAAAACACTGAATATACTGGGGTCCATCTATCCAAACTACCACACCTTCCACGGCTCAGGGTCCATTGTGGAAGAGGTGGAATAAAGAGTGTAAGAGCCAAGGAAGGGTAGGACTGCTTACAAGGCAATCTTCTAGACACAAATTGGCCTTAATATCCATGACCTCACAGTGCCTGGTACTACCTATAGAAGGTCCTCATAATAGGAGGAATAGATGATATCAAAATAAAAGAGGACTAATTGAGAGGTGGAGGGGATATGATGGAAGATAGATTTGTGAAGGGGAAGTGGGTCAGTAGAGGGAATTATAGTTTATTGTCTATAATTATGGAAGTTGTCAATTAATATTATTCTCACCAAACTGCCCTGAAAGCACTACACTTAATATTCATATGCATGTATTAATGCTGCTCTCACTTCTGGTTAGAGAAGCTTCTCTTTTCACATAGCAGTGACGACTGGGGTGACCCAAAAGGCAACATAGTGCTGACAAGAAGGGGCGGAGGAGTGTCCAGCACTGAAACATCTCAATCACACCCTCCAAGTCTCAGGGTCCATTGTGGAAGAGATGGCAGAAAGAATGTAACCTGGGAGAAGAAAAGAATATACCTCAAAATGTGTCAAGTGGTCTGCAACTTTGCAGGTGACATAAAAAATAAGAGGTCCTTCAGGCTTCTCAGCAGAGCACTCACTTTAGAAAATATTTTATTCATTTATTTGCAAGCAGAGAGAGATATAGAGAGGAGAAACAGAGAGAATGGGAATGACAGCACCTCTAGCCATTGCAAACAACTCCAGATGCATGTGCCACTTTGTGCATCTGGCTTTCTGTGGGTACTGGGGAACCTGGGGACAGTAGGCTTTACAGACAAGTGCTTTAACCACTGATCAATCTCTCCAGCACCCCTCCCCCCAGCACTCACTTTTGTGTAAATGTGAGCACCTCAGCTGTTATTTTTTATAGTAAGTTACTCTCTTGATGTTAGGATGAAAAGCCTGACCAGAAGCAGCTTGTTTAGCCTTACAGTTTTGAATGGAAGTTTCATCACAGTGGGAAAATGGGTCAGGACTAGACAGCTGGGTATCACATCTCCACAGCAGCAGGAAGAAGTAGAGACCATGAGCCTATTAAGTACAGAAAGCAGATCTGGGTAATAACAACCCAAGGTCCACTCCTGTAACACCTCCTCCAGCAAGGCTCCACCTTCCAAAGGCTCCAAAAGCTGCAGATTAAGTATGAGGCTTAATCACAAACACTTGATGCTATGGAGGACATTTTACATTCAAATAACCATTATGGTCAAGTCCTTATTGTCTTTTGCCTTGTTCTGGAATACTCATTAAAGTTGCATATTTGAACATAATTTGAAGTAGTTTTGTTCTGGATTGGAGAAAAATGAGAATAGAAGCAGGGAGAGTGAGGATAAACCTGCCTGGGTATCTGACTGAGAAGATGATGTCTTATACCAGGGTGGTATGGAAGAGATAGAAGCATGTGGTAAAGCCTGGATAAATTTTGGATGTGGAATCATAGGATTGCCCACAGACTAGAGAACACAGAGGAATATGGGAAGGGATGAATTATAATAACTCCAGCCTAGGTATTACTGCAACCACTACCAGTGTTTTATAAAGGGGCTAAGAAACAGAAACTCTCCAATTTTTCTTTCCCAATAGACATTATCTTTCACCACACAGTTCCAGAATTTCATGCATGTTCTCTAATTTTATTATTTCCCTTCACAGTTGAAGACACAGGAAACTGGCTTCAGTCCAGTGAGCTTCCAATTAAGCTCACAGATTCATTATTTGCAGCACACATAGTGACTTCCAAGCTTGTGCCAATTATCTTAATTTTATAAGAATTGTGCTTAGTATTTCTGGTTTCTGACTTTCATTTCTACAATTTCTACTAATGCAACAAGGACAAAACTTTAATATTCATGTAATTGCACAAATTTATGTACAAAAAATGAGTGAGACCCAAATGAATTAGTTGTAAGCATTGGTACCATTGTAATTAGTTTAAATGTTTATAACCCAGGCACAGTAGTGGGGTTAGCATGTGTCATGTAAAAATAAACCCTTCAGAAGTTCAACATGAAAAAAAGACCCAGATGTATTGTTCATCATCAAGTAAACATCAGGTAGAGATAGACCATCTTCTTTTCACATACCTCTTTATTCTCTTTCTTCACACAAGCCAAAGATCAAGAAATTATGGCTTCTAATTTTGGCACCAGCCGTTGACTCAGAAATCAATATCTCAAAATATCATTAATTCGAATAGTCTTTCTCAATCACAAGTTAGAGATTGGCTAGCAACAGGCATCACAGATGGGAACAGACTCTAAAGGCACCAGGCCAGTCCCTAATTAGGAGGCATTCATACTTGTCTTCACCTGCAAGGGAGAACTTCCATTGCTTCAGGCTTCCTTCCATTTCTCTGTTTGAGGAATGGCTTAAAAGCAAATGCTTTAGTAATTGGCTTGGCTTTCCAAATAGCAAGCCAATTTCAGTTTTTAAAAAAGAATCCTTATTCCACAAGAGATAAAGAATTTTTTTTAAATACTCTAAAAACTTAAAGCCCTAAACATTGATTCTACTGGACAAAATATGTGCTCATGTTCTTGTATGTGAGTGTTGTGTGCATGTGTGTAACCATGGAGTAACCACTTAGTGATTCATTGTTTTTAGAAACTATAGATTTTCAGGCTGGAGAGATGGCTTGGTGGTTAAAGACTCTTGCTTGCAAAGCCTAATGGGCTTGGAGTTTGATTTCCTAGTATCCATGTGAAGTCAGACGCACAAAGTGATGCATGCATCTGGAATTAATTTGCAGAAGCAAGATGGTATGATCTCTCTTTGATTACAAATAGATAAAAAGAAAATAGAAACATTCTTTTACATTGTCTAGCACTGACATTGGTAAGTGCATCCTTTAAGCTTCAATTACTGACTCATTTAGGACATATTTTCTACATTTTGCTGGATCTTACAATATTTTTATAGGTAGGTGGTAGGAGGAGATGATATCTTAGCAGTTGAAAAATATGTGGTTTGTTTTTTTGAGACAGTGTCTCATGTAGCCCGGGTTAGTCTTGAACTTGCTATGTAGCAGAGGATGACCATGAATTTCTGATCCTCCTGTGTCCAGGATGATGTTGTGTGTTTTCTGCTTAGGTGTGTGTGTGTGTGTGTGTGTGTGTGTGTGTGTGCATACATGCGTGTGAAGATGTCCATACCTCATGCATGCTTGTGTGGAGGTCAGAGGAAAATGTTGGGTGTTTTCTGCTATGGTGTGTGTTGCAGTCAGGTTTGCATTGCTGGCAGAAATCACCTGACCAAGAGCATCTTGTGGGACAAAAGGATTTATTTTGGCACTCAGGCTCAAGGAGAAGCTTCATGGTGGCAGGGGAAAACAATGGCAAGAACAGAGGGTGGACATGACCTCCTGGCCCACATCAGGTAGACAACAGCAAGAAGAGAGTGTGCTAAACACTGGCAAGGGGAAGCTGGCTATAAAACTCATAAACCTTCCCTGAACAATACACCACCTCCAGGAGGCATTAATTCCCAAATCTCCATCAGTGGGGAACCTAATATTCAGAACACCTAAGTTTATAGGGTCACCTAAATCAAACCACCACATTCTGCACCTGACCCCATAAACTGATAACCATCCATGATGTAAAATACAATGCATTCAGTCCAACTTTAAAAGTCCCCATATTTGTTATTAATCCTAGTGATGTTCAAACATTCCCATAGTGTTAATTAAGTTATAATGCCAAAAAAACACACCATAATGGCACAGAATAAACATTCATACTGCAATAGATGACACAGGGCATAGCAAAGAAATATTCAATCAATACAAGATTTAAACAGGGCAAACATCAAATTCTATAGCTCCAAGTCCAACAACTCTAGACAGAGACAAATCTCCAAGTCCAATAATTTTAATCAACAACAAGTCTCTGGAGTTCCTATTCCGCCCCTCCAGCTAGGCTACCCAAAGTCCTAGAAAACTTCATCAGGGGTTGGCAGCTCTCCTTAGCAACCATCTCATGGTTCTGGCATCTCCACTGGGTCTCCAGTGCAAGCATCCAGCAAACCTGTTTCACACTGCCCATGGCTGTTTCCAAACACAAGACCATGTTGCAAATTCAATAACTCTCTCTTTCCTGCATTTTTTTTTTTTTTACTCCACAATACCAGGTAAGGTGCCAATTTGTCAATCCAGGGGGGAATAAAGCAGGCTTTGAAGAACAGGACACTCCTGAGCATTCAGGCCCCTTCACAAGACTGCATTCTTTCTGTTGTCCCAATGCAGGTCAGTTGGCTCAATCTGAATGGTTGTAATCTCTCATACAATTGCAGCTGAACAGGCAGCAGTTTCAGTTCAAAGATTTTATTTTTTCTGTGCCAGATCCTTCTGCTCACATCAGTCCATTTCTATGCAAAGCAACCCTGCACACATTCTCAGGACATGAACATAACAGCAAGCCTCTCACACAAACTGCTTCTAGCCAAGTCAAGGCAAAACCCTTTCTCATCCTCACAAGCCAAACCTCACAATCCATACATAGTTCTTACTGCATTCAGGTCTTTCAATTCTGACCAGAATGGCCTATCAAGCTATACTTATAGCACTTCAAGGTATTTCTTAGGCCAAGATTTCAAACCCTCCCACAATCCTTGAAAATCAGCTTCAAAAGGCCAAAGCCACACAGTTAGTTTTCAAGCAGCAATGACACTAATCTCAGTACCAACTTTACTGTTGCAGTTAGGTGTGAAATGTTGGCAGAAATCACTTGACCAAAAGAAGCTGGTGGGGAAAAGGTTTTATTTTGGCACATTGTGCTCCATGATGGCAGGGGAAAATGATGGCATGAGCAGAGGGTGGACATCACATCCTGACTGACATAAGGTGGACAACAGCAACAGGAGAGTGGGCCAAACACTGGCAAGGGGAAACTGGATATAAAACCCATAAGCCCTCCCCCAACAATACACTGCCAACAGGAGGCATTTATTACCAAATCACCCATCAGCTGGGAACCTAGTATTCAGATTACCTAAGTTCATGGAGGATACCTGAATGAAACAACCATAGTGTATGTGTATGAACATGAATGTACCTCATGATGCTTATGAGGATATCAGAGGACAATATTGGGTGTTTTCTGCTGTGGTATGTGTGTGAAGATGCACGTGTCTCATGATGCTTGTGTGGTGGTCAGAGGACAATGTTGGGTGTTTTCTGTTTTCTGTTCTGCTCTGTGTGTGAAGATGCACATGCCTCATGATGCTTGTTATGAGGTCAGAGGACGATGGTGGGTGTTTTCTGCTATGGTGTGTGTGTGAAGAAGCACGTGCCTCATGATGTTTGTGTGAAGGTCAGATGACGATGCTGGGTCTTTTCTGCTGTGGTTTTTGTGCAAAAATGCACGTGCCTCATGATGCCTGTGTGGAGGTCAGAGGATAATGTCAGGTGTTTTCTGCCCTGGTCTATGTGTTAAGATGCTCATGCCCCATGATGCTTTTTAGGAGGTCAGAGGATGATGCTGGGTGTTTTCTACTATAGTGTGTGTGTGTGAATATGAATGTGCCTCATGATGCTTGTGTGGAGGTCAGAGGATGATGGGTGTTTTAGGCTGTTGTGTGTGCATGTGAAGATACACGTGCCTCTTGATTGTTGTGAGGAGGTCATAGGATTATGGTGGTTTTTTTCAATGGTGTTTTTTGTGAATATGCACGTGCCTCATGCTGCTTGTGTGGTGATCAGAAGACAATGTTTGGTGTTTTCTGCTATGGTGTGTTTTGAAGATGCACATGTCTCATGATGGTTGTGTGGAGGTCAGATGATGATGCTGGGTGTTTTCTCCTATGGTGTGTGTGAAGATGTACATGTCACATGATGCTTGGGAGTAGGTCAGAGGATGATGTTGGGTGTTTTGGGCTATTGTGTGTGTAAAGATGCCCTTGTCTCATGATGCTTATTTGGAGGTCAGAAGACGATGCTGTGTGTTTTGTGCTATGGTGTGTGTGTGAAGATGTACATGCCTCATGATGCTTGTGAGGTCAGAGGATGATGTTGGGTGTTTTCTGCTATTGTGTGTATGTGAAGTTGCACGCGTCTCATGATGATTGTGCGGAGGTAAGAGGACTATATTGGGTGTTTTCTGCTGTGGTATGTGTGAATATGCTCATGTCACATGATGCTTGTGAGTTGGTCAGTGGACGATGTTGGGTGTTTTCTTCTATGGTGTGTGTGTGTGTAAAGATGCAGGTGCCTCATTATGCTTGTATGGAGGTCAAAGGATGCTGTTGTGTGTTTTCTGCTGTGGTGTCTGTGTAAAGATGCACGTGCATCATGATGCTTGTGTTGATGTCAGAGAACGATGTAAGGTGTTTTATGCTTTGGTGTGTGTGAAGATGCATATGCCTCATGATGCTTGTGTTGAGGTTACAGGATGATCCTGTTTGTTTTCTGCTATGCTATCTGTGCAAAGATGCACATGCCACCTGATGCTTGTTTGGGGGTCCTAGGATGATGCTGGGTATTTTCTGCTATGCTGTGTGTGTGAAGATGCACGTGCCTCATGCTGCTTGTGTGGAGGTCAGAAGATGATGTTGGGTGTTTTTTGCTATGGTGTGTATGTGAACATGCATGTGCCTCGTGATGCTTGTGTGAAGGTCAGTGTTGATGTTGGGTGCTTTCTGTTATGGTCTGTGTGTGATGATGCACGTGCGTCATGATGCCTTTGTGGAGGTCAGAGTATGATGCTTGTTGTTTTCTGCTAAGATGTGTGTGTGAAGATGCACCTAACTCATGATTCTTGTGATCAGGTCAGAGGACGATGTTGGCTGTTTTCTGCTGTGCTGTCTGTGTGGCGATGCGCGTGTCTCCTGATGCTTGTGTGGAGGTCTGAATACGATGCTTGTTGTTTTCTGCTATGTTGTGTGTGTGATGATGCACCTGCCTTGTGATGCTTGTGCACAGGTCAGGGGATGATGTTGGGTGTTTTCTCCTACGGTGTGTGTGTGATGATGCTCCTGTCTCCTGATGCTTGTGAGGAGGGCACAGGAAGATGCTGGCTGTCTTCTCTTACGGTGTCTGTTTTAAGATGCATGTGTCTCCTGATGGTCTCCAGATGTGTCTCCAGAGGACGATGTTGGTTGTTTTCTGCTATGGTGTTTGTGTGAAGATGCACGTGCCTCATGATGCTCATGTTGAGGTCAAAGGATGATGCTGGGTGTTTTCCACTGTGGGTCATTTCTCCATTTGCATGGGATGGTGTCTTTCATTAGAGCTGATGTTTTTGGTCAAAGTCTCTGATGAGTGTCCTTATGTTCCTCCTCATTAGATATCTAAGGACATTAAAATAGAAGAAGGAATAGTAGGGAAGAGGGCCTTGTGTGAAAGAAGATTGAGGAGAGGGGGCTAATGGAGGGTAGTAGGAGGGGAAACACACAAATTCATGTATGCACACACACATGTGTATAATTATCTAGGAGTACAATCTGACCATTATACAATGGACTGATTTATATGTTGTAATTGTCTTTCATTCTTCCTTTATTCTTTTATTCTCACTACTAAAGTTGGACTTTATGTTTATAATGCTTTTGCTGATACCATATAGGATTAGGTCTGCCTGTCTTATCATTTGTTTTTATTCCTTAAACCTTTATTCTCAGGTCACTTTTGTTATGTAGTTTTATAACTTTCATTAATGTCTTCAATCTGTAATGAAGACTCATTTTAAAGTTTTATTTTAATTTTTTAAAATTTATTTGCCAGCAGAGAGAGTAGAGAAGCCAGTGCCTCTAAACAGTGCAAACGAACCCCAGATGCATGTGATGGGCAGACGAAAGCACAAAAGGTGTAACATGAAAAATCAGATTCAAGTAAATCCGACAAGGCTGTTCAATCCCACAATGGAAGTCTCTAATGAAAACATAGTAGAGACAACAGTATCAGAACCCCAAAATGAAGACACAAGCTATGCAACCCTGGGCAAGCAATTAGCAGAACTTGCAGAAAATCAACAAAGGTCCAATAATTGCATGAATGCTTTCCTTGCTAGATTAGACCAAATAAAAAAGAACCAAGAAGTGTTCCAAACACAGTTAAATGATCTGAAAGAGAGTAAAAAAGAAAAAAAAGAGGACCTCAATAATCAGCTGGCTAAGCTTAATATGGACATAAATAAATGCAAGAATAAATTCCAAGAAGCATTAAGAAAATCAGAAAATGATGTGAAAAGGGAACTCAACAGAGGGATAGATACTATACATGAAAAGGCAATAGAAAATACAAACCAAATTGAGCAAGTCCAAACCTGTATAGAAGCTCTCAAGAATAGAGTCAGTAATGTGGAGGATAGAAACTCAGAACTGGAAGACAAAACAGAACAAATAGTTAGTGACTCCAAAACTTTGAATAAGTTCAAAATTATCTGTGAACAGAACATGAGGGAACTGTGGGATACCTTTAGATGTCCTAACATTCGGGTTATGGGAATACCAGAAGGGGAAGAAATGCAGACCAAAGACATGGAGAAATTATTCAACAAAATTACCGAAATTTTCCACTGTCTCAAAAGAAAGTCCTGTCAAGTTAAAGAAGCTAACAGAGCTCCAAACAGACTGAACCAAAGGAGAAATTCCCCAAGACATGTTATAATTAAGACTCTAAGCAGCGATACCAAAGAGAAAGTCCCAAAAGCAGCTAGGGAAGAAAACAACACATTACATATAAAGGATACCCCATAAGAATTACATCAGACTTCTCAATGGAAACCCCAAAAGCCAGAAGGACTGGAATGGAGCACTGCAAAGTCTAAGATCCTATGGCTTCCAACCCAAACTACTATACCCAGCAAAAGTATCCCTTGTAATAGATAGTGAAAGAAAAATTTTCCATGATAAAACTCAGCTTTACAACTATATGAACACAAAGCCAAACCTGCAGAGACTACTTCAGGAAATTCTCTACACAGAAGAATCAAATAATCAATGTCAAGTGCCTACAAGAAGCAGATCACAGTTACCAAATTCAGAGAAAGCACAGAAAACTACAAAGTTCAAGGAAACACCAAACCACATAAACCACCACAATATGGTGAGGATCAAATCAAACCTCATAGTCATTACCCTAATTATTACTGAACTTAGCTCACCCATCAAGAGACACAAGCTAACAGGGTGGATCAGAAATCAGATCCCTCAATCTGTTGTCTTCAAAAAACCCACCTCACCACTAAAGACAGACACCTCCTCAGGGTGAAAGGACAGAAAATGATATTCCAAGCAAATGTAAATAAGAAACAAGCAGGTGTTGCTATACTAATATTGGATAAAATAGACTTCAAATCAAAAATAATAATAAAAAAGAAGGCCACTTCCTACTTATCTTATACTTATTATCAAGGGAATGATCCAACAAGAGGATGTCACAATCACCAATCTTTATACACCAAATGCAGGTGTACCACAATTCATGAAACAAAAGCTATTTTATAAAAAAAAAAACAGAAAAAAATACCAATACCATCATAGTTGGGGACTTCAATACTCCACTATCAGCTATAGATAGATCATCCAAACAGAAAATTAACAGGGAAGTAAGAGAGCTCAACACACCATAAATCAATTAGACCTAATCGACACCTACAGAACATTCTATCCCCAATCCACAGACCACACATTCTTCTCAGTAGCCCATGAAACCTTCTCTAAAATAGATCTGGGCCATAAAGCATGCCTCCACATATTTAGGAAAATTGACATAATAATGCTGTATTACTAGAAGTTAACAACAAAAGGTGTGCCAAGAATCCCACCAGCTCCTGGAAACTGAGCAACTTACTTTTAAACAATAAATGGAGAGTGGACAAAATAAAAAAATGAAAGTGCAAAATTTCTAGAAGTGAATGACAATGAGAATTATATCAAAACATATGGGAAACAATGAAGGCCGTCCCGAGGGGAAAACTCATAGTGCTAATTTCCTTCATAACAAAGATAGAGAGATCCCAAATCAATAACCTAGCCATCAACCTAAATGCAATGGAAATACAAGAAGAATCCAACCCAAAAAGCTCCAGATGGAAAGGAATAATTAAGATCAGAGCAGAAATTAATGAATTGGAAACTAAGAAAACAATTAAGAAAATTAATGAAACAAAGAATTGGTTCTTTGAAAAAATAAACAAGATTGATAAACCCCTGGCCAATTTGATCTAGCAAAAAGAAAAAGAAATGCTTCAAATTAACAAAATTAAAAATGAAAAAGGAGAGATCACAACAGACATAAGTGAAATTGGGAGAATCATCAGGACTTATTACAAAAGCCTCTACTCCACAAAACTGGATAATATAGAGGAAATGGATAAATTCCTGGACACATACCACCTAGAAAAGCTAAACTCAGAGCAGATTAATCTCCTAAACAAACCTATCACACTCATTGAGATTGAAAAGGAAATGAAAAACCTACCCAAGCCAGGGCATGGCAGCACACACCTTTAATCCCAGCACTTGGGATGCAGAGAAAGGAGGATCACCATGAATTCGGTGCCACTCTGAGTCAGCACAGTGAATTCCAGGTCAGCCTGAGCTAGAGTGAAACCCTACCTCAAAAAATAAAATAAAAATAAATAAAAATTTAAAAATTTAAAAAAGCCTAGCCAAAAAGAAGAGTCCAGGACAGGTGGGCTCTAACCTGAATTCTATCCAACCTTCAATGAAGAACTGAAACTATTTTTTCTCAAACTGTGCCATATAATCATAGAACAGGGAAAAGTTCTGTAGCAGACAGCTTCAGGTTCACTGAGATGAACTTTCAGACCAGACACAGTTATGGAGGAAGGGATATTTATTGAAGCTTACAGATCCAGGGGAAGTTCCATAATGGCAGAAGAAGCTGGCCTGCCTTCACAGGACCAAGCAGAGAGAGAGAAGCACAAGCCTAAAGGTCAAAAGCCACAGCACACTTCAGGAACTACAGCTAGGCACACTTTGCATATCTTTAGATTGAAACCTGAAAACCACCACCACGCCTTAAGATCCACCCAGTGACACTGCCTCCAGCCAGGTGGCTAAAGATGCAAACTACAAACAAATAAACAACTGAATATATTGGGGACCATCTATTCTATTCAAACTACCACAGCTTCCCAACTCCTTTTATGAAGCTAATATCACCCTAATACCAAAACCAGACAGATATGCCCCCAAAAACAGAAGCTAAAGGCTTGTTTCCCCGATCAACTTAGATGCAAAGATCTTGAACTAAACAACATATCAAAAGCATTATCCACCTTGATGAAGTAGGCTTTAGCCCAGGAACTCAGGGTTGGTTCAATGTACAGAAATCTGTTAATGTAATACACCACATAAATAAGCTTAAACACAAAACCCACATGATCATTTCAATAGATGCAGAAAAGGCTTTTGACACAATTCAACATCACTTCAGGATCAGAACATTGGATAGAATAGGCATGGATGGTTTATATCTCAACATAGTAAAGTCTTGTTGCAGTCAGGTTTGCATTTCTGGTAGAAATCACCCAACCAAGAGCAGCTTATGGGAAAAAGAGGTTTATTTTGGCTTACAGGATTGAGGGGAAGCTCCACAATGGCAGGGCAAAACAATGGCATGAGCAGAGGGTGGACATCAGGTGGACAACAGAGACAGGAGAGTGTGCCAAACACTGCCAAGGAGAAAGTGGCTATAACACCCTTAGACCACCCCCAACAATACACTCCCTCCAGGAGGTGTCAATTCCCAAATCTCCATCAGCTGGGAACCTAGCATTCAGAACACCTAAGTTTATGGGGTACACCTGGATCAAACCACCACATTCTGCCCCTGGGCCCCATAAAGTGTTAACCATATATGATGTAAAATGCAATACATTCATCCAACTTTAAAAGTCCCCATGGTTTTTATCAATTCTAATGATGTTCATACATCCCTGTAATCCAAGGACTTTTAACTGAGCCATAATGGCAAAAAATAACCTCAGAAAACCCATAATGACACAGAATAAACTTTAACACTGCAAAAGATGACATTGGGATAGCAAAGAAATATTCAAGCAATACAAGTTTTAAACAGGTCAAACACCAAACTCTAGCTAAAAGTCCAACAAGTCTAGCCAGTGGCAATTCTCCAATTCTGATAATTCTAATCAGCAACAAATATCTGGAGTTCCAATTGTGCCCCTCCAGATAGGCTACTCACAGTCCTGGAAAACCTCATCTGGGGCCTGCAGCTCTCCTTAGCATTCATCTCATGATCCTGGCATCTCCACTAGGTCTCCACTGCAAGCCACAGTTCATCCTCATGGCTCTGTGGGGTCTTCATGAAGGCATCCAGCAAACCTGCTTCACACTGTCCATGGCCATTTCCAAAACACAAGACTGTGTTTCAAACTCAATCAGGTAGGGTGCCAGTTTGTTAATCCAGAGGGGAGTAAAGCAGAATTTGAAGAACAGGACACTCCTTGAGCATTCAGGTCCCTTCAAAAGAGTCTACATTCTTCCTGTTGCCCCAGTGCAGGTCAGATGGCCCAATCCCAAAATTTGTAATCTCTCAATTGCAGCTGAATGAATGGATAGCAGTTCACCCAAAGATTTTTCTTTCTGTACCATTTCCCTTTGCTCACACCAGTTCATTCCTATGCAAAGCCACCCTGCACAAATTCTCAGGACATGGGCATAACAGCAAGCTTCTCACACAAACTACTATCCCAATCCAAGCAAAGCTCTTTCTCACCCTCATAAGCCAAACCTCACAGTCCATAGTTCTTACTACATTCAGGTGTTTCAACTCTGACCAGAATCATCCATCAAGCTTAGAACATGGCAAGGTGTCTCTTAGGTCATGGTTTCAAATACTTCCACATTCCTCTTGAAAATCAGCTCTAAAAGGCCAAGGCCACATAGTCACGTGTCTAACAGCAATCCCACTCATTGGTACCACTTTACTGTTGCAGTCAAGTTCACATTGCTGGTATAAATTACCCAACCAAGAGCAGCTTATGAGCAAAAGAGATTTATTTTGGCTCACAGGCTCAATGGGAAGCTCCCCAATGGTAGGACAAATGATGGCATGAACAGAGGGTGGACGTCACCACCTGGCCAACATTAGGTGGACAACACAGACAGGAGAGTGTGCCAAACCCTTGCAAGGGGAAACTGGCTATAACACCCATAAGCCTGTCCCCAACATCACTGCCTCCAGGAAGCATTAATTCCCAAATCTCCATAAGCTGGGAACCTAGCATTCAGAACACCTAAGTTTATGGGGTACACCTGAATCAAACTATCACAATGCTATATATAAAGCACCTAAAGCCCAAATAATATGTAATGGGTAGAAACTGAAGGAATTCCCATTGAGATCCGGAACAAGACAGGGATGTTCACTGTCACCTCTGCTCTTCAACATAGTTCTGAAAGTCCTAGCTCAAGCAATAAGACAGGAGGAAGAAATAAAAGGGATACAAATTGGAAAGGAAGAAGTCAAGTTAGCCCTAATTCACAGATGACATGATTGTATGCATAAGTGACCCAAGAACCTCCATCTCAAAACTCTTAAAAATGGTGAACTCCTTCAGCAAAGTAGCAGGATACAAAATCAATGCACAAAAATCAGTAGCCTTTCTATATACAAAAGACAAAGAGAAAGAGAAAGAAATTAGAGACATTGCCCCTTTTTCAATAGCAACAACATCAAAAAAGTACCTTGGATTAGCATAACCAAGGATGTGAAAGACTTATTTAATGAAAACATAAAAACACTCAAGAAAGAAAATAAGGAAGGCTTGAGAAAATGGAAAGACTTCCAATGCTCCTGGATAGTCAGAATTAACATTGTGAAAATGTCAATCTTACCAAAAGCAATATATAGATTTAATGTAATACAAATAAAAATCCCAACATATTTCTTCACAAAGGTTAAAAAAAAGAAGATCTCACAATTCATATGGAATGACAGAAGGCCTCAGATATCTAAGTATATACTCAGCAAAAGAAACACCTCTGGAGGCATCACCATGCCTGATCTAAAGCTATATTACAGAGCCATAATTCTGGCATAAAAATAGGATTATAGACCAATGGAAAATAATAGAGGTTCTGGACTCTGGGTCAAGTAACAAGAGCTATGTGGTAGTTTGAATAGATGGCCCCAATATAATCAGTGTTTTATTAGTTTGTAGTTTATATCTGCAGCCACCTGACTGGAGTCAATGTTATTGGGCAGATCTTAAGGTGTGGTGGTGTGTTTGAGATTTCAATCTAAAGATATGCAAAGTGTGCTTAGCTATATTTCCTGAAGTGTGCTATGCTGTGTGGCTTTTGGTGTGTGCTTCTTTCTCTGTGTTTGGTTCTATGAAGGAAGGCCAGCTTCTTCTGCCATCATGGAACTTCCCCTGGATCTGTAGGCTTTAATAAATATTCCTTCTTCCATAACTGTGCCTGGTCTGGAAGTTCATCTCAGTGAACCTAAAGCTGTCTGCTATAAGCCACTTGATATTTGACAAAGGCCCTAGCAATGTAGACTGAAAAAAAAGACAGCATCTTCAACAAATGGTGCTGGACAAATTGGATAATCATATGCAGGAAAATGAAACTAGATCCACACATCTCACCATGCACAAAAATCAAGTCCAAATGGATCACAGACCTCAATATAAGACCAGAAACTCTGCTATTACTGGAATTAAAAATTGGAGGAACTTTCCATGATATAGTAGTGAGAAAAGACTTCCTGAACAAAACCCTGGTAGCTCAGGAACTTAAACAATCACTCAACCATTGGGATTGCATGAAGCTGAAAAGTTTTTTCACAGACAAACATACAATAAGTAGAGCCAATAGGCTACCCACAGAGTGGGAGAAAAATTTTGCCAGCTATACAACTGACAGAGGCCTAATTTCTAGAATCTACAAAGAACTCAAAAACCTAAACAATAAAAAAATCAAACAACCCACTCACAAAGTTGGGCAGATAACTGGACAGGGAAGAGGACGAAATACAAATGGCAAACATACACTTAAGAAAATGTTCAACATCCCTAACCATCAGGGAAATGCAAATTAAAACAAGTATGAGATTCCACCTTACCCCAGTAAGGATAGCAAACATTAAAAAATCAAATGAAAACAAGTGTTGATGATTATGTTGAGAAAAAGGAACTCTCATTCATTGTAGGTGAGAAAGTAAGATGGTGCAAACACTATGGAAAGCAATACAGAGGCTCTTATAAAGTTTTACTATAGAATTAATAACAGACCCTGTTATTCCCTTACTGGGCATTTACCCTAAAAAGCTCCATGCCTCAGTTCAGAGATATTTGCTCAACCATGTTTATAGCTGCTCAATTCATAATAACTAAGAACTGGATTCAACCCAGATATCCATCATTAGACAAAGGGATAACCAAGATGTGGTATATCTATACAATGGAATTCTATACAGCAGTAAGAAAGAAATGCCACAGTGAACTTTGAAGAAAAATGGTTGAACTTGGAACAGATCATTCTCAGCGAAGTTACCCAATCACAGAAAGACAATTGTCTCATGGTCTCACTCATCTGTGGCTCCTAACCTGAATCTGCCTGATATGCTGACATAACTAATAGGCATCTTGAGGACTGAACAGTAGGGGAGAAGGGGCTGGAGGGGAGGGTAAGTGTGATAGTTAAGGTGTTGTCAACTTGATCTGTTTAGTAATCCATAGGTTGCTTCTAGGAAGGATCAACTAAAGGAGGAAGTCTTTCCCCAAGGTTGAGCCCTTCCCCCAGAATGGGTGGTCCCGCCCAGAGGGGGACTTGATACAAGGGAGCTCTGGGAAAAAAGAGTCTCTTCCTTCCTTCCTGCCTCCCTTCCATTTTGGCTGCCGGAGCTGCTTGCTACCTTCCAGCCTGGATTGAAGACCAGTGCGGACGAAAGACCAGCATCAACTGAAGACCCCCGTGGATTGAAGCCCAGCAGCTCCTCAGGAAGCCTCCAGGCTTTCCTGCACCATCTGCAGTGCAGGGTTGGGACTGCTGAGGCATCTGGCCACGAGGACTGAGCAACTACCAGGTTCGGTGATTCTCGGGCCTGCAACTGCTATTGGACTACTGTAAGCTGATCCAATAAATCCCCTTTTAAAATAATTCATTATAGCAGTTCTATTCCTCTAGAGAACACTGACTAATACAGAATTTGGTACCAGAAGTGGTTCTAGAGAAACAGAATTGTAAGGATGGGTTTCTCTAGTGGGCTTAGTGCTATCTGGGGTTGGCTCTCCAATTTCAATGCTGCTAAAGGCCCCACTGGTGATAAGGAGAGTGCTTTTCCTGGAAATAAGGGGGGCACTAATAATCCATGGTGTGCACTATTTCAAGAACTACGTGAGATAGATGTATTTGATGACCCTGAGTCATGTCTTGTGAAGAGCGAGGAATTTAGTAACTCTGTATTTAAAACATTTGAGTATTTGTGGAAAACTAAGACCAATGATGAGGCTGGTTGGTTGCTTTTGGCATCTCTGGACAAACTAGTGAGGGAACAGCAGAAGCTCAAAAAGGAAAATTCTAAGCTTAAGACCCACATACATGATCTCAAGGTTTCTAAGGGTGCCCTGGAGGAGAGTCTCCTCTCTAGCCAGAACAGGGCTCGGATTGCAGAAAACCAAACCCAAGCTCTCATTGTGAGATTGGCTAATTTGCAACGTAAATTCAAATCCCAGCCTCACCAACTATCAGAAGTTAAAGTGAGGGCACTGATTGGAAAAGAGTGGGATCCTGTGACTTGGGATGGTGATGTGTGGGAAGACCCTGAAGAACCTGGGGACATCGAAGTGTTAGATTCTGAAGAAGATGTTTTGGAAGAAAATATGGCCTGCCCTCCCTTAGCAGCAGTTGTATCCCCACCCCCACATCCTGAGGTATTATCCTCCCCACCCTTGCCTGAGGGAATTCATCCCTCTTTGTCTGGGGAATCAGCAGGAAGTGCTGGTGCTTCTCAGTTCCCACCCGTTTTTGCCTCTAGGCCTATAACCAGACGGAAGGCTAGGCAGGCCCCTAAAGGTGAGATAGAAAGTGTGACACAGGAGGAAGTGAGGTACCCCCTAAAGAACTTCAGGAGTTTTCTAACTTGTACAGGCAGAAGCATGGGGAATATGTGTGGGAATGGATCTTAAGGGTGTGGGATGATGGAGGAAGGAACATAAGATTAGATCAGGCTGAATTTACTGAAGTAGGCCCATTGAGCAGAGATTTTAGATTTAACAATGCAGCGTGTGCAGTTGGAAGGGGTTCCAAGAGTTTATTTGATTGGTTGGCTGAAGTATGGATCCAAAGATGGCCTACTGTGAGTGAGCTCGAGCTGCCTCATATCCCTTGGCTTAATGTTGATGAAGGGATTAAAAAGCTCAGAGAACTTGGAATGCTGGAGTGGATTTTCCATGTAAACTCATCTTTGCCCCCACAATGGGAGCGTCCAGAAGATGTGCCCTTCACTAAGACTATAAGAAACAGATTTGTGAGGGGAGCGCCAGCATACTTAAAGTCTTCCATCATTGCTCTTTTATGTAAAGAAGACCTCACAGTGGGAGCTGCAGTTGCTGCATTAGGTGATTTAGATGCAGTGGGCATAACTGGATCTCGGGGTAACAAGGGCCAAGTGGCAGCACTGAATCGCCAAAGGCGGGGTGAACGTGTTTTTCATAATAGACAGCATAGGCAAAATTATGCACATAAAGGTATGACTCGTATGGACCTTTGGAATTGGCTGATTAATCATGGTGTTCCCAGAAGTCAAATAGATAAGAAGCCTACTGAATTTCTTCTTGATCTGTATAAGCAGAAAAATTCCAGAGCAAGGGAACATAAAGCCACTTTGAATTATAGCGACAGAGAATCAAGACCTCTTAGTCAGTTTCCAGATTTGAGCCAGTTTACAGACCCTGAGCCCCTTGATTGAAGGGGTGGCCGGGTCCCCTTGAGGAAGGACCCTGCTGCAACTGCCAAAAGTTTCAATATTAAACTTACACCTATCCTTCCTCAGAGGGACCTACGGCCTTTTGCTAGGGTAACTGTACACTGGGGGAAAGGAAATAATCAGACCTTTCAGGGCCTACTGGACACTGGCTCTGAATTGACATTGATTCCAGGAGACCCCAAAAAGCACCATGGCCCTCTAGTTAAAGTAGGTGCTTACAGAGGTCAGGTGATCAATGGAGTTTTGGCAAATGTTAGACTGACAGTGGGTCCAGTGGGTCCCCGAACTCACCCTGTGGTTATTTCCCCAGTGCCAGAATGCATAATTGGGATAGATATACTTAGGAGTTGGCAGAACCCCCACATTGGTTCCCTGACTTGTGGAGTGAGGACTATTATGGTTGGAAAGGCAAAATGGAAGCCTACAGAGGATCCCACCACCAGGGAAAATAGTGAATCAGAAACAGTATCGCATCCCTGGAGGGATTTCAGAAATTAATGCCACTATAAAGGACTTGAAGGATGCAGGGGTGGTGGTTCCCACCACATCTCCCTTTAACTCTCCTATTTGGCCTGTTCAGAAGACAGATGGATCCTGGAAAATGACAGTGGATTATCAGAAACTTAATCAGGTGGTGACTCCAATTGCAGCTGCTGTACCAGATGTGGTTTCTTTACTTGAGCAGATTAACACATCTCCTGGTACCTGGTATGCGGCTATTGATCTTGCAAATGCTTTCTTTTCCATACCTGTCCATAAGGACCACCAGAAGCAATTTGCCTTCAGCTGGCAAGGTCAGCAGTACACATTTACTGTTTTACCTCAAGGTTATATTAACTCTACAGCCCTGTGTCATAGCTTGGTTCGCAGGGACCTTGATCGCTTGTCCCTTCCACAGGGTGTCACGTTGGTCCATTATATCGATGACATAATGCTAATTGGATCAAATGAGCAGGAGGTGGCATCCACTCTGGAGTTGCTGGTACAGCATATGCGCATCAGGGGATGGGAAATAAATCCATCCAAAATTCAAGGACCTTCCACCTCAGTGAAATTTCTAGGAGTTCAGTGGTGTGGGGCATGTAGGGATATTTCTTCTAAGGTGAAGGACAAGTTGTTGCATTTGGCCCCTCCTACCACTAAGAAAGAAGCACAACGTCTAGTGGGCCTATTTGGATTTTGGAGACAGCACATTCCTCACTTGGGTGTCTTACTCCGTCCCATATACCAAGTGACTCGGAAAGCTACTAGTTTTCAGTGGGGCCCAGAACAAGAGAAGGCTCTTCAACAGGTCCAGGCTGCTGTGCAGGCTGCTCTGCCCCTTGGGCCATATGATCCAGCAGATCCGATGGTACTTGAGGTTTCAGTGGCAGACAGGGATGCTGTTTGGAGCCTTTGGCAGGCCCCCATAGGTGAATCACAGCGGAGGCCATTGGGATTTTGGAGCAAGGCCCTGCCATCGTCTGCAGACAATTATTCTCCATTTGAGAGACAGCTTTTGGCCTGCTATTGGGCCTTAGTGGAAACTGAATGTTTGACAATGGGCCATCAAGTTACTATGCGACCTGAGCTGCCCATCATGAGATGGGTGTTATCTGACCCACCAGGCCATAAAGTTGGACGTGCACAGCAACAGTCCATCATTAAGTGGAAGTGGTATATACGTGATTGGGCTAGAGCAGGCCCTGAAGGTACGAGTAACTTACATGAGGAAGTTGCCCAAATGCCTATGGTTGCTACTCCTGTTGCAATGCCTTCTGTCCCCAAGCATGCACCTATGGCATCATGGGGTGTGCCCTATGATCAATTGACTGAGGAGGAGAGGTCTAGGGCATGGTTTACAGATGGTTCAGCACGTTATGCAGGCACCGCCCAAAAGTGGACAGCTGCTGCATTACAGCCCCTTTCTGGGACAACTCTGAAGGACTGTGGTGAAGGGAAGTCTTCACAATGGGCAGAACTTCGGGCAGTGCATATGGTTGTGCAATTTGCTTGGAAAGAAAAATGGCCAGATGTGTGCTTATACACTGATTCATGGGCTGTGGCCAATGGTTTGGCTGGATGGTCTGGGACTTGGAAGGAGCACAAATGGAAAATTGGTGAAAAGGACATTTGGGGAAGGTGTATGTGGATAGAACTCTCTGAATGGGCAAAGGATATAAAGATACTTGTGTCCCATGTTAATGCTCATCAGAAGGTGACCTCGTTGGAGGATGACGTTAATAATCAAGTAGATAAGCTGACCCATACTCTGGATAGTGGTCAACCTTTTTCCTCAGCCACCCCTGTCATTGCCCAATGGGCCCACGAACAAAGTGGCCATGGTGGCAGAGATGCAGGCTATGCATGGGCCCAACAACATGGACTTCCACTAACTAAGGCTGACCTGGCTACGGCTACTGCTGAGTGCCAAATTTGCCAACAGCAGAGACCAACTCTGAGCCCCCGATATGGTAGTATTCCTCGGGGTGACCAGCCAGCAACCTGGTGGCAGGTTGACTACATTGGACCACTTCCATCATGGAAAGGGCAGCGTTTTGTCCTTACTGGAATAGACACTTATTCTGGGTATGCATTTGCCTTTCCTGCACATAGTGCTTCTGCCAAGACTACCATCCGTGGGCTTACAGAATGCCTTATTCACCGTCATGGCATTCCACACAGCATTGCTTCCGACCAAGGAACTCACTTCACCGCCAAGGAAGTACGGCAGTGGGCTCATGATCATGGAATTCACTGGTCTTACCATGTGCCCCACCATCCTGAAGCAGCTGGCTTGATAGAACGGTGGAATGGCCTTTTGAAGAAACAGCTACAGCGCCAATTAGGTGGCAATAGCTTGGAGGGCTAGGGGAGTGTCCTCCAGCAGGCTGTATATGCTCTGAATCAGCGTCCTATATATGGTACTGTTTCTCCTATAGCCCAGATTCACAGGTCCAGGAATCAAGGGGTGGAAATGGGAATAGTCCCACTTACCATCACTCCAAGTGACCCATTAGCTAGATTTTTGCTTCTTGTTCCCGCAACCTTATGCTCTGCTGGATTACAAGTCTTGGTCCCAGAGGGGGGAGTGCTTTTGCCAGGAGACACAAAGAACATTCCATTGAACTGGAAGCTAAGACTTCCCCCTGGTCACTTTGGGCTCCTAATGTCCTTGAGTGAACAGGCTGAGAAAGGAGTTACAGTGATAGCAGGGGTGATTGATCCAGATTACCAGGGGGAAATTGGACTGCTTCTCCACAATGGAGGTAAGGAAGAGTATTCCTGGAGTGCAGGAGATCCTTTAGGGCATCTGCTAGTGTTACCATGTCCTGTTGTCAAAGTCAATGGATGACTGCAACAACCCAATAGAAGTAGTGTGATAAATGGCCCAGATCCTTCAGGAATGAAGGTATGGGTTACCCCTCCAGGTAAAGAACCAAGACCTGCTGAGGTGCTTGCTGAAGGTGGAGGAAATACAGAATGGGTAGTAGAAGAAGGAAGTTACAAATACCAGCTAAGGCCATGTGACCAGTTACAGAAACGAGGACTGTGATTGCAATGTTTCTGTCCTGCCTTGATAACAGAGTGTTTGTATGTATCTACACCAATATTACGATTATATCATTAGCTAACTGTTGAATTTATATTAGACCCATTATACTAGAGACTAAGCTTTGTGTTGGGGGGAAGATTTTGCGGTTCCTGTTGTACGTGGGATAGTTATGCCATGTTAGGCGGAATTATGAGCTTGTTACTGTTTTCATTTGAAAATTAAGTATGATGTAAGGAGACATGATTTGATGCCAAGTTGACAAGGGGTGGACTTGTGATAGTTAAGGTGTTGTCAACTTGATCTGTTTAGTAATCCATAGGTTGCTTCTAGGAAGGATCAACTAAAGGAGGAAGTCTTTCCCCAAGGTTGAGCCCTTCCCCCAGAATGGGTGGTCCCGCCCAGAGGGGGACTTGATACAAGGGAGCTCTGGGAAAAAAGAGTCCCTTCCTTCCTTCCTGCCTCCCTTCCATTTTGGCTGCCGGAGCTGCTTGCTACCTTCCAGCCTGGATTGAAGACCAGTGTGGACGAAAGACCAGCATCAACTGAAGACCCCCGTGGATTGAAGCCCAGCGGCTCCTCAGGAAGCCTCCAGGCTTTCCTGCACCATCTGCAGTGCAGGGTCGGGACTGCTGAGGCATCTGGCCAAGAGGACTGAGCAACTACCAGGTTCGGTGATTCTCGGGCCTGCAACTGCTATTGGACTACTGTAAGCTGATCCAATAAATCCCCTTTTAAAATAATTCATTCTAGCAGTTCTGTTCCTCTAGAGAACCCTTACTAATACAGTAAGGATTAGGGGAGGGCACAAAATTGGACCCAAATGGAACTTGTAACATAAAATCCTATGTCCTGAAAGACAGACTAGTAGGTTGAACCTTCATCAGGTCTTTAGAGGAACACCTGAATCAAAGGGCCCTGGACAGGGTATGATGAATAATAACCTTAATCTCCTGTTTTTTTTCTCTCTCTCTCTTTCTCTTTCATATTACCTATGTTTGTGTTCTTTCTTTTCCCTTGGCAATGGCTTGTACCTCCCAGTACCAGTATGCAGTTAACATCCACAATGAGCTGTTGATCAGAGACCTACAAGGTTTCCCAAAAGAAAACAGACTTCCATCAGAGCACTTTATTACCCACCAAAAGTTAATGGTAAGACCCTACTGCTGAAGACACCATATGCTATTGATACAAAACATGGAGAGACCTGGCTGGAACCTGGAAGAGAGTCAGTCCCCAGACAGTTAGCTTGTCTAGTGCCATAATGTGCTACATAAGCCACTGGGGAAAATGGCCAACATCTGTCCAAGCAACTTGTGGTCTAAGTTACTCAGAAGCAAACAACCTGACATGATGCTCACCCAAATGCAATAGTGGCACACAGCCATGGTGGGTAACCAACTGCTCTTAGATTGGCTGATGGATCTGCTCAGTGGAACAAAACCCATAGCTGGAACTGGGAAACAAGTCACAGACATATCTAAAATATGAGTTTTCTCTCCAATATCAAGCTTCCACCAATCTTGGGCTACAAGAGGGCCTATACCTATTAAATCCTCTCTAAACTAATAATGGCTATCCCATGTATCCGGTGCTGACTTCACTATCCACTGGAGAATCTACTTTTCTTTTTCAGATGGATGCAGAACCTGAGGAGAGAATCAGCCCATTGCAGCTCACCAGGGCCCCAGGTGAAACCATAGAGTAATTAGGGAAATGAGAAAGAGTGATGTTTTCTTGGTGAACCTGGTACCAGCACAAGGGTAAAGAAGATAGACAGAGAGAGAACACTCAATTCCTACCAAACTAGATATCCAGAGACACAGAGGCTCCCAAGACCACATCACTGAAGTAGACCTAAAATGAACCCAACATGGCTCAGGGAAATTCGAGGCAGAGGGGCAGAAAGATTGTTAGAGCTGCAAATTGGGTTATTATGCATAGAGACATTGCCTGTTCCCCCAAGTGATAGCTACCCCACATTGTACAACCTATAATACCCATGGGGATAATTGGAATCCCCAATAAGGAGGGCCCCTTCAGAGGGGGGAGGACAGGGATGAGGGTAAGGATGGTACCAACATGTGCTAGTTACACACTGAGTATGTAAATAACTAATAAAGAAAAAATGGTTTAAAAGGTATATTTGGTATGTATTCAAAATATATTTTTTAAATTGGTTCACTATTCTCTCCAGGCACCCCAAATATGTATATATTGTATAATCACAATTTGCCATTGTCTTTTATAAATCTTTAAGCTGTTTCCCTCCTGTCTTCTAGAATGTTTACCAATGAATTATACATCTCTTTCCTGTTGTATCTCATTTTCTTAAAAGCTCATCCATTGAGTTTTTAATTTCAAAAGTTTGTTACTTACTACTCAAAATTCTAATTTTTGATTGTAGCTTTAGGGTTATTTTCATTGTCTTTTGTTCCTTGCACATTTCTTATACTAAGCTTTAAAGCATTTTATGCTCAAGATTTTATGTTTGATATCTGATATTTACAAACTCCTTAGTGGCTTTGCCAAAAATCTCCTGAATCTTTCTCATAAAAGCTTGTTTCCTTGTATGCCTAGTGTTTTTTCACTGTGAGCCCATTCATGCCTAAACTTAATTCTCTGGAAATTCTGAGGACCTAAATTTTATTATTTTTCTCCTAAGCAGAAGACTGGAGTATGCATCTGCAAAAAAAAAAAAAAAAAAAAAAAAAAAAAAAAAAAAAAAAAAAAAAGAGAGAGAATATTGCCAATCTTAGATGTGTTACTGTCATTTAAGGGTCCTTACTTAATGTGGAAGGATCAGTTTCAGCTCCTTCTCATGGTCAAGGGCAACATTCCAAATATCTATCAGCATTTGGTCTAGCATATAACCTGACCTTGTTTCTCCATCTGTATTTGCTTATTCAGGCCATGTGAGGTTTAGTTCTTCATTTTTATCTTTCTCTTTTTTTTTTTTTTTTTACATTTCTCTTCATTCTTATAGTATCCTTTGAGACATACCATACTTTCTAAAATTCGTTCAGTTTATCGATGTTTCATTTCATTTAATGAGAAGAGCTTTCAGAATATCTCATTCTAGACCATTGTCATAGTCAACTTCATGGGCTGGGATGAACTTCCAGGCCAGGCACAAGTTATGGGAAGAAGGGGTTTATGGAAGCTTATAGATAGAGGGGAAGATCCATAATGGCAGAAGAAGCTGGCCTGCTTTCACAGGTCCACACAGAGAGACAAACCACCACAATAACCACAAGCAAGCACACTCCAGGAAAACCCAGGCGCAGCTTTGCATATCTTAGGCTGCAATTCAGATCCACCCCCAGTAACAAACACCTTAGGGCTGGACCCCAGTGATACCTCCTCTAGCCAGGCATCTGGAGATCTAAATTGCAAGCTTTAATATACTCCTAAATTCATTGGGGCACATCCATTCAGACTAACACAACCATCATACTACTCAAAGGGGGCATATCAGTATTGCTCACTTTTCATTGAAGATAATAATTTCTTCTATGCACAGTACTAGAAATCTATAAAATTCAGAGTCAAGATATGCATGTTTCCATTAATAACCAAATTCCTTTAATGTTAGGTTTTAAAAATCATATTGTAAAGATTAGAAAGGTACCTACCTTTCCATACCTACCATAGGGTCATAGTCAGTACAATTTGAACAAAAAGTTGATTAACAAGAAATAATTGTAACAGATCCATTCAATTAAAGTTTTATGTGACATAGGATGTTCAGAAACAAAGACACAAAGACCTTAGAATATTATCCATTTATATGCTTAGACTCAAAGAACAGTGAGTGACAATGTGGAAATGTGATTGCATAACGGGCATGTAGCAATCTGAGAGAAGAGACCCAGAAAGGCTTGTATTTTCAGCTTCCTGGACACTCTGTGCAACATTTCTTCTCCCTGTGTATAGCAATTACCTTCTTCTTGCTGTGATAACAAAACCCTGACCAAGAGCAGGTTATGGAAGGAAAAGGTTATTTTTGCTTATAGTTTTGAGGGGGAAAATGTTTCATCATGATGGGGAAAGCATGGCAGAACAGACAGTAGGCTGGGTATCCTATCTCCATACCACCAGGAAGGTAGGAATTGATCTACTGGGCTTGAAGCTGGGCTATATTAACCCAAAGTCCAAAACTTCAGCAACACAGTTCCTCCATCAATAATCCACCTCCCAAAGTCCCCACAACTTCTCAAAATGCCTCAGCTGAGGACCAAGTATCCAAAGCACATGAGTCCGTTTCACATTCAAACTACCACACTGGGTATAGGGCGGGACCCATTCTGGAGTGAGAGTTCTATGATCTACTGGTAAGATAAGGTAGTTCAGAGTATTTATTTGTGAGCAGTTTTTACACAAAATGGAGGGTAAGGTAAGAGTGATAGTTTGACGTTTTCTAGCTGGCTGGTGGGGAGAAAGATTTTACTTTCCAGACCCATGCTGATGGGAAGGGAACTCTACCTTGCATGGCCTGCCTTGGGGACAAAGAGTGCAGCAGAAGAAAAACAGACTGGAGTTGGTCGTGAAGAAATAGCTTCCACAGCTCTCCTGATGTTCTTCAGCTAAAGCATTTAGTGAGCCCACATCATGGTCTCAGGTGTGGCTCTCTCAACCTCAGCCCCAGGTCACTGAATCCTTTCTCCTGTCCTCTATTCTAGCATTCCTTCAGGGAGAAAGTTATATTCCTATTCAGTGCAGTATATTTATTAAGTAAGTGTTTTTCTGGCTCTAGAAAAGTGTTTTTTTAAATATGTATTTAAAAGCTATTTTTAAATTCATTATGGCAAAAAACACAATAAAATTAGGGCCAAAATTAATCAATAACCTTTTAAGTTTGAGCACAGGTAAAGAAGAGGTCTAAATCCAAATGACCTCATGTCAGTGTGCTAGGGCAAGAGCATGGGAACCCATGAAGCCTGGAAGAACAATCCAGAACAAAGCAGAAAGAACCTTTCTCAGAAAGTATGGTTAAGGATGTCCATTTCTGAATACCCATCAATCAGGTTCTGAATTTTTGACAAATTCTCAAAGTGAGTTATTCCTCACAATGAAGTTTTATAGCCACTGGTCTAAGGATTTCCACCAATTTCTTAGAGAGGGGAAATTCAAGGTTGGTATCAGACTGACTAGATATGCTTTTAGTTGATGTAATGATCATTGTTC
The DNA here is from genome assembly GCA_036346955.1 of Dipus sagitta. Classification (NCBI taxonomy): domain Eukaryota; kingdom Metazoa; phylum Chordata; class Mammalia; order Rodentia; family Dipodidae; genus Dipus; species Dipus sagitta. The sequence continues at coordinate 67,540,089 of CM070781.1, forward strand.
TGGTTGAGATAAGTAGATCCTATATAGTTCTCATGATTTACTGTGGGATCCATCATTCTTAGAAACATTGGTACATTGTAAAGTTTTATGTTTTGTAGTAATTTTGTATAATTGCCATTTAATTATAATATGATATTTTAATGAAGGAAATAAATTATATTTTCCTTAGCCATCCCTATATTATTGTACACTTAAACCATTTCTGAATTTTATAATTCATTGTTATAATATAGTTCTATATGCAAAGACATTTTCAGTTTTATTATGATTGCTTTACTCTTCATTAAATTTGGAATTACTGTAAAGAAAGACATGAACACAGTAAAGATGTTTGATGAGGCTTGCCAAACTGCTTTCCAAAAAACTTATACTTATTCAAACTGTTGCCATCATGTATTAGTATATTTCAGGGCATCCCAGCCAGCATCCAGTCTTATCATTTATTTATTAGAACTTAGTGTTCTTATTGATTGTTCATTTTTGCTGTTAGAGTCTTTTCTGTCTACTCAATGTGTAATCATTAAGGGCTGGGCTGAATGACAGTTGAAGAGATGTAGGGCACAGAACATCTCAGTTGTTTGGACATCTGTCACAGAATCTGGCTGGCATCTGCTTCCCTCTGGTCTACTAAAGTGCAGGTCACTTAGCTTCTTTGAACCTCTATTTCTTCATTCATAAAGTGAAAGAGTGAGACTAACCACCATCTCTAGATGGCATTTAACCTCAAGCTTCCCATATATCTCTTTCTGGGAACCTCACATTTCAAATCTATGTAGACTTCTCTGGTTGTCTGGTCAGTAGCAGCAGAAATTTGTCTTTTTTTTTTTCCTTCCTTTACTTTTTGGTTTTCCGAAGTAGGGTCTCACTCTAGCTCAGGCTGACCTGGAATTCACTATTGAACTCATGGCGAGTTCATTGAACTCCTATCTCTGCCTTCTGAGTGCTGGGATTAAAGTCTTTTTTCTTTTCTTTTTTTTTTAATCTTTTTTTTTTTTTTTTTTAATGTGAGAGTGAGAGAGAATTGGTGTATCAGGGCCTTCAGCCACTGCAGTTAACTTCTAGATGTGTGTGCCCCCTTGTTGCATGTGAAACCTTGTGCCCTTGCTTCATTTCATGTGTCTGCTTATATGGGACCTAGAGAGTCAAACATGAGTCCTTAGGCTTCACAGACAAGTGCCTTAACCACTAAGCAATCTCTCCAGCTCAGAAATTTGTCTTTTTTTTACCATGCATATTAATTTCTTTTCTCTTGTATCCTCAGTAGAATGCACTGTAGATTTTTTTTCCTCTTATGCTCTTTCTCTTTTGGAAATTCTGATTTAAAAATGCAAATATGGCATATGAATATTTAAAATATGATTTGCATTTAACAAATTACACATGATCACATAATTCTCTTTGCGCCTTTGCATCAGGGAAAAAGTGAGAATATGTATTTTACATTAAATGCATAGCATTTAAATACTTTTATACAAACAAACTGCATTTTTTAACAATATTAATCTCTTCCAAAAAAAGACCTTGCAAGACACATTAAATATTTAAAACTTTTTCTTCCTTCAAAGTTCTTGAACCCTTTTCACAACAGTTTAAATTTTTGCTATTATTTATAAGTTGGAGTATATTGGTATCTTTCTATGCATTTATTGTGAATTTTGAGTCTGTACTTGTGAAGTTTTTCTTCTACAAGGACAGGGGTAAATTACCACACTAAGAATTCCCTAGGGTACAGTGTGAACCCACAGTGCTAAATACAGTATTGAGAAGATCTGGATATGTGGTAATGGAGGACATTTGTTCAATACACCATCTTTCTTCTGCCTAAAAGTGAAAGTGACATAAATGTAGAGTTTTTTAAATATAGATTTTTTTCTTTTTTGCTGTAGTGAAGCTCCAACCCAGGTCCTCTTATTCAGGTACTCTCACAGTGAGCTACAGCCTCAGTCTAGAGCATAGATTGGTCATGATCTTGGAAGTCACAGTTAAATCAGCTCTGTAATGCAGATTCCAGAATCCAGGCACTGCATCCGCTGGAAGTTGGTCAATGACTTCTTGAATACTCTTAGTATTTGGGAGCTAAGTATCCCATTAGTCTGGCCCTACCTATATTACAGATAGACATGATTTGATTTTGGAAAGTTCTTAGTTATTTCTAGTTCTACCATTATCCTCCTGAAGCAATTATGTGACATTAGGTAACTATCAAAGAGGTTTTGTATAAAATAGTCCTCCATAGGTATTTTTGCTGTTCTTAGTAATGACTAAGTGACTAAAAGTATTTCGCAGAAAGAAATGAAGAGACTGAATTAAAAATAAACTAAGAATTACCAATGGTGAAAATGTCAAGAGTAATGAGAACACAACACCTAGACTACAGTGTTTGTTTTGTGCCAGCCTCTGCTGAACTCATTTAATCTTCATGACTACCTGAGTTATGTGTCATTGTTATGTTTTACAGAAGGAAACAGGCACAAAGAAGTTATATATTAGTAATCATGCTGCTACAGAGAAGCAGGAGTAAGGACATGTTGTATAACTCTCTTGGAAGGTATGTATAAGGTATTGGCTTATATGCTATTGATAAAGTTTCCTCTATATTTTAAAAATATTTCATTTATTTATGTGAGAGAGAGAGAGAGAGAGAGAGAGAGAGAGAGAGAGAGAGAAAATGAGTGAGTGTGTGTGCCAGGGCCTGCAGCCACTGTAGACAAACTCCAGATGCATGTGCCATTTTGTGTATCTGGCTTTACTTGGGTACTGGGGAATTAAACCTGGGCCACCAGGTTTTGCAAATAAGTGCCTTTTACTGCTGAGCCATTTTTCCAGCCCTCCTCTAAATTTTTAAGCTAAAATAAATCCCTACTCCCATAAACTGTGTTTGATTGGATGTTTGTCTCAGCAATGTGAAGCTTACTACAGCAAACACCTTCTTTCATAATAAGAACAGAAAGGTATGAACACATTACATATCCAATGACTTATTTTAGAATAAGAAAGGAACCATGCCTAATTACTGACAAATTGGAGGTATAAGTTCCTTTCTTCTAAGATCCAGTTGGGAAATTGACAGGGAACTCTGGATTGCAACTTGGCTTCTTCCTGATTGGGAATATTTGATAACTCCCAGGGTTTACTCAAGGAATCTTGGTGCCTGAGCTTCATCTGTTTCAGTCTCTGCTAACTGTCTTCAGGTCAGTTAGAGATGTTGAGCACCTTTCCCATTGCTAGATAAAATTTTTAAAAAGTATTTTATTTATTTGCAAGGAGAGAGAGAGAGAGAGAGAGAGAGAGAGAGAGAGAGAGAATGTGTGCACTAGGGCCTCTAGCCACTGAAAATGAACTCCAGATGTGTGTACCACTTTGTGCATCTGGCTTTACATGGGCACTGAGAAATTGAACCCAGGTCATTAGTTATTGCAGGCAAGCACTGTAATTGCTGAGCCATCTTTCCAGCCCTAGATAAAATTTTGAGAGAGAGAAAGAGAGAGAGAGACTGAATGAGCATGCCAGGGCCTCTTGCCACTGTATATGACCTCCAAATGCATGCACTTTTTCCATATGGCTTTATGTGGGTATTGGGGTATTGAACCCATAAAGACAGGGGTTGCAAGCAACTTTCACTGCTGAGCAATCTCTACAGCCCCCTCAGTACAATTTTTTTTGAGGTAGGGTCTCACTCTGGCCCAGGCTGACCTGGAATTCACTATGTAGTCTCAGGGTGGCCTCGAACTCATGGCGATCCTCCTACCTCTGCCTCCCGAGTGCTGGGATTAAAGGCATGCGCCACCATGCCCAGCATCAATACAATTTTTTAAATGAAGTCAAAGGATCATATTCTATCAAAATGGTCACTTGGCAGTTCCTTGATCCAAATAAGGTGCCTTGTCATGTCTCTGCATCTGCTAAGCTCTGACTTGCTATGAATCGATTGAGCTACCAGGACTGTTTCTGGTTGATGACTTAGTGCTGATAAGTATGATATTTTGGACATTACTTTCCACTTTTCCCTATTCAACTTTGATTTGCTTTCCCAGGATGGGGGATGACTTCAAAATCTTGGCTGCCAGCCTTAGAATTGTGTTTCTACAAAGAGAATACTTGTGGCTATTCAACAGGATCTGGAGCCTTTAATGTCTAGGAACCTCCTGGTCTTACGTGTATTAATGTCAGATTATCACTAATAAAAAATAAGATGGCAAAAAATAAAAATAAAAAAAAATAAAAAAAAACAAAAAAACAAAACAAAAAAAATAAGATGGCAAGTGCTTATTGAAAAATGACCATTTGTTTGTGGTCATGTATAGATTTCACTGCTCTGAGAAATATAAGTTAAAATTTTGCTAAAGCTCTCCATGGCAATGTCAGATCTACTTACCTTCTTCTCTTTGCCAGTCTTACTTCACTTATCTTCTCCTCACTGTCTCTCATCTCTCCCTGTCTGTCACTGTTGGGCCTAAAGAAGCCCAGATGCGAGGCCCAGTGGAACTTCCTGAGCCTGGCTAGAGTTTGGCGACCTGTCTTTGGCCTATGACTTCCGCATAGGAGTGACTCAGCAGGGCCTGACCTAAAACTGCCTCCACCCAGCTACTACTAATGTGGTGAAATATTATTGGCCCTTAATCCTCACCCCATCCTAAGACTCCCACCCCCTACTTTGATGCTATATAAGTGCCTGCTTGATACAATAAAATGAGATCCTGCTTTGACAAGTCTCCCGACGCAGTGTGTTTCTCTCCAGTGACTAGGAGAGGGTCTGGGTCGTCGACACTTGCCATCCTGCTCAGCCCCAGAGAGAGACTGGCGGGATCGGTTCTCCCACAGCCCTACCTGCCGAGAGGCCAGCATGTCACCTTAACCTTCTAAGGCATCAGTGCATGGACTTTGGCTAGAATAAGGGTAAAAACCATTTCAGACTTATTTGGAGGGACGGTTGTGGAAGGAAGGATAATGGTATTACTGAGGGCATTTCAAAGTGATGTACTATAAAAGGGAACTGAAGATGTTCTTCCTCATTGTCCTAATAAAACTTTCTCTGGAACCTGGACTATGAAGCTCTGTTCCCTGTCAGTCCAAGTTGTTCATTATATCCTTGTTTGTCTTGTTTAGACTTTACATCCCCTGGGCAAGAGGCCAGGTGGTTTTATTATATTACCCATCATCTGTCAACACCATCTGAATTAAAGCAAACACTTCTCACATGGCACCTTTTGATCATGTTTCCCTGGCCCAGATCCTTTGGACTGAGGGATTTAGGTTAGCTATGACACCATGAAAGTTGCCTGGACCCAAAATGATTAGGATATGCCTAAAAAAATGCATTTTCTCATCCTGACATGGGCTGCAGAAGACACATTGAAGCTGCAAAACACAGATTCAAAATGACTAATTTTAGGATCTGTTTACACAGCTGCTCCACTGAAAAGCTGATTTTCTTTGTAATTCTTGCTCTGGGGGGAGCTTGCCTTTTATTTAATTAAAAATGATCGGCAAGGCAGGTTTTTGATAGAGCAGGTCCAGAGTACAAAGCAAGTGTAGTTACAGAAGCTCTCTGACATTCTGCTTTATTAGATGTCAGTTTGTAATTAAAAGTTTGAGTGGCAGAAGTCTAAGCACTCAGAAAAATGGTTGGGAGGATCTTAATTTTTTCCAGCCATCTTCTGGAAATATATGAGACTGTGAGATCCAACAGAGAGGGAGACATTTGCATTGCCCAAACATTTCCTTTGAAAAATGCAGGAAAAGAAAATGCTCCAGGGCTTAGGGTCTAGGAGAAGATGTTCATATTTGAAATGCCATAGAAGTACCCCTGCTGGGGAAGCACTGGCACAGTTGAAGCTATGGATATTAGAAGCAAGACAAAGAGAATCAAATATCCTGGGGGAAACCATCCATCGTGATTATGAAGTTAATTAGAAAATAAAAGTGTTTTTCCCCTTCCAGGTCTGCTTGTTATTACTTATGTCATGATATTTACTTTATGGGAACACTTTTTATAAATTTCTGGATTTTAATGAAAAAAATTGAAATGCTTTTTTATTTGTGCAAACAAATATCACTATTCACTAAATTTTGGGGACCAAGAGATGCTGTTTTGTCTTTTGACACCAGCTACTCAAAATTGAATTAATCACAACCATCAATTATTTTCTCCATAAATGCAATTTGTGTCTGAACTTCACATTTCAAAAGTGAGCCAGTTAGACATTTCGGGGGAACCAACCAAATGAATTGTTAATCATATTTGCAAATTATATAATATAATATTCATATGAACTTTATATTCATAGGCTCAAGACTACTTGCAATTTACTTTGAGATTTCTATCTTTGCAACAACTACATTTTAAATATCTAGTCATGTTTGATAGTAAGAATATTGTCAACAAGGTGCCCTTGACTCTATGTCGAGGCTGTTTGAATGCATCAGAGTTGCTGTTGAGGAACTGTATTACTCGTTTGTTATCCAGCATTGTTCAATATAGAGACAATTAATTCATATGGCAGGAAAATGTAAAGACAGATTGTGTATTCCCAATGACAGTGGACCTGACTGATGGTTTGAAGTCTTTGCATCTTATTTTCTGGAAGCAACTGGTAGCAAGCAAAGAGAAGACAGCTATGTTCTCCTGCTATCACACTAACAACTGAATTTTTGAAAACTGAATTTGGAAGCCAAGTTCAGAAAATACGAAAGCATGCTAATCTCCAACAACCATAATTTGGAACATTTTTAGAGCTGTCTGATAAATTCAAATGTAAGAGGTAAATTATGATTTGAAATGAAGTACATGTTGTGCTTGGAGATGACTTTTTTAAACAAATTCCCCACTAATTAGCTCCCAGGAGGAAAATGAGTTTTTGGGATATTTTTTATTTCTAGGCTCAACTTTAAATAAAGTAAGCCAGTCAAGTTAGCCACCCATTGGCCTTCAGCTCAGTATTGTTTCAGAATCTCCAACCCAACACCCAAAGACAGGACATGGCACAACAGAGAACAACTAACTCTGCTATACACTTTTAAAATATTTTATTTATTTATTTGAGAGAGAGAGAGAGAGAGAGAAAGGCAGATAGAGTAGACAGAGAATGGGCACATGAGGGCCTCTAGCCACTGCAAATAAACTCCAGACGCACGTGCCACCTTGTGCATCTGGCTTACATGGGTACTGGGAAATCAAACGTAGGTCCTTAGGCTTTTCAGGCAAGTGCCTTAACTGCTTAGCCATCTCTCCAGCCCTCTAAAATATAATTTAATTGAAGTGTTTATATCACCATCTTTTTAAGTCTCTTAGAGTCATCATAGAATATATATATGTATATATATAATATAATATGTTATATACATGTAAAATACATATATCTATTATATACATATATGTGTTTATTTAATTAAAAACCTGTCGTGGACTTTCAAAATACTTCAAATTTGGTGTATATCCAAGTAATAGGGCACTTTGGGAAATGAGCTATGTGACTCAGAGACAGCAGCATAAAAAAGGCTGAAGAGACTATTCAACACACAGAAAACTTTTAGCCTGTCGTTGGAAAACAATGTTCCTTATCAAGTTCTCATCCAAATTCTGTACTGTATTAGCTGGTTTGGCTAAGTCCCTCTCATTGAATTAATTAGCAATGTTGGGAAAAATAAATGGCTATTGAAAAAAAAATTATCTTTTGCAGTGTGTATAAAAAACCAGACTTGACTTTGAAACTCTTGGCATCCAGTGAGAATAGTACACACAGCTCTTTCCTCTTTATGACTTTTTTCTTGATGCTCAGAATGTGTTTTTAATTTTTCAGTTCCATAAAAATAACTCTGAAGCCCTGTTAGGATGAATTAAGACCTCTACTTCTTCTAATTTTATACAGTACATACTTTAGTGCATATATTTAAGGGATTTGGACTATTTAATGATGACAAAAAATCATTTCTGTATTACTGACTCATTCATTCATTCACTCACTAAAAATTCATTGGGTCCTAATTAGTACAATGAATTAAGTTTCTGGAAATAAGACTGGTTAAAGTACATTTTGTGCTTTTTAAGGGTATTATGAGGCAGGGCCATACCTGAAAATGGACAAACTATGGCAATGTAGTTGTTCTACAATGACAGTGAAGGACACTTGTCTTGTCAAAGAGACTGTGGTACCGTGCACATGCATTCATGCCAACACAATCCCCAGACAAGCCCAATCAGGCATTTACTTTTGTTTAACCCATTTTACAATTGATGAAAGCAAAGAAATTTGCTTAAATTACTTGTTAATTCCACAGCTAACAAGCAGCTTGCTGAAGTGATGACACTCGTGAATGACCTGATGTCAACTCAGGGCAATGTCTCTGCTGTTAACTTTATGATTTACAGCCCCTCAAATCTTTCTCTACTTACTTTTCCAACACATTCAATAAGCCCTTATTCAAGATTCATAGGGAAGACATGTATATATATATATATATATATATATATATATATATATATATATATGAATAGAGAGAGAGAGAGACAGACAGACAGACCAAGTTGTCCTCAAACTAGCCATGTAGGTCAAGAATGACCGTGATATTCTAATCCTCCTACCTCGACCTCCTGAATTCGGAGATTACAGTCATGCACCACCACTACTGGCTTATACAGTGCTGGGGATACAGTCCATGTCAGGAAAGAGCATGGCAACAGGTGGCTCTGTGGCAGTGAGAGCACTTGACAGCCACTTGTTCATATTTCAGCAGGCCAGAAAGCAGTGAGAGAACAGGAAGCAAGGCTGGACTATGAACCTCAAGGCTTGTCTTCCTAGGGACCCACTTCCTCCAGGTAGGTACCATTTCCTAAAGATTCCAAGACCTCCCAAAGCAGTACCACCAGTTGGGGACTCAGTGTTCAAACACAATAGTACATGGAAGATATTTTACTTTCAAACCAAAATAATGTCCATCCTACACTTTGATGTTTCACGGTAGAAATGATTCCAAGAAGGAACTTTATATATACAGCTTAGCCATATAGAGTGATTGAGGGAGGAAATGTCTTCTTAGTGTCTGAAGAATGTATTGCATATTGTTAGAAATATTTACTCACCCTTAGGTTGCATGTTCAGGGGTGGATTTGGCCCCTTTGCTTCCATCTCTTCAAACAGTGGTCAGTAGAAAAAAACATAGTTTTATGTCAAATTCTATAGACATATCTATAGATATTATAATATGGTGCCCAATGTTGCTAGCTCTAAAATGAAAGTATTTACCTAATTCTCAGATATTTTCATAAAAACACCATACAACATACCATTACAACACACTAATAATTCCCTCACTGTGCTCCCCACACTACCACAGACACAGATTTTTTTCCTTTATTTTTCCAGGAAGTATGGATAAGCTTTTGAGCATGTTTCCTCTTTTACTATTATATCATAACTGTCACCATACAGACATACATGGGTGCTCTCCTTTTCCATGATCATGTGATGTTCTGTATGACCTCAGGATTCTGCCAAGAAGGTATAGATATGGTACATTGGGCCTGCAAAACCATGAGCCAACATGACTCATTTTTTTAAAAGATTATTTTATTTTATTTATTTGCAAGCAGAGAGAGAGAGAGAGAGAGAGAGAAAGAGAGAGAGAGAGAGGACAGACACAGAGAGAATGGGTGTGCCAGGACCTCTAGCCACACACTCCAGATGCATGCACCCTTTGTGCATCTAGCTTATGTGGGTACTGGGGAATCGAACCTGGGTCCTTTGGCTTCGCAGGCAAACACCTTAAACACTAAGCCATCTCTCCAGCCCTGACTCATTTCTTTTAATTAATTAATTAATTAATTAATTAATATCAGAGAGAGAGAGAGAGAGAGAGAGAGAGAGAGGTAGAGAGAAAGAAAAAAAGGCAAACAGAGAGAATGGGCACACCAGGGCTTTTAGCCACTGCAAAGGAACTCCAGACACATGTGGCACCATGTGCATCTGGCTTACATGGGTACTGGGAAATCGAACCTGGGTTCTTAGGTTTCTCAGGCAAGGACTTCAACCACTAAGGCATCTCTTCAACCCCTATGGATCCTTTCCTTATAAAGTAGTCTTGCTCAGTTTTTTTTTTTTGTTATAATAACAGAATGATGTCTAATTTAGAGATGCAGATGGTTCCAGAAATGTAAATAATCTTCACTAATTATCTCTAAATGGGCTGGCTTCATTATTTGAATGTAACTGTAGATGGCTGGAGAAATCAAGAATAGAGAATATTCTATAAGCCAATGATCAAAAAATTTGCCTCCATTATCTGGCAAAATTTTGACACATTGTCAAAATTAGATATCCACTTTGTCTGTAAGATAATTCCTGGGCTTCTTTTTAATACTGAGATAATCTATTCATTGCTTATTTCTCAAAAATAAATAGTATATTTACCAAAGATCTCATTAATGTATATTAAATGAATAAATGGATTCTTCTCATATTTATGTGTATCTCTCTTTTTTGTTATTTGTTTGTTGTTTTGGTCTTTCAAGGTAGGGTCTCACTCTAGCCCAGGCTGACCTGGAATTCACTATGTAGTCTCAGGCTGGCCTTGAACTCACAGCGATCCTCCTGCCTCTGCCTCCCAAGTGTTGGGTTTAAAGGCATATGCCATGACACCCAGCCTTTATGTACATTTCTGAACTAGACAAGAATTCTGATTGACTCAGTGTTACATTAAAACTGAGAATTCTTTTCCACGTCAAAAATTCACCAGACAGCAGAGGCAAACATTTTTATCATTGGCTTACAGAATGTCAGAATGGGAAAGGACCCTAGAAGTTATTTAACCTGCTCTTCTTGAACTTGAAATCAGTTGTGTATTAACTTTTAAAAATATTTCTTTGGGGGTGTTCTTTTTTATTATTTACAACTTTCATAATTATAGTTTTAAAGATATTTTTGCCAGGTGTGGTTGCACATGCCTTTAATCTTAGCACTCAAGAGGCAGAAGTAGGAGGATCACTGTGAGTTTGAGGCCAGCCTGAGACAACATAGTGAATTCCCAGATCAGCCTGGGCTGGAGTAAGACACTACCTTGAATAACCAAAAAAATAAAAAATAAAAATAAATAAATAAATAAATAAAATAAAATAAATAAAAAAAATAAAAAAGTGGGGCGGGTGGAGAGATGGCTTAGCAGTTAAGTTACTTGCCCACAAAGCCAAAGGACCCAGGTTTTATTTCCCAGGACCCAGGTAAACCAGATGCACAAGGTGGCACATGCGTCTGGAATTTGTTAACAGTGGCTGGAGGTCTTGGGATACCCATCTTCTCTCTCTCTCTCTCCCTCTCTCTCTCTCTCTCTCTCTCTTTCTCTCAAATAAAAATAAAATAAAATACATATATATTTGTACTGGAGAGATTGATTAGAGGTTAAGGTACTTGCCTTCAAAACCTAACAACCTAGGTTTGTTTCCCCAGTACTCACATAATCCAGATGTGCAAGGTGATGCATGCATCTGGAGTTTGTTTGCAGTGGCTAAAGGCTCTGGTGTGCCCATTCTCTCTCTCTTTTTCTATACACCTCTCTTAAATAAATACAAATAAATAAAATATTTTAAAAGGTATTTATTACATTTGTGTAGTTAGCACCTATTTTATTTAATGTTTTTCTTCAAATTAACTTCTTTTTATTTAAATAAATGACATCCATAAGTATAAAAATCCAGTTTTTTATGTTATAAATATAAAAACAAACAACAAAGATACAGTAATAGTTAAATTCTATCCGTAGACTGCCTTTGGGAGACAGCCCTGAAGCTAACCCCTAGCCCTGTTTGTATTAGAAAGGAGATTTGGTTAGGAAGCTTAGACTTCCTCCTTGACCTTCATGGATAAGTTTGCAGGAATCTTGAAAAGGAAATACTTTTCTAACTTTGAGATTCACTATTATTTAATACCTTGTTTTACCAACTCATCCATTACTCCTGCAAATATGAACCCATAGAGTTCCACGTAGAAAACCTGAATTTGTGGAGGTCAGTGATGGGCATGACAGCATAGTAACCTCGGTCTCCTGATCTCATCATCCTTTCTGAACCCCCTCCCGTAACTGAAAACACAGACACAGAATGCTTTTCGAGGAGATCTGTCAATTTAGGACATGGCCAGTGTAAATTCTTATGACCAGTTGTGGATGACTACCGTTGGTAGTGGAGTGACCATTACTTGCCTCTCATTTTTAAAATGAATTTATTATTCTCTTTGCTTACATGAAGTTAAACATCATATATGCAGAATTTTGGTTTTGGAGGTTCTTGAAATTAATAGATGGAATAAGTAGCAATTTATAAAAAGGACAGTCCTCTCTTCCCTGCTGCCTGCATCTGATGAAGGGATGAACAGCTGGAGTTTTGCTGTTACCTTGGGAACAGTTTATTTTGTCCCTGTCTCAGTCTACCTGTTTGTTATGCCACACCTCTTTTCACTAGAGAGCTTGAAGCAGACATTACATTGTGCTCTTTACAATGAGGGCAACATGGGAGCTTAGGATGACACCAAATCCCTGTCGGGTGGAGGAGGATAATCACTTTTTCTGAAGAAATCTTACATGACTTCACATTAAAAGGAGAAGAACCACATAGCAACCCAAACTTGACATAAAGTCCATACATGCTCTTAAGTCTTGATCTTTTGAAAATAAATAGTATCTTGTGGGCCTTCTTGCTTTTAAACACTTGTTCTATTGATGCTACAAGCTAAGTTTTCTTAATGGTTTTATGTCTTCTGTTGTAAAAGATGAATTGAAGACTTGTGACAAAGATAAAGTGGTCTGAAGGCTTTGAAAGGCTTCAACTTTGTGAGTTTATTGTCACTATAAAAAGTCACCATAAATTTAATGTACAGGTCTTACTGACTAAACTGACGGGTCCCTTCTAAAGTCTCAAGGGAGAAACTTCTTCCTTGCTTTCTTGCTTCTAGAGGCTGCCAGCATTCCTTGGCTCCTATGCCTCCTCCCCCATCTTCAAAACCATCAGTAGTGGGTAGTTTTTCTTATAGTGTATTACCTTGATACTAATTTTTCTTCCTGCCTCCACTTTTCAGGACCTTAGTGATTACTTTGGGCCTACCTGGATCATCCTGGAAAATCTATAATGTTTTAAAGTCAGTTATTAAACTTAATTCCATCTGCAATCTTAATTCTCCTTTGACATTTAATATAATTTACTAACAGTTTCCAGAGATTAGGTAGTAGATATCTTTGGGTAGCTATTATTCTAACTTCTACACACCTTTCTCCAAAGCATGAGCTTTATAAACTTAGATCTTGAATAAAGTATAGATTCACTATAAGGTGATTATAGGTCCATTGAGAATCAAATGTACCTGATTATAAAACTTTTAATATTTTGAGAATATAGTCTATTTGCATTTTCAAGGAATGATTCACTATAAAATGTTTAATTTTGATAGCAAAAGACAAAATTAAAAGTTCTATACTATTTGAAGGATTTGTATGCTTCTGGAATTCATGTGGATGCAAAGATTACAGAGATGCTAGTGTGCTCTTTGGGAGGCAGTTTGTGAAATTTGGTTGTGAAATGATTTTGGCCCACTGGATTTTCTTTCTCTCCTCTAGATGGTTCCTTCCATGTCATCCTTCATTTCTTTCTACTCAAAGATTTTCAGCATCATGATTTTTTTTTGTTTTTTTTTTTTTTTTTTTGTTTTTTGAGGTAGGGTCTCACTATAGCCCAGGCTGACCTGGAATTCACTATGTAGTCTCAGGATGGTCTTGAACTCATGGTGATCTTTCTACTTCTGCCACCCAAGTGCTGGGATTGATTAAAGGCATGTGTCACCATACCCAGCTCCCATTCAAGACTTTTGATTCTTGACTACAGGTATAAGACTATATATATATATATATATATATATATATATATATATATATATATATATATGTATCATATACCTTGACCTTGAGTACTTTTAATTTTATCTGGCTTAATCCCAAAACAATCAGATTTTGATTTATCCATTGAACCAACAGGCATAGTTTGTCACCTATTATTATAGAGAAAATTCCTCTGAATTAAGATATCCCCTGCTGAAGGGAGGAGGGAGTTAAGTGGTCAACAAATCTTTGTAGAGCTGAAACCTAAAAGGTCACAAGACCACTCCCCAAGGTTATAGAAGTAGTAGACAACAGTTGAGGGACAGATTGTGACCAATGTTGTGTAACAATTTCATGTGAATTGAAACATTCCCTCCTGAAGAGAAGAGGAAGTCAGGAAGTGAACAGGTCTGAAAAATGGGAGCAGAGAAGCAGCTCTGGTGAGTCGTCACCTGCGCTGGGTGGACTTTTCAGTGGTGCAGCTGCTTTTGAGCCACCCATGCTCCTGTAAGCAATCCCTCACCGTGCTCTTAAGTGACCTCAATCAACTCAGTGGTTCACCAAAACTGGTTTGGTTCAATCCTGCTTTGGTCTGCTGCTTGTGCCCTATCTGGGATGAATAGATGTGTGTTTATGTCTCTAGAGAAAGTTTCATGGGATACTTACTGTTCTTGCAAGGAACTTACATGCTGTATACAGCTTACATTCTCAGCATCAGGGAGGCAAGATGAAGAAGTCACATCAGCATGAGAGTAATATACTGATGAAAAAGGAAATGACACAAGGCTGCACACCATCAGCAAGCCAATCAGTGGAACAGACTTGCTTAATGGGTTTTGAGAAAGGCAGTCTGTCTATGTGTTGTGTATACATCCCTCCCATCTATTGCCCATTATTATTTAACTCCTTTAAACACAGCCATGACGAGTTTTCACACCATCATCAACCTGTCTGTGGTACTAGATGTAAATAAGTTCATGCTAAGATTTGGAAGAATAATAACTATTTTCAGATAGGAAAGTTGATCTCATTTTCAGGAGATGATCAATTTGGTGAGTGTTCAGGAAACATTTTTTGAAATGAAATGATACTGACTCTTCTCAATATTTTTCAAGTTGATGACACTTTTCTAAGTTTTGCTATATATTATTTAAATATTTTCATGACTTTGTATTTATTTGGGGAAGATTTTCTACTCATTCTCTATATTAATTGAAAATTATTAGTAGTCATACTTTATACAATGTTTTCTTATTATTAGCACTTATTACATAACACTGAGTCAAATAGTGTTTGACATAATATTTTCTATCTGGATCACTTTCAATTCAATTGTCCTAAACCTTAGTTAATATTTACCCTGATATTGATATTATTATACATGTCTGTAAAGGATGAAGCCATTTGACTTTAAGTATATCATTTTTGCACCATTATAGAGAATTTAAACTATAGAAGACAATTTCAAATAAGGCTTTTTAGTGCAAGTTGAAAGGATAGAGTTTAGAAAACATAGACTTCGTCCGTCAATGATCATTTATTCTGTCCCCAGTGCCTCACACATAGTCAAGGCTCAAGAACAAGACTACCTTGTTTTTCATTTTAGATACCTGCTGCTACTTGAAGTTACAATTGGACTACTTTTGATATATGAAAAGACATTTTATAAAATAATCCAGTTTCATTGTCTGACTGTAATTGTTGCCTTCCTCACAATGATATTTTCTTGCAGTTTTTCTATTGAACTTTAACATGTTTTGGCTATTGACAGTTAACTAAGAATTCTTATATCTCAAACTTAATTTTGCCACTATCATTAGTGTAAATTATCATTAAAATAGAGACCACTTGATTGGGAGCAGTTTTTCATGCATGTATTTATTATAAAAGAGGACACAGGATTAGAAGGAAGGTAACTTGACCTGGTAGTGACTGGCTAGCTGCCTAAAAAATGCTTTCTTTATCTTTCTGTTGGGCTACATGTCCCAGTTTCCTTGTTGTAGAAGGTAAGACTAAATAGCCAATTCCTGTGATCAGAAGTGATATGGACCATGTTAATGATTGCTCATTAGAAGCTTCTTGCATATGAACCTCCACAATCTCTCCCTGTCAGGCATAAGAGATGAACTCTCAGCATGAGCCTGGAACCACATGGTAAGATGGCAGACAATATGGAAGGAGGCGGGGTTCCTGACCCACTGTTTGGAGAGGTCCCTACTATTCTGAGACACAATAACTTATGTGAATTTGGGTCATTATTATATTTATTACAGCTAAAACTTGCTTAATACACTTGAATGACACTTATATTTCTGCAGGCCTTCATTTCTATTTTCACAAATGAAATTGTGCATGTTGTCTTCCTTGCTAGTATCTAAATATTTCAAACACTTAGGACTTCTCTATTTGCTTTTTTTTTTTTTTGCCCCAAAACATCTTCCCTCATGAGTTCATCCATGAGCCTCTCCTGGTCACTGGCCACCGTAGGTATTACAACATTTCTCTTCTTCATCAGTCTTCTCATCTGGATCTAGTTGTTTTGTTATGGCTTTTCTTTTAAAAGTAATACAATCACCAAATATTTGTCTCTATATTTGGTACTTGGTAAAATATCTGTTGAAGAATGGTGTCAAGTGCTGTCTTAGGTACCAAACAGCTGTGAAAGATTATGTTCCCTGAATTCAAGAAGTTATAGACAAATAGGAAAAATAAAACAGATTATAAAAAATCAATCTTAAATTCACAAAAGGCATATTAACTTTTTCAACGTTATCTTGCCAAGCATGCAAGAGAGATATCCCAATAATTACCAGGTACTTATTATATTATAGAGTAAACTTTGCAAAAAAAATTATCTTATCTGTTGCCTCTGAAAAATCAGGATTGTTTTAGTTATCTATCAAGTTTACAGGGTTGGAATAAAGGCTTCTTGAAATCTGGGTCCAATCTTTATCATTTTATCTCTTGTATCTAGCAGAGCTTCTAAGAGAATAAGAAAAAATACACTTTAAAGAGACACAGTGGCCTAAACAACTTGCCCATGTTGGGACTTTAGGCATTTTGAAGTCTGCACTTTTTCATACTTTGAATATGGCAGAATGTGGCAACCTGACCATGATTACTGCTTTTCCTGTTCTCTTTGATAAGAGGTTCCCTCAGGGGTCATGTGTGGTGAGAGGCTGTTCCCTCAGGGGTCATGTGTCTGGTTTTCAGACCTCTGCCCACCTATGAGGTTAGTAGAAAGATTTTCAGTGACATCTAGGTTGGAGGGTGAAAGAAGTTCTCTCCAGTTATTCTCTATGCATTGTTTGTTTACTGGCTTCATTACCTTCATGGTACTGATTTCTGTATCTATTTATCTTATTTGTTTGTGATTTAACTGTCTTTCTAGCCTATGTAAGCTCCATGAGGATATTAACTTCTTTTATTTTTATTTTTTCCATAGTGCCTGACACACAGTTGATGCTCAATAAATATCTGCTGAATAAATCAATGAACACATAAATCATTGAATAATTCAATCAGTGTTGACATTCCTTTTTTCTGTGCTCATGGTAGGCATTAGCAATCAATCATGCCATTTTTGCCTTCTAAATCCAAATTTGCATTCAGAAAAAAATTGTACTATAGCCCTTTGTACTCCAAGTGTGGCCCACTGATCAATAACATCAGCATCACCTATGAGTTTATTAAGACTGCAAATTATCCAGCTCCACTCAAACCTATTCCATAGTACATGTATTTTAACAGGATTCTGGAGATGCTTATGCATATCAAAGTGTAGAGATATATACCAGTAGTCTATTAGGCTTGGCAAATGTCATCTTCTTGTTCTCTATTTCTCTCTGACAGAGGCAGTGCCCCAGTATGAGCATTATTACATATTATGAGGTGAGGTTAGTTAGGTTCCAGTGGAACCTAAGTATGGAAATAGTTAACAGAGAAGATGGGCTCTACATATTAAAAAAAAAAAAAAAGAAATTTAGTTTTCTGCAAAAGTGAACAGAAATTTTCAGGTGAAGGAAAATTTAACAAGAATGCTTGGGATCACCTAACTATGGAACTTGGTGAACATCTATATATTGACTTGGAATGGTCCTTGGTTCAGCACATAACACATTTCCAAACTGTGGTTATAAGAGGAAGGGGAAGAAAAGTAGTGGCAGAGGAAATAAAACTGGGGACAAGGGTGCATATGGGCAGAACAAAGCTGGTAGGGTCTAGGTAAAGAATGATATCAGCAGTTAAAAGTACAAAACAATATACCTCCAAAATGAAATGAAAGACAGTTGAATTTGAGTTTTTTAAAGAAAGATGTCAGTGTTCTTGGTGAAAATAACTTTAGTTTGTAGTAACATGTAAGAGCACAGATTTTTATGATGTGAGAAATCACAAAACAAAGGCTTTAACCAAATTTGTGTGTACATGACACTATGGGATTCATCATTTGTTATAAGTTTTCCCATTAAGGGAATCACAAGGAGAAGAGAATTTAGATGGAAGGTAAGTGATTCAAGTAGTTCCTGTGTAGAGCTGGGCAACCAGTGAGCAAGCTGGCCCTTCCACAGCTTTATGTCTTAGACGACCAGGTTTGTATCTGTCTTTGCTCATGTTCTTTCTCAGGAAGTGAAGGCTCCAAAGAACCAAGAGGACATGCCCACTCAGAATCTACAGCATCCTTTCTGATTTATTTAATTACTTGTTTTTGATACAGGGCTCCCTACATAGCCCAAGCTAGCCATAAACATGCAATCCTCCTGCCTCAGAGTATAAATTACAGATCCTTTAAGGTACCTTCCACCATGCAGCCTCTGACCTTTAGAGAGAATGATCTCATATTCTAGATGTCATAAGTTAATACATAGGGGACACCAAAGTTTTCTTTTTTATATTTTATTTATTTATTTGAGAGATAGAGTCAGAGAGAAAGAGATGAGAAAGAGAGAGAGAGAGAATGGTTATACCAGGGTCTCCTGACACTGCAAACAAACTCTAGATGCTTGCACCACTTTTTGCATCTGGACACTTGGGAATTGATCCTAGGGTGTCAGGCTTTGCAAACAAGCACCTTTAACTGCTGAGCCAGTGAAGACCTCTCTCTGGGTACACAATCTTGAGAGCATGACAAATATGTGTGATATGCAGGGCTCAGGAAATGCACAGTGGAGAAACTTGTGAGTGTGAGGTAGTCCAAACAGAGATAGGGTTTGTCTTTTGAACTGTGAGCACACTTGCCTGTGGGATCTGAGATCTTTGTGGAGTTGGTGATGATGTGAAGATAGGGGGCTAGGAGAAGGGAAAAGCATGGAATGTTTTCATGATTCTTAAAGGGCTGATATTGGATTTGATGATGTCAGTCGAGTCTATACTCCATGGGTCTTTTCTCCCCTTAAGGGCTTTCCCTTAAGATCTCTTCATAACTTACAAATTTAATTAATTTTGCTGGAATCTTCGGGTGAGGAAGTTGAATGATACACAGCTGAATGCAACATATTTGCTAATACTTCAAACCTTCAGAAGACACCAATACGGCATATTCAATAAATATTTGCACTCTACTACAGATGTGGGATAAATCAAAGTGCTATATAGGGAAATATAGAGAAGACTCTGCCCCTATTTTGAATGAACTTGAATTTGTAGGGTAGATTGTTTATCATAAGAACCTTTCCTAGTGTACTAAAATTAACCACCATGTGATTGTAGCATTTATGACAACATCATGCTTGCATCTGACATCTGTGTTTGTCTCCTTGTTAATTCCTCAACATTTCCATTTATTTTTCATGTTCACCAAGGTTAATTGACATTGACTACTGTTTATATGAGGAATTCCTCAGTGAGTCTTAGTGGTGGCCACTCTGCAAGGTTTCAGCTCAGTTGAGCAAGAACACAGATAGTCAATTTACAAGGCTCTTTGGAAGGCTGGTGCTAATTGAAATATGTACTACCCCTGACTGTGCTTCATTGTCAGACATGGGGGATGTTTGATTCTCTGATCTCTCCTTTTAATATTGCTTACTCTTCTACACAGACTTCCTCTTAGGATTCTAATAGGCCATTTTCCCTTTTGCTAAAGCATTATGCTGATAAAATAATGTTGATTTATTAGTGATACTCTGGTGCTTTGGGTTGAAGTTGGGAAGCTTGGCCATAGTACATTTGTAGATGACTCCTCTCCTTTTAGTGTTCAAATTCATGTATGTAGTGTGGTCTTCCACACAGCAATACTGTACAGTAGGTAGAATGCTACTTCTCCCCACAGTAGTCCCTCAACATTGAAATGAGACAAGGCTAAATTGTAGTGTTAAGTGACTGAGGAAAAACTGAGCCCCTTCTGTCCCAAGTTTCACCCTATATCAGATGGCACCTGAGTCTCCTGTGGAAGCCCTCATGCTCCAAACCATTGGAGACCCTTACAGATAACACTTTTTGATTCTTAATTAGTAATTGGTTGACTTCTAGCTCTTCATTTTCTATGCCTTGAATTTCTGTGGGTAGTGCTTACACATGGTTTTCATTACATCAATCAGCTGGCTTTTGGGGGCTTGGAATATTTCCACTTGCTATTGTCATTGAAAGACAAATGCATACACACATACACATACATGCCCAAACATATATGCACAGACATATGGATTTTTTGGCAGTGCTGAAGATTGAACCCAGATTCTTGTGCTAGACAGACTCTGTATACCCCAGCTTATAAATACATGTATTTCAAGCAAAATATATAACAATAAGTATAGAATAATATATACATATGTATATTACATAGTCATGTGATTTTTTTTTAGTTTTCATTTTCATTAGCTAGAATTAGTGTACAAAGCTAGGTTGGGAATCATTTTGACTATTTTTTGATGATTTTCCAGTGTATATGAGATTAATTTTCCTTTAGATGAATAAACGGTTAGAGTGGAGCTATCCTTCTCTCTCTCATAAGATTACTTTCTTATCCTTTTCCCTTTGGATCCAGAGAAATATCCATGATGTCAGGAAAATTGAACTCAATATCACCACCCTAGCCTCCAGCCCACAGCCAGTAATGGTGCCCAGCCAGTACCTTGGCTGAGGCTTTGCGGTAGACCCGTAGCAGCTTGCCCCTCAGCCAGGAAGTGTCTGTGATTACTGGCCCCCAGCAGTTTGCTGCCTCTGGGGATGGGTCAGCACCAGTAGCCTCCAAGCTTCCAGCCCTAGTGATAAAGGTGAATTGCCAGCTCCCAACAGATCTCTCACTATTGCTAACCCCTCAGAGGTCCAAGACCTCCCAGGAAGCCCAGGATGAGCAGGAGTTTGCCTATCCACAAGGTGTCTATGTAGACTTTTCAGGTTTGGGAGCAGCCTGGTTGGCTTTGAAAGCTCACTTTCTATATATATAGTGGAGATTTTCAAGAACTTGCCAAGTAGCAAACATGAGTTCACAAAATAAAACAAAAAATTTACACAGGTAGAAGAATATTGCCAATGGCTAAGTATAATATTAGGGGTTTGTGTGATTTAAATCTTTTTGCCAATGAGTATGTATGACATGAAACTGCAGTATCTTATGTGGTCCCTCTCTGGAGTCAGTCAGGTGTGTGGCAAACATCTTTTGACTAGCAGTCACATGCAGAGTTGAATTATTATCTAATGCTGTTTTCTGGGAGTAGCCAAAGCCGTTTCAATCAGAGAATCATCAGGGAGAACAAAAGGTAATCTTCTACTCTTAAGAGACAGGCCCTTTCGTTGTTCCATTAACTATCTGCCTTAAACATCTGCATGGTTTAAGTAAGTAGAATGCATTTGTCTCTGTCCCTGCCCCTCATTAAGCAGGATGAGCATTAAGAACACCCAGGAGTATAAGCACATGTGCACACACCTCTGTGAGAGGAATGTGTAGCACACACACATTCATGCATGCATGCCTGCTCATACACACACACACACACACACACACACACACACACACACACCTGTGAGGGCACAGCCATGTCACTATTTGTCATCAAAGTGTATGAGAGCTCTGTTATGAAATGTTCTATCTCCAAAAACAGATTTCACTTGTTTTAGAAAAATATCCTTGGCTGGGTCCCTGAAACTTTAATTAAAATCTAGATTGAGTTTAAAAAAAAGAAAAGAAAAGAAAAGAAAAGAAGACTGCAGACAGTTTGAATGTAAAGCAGGGAGGCCAGAACCAGTGTTTTGTTCTGCCAGTGGGATGCAGGGAACTGTACGGACAGATACAGGCTGACCGGGCTGGCCCAGTGGGTCTCTGGGGACTGCTCCTGGAAGAGTTCCGCCACTTAATCTTGTTTGAAGATAATTACCTGAAGCTGTCAGTGATTTTTCTTCCATTTGTGCCCTTAACATGGTCTGGGTTGTTATGAACAAAAACCTGGGAAGATTATTAACAAATTGATCATCAGATTCATTTACCTTTTGTAGTTAGTTGACTGTGACCCACATGAGTACAGGAGCCACATGTATTTTGTTTCTGACATGGCCTTGGCTCCTAGTCTAGAATATAGTAGTAGTAGGTTCTTAGTAGAAATATGTGCAGTGTCTGTGGAGGGCATTATTCTACTGGGTATGAGTGATATTAAGGAGACTATTGTTCCTGTCCTCAAGGAGTAAACAGGCTAAGAGGCAGCACAAGCACATAGGAATTTTGATTGTTAGAATATGAGTTATGAGTTACTATTTCTTGAGTAGCTTTGAAGGTGATAGCCATTACTGAGGATTTCTATTACAAAAATAACCTGGTAAGGTAGTTTCTTTTTTTTTTCTTTTATTTATTTCTTTTTTTCATAGAGAAGAAAACTGTAAGGAATTAATTTATTTACTTCATTCATTTTTATGATTGTGTATGTGTGCACATACACATGGGCCATGGTGCATGTGTGGTCAGAGGATAGCTCTAGTGTTGGTCCTTACCTTTTACCTTGTTTGAGGCTCTCCTTCTTGTTGTTGTTCACCACTGTGTTCACCAAAATAACTGGCCTGTGAGCTTCTGGAAAATTCTTCTGGCTCTGCTTCTCTTCTCTGTGTACATGTATTGGTATTATAGATGCCTGCCATAGTAGCATCTGGCTTTTATGTGGGTTTGGAGGGGGTCTGAACTCAGACACTCACTCTTACCTAACATGCCTTATCCACTAACCCACCTCCCGAGGCAAGGAGAGAGAGAGAGAGAGAGATTGAGAGAGAGAGAGAGAGAGAGAGAGAGAGAGAGAGAGAGAACACTAGGGCCTCTAGCCATTACAGAGGAACTCCAGATGCATGAGCCACCTTGTGCATCTGGTTTATGTGGGTACTGGGGAATTGAATCTGGGTCCTTAGGCTTCACAGGCAAGTGCCTTAACTGCTAAGCCGCCTCTCCTGCTCATATTTATTTATTTACTTATTTATTCATTCACTTATTAACACAGGGTCTCCTGTATTACAGGCTGACTTCAAACTCCCCATGTAGCCTATGATGATATTGACTTTCTGATCCTCCTTTATGAGTACTGGGGTTATAGTTATGCACTACCATATATAATTTATGTAGTGTTGGGGCTGGGATTGTACCCAGAGCTTTGTGCCTGCTAGGCAAGCACTTTACAAACTCAGCCATATCCCAATCTCAGTGGTTTACCCCAAGGCACATGGCTACTAAATAGACAATCATGCCTTTTAATTTTTATTAATTTGAATTTTCTTAGTTGATAGTTTTCATACTTGAGCATAATATAATTTGATCATAATTCCCTCCCAATACCTTATTTTGTCTCCTACCACTTCTCTCTTCCACTATATTTCTTCTTTCCAACTAGTCCCTTTTCTGTTTTGATGACTTTTTTTTCTCACCTCCATTATCCATGTCAAAGCATTGATGAGCTCAGTATTGTGGAGGTTTTGTGGAGGAAATGACAACTGCTGTGAGATCATGAAGTAATGGACATGAAGCAGAAAGATAGTTTACCAAAGTATCCCTCTCTATTCTCTGGCTCTTACATTCTTTCTGCTCCCTCCTCTGCAACATGCCCTGAGCCTTGGAGGGCATGTCTTTTAGCAGTGAATGTGCAACCATAATTATTCTCTGAACTTTGATGAATTTTGAGTCTGTCAAGTAGTCACTGTTGTCTACAAAAAAAGCTCCTTTTACCAAAGTTGAGAGCAGTATTATTCTAGGGTTATAAACATAATAAAAATACAAGAAGGTAATTTAATGGACAAAACATATCCTTTTAGTGAACCAACTGTAATGGTTCCCCTCTGAGGTCCATGACTTTCCTAGCCATAGGTTTTGGGCTAGGTTTTCCATACTGGGAATAAACTCTCATGGAATGGGTCTCAGGCTCAATCAGAGAGCAGTTAGTTACTACATAACAGTTATGCCACTATTGTGCCAATAAGTACTTCTTGTCTGGCCAGTTGGTTGTATAACATGCAGTTAGATCCATAACTGGGTAAGCCTGTTGTTGACTTTTCTCTCCCAGTAGGCTGCATAGCTTTTTCAGGCCTTATGACAAGCTAGCCAGGAGGGTAGAGGTTTCCAGCTCCAGAGACTCCTGTCTTTCAGCATTCAATTAATTTATCTCTAGTATCTCTGCACAGAATATTTTAGCATATCTGTTTGTCCTCATGACTTTTAGCTTCAGGGTCAAGATTTTCCAATATTCTTAAAATAAAATGAAAGGAGGTAGAACATTTTTTTAGTGGTTTTATTTCATGAAGTAGCTTTTTTAGCTGGTCACATAAGCTTTGTTGTGTAGACATGTGTCAAGGTTGGTTCTTCCTGAGCGAATGAAGGTGGTGCTGAGTGCAGAGCAGTGGGTGGGGAGGGGGAGGATGAGGAATCTCTATGCCTTGAATTATTCTTATTTTCACTGTGGGTGGGCTTGCATAACCAAATTCAGCTGATTTGGGCAGCAGGAAGGCAGTCTGACCATCTGAGGCTATATGATAACTTCTCCCATCACTAAAGAGTAGTTTGAACATCTCTCCACCACCAGTGACTGGCAGTGGAGCCTGTGGGATGTGGTCTGGTGAGCAATGAAGTCACCTTTGCAGGCCTTCTCACTGATGTGAGGTGTGCTATGAAGGCATTGTGGCACCCTGGCTTCCAGCCATGTGTGTCCATTCATCTAGGCACAAGATCTGCTATTCATAAGGAAGTTCCCTGTGACTGGGAGCTGAGGCAGCTGAAAAGCAAAGGATGATAAGATTTGGTAGAAAAATTGTTACTTTTTTTTTCATGCTATGGACTCTTCAGTGTGCCTCCATGGAAAAAGCATAGAATCCTATCAATGCTGGGACCTTAGTTCCTCAGGGTGAGGTTTCACCTGCCTCCCCACCAGATTTGATTCATAAACTAGGGGCTTCTAATGCAGGACTTCTTTATCCTTACCTCAGGCTCACCTTTGCATGAGCACCCACGTGGTATAGAATTGGCTTTTAGGGAAGAGGTGCCTCTATATGTGTCAACAGAGTAGTGATAGTCTTGAAGCTTGACCTGCTCTCTCATTCTACAGACAAAAACAGAGGCCAAGAGTTGTGCTAACGAACCATGACATTTGCATTTACTTTTGCTTTTGCTTTTGGCTTCCAGACACACTCAGAACTTTGAAGGCCTAGCTCTGGATCAAACTGATTGAGTATGGGCCTTCCCTGTGGTATCTGTGGTATGGTGACCCACAAAGACCCAGAAGCATGGTGGGCTTGAGTCACTGTGCTGCTTGAGTCTGAAGGCAGGGGTGGATTGTTGTGTTTCTCCTTCCATGGTGAGAGAGTTTTGTCACAATGATACTGAATTGCAGCTCCTCTCATGGAGTGAATTAGATTCCACAGCATGCAGAGAGCTTCTTGCCTTGCACCACCACCAAGCATGAATCTAAGATGATAGAAGGGATGGCAGTGAGCACACATGACTGTGATTTCCTCTGCTGAATCCACTATGGGACTGACAATGGCAAACTGTGAAGGTGGGTCTGCCTGGAATAGTGTTCTCCAGAGCATCTGGACTTGAGTTCAGTAGGTATTTGTTAAATGACTGGGTGAAGCAGATGGCAGTGAATAGAGAAGGAAAACATGTGGATAAGAAGAATGGAGCCCTTGGCTATGTGATGATTAGAAGTGCCTTGGGCAATATGTGTTTATTGAGTGTGCTTGAAGGTGAGCACAGCCTTCTTTAACAGTCTAGTCATCCACTCCCTATCAATAAACATAAACAGTGGGCTGCCCTTGACCTCAGAAGTTAAAATAGTAAATAGCTTAATTGGTCATCATTAACTTCAGTTTAAATTTATTATAGGTAAATGTGGCCTTGGAAAGAATTACACCCACGCTCAGCTGGGACATTTTATTCCCGAGCCTCCCATAGATGCTCCTATAGTAAAACAGATAAGATTGGTCTCCCACCTCCTCCCTCCTGTCGATAGCACATTCACTATGGAGTCTAGGCAAATGGTCATTTGCAAGGTTGGATGGGTAGTGAGGCTGCACAGGCACAATGTAAGATGACAACATCTCTCGTGGTAATATCGTTCTTCTCTCATTACATTTGAATCCATATTGTCAATGTGTGATGCCTGCTGACCCCACTCTATCTGTGAGGGTGAAGAGTTCTCTAGACAAGATGAAATCTACATGTGCTTCCCAGAGATTATTAGCCTATGCAGAAACCTAAACAAAATCACAGCAATTGTCTTGAAGAACTTAATGTACCAAAGCCCCTTTTTCCCTATCCTTAATTATGGCTGTATTCCTAGGCATGAGCCACCTGCTTGCTCATGGCTTGTGTCTAGATCCATCTCTGATATTCCACTTTGTGGCTTATTGTTTAAATATCTGTACTCCCCTCAGCTTCTAATATTAACATTTTTTTTTCTGCTTCCTTGAAAAGCTGTGTACAAGCCTTTTAGCATTTTATCTGGACCAACATTAATGGTTTTACACAAGAAATGCGAACTCTAAGTAAATCTATGTATTTATATGTCTAAAGTGCATTATAAAAAGAGGCAATAAATTCTGTTTTCTACATAAAAGGAATTAGTTTTTCCAGTTTACCTCTGCACTGGGATTAATAAAATGTGTAATAAATAGCCAATGGAATGATCCATTTGAAGTTTGTAAAGGCATCTGGGGAAGCTGGTGGGACTAGCCTTTTCATTTTTTTTCAGACAAGGATTCCTATTAATTTTTTGATTGGGTCTTGCTACTGCATGACTGTTTTTACATGGACTCAAATCTTTTACCTGTCTGTTTCTGCATGGCTGAACAAATTCACCTGGAAATCCAAATTTCTCTACATTTCTACCACAATCCATCTCCAAATTACAGAGATTTCATTCCTGAGTTGGAGAGGTGCCAGAAGTTTCTCATCTCGCAGTCTGTGGGCTGCCTTTTTTTTCCCCCTCTTTGAGGCTCTCTGATGCCTACAGTGAGCTCAACTCAAAGGTTTCCAGCCTCACACTCGCCTTGCATTCCCTCACAGTCACATCGAGCTCCGTGATTCTGAAGAGTAGCGTGTGCCGGCTTCTGATTCCATCTCCTTTTACCTGCAGGTGCTCCAGAAACTTCAAAATGCGCCTGGTAATGTGTTTGCTTCTCTAGCATTTCCCTGTGCATTACATGCAGCTGCTTATTGTTTTATTTTAAATCTACCTTTTTAATAACATGCATGCAGAAGACTGAAAGAGGGCTTTTAGAACAGGGGCTTAATTATTGATCTTGGTGTGTATACACATGCATGCTTGCTAATGTGGGCATGTGCATATAAATACACATTATTTATGTGCACTTTGCTCTGTGAATTTCTACAGGAATCTTGTTGAGAGCAATACTTTTTATACACAGCCAGGTTTTCTAATCATATCTGTAAACATACCTCAGTCACAAGTAGAAGAAAAAAATTCATTTTTTCAAGCCCATGTAGATGGCATGTTTTAGATACCTATTTTTTTAAAAAAAAAAACCTTTCTTTATTCTTAAAATAAGGTATATGGAGGGGATGTGTGTAGGGTGGGGTTGTAGGGTTTCAAAATTTTGGAAAGAAGAGTTACCTAGCTTCTGCATGAGAATTTCTGCCCCATGTTACCTGCCTTCTCAGAAGGCAGCTGTCACTGAGGAGATGTGGCTCTGCTCTGGAGAGAGCCCAGAGGGATGCTGAGATGCAGCGTTTAGCTGGCATCTTAGGTATTCTAAATATTAGTGCTCGAATGCTAAGTAGATGGAGTGTATTTGCTGTGGCTGAACAGGCTGTGTGTTTTGACTTGCAGGAATCTCGTTCACACTGTATGCTCAGGATGTGTCTGTGTTTATTGAACTCCCATAGAGCGGCATGAGTGTGCAGGCTCATAAATCACATTACTTATTTGCTGGTGTCGAGTGCTAGATTTTAAAATTATGAAATTACTTAGCAATTAATAATACATTCAGCATCCCTTGTCTCATTTGGTGAGATTTGCATCCTCTAGACTTGCTCTTCTAGTTACAGAAATAAATGATTTAAGGTTCAGTCTTAATTGCTATTTCAAATCTTTAAGCTAGAAAGATGCTTGCACTACTTTATGTAAAAGACTTATTTTAAAGAATGTGTATGTGAATTTCTAATTGGGATGGTGAGCTAATTCTGATTGCTAATATGTTGTATGCTTAAGGAAAACAACTTGTTTTGAGTACTGCTCACTTGGGCAACAGCCACTTGTGTCCTTGTCCTCACATTCTAACAATTCTTTCACTGTACTGAATTCTTGCTTTTTGAGATCAGTGTTTACTAATTGTTACAAACATGATAAAATAGTGTAGGAAGCCATGATTGACAAAAAAATAGGTTGAAAATGGTTTTATAAGAAATTAAGCAAAATAGATTTTTCACAGGTGTTTTCTGGATATATGTTGGGCACTGAAATTTGAAAATGGAAGCATTTTAACTAGTAACCTGGTAAATGGAAGATCAGGTTAGTACAAATGTCACTGAGTACTTCCTTATTGTATTTAAAATGAGCTAGTAAATAGGCTAATTATTTTATATTGGCTAATAATTATTATTCTTGCTTTGTGATATTGCTTATAAACAAAAATTAATTTTTATCTGCTTTGAATTGGGGACAATTGTAAACTTCAGTAACAGCTTACTGAGTTGCAACAATAAAAATGAATCTTCTTAAGCCAGTGTGAAAATGACTTTTCCTCTTTATTGTTCATAATTTAGTGCTGTATTACTTGCAGCATTGTGTACCTAAGACTATGTATATTTTTAACATCATATAACATTTAATGCTTATTCTATCAAGCATGTCCAATTCATAATTATTAAAAGTAGTGCAGTAGAAATGAATTTCTATATTTTAGGATGGTTATATGAAAGGGCATAGAATTATTAGAATATTAGAGGCCTTTAAAGGTTGGTATAGGTTATTAATGTTATATTCATATGTTGTTCTGTGCATACCTGATTTTTATTTCAGGCACTATTGATTTCCAGTACTAAAGTGTACCTAAGATTGTGTTCTATGCAAGGTAAAAACCTTGACTTTGAATGTGAATATTTTGATGAAGGTTTCAATTGAATGTGCAGGATAGCTGAAGATTCAGTAGCACATGTTTATATATATTACAATGTACCTTGAGACGTTAGTATGTAAAATATTAAGATATGTAAAAAATCCTTTGCATTCAGCCATATTAAATATTTCATCTTACTTTTGAAGTTGGCAATTTTGTGTGAAGTTAACTTAAAAGAGGTTTCATTTTTCTGAGCTTATATGGTACTGGATAGTAACAGGCAAAGTACTTTTTTGGTAAGAAATATTATACTATCATGTTATCTGTCCCTAATTACAATTTCCTCCTAGCTTTTAGATGTATGATAGACCAGACCTTAATCTTATAAAACAGATTTCTATTACTTCCATACTTAACATGATTGTAAAACACTCTATACAATAGTTTCCCCATTTTATGACTGAGATTGCTTTGCCAAACATTTCTTTCTTTTTCTTTTGTTTTCTTTCTTTCTTTCTTTTTTTTGGTTTTTCGAGGTAGGGTTTGACTCTAGGCCAGGCTGACCTGGAATTCACTACATAGTCTCAGGGTGGCCTCAAACTCACAGTGATCTTCCTACCTCTGCCTTCCGAGTGCTGGGATTAAAGGCAGGTGCCACCACACCCGGCCAAACATTTCATTTTTTATGAGTCATATAAGAACATTAAAAATATAATTTGTAGGCTGACCACACATCTACAACTGAAAGCATTCATCTTTTGAGTAAGCATTTACTAAGCATCACATTGCCAGGCAATCTCCTAGCTTGGGACAAAAGGATGGGTAATGTGTGGTCTTGTCTAATCTGGGGGAGGGCTAAAAATTTTCTTTAGTGGTGTAGTCAGTGGGAAGTTGCCCGTGCTTTGATAACTCACCTCCCATTCATACTAATGTAAGCAACCCTAACTAACACAATAGAACACACACACACACACACACACACACACACACACACACACACACACCACATGGAAGTAGAAGAAGGGATAGTTAGGAAAAAGAGGGGTCAGCAGAAGGGAGTGAATACAAGAGAAAGTTTTAAGTGGTAAATATGATTAAAGTACATTATTTATATGTGTGAAATCAACAACAATAAAGGAGTCAGGAAACAGGAGAAGCTGTCTCTGTTGTTTCTCCAGTAGCAATTGTTTACAGAGGCATAGACATCTTTGACATGGCTTGAGACTGACACTATTTTTATTTGTTCTACTTGGCTTCAGAATGACACAGTCTGTAGAGGAGCAGTCACTGCTGGAATGAGGAGGAAAGGCAGGCAGGGAAAACTCTGGAGAGGGTGAGCCTGGAACTTTGTTATGAAGATTAATTTTCAGGAATTTTGGGTGGATTAGCTACTTTGAGTGGATGAGAAAGAAAGATGGGAAGAAAATGATAATAGGAGACAAGAAGGCAGTGATTATTGT
This sequence comes from Dipus sagitta, assembly GCA_036346955.1. Classification (NCBI taxonomy): domain Eukaryota; kingdom Metazoa; phylum Chordata; class Mammalia; order Rodentia; family Dipodidae; genus Dipus; species Dipus sagitta. The sequence continues at coordinate 67,570,874 of CM070781.1, forward strand.
GTGGAGAAAAGGAGTAATATTACAAGTAAGAGGAAATGAAATTAGAAAGCAAATTATAAGGTTGAGTTTTAATTAATCTTGATTTACCTAACTAGGTTATGTGGAAAATTCTTTGATGAAGTGAGCTACTCTTTCTAAAACAGGATCCCAAAGCCTATATAATACCTTTAGTTGATCTTCCTTGGGCATTCACTACAGGCTCGCTATGGGACATGCACTGTGCTAAGTACTTTTCATGCTTCTGCTCATGCTGTTAATATTCCCAGGTCTAAGGATGGGATGCTGGTGTGCGAGGTACCTTGTCTAAATTTGTAAGGTCTCATGAAGGACCTGGGCCCTAGATCCAAATATTTTACCCTTACATCACAAAATCACCAGAGCTCATTACTTCAACTCTAGTTCAGTTACTGGGTGGTATTGTCCAGTTGTGCACTGGGTGTATCTTTTTGGTCCTTTGGAAACAGATGCTAAGACAACATTAGTAGAGAAAGTGGTTCATAGTGCAGTAAAGGTGAAAGGAAGGAAGAAAGGAAGGCTTGTCACTGCGGTGCAGAGTGACCAAGTCTTACCCGGTTAGGTGGCACTCCCCATGGGGAAGACTGCCTATTACAGGAGTCCTGTGTTCAGAACTGATCAAGACTTGTACCTCACACTCTGTCACTGACTGGGGCTTCCTTGGAAAAATACATCTGTGGCTTCACAGTTGACACATACCTTGAAGGCTGTGTAGCTAGAGGCTCATTTAATTGTGCTTTTAAACCATATTTTGTCACAACTATTAATACATATTGACCACACATATTATTGAGTTTCACTATGCAAGTAATGTACTTTGATTGTATCACACCTCTCAAGTCCTCTCTCTAAACCTTCTCCCTCCCTCCATATTCCCTCCATGTTCTCTCTAGTTCCCAGGCCCCTACTTTTCCCTAGCAGTCTCTATACTACATTCAGGTTGTCTTTTCTTTTAAGACTATGGCTTTCACATGTGAGAGAAAACATATAATACATGGTTTTGGCATGTGTATGTATGTGATGCGTGTGAGTACCCATGTGTGTTCAGGAACATGTGCACATTGTATAGTTACATGTGAAGGCCAGAGGTCAAAGTTGGGTGTCTTCTCTGTTACTCTCCACCTTATTTTTGATACAGGTTTTTTTTTTTTCTTTCTGAACCTGGCTTATTTGGTTAGATTAGCTAACTATCAAATCCCAGTGATCCTCCTGTCTGTAGCTCCCCATGTGTCTGTTGGGAGTATAGTCACATGCCCCTATGACCAGCATTTTTCATGGGTGCGAAGGATCTGAACTCAGGTCATGCAGCAAGTGCTTTACCCACTGAGCAATCTCCCCAGCTGACATATTTGTTTTTCCTGAAACCAACTTGCTTTGCTTAATATGATGACCACTAGTTCCATCCATTTTCTTGCAAATAATGAAATTTTGAATGTTTTATGGATAAATAACACCACAGTGTGTGTATACTATGTGTGTATACTATATTTTCTTAATCTATACCTAGGTTGGCTATTGTGAATGGTGGCACAATAAGCTTTGGTTGCAGGTATTTCTAAGCATACTTACTCATTTTCTTCAAGTATATAATTAAGAATGATATAGCTAGGTCATAAAGTAATTCTGTTCTTAGTTTAGTGAAACTTTCTGTACAGATTTGTATGTATAGCAACAGCACATAAAGTCTCCATTTTCACATCATTCATATATTTATTATATTGCTCTTCTTTTGAGAAATGTTCTTTTTTAAACATTTGCCCAAGTATTAATTGGATTGGTGGTTCTTTTAATTTTTTTGGGTTCTCTGTCAGATGAATAGCTGGCAAAATTTTTTCTCCCAGTCTGTATGATACCTCTTTACCTGATATGATAAAAAATAGTCTATGTGAATATGGCCATGGTATAGAGGCTGCAGTGAATGGAGAACAGTTGGAGGCAGGGGACTTGTTAGAAGCCATTTTGATGACAGGTGAGAAGAGAAGAGCTTTTGAACTGGTATGTAAAGAATGGGGAAAGATGAAAAGATACAAAATAAATATGTATAAGATTTAAGGAATGATTGAAGTAAGGGATGAGGAGAAGCAGTACTAAAAGGAGACTTAAAAGTTTCCATTACTTTGTAGAAGGTTTTAAATTTGATGTACTCCTGTATTTCAATTCTTGATTCTATTATATTATCCTTATTTGCAGGTGATATGATTCTTTATGTGAAAACTTCTAAAGACTCTATCAAAATACTTTATTTATTAATTAAATTTCTTTAATTAATTAATGTGTGTGTGTGTATGTCTAATGTGTTAAAGTATCTTGCTATTGCAAACAAATGTCTGTCTGATTTTATATAGGTGTCTATGAAATTGAACCTAGGACAATAGACTTTTCAACAAATGAAATTAACTGCTGGTTGAACTCTGTCTCCAGCTCCCCCCCCTCCCCCGCAGCCTAATATTTTTGTAACACAAATAGTTTAGCAAGGTAGCAGGTTACAAAATCAATATGCAAGCATAATTAGCTTTCCAATATACCAACAATAAACTCACTGAGAAAGAAATTAGGAAAATAATACCCATATACAATAGCCCCCATATAGCTAGGAATGAACCTTGCAAAGGAGACAAAAGATCTCTAAAATGAAAAATATAAGACATCGAGGAAAACATTGAAGAAGACTCCAGAATATGGAAACATATCTCACGTTAGTGGGCAGAGATAATCACAATCCACAGATTAAATTCAATCTCCATTATAACACTAATGGCATTCTTTACAGAAGTGGAAAAATCCTAAATTCATAAGGAAGCACAAAAGACCCAAATAGAGCAATTTTTAGCTAAAAGAGTAATATTGGAGATATAGTAACACTCGATTTCAAGACATACTACAGAGACATAGTAAAATAAAAGTCATAGTATCGGAATAAAAACAGACACACAGACCATTGGATAGTACAGAGCACATACGCACACATGCAATGCACACACACACACACACACACACACACACACACACACATGCATATATAATCAGTTAACCCTTGACAAAGAAGCCAAAAATACACAATGAAGAAAAGACAATCCCTTGAACAAATGATGCTGGGGAAACTAGATCCGTATCTCTTACCCTGCACAAAAAATAAACTGAAATGGGCCAAAGGCCCCTCACTTTGAAACTACTACAGGAAAACATAGAAACAGCACTTCAGGATATTAATGTAAGTATGCACTTATGAGTAGGACCCCATTAATTATAGTTCTTGCAGCAGGTTATCAAGTTCAATTCCTTCTAGGGAAATCTGAGTGATGTATCTTTTTGGCTGACAAGGTAGTACCTCTTACCCAATCCACCACAGGAACATAAACTCAGGTGAATTGCAGTAAAGGACTAAACTGCAGTGAAAAATTAAGGAGGCCTTTATCAGTCAGATTATATAATGAGAGCACATTGGTAACTTCAGAGTGAATGTCTTCTGAAGCTTTCATTCTGGAAGCCTTGTCTGTCTTAACTGACTTCCAAGAATCTTAAATTCAACATACTGAATATTTAGCCTATTGACTTTCCCCCAAATATATTCCTTCAGTCTTCTTTCAGGTATATCTAATAATGTTTAAATGGGTCTTTTCATTTCTATTTTCTTCCTACTATTGAATTCAGTTTCTCTTCCCTAACACATCCATGTTAGGTAAAATTATGGCTTCTAATCCTAGCACTTAATATGATCCTCCTTTGCTTCATTTAGTCTAGAGAATTAATTCTGCAGTTTTCTCTGTGGCTTATAATGACTGTAAGATATGATTGTGTGGACAATCTGAATCTAGGGTTACAGCAATTTTGGTGCTACAAATTAGGAATGCCATAGTGTTTATTTCATATAAAAGTATAAAAGGCTAGGATGTTCTAAATTCTGAAGTTGAAGGATGAGCAGAAATTGTTAAGAAATTGTTCAGAAGGAGGTATTCCATTTAGAGGAAGCAGAAGTGGGTGATGTAGTTGGGACAGGAGAATGGGGTGATTTGGGCTAGAACTTGAATATATCAAATAATGTGAGATATTCCTGATAAAGTAAATTGGAAATTATCCAAGAACAATAGCCACAGAGCTTAACTTTTTTTTTGAAGGATTTAGGGCAGATAAGAGATATGATCAAGATGGTCTGTATGATGTAGCTATGGTGCAGAGGCTGAAATGGGTAGAGAACAGTGGGAGGCAGGGGATTCTATTAGATGGCTGTTTTGTGATTACAGGAGAGAAGGAATGAGGCCTTGAACTATGTATGTAAAGAATAGAAAAGATATGAAAAGCTACAAAGTAAGTGTGCATTGATTAAAACAAGGAATGAGGAGAAGAAAGTCTTCAAAGGGAACTTAAGAGTTGGAACTAATTGAAGGAAATTCATTTTAGGGAAAAAGAAATGGACATAGAAGATGACAATCATCAAAAAACTACAGATGAACAATGTGACTTGTTTCCTAAAATGCATGTAACTTTCATTCATCTCAGTCACTATTTGCTCAATTCCTCAAACATTGTTTAGTTTTGAATTTTCTGTTACTTAGAGATTTGGAGTATAATTTCTTAAATAAAAGGTTAAGGCATGGAAAACAAAAATTATGCTTATAGATACCAGTCATTCTGACAAAGTTGTTTTCCTTTTCTAAATTCAACTGTAAAATTACCTTTCTTAGATCTATACAATTTCAAACTGATGGTTGGAGTGAATTGGTATCATTATACTTTATTTTTCACAAAGTTGTCATGGTATCATATAGACCTGATCCTGAGCAGCAGAGGCCAGCAATCCTGGCCCATCTAATTGAAAGTCTCCGTTCACATTCATGGGGGAGATTAAAGGCTCAACATTGTTGTTATAAATTGCTAATGCTATCTTCTAGAGAAAATCTGAAACTACTGCTCTTATTGCCCAATTAACAAAGGACAAAGGGAACCGTTTTTTAACAAGAATGAAAAAAAAAAAGACTAGGCACCTTTCTAAATGAAGATTCATATATTGTATGATAGTGATAGTAATTGACAGTCCAATATTTAATAAAAGGGAAATAATGACAAAGCCTTAATGGCAAATAAGCTATAGAGATAGAAATGAATAGAAAGTTTTATAATATCATGTGAGGAACTGAAAGCAAATTATATATACACATATACATATAATTTATAATCAAATTTATAATTTGATATAACATACACACACACACACATCAGGTCAAATTTGCATATTTGTCCATCTTGTCATGCCTTGTTGTACAGTACAGGAAAACACTTGCAGTGATAGTACAACAGCCTTGGTGTATAAAAGAAAAAAAATTCTGGTCAAGAATCTTGCTGAAGCTGGGTGCCATGATGTATGCCTTTAATCCTAGCACTCTGGAAGCTGAGGTAGGAGGATTGCTGAGAGTTCAAGGCCTACCTGGGACTACAGAGTAAGGTCCAGGTCAGCCTGGGCTAGAGTGAGACCTTGCCTTCCCTTCCTCCTCCCACAACAAAGGAATGTAGCTAAGTGGTACTTGACCACTATGTATGATGTATATAAGGCACTAGGTTCCATCCACAACACAATAAAATAAATGAACAAATAAGTACATTAATCTTGTAAGAGCTGAATCAACAACCCCTCACACCTACTGAATAACCATGCACACTGTCTTGTGCCTTATAAGCTGTAATGATGACCACCTATGATGATGTTACCCAATAACATGTTGTTTGTTTGCCTATTTGTTTTGTGATGGTGACAGCAATTCTAGTGCCCTACCTGGTGCAGAAAGGAAGGCTATATACCCTCAGACCTCCACAGCGTAGAGTTTTCATAAGCTAGTGAGTAGAAATATCCTTTTGGTTCTAGACTTAGATATAGAACAGGGTGTTCTCTTTGTCTCATCAAAACAAAATGGATAAGACACTGAAATGTGAAAGGGTGTATATTATCCAGGGTTCTGTAGAGGAACAGGACAGATTGAATATGTATTATAAAGGGAATTAATGTGATTTGCTTACAGTGCAACAATGGCTGTCTGCAGGCTGGAGAGCCAAAGAACCTGCTAGCTGCTCAGTCCATGAGGCAGATGCCTCAGCAGTCCCAATCTGGCACTGAAGGCCTGGAGGATTCCTGTAGGACCTCTGGTCTTCAGTCCATGTTGGAAGGCTGATAAAGCTCAGCCAGTTCTAATGCCCATGAAGGCAAACAGCAATGGGGTAGATAGATGCATGCACCAGCCAGCAGCATGGGCAGCCTGGCAAAAAGTCCTGTATTCTCTTGGAACTTCTTCATATATAGTCTCCCACAAGAAGGGCCATCCTCTCTGAGTCACACACCCAAGAGGCATGTCTCTTACTTGATTCCTAATCCTATCATGTGGACAACAGAACTTAACCATCACAGGATGTTCTTTCTCTGTGGACTGTGGTGGTTTTGTGCTTCATTCTACAACCTTAGGGGAGATCTGCACAGGACATGATGAGTCTTCCTCCATGTCTAATGAGGTGGGTCCTTCCAGTTATTCTCCAGCTTGTAGATGAGGATACTACAGCCAGAAAGTTTCAATAACATGCCTGAGGCCATGCAGTGGAGGAGGAGCAAAGTGGATTTGAACCCAGACTTGACCTCTGAGCCTCTGAACAACTGGGGGTGTGCCTCCACACAAGACATGCTGAGGCTCTTCTTCCTCCCCCTGCCCCTGCCTCCTTCATCGTAAAGAAACAGTTGTAAATTCAAGATGCAGCACAAAACCTGTTTTTATGGGTGGATAATGAGGGGCTCAATGAGACTAAAGATGTGGTGTATGTTTACGCACACAAGAGTCCTGCTGCTCTTCCTTACCCAGGCATGCCACTCTTTTGAGGGTGGCATTGTTAATATTTGGAATTGGGAGACCTTAATTCTGCCTTAAATTCTGGTCCATGTTGAATAATATGAGCTCACATTATATGGGAGAAAGCAAATTGCTACAGTATGCTGCCATGTGATGGCAGGCATGTGATTAAGTGAGCATGAACATGTCTGCACTCTCTGACGAAGGGGGAATTTAGTGTCATTCAGTTCCTAAGATGTTGGCTGGCAGGGATGACCCTCATCAAGCCTCCTCACACATCTGATTCTGAACTCTTTACTTTCTTATCTGTAAAAGAGATATTATAATTATACAATTAGCTCTAATTAGAAAGCATGGAGCAGTAGTATAAATACAGATCTGGGGTGAGGCATGCCCAGATACAAATCTGCTGTCTCTCAGTTGGGAAAGCCACTTTTATGGGCATGGAATGGGTATAATACTGGTTTATATGTATGGTATATGTGTTCTTGGCATAGACTAATTATTTACTAAAAATGATTAGCACATTATTAGGAACCCAGAAGCAGGATACACAGGTAGTTAAAAGTACCTGACTGTAGACCCAAGCTTCCTAGGTTCAATTCTGAGCTCTAGTGACATTAAGAAATTTCCTTAAATTACTTAAATTAAATTGCCTTGGTCTCCTCATGTGTAAACTGGGAATAAAAGGGTCTTTTCTGTAGGGTTGCTGGGAGGAATAGGTGACAGTGTGTGTAAAACACTCAGAATGAGCCTGGGCGTGGTGGCGCACGCCTTTAATCCCAGCACTTGGGAGACAGAGGTAGGAGGATCACTGTGAGTTCAAGGCCACCCTGAGACTACATAGTGAATTGTGAATTCCAGGTCAGCCTGGGCTAGAGTGAGACACTACCTAGAAAAACCAAAAAACAAAAACAAAACAAAACAAAACAAAAACCAAAAACCCCCCTTAGAATGGTGCTAGCACTCAGAAAGCACTCCATAACTATTCATTCCTTCTTCCTGAAATATCATTCTCTTCAACATCACTCCTCTAGAGTGATTGACAATACTCCCAAGGACAGGTGCTTCTTGGAATTACTGACCTATTTGTTTTGACTCAATGTCCACTGAGCCATAGTTATTATGTATCTCAACCAGCTCCTTGAGCTGTATACATCTATAACTAGTCAAGGTGGGGTTCTCACATGTCACTGGTAGGAGAAAAGCAAATTAATACAGCCACCTCTACAAGGCAATTTCCAATAACTGTTGGCATTTAAATGTACATTGTTTTATTATTATTATTGTTATAATTATTGTGAACTTTACAGGATGAACATATTGTGTATTGGTTATATTTCATTGGTTATACTGTAATATTCTCTTTCCTTCATCCCATTCCACTGAGGGTCCTTCTCAGTGGGGTTATTGGTATTCACTGTAGGGTCCTGAATGCACTAGTCACTCTCTGCTGTGGGGGACAATGCCTCAGGATACACCTCACCACCCTGTGGCTCTTACCGTTTTTCTGCCACCTTTCTATAATGTTTCCTGAGCCTTCTTTTGTTCATCTTTTCTTTCTTTCTTCCATTTCTTTATTTCTTTCCTTCTCTCTTTCTTTTTTGAGACAGAGAGTGTCTCACTTTGTAACCCAGGCTAGTCTGAAACTTATCACGTAGCACAGGTTAGACTTGAGTTAGCAAAGATCCTCGTGCATCAGCCTCCAGCATGCAGGGATTACAGGCTTAAACCACCATATCTGGCTGTACATCTCATTTGATCTATCAATATACCTTAGAAGAAATTTCCTACAGATATACTCACATAGTTGAATGAAGATGTAGCAAAGGCCCATAGCATTGTTTGTGATAAAAGATCCATAAACAATTATATGTGTATCCAGAGAAAAATAAGTTATGGAATATTTATGCACTGAAATATTGCAGAAGAAAGTTTAAAACCATTAGATCCATACATATAGACATGGAAAACTATAAAACCATATGTTTAGGGGAAAAAAGGCATTTTTTTCAAGAGCATCTTATATACAATGAATGGTATTGTGTTAAAATAGATATTTATATTTATTTGCTTGTATAGTCATAGAAAACCTATTAAATACATGGGAAATTGTCCATAGGTTATACCAGTGGAAAGTAGAAATTGTATAGTGTTTTTGCCTTTCACTAAACACACACACACACACACACACACACACACACACACACACATATGTATACTGCCTAAATTTTGAAACATAAACACACCTTGCTTTTACAACTTTAAAAAGCTAATTTTAAAATATAGTCAAGAAAAATTCCTTGCTTCCTCAAGCCCCAAGATATTAGCTTATAAAAAGACTAGTTCTCATGCCACAATAATCCCAAGTTTTTGTATAATATTTTTGAATAATTGAGGCAACTCTCACCTTAAGTTAAAATGAAATTGTATCAACTCACTGTCAAAGATCTAATTGCACCCAAGGAGCAGACACCAAAATGAGTAAGGAGATTGTCTAAGATCCAGTCACAGGAGAGTCTTAAGTCCTGTGGCAAAACGCCCCTTGTTCAAAAGTTCATGCACTTAGAGAGGAAACACTGAATCAAAGGCATTAGACAGGAGGAAGGAGTGTTGAATTGATGGCTTTTCCTCAGGACATATTAATGCTAAACCTGGGGAAACATTACCCATGAGACTTCTTATATTAAAGCTTCTCTGTATTTCTCAAAATCCCTCATTCTGTCTTTTACAAAATGCTGTGCAAAAGTTACATTGCTTGGGGGATGGGGGAAGAGGCAGTTTGCATGCAGGGGTAGTCAGGTATTCTTGCCTCCTATGCTTCTAAAAGTGCTTAAATGTACACTGTCTCATCTGATACTCACAGATGAGGTGTTTAGGACAAGCATTATGAAGATCACTTTCTACACTAGGATCTGAGGTTTGCAAAGGTTAAGAGGCAAGCAAGTCAGCATGGAGCTCAGCAGACAGGACCCTGGGTATGTCTTGCCTATCCTTGCCACTAGCAGCCAAGAACATAGCTGTGTGGCACGATCACTCCTGGAGCTATGAAGTGGTTTAGTGGTTTTATGAATTTCCTTTCCTTGGGTCTAGGAATACCCAGTAATAGCCAGTTGAACTTCTCCCCCAAAGTGAATTATAAAACACCTTCATTTAAAGAGTTCAACATCTCTAATACGATCCAAGTGTAAATGGCTTCTCATTTGGACTCTACCCCTTACTACTTCTATAATGTTGAGAAAATTGTTTCTTCATCTACAAAACGAATAATCATAGCTTTCATCTTCCAGGGTTGTTAAGAGTTTGAATAAAATATATTTGAAAAGTGCCTGACAGTAGATAGCAGAGGGTTGGTTAAAACCCAATGATAAAATAATTACTAATATTGCAAACAAATCTGAGGCTGGGCAGGTTTTATTAGAAGCCACTGGGAGGTGTCAGCCAGGAGCTATGTCCAAGAGCAGGTACCAGTGGAAGGAAACCTCCCTGGAAACACAAGAATCAACTAAATGCAGGTAGAAGATCTATCGGAGCTCCTCCGCTCAGTGCAGGGCTGGTCCCCAGTGGCAGGCACAGCTCCGTGCTTAACTCAACCCACCAGCTTTCACCTCTGTCAGATGAGCAGGGTGAGCAGGAAGGAGCAGCTGCAGCACCTATAGCTTCTCACCAGGGAGTACTTACCTCTCTGAGAGAATTGCCCTAACATTTTCTTATCCTCACACTTTGTTATCATCTCCAAAATTCCAAATACTTAAATCAGATTTGGGGGAAATTTTGAGAAGCTAGCACTCAGAGCCCATATAAGGAAAAATGAAGGAACCACTTTGCTGTTTAACTTAAAAAGTACTGATTCTTTTTGAGTTTTTAGAAATTGTTTTTATTTTTTATTATTTATTGATTTTTTAACAAAAAGACCCCCTTCTCTGCTGCCCCAATTCTGCTGAAGGTCTTCTGTAGGGTTATTGTTATTCATTCAGGGACAAAAAGGCCTCAGCCAGTCTGTGTGTGGCAGTAGCATGGTGCCTCAGGCTACTCCCACCCACCCTGAGGCTCTCACAATCTTTCTGTCCCCTCTTCTGCAATGTTCCCTGAGCCTTGGTTGGTATTAGTTCTCTGTAGTCTCTGGATTTCTGTTTTTTTTTTTTTTTTTTTTTTTTTTTTTTTTTTTTTTTTGGTTTTTCGAGTAGGGTCTCACTCTAGCCCAGGCTGACCTGGAATTCACTATGGAGTCTCAGGGTGGCCTTGAACTCACGGCGATCCTCCTACCTCTGCCTCCCGAGTGCTGGGATTAAAGGCGTGCGCCACCACGCCCGGCTATTGGATTTCTGTTTTGATGAGGTTTGGGTGACTACAGATCTGTCACCATCTCTCTGGACTGGTTTTCAGACTAGCCTTATGTAGTAGTATTTGTGTCACCACTTCCTCTGTGATGACTTTTGGACTCTGGCAGATGAGGTGGAGGTGACCCATCTCTTGGTAGACTTCTGGAACCCCAGAAGTTATTTTTTCCTTACACAAGCAATTTTTGCTAACTACAAAAAAATATACAGAAACAAAAGAGAATAAAAATTGTTAAAATTAGTGTTTATATTTATTTTGTCTATCATTATTGAAACTTTTATGAATAGATGTGTTTATCATAAAAGAACTGTGAAAAAGTAAACAGTTTATTATCTTTCAAAACATAACACTTTATAATGTACATCTTTACACACTAATAAGTATCTTTCTATAATTTCATTTTCAGTGTTATATTTTATTCCACTGGGTAGACATTCTGAAACACAAACAAAATCTTTTTTCAAAATTTTATTTATTTACTTATTTTCATTTTTTAAATTTTATTTATTTATTTGCAATGAGAGAGAGAAAGAGAGAGAGAGTGAGAGAGAGAAAGAGAGAGAGAGTGAGAGAGAGAAAGAATGGGCACGCGAGGGACCTCCAGCCACTGCAAACAAACCCCAGATGCATGTGCCCCTTGTGCATCTGGCTGACGTGGGTCCTGGGCAATCGAACCTGGGTCCTTTGGCTTCACAGGCAAACGCCTTAACTACTAAGCCACTTCTCCAGCCACACAAACCAAATCTTTTAATCTTGAATCTTATATTGTTTTCTTATGAAAAGTTCTTGATGGTCTGGGTAGATGCCTCAGTGAGTTAAGTGCTTGTTGCTCAAGCATAAGAATGAGTGTCGATTCCTGCCACCTATGTAAAAGCCAGGTGTGGTGATGTGCACCTGTAACCAGGTGAGGTAGGGGTAGAGATAGGAGTGTCCTTAGGGCTTGCTGGCTAGCTAGTTTTGCAGTCAGGTTAGCATTGCTGGCAGAAATCACCCGACCAAGAGGAGCTTGTGGGAAAATCAAAGGGTTTATTTTGGTTAACAGACTCAAAGGGAAGCTCCTTCATGGAAGGGGGAAACGATGGCATGAGAAGAGGGTGGACATCACCCCCTGGCCAATATAAGGTGGACAATAGAAACAGGAGAGTGTGCCAAACATTGGCATGCGGAAACTGGCTATAATACCCATAATCCCGCCCCCGACAATACTCCGTGTCCAGGAGGCTTTAATTTCCAATTGTCATCAGCTGGGGAACCTAGCATTCAGAACAACTAAGTTTATGGGGGGCCACCTGAATCAAATCACCACATTCTGCCCCTGCCTCCCATAAACTGACAACCATCCATGGTGTAAAATGCAATGAATTCAGTTCAACTTCAGAAGTTCCCATAGTTTTTATCAATTCTAATGACACAAACATTCCCATAGTCCAAGTTCTTTTAACAAAACAAAACAAACAACAACAAAAATACCTATAATGGCACAGAATAAACATTCACACTACAAAAGATGACATTGGGCATAGCAAAAAAATATTCAACCAATACAAGATTTAAACAGGTTAAATATTAAACTCTGTAGCTCCAAGTCCAACAACTCTAGTCAGTGATCCACAAGTACAATATCTCCAAGTACAATAATTCTAACCAGCAATAACTATCTGGAGTTCAAATTCTGCTTTTCCAATTAGGTTACTCAAAGTCCTAGAAACCTTCATCTGGGGCTGGCAGCTCTCCTTAGCAGCCATCTTGTGGTCCTTGCATCTCCACTGGGTCTCCACTGCAACCCATGGTCCATCCTCCTGATTCCATTGGGTCTCCATGCAGGCATCCAGCAAACCTGCTCCACACTGCCCATGGCCATTTCCAAAACACAAGACCATGCTGAAAATTCAATGACCCTCTCTTTTCTGCCTTTCTATACTCCATAATACCAGGTGGGGTGCCAGTTTTTTAATCTAGGGGGGGGGGATAAAGCAGACTTTGTAGAACAGGACACTCCTTGAGCACTCAGGCCCCTTCACAAGACTTCATTCTTTCTGTTGTCCCAATGCAGGTCAGCTGGCCCAGTCTCAGTGGCTGTAATCTCTCATACAATTATAGTTGAATAGGAAGCAGTTTGGGCCAAAGGATTTCATTTCTGTGAGATTTCATTTCTGTGCCATATCCCTCTGCTCACGTCAGTCTGTTTCTATGCAAAGCAACCCTGAACAACTTCTCAGGACACAGGCATAACAGGAAGCCTCTGAAAACAAATTGCTTCTAACCCAGTCCAGGCAAAGCTCTTTCTCACCCTCACAAGTCAAACCTCATAGTCCATAGTTCTTACTGTGTTCAGGTCTTTCAACTCTGACCAGAATAGTCCACCAAACTGTACTTACAGCACTGCAAGACATCTCTTAGGCCAAGGTTTCAAATCCTTCCACATTCCTCTTGAAAACCAGCTCCAAAAGGCCAAGCCACAGAGTCAGGTGTCTAGCAGCAATCCCACTCCTTGGTACCAACACTACTATTGCTGTCAGGTTTGCATTGCTGATAGAAATTATTTGACTAAGAGCACCTTATGGGGAAAAGGGTTTATTTTGGTACTCAGGCTTGAGGGGAAGCTCCACGATGGCAGGGTAAAATGATGGCATGAGCAGAGGGTGGGTATCACCCCCCTGGCCAATATAAGGTAGACAATAGCAACAGGAGAGTGTGCCAAACACTGGCATGGAGAAACTGGCTTTAATACCCATAAGCCCACCCCCAACAATATACCACTTCCAGGAGGCTTTAATTTCTAATTGCCAACATCTGGGGAACCTAGCATTCAGAACACCTAAGTTTATGGGGTACACTTGAATCAAACCACCACACTAGTCTAGCTGAGCTGGTTATCTAGAGACTATGCATCAAAAATAAGATGGAAAGAAACTAAGGAGAACACCCAGCATCAACCTCTGGCCTCCACATCATGTGCACATGCATCTGCACTTATGTGTACCAAGCACAAAGATATGCACCCCCCCCACAATCTCATGTACACATGCAAAATTTTTTCCTAAAAAATCTTGTACAAATACTTGATTCTTAAATAAAAAAAAGTTTGCTAGAAGTTAGGCTAATAGGTCAAAGTAGAAATACTTTTTTTTTTTTTTTTTTGCTTTTTCAAGGTAGGGTCTCATTCTAGCCCAGGCTGACCTGGAAGTCACTATGGAGTCTCAGGGTGGTCTTGAACTCATAGCAATCCTCCTACCTCTGCCTCCTGAGTGCTGGGATTAAAGGCATGCGACACCACACTAACTAGAAATACATTTTTAAGATTCAGTGTCTATTGTCTTCCTGCTGTGTTTTCATCTATTTTACTCTGATTATTGATCCAAACATACAATATGATCATTGACTATTGAAGTAAATATGGCTTCTACTTGTTTATTGTAAGAATTAGATCACTTTACAATATAGCTTGTATCACTATGCCAAGAATTTTTCTCTCCTCTCCTTGTTAAAGGCAACTCCTATTTTTCTTTTTTTTTAATATATTTTATTTATTTGAGAGAGAGAGAGAGGGAGAATAGGCATACCACAGCTTTCAGCCACTGCAAAGAACTCCAGATGCTCATGCTCCCTTGTGCATCTGGTTTACTTGGGTCCTGGAGAGTAGAACCGGAATCTTTTGGCTTTGCAGGCAAACGCCTCAACCGCTAAGCCATCTCTCCAGCCCCAATTCCTATTTTTCTTTCGGTGTTCCAAATGCAATCTATTTTTAAGATGGTATGTCCATTAATTGTATTCAGGAGGTTGGTAACAATAATCAGAATATGATTAGCTTTTGGTGGAATGTCACAGAAAATGTAGAAATAACTTGGAGTAAAAGTTTTATAAGCACACTTCCCTAGGGGCCATTAATTCCACCCACATAGCCTTTGTAAAGTGTGAGACTAAAACAATTAAGGGCATATAAATCCTTCCACTGCAGTTATCGTCACATAGCTTTCTCCAGGGCTGGAAGGAACCCAGCACTGCACTAGGCTTCACAGGAGACAGGATAAGATTGGAACCTGTTCAGCAGAAATTACTCTTGATGACACCAGCCCTTCTGCCAGAGTAATTCCTGCTGCAAAGAAAGCTTCTGAATTAATGGTCTAATCAACGAAGTTAGTGTTTCGTCTTGGCAAAGGATTAATTAAGGGAAAAGAAACTAATATTTATTTCATTTCCTATTTGACAGGCCTTTTATTATTACGATTGCATTTAATATTCTCTATCAACCTCTGGGGTAGATATGGCTATGGGCATTTTACTGTAAAGGAAGTTCTTTTAGATAAATCACTTTGCCTGGGAGTTCATAGCTAGTGAGCTGCCTACGTGGGAGTCAAACTGGGTTCCCTGTGTCTAGTGTCTGGGGTCTTCATCTTTGTCCTTCACTATGTATACAACAAGTCTGATTCTCTTCCAGAATGATAATTGGAAACACGAACATACTTTCAGCTAACTAAATTGAAGGATTCCTCTCAAAAATCAGTCTGGTAGGCAGGCTGCTGTTCAAGAGGCTTTATCTCACTGTGACCAAATTGCTTGAGAGGACAACTCAAAATAGAAGAGATTTATTTAGCTCATAGTTCATAAGTTTCAGTCCATCATGGTGGAGAGTGCGGAGGAGCTACTTACATCATGACAGACAGGAAGCAGAGGGGGGAAGAGTCTGGCAAGAAGACACTTTCATTGAGAGCTGTCCCCAATAACCTACTTCCTCTAGATAAGCCCTACCTTTTAAAGGTTCCACAGCCCCCCAAAACATAACCAACCAGTTGAAGACCAAGCATTCAATGCATGAGCCTGAGGGCGGGAGTATTTCATTGTATTGTGTAACCATCATACTTAGAAATTTCACTCAAAAGCAGTATGAGTTAAGGTACTTTTGTAGAAACAGAAAATCCACTCACATGGACAGACAAAAAGGGTATATTGTCTTATGTAACAAGTTATCTTGAGGTAAAGGTGTTTTTATTTTTTCCCCCCCGCCCCTCCGGAGGATCCAATTTCATTAAGTACCCAGGTCCTTCCTATTTTGCTGCTCTGCCACACTCTGTGCTGGCTTATGGGTATCTTAGGTTGTGGCTTCAAGAGCTTGAAGAATGCCCCCCCCCGCTCCATATTTTTGTTTTAAGAGCAAGACAAACTTAAGACCTTCACAATAGACATTCCCTCATGGCTCATTGTCCATAATGTGCCCTAGACTTCTTCCTAAACCAAAAATTGCCACCAGGGATGGCTTATCCAAGGTTTACCCCCTTGGGCTGGGGAGGGTAATCCCTGAAAGTAGAGCCAGACTTTGTGGCAGGGAGAAGCAACCTAAATTACTGCAGCACAACTTTTGAGAATTTTTAAAAAGACTTTTCAATGTTTTATTTTATTTTTAGTGGATACATAATTGTACAAGTTAATGGGGTACAATGTGATGTTTTCATACTTGTATACATTGCATAATGACAAATAAAGTAGTTAGCAATCCATCTCCTTAAACATTTATCATTTCTTTGTGGTGTAGCATTCAAAATCCTCTCTTCTAGCTATTTTGAAATCTATGTAACATTATTGTTAATTATAGACACTGTGCTGTGTAATGGAATACCAGAAGTTATTCCTCCTACATAACTTTAACTTTGTACCCAAACATTTTAGGATTTCTTTTTTGTAGTTAATTATGTATACATTCTGAGGCTCTTGAGTGGTATGAAAGACTACTGCGCCTTTTTCTAGTAAGTCTTAGTTTTATATAACCACAGTCTACAAACGGGCTCACCATGTTTTTCAATGTGGTCTGACATATTATATTTGCATCACATTTATGTTACAAGTTTCTACATATTTTTCTTTACCAAAATGTTCAGTGAACTCTTTATTAATCCTTCCTGAATTATTTTTTTCCAGAAGTGTAGAGAAAGTAAGATTTTATGGAACATGAAAATGGACCCAATTAAACTTGTGGAGATAGCTCAGTCAGAAAGGCCTTCAAGTGTGAGGACTTGAATTGGCTCTCCAGAGCCCACATTAACAAAAAGGCCAGGTTTGGTGGTATGCACTTGTAATCTCAGCACTGGGGGGGCAGTGACAAGCAAATGCCTGGGGAGCCAGTCCAGCCTAAATTAGGCAAGTTCCAGGTCAATTAGATACCCTCAAAAAAGGTGGATGGAATTCCTTAGAACACCCAAAGTGGTTCTCTGGCACAACAATGCATATAGCCTTGTACACATACACCTGCACATAAACGCCTTCCCACACACAAACGAAAATAAAAATAGGTCAATTATACCTGTCTAGCGAGTCCACATATTGTTTTGCTCTTTAAAGGCACTTTCTTATTGGGGAATATCTAAAAAAAAAAAAGGCTAAAGATATGGGGTAGTTGTTAAGGTACTTTCCTGCAAAGTCTAACAACCCAGGTTTGATACCCCAGTACCCATGTAAAGCCAGATAGACAAAGTGAAGCATGCATCTGGAATTCATTTTCAGCAGCTGGAGGCCCTGGCATGCCCTTTCTTTCTTTCTTTCTTTCTTTCTTTCTTTCTTTCTTCCTTCCTTCCTTCCTTCCTTCCTTCTTTCTTTCTTTCCTTCTTTCCTTCTTTCTCTCTCTCTCTCTTTCTCTCCCTCTCTTTCCTTGAAAATAAATGAATAATTAGCAAAAAGAAGAAGCTTAGTTTTCTATCACAAATAAGTAACATGATTGTCTTTCTTTCAATAAGTCATTTACCTCTCACACAAGTAAAAACACAAAACAATCAGAGTAGAGGAGTAGCTATCAATTGCCAAAATAATTAGTTCAACTAAACAATATGTTGATCAGAGGTGGGGTTGATCTTTTCATTGAGCTAGGCTTATTAATTGAATTAAAACCACCAGTTCAGCTTAACAACAAATGTTTTTCAAAGCCTATGGTTTACTGCCCGAGTGAATAAGCATGATGTACTATAGATAATGCTACACAACTGATGAAGAAGAGGAGTAAGTAACAAGATAGAAGAGGCAAATGCAATGAGCTATCACATGAGCTATACTGAAGGTTCATGATACATTCTACGTTGATTATTACTTTGAGAGCTGGTTCTGAACTGGGTTTTACTGTGTCATATGTATTAATTCATTTAGTTCTCAAAATACAAGATATATTTTTAGTCCTATTTTATAGATGGAAAGACAGAAGCATCCATGAGTCTCATAGGAATGTAGGAAGGGTGGCCTGGGTTAATGGAGGGGTGATCTTAAAGGGAAGCTATATAGAAAAGATAACCATCTAGTGAGGGTGAGGGGGAAAGGTCTTAGTAAAACTAACTTTTCTGTGGGAACCTGATACCTGAAAGCATACCTGGGGCCTTAGAATATTTTGCATGGATAACATCCTATAATTAGCACACTGGAAGGGTGTGGTGAAGACAAAAAGAACCTGCCATCATTGTCTGGGCCCAGGCTTTCACTTAGGCCACATGCCTTATGTAAAAGCTCACATAACATAAATTGCAGAGGAAGTGGTGACATGAATACAGCTCTTACTGCTAGCCTGACAACCAGCTCCAGTGTGATGGTGACAGACACAATGATCAATCAAAACCTATGAAAGCAGAAATCCAGAGGTTACAAAGAACTCAACACTAAATCAGACTGCCAATAGGGCTATCATGGCTTGTGGAACATTGTGAAAGAGGGGGTGGAAATATTGTAAGAGCCACAGAGCAAGTAGGAATACCCTGAAGCACAGTCCCCACTTCTACCCCACAGGGACTGACTGAGGCCTTTATGACCCCACAATGAATACCATGACCCACTGTGGAGGGCCTTCAGGGTAACAAGAGTTGGAGCAAGGGGATAAAAGTATATAGATATAGATATAGATATATAAATCCTCTCATAACAGATCACACACTTAAATGTAAAATATAACACTGAAACATTAGGACAATATCAGGGGAGAAAATCTTTGAGACCTAAGGCTCAGCGAAGATTTTACATCAAAAAGCATAACCCACAGAAGAAGAAAATGAGCAAAGTAGGCCTTATCAACCTTGAATACCTTTATCTTATGGAAGAAGATCTTGTCAAGAGGAAGGAGGGACAAGCTGGGAGACAGTGTCTGTAAACCACACACGTTACAAAGAACTTTCATCTAGAATACATTTGAGCTTTTAGAAACTTAGAAGTCAACAATATATAACTCAAAAAATTTAACCAGAAAATTTCAAAGATACATAATTGGGCATTTCACTAAAGAGGGCATTCATATTACAATCAGCACATGAAAAGGTATTTATTCCATGCTGTTGGCCATTAGTTCAATGCAAATTAAAGTGAGGGAGAGGTATCACTATGTACTGATCAACATGTCTATAATAAAGACCAGTGATAGCACCAAATGCTGATGAGGAGGCCTGCACTGGATTAAGCTCACACGTTGCTGGTGAGAATGTGCTATGGGATAGCCACTATGAAGAAAATAGGACAATTTGAAAAACTAAATGGTGTGCCCATCATACACCATAGTAATTGCTTTGTAGGATGTTTTATCCCATAAAAATGAAAACGATATTCACACAAACAATCAAACATGAATGCTCATCTCAGCTTTCTTCATAAGACAAAACCTGGAAGCAATTCAAATGTGCTTCAAGGTGTGACTAGTTTATCCATCTGTGGTACATCAGAACATAGAATATTACTCAGCAGTGAAAGGAGAAAAACTATTGATAAAGATGACTTGCATGATCTCTAGGGAATCATGCTAAGTAAAAATAAAAGCCAGTGGAAAAACACATTATATGATCACATTCATATAACCATCTTGAAATGAGAAAAATTAAAGAGATGAAGAACAAATGAGTGATTGTCAGAAATTTGTAAGGGGAGATGGAAGGAAGTGGGGGTACTATGAAAGGGTAACATGAGAAATTCTTATGATGGAAAAGTTTTGCAGTTTCAGTGTGATAGTGGTTACATGAACCAATGCAAATGCTAACAGTGCACAGAGATAAATGTACTCTGCAGTGCATGTAAGTTAAGGTTAGTGGATTATATCCATGTCAGTTTCCTGGTTGTGATTTTGTGAAGTTATAATTGAAAATAAAAAGTTAAAAATATGAGGAAGAAAGACGGGTGTCCCAGAGAAGGGAAATACAATTTGAAAGTGTTTGAGTCTGGGAAGCTGGAGAAGTCTAGTCGAATGTTTCTACAAAGGTTCCAGATTGTAAGAATAGATGTTGGGATGAAAATGTGGGGTTGTTCACATAGTAGTAGTAAAGGAAGTCGTTGTGAGCTTTCTCGGGGAGAATAGAGCTATACTACTACAAATGACAGTATAGACACATATAATTGATCCATCATGATATGTGAGACAATGTGAGATCTCTTTAGACATAGTTCTCATTTATCTTTATAACAATCCTATGACATACCTGCCATTATTATATACATTTTATAGGAGAGGGAAGAAAGCCTAGATACATTGATTAAATATGATTGGTAATGTGAGGATATAGTCTATGTGACTCCAGAGTTTATTTTGCTTATAGCACTAGAGAACAGCCCAGGGTAAAAGCATAGCAATATGATTATTGCAAGTCTTGATAGAAAAAGGGAAGTGCATGAAAGTGATAGAGAAGTGCTGGGATAAAATACCTGACAAGAATCAGTTAAAGGGAGGAAGATTTTATTTCAGCTTACAGTTTTATCATGGAGAGCAAGGCAGAGCAGCAGGAGACTGGGGTAGCTGTTCACATTCACTCTACAGTGAGGAAGCAGAGAGCAGTGAATGTTGATGCTCAGGTAGCACTCTCCTTTTTATACAGTCCAGATCTCTAGCCCATAGAATGATGCTGACCACAGTTAATGTGATTATTCCCATTTCAATTAACCTAATCAAGGTAGTTCCTTACAGGGATGCCCAGAGGACAGACAACCTAATCTATATCGTCCCTCACAGGTGATTCTAAGTCCTGTCAAGTTTACAATTAATATGAACCATCACAAGAAGTTCCCCGGTTAGATGCAGTTTCTGTATTGTGAGCTTTAATGAAGTTTGATTCTCATCTTATAATTTGGCTTTTGTATGTTTCCATCTAACTTGTTTTCAAGGAAATGCATCAGTTCTGGATATGCAAGGTTGTTGAATGGGGAAAGGGAGAATTATTTCCTACATGTGTGCTACCCTGAGGGCTGGTGTGTTAGGTTGGCTGAAGTTCCATTCATGGAGTCAGGAGACAAGGGAGGGAAATGAGACAGTTTGGGGCTTGAAAGTGGGAGGCATGTGGTAGGTATTGGAGGAACCAGGAGGGGCAATGACTGGAGCAAAGAAAAGGTCAGCTTTGAGGAAGTCAAGCTGTGAGCAGATGATATGCGATAATTCTTCAGCTGACTGTACGGCTGTGGAGAGCCTGCAGTGAATTACCTTTCCATGAGGCCTGGGACAGTAAGTCCTCCATCTCCCAAGGACCAGAGCTAGGACACAGTTGGCCTAGTTGCCTGACAGTCTTGGAATTCTTACTTTTTCTTTTCACTACCTTAGATAATTGGAAGAAATTGACCAAACTGATCATGTGTCTATGTTCAGATGAGTATAACATAAAAGCTTAACTGGATTTCCTACTTCAGAAAATAGCCTTATTTTTTATCCGTAAGTGCTTTGATGTCTCCAGTTGATTTGTATAATGATTGTTGTAAATGTAGCTAAAAAACAATTTCCTAAAATGTTGTAGAAAGTATCAAATGAATAACTTGTATAACTGTATTCATAATTAATGTTGACACACAGAAATCCTAACTTGAATCTTTCTTAGTGTGTTTTTGGGTACTTCAATCACTGTCATTGTTATAATTTATTGATTCATCAGTTTTTGTTAGTAACATTGATCAGAAAGAATACTCCTGGAATAGATGGCTGGTTATCCATACAAAGCATATATTAGAATGAGTGTTCTAGTCTGTTTGGGCTGGTTATGACAAAATGTCATAGATTTGGTGACTTATAAACCAAGAACACATTTATCACATTCTGGGGGCTGGAAGTTTGAGGACAGCATGCCCTCATGGTCAGACTCTCATGTCAGCCTTGTTCCAGGTGGTTGACTATAGACTTGCCCCTGCATTCTCACATGGCACCAATTCCATTAATGAGGGATCCACACACATGTGGCTTAGTTAGTTTTCATTTTCTCCTCTACTGCCATTACTATCACATTAAGGGTTAAGATTTCAGCACTTGAATTGAAAAGTGGGCAAAGAAACCAACACTCAGACCATTTGGTGAGTATCTGTACCTAAAATCATATCATGCCAGTTCTTAAAGCCTAGAAAGGTCATTAAATTCCTACCTCCCAGTGAGCGCGCACATGCGCGCATGCGCGCGCACACACACACACACCAGCATGAATACTTTATTTATTTATTTATTTATAATTTTTTATTTATTCATTTGAGAGCGACAGACTCATAGAGAGAAAGAGACAGAGAGAGAGAATGGGCGTGCCAGGGCCTCCAGCCACTGCAAATGAACTCCAGACGCATGCGCCCCCTTGTGCATCTGGCTAACGTGGGTCCTGGGGAATCGAGCCTTGAACCAGGGTCCTTAGGCTTCACAGGCAAGCGCTTAACCACTAAGCCATCTCTCCAGCCCTATTTTTTTTAACTTGAATACTTTAATTTGGGATATTTTGAATATAAAAAATGACAGTAAAAGCTTACAACTCATTAACTAAATTTTTTTAAGTCTATGGGTTCCTAGTGACAAGCAACTCAAGATGACAATCCTATTATTTGTTAAAAGTAATAGACAACGACTATTTTGAAATTTATGATAAATTAAGCAAAGATTAGGTGTTGCAGTTACCCCTTCATTGCTATACAAAATATCCAACCAGACACAGATTATGGGAGGAAGGGTTTTTTTTTTTAGGTTTACAAAATCCAGGGGAAACTCCATCAATGGTAGAAGAAGCTCTTTACTTCCATAGATCAAAGCAGAGAGAACAACTGCAGCAAGCAAACACCAATACCAAGAAACAAACCAACAGAGCCCCAAAATGCTCTGAACACATCTAGTAGGACTAGACTCAGATCCACCCCCAAACACACCTTGGGGCTGGACTCCAAGATTTGTCCCCAGAGACATACCCCTTTTAGCAGCATTATTCCTGCTAGGGGATAAAGTTATAAGTTTAATTTTAATAATACACCTGAGTCTGTGTGGCCACACATTTAAGCTATCACATTCAAACCACCATATTATCTGTGGATGCTACAATAACTTGGAAACTGACGACATTCTCATGCTCTCCAAGGATCACCCCTCAGATGTCTTATGTTATTACTAAGGGGACATGTTCCTGTTAAGTGGAAAGATCTGGAGAGCACCATCTTAACCAGCTTAGCATTACCAAGAATGGAACAACC
Organism: Dipus sagitta; assembly: GCA_036346955.1. Lineage (NCBI taxonomy): Eukaryota > Metazoa > Chordata > Mammalia > Rodentia > Dipodidae > Dipus > Dipus sagitta. The sequence goes on from CM070781.1 coordinate 67,594,468, forward strand.
TGACATCTGTCTTTTGATATATTCTAGTAAGAAGAGAAGAACATCACCCACATAGTGCTCTTGACAAAAATGTTAAACCAGCATTTAATCATAAGGCAAAAATCAGCTAAATTCAGAGTGCCAGGCATTGTGAGAGACAGGTGGATGGTGTCTTTATGAAATTTACAGTCATGGAACACAAATAAAAGACAATGACGTGTTCCATCTGTAGAAAGTTCAAAAAAGGGACACAACATTCACATCTACTATGTGGTCCTTTACTGGATCATTTTTTTTAACCAATTTCTTCTGTTTTTTTTTTTAAATATATATTTATTTATTTATTTGACAGAGAAAAGTATAGAGAGAAAGAATGGGTGTGCCAGGGCCTCCAGCAACTGCAAATGAACTCCAGACACATGTGCCCCCTTCTGCATCTGGCTAATGTGGGTTCTGGGGAACCAAACCTGGGTCCTTTGGCTTTCTAGGCAAATGCCTTAGCTGCTAAGCCATCCTGCCATCCCCCTTTACTGGACTTTATTTTTGTTGTTTATTTTTATTTATTTATTTGAGAGCGACAGACAGAGAGAAAGAGGCAGAGAGAGAGAGAGAGAGAGTGAGAGAGAGAGAGAGAGAGAGAGAGAGAGAATGAGCATGCCAGGGCTTCCAGCCACTGCAAATGAACTCCAGACGCATACGCCCCCTTGTCCATCTGGCTAACGTGGGTCCTGGGGAATCAAGCCTAGAACCAGGGTCCTTAGGCTTCACAGGCAAGCGCTTAACCACTAAGCAATCTCTCCAGCCCATGGATCTTTGATTCTCTTCCCTAGCCCCACTGTGGCAAAGACAGTAAGAGAATGTTTACAGACAATAGTATAATGTAAACATAGACTGTATATATAATCTTAATTTAACTGAATTTCTCAGCTGGAACAGTATCCTATAGTTGTGTATAGGAATGCCTTTTTTCTTAGGAGCTTCATGCTGAACTAGTCAGAGGTGCTATGTCATGGTCTCTACAGGGAACTACCAAATAATTACATTTTCAGTGGATTTGCAATCTGATATGATTGGCTTAGGTCTTTAATTTATTGATAGTTTAGACAATTTTTTTTCTTAAAATTTCAGCATTTCATTTAAAAATCCCTTTGTGACATTCTAAATTTTATCTCCCATTTTTTTTTAATCTTCTTCCTTGGTTTCTTTTCATCTTCATATCTTTTTATAGTGCCAAGCAAATGCCTGGATTTGTGTTAATCTTCTGTGTCCTTCACAATCCTTGGGACACAGCTGCAGGTGTAGGTCAGCACATGAGCCATGTAATCCAATCTTTAACTTTTTATTAGACCCTTATGACAATTTTTGCAATAGGCTTTTAGCTCTTTTTCTTGCTTCTAACTAGCTGTTGTCTGAAAATGAATCTAGCTCATTAGCTTTCCAGAGATTAGTCATTTAGAAAAATCGAGGGCTTTTATATTATCCATTTCTAACTCCTTTTGTTAACTAATTCTTTGATTAATAAATCATTTATATGAATATTTTTACATACTTGTATGATTATTTGACTCATTCATTTTCCATAAAATGCTTGGCCTTTGAGTGTTAGCTAGAATCACCTGTATCTTATACTGCCCTCCTCAGTGACCTTCATCATGATCCAGGAGGCTGGCAGGACTGGGGTCACTCTTTTCATCATGGGGAGATGCAGACTGGGGAGGAGCCTGTGTTTCAGGTGTCATGGAAAAGTGATAGGGTCTGAGCCTCCTGCTTCTTTGATTGAACATTTTTCTCTTTTATATAGTTCTAGGTAATGTCTGAAATGATACTCTTTGCCATTATTGTAGTAACATTCCATCACTCACAAGCATTGATGGAGAAACTGTGATATGTTCAGCCCAAGACAGACAAACAGACAGTGGCCTCAATGTGCTTTACTGTATGACAAAAGAATGAGATGCTAGATATTACAGATTTTATAGAAGTTAGACATATTAGATATCAGAGATTAGCTATACTAGAAAAAGAAGGGTGAGCTGTTGCTTAGAAGCACCTCTCCTCTTCAAAATCTTATGCTTTAAAATTTTCTAGAATATTCTAGAGAGGCTATATTATTTCTTTGAATAAATTTATAACTTACCATTAGAAATCTCAGTAAACATGCATCCCTGATATTTCCTTTAGTTCTATTTATTTTTCTAATAAGTTATATATTTCTTCCTAAAATACCTTGATAGTTTAGATGAATGCTTTGTACTTGGCACACAGACATTTAATGCTACCCTTAAGAAGCATGGCATCAAGTTAAAATGCACAATCCTAATGTTTTTCTACTTAAAATAGTCCAAGTGGATAAATGATAATTGCCAAGTTGAATGGCTATAGAGTAACCATGGAAATATGTCTCTAGGTGGGTCTATGAGGCTATTTCCAGAAAGGTTTAACAAAGGTGGGAATATCCACCTTGCTGAATGTGGCTGGTGTCCTGCACGGAAGGATTGAATAAAGAAGAGAAAGTGAAGTAACCACCAGCATTCATCTCCCTCTGCTTTTTGCCTGGATGCAGCTTTAAACTCTTGCCATCATGCCTTCTCCACCATGGTGGACTGTACCCTCAAACCGCGAGTCAACTTCCCTAAGCTGCTTTGGTCAGGTATTTTGTCACAGCAACAAGAAAAGTGACTAAGACATGGGTATAGATGGTGCTCTCGTTCCTGAATGCTGGCTAGATAGAGCAGCTCACTCCTGGAATACAGAAGTCTGCCAGTCAAGAAGCAAATTGGAAGGCAATTAGCACACTGAATAATGGGGTGCCGGCAGTGCTCTGTGTATGCTGGTGGTTTATCCTGCTGGGAGCAGGTTGCTTCACAGGGTAGAGCCACTGCACAGTAAGCCTTGGCTGCTCTCCCCACATGCTGCTTTCTAATGGCAGCTTCTCTGGGTGTGGATGTCGCTCAACTCCCCCATGGCCAACAGAGCTGTGAGGAACCTCCTGGAGTTGGTCTTCACTGGCCTCCATGAGGATCCCTCTGGGACCACGAGCTCCAAGCCCCTGTACTACCTTCCAGAATCTGACCTTTCTTATCAGGTTTCACTAGATACAGCCCTAAATCTTTCTAAGATTAAAATGGGCTAACTCCACCATGCATGACCCGTATACCTCAACAAGGAGGGGCCAAGGGGAGTGGGTAGGTCACGGATGAGCCTAATAATGGTACCAAACTGACTGTATTTGCTGAATACAAAACTAACTAATAAAGAAAAAAAATTTCTTAATGTCAAGACCTCTTATTCTGATTTCATGTTTAGTTACACGTAGTTTTCCTTATGTGTGGAAAGGCTACGCTCATCGGATTGTTTTATACCTGAAGTGAAAATATTTCTCTCCAAGTCTCCATGGGAGCATTGCTTCCATATACAGTTTTGTTTATCTACCACTTACACATAACGGCTGCCCATTTATGGCTACTGAGAGGTTTGATTGCTTTTGATATTCAGAGAAAAGTCATCCCAGCTGGTGCGAGATGTACAGAATGGCTGCTTTTGTCTGTTCCGTGGCCATTTTGTTGTAATGAGTGGCATAACAGTAGCCAGTCAACAGCATGTTCATCTGAAATGGTTCCTTGTGCAAACAAGAACCATGACTCTAAGAGCTGTGTACATCAACTGGCAAGCTAATAAGATGATCTACTCTTTATTGCAAAGCCTGTGCTCTCATCTCAAAACATGTCTCCTCTTCTTTGCAACAGTCACTGAATAATGATTCTGTTATCATAATCCTATTAAAATGTATTCAGTTTATAGCACACTTTGATCATAGTATTTATCCTTCTAAGTACCTAGGGAGAAGAATGATAAGACACAAATCTATTCACACTTTTAGGAAAAAATAATAGTTGTAGAAATTGAGCTGGCAGTAAAGTTTGGGACTGAATAGCGTATAATATCCACAGAAGGAAAGAATAACCACTAATTCATAAGTCAGTCTTGTTTCTGTTTAGGCTTACATGGGAAAGATAGTACTTTTTCATTTTTTTTAATTTGAGAGAGAGAGAGGGAGGGAGAATTGGCATGCCACGGCTTCAGTCACTGAAACTGAACTCCAGACACTTGAGCTACCTAGTGGGTATGTACAAGCTTGCGCTTGTCTCACCTTTGTGCATCTGGCTAACATGGGATCTGGAGAGTGAAACATGGGTCCTTAGGCTTTGCAGGCAAGTGCCTAGTAACTGCTAAGCCATCTCGCCAGCCCACACTGATGACACATGTCCAAATGGGAAAATACTGGCTAATCTGAATTTTCTGAGCATTGAAATAACTACCAATACTCATCTGTGGAATTTGAATATAGTATCCCTAACTGGCAGTAATGACTTTAGAAGTAATGACTTAAAAATAAATAATTGAGTTGATAGGATATGTTTAAGCAGAGCCATAACTAATGAATCAACTCTTCTAGAAACATTAGCTGCCTCCTGGTTTGCAGTTGGTATAGATATTTTTTCTTCTTACTATTTTTCAGAAAGGTCATTAAAATTCTTCATGACTTCTGAAATCTTTGCTTTCTGTGAGGTGATTCACTATCCTTTCTTCCTGTGTTTTCTCCCTTGCTTCCTTACTCCTTTCCTCCTCCCTTCCCAGTAGTAGTAACATTTAGTTCACTATTCCTGAAATGATCATCCTGTATTGATCTAACTTAATTTCTGTACAGGTTGCATGAAAGATTTTTCTATTTCTATGGAATTTCTTTTACATTTTTTGTGTTTCAAAACAAAGTACATCTTCATGCATTTTAGTATGCACTTACTGCAGTATTAATCTTTTCACTTAATTTTATACCAAAGGTCAGACTATTGAGAATTAGTGGTTTATTTCAGATGTGTGCTATCCATATCAATGAGAAAGTGATCTACTTTTGCTCTCAAAAATTTGGGAAGTTATTTATAAGTTAGTATAAACCCACTGTTTCATATTATTGTCTTTTTAATTGCAAATATATGCAAAATAATTTTACTCTTACAGGAAATCTATACAGTGCCCATTTTTGTTTTGTAAACCTGGAGAATTGCTTCTTTTATAGGTAAACTGACATACTTTCCCCCTTTAGGCACTGTCATTTGATTTGACAGACATTTATAGAGATTCCTAGAATGTGTTATTTTCTATTCTTTCTACCCTTGAGGACTTGGTGACTAAATTAAACACAAAGGAAGTTGTAATAACTTGTCATTTTATTTAAGGGTGTTTTAGGATCTGCATTGACTAAAGAGCAGACATATCTTTCATGGAAATTTAGGACAAAAAAATTCCAAACTGAAATTCATCATTTTGAAATAAAATTTTAATGTAACAAAGTTATGTTTCCTTTTTCTGGGTCAATTCTAAAATTCTATAATTTAAGCATTTCTTATAGAAATTTGTGAAGAGTTTTCCGTTTGTGACTTAATCATCCACTTGTCTGTGGTGATTAACATGTAAGTTGTTAATGTGCTGGGAGAAAAATAACACTTACTGCTCCTTTTATTAGAAAGTGTACTTTGGATGGCTACTGAGGCTCAAATCTAGATCAGATTCATGGTTTTTGGAGGGGACTAATGCAAGGTAGTTTTAGTACACTGGTTTGAAGTGGAAACCTTGATTTAATTTAATGTACATTCAAATTATAAACACCATGCAGGTTTCTTTTATTTGTTACATTTCAAGGCTAGTGAGGCCAGGCTTCTGAGCTTCAGATCTCAGCAAAGCCAGTTGGTAGGAAGTTGATTGTTGAGGATGGAGCAAAGACTCTGGGGATGTAGCTCAGTGGAAGAGCACTTGCTGAGTATGTGTGGGGCTCTGGGTTCAATCCCCAGCACTGTAGAAAACAAGAGTGCAAATGAAATGAGCAAAGTGAGTGTGGTCTGGGATCTGAGGAGGAGATTAAGTGACACAGGAAAAATTCCTCTTCTCCAAACATACCTGTTCTTTCTTCAGATTCCTGGGGATCAAATGCTTGGATTCTTCTACTCAAGCCCTTCAGTTATTTAGCTGTAACTACCCTGTGGCCCTGGATTCAAAACTGAGCTCACCTACTCCTCAGCTCATTCTACTCTTACCAGCAATCTACTCTTACTTTAGGAGTCAATTTTCCTTTTATTTCCTCATGTTGCACTCATCCCTCCTCCGCAAGGCATCTTCTTGAATGTGCTTGATATATGCACACTGATACTTGATTATTTATCAAATATATCATAACTGTGTTTTGATATAGCTCTCATTTTTTTCTTGCCCTTTTCCTTTGATACATTGAAAATATCTATCCATGTGTGTAAATGAGCCCATTGGTTCTATGTTGCAGAGTTGTGTTAGCATAGCCCTACTATGCATCACTCACCATTCTCTCCTGCCCATCCATGGTCTCCTATCCCACCATTTCTCCATACCCAGGTTCTTGCCAAACTGACATCTTTACATTCCTCTGACATAGCCAAAACTCTTTACTATTGCTGTTTGGCCTTTGCAGTGGTTTGACTATAAAATGCACCCCATAGACTTATGTGCATTTTAATTCCCCAGTTGGTGATACTGTTTGGGATGGCTATAGAGCCATTAGGAAGTGGAATCTTGCTGAAGGAAATATGTCACTGGCGCAGGCCTGGAGGTGTTATAGCCCAGCCCTGCTTGCTGTTCTCTACTTCCTCCTGTTAATGTGATGATGTGACACCAGTTGTCTGCTCCTGCCATGCTTTCCCCTCATGATAAAACTAATTAAAACTGTAAGCTGAAATAAATACTTTCTTTCCCTATGCTGAACTCTGGTTGGGCATTTGCCCTAAAATGAGAAAGTAACTGACACAGCCTCCTCACTTACCACGTAAATAGCACTTGTTATTACACAACTTTGATATTTTGCCCTAAATGCAAACAAATTCAAAATGCCTTTTCTGATCTTCCCTCCAAAATATAGTTATCCCTCTTCCCTATGCTCATTGTGCATTTTGCTTTCTTTAGTGAAACCAACATCAAACCTTATTTTAATGCACAACCACATAATAAGCTCCTAAGGGCTTGCCTCATGTCTACTCCACTTCTGAATGGCTGATTCCCCAGGGAATCGTTTAATGACTAGAACATAGTAGATACATACTCAATAAAGATATGATGCTTACTGAATGAACATATGTATGAATGAAATGAAGACCTGACCACTGAATCCAAGAAGTTCCCAATGTGCCCAATGACACAACCAGTAAGTGATAGCATTCCCATCTCACTGAGGCACAAACTAAGATCAGAAAGATAAAGTCATTATTAAAGTCACACATGTAACTTACAAAAATGGAATTTAGATACATTTATTGTACTTCATGAGGTGATATTTTAAATTTAGAAGGTGTACTATTCTCTGATAGAGACAGAGAAAGATACACACAGAGAAAGAGGACTAAAGCCCTCATGTTTTCATAAGTGGTCATCTACCAGCTGTTAATAGTTTAAGCAATCTGCTTAGTTATGACTGTAGTATTCATAATTTGTTCAGCATTTGTCATGTGCTTGGCATAACCCTAGGAGCTCTATTTCATTGAGTCTTCACAATAGCCTGCAACCTAAATATAATCTATAGTCTTGAATTGACAAGTAATCTGAGCTAAAGATGGTAAGCATTTCACTAAAGATGAGGCAATTAGTCAGTGAAGGGTCAGAATCTCCAAACCTAAGCTTTTATCTTTTAAGATTGCCTCCATTCACTTGATCACTGGGTACTCTGGAGATGTTGGGTACTTGAGCTAGGCAATGGCAAGCAGTTGCCAACCTCAGCTCCTTCTTACAGGGATTCCCTGGCATAGCTGTATTATCTGACACTGAGCATGTTTCCTGGTTTCCACAAAATTTTCTTCAAAATAACCAATATGCATGAAAAGAATTTTAATAATCTTCTGATGAAGAGGATGCTGATCTCTAACTGTGTGAGTGAAAAGAGAACATGCATAATGTAAATGGCCTGCCAGGAGCCCCAAGAAACTGCCATTATGATTACAATTATATTTGGAGATTGCAAATATTGACAAAATGAGATTAAATTTCCCTGTTCCCCTTTTCTGTCAGCAATAAGGACACTGAAAATGTGGTTAAAATTAATGACTTGATTTACATTTATTTTGTTAATCCCTTTTTCCATATAAAACTGAATATGTTCTCAATTTATGGAATAAAACATTGGTGATAACACTAGAAAATATAGAAGCTTAAATTTATAATAATTTTTGCATATTCAAAAGTAAATGCAATGCTTTGGTCTCTTGGGTATTGAAGAAAAGTACCTTCTTCCTGTGTAAGTAGAATATGTTAGGAGACAAAAGAAGAAAAGAAAAGAAAAAGTATTTGTTGTTGTGCAGGAAAAGGCTTGTTTAGGAAGTAACTTATGCTCTTGGTTACTCTTGGTTAAGTCTTTAAACAAAGTAAAACAGAGCTGAGGAGATGACTCAGTGGGCAAAACTCTTGCTGTGCAAACATGAAGACCTGAGTTTAATACCCAGTACATCCATAAAATGTTGGGATGTGGTGGCATATGCCTGTAATCCAAGCACTGAGGAGGCAGAGATAGGGAACACTTGGGAGTCACTGGCTAGCTAGTGTAGCTGAATTGGTGAGCTCTAGGTTCAGCAAGAGGCCCTGTCTCTGAAATACAGTGGAGCGTGATTGAGAAAGATCTCCTGTATTGAACTCTGGCCTCCACACACATGTTCACATCTATACATGCACATGTGTACCTATATATGAATCCAAATACAAACACACATAAAAGCATCCAACATCACACACACACACACACACACACACACACACACTCACAATCTTCCCCAGCAGCATTTTATATAACTATACCAGGTGCAAGCTTTCTTAGATGGGCTCAGCAGTAAATCCACATCATCTTGATACTTTCACCTACCTACTACTTAGTCAAGAAGCACCTATTTAAAGTCTACAAGACACCAAACAATTTTCTATAAACTCCTTGGGCTTTATTGCTTTTATTGTTTGTCTTCAGATGTTTAAGGAAGCACTAAAATGAGAAATGGCTCTCTTGATCACTTGGGTTCATATGCGAATGAAGGTGGGATCAATTTGTATTGAGTGCCTTCTAGGTCCCAGTACTGTGCTGAACACTTTACACACATTATCTAATTCAATTCTCCCAACAACCCAGAGATGTAGGTATAATTGCTCTTAATTTATCAATGACAGGCACAGAAAAGTAGGAATTGGCTCACCTTTAATTGAATGGAACCAGACCAGATCCCAGGCCCAATGAGCCTTGCCACCAAAGCTTACTGAGCATGCTGAGGGAAAGTTGTTTCCCTGCCTGTTGTTTTTGTTATGATTTTTCCCTTTCCTAAGGTAGAAGGAGTTAGTGTGCCACTGAAGCTTTTCTCTAACGGTGTTTGTTTGAATGAATATGTAAATCCCATCCTTTCTGTCTGGCCCACTTGAAGAGAGTTGGACATCTGTAAAGAAGTGTTCCCAGAGTCAGAGTTAACTATTAGTTTACTGAAGTTAATGGCATTGAAAAGCTATCAACTTGAGAGACAATTGTACTTTAATTCTTGAACAGCTAATTTTTTAAAAATTTTTTAAATTTATTTTTACTAATTTGTTCGAGAGTGACAGACAGAGAGAGATAGAGGCAGATAAAGAGAGAGAATGGGTGCGCCAGGGCCTCCAGCCACTGCAAATGAACTCCAGATGCGTGCACCCCCTTGTGCATCTGGCTAATGTGGGTCCTGGGGAATCAAGCCTAGAACCAGGGTCCTTAGGCTTCACAAGCAAGTGCTTAACTGCTAAGCCATCTCTCCAGCCCTTGAACAGCTAATTTTTAAAATTAGCAAGCAAAACTTCTAAGAAAGTGCATGTAAGTGGGCAGTGGGCACACATACATACATGTGTGTGATGATTTCAGAACATGGGAGTGGCACACATGGGTGATTTTGTCTGACTTGTGAATTTATTTGCAGGTGAACATTTTATGAAGATGCTTAGAATGTATACTTCATCATTTAAAACAATAATCAAACAAACAAGCAAGCTCCCCACTCTTCTGACGAGAGTGAAGAAAAGGGTGGTTATAGCGAAGGTCTCTAATGGACACCCACCTCTGGAACAAGGGCTGTGAGGAAAGCAGCCCTCCCAGCCCTGAAGCTCCCAAGAACATTTTTTTTTTTTTTACTGTACTTAACAGTCACACATGCAAGTGTTGATGGAAATGTGGTATTCTCGCAATCAGATGTGTTTTTCCTCTCTCTGCCTTTGACTTCAAGCTTCAGCAATATCAGGCTATTTATAGCTTTTTGAGCAGCAGAGTGGAGAGGTGGGAAATGGAGGCTGTGGAAGACCTGGCTCCTGACTTGACCTGAGACCTGAAACTGATTCACTCTAGGATATGAGCAGACTGATCTCTCTGGAGATTCACATTTTTCATCAGTAAAATGGGGGCAACTCTGTTGTGAAGATTAAATGAAATAGTGCACAATGGTGCCTGGAACACAGACTCTCAGAACCCCATTATACTTGCAGGCTTACATGCTTTTGCATCCATCTTCTCTGCCTCTTCTCCTGCTTGGTCTTCTTTTGAGAAAACACCTTCTTATGTTTTCAAAGAATGTCAGTTCCTCCTGTCCAACTCAGACACAACTTTGTCCTCTTTGGTTCCCCTTCCACAACTTTTGTTTAATTCTTCTGTGGGTTTAGTCAGCCAGTGCTGCTGGTTGTGTGCAGGTCGAGTTTCTCCAAGCAGCCTGAGATCACCCAGAGCGCACCTCTCTGACTCCTTGTTGTGTCTCCAGCACCTGGCTTCATGCCTGGCAGGCACAGTGCTCCATGGGTGGTTTTTCAACTGGATTTCCAGCAGGCATATCCTGGACTGCACTTGTAAAAAGGTCCCAGTACTGTGGTTCTGAGAATAGGGAAGTTTAACTCATCAACATCTTTCTTTCCACTACTGCATCTAGTTGACTGTTCTATCATACCAAAAGAAACACCCAATATGAAATTGTGATTGAAGGGATTTTCTGGTGACATTGTACACAATGGAGTTTACAAGGAAATGACTTGCATAAGAAAATGACCAGGTCTGTTAAGATCACAGAACAGGCAGAGCATATTGATGCAACTTTCTTTGCTCATCACAGTCTGTCTATGTTGCCCTTCCTGCAGAGCCTCAGTGTTTTCATGTTGTAGGCTGAGCTGAGGCCTTCACTGGGAGATTTATGTAACTGCCATTGTTGTTATTAACATTTAAGTAATAGGGCTAGAGAGATGGCTTAGCAGTTAAGGTGCTTGCCTGCAAAACCTAAGGACTCATATTCGACTCTCCAGGTCCCACATAGGCCAGGTGTTGCAAGTATGCAATGTCACACATGCACACTAGTTGGCACATGTGTCTAGAATTTGATTACAATGCTTGAGACCCTGGGGTGCCAATTTATTCTCTCTCTCTCACACACACACATACACATTAGAAAAAAGAGAGCAGTCTGTTGGGCTTGCCTGAAATAAAGAAAAAAAAAGCTTTAAGTAATAAATATACAGTATCTCTCAAACTGGTTTGGGACTATTTTCATGGGCTACATGTGTACTCTGAGAATCTTAAAGGTGAGGGCTTTGATATTTTGATGTTAGTCTGAAAGTTAATCTAAGCACCTGTGGGTCTATCCTCCCCACACTGGGACTGGGAGCCACTCCTGCTCATGCCAGTGACCCCACTTGTCTATTCAGAGGAGAAGAGCAAATAACATCACCTTCCACAGTGGACTGGAGTTGTTCAGACCAGAAGAACCTGCAACTGAACATCCCTATCCCCAGAGGTGAGCCTGTTTCAGCAAAAGCCCATAAATTTGTCACATTAAAGTAATGCTATTAATTTTATTTTATTGGTTTTGTAGCTATATTTGAATTTAATTTAAAAATTTGTTCTGGCTTAATAGTTTCTTAAAAGAATAATAAGAGGAAGGGCTTAGTTTTACATAAATGCATATTTAAATAAGATTACAATTTTTAATGTAAGGCAACATTGCATCTTGCTTTTCCCCCTCAATTACTTGAAACCATATCATGTAATTAGTCCATTCTGAGAAAGGTTGCCATGGATCTTATTTATGATGCTGATTTTTCTGGAAGGTTCTCTCAGTGACCAAGAGCTCCTTACATGGTGCAGACAGAGGCTTGGTGAGCAAACGATAGCCCTTAGTTTTGTCTACTCTGCTACAAATCTGTGCGATAGTAAGCAAGGTGCTAATTTACCTGGCATGGATAGGGCTTGGATTTAAGCATCTCTTCAGCTGCTTCCATCTCTAAAAGTTGAGGCTATAAACCCCGGAGATTTCTGACAATTGTTTGCTGTTTGGCCATACAGTGTCACCTAGTATGACCCATAAATTGGATTTTTTTCCCTACTTCTTAGACTTTGGCAACAACAATGCCATGTCTGAGTTCATTCAATCAGTTTTTTTGAAACATGAACTCACCTTTCTCCTTGGAAGTTGTGAAGCCCATTTTTCCTTCTTGAAAGAGAGAAGAAAAAAGGAAAGCCCTTAATCTAGACCTTTTGACATATAAAACTAATTTATTCCTTCAGAAAGAACATTAATATACCTGACTAAGGTTACTGGACAGAAGGCTTAAGAATGTTACCTGCCCTTCCCTGACTCTGATCCTGTGGTCATCTGTTCCCATAATGGATGTGAAAGCTACCCAACAGTGTGTCAGAACCGTAGCTGATCTGTGGCCTTCAAAGTCCTTGCATTAGGCCACGAACTGTGGTACCTCAGGACAGTCCCAGGACTGCTGAATGAGTGACTTCATTAGAACAAACGTAATGTGGTCCTCGGCTGTGAGCTGTGTATGTATGTGTTCCTTGATGTGTGGATGGGCAGTGCTATGGCATATATGTGGGAGGGTCAGAAGACAACTTTGGGTGTTGGTCCTCACCTTCCTCCTCCTTTGAGGTAGGATCTGGCATTGTTCACTTCTGCACCTCTGCATTTACCATATTACTTTGTCCACAAGCTTCCGGGAAATTCTATCTCCACTTCCAATTTGCTGTAGGTGTGCATGCTAAGATTGCAAAAGCCTGTCACATCTTCCAGTTTTTACATGGAGTCTGTTGGTCCTAACTCAGGTCCTCACACTTGCAGAGTGTCTTATCCACCAAACTGTCTCCCTAGCCTGTGAGCTTCTTTAGTTTCTGTGGATAGAACTTGCAGACATACAAGGAAATCAAGAAAGAATAGTTTCCCAGTGGAGCAGAGACTACCCGTCTCTGAAATGGTCAACTAGCCTCAACTGGAGCCTAAGTCAGCCTCAAAAACTGCCAACAATATGGCCCATTTAAGAAAATTCCTCTCTAATGTGTGATTAAGTCAAGTTACTGTGTGTTGGGTAGCAGATTGGAAAAGGAGAATATAATCTTATAATAAATTTTTGGTTGATGGGCTGTAGATGAAGTCAGGTTTGATATGAAGCAAAAAACCAACAACAACAAAGAGAAAAACATGCCATGAAGACAAATGTTTATGGTTGCCATTTGGCTTAAAGAACCCTAAGGCTCCCATCTGTATTATGAAATATTGTCTCAGAACAAAAATATTTAGTGGTGCTTCTGTAAATTAAAGTCTAGTTTCTCCTTAGGCTTATGATTTGGAGTCAAGTCTCTGACTGAAGTGAGATAATTGAAAGGAAAACAGAGGCAGGACTATGATCGATATGACCCTTAGCCTTGACATACTGAAAAGCCCCAGTCATTTTTCTTCTACTTGGTGTAGATGGCAGATTTATCATCAGGACAGTAGCCATGTTCAATGGGAGGGAAAGGAAGAGAAGTTACATATAAACCTTATGACAGCATTTGTCACAGACAAGTATGTACATGTTCTTACCGGGACATTCTATTTAAAGAATTGTCTTTTGTCCTTCGTGTGGCTTTATGTTCATTTAATAAGCAACATTGGGATCAAAGATAGCTCTGCCCTTCCAACACTAACAACAGGAAATGATATTCTTGCCATCTCAGCACAATGGGCTGAGACAGTAATTATACCATCAGTACCTGTTAGAAGCCAGCAGGGAGAACAGAGGGGCTGGGTGGTGAAAGTACGTAGTGATAGAAGACTACATCTCTAATTAACCACTGCTTACTCAATGATCTCTGAGTATATAATTTTACAAACTCCATGGAGCCTAAGGTAGTGAATAGGATGAACAATGTCATAATCAGAATTAGGGCGACAAACATTTCTTCTTATATATTGAAAACTTAAGAGGCAGAGGTAAAGAACAGATTCAATCATTGGACAGAGCAAGTATGTTGGAAACAATAGAAAGTCAAGTGACAGTTCCAGACAATTTGTTTCAGCTCTGTTCCTGGCTGCTGAGAGTAATCTGATTATTTATTTCTCTTTTCTACCCTGAAAAAAAAGAAAAAAAATTTTTTTTTCCGTTTTGTAACAAATTGATGCCAATTAATTTTTCTGAGTGAAGAGTGTTGGAAACAGACCCCATGTTCTTTGCATGTATGAGGTATCCATCCAGGCTGTTTATGGAAATAGGATATTGTATTTTCTCAGATTCTTTGGTTTATAAATAATTTGTTTTTATTTCATATTTATCAGTGACATAGGTTTAATTTCACGCAAGACTTCTTGTTTCTAAATGGTTCTAAGAAGCCTTTCTTGACTAAATTCTGAGCTCCTCTGCACTCTCAGCCCAGTGAAAGAGGCTCAGGGAAGTAGGTGAGAAAGCCGCAGTGGGTCAGGGAGCTCTATGTGTGACTGTGAGTAGAAGTCTTAGATTTCAAAATTTCCCTGGCTTCTAACTGCTCAAGAACAAAATTCTCTGTTCCCAACTTTGCATTTCCCTTCCTCCTGATCTATTTCTGTGGTTCAGGTAAAAAGACAATTTGGCAATAGAGCTAACCAAAGCTAAGTGGTCAGGTCTCCTGGTTCCCTACACCCTGGAGGAGAGTCAGTGTGTGTATTCCATGCCTTAAAAATAGCAGCTCCACGGGGCTGGAGAGATGGCTTAGTGGTTAAGCGCTTGCCTGCGAAGCCTGAGGACCCTGGTTTGAGGCTCGATTCCCCAGGACCCACGTAAGCCAGATGCACAAGGGGGCACATGCATCTGGAGTTCAGTTGCAGTGGCTGGAGGCCCTGACGTGCCCATTCTCCCATTCTCTCTCTCTCTCTCTCTCCCTCTTTCTCTGTCTGTCTGTCACTCTCAAATAAATAAATAAAAATAAAATTAAAAAAAAAAGCAGATCTTATGGAGAAGGCTCAGCTCCATACAATGCCTTTATCTTTTCCCATCCCTGGAGCCTCTGCTTGAAAGCTGATCATGTTCTACTCCTGGATGGAGTGTTTACTGGGCCAGTGGGCTCATAGACATTCTCTAAATCTCAGTGGTTTCACAGAATACACACCATGTTTTGCCTACTGTCTATGCTGCACTTGCAAAGGGGGTGAAGGTTGAGAAGGGGTCCACTTCCTGTGTTTTTTCAGGGATGGAGGCTTCCTGTCATGTGTGGCTGTCATCCTTTACACCTCTTCTCCCCAAACTAGTACATGAATGGTATAAATAGCAAGAACATGGAGAAGTAGACTGGTGAGTTTAGAGGCAAGTCTTGGAAGTGGGATATGTAATTTCTGCCCAATTTACATGGACACATCTTGTTTTGGGGGCTCCATCTAACTGCAAGGGGAGATGAAAATATAGCTGTGCACCCCAGAAGGATACACACTGTTGTGAACAGGCATCAGTTTCTCTGATGGAACTTATGGAGATAGTGGAATCTCACAGCTGCCTTATTCATCTTAATAAGGGGGACTAGGAGCAATTGGATGTCATGGTGACAGACACATACAGTCCCTGGTCTGATGAGCACAGTGAGGCTCTGTCTTGTTTAGGTCTTCAGAATCAGTATTTCTGCAACTCAAGCTTCTTTCATGTTATCACCAGATAGAGATCCTACAAGAGAATACCTTTCAAAATGTACATGGGCACTTGATTTAGAAGGCTTTTTTCACTTTCTTCAACACTATCTCCTTTTAAAGATTCTGTGGGAGACAAGTCATTTAAGCATCTATTATATCTTCAGCTCTGCTTAAGTGAAGATTATACTGGGTTTACAACCAGCCCTGGAGAAATGATCAGCAGAAATGTGAGGCTCAGGTGATTTGAGGTAGTGTGAGGAAAATAATAGAAGCTTCATAATTCCAAAGATATTTAGCTAACAGTAAGAGATGGTCTGTTGCTTATTACTTAAGCTTGTCCTCACACCCATCTACAAAAGCTTTTCTGTTGTCTTTACCCCCTTCCCTAGCTTCAGTTGAGGGTGCACACCTGAACCTGAACCTTTGTGCCCCTCAACTGAAGTACTCATGAATGTCAGTAATGTCCCCCATCACTTTATCTTTTAGTCTTTTCAAACCCACAGATTTTGGAACCTCTCTTCTTTGTTTTGTCCATGTTTTACTATCTCTACTGCTGACGATGTTTCAAAGGGAAGCTGGGCAACCATTGTTATGACCTTGTGCAGAGCATCCATGTATCAGGAGAAGGATGCACTTCCTGCTCCTGGACCACATACCTAGGTCCCTTCCCATTGCATGCTCTGGATTCTGAGATTTTCTGCTTAATCCTATGTGACCATGTCTTCTACTTCATGCATTTATTTACTTCATTTAACAAACAAAACTTTTAATCCTTTTTTATGTGCAAAGGATACTGTATACTAAGAGCTTTGGGATATAATGAAGTGATTAAAAATTTTAAGAACTAGTGCTGGAGAGATGGCTTAGCAGTTAAGCGCTTGCTGTGAAGCCTAAGGACCCCAATTTGAGGCTCAATTCTCCAGGACCCATGTTAGCCAGATACACAAGAGGGTGCACGCATCTGGAGTTCGTTTACAGAGGCTGGAAGCTCTGGGGCACCCATTCTCTCTCTCTCTCTCTCTCTCTCTCTCTCTCTCTCTCTGCCTCCTTCTCTGTTGCTCTCAAATAAATAAATAAACAAAAAAATTAAAACAAAATTTTAAGAACTAAATTGGTAAAGACTCATGGCAAATATTCATTCAACAGATAGATGTCAAATGTTTAGAATGTGACAGGTGACATGCTAGGCCTAGAGACACAAAACTGAACAGGACAAACTGCTTTCAGAGAGTGTAGCCTGTCATGGAAGATATGTACCAAACATGGGCAGTACTACCAGCTAATTAAAATAAACAAGAAAACAGAATAATTTACTGTGTCCATAAAGGACCCTGAATCAGATGCATTGTGTGTTACTCACAAACATTCTTTTACTTAATGTTTATCTTAATTTCTGGGATGTGCATTGTCTGCCAGCCTCATGCACACACTCACATTGTTTCTTAGTCCTGAATTTAAGCGATCCTTCCATATCCTTGTGGCAACACTATCCCTGGCATTGCTTCTTCTGCTGTGCCTTCTTGAACACAGAGTCTGTGTTTCATTTTAGCTACTGAGGTAGGTTCATAGCTCTTGATAAAATGACCAGGGTCAGCCTTTCTTCTTACTAACCCCTTGGGCACATGTCTGTGGAGCAGAGTTTAGGGCTGAGGTAGAAAGATGCTTTGCAGAAAGATGCCTTGCAGAAAGTGCCTGGAATGTCAGAAGCTAGAGGGTTTGCAGCCCATCCTTCCCATCAGAGTAGACCACAGCTCCCTAAACCAGGCCTTGCTGATCTCAGGTTCAGGTGGAGCCAAGGGCTAGCCATGGGTGTCCAATCTTGTTAGTCCTGGGTGTGCTCCTGCATCTTGCTGTGGTAGAGGGCTGGCCATCCTGATAGGATAGTCCCTAGCTCTAGATTTAACACTCAAGCTCTGAACCTTCCCATTGCATCCATTGTTTCTTTACCACATCTCTGGCTAGGACTCTGAGATATACCCAGCTGTTGGCCCAGGAGCTGAGAAAAACCGGGATTGCTGAACATGTAGCCACATTCTGTACACAAGCATGAATGCCACACCAAAGGAAAGGCATATTTCTTCCAGCTTCTTTGGATATGCATGTTCTCTTGGATGGTTGAATGGGCATTTCTAGGGAGAAGGATGGGATAGTTATCCAGATAGTGACTATGTCTTGCTGATTATAACAACAAACTGTCTAGGGTGGATAACTAGAAAAAGAGGTTGCCTTTCTTGTGTTAGAAGGAGTTCAAGGCAGGCAGTTGGGTTGATGGAGTGCCCAAGACTCCCTCTGCAGTGTCCTTATCTGGCTTCCATACACACATCCCTGGATTCTGCTCTCTCTCCAGACATCATGCTTGCTTTTTAAAATTATTATTAATTCGTTTTGTACTCA
The DNA here is from genome assembly GCA_036346955.1 of Dipus sagitta. Classification (NCBI taxonomy): domain Eukaryota; kingdom Metazoa; phylum Chordata; class Mammalia; order Rodentia; family Dipodidae; genus Dipus; species Dipus sagitta. Next base: position 67,612,797 of record CM070781.1, read on the forward strand.
GTGAATACTGTCAAATTGGTACTATTGTTAGCCTCCTCCATGTCCTACCCCATCCCCCTGGCCCCTCCTTGTTGAGGTATATGGGTCATGCACGGAATTCTACACAGCAGTAAGAAAAAATGACACAATGAAATTTGAAGAAAAATGGTTGAATCTGGAACAGATCATTCTCAGTGAACTTACCCAATTACAGAAAGATAATCGCCGCATAGTCTCACTCATCTACAGCACCTAACCTGAATCACGCTTGCTTTCAAGAAAGACAATGAGCAAAGCTCAATGCAAATATCTAGTGAGCATCTCTCATTTACCCGGCTTCAGAAGCCTCCTCTAGTATACTATCACTCCTGCCTCCTCAGCCACAGTGCATCCCAAGAACAACGTACCAGCCATTGTCCCAAGGGAGTCTAAGAACTAGACCACTTTAATCTGGGCATATTTCCAACAGGAGCAAATTAGAGGCTCTGTTAGAAAGAAGGAGAAAATTACTGTCTACATACATTCAACAATTCAAAACTCTTTGTGTAAGACTGGTCTAGTGAAAGGAGGTTGGTGTGCCCACTTTTCTAATGTTTTGTCTGAGCTCAAGTTGGCTGCTATGCCATTTTAAAGCTGGCCTTCTAAATTAAGCCGTGGTCTCTTTTGGGTTGAAATTATTTTATGTATTTTTTTTTAGCTAAAAATGATAAAAATCCTTCTGACATGAGTGATAGCATTTAAAGCCCAGCCTCTTATTGGTTACCAATATGCTTCTGGGGGCAACTGCCATTTTTCAGAGAAGAGGGACACACTGCCTTTCCATCCTTTGTATTCCCTGTCAGGAGTTAGGACTAACAGTCTAACAGTGCTAACAGTCTGCATTTTTTAGGAAAAAGGCCCTTGGCAGGCACCTCTCACTCTCCACAAACATGTCTTCTAGTTGTGCACTCATATTATGTCTTAGTCACTTCAGTCTGTTTTAACTAACTGCCATAGGCCGAGCACCTTAGAACCACAGACTTTTGTTTGTCCCAGTGCTGGAGGCTGGAAATCCAGGATCATGGTGCCAGCATGGCCGTGTCCTGGTAAGGATCCTCTTCTGGGTTGCAGACTACCAACTCTGTACTTCCATGGCGAAAAGAAAATGTGGAGCTCTCCAAGGTGTACACCAACCCCATTCACGACAGCTGTATCCTCCTGACCTAATGCCTTTCAAAATCCTGTCACATTGGGGGTTAGGCTTGCAACATATGAATTTGTCAGTTCATGACAGATTGTACCCAGAACTAGTAATGAAGAAAATGTTGGACCATCAAACTTTCCTACTTGGAGGCACTGTTTCATGTAAGATTGATGACAGGGGAACGTGGGCTTCTTAGTTAGTGTGTGGGGGATTATGTTCGTGTGTGTAAATGTAAGTATGAGGCCTCAGTGTAAGTGAGGATGGCCTCAGGTATCATCCTTCTGCACACAATCCATCCTCCTTAAGACAAGAGTCCCTCATTGGCCTGGAGCTACCAGTTCATCTAGGCTTGCTGGTCATTGAACCTCAGGATCCTTCTGTATGCTTCCTTAGCACTGGGATGACAGGTGTGCAGCCACTATACATGGAATTTACATGTGAGTTTTATGGATCAAACTTACATCTTCATGTGTGCAAGGCAAGCACCTTCATGACTGAGCCTCTCCACAGCCTTCACAGGTGTCTGGTTTTTTAAAATAATTTTGTTTATTTATTTGCAAGGAGAGAGAGAGAGAGAGAGAATGAGAATGAGTGTGCCAGGGCCTTCTGCCACTGCAAACAAACTCCAGACACATGTGCTGCTTTGTACATCTGGCTTTATGTGGGTCCTGGAGTATTGAACCCAGGGCATCAGGCTTTGCAAGCAAGTTCCCTAACCACTGCACAATCTCTCCCACCCCAAGTGTATGTTTTTAGAACAGAAAATATGTTCCTCATCAGGCTTTTAGAAATATATGACTTTCTTCCCAGTTTTGTTTATTTTTGCCTTGGCTGCTAGGAAGCTCAGACATAAGTGAGTGGCCACAAGAATAATGTTTACTTCAGATTCTTAGTAAAATTATGTTATATTTTCTCTAAAAAGTTTCTGATATATTTTTCTTAGCTTCACTTTAAATATTCTTTGTTCTATATGGATTTAAAAAAATAATTTTATTTATTTATTGCAAGTAGAGAAGGGGGGAATACGGAATGAGAATGAACACACTAGGGCCTCTAGCCACTGCAAATGAATTCTAGATTCATACCCCACTGTGTGCATCTGGCTTTACATGGGTACAAGGGAATTGAAACCAGGTCATTAGGCTTTATAGGCAAGCTCCTTAACCGCTGGGCCATCTCCCCAACAGAGGGTTTTTATTATAAGCTTTATTTAAAATATAGATGGAATAGAAGTGACAAATAAAGCAAGTGAAAATAAAGCAAACAAATCCAGATTGTTTATTAATGTCTCATTCTACCAAAGCCATTTCCTTTGGTGGGAGTAATTTGGGGTGTCAGATTTGTCTTAAAGTCTTTGGGTGGCAGAATGGCACTCTCAACTTGGAGGTAAATAAATCAGCTACATTCTTCCATGTGTTCATCTTCTACATTCTAAGTAGAGTTAAGATCTTGAGTGGGATTGGCATGAATGGATAATTACCACTGCAATGAATGGTGTTGATGTTTACTATGACAATGGCTCTGCTTCGTCTGAACTTTCACAGGGAGACAGCGTTTACCTCAGTCAGTCACTGAACTTTGAAAATAGATAAACTTGAAATTCCCCTTCTTTCAAAATTGCAACTTAAATTTTTTTATTTATTTGCAAGCAGAGATAGACAGAGAGAAGAGAGACAGACACACACACAGAGAATGTGTGCACTGGGGTTTCCAGCCACTGCAAACAAAGTATAGATGCATGCACCACTTTGTGCATCTGGCTTTATGTGGGTACTGGGGAATCAAACCAAGGTCATTAGGCTTTGTAGGTAAGCACCTTAACTACTGAGCCATCTCTCCACCCCCAAATAGCAACTTTTAAATAGCAGTAGTAAGCACTTAATGTTCAGGGCAATGCCACAGCTGTTAGTAGACAATATAACGGTAAAACAAAAACATGAGGTGGGTCACCCTTGTATTTTGTTAATTTTTTCCCTCTCATCCACTGCATATTTCACTTTAGATTCCCAGTGACTCAAGTCAGTGGCCACTGAATCTGGATATTGGGATCTTTCCTGGGTCTCCACCTTTTAGAGAGCTCTTCTCTGATCCTGCTCAGGTTATTCACATTTCCCACCTGCAATGACAGACCCTCCTGAAATTCTCATTAGCAAATTCTCAGGACCCCGGATGCTCCTGTCCAATTAGCTTCTGGCTTGCTGCCTTCCAAGGAGTGGATATGGTAGGTGTTTAAGAGTTTATTTGCATGGGCTGGGGTATCCATATACTACTTGGGTTTGAGGCCTCTCATCCCTTGGATAAGTCCTTGGGTGGAAACAGAAGGGACAGGTGGGCTGTGTTCTACAAGACCAACAGTTTCTTTTCTTTTGGCTTCCTGTTAAGGCACAGGGTTTGACACCAACTAGATACAGAACAGATGTTCAAACCATGTTCGTCAAATGGGTGAGATGAACAGCCATCTCAGCAAGCATTTCTGCAGAGAAGATTGTACAGAAAGAAAATAATAATAATAAGAGCTGCTACTACTTATATACAGATAATATGATAAATGCTTTAACTCATGTACACATGATGTACCCATAATATTTACTTTATTCTTATCTTTTCCAATAATGAAAATGAAGAAACTAAAGCATAAAACAGGCAAGGCATTCCTTAAGTGAGGGCTGCATATAATGACTTTTTCCTAACATGGCCGTATGGAGAGAGGGAAAGAGGAGTAACTTCATAATGGGTAGGCCTGAGCAGTCCCCTCTTAGGCAGGTGATCAAAATCAGAGTCAGCAGTAGTCAGTCCTGTTGAAGGAATAATCTGTGATGCGACAGTCATCCTTCCAAAACACTAGACTGACTGTGAGAAAAACATCAAACAAACCCTAATTGAGGAACATTCTACAAAGCCCTGATCTGCACCCCTCAAAATTTTGAAAGTCATGAAAAATGTCCAAGAAGAGTCCTAAAATATAGTCAAGATGGACCTAAGAAGGTATGATAGCTAAATATAGTGTGGCGTCTGGGAGCCTACATCAGGGAAAGGATATGATGTAAAAACTAGGACAATTTGACTAAGATGTGGATAAAAATATATCATATCAGTTTACCAAGTGCAGCAAACAGCATACTAATGTAAGTTGCTAACAACAGGAGAACTGGGTTCAGGGTCTATAAAAATTCCCTGTGCTATTGTTGTAGTATTATTTCTGTAAACCTAAAATGAGTCTAAAAAATGGAAGTTTAAAACTAGAAAAGCAAGCTCATAGAGCTGGTAATGGCATATCCAAGACCCTTCAGGGTGTCAATGGAAAATATGACATCATTTTATTGTTTAAAAATTATTTGTATTAATGTGTGTGTGTATGTGTGTGTGTGTGTGTGTGTGTGTGTGTGTGTGCATGGTCATGGGTATATATGTGCCACAGCACACATAAGGAAGTCAGAGGACAAGCTCAAGGTGTCTGTACTCTTTTATCTTCTCTGAGGCAGGGTCTCTTGGTGCTGCAGAGGAATGCCAGTGTAGCTGGTCCAGGAGCTTTGGATTCTCCTGACCCAGCCTTCCATTGGTATAGATGCACTGGGATCACAGACATATGCATGACTTTGCATCAGGGTTAGTATGGGTGCTCAGGAACCAAACTCAGATTGGCAGTCTTTGCAAACAAGTGCCTTTTAACTGCAGAACCATCTCCCCTACCCAGATATGACAGCATTTCTAATTCCAAGGTTCAGATTTGTTTAGGTTTGTCTAACTCAAGATCTGATTCATCACAACACTGGCCCATGGCCACTTGTGGTAGAAGCGCTGACACAGGGGCAGCAGGTCTGCAGGCAGTGACGGATGGTCAGTGGGGATGCTCACTGTGCTTAGAGCTGGGTGAGGCTGAGGCTGTAAGCAGAGAAGCCTCCTCAAGAACCTAAGCTAAGAGCAGAGATGGCCCTTTCTCAGACTTCTTCTGTTTAAGCTATAATACCCCCACAATCCATGAGTCTTTCTCTGACCCTCCCAGTAAAAGTTAACTGTGGCAGTGTAAAATATGGGGTGGAAGAACAAGGTCTTTGCCATAGTGGGTTGGAATCTTATCCTTGCCAGTCTTGGGCATGTGAGCAATTGGGAAAGTGCTCAGTGGTGATCTGAGTGCATAGTTTAGAAATGATGATCAATCCAGAATATGATGATCAAATCCTTCATTCATCATGGAAACAAATATAAGCATGTTTCTGGAAAGATCACCTCTACTAGGTCCATTGAATGTCTAGGGTGCTTCAGGGGTCACAGATATTCTACCTCTGAGAGCATCAATAGGGACAGAAATGTTTTCCTCCTAGGTGTGATGACTGAAAGCTCCAGGGGAGCACATCATACATGCTAATGAAAAGTTAGTTCTCTTTGTTTCCTTCCTCTCCCTGTCTATGAGTCCCAGCACATTTCTCGTGCCATTATTAAGCATTACTTTCAATTTCTCATACTGGTTATGGACATGACTGCATTCCTGCATGAACAGAAACTCTTTGAAGGAGCGGACAGTGTTTAATTTATCTTTGTATTTCCAGTGCCTGCATCAGAACAAATTAGGTGCTGAATAATTTGTCAATTCAACTGAACTGAATTAAGCTGAATTGTAGAGGTTGGAAGTTGTGAAAATCACACTTCTGGGGAATTAGAAGTGGGTAAGAGCACAACCTGTGGCCTCTGAGAACATCCTCAGCTTTCCATCGACTTAGAAGAGAAACATGCTCACATTTGTTTTCATTGTTAGCAAAGGATTTGATCATAATGTTCTAGTTCAACACTTCCAAACCAATCACACTCAGCTCACGACTGCCTCTCTGATGTGTCCATCTTCAGCTCAGGCCAATCCTGCTTGCAGAGCCAAACACAAGACAATCCAAACCTAGTGACCAACACAGGTGGTTGATGTCCCTTAGCTGGTAGCTTGGGGGCAAGTCAGTTTGGCCCCTAGCTGCATTGGACACCGGTGCTATGATTGGCTACAGTGTGGCATGGAAGAGAGGATACAGAAGTGAGAAAAATGGATGCAGGTGGACATATATCTATCCATTTTATAATATGAAATCCCATACCATTAACAAGCATATTTTGAATATCATTGTTGGTAGAACATCATAATCAAGTGGACCTGATATTATCCAAGCCATGGCTGAATCTAGTACAGCTTCTTTATTAATCAAGTGAGTGGAAAAAATTAACACCACTCAGAGGGACTCATAGGCTATGGAAAGGAAACAGACTTTGGTGTTCCAGCTTTACTGACGAGCTGGGAAACCTCAGCCAGGTATCTCATCTTTCTGCCTCCATTAGGCCTCTGTGTATTGTATTGACTCTTATTTGCAGTGAACATTCATGAAATGCATATCAACGCTCTTAGTGTAGCCCCTGGTACAAAATAAGAACTCGAGAAACTAGTTGTTTTTAATCTTGGTAGTACTTATTCTTTTAGCTGTAAAGCAATCTGTTTGTGTTTCAAGACTGAACCTCCCAGTGGTATGTTATTCTCAGGGTGAACATCAATTTCACACAACTTGGGCTTATTAAGGTTCTAGAAATGGAAAGACAGATTGTTGCTGAGTGCAGAAGGCAAGATGCATTGAGTCATGTGAGTAGAGAAGAGGGTAAGAATTAGAGAATTTTATCAAATCTATTATCAGTAATTACAAAATGTAGCCTGAACTATTATCAAAACTTTAAAGGAATGTCAGATTATTGATAGCATGCTTATTAACTCTGTGGGGATGACACTTAATTAACAACCATTAGGGGTGCCTCTGGGCTTTCTACAAGATGTGTACTGAAGCTTTTGCTGCAATGCAGACATATAATAAATGATTTCCTTTAATCTGGGAGTTTTGTAACCCCAGTGCTTACTTATGTGATAAACGGTTATCATTGATCTCTCATAAGTTATTACTGCTGTCTATTTCAAAAGAGACCTTAGTCACTTTTATTATAGTGCCTTTGAAAAGCTGTAGAGGAAAATATCTAAAATCACTGCTTCCTGGTTAGCATCTTGATAAACCTGTAATGCTACTAAATTTTTTTATTTCATTTTTGCTGAATAAAGCAGTTTAGAGAGATGATTCTGTTTTATTTTCAGGCAAAGGCACATGTAAAAATTCAAGGGAAAATGAGGTAGATTTTAGGGCTGAAAATTAGTACTGACTGAGAATAGAATTGATTGTCAATATGCTTTTATGTAAGAGCCCAAAGAATAGATGAAAACCCAGAGAAGAAGAATTAATTTCAGACTGGCATTGCCATTTCACCTAGAGGAGGAAAGAATATTCTCGTCTCTCTAATAATGGAATGCAGGTTGGAAAAACATTTTCCCCTCTCTTGTTATCTGATAATATGTAAGAAGAGTTCACAAATATTGTCTAGTAATATCTGTTGGAATTCCTTTCTTGTCTCATCTGCAAAGGCCACATTGTCTGTGGTGATATCATATTTGTTGCTGGACTTACTTCCCAGACTTGCCATGTCCTGACTGGACCTCGGTGAAAGAAGCCACTCATTGCCCGTCACTCTCATCTTCCAGGTCATACACATGTCAGTCCATCCTGCTGCAGCCAGCCTAGTCTTCTCCAGCCAGGATCTACCATACACATAGCTAGAGGCCCTAGCATGCTCATTGTCTCTGTATGTCTCTCTCTTCTTCTTTTTTTTAATTTTTTTGTTTGTTTTTATTTAGTTATTTGACAGCTACAGACAGAGAGAGTAAGAGAGAGAGAGAGAGAGAGAATGGGAGAATGGGCACGCCAGGGCCTCCAGCCACTGCAAACGAACTCCAGATGCATGCGCTCCCTTGTGCATCTGGCTAACGTGGGTCCTGGGGAACCGAGCCTCGAACAGGGGTCCTTAGGCTTCACAGGCAAGCGCTTAACCGCTAAGCCATCTCTACAGCCCTGTCTCTCTCTTCTTGCAAATAAATAAAAAGAATTAAAAATAAAAGAAAATACCTATTCTCCCTACAATCTCTTAAAAATAAATTTCTTCCCAAACACAGTATAGCCTGACTATGGCACTATTCTTGCATATCCCTGGATATTCTATCTTAACAAGGTAGCTTGTTTCCTAAACACACATCTGGACCTTTTTGCCTGTGACTTTGCTATCCTATTTCTATAGCCTACTGTATTCTTTCTTTGTCATCCTCAAATTCTATCTACTGCTGAAAATAACCTCAGATACAAGCTTACCATGTGGTCAGCAATGACAGCCCACTTTTTATTTTAATTAAAAAATTAGTATAATAATGCTGGCGAGATTGTTCAGTGGTTAAAGCTCTTATCGTATAAGTTTGTATATCTACATTCAGAACCCCAGAATCTATGTAAAAAGCCAAACACTGAAGTGGGGCATCTGTAATTCCAGTTTACCTATGTTGAGAAGGGAAGCAAAAACAGAGAATCTACTGGACACTCACAGGCCACTTTCCTTGTGAATGCAGACATAAATAATGAGAGACCCTGCATGAAACAAAGTGGAAGGCAAGGACCAATATCTGAGGCTGTCCTCTGACCATCACATGTGTGGCCTGGATATATGGAACATGTTCTCCTCCACATACAAACACCCAAATGAAAATAAATCACTAAAATAACATTATTTATTATTTGAGAAGTATAGGAGAAAAGAATCAAAAGCCTCGGATGTACTTATTAACATTTCAGTTTTGCAGCTGTTCTACCTTAATCCTAGGTACAGGGAAAGACCAAATTTTTCTGTGTGACAGAAGGGGAACATATGAAGTTGACAAAAGAAAATCTCAGAGAAGGAGAAGGAAAATGAAAGGTACTACATTACTGAGAGGAGTGTGGATAAAAGCAAAGTCCCATAATAAAGAAGTGTTTCACCATATAAAAACATTTAACTTTTTTCATCTTGGGACAATTACAGATGCACATGCAATTTTAATCAGCAATTCCAAAACCCACATAGCTTTCTCCCAGTATTCCCAATGACAGCTCAGGATATTTCATAACCGACTGACAGGATATAATCCCACCACCAGTCATGATATAGGACAGTTCCATCACAGAACATCTAGACTTGTGCTTCCATAGCCAATTACCTCCTCTAGGAATCAATAATCTGTTCTCCAGATTGTACGATAAGCAGAGCAGGAATTTTTCAGTTTTTTTTGTTGGGAAGCTGTGTGATGTAAGCTCTTCATCACTGTTCCTAATGCCGTCTTCAAGGCGGTTCCAGATGCTTGCCATTGCCTTTACAAGACAGATTGACAGAGACAGTATATGATGGAATGCACGTTCTTGGAAATTGAGAGACGTTAAAGGAAGAACTTTGACCTTCAAAGACCACAGGGTTAGTGAAACTTTGAGCTCAATCTTGCTAAGTTTTGTGCCTCTCCTTACTCAGCTCCTATTCATCCCCTCACAGACAAATGCCATTCTCCCAGGGCTCCAGCAATTTTCCTCCAGCTCTGTAATCGCACTGCCAGTCTCTGAGCTCCTCACATGCCTTGTTTAGCTTCTCTGGCCCTATGTTCTCTCTTCATTAAGGTGTTTTCTTTGGATCCAGTGGTGCTGACTGTTATTGCTGGTAAGATCCCAACTGATATAGGCGAGAAAGGCTGAAATTAAACATAAACATTATTTAGCATTGTATATGGTCAGTAACAATAAACAGGGTTTCTGGGTTCTCACTGGTCTACATGAGATTGCTTCATTTCTTCAGAATAACTTCCTTTTATTTCCTATACCTTACATCAAACCCATTTCTAACTCCCCAAGGTGCAAAGAGGGCCCAGGTGACTTTGCATTAGATGCATTAGATACTTGACAGAGTGACTGTGAGTACATCCTGGCCACATCCATTGCTAGCTATATACTCAGCTTTCTCATCTGAAATGGGGATAAGATGTTGATGTGACAATAAAATAATACACATTGAACAAGCACCTCATTTGGCACAGAGCTTGGGACATGTGGATCCTTGGGTGTGGATTTAATCTACCAGTATTTATAGCATATCTACTACAAGCTATGAAGTACCGGTGTCAGATATAAAGGTTGAGGTAAATCAATCTTTAAGAAATACTCACTTTATGAAGTTGGAGAGATGTCTTGGTGGTTAACGCCATTTGCTGTGCAAGCCTGCCAATTAGAGTTCAGATTCTCCAGCACCCATCCACATAAGACTGATGCAAGGTGGCATATGGGTCTATAATCCTACCACCTCTATGGCAATGGGAATCAGAGTCATGAGAATCCCAAAGCTCATGAACCAGTCTGTCCTTCCCAGCGATAAACAAGAGAGATCCTATGTCAAACAAAGTGGAAGACAAGGACTCACACCCTGAGGTTGTCCACTGACCTCCACATGTGAATTGTGGCACACACACACACACACACACACACACACATGAAAGATCCACTTTCAATTAAGTGTGGTTTAATTACAGATACAGAATACAGGAATACTTCTAGTTAAGGCTTTTATAAATTAAAATGATCCCCCCCTTCATTATAAATGAGCCATCTTTTCCATTTCATTAACTAAGGAAGACTGCAAGCCCACATTTCTGATGCACTAGAGAGAAGGAAATGACTTTGCATCACACCTTTGAGATCAGATCTTCAGCTTTCTGGTGACAGTTTTTAGAAGTTGTAGCATTCAAATAGCAACTCTTAATTAACTGGATGGTAATTTTTGTCTTTGTGTATAAGTTCTTAGGGAAAATAAACTAAGACTGATGATGAAAGGTATTTGCAAACTTAATAAGAATTATCATAATAAAGGCTTGTTAGTGCCTTTCTCATTCAATAATTTAAATGTCACCAAATCCTTGCTTAATCTTTTCAATTTTGCTAACTTAGTGCCAGGCAGGCTCCATCTTCTGGGCCTATTCCTCTCTGTACTTGATCAAAGGTATTAATTATCACCCAGCTTTTAGAAGAAAAGTGTTAATTGCTTCCTTGATCTTTAGTTCCTTCATCTATAAAAGAGAACTAAAATCTAACTCATACCCTTCCAGGCTATTTCTGGGGAGCAGTTGAGATCAAGTATGTGGAAGCATTGGTAAATAGCAAAGGGCTGGCCAATGTGAAGTACAGTACTATGAGAGTGGCCTAGAGGAATGGACATATACTTGGAGCTCAAAGTCCTCAGACACATTGTACAGGTTCTGTGAAGTGGAAGAAGTAACTTAATTAAGCATCCATTTCCTATGCCCCTAACATTGCATTGTAGCTGTTGTCTCTCCCTCTCCTTGGCCCTAGCTCTTTTCTGCTTTCTCCATCTTCTGTTTTATCCCTATGAACATGTTGCAGTTACCTTTGCATTGCTGGGACAAAACACCTAACCAGAAGCAGCTGATGGGAGAAAGGATTGTTTTTGGCTAAGAATCTTGAGGGGAAAGTCCATGATGGCAGGAAAATGATGGTAGAGCAGAGGCTGAACATCACCTCCTTGGCAACATCAGGTGGACAACAGCTGCAGGAGAATGAGCCAAACTCTAGCAAAGGGCAGCTGCTATGACCCATAAGCCCACCCCAACAACATGCCTCCTCTAGCAAGGCTTCACCTCCCAAACTGTCACCAGCTTGGAAGCAAGCATTCAGAACACATGAGTTTATGGGGGTCAGGTTCAAACCTCCACAGAATGTATCATCTAGGCCAGTTAGCTACCAATTGAGATTGGACAGTGTGGTACTGCAGACCAGAAGGCAATGGGAAAAGAGAAACTGCTGCCTTCCTGCCTCAGTGGTAGGTCCTGTCAAGGACTGTGCCCTACTTACTCAGATTCTGGACAGCTGTTCCCAGATAGATGTCATTCTCATAGAGCTTCTGGCAATATTATTTAGCCTTGAATCTGGCACTTAATCATCAATAGGGATTCTGAGCATCCATTGGACTACATGGAATTGCTTCATTAAAAAAGTTTTCCTTTTCTTCCTCATGCCTTACATCAAACTCTCTCTTTTTATATTAAACCCACACAAAAAAGAGCAAGCCATGGAGTCTGCTGTGCCAGACTTTCCAGCTAACACATAGACCCATCTTTCCCTGTTTGTAAACTATGTATTGTTTTGCACTAAATGGTGAAGATCTTGGGCTAATTAGCAGAGTTTCTTCTGGAATTTTTATAGCCTGTTTTTCAGTTGGGAAGATTCTCCTGCTATTTTTTAAGAGTCAGGGCTAGAATTGGGAGTTACCTTAGAACTATGCTTGGCATCTTCCCTTCAGTACATAATCTATCACTTTCAAGCCCTTGGCAATTAAGAAATATGACTTGGGGACTGAGTGGGTAGCTCAGTTAGTAGTATTTGCCTAGCATACATGAGACCCTGGGTTCAATCCCTAGCACCACACAAATTGGGCATAGTGATACATGATACAAATCCCAGTATTTGGGAGGTGGAGACAGGAAGATCAGGACTTCAAGATCATGTTTAGCTACATGGCAAGTTAAGGATATCCTGGGCTATGTAAGACCCTGCCAAAAAGAAAAGCAATGTGATTTGGATTAAAAAGGGAAAAAAAAGGAACCTGAACAAGAGTGAGAGCAGCTTAGGCTAAAGGGGGTATGCAAATTTATTTGAGAGATTTTTCTTTCTTTTTTTGTTTGTTTGGTGAACAATTGCACTATTATTTTCCAGATATCAGTGGGGGCTTCTTTCTGAAGTCTGGGTGTCCAGACCATTGGATTCTGACTTAGATTCCAATACCAGACTTCAGTTCTCTGCCACTGTCTGGGCCTCATGTCCAATCAGAGAACAGGTACCCACAGACGCTGTATGTCACAATCGCACAAGTGTGCACTTCTTGACTGGCTCAGAGAAAACTGGGGCGGGGGATGGGGTGGAAAGATTGTAAGAGCCACAGACTGGTTAAAAATACCCTGAAACATTGTTCCAACCCCAGCTACCTCACAGGAACTGACTGAGGCCTGCATGCCCCCCAGTGAATATCATGATTCTACTGGGGAGGACCCTAGAGTAATGGGAGCTGAGATGAGGGGTGAAAGAGTATACCCTATCATAATTTATACAAAATAAAATAAATTGAAGGAAAAATATATAAATAAAATATTTTTTAAAAGAATAAAAACAGAACCCATTCTTTTTCCCAGGATACCTAGTAATGAATTAAGTTCTTACCATTTGACGATCTCTAGTTAGATTTTTCTTTTAAATGAGAGTGAGCATAATTTTACATCTCTTTTAGTATTCACAAATTTTTATTATAAAATTTCCAGGTCGAAGATTGGCTTAATGAAGTCACATGACCAAAACCAAATAACATGCTTGGCAGTATTACAGGTATAATTCAAGTCCAGTTCCCATTCACACCATTCAGAATCCAGGGATTTCAGAGGTGCTCCTGCCCACTGTTAGGGTTTGAAGAGATATTCTGAGACCATGGTTTTCCTTGTGAATAAGTAGTTTAAGAGCAAAGGACCAAATCAGGGAGAACAGGATAATAGGATAGAGAGACCACAGCTGCTGGCACTGAGGCAGGGGTTGCTGGAGCTGCCTGGCAGATATAGCAAACCCTGAGGAATTAGGGAGGAAAGTAGGAGGGAAGCTGGATCTGATCCCAGATATGGGAGGTGGGAGAAGGGAGGCAGAGAGAGAGAGACGGGTACATGCATAGGGAGAGAGGAAGATAAGAGGCTGAGACAGAGCAGACACAGATAAAGTACATCCTGAGATAGAGAAACAGGTAACTTCAAGAAAGAGGGCTGAAGAAAGAGAGACTTAGGGGAATTTGAGAGCCTTGTGAAGGTGTGGGCTGGGGCTCAGGGAGGAAGCCAGGTTAGCTAGATTCCCTGCTGAGTTTTGGATGGATGATAGGGAAGAGAGAGGGGGATGGGAGAGAGCTTAGAGACTTAGACACTCTCAGAGAAAGGCCACTGAGTGAAGCCTGAAGTCAGGCAGACTTGGGATGGGGAAGTGTGGTAGTTTGAATCAGATGTCCTCCATAAACTCCAGTGTTCTGGATGCTTGATCTCCAGCCGTAGGCAATTTGTGAGGTGGCACTTTGCTGGAAGAACTATGTTGCTGGGGTGGATATTGATGGTTTATTAGCTTGCCAGTGTTAGTTTGGCTCACTCTCCTGCTGCTGTTGTCCCCTGGGTGTTGGCCAGGAGGTGATGTCCAGTCAATTCTCATGCCATGTTTTTCCCTGCCATCATGGAGCTTCCCTGGAAACCAAAAAAATATGGAAACCAAAATAAACCCTTTCCTCCCACAAACTGCTTTTGTCCAGGTACTTTGTGCCAGCAACGAGAAGGTAACTGCAAGAGGAAGGATGCCTACTTTCTAGTTTTAGGGACAATGAGTACCACAATGAACCTAAGTGTTGCTGCTGGCTTCAGGATATGGGGAGAGGAATATTATTCCTACTGATTCCTTTGGAAAGAATAACAGTCCTGAAAGGCTGGCCTCATGCACCTCAGCTTAGAAATAAGAGAATCTTGAGGCAGCTATTTTTTAAGGTGAAATTGTAAATGACTCTGTGTGTGTGTGTGTGTGTGTGTGTGTGTGTGTGCACATACACATGCACATGCTTTCTTAGCTTTTGTTTTGAGCTAACAAGGTCTGAGAACTATCAGTCCTTGGATTCAGTTTTCTCTGTTTGTATGTGTGCATTTTCTTTTCTTTTCTTTTCTCTTTTCTTTTCTTTCCTTTCCTTTCCTTTTCTTTTCTTTTCTTTCCTTTTCTTTTCTTTAGTAGTGCTGCTGTCTTTGACCTATGCATGGCATTTGCTTGTGCGAAAAATTATAAATTTAATGAGAAAGGAAAGGAAGCTTGCAGAAAGAAAGCAAGGTTCTTTTACTCATTAAGTGTCCTTGGCACAGAGCCCAGGACACAAGAGGTTCTTGGGGGAAAACAGAACAGATTGAAGCCTGAATTGTAACTCATTGGCTCCAAAAATTCTTAGAGAATCCTTGAAAAAATGGAAATTAATAAACATTTAATTAAACATCTCCTAAACTGTGCTGGAGGGAAGACTCAAAGGACCTAGGTTTGATTTCCCAGGACCCATGTTATCCAGATGCACAAGGGAGCGCATGCATCTGGAGTTCGTCTGCAGTGGCTGGAGGCCCTGGAGTGCCCATTCTCTTTCTCTCTCTCTCCCTCTTTTTCTGTCAAATAAATAAATGAATAAAAATAAAATGTTAAAAAAATAAATAAATGAAACATCTCCTAAGCTAACATTATGTCAGCTTCATTAATTGTTCAATTTAGTATTTATGCAAATCTCATTATCTTGGAAAACATTTGAAGGTGAGATATTGTCCTTTCACAACTTTCCAACCATGCACACTAATTGCCAAGAAATCATTTACATTCTGAGTTAAATGATTTTTTGAGCCAATTAATTTTCAAGGCAAAATTGTAAATTTTTTTTTTCATTTTTCTGTACAGAAAATTATATTTAGTATGTGATGTGGGTACAAATGATATTACTTATGTGATATAAACAGAAATGACCACAGTGCTCAGTACTGCCATATCTCTATCATACCTTCCAAGGCTCAGGGTCTAATGAGAAAGAGGTGGCGGAAAGAATGTAAGAGCCAGAGGAAGGGTAGGACTCCTTACAACGTGCTCCCTCCAGACACAAAATGGCCTGGATATCCATGACCTCACGGTGCCTGACACTACCTGCACAAGACCATCATAAGAGGAGGAAAAGCTCATGACATCAAAATTAAAAGAGAGACTGATTGAGATGGGGAGGGGATATGATGGAGAATGGAGTTTCAAAGGGGAAAGTGCAGGGAAGGAGGGTATTACCATGGGGTACTTTTTATAATCATGGAAGTTGTTAATAAAAAAATTGGAAAAAAAACAGAGGTCTCCAAAAGAAAAACACATGGAGTCTTTGAGGAGTTCTAAACCTTGCAGGGACCCTGATTCAATCACAGCATGAAAACCAAAATCATAATATACTCGTTCTGTGTACGAGGATGTCAAAGGGAGTGAGGAATATTTTATAGTTTGTTGGAATGAGGTTCAGTACCAGTGTCCCACTTATGTTACAATAGTAACATGAGTAGAATGGCAGGTGGTGGTAAGCACTGTTTCTATTAACAAAGTGTATTAGTTATCTATTACTGTGTAACAAGTTATCACATTCTTAGCAGATTATAATGACATTTATTATCCCACAATTTTGTGAGTCGAGAGCCAAGACAGTGCTTAAATGCACCTATGTTTAGGGTCTCTCAGGATGTAAATGAGATGCCTGCTAGGTTGAATTCTTACTCGGAGACTCAGCTGAGGGAAAAACCCATTTCTGAGGTTTTTTAGGTTGTAGGTGGAACTGACTTTCTTGTGACTTTATGGGAGGCCCCAGGGCCTAACTTCTTGCTTCTCCATTTTCAGCTGGATATTGCCCTTGG
The DNA here is from genome assembly GCA_036346955.1 of Dipus sagitta. NCBI lineage: Eukaryota > Metazoa > Chordata > Mammalia > Rodentia > Dipodidae > Dipus > Dipus sagitta. Next base: position 67,629,347 of record CM070781.1, read on the forward strand.
TTCTCAGAGGCTATCTGCAGCAACGTGTGATGCTGGCCTTCCCATTATGGCTTCTTACTGCATGGAGTCAGAAGAGAGAGGCTCTTGAGTAGTCAATTGGCTACAAAGAGTCTTATATACATATTAACACAACCATGGTGTGATAGCACATCTTCTTTGCCATGTGCTCTAAGTTAGAAACAAGTCATGAGCCCCCTTTCATGCGCAGGGGAGATGGTCACACAGAGGTGTGAACACCAAAAGGTGGGCATCACAGTAGAGTCACTTGAAAGGCCACTTTACATTCAGAGACTCTTTAGGGCCTGTTCACTCACAGAATCCATTCAGCTTTGATTGAGTATTGTGAAAATTTTTGCCCAGAGACATGGAACAAAGTCACCAGAAAGCACTAACACACAAAAAGCTGATGCATCTTCCTGTCATGGCCTTTTCTGTCCTTCTGGGACCTTCAGCAGATGGCTTTCCAGCACCCAGGTGGCTAGAAGCTCTCCCAGAACTAACATCTCCAAACTGCCTTTCTCAGAAGCTGTCTGTATGGAAGCCCAACCCCTCTTATCATCAAAAATTACCCATTTCCTTGGATCTCTATAAGCAGCTGGGATGTGACTCTTACAAAGCCATGCAAGGTCAGAATTGCAGTCTGGGTAATGAATTGTCACTAAATGCAGATTGCGTTTCCATGTGCATAGGGGGCAACAATGTGGGATTTTAGTCACCAAAGCTAGACTCTGTGGGAAGATGCTTGGGCACTTGATACTAAATGTCAGTCCTAGCAATTACCCATCAGGACAGTTTGTGCTGATAGGAACAGGAGCATTAGTGAACAAAAGGAGACTGGCTTCTAGAAATTGCCTGGAGACAGCTGAACGAGTACATGTGCAGGGGCTCTGGGCTGCTGGGCTGACCGCTGCCACAGTATCAGCACACACTCTCTTCAGCTCACACGTCCCCCACGCACTGTGCTCATGCTTTGAATCTGACATGTCCCCTGAGCCTTCCTTCCTTACTTGGAATCTGTCTCTGGCTGATGATTTCCTCTCTAGATGTGGCTTTTCTGTGTCATCATACTCTCTTGGCAGCTCACCTCAGCTCAAGCCAGTGGAGCTCTACTACTTTCATGTGATAGTCTTCACTTTCTACCTTGTTCTGCATTCTTGTTCACCACTGCTTTGACCAGGACAGCTGGTCTATGATTTTTCGGGGAAATTCTCCTTCTTCCTGTCAGTGTGCTGGGATTTTGGAAGCCTGCCCATGGCTTCAAGCTGCAAGACCTGGCATCTTGAGGTCTGAATTCTGGTCGTCAGGCTAGTGCAACAGGCACTATTCATTGACCCACCTACCCAGCCCCAGGCTATTCTCATTGGTAAAAGAATTGGTTTTCTTTTCTTTCTATGTGTGTGCATGTGCACTCATGTGTATATGTGGTCTTGGTTAAACTCAAAACCTATGCATATCAAGCAAGGGCCATACCACTGAGCTACATTCCTAATCAGGAAAGATATTACTCTTCTTACTTTATAAGTTATTAATCTGTCCATACATGGAGATGGACTTCTCCAAATCACACAGCTAGCAGTAAATCCTTGTGCTGCAGGGGAATAATTTAACTTCCAATCAAAGACAGAGTCCCCCATGGCCACATCTGGATTTTGTTGGTGGCTCCGAGTGTGCCCTCATCAGAGATAATTTCTATGCTACCTCATAGGCAAAAACTGCAAATGCTTTATCTGAGGGAGAAGAGTTGTGTCCAAATCTGCTCAGGCTGGTATCACAAAGTGCCATAGACTGGGTGGCTTATGAAAAAGTAATAAAAATTTTATTTTTCACAGTCCTGGAGGCTGGGAAGTCTGAGAACAAGAGACCAAGTGTCTGATGAGGATTCTCTGCCTAGACAGCTCCTTTCTGTCTAGGTACTCTCTTTTATAAGGACTTAGAACAGTTCCACCTTCAGGGTCTAATCACCTCTTCAAGGCTCCACCTTCTGATATCATTGCTTTGTGGTTAGGCTTTTAACATATAAAATTTTCAGCAGCACATTCAGAATATTGCAGCTCATTTAATCCAAGAATGATGGGGAAGGACTACAAACTCATTTCAGATGTTGTTAACACATACCTGTAGCTACCATGAGGCTTACACATGGCTCAAATTGGCAACACAAAGAATGTTTCTGTGTCAGGAGAAGCTAGCAAGCACAGATATTAAGAAATGCCATAAGCCTTAGAAAATCCTTCACACTATTCAAGTTTACTTGTTGTTGGAAAATAATACACAGAGCTATTGATGTGACCTTCATACTGCTTTATGAGTGAAGGTCACAAAAATATTAAAGAACATTTCATATCCAGTGCTTTGACCTTTGTGCTTCATGTACAAGTCTAGGAAAAATACCTAAGGATCTGCCTTTTAAGCTTTCACCTTGAATTTTCCAACTTTCATCAGATTTATTATAGGACAATGATATCTTTAAAGATATAAAACAGAAATGGAACAGTGTATCTGTTTCAGAACTTTAGTTACATTTTTCAAACAACTCTATAACTTCAGCTGTCCTTTGTTTTTGACTTTTTGACCTTATTCAAACTCCATATTATGTACTTGATTTCTTTGGATTAAGCCATATGCATATAAATGCCCATTTATGAATAGCATGAGTCTAACATAAGTAACAAATGTTTCTACCTATCTTTCATCTCTGATGATCTTGGTATAAAAAGTAAAATTAATTCCTAAAAGAAGTGAACAGGAATTTTTTGTTATGCTTATAAGATTGTTAAAAGGAAAACTTAAAAATGTTCTTAAAAGCAAAACAAATAAGAGCAGAATTTTTATCATGCCCACATAACCCTTTGCATCCCTCTATCTCCCTTTGGCCTTTATATGTAATAAAAATCACATTTTACAGTTCTGTGGGATTTAGAGATTAATTTTATAAACATCTCTTATTTAATATGTTCCCCACTGCTCTGGGAAGTGAATCTAATTAACATCTCCAGTTTGCATTCTACGCACACTGCTCAGTGGCACATTTGTGTTATATAGCCCACACAGGGCAGCTTGAGGCCCAATCTTTCCATGAGGACTGGAACTCTGGGCGCCCCTGCTTCATCCTGCCCATTAAAGACTAACATGAACATGCCCACTGAGGCGTTTCTGTGCAGTCAGAGTCAACAAGTGACAAGAGGGCCTTCCGCCACGTGATCACAGAAATCTGCTGAGTGTTTGGTTCTCCCCATTAAAAAAAATCTTTATCCTCATAATAATCCTTTGGAAGCCATGTTACAATTTTTATGTTATACATAAAATTTAGAATAGATTATGAAGTTTACCCAAGGTTTCATAGTTAGAATGAGTGAATGTGAAATTTCTCTAGATCACAACTTGGTGATTTTTCCATGCCTCTCTTGTTTTAAATGCTGTGTATACTGAGTAAGCCTGGTTTGGGTAAAAGATGGGTCTTATTTCATTCTGTATTAGTTACTTCCTCTTCATTACTGTGGTTTAAGGCCTGAGAGGAAGTGACTTAAGAGAAGAAGGGCTTATTTGGCTTGTAGTCTGAGAGTAATGTCCACTGTGGCAGTAGCAGGAGTGGGAGGTAGCTAACCACACTGACTCCATAGTTCAGGAAGCAAAGAGAGCTGAACACTGGTGCTTAGCTTGCTTTCTCTCTCTCTCTCTTTTTTTTTTATTCAGTTCAAGATCCTAGTCCATGGACACACCAAGAGATCAGTTGCCATGGTGATTCTAAATCCAGTCAGGTTGACAATGAATATTCACAATCACAAGGCTCTGGCATGGGGTCGGGCAGACCCTTACTTGAGCAAAGAGTGGCCTTATATGTGGCCTTTTGTACACTATTGACTGGGGGTAGTTGGAGTTAGGTTGCACGCCTTTGCTTCCAGGATCTAAACTCACCTGGCAGGTATGTTCCACTATCTCAAAATGTTTATTCATTCGTGTATATGGGCTCAGTAGTTTCAACCTGACATTTCATATGTAATTTTGTATACTTATTTACTTGTAGTAGTCTTTGATAAGAAGCAATTTAAGGATTTTGTCTCAAATTGGTTTTCATATGAAAAGTACTTTCTTCCAATAATGAGATCCCGGAGACAAAAATCTATAATCTATTTGTCACTTGTCCTAGAATTGAACAGTTTTTTTTTCTTTAATGTTTTGAAACAGATGCTTTTATTTCCTTAAGAAGCCAAACTAATATTTAAGTAAAGCTATACATTCCTATCCATGACTTCATAAAATGAATTTTCCTGAGTATGGAAAGGATACGAACTCAGTAAATATTTTTCTTCCTTGGTTTCGGCTGGTATGAGTGCTAAATGTTTATGTACCTCTGTGCACTGACATATTGATGAAAAAATGAACTCTAACTTAGTTCTGTCAACACTGGTCCTTAAGTAACAATATGTGAAAAGAAAAAGAATATGATAATTTCATGTTTATTTCCTTTCTTGTAGAGCTATATTTGAAGACAATTTTACATTAAAAAAATCCACATTTTGTGTAGTGACATATCGTTACTTCTTTTTATTGTGGGACCAAGTTGGATGTGTTCCAGTTTTCACATGGTGTTATTGACACTTTATCATGGTATTTTTTTATACTTATCTTTATTGTCCAGTGGCCAAATGGTTCACTTTCCTAAGATCTAGCCCATGGCACTTTCTCCATGGCTGAAGTCTACTTGCTAAAGTTCTGTTTGGGTGGACTAACCCCATTCTGCAGCCACCTGTGGGCATGACTGCTGTGAAGACCCAGTAGTAACACTGTTCAATGAGTCATCTCAGAGCTCAGGAGCCCAGCATCTGTGAGCAGGGCTCCCTGTGGGAGGGCTTCTCAAAGGAATATCCTCCTCACCCCTCACCCAGCCTGAAGCATTTGCAATGAGGTTGATTTGAACAAAGGTTTACTGCAAACTTAGAGTTTTAGAGTCTCCCCCTAGGCCCTGCACTCAGTGCTTGAAGCTGGAGGAAGGACTGGGTATGAAACTTAGGCATAGGCCTAATTCCCTAATAAAGACATCATAGCAAAGACACGCTGCCTGCCTGAAGTTCCACATCAGTGATGAACACAGACAGAAGGCAGGCAAACTCAGGTCTGACAGAGCACCTAAGCTCATAAAAATGGTAGGCTACTAACTTGAATTTAATAGACTATGTTTTAGAGCTATTTAAGGGACACAGCAAAAATGAGCAGAAAGTACAGAGTCCTCATATACTCCTGCCTACCATGACACAGAGTCTCTTCCTCTGTCAACATCCCTCAGTGCATTTGTTCATGTTACATCCAGTGAACCCAAATGGCCACATCACCAGCAGCGAAAGCTTTGGCTCACACATGTTATCATGCAGTCTATGTGTACAGAAACATGTATAGTGACATTATTAAGATCATACTGAATCTAGTGTTCCCAGCAGTCCAGCAAGCCAAGAGAAGTAAAGGAGGTACAAAGACAAGCCTGTGGGGACAGAGCAGCAGCAAGGCTGTGTGCATGAGTGTGGGTCACACTTAGCTTGTTACAAGCCTCTAGTATCTTCTATATTTTGAAGAGTGGAAAATGTAAGTAAGGTACCCCATCTTTAAAATTGGATGCTAGTCCAGAGTGTGGAATGATTAGGCCATTTCCATTGAGGCATCTAAATTCCAACATGGAATGTGAGAAATTTAGGTTAACTAGGAGCAAGCTTCTGCAGGGGTTTTGATGCAGGCTCTAGAATGAGAGTGCTGGCCAAAGCCATGTTCCTTTCTGAATCATTTGTATGTAAGAGCCTTGTATGTAAGTTCACTTAAACTACCAACACTTACTATATGTCCATTTTTAATATGTAACACAGGCTTGCATGGACCAATTACAATGTAACTGCTACAATCAGTTCTAGACATCTCATATACTTGGTCTTTAATTTTAGTAGTCATGAATTTAGTCACTTTATAGCACAAATTATTTATGTTAACTTAATGGGCATATCTAGCCTGTGGTCTATGGGCTGCATACATTCCCAGGATAGCTAGGCATGAGACCCAACATATTTGTAGATGAGAAAATCGTGTCACAATGTCAAAAGGCTAGACATCCCTATCAGTTAAATATTAGAACATGCTCTGTTGCCCTTTCATGATTTGATTGGTGCCACATGAACTAAAGCATTAGTGTTCTCCTGTAGTCTGCTGGTTTGCTAACTTCAGGCATGGAGTAACATGGGCTTTGCATGTTGCAGTGTCCTCACCAGTACTGCCTCTGTGCTAATCACATTACTGCTCTGTTTCCTCATTTGAGTAGTGGCTGGTCACAGTTCCTTGAAATGACAATAAATACTTGATTCACTGTAATTTACTTTGCAGTCACTTTTATACACCTGATTGCTGAACCCATCGTGATTTAACCTGCTTCCCCTGGGTTCCCAACCACTCAGAGGTGAAAAACACATCTTCTTTGTGTCCCCTGAGAACACAGGGCTCACAGCAGGTGTCCAGACCTTACAGACTATGTGTGAGAAAGCTGCATAGTGTAGATATTGATGGCAGTAAGTGCTCAAGCAGCACGTTGTCACCATGTACCAAAGGGAGCAGATCTTTTCGTTATTTGGGGAGTGTGTTGCTAAATTATGGCAAAAAATATGTAACTTTTGTTTGTTTTTCCCCATCCCACTGAATCTTTTTAAAATCATGACCATGTGGTCATTGTAGCTATCTTTTAGTTATAGCGCAATAGCCTGAAGGCTCTATGGTGGACCATGCAAGCCTGTGTTACGTATTCTTAGAACTGGCATATGGTAGATGTTGGTAGCTCAAGTGGACATTTGTTTGCCATCATTATGCCCAAGATGATTTCTGTGAGAATAAAAAATTCAATCACATTTGCTGGAACTGTTTTAGCTATATTGTCACATGTGTGAAGCGTCTGACTTTCATAGTCATACCCATACAGCAGCTCTTGAGAAAGATAATTTATGTTTTGGGGACAGAACACTGACATCACCATTTTAGTGTCATCGTCAGTGGTGGGGTGTGAAGAAGCCACTTATACACCTTTGGTATGCAGGGCATATAAAGTCATTACTCACGAGTCGAGAGCAGAGCCACATGAAACATTTGGGACCTAAATAAAATTTTATTATTAGTTCTAACATTTAAGGAGGTTTAAGTCCTGCTCCCCACAGAATCTTGGGTTCTTTCCACTCTTTAGTGGTCTGCAGCTCTTGAGTACTTCTCACCTTGCTCTCCTAGAAGACTCCTTGTCAGCTCTACAGACCTCTTGTCTGTATCATTTGCCAACTCTTCCTTTCATTGCTCTTCCTCACCACAGATGGACACTGTTCTCATTCTCCTAAACCCAGACCACTCATCACTATTCTCAGAGAAGTGGGCAAGAGTTGGGAAAGAGATTCTAAACACTAATTGTTCTGGTGCTCTTTACAGGTAGAGGAGATGAGAAGAGGTGATGAAATGCCACAGCAATAATTATTTCCAACATCAGTAGGGAAAAGTACCTGTGTTATCATGCTAACCAGTCAGTTTTTACTGGGCTATACAGGAATGTTGGAGCTTTGATGCATATCTTAGTTAATTTAACAAAATACTAGAGACTGGGGTAATTTATAAAGAAAAGAAATTTGTTTCTCATACCTCCAGAAGTCACGCATTCAAAATCAAATCAAGGCACACTTGATTCAGTGTCTGGTAAGGGCTTCTGTCTATCATAGTACGGAGTCCTCCAAGGGGTGACTGCTATGACCTCCATAGGTGAAAGGGACAAGAAATAATCTTCTAAAGGAGCTAATGCTGCATCCTAGAGTCCTTACATTAGCATGCTAGTAAACCACTCATGATGGCTCTACCCTCAGACAGGTGTGCCATATGCCTGCAGGGACAGCTGTGAGTGGTGCCCACTACACATGTAGTCACAACATTATGCCACAGTGTGGAAAGATTGGACATGCTTCAGTCCCACTTTTTTTTTAATTCATTGGGATTAAGTTTCAGTGTGAATTTTGGAGGAGACACAAACATTTAACCCACAGCACAGCATAGGTGAGGTGACCCATACAATCTGGGACATTTATTCACTTATGGATCTGGAACCAAACCTAACCCTCTCCATCCTTCACCATCCTTATGTGCCATAGTTATCTAGAAAGATATCACATACCTGCAGTGGCATTAGACTCGGTTTTGTGTGCAAGCACAGAAAAACTCCCCACCCCCCGGATAGGATCTTTGCTCTAACCACAGGCCGAGCAGAATTATGATTGACACATTTTTCTTCCATGAAGCTCCATAATTTCCCAGCAAGATACATGGAGAGACAGAAGTGACCTATTCCACCAGTGGAAAATAAAGGACCAGAGATACCAAGTAACCTGTTTCTGGTCATGCTGCAGCGTAAACCACTGTGGTACAACCAATTCTCACATTCCCTGACTTCTGTTCCATTTTTCAATATGACTCATATGTTTTGTACATGTGTGCATGTGTGTGCATGCATGCACACACACACAATTTCTGTTGCCTTTAAAATCATAGTGTGATATGGGTCAGGTATTCTAACTTGGTTCTTTGGGTACAAAAGACAACCTTGGTAACTTAAGGAGAAAATAGGTGAATTATTTATTAAAGAAAATTTCTTTAAAGAATAAGTTATAAAGAAATAGCCTCATTTCTAATAAAGGTGTTCATTCTCTTTTGGTTTGTTTAAATTGTTTCTGTGTATTTTTTTTCTGCCAGTGTTCACAGATGGCTAAAAATCTACTCAGAAAGAAAGGTTTCTTTATTTTTATTTTCTTTCTTTATTCTTTTTCTATTCTCTCTCTCTGAACTTGTGTGATGAGATCACTTTTTGCTTCCTTTCATCGGTGCTCTTCAGACTAGCCAGAAATTCTGCCTCTTTTATCTGTCAGGAGCTTCAGTCTTTTGCTTTCTTTGAAATCTGACCTCTGAACAAGGCTATAACATCCAGAAAGTAGGAGCTGAATTGATTTATTTCAGATTGTTGCTATGGTGATTTCCTCCCGATATAGACAGAAATGAAGAAGGAAAAGAGCCTGTTGAAGAGAATGATAGGAAATGGGGTCAGAATAGGAAGTAGGTGCCTGCTGTGGAAGGCATCTATGGCCCAAGTGCCTACTGTGGAGTCAAACATCTTCTCAGTTTACTAGTGATTCACCTGTGGTAAGCATAAAGAATCCAGTTAAATTTTAAGAAATAGTGAAAAATTTTATCTGAAGAGGTGGCTCAGTGGACCAAGCACTTTCAGTGAAATTCTGAGTACCTGCGTTCAGATACTCAGAACTCATATAAAAGCCAGAAGCTATGTTAGGCTTTTATAATCCCAATGCCTATAGATGAAAAGGAGGGGGAGAAAAGAGAATTTCCCAGTGAACAACCATGAGAAACCCTGCCTCAAATGAAGTAGAAGTTAAGGACTGACTAGAAAGTTGTCCTCTGGCCTCTTAGTAAGTGTGCCTAAACATCCTCTTCCCAACACTAATTTAAAAAAATAATAAAAGAGGTAAAATTTTAAAGTTAATTTAAAAAATCAGTGAAGTGTTATACTGACATGTAGTGAAATGTCTCATAGTCTTACATTGTTTCTAAGATTTATTTTCATAGGGATAATAAAAATGAATTAGAAGAGAAATTTGAGTGTCTAGAAATATTTTGATGCTTCAAATAGTTCCCTTGTTTGTGCTTTGTTAAATATGTTTTCTGAAATGCTAGGAAAAGGACTTACTTGGACAAAAAAATGAATGAATTAATCCATTTTCATACATTCGGTCATTTATTATTTTCGATTATTTATTTAGTTATTTCCAAGCAGAGAGAGATTAAAGAGAAACAGAGGAAAAGGACATGCCAGGGATCCAGCCACTGAAAATAAACTCCAGATGCATGCACTACTTTGTGCATCTGGCTTTACGTGGGTACTGGGGAATCAAAACAGGGTCTTTAGGAGGCTTTGCAGGCAAGTGCCTTAACTACTTAGCTATGTATATGGACTCATTTATTCTTTATATATTCTATCATCTATTCATTTCTTCTCCCCAACTATCCATTCATCCTTCCAATCAACAAAATTTACTGATCCTGTGCACCAGACTTTAGATATATGAAAGTAAATTAAATGATTATTAGTAAAGTTAACATGTGCTGAATGCATGATGAAAAGGAGGTTATAGTGGGCTGCAGAACTGAAGACTATCACCCTGAATAGGAGGGAAAGTCCAGACTCACAACTACTTTACTGCAGAGTCATAGTTATGAGAGCCACTGAAGTGCCATTTCTATGTCAGAGAAAGCTACAGAAAGGAGACTGGGGAAACAAATCAGGGTGAGTAGCTTTGTGCTACAAACATTGGTGGAGAAGGGAGAGGAAAAGAGACTGTGGGAAGGTGGAGGGAAGATTGTGGGAAGGAGCAGAGAAGAGAGTTTGTGGGAAGAAGAAGAAGGTAAGAGAGTCTGTGGCAAGGAGAAAGGAAGAGACTCTGTGAGAAGAAGGAGGGAAGAGTCTGTGGGAAGGAGGAGGAAAGAGTCTGTGGAAAGGGCCTATAGTTGTGATTAGAAAGGGATTATGATAGTGACTTTTTTGTGATTTGAATGTTGATGACATTTGTAGGAGTGATAGCAGTTATTTCTACCATGATGGTATAGCAAATGGATGCCATTTGTTCTGTTGGACAAAGTTGTGAAGGCTTTGGAAATAATCGTGTGCTTCTCTAAATCAAATTATGCAAACAGGAGGCAGCACCATTCATGTAATAAAGTAGAAAGCTAATGAGTCACCAGCAGTTTTCTAGGACTACCTCTGCCTATGGCCTCTGAAGGTTCCTTTTGTTAAAGTATTTATTTATTCAGGTTTTTTTTTACTTATTTATTTATTTATTTATTTATTGAAGAGGGAGGGAGGGAGATGGTAGAGGAGAATGAATGCACCCGGGTATCCTGCCAGAGCAAATGAATTAAAGACACATGTGCCACTTTGTGCAGCTGTACAGCTTTCCATCTTTGCCTGACTAGTGGGGAATTGAACACTGGCTGTTAAGCTTTGCAAGCAAGTGCCTTTAACTACTGAGCCATCTCTCCAGCCCCAAAGATTCATTTTATATAAAAGAATTAGAGCTGGGCATGGTGGCTCACACTTTTTATCCCAACACTCAGGAGGTAGAGGTAGAGGTAGGAAGATCACCATGAGTTCTAGGCCACCCTGAGACTACATAGTGAATTCCAGGTCAGCCTGGGCTAGAGCAATATCCTACCTCAAAAAAAAAAAAAAACAAAACAAAAATAAATATATAATTAGGATAATAAATCTCAAAGTGCCTTTAACTTGCATTTCCTTGTCTAATGATGTCAAACATTACATTTTTAAAATATCTGCTAGCCATCTGTGTCTCTTCTTTTGACTACTACCTGTTCATTTCATTAGCTCATTTTCTGGCTAGTGGGATTTTTTTGTGGGGGGGGTGTTTTGCACTTCCTGATATATTCTAGATATCAACTCCATGTCAGAGGAATAGCTGTCAAAGGCTTTCCTCCATTTTGTAGGCTTTTTGTTCATTCTGTTCTATATCATAGCATGGAGTTACGTGTGCATCCATGTTCATTGCTGCTCTGTTATAACAGCTAAGGAAAGGAATCAACCTAGATGTCCATCAGCTGATGGCTGGGAAACAAGAATGAACATATACACCATGGAATTTTACTCAGCTGTAAAGAAAAATAAAGTCATGAAATCTGCAGGAAAAAGAATGGAATTGGAATATATATATATATATATACTGAGATAACCCACGCTCAGAAAGACAAAAATCTCATATGGAGATCCTATCTTTTAATGTTTGTATGTATGTTAATAAGGGGATATGAGTGTGACTATAGACTATGACTTGAAATTGGCAATCATGAAAAGAGAACACGAGGTGACAAGAGGAGCAGAGAGAGGTCAAAAGGAAACATAGTGTGAAAGCCAAAAGAAAGTTACGCTGGGGAAAGGACATAAAGGAGGAAGGAGATGAAGAAAGAGGGGAGAAGGGAAACAAGAAACAAATTTGTTTGAAATATCATAATGAAACTTTATTTTTTGCATGCTAAAATAATTAAAAAGAATTAAGAGAAGGGAGTGCAAACCCTATGTTTCTTAATACAGTCTTCTCTTTACTATGCTGTCCTGTAGTCTGGTGTCATTGATGATGAAGGGCAAGAATTAAGGGTAAAGCTCATGTCTCAAGCCTGACCTTGATATTACTCTGTGTTTAACCTCATACAAGTTATTTAACTTCTAGGGACCTCAGATTTGTCATCTGTCAGAACTAAAGCATGATCACATACTTGAAAGGACTATAATGGTTTAACACATGCTTTCAAATATGTAACTAAAAGCCTCAGAGAGAAAAGAAATAAGCTAATTTTCACTTTATTAACTGATTAGCTATGTCGTTCTCACTGAGAACTTGGTGATTACATCACATTTTTCAGCCAAGGTTACATAGTTAAAGGCTGTCAGATGGGTTCAGCTTCCTGAGACTTCATTACTATTAAAAATACACATTGAATGATTATCATAAATAATTAAAATCAATGTCAGTTGTTAAAATGAATGAATGAAAGCTCTAGCTCTGTTTTTCATGTGGAGTTTTCCCCGGTCTTTAAAATTTTAAACCATACTTCATTTAATGTCACGGCTTTGGCCTTAAGAATTTTATGTTCACTTTTCACATTCTTGTAATTTCCTTTTAATACATCAATGTGGAATTTATGCTACTTTTGAGTAAAGTCAAGCATTCATATGAAAGTGAGGTTCTACTTGACCTCCTTAAGGAATAGAGGACAGACAGAAGCACTTATCCTGTACAAAGGAAAGTAATTTTTTAATTGTTTCTGAAATTTGGACCAAGTTTAAAATATCTATTATAATATAAAGACTATCATTTTTACCATACTGTAAGAAATTGATAATCACATAGCTTTTCTATCAGTTTTTGCTTTTCTTCTTCCTTGAGGTATTGTTGTAGTCAGTTCCAAGTTGCTGGGATAAACTTAGAACCAGACACTGTTTATGGGAGGAACCGGTTTATTTGAAGCTTACAGATCCATCAGTGGTGAAAGAAGGTGGTTTTCTTTCATAGATCCAAGCAGAGAGACACCACCAAGCAGCCAACACCACAAGCAACAGACACCCTGATCTCTAACACTGCTATGCACAACTTTGGGCTGGAATTCAGATCTGCCCCCAAACACACCTTAGCACTGGGTTCCAAAATTTACACCCAATGACAACTCCTCCAGCCAGATGGCTGGAGACCCAAGTTACAAGTTTGATTTAAATAAACTATCTGAGTCTATGGGGCCATGCATTTACACTATCACATTCAAACTAACACAGGTGTATATCATGAGACAGAATAATGGGTTGTGTTCTCACATTAGGGCATGAGAAATGCAAAGAAAAAGTTTCAGTTCCTTTGGTCATCTATCTGCATTCTCAGAACTCCATGCTCTTAATTGGGGCCTGACCTTGCCCTAGATCATGACCTTGACTCCAGACAAATCTAAATGAAACCTTCAATTTTTCATTATTTTTGGTGAAGGCAGGTAAAGATGGGGTAAGGAGGAAAGTAGCATAGTAATTATTATTATAAAATAATTATTTTGCTTGATTTGTGTCTGTTGTTTCAGTTTACACTGAGATAACTGAGATAAGGGTACAGGAAGTCTTTGTGGTTGGCTTGTTCCCATTTGAATTTACTACCAGGCACACAGTGTCCTTTCTAAGTGAGAGAACTATGGAATTGTGAAGTTATGAATTTTTCTGCTAAGAAATCCATTTATGCCAGGGGTTCTCAAAGCCCAGTCTTGAACTAGGATCATCATTATTGGGTTACTGAAAATGCAAATGACTGGGCTCTACCCCAAACCTATTACTCAACACCTCTGAAGGTAAAATCCAACAAGACATGCTTTTCCAAGTATGTTCATTAATTCAGATGAATGTAAGCTACAGTTTTAGATCCACTAATTCATAGCATGTATATACATTCTGGTGTGTTCATTTGCTATATTAAAATTAGCAACCAGCTATAAGAAAGTTGGATATATTATAATATTTTTAAATTTTATTTATTTTTTTATTAACAACTTCCATGATTGAAAACAATATCCCATGGTAATACCCTCCCTCCCCCCACTTTCCTCTTTGAAACTTCATTCTCCATCATATCCCTCCCCCTCTCAATCATTCTCTCTTTTATTTTGATGTCATGATCTTTTCCTCCTATTATGATGGTCCTGTGTAGGTGGTGTCAGGCACTGTGAGGTCATGGATATCCAGGCCATTTTGTGTCTGGAGGAGCACGTTGTAAGGATATTTTATTGCCTGCCTATGTTTCCTTTGGATTCCATAGCAATTTAACTAAACTTGTTTTCCTCTTTATTTTTAGCTGCTGGGAATCTAACAGACAGATTTGAAGCCTTGTCCAAGATCTCTTAGCACCCCCTTCCTGGGGTTCTATTTCTTTACTTCTTTTAGTTTTCCTTTGTCTCAATTTCCTCCACACAGTTGTTTTGCTGGGTGAATGTTTTGAAAGACAATTCATTAAATAAGCAGACTTGTATTGTCATGAGTAATGAGCGACATCTGGATTCTATGTCCTGACATAGGTTCTTAATTTACTTATGTGCAAAGTGAAAACTTCATTTGAGATAATCATAGGATAATCTACAAGACATATGTTTAAAAACCTGAGCTCATTGATCTGATAGCATGCACATTCTGAGGTCTTTCTTGTACAATGTCATCCATTAGCTTAACTACATTAAAACCAACTGGGGAATCCCTTCTGCCTCTTCCAGGTAGCATCTTTTCCTAATGGCAGTGAAATTTTTCATCAAGGACTCCCTTGCCATCAAAGTCATTCCTTCTGACATTGCAAAATCTCCTCTACCTACAGGCTTTATAAACACACTGAGTGCCAACTGAGACTGTGAGAGATGGTTTTTCCTTACAAGTGCCTTCTAAGGTGGATGATGCCAAAGGTTTCACAATTTCAGTTTTCCCAGGAGTGCCCCCCCCCCTCAGCATCTGTAGGGTTGGGATCCAGTCTGGCTCACCTTGCCATGGGCACCATATTTATCAGTCAGGGTGGAGCAGCCTGCCAACCAAATCTGTGATTAGTGAGGCTACTGAAACCCTCTCCGCTAGGGAGTGCTGGAGAGATGGCTCAGTGGGTAAGAATGCTTCCCCGGCAAGCGTTAGGGACTGAGGGGCCCCGAGACTCCCCAAGACTGCCCGAGACTGCTAGAGTTTGATGCCCCAGCACCCACAGCAACTCTGTAAACAGCACACCTGTAATATCCCTGAGGACCCATTCCTGTGGGGAGCAGAGAATGGAAAATTGCTGGAGCTTCCCAAAATGGCAAGCTCCCATCTCAAAGAAGCACATGGATGAGCTACGGAGGGGAGCATAACATTCTCCATTCGCCTTCCACAAGCACCTGTGAGGTGCACATATCTGGACACATGCATACACCACTGCTTCTTTCTCTGTTTCTTCTCTGTCTCACTCTTTCCATTAACTTATGGCCTCTTTAGCAATTCTTAATTGTTCCACATCTGTGCAGCAAGCACACATATTTAGAAGATTCATCCTTCTATATGTTTTATAATGAAGCGTGTGAGCCCACTAAATAATTAAGATAAACAAATGAAGACACCAGTTTGCTTACTGTTAATTTTTACCCAACCCACAATAGTTAATAATTCAGAAGGTAGAAATGAGTCAGGAGGTGGAAATGCCTTCTTCCCCTCTGCTCTCACGCGGGTGCGGCTGCGGCTGCGGGCAGATTCTGCAGTATTGACTGCTCATTTGTACCAGCAGCAACCCCAGAGAAAACAGTGTTCAATGGGAGCCAGCCTTTAATAAAAGGAGCAGCAGACTCCATCTTTTTTTTTTTTTTTCTATTTCCATATAATCCCAGGATCATTTGTCTGAGCCATTTCTGAATTATTCATACAACGATAGCTCTTTCAGATATTGGACAGGAACTGCTTCTATCCTACAGTTTCACAGGCAGGGTCCTCTTTTTTGCTGGCGTTTTAAAAATAAAATTTTTTTCTACTCTAGATTGCTCCTGGGTAGTTCCGGTAGGTTATATTAGTAAAGCATTAAACATTAAGAGGCTGTTTGGAATGAATGCTAAGACTTCTCTAGGTAAAAGGGGAAAGAAGGGAAAGCTACAATGGGAACATAATAGTCCAGGGAAAAGTGCTCCTTGTGACTCAGCTTCTGAACAGTCTCCTAGTGTAAGCATTAGCATTTAACATTTATTTTCATTCATTTCTATCTTATCACAAGTAAATTGGATTTAAGGGATTTACTCTGCTGATCCTATTGTTCTTGCATCTCATCTGACACCAAGCATTATTTGTGTGTTTTCAGCCTCAGGAGAAAAACCAGGCTCTGTAGGCAGGCTTCAAAAGGCAGGAGAGAGGGCCCCTCTATGCCTCTCCTGACTTATCTCCCCCCATGACTGTTCTATTCCCCCCCGCCCAGCATGCTAGAATCCCTAGGGTTGTCCTGGGAGGGTCTTTGGTTCTTTTCCTGACAGATACTCCATTGCCTAAAATGTCCAGTATGCCTCACCTTTTTCTCTGCTTTTCCTATAATTTTACCCTTTAAACAAAGGCTTGTTCTCACCCCTCAATGGTTTTGGCTAGGTTGGAAGGCACCCGCAGAAACTAAACCTGAGCCAGGAATCTGAACACAAGCACTTTCTTGGACTGATTCTAGGGGGCTGTGCAGTAGGGAAGTGGGAAAATGCCAATGAGGAGCAGGGAGCTGATGCATGACATTCTGACAAGTGTTGCTTACCAGGCATGGAGGCTTGACCCTATGGGAAACCCTGCAGTTAGGCCCCTGAGGGAGAGGCAAGCTGAAGAGTGGGTATCAGGGAGATCAGCTATGGGACATGGGCAGGCTGCTCCTGGCAGTACCAACTAGGACTAGGAGAGATCATGGACTATTAAAGTCAAACTGAAGGCCTGTTTATAAGTGCAAGCCCATCCACTCACAAAAAATGTATGGTTTTCAGTCCTCTGAATCTCACTTTCTTCCCTTAGAACAAAGGGATAATACTTGCTGTTGAGAATTTAATGGAATTCATTCAACAAATAACTATGGAGTAACCACTATGATCCAGACTATTGTGCTAAATTTGTGGAGAAAGGACAAAAAAGGAAAATTAAACATAATCTTTGCCTCATCCATAATTCTCATTCCAGTAAGGGAGATAGAAACACATAATTACAACATAGGCTGAAAATGTGCCAGTAAATTAAGTGATTTGCTAATTTTCATGAAAACAGCATGGGAAAATGTCAATAAAATTTATTTCCTTTCTTCCTAAGTAGAAAAATATCTACTGCTGAAAGATGAGCTAAGGCACCATGTCACAGGCTGCCACCTCTGTATACAGTTGTAGTCAGGTTCACATTGCTTAGAAATTACCTAACCAAGAGCAGCTTGTGGAATAAAAGAGGTTAATTTTGGCTTACAGGCTTATGGGGGAATCTCCATGATGGCAGGGAAAACAATGACATGAGCAGAGGGTGGATATCACCCCCTGGCCAACATAAGGTGGACCTAGCAACAAAACAGTGTGTCCAACACTGGCATGGGGAAACTGGCTATAATACCCATAAGCCCACCCCCAACAATACATCACTTCCAGGAGCCTTTAATTTCCAACTGCCATCAGCTGGGGAACCTAGCATCCAGAAGACCTAAGTTTATGGGGGACACCTGAATCAAACCACCATAACAAAAGTGATGGCCATTCTGCACAAAAGCACTCCTACTTCATACCTGAGTCCCATAATAATAAGAATATTTATAGCCTTGCATCATTAAAAAAAGGTGAAATAATGTGTAAGGGTCAAGGAAATGTAGAATATGTTTTATAAAAGTTTCTGTCTCAAAAAATCACCTTTATAAAAAGGGCTGGGGAGATGTCTCAGTGCTGACAGATGCTTGTTTGCAAAGCCTGACAACCTGGATTCAATTCCCAGTGCTCACATAAAGCCAGCTGCATGATGTGATGCATACATCTGGAGTTCATTTTCAGTGGCAAGGGGATCTGGAGGGTCCATTCTCTCTCTCTCCCTTTCGTGTGCGCACATATTCTCAAATAATAAATAAAACTATTTTTTAAAATTAGGGACAACACATAACTGATAGAGCTGTGACAATTCTGTGGAATCACATATCACCTTGAGGGAAAAATAAAGTCAAAAAACCCTTACAAATCTGGCCTGGGAATGATGCTTAGTGGTAGAGTGCTTCCTGAACATGACCAAGGCCTTGGATTCAGTCTCTAGTACACACACACACACACACACACACACACTTAATAACAAGTTAAGAAAATTTCCTGTGAAGAGTCCTTAGCCTATGAAAGCCTGCTATTGCTAGTTGAGTTATATTCTTATTGAAAATAATGGCTAATGTACCTATTCTAGCTCATTATTTGGGGGGGGGGCATGTAAGTGTGTTTGCATGCATTTGGTACAGAAGTGTGTGTGTGCGTGCACATGTGTGTATCTGGAGTCCAGAGGTTGACATCAGGTGTTTTCCTTGATCTTTCCACTTTATTTACTGAGACAGGGTCTCTCACTTAAACCCAGAGCTTGTTGCTTTGGCTAGTCTAGCTAGTCAGCTTGCCCTGTCTGAACCTCTAGAATAGTGGGATTGCAGGTAAGCCACACGGCTTACCTGGTAGTTACACGGTGTTGTTGGGAATCTGAACTCTGGTCCTCAAGCTTGTGCAGCAAGCACTTTACCCAGTAATCCATCTCCACAGTTCATTGTTCTGTTCAGTACATGTTTGATCCCTACTTTGGATACTGGAGAGAAAGAACAGTTACCAATGTTTATTGTATTTACTTTTGTAATTATGTCTATTCTAACAACTAACCCATAAAAATAAATGTGAAAGGAGAATTTCAGGCTTTTATGAAAATTAATTTAAGAGCTAGAGTGGATATATATGTGACACTCTTTTTTCATGTTTCAAGTCTCCCTTTCCCTAGGATCACAGGATCTATCAATCACTTGTGGTGCTTGTGACTAGCATACTTGGGGCTGGTGTGTGGCATCTATTCTGCCAACTAGGTGGTGGCAGAGAAAGTCCTCGTGTTGTGACTCCAGAGTTGATTGTGGTGACTGTGTTCACTTAATTTACTGGTGAATTTTCAGTCTATGTTGTAGTTATATGTTTCCATCTCCCCTAGTGGAAAATGCAAATTGGGGATGAAACAAAGATTGTCTGATTTTCATTTTTGTCCTCTCTCCACAAACTTAGCACTTAGGAGACTGGTCTCATGCTATAATTCCTGAAAATTCAGTCAGAGTTTACTTCTGTAACCCCCTCCCCAAATTCTAGCAACTCTCTTTCTTAACTTCTTTTTCTTAATTTATCACTCACAACAAATGCTATTGTTGACTATGAAGAATTCCAGTCATTTAGTTCATTTTCAAAGCTTTTGAAAAGGCAAGTTGCTAAAACACACACACACACACACACACACACACACACACACACACACAGAGAGAGAGAGAGAGAGAGAGAGAGAGAGAGAGAGAGAGAGCAAAACACCTAATGTGTCTATGTTGTTGATGGGATGAACAATTGTGCTAATGAAAGGGACAATAAAAAATCATTAGATATCATACTTGGATGACTTCATAAGTTTTTCTTATTAGTTTTGGCTCTACTTTGGAGGTATCTGAAGTGGAAATCAGTGCTGTGGAATTGTGAGAGGCTACACAGAATGCAGTGACCCGGGTCAGTACACCCATATGCACAGAGGATCCTTGACTTATAGAGAGATGGGAGTGACTCTGCACCTTGTTAGGTTTTTATTCAGAACTAAATATCTAAATTATTGATGAGTCATTCTTAAGATTCTAACTTTAATCATTTTGGTTAGGCAACCCCAATCAGTGCTGACTTTTATCAGATAACTATTTGAGGTATCTAAGCTTAGAGGATATCTTCAGAAAGGAGTTCTCCCCACTACTCTACCTGGCTTCTTTGGGCTTCCTCTAACTCAGCATTTCTAGAGATTACCCATGCATCTCTAAAAACACATACTTTTTCAATTCAAAGATTTTAGGTCTTCCATCTTTGGTTTCTAGGAAAAACCTCACTGGACTAGAAATCTCTGTGAAGTTGTGAGTTTAAGGCATTTCTGTAGTCAGGGTGTAGTATTGTGATCACAATGGCCTGGTGGCTTAACTGTAGCCAAATTCAACACTTACTTTCTTCTAATGCATGTCTGGATTATTTCTCACACTTCCTAGTCTATTCTTTTCTCTCCTCACTCCCCCTTCTTTCTTTGCTGTCTACTCCTTCTTTATCATATTACTTTTCCCCCTTTATATTTGTATCCCCACCTCTTTTTCAGCTTCTTCATTCTTCCCCTCCACATTTCCACACTTCCCTCTCCCAGACCCATTGTGGCTTGTAAAAAATCAAGCAAAAATTGCCTTCAGTGAGTGCAGATAGCTAGTTTCTTCAGTGATATCCTGCTTCACTGAAGGATGCCGGGTAGGATACATTGGTCACTTACTTTTGTCAAACTCTAAGGCAATAGAGATCTCACCAACCACCTATGTAACTTTAAGGACTTTGAAAAAGACAATAGACTCTGCTTCTAAATGTAAACACTGCCTCCATCTGGTTTGATCAAAAGATTTGATCACAGAATTATTATTATTATTATTATTATTATTATTATTATTGTTGGGTAGGATGTTATGTAGTCCAGAATAGCCTTGCACTTGCTCAGTAGCCAAGGATGAAATTGAACTTCTGATCCTCCTGCTTCCACCTCCCCACTGCTGGCAAGCAGAATCACACAGGGTTTACATGTTGCTGGGACTGAACCCAGGGTTTCATGCATACTAGGCAAGCACTCTACTAACCAAGCCATATCCCTAGACCACAGGAAGTTTTAGAACAAGATAATTTTTACCTTAAATTTTGTTGTAGGTAAACAAACACTGATGGTAAATTTCCAGTCATTCAGGAAAGTATGAATATATTAGCTTAAATTGGATTTTTTGAAGATTATTCTATAAGCTGAATGTCATAAGCCTTAACAATATATGAGTTGCTTGAAATTCTGGAAGACAGATAAGATTTTATAAAAAAATTCTGAAATTTTCAAAACTATGCATTATTCATGTATTCGAACAGCATAGACACCAGATGGGCATCAATGAACATTTTATTCAGTGATTTGTAGCTAATTTCTGGAGTAGTAAAATTTGGCTTTTTTGGATAGTGTCAAAATTAACCAAACTATTTTGGAAATTGGACTGTAGTTATAACATATATACCTGAAAGGGATGTTGGAGAGAGTGAGTGTAGTAGACAGCTCCAAAGTTGCTGGGATGAACCTCCTGACCAGACACAGTTATGGAGGAAGGGAATTGAAGATGAAGGGGAAGTTCCATAATGGCAGAACTGGGCCCCACTTCCATAGGTCCAAGCAGAGAGAGAAAAAGCCACATGCCACACAAGTGCCACAAGAAGCAAACTTAGGAGCTCCGGGCAAAGCTCCCACACTTTGCATACCTTTACACTGGAATTCTAATCCCCCCATACCTTAGGGCTGGACCCTAGGATCCACTCACAGTGACACCTCCTCCAGACAGGTGGCTACAGACCTAAATTACAAACTTTAGTAAAATCCAGAATATATTTCAGGCCATCCATTCAAACTACCACAGTGAGCATCACCTTCTCATTCCCAAACGCATACACATGTTTATCACTCAACATATTTTAAAACATTTGATCTAGTTCCCCATATGTTTCCATTAACTGTTCCTTAACCCCTGCTATGTGTTAGATCTTTGAGATGAGAGGAATGAGCAAACTGCTTCCTGTTTTTGAGGCATTTCTCTGCTCATTGAGGACACTGAACACAATTTTAAAGAAACAAATTAAATGAGTGGAGAGGCAAGAGCTGATACCTGAAGAAGGTGGGTTTCGAGGGCCGTGGGCCATGCTGAGAAGCTGAGTGGGTTCTGAGGATGAGGTAAGAGAAAGCAGGGCAGTGCAGCAAGAGGGAGGGTCTGCTCCATGTGCTTCAGGAGCGAGGGCAGAACAGACCTACTTGCTGGAACACTAGGTTCTCACAAAGGAGCATCGCAGAAGGCTGATGAAATGAGCAGATAAGAAACCCATTTCTCAGGAGTCTTAAATACCAGTGTTGTAGTTACTTTCTTGTTGGTTGTGGGAATAGAACATTTTATCAAAAGAAGCTGATGGTATTGAGGGGTTTATTTTGGCTTATAGTGTCCAGGAGAAGCTTCATGATGGCAGGGGAAAGCATGTCATGAGCAGAGGCTGGACATCAGCTCTGCCATAGCAGGTGGAAATAGCAGCAAGGGAGTGAGCTAAATTCTGGCAAGGGGGAGCTGGCTAGATCACCTAGAAGCCTGCCCCAACAACACACTTTCTCCAGGAATGCTCCACCTCCCAAGTTGCCATCTGCTGGGGACCAAGCCCTCAGAATTCCTGGGTGTATGAGCGTTGTCTGATTCAGACCACCACAACCTGGCTGAGCAGATTGAACTTGGCAGTGTTTTCCTAAAAGCTCTGACATGAGGACAATAGGGCTTTTCTGAAGATGGCTTTGGTCATTTAATGGGAGGTGGTTGGAGGCAGAAGGCATGGGGGTAGCCTGAGCTCTGGGTGTCCCATTTTTACTTTACATACTCTTAAATCCAAGCATAAAATTTCTTTAAGAAGGACACAAGTGCTAAAATAGGTTCCACTATCATTAAAAGACAGTAAAGATTTTTGAGTCCACCCAGAATTTATTAGCATGTATTGACTCATCTCCTAACTTGGGTACCAAACTGAAGGAAGTTAAGCTGGGGCTTACTCACTACTTTCCATTTTCTTGAGTCTTCACAGCCTACACCTGGTGGTATTACCAATAACCTTGGTGTTTCCAACAGCAGATGATCCCAAAGCCTATAATAGTTGGCTTTAGGTGGTGCTTCCCACTGACAAATATACATTTCTAATTGAGTTTTGCTTTGTTGAAGTTAATTTGAATTCCCTGGGCACAGGGCTGGATAGGAGAGGGCAGGAGAGGACACTAAATTGAAGAATTGAAGGCTGTTGTTGGGAAGCTGGCTCGGGATGTTGAATTGGGCACACATCATTTGTTCTGTGAACAGTCTCCTCAATTACAATCAACTAGTGTGTTGGAAACAACTAGAGTCATTTTATAAGTTGTGCTAAGTCTTCTCAAATAAATCTATTTATAAGTGGCTCACTTTAAAATTCATGAGAATAAGGTTTGTATTTCTTTCTTTTGTCCCATATTTACCTGTTTTTAGTGATTAGCTTTGTTGTCTATAAAAAGAAAACATTTTAATGTTTCTGGTCAGAAGTAGCCTCAGGCAATGTTGTTGGGTGAGCAACCATTCATCTTTATGTAACATAAGTAATGAACCCATCCTAGCCTCTCAGTAGGTGGAAGATAAAACTAAGAAGGCATTCTCTGAGAAATATTTTGGAAAAGGTGTCAGATTCATATGGACTTAGTTAAAATGTGTTTCTCTAGGCAGACATGGAGACAGAGTATGTATCAAGACAAATGTGAACAATTTTCTTATTTCCTTCTTTTCCTTGCCTTACACCTGCATGATTCTCATCACTCCACATACATAATCAATGCATTAGTTTCTCTTGTGCTTTTCTTTCTCTATGCACAAATATGCATTCTCATTTCCTCTTATTTCCATGTGAGGTAGCACAATCTTGCATACATTACTGTACACATTGTTCTGCGCATAATGTATCTGAAAGTGTTTCCACTTTTGTGTATAAGCTTCCTTATTCAATAACATACCCGTATGAATAGCCCAGGTTGTTTAACCAGTTTTCCACAGGTAGCCATATGGGCTGTTACCAGTTCTTCCCCATTACAAAAAAGCAACAAGAAATGTGTCTAGACATCTGTGTATATCAATTCCAAGAAGTGAGATTATTGGGTCAAAGGGTATATTTGTGTATATTTTAATGCAAGTTGAGTTGCATCTATACATGCAATTGTCTCTTAAATCAATTTTTTGTTCAAAGTATCATTTTATGGGGCTGGGGAGATAACTCAGTGGATAAAGCACTTTGGCACAAGGGTGAAGACCTGAGTCCAGGTCCCCAGCGTCTATGTAAATCCAGGTGCTATAACATACACCTATAATTTCAGGACTCCTACTCTGAGATAGGAGGTGGGGGCAGGAGAATCTCTGGAAGCTCAGGGGACCAGCTAGCCTGGTGTGCACATCAGTGAACCTTACTTCACACAAGGTAGAAGGCTTAGATTAATATATGAGGCTGTCATTTGACCTCTACATGTGTGCTGTGGCCTGCATGGTTCTGCACACACACACACACACATTTCATACACACAAAATATTACTTCATTTGTAACAAACATAAGCTATATTCTGATAATTTAATACATACATTCAATGTGTAATTTAAGTTAGATTTTTTGTTTCAAAATAGGTAATAGGTACTGCTATATGGCAAAAACTACCCAGCTTTTTAATTTTACTTATTTATTTGTTCATGTGTGTGGCCATGTATGCATGCCAAGATCTTGACCTTCTGCAAATGAACACCAGATGTTTGCACCACTTAAAAAAAAAAGTTATTGACAACTTCTGTACTTACAATGAACCATAATAATTCCCTCCTCTCTTCACTTTCCCCTTCACAACTTCACTCTCCATCATATCCCCTCCCTCTTTCCATTAGTCTCTCTTTTATTTTGATGTCATCATCTTTTTCTCCAAGTATGAGGGTCTTGTGTAGGTATTGCTAGGCACTGCAAAGTCATGCATATCAAGGCCAATTTCTGTCTGGACAGTTGCATTGTAAGGAGTGGTACCCTTCCTATGGTTCTTACATTCTTTCCACCACCTCCTCCACAATGGACCCTGACCCTTGGAGGGTGTGATAGTAGAGATGTTTCAGTGCTGGACATGCATCTGTACCTTCTTCTCAGCACTATATTGCCTTTTGGGTCATCCCAGTGGTCACTGCTGTCTGAAAAATAAGCTTCTCTAACCAAAAGTGAGAGCAGCATTAATATATGAATATGAACATTAAGTGTAGTGCTTTCAGGGCAGTTTGGTGAGAATAATGTATGCATTTATCTAGACAAAAGCAGACTTTATATCTCTAAGGCTGATGACCTCCCCTGCCATAGGCTTTTGTTTTGTTGTTTTTTTTTTTAATTTTTTGTTACTTTTATTTATTTATTTGAGAGCGACAGACAGAGAGAGAAAGAGGCAGATAGAGAGAGGGAGAGAGAAAGGGCGCGCCAGGGCCTCCAGCCACTGCAAACGAACTCCAGACGCGTGCACCCCCTTGTGCATCTGGCTAACGTGGGTCCTGGGGAGTTGAGCCTCGAGCTGGGGTCCTTAGGCTTCATAGGCAAGCGCCTAACTGCTAAACCATCTCTCCAGCCCTGCCATAGGCTTTTGATTAGGTATTCCTGATTTTGTATTCCCTCCCATAGAGCAGGCCTCTAGTCCAGTTAGAGAGCAGCTGGTTTCCCCCAAAGCAGACATGCCGCTATTGCACCTGTTTGGTCATTTGGCCTGTCTGGCCAAACTTGAAGCTTCCAGTGTCCACTGTTTTCACTGCTGATGACTTCTGTCTCACAAAAGGCTGCATGTAATACAGCTTTTTACAGCTTTCAGTTGGCTGGCCTACAGGGAGAAGGTTTTCTGCTCAGCACCAACTTGATTTCTCAGTGACCTCTCCACCCAGGCATGTGAAGTCTTTAGCAATAGGGTCTTACCATCTGTTACTTGTGGGAAAACAAGAGCCTTGGCAATAGCCTGTAATGTTTTGGCAGCAACAGGGTCCTCCCTGGCCAACAACTCAGTGTAAAGTATCCCATCCCTAGAACTGAAAATTTTTTAGTACCAATCTATGGCTTCTGGATATGTCATTATCCAAAGAAGTAGGCTTTCATATATCTTATTCAGAATACCTTGAATGTTGATTGACCTGCCCGTACCCTTTTCATACTCAATCTCTTCTCCTGGTCTCACTTAGGTCATTCAACTCCCTGTAATCGGTTCCTTTTTTTTTTTTTTTTTTTTTTTTTCGTTTTTTGAGGTAGGGTCTCATTCTGGCTCAGGCTGACCTAGAATTCACTATGTAGTCTTAGGGAGGCCTCAAACTCATAGTGATCCTCCTACATCTGCCTCCCAAGTCCTGGGATTAAAGGCATGCACCACCATGCCCAGTTTGTAATCTGTTCTTCTACCTACATGTATGCAATATCATTCTATAAAGTCCTTCCCTTTCCTCTCTCTCTCTCTCTCTTATAGCCTTTATCTAGCTTACTGGCCTCTGCTACTGATTTTTGGTTCCAGCTCACACACAAGTCTAAACATTTGTAGCTATGATCCACATATGAGAGAGAATATGCAATATTTGGCTTTCTGGGCCTGGGATACCTCACTTAGTATAATCCTTTCCAGATCCATCCATTTCCCTGCAACCTTGAGGGAAAAGAAACTGACCCTGAGTGTAAACCAAAGGTGAACCCATTGTATCTTCTGTCACCACTGCTCAGATCTTACTGCACCTGTAGCTTTTTTCACACAGATACTCAATGGCATTCTTACTGAACAGCCAAATAAACAGTAATGTGTGAAGAATTGGTATTACATGGCCAAATGACAAGAAACTTTTGACTTTGAATAATCCTTAAACATTGGTTAAGAAAAGAATTTAGAGGTATGACCTGTTGATCCAGAACATTCATGAATATAATTACATTATGTCCACCTGTTGCTTTTAACAGATCTGTGGCAATTATGTGGGCAATTTGTTATTGACTTCACTGTCTTCAGCGCTATGGTCAGCACTTCTTACGCGTGTTCTGGTCAAGAGTCCAACCACTGCACTGAGGAAACTGGGAAAAGAGCATAGCTTACAATCAGTCAGCATCTCGAAACACTGTCCATGTTGGTCCTCTGTGCTGTTCAGACCAAAGGCACACCATGGCAGAGGAAATCTGGTAACATTGCTTTAAGCAGGTAGATTGCATGTTGTAAGTTTAACTTTAGGGTAAGTTATAAGTGTGGAATTTAGCAAAATCTCATGGTAATAATCTCAGAAATATTCTTTGTAAGATCCATCATAAATATTCTCATGGTTATTTTCCATAGTTCATTCTACTATTTAATTCTTATAGTTTGTCCCCACAGTCGGTTTTTGTAGCTCATTCCCGTATTAGGAATACTATTCCCACAACTAGCTCCTAGATGTGTTCCTGGGGCTCTTTTACTATCTGTAGGAATACACAAGTCCTGAGAGGGCCAGTCTCACCAGGATCAAAGCCCCAAATAGCAGAGCACCAGGAATACATAAACTAAGCAAAGTGATACAGTGTGTAACCCCAAATTTCAGGAATCCAGGGCAGGAGAATGGTGAAATCAAGGACAGCCTAGGCTGGGACACAGGGAGAGGTCCAGGTCATGCTGGGACCTGGGACTTGTCTCAAAAAAAAAAAAATCAAGAACATATAAAAGAAAAATACAGTCAATAAGTAGAGAGTCATATTTATGTGCTGATTAGAATATAGGAATGGCAATCACATATGTGCTGCAAAAAATATTTCAATAACTGAACTCCAATCTAATTGACTTCTTTTGCACTTGGTTTCCTACATTAACAACCATTGCCATGAGACAGAGACTGTGCACTTCACCAGATCACCACATGCTCCATCCAATACTCTGAAGACAGACCCAGCATCTTCCTTCACTAAATCTGTGCTTTTTTCCTTTTCTTTTTCCATTTTATTTCTTTTTGATTTTCTTTTTTTGGCTTGTGGACTAAACTTCAGGCCAGGCATGAGATACCATATTATATGCTGCCACAGTGTCCCACCATCCATACCTGCACACGACCTGTGTTAGGTGAACACTGTTGCTGTGGTAGTAAGGCTGAGCACTCACTGCACTCCCAGAACACTCTACATGCTTTTCACAGATGACCTCACTTGACCCTTGTGGCAATGTCTTGAAGTATTTGTAGCTATCATCCCCTTTTCACAAGAGGGCGGGGAGAGGCCCAGAATGTTTACCACCTGTACAAGGTCACAAACTGCTGGCCTAGCTACACAGGAGTTTGGACAGTCTGGCTTCCAAGCCAGCCTGAGTGGTGCATGGGCCATGTATGAGGTTGATCAGGCCATGCCCTCCATCTCTACATACTGAGCAGGGGAACTGTCACTGTTAGCACATGGGCTGACTGCCTGCCTGGGTGCAGATGATGGTAGTCAGCATCTGTCTTTTCATCCATAGGCTCAAGGTCAACAGTCAAGGCAATAAAGAAGAAGAAACATGGGGAATGAACCCACTATGTAGTTATGTGTGACAGACATTAAATTAACTGACTCCCCAGTGGTAACCTCTTTAAACTTACAGTGTGTGATTTATCAGGGTCCATAAAACTCAATAGTAACTGAGTGACATTATTGTGGAACACCATGCTCTGAGCATGACATGGCTATTTCCTTCTTGAACTGTCAGCAGCTGTAATTACAGGTTTAAGACTGAGCCCAATAATATTCTGTGATAGAGGAGAAGATGGGGCTCCAGAAGACCCACACTTCCTGAAGATACTATGAGCAGGCGATGGTTGCTGGGAGAGAGAGATTGTCTTCTTACAGTGTGTAACCCCAGCTTTCAGGAAGCTTCTACATTGGTGTAGCTGCTCATAAGTTGGCCTTGCTCTTGTAAGTAACCCCAATGGACCTCATGGATTCACCAAGATATTCTTGGGCATCATTTCATTGTTTTTGCTATTGGCATCCTATCTGAGATAAATAAATGTTCATTCATTTCCTCAGGAAAAGTTCACATAACACATCCGAAGTATCTGCTATAGTGAGAAAGAACTCTAGATGTCAGGATAGACATCTTGCTTCCCCATTCTCTATTTTCACAAAATGTCAGTTATTTGTGTGCTGCTTAGAATATAGAAATGACAATCACAGCTGTGCTGCAAAAAAATATGTCAATAACTGAACTCCAATCTAATTGACTTCTTTTGCACTTAGTTTTCTATATTAACGACCATTTTTCATGAGACAGAGACTGTGGACTTCACCAAATCACCACATGACCATGTTCCATCCATCCAATGTCTTTCTTTACTAAATATGTGTTTTTATCTTTTCTTTCCCCATTTTCTTTATTTGTTCTTCTCTTTTCAGATATTCATCAATAATGGAGTGGGTATATCTTCTTTTCTACCAAAGTTCAGACATAGTACTTTGTACTACCGTTTTTGTTGTTAGTTAGTTTGTCCTTGAGACAAGGTCTCACACTGTAGCTCAAATTGGTCTTGAACACATGGCAATCCTCCTGTCTCAGCCTCCCAAATGCTGGAGATATAAATTTGCCCTGCTATGCTGGCTTACTATTAATCTTGAGACAATGTCTCAAAAAGTGAGCTCAAGGATGGCCTTAAAGTTGAGATCCATGTGTCTCAGACTCCTGAGAAGCAAGAATTAGTGGCCTGTGACTCTAATATGTAAAGTATGAAATATAAATTATAAGGGAATATATATGTTCACCAACCTGTCAGTCAAGCTTTGTCTTATCACCTAACTAGGATTAGGTTCAGCTGTATTTGAAAGAAGACCCCAAATAATGCTTTATTACAACCCATGCAAGCATCATTTCCTTGAAGGTGTACCATGATTAGACATCAGTCAGACCTTAGTTCTGTTATCCTTACATTTGGCCCTTAACCTTGATATAATGTGGCTGCTAGAGTTTCAGCAATCATATCTTTGTTTCAAGATATTGGAGGAAGGAAAAGAAAGATAAGAGCAACAGTATAATCTAGGTGTGTTTTTAAAGAGGGTTGGTGCCCACATGACATATATAGTTACATTTTAATTGGCAGAAAACAGGTGCATAGTCACATCTGGATAAGGCATACTAAAACTGCCCAACTAAGTTACTGGCTTCACTGCTATGAAAGAAGGGTCCATTGGATGTAGACATTCAGTTAGCAGCCTTAGAATCACTTCCTCCTTGGACATCTTCGTTATGATGGAAGTACCTTAGCATATGGTAAGCTTAGTTGCTTTTGAGCCAAGCAAATGTCTTCAGCATTACATGTGCACCCAAATATACAGTGAGATGCTGACACCTATCACAGGGTGTTTGATTCAGCACTTGCATAGGGCACATCAGAGCAGCAGGGCATTGTGCGTACAAGCCCTCTACTCCAAAGCAGTCTACAAGGGTGGTAGCTTCAGGTTTAGTGTATCTGGGATCAATGTGTGGGTAACAGGTAATTGTTTATTTCTCAGGTTATGTCACTCAGGGAAACTTCCAATTCTGTTTGAACATAAGACTAATTCTGTATTTTTAGCCACAACAGAAACTATTGAAACAAGTCTCATTTGGGGAAACCTGGATACTGTCAAACTCTGGTAAAGTCCATTTTGTAACATATGACCATCTTCTTCAAATGTAAAGATGTGTGCATCTTTGGAAGTCTGGAATATCACTAAGTATATCATGTATTCCTTCCAGTCATTGGCTTATTTCCAGCATTTCTTAATGCTTTCTCTAGCAGGTGGAAATCATAACAGAATCATGTAATGCAGGAAAGAGTTGCCAGGCAACCATTTTCAGTGTTTAAAAACTCTGAGCAAATTTTCCTTTTAAATATTAGAAAAAAAATAGTTAACTCTCCATCCAACCTTGGGTGAACTTATATAGTTAACAAAAATTACCTCATCTCTTTTCTGCTTCCTATGCTAGGGCCTTTCATCAGTGAGGCATGGCCTTCAAAGAGGCAGTTTTAGAGCTGGGTCAAGCTTTACAACACAGCAGATGCAGCTAAAACCCCAGTTCCACTCTCAATTATAGCTTTGTTAGCCTGAGATCTAATGACAAGAGAATCGTCTAATCTGTTTCCAGTGCCTTTAAAGTTAAAAGCATGCCAGCATAAATTTGGGGCACTCCAGAAAAGTGGATTTGTTATAAGCACTAGATTGTAATTATACTTTAACACTAACTCTCCCAAAATAAGTGAGTTGATTTGAGATGAATTAGTTGAAGAATTTGGAACTTCTGCTTGTCCTAATACCAAGTAAAACACTGTGGGGTTGGAAGACTTTGCAGATCTTTATCATCTCTGCTGTGGTATGAAGGCTGGAGGGATTACATAGAACATTACCTAGGACTACTTTATGCAAAAGAAAAAGTTGAATGACTCCCCCCCTGGAGTTAGCCTGTAGCTGACCCCTAGACTCACAGAGGTCCAGAAGGAAGACTGAAGAGTATTTTGGTATTTCCAGTGGGGTCCCAGAGCCATGGCTTCAGTTGGAAGAGACACCTGGCAAGTTGAAGCAGATCTTGTACAAGTGCACATGCTAGGGATGCTGGAGACTTACCCTTTCCACACAGTGTCAGGATATTCTGACAGGAACAAAGCTGGAACTGCCTATTCTGGCTCTTTGTCATGGTGGAACTGACAAAGTTTACCCTTGCCTTGTCGATTTCTATCTGGTTGCTAGGAATCCAGTGTGGTGGTTTGATTCAGGTGTCCCCCATAAACTTAGGTGTTCTGAATGCTAGGTTCCCAGCTGATGGATATTTGGGAATTGGAGGCAGTGTATTGTTGGGGGCAGGCTTATGGGTATTATAGTCAATTTCCCCTTATCAGTGTTTGGTACACTTTCCTGTTGCTATGGTCCACCTTATGTTGGCCAGGGGGTGATGTCCACCCTCTGCTCATGCCATCATGGAACTTCCCTTCAAGTCTGTAAACCAAAACAAACCTTTCTTTTTCCCACAAGCTGCTGTTGGTTGAGTGATTTCTGCCAGCAATGACAACCTGACTGTCACAGTAATGTTGGTACCAAGAGTGGTGTTGCTGCTAGACACCTGACTATGTGGCTTTGGCCTTTTGGAGCTGATTTTCACGAGGAATGTGGAAAGATTTGAAACCTTTGCCTAAAAGACACTTTGCATTTCTGTAAGTACAGCTTGATGGATTCTTTTGGTCAGAGCTACAGGACCTGAATACAGTAAGAACTATGGACTGTGAAGTTTGGCTTATGGGGGTAAAAAGGAGCTTTGTATGGACTGGGCTAGAGGCAGTTTGTGTGAGAAGCTTGCTGTTATTCTGTGTCCTGAGAAGTTGTGCAGGGTTGCATTGTGTAGAAATGGACTGGTGTGAGTAGAGGGATATGGCACAGAAAAAAAAAATGAAATCTTTGGGTGAACTGCTGCCTGTTCAGCTACAATTGAGAAATTACACCTTTTGAGGTTGGGCCAGCTGACCTGCACTGGGCAACAGGAAGAATGTAGACTCTTTTGAAGGGGCCTGAGTGCGCAAGGAGTGTCCTGTTCTTCAAAGTCTGCTTTATTCCCCCCTGGATTAACAAATTGCACCCCACCTGGTATTGTGGAGTATAAGAAATGCAGGAAAGAGAGGGTCACTGAATTTACAACATGGCCTTGTGTTTTGGAAATGGCCATGGGCAGTATGAAGCAGGTTTGCTGGATAACTGCATGGGGACCCCATGGGGCCATGAGAATGGACTGTGGGTTGCAGTGGAGACCCAGTGGAGATGCTGGGACCACGAGATGGCTGCTAAGGAAATCTACCAGCCCCAATGAAGTTTTTCAGGACTGTGAGTAGCCTAGCTGGAGGGGTGGAATTGGAACTCCAGAGACTTGTTGCTGGTTAGAATTACTGGACTTGGAAATTTGTCACTTGCTATAGTTATTGGACTTGGAGCTACAGAGTTTGATGTTTGCCCTGATTATTTTAAATCTCGTATTGGCTGAATATTTCTTTGGTTTGCCCAGTGCCATCTTTCGTAGTGTGAATGTTTATTCTGTGCCATTATGGTTTTGGGGGGATTTTTTTGGTATTATGGCTCAGTTAAAAGACTTTGGATTATGGGGATGTTTGAATATCATTAGGGTTGGTAAGAACTTATGGGGACTTTTAAAGTTAGATGAATGCATTGTATTTTATATCATGCATGGTTATCAGTTTATGGGCACCAGGGGCAGAATGTGGTGGTTTGATTCAGCTGTCCCCCATAAACTTAGGTGTTCTGAATACTAGGTTCCCAGCTGATGGAGATTTGGGAATTAATGCCTCCTAAAGGGAGTGTATTGTTGGGGGTGGGCTTATGGGTGTTAAAGCCAGTTCCCCCTGCTAGTGTTTGGCACACTGTCCTGTTTCTGTTGTCTACCTTATGTGGGCCAGGGGGTGATGTCCACCCTCTGCTCATGGCATCATTTCCCCTGCCATTGTGCAGCTTCCTCTTGAGTCTGTAAGCCTTTTTTTTTCCCCACAAGCTGCTCTTAGTCAGGTGATTTCTGCCAGCAATGTGAACCTGACAATAACACCCAACATAGACTTCTTTTGCCACTTGTGCTTCTGAATCCACTGAGTTCAGCTGGTGTGAAAGTCCTACAGCTTTTACTGTCATGAGTTTCCACATTCTTCCCCTGATTTACTGCCTACGGCAACCTCATCGCCCAGGCAAGGCAGCACAATTTACTCCCATTTTCTGATAAGGAAAACACATCATCTATGTGGTGAGGTAGAATTTAGGTTTCAGAACTTCCTACTTTGATTTAGGCTTACAAA
Organism: Dipus sagitta; assembly: GCA_036346955.1. Taxonomy (NCBI): domain Eukaryota; kingdom Metazoa; phylum Chordata; class Mammalia; order Rodentia; family Dipodidae; genus Dipus; species Dipus sagitta. The sequence continues at coordinate 67,663,112 of CM070781.1, forward strand.
ATTTCAATCCAAAATTTCTGTATTGTGTCTTTTTGTCAATGAGCTCTGCTAAATTAGTGGTTAATTGTCCATTGTAAATTAAAAATATCATAAGCTGGAAATGCATTTGATATGCCTAACCTACTGATCCTTCTAGCCATGCAGTCCTCTGTGGAACACAGACTGCCTCCTCATGACCACATGGCTAACTTGGAACTGTGTCTTTCTCACAGTGCCCAGCATTGTGAGGGTCTGCCAATCTATATCACAAGCCTGGAGATACATCCAAATTCAAAATATATTGTTTTTGTGTAATTGTAAAGTTACAAGTTTTAATTCAGGGCTAGGGAGATCCAATGGCTAAAGGTTTTCCATTACAAAGCCAGCTGGCCTGAGTTTGAGTCCCCAGACTCCCATAAAGCCAGATGCACCGAGTGGCACACGGTTCTGGATTTCATTTGCAGCAGCAAGAGGACTTGGTGTGCCCATGCTTTCTTGCTCTCAAATAAATATTTTTTAAAGTCTTAAGTCATAACAAGGTGAATTGCAGATACTGAAATGAAATGAGTTCAGGACTGGAGAGATGGCCCAGCAGTTACATGCCCTTCCTGCACAAGCACAAGGGCCCGAGGGAGCCCTGAGATCACCCAGGTTCCATTTTCCTAGCACCTGTGCAAACATCAGGGTGTGACCATGTGCATCTACAACTCCAGTCCTGTGAGAAGCAGAGACTGTACAATCACTGTGGCTTGAGAAAATGGCAAGCTTCAGAATCAGTGAGGGACTCTGTCTGAAGGAAAAACAAGCAGGTTTGTGATGGAAGGGAATGCCAGATGTTATTTTCTGGCCTCTGCAGACGTGTACATGGGGTGTCACATGAGCACATAGATGAGCTTACAACACACACACACACACACAATATACAAAAGAATAAAGAAACTAAGTTTCTTTAACTTAAAATGTCCTTTATAGATGACATTTGAATCTCAACCCTAGAATTTAATGACATATTTTAAAGCAGTATTGAATGGATTTCCAGCTAGAACAGTTACTTACTTAAGTAGGTTATTTGTCTAACTTACTTAAATAATAAATATTAGATGGAATAAAGGTTAGCAAAGATACCAATATTCAATTTTGACCAGTTTGCCATTTTGAAATGAAGATTATAGTCATTGAGTCCTTAATTAGTTTCTCTTTTCTAATATTTAGGTGGACCAAACCAAAATTCAGTAAATAATAAAACCTTAGGGGTAAGGAGGTAAAGTTCTTTCCATACAAGAATGAGGATCAGAGTTTGATCCCCAGTACCCATGTAATAATGTTGGGCATGCTGGTTCATTCCTGTAATCTCAGTACTGGGGAGGCAGAGAACAGGTGGGTCCTTGGAGCTCGCTGCCAGCCAGTCTAGCCTAATTGGTGAGCTCCAAATTAAGATCCTGTCTCAAAAGAGGGAGGTATTATCCCTGAGGATAACACCTGAGGTTGTCTTCTAGCCTCCTTTATATAAGTGCACATGCACCCCCTATGCATATGAACACAGAAATACATCCACACTGCATACATGCAGAAAAATAAAAGGAAATGAAAAGATCTTCAGAGGATACAAAGTCACATATTCCCAACTCTCAACAGGGTAGTGAGCTGTGGACATGGTGGGCTGAGAAGGCAATGAATCGTGGCTCCTCAGACATCCTGGACACCTTGGCTGTGGGCTCTTCTTCAAAAGCTCAATTTAAAAAGAGAGCAGTGAAGTCATCCATAATTTAGTCTCATCTAATATTAGCTCACCATTCCCAGATAATTAAGGTGCAATGTTTTCTTAAGTCATTCTTCTAAGCATGATTAAATTTAAATAACTTTGCTGGTCTTTCCTTATGCTTATGGAAAGTTTTATAGTAGCATTTTTATTAGTTATGCACACAGTGTATACAGTCATGCTGGTACCATCATTAGCCTCCTCCCTGTTCTCCCCCCTCCTCAGGGACCCTCCTTGTTGGGAAGTATGGGTCATGCATTGTGGGGTTAACCATCAGTTATGGGTAGGAGGCAATGTCTCTGTGCATAATGACCAATGTATGGTTCTAACATTCTTTCTGCACCCCCTTCCTCAAATTTCCCTGAGCCATGTTGGGCTCATTTTAGATCTGCTTCAGTGATGAGGTTTTGGGAGCCTCTGTGTCTCTGGATATCTGGTTTGGTAGGAGTTGAGTATTCTCTGTGTCTACCTCCTTCACCTTTTGCTGGTACCAGGCTCACACAAAAAAAAGCACTCTTGCTCATTTCCCCAAATACTCTTAATTTCAGCTGGGGCCCTTTTGAGGTGTGATGGGCTGGTTCTCTCCTTAGAATCTGCATTCATCTGAAAAAGAGAAGCAAATTCTTCAACAGAGAGTGAAGTTAGTGCCAGGTAAATGGGGTAACCTTTGTTTTTTTCTTTTTTTAGAGAGAATTTAATAGGTGTAGGTCCTCTTGTAGCCCATGATTGGTAGGAGCTTGATAATGGAGAGCGGACTTGTTTTTAGATATGGTTCTGACTTGATTCCCAGCTCTAGCTATGGGTTCTGTTCCACTGAGCAGATCAGTTAGCCAAATCAAGAGCAGTTGGTTTCCCACCATGGCTGTGTGCCACTATTGCACTTGTGTGAGTAGCACATCAGGTTGATAAACTAGTAATTTAAAAATCAGCCAGTTCTTTACATTAGTATTTTGTCAATCAAGACATGTCAATTTTATCTGTCTTTAAGGTTATTATTCTTGGAAATCAGTAGTGAACAAATATGGACAATGTTTAGTTGAATTAGAAATTAAAGCAAATAATAAAACTAGGGCTGGAGAGATGGCTTAGCAGTTAAGGCATTTGCCTGCAAAGCCAAAGGATCCCAGTTCGATTCTCCAGGACCCAGGTAAGCTAAATGCACAAGGGGGTGCACACATCTGGAGTTCTTTTGCAGTGGCTGGAGACCCTGGCACACTCATACTCTCTCTCTGCCTCTTTCTCTCTCTTAAATAAATATAATATATTTTTAAAAAATGAGCAATGAGGTAGAACTGAACATCATTCTACCATTAAGTTAGTCCACATCTTTCTCACTATATCCAAATCTTTTTGGATGTTAATAAGTTTCTATTTGTTACAAATATGACAGAGGCATGTGAATAACACATGTACACACAGCTGGTATTCCATTTCTTTGCATTCAACAAATATAGACTGAAATATTTGAAAAAGAAACTACATGTATCTTGCATATGTACAAATTTCTTTTTTCATTATTCCCTAAAAACTACAGTGTAAATAAATCTGGGCGTGGTGGTGCATGCTTTAATCCCAGCACTCAGGAGGCAGAGGTAAGAGGATCACCATTAGTTCAAGGCCACCCTAAGGCTACATAATGAATTCCAGGTCAGCCTGGGCTCAAGTGAAACCCTACCTTGAAAAAACAAAAACAAAAAGTAGCATAACAACTATTTATATAGCACTTGCATTATGTAAATATTATTGATAATCTAAAGGTGACTTAAAGTATCCAGGAGCATGTGTGTAGGTGGATATGCAAATATAATACTATTTTATAGAAAAGACCTGATTTTCATATACTAGGTGTAGCAGACAGCTTCAGGTTCGCTGAGATGAACTTCCAGATCAGGCACAGTTATGGAGGAAGGGATATTTATTGAAGCTTACAGATCCAGGGGAAGTTCCATAATGGCAGAAGAAACTGGCCTGCCTTCACAGGCCCAAGCAGAGAGAGGGAAGCACAAGCCTAAAGGTCAAAAGCCACAGCACACTTCACTTTGGGTATCTTTAGATTGAAATCTAAAACCCACCACCACACCTTAAGATCCACCCAGTGACATTGCCTCCAGCCAGGTGGCTAGAAATGCAAACTACAAACAAATAAACAACTGAATATATTGGGGGCTATCTATTCTATTCAAACCACCACACTAGGCATCTTGGGACTAGTCCCCTATAGATACTGAGGGATGATGAATAGGTATAGATAGATGATAGATAGATAGATAGATAGATAGATAGATAGATAGATAATGAGAGTTATGATTTAAATCTGTAATATTCCCCACATATTCCACTTGTTACCCTACTGGTGGTACTATTTGGGAGGCTGTGGAACATTTAGGAGGTGAGGCTTGATTGCATAAAATAGATTACTGGTCTTTGAAGGATATAGTCCGATCCTGGCTCTAGCTGCTACTTCTTGGTTTGCCATGAGGTGAGAAGGTGAGGAGCCAAAATAAGCCTCTTCTTCTCTAAGTGTTTTGATCAGGTGTTTCAGTCACAGAGATATACAGAGGAAAGAGAGAGACAATGAGAATACATAGAAGAATGAGAATACATAGCTATATATTACATGTCTTACAGCTATAACAATTAACTTCTCATTGCTGTAACAAAACATCAAAATAGCTAACCAGAAGTAGCTTATGGAAGGAACGTATTTATTTCCAGCTTGCAGTTTCAAGGGAAAGTTTTATCATGGTTGGGAAAACATGGCAGGAGCAGACATATGGTCATCACATCCTCATATCAGCAGTGAGAAAGTACAGAGAGCTGAATGTAACAAGTGGAGCTGTGCTACAAACCCCCAAGGCTCATCCCACCCTCTGACACACTTCCTCCATCCAGCTTCCACCTCCCAAAAGCACTACAACTTTCCTCAATGGTGCCACCAGCCATGGAGTAAGCTATTAAACACATGAGGTTATAGGAGAACTTTTATGTTCAATCCACCACAACAGCTGCAGAGACACTGTCCTTATCCAAACAGGCCATCAGATTCAGGGGTGTGTCTCATGACCCCACACTTATACAACCTCCCAAGTGATCTAGTGAAATGGGAATTTTAGGGTTCCTTGCCAATGCACAAATATGCTGCACTAATGTACAGATCAATTTGAGGTTTCTACAGATTCTTGTCTTATGAGTTCAGCAAATGAAATCCACAGACCAGAGGATAAGGTTCAGAAAGGTTTTATTGTAACTTAGGGCTTTAAGAGAGAGAGTTTTAAGGGCTTTTAGAGAAGGGGAGCTTAAGGAACGGAAGAAAGGGGCAGCTTTTGCCCAGAGGGCTAAGAGCAGGTTTGAGAAGCCCTGAATTTAAGGGAAGAAAGAATTATTAAACTCTTGCCCAAGGAGGTAAGAGGAATTTTGAGAAGTCCACCTCAGGACTCTGGTTAGGGTTTATTTATGTGAACCCTATTGAGGAGTGGCTGGTCTAGCCAGTATGTCCTGACATTTGGGATCAGGACTCCTGGTAAAGGGCAGTCTCCCCAAAATTTTAATTCTCTAGGAAGGGCCTCCTCAAAAGGGAGTGAAAGGACTCCCTAAGGGGACAGAATAAGAAAAGGCCAGACCCTCCTTCTGACTTGTAAAGTGTAATGACCTAGATTTTCCCCCACAGGCCCAAGGATGATTCCTGCATTTTTCCAAGAGAAAGCTATTCACTTTGGGGCCTTACTCCCCTCAACTGCCTCACTGGTGCCACAGGCTCCAGGATCATGGCAGTCACCACTGTGTGGGATTGGTGGTTCTCAGCCCTGTCTGTATAGTAGTCTACCCTGAGGAGATCTTTGAAAAACAGATGCTGTGTTCTCTAGACTATTAAATCAGAACTCCTGGGACTGTCTCCTCAGGTGGCTTTAGAAGCTCCACAGATGGTTCTTACATGAAGCTGAAGTGAGTCATTGCTGTTGGGACAATGGTCTTCAGACTTGGGCCTGTATCAGAACCTCCTGGACGGCTTGCTCAGCCCAGAATTCCCACCCCATCCCAGGGCTCTAACTCAGTAGGTGTGATGCTGACCAGAGCACTTAAAGTAGAGGTACCTGCTTGGTGATGTGTGAGGGCTGACTGATCTGGTGCTACCTCTGCAACGGCTGCATGTGGAAAATATTGAAGCAATAAGAATCAAACAATTTAGTGACTGTTGATCTAGTTTATTTATTTATGAGAGAGAGAAAGGCAGAAAGAGAGAGAGAGAGAGAGAACCAGAGAGAGTGAGAGAGAATGAGTGCTAGCCAAAAAACTCCAGACACATGTGCCACCTTGTATATCTGGTTTTGTATTAGTACTGGGGAATCAAACCTGGATCCTTAGGATTTGCAGGCAAGTGCCTTAATAGCTGAGCCACCTCTCCAGCCCTAGGATTACATATTTTTTTCTTTTTGTTCATTTGAAAATTTTCCATGACTGTAACTATGTAACCATACTACATATGTGTGTGCTTATGTATTACTATAGATGTATTTGACATTAAGTTACTCATTGTCATTTCTCTTCCTGATAATGTGGTTTTCCCTTGGTTTGTAGGAAAATGTGTAACATTGCTCATATGCCTGCAGAACTTATTTGCTGCTTTTCCTGGGTGACAGCCCATGCTCTCTGTGTTCCAGCTCCTGCTCAGATGTTTTCTGAGTGATGCTAATTACCTCAGAGGTGACACAGGAAGGGCTGAAAGCTTCCCTTAGAGGTGACACAGGAAGGGCTGAAAGCTTCCCTTTAGGCAGGGAGCAGCCAGAGGAAAGTACCAGGCCAGTTGAGGTTTGCATACAAATGAAACTCTTCTCTGTTCAGCATGCTTCAGAATCTAAAGGACTTATAAGCAAATCAAATTATTCCCTGGTTCTATGCTGGGTCACCCAGAGAAGTGGAGAGTTGTTTTTCCATGCCAGCATGTAAAACAATCTAGCACATCAAATTCTATGACTGAGAATATTATTTCAGAAGATTGCTCACTATAATTAAAATACATCTGAGGCTTATGGCACATTCTGCTTTGCAGACTTTAAAACAGGAGGACCTGTCATGCAGCCTCTTCCAGCTTTCATTCCATCTTTAGGACCAAACTGCAGAAGCCCTTGAATAAAACACAGAACTTAGACTGAAAAAAAAAAAAGGGGCATATGTCCCCATTCCTCATTAAGTGACCTTGAAAACTAGGTAGTGCTACATTCTTTTGAAAATTACACTAGCCATTTTGTAGATTTGATTCCCCCAGCCATTGACTCTCATAGTGTTCAGAAATGATTTGTTGTTGGAACTCAGATTTTTACCAAAGTATTCTCTGTAGTTTTGGAGAACAGTTTTTCCATCTTATGTCTTAGAGTCTCAAAGATCTCTCCCCACCCCCTCCTCTCCATCCCCTACCACCTGGCCATGCTAACCCTGGGACTGGGGGACTGCCTCCTAGTACGACACTTGAATACAACACTGAGCTAGAACTAGAGAGACTGCCTTCCATCAATCCACACTTCTGTGCACCACTCAAGAACCCTCAAGAACCCTCCCTCACAGACCAGTTTCTCTCCACTACCCTTACCCTTTCTCTGTTCTTTACTTGTTCTCTTTTTGGCTTTGATGTTCTGGGTGTGTTTATCCTTCGCTCCCCTCCCCCGCATCTTTTCTCCTCTATCCCTCCCCTTCTGTCCTTCTCCTTCTCCCCTGTACAATGAAGTTTTAGGTTCAACAATCTGTCCATCTTGGTCTTCTATTGTGAACCACAAAGCCTAACATTGTTACTTTAATTACCAATAAAATATATTTAGATTTATAAATATAATATATATGTATATATAAAAATATATAAAATATATTTAAGTTTATAAATTTTTGTGCACTTTCTTTTTTCCACTTTTACTTTCAAATTTCTTTTTGCTGAAACACACCCTTTCATGATAGTTCCTTGAGAGAATTATGGGTAACAATTCTCTTAAGCCTATTTCTATACTGTTCAATTAACTAAGATAAAAATCCTAGCTATGTCCCTCCATACTCTGAAGATATTCTCCACAGTCCTCTGCATGCCATTTGCTGATAAGTTTGTTGTTATCTGCTTACTATTGCCTATAGACAATGCTTTTTTCCCTACTTTAGTTCTTTTCTTTTGATATTCTACAATTTCACTCCAGTATTTTGGAAGCATATTAAATTTCATATGCTTCCTCCTCTTTTATCCAAGGATTTTCTGGAAAATTCTTGGTCATTATTCTTCTTGAAACATCTCCATAAATACTATTTTTACTTTAGTTTTCTTGTAATTTTCATAACTTTTTCTCTGCTACATTGTCTTAGATTTTTCTCAATTTAAGATTTTAAGTCATTTCCATTAAATGTATTTTATTCTTGCAAAATATTTTATTGATAACCACCATTAATATGATCATAACCCCTTCCAACCAGTCTCATTTGGACCAAGGCCTCTATACCCCTGCCTGAGCCTTTCTTATTTTCAAAGAATACTTCTTCTATTTTTAAATAGATATTTATTTATTTATGAAAAATGGAGAGAGAGAGGCAGATAGAGAAAGAGAATGGGCACTCCAGGATCTTTATCTACTGCAAATGAACTCCAGATGCATGTGCCATCTTATGCATCTGGTTTACATGAGTCCTGGGGAATTGAACCTTGATCCTTAGGCTTTGTAAGCACCTTAACTACTATGCCATCTCTGTATCCCATCCTTCTTCTATTTTAATGTCATTATTTTTTGGCCCTCATATTATGCAAGTCTTGTATAGGTGCCATCAGTCATGGTGAGATCATGAATGCCAGGACCACTTTGTGCCTGGAAGACAATATTCCAAAGCACTCCTCCCCATCCTTTGGCCCTTACGTTCTTTCTTCCACCTCTTCCACAATTGTTCTTGAACTTTGGAGGGTGTGATAGTGATGTTTCTCACTATTGAACACTACATTGTCACTTCTCAGTACTTTGATGAGTTTTGAATCTCCTTTGTGGTCACTGCTATCTAAGAAAAACAAAAACAAAAAACAAGCTTCTCCAAACAAAAGAGAGTGGCATTAATATATGGACAGAAACACAAGTATTTAGAGGTGGTGGGCATAATGTATCCATTTAGCCAGACAATAGTAGTAGCTTCTTTTTCTCACTAAGACTCATGACCTCCCCAGTCATAGGCTTTTGACAGGGTTTTCAACACCAGGCATGAATTCCCTCCCATGGAGCAAGCCTCAAATTGAATCAAAGAGCAATTGGTTTCCCTCATAATAGATATTGTACCTTTGTACCAGTTGGCACATTTTTTCCTGGTTAGCCAATTATGTGGCTTTCAGGGTCCATTGCAAGTTAAGACTGTTGATGTCCTTTCTCCCCCAGCAGGCTGCATAGCACTTTCCAACACTATGACAGTCAATAGGGACAAAGCTTTCAGCTCAGTTCCAGCTGGATTTTGCAGTGTCTTGCAGCCAAAGCATGTGGTGTCTTTAGCAATAAAGTCATACTATCTAGTTTTGGTGGGCAACCAAGGGCCTTGGAAACAGCCTATATTGTGTTGGGGTATCAGTAACCTCCCTGACCAACAACTCACCGGGTAGTATCCCAGCCCTGGCACTGAAGTTTTCTTGTAACAATTTATGACTTCTGGGTGCAGCATTATCCACAACCACAGGGTACTTCTGCCCAAACTCTCAAATTGTTAAACACACATTTTTTTTCTAGCTAGTGAAGTAAGTTTCCATATGGTATAACATCTTTAACTTTGATTAAGCTTTCACCAACCCCATCTTCCCTTCCACCTCCTTCCCCTGACCCTACTTAGACCTTCCCACTCCCAGTATTTTGGCTCTCTATTTACATAACCACTATCTCTTCCCCTTAAGCTCTCCTTTTCCTCCCTTCCTCATGGTCTCTTCTCTAGCTTCCTGGTATCTACTGTTGACTCTTACTTCAACTCACAGACAAGTCTAAAAATTTGAAGCTGTGATTGCATATGATAGAGAACTTGCAGCATTTAACTTTCTCAGCCTGGGTTACTTCACTTAGTATATTTTCCAGATCCATCATTTTCTTGCAACATTTATTTTCAATAAATTAATCTATTGAAACTTTATTTTAAAGTCTCAGTGAAAATATGTTTTCATCTTCGAAACTTGTGGTATTTTAAAATTCTTTCTACCAGCTCTAATTTTGTATTATTTTGTTTTTGTTTCATAAACCCCCGTTCTTGACTTCTAGGTATTATTATTCTGCTTTCTAGAAAGAGTTTAAACAAATAAAAGTTTTCTCATTACTCTGATATTCCTAACCTTTGACTGTAAACTCTCTTCTTGATCATAAATTATTTATAGTTTTGTGGTTAAAAATAATGATAGAAATAACAAACATTGAAAAATATTCCAAATCAACAGCAGACATTACACCCCTAGGGCTCATTACCTACCCCATTATAGGTTTTTAGCATCAGACATGTATTCCCTCCCAAGGAGTGGGTCTCCAGTCCAATTAGAAAGCAGCTGGTTTCCCCCATAACAGATAAGCCAAAATTAAGGCTTACAGTGTCCACTATTATTTATCTCCACTGATGACTTCTCTCTCTCCCATAGAGCTGAATGCAGCATAACTTTTTACAGCTTTCTGTCAGCTGGTATACAGGGAAGAAGTTTTCAGCTCAGCTCTAGCAAGACTTCACAGTGATCTTGCAGCTCAAGCATGTGGAATCTTCAGCAACAGTGTCTTACCATCTATTCCTGGTGGGAAACCAAAAGCATTGGCAAAGGCCTGTAAAATTTGGGGGGCATTAGAGACCTCCCTAGCCAACAATTCACTGGAAGGTATCCTATCCTTGGCACTGGGTGTGCCATTGTCCAAAAAGTAGGTTTCCATATGGCTTACTCATACCCTCTTAGATTTTGATTAACCCTCCCTCAATCCTTCCTTTACTCAATCTCTTCCCCTGACCTCATTTAGGCCTTTCCATCCTAAAGTATACTTTAAAAATATTTTATTTATTTATTTTCAAGCAGCGAGAGGAGGGGGGAGAGAGAATGGGTGTACTAGGGCCTCCAGCCACTGCAAACAAACTCCAGATACATGTCTGCTTTGTGCATCAGGCTTTATGTGGGTCCTGGGGAATCAAACTTGGGTTGTTAGGCTTTGCAGGTAAGTGCCTTAACCAGTGAGCCATCTCTCCAGCCCCTAAAATATGCTTTATTTTTCCTTGACTTTTTTTCCTTCTTCATTGGGAATGACATAACCCTAAAGTTGGGAGATTATATTCCTTATCCACAAATGTGCACACATTATACTGAAATGTGTGCATGATCATATTTATCATGTGTTAATTCTCAAAATTTATAAATATGGTATGCTGTGGGCACTATTTTCTATTGTATTTTTCTTAGCAGTGTTTTTGAGATCTGTGTGATACATGGAGGTCACACACTCAAGTGTATATCTTACCATGCACATGTCTGACTCTATCTCAAGAGAATATCTTCAAAGTAGAATTACTGGGGCTTAAGCTTGGAACAGTGGTAATTACATATTGACAAGTTGTCCCTCAAGATTGTTTCATTTATTTTTACTTCCACAAGCATTTAATAGTCCCACTTATAAAATAACTTTAACTGTAAGTTTTATTTGATATAATTACGAACAGATAAAAGAGTTAATTAGACATTGAGAAGCCTACTTTTTACATTGCTACTATTGCGATGGTACATTGCTGATTTTGCTTTTAAAAAATCAGCTTTATTGAAGCATAATTTTGGGGGGGTGTATGTGTGTGGTGTGTGAATATGGGTATCCATATGGGTAGGGTTCCTGTGTGCAGGTGATCATGCACGCATGTTGGTGTGTATATGGAGACCAAAGGTTGACATCAGGTATCCTCCTTAGTCTCTCTCCACTTTATTCATTGACATAGTTTCTCTGCCTGAACCTAGAGCTCACTGATTCAGCTAGACTAGATAGCTAGTGAGCTCTAGGGATCTGCCTGTTCCTGCTTCCCCAGGGCTGTAATTAAAGGTACATGCCACCATACTTGGCACTATATGTGGGTGTTGGGGATCCAAATTCAGGTTCTCACAATTGCAAGGCAAACACTTTATCTGCTGAGCCATCTCCTCAGCTCCAAAAGATAATTTATGCACAATAAGATTTGCTAAATGCATGACCATATGAATTTTAACAAATGTCTATAGTCGTGTAACCTCCATTATCCACAAAGAGAACATTTCCATACACAGAGTTTCCTCGTGTTCTGTTCTGGTCAGCCCTCTTTCCTTCTCCTGGCCCTGGCATACCACTGGTCTGTTTTCAGCCAGTGGTATTTCTCCATTCCTAGAACTTTGCTTACAGCAGTTCTTTGAAGATCCATTTGTGTTGTGTGAACCAGCAGCAGATATCTCTTTTTTTAGTAGTTTATTGTTTATTTAGTTGAGAGAGAATGATAGAGAGATAAAGAGGCTGGTAGAGAGAGAGAGAGAGAATGGGAGAATGGGTATGCCAGGGCCTTCAGGCACTGCAAATGAACTCCAAATGTGTGTGCTACCTTATGCATCTGGTTCACATGGGTCCTGGGGAATTGAACATATGTCCTTTGCCTTTGCAGGCAAGTGTCTTAACCACTACGCTATATCTCCAGCCCAGCAGATATCATTTATTGCTTACTCGCAGTCCACATGGACACTCAGCAATATGCTTAGCCACCAACTGAAGGAGACTTGGTTTGGTTCTTCTTTGAGCTATGGTGAATGAGTTACTTACTAGTCACTTACAAAGCTTTATTTGGACTAGAGAATACCTAATGCTGGAATTGCTGTGTTCTATGGAATGCATGTGTTTAACACACAAGAAATGGGTGTGCTCTTTTCTAAAGGATTCTACCATCTTGCATTCCTAGTATTAATGCGTAAAAGTTCCATTGCTCCATATACTTGCTAATAAGTTAAAACTATCAGTTTTCTCAATTTTGGGAATTTTAGTTGACGTGTCCCTTTCCCTAATATTAAAGGTGTTCAATACCTTTTCTTGTGTTTATTTTGTCATTCATCTAAGCTCTTTGGTAAAATTTTGACTCAAAACTTGTGTCCATCTTTTTTTTAGAGAGAACAAGATAGAGAGAGAGACAGAGAGACAGAGACAGAGACAGAGAGAGAATTGGTGTGCCAGGGCCTCAGCCACTACAATTGAACTCCAGATGCTTGCACCACCTAGTAGGCATGTGCAAACTTGTGCTTGTCTCACCTTTGTGTGTCTGGCTTACGTTGGATATGGAGAATAGAACATGGTCCTTAGGCCTCACAGGCAAGTGCCTTAACCACTAAGCAATCTCTCCTGCCCTTGTGCCTATTTTTAACCAAGTTGCTTATACTTTTAATATGTAGTTACAGTTCTTTATACATTATAAACTAAATGCATCAATAAGTTATGTATTTTCTCAGTCTTTGTATTGTCATCTCACTTCCTCTTAATACCTTAAAATAGCTAAAGTTTTCTTTAATTTTTATAGTTTTAGTTTTTGTTAAATATTCTATTGACAGCCTCCATACATATACACAATATACCCTGATCATAATCTCCTCCCACCACTCTCCTATGTCTCCCTCCAATATCCCCTCACTAACCCCCCTTTTTTCCATATAGTTTTAGGGTATTGTTTTTAGTATTTATTTTCATTGTCTTTTAAACATAGATTTTCCAAGCAGCTGTAGCATCTTCTCTTTCCACCAGCCATGTGTGAGCATTCCATTTGTTCCACATTTCACCAGCCCTTGGCATTGTCTGCTGTTGGTTTGCATTAGTCCTTTCAAACTGAACTTACAAATTGAAGTTGGGTATGGTGGGGCATTCATAAACCACTGGTGCCTTTGTTAAATTTTGAGGATTTTGTTACTTTCCTTCTCCAACCAAAAGCATCAGTGGTTTAGCAAGACACCACCACCTTCCCTTGGGATGCAGGAGTGTCACTACAAGCTTAAGATTAGCCTTGGCTTCATAGTTATAGAAACTCTGTCTCAACAAGAGATGTAACTATTTTAGAAATTGTGATAAAATGAATGTTTTTAAAAATTCAAAATTTTATTACTATCAAATATCTAATTCATTTTACTTCATTTAATAATCGTGTCAATTTACTTAAAAGAAACAGTGTCCCATAGCTTTTAAGTATAAAAGTGAAATTTTATTCCTTATTTTCTAATGCAGGGCATATACATAATTACATATATGATTTTAAATTCCAGCTACATTTTACATTTATTTTAGCTACACTAAAAAATTTAAACAAGCAGGTGAAGTTGATTTTAGTGATATGTTATATTCTATTTCAAATTCTATGATTCCAGCAATAGTCCATATAAATGTTAATGAGATATTTTGAATTCTCTCTGTCATACACTACCTAAGTTTAAAATTCTCCAGTGTAGCACCCACCAGATTTCCAGTACTCAACAGCCACAGGAGGTGAGAGGCACCACACTGGCTGGTGTAGTCTAGAGGGAAGGCCACCGTTACTTCAACTGATTAATTCCTGTAGTATCCTCAGTTGTGCAGCAAGAGCTGGTAAATATATGAGATGCCACTGTGCAGCCTGGGAAATATCAGAAAGCAATCTCAGCATGGCAGGCCTGCTGGAATCACTATGGTTGCTCATTACAGATCTGTTTGGCAATGCTGGAAAGTGGATCCTGGTGGTGACAGAACTAATTTTCTTTTCCTTCCTTCCTTCCTTCCTTCCTTCCTTCCTTCCTTCCTTCCTTCCTTCCTTCCTTCCTTCACATTAAACAGAAAGCAGTGTGGAGGATTTTGTTAGAAGAGCCACACTAAACTTTCCTTTTCCAGCCAAGAGCATCAGGGGTTTAACAATGTTTTTGCTTAATGGAAAGAGCAGGTGGCACAGCTGCTCAGGAAGCTGGACAGTTTTTTTTTTAATAAATAATTAAGTTACCAAAGTTACCAAAGTTAAAAAAGGGAAGCAGTATTTCCCACACAATCCAGAAATCCCACTTCTATATATTTACTAGGATGAAAATCAATTCACTCAGATCAAGGATTGCCAGGAGATGGGGGGGGGGGTGAGGCAGTAACTTTAAAGAAGCAAGGTTCCCCCCCTCTGCATTTGGTGATAAGACTCTTCATATTCGCTGCATTGATGACTACATAATTTAGGCATTTGCTCAAGGATAGGTCTGTTTACTGATAAGAGTTTCTGTACATGTGTGCTTTACAACAGTGCTATTTTGTTCTTGCCTTTCATGTGCCCCACCACGGTGTCTCCTATTTTCATTGTGTTCTACTCTGATGGGGAAAAAGTGAGCCTAGTATACATCCAGGTGAATAAAAGCCACCATGTTGGCATAGTACTAAGTAGTTATACGACCCAGTTATCCTAAAGGGCTCTGTGTAGTAGACATGGTAGTATGATGATCTCAGTTGTAGGAGAGCAGGAGGTCCATAGAGGTTATAAAAGGTGGCCAACGTGAAAGATTATGCAACCAGTTCTCTTTTTGGTTTTCTGATCCCCAGCCCAGGGCAATTTCCCTTCCAACATAATGCCTCATTGATTGTTGCTATGGAAAGTGACGTGTGTGTGTGTGTGTGTGTGTGTGTGTGTGTGTGTGTTTTGGATACCACAGTGAAGGACATGGACAAGCCCCTTAATCTGTAACACAATATCCATACATAGGAAAGTGCCAGAGAGATGGCCCAACAATTAAAGCACTAGTTTGCAAATCCTGATGGCCTGGGTTCAAGTCCTCAGTACCCATGTAAAGCCAGATGCACAAAGTGGAGCATGTGTCTGGAGGGCCCTGGCATGCCCATATTTTCTCTCTGTCTGCCTCTTCCCCTCTTTCTCAAATAAACAAATAAATAAGTGAATAATTTTAAAAATATCCATATATAGAAGTTACACAGAACTGGTATTAAAAAGGAAGTGATTATTCCTTCATTTACTCAAGTGCTACATAACATGCCCTCATGCTATTTGATATATTTAAAATCTTATTCATTTATTTGCAAGCAGAGAGAGGGGAGATAGGCATGCCAGGGCTTCTTGCCACTGCAAACAAAATCCAGATGCATGTGTCACTTTGTGTATCTGGCTTATATGGGTACTGCAAGCAAGCAACTTTAACCGCTGAGCCATCTCTCAAGACCTCCCCACACACGCACCCATTTGATACCAGACATGGAACTGGGAGCAGCAAAAGAACAGTTCCTATCCTGTATTCAGGAGCCTACGCTGGAGTCATTTGAGGTCTGAGGTGACTGTGAGTGTGGTGACTTCCAACAGCAGTGACCCTGAGGTGTTATATTCATGCCAATTCTTTCTGCTGCCAAAATCTTCCACAGAACCCATCAAATGGGCTGGTGACTATGCAGTGGTGCTAGTCCTATCCACGAAAGTGGCAGTCACCATGATGCAACTAGTTACTTGTGGGAAAGGCCCTTTAAGGCCTGAACCACCTTCTCACTGGATTCGCTACCTGTCCTTAAAAGTCTCCTGTTTTCCTTTCTTGGAGAAAATCTGTACTGTGGAAAGGACGTGAGTCGGTGAGTAACCCTACACATTCAGCAAGTGAAGAGGCGGAGCAAGATGGGGGCTAAGTTCCCATAGTGAGCCTCTCCCTGCTGGCCCACCAAACTGAACTGCTACCCAGCTACCTTCAGAAGATACAGTCATGTGAGAGGCAATAGATATTATCTTCTTTTCACATCACAGGATGGGAGGACATGCTGAAGAAGGTGGGAAGGAGTTGTCTGCATCCCTCCTCCCCAACTGGAAGCAGCCTAGTGCAGAAAGAGGCTCCTTCTGCTTAGGGGAGGTGGAGGGCATTAAGTCCAGACCTTAGACTTGAGACTCAGAACCAGGGCCCAGAGCTCTGGCCACCTGTGGACTGAGCTGCTGAATTTAGATCTTGTCAGACCAGGTGCTGATGACTTCCACCACCCTTCCTCCAATCTTGAAAGGCAAAGCAAGGCGAAAGATTACAACTGCTTGGGGTCTGGGGCATGAAAGCTAGTGTTGGACTTTGTCTTGGAGCTTCACACCAGGCCAACTGTCGTAGACCTAGCACCTGGTAGAAACTGAGGCCTTGAATGCAGGCCAGAGCTCACACGTGGAGCCTCTGGACCAGTTCAGACATTTGAGGCCTGGTACAGGTGAGGCAGACTCAAGCTTCAGCTTGCGTCCTTTCTAGCCTTGGAGTGGGCCTGAGGCAGACCTGTCCTCCTCACAGGGCTACGCAGGTTGCTAAGGCCGTGGGATTTATATGATCCATCTTACAATCACCTTTGGTGGTCAAGGGACTCATTCCTGAACTGTGGGTCTCTAGGCCAGTGTGCACAGATGGGGCTCTAGAACTTCCCTTGCACAAGGGCTGTGCCCAGTGTAATCAACTTGGTTTTTGACCTGTGTCCCAGCTGCAGTGTGCCTGTCAGTGCACCCCTCAGAAAACAACTTCTTGAGGTTTTATCACTCAGATGTTAACCGTCTTGATGTCACAATGAACAAGGGCCTGACATCCCAAACAGTACCTGAACTTCAGCCAACATAGTATGGTATAATACTCCATTAACTAGGGCAGGGCAGGCTAAGAAGCACCTAACTTTTCCCAAAGCTTTCTGTCAGGCTCTTAGAACCTAATGCTGGGTGGGTCCTCACTCTGCCATCCCCAGGCCTGCCTGTGAAAGGAGGCTTTGAAATTGATTCAACACCGGGGGAAGACATGCCACCCCAATCTATCAGCCTGCTATTCTAACTCACCACAGTCTTGGTCCTTGAGCCTACCTCAGCCCTAAGCAGTCCCTGCAGTGGGGCCTTGGTCTCAGCAGAGCAGTTAGAGGCAGCTTTTTCTGAAAGCACTGATCTTCAATGGGGCCTGCAGATGGCTGGTGAGTAAAATCAGGATAAAAGCTTGGCACTTCTGCTTTAAATTGCATCTATTTCTTTGCCACCTTAAACTGGGTGAGATTCCTGTTCAAGGACATATTAATTATTTAAGGAATGCTCATCTGAAACTGTCAGTCTCACCCCTTCATGGCTAATGTCATAACAGATCACCAACTTCCAGATTTCCCAACATGCAGTTATAAACCAACATTATGGCTCCGTGCCTTCTTTAGCCATTGTCCTAAATCTGAAGGAAGATGCAAGCCATTATCCTAATGAGCTAGCTTCATCTTGCTTTGTGACCTGTCCATTCTCTGAGGGATCATTTCCAGTGGATCCCAGGAATAACAGGTCTTATGGCTAACCATCTTGTGACAAGAACTGAAACTGCACACCACCGTTGATGCCAGGTAGCAGAAACTCTCTTCACTGAGAAGATTCTGATGATGCATCCTAGGAGAGTTGTCACTGAGACTATGGCTGGACCAAGATAACCTCCATGCAAGTCCCTGACCACTGCCTCTGTTCCTTCCCTGTGTAACCTCAAGATCATTGTCAGCATCCCAGAGAGACAAAGGTAGTCACTAGACTACTAGTTTTCTCTACAGTGTGACCACAGTGACGGCAAATTCCTTGCTGATGTCATTACCACATTTTTTTTTTCTGTTTGGTTTTAATAGGCTGGACCTGATCAGCTGGGGCTTCTCAGACCCAGGCCTCTGGTCTAGGCCTCTGATAACAGCCCTACCCTAATGTGTTGGTCTTGGCAGGCTGCAGTTTAGAGTTTGACACAGCTTGATGTCATTGGTGACCATAAAAGTAACATAAGCGCCTGAAGCTATCCCATCTACAATGACTCTACCCAGAGGCAGGAAAAGTTCTGTTGGGCCTGACCACAATGTGGTAATTGTGTCTTGGTTACCTGTGCCTACTCTGATGCCAGGGAGAGGTCTGTGTGGGCAGAATGCTCTTTCTAGGTACTCTTGTGGTTTTATTGGAGCAACATATCAACAGCGTATTTAGGACAAACCTGCCATATTATTCTTTATCTTTCCTTTGTTTAAATTTTTCCATTGGAAAATTAGAAAAGGGTGGGGATATAGCTCAGTGGTACAGCACTTGCCAATCATGCATGAAGCCCTAGGTTAAGTCCACACTTCTACAAAAAAAAGAGTTGAGTAAGAACACATACATGTATATATGAAAGTAATAAAAGCCATCTAAAATCCTCCCGGCTGGTGTGGCCATGTTAATGCATTATGCTATTGGATGCATTTTCTTACAGTCTTTTTGTTACACACACACACACACACACACACACACACACACACTTTGTTTCATTGAATCCAAAGACTCACACATACGTCCAAGTCCTCTGCTTACTGGACTCAGCTCCCTCCACGTTTTGCTTTACCTGCTCCCTCAACACATCTAGGCTTGTGGCTCAACAAATATTTTAACATAGTGTTTTCCTGTCAGTTCTTTTTAAAAGATAGTCTTTTTTTCACTATTGTACTTATTCTTAACAAAACTTATTTAGAAAAACCAGAAAAGCCTTTCTGTACTCCTGATTATAGCTGTGCCCTTAGCACTTTCAACCATAGTGGAAGGGAAAACAATTTGTTCTCGAGCCTTGCCCCATCTCCAGATGAGAACTCTGTTCTGGGAAGTGTAGCCCATCCCTCTTTGCATGTGGCATTCTCAGCATATTATTTGCCAATGACAGGAACTTAGTAAATATTTACTGAGTGACATTTCCATGTAGGTAGTAGTAATGGGGGCTCTGTGTGTTTGGTATGCCAAGTAAGTAAGTCATGAAAATTCTGGGGGCAAGTAAAGTTCTTAGTAATGTCAGGGGGAATTGTCATTCACGGGGCTTCTTTGGCTTGGCACATCATCGCTATGTGTTACAGATGCTTTGGAGCAGAGTCAAAGCCAAGAGAAGGTGGTTTCAGGTTAGAAAAAAGTGAGAAAGCATTGCATGGAAATGTCATGTATATCTTTATTGCATAGGCCATGCTATACTCACAGACTTGATTTGCTTAGAATCCTGAGTATTTGTACATGTGGTAGTGTGAATGTGAAGTTTCATGTGTTTGCAATTAAGCCTCATACTCAGTCCCCAGCTGGTGACAGTGTGGGAGGTTTGTAACTGGGGGAGGACCTAGAGGTTTATTAGCCCAGCTCTGAGCACAGCGTTGAGACTACTTCCACCCAGATACTGACAGCTTGCTGCTCGTGCTATGCTTTCCCTACCACGACGAAACTTCCTCTCAAAGTGGCTTCCCCCCCATCCACTACTCTTGGTTAGGTGTTTTATTCCAGCAACAAGAAGGTAACAGAAATAATACAGTTTTTATTTTACTATGAAATCTTTTCTTATAGTTTTCCCTAAATCCTACCAGAAGTGATGTTTTTGCTCACCCGTTCTCTCTCTCTCTCTCTCTCTCTCTCGTTCTCTCTTTCTCTCTCTCTCTCTCTCTCTCTCTCTCTCTTTTTCTCTCTCTCCTCAGCCCAGGTGAACTCAGGATAAAGTTTTAAATTCCAGGCACCATTGAACTCCATGTATGTGTTTTCCATCCAGACACCCTCCCTGCTCTCCAGACCTTTACTGCCAATTATCAGAATTAGCTAGACTATGCTGTGGTAAAAATCAAGCCATCAAATATCAAAGAAACAACAACAACAAAGTTTTTTTCTCTGCCATGTCTCACTTCTTGGTGTTGAATGACTCTCCTGCAGAAGCTGCCATCTTCTGCCAGCATGTTACTCTGTGGTCGTCACATAGAACGGCATGAAGAATCAGGTGCCACATAATGTCAGTGTCCATTGGGCTGTTTAAGACCCTCTCAGCACCCTCGTTCCCTCGTCTCAGGTTCACTAGCATATGCACCAGCCTCCCTCTAAGAACCCCTGACTCCATCCACTTGCCATCGTCCCTGCTGCTGTTTAGGTTGCCATCATTTTTTGCTCAAATATGCCAGAGTTTTCTGCCTTCTCTTTTGCTTATGGCCATCCAGCTTTCTTTGCTACAGCAAGGAGGAAAAGCCTAACTCAGACCATGCCCCTCATTTGCTTAAAATATTTCACTGTTTTCCCAATAAATGTGAAGTCAAATAAAAACTCTTTAACCTTGCTCTTCCAAAGTTCTTAGTGTGTCTCTACTTAAAAATTATACTTCTTCTTCATCTTCTTCCTGTCTTTCTCCATCTCCTCCTCCTCCTTCTCCTACTTTCTCTCCCCTCCTCCTTCTACTTTTTCTTCTTCTCCTTCTTCTTCTCTTCTCCTCCTCCTCCAATTAGAATGTAAATTTCGAAAAAAGTGGTGTCTTTTGGTTTGTATGCTTTTTAACCTCAGTATACTTAAGCCCATAATAGTTCCAGACTCATGGAAAATTCAGTAAAAGCCCATCGAATGCATAGATGACCTTTTCAGTTATATTTACACATTTATTAATCCATATACTGTTACTACAATGCATGGTTCTTAAAGGCTGACCCCGCCATCTTTAAACTCACACAAGTGAGCTTGAATGTTAAGACTGCTCTGGATGCTGACCCAGGCTAGGTTGCAGGTAATCGAATTTACTCTAGCCAACAGGAACAGAATGGAACTATCACAAGGCAGAAAGCTTTGCTGGATTAAGGAAGGAGACAAAAACAGACTCTGGGAGGAGTTTGCAAGAGTATCTCCAAAAGTCTCAGCTGGAGCCACATCACAAAGGGAAACATTACTTTTCCTGTGACAAGAAGTTACTTGCTGAACTTAGAAGCTCCCACTTCTACTGGCTTCAGAATCATAACCCTGCACAGTCAGGAGTATCCGAGACCAGAGTGGGCTCAGCATACATGATAAGGGTACATTCAAGATGCTGATTCATCTACAGGGACTTAAGTCCTTGACTGAGGCTGTAGGATTCACTTCCAAGATCACATTCACATGACCATTTTCTGGTGACCATGATTCCTTGTTGGTCCCCATGTGGAGCACTCTATAAGCTGCTTGATTGTCCTCACATTGTGGCTACCAACTTCCCCATGGCAGGCAGATAACCAGGAGAAGGCTACAGATATTTTAAGACCACTGGAAGCCACCCACTTTAACTTCTGCAATATTTATTTATTAGAAGTGAACTGCTATACACAATCTATTCTTAAGATGAGAGAATTACAGATTTTGAGAGGAAAGAAATCACAGAATTTGTACATGTTTAAAAACCACCACAGTTAAATTTACCCATCAAGGGCTGACTGGGAAGGGAGATAGCCAGGACTGAGAGAGTGCTACAGTGAAGGGTGATATAGCAGCAAGGACTGGAATCTTGGGGTCTAGGTTAGGTCTGATGCCTCTGGGTCAGCCTGAGGAGTTGTATATCCCCTGTTCCCAGCACAAGGTAAAGGCTGTGGTACATGACAGAGACTGTAGATATTAAGTGACTAAAGGAGGGAAGGCCAGTTTGAATAGATGACTAATAGTTGGATTACAATATCCCAAGTTTTAGGATCCCAAGCTATGAATAAATTCATTTGCAAATATGGCGTTTCCCATGGATTCCCTGGTCGCATTTGTCTGTGAGTTGCTACTTTAACAAAAAGATAACACAGCTCAAAACAGTTTACAAAACTCAGATACTGTGGAAGGCACTTTGAGCTTTGAGTGTATCTGTCGTTCTGAGTACGTAATCTGCAGGTACAAGTGCCTGTGAGATCAAGCCAGCAGCCACACATGCTCCGAATGGTATTAAGGAGACACCACATTGGAGTAGCAGACAATATGCTCCCCTGTCAGCTCATTAGATTCAAACTGGCGGAAAAGGTGATGGCGACTGTTTTATCTTACCTTTTTGTTTTCAACAGGCTGAATAACATCTAGTTTTGAAAAGCTGTGTCCTACCTAATGAGATGCAATTAACGAGAAAGCAGTAAATATCTCACCTGTCAAATCAGCCAGCACTACTGAACCCCTGCTTGTGAGAGAAAATGGGATGTCAGACTAGCCATCACTGCAAGGCTTTCTCCACACACATAGCTAGCTTTCTGAGAAAAGCAAGCAATAGAGTCTGAGGAATCCTTCAAACTGCATTACAATATTGTTATTGTGCATCATCTTGTGGCTTGCCTCAGTTTATATAATGAAAACACTGGATTGTGTATATATATATATATGTATATGTATATATATATATATATATATATATATATATATATATGTGTGTGTGTGTGTGTGTGCAGAGTACCTGTGGATGTATGTTTGCACATGTGTGGACACATGTGTATGTGCATGTAAAAGCCCAAGATAATAGAGTTGGGAGAAGGAACATTTTATTTAGCCATTGGGGACTTAATGGCATATCTGAATTCATGCTATGTAAGGTCCAATATCATGGGGAAGAACTTCAACATAATAGACTCAGAAGATAGACAACTGTGGTGGGGTTTGGTAACTTGCTTCAGCCCATTAAAGGGAAAGGAAGTTTGGAAAGGGAGATGGGCTCAAGTATATTAAAAGTGGCATTTTGTTGTTGCATTCTTCTTGGCCTCTGAGGCTGGGTGTTGCAGTCAGGTTTGCATTGCTGGTAGAAATCACCCAACCAAGAGCAGCTTGTGAGAAAAAAGAGGTTTATTTTGGCTCACAGGCTCTAGGGGAAGCTTCACGATGGCAGGGGAAAACAATGGCATGAGCAGAGGGTGGACATTACCCCCTGGCCAACATAAGGTGGACAATAGCAACAGGAGAATTTGCCAAACACTGGCATGGGGAAACTGGCTATAACACCCATAAGCCCACCTCTAACAATACACTCCCTCCAGGAGGCATTAATTCCCAAATCTCCATCAGCTGGGAACCTAGCATTCAGAACACCTAAGTTTATGGGGGGCATCTGAATCAAACCACCACACTGGGTGTGAGGATTAATCACTCTTACTAAGATTAGCTATCTGTAATTAACCAATCAATGTTTCCTCCTTCAGTTTGCTAATAGACAGTTAAGGCTTAAAGGCTTAGAGTTTTCAAGGTCAGATTGTTCTAGCAGGTTTTGGCCCTTCTGTCCTTTTTTACTGAATACACTTCAACTCCCAGTACTAAAGGAAGATAGTGACAGGTGACTCCTGAAGGTGACAAAAAAACAAGTGAAGCTTTAGAAACTGTATGTAATTTTTTGCTCCAGGGTAGTCTGGGTGACTGTTTCACCCTATCTACAACTCAAGTTTTGCCAAAGCCCATTAGTGTTTAGTGTAGGCCATGGGTAGGGTTGTTTTTCTTTTTTAATCCTTTTCTAAAAAGACTCAGGTTTGAGTAAGAGGGAGATTGCCCCTGTGTACCCTTCTGTAAAGAGGCATTTAGTCCTCTGTGAATCTAATCTCTGGCTCAGAGCTACTATATGCACATCAATTAAGTGAGCAACCTACCTATATTGCTTGTGCTATTTTCCCATCTGTCACCTTAGCCCTGAATTCTGATCTCTCCTTCCTCAAGAGCAGGACTCTTCTTATGTTAGAGCTCTTAGAATCTGTCTTCTTTTTGAATGCCACTCTGAGGAAAGGACCTGACAAACTGATTTACATCCAAATCAGAATACCTGAAAATATTCAACCTCTATCAAGGTGTTTACCTTTATGGTGGAATCTCAAGCATTGGAGAACTGTGAAGGATAGGTGTAGTTTCAGGTAACATATCTCCCATCTCAGTACTTTGAAGTGTGTCTGGCCCTAAGTAGTTTCCTGAGTAGTTACCATCTTGTGTGTGAAAGGAGATGGGGGTTGGAGAAAAGATGAGTATCATGCTCAGCTGCAAGAACAGAGAAAGCCCCCCCCCAACTTTTTCTATTTATCAAGTACGGCTTTTGGGTTTGTGTCATCATTTGAGCCTATGGTCCTAAAATTATTTTGGTGGATTATCAAGAAAAAACAGCTACTTTCTCAGCACTGCAAATGTAAGATTAATTTAATAAACATAGGGGAATGCATCCTTCCCCAGCAATGGGAGGATAAGTGAAGGAGAGAAGGAAGCGAGAGAGGATGGTGGTTCTCAACGGGGAAGGACGCTTCAGCTGCAGCGCCTTGTGGGAGGTGACGGCTCTCAGGCAGTGTTGTGGTTTGAATCTGAACCGGCCCCTCACAGGTTCATATTTTCAGTGTTTGGTCCTCACCTGGTCTTGCTCTAATGGGAACCCTCCTGGGAACCTTTAGGAGCTAAGGCCTGGCTGGGATAAGTAGGCTATTGGGAACAGCCTTTTAAGGTTGTACGTGGCCCCTGTTTCCTGATGTATTCTCTGCATCCTGATCTGCTGTGATGGGCTCAGGTCTGTCACATGTTTCTACTATGATGGTCTTAGTTGTTCCATTATACTATCCCTACTGTGAAAGACTGAAACCCCATAAAACCATGAGTTCAAATAAATATTTCCTTCAAGTTGTTTATGTCAGGTATGGTGGTCACAGTGATATAAAGTAACTATTAATACAGCCAGTAAGTTAGCCATGCATGGCCTGCTAAGATCTGGTAGCCTGAGGAACAAGAAGGAAAAAATGGAAGGGAAATAAATAGAAGCAGTGGCCTGGGGCTTAGAAATAGCCAACATTGAGCTCAGAGAGAGCTGGCTTCACTGTTGGCCTCAGGCATTTTGTTCAGCCTTCCTATGCCTCATTTTCTCATCTATGAACTGAGACTAGTAACAACAGTAACCATGTAGGCTAATGTCAGGATTAAAAGGTGCACATGGGCTCACTATATAGAAACATTTCTGACACATAGCAATAAGTCAAAAGTATTCTTGGATAGTTACTATATTTTTTTATCTCCAAATTTCAGTGCTTAACAATTAGAAGCCTATTATTTTTTTCACTCAAACAACAGAGCTCTTCTTATTCCAGGTCATTATTTTTCTTTTATTTATTACAGTCAGAGAGAGAGAGAGAGAAAGCACACAAGAGTGAGAATAGGCATGCCAGGGCTTCCAGCCACTGCAAACGAACTCCAAACATATGTGCCCCCTTGTGCATCTGGCTAATGAGGGTCCTGGGGCATTGAACCTGGACCCTTTGGCTTTGCAGGCAAGCATCTTAACCATTAAGCAATCCCTCCAGCCCCTAGGTTATTCTTTAATTCAGTGACTTCATTGTTCCTTGAAATCCCAGAGGCCTTGACATTTATCCATAAGATAGGAATGGGGAACAGATGGAGCTCCTCTTAGCCTTCACCCAGTTATGAGATCAACTCTTACTTATTGGTGAAAACAGGTCCCATGAACATCCTTTGGTAGGGCAGTTGTACCCCAGCACTGGCCCTGCTCAGGGAGGAGCATTGATGCACGTAGTTGTCCTTGCCTTTATTGAAAAGATGATGAAGAGGAAGAGGAAGCTTGGATTGGATCATGGAGCATCTTCTAAAATGTGTATCTAAAATGACTTTGCCCCAGAACGCTAAGGTTTGGAGGATCGCAACAACAAATCTTATTAGGCACCATGTAAAATACATCACACATTTTCTCTCATTCCACAAGGTGGTATTGTAAAAATTCCTGGGGCCCACAGAGCAAGTGGTCATCTTGTTTTCCCTATCATCACTGAAATGAAGTGGGGAATGGGATTTATAGCTTATATAAGGCTTTTGAGTTGGTTTATTAGACTGAGTTCATGTAGAGGGTTAGCCAAATAGCCCTCTAAGTTGAAAAATAATATCATGGTAGCTTTATCTCTGCTTTTATCTGAGGAGCTACAAAACACTTTACAAAGCCTGACAACATTCCCCTGAGGTGACTAATATTATAGCTACTTTAACAGGGAGATTTTATCTTTATTATGAGTTAGTATAAAGCTATCCTGAAAACACCCTGGCCAAGGTTAAAAATTTTACTCAGGAAACAGAGGCAGTTGGACACAAGCTCCATTTCCCATTCTGCCCATTAGGGACTATGTAGAGATCTAATTTTATCACTATGATGATTTTCTTGTCAGTATCCCTGGAACATTTCTCCATATAGGAGACTGTTGAGGTCATTAAAACCCATTTTGTACATTTTAGTAGAAAATTGCTTCCCTCAGGAGTTGGTCCTTCTTTAACAAAGTACTGACACTGTGTCTTATAAGTTGAGAGAGGAGAGAGATGAGAGCAAAATATTCCTTGTGGTTAAAACACATATGTGTTCATGCAAAAAGCTTTAGGAGAGTTAGTTGTTGAGGGTATCTTTTTGTAGATGATCTTTGAAAAAATTCAATTTTGGCTCATTTTAGTCATACCCTCTCTGCTAACTCTCTTCTTCCCCCACCCCCCTCTGTCTCTCTCTGTCTGTCTGTCTGTCTCTCTCTCTCTCTCTCTCTCTCTCTCTATATATATATATATATATATATATATATATGCATATATGTGTGAGTATATGTATTTATTTATCTTTATTTGTTATATACACAGTGTGTATACAGCCATGTTGGTACTATTGCTAGCCTCCTCCCTGTCCTCCCCCCTCTGAATGGACCCCCCTCATGAGAAATGTAGGTCATGCATTGTGGGAGTAGCCATCAGTTATGCAGAAGAGGCAATGTCTCTTGCATAATGTCCCAACTTGTGGCTCTAACAATCTTTCTACCCCCTCTTCTGAGAATTTCCCTGAGCCATGTTGGGTTCATTTTGGGTTTACTTCAATGATGAGGTCTTGGCAGCCTCTGTGTCTCTGGATATCTGGTTTTGTAAGAGTTGAGTGTTCTCTGTGTCTATCTCCTTCACCCTTGTGCTGGTACTAGGTTCACCAAGAAAGCAGAACTCTTGCTCATTTCCTCAATTACTCTATGGTTTCAGCTGGGCTCTGGTGAGGTGTGATGGGCTGATTCTCTCCTCAGGTTCTGCGTCCATCTGAAAAAGAGAAGCAAATTCTCCAATGGAGAGTGTAGTCAGTGCTAGATAAATGGGATAACCATTGTTATTTTAGAGAGAATTTAATAAGTATGGGCCCACTTGTAGCCCACAATTGGTGGGAGCTTGATAATGTAGAGTGGGCTCTTTGGTCTTTTTTTTTTTTTTTTTTTTTGGATATATTTCTGACTTGTTTCCCAATTCCAATTATGGGTTCTGTTCCACTGAGTGGATCCATTGACCAAATCAAGAGCAGCTGGTTACCCACTGTTGCAGTCAGGAGGTTCTCATTGCTGGTAGAAATCATCCAACCAAGAGCAGCTTCTGGGAAAAAAGAGGTTTATTTTGGCTTACAGGCTTGAGGGGAAGTTCCATGATGGCAGGAAAAACAATGGCATGCACAGAGGGTAGACATCACCCCCTGGCTAACATATGTGGACAATAGCAACAGGAGAGTATGCCAAATACTGGCATGGGGAAACTGGCTATAACACCCATAAGCTTGCCCCCAACAATACACTCCCTCCAGGAGGCATTAGTTCCCAAATCTCCATCAGCTGGGAACCTAGCATTCAGTTTATGGGGGACACCTGAATCAAATCACCACATTCCACCCCTGGCTCCCACAAACTGATAACCACATATGATGTAAAATGCAATGCATTCGTCTAACTTTAAAAGTCCCATAGTTTTTAATCAATTCCAATGATGTTCATACATCTCCATAGTCCCAGATCTTTTAACTGAGCTCAAATATCAGAAAATAACCTCAAAAACCCCATAATGGCACAGAATAAACATTCACACTGCAGAAGATGGCATTGGGCATAGCAAAGAAACATTCAGCTAATACAAGATTTAAAACAACCATGGCAAACATCGAACTGTAACTCCAAGTCCAATAACTCTAGCCAGTGACAAATCTCCAAGTCCAATAATTCTAACCAGCAACAAGTTTTGGGCATTGCAATTCCACCCCTCCAGCTAGGCTACTCACAGTCCTGGCAAACTTCATGGGGCCGGCTGCTTTCTGTAGCAGCCATCTTGTGGTCCCGGCAACTCCGCTGGGTCTCCATTGCAATCCACAGTTCATCCTCATGGCCCCATGGGGTCTCCATGCAGGCATCCAGAAAACCTGCTTCACACTGCCCATGGCCATTTCCAAAACACAAGACCGTGTTGCAAACTTAATGACCCTCTTTCCAGCATTTCTTATACTCCACAATACCAGGTTGGGTGCCAATTTGTTAATCTAGTGGGGGAATAAAGCAGACTTTGAAGAACAGGACACTCCTTGAGCACTCAGGCCCCTTCAAAAGAGTCTACATTCTTTTTTTGTCCCAATACAGGTCAGCTGGCCCAATCTCAAAGGTTGTAATCTCTCAATTGCAGCTGAATGGGCAACAGTTCACCCAAAGATTTTTCTTTCTGTGCCATATCCCTCTGCTCACACCAGTTCATTTCTATGCAGAGAAACCCTGAGTAACTTCTCAGGACACAGGTATAACAGCAAGCTTCGCACACAAACTGCTAGTCCAGTCCACGCAAAGCTCTTTCTCACCCTCATAAGCCAAACCTCATAGTCCATAGTTCTTACTGCATTCGGGTCTTTCAACTCTGACCAGAATAATCCATCAAGCTGTACTTAGCAGCACTGCAAGGTGTCTCGTAGGTCATGGTTTCAAATCCTTCCACATTCCTCTTGAAAATCAGCCCCAAATGGCCAAAGTCACATAGTCAGGTGTCTAGCAGCAACCCCACTCTCAGTACCACTTTACTGTTGCAGTCAGGAAGTTCTCATTGCTGGTAGAAATCACCCAACCAAGAGCAGCTTCTGGGAAAAAGAAGTTTATTTTGGCTTACAGGCTGGAGGGGAAGCTCCACAATGGCACGGAAAATGATGGCGGTGCAGGGGGTGGACATCACCCCCTGGCCAACATAAAGTGGACAATAGCAACAGGAGAGTGTGCCAAACACTTGCATGGTGAAACTGGCTATAACACCCATAAGCCCACCCTCAACAATACACTCCATCCAGGAGGCATTAATTCCCAAATCTCCATCAGCTGGGAACCTAGCATTTAGAACACATAAGTTTATGGGGGAGACACCTGAATCAAACCACCACACCCACCATGGCTCCATGCCACTATTGCAATTGTGTGGGCATCATGTCAGGTTGTTTGCTGCTGAGTAGTTTAGACTGTGAGTTGCTTGGACAGATGTTAGCCATTTTCCCCCAGTGGCTCATGTAGCACCTTCTGGCACTAGACAATCTAACTGTCTGGGGACTGACTCTCTTCCAGACTCCAGCCAGGTCACTCCATGTTTGGTACTAACAGCATATGGAGTCTTTGGTAATAAGGTCTTATCATTAACCTTTGGTGGGTCATCAAGTACTCTGACAGAAATCTGTCTCCTTTTGGGAAACCTTGCAGGTCTCTCTGGTCAACAGCTCATTGTGGATGTTAACTGCCTCCTGGTATTGGGAGTTACAGGCCAGCACCAAGGGAAAAGAAGGAAGAAAAAGATAGGCAATATAAGAGAGAGAGAGAGAAAGATAAACAGGAGAAGATTAAGGTTAGTTTTCATACCCTCTCCAGGGCCCTGTGATTCAGGTGATCCCTAAGGACCTGATGAAGCTTTTAGTCTGTTTTTCAGGATATAGGCTTTTATGGTACCATTTCCATTTGGGTCCAGTTTTATGTACACCCTCTTACCCTCCCCTCTTGCCCCGCCCTTCCTATTGTCCTATCCTTGAGATGCTTATTAGGTATGTCAGCATCTCAGGAAGATTCAGGTTAGGAGCCACAGATGAGTAAGACCATGTGGCAATTATCTTTCTGTGATTGGGTAAGTTCACTGAGAATGATCAGTTTCAAGTCTGACCATTTTTCTTCAAATTTCATTGTGTCATTTTTCCTTACTGCTGTGTAGAATTCCATCCTGTAGATATACCACATCTCAGTTATCAATTTGTCAAATGAAGGACATCTGTGTTGATTCCAGCTCTTATCTATTATGATTGAGCAGCTATAAACATGGTTGAACAAATCTCTCTGAACTGAGACATGGAGCATTTAGGACAAATTCCCAGTAAGTGAATAACTGGGTGTGTTGGCAACTCTATAGTCAACCTTTTCAGGAATCTCCATATTGCTTTCCATAGTGCTCATACATATATATAATATATATAATATATATATATATATGTGTGTGTGTGTGTGTGTGTAAATGGTTTTTTTAGTGCTGGAGATTGAACCAAGGGCCTCTGGCATGCTACATATTGTTCTGCGACTGAAATATGCTTCCATCTTCTCTTTAACAATGCCATACTTTGAAGGAAGACAAATCTTTATATATAGTTAATGCCACTCCCATCAAGGTCAAAGTTGGAATGGGGGAAAGTTCTTTTATGCTTTACATACAAAAAGCTTTATTCTGATGCTATTGTCTATGCCCTCAGACACTGAGGTGGATATTGCAGGTAGATAATTTATGGGGAAGTGCTCCCATGAGCCCGGTGCCTGAGAGAGAAACCATGATTGCACAGAGGCATAAGCTGAACTGTTAAACCATTTTGACAAAGAAACTCAGGAGCTAGAAAAGTCCTTCAGTGTTGTTTGAAGTTGAGCAAGAGGGGGTGTTTTTGGACTCATCCTCAATTACCAATTATTGCATACTGACTGTCTTCATAGAGGGGTATAACCTTGGGCTTGGAATCCCTTTTCAGCAAAGAGCAATGTCTAGGAAGAGCTATTGTATATAATCCGTGGCCAACAAAGGCACTGGGGTATTGAGTATCTTGGTCCCCAGGGGTGATTTAAGAAGCACAGCCCAGCATCCACTATAGTTCATCTTTACATTTGTGGAATAGCTGTCTTCAAGTATTAAGTTCACCCAATTTGGGAACAGATCCTTACAAATTGGTTCTGGGAGAATCTTGTCACAAGAATGTTAGAAAAGAAACCACAAACTCTGCAATATAGCTTGTGTTAGTGCCAAAACTGCTACCTACCACTTCCCACTCTTACCACCCATTATAATTACTTTTATTCTCAGTTAGAACTTTGGCTGGTCAAAGTGGCTTATCTTGTGAGAGGACCCAGACCCTTATCCTTCAGGAGGTCTAAATCCAGATCACCATCCTTCCTCACTTGTGACTGACACATCTGACCTTCAGAACTTTGTAGGAGAGAATTACAATGTCTAAGCCAGGAGAAAATACTCACACTCTGCAAGTGGAGGCCAGTAGACTAAAGAACCCAGAATTTTGAAGATGAGAGACACAATTTTCCCACATTGGCCACTAAGAGCAATGACAGTGAATCTCTTCAATCCATTAGTTCCAGATCTGCATATCCTACATGTTGATGCCACTGTCCTTAAGGGACAGTGATACCTCAGTGAGCCTTCTGGTGGTCAGCTGAGTCCACCTGCTTCCAGGATGCCCAGACTATGATAAAAACAGTGCATCCAATGCTCACATGGCCTTTGCTGCACTTTTGTTATTGTAGAGTGGGTTCCTTGGTTCAATGTGATATTAACAATGTGTGACTTCCATGCATCAGGATCAAACATTTTGTAAGCATTTATTTTCTGGAAACAGAAAAGACAAATCTATATTCAGAACACCTGTCAATTTCAATCATGCTGAATCATTGGTCCCTTTCAATAAGAATGCTAACAAGTGAAGGTTTAGTCTTCTCAAAGAATAGCGCCATATGGAAGATAATTGGTCTTTTTTTCACTAGTATGTGGAATATTTGACAGGAGCAAAAGCTTAATAAAAGTAACTAGGATCCCATGTTGCTGATAGCCAAGCTACAATGACTATTGTCTTATATGGCTATCCTGCTGATGGCCAATAAGAGGCTGGCTGACATCAGGTGCCTATCTACTTTGTTTTCAAGGGATAGTAATATCCAGAACTCATCGAAATATTTTGATGTACTTCTTTCATCTGTGTGTAGTTCCATGAATAGATGGTCTTAGGGAAAGACCTTTTGGAAGGACTATGGAAATTGCTGGAATATACAGTTGCTGTGATGTGTCATAATCCTGTCTCCCAATGGCACAGTCAATGTATAATATCTCTATAAACATGCTCAGAAATGAAAACTGTGAAGAAACTTTTATTTTGTAGAAAATTACCCCAACTTACCCGATTGCCCATCCTTAAATTTCTTCCAACCTTATGGACCTTGATTGACTGTCCATCTGTCTTGTTCCAGGACATATGTGTTCTATTAACTGTGTTTGCTAAGGGCTCTAAGAATGACTTTTCTATTTATTATGATAATAGTACCTACCTTGCTTCTGTTGCTTAAGTGCCACCAATAGGCCTCTGCTTTGTTGGAATCTTATCAGATATCCATTTAACTCTAAGGGTCCCAGTTCTTTAACATCCTGCCATTAGGTCTCAACTACAGGATGGACACTATCAACTCTTTTAATGATGCTTGAACTCCCAATAGCAACACATTCCTTGTGGACATTCACAAGGCCTTGAGTTTATTGAGCAAAACAAATGACCAATAGTCAGCCTTGCATAGTGAACTCATTTGAGCACACTACTTCTTTTGTCAACTTGTTTTTTTTTTCTTCCACCCTTTGC
The DNA here is from genome assembly GCA_036346955.1 of Dipus sagitta. Classification (NCBI taxonomy): domain Eukaryota; kingdom Metazoa; phylum Chordata; class Mammalia; order Rodentia; family Dipodidae; genus Dipus; species Dipus sagitta. The sequence continues at coordinate 67,696,216 of CM070781.1, forward strand.
CATGGCAATTAGATCACAACAATAGAAGCCATACAAGCTTCTAAGAGTCATTCTTTGGGCACCCTCAGGATAGGAGTCTATGTATTCCTCTACCCTTCTGGGAATATTATTGGGTCCTATATCTTTCCCTTAAGAACCCAGGACATATTCAGTAGCTTACATTATACTTTACCTTAGTTATTGTTCTAGTGGCCAAGAGAAGATATAAGGTAGAGGGCTTAGACCAGGAAAAGCACATGTTGTTATGCAAATTCTTGGTAACATTATGTATTCTGAGGTTTCAAGCTTTTTAGGCATGTTAAGCCGTGTGTTCCTACTCCAAATTTCAGGGTCAACCGGTCTTGTTCCTTTCCATACATGGTCTTAATCTTTTTATGGTGTGTGTGTATGTGTGTGTGTGTGTGTGTGTGTGTGTGTGTGTGTGTGTGTGTGTACAATGTGCATATTATGTATATGTGTGCAAGCTCATATGCATGAATACAAGCACATGCAGGCTATGGTGTGCTTGTGGAGGTCAGAGGTCAAATCTCAGGTGTCAGTTCTTGCCTTTAACTTTGAGAAAGGATCTCTTGTCCACTCCATTTGTCAGGCTAGCTGCCCTTTAGCTTCCTATAGACGTTCCTGTCTCCATTTCCTTTCTCACTGTGAGGGTTATAGGGGAGCTATGATTATAGATGTCTGCTTATAGTGTTTTTTACATGGGTGTAAGGATCAAAGCTCATGTATTCACACTTCTGTGGTAAGCATTTTTATTCATTGAGCCATCCCTCCCCAGACTCCAAGTATTCAACTTATCTTAGCAGATTTGCTCAGATGGTAAATTCAGTGATCTCTGTAACTTCACTTCTCTTAGGATTAAGTGTTGGCTTGATTTTTCTGTTCTCCTGATTTTTCTCAGCCTCCCTCCCTTCTGCTTAGGAAGAATTCTGGCATACACAAGCCCTAGATTCAATTCCTAGTATCCTCTGTTGTTGTCAGCTCCATATTTCTAGAACAAATATCCAACCAGACACAGTTTACGGGAGGAAGGAGTTTATTTCAGCTTACAGGCTTAGGAAAAACTCTACCAGTGGCAGAAGAAGCTGCTCACTTCCATAGACTCACACACAGAGAAACAACTGCAGCAATCAAACACCAACACCATAAACACAAAGCCACCAGAGCAAACATCTGTTCTCTATACCTTTGTGGGCTAGAATCTAGAAATGCCCCAAAACACACCTCAGGGCTGGACTCTAAGATCCAAACCCAGTAATATACCACCACCATCCCCCCACCCCCAGGTAGCAGGAATATTCACCTTAATCAAAAAGTACCTGAAGCTGTGGGGGACATATATTCACATTCAAATCACATCTCCCCTCTACAAAACAGTCTAGCTTCAGTAAAAACACTTATTAGATTCTAGTTACCCTTAATTTTCTCTAATGTATGGTCCATGCATTGACATACCATGTCAATCCAACTCTGTTACTATAATTAATGGTTCTTTTCCCAGCATCTACCTGTGTGTTCCCTTCCCCTGGAATCCCTTCTCAATTCACCATTGGTGGCAATGTTAACAGTTGTGCTGATTAAGTTTTTTAGAGATTACTCTTTCTTCCCTTTCTGCTAGGGATAAGATTGTAACTACAGCTGACCATCAATGACCTGCTGTGGTTTGAATGCGAAATGTCCCCCATAGACTCATATGATTGAACACTTGATCTCCAGCTGGTGGTGCTGTCTGGGAAAGTTGTGGAACCTTTGGGAGGCAGAACCTCGCTTGAAGAAGTGGGTCACTGGGGGTGGATCTCGAGGTTTTATAGCCCACCCCACTTCTTTTTATTCTCTTTGCTTCCTGACTCTCACTACAGTACATTGTACTTCCCCACCATAATGGAATGTGTCCCACAGAACTGCAAGCCAAAATAAACCCTTTCCTTCCTTAAGTTGTTTCTGGTCAGGTATTTTGTCCTAGCAAAGAGACAGCATCCACTTTCCTAGCTGGGTCTGAGACACAAAGCAGTCACCCCCACAGTACAAAAGAGCAAGAGACCTGTAACAATAGGTCTCTCAGACTATATGTTGTGAGGAAAAGGGAAAAGTAATGTGGTTTTGTTGATAAGTCCTTCCAAGGAGATAGAGAAGACACCATGTAGTGATAGTTCAGTGATCCTTCCCATTGTTTGTAAGTCACAGAAGAGTGATGTCTGCTAGAAAATAGACACTTAATAATAATAATAAGGATATAAATAGAAAATCTTGATTAGGCTCAGTACCAATGCACAGTGCTTCATGTATTAATGTACTTACCTCCAAAATCCTCCTATGTGACATCTAGTGATATAATCTCCATTTTGCCAATCAGAAGATTAAAGAACAGGTATGGTAAGTACATCATTGTCAGATTCACACACTCACAGAGTGGAGGAGCTATGATTTTCACTAAGGCCTGACTCAGTCCTGCTCCTAATCACTGTGTTACTTTACTCTAAATGGTGGCTATTATTTTTTATATCTTATAACAAGTCTTTGATATATGGCAATTTCATAAGTGGGGACTTGGTTGGAATTTACATTTAAATTTACATTTTGATAGAGGGAACTCATCTTAAAATGAGCAATTCTCTTTTGTTTCTTTTTTTAGGAGTATGCTGCTAAAATTGACTGTGTTTTATCTGAGTAATTTTGAAAATCCTGACACTCAGGCCAAATGCCGGAGCAAGTCAGTCAGACTGGGGTGAGAGACCCAACAACAGTGATGAGAGATTAAGACACAGTCTCTGGGTGAGAGATCCAATAGAATCTCTTGGTTAACAGAACAAAGATAGAAGTGGTTCTGGGCATGAGAGACCCCACACAGCAGTGGTTCTGGGGTGAGAAACCATGTAGCAATAGTTCTGGGAGCTCTCTGTGTGATGACAACAGTCGGTCACATTTGAAAACCACTTTTATCGGGCAGCCTCTGCCAGTCAGTCTCCCATCAGGGCTCTGTACTTGGCTTTCTTTACTTTCCTTGGAGTCTTCCCAAAGCGGTACCTTCATCCTCTATGCCTGTGATGGCTCATGTCTTTCTCTGTCCCAGTATCATTCTTTTACCACCCTTATGTAGCAGGCACCTTATAATTATCATCTCTCAGAGGAAACCAGGGCACTGAAACGTTAAATAAGTTAAATCCAGTGTCACACAGCCAGAAGTAGGAGAGCTAGGATTCAAACTTAGATATTCTAATTCTAGACTCATGTGACTGACCATTAAACACACCACTGCTTTATTGGACATTTCTATCCATGGCTTGAATCTTATGTACTAAACTTAATATCCCCCACCTTCAGCCTACTCCCATGCCCTTCTCTGTTAAAGAGAAAACAAATATTCCATGTTCTCTCACATTCTTTCTTTTCATTAAAGGCAGCTGGTTCATCTTCCCGCCTGGACTTTAACTTTCACCTTTATTCCTTTTGTTATTTTATGTAACCACAACGTTAGGAAGAGAGAAAGGTATGTGCATTGGAGCTGATTGAGGTGGCATTGTGGATGCAAGAAGACTGGTCATACCTTCCCAGAGGTGGTGAGCAGTAAGTCAGTGTCAAAGTCCAACCCTGTTTAACATCTATTCTTTATCATTGCTGCTACCACTACTCTCACTCTATCCACTATTTCCTGTCTTCTAGACTATTGTCCTTGTCTTTTAGCTCTTCTCTCCCACTTTGAATCTATCTTTGACACAGGTAAAGCTGGCTGAAACACAGGTCTGGTCATGGCATCTGAGTATACCTACAATCAGAATTGGCATGAGGCATATTCTCAAATGTGGGAATGATTTACAAGGAAATATTAGAAAACTTATAAAATAATGTAATAATGTAAAAAATAATAAAACTTAGCAAAAAAAAAACAAGAAAACATTTTTGTCAGGTCAAAAAATTTGATCTAACAAGAACTAGAGGTATACAAGAAAAAAAAAAAAACCTAAAAGTTAAAAGGTCCAGATCAAAAGTCACAAGCTCAGTTGCCTACAGGTAGGAGAAATAGGTTATATAAGGATGTGGTTAGAAGTGGTGAAACTGTGATCAACTGGGGTGAGTTCCTTCCTTGTACAAAGGGAACAGTAGTGACCAAGTCAGCACTTTATAATCCATGGACCCCATCTGTCAGTGTTTCCAACTCCTCACCTGAAGCTGGAAATTCCAATTCAATGTTTTGGTTTGCAAATGTCAGAAACCCAGTCATATTTTTAATATACATATTTTTATTGACAACTTCTATACCAGTCATAATTTCTGCTGTCATAGCACAGGCAAACAAACAAACCATGCCTGTGGGCTGATACCTTCTGTGGCCTCTAGTTTGCAACCAGTGGTCTAGGGAAGGTTGTTTTCCCCCACTGCACTTGAACTCTCTGGTTGAATTCTAAATGCCCTGAGACCACATATATTAAAATCAGGCCCTATAGATCCTAATGAAAAGTGCTTGCCAGTAATCTCTGAGATGAGCTTTATCCTATTAAACACAGACTGTGTGGCAGAAACACAGAATTTTTCTCAGTGGTTATAGGGCAACTAGATGAACTGTGAAATTTTAATCAAGTAGAAAAGCACATGCACCATGTTTGTCTCACACCACCATTTCTTCACAAAGGCATGTTTCTCTGATTCTAAACAAGAAAAGGGAATGGAGAAAGTGATGGTCTAATATTGCTGACCATCTGGTATATGCAAAGCATGTCATAAGTAGAATAAATCTAGACTTAATTCTCTCTGCTATGGCAGAAATGGAGCTTGGAGAGCATTTGCTTGCTCTGTGCATTTTCTATGGAAGTAATAGTTTGATGTGATGCAAAGCTATTAGCTTTGCCATTGCCATTGAGACAGCAGTGGTTAGGTGCTGAAGTAAAGGGAAAAGGCAAAAAAAAAAAAAAAACCTCTTTTCCTCTTTTCATTTAAAAAAGTAAGAGTTCAATGGCTGCAGTTATGGCTCAGGAGTGGAGGGTACCCCATATATGAGGATTCAAGCAGGCAAAGAGGGAAAAGACAGGGAGAGAGAGAGAGAGACAGGGAGAGAGGTTTACCAGAAACTGTTATATCTAGTAAGATAGTAAAAAGGATGGGCCTAGTAATCAAATTCTGTCATACTAAAATTTGTGTCCTTTCCATTGTTTTCCCCTTTTAATGAAGAAGTTTGATTTGAAAGTTGGGCAACACTGTCATGAAACCAGAGATCAAGGAAAAATATAAATGAAATCATAGGTCTTAAAGCCTGCAAGTAGAATGATAACTCCAGGCATGTGCTGCCACCTTCTCACACAGAGGGTCAAAAGGCACAATCAGTGGTCAACAGAGAAGCCCAGCAGAAAGGGTTTTCTTCAGAAACAAAACAGGTTCAATTTCCTACCCTCTCTCACAGATCTGTGTGACGATATGACTCAGTTAAAGGATGAAATGTAAGCTGAGCTGAAGAGAATCAAGCTATTTCTAGCAGAAAAGAAAACTGAGATGTGGATGTGGCTATGGCCTCTCTTTATTCTTGTTTTTTTTTTTTTCTTCTTGTTTTGAGTCTGGGCTCGATATAAATGGAAAATGACAGCAAACCCACAAGATGCAAAGAGCTCAGACCATTGAATAACCTCATGACAGAAAGCCAGTTGCCAGCCTGAAACATTGGCCTGTGTCAGCAAGAAGTGACAGTTAACCACACAGAAGACCCTTGATAGTGAATTATAACTCTGACCACAAAGTAAAGTACAGCCATAATAAACATCTAACATATGTGCTTCTGAACTTACAGTCAGGCAGAGAAAAAGTGGCTGATGGTTATTGCTGCACAAAACATATCCAAGCAATAGTTGGTGTGTTTGAGATTTTAAAATGGAATGGGAATTTATAGAATTCATATATGTGGAGTTCAATGGGCTTGAAAAGCCAACTGTTTCTGTAATAAAAGATGCAAAGAAGAATGCAGTGGGCAATAAAGACTAGTAAAATCTCTACCATTTTATCAGACACTCATATTTTGTAATTTTCCCCTTGTTCTGGGCACCTGTATCCATTTATCTGGTCCATTCAGAGGGAGGCCTAGGCTTTTAAGAAACATCAACTTATTATAGTTCAAGAAATAAGCACTTCCCCTCATAGACTCTAGACATAGAAATGTGGAATACTTTCCATTTTTGTTGCATAACGGTTGTGTATTCAGATAGTATGATGAGCCGAATAATATCCCACCCAAAAGATTTCCCTATCTTAATTTGTGTAATTTCCATGGCATGGATTTGCACATGTGATTAAGTTCAGGACCTTGAGATCTCTTTATTATGCAGCTTGGCCCTAGATATAACAAAAAGATTCTCTAAAAGAAGCAGAGAAAATATGCTGACCAAAGCTGAGTGTCAGGATCAGAAAGTTTTGAAGACTCTATGCTCTTCCTGAGCTTGCAATAATTGGAGAAAGGGATCAGGCACCAAGGAATGCAATCACCTGCATCAAACTAGAAAAGATAATGAAATGACTCTTCCAGAACACTCAAAAAGATCACAACACTGTGACACATTGTGTGAGATTCCTCTCATATTTCTGTTTTTAAAATATTATTTATCTATTTATTTCCATACAGATAGAGATAGAGAGAAGAGAGACAGATAAAGAGAATGGGCATGCCAGGGCCTCTTGCCACTGCAAACAAACTCCAGATTCTTGTACCACTTTGTGTATTTGGCTTTACATGGGTACTAGGGAATCAAACCCATTTTGTTAAGCTTTGCAGGTAAGCACCTTAACTGATGAGCCATCTTTCAATACCCCTTTCACAGTTCTTAGTTCTAGAACTATAAGATGATAAATGTTGTTTTATTCTAAGTCACTCAGTGTATGACTATGTGTTGCAGCAGCAATAGAAGTGAATATAGACAGATGTGATAAGCATTATGAATGTGGCAAGAAACAATATTTTCTCCATCTTGATTAGGTGGACTCTGGGGCATGACTCATTCACCTGGAACAGAAGAGAGGGACACAGGCCTTTCAGAATTAGCTAAACTTCAGCAATGTGTAGCACACGCCTGGACCTACAAGTCACTGTAGTGTACAAATAGCATATGCACCTCTTCCCAACAAAGACTTAGCGACTTCAAGGTGACCACTGAAACTTAAAGAAAAGGACACCAATACTTAGATGCACAGTGTGAGGCTAAGAGCACCCATCCTTGACTGATTTCCCAGATTAAAGATAATTCCCAAGTCCTAAATATGGATGTAGCTATAGTTTCCCTATAAGACTGAGTGAGGGCTCAATGAGATAACCACAATTTCCAGCACTGAGTAAAGGCTCAGTAAGTGTAAGCTGACACCAGCACTTTATACAGGGAGGGTAAAGGCTTATTCAGTCTCAGCTGGTTGTTGGCACATTCCAGTCCATTGATTTCAATGTCTTGTCTCTAGTGCAGTGACTTTTCATGGGGACAAAGTGACTTCAAGAAATATCTGATAGAGAAGAAGCTACTAATAATTCAGCATGTTCATGTAGGGAAATGGAATTCAGAAACAATACCATTAAATGTGATTGGATGACATCTTATGTTTTTGCTTTGTAACAAATAGAAGTTCAAGTCTGCCAAAGACTTGAAAGCTCCAAATGATGTTATTAAAAATATAACTGGGTTAGTATAAAGGGGAGATCTAGAACTGTTTATAGTGACCCATTTTCCAATCCTCCTAGAACCCCTCATCCTCCACACAGTCTCTCTTCCATGTCCATGTTGTTTGTATGTATGTATGTATGCACATAAGAGGAAACAGGCAGTATTTGTCTTTCTGAGACTGGGTCATTCTGCTTGGCATCATCTCTTCTTCTGTTCTATTTTCCTACAAATGATAACACTTCAGTCTTCTTTATAGTTGGTGAAAATTATCAACTCTTACAGTTATTTCCTAAGTATGACAGTACTTTTCAGAAAGATCCCACCTATGCAGAATTCAGAAGGTACTCACCTATGAAGACTTTTTCTCTAATAGTTTCACATCTTACATTCAAGTTTTTGGTAAATTTTGAATTGACTGTTGTACAGAGTCAGAGATAATAGTCTTCTTTCATTCTTCCACACGTAAATTTCCAGTTTTCCCAGCAACGTGTCAAAAAGAGGCTATTTTTTGTTAATCTGTGTTTTTGGTGCATTGACAAAAACTAGGTAGCTGTAGCTATGTGGGTTATTTCTGGAAAATATATTTTATTCCATTTGTTTATATGTCAGGTTTTTTTTTTGCCAGTACTATAGTGTTTTTGTTACTATGGCTTTGCAGTATAATTAGAGATCAGGTATTTAAAACATCTAGCATTGATCTTTGTGTATATAATTTCTTTGGCTATTTGGTATATTTTATGACAACAATTTTGAGATTTTTTTTCTAGTTCTGTGAAGAATGGCATGAGAAAGAGTGAGAAGACCCATATTTTAAAGATTAGAGGTGAAGAAGGGATTATTACAATAGAATCAAAAAAAAAAAAAAAAAAACAAAGAACCATTAGGGTTTGAAAACTTATCTGGAACATATAGAAGAAATGGATAAATTCCTAGAAGTACACAGGCTCCTCAAATGGAATCAGGAAGATACAAACAACTTACTGTGTCCATAACAAGCAAGGAGACTAAAGCAGTAACAAAAATTTTCCCCATAAAGAAGAGCCTAAAACTAAATGGATTCATTGCCAAATTCTACCAAACATTGAAGGAAAAGCTAACACCAATACTTCTCAAGCTGTCCTATAAGATAGAGAAGTAAGACACACTACCAAACTAGCTAGGAAGCCAGAATTACTCTGAAGCCAAAACTTGATGAGGACAACAAACAATAAAATAAAATTATTGACTACTTTCCATGATGAAAATAAAAGGCTAAATTATCAATAAAATACTTTCAAACTAAATTCAGTAACATATTGGGACAATCATACACCATAGCAAAGTTGGTTTCATCTTGGTAATGCAAGGTTGATTCAACATATGCAAATCAGTAACTATTGCACAACAAATGAGTAGACTTAAGGACAAAAATCACATCATCATCTCAGATGCAGATAAAGTCTTTGATAAGGTTTAGTATCCCTTTATGATAAAAGCCCTAGAAACTAGATATAGAAGGAACATGCCTCAATATAATAAAGGCTACATATGACAAACCTATGGCCAATATTTTAGCAAACGAGGAAGACCTGAAAACATTTCCTCTAAAATCAGACACAAAGGTAACCACTTTCACAGCTCAATAGAATGCTTTAAATCTTAATTGAGTAATAAGACAAGAGAAAGAAATAAAATGAATACAAATAAGAAAGGAAGAAGTAAAATTATACCTATTTGCAGATGGCATGAATCTATAGTTAAAAAACCTAAAGAATCCACCAGAAAACTCAGAGCTGATACACAATTTTAACAAAGTAACAGGACATAAAAATCAGCATACACTAACAGTATTTGTGGTGATTTGATTCAGGTGTCCCCCATAAACTTAGGTGTTCTGAATGTTAGATCCCCATCTGATAGCAATTTGGCAATTAAAGCCTTCTGAAGGCAATGTATTTGGAGATGGGGGGGGGGGGCTTATGGGTGTTATAGCCAGCTTCCCCTTGCCAGTGTTTGGCACACTCTTCTGCTGCTGTTGTCCACCTGATAATGGCCAGGAGGTGATGTCGACTCTCTGCTCATGCCATTACTTTTCCCTGCCATCATGGAGCTTCCCCTCAAGTCTGTAAGCCAAAATAAACATTTTTTTTCCCATAAGATGCTCTTGGTTGGGTGTTTTCTGGCAGCAATGCAAACCAGATTGCAACAGTATCCATTCTATATTACAATAATCAACTTGCTAAAAAAATGGGAAAAGGAAATCCCATTTATAAAGGCCAAAAACATACATATAATGTAAAAGACCTGTGTAATAAAAACTTTAAGATACTGAAGAAAAAAAAAGGACTGAAGAAGGCACTAGAAAATGAAAGATCACTCATGCTAATGGATTGGCAAAATGAATCTTATAAAAATTTAGCATAATCCTCATATAATTCTAATGTTATTTTTTCTAGAAGTATTAGTCCTAAAATGCACATGGAAGTATAATATACACCAACTATCCAAAGAGCTAAAGCAATCTTAAACAGAAAAGGCCATGCTGGAGGTTTCAAAAACTGACCTCTAATAATACTATAGAGCTATAGCAGCAAAACTTTTATAATACTGGTACAAAGCCCAGCATGTACACTGTGCAGTTACTTTCTCATTGCTGGCACAAACACCTGACCAGAAGCTGCTTATGGTGGGAAAGGGTTTACTTCAGGTTTACAGAATCCAGGGAAAACACCATCAATGGCAGAAGAAGCTGGTTCACTTCCATAGATGAAAAATAGTGGGCGCGGGAGAGAGAGAGAGAGAGAGAGAGAGAGAGAGAGAGAGAGAGAGAACATACACCAAACAGCCAGCGAGCAGGAAACAGCCAGAGCTCAAACTGCTCTAAACACACTTAGGGATGGACTTAAGACCTACCCCCAGTGATATACCTCTTCCCCATAGGGTTGCTTATCAAAATGTGTCAAATGTGGAATGACAAGATGTCCTCCTCTCCACTTCTGACCCATCACATTACAGAAATCTCTGCAATGAACACTCCCAACCACATTTAGGCTTATGGAAATTTTGGGTTTGTGTTGAGTTTAGAAATACCAATCTCTTTAGGCCAGAGCTGCCTGTCTTATTTAAGGAGCAAGAAGGAAGGAAAAGAGGGAAGGAAGAGAGGAAAAGTGAGATAAAGAAAGAAAGAGAAAGAGAGGGAAAGAGGAAGATAGGGAATGAGGGGAAAGAAAAGAGAAGATGCACACACCAGGGACAGAAGAAATGCCTAGGACATGATTGAAGCACACCTTGGGGTTAGGGTTAGTTCAGAGAAGATTAACCGAGGGGCATGGGACCATCCCAAGGGCTGGGATCCCAGTCTGAATAATAAAGGAAAAGGAAGAAATGGAGAGATTGCTCATAGGTTAAAGCACTTGGCTGTAAAACCTGATGACCTGGGTTTGATTCCCCAGTTCCCACTTAAAGCCAGATGCACAAAGAGGCACATGCATCTGAAATTTGTTTGCAGTGGCTAGAGGCCCTGGCACATGCATTCTCTCTGTCTCTCTTCTCCCTATCTCTCTCTTCTTGCAAACAAATAAATAAAAATATCAACAAAAAAAAAAAAAAAAAAGGAAAAGGGAGAGCCAACTAAGCATATCTCTGCTTCCTGGTCCACAGGAGTGTGAGCAAGCTGCCTCATGCCCCTGCCACTATGGACTCCCATCACTCAGGTCATGACTTCCCCACCATGGTTGACTTGTACTTGCAAACTAAGGCAGTTTAGAGTTAACAGTGCCCCTCCCACCCCACCAAATGCAAGGAGTGTGTCCTTGCACTAATAGGCAGAGAAACTGTCATTTCTAGAGGTCAGAAATGTCAAAAGGGCCTGGCCTTTCTTTATTCCTCTTTTTTAAGCTTTTATTTTGTTTTAGTTATTTGAGAGGGGAGGAAGGAAGAGAATGGGCACACCAGGGCCTTCAGCCACTGTAAACAAACTCCAGACACATGTGCTACCTTGTGCATCTGGTTGATGTGGGTCCTGGGGAATGGAACCTAGGTCCTTTGGCTTTGCAGGCAACTGCCTTAACCACTAAGCCATCTCTCCAGCCCCCTTTGCTTATCTCTTTCTGCCTAAAGGAGTTACTTCTATATATCTCTTCTTTCCTAAAGGAGTTCCCCTTTCCTAGAAAAGATGAGAGGATTAAAACCCACCTAGAAAACTGGAACCAGGTTTGGTTACTTCACCCTCCATACAGCCCATAAAAAGACCCAAATCTATGTCTCTAGGTGGATTTTTACCATTTTTCAGGAACTCTACTCCTGCCCTACTGGATTTTTTTCCTTGTCATCAACTCGAAACTCTCCTGTTCCTAAGCTCTAAGCTCTCCCTATAATAAAATCTAAATCTGGTGTTCTGGTTTGTGGGTTTCATTTGTCAAAATTCGTAATACGAGAATCTGGAGGCCACTGACTCATTGCAAGCTTTGTGTGACCATGGAGCTTCTAGGACCCTAGCTCCTAGCCCACCTAGGAGTTGAGATAAGGGTCCGATGCTCTCAAAGACACCACCAAATTTCTGTATCACATCCAGGATCAACATCAACAATTTCTCCCTTGGGTTGCTTCTTGGCAGGTATTTGGTCACAATAATAAGAAAAGTAACCAACCCATCTACCAGATCACAGGGAGGCAGTTTCTAATCTTTCATCTTGACTATGATGATTTTTAAACTTTTTTTTCTTTCTTCTCTTACTTCACAATGAAATAAGTGAATTAGTCACTTATTGATTTGTTACCTTAGGGCTAGGTTGATTCATAGGTTATCTGAAACTGTGTGCATAGTGTGTGTGTGTCTTTAGCTGTAAGATTCCAGTGGTCTGATTCTCTCCTCACTAAATCCTAGGCTTCCTTCACAGAAATCCCACACCATGAATAGAGATGCAAGCCTATGGGCTGGAGGAAGGTATGTATCACTTGATGGATCTGCACCATTTTCTAAACATAAAACTAAGTGCCAGATGGCTTATCAAAATGGAAGCAAATAGAAAGGTGATGTGATTTAATAGCAAGTCCCTCAAATTCTGTTCCCTGGAGTTTCCATCTACTTGTATCTGTTTCCCAAGTGCCTCCTGTGGGTTTCTTCATTCTTTCTCCTGACAGAGCCCAAGTTGGTTCTGTCTTGAAGGATGAGAATAAAATGGCAACGAACCCTGCATGGTTCCTCTGGGTCCTGTTGACTTCGGGCCATCCGCTCAATGGCCGCAGCAGGGGCATCTGTATGTCAGGCTGAGAACACATTCAGGGCCAGTCACTCACTTGTTCTGGGGCTACAAGGCAGCAAAGCTTAGCTGTGTAGCTTGCCTGTGCCTTCTAAGGAGGGAACCCCTCAGCCTGCCTGTCAGCTCAGGGAGCACAGCCAGCCTGTGCAAGCTACACCAATTGTGCTTTTATTAGGTATTACGGGTATTTAACAGACATTTGACACATACCTGCTAACTAGTGGGTCTGGCATTCTGAGAAATATGTCATTAACTAAATACTGTTCTGTTGGCTCTTTCACTCTCTCTTCCCTTCTCTCTCCCTCTTCCTCTCTCCTTGTCTGTGTTTGTTTAATGTAGTGAATGTGGTGTGTGTGGTGTATGCATATGTATGTGCTCATGCAGTGCCCCATGTGCTACCTGTGGGTGGCTGGATTGGAATGTCAAGTGCCTCTATCCATTGCATTCCTATTCCTTATTTCAGCCAGAACCTCTTACAGACCCTGGAGCTTGCTGCTTTTTTGGAGTTCTGACAGTTCTCTTTTCCCAGTGGTGGGGTTACAAAAGACATTGACTATGCCCAGCTATTTGTGTGGGTCCTGAGAATCCAATTCTAATGCTTCTTCAGGTCCTCCTGTTTTTGCACAAGAAGGGGTGGCGCCTATGCCATGATGCATCCGGCTTTGTCAATTGTGTAACTTAGAGGATCTGAGAGAGATGGGAAAGCAAGGCACAAGAGACTCAGGCCTGTGTGAGAATAGTCACTCTCTGAAGAGTAGGACTTCATGTGTATCCCACATTCCATGCATTACATGACCTGTCACCTGTAGTCACTGGCTGCTTAGGGTACAGTTACCTGGAGAAACAGTTTAGCTCTGTGTAAGAGTTATAATGACAGCACATTGCCTGCCAGCATCTGTGCGTGAAGAAAGAGATAGCTGCAGGTAAGTTTGCAGTATCTGTGACCTAATGGATGGGACGGTGCAGTTGTGTCTGTCAAGGACAGTTCTCTGTGCTATAAGAGGAGGAAGTCTCCATGTGTGAGAAGGCAGGGCTTCTACAAAAGATGACTAGATTCTTGTATGTATTAGAAGGTCAGGTCTCTGGGTCCTTTGGAAGTCAGAGTCATGGCTCTTTGTGAGAGAGAACAAGGATCCAATAGACATGATAAAAGAGAGAGAGAGGCATGTGGATGTGAAATACCTGGATCCCTTTGTGCGGCAGCAGAGCTCCTACTAATGAGAAAGTGCCCTCTGCTTCTAGCTGTTTCTTGATTCTACTCTAGATTATATATTCAAAGGTTGCAATGTACAAGAGGTCTTGTTTTCTCACTTTGGTATCTGTGTATGGATGGCTAGGTTGAGGTTGGCTAACCCATATTTTCGTATAGCCACCGTGAGCCTACTCAGTGCCTGGCTACTCTTGGAGCTCTAGGTCCAAGATAAGAAGTAGAAGCTATTCGTTTCTCAAGGCCTAGAATAGTCATGAGAACCCTCCCACATCCAAAGGGAGGGAACATGGGCTGCATCGTTCAATGGGAGACTGCCCCCGCCTGCGGGGGTTCAACAGAGGCCCGAGGGGAAGTTAACCTGAATGGGAGAAGGCAAACAGGCACAAGGAGGAGACCAAGCCGAGCGTTTGGTCAAGGTTTCGATTTTTATTAGTACAGGAGGGTTTATATAGGGAGATCCGGGGAAGGAAGGCTAGTCGTATAGCACGTAAGCAGAACCGGGAACTTGGAAGGCGAGGCCGCATGTAGTTCTTCTGGGAAGGTCCCAGGTGTGGTATTCCGAGCACAGTGGGTCTTGCGATTTCCAGTAAGCGATTCAAGAACCAGGAAACAGAAACTTAACTCATGACATGGCGGTTTCTGTCAACATGGCCAAGGTTTGGCTTATAGCTCCCAACAGGAGACATGTCAAAGAATCTGTGGACATCTTCAACTTGCTATAATGTCTATAAATATCAGTGGGTCCTCAGATATGGAGAAAGCAAAGACTTGTGAGTGTGAGAGTGGACCCTTCCTCTCTCCTGTACTTCTTGGGTGGACTTCAAGGATAGAGAATCTGCATAGGTGTATAGCTGAAGGTAGGAGGAATAATGGAACAGGGTTTCTGAATGAGCCTGAATGAATGATGCACTTCCATGTCCTGTGTTTTTCTTCTGTCCTTCCTGTGTATCAGTAACCAAGATCCTCTGAGGGGGTGGCAAGCCAGGGATGTCCTGGATTGAACACCACTGTTAGAACATAGATGTGGTCACTAGAAGAGTTCTCCTGCTTTCCAAGAACAAGGCCAAATGGGGAAGCAAGACCAGACTGACCCTGTTGTTAAGGAAAACCAAGACCACCTAAGGTCCTCGGTGGATCCTAGCATGTAGGTTTATTCATTTGGAGTAGAACTTTCCCTCTCCTCCCAAAACTTATGAAAGTCAAGAAGCTTCTTTAGTTTTTTGGAGTTCTGGACTCTCTCTCTCTCTCTCTCTCTCTTGTTTCAGGACTACACATCCCTTCCCAGCCTATGGCATGATGCTATAACTCTCCTAATAAAACTTTAGTTGTAAAAGGCCATTTTATCTCAGTGCTTCTAACTGAACCAGTTGGCTTTCCCACTGCTTTTCTCTAAAACTCATCTATCAATCATCAAGGGGCTGCTCTTCCTGAGCTTCTACTCTGGGCTTGCTCCTGCTGGTCTCAATGTTTGGGTCAAGGTTGATGGTAGCAAGACAATCTCTAGCATTTTGTGGATGTTTCCCTCCAATGAACTTGGCCAACTTTTTAAAGATACAAAGAATAGTTCCCATGTCTGCCTTCTCCCCTTAAACACCCTCAAAGTTTTCAGATTGTCATCACCTGCCCTCAAGTTCAGTGATTACCACAGAACTCTCTGAAAGCTCTAACATCATCATCATGGTTAGAGGGAAAAAGACCCAGATTAAAATTGGCCCAGAGTCACATGTTGGGTCATGATATGCAGAGACATTTAGCTTACCCATAACTGTGGGCTAACTCCACAATGCATGACCCGTATACCTCAACAAGGAGGGGCCAAGGGGAGGGGGTAGGTCACGGATGAGCCTAATAATGGTACCAAACTGACTGTATTTGCTGAATACAGAACTGACTAATTAAAAAAAAAATTGGCCCAGAAAGGAAACATGTAGGTTAGAGTCTGGAAAATGTTATTACAGAATTTATCTGATCTTTTGTGAAGCAGGACTTGAGAGTTTTTTAAAGTGTGTAAACAATGCAAATAATGTGACCAATTAAGATAGCTCATCCAAGCTTCAGTGTTCAGAGGTCCTATTGGGCACATTGTGTTGAAAGAATTGATTTGCTCATGACATTAATCACAGCCTTCATGTCAAATAACACAATGTGACCAACCCTCACCCTAAGTCACAATGATGATATTTTACGAGTTGAGAACAATTAAGTAAGTAATAACTAATTCAATTCTGCAGACAAACAATGATTACTTCACAGGACCTAAGAGCAAACCTCAGACTTCTTTTCCAGTGAGTTCTGTATTACGCAATCTCATTATGAGAAAGCAACCAATTGTGTGGCCAGATTTTCCTCATGTGAATATTATTTGTGACATGTATGGATTAAGATGCCATGTTTCTCTGTGTGGTGAAAATTCTAGAAACTTGAAAATTTCTTTTTCCAGATTGTCACCCTGGGCATACTACCTCTCAATTATTAAAACTATTATGAGAATGAGTTGAGTAGAAAATGCCTTGGCTTCCCTCTGACACAGACTCCTCTCCTTTATCTTCTCCATGCTTTCTTCCTGACTCAGAGTGGGACTGTTGGCTGTGGAATTCCTTCTCTGCTCACTGGATTTTTCATCTTCAGTTATTCGGTTTCCAGTTTCACTTCTCGCTCCTCAGTACAATGTGCTCAACCCACAAGCTCTTCTAGCTACCATTTATCTGTATTTCCCTATCATGCATGTTTTTGAAGCAAGCCAAACATACTGGCCTTTTAAAGATTTTTTAAACTATTTTTTTTTTATTTTAGAGAGAGAGAGAAAATTGGCACACCCGGGGCCTCAGCCACTGCAATCGAACTCCAGACACTTGCGCCACCTAGTGGGCATGTGTGACCTTATGCTTGCCTCACCTTTGTGCATCTGGCTTACGTGGGATCTGGAGAGTGGAACATGGATCCTTACACTTGTCAGGCAAGCGCCTTAGCCACTGAGCCATCTCTCCAGCCCTGGCCTTTTTTGTATGTGAAAGAGTGAAAGCAAGAGTGAGAGTGAGAGAGGAGAGAGAGGAGAATTGGTATGCCAGGGCCTTCAGCCACTGTAATTGAACTCAAGACACATGTGCCACCTTATGCACATGTGTGGACTTACACATTTGCATCACTTTGTATGTCTGGCTTATGTAGGATCTGGAGAGGGAAACATGAGTCCTTAGGCGCCACCTAGTGGGCTTGTGTAACCCTGCACTTACCTTACCTTTGTGCATCTGGCTAAGGTAGGAGGATCTGGAGAGAACATGGGTCCTTAGGCTTCACAGGCAAGTGCCTTAACCACTAAGCCATCTCTCTAGACCTCAATCATGTATTTTAAAACTAATCTACCCCTTTCATTTTTTTATGATTTTCTCCACTAACAGATGCATGATGGTAGCATCTGGTATTTATATGGTGCCGTGAAGTTTAACAGACACTATGCACATTGTGGTGTGATGATTATGTATCTAGTGCCTCATTCCCTTTCTTTAAATAAGAGCACCCCAATTTTGCAAAATAATGTTTTCCATTTGACACAACATTATCACTGGGACTGGGTCTCAAGATGTCTTCTCTGCTGTCACCAAGGGGTTGCTGTGTGACCCTGTCCAGTGGGTCAAATGCTATCTCCCTTTACCAAGACTCTTAGCTGAGAAGTATAGGATTGAACTGGCCAGTGTCTGCCCCTTGTGGTTTTAATGCAATCTACTATCTACTAGATTAGGCCACCCACAACCTCTAGCCTTACTTTGGTTCATATCCTTTTCATAGACCTAAGTTTTCCACTTTTCTTTTGATTCTGTGAGTTACCCAAAACATTTTGCTGCATCTTTCCTGCTCTTCTGAATTAACTTCTGTTCCTATCCATTCAAGAACCATGATTGCTTATTAATCTTACAAAGTTAAGAAGCAGAGGAAAACTAACATTTACTGAGCAAAATATTTGTATTTAGCTAATCTAAGAAAAGTCAAGTTCAAAAAGGTCCCATACCTTCTCCAAATTTCAGTACGGTTTTAATATCTTCAAATGTCTCAAAGCATTCACATTCTCTGTTATTTATTTCCACAATGACTGGAATCCTAATAATTTGGTTTCTGTATCTTTATATCCTTTAAGACGCTGGAATATGATTACTGAAAAGTCAAAATCACAACATATTACAATAGACTTCTACAGTCTGGGTTCTACATGGCATCTTAAAAGACTACAGACTATCTAGTTACATGCCTGACTCTGTAACTCCTTTTTACTTTCATACTATAAAACTAAATAGTTAATATTGTAAAATTATTTCTTGCTTTGAAACTTTATTTCAAAATACTGTGATTTCCATATCCCACTGTGTATAATGAAGAACTATTTTAGACAATGGCTTTATTGTTTGATTTTTCTGTCAACATTTTTTCTCATCAATAAAATATGAAAGTTAAAAGCTATGTTATTTCAAAATGAAGAGCTATGGTGAAATTAATGATACTGTAAAATGATCAAAGAAAAAAATGTTCAGTGTACTGCTTTGAAAAATAAATAAATATAAAGAGATGACTGAATTCCCTTGACTATTGCAGTTGAGGGTTTCAGAACTCTTGCTGCTATGGTGTTGTAAGAGTAAACAGACTTAAAGGCATCATGTTCATACACACAGAAGTTGTAAATATGATGTCTGATCATTCATCAAAGCTGATAAGAAGGGAAGTTTAGTGTTTGGGGAATAAAGCAAAACAAGACTGGGAAGTGGTTTTCAAAAGGATCTATTTTTTATCTATCTTTTAGGCAAAATTTGTGGTAGTTATTAGAGCTCTAGCTCCATCTGGCTGGTGTGAGGAAGGGTAGAAAGAACTTGTACTTTATCTGATTAGTGTTGGAAGGGGAATAGGAAATCAGGCTCCATCTGGATGTGTGGGGAAACCTAAGAACTCTAGTTCTGTCTGATTGGTGTTTGGAAGATATGATAAGAACTCTAGTTCCATTTTGGTGTGGGAAGGGCAATAAGAATTCAGTCTCAATCTGGTTGGTGTTGTGAACCATAATAAGTAACTTTACCTTGGACCTTTGGGGCACTTGGAAACTGCACTGATATTTTTTCCAGTAAGCATCCCCAGCTGAATAAGCAGAAAAGCACATGCTATAAAAGCAAATATACAGAGTTTGGAGGCAATTAGGGCTATGATGCAGAGCACCATTATTTAAAAAATTATCCTTTAGCACAATTTTGACAAGATAATGAATGTGTATTTGCTGGTGTGGGAGTAGAGAAACTTGGAAGGGAGAAGGAAGGGAGGAGGAATGAGCTTATTGAGTCTTCATGGACCATCAAGTCCAGAGACCTTTCAGTGTGAAAGCACACTTTGTTAGTGCTTCTGGGGAGCTTGTGACAAATGATGGAAAAAGGCCTGGACTATTTCTCAAGGAAAAGCATCAACAGAGAAACTGTGCTGTGCTCAGTTTGTGCCCTCAACCCAGCTTGTCCTACGAATGCATTGTGACTTCCCAGAACAGACATCAACTCAGCAATTGACTAACCACCCCCCCTCCCACCGCCCACCATGTCTTCTCTGCTTCTTTGTCTTGATACAAGCCCTTTTCTGGACTAGAAGCACCATCCTACTTCATTTACTGAATAAATTCTAAGCTGTCTTTTAAAAGTGGTGGAGGAGAGGTATTTGGGGGGGGGATTAGGAAAGTACAGGAGAGAATACTGTAGGTGGAAAAGTTTAAGCAGGGATAGGGCCAGGTAGAGAAGGGAGAGAAGACAACCAAGCAAAACTGAGGGTGTATGAAAAGCCATAAAGAAATGACTTTTACTTTGTAAGCTAATTTTTAAAAGGCGTTGAAATATGGTGGTCTCAAGCAGGAACTTTAGAAGCAGAATAGCCTGTGTTCAAATTCTAGCACAATCATACCTGTGTGATCCTGTGCAAGTCCATCCCAGTACCTCAGTCCTCTCTTCTATAAAATGTGGGTCATGACTACCCTTGGAATTTGTTGCAAAGATGAAGTGAATTAGATATTTAGAACTTAAAATACATCTGGCACCTGATAAATAAGATGTAAATGTTAGCACTAATTTAAGAATAAGTCAAGAAATCAGCTCCTCTTGGGAGCACTTTCTCACCACACTTTCACCTTACCATCCAGGCATCCTACACTAAATCCTTGGTTGTAGCATTTCCTATGCTGTATTATTTGCTTTATTTTATGTTTTTCACAAAGCTTAAACTTCTGCTACAAAGATTGGGTCTCAGATTCCTACATCCAGTCATCTAGAACAGGGCTGCTTAAACTTATATATATGTATATGTGTGTGTGTGTGTGTGTGTGTGTGTGTGTGTGTGTGTAAGAAAGAGGTAGGTAGAGAGAGACAGGGAGGATGGGCATGTCAGGGCCTCTAGCCACTGAAAATGAACTCCAGACACATGTG
Source organism: Dipus sagitta (assembly GCA_036346955.1). Taxonomy (NCBI): domain Eukaryota; kingdom Metazoa; phylum Chordata; class Mammalia; order Rodentia; family Dipodidae; genus Dipus; species Dipus sagitta. The sequence goes on from CM070781.1 coordinate 67,716,722, forward strand.
TCAACCTTGTGCATCTGGTTTTATATGGGTACTGGAAAATCAAACTTGGGTCCTTAGGTTTTCCAGGCAAGTGCCTTAACCACTGAGTAATCTCTGCACCCCTTTCTTTTTTGACTAGCACCCCCTTTCACCAAATAATTTTTTTTAGCAATCACAAGTATATTGGTGTGTAAAATAGGTATACAAATTAAACATGTGCTGATAATACTTCCTAAATAAATTTGTTTTAAAACATTTATTTGGTATGCATATAATTTTTTATCATTTATCCAATATGTAAGCAATATTCCTAATTAGAAAGATGTACTTATTTATTTTTTACACAAAGAATTAAATCTTGGCTGAATATTTCAAAATGTAAGACATGCAGCATCTTCATTATTTTGCAGAGCTGACTGATATTTTGCCACCTCATATAAATATGTAATACAAACTTACAGAAGTATTCTTAGGAGCCATGTCAGAAATTGTTGTAAATTTTGTTTTGATCACAAGTCGAAATTCATTTAACATTTTTAATGAAATTCAAGTCAGCAACTCAAATAGCATTTTTAAAAATCAAATATTTTAACATAATACAATGTAAAAATACACTAATATGATACTTACATGCTGACAAATGATGCTATGAAAATTTAAAGTCTTTGTTTTCTTTTGTAATTAAAGCATATTTCTCTACAAGCAGAAGACTTTGTACGTACAGTAAACCACTACAGATCAAAACATGTACCAGTCCAATTTGAGCCCAAGTTCTCTAAGGCAGCATTTGTTGGTGCTGCATGCTGTGACAACACGGACACTTATGTGTTGTGAGTTTAGTAGACCAGGGCTGAAGTGAAGTCAGGCATGTAGCACGGGTGAGCACTGATCAAAGCACCTTGGTTTCATGTGTGGCTTTGAATTAATTTTTTGTTATCACATGTTCACAAACCTTTTACTGTTGGCAATCTTATCATGCCCCTACAGTCAGTATGAGATGCCACGTGGGATCTTGACTCACAGTTTACAAAGTTGTGGTTTGAGATCTCAAAGGAGCACACACAGATGTCCAATAAACTATTTTAAAAGTGTTCAATAGGCTGGAGGAATGGCTTAATGGTTAAGGCATTTGTCTGCAAAGCCAAAGGATCCAGGTTCGATTCCCCAGGACCCACGTTAGCCAGATGCACAAAGTGGTGCATGCATCTGGAGTTCATTTGCAGTGGCTGGAGGCCCTCATATGTCCATTCTCTCTCTCTCTCAATCTCTCTCTCTCTCTCTTTCTCTCTCTCTCTCCCTCTTGCTCTGATAAATAAAATACTTAGAAGGGTTCAGTAACCTTAGTTATCAAAGAAATGCAAATCAAAGCTACCTTGAGAATCCATCTCACTTGAGTCAGAATGTTTTTGAGTCAGATGTTTCAAGATAACAAATGATGACAAGTGCTGGGGAGGATACAGGGAAAGGAACCTTTATTCATTGACAGTGGAAATGTAAACTAGTGCAGCCACTATGGAAATCAATATGAAGGTTCCAAAAATGACTAAAATTAAAGCTATCATTTGACACAGTTATGCCACTTGTTAGTATATACCCAAAGAGATCTAAATCCTATCACAAGAAGATATGTGCATATCTGTGTTTATTACTATAGTATTCCCAATAGCTAGGAGATGGATCCAGTCTAGATGTCCATCCACAGATGAAGAATAAGAAAAATATGGTGCATACACACATGACTTTTGCAGGAAAAAAATGGTTAGAACTTGAAATTATTATCTTAAACAAAATATCCCAGACTCAAAAAGATAAAAATTTCATGTTTACAGATCCTATAATTTGTGTGTGTGTGTGTGTTTAGGCCATGAAAGTAGAGGAGGGAAAAAGATCTCGTAAGGTAGGATTGGAAGGGGAAAAGGGAGGAAAAATAGGTAATAGAATACAAATGGCATGAAAGCAGAAGGGGTTATGGACTCTGAGAAGTGGACTTTATGCCTTCAGTACTGAAATCTAACATTTGTCCTTAGTACATGCCCAAATCACAGGGTCAGCCTTGCCGTTACAATAATTTTATACTTGTGAATACCAGTAGACAATTTTCAATCTTATCTCCTTTGTCATGTGTGGCCTCTTGCTGAAAACTTGTAATATGGCTTTGTTTTGTTGTTCATTTCTTTCTCTTACATAACCAGCTGCTGATTTTCAATGATTTAGGGCTTCCTTGTTTACCCATCCCTTAAATGTTCACATTCTTTTTTAAAAAGTGTTTTTATTTACTTGTGAGACAGTAGATGGGGAGAAAGACAGAACACACACACACACACACACACACACACACACAGCCTGGGACCTCTTGCTGCTGCAAACAAACTCTAGATGCATGTGCCATTTTGTACATTTGGCTTGATATGGGTACTGGGGAATTGAACCTCATCTATTAGGCTTTGTAGGCAAACACTTTAACCATCACTTAAGCTATCTCTCCAGCCTTATCATAGACATTTTATCTTTGAGTTGCAAACTTACCTGCTTGACATGTCTACCTAGACATTAAACTCATCATGACCCAGACATAAAACTGGACCAATTACCCACTCTACTCCCAGCCTGCCCTGGGTTTTCACTCTTTCTCCTCTTGTTTTTATTAATGACAACCATTAGTCCCTCTCTTATTGAAGCCAAAATGAAGAGACATTGATTGTAAATTACTCTCTCCATTTTCATGGTTCAACATGGGCCAGTTCTGTCTGTTTGGATCCACTGACTCCAGCAAACCTGCCCCAGGAAAATCTCTACCTATTCACACATACCAGAACTGGCTGCTGGTCCCCAGACCTATGAAAGTGGCATTTTGCTTTTTATTACCAGGAAGAAGGGCCTCTCTTTAGGTAGAGAAGGGTTTATGATCCTTAGGGAAAGGTCAGAAAGCCCTCCCCCTAAGCATACTTCTTAAACTCCACAGGATAAAATACTCAAGTTGGCATCATGCCATATTTTGAAGTAATGTGTCCTGAAGCCATCAAGGGTAAAATCATAACTCCACCAGAGCTAAAAATAAATTACAAATATTTTATTTTTCAAGGAGAAAGCTAGAAAAGGTGTTAGAATATTACCAAGCACTTTCAAAACAGACATTTATTAGTCAAGAAGAATAGTGAAATGAGTGTGCAAATAGAGATAAGCTTTCTTCTTCCACAGTAGAAGAGAAGTCCCTTGGGTCTGCATTACCCAGAACAGAGTCTATATGCCTATAGGGAAGCATTTATTCTGAATCCTTCCCAGTTTTCTCTGACTTGTAGAGTTTTAAAATCCCTCAAAGACAATGAATAGCCAGACACAGGTAGCCAAGAGGAGTGTGCTGAATGTAGATACTTTGCCCCTCCACTACACTATCATAATTTGTTTCATGTTTATTGCCCCTATAAGACCAAGTTCCTATCAGGACTTAGAGTGGTTTGGGGCATTATTGCACACTCAGGGCTCAGAGGAAGACTTCCTGGTTCCTTGGTTCGTCTCACTCACTGCATAGGGAACAATAGAGCATATGCGCGCCTCTCAGAAAGAATGGAGGATTTTCCCTTATTGTGAAGGGAGAAGCTTTGAGGAAAAGGTGTATGTGCGAGGTGTGTGTTTGTGTGTGTGTGTGTGTGTCTTAGAGTAAGAACCAAGTAGGCTTTTTGCCCTCTGCTCTCCCTCCTGCTAACACCAAGCATCTAAAAGGCTGACCCCCATGGCTCTGTGTCACTATGTCCTTAAAACATACAGCCCACTGCTGTTGATGAACAGCAAATAAAAGATCTTTCTTTGTAAACTGTCAGCCAGGCTTAATTTCTTAAGGCATATTTGCTTAATTATCCTCCTTTTGATAAGTAATTCTGTTTCTCCTCCTGGAATGCACAGGAAGAAAATCCTTAATTACTTTCTTTCAGATGCGTCCATGTCTAAGTTGCCTAATAGCTGCTGCCCCTTAGGTCCTGCCTTATCAGGGGATCTTAGAGGCCTTGCCAGCAGCACCATCAGTCAGGTAATTTGCATGAATAGTTCTTTAATAAACATCCAGCCCCCTTACCACTGTTCCCTGCAGGACCCTCATTAGGCTGTAACCTAATTCAAGCTTGAAAGGTTTCCATTATAGTGCCCTTTGTTTCCTGCCCATTGCCTAATTTTCTGTTCAGCAGGACATTTTTCTGCAGCCTGTGACTCATTTCTTGACAGACAGACATACATTTGCTTTTCTGCAAACAAATGATTGCCTAGCAGCACACATTCCATTTCCTGTTAATGGCCTGTTCATTTTATCCAAACAACCCCTAAAGTTATTTTTAGAAACAAAATAATGTGATTTTAAAAATGGTAAAAGTCAGGTCTGGAGAGATGGCTTAGTGATAAGGCACTTGCGTGCAAAGCCAAAGTACCCAGTTTCAATTCCCCAGTTCCCACATAGAGCCAGTTGAACAAGGTGGCACATGTGTCTCGGGTTCCTTTGCAGTGGTTAGAGGCCCTAGTGTGCCCATTCTCTCTCCCTCTCAAATAAATAAATAAATAAATTAATTAATTAATTAATTTTAAAAAATGGCAAAAGTCAATGACTTATGAGTATATGAAGGTAAAGCAATTACAACCACAAAATCTATTTAATCATTGAAATAACAACTTCCATTTTACAAATTTGAGCTCATATTTGTCTACAGTTGTTCAACAGTTTTGGCTTGTGAAAATAATCTGACTTGGAATAGGTCATGTACAGGACAAGAAATTTGGGATATTTAAAATTTTACAGATAATGCTAAACCAGTAATTTCCATCCCTGGCCATGCATTGCAGTCGTGAGGGTTTTAAAACATTCTTATGACTCGGTCCCATCCATAGATGTAATCACTTACTTAGTTTGGAATGAAGTCTTAGGGCATCTGATTTTTCAATATGTGTCTAATGTCCAACTAAAGGTTGCAAACCTCTCTAGAAGTTTTTTTTTTCTAAAATCTTATAAATAACATTAAGTTGTTATTTTCCTATAATTGAATGGCTGAATTGTCTTCTAGATTTCAAAGCAGTACAAAGCAGGGTGTATTTTCTTTAGGAAAATAGAATTCTATGTTTTATATTTGCTATTTCATATTCACTTGATCGTCACGACCTGAGCATTTGTGAAGTGCATAATTTCTGACATGCAAGAATCCAGGGTGTGGATTTCCATTCAACATGTATTATTTGGGAATAGGTCTTGAATTTGCATATTGTACTGAAAATAGGATTCACCTAACAGGGCTTCAGTAAATTGATTGGAGAGTTACTTCTTGCCCGACATTCCCCTTCCTACATATATCCTTTAGGCTGATCCTGCTATTTAATTAATTCTCACTGCCCAGAACATTCTTATCCTTTTCCGGGCTTGCTCTACATCACAGTGCCTCCTCCCACAACTCTCCCATTTACCTCATGTAGTGGTTACTTTTCTTGTCACCGTGACCAAATACCTGACAAGAAGCAACTGAAGTGAGTAAAAATTTCTACTGGTTCATGGTTTGAAGGTATAAGGTGTTCATGACAGGTAAGGCATGGTAACAGGAGCGTGAGGCTCTGTGCCACATTTAGGTAAACCAAGAAGCAGACAGACTGGATGGGAAGTGGGGCCAAGCTTTGAAACCTCAAGGCCCATTCCCAGTGACCTACTTCTTCTAGTTAGGCCCTATTTCCTAAACGTTGTTTAGGTATTGCTAGCTGGAGACCAAGTGTTCAAGCACATTAGACTTGGATATTTCACATTCAAACTGTAACACCAGACCAACTCCTTTTTATTTCTCAAAGCTCACCTGAGCAATTACCTTCTGTAAATTAACGTACATGACTGTCTTCCCCCCTTATCACTGCTGGGTTCAGCATGCACCTATATCCTTCCAGAACCTTCATCTGTGGAGACATTTACTGAGTCATACTGGATGCTTCCTTACTCAGATCCCACACTAGAAAGAAGGTGCCTTGGATATGGGGACATGCTGTCTTCATTATTGTGGCTTTGACAGTAGCCATACAGCCATAGTACAATAATTACTACAACTACAAATAATAATATTAACAAATAATAGTTAACACTTATACAGTACATAGCAGCCACTATTCTAAATTCTTAGTTTTATTTATCCACACAAGCCTCATAAGCAATTTTATGTGGCAATTATTGCGATCATTCCCATATTAAGCATAATAAAATGATGTCCCAAGTTCATTAAACTGAATATAGTGGGTCATAAAACTATCAGGAGAGAGTTGCTCAGATCTGAACCCAAGAAGTGTGTCCCAGAATCTGTGAGTTTATTAATATTGCTGAATAAACAACCCCATGTAAAGGAGTATAGAGTACAGGTATGCTGCATGGATTTCATTTAGGGGTGCCCCAGGGATCATGATGAAATTTATGGACAGTGATAGACATTCTGTGTCAGGAGAGAGATAGAGAGATTAAATTCAATCACCCAGACAGATGCAATGTTATGCCAAGTTAGCCAATGACATGTTCCCATGGGTAAAGGTAAAACTGCAATACTGTGTCTTAAATTCTTTGAACCAATTCTACCTTAGTATAAGAAGTAAAGGTAAGGCCCAGTGTCAGAATCTACCCGTGGCTTAATTGGATGATGTGAAGCTCTTAGATATCTGGGTCTGGGCAAATGGGTTTGGGAGTTATAAAGGATTTTTCACATTGTTAGAGGGGAAAATATAAAACAGGCAGACTTCTTTGTTTCAAACCCTGTTTGGGAGCTGCCCAGAGGGAGTTTATCAGTTTTTGATTGCTTTTATAATAAATGATCATTAAGTAGCTTAAGCCAACACACCTGCATGAGCTTACAGTTCTGAAAGCCAAAACTTTGAAATGGGTTTCATGGGGCTAAAATCAAGATGCATGCAGGGCCTTCCTCCCTCTGGAGGCTCTAGGGAAGAATCTACTGCTTTGGCATTTTCAGCATTTCTTGGGCTGTGGTCCTTTGTCTCCATCTCCACAGTCAACCATATAGAATCTTGAACTCAGCCTTACTCTGACCCTCCACCTTGTGTATGTCAGGCCCACTGGATAGCCTGGGATAATCTCCTATCTCAAGAGCCTCAGTTTCTATAAAGTCCTTTTTTTTGCTTTATAAGATGACACATTTATAGTTCTAGGAACATTTGGGTGAGCATTAAGCTGTCTCTAATCAGTAATCTCTAAAATCTAAGCAGAGGCTACCCCCATGCACCTGTACAACTTGAGTTGCAAAAGCAGACTCCAATTAGATTTTAAAATGAAAACACTCTACATGAGAGTTGTGTTTCTGGAAGGCCAGAGGTGAGTCCTCCTCAGCTAGAAGAAGGAACACCACGTTTTCCACAGCACATCTTTGTCACTGACCTCTGTATAAGAATAGTGCAGGATCCTCTCTGAACATTAGGTGGTCAGCAGAAAGGCCAGTCTCTTGTCAGAAGGCACAAAGACCATTTGATGTGTAGTAGAAAAGGTGAGGGTGAAACTTTTAGCCATAAATCAGCAAGCTTTGAAAAGGTTTCTTGAAAAGAGATCCAATCCTGAATTTTTCCAAAGGAACACATGTTTTTGTAGGGAAATATTAATGACATCTTTAATCAGAGATTCTAATATTTTTTTATTCTAGGTTAACCTGTATCTTTCTTTTAAATAATATTCAGGTGCTAGCATCAGCACAGGGTACTATTTGGTAACTCGTATTTCCATAATGAGAGATGACTGAGATAACTTTATAGCCTTCACTTCACATCCAAGCCTGAAATTGTCCCTCAATGGCAATCCCATTGGATGAGGCCCCACGTGAGAAAAGGGAAAAGCCTGCCTAATGGGTTGCTTTCCTGTGCACTTAGTGGCATCTCTGGAGAAGTTTGACAGGTTTCTCTTTGTTCTTTATGCTTTTAAAATTTGTCTCTATTGAGGCATGAAAAAGGCCTAATGGGCTAGAGATGAACATCTATGTGGTGTGCTTCCATTCTTCCAGTAGCACAGATTTCTATCACATGGACTCCCATAAAAGTCTTTGATAATCCCCTTTTGCTCTTTGTCAGACTCTAAAAGGCAGCTTGTACAGCAAGTTACAGATGAGAGGAGGGTTATAGGATAGCACCAATGCAGCGTTTTCCAGTTTCTCTGTTATAAATGGCGTCCTCTTCAAATGTATGTGTGGACACCCTAACCCCTAGTCTCTTAGCCTGTAACTGAGGCATTGGTGGAGACTTCAAATAGACAATTAAGGTTAACTGAAGTCATAAAGTTGGGGCTCCATTTCAATAAGAGGAGTGTCCCAATAAAAGGGGGAGACAAGAGGGAAGTGTATACTGAGGCAAGGTCATGAGGACACAGATCAGAGCAATCATTTTGAAGTTAAGATAGAGAGGTCTCAGAAGAACTAGTCCTTGTGGCACCTTGACTTTGGACTACCAGCTTCCAGAGTGATGAGAAAATAAATCTCTCTCTCTCTCTCTCTCTCTCTCTCTCTCTCTGTGTGTGTGTGTGTGTGTGTGTGTGTAGCCCAAGCAAACTAGTGCCATTGCTTGTTTCTTTGGCCTTGGAAGACAGAACCCTCCCCGTGGCAGTTGCTCCACAAGCCTGGTGCTCAATTTCCAGCATCAATATAAGAAAATCTCACACACAAAGGTGGGACTATGATGAACAGAATAAATGCAATCAGGCACCAACCCTGAGGGGAGAGAGTACTAATAATTCTGGAGCTACATAGCTTAGCTTCTGACTATCATTTGGCTGTTATTATCCTACGAATTAGAAAACAAAGCTAATAATTCATTCAGGTAACTCACCATGGTCGTCAGTCCTTTGGACTAATGCCTCCTTTATTATTCCATGTTGTGTCCACATCAGTCATTATTTACTTGCTTGCTTACTTTAGAGGTTGAGTTCTGAGAAGAAAATTCAGTGATACAAAGGGAGCACATACGTCCTGGAAAGATAGCAGTTGTCATTTAAAAATAGTGGTGGCGTACACCAAGGCTGAGGTAGGAGGATCACCATGAATTTGAGGCCACCCTGACACTACAGAGTGAATTCCAGGTCAGCCTGAGCTAGAGTGAAACCCTACCTTAAAAAATCAAAAGTAAAATAAAATATAATGAATAAAAATACAAAAATAAAAACAGTAAAAGAACAGAGAGCAGCTGATTCATGGAAGTCAGAAAAATACTATTACCTTGTGTGATGTCGTTTCAAGGTTTTACATTTATTTTTAACCAATACATAAAATAAAAATATATTAAGAAAATTGCATACGATATTTTGTCATATTTTATATTTATTCTCTTTAACATTCTATTTCTAATAATTATATATATATAACACATAACATATTTTTATCATAATCACTCCTTGATGTCCTCTCTTTTCTCCTTTCTACTCCCCATGAACTTCTTCCCAAGTATTCCATCTCCTACTTTTATGCATATTTTGGTAACCCTTTGAGTTTACTTAAGCCTGAGGGTTGCCTGTGTGAGCATGGATGGGGCCATTTATTCAATCACGGGCAACTTAACAGCAGCTATCCTGCTAAATAAAATTTCTCCCCCCTCTTCCACCAACCATTGCCAGCCAGTAGCTCCCCAGAGAGAAGCAGGGACCTGTTGTTCTTCTATCATCCATGATGGGATGTAGACAAGCCCAATTTCCTGCAGATTATATACAGGAAATGTCAGCTGCTATGAGTTCATGTCATAACCAAAAGGCAGTGTTAAAAGCAGTTCTCCCCATCTGACATTTTTCTGTCTCATCTTCCATGATATTGTTCCCCAAATCTTGAAAGGGGTTGATATAAATGTTTTATTTAGGTCCAACTACTCAGTAGCCAGCAGTTATGACCTCAAGTTCATAATATCTAAATCAGGCTTATATTGCTTTCCTTATTTACCATTTCTCTATGGTGAAAACTTTCAAAATCCTTTTTCTAAGTTTTGAAAGGTACATTATTTTTGTTTATTGTCACCTTGCTGTGAAATAGAGCACCTGCACTTACTTTTCCTGTCAAACTGCACTTTAAAACCCTCAAGCAACCTTTCCCATCCCTCCCTTCCTACTACTCTCCCAGCTTCTGGCACACAGCATTCCGCTCCTCTGTGAGGTCAACTCTGGGAGAGTCAGCCCAAACGCCATCACATGATCCTTATCTTTATCTGCCTGGCTTGTTTCACTTGACAAGATGGGGATCATCAATTTCATCCACATCATCACAAATGACAATATTTCATTGTTTTATGGTGGAATAGCATTCCATGGTAAGAATGTATCACATTTTCTCTACTCACTTATCAATGCATGAACATTTAGGCTGCTTCCCTTTCTTGGCTTTTGTGAATAGCCTCCGTTTAATTTTTTGAGGCTTGCTAATATCATTTCAATAATCGCTATACAAACATACATTCTCATCAGCAGTGTGCATTGCCTCCCTCTTTTCCACATCTTCACCAGCACCTGTTCTCCTTGAGTTATTTTTCTGAGGTTATCCACTGTTACTGAAATGAAGCAATATCACTTTGGTGTTTTAATTGTCATTTCCCTGATTAGTCATGTTGAACATTTTTTTCATATACCTGTTGGACATTTTTATGTATTATTTAGGAAAATATCTATTTATATCTATCTATTTACTATTGACCATTTTTCTTGTTCTAAAAATATTTTTATTTGTTTGAGAGAGAGAGAGAGAGAGAGAGAGAGAGAGAGAAAGTATGGGCATGCTAGGGTCTTTTGCTACTGTGGATGAACTCTAGATACAGGTACTACTTCTGGCTGTATGTGGGTACTAGGGAAACAAACCCAGGCCAACCTAGGCCTTCAGGCTTTGCAAGCAAGCTTTAACCACTGAGCAATCTCCCCAGCCCCTATTAGCCATTTTTAATTGGATCAGTTTTTTTGTAACTGAGCTTTTAGAGTTCCTTGCATATTCTAGGGATCATTCCCTTGTCAGGTATGTAGTTTGCAAATATTTGCTCCCATTCTGTGGATTATTTCTGCACTCTGTTGATTTTTTCTTTTGATATATAAACCCTTTTCATTTGATGTGACCCCATTTGCTTATTTGTGCTTTTCTTTCAGGTGGTTTTGGAGTCTCATCTAAAATTCCTGTCCATTGCAATGTCCTAAAGCACTTTCTTTGTTTTATTCCTGTAACTTCATAGTTGCAGGTTCTACATTTAAGTTTTTTATCATTTTTAGCTTATTCTTATAAGTGCTGAGAGACAAAGGTCTTGGCTAATGCTTTTACATGTGGGTATCTAATATTCCCAGCTCCATTTACTGAAAAAAAAATCCATTCCCAGTAGATGTTTTGGCCCCTTTGTACAAATCATTTGGCTATAGGTTTACTTCTGGGCTTTCTACTCAGCTCTACTGCTCTATGTGTGTTGTTGTTTTCAAGTTTCCAACAGAAGGTAATGCAGTTTATGCTCATGGAATGAGGATCAGCATGCACTTGGAAGACTTGTTGTTCAGTGTGATCTCTAAGAAACTTCATGCCATTTTAATTTCTTCCCCTTTAATTTTTTATTTTTATTTTTATTTGAGAGAGAATAAGAGAGAGAGAGAGAGAGAGAATTGGAGCACTAGGGCCTCAGCCACTGTAATAGACTCCAGATGCTTGCGCCACCTAGTGAGCATGTGTGACTTTGCACTTGCCTCACCTTTGTGTGTCTGACTTATGTGGGATCTGGAGAATAGAACTTGGATCCTTAGGCTTAACCACTAAGCCATCTCTCCAGCCCTAATTTCTTCCTCTTTAAAACCTTGCTGATTGGGCTGGAGAGATGGCTTAGTGGTTAAGCGCTTGCCTGTGAAGCCTAAGGACCCCGGTTCGAGGCTTGACTCCCCAGGACCCACGTTAGCCAGATGCACAAGGGGACGCTCATGTCTGGAATTCATTTCCAGTGGCTGGAGGCTCTGGCTCACCCATCCTCTCTCCCTCTCTCTATCTGCCTCTTTCCCTCTCTGTCTGTCGCTCTCAATAAATAGATAAAAATAACAAAAAAAATTTTTTTAAATGTTGCTGATTGTCTCATATACTTTGTAGGGAGGATTTAGTAATGTAATAGCTGTAGAGGGCTTAACACCAGTGCCCCATGCTCTTTTGGCTGCTACCCCTACCCCCATAGATGCTTCAGAAGAGGCCTTCAAAAGTTAAGCAATACTCTTTTGCAAGCCTATTCTGCAAAGGGTCTGTTGTAATCTTGCAATTCAGAAGGCACTAGCCTGGAGGTGATTTCCCCTGCGTGTTTCCCCACAGAGAATAAAGTGATTATAAATTACAACCATTTCCTCTAAGTAGAGCCAAACACCAGCACATCAAAAGGCATGTGATGACCTGCTTAACATCTCAAAGACTCCATGGAGATTTGGATGGGGACCACCTATGAACCTATGCTTTCCCATGGTCCAGATTTTCCCAAGTTACAAGACAAACACCTGCTGTCTCAGGCCTTTAAGCCAGATAGAAACTGCTTTCTAAAAGGAACTTTTAAAAGCCATGCCAACTCCAATTACTCTCTTCCATCCCCAGTGCTGGGATTATATGGGCATGTAACCCCACATCTCATTTATATGGTGCTGGGATCAAACTCAGGGCTTTGTAAATGGGGGGGGGAGGGGTACTGGTGCATTCACTCTAAAACTGAACCACATCTCTAGACCCAGGAAAGTTTCATTATCAAACTATTTCATATAATAAATGTCAGGATACAATTACCACATAACCATTTTTCACATCTCCCACACACAAATGAATAGATTTAGGCCCTAATCCTCAAGAGCTGCTGTCATCAGATAGAGAAATCACTCTGGGCCTCCTGAGGAAAGAACTCACAGGAGCACTGGCCAGTGCCTTGCAAAAGAATCAAATTCAGCCTGATTATGATTCTGGATATAACTGTGTATTGAAGTTTATTTGAGTATGTACTCAGTACAAGCCAGATTAGGAAGCTCCATGGGTCAACATGCCTACATTGTTCAACAACAATAAAGAAGAAAAAATGCAGGGGAAATCTGTAAATTATAAGCAATTTAAGTAACTATCATTTTTCAAGTGGGAAACAGAGGACACTGGAGAGGATTCAGAGAAACAGGGCCACTCATAAATTGTTAGTAGGCATGAGCAATAGGACAGTGACTCTGGAAAATAGTTTGACAATTTCTTTTAAAGTTAAAAACACACTAAACATACAATCAAGAAATTTCACTCCTTTATGATCTCAGAAATAAAAAGTTATGGTTATGCAAAAATCTATACATAAATATTCACACTGATTTTATTATAATAATTAAAGTTTGACTCAACCTAAGAAGTGTTTTAGGGATGAATGGTTAAACCAACTGAGAGAGACATACTACAGCTTGCTACTCAACAATAAATCAATAGAACTAGTGATAGACACAATGTGCATACATCAAAAGGAAATCATGCTATGTGGGAAAAGACATTCTCAAAAGGCTATATTTATTCACTATTTATATTCTTTATGATTTTATTTATTTATTTGCAGAGAGAGAGAGAGAGAGAGAGAGAGAGAATGGTGCACCAGGGCCTCTAGTCACCACAAACGAACTTCAAATGCATGCACCACCTTATGCACCTGGCTTAATGTGGGTACTGGGGAATAAAATGGTTGTTAGGCTTTGCAGGCTAGCACCTTAACTGCTGAGCCATCTTTCCAGCCCTGTACTCTTCATATTCTTTTTTTTTTTTTTTTTTTTTTTTTTTTTTTTGTTTTACGAGGCAGGGTCTCACTTTAGTTCAGGCTGACCTGGAATTCACTATGTAGTCTCAGGGTGGCCTTGAACTCATGGTGATCCTCCTACCTCTGCCTCCCAAGTGCTGGGATTAAAGGCGTGTGCCACCACGCCCGGCTTACTCTTCATATTCTTAAAGAAGTTAGAAGTGGAAACAGGGGAATAAGGACCTGGAGTTAGGACTTGGGACAGGAAGAGATGTTTTTATAAAGGGACAGTGGTAAGTACCAGTACTGCATACTGATTAAGGTGGTAGTTACCTAAAGTTATGCATGTGGTGAAGGTTTCATAGCCCTATAAAAACTTGTGTGAATATACAATTGATGAAATGTAAGTGATTTCTGTGAATGTATTCATGTTCTGAATCAATGTTACTTTCACGGTTTTATGGTGTGATATTGAAAAGAAAATCAAATTCATTTCTTTTTTCATAGGAGAGAGACAATTGACATGCCAGGACCTCCAGCTACTGCAATCAAACTGCAGATGTGTGTGCTACCTTGTGTGCATGTGTGACCTTGTGCACTTGTGTCACTTTGTGCATCTGGCTTATGTGGGATCTGGAAATTTCAATACGAGTCCTTAGGCTTTGCAGGCAAGATGACCACTAAGTCATCTCTCCAGACCTTTTCTTCCAAATTCATTTCTTTTCATTCACAATACTTGTGACCCCCAAATGTGTGTATGGGGAAGTTGCATCAAGCAACTTCTATGGACACCAACTGTGTGCCCTAAGATCTAACTGTGATTCTGCCACTACCTGCATGTAGTTAGTATGGAATTGCACACATTAAGTGCTCCATCCTGCCAGACTGCTCCCACTGGAGCTGCTATTTGTAGGTCCCATATTGCCTTTATATTTTGCCTGACAGGCTACCAGTGGAGGGTTCCCACAAACACTTCTGATCGATAATTTACTCATAGAACTCAAGAAAGCACTTAATAGTACTAGTTTGTTAGAAAGGATGTAACTCAGACACAGAGAATGGAAAGCATGCATAGGGCAAGGCATTGTGGGAAAGAGTTCTGAAGCTTTCAGGCCCTCTCCAGGTGAGCACCTTCCCAGGACTTCTTATATGCCAGGTGTTTGAGCCCCATCATTGAAGGTTTATATGGAGGGTCTATTATATTAATCAGTAAGACCAATGATGAACAAAAACGAAAACAAAACCCAGTTACCATGCTGAAGCCACCTGTGAGACCCAGTCACCAGCTGCCTCATTAGAATTTAAGGAACCAGAGACAAATATAATAATAATACAGCAGAATATAATAAAAGATACTTGCCATGCATGGTGACAGTCTTATACCATCACTCAGGAGCAAAGGCAGAAGGGTCACTGTACGTTCCAGGTCAGCCTGATGTAAATACAGAGAACCTGTCTTTAAAACAAGGAGAAACAGGGAGCTGAGAATGTTGCTTGACTGGGAATGTTTGTCTAGTTTGCACAAAGCCCTAAGGTTGAGTCCTAGAGCCACATGGATCTGAGCATGCATGGTGGCACATTCCTGTAATTCTAGCACTTGGGAGGTGAGAGGCAGGAGTAACAGAATTTCAAGGTCAACCTTGGCTACATTGCCAGTCTGAAGCCATTCTGGGATACATGAAACACTATCACAAAAACAAAACAGATGTCCATATCACTTCTATGATTCAAGAAATTACAAGGGTTTTAGGAGTTTTGTGTTAAAAAACAGAGACCAGCTATGTATTTCTTGTTATTATTATGCAAGATGTGGGTTTTATGGGAGGAGGAATGGCAGCTACAGAGGATCACCTTGTACATTTGTTTGGATCTTTCTATGAATCTGTAATTGTTTCAAAAATAGTAAGATGGGCAAACCAGATAATAGTATTTCAGAATACACGACTGGGTGAGAAAACTATACAAAGAATTAGAATAAAGTCGTTATTATGTAAGTTGTGATGGTTAGCCCTATAGGGACTGGGTTGTAATCAGAATGGGGCATGCTTGGTAGAATTTTCTTTCTTGGTCTGGAGAGGTGGATCAGCAGTTACGACGCTTGCACACAAAGCCTAACAACCAGAGCTCAATTCTCCAGTATCCACATAAAGCTGGATGCACAAAGTGTTGCATGCATTTGGAGTTTGTTTGCAGTGGCTGGATGCCCTAGTCTCTCTGTCTCTCTTCTTTCTCTGCTTGAAAATAAATAAATACTATAGAAATTATTATTTCTTGCCTTGAATAACATTGTAGGAATTTGCCTCTTACCAGGTTTTATACAAGTACTTCATGTTGTGTGTATAATGGGAACGTGGGCATGTGTATGGACTCATGTGTATGGAGAAGGGGTGCTCAGGGGCCACTGAAGCACTCACATAGATTGCTTTCAGCTAATTCTAGAAAGCTGCTGGAATCAGGAAGCTTAATGACATGGTGTGACACTCTTAGGTTTATGTCTCTTCATTAACAGGAAAACCTTCCAAATGATACAGGTTTAAGTAATGGAATGCATTCTAAACTGTTAAAATTAGGCCATCTTGGTAGCAATGAACATAGAAAACACCATGTTTTGAGAACATATGTTTTTAAAGATATCAAGAAAGCCATAGGTTTGGCTATGGTGAATTATAATCCAATAAATTGGCTATTGCCATCAATTATTTAGCCACCATGAAATTGCAGCTAATTGGATTCCAGGGTCTATTAACGCTTATAACCACTTATATTGATATTTTTAAGACCCTTTTGCCTAGAGTGAGCATCTTTATTATTTTGTATATGAGATGTTGGGGTGAAGTATCAGAATTCTTTCACTTACGGGAATGTCTCAAAATATATTTAACCTTGCTCAATTTATGCCTGGGTAAATGTGGGGTGATATTATAATGTGCTCTAAATGTGGCATCATGGATTCAATGGTCATCTCTCCATTTCAGCATTTCTAAGCTGTAGATGGTCAAGTTCAGAATGGACCTCAGCAAATGCTGACTGGATGGGCCTACTACATGTACCAGGGTTGGCTTACTCATTATAGACCAAACGTACCTCCCATGGGTTGTGACATATTTCCACATAGCAAAGGAGAAACCTTTTCCCAAAGACTTTAGTATAAATGCTTTGTTGAAAAAGGAAAGCATTTTCAGAAGAACTTTCCAACATTAGTGAGACAATGATGTTACAGAAAAGACAATGCGAATTCTGAGTCACTGGTGAATTCAGCATACAGCCTTTGAAGACTTTACCTGCATCAGCCATGCCAATTTCATATTAGAGAGAAGTAGGCTAGAGATTCAGCTCAGTGGAAGAGCACTTGCTTAGCAAACACAAGGCCCTGCTTACGGTCTTTAGCATGAAGAAAACAAAAATAAAAGAAATAAAAAGGAGTATCGGATAGTCAGGAAAGAATATAAATTGGAAAAGGAAGGAATGGGGCTGGAGAGATGGCTCAGTGGCTAAAGAAATTGCTTGCAAATCCTAAGGGCCTAAGTTTGATTCCCCAGTACCCACATAAAGCCAGATGCACAAAGTGGAGTTCATTTGCAGTGGCTGGAGGCCCTGACATTCCCATTATTTCCTTTCCTCTCTCTCTCTCTACCTCTCCCTCTCCCTAGCTCTCTGATAAATAAATATACAAATAGAGAGACAATGGTAATAACCATTCTAGGAGAGGAGTTTCATGGGGCTTAGTGCCACATGTTTGGGCTTTGGCAGTGTCAAAGAGTGGAGACACCAAATATTTTCTACTTGTTTTAATAATTTCATATTATATCATCTCTTTTCCTCACCCTCCACCTTTAGAAAGTCACCCACTTTCCCCCATGTATGTTTTTACTTGGCTTTTAGGTAACTGTTGAGTCACTACCTTGAGCACATAGACATTACAAATATATTCAATATGATAGTAGTTTCAATAGCACAGGACACAACAGAGATTCCCTTTGGGACCAAGGTATACTTTCTGAGCATTCTGCTATAGCAGTCTGGGGGAAAAGTACCAATTCTAATATGTCTTGGTTTAGAATAAAACACCTCTCTACATCAGAGTGCTTCACCTACTTGTTATGAAGCAATTTTGGGAAATCACTAACAGTGTGAAATGTAATGGTACATTAATGGGGGAATTTCACATGTGAATAGAATAATGTCATCTTTCTGGGAATTTCCTATTAGTTTTCAACAGTGGTGTTCTGTTTATAAAAACATAATAATATGTGTCTGCTTCTATGAATTTGTCTAGTCAAGAAAATTAACTTTTTGTTTAGAATGTGTGAATGTATAAGAGAAAGAATTAATCTCCTGTGTGATCTGTCTCTGTTGTTATTTGCCCCAATATTGTACTCAGTGGTCACTAATCAATTATAATATGCAGAGAGAAATGCTTGCCTTCGTGTTGTAATGGTATTGTGGCTCACGACAAAGCAGGCTATTATTTGTTCTTTTGTCTGTTTGCCTTTTCTGTGTCAACAAATGTAATTATCACCCCTAATCCACAGCTTGGAGTTGAATATTTCAACTCTGGTTGTGTTCTTCTCACCCTGTCTATGTTTTCCATGCAGACATATCATTCTTGTCAGACAGACCAGATACCTCACTGTGAGTTCATGGGTCCACTGACCTTTCCCTGGCCCTCTCCACGTTATCACCTTCCAGGTCTCATTGTCATAAACAGTATTACTTGATTGATGTGCATTCTGTCCTATGTCTCAAAATATACAAGCATAATTTTAATTCAGAACAGTTTTTAACAGTTCCTTGGCTAACATTCATCTTTCCTCTTCTGGTGATATCTAACTTCAAAGTGACACTGACTACATTTGTGCTAAGCCAACAGTGGAATGGTGATTAAATAACTAGAGGAATGTTGGCTGTCTTATATCTTATTCCATTCTATTGCATTTCTCAAGTTTAAGAATTGTTTTCTGAAGAAAGATCTAAATGATGAGTTTAAGGTAACGCAGGCAGGGATAGGCCAGGTGCTGTCTAGGGCTTTATGCATATATATATATATATATATATATATATATATATATATATATACATATATATACATATATACATACATACATATATATACATACATATGTACATATATACATACATATATACATACATACATATATATACATGCATATATATACATACATATATACATATGTATGTATATATATATTATGGTATAAAGACAGTTAAGTGCAATTCTCTTTTGAGAAAACCATAACCACACTGGAGGGTCATGTTCTTTCCCTGAGTTCCTCTCTTTCAATTAACTCTCAAACTTGATTTCATTCTAAAAAGTCTCTGTTACCTGGCTTATCCTGAGATTCCTTTGCAAAGAAGTCAAGGTCACTAAAGGATAAGGGAACTCCTCATAATGCTGTGGGCAGCAGCATGGTGTGGGTCTCTGCCCCACCACTGACAAGGTGGTAGTGGTGTGTTATTTGGTAATGATCTACGTACATACTGCAATGTGCACTATCACACACATGTAGTATGTGGTATTCTCTTGTTTCTCTTTTCAAGGATTCTCTGTATCATTGTTTTATTTCAGTCATCCCAGGAGTGGAAGATCTTAACCTAAGATTTAATGAAATACTGATGTTCTAAGGGGTTTGAATGGAGCAAGGGATAAGGGACTGGAGAGGCAAATCAAGCAGGGTAACAGACCCTTCTCTGAAGTACTACCAGTCTCAAGGGCTTTGGCTTGATCTGCTAGAGGAATAAGAAGGGTGCTAGGCAGGTACTGTCCTAATGAGCTGAGCATATAATGTTGCTCAGTATGGCCTGTGATAAGTTCCCAACTATGGAAAGTGAAAACAGAACAACTATTAGGAAATATAAGTGACAGAAATGGACTCAGAGACAGGAGACAAGGTCTAGGTGTGTGGCCATGTTTTAAAGAGACTGGAGGGAAATAACAAAAGTGTCAACAGTAATGACAATTACATTGTGGAGTACCCACTATCTGGTGCAAAACCAAGCAATTTGCATACATTTTTAAGCATCAGATTTCATACAAACCCTTCACATTTGGTACAATTAGTGTCCTCATTTTACAAATGATGCAACTGAGGCCTTGAAGGTCACATCTGCCAGAATAGAGAAGAGCTGTGCACCACAGCAGTGGCAAGACAAGTGAGATATAATTGCAATCTTCATCATGACCTTTAAGGAATCGCCCCGTGGATGGCAAGCACCAAAAGATACACAAAATATCACTTCAAAAAACGTCATTATAGGTATTCTTCTCAGAACATTGTTTGGTAGACATAGTCATAAATGACAAAAAGGAGACCTGGGCTGAAGGAGCAGACTGTCTAAGATTAGGCAGCAAGCCAGTAGGTCAAAACAGTCTGCTGATTCTGCAAAACACTACAGACTTCACTTTTACAAGCAGTGTTGGCGAGACAATGTCACCGATTATGCTTCCACATGTCCCACCACATGCATGGGACAAAAGTGGCCAGGATAAAGTTCAGATTCTGGAATCAGGCTGCTGAGGTGGGCACCTTATTTTCACTGTGATATCTTGGAAAAGATACTCACCAACTCATGTCTGTTTTCATAGAAATATATCCTTTGCTGGTTTCATGGGGTTGCAGACACTATTTTAAAGAGATTCTTTATGCAAGTAATACAATTCAATAAAAGCTGGTAATAACAGTTCAAGGAAACAACATGCAATTAGTTGCAGAAGGAAATACTAAGGTATGTAAAAATCACATTTTGAGGTGAATTTTGGAGGATTTCTCAAAGGATAAGAGGAACAAAACTGTGGGAAGGGTGTTAGGAGTATTTTTATGTCTATTATTATTATTATTATTATTATTATTATTATTAACAACGTGTTTCATATGGATACATCATGTGTTCCCCAATGAGGTTGTAGTTTATGCATTGCGGAGTACTTTTAATCTTGAAGGTTATTTTCTTTTAGGCCAACAGCAAGTTTTAATATGGCAGAATTAAGCAACTGGAAATATACTCAAAGGCAATGAGGCAGTCCAGTATGATTGTTCTGGTCAGACTTAACAACATCCAGTACAATGGTGGTAGCAGAGGCAAGAGAAGAGGCAGCAAGTGGTGCTACAGAGCAGGCTAGAGATGTTCTTCCTAGCTGGCATTTGGTTGCTTCCTCACTGCCACTGAGTGAGTACATCAGCAATGCAAACTCATTTTCCACCAGGACTAAGCAAAACATTAAATCTGGAAGGCTTGCTGAGCTGGGAAAAGATGCCTCCAAGAATCAGGTACAAACCATGTGAGTTACACCGTTCTGGTCCCCTGAGCTTTGGTGTCCTTTGGCACAGGAAATCTGGGAGCAGATTATGGCCTGCTTCTTCACATTTGATGTTCTAACTGCATTTGAGAAGCCTTTGTTCACTGCCACTTGTGCTCTTTTGTACTTGAGCTCTCAGTTTTAGCATGGACTCCAGGGTTTTCTTTCTTCCCCCCCAATCACAATTCAAAGCTACATAAGATGCAAAAATATTGGAACAAATATTTGTTCAATTTCAGTTGATTTTTCACACTTGTCCTGCTGTTAAGCAGTGTAAACTTTGAATGAGGTGATCATGTTAAAATTATTGCTAGTTAGGGCTGGAGAGATTACTCAGTGGTTGGGGCGTTTGCTTGCAGAGCCTAAGGACCTGAGTTTGATTACCCAGCACCCATGTAGAGTCAGATGCACAAAGTGATACATGTATCTGGAGTTCGTTTGCAGAGGCTAGAGGCCCTGGCATGCCCATTCTCTCTGTCTGTCTCCTATCTCACTCTGCTTGCAAATAAAATAAATAAATAAATAAATAAATAAATAAATAAAATATTTAAAAATTATTACTAATAATGCTTCAATTTTTATATTCTGGATTTATTGGAAGGAGTAAGATTCTTTATAATGAGTTACATCTTAATTCTCAAATGACAGCCTTAGAATGCCTACGACATGAGAGTTGCAGTTCTCAAGACCTTGCTCAGTTACCAGAAAAGGAGAAGGAGGACATTGCAATCTAGACTAGGCTGCCTCATCCTGCCAGCTTGTGGGTGTATCTTTCCAGAAATACCCATGTACTTTAAAGACTCTCAAAGACCAAAATCCTCTCAGATCTAAGGTGACCAAGCACTGGTGACTCATATGGTTGTAATTGAGTTTTACATACTGTGCTTCTACTTGGCATCTGCTCAAATGTGCTCAGGTGATTCGCAAGCTCACATTTGGCGGTCAAAGGCTTTGGTGTCCTGTGAACATAGTTTGGTTGGTGGAATAGGAATAGAGTGAGCTGCTACAGTGATTTCTACCCTCATATCTATGTTTGTAAGTTTCTAAGTTTCCAGTATGAGGCAGTGAGTATTGATGGCACTGTAAACCAGCACCATGACATCCAGCACTAGTTCAGTACCTCAGTCTGCGATCACTGCCATAAAATCACAGCCCCTCTGCATCTTGCTGGACATTCAAAATGTCCTTAAAGTGCTAGAAACAGGCAGAGCTCTTTTAAAGTTTACTACCTCACTTGCCTCTTGTGCCCATAACTTTCCTAAATAAATCCTTTAAATGGGCTGTTGATGTCCCATTAGCCATTTCCTCCATGAAGAAATTCACGTTCAGATGCTAGGAAACTTATATCTCAGTGTGAAATTTACAGGTCTGCCAGCCATAAAGAACATCAATGCATAATACATAAACAAAACATATGCTTTTTTCTAAAAAATGGCAAAAGGAAAAGAAAGAAAGAAAGGTAAGTCTCTGCTTACCAAAGGGAGAAAGCATGAATCTTGCATATTTTATTTTTGATGGCTTTTTGCCTTTGAATATATGGGATGACGATTAATGCCCATATTCACAGCAGGGGTGGAGGGGAAATGGCAGTAAATTGTAAAGCACGTTTACATTAGAACAAGGCCCGTGGAAGCACTGTAATTCACACAAGTTATTTCAAAAGAGGTTTGGACTCCCTCCAGTTTAATTTTCTGAAGTTGGGCTGTGCAGCTGGGTCATTCCTGGTCTCATCTGGGAAATGCATCTCTTCAGACTGTGGTGAGAAGGCCAGCCTCCCAACTGTCACCAAGGAGCATCATTTACAGCCTCCCAGGTCTGAGGGCAAAGCATCAGAGTCCCTTTATGTGGACACAGCGTGGAGCTGGCTTCATAAATTCTGTTACAAAGAGCAATAATCAATATTTCATGTTTAATGATGCAGAGCTGAAATTAGTATAGATTTTATGTCTTCTACTTTTTCAAATTATGCAAACATTAGTAACCCCCTTTTTAGTGCCCTGATTACAACTTCCATTTAAAAAAGGATTTGGTGGGGGATGGTGAAGAAGCCTATTAATATTTAATTGAATGATTAAATAGTCAAACACATCTAAAGTAAATCTGGCTTTTAACTTCTGTTAAATAGTTACCCTAAGGTTAATATGAAATGATTACCAACACACAGACACAAGAAAACACTGATTTATGTGAGTGTCACAGTTTTGTTTCCCATAGCTATAGAATGAAGTCAATTATAGATTTTGTTCACATTTTAAGTTTCCTTAAATGCTATGGGTATAAAATGGTCAGCGTGCAAGTCAGAAAAGCTAACAGGTTGCATTTTGACTTAAGTGCACTTTAGTGGAAAAGCAATTTTGAGAAGCTTTCTGATTTTATGCCTGTCCAAAAAGCATACCCCACTTGTTTAGGTAGTAGATGTGGTAGGGACAAAGCAAAACAACAATAAAAGCAAATGTTTGATTATTAAACAGGTCAAGGGACCACAGAGATGAGTTTGTCTAACCTCTTAGCTGTGTTTTACTGGTTTTGAAAGGAGAAAACCTGACAAGATTAAGGTAGGAAAGGCAAGTCAGAACAAAAGGTCAAATCCTATATCCACCATTCATTCTAAGAGAGGAACACTTATGATAGTGGGAAGAATGAAAAGTTGTCAGTCAGCCAGGCATGGTGACACACGCCTTTAATCCCAGCACTTGGGAGGCAGAGGTAGGAGGATCGCCGTGAGTTTGAGGCCACCCTGAGACTACATATGAATCCCAGGTCAGCCTCAGCTAGAGTGAGACCCTACCTCGAAAAACCACAAAAAAAAAACAGAAACAAAAACAAAAACAACAACAACAACAAAAAAAAAACAAAGAAGAAAAAGGAAAAAAAAAAAAAAAAGAAAAGTTGTCAGTCGATTAGTCACCATAATGGCATAGCCTATACTCCCTCACCACTCATGACACAAGCATGATTTAAGAAACTTAGAATGCTGTGTATCTGGTTTGTACCTGAATTATTCAACTTGTATTTTGCAGAGGGGCTTAAGATAAATTCTTTAAAAAAGACAGAGGCTAAATAGGGTATAGTATAACTTGTCTAATTATTTTGTGGGTAAAACTGAGCCAGAATGTTGGGTTTGGACCTTTGGCTTGGAACAGCTTCTCCCAAAAGATCTCCCATTAGATTGGCAAGGTCTTCTGTCATTTAACATGATTAAGGTTGTGAATTAAACTGGTTGGATTATAGAAAAACAGTTGCAAAGTAGGACAAACAAAAGCAACTTTGATTGCTTGGGACACGTCAGCCACAGTCCAGGGAGGCAAAAGATAACTCACTTAGGGAAAAATGAGAGGGTTTAATGAAGCAAGGGAACTATGCAAGAGGGGTCTCAGGGGCAGGGAAAGAACCTGGGGCTATCAATAGTTGGATGGGGTAAGGAAAAGGTAAAGAAAAGGGAGAAAGTAAAGGAAGGAAAAAAGGGAAATGACGTAGGCATGGTGGCACACGCCTTTAATTCCAGCACTTGGGAGGCAGAGGTCTCCATTCTGGGACTTCATAGTGAATTCCAGAGGAAAGAGGAAAGATGTTGGTGGGAAGGAGTGGGAAGGACAAATATCAGTTCCAGGAATATGGCAAGACCACTGTGCCAAGGGCCACCCTTAGGACAATGTCTCCTCCAGTTTCTGCCCGTCTGTGCTCCAGCAAAGGGTCAAGCAAAGAGCATAAATACATGGATGCCTCTCTTCTTTTTTGAGACAGGGTCTCACGCAGCACAGGCTCACTTCAAAGTCCTTATGTAGTGGAGGATGACCTTGAACTTCTAATTCTCTACCTCTGTCTTCTGAATGCTGGGATTACTGGTATGTTCTGGTTTTAATCAGTGCTGGGGATCAATCCTGGCTTTGTGCATGCTAGCCAAGCTCTCTACCAAATGAGTTACATTGTAGCCCCTCAACTTCTCTGCTATTGCCTTTTATTCCTCATCCCAGTGCTTCCCCCCACTTGAACCTTCTCAGGAGCCACACATAAAGGGGACTGGTTGATAAGGATCCAAATTATGAGTGTTTCAAGACAAGAAGGAATGAGGAGAATAATTGAAGAGGCTTAGGTTACTAAAGTTTACTTTTATTTTAGGCAGAACATATTCAGACAAGACAGAGTGCATTAAGGCTGATATGGCCATAGACTTAGCCAGAATATATTCAATCCATATATTCAATAGGTTTTTGTATTATGTGTGCTTGATTGCAGGCACATGTGTGCCATGACATACATATGGAGGTCAGAAGACAACACTGAGTGTCAGAACATGCCCTTCACATTTTTGAAACAGGGTCTCTTATTGCTTGCTGTTTGATTTGAGGCTAGCTGGCCTCAAATCAAACAGATAAGCTTTCAGGTGATTTCCCAGAGAGCCTGTGGATTCTGGCATGTGTGACGTGTGGGCAGCATGAATGGGAAGGAGGGAGACATGAGCTGGGTCCTGCTATATAAGACCTTGGCTGAAAAGTACAGAATCCGTCCCAATAGTGACATGGAGCTTCTGATGGCTTCCTGTAGGAAAGCAGCAGTCAGATATGAAATAATTGACCATCAGGACTAGTAAGAGAAATCCGTGAGGCCAGAGACCATTTGTATATTCTTTAAATAATAAATTCAAACAAAAATTTCTCAAAGATAAAACTCCCATGGAGACAGGTTGAGCATACCAACTTCTTTATCCATCTCTGAGAAAATAAGGGCATGGTTTGGAATTTCCAGGCCAATTGAATTGAAGTGTTTTGTATAGTCAGTTTAAATAACCAAATGATGCAATCGATCCTCCAAATTGTCAGTGGAACAGCTGTTCAGAAAGCTCTGGTTAGTCATTGACCTTATGTTTAATATGATTTCCTAGGACATGGATAGTCAGTTGAGCAGCATACTGCACTGAAGCCCTCCTCATACAGCAAGCTCCCTGCAGGGACCAAATTGAGAAGAGTGTCTGCACAGGGTATGCAGGCTCTTCCTTACTGCTCTTGCCCCAGTGCCCAGGAAAGGAGAATAACAAAGCTCAACCCAGGTGCATCTTAGAAGAGGAAGTGCTAAGGCTACCAAGAGCTGAGACTCTTTACCAGCCAGAGTATACAGGTGGAAAAGGATGCCTACTCCCTAAAGTTTCACTTCTGGCTTTCAAAATCATGAAGACTCTCACTCAAATTGATTCCTTTCTGTAGAAGTGAGTCCAAGTGTAATCATTTATAAATTATCTATAACTATTCATTTATAAATGATTTTAGTTATCTATTATCATTTAAAATTACTTAAAATCAGGTGGTGCACACCTTTAATCACAGCACTCGGGAGGCAGAGGTAGGAGGATTGCCATGAGTTTGAGGTCACCCTGAGACTCCATAGTGAATTCCAGGTCAGCCTGAGCTAGAGTGAGATCCTACCTCGACAAACCAAAAAACAAAAAAAAAATTACTTAAAATCATTTATAAATGATTATTTGTAATTATTAGCAATATGTTAAAATTATTTTATTGATAGTGTCATTGGAAGTGAGATGGGATATGGCAAAGTAGGTAGGAAAAGATAGGAGAAAAGAGGATAGATGTGAAAAGTGCTTCTTTGAACAAGCTCATAGAGCTAAAGAAATTTTACCCTAGAAGAACATTTCTCTATATAAAACTGAAAAAGATGTTCTACTATCTATCTGTCATCTCTTTCTACCTATTTATCACATATACTGTTCCTAAATAAATAAAGTTATGAAAATTGCAGGAAAATGGATGGATCTGGAAAGGATTATACTAAGTGAGGTAACACAGGCCCAGAAAGCCACACGTCTTATATTCTCTCTCACATGTGGATCCTAGCTACAGATGATTGGACTTCTGTGTGAGTAGGAAGAAAACTCAGTAGCAAAGGCCAGAAAGCTAGAAAAGAGATATAAAGGGAAGAGAAAGGAAGGGAGGGGGGCACTTAATAGGATGTTATTGTATATATGTAAGTAGAAGAATAGATTAATGGGGCTGGAGAGGCCCAAGTGAGGTCAGGGGAAGAGATTGAGTAAAGGAAAGGTGGAGGGAGGGCTAATCAAAATTTAAGAGGATATAAATAAATCATATGAAAGCCTACTTTTTTGGACAATGGAACACTCAGGAGCCATAGAATGTTGCTAGAAAATTTTCAGTGCCAGGGATGAGATACCTTCCAGTGAGTTGTTGGCCAACTGATGCCCCCAAAACATTATAGGCCATTGCCAAGGCCCTTGGTTTCCCACCAGGAGTAGATGGCAAGACCCTATTGCTGAAGACTCCACATACTTGGGCTGCCAGGCCACTGAGAAATCCTGCTGGAAATGAGTTGATAAGCTCCTCCATGTAGACCAGCTGACAGAAAGCTGGAAGAAACGAGAAAGCTGGAAGAAACCATTCTACACGCAGTTTAATGGGAGAAAGAGAAATCACCAATGAAGATACTCAATAGTGGGCATAGCAAACCTTATATTTAGCCAGCCAAGCCAAATGAGCCAATGAGTGCAATAGTGGCAAGTCTGTCATGGTGAAAATTAACTGCCCTCTAATTGGACTAGAGGCCCGCTCAATGGGAGGGAATACATTCCTGATACTGAAAACTTAAAACAGGGGTAGTCATGAGCCCTAGGGGTGTAATGTCTGCTGATGTTTGGCTAAATGTATATACTATGCTTATCAAACTGCCCAGTAAGCACTTCTCTTAATGGTCATACCCTTATATTAATGCTACTCTCACTTCTGGTAGAGAATCTTCTCTTTCCAGATGGCAGTGACCTTGGGATGACTCAAAAGGCATCATGGTGCTGGAAAGAAGTGACGGGAGTGCTCAGCACTGCAATATCACTATCAAACCTTCCAAGGCTCAGGGTCCATTGCAGAAGAGGTGGCGGAAAGAATGTAAGAGCCAAAGGAAGGGTAGGACTCCTTGCAACATGCTCTCCCCAGACACAAAATGGCCTGGATACCAATGACCTCACAGTGCCTGACACTACCTACACAAGACCATCATAATAGGAGGAAAAGATCATGACATCAAAATAAAAGAGAGACTGATTGAGAGGGGGAGGAGATATGATGGAGAATGGAGTTTCAAAGGGAAAGGTGGGGGGAGGGAGGGTACTACCATAGGATATTTTTTATAGTCATGGAAGTTGTTCATAAAAAAAATTGAAAAACAAAAAATAAAAATAGCACCTGACCCAAGATAGCTATGAATGAGGCATAACACAAAATTGTAAACTTACTTAAAACATTATGGAGCAGGGTGTGGTGGTGCACAGCTTTAATCCCAGCACTCAGCGGGAGGTGCGGGGGTAGAAGTAGGAGGATCACTGTGAGTTTGAGGTCGCTCTGAGACTACATAGTGAGTTCCAGATCAGCCTGGGCTAGAGTGAGACTCTACCTCAAACACACACACACACACACACACACACACACACACATTATGAATTGTGGTTGGGGAGATGGCTCAGCTATTAAGGCACTTGCTTCCAAAGCCTGATGGCCAGGGGTTCAATTCCCTAATCCCCATATAAAGTCAGATGGACAAAGTGGTACATCCATCTCGAGTTTGTTTATAAGAGGCCCTGGCATTCTCTCTCTCTCTCTCTCTCTGTCTCTCTCTCCTTGCAAATTAATAAATAAATAAAAATATTTTTAGGGATGGAGAGATGGCTTAGCAGTTAAGGCATTTGTCTCCAAAGACAAAGGACCAGGTTCAATTCCCCAGTACCCACGTAAACCAGATGCACAAGGTGGCACATGCATCTGGAGTTCATTTACAGTGGCTAAAGGCCCTGGCACACCCATCTTCTCTATATATCTGCCTCTTTCTCACTCTCTCTCTGAAATAAATAATTTTTTTTTGAAAAAATTTAAAAAATCTTCCATAACTACAAACAATATTCCATGGTCATAACCCTGCCACCACCCCCATGTCCCTCTCCAAAACCCCCCTCCACCAATCCCTTCTTCTTTCCAAATATTCTCTTTTCTACTTTGATATCATCATTTTCCCCTCCTGTCATGCAGGTCTTAGGTAGGTAGTGTCAGCCACTGTGGCATCATGAATATCAAGGTCACTTTGTTGTAAGCAGAGATTGTGTTTGAGCAAGTTGGATTACACCACAGAGAAGTCTGTCATTACTCTGGTTTCAAGTTTTACTTGGGATGTTCAAGTTTGACCAAGAAGTTCACAGCATCACTGAGGTACTTCCTTTGCCTCTGCTGTGTAACGTCCCTTGGAGAGATTCAAACAGATGCCTGTTCATCCCAGATAAGGCACCAATGACAGTGAAGAAACGATTCCATGATCACTAGCTTGGTGAACCAGTGAATTCGTTAGGGAGACTTACATGGGTGTGGTGACTCAAAGGCAGCTGCTCTGTGTTAAGCTCACCCAAGCATGGGTGACTGCTCATGAAAGCTGCATCCCCAGGGCTGTTTGCCTAACATTCAGGTAGCTCTACCAGAGAGTCTATTTATTCTCAGTAATTATTTACCGCTTATACAAGCTTGTGAGGGCCTTGTGAGTCTTCTAACTTTTTGAGCTTCCTTGACCTCTAAGTTTCATTAGTTTCCTAAGTCTTATGACTTGTCTCCTTCCTCCAGAAAAGAATGTTTCAATTCTGGTGAAATAACTATACCATAGCCTCCCTCCTCATGGCTGAGTTATCTCTTGTATTTCAGTTAGTGCTTTCATAACAGCAATAGTTCCAGGGTTATTAACACATCAAAATCTTTTTGGTTCAAAATCTAGAAGTACAAACCAAAGTTCCTCTGCAGATTCTGAAACATCTTAAACAATTAACACTGATTGACAATTACTATGGGATGGATACTGGTCTAGGTGTTGAAGATATAGTGGCAAATATGACAACTGCTTCTGTGGAGCTTCAAGGATGGGGAGAAGAACAGAAGCCTGTGGGCCATAAGACAGGAACATAAATGTGGGCATGGAAAGTGCATAGCAACAACATGGGACATGCTAGAGGTTAGTCAAGGAAAGTTTCTCTGAGAAGGCAGTGTTGGAGCAGATCCTGGATGAAGTAAAGGAATGAACCACATGAAGATTTGCAGAATGGGTGTTCTGTGCAGCACGAAAAGCAGAGACAAGTGATTTGAGGAAGAAACTAACAGAGCTGTTTGAGAAATGCCACAAAGCAGTATGGCCACAGAGGGTGAGCTGTGAATGGGAAGTGGCAGGAAGGGAGGGCGAAGGTATGTATATTCCATAGAACTCATTAGGCCACAGTGACAAGCTTGGATTTTATTCCTAAGGTAATTCTCATCCATTGGAGAGTTATGAGCAGGACATGTGTATCATTTGTCTATATTTATCTAATTATAATGGATTAATAAACCTTCTTTTAAGACAAAATGTGCACATGTGGGCTGGTCTAGTTATACAATGATACACTAGTTAACAATGAAAAGAAATGAAGTACTAATATATTCCATGGCATAGGAAAATGTCAAAATACAATGTTGGATGAATTAAATCAGACACAAAAGAATAGGGAATCTTATATGACATTCTAAATCAGACACAATCTAAGAGGATAAAAATCAAATAGAGTGACTTTTAGGGGATTAGAATTGATTGTGGAGGACCACAGAGATACTTCCTGAAGCAAAAAAAAATACCATGTGTTCTTTGAGGCCATGATTCCACCAGTGAATGTGTTTGCTGAAGCATCATACTCTATACTTCACACATATATATCTCATGGATCTTATATGACACTCTGACCTAAAAATACAACTCACCCAGGTTTTGAAAGATCTCCCTGGTTGATGTTGGAGCAGTATGTGATGGGAAGCAGGCAGACAGTTTGGAGATTACCATCATTGGCTTAGACCATATTGAGAAGTGGTCAAGCCTCAGATGTGTTTTGAAAGTGGGACCAAGATGAGGTGATTGACTGAGTGTGGTTATGAAAAGACAGAAGCCATTAAGGCTGACTCCTTGTATTTTGGCTCTGCATAGGTAGCTGAATAGAGATGCCATTGCTAAAATGAAGAAGTAGGTTTGGGTAGGAAGGTTTAGGCAGCTAGGTTAATGTGTGTGTGCGTGTGTGTGTATGTGTGCACACATGTGTGTGGGCCTATGTGTGGAGGGTGTATGCACTTGTGTGCAGATGTATCGAAGTAAGAGGACAACCTCAGATGTCAACCTCAGGAACATCATTTCCCAATAATTAGACTACAGTGGGCAGCCAGTGAGCTCTAGGAATCCTCCTTTCTCTCTCATCCCACACAGGGATAACAAGTACAAGCTGCCACCCCTCCCCCAACACACACACCCTCCTTTTCTATTTGGGTACTGGGGGTTGAATTCAGATCCTCATGTTTCTAAGGCCAGCAATTTACTCATAGAGCAATTTCTCACCCTGGCACTTTGGTTTTAAATTTGAATTTCTTCTCAGATATGTACATGGAACTGTCAAGAAGGCAAGTAGGGGTGAAGAGATGGCTTAGCAGTTAAGGTGCTTGTCTGTGAAGCCTAAGGACCATGGTTTGATTCTCCAGGCCCCTTGTAAGCCAGATGTACATGGTAGTGCATATGTTTAGAGTTCATTTTCAGTGGCTAGAGGACCCGGCACACCCATTCTCTCTTTGTTTCTCTCTGTGTGTCTGTTTCTAATAAATAAAGTAAAAATAAAGCTTAAAATTATTTTAGAAAAGAAAGAAAGCAGGTAAATGAAATTCCCTTAAGGAGTAAGGACAAATAATAGTGAGAACAAACACAGACGAAGACAGAGACCCAAGCTGGTATGTTTCCACAGGAGTGTAAGGTTTATCACCAGCAAAACCCTCTATATACTAAACCTCTTTTCTACACAGTTCCTTGATATTCTTGCTTTCACTAAAACAGCTTTTCCCAGAACAACAGGACACATCTCAGTGCAAACAATATAATTAAGGGAATGTTCAAAGGAATTGAAGAGAAAGGTTTTTTTTTTAATGATAAACTGTAAGTTGCAAGGAGTCTATTGGAAAGGTTGAACTGGGGAAAGGAGAGGGATTGGGTCAATTTCTGGAATGCACAGTGAAGTGCAGATATGATTCAAAGCTTGTGGGAGGTGGTATGTAGGGTATATGCAAAATTATGCAAACACTGCATCATTTTACATTAGAGACCAGCATCTGTATTTTTGGTATCCTCAGAGATCCAAGAACCATCACCCACACAGACAGTGAGGGGTGATGTAGTTCTGATTGTGGCTTCTTTTGGGGCCTAGCCACTTCAGTGCTTTCTGGAGATGATGTGCACAGGATGACATAGGGGAACAGGAACATTCCCAGGATGAGAACTCTATAGCCTTCTTTACATCTCGTCTGAGACTGGTGAGGCTGAGGACAGGCTGTCCCAACAAGGAACTAAGCCAATTGCATAAAGCTCCCAAGGTCACAACAAAGGGTACCAAAGGGACTACAGGCATCTGAAATTCAGAGGAGGGGTGTGTGCATGCATGTATCAGAGCATGAGGGCTATAAGAGAGAGACTACCAGGAGACAAGAGAAGATGGATGCTGAATGACCAAACCCAGCACATGCATTAGAGTCCCATCCAGTAAGCAGCACACCATACTAACAAATTTACAAAGAATGTAGGTGGATTTGTATAAATGCCTTCCTACTCCAAAAAATAACAGGAAGCACCCCTTGATGATGAGGAAAGGACAGTTTCAGTGACTTTATTATATTTCAATTAAATCAAGGATTAACTTTTATTGTGTGCTTAAATGTATAACCATTGCAAACTGTTAGAATTCAGTGGAGGCTTATCTCAATTTTGTTAACAGTTGCTTTCAAATAATATTGCTAGAAATACAGGATATCAATTTGTAAGATATTTCTCTTTTTTTACAGGAAGAATTACAAAGATTAAAGAATCCTTTAGAGCAAGTTAATGATGGGAAATATTTGCTTGAAAAGTAAGTAAAAAACATTGGAGGAAGTTAACTCATTTGCTACCTGGAAAGATATCATCAAGAAAAAAACCTAGCAAGACAAAGATTCCGAAATAAAATTGACAGTGGTAATGATCTCTTTGGGGGAAGGGCTGAGATATATGGTCCATTTGACCTACATTGCCACATAGGTTTAAGGCAAGTTGAATGGCACCACACAGGTTTCATTGACTAACAGAATAACAGGGTACACAGATGTGCTCATTGGGGTCTATGAGCTTATAACTCATCCCTGTTTTGTCTCTTGTGGGGGTCAGAAAGCTTGAAACTCAGTCCTGTCTTATCTTTGCCTTTTAAAAGTAAAAAAGAGGGTTGGAGAAGATGGATTACCAGCTAAGGCATTTGCCTACAAAGTGAAAGCACCCTGGTTTGATTCTCCAGGACCCATGTAAGCCAGATGCACAAGGGGGTGCACACATCTGGAGTTAATTTGCAGTGGCTGGAGGCCCTGGAGCACCCATTCTCTCTCTCCCTCTCTCTCTCACTCTCTTTCTACCTTTCTTTCTCTCTTTCTCAAATAAATAAAAAATATTTTTTTTATTTTTTTTTATTTTTTTTTGTTATTTTTATTTATTTATTTGAGAGCAACAGACAGAGAAAGAGGCAGATAGAGAGAGGGAGAGAGAATGGGCACGCAGGGCCTCCAGCCACTGCAAACGAACTCCAGATGCGTGTGCCCCATTGTGCATCTGGCTAATGTGGGTCCTGGAGAGTCGAGCCTCGAACCGGGGTCCTTAGGCTAAACAGGCAAGCACTTAACCGCTAAGCCATCTCTCCAGCCCAAAAATAATTTTTTAAAAAAGTAAAAAAAAAAGTAAAAGAAATAAGCTGGGCGTGGTGGCGCACGTTTTTAATCCCAGCACTCTGGAGGCAGAGGTAGGAGGATCACCATGAGCTCAAGGCCACCCTAAGACTACAGAGTAAATTCCAGGTCATCCTGGGCTACAGTGAAACCCTACCTCAAAAAATCAAAACAAACAAACAAACAAGTAGTATCTTACATTTAGGTTTTTTTGTTTTGTTTTTTTCTAGGTAGGGTCTCACTCTAGCCCAGGCTGTCCTGGAATTCACTCTGTAGTCTCAGGGTGGCCTTGAACTCATGGCAATCCTCCTACCTCTGCCTCCTGAGTGCTGGGATTAAAGGCATGTGCCACCACGCCCAGCTACATTTAGGATTTTTAAAAATTGTACAATTTAAATCATTGAGATACATATTACATATATATTTAGAGTATGTGAGACATGTATTTTATGTTTATTATATATAAATCTATACAATATTTATAAGTGAATAACAAATATTTCTGCAATATATGATATATGTTATAGAATATATAAGATAATAAGCATTATACATAAATATAATTATAACTAAATATATATAAATATAACAATGAATAAGTACAATTATATGTGTAGAGAATTAAGATACAATTGTTTATGCATGTATATATATATATGGATTAGAGCAAGTGAGATGCATATATATGTACATATGTACATATATATGTACCAACCTGTGGATCAATGCTTAGAGGTTTTATTTAATATTAATATAGCTCATGACTTTAGAGGGTTTCTAAAGCCATTAACATAATATTCAACTGATTAACAAGTATGCATTGTCAAGATAAAGGAAGAAACAATTGAACACTTGCAAGGTACTCTGTCATTACAACTTACAGATATTTCCTCATTGGTTTCTGACTATGGCTCTTTGATATAGGCATTATCATTGCCATTTCACAGATAAATTTATGTCTCAGAGAGGTTTTGGCAGCTTACGTACATATATTCAGGTAGAAATTGAGAATCATCAGCTGAGTCCTCCAACTCAACCACTGGGTAAGGCCTGATATACTGCCAACCTGGGGGGCTGTCATGCTTGGCTGTGACACACAGTAAAAAAGAATGCTAGTGTCTAGAGAAGATCAGTGAAAGTATTATTTAACTCGTCCAAACCTCAGGCTTCTCATCTTTAAAAAGGACCTCATGAGAGTTCTAGAAACATGTGATCTACTACAAGGACTAAGGACTTGCAGCTTGGAACAAAGACATCTCAGCAGGAAGGAAATGGCTGCTGACAGGTGTTTGAAGAATTGCTCTTCTTGTTCTAGAAAGTAGACCAAGGATCAGTGAATACACTGCCTGGAGAAACAGTAGAATATTATTCATCTGTAATGTAAATGAAATCTTGCTGTTTGTAATAACTCAGATAAACTGGAAGACATTAAATTAAATAAAATAAACAGGACACAGGAAGACAAATACCGCTTGATCTCATTCATATGCAGAATTTAAAAACTTTTATCTCATAAACGTTTAAGTGGAATGGTGGGTCTCAGAGGCTAATGGGCAGAGGAGGGAAAGTAACATGAAAGGTTAACTGATGGTTCTGAGTTACAGTTATATAGGAGCAAGAGGTACTGGTGTTTGTTTTTTTTAATGTGTATGTAGTTAAATTATCCTCAGGAACCCTGCCCACCTCCTCTGAGATAGAATCTCTTACTGGCTTGGAGCTCACCAATTAGGCTAGACTAGATGGACAGCAAACCACAGGGATCCTCCTGTCTCTGCCTCCCCAGAGTTGTTATTATAGTCAAATGCCACCATACCTGGCATTTTTACATGGATACGGGGGATGGAACCCTGGTCTTCATGCTTGCAAGGCAAAGGCTTTACTAACTGTGAGCTACCTCCTGAGTCTGTTGCACACAAGGGTGACTATAGATAACAATAGTTATCTGTACATTTCAAAAAGCTAGAAGACATTCTATTGAAAGCTTTACTGCAAAGCAATGATAAATGCTTGAGGAGACAGATATTACACATAAAATGATTTAAACAATACACAATGGACACCTATTTGGAAACATCACATGCTGCTTCATTAGCACATACACTTTTTATGTGTTAGTTTAAAATAATATTTAATTTAAAAAATAATCTACTCCCCATCAATACCCATTATGAACTATATATAAACACTACAAATGAAGAGATTTTAGC
Organism: Dipus sagitta; assembly: GCA_036346955.1. Taxonomy (NCBI): domain Eukaryota; kingdom Metazoa; phylum Chordata; class Mammalia; order Rodentia; family Dipodidae; genus Dipus; species Dipus sagitta. The sequence goes on from CM070781.1 coordinate 67,752,712, forward strand.
AGATGCTAGAAAGGGTTTTCTTCTGAGGAGACACAAATTCTGACACTCTGACATGCCCTGGTTCTAGTCCCACCCAGACAAATTGAAACTGAATCCCTGGGGAGGGGCTATGAAGTCAGGATTTCTTAACAGCTTCCTTCAGGTGATTCTGGGGAGCAGCTAGGGTTGAGAACCAGTGATGCAATCCATTTCAGATTATTTTCAGCTACTCAGTAAACTCCCCTAGTAGCCCAGTTCTCTGAGGACATACTGTCTCTGTGATGTTCAGTCCATTTATTAAACCTGCCTACATTAGTTCTTCATTATTGATTTGAGTGTAGGAAATGAATTCTAAAAGTATTTTTTCTTGCTAATTGACCTCAGCTCCATCTTAAACTGCACCACCACAAACATGTATCTTTCCCAGTGCCCTACTGTCAGTTAGGGAAAGTTACAAATCCAGGTGTGCATTCACATCTTCCCTGCTTTACGCTTTTCCCATGCGGTATTCAGAGGCCTGGGAAAGCTAAAAACTTCTGGAAGTGACCAGTCTGTTTTGTTGGGTTTTTTTCTCCATGGTTATGGAATTCCTGGGATGGGAAATGGCCTCCTTTTAAGATATACTGGGCCCATGTGCTTTCAGTAAGAAAAAAAAAATGAGTTTCAAATGAAGCCATCTCTTTCCTGTGTCAAATACAGAAAACCAGCACAGTGGCCATTAACCCCAACAACTCTACCCACTGTCAGGGTACTGAAGATTTTCCTGAACTGCTCCAGGCAGGACTAGGGTGTCCTTGGAGCCTGTCAAATTTTATTGAAAGACTGGTATAATTCAAGTGAGTTGATTAGGCATTTCATTTTAGCTGTAGCTTACTTAGGTGCTGATGTAAATCACCTCAGCTATTCAGAATGGCTGTAAGTGAAGCAATGGCGGTATCATGGCTGTTGATAGGTTATTCCCCTTTGGAAGATTACATTCATTGAGTTCGCAACAGGGTTTTGTGGTAGAAAATTAGTGTGAAGGGAGGGTACAGTTACAGAGACCACATGCAAGGTCAGTCAAGGGCATTTGAATACACATGTGTGCACACATATACACTCAAAAAAAGTTTGGGCTAGAGAAATGGCTTAGTGGTTAAGTGCTTGCCTGTGAAGCCTAAGAACCCCAGTTCTAGGCTTGATTCCCCAGGACCCACGTTAGCCAGATGCACAAGGGGGCACACACATCTGGAGTTCGTTTGCAGTGGCTGAAGGCCCTGATGCTCCCATTCTCTCTATTTCTCTCTATCTGCCTCTGTTGCTGTCAAATAATAAAAAAAAAAAGTTTGGCATGTTCCCAGAAATAGAAAAAAGTAATTGGTAAGGCCATTAATTAGAAGGCTGCTGGCTACACTAATTGCTTGTGATAATCACTTGCTAACAACTTGAGACCTTAGGCTAAATGCCATTTATTTTTTGTAATTCCTGAATCAGGCCGAATTTCTGGTCAGAGACATATGATTGCAAGTCGCACCATTCTTTTGATAGTCACTTGATAACCACAGACAATGGTTGAAGAAATGGACTTGAGGTAGCCAAGTTGAGCCAATAGATGCCTGTAGTTTACAGTGTGTTGGGGTGTATGAGTTTTATCACTAAATTAGCACATTTGCTAATATAAATGATTTCTTTATTAAAATGTCACAATTGTCTTTGATTGTGGCATAAATGCAGGCCCCACAAAACTCTACTGCCATTTTGCTAATCTATAATTAATGAATGTGATGTCTAACAGAATCACTTCAAGTATCCTTGTTATGAGGCTGCTGCCCCTACAAGACCATGTAATTATAAAAGTGAGACTTTTTATGACCACCTAAGACCATTGCATTTCCCCTCTAATAACATCCACCGCACTCGCCATTGTTTGCATAAAACTCATCTTCTCTGAGATTGAATGACCATAAGAAAAGGGATCATGTCTGGTGGTCTCACCATTTTGTCCCCATCTGTTGAATTCCTCCTGGCACACAGATGACATTAAATGTATTTGTAGAATGGCTGAACAGTGAAAACATCATAATGGACCTTGAATTCCAGTTACACAGAGTGTAACTCCTTATCTCTCAACTATCAGGCTGTTACCACAGGGCTATCTGGGGCGTGGCACCACCTAGTGACCATGTAAGAGTTTGTCTGCTCTGCCATGTTTTCTCTACTGCCTTCCTTAAAAAGGAGAAAATACATTTGTGATCCCAAAGGATAGCTAGAAAACTTTCTCCTCACCTTTACCTTCTCTTCATCACTAACTCAATCATTGTCCTTATTACCCAGCCAGTTTGAACAGCCTTCTAGATTTCCTCGCTGTTCTTGCTCAGTCCCCACTTACCCCAAGCCATTTTGGAACACCCCCTTCAGATTCCCTGCTCCATATCTTTTGTTTTCCTGTAGCAATGTTTTCCACACTGTAGATCCCAATCCTTTGATGATTTTTAATGCAACTTGGTAGATCACCATTGGCCTTTGAGGAAACATGTACAAAAAATATTAAAGTATGGCATATGCATTTGGGAGAAATGTTTCTTGAAACTTGTTACACACATACACAGCTACATGTATTCTACAACATGCATGCATATTGGATTTGGATTACATGACCTCTGAAAACAACATTTAGTAGGATTAAGTGCCTTAAGCTTGATGTTTAATCTTGCAGCCAGTGTCTTGCAGGGAGAGGGCAGTGAGATATGAGTACAGTTTGCTGTGGGCAGTGAAATGAGCTTCACCAAGTTTCTCTGGGGTAAAAACTCATAATCTTCTGTATACCTAAACTCATTTCCTTTTATCTTTTCACTTTTCTCATTGGTGTGTGTTAGATTACTCCGAATCTCCTAAAAATAACTTTTCAATAGCTCCACTTCTATTCCTTGGTTTGGCCATCTTTTTCATATAGAATATCTTTCACTCTCAACTTACTTTCTTCAAAATTCAGCCAAGGATTACCTTCTTACTGACTATTGAGCTCCTAGTGAGAGTCCAATGTATCCATGAGAAACCATCTTCATTTTCAGTGAGAGCTCAGGAAGAGCTTACAGGATGAAAAGAAGAACAGTACCTGGCAGTGACATCAGTGGGGATGCATAAAGGATGAAAACAGAAAGAAATCAGAGGGTTAAAAAGGGTCCTCTAATCTGGGCATGATGGTGCACTTGGGAGGCAGAGGTAGGAAGATCGTTGTAAGTTCAAGGCCATCCTGAGACTACATACTGAATGCCAGGTCAGCCTGGGCTAGAGCGAGACCCTACCATGAGAAAACCAAACCAAACCAAACCAAAGGGGGGTGTCCTCTATAGCTTCCTAGGTGTCTAGTGTCATGTGATATGTAATATTATCCCTGTGTTTTATCATCCCCTGAAATGGCCCAGTGTCCTACTTTCCTTTATTTACCCAAAGGAAACGAATTTCACACTTTAGCTATGGAAGTCACATTGAAGCACAGAGATAAGAAGGACAGAAAAGGCAAAAGCTACAGGAGCCTTTCCAGTGGGTAGTCCTTCATCTCTATTTTTAGGATTCTGTTAATAAATTCAGATGGGATAATCTGTATCAGCCTTTTGGAAACTGCATTTTTATCAGAATTATTTCCCTTCGTGTTGACTTACTGGACCAAGCTATATTGATGTGTTATTTCTATTTCTAGTCACCATCTGGCCATGGATGTGGAAAACAATATTGAACAATATCCCCTCAGCCTACAGCCCTTGGAATCAAAGGTGAAAATGTAAGTCATGACAAAGTTTACATGAAGCCGCTCTACAGTGTTTTTTTTTTTTTTTTTTTTTTTGTGGTCTTCTGAACTAACCGAGAATATGGGTGGAGAATGACACGTTTCTTTGGTTTTATGTGCTGCAAATCCCTTTTGGTCTAACCAGCAGCAAAGCTGTTCTGCGAAGACACTGCCATCTGCAGGACACTGTAAGGAACTGTTTTACTAAATCTTCCATTGGTTTTTCCTTCCAATTCAATGACAAGTTTTCAATTTCTGAAATTTCAGTTTCTTCAATTTCATTTCCCTTTATTTCATCTTAGTTTGCTGGCCACCTCAGACCATCACTTCATTACACACACACACACACACACACACACACATTCACATTGTTCCTAACCCTCTTCTTTCTTCCTATCTCCCAAAGTCCAGCTCTTAAGCCGGGCGTGGTGGCGCACGCCTTTAATCCCAGCATTCGGAAGGCAGAGGTAGGAGGACCGCCATGAGTTCGAGGCCACCCTGAGACTACATAGTGAATTCCAGGTCAGCCTGGGACAGAGCGAGACCCTACCTCGAAAAAACAAAACAAAACAAAGTCCAGCTCTTGTACAATTATTTTTGGTAAAAGTGTTTCTTAGCAAAGCCAAAGGTGAGCCCAATTCTCCACTATACATGACTATCACAGTGAAATAGTGCTCATAATACCTCAAAATCAATTTATTGAAACTAGTAAGATCCAAATTAAGCAGGATCTATTACAGAACAAATTATCAACCCGTTAACAGTATTTTTAAATAGAGAGCAGGCCTATTAGGATGTCCTTGGAAGCAATCTCAAACTATTAATAAGTACTTACTTTCCCATTTAGATGTTCCATCAGAGGCACAAATAAGACTTGCTAGTGATGGTAGACCGTTCTTTTTCTCTCTCTCCTCTCTCTTTCTTTCTCTCTTTACCCCTAGTTAAAATTCAAAGAACTTACACTACCACTCTGAAAGTTTAAACATGTTTGAGCTTAACCCAGAACTACTGATTATTTTCAAAGTAGACCCCAAAATATCACCACAGACAAGAGTGCCTAAAGGTGTACTGCTATGAAGAATAATGTCACTGCTGGATTGAGGAATTTTGACAGACGTGCTATAGATGTATACTACCCTGCTGGATGAAAGCAAACTGTAATGCAAACCACTACAAATCTAAATGAACCTTACACGTGAGTAGCAGACAGATTTAGGTTCGCTGAGATAAACTTCCAGACCAGGCACAGTTATGGAGGAAGGGATATTTATTGAAGCTTACAGATCCAGGGGAAGTTCCATAATGGCAGAAGAAACTGGCCTGCTTTTATAGGACCAAGCAGAGACAGAGAAGTACAAGCCTAAAGGTCAAAAGCCACAGCACACTTCAGGAACTCCAGCTAGGCACACTTTGTATATCTTTAGATTGAAATCTGAAACCCACCACCACACCTCAAGATCCACACAATGGCACTGACTCCAGCCAGGTGGCTGCAGATGCAAACTACAAACAAACAACTGAATATATTGGGGGCCATCTATTCTATTCAAACCACCACATTCCGTCCCTGGCCCCCAATAGATTTATAACCATTACACATTGTAAATTGTACTCAGTTCAATTTCAAAGGTCCCCACAGTCTTGACCAATTTAAGATATGAAGACCTGTAAAATCAAACAAGTTAAACATTTCTAACATGTAAAGGCACAGAGTAAACATTTTCAACTGGTATAAGGCATAGCAAGGAGAGACTAAAACATTGCAAACTCAACCACCATCAAACAAACATCAAACTTCTGCAGTTCAAGTTCAATATATCCAGAGACTAACAGTCTCCAGACTTTCTAATTCCGCCGCTGCAGCTGGGCAGAGTAGCCAGGGAACACTTCCATCCCAGGCCAACAATGTGCTCTATGGTAGCCCTTGCACAGTCCTGGTATATCCAAAACATCTTGAGGTCTTCATGCAAACCATGGTCCATCTCCCAAAGGCTCTTTCAGCCTATCAGGGCATCATGCCCTGCCTCATGCTGCATCTCAGCAGCAGTTCCTGGAACCGTGTGCAATTTATGACCACTCTTCACATTTTCCAAAGGCTCTTTTAGCCTATCAGGGCATCAGGCCCTACCTCATGCTGCATCTCAACGGCAGCTCCTGGAAGCATGTGCAATTCACAGCCACTCCATGTATTTTTCATGTTTCTGAAACCAATACCAGTTGTTCAGGACACAGCCATATTGTTAATTCAGGGACGAAACAAATCGTAGCCTTGAAAAGCAGGTTCCTTCTCCAGTCAACTCTTTCCAAAAGTGTTTGTATTTCTATGATAGCCTTTCCTCAGGCATCCTTTTCATGGTAAAGCAATTGGACAATCTTTCTTTAAGATTGTTAATGTGTTTGACAATAGCAGATTCAGTAACCTAAAACCAGTCTCAGTGCCTGTAATTTTAACTTGCTTGAGGTTTTCCAGCTTAAAATCTTAAATCTCTCAGTCCAATATCTCTAGCCAAGCACATCACTCCATTACAAATTTAACCTTGATCTAACTCTCTGGGCCTGGGCAGCAGGACGCAGCCAGCCCTTATCCCAGTAGCCCAGTTCCAACAAAGTCCTCTGCAGTCTTTCTTTCCTCTTAGAAAGCTCATAAGCCAAGCCTTGAAGTTCAATGCTGTCTGCACTTAGCATTCTCAGACTCTCATCAGAATAGCCCATAAAACTTGGCTTACCACTCCAGAAGACATCTTCAGTTGAAAGCACCAAGTCCATGCTTATTCCTCCAAAACAAAGGTTCCAAAAGATCAACATCCACATGGTCATGTTCCTCTCACCCCACTCCCAGTACCAAGTTCTGTATCAGACAGATTCAGGTTCACTGAGATGAACTTCCAGACCAGGCACGGTTATGGAGGAAGGGATATTTATTGAAACTTACAGATCCAGGGGAAGTTCCATAATGGCAGAAGAAACTGGCCTGCCTTCACAGGGCCAAGAAGAGAGAGAGAGAGAAGCACAAGCCTAAAGCCAATCTGACAGGAGTGAGATGGAATATCAATGTAGTTTTAATCTGCAGTTACTTGATGACTAGAGATGTCAAACATTTTTTTTTTAGATGTTTATATGCTGTATTAGTCAGGGTTCTCTAGAGGAACAGAACTGCTAGAATGAATTATTTTAAAAGGGGATTTATTCGATCAGCTTACAGTAGTCCAATAGCACTTGCAGGCCCGAGAATCATTGAACCTGGTAGCTGCTCAGTCCTCATGGCCAGTTGCCTCAGCAGTCCCGACCCAGCAATGCAGATGGTGCTAGAAAGTCTGGAGGCTTCCTGAGGAGCCGCTGGGTTTCGATCCACAGGGGTCTTCGGTTGATGCTGGTCTTTAGTCCGCACTGGTCTTCAATCCAAGCTGGAAGGTAGTAAGCAGCTCCCGTAGCCAAGTGGGAGGAAGGAAGGAAGGAACTCTTTTTACCCAGAGCTTCCTTATATCAAGTCCCCCTCTGAGCGGGGCCACCCACTCTGGGGGAAGGGCTCACCCTGGGGGAAAGACTTCCTCCTTTAGTTGATCCTTCCTAGAAACAACCTGTGGATTACTAAACAGATCAAGTTGACAACACCTTAACTATCACAACGTGCTTATGATGCTTGCCTCTGCATGGCCTACCCCTCAACATAAGCCACAATGTGGCTTCTGAACCAGTTAGGCACTCTGATAAGAAACTCCATGCCTCACTCAGTAGCTAGATTGAATCTGGCTCTTGGATTGCTTTGGGCTTAACTACATAATATGCTGGCTTGCAAACTCAGGTGCTTGATTGTGAGGAGTTTGCTCATTAAGATATAGGGTCTTATTAAAAGAAAAAGTCCTACAAGGAAAATTTGGCAATGAAAAATTAGTGTTTCATTTGAATGATGGAATTAAGCTAGGAAACCTCTCTGCTCTTCTTTAGCTTTCAGGAGAAGGGCAGAAGGGTGCTAGGAGAAAGAAGAGGAAGAGAAAAACCAGCCTGTGCCTGACTCCAACCGATAGAGCAGAGCTTTTGTGATTTTTATGTTTGCTGGTTTGATGGAGGAGTCTCAGCTCACTGAGGTGCAAATGAATGGTTTTTATCTCTCCTAATAACTCTAGAACCCATATCCACTCACTGGAGTGGGGTGAGGGAGAAAGAACTTAATCTTGTTCAATAATGGAATTTGAGTCCCATTAGAGAGTTTACTCCAGCTCAGTGACTTTTGTCTAATTTGGTTAGTAAATGCTTAACTCCCATGACAGATTGCTCAACCCAACCCCAACACACACACACACACACACACACACACACACACACACGAGAGAGAGAGAGAGAGAGAGGGAGAGAGAGACAGTCATTCCTACAGCTGTGTACTATGTCCCCTTCACTTCCCTCTCCTCTTTCCACACTACCCTCTCTTACTCCTCCCCCACCCCTATTGCTAGGAATTCTCCCACCTCCCCTGTGGTAACCAGAAAGGCTGCTTAGGTTTCCTGTCAGTACTCAGCACAAGAGCTTCCAGGCAGCTGTTCAAGAGCTACAGACCCTAGAGGAAGGGGCTGCTGGGCCTCTCCACACTACCGATGATGTAGATGGCCCCTCCTCATTGGTTGTGTCCACTGCTCTGAGGCTGGTTTCTGTGATCCCCTGGATGACCTTGAAATGTTTGAAGAGGTTGGCACATGCTGTTTTTGCTTCCCAAGGATTGATCTTATTACTTGAAAAGCATTGGTATGAAAGATGGCCTTTGTCCCAGCTTACACAAAGTCACAGGGTTTCTGTTAGGGCCTCTGACCTCTGTTGGTGAGAACAATGTGAACATTTATCTTCTCCCGGGAAAGAGAGAAGTTTTCATCATAAAATCTGCTCTTCTGGAAAATTCTTTCCCCTCCCACATAAGGAGGCCACAGCAGGGCACCAGTGCAGGCTTTGTGCACAGCCTACAGTGGCAAGCTAAGAGCTGCAATCATGGAGACCTTGACAGGCAGGTCTGCAAATCTAAAACACAAGCAGGAAGAGAGCTGCTCTCAGGTGTAGGCAACCCCCACTGTGTGAGTACATAAGTGCACCCCAACATACAGTGTGCTGCCAGGAAATGGCCCTCCATTGGTTTTTCAGATGCAGAACACCAGTATGTAAAAAAGGATTTGATAGAAAGTGGAAGCCTGTATGTCCAGTGCTAAGTTAGAAGAAGGAAAGAAGCAGAGGATTGCAGGAAGAGGTGTGTTGGGTTAGAAGTACCAAATCTGGAAACAGTGTCCAGAGGGCACATAGCCTGGCTTGAAAATATAAGCAGTCATTTTGAGTTTTAGACTTGGAAGATCAAAGGACTGTGTCAAAAGGGAAGAATAATCACATTCCCACAGGCATTGATGAAATAGAATTTGGGGAGGTAAAAGGTTATCTGCAGGTTGGGCAAAGGCAAAACTCACAAGTTGAACAGCCAGTTGAATGGAAGCAAAACTACTAGTGAAGCACCCAAATGAAGACTAGGGGCACAGCTCTGGGACAAATGCTGAGTAAGGGGAAGCCAGATAATCTTGAGGTAAACATGAGCAGGAAAGGAGTACAGTACAGGATACTGTGAGGAAGAAGGAACAGACCCCAGTACACTTCATGTCTGGACCATGCTTTACAAGTTACAGCAAATCTTTCTAGCATAAATTATTACTGTGGGCAAGCTTCCTTATGTGTTAATGATACAGGAACTTGGGGGTTCCTCACCAATGCACCAATAATGATAGAGGAGTATCGGGGTTCCTTGCCAATGCACCTATATGATACTCCAACATGCCAATAATTTGGGGTGTTTCTGGATTCTTATCTTATGAATTTGAAGAATGAAATCCACAGATTAAAGGATAAGTAAGGTTTGGAAATATTTTATTATAGTTTAAAGCTTTAGGAGAGAAGAAAAGAGGAAGTTAAGCCCAGACATTTGCCCAGGGAGCCACGTGGGGCTTTGAAAAGCCCACATCAATACTCAGGTTAGGGTTTGTTTGAGTCCCACGGATGGGTAGCTGGTTCATCCAGTCCGTTTCTGATATCAGCTGTCTAGGGGCAGGATTTCTGGAAAAGGCCAATCTTCTTAAAAGCCATAATTCTCTAGAAAGGGCCTTCTCCTAAGGGAGTGGAAGGATTCTCTAAGGGGCAGAGATAAGGAAAGGCCAAACCCTTATGATATTTCTGAGCTGTAGTAAAGTATAATCACCTGTATTTTCCCTACAGGTTAAAGGACAATTCCTGCATTTATTGTAAAAAGCTACTCACTCACTTTGGGGTCCTGTTACCCCTAAACTGTCTAGCCAATTTCTATCTCCTATGCTACATTAACAATATTTTGGGATGGGTCAACATAAAGTTGTATTCAATCCAAATTAATGTTTAAAAGTTTGCACACTAAATATTTATATTTCCCATGCTGACGTTTTATGAACATTTTTGGCTTTGAGATGAAACCACAATTAGATTCTAGGAAAGGAGAGTTAAGTGATGGAGGAAAATCTCCAAGAGAATTGTGAAGATATGCCTTTGTAGTGTGTGTTGGGGAGCAGGTGTGAACATGCCACAGTGCACATTTGGAGGTCAGAGCACAGCCTGAGATGCTGGCCCTCCCTTTCCACCTTGTTTGGGGCAGGGCCACTCATTGTTCACTACTGCATTCACCAGGCTAGCTGGTCTGCAAGCTTCTGGGAGATTCTCCCGACTCCTATCTTGCTGTGGGCTTCTTAGGATTATAGACACCCACTAAATTGTCTATTTAATGGGGGTTCTAGGGATCAGAACTCAGGTACTCACATTTGCACAGCAAACACTTTACCTATTGAGCCAAACTTCCATCCCCCGATGGTATTTCTTAACAAAGCTTCACTTGTAAGAGCATACTGTTTATTTACTTTAGTCAGAAGTTCAATTTACAGGAGCAAGAGTCATGTTCTTCAGTAGTACAGCCACTGGTAATTTTCATACTCCGGTAAATAACCGCCCACCCATGCTCATGCAAGCAATCCGAATTTAACTCAGTCAATCAAAAGAAAAAAAAAAAAAGGAGGCATGAAGGTAGGTGGAGTTTAGTTGTGAAGGAGGGTTTTAGTGGGAGGAGTGTGGGATAAAAGAGTGTAATTGGGGAAATAAGATCAAAATACTTTCTATACATGCAAAAATCCAAGAAAAACATGTAGCTTAGTATATCTTTTTCAGCCAAATGTTTCTTTTTAAAATATATTTTATGTCAACCTGGGCCAAAAAAAAAAAAAAAAAAAAAAAAAAACCTCAGGAAGCTCCTCAGGCACCCAGACTATCACACTGAGTATATGATTTATACAAATATTTGAAAGTATCTGTTATGTCTGTAAGTAATAGTAGCTTATCTAGGACCTCTCTATTCCTCAAGTATGGAAATAAGTGATTTGCATACTCGTTTTTTTTTTTTTCTGAAAGAGCTACTGAGAAGTTATTGTTATTCTCATTTTATGGAAAAGCAAAATGTAGGCCAGTCTGCTTAGCATTTTGCTTAAGGCCACAGCTAATGAGAACTAAAACCAGGCAAGAGCATCTATAACTTCAAACACACTTCCTCATGAGGTAGAACTTTTTCTTTACGCTATTTCTGGGACACAAAGTTAGAAGATTACATTTGTTAATTAACTACTTACTATTATTCTGCAGACCTGCAGAGACAATGCATGCATGTGGGTAGGCCCTGCCTCTAGGGGCTTCATAAACTAGTAGGGAAAAATTGGACTTTTTGAGAAAGAGGCCTTTAAACTGACCTATTCTGGTATACTTTACTTTATTTTATTTGTTTTGTGTGTGTGGTATGCACACGTCTGTGTAGGTGCATGTGCATTTGTGTATACAATGAATGTGGAAGCCAGGAGTTGATGTTAGAAGTCTTCATCAATCACTCTCCACCTTATTTACTGAGACAGACAGAATTTCTCACTTAATCCCATTTTGCTCTGTGTGTTTCTGCCTCCCAAGAGCTGGGATTACAGGTGAACTTTCACACCCACCTGGTATTTATATGGGCGCTGGGGATCTGAACTCAGGTTTGTGTAGCAGGTGGTTTATTCACTGAGCTATTGCCTCTGACCCTGATACTCTTTTTTTAATGTTTAATACATCTTGGGGATACTTTTCTCTTGCTTATGTGCCTTATATCTGAAAATTACCTCAGTTCTCAAAAAGAAGAGTGTTGTAGACTCAAGGCCCAAGTAACCCAAATTGTCACCTTTGAGGGGAATGGGGTTATTTCCTGTCAAGATGGTCATTAGAGTTCATGAAAAAACCTACAGAGAGAGCTGATGAGCATATGCCCCATGGTGTACTGGAGTTTGATAAGTGAGAGCTGATATTGAAATTAAGAGTACCAAACTTGACAAATATTGAGGTAGAGGAAAACAGGCTGGAGCAATTGGGCAATTGCTATGAAAAACTCCACCTATATCATGCAATGGATTATACTGGAATTTAGTCAAATTTCTATCAGGATACAGGGTAGAGGTAGGCACCAAATGGGGAAAAAAACAAAACAAAACATGATCTGTCTGTTAGGATAGCCTTAAATTTCTCATAGAAAATTCAACAAATAGGGTTGGTTTTGTAGTTCAGTTATAGAGTACTTTCCTAGAATTCATGAAGCTTTGGATCACCAGTATCACATAAACTTGGTAAAGTGGCACATACTTTTAGTCCTAGCACTTGGGAAGTAGAGTCAAAAAGATCAGAAATTCAAGTAATAGCAAGTTTGAGGCCAGCTAGGGCTACAGGTCTACTTATCCACTCAAAGTCAGTATGTGACAAGCCAAACACATCATCTTACTTTTCTATTTGTACCTTTAAACCACCAGAGCAGGTACAACCAAATGGGGAAAAGGGTAATGTGGTCCCAAGTGGGGTATGATGGCTAGGTCCCATCTTGTTTCCTGAAACTTGACCATGGTTCTTGGTTGTTAGCAGCAGAATTTCAACTCAAAACTAGTTTAGATATAAACAAACACTATATTGGACACCCAACAGAAATGATGCGGGCTGGAGGGATGGCTTAGTGGTTAAGGGGTTTGCATGCAAAGCAAAATGATCCAGGTTCAATTCCCCAGCACCCATGTTAGTCAGATGCACAAGGGGGTGCACATATCTGGAGTTTGTTTGCAGAAGTGCCCATTCATTCTCTCTCTCTCCCTCTTTCTGTGTCAAACAAATTAATTAATTAAAAAAATGCACAAATGTGCGTCAAGTTTGTCTAGACTCAGGTGGTCAAGCACAGTTCTTTCTTACAACATTTTGGCATAGTGGGCCTTGACAGATATCCTGAAATTCCACTGAAATATATCAAAAGAGAGGACTTCTTTCTCAGTAGTTTTAGCAATAATTCCCAGAGCGGTCTTTCACTGACTTGACTTAAGCCACTTGTACTGTGTTAGTCAACTTTCTATCATTATTATTATTATACCTAAGATAATTAATATAAAGACTTTGACTGATAGTTTTGGAAGTTTTTATATATGGCTAATGTGTCTAATTGATTTGGGTCCATGCTGGGGCAGCCCCACAGGACAGGAATATGTGTCAGAGAAAAACCACCTACACTATGTAAAGGAGCAAGAAAGAAGAGGAAGTAACCAAGGTCTGATAATATCCTTCAGACCTCAGGATTAAGAGCCCCTCTCTTGAAGTTTCCACTGCCTCCTAATACTACTACCTAAAGCCAAATCCTTAACACAAGTGCATCTGGGGCCATTAAATACCCAAACTATAGCCGTATGCCTGAACCAGTCACTACCTTCTGGCTGATCAGTCAGTCCATAGGCTACCCTATACAGAGGTGGGTTGGATCTACCCATTTAAAGCTCAGGCAGGCAGGTGGGTACCCAAAGGAAAGTGGGTGTTGAGCCATAGCAAAATAATTTTGGGTAGATAAACATGCCATTGAGATAATAGTGCCTGTAGTGTCACGGTTATCTTCTCATTGATGGGACAAAACCCTCCACTAGAAGCAGTTTATGAAAGGAAGGGGTTTAATTTCTGCTTGCAGTTTCAAGGGAAATTTTCATCATGGTGGGGGAAAGGGTGGCCTAAGCAGAAAGCCAAGCATTGCTATCTCCACATCAGCATGGAGGAAGTAGAGAGAATGACCTGAGAGTAGCAAGTCGAAGTGGACTATAACCCCCAAGGCCTAACCAGGAACAGCTCCTCTGGCAGTGCTCCACCTCCCACAGACTACCAGCTAAGGACTAAGTATAAGGCTTAATCACAAATTCATAAGACTAACTGTGAGGGACATTTTACATTGATACTACCACATTCTACCCCTCGTCCCTATAGACTCATGACTCATCTCACAATACAAGATGCATTCAGTCCAACTTAAAAAGTCCTCATAGTCTTTACCAGTCCCAACATTGTTCAAAAGTCCAGTCTATTGAGACTCAAGACAGTCTCTCAACTGTGAGCTCTATAAAATCAAAACACAAGTTACATCCTTCCAGTGTATAAAACCACTGAGTAAACATTCCCATTCCAAAAAAGAAGAGTAGGGACATAACAAGGAAAGATTGAACCAAAGCAAACTAGAAAACCATCTGGGGGTCCAAAAGACTTGGGTAACTCTGCCACTCAGCTGTGCTGCTTGTATCTAGCCATCATGCTCAACTCTCAAGCCTGCATCCAGTTCCTCCAGAATCAACACCACTCTTCTGCCAGGATGAGGGTGAGGATGAAGCTTCACCTTGGATCACAACTGCAGTTACTTCTGTAAGCTGACCCTGGAGATCAGGGAAGATCCTCATCCTCCCTTCAGAACTTTTCCTTTCAAGAGAATCAGGACTCCTAGTTTGAGCCCTCAATGGGTCTCATACTGTTCCAAAGCAGAGCAGCTAGCCTATCCTCAATGGTGGTAATTTCTTTTTTAATGATTTTTATTTATTTATTTATTTACTTATTTATTTATTAGAGACAGAGAAAGGAAAAAGCAGTGGAGAGAGAATGGGCATGCCAGGGCCTCTAACCCTGCAAACGAACTCCAGATACACGTGCCCCCATGTGCATCTAGCCATATGCCTAAACCAGTCACTACCTTCTGGCTGATCAGTTAGTCCATAGGCTTCCCTATACAGAGGTGGGTTGGATCTACCCATTTAAAGCTCAGGCAGGCAGGTGGGTACCCAAAGGAAAGCACCTTGAGAGTTGAACCTGTGTCCTTAGGCTTTGCAGGCAAGTGCCTTATCCACTAAGCCATCTCTCTAGGCCAGTGGTGGTAATTTCTTTAATATCAGCTGAAGTGGCTTCAGTCTCTAGACCTGGGACCTGAACCTGTTCACATTTCTTCCTGCGACAAACGTTGTATTTTTCATATCCTTCTGATCTGGATTTTCTTCCACAAACACATCTGTCCGTTACTTTTAAATTCAACTGTGGTCAAGTTCTCAAGATATAGCCAGCCTCTTTGTTAGAATACTACATGAACTGCCTTTAGACTAGTTCCTAATAAAGTCTTTTTCCCTCTCCTCTGAAACCTCATAAGTCAAGCCACCAGTCCATATGTCCCTCTGCATTTTGGTCTTTCAAAATGTCAGCAGAATGGCTCATTAAGTTTTTCCTACAGCATTGTGAAGCTTTTCTTGTTCAAAGTTCCAAATTCTTCCATAATATTCCCACAAAAGACTTAAAATCACATGACCAGGCTTATTGCAGCAGTGGCACCCCTTCTTGGTACTAATTGTCTGTAGAAGTTAACTTTTTGTGGCTGGGAAAATACTTAAGCAGAAGCAGGTTATGGAAAGTTTTTTAAGGGAAGTTTCATCAAGGCAGAAACAAACAGATGGGTATCACATTGCCACACCAGCAGGGAGGAAATAGAGAGTCAGCTGAGTATAGCAAGCATGGCTGGTCTATAAAATGCCAAGGCCCATTCACAGCAACACACCTCCTCTAGCAAACGTCTAACACTCAAAGACTCCCACCAGCTGGGCATTACGTATGAGGTTTAATCACAAACATATGAGGCTATGGGGGACATTTTACTTTCAAACAAACATAGTACTTTGTTCCTCACATATTTATGGCAAACAATGAGTAGAAAAAAAAGAGTGTTGAGCTGGGGAGATTGCTCAGTGGTTAAAGGTGCTTGCTTGCATAGCTTCATAGCCTGGGTTTGATACCCCAGGACCCACATAAAGCCAGATGCCTAAAGTAACACATGCATCTGGAGTTTGTTCGCAATGGCAAGAGGCCCTGGCATACCTATTATTCTCTCTATGCTCTCATTTAGAAAAAGTGAGTTATGCATATGCTAATTTTTCTCTAAATACTCAGACTTGATATATCCTCTTTGAAGGCATCCTGATTTGATCATTCCAAAATTCAGCCTATAATATATTTTTTAAAATTAAAAAATATTTAATAACACATGAGAACTAGTAACTTTGTTACAAAATCTAAATTTATTCATCCTCAAGGAAATTGAAAATATTGTTGACAACCAGCTGACAACATCCCCTCACTATCCAATCTAGTGTAGCTCCATGGACTATCTGAAACTTTCTTACTGTCTCCTTAGCCTCACAGTTTACCACTGTCCCCTGGAGCACCCTTCTTGACCCCTTTTGTCCATGCCTGTGGCTACCCACACATAGCCTTTTCTTCCACCTCCCTATCCTCCCATTGTGCTAATTTTTCCTGAGCCGTGAACCCCACAAAGTACATCGACAACATACCAAATTATTCCACCGAAGTCCAGCTTAGTGAAACCATTAGTTTACTACGGTTGCTTTTAGGAGCATAGGTGAGGGGTTGTTACAGGAGCATGGATGACTCAAACGAAACTGAATCACAGAAGAGCCACCCCAGCATCAGAGACTAGAAGCTGAATCCCTGGAGCTCCGTCCATGACTTGCAGGCAGCTGACTGTTCAGCCAGTCTCCTCATCCCAATCCAATGTTCCTGCTTATATCAACTTGGGGAGAGGTCTTATAATCTTGTATATTTCAAGAGCTTCCTAACAGTGAGGTGTTTAAATCATTAGGCTTGTTTAGTTTCTGAACCTTAAGGAACCTAGAACTTCTTGAGTCTTATGGAGCTCATGTTTCATATTGGCTTCCTAACAAAGAGTCCCTCTAATATGGAATGTTTCAGTTTGGAGACTATTGCTATGCAACATTTCGTCAATCCAACCCACCCTTCAGTATCTAATTAATATATTGGGACTCCCTCCAACACTCGCTAAGCATCCCTGCCCCCAGATAGCTCTTGAGTGCGAGCTGCTCTCTCTCCTGTTTTTCTGTCACATCTGGGGGCCACCAGGATATTATCCACTGAGTCTCCCAAGTGACCATGAATGTGTGAGGAAGCCATTTGCTCTATAAACAGACAGGGTTATACACAGTGATGGCAGAGGCAGCAGCTCAAGCCATCTGACATGAGTGAAGATCAAGAGAAACTGGCCTAGATGCCCAAAAATCTTGCAAAAAGAATGTAGCATCTCTTTACAATGCTTCATTTCTAATCCAAAATATATATGAGCAAATACAATGCTTCCTTATTTCAACCAGCTTTTAAAGAATTATATTGATAGCACTGCTTAATTTAAAAACAAAATAATGTCAAGGTCACCTGTAGTCTATTCTGCAGCCAGAAGGGAAACTAATAAATTGGAATCATGGTAATGTTAGGATGAAAGGTGATTCGTATGAGCGAGGGGTGAAGAGCATTTACATTCTGCTTCGATTTCCTCTTACAGGAAAATAGCATTTGGAGAAGGTATTGACAGAGCTTAATGTTATAGCCCTTTAATCTTTGGAGGTCATGTTTGAGGTGTTGTTTATGGCAAATAAACATAATGGGATATAAATACTTTTCCAGGGTACAGAGAATAATAATATCATGGATCCACTATTAAAAATAAAATTACAATTTAGGGTTAATAGCCTAATATAAAGGGAATGGCTAGTTAATTTTAATTTCTAATACTAGCTTAAAGACATTGTCCAGTCTGCTATGTAGTCTTTAAAAAACAACCTACATTGAGGAATCAAGTGGGCATAAAATGTCATCATACACATTTAAAAATATCAAATATGTTATTGCATATTTTAATACACATTTTGACAGTATTAAATATTGTTATAATCTCATCAATGAATGACAATGTACATTTAGTTGGAAGAAAATCATATTGCTTTATTGAACTCTGAGTTTAGGAAAATTAGCATGTCACACTTTAGATTCCATAAAGCTAGGAGGGAAAGGGAAATGTTTAAATTTTTTCATTTAAAAAATTTAGTGTTTATTATTATTATTATTATTACTATTAACAACATATTTTGTATGCATACATCATGTCTTGGTACCCTCTTTCCCCTTGTCCCTGCCCCTGTTCTGTTGGGGATGCTCCTCAGTGGTATTGCAGGTATTCCCCATGGAGTTGTAATTTATGCATTGTGGGAGCAGTAGTGAGTTCTTTTTGAGGGCAGGGAACCTCTGAGCATGATGTCTCAATCTGTGGCTCTTACAATCTTTCCTCCCCCACTTCCACAAAATTCCCTGAGCCATGGTGTTTTAAATTTTAAGTCTACTTCAGTGTTGATATCTTAGGACCCTCTTGATTTCTGCTTTGGTAGGTGTTGAGTATCCTCAGGGTCTGTCTCCTACATTCTGACCCTGATTATCAGGTACAGTATGGAAGCAGCTCTCTTGCTGGTCTCCCCAATTCCTCTGTGGTTTCAGCTGGGGCTTTTGTGAACATCCCAGGTCAGACTTTTCTCAACATGGTTTGGTTCTTTAAAAGTGCAGCACCGCTCCCTAGTGTTCAACCAGCTCAAGTGCAACTACTACAAATAACACCGGTTTTATTTTTCTTAAAGTATTAAGAATTTTAGTACATACATATACTCTAATTTGAAAATAATCTTCTCCATTAACCCTCTCTTGTCCACCCCCAGGCACCTGTACCACTAAGTCACCTCTTCTTTTCAAGTAGTCCTTCTAGTTTGACGTCTCATTCTTTTTGTCCTCCTCCATCATTTATGTCATGATGCTGATGGGCTGAATATTGCTCGGGTCTTGTGGAGGTAAAGACATCAACTGTGAAATCATGTATGCACAGGTCAGTTCATGTCTGGAGGATAGCTTCCCAAAGTACTCCTTCCCCATTCCCATGACTTTCAAATTCTTTTCATTCCCTCTTCTCCAATGTTCCTTGAGCCTTGGAGACCATGGTAGAGAGGTCTCATTTACCAATGGGCTCTCCACAGCCCCTTATTTTCAGCACTTTGATGAGTTTTGTGCTTCCTTAGTATCCACAGCCATCTCCAAACATGCTTCGCCAGACAGTGGTGACAGCAGAATGAATGTTCTTTTGGGCCACCTCCTCCCTTGTGCAAGGCTCTCACCAATGTGATGGTATTAGCACTACCTAACAAAATTTGAAAAGACAAGGTTACCTGTAGTTTACTCTGTAGCCATGAGGGAAAACTGATGAATTGTACTCATGGTAACACTAGAATCATTGTTGCTTTGATGAATCTTGGGTCTCCCTGGTGGTCACTTCCAGCTGAAAAAAAAAAAAAAAGAATCCTTTTCTAACCAAAAGTAAGAACAGCTCTAGTCTATGTATATAACATAACCATTTAGAGGGCAATTTGATGGGCACAACTTTAGGGAATTTAGGGAAATAATAATGGTAGTGTCTCTCCTAGGGCCTATGAGAGTCCAAGCCATAGGCTTTTGACTATGTTTTTAGTACCAGACATGAATTCCCTTCCATGGAGTGGGCCATTACAAAGCAGTTGGATACTCATATAACTGATGTGCTACTATTGCACCACTGTACACATATGGCCTGATAGGCTAGTTGTGTAGCTTGCAGGATCTATTTCTAGCTAAGACTGTTGATGATTTTTCTCCGCCAGTGGTCTGCATAGCACTTTCCAGTACTGTGACTACTAGCCAGGACGGAGGAGGTTTACAGCTCAGTTCCAGCTTGATTTCTCAGTGTCCTGTTTCTGAAGCATGTGGTGTCTTTAGCAATAAGGTCTTACTATCTAGTTCTGGTAGACAACCAGAGTCTTGGAAATAACCTGCATCATTTTGGGTGGCTCTCTCTGATCAACAACTCCCTGGGGTGTGTGGGGGGATGTCCTACCTCTGGTACTATGATTTTTGGGTAACAACTTATGGCTTCTGGTTACAGCAGAGAATGTATTCATATAACCTTGTGAGTATTATGTGGGTTATAAATAGTTTTAAACTTTTGCTACCTTAAATGGGTAGGCTTACTGGAGGTGCCCCTCAAGTGGAAGAACTTCTTAGCTGGACTCTGGAAACTCCCGGAATCTAAGATAGTATGAATCACTACCAGCCTCCAAAAGTTTGCTACTCTAATAAAATCAGTCTCTGAAGAAACAATGAGACACAGGCCTCAACCAGGTGATATTATAAGACTTTTTTGAAATTCTGTTTAAAATCTTAAAACCAAAGGAAAACAAATAAGGATGCATTTTGTTCAAGCATTGAATAATAGGATAACAACCAAATAAATTCAAAATAGGGTCATAGCATGCTTTAGTGGAAAGTAAAGTATACTTAACTTGGAGAGTCCTTAAGATCTTACTTTGCAATTTTATAAGAACCATCACATAGGGGTCCCAAGCAAGAGCCCCTGCTTTCTGAGTTTCATAGCTTCAAGAAATTGGACTGTACCCCCAAGGCTTCACTTTAACTGAAGCTTCTGGACTTTTCCTTGAGGATTACAATTCATAAAGCCTAAATTAGTTAGGAAAGCCATCGAAGTTCAATAATGTGATGGCACTTTGGGGTTCTTTTTATCCTCTGACTATGGAAATTAATAGTCTTTGACTTACTTTAGCCAGATGACTATATATCAGTTGTTTGTATGGAAACAACCTCACTGTGAAAGAATTATAGAAGAGGCTCCTAGGAGTCTAATGAGTGAGGAATATGACCATTATGACTTATTTTAGTAGATTGAATCCTGACAATTGCTCTCCATGTCCAGTTACTACCTGCAGTAGTTTGACTTTATGTCCCCCAATAGACTCAAATTTTTTATTAAAGCTTGTAAATTGGATTTCCAGCTGCCTGTCTGGGAAGAGGTGTCACTGTGGGTGGATCCTGGGGTCTAGCCCTAAGGTGTTACTGGGAGGCAGATCTGAGTTCCAGCCTAAGGTATGCAGAGTGAGCTCCCCAGGGATCTCTGTTGGTTTTGGTGCTTGCTTTTGGTGGTACTGTTGGTGGTTTTTCTCTCTGTGTGGATCTGTGAAAGGGAGCCAGCTTCTTCTGTCATTACAGAACTTCCCCTGGATCTATCTGTAAGCCTGAAATAAATCCCTTCCTCCCATAAATTGTGTCTAGTTTGGAAGTTCATCCCAGCATTTTGGAACCCTAGATGCTAATCTCCAAGATTAGGAGGCAGCAGGTAGGGAAAAGCCACTAATTTTCACACAGAAGAGGTTCTTCTCACTTAAAGAAAATGATGATGTTTTCAGACACTATTCACAGGAAATAAAGAGCTTCCAAGGGTGAAATCTTAAAAAGCCACCCAATCATGTGTAACTTTAATTTTGTCAACAGTATACAATGTATTTAAAAATATTTCTTCATTTATTGTCCGTATACAATGTCCTTCCTCAATATGTAAAATCTATGATGGATGCACTCTTACCCATTTTGCCCTCAGAGCAGGGACATTGTATTGGGCCACTCAGGCTGCACTGTCCAATGTCACAGATGCAGCCTGTCACTTTGAGATCTGTATAAATGGCACTTCTGGGAGTGTGCACTACAGTCTGTGTTCAGGTGTGACCCTGGCATGAAGTTGACCCTCAGTAGTCATCCACTGAATGAATGGCTATGTATATAATCGACAGTTTATTATTGTCATGAGAAATTTAAGATGAGAAATGGAAAGATTGTATACCCCATAAATCAAAGTACATTTAGTGTGCAAACAGGATTGACTATTTTACTGATGATTTGATTTTTTTTTTTTTTTTTTTTGGTATTTCAACGTAGGGTCTCACTTTAGTCCAGGATGACATGGAATTCACTATGTAGTATCAGGGTGGCCTGGAACTCAAGGCGATGCTTCCTGCCTTTGTCTCCCGAGTGCTGGGATTAAAGGCATGAGCCACCAAGCCTGGCTCAATGATTTTTTTTTTTTTTTTTTCCTGACTAAATTGGCTCCTTCAGGCTGAGTCAGCCCAGCCAAGTCTGAGAAAGTCAATCCAGTCAAACAAAATCCAGTCTCAGTGGCCAAAATGGAGTGAAAGCCCAGGTCTTCTTACTTCCTCGTTACATTGCGAGTCTCCCCCGCCGGGCTTCCCTGAGTTTGTGGAGGTGACCCGCGGTGACAGAGCTGTGCTGGCTTTTCTGCAGCATCCAGCGAGCATGGCGCGAGTACCTGCAGCGACAGGACCCCCTGGAGAAGAGGAGCCCGTCCCCGCCCTCCGTGTCCTCAGACAAGCTGAGCAGCTCGGTCAGCATGAACACCTTTTCCGACAGCAGCACGCCCGTGAGTGTCTCTTCCCCGCTCGCGATCTGGCTTCACACGGCTCAGAGAGCTTGGGCTCCTGGCCCCAAGAAGAACTCTCTGGGTATAAACAGATAATTTGTGGTGGTGATGGTGGTGGTGGTGGTGGGTGCTTTGTGGCTTATTCCCTGCGTGGGAAGTCACAGTAAGGGTCACGTCGTCTCAGAACCAAGACCCGATTCATAATCACAAAGTGAACGTGATTGTGTCTGCAGAAATGGGACCGCGCTGGAAACCAAGCCAAACTCATTTGCATGTTCTCTACCGAGTCCGTTTTGCTGAGGCGGCTCCCATCCCCACGCTCCCTTGCCCTGGAAACAGCATGTTTCTTCCAATTCTGCCTGTGCTAGAGGGTTGGCTTGACGTGGTTTCTAGGGTAAGAAAGGGGATTTTACAGGGAAAATTGAAAGTGATCACACAACTCGGGGGACAGGTAAGTAGCCCATGTGATTGATGGGCTGAGTGTGTCTGTGGCTAAGTGGACCACACGAGACCTTCCAATGGGGCAGCCTGGGCGAATCCTGGAAATGTCTCGCAGGTGGGGTTGCAGGTCAGATATTGTCAAGTGCAACTCTGTAGGAGATGCCCGAAATTCAGAGTTTGAAGTGATGTTAACCATTAAGAAGGTTTAAAAGGTAAATGGATCATGCCTGCACACTGAAGCTGGCCTACTGAATACCAATTAAAGAACTCTTAAGTATAGAACTACGAAATGAAAGTATTTGCTAAAAATTTGAATTAAAAAAAAACACTAGCTGTGGGTAGAAAATCATTAGCCACTTATTAGTTAGAATTTTGTGAGTTTTGTCATTGTGATCATTTCTAACCAGTCACTGAAATTCTGCAAAGTGAGAAAAAAATGATGTAATTACACAAAGCATCTTATTTTAAAAAAATATTCCTTTGCTACTTTGATATCATTTTTCAATTGAAAAAGGTTTATCAACACTCAAACACACTGGGATCAAGCAAAAGTCACTTTTCCAGAAGATCCCAGTGAAGGACATATTCCTTAATAGTTTTATCTAGATATGGGATTTTTAAAGAGAGCGAATAAATTGGATTCTATAGCTGCGAGATTGAAGAGGCAGATCTTAGACAATTTCTTGTGGAAATGGCTGGTGCGCACTATCCTCTTGGCCACTAGAGGACGTGTGAGACCCACACTGGAAAAATGCTTGGGCTTTGCTTTGAATATAGATCTTGACTTGTGAGTAAAAAAGATAGTGTGAATTGAGTGCTTAAGAATACTTTGTTGTAAATGCCAATAGAAAGTGAAAATTAAATGCTTTTGAAGATCTGAGTTGAAAGATGGGAACTCGATGTCAGAAATCATTTTGTCTGTGAGTGAAGGCTTTGGGTGGACTGTCTTGGACCAGGCCAAGTCTAGTAATTAGTACTCTCCGTGTGCCTTTGGGATGCTTGGGCTTCAAGGTTTATTGAAATCCTGGAAGATTATGTCCTTGAT
Organism: Dipus sagitta; assembly: GCA_036346955.1. NCBI lineage: Eukaryota > Metazoa > Chordata > Mammalia > Rodentia > Dipodidae > Dipus > Dipus sagitta. Next base: position 67,776,478 of record CM070781.1, read on the forward strand.
TTACATTTAAACTACCGACTGCTTTGGATCTAGCACCTAAGAGCTTGTCCATTCCCCATTCATGTATATCTGCATGCTCTATAATAGTTCTACCTTCCTTAAATTAGACTGGTTTCTTAGATCCTGCTGGTTTTCAATCTTTTCTAATTTTATGTGTGTGAATGTGTGGGTAGTGTGGGTGCATGCATTTTATATGTATGTGGGTATATATGCATGTGGAGCCCAGAGGTTGATAAGAGGTATCTTCCTTAATTACACTCCACCTTATTTATTTATGTATTTTGAGACAGAATCTCTTGTTGAACCCAGAGCTCATCAATTTAGCTAGACTAGCTAGCCAGCAGGCCCCAGTGATTCCCTGCCTCCACCTTCCCAGTGCAGTGTTCCATGCACGCACCAGCACTCACGGCTTTTACAGTGGGTGTTGGGGATCCAAATTTGGTCCTCATGCTTGTGAGACAGTCACTTTAATGGCTAAGCCATCTCCCCAACTCAACCTGATTTTTGAATAGCAGATATTTTCTTGATCAAACATCCCATCCCTAACAGTTGAATATTTCATGAATTGTGTCAGACCTGATATTCACCATACCATCACTTTTTGGCTCTGAGGTCACAGGATAAGGATAACTCTAGCCTGGAGAACCCCTGTCTACAAAAAGTAATGTTTGGAGGAGATTTTCAAACAGCAATAGTGGATTCAGCTAACAGACAGAAAACAGACTCTGAGAATTCTAATGAAGGCTGTAAACTGCAATAATGACTTTGGTATTAGTGATGGAAGGATGTGGCACTGAATGCACAAAATAAAACATAAGCACATAAAATGTACTGTTATCAAGTTTTCAGTTTGTCTAGAAGGTAAACTATCTAAAATGTATTTTTGTTTTGTTTTTTTGAGGCAAGTTCTCACTCTAACCCATTCTGGCCTTGAACTCACAATGCTCCTCCTACCTTTGTCACCTGAGTGCTGGGATCAAAGGCATGCACCACCATAACCAACTATGAATTTTGTTTTCAATGCTGAGTACTAAGCCTACATAGGCTGTACAAGTATGCTCTCACTGAGCTCTAGCCCTAGCCCTGAATGTCATAATTTTGATTTCTCTGTATTTTAATAAATATGCATGTTCATGTGTGTGCACATGTATGTGGAGGCCAGAGGACAACCTCATATGGGTCATTCCTCAAGAATCCTATTCACCTTGTTTTGAGCCAGTATCTCTCATTGGCCTAGAGCTCTCCAGCAGTCCAGGCTGATTGGCCAGCAAACTCCAAGGGATCCTCGTGTTTCTGTTTCCCAAACCTGGGATCACAAGTGTGCACCACCATGCTTGGCATTTTATGTGGGTTCTGGGGATTGAATCTAAGTACTCGTAATTGGAAGGTAAGCACTTTCTTTTTAACATCACTTTAAAAAACTGTATGTTAAGTGGTTTGGAGTCAATATCATTAGCTAATTGTTCTTTTATCTTCAGCAATCATTACTGTACCAAGGTCCTTGTAGGAAGATTCATCATTACATCTTTTGGGGTTTGTAGCACATCCAAAGTCAGGGGGCCAAAGAAAGTAAGTTCATTATGGTTTGCTTTCATTAGCTTGCCACACATCTCAGGAAGTTAGTTCCAGGTTGGAAGGCTTGCTTTCCTACACACTGAGTAGTCTTATGTTTATCCAGGGCATCGGCTGGTCCCTGGCCCACATGGACTATATTTGACATAAAGCAGGGAGCTTCTTCTAATAATCAGGACTTTTATATGGATCTTTGGTGTCAAAAGCCTCAGTCCTTCAACACATTATTTTGTATGCAATAAAATCACAACATACTGTTAGGTTTCTTTTTAAGCCTTCAGTTCAAGTTGAAGCCATCTGCCAATGAATGGCTGTACTGGAAAGTTTTCTGAGCCCGACTATTGCTTGATCTCTTCTATCTGTTCTGGGTTTGACTTATTACTGTTGCTGCCTAGACCATTGTCCATCTCCGTGAATCCGATCAAATGTCTGTCTTATCTCAAGTCCCTGCTCTCACCCTACTAACCTGGAACACAGCTTCAACTGGAGGCCCATGTGCCCTTGCCTAACCCCTAAGCTTTGAAGGCTGCTCCTTACCCCTGTGCCTATAATACCTACAATTACTGCCTATTCTAGATATCTTCCCCGGGCATGCTCCTGATCAGAGTGAGCCCATGTACTGAGCTGAGGATGGTGTTTCTGCGTGCTTCCACTTGGACTGTTTTGGCTGGGCATAGTTGTTAATGTAGTTCTCAGACATTTCTGCTTTAAAATATGTAACAACAGCAGTGCTTAAGCGTGAGTCCTCAAATTCATCATCCTGATGAGAGCTGAGCACTTGCTCTGTGCCAGACGCTTTGCTCATATCTTCCGTGGACTGTCTTGTTTAATCCTCTCAATGACCCGATAAAAGAAGCTCTAGTATTATCTCCACTTTGCAGACGATGAAAATGAGACTCAACAAGATAAACAACAGGCTTTGGGTTTCACAGTGGGTTGGAGCTGGGTGCTTCCCTCTTTGTACACCTTGAAAGTAAGCCTGAATTTAGGCATGGCCAAGCTGGAGGGATGGCAATCAGCTAATGCATTTCTAAGGCTATTTTACCATTTAATAGCCCTAAACAGTGAACAAAACAATTGAAAAAATCTATTTGATTTTATAAATTGCTCACTCAATGCACTTTGATTAAAATCTCAAACCTCAGCTGTTCAGTGCCAAATTAAAGAGCAACAGGAGGGAAGATAATATTAAGTTACATTAGCAATTTGCATATTAAGTATCCTTATCCTACAATTGTACCATGTGGCAACTGAAGAAAATTTGTTTTAGAAAGCAATAATTTTTAATAGGAACTGATATTTGATAATGGAGTGAAAAGGAGTTAACTTTTTACCTTAAAAACATTCGTTGTTTTTCATAGGACAACAGTGGAAAATGCTTTATGTATTTTTATATCAGCTTCTCAGGATGAGATAGTTTTAATTCTCAGCTCTGAACTGTTATTTTTCTACTAAGATTGAATTAGAAGAAACTAGTGAATGACACAATACAGATTATATATTACATATCTGTCTCCTGGGCTTGAAATTGTTTTGGAGGAGGCGCGGAATCTGCCACACCCACTTCTTCCCCTTGGTTTCCATATTGAGGTCTGGCCTGTAGGGGGCAGTATGGCATGTGGACTGAGGCTCTGGCTTGATAACAAGAGCCAGTTAAAACAGCAGTTCTGTTAGTATTTCTGTGAGTCCAAAATATATCACTTGAGAGGTCTTTCTTTCTCTGAAGCTAGAATTCCCCCCCCATCACTATGAATATTAAATGGTATACCCTCTGTAAAACATAGCATAGGATCTGGGGCCCTGAAGGCTTTCAAGAAATGTTTAGTGAAATATATTCTTGATAATATTCAATTCCCTTTTCCCAAAACACTGTGGAAAACTTGTGGACTGCAGAAAAGGAATTCCAAAGTTGGTACTAACTGGGGGCACAGTGCCTGTTTGAGGTTCTCCAAATGAATATATGAGAATCAACTTGCCCCAGCATGAACATATGTATGTTTGTCTATATATGCATATATATATGCATGTATATGTACATACATTAGCTGTACATTATAAATGTACATTTAGCTTTTACTCTTACTCATCAAAGATTAACTTTCAAGATCTGAAGACAACATCAGATCTAATTATTTTGCTTGAAAGCCCAGGCATCTCCTGAGAAACTACACCTCACACATAGTAAAGATGAAGTTAGATTAATTTCTTCCCTTCCAGACCTGAGAAAAGATAAGTGGAAAGATCCTTGTCTTCAGAAAACAGGGTTAAGACCCATTCCAGCAGTGACACAAGCCTAACCCTAAGGTAGTGTCTCATTCCCAGGTAGGATTAAAATTCTGAGCAGGTTTTTGTTGTTGTTGTTGTTGTTTGTTTGTTTGTTTGTTTGCTTGTTTTTTTCTGATGTAGGGTCTTATGCTAGCTCAGGCTGACCTGGAATTCACTATGCAGTCTCAGGGTGGCCATGAAATGTCGTCATTCCTCTTACCTCTGCCTCCCAAGTGCTGGAATTAAAGGCGTGTGTGGTAGCTCAAGGTCAGTGCTCTAGGTCAGTTGAAGATCTCATTCTCTCATTGTACTAGAGAGAAAGTTGATGTGGTTTTTGAATGTATGTCCCCCATACACTCAGGTGTTTTATTAAAGCTTATAACTTGGGTCTCCAGCTGCCTGGCTGGAGATGTCACTGGAGGGATGGATCCTGGGGTCTAGCCCAAAGACATGCTTGGGGGAATGGATCTTAATTCCAGCCCAAAGGTATGCAGAGAGCTGTGAGCTGGGGCAAGGGTTGGGGGGTGGTCCCTGCTGCTTCCCTGCAGGGTTTTTTCAGTGTTAGCTGGCTGGTGGTAGCCTCTCTCTCTCCCTCCTTGGATTTATGGGAGCCAGCTTCTTCTGCCATAGATGGAATTTCCCCCTGAATCTGTGAGCTTGAAATAAATCCCTTCCTCCCATAAATTGTCCAGTTTTGATGTGCATTCCAGCATCATGGAACTGTCTGTGACAGAAATTTGATACCAGAGAGTTGTGGTGTTGCTGAGATGAATTTGACCATGAGAATAGTCTTTTGGAACCTGTGTCTGGAGAAGGAATATATATGGACTTGGTACTTGTAACTGCAGAAGCCTCACAATGTGGTAAGCCCAGTTTTATGGGCTATTCTGGTGAGAGTTTGAAAATGCTAAATGCAGGGAGAATTGTATTTGGAAGTTTTGCTTGTGAACTTTCAAAGTGGAAGAAAAGACATAGAGAACTTTGTTAGAACTGGGCTACTGGCATCTGGGCTGCATTCTGCTGCCCATGCCAGAGAATTTAACTAGGGCTGAATTTGAAAGTAGGGACTGATGTGCTTGGCAGATGATATAGAACTGAAAGGTATAAGATTTAAAGTTAGAAAAATTCAATGAAGTTTAAAATTACTGGCACAGAGACAGGTTTTAGGTTACTGAAGCTGCTTTGTCAAGCAGATTCAATCATTAAGGATGACCCTACTACTTCATATTAAAACAAAGTGAAGATGCTTGAGGTGTTCCACACAGGAAAAACAAAAAGGTAGAAATGCAAACTCTTGAAAGGAGATGATTGGAAGGAAAAATTTCAAATGCTGAAGGTCAAGATTTATTTCCTCTCTAGATTAACAATATGGCTGTGCCCCTGCACATTTGGTATTGTTGTTGGAAGCATGAAAAATGCACAGATGTGGATCATGAAGTGTACATGGGTCCAGGAACTGCTGCTGAAATGCAGCATGAGAAGTAGGGTGTGATGTCCCAGATAGAGAGGCCAACGAGAATATTGTAAGATGGACCGTGGTTTGCAATGGAGTCCTGAAAATGTGGTTATACCAGGACTGCACAAGGGCTATTATGGAGTGCTGTTAACTTGAAGTGGAAAATTTCCCTGGCTACTCAGTCCAGCTAGAGGGATGGAAATTGGAAACACAGAGCCTGTCATCACTGGTTATGTATATTGGACTTGAACTGCATATATTTGATGTTTACCTGAAAGTTATTGATTGTGCATTGGTCTAGTCTCTCCTTCTTATGCCTTATAGCAATGGAAATGTTTACTCCATGCTATTATGTTAGAAGTATATAACTTGTTTTGATTTTATAGGGCTCACAGTGAATCTTGAATCTCAGATGAGAGTTGGAATGTTGGAACAATCTTAAAGTTGGTAAAGACTATGGGGACCTTTAATGTTGGCCTAAATACAACTTGCAACATGAGATTATCTATGGTGGCCATGGGTGGAATGTGGTAGTTTGAATATATGTCCCCTATAGACTCAGGTATTTTACCAAAGCTTGTAACTTGGGTCTCTAGCTGCCTGGCTGAAGGTGGTGTCACTGGTGGCAAATCCTGGGGTTCAGCCAAAAGGTTTGTTTGGGGGCATATCTGAATTCCAGCTCAAAGGTATGCAGAGAGGTGTGAGCTCTGGCAGGGTCCCTGCTGCTTGTTTGTGGGTTGTTTTGGGTATTTGCTGGCTGCTGCTGGTTTCTCTCTTCCTCTCTGCTTGGATTTATGAATGGGAGACAGCTTCTTCTCCTGGGTCTGTAAGCTTGAAGTAAATCCCTTCCTTCCATAAACTGTACTTGGTTTGGATGCTCCTCCTAGCATTGTGGAACTGTTTACAACAACCATCAACCATTTTGACTAATAATGCTGTTTTAGTGGTCCTGGATTTTATCTAGAGTGACTGCATATTCACTGATGGATGGTCATGTGAACCACCAAAGCTTTCCAAATATATTATCAAAAGTATTGTTACTGTCAAGATTTTTATTATCCCCTTAAGATTTACAATCTTCAGGCTTTAAAGACACAAGGAAAATTCTGTTGACGAAAGGAAGGTAATCCTTATAACAAAGTCATGTCCATTTCAGGGTGTACTGTGCCATAACAAAAGATTTCTATTTCCAATGCAATCCTGAGAACTGTGAAGTCATAGAGAATGCAAGCCTGATGCTATTTAATAATTTAATAACCTAGATTTTCCAGGTCAGGGGCAAGTTATAGCCTTGTGCCTAGCTTTTATAAATGCAGGTCCCTTGAGTCCGAATGTTTCAGTACCCAAACTCCATCTTCTACCCTGATGCTCAGACCACCAGACAATACAAGTACTTTGTCAATCTATTTTTCCCAAAGTTTATCTCAGAAAGCAACCATATAAAAATGGAAAGATCTCTTGGTATTTACATAAATCAGATACATTTCCCTTTTTCTCCAAGTCTGAGTCTTTGAAGATAAGCTCTGAATGTTTCAGAACTTATATTAACAATACATATCCATGTATGACAGGGAAAATATATTTTTTGTATAAAAAGAGAAACACATTTTTCTCTTATGTCTTTTTCTAATATTTTAATTAATTTATTTATTTTTAATTTTTTGTTCATTTTTATTTATTTATTTAGTTGAGAGCAACAGAGAGAGAAAGAGGCAGATAGAGAGAAAGAGACACAGAGAGAATGGGCGTGCCAGGGCCTCCAGCCACTGCAAACGAACTCCAGATGCGTGTGCCCCCTTGTGCATCTGGCTAACTTGGGTTCTGGGGAATCGAGCCTTGAACCAGGGTCCTTAGGCTTCACAGAGAAGTGCTTAACTGCTAAGCCATCTCCCCAGCCCTATTTATTTATTTATTTGAGAGAGAGAGAGACAGAGAGAAAGAGGCAGAGACAATGGGTTTTCGAGTGCCTCCTGCCACTGCAAACAAACTCCAGACACATGCATCACTTTATACATTTGGCTTTACTTGGGTACTAGGGAATCAAATCCAAGACGTCAGGTTTTGCAAGTCAGCACCTTTAACTGCTGAGCCATCCAACCTCTCTGTTATGTATTTAAGTATTCACTTATAAATTTCTTTCCCAAAATTACCTATCCAGCTTCATGTTTTGAAAACTTTTTTCTTAATAAATTGTTCTGGAACTTAAACATTGTTCTAAGAAGACTGTTTACATTAAACATTGAACGTTATGCAAATGAAAAAACTCATTGATCTTTTATCCATACTTATAGTAAATAATCTATCTTGGTAATCTCAATGCATTTGTACAGACCTATATTTGGATGGAGAATCTTAGACATCAACTACCCCCTCCTTGATAAAGATGGTGAGGAAAGTCAATCATTCTCTCTTCATTTGTTACTTCTTCCTTCCCTTGCTTTCCTTCTTCCTTCCTTCTTTCCTTTCTAAATCCAGACTTGGTGTTAGTCCTCACATAGCTTCTGCCCTTGCAAAAGTGGGATAAAGAGTTGGGCTTCTGATGCAGATCCAGATCATGGTAGGTCACTACTGGGTTCAGTGCATGCAAAGGAAAATTGCATGTGGCAGCACTGGAGTATGATCTAGTTTCATCTCTTTTATTATGGAATGCTTATTGAAATTAGGTTCTTTATCTTTTCAATTATAAGTCATCTTTGGTGTAAAGAGACATCAGAGTTATTCACACCCTGGGTTATACATACCTTGTTGGAGAACCATTTGACACACATCTGAATGTTTATTATGTATCAGATCTTTGCCAAATACTGGGCATGCAATGATCACCCCAAATCAAAATTACAAACCATCTACCCTTTCAGAATTTATATGTTTCTCCACTGATGCTTGGCAATTCCTGTAGCAAAACCCTAATAACTTATGGGAGAAACTCAGTAACTAGTTACTAATTAATTGTGCAAAAGCTTTGAATATTATTATTAAAAAAATCTGGCTATAGAGACATCAAGAATAGAATTTCCCAGAATGTGTTTTTCAGGATATTAACATCTAGATGCTAATCAGAAGGGAAAGGAAATAAACCAATTTATTTGTTTCAGGAGCAGTTAGAACCAAATTAAATTAACATAGACTTGAATCATGCAGGACGAGGTATATTTCAAGCTCCTTTCACTATAAAAAAGAGAGGAATTATGTATCAATAGACTACTGATCCAAGGAAGACAGTTTGGGAAACCCTATTCTAGAGTTAGAATTTGTTAAAAGAAAAATTCCATGGGTTGGAATTCCTAAGTGACAATAATAGAATTAATATGTATTGAGCAATGTATCATGTTAAACCTTTATTTAAAGCTTTACACATAGGCTAGAGAGATGGTTTAGCAGTTAAGCACTTGCCTGTGAAGCCTAAAGACCCCAGTTCGAGGCTCGATTCCCCAGGACCCACGTTAGCCAGATGCACAATGGGGCGCACACATCTGGAGTTCGTTTGCAGTGGCTGGAGACCCTGGCTCACGCATTCTTTCTCTCTCTCTGCCTCTTTCTCTGTCTGTCTGTCACTCTCAAATAAATAAATAAAAACAAACAAAAAATTTAAAAAAGCTTAACACATGGTGTCTCCTTTTTATAGGCCTGTATCATAGTACTATATTATGCAGATGAAAATTTTATTAAGTTAGTCACACATAAGACTTGTTACATAACTGGCTACTAGGGTTTGTATTTAAAAATATAGAACCAAAAGAAATCCAAGTCCAGTCAACAAAACAATATCATTGGAAGGTAGGATTTATCATAGTTATTAAGTCATTTTTCCTTCTTGATATAGGAACTTCTTTTGAGGGGCAAGAGAGGTGGGCAGAGTGAGATTAAAAATCTCATATTTATTTCTTGCCAGAGGAGTATTTGTGTATGTAACTCTGATTATGACAACATTAGCATTCTACTACTGGATTTTGGAATCAAAGCAGGTTAGCCAAAAGCAGAATGAAAAGTGCCAGAGAGCAAGGTCAAGGGAGTTCTAGTCAGGGAGGGGGATGCTGGGCTATAGAGGTCTAGTTCATTTGTCTAATCCTCAAACCTGAGTGACTCTTCGTAGCTTCATGGAGAAGAAGAAAGGAGGGACATCAGAGACAGTGGGTCTGTAGGAAAAGTGCTTGCTGATGGAACCACACACACTTCATGCAACAAATTGGATCTTCTTCATAATAAGAAGCATGTTTTACTTAGCTTGATTTTATGCATTATAAAATTTTATTAAGTATAGGGTTTCCTGAGTCAGGATTATTTTGCCAATATTTTTTTTAAAAAAACATTTATTTATTTACTTGTGAGAGAAAGAGGGAGGGAGGGAGGGAGGGAGAGAGAGAGAGAGAGAGAGAGAGAGAATGGGTGTATCAGGGCCTCCAGCCACTTCAAATGAACTCCAGATGCATGCGTCCCCTTGAGCATCTGGCTTACATGGGTCCTGGGGAATCAAACCAGGGTCCTTTAGCTTAGCAGGCAAACACCTTAACCACTAAACAATCTCTCCAGCCAAACTTTGCCAATATTTTTAAATCATAGAAAGCTGTTAAAAATAAATTCCACATCTACTCTACTAAAATAACTGAGACAAGGAGCCCAGATCTCAGATTATCTTCACCATTGTTAATGTGTAGAAAGTACTGAGTCATAGAGATTTAAAGAAAACATCAGCTTTATGTAGGAAACACATGACCCAACCATTTGGGTGTTCAATGCTGAAGCAAAGATTCCATGACGTGATGCCAGGCACTAGTGTTGTTAGTGGGATCTTGTTGTCCCATGGTATTATGAGGTGTGTAAAAAGTTCTGCTTTCTCTTCCTTGGATTTGTAGATTTTTCTCACATATGAGAGAACACTATGCTCCTCAAGAATCCTGGTAGCTTATCTTTTGAGTTGTATTACAAGATGTACTATATCCAATAAGCACTCATGAGGCTGATTTCAAATTATTCTTCAGTTTGGCTATGAGAATTACTTACTTGCTAGGAAAATGGATTGAACAACTTATTGGTTTAATAGGCATACCCTTTATAATTGAGGATCCTAAATTATGTCATGTGACTTAAGAGAAGGGCAAGTTACACAGGATAAAAATAGACATTTATCATCACACATTCATTAATGTAATATCTATGTGTCATATCTACTACTAGTTGGACATACAAATTAATTATAATGTAGGTAAAATTTGAATTGTTTTCAGCTCTTAATTACCTTATTCAGAGTTAAAAACATCTAAAAAATTATGAGTTTTCTACTAAGTTTAGTCAACATTTAAATCCTTTTAGAAATAGTTTTTTTATGTTTCTGAAATATTTTCATTCCATTAAATAAAGTATCAAGAATTGAAGGGAGTTCCTTTAACTATTATTTTGCAATTGTAGTAACCTGATTTTAAAAAGACTTATTTTTTTAACATGCTAAACATTCTAAGGGCTGTTTTAGAAGTAGATACTATACCTTAAGAAACATTTTAGTTCCCACTACAGCTCTTTGAAGGGGAAGCACTTGGTCATTATATTCCCCATGAGTTAATTGCAATCATTTCTTCCTTAAAACAATGCCAGAAACTCTCTCTAGCTCATACAGATACTCAGCTTCACAAGTGATTTTCTCTTCTTGCCACTGGGTTGATAGGGTTAAGTACATTCGTACAAGACCAAGCTATTTAATGCAAGTAGATTTTCAAGAAAACCAGTAAGCTGAAGGCTTAATAGATGGACTTCATCTACTTACAGCAGCAACTGTGACCTGCTTTCAAGATGACATCATAGGGTGTCATGTGGTTCTTTATACGTTCCAGCCTCAGGAAGAGATAATCTGTGGAAGGCAGAGCCTGATTTCTGCTGTGATAATCTTCAGCAGACGGAGGTTGGGGCTAGCGAGAGGCAGACCAGTCTGCACAGTGTGCATGGTGCCTTGGGGAATTCTCAGCTTTGTTTTTATTTTTCAGTGAAAATAAAGATGCAATGCCAAGCTGCTTTGGACTAATGAGTGCTTGTTTTCTGCATTAAGATCAAGAACTTTCCAGGACTCCTCTATTCTCTGAGTATCTTTGTCTTTTGTGTATGTTTCTTCAAGTTGAAGAACACAGAAAAAAAAAATAGCCAGCTTCATCGCTCAAAGAGCTCTTTCTTTTCTGTCAATTTTTGAAGATTTCCTCTCCAAAACCTACTTTGAGCTGGCTGAGCATGGTTGATAACTGAAGGAAGAAACATCTTTGTAGGATGCGGTGTAGAAAACTTTCAGGTAACTTTACTTGCTATCATATGTGGCCTTTTATGGATTCCCTTGAAAGCCAGTTTGAGTAAATTACCCTCTTCCCTCTCAAATGGACAAGGGCAACTCTTCAACACCATGGAGAGCTCCGAGAAGCATGTAACAGCGTGGGACTGTGAACAAGGCAAGCAACGCCAAAGTGTAAGTTTTCCAAATGCCTGAGATCTGTTTCAGCCCCATCATATTTTAGACGTATGAGGAGAGAAAACTGCAAAGTTTAACCAAGTCAGATCAGACCTAAGCTGTAAAAGATGGCACCCACCCCCTTCACTGCATTTTAAGTTCAGGATTAACTATTACTTTTGGAGGCTGTTAACATATTAATTTAAAGGTCAAATCTAAGTTGTAAAAGGTGACCCATTTTACTGTATTTTAAGTTCAGGATTAACTATTTAACTATTAGTTTTAGAGGGTGTTAACATATTACTTTAAAACTTGCTTTAATATTGCATTTGTTGGCATGTGAATATTTGGTCCTTTGAATTTTGAAAATCTAACTTTAAGGAATTCACCACTGAGTAATTTCACAGCAACTGGACAAACCAGTTGCTTTGGAAACAGCATTTTACAAATATGTGTAGATAGTTCCAAGTGTGTACTTTATTGCTCTTGTAAACAAATGGTTCTCTTTTTGAAAGTGGTTTCTGATTTTTTTTTCTCACAATGAAGAGCAATTAAACTTTTTGACTGTAGATTATATTTTCAATTACCAAAAGAGAAAATGTTTGACTATCTTAATATTGAAATAATTGTTGATTTAAAAAATTAAATTTATTGGCATCAATATATAAAGAATATAAGTTTACCAAACAGATCATTTTGTAAAACAATTAGATATGGTCACTGAAGTACAATTTATCATCATTGGAAATATTTATCTAGTTGCAAAACAGTCTAACTTAACTGTTAAAATCAGAACTATTTTTTTAAATCATCTTTTAATCATCTCCTTAAAACTATTAAGGCTATAATTCTGTGTTATATCACATAGCCAAAGAATAAATGATGCTTTGAATTGCCTCAAGAATTATTCCAACAGATATTTTACTTAGATATTCTAATTTGCCCAAGAGAACATGATAGCAGTTAAAAAGCAATTTTGCATATTTTTCCCTTGGGCCAGTTCAATGTAATTTCAAACATTTATGACAAACCATTTGTTTAAAAGTCAAATGAAGCTATCTATTAATATTGTTGATATTTATAACTTATTGTCCTCAATAGTTCTCATATTCAAAACTGGCAATGAATGCAATTTACTTTGCTAAGCCCCAAATTCAAATTCAGACACTTCTTTTTAGTATAGTAATTTTCAAGTTAATTTCAAGTAACTTGGCATTTGATTTTTGAGTAAATGATCATTTCACTTTGACAGACTATGGGGGTGTAAAATTGTTTTAAAATGTGACTTAGCTTTATATTAGGGAGATCATGTTACATGCTTTTGTCAGCCTTTCTTTGTAGATTGATGATTTTCTTAACTGATGCTACTATTAAAGAGAACTCAGCTTTTTGAAAAGAGTAAAAGGTTTTAGATTTATAAATTCAGCTCTCTTAGTTTCCTTTCTCCAAAATTGTATAATCGTGCATGAATTTTATAGGTAAGTGGTGTTTTCACATATGAAGAATACTTATGTGATTTAAAGCTTTCTTTGATTTTTCTCCCCTTATGATGAGCTAAATCCATTCTCTGCAGGTTGTCGGTTTCAGACAGGTCATTTAGGTAACTAACCTGTACTATGGTAATTCAGAGGATGCTATACACGTTGCAACACATATCTGCTTTGTGCTTTTGGATGGGGGGGCACAATGATATATTCAGAAATCTAATCTCTATCAATCTTTGTCTCTATCTCTCAAGGATGTGATTCACTGTGATATTGTCAGAAGTATAACATTTTATATCTGTTGCTTTTGCAAACATTTTTGTGATTATATTTATAACCATAGCTATCCAGCATAGACATTTTGTGCTTGAGATATGGTTGTCTATGTACTTAATCAGAAATTGTTGCTACAAATGACAAACATATTTTAGCTTCCATTTTGTTAGCCTTTCAATCATTATTGAAAGAGTATAAATCACCTGAATGATAGAAAAATATCCAGATTAAAACACATCCACCATGGCCAAGGAATTTTGTGCAAGAGTGGGAGGAAATACTGTAAGATCCACAGGCTAGGATGGCATACCCAAAGGCATTGCCTTCTCTCCCCAGTGGCTGAGTGCTGCTCTTATAACTCATAACCCACAGCCTCATGCGGAATACCAGAAACCCCACTAAGGAGGATCATCAGCAGAATGGGGGCCGGGAGAAGGTACTAACATGTGATATGTCCATAAAAAGTATATTCATAATAAAAATGATAAAAAAGAAAAATGTCCATCACTATCTAGAATGTGAACTATTCCCAATTCCTTTTTTCATCTATTTTTTCTTTTTACAGCATTCTGTTGGTAGCAGATGTGTGTGAACAATCTTAAATTTAGTTGAGTGACATTATGTTTTTCTTGCCAATGTAAAAATATGCTCACAGATCTCTGTTCTATGGTCCACCCACCCTTGTGTGGTTCTATAGCCTTTAGCTGCTAATCACTGAGGGACATGTTTACTTGACAAACACTACCATTACCACCAAGAAATGTCGAATCCTTGGCCATCAATATTTTGACATAGAGGATGGAGGAGAACAAAAAAAATGAGACATCAAAGCATAAGAAGGACTTCTTGGAAAGAAGAGTGTTCTAGATAGAATGTGGGTGGGAAGGGGAACACAAAAAGTTAATAGGAAATGAGTATGATCAAATTACAGTATGTTCATGCATTAAAATCCTCAATAAAAATACCAAGTTCACAGAGGGAGACAATAGGTGCACTTTTTTACTGCTGATTTCATCCTTTCTAGATATAGAAAAGTTGGTTTTGGAAGTGGTTTTTCTATCCATGATGCTCTGCTGTCTTAGTCTCTATGAAAGTTTTCTCTAGCAGCAATACCTCTAGTTATAGTTTTAATAGAGCTGGTTCCAGAAGGGGGAGATTATGATAGTAGGATATGTTACAAGAATGTAGCTTTTTAGAGGAGTACAGAGTTCCTGAGATTGTTTCAGATAGCAAGGTGGTGGTTGGTCCTAAATGGTATTCAGTCTTTGGCAATATATGGAGTGTATAAGTTTAAGAGATGTGACTTAATCTTATGTTAAGGAGATATTGTTATACATTTTTGTCAGCTTTTATTAGTAGCTTGCTCTATAAGGTCTTTGCCATGATGAAAAGTACTCAGTGGCTGTTAGGGACTCAAGGACAGTAACTCATTTTCCCAGAGAATCACCCTGCATTGATGTCTCTGTATAGAGTGTTCTATACAACTTGAGCATCCATTACCTGAAATACTTGGTATCAGAAAAGTTTTTAATTTGAGGATCTTTTATTTTGAACTATGTATATATAAGTAAACATGTATATATGTGTATATATACACATATGCACACATATGCTTACACTCTGGGTATAGGACCCAATCTCAAACACAAAGTTCACTTATTTTTATATATGAATTTATGCATGTAGCCTGAATATAGTTCACATACTTTGAGTAATTTTGTACATTAAATGGTTTCATGATATGATATTATAACTCAAAAACTTCCATGTTTTTGAACATTTTAGTTTAGGAAATTTGAACTTCAAGTGCTCAAGTTGTAACAAGTGAGTCTTGTCTTCAGTGATTTTATTTTATTATGGGATGCCTATTCTCTGTCATGATATACCTATAAGAATGATTTTCACTTCATCTTGAATGATGGGCCTACATACACAGGATGAGGCTGATTTGAAATGTGTATTAAACATCATTAAAGATGATGGATAAGTTGATATGTTCAGAAAAGTTAACCAAGAAGATCTTAGAGACTTTCCACAGAAGATATCATAGTCCAGAGACCAGAAGTATCCTCAGAGAGAAATGAATTTGGATATCACATGTTTATCGCTTTCTTTCATATTCCAGACCCAATAAATAGATTTTATTAAACTTGAGCCAGAACAGGTAAAGCACATCCCATATCCAGCAGCTATTCATGGGGATGACCGGATGACCACAGACCATTTCCATCTCACTTCATTTGTCCTGTGCTCTGCACTCTCACATTACTTGGATTTTGACATCATCCATCTGCTCTTCTGAACTAGTTGCATTGCTCATAATGTGTGGATCCATGAAGGCACATTCTCCTACAACACCCATTCTGGATCCCATATTCTACAATGACATAAGACTCATTCATTGACAGGAGGTTTGTTTTGGGGCTTGATCTCTCTGACCTCTGTTCACTAAAGTGGCGTGGAAGAAATATCTCTTCACTTGGGTTTTATTTTGTGTATGTTGGCATTAATGAGCTTGTGTTAGTAGAACAAAGTTGACATTGAAAGCATGCCCACTGATTTGCCATGACATATCACTACATGGTTTTTTAAAGAGATAAAAGACAGCTTCTGTCTAATGCCTTGATAGTAGTTGTACAAAGACATCAGGCTCAAATGCATTAGAGCAAGCCATCCACATCTATCCCTGTTTGACTGGGTGGGATTGCAAGGAATATAAATATAGGCATTATATTTAAGTGGAGTGATTACTTGATGTCTTTGTGAATGGAATAGCAATTGCAAATGATATATTTTGGCTGGTTAAATAGCCTTTTAATCTGAGTGAACTTGGAGGAAAGTCTTTCATGGTATTTAACAGGTTTCATTATAAACATTTTGTATCAGTTATCTTACATATATCCTTTTCCCCCACCTCTTACTTTATTCAGAAAATGAAAACCCAATAGCTTATAATAGCTTGTTCAAATGTGGGATTAGAAGCCAGTTTACTCACTGCCAGGAAAGGAAATTACTGGTAGGACATATGATCACCAAGGGACTCTTAAGACTAATTTATGGAAATTTAAAAACATAAATAGAGTTTTTGAATTTTGGGTCTGACTTTCAATGGTTTAGGCTTCCTGGAAAAGCAATAAGCTTCCTATCACTGCATACATAGCCATATGACTGGATGGCTTCTACTAGAGATGCTGTAGTTTAGGGATTCCCCATTAGGGTGTTGTGTGTGTGTGTGTGTGTGTGCATGCACACGTTTGGGACTAAATGGTCTCTAGCTCTCTTACAACTTGAACAGAGAGAGGAAGCAAAAGTATTGTCTCATTAAAAAGTGAAAACAAACCTTGATTCAATTAACTCTTAATAAATGTACACTGGACACTGTATGAACCTAACAATTGATATGAGCCAGCATTCCTGAGCCCTCCCAAGGAGCCAATCATTTGAGAAAGTTCAAGAAAGGGGTAGATTGGGAAGTGAATTTAAAAAAACTCAAAGGTTTTGTTTTAAGCCTCAGGAATTGGAAAAAATCCAGGAGGGAGAGTAAGATACATTACTTGAAGCTCTTGAAGAAGAAAAAAGATAGGCTAAAGACAGAAAAAGCAGAGCCAGAGTTCTAATTTATCTTTTTATTATCACTCATATTGAAGTGCTAGATGCATGAAGAGGAAACAAAAAATTAGAATTCATTAATTTCTAAGCAATTCTTTCATTCTATTCAGGATTGTGAAATCTCCAATGAACTTCTGTTGCTCTTTTAAAAAGTATTTATTTATTTCCTTATTAGATTCAGAGATAGAGGGAGAGAGAGAATGGGCATGCCAAGGACTACAGCCTCTGCAAACAAATTCCAGACATGTGTGCCCCCTTGTACATCTGGCTAATGTGGGTCCTTGGGAACTGAACCTGGGTCCTTTGGCTTTGCAAACAAGCACCTTGACTTCTAAGCCATCCCTCCAAGTGCCTTAACTACTAAGCCATCCCTCCAGCCCTTTTTCTTGCCCTTTTGACTGGACCCTTCCAACCTGCATACCTGTGGCTAAGTACTAAATAAATCCTTAGAAAATCACAGTTTCCATCTTTTATTTTTTATATTTGGGAGACATTCTGAAGCTGTAGACTATCATTTCAAGAACTCAAATCACCAGCCTTGCTCTGAGTTTGAATCTTTGCTGGATTAACTGCTGATCTGATGGTTTACCAGGCATCGGACTCTTTCCCAAAAAATGCATCCTTTAAGGTATAATATTTTAGACAGCATAGGTTTATTTCTTGATTATTTATTAGTACTGGATTGATGAGCAAGTTGGTAAACTAGTTATTCCCAGAATTATTCATTGAACTTAGGTTGGCAGGAACTCTGCTGTCTTCAGCACATGGCTTTCAAAACTATACTAGAGTTCTCTCTTTTCCAAAAAAAAAAAAAAAAAAAAAAAAAAAAAAAAAAAAAAACCTGGGAATGGATACAATAGATAGAACAAGACATGTGGGAGGCACTAGTGGGTCAGATCTGAGGAAGACACTCACCACTCACTGAATTCAAACTTTTGACTCAACCAAGACATATACCCTAGTGAACTGCAGGGAAGACTTGGGAATGCATTTATTTCCAGAGACAAAAGGAAAGAAAATGGATTTTGGAGCACCCAGTGCTCTCTTTTATACCTTGAACTCTGTTCCTCTACCTCTAGTCTTCCAGGCTGCAAACTCCAGAGCCTAACCCTAGTCAATCTTAGATAAAAAGTAACATCTTAGAAACATAGTTGTTGTTGGGAAATCTGAAGAATCAGGCTTAGAAATTAAGGAAGTACTAACAGAAGTTGGTTGGTCAGAATGCCAAGCAGAGGACAACACTACTGAAATGCTGAACACTGTATATGCTGGCCCTGGTTTACTAAAATGCCTCTTGCTTCTCTGAGACACTTCCTTTGGATTATGAACTATGAACTGGATTATCCTATGACTGGGTTAGATCATGAGTTAAAGCGAGGTTGCTAGCATATAGGAAGAGGAAGTCACTTCTATAGCCATGGGTTAGAGTCTTGTTCCTTTTAAATCGATTAGTTTTTAAAAATTTATTATTTATGTACACAGTGTGTATACAGTAATGTTGATACCATCATTAGCCTCCTCCCTGTCCTCCCCCCTCCACAGGGACCCTCCTCATTGGGGAATATTGGTCATGCATTTTAGAGTTAGTCATCAGTTATGGGTGAGAGGCAATGTCTCTGTGCATAATGACCTAATGTGTGGCTCTAACATTCTTTCCACCCCCTCTTCCACAAATTTCCCTGAGCCATGTTGGGTTCATTTTAGGTCTGTTTCAGTGATGAGGTCTTGGGAGCCTCTCTGTCTCTGGATATCTTATTTGGTAGGAGTTGAGTATTCTCTGTGTTTATCTCCTTCACCTTTGTGCTTCTATCAGGTTCACCAAGAAAGCAGCACTCTTGCTCTTTTACCCAATTACACTTAGTTTCAGCTGGGGCCATGTTGAGGTGTGATGGGGTGGTTCTTTCCTTAGATCTGTATCCATCTGAAAAAGAAGAAAATTCTCCAATGGAGAGTGAAGTCACCACTAGATAAATGTGATAAGCATTATTGTTGTAGTGAGCATTTAGTAGGTGTAGGTCCTCTTGTAGCCCATGATTGGTGGGAGCTTGATAATGGAGAGTGGGCTCATTTTTGGATATGGTTCTGACTTGTTTCCCAGTTCCAGCTATGGGTTCTGTTCCACTGAGCAGATAAGTTAGCCAAATCAAGAGCAGTTGGTTTCCCACCATGGCCGTGTGCCACTATTGCACTTGTGTGAGCATCACGACAGGTTGTTTGCTGCTGAGTAGCTTAGACCATGAGTTTCTTGGACAGATGTTAGTCATTTTCCCCGAGTCACTCATGAAGCACCTTCTGGCACTAGACGAGCTAACTGTCTGAGGACTGAATCTCTTCCAGATTCCAGCCAGGTCACTCCATATTCTAAACCAATAGCATATGGTGTCTTCAGCAGTAGGGTCTTTTCACTAACCTTTGGTGGGTCATCAAGTACTCTAACAGAAATCTGTCTTCTTTTGGGAAACCTTGTAGGTCTGTCTGATCAATAGCTCAGATGTTAGCCACATGCTGTTACTCGGAGTTATAGGCTAGCGCCAAGGAAAAGAAGGAAGAAAAGCATAGGCAATATAAAAGAGATAGAGCAAGGAGAGAGAAGAGAGAGAGAGAGAGAGAGAGAGAGAGAGAGAGAGAGAGAGAGAAGCAGGAGAAGGTTAAGGTTAGTCTTTGTCATACCCTCTCCAGGGCCCTGTGATTCAGGTGTTCCCTCTAAGGACTTGACGAAGGTTCAACCATTTGTTCTGTCTTTTAGGATGTAGAATTTTATGGTACCATTGCCATTTGGGTCCATTTTTGTGTCTTCCTCCACACTTACCCTTCCCTCCTGCCCCACCCTCACAATTTCCCAGATCTAGAGATGCTTATTAGGTATGGCAGCATCTAGGGTAGAGCCACAGAGGAGTGAGACTATGTGATGATTATCTTTCTGTGATTGGGTGAATTCACTGAGAATGATCTGTTCCAGGTTCAACTATTTTTCTTCAAATTTTATTGTGCCATTTTTCCTTACTGCCATGTAGAATTCCATAGTATAGATATACCACATCTTGGTTATCCATTCGTCTAATGATGGGCATCTGGGTTGATTCCAGCTCTTAGCTATTATGAATTGACCAGCTATAAACATGGTTGAGCAAATCTCTCTGAACTGAGGTGTGGAGCTTTTAGGATACATTCCCAGTGAGGGAATAACTGGGTCTCTTGGTACCTCTATAGTCAACCTTTTTAGGAGTCTCCATATTGTAAGATGGTTATGCCATCTTATTTTCCCACCAACAGTGAATGAAGGTTCCTATTTCCCTACATCCTCACCAGCATTTGTTTTCATTTGATTTTTTAATGTTTGCTATCCTTACTGGGGTAAGGTGGAAACTCATAGTTGTTATAATTTGCATTTCCCTGATGATTAGGGATGATGAACATTTTCTTAAGTGTGTGTTTGCCATTTGTATTTCTTCCTCTGTGAACTGCCTGTCCAGCTCTTTGCCCCATTTTGTGAATGGATTGTTTGACTTTTTATTGTTTAGGTTTTTGAGTTCTTTGTAGATTCTAGAAATTAGGCCTCTGGCAGTTGGATAGCTAGCAAAAATTTTCTCCCATTCTGTGGGTAATCTATTGGCTCTTCTTATTGAATGTCTGTGAAGAAACTTTTCAGCTTCATCAGATCCCAATGGTTGAGTGATTGTTTAAGATCCTGAGCTACTGGGGTTTTGTTCAGGAAGTCTTTTCCCATTCCTATATCGTGGAAAGTTCCTCCTATTTTTCTTCCAGTAGTAGGTGAGTTTCCACTCTTGTATTGAGGTCTTTGACCCATTTGGACTTGACTTTTGTGCATGGCAAGATGTGTGGATTGAGTTTCAGTTTCCTGCATATAGTTATCCAGTTTATCTAGCACCATTTATTGAAGATGCTATCTCTTTTCCAGCCTATATTGTTAGGGCCTTTGTCAAATATCAAGTTGCTGTAGTTACTTGACCCAAAGTCTGGGTCCTTGATTCTGTTCCTTTGGTCTATAATCCTGTATTTATGTCAGTGCCATACTCTTCTTATTACTATGGCTTTGTAATATAGCTTTAGATCCAGTATGGTGATGCCTCAAGAGGTGTTTGTTTTGCTGAGTTATGCTTGGATATCTGAGGCCTTCTGCCTTTTCCATATGAATTTTAAGTTCATTTTTTTCTATCTCTGTGAAGAACAATGTGAGATTTTGATTGGTATTGCATTAAATCTGTATATTGCCTTTGGTAAGATTGCCATTTTCACAATGTTAATTCTGCCTATCCAGCATCATAGGGAGTCTTTCCATTTTTGCAAGTCTTTCTCAGTTTCCTTTTTGAGTGTTTTTATGTTTTCATTGTAAAGGTTTTTCACATCTTTGGTTAATATTATTCTAAGGCATTTTTTTGTTGCTATTGAAAATGGGACACGGTCACTTACTTCTTTCTCTGTATCTTTGCCTTTTGTATATAGAAAGGCTACTGATTTTTGTGCATTGATTTTGTATTCTGCTACTTTGCTGAAGGAGTTAATTTCTTTTAAGAGTTTTGAGATGGAGGCTCTCGGGTCTCTTATGTATAGAATCATGGTGTCTGTGAATAGAGATAGCTTAACTTCTTCCTTTCCAATTTGTATCCCTTTTATGTTTTCTCCTGTCTTATTTCTTGAGCTAGGACTTCCAGTACTATGTTGAAGAGCAGAGGTGAGAGTGGATACCCCTATATTTTTCCTGATCTCAGTGGGAATTACATTAGTCTCTCTCCATTAAGTATTATTTGGGGTTTAGGTCCTTTATATATAGCCTTTATTATGTTGACATATAAGCCATCCATGCCAATTCTCTCCAATGCTTTTATCATGAAGTGATGCTGTATTTTGTCAAAGGCCTTTTCTGCATCTATCAAAATGATCATGTGGATTTTGTGTTTAAGCTTATTTCTGTGGGGTATTACATTGACAGATTTCCATATGTTGAACCACTCCTGCATTCCTGGGATGAAGCCTACTTGATCAAGGTGGATAATGCTTCTGATTTTTTGTTGAATTGTTTCTTTCCATTGGAGCTTTTTGGATTGGATTCTTCTTGCTTTTCCAGTGCCCTTATGTGGATGGTTAGGTTATTGATTTGGGGTCTCTCTGTCTTTGTTATGAAGACATTTATTGCTATAAATTTTCCCCTGAGGACCACCTTCTTTGTGTCCCATAAGTTTTGGTACAATGTGTTCTCATTGTCATTCAAATCTAGAAATTTCACAATTTCATTTTTTAGTTTGTCCACTACCCATTAATGGTTTAAAAGTGTGTTGTTCAGTTTTCAGGAGCTGATGGGATTCCTGGTGCATCTTTTGTTGTTAATTTCTTGCAATACAGCATTGTGGTCTGATATCGTGCAGGAAATTATGTCGATTTTCCTAAATATATGGAGGCAGGTTTTATGACCCAGTAAATGATCTATTTTAGGGAAGGTTCCATGGGCTGCTGAGAACAATGTGTAGTCTGTGGATTTGGGATAGAATGTTCTATAGATGTCCATTAGGTCTAATTGATCTGTGGTTTAGTTGAGCTCTCTCACTTCCCTGTTGATTTTCTGTTTGGATGATCTATCTGTTGCTGATAATGGAGTATTGAAGTCCCCAACTATGATAGTGTTGGTGGTTGTTTCTGTTTTGTTGTCAAATATGTTTTGTTTTTATGAATTGTGGTGCCCCTGTGTTTGGTGCATAAAGATTGATTATTGTGATATCCTCTTGTTGGATCATTCCCTTGATAAGTATGAAGTGGCCTACTTCATCTCTTTTGATTACTTATTACTTTTGGTTTGAAGTCTATTTTATCTGATATTAGTATAGCTACACCTGCTTGTTTCTTATTCCCGTTTGCTTAGAATATAATTTTCCACCCTTTCACCCTGAAGAGGTGTCTTTAGTTTTGAGGTGGATTTATTGAAGACAACAGATTGAAGGGGCTAATATTCTGATCCACCCTGTTAGCTTATATCTCTTGATGGATGAATTAAGCCTATTAATATCTATAGTAATGACTGTGAGGTTTGATTTGATCCCTGCCATATTGTGGTGGTTTATGTGGTTTGGTATTTTCTTGGACTTTGTAGTTTTTTGTACCTTCTCTGAATTTGGTTATTGTGATCTGCTTCTTGTAGGCACTTGAGGTTGATTATTTGATTCTTCTATGTGAAGAATTTCCTGAAGCACTCTCTGCAGGTTTGGCTTTATGTTCATATAGTTATAAAGTTGAGTTTTATTGTGGGAAGTTTTTCTTTCATCATGTATTATGAGGGATACTTTTACTGGGTAGAGTAGTCTGGGCTGGAAGCCATAGGTTCTTAGACTTTGCAGTGTTCAATTCCAGGCCCCTCTGGCTTTCAAGGGTTTCACTGAGAAGTCTAAAGTAATTCTGATGGGTTTACCTTTATATGTTATGTGTTGTTTCCCCCTAGATGCTTTTAGGACTTTCCCTTTGGTGTAGATAGTTAGAGTCTTAATGACAATATGTCTTGGAGAATTTCTCCTTTGGTCTAGTCTGTTTGGAGTTCTGTTAGCATCATGTAACTTGATGGGCTTTTCTTTTGAAAGAGTGGGAAAGTTTTCTTCAATAATTTTGTTGAATATGTTCTCCATGCCTTTGCTCTGAATTTCTCCCCTTTCTGGTATTCCTATGATCCAAATGTTGGGATGTTTAATGGTATCCCACAGTTCCCTCATGCTCTGTTCACAAAAAATTTTGAACTTATTGAAAGATTTGGACTCACAAACTGTTTCTGCTGCTTGAGTGGATTGGGGTACTGGTGGGCTTCCTGAGAGTATGACTACTGGAGGTCTATTAGTGTCTGCTGTTGCCTAGAAGACTTAATGAACCCTTAATGTCTTGTCTTTCCTTCCCCAGGAGGTGCAGTGTGGTTAAGCAGATGACATCTTGACCCAAAGCCTGAATCTTATTCTTCATTATAACTTCCATAATAGTGGCTATGTAATTATGAGAAAGTGAAATTCAGTTGTATGTACACACCTCTCTCTCTCTTTCTCTCTCTCTCTCTCTCTACCTCTCTAACCAGTCTACTCTGCCCAATGCTGCAAGAGTCCCCTACTGCCTCATTAGATCCAGTGATGGCTCATGCTGGTTCTCAGTCATTCCTGTTGGCTACATGCCCAACTTGTGCTGTATTGCTGTGCCTAGACTAAGCCTGTTGCATCTCCTGGGATGTGTTGATAACTTTCACCAGTTTATTATCCTAATCCATCTAACATCCCGTGTGAGTCTTACTATAGCTCTTTTGGATGCTAGCTGAGCTTTTCATGCCCTTTCCTACAACACTTGGCCTTGTTTGAGGACTTAATTCAGACTTGGGATCTATGTGATAAGTCAGCTTGGCTGTTGCCCAGACATTTGACCCATCTCCTGTGGGGTTTTCTCATCTATAAAATGAGTCAGTCAGCTCCATTCCCATTAGTCTCAAAAGGATATGGAGGCTTAACAAGATGGTGCTTCTAGATATTTGGAACACAGGGTGGCATTCTCACATTACTATTTTCACAAGCTGTTAACCTGAAGGGAGAGAAAAAAAAAAAAGTAGAAATTTAATGCCAGAGAGGTTTTTGGCACTTTGTCAATTCAACATTAGCTTTGAGGGCTTTTGGAATTTTGCCTGAAATTTACAGCACCAAGTGGCTAAAAGCTGTGTTTTCCTGGGCTCATGATATTCCCATCCCTAGGGATGGCACTCAGCATTTGTGAGGGGTGCACTGTGCCAGGCCATTCTCCAATACCAACAGCATACAGGGAAACAGCACACTGTAAATTGCTGGCCACACCCACAGTTCACACTTGGCCTAGCACCTCTGCCTTGTGCCATAGGAAAGGGAGGGCCAGGAGAGCAGCCATCCACACATTCAGGCTACAGTTTCCTCTTCCCTGCAGGCCATTTGTGGCTTGGTAGCTTCTCTCAGAATAGCTAGATGGTGACAGCAACATTTTTATGCCTTACAAATATCACTTTTGGAAACTGAACCAAAGCATGAAATGAATAAAATACAAGGAAGAGCCCACCTGGGAACTTCACTTTAATGATTTTGGAAGAAAAAGAAAGGCAAGGAACTTATTGGAATCCAGGGAGTTGATCCCAAATAGCTTCTTGCATTTGGACAATATTCATTTTCAAATCTTGGGTTCCTATATTTGTGACTGAAGAATACCTCTATTTAAGAAATAATAGTGTGTCATTCATATATATCTGAGTAAAAGATGTTAGGAAAAAATGATATGTGTCAAAAGCCACAAAGAACTGTTTGGAACTTACTTTTATGTGAATACATTTTGGATCTTCATAAAGATCACAGCTGTGCCAGCTGAAGGAATACAGATATTTATATCTGCACATAGGTATAACAAGGCACAATGACCACCAACTTGTCTAAAACTGTCAGGACATAACTTCTTCCTAACTGAAATCTATCAATAATAGTAAAATCACACCCCACCTTTTTTTCAGCCAACACACTTTGGATGTCATTTCTATGCTATGGATTTTCCTGTCACATTTTAGTAGGATGCTTACGTACTTCTAATTATAAGATATATCTGTGTTCATTTTAGAAAACATGGAAAATCTTTGAAGAACACTGTCTCACACTTAATCAAGTAGTATCCACTATTGTTAGTATTTTAGTGAATTTCCCTGAAATTATACTCGTAAGGTAGAAAAAACATATTATCCTGTCCTTTAGGAAGTATTTCTAATGTGTTGAACTTTGCCTTTCCAATGGTTAAATAGTATATAATGCATATGAGTAGATGTGGTGGTTTAATTCAGGTGTCCCCCATAGACCTAGGTGCTCTGAATGCTAGGTTCCCTGCTGATGGAGATATGGAAATTAATGCCTCTTGGAGACAGTGTATTGTTGGGGTTGGGTTTATGAGTATTATAACCAGTTTCCCCTTGCCAGTGTTTGGCACATTTTCTTGTCATTGTTGTCCATCTGATGTTGGCTAGGAGGTGATATCCACCCTCTGCTCATGCCATTGTCTTCCCCGCCATCGTGGAGCTTCCCCTCAAGTTTGTAAGCCAAAATAGACCATTTTCCCCACAAGCTGCTCTTGGTCAGATATTTTCTGGCAGCAATGTAAATCTGACTGCAACAGTAGTGAAACATCATGTGAGACCCCTATAAACAATTTTTATTATGTATCAGTTTGTGAAGTAAATTTATTTTTCAAAAAGGAGTAGAAGTAAAGCCCAAGTTTAAATTAATTTTCTTTTTTTTTTTTTTTTTTTTTTTTTTTTGGTTTTTCGAGGTAGGGTCTCACTCTAGCCCAGGCTTACCTGGAATTCACTATGGAGTCTCAGGGTGGCCTCGAACTCACGGCGATCCTCCTACCTCTGCCTCCCGAGTGCTGGGATTAAAGGCGTGCGCCACCACGCCCGGCTTTTAAATTAATTTTCAAAAGAAATAAAAATAAAGTCCAATGTTTTAATTTTCTCAATCTTGCATTCTAATCTGAATTTTTGCATGATGTTAACTACATTTTTTTTCATTAAGCCATACCCCTGTGGCTCTCAATGTCAGTATCATTGGTGTACTTATATATTTTACATTCATGTTATCTTATAAGAGATAATCATAAGCAGATAAAAATTTTTGTGAAATTTTGTCAGATACTGGTGAATATTTTCACACTTCTGGAAGCATGCTACCATTAGTGTGACAGGTTGAAAATAGCATGTTTGAAATCTTAGTTTCTTTTATATTCATTTAGGTTTATCTCATAAGCTTTGTGTCTATTTTAATTTGTTCTGTGAGTTTTCTGAACACAACTTTATCTGCTAGTTTATTTTTCTAATTATCCACATAAGCTTCTTTTTGGTGATTAGTTTTTGAGACAGAATCTCATTGTGTAGCGCAGACTAGTCTGAAACTTGTGATCCTCCTGCCTCACTTCCCAAGTGCTGGGATTATAAGTATGCATCAACATGCCCAACTTAAATATTATATATACATAAAGTTTTTGTATTTTTATATTTGTGGGAAATATTTCCTAGACTGAATTTTATTTATGTTTATGCTATTTCAATCTATAGAATTTCATTTTAAGTGATAAATTATACTTACACATTGTTATGGACTATATTATTATTTGAATTCTACTATTGTTATTCAAGAATTCATGGGCTTTTAATTCATAATTTTATAAAATCTTTTTAGTATATCTATTTTGTGAGTTATTTTAACAGCTTCACCTTTAACATTTACCTTAAATTTATTTGAAATTCCAATTCATGACATAAAAAAATACAGTAATTTTATTATTTCAGTAAGCCCTTTACCAGGTACCTTGTTTATTGAGAAGTCATTGTCTAGTGATTTGTCATTATTACAGCAAAAATTCATCTATTAATATGACTTTCTGAATTACTTCTGATTTCCCCTGTCAGTTCTGGTCCCTGAATATTACTGTTGTAAATTTTACATTTTTATGATGGATTTTAATATCTAGTAGGGAATTCTCCACTTTGGTTCTTTCTGTGATCTTGATCAGTAATACTTATGTCAGTTAAATCTTGAAGTTCTATGGTTAAGATCCAAAAAAAAAAAAAAAATCTTTTGGAGCCTTTACTTGGAGTTGTATCACATCTATAAACTGATATGGTAAAAATTGATATCTTTACAATATTTATTTTTCTGATCTATGAATGTGATAGATTGATATAGGCACATTCATGGATATGAACATGTATATATATATATATATATATATATATATATATATATATATATATATATGGCAGGAGAGATTTTAAGATATATACATACATACATACATACATACACACACACACACACACACACATATATATATATATATACACATTTACACTTCTTGTAAAGATTATTTTTATACAAGTGAATTATTTCCTTCTTTTTTTCTGTTTCTGTATGTGTGTGGTATGCATGTATGTCTATATACATGTTTATATGTGTGTGGGTGTATATATGTATATGTCTTCATGTGTGTGTGTCTCTGTGTGTGTGTGCATGTGTGTGTCTGTGTGCTGGGTATCTTTCTCTATCATTCCCCTACCTGTGTTGTTTTTTTTTAAGATAATGTCTCTAGTTAGCAAATACAGAGGATCCCCTGTTTCTGTCTCCCCAGCACTACTGGGATTACAGAAGCATACAACCATGGCCAGTTTTTTTTTTTTTTTTTTTGGTTTTTGGTTTTTCGAGGTAGGATCTCACTCTTGCCCAGGCTGACCTGGAATTCACTATGTAGTCTCAGGGTGGCCTCGAACTCATGGCGATCCTCCTACCTCTGCCTCCTGAGTGCTGGGATTAAAGGCATGTGCCACCATGCCTGGCACAACCAGCATTTTTATGTGGGTATTAGAGATGTGAACATGGATCCTCATGATTGTTCAGTAGGCACTTTACCCACTGAGATATCTCTCAGTCAATCTTCTTCCTTAGTTTTAATCTTTTTACCCCTATGACTTGGCATGTTGATTTGTATCTTTTTATCTTATTTAAATCTTCATTAATGCTGAATAGATTTTTAGTTGAATTTCTTGGCAATTCTAAATATGTAATTCCTTCAACTTCAAATAATAATAAATATACCTCCTCTTTCCCACCAGTGTTTTTGTACTGACTAGAAAATCTAGCCTGAACAAGGTAGACTATCTTACTATGTCTAAGGGGTGTGAGGGGGATCCTCTGGAAACTAAACATTCTTGCACTATGGTATAATCATTGTTGGTGTTTAATGGGTAGTTTCTTTGTAAGTTTTATTTCCATCTTATGATATGTTATTTAAGTCTTTACATCTCTGCTTATAAAATTAAATCCATCTTGTGGTGAATTCTCAGTTTGTGATGTTTCTCAAGTTTTGTGTCAGTACTATGCCAGCTCTATACATGAGATGCTTCCCAGATTTTATTTTCTCTATCTTCACACAGCATGGTGAATATGCAATCCCTGAAAAGTTGTAAATCTCTTCAACAGAAAGATTTATGCACAAAACCATTTTCTAAGTATTTCAAATAACATGACTTTTCTTCAATGGTGTTTTGATATTTAAATTTTATGTATTATTATTATTATAACTTAATTCCGGTGCTTATTTTCCAAGATACATCAGTGAATGTTTCCAAATTTATTAGCACATGATGTTTTTCTAAAATTTCTCTCCTTATGTACTTCTTTACTTTTAATATTTACAAATATTAACTTATTTTTTTCTTTTTCTAAAAATCACTGATTAAAAAAAAAAGGACTGGAGAGATGGCTTAGTAGTTGAGCATTTACCTGTGAAGCCTAAGGACCCATGTTCGACTCTCCAGATCCCATATAAGCCAGATGCCCCAAGGTGAGGCAAGTGCAAGGTCACACATGTCCACTAGGTGGTGAAAGCATCTGGAATTTGATTTCAGTGGTTAAGGCCCAGACGCTCCAATTCTCTCTCTCTCTCTCTAAAAGAAAGGAAAAGAAAAATCAGTGATTGTATTACCAAATCTGTTTATTTTTTATTGAGACTTATTTACTGACTTGTTTTTGTACATGTGTGTGAATACTCCTGTATGCAGGTACCAAGTGTGTGGGTGTGTATGCACATGTGTGAGGAGGCCAGGGGCCAACCTTAGATGCCGTTGTTCAGTTGTTATTCACTTAAAATTTTTTTGTTTATTTATATTTATTTATTTGACAGTGACAGAGAGACAAAGAGGCAGCTAGAGAGAGAATGGGCATGCCAGGGCCTCCAGGCACTGCAAACAAACTCCAGACATGTGCACCCCCTTGTGCATCTGGCTAACGTGGGTCCTGGGGAATTGAGCCTCAAACCAGGGTTCTTAGGCTTCACAGGCAAGTGCTTAACCACTAAGCCATCTCTCCAGCCCAGATATTATTCACTTTTTTTGATAGGAGGTCTCTCATTGGCCTAGAACTCACCAAATAAACTGACTCTGCTACCCACTGAGTTCCAGAAATAAGACTCTGCATCTCCAATGCCAGGATGATAAGTGTGTGCCACCATTCTCCACTTCATTATGTGGGCTCTGGGGGTGAAACTTGGGTTTCCATGCTTGCATGGCAAGTGTCTTACCAACTGAGCTCTCTTCCCAGTCCCCTAGTTAGTATATTGTAACACTTATATTTATAATTTACTTTGAGCAGATTTTGTGGCTCTATTTATTTGCTCTTCAGCTTAATGCACAGTTACTTTATGTTAAAATTAAGGTTTGGGGCTGGCTGAGGAAATGGCTCAATATGTAAAGTGCTTGCCCCACAAACATGAGGGCCTGGGATTGGATCTCTGAAACCATGTAAAAGTAGGCATGGGTAGCACACACCTGTAATTCCAGTACTGGGAAGATAGAAATAGGAGGATCATTTGGGATTGCTGGCTAGCTAACATAGCTGAATCAGATGAACTCCAAATTAAGAAAGAGACCCTACCTTAAAAATAAGGAGGAGGTCTTTTGAAGAAAAAAAACATGATGTTGACCTCTGGCCTCCACATGCACATGTGCACCCACATGCATATGAACCCTCATGCATATACTACAAATGTGTATCTGCAAAACAAATAAAATTAATTTTAAATAAGAATCATATCTCAAATTATCTTCTCATTCTTTATCTTTTACAGATTTCGCAATTACATCTTTTTTCTTCGTCTCTAGTATTTTTTTTTTCTTTTCATGCTGAGGGTTGAATTCAGGTTTTCATGCAAGGTAATCATAACTCTACCACTGATTCATATCTTAGCCTCTTGAATATTGCTAGAAATTCTATGAGTGCAAAAATGTAAAATATGGGCTGGAGAGATTGCTCATTGTTTAAGGCACTTGCCTGCAGAGCCTAATGACCTGAGTTCAATTCTCCAGCACCCATGTACAGGCAGATGCACAAAGTGGTGCAGGAATTTGGAGTCCATTTGCAGTGGCTGGGGTCCCTGGAACTCCCATTCCTGTCTGTCTCTCTTTTACCTCTCTCTGCTTTCAGATAAATAAATAAAAATATTTTTTAAATGTTCAGTGTAAAACAATATTTTATTTGGTAAAACTGATATTATAAACTATAATTTACAGGTTTTGCTTTGGGAGTATTTTGTTAAAGATGATATTTTGCTATTATATACAAATAAAGTTGATTTTTGGTAATAGTCCATGAACACTTGAAAATAAGTTGTGATCTTTATTTTAGAGTACAGAGTTAGTATATTAGTTAATAAAATATTTCGTATTATTTATCCTTACCTTATTTTAATGTCTTTCTCACAGATAATATTATACATTTTATTCTCAATATTTAAGCCAGTTTAAGTGACCAGCAGTGTAAGTTGAATTTTTATTTCCAACAGAAACACAAATTCTTTGTAAGACTTCTCATCATAAATATTGTAACAAACTATTATTAAGTTTGTCTTTTTCCTTCTCTTGTTTATGGCTTTATGTTTCTTCAGACTTCCCTACTGTTATCTTTGCTTTCTATGTCACTATATCAATAAATTTTATATTTATTCTTATTTTTATTCTATTGGTCATTACATATACATGTATGATTTTTAAAATAAAAACTGAAATTGTCCCCATTTTTCATCCCACTTTATTTTGAATAAAGACTCACTCCAAGAATATTATTGAAGATCTGCTCCTTGCAGGACATGGACCTAAACTGCGACTACAATGGAAGCTGGATGGATGCAGCTCTTATCATCTTTCCTATTTCCCCTCTCTCATATATTTCTCAGTGTTTATTGATATAATCTGAGTTAAGGAACTCAGATTGTTGTTGTTACATCTTAAAAAATATTTTAGGACTAGAGAGATGGCTTAGTGGTTAAGGTGTATGAACCTGTGACCCAGGTTCAATTCTTGAGGTCCAACATAAGCCAGATGCACATGGTAGGCATGTGTCTGGAGTTTGTTTGCAGTGGATAGAGGCCCTGGTGCACCCATTCTCACTCTCTCTCTGTCTCAAATAAATAAATATATAGGTAACAAATCTTTAAAAACATTTTAAAGTTGTCCTTTTCAAGAACTATGTTTTGATATTTGCAATCAATTTTATGTCATTTTAATGACATTTAGACTTAATATATATTATTAATTTTATTTTTGCTAGTGCTTATACTATACTTCTCCCCTTTAAAATTTTTGTTTTAATTTCTGAAGGACATGAAAATATGTTTATTTACTTCAACAATAGAGTATACATTTTGTAGGCTTTGTGAATGAATTCCGGCAAGGCTGGATATAGGATTATCAAGATGCAATGTTTAGTTGACATTATTTCACTATCTTTTGGTATTTTGTGTTGTAAAAGGGACTGTAAAGGGAAATAGGCAAATTACTTTTGCATCATTTTGATCAAAAGGGCTGTGCTTCATTTTATTTTAAACTATTACCTAGCATGTAGTTATAAAAGCTCTTACAACAGCTGAAACTTACAGAGAATTGTTTTGTGCTAAGTGTCTGGGCTTCTGGTCTATGCTCATCTGCACCTCACAATAATCCTATGAATTGGGAAATATAATTATTCCCATTTTGTGGATGAATAATGTGAGTCAGAGAAAGGTTAAGTAACTAGTTACATGGAAAGTAAGAGATGGTGCTAAAAGATAGCCTGGTTCAGTGTCTTAGTTATTAATTTCCTTGCTGTTATGCCTATCCAATTAATATACAGTCTTCCAATTTAAAATGAGAAACTAAATGAAAACATTAAATGGCTTTCTTTTAAGTTGGAAGCAGATCATGTATGAAATCAATTTCTGAGGACCTGTCAGAATACCTTATGCTTGGTGAAAGCAGAGTGTCAAGAGAAGGTGAATGAAGAGAAGAAAAAGGAAGCAAGGCAGCAAGGTGCCAAAGGTGATATGTGGTGTCTGATTTAATCTCAGTGTCACTTTGAGATACCTTACTGTTAAAAATCATGTCATAGGGATTAAAGTTCAATGGCATTCCCTCCATTCTGTAATTTGAAGTACACTCTATGTGCAGGATATAGGGGGAAAAATATCGAAGATATACTCATACACTTAGCTGTACTTATACACATGAATAAAGTCACCTTTAGAGAGATTATATCTTAGAAACTAAAAAATACCATTGCAGATTAAAATGATGTCTAGGCTAATGTCCCTCCTTGCAACTACATCTTTCTTCCATTAAAGTAACTATAATGGGGCTGGAGAGATGGCTTAGTGGTGAAGGTGCTTGCCTGTGAAGCCTAAGGACCCAGGCTCTATTCCTCATTACCCATGTAAACAAGATACACATGGTGGTGCATGCATCTGGAGTTCATCTGCAGTGCTAGATGCCCTGGCACACTCATATTCATTCATTCATTCATTCATTCATTCATTCATTTACTCATTCATTCTCTCTCTCTCTATGTCCCTCTGTCTCAAATAAATCAATAAAATGTCCAACATTGAAATTATCTGTGGAGTCATACTAACGGATAGTGTGTCAACAATGAACTCCATGACAAGCTCTTGTCAGATCTTACAGGAATGTCCAACAACCGAGTCAGTGAAGAGATAAGTCCCAAGGACTGACAAATGCTTTAGCTCACAAAGCAGCCTTCAGATCCAAACTAGAACGCAAGAAGGGAGTAGTCTCTCAGAAGTGAGGGTGGTTCTATTGGGTAAGTACTGCTGTGCTCTATTATTCCTGACCAGAATCCCACTCATCTCTCTGCTGTGACATCAATAAGCCTTTCCAACCCCTGTTTTCCTCATGTCACCAATCAACACACTGAGCTGTTCTGAAGAGAATGCTAGAAGTCATCCCTGATTCCTTTCTTTCTTGAGCGCCATTCCATCTTCCTCTTCCACATCTATTTTACCAACAAATCATTTTGAATCTAGATCAAAAATGTCCCTTAAGAATGTAACCTCTATTCTTCACCATTGTCGGCACCCATGTCTAAGTCATCTCTCATCTATACTCTACCATTGCCTCTATTCTAAGTTGTTTGAGTATAGACACGACCTCCACAATGCAACTGGAGTAGTATTTAATTCTACTTTAAATCCTAACTTCTTAACATCTGTTACAGTCTGGTTCACATTGCTGGTAGAAATCATCCAACCAAGAGCAGCTTCTGGGAAAAATAGGTTTATTTTGGCTTACAGGCTCAAGGAGAAGCTCCACAATGGCAGGGAAAAATGATGGCATGAGTAGAGGGTGGACATCACCCCCTGGCCAACATAAGGTGGACCATAGCAACAGGAGAGTGTGCCAAATACTGGCATGGGGAAACTGGCTATAACATCCATAAGCCCACTCCCAACAATACACTCCCTCCAGGAGGAGGCATTAATTCCCAAATATCCATCACCTGGGAACCTAGCATTTGGACTACCTAAGTTTATGGGGGACACCTGAATCAAACCACCACACCATCCATACTTCCTGACCCCAAGATCCAGGTGCATGGGCTAGTCATTGTAGCTTCATATTGTTTCAATAACACCAGCCTTCTACCTGAGCACTCAGAGCTCTTTTGGTTTGTTTGTTTGTTGGGTTGGTTTTGTTCTAGCTATTTCTCATATCTAGAAAGTTCCTTATTTCCTGATTATCTCGCCCTTATTGATTGAATACTAGCCTAAAAGGTAACTACTTAAAAAAAAGTGTGTATGATGTTCTTGTGTGTGTGCAAGTGTGGGTGCTTGCAGGCCATGGATCAGGTATGCAGGTGCAGGTCAGAAAACAGCCTTTGGTGTGGTCTTTACCTTCTATCTTTCTAAGTTATGGTCTCTTATTTCCTCTTACCATACCCTGAGTATAATAGACTAGCTGGCCTGTGAGCTTCAGAGTTTTTTTTTTTTTCCTGACTCCACATCCCATCTTGCCATAGGAACACTGGGGTTATAGACATGAGCTACCATGTTTAGCTTTTATGTGGATTCTGGGCAGTCTGCATTCAGATGCTCATGTTTGTGCAACAAGCTCTTTATTCATCGAGCCATCTCTCCAGTCCAAAAGCAATGACTTGTAAAAATCTTTTCCAATTATCATTATTCTCTCAACAATGTTCGTTATTATTCAGATGGGTTATCACAATTTGATACCAGTTAATTAAGGTTTTCTATTTAATTTTTCTTTATCTCCCCTACTAAAACCCTAAGAAGTCAGGATCCATACATAATTTTACTTCTGAGTATATTTGAGTCTACCTGATAGTCCTTAAACATTTCTTAAATTAATGAATCTACCAGATGCTGCAACCTTCTGAAAACAATAGTCAAAGATACAAATGAGGGTAGCACATTTTCCGTTTATAAACATTTCTTACAAGTAAAGGGTAAGAGAAAGGGATGGGATTGGTAGAATTCACTTAGGACTGTGTGCTTTATAAATCCTACATGGAGTAGGGTAGCAGAGGACCAGACAGTTGAGGTAAGGAGGTATGGATGGTGTGGTGGTTTGATTCAGGTGTCCCCCATAAACTTAGGTAGTCCGAATGTTATTACATTGAAACCATTTTATAGTATTTTAATTTTTAGCCATTTACTTGATACAATTTAATTTCTTACTACTGCAAAGAATCAATATTTTCAGACCTGATAAAAGAAATTCAGTATGAAGTCAAATAAATTAAATGGAGTCTTGTATCACTAAATCTATAATGAAAATAGCAATATAAATTATTTTTTCTTTGTAAAAACTTGTTCTTCCTAGTTCTAGTTGATGAAGAGGCCTACAATTATGATAAACCAACACAAATGAGCATACCTCAATTATGGTCACCAAATACCAATCCAATCTGAAAACAACCAAAGTTCTTTAGGGGAATAATCGATCCTAGTTCTGGGGAAGAAAGGTTACTATGCACACAAAGAAGGTTCAAAAGTCCAATAGAACTGTATCAGCAGACACAGAGGCTCCACTGGCTGTAGATGGAAAAATGTGGTCATGAAAACAATGCATGCAATTATTAGAAACAGAATTTTAAAAGCACAAACTTACAAAGACATTGTAAAACTACAAAAAGGAGACAGCTAGATACCACTGCAATAGTTAGAGCAACATTACTTACTTGAAATCTGGGATCTAATGTGAAAGAATTAAACATGTAGCATACTTTTGGGCAGTCAAATAAACATAGTTTATAAGGGGAATTTCTTGATAAAATTCTAAACAATGTGATTAGAAAAAATGACATAATTAGAAAAATTAAATGTTTTCAATCTTACTGAAACAATAGATCATGATAGGCTATGAATGTCTGAAGCCTCAAAATATGATAGGTGGTGAGAATTAATGCCAAGGAAACATTGGGCTGTCATCTCCTGAACCCACTGTGGATTAGCTACAACATCATTGAGATTATGTACTCTTGGTTCAATTCAACCCAGAGCTTAGTACCAAATCTGTCTTGGGAGCTACTTTCCACTTATTGGAAATATGTGAGGTAAAGAGTCAGGTTAAATAAATACAGCAACAGAAAAAAAATGGTAATTGTGTGATATTTAGCAAGACAACCGATGCAGCCTCTTCAGTGAGACAACAGAATGAAAAATATTAATAAAAAATGAAGAGTCATCTGACCCATATTAAATGAAATTGAAAGTATATAACAACCAAACATATATAGTAGGTGTGCTTTTTGAGGCTGCTGGCTGAAATAAACCAGTTACCACAATCAGGAAAATCTTAATATGAACAGGGATTACATGACAACAAAATATAAGTTTTCTCATAACCCACAACCCCATGGGGAATATCAGTAATCCAACTGAGTAGGGCACTCAATGGAATGTGGGCAGGGAGGAAGGAAATGATGGTACCAACATGTGATGTGCCCATACAAAATATATTCTTAATAAAAAAGAAAAAAATATGTGAGTTTTCTTAGTTGTAATGGTGACAGTATGGTTAGGCCATAATTATTGAAAAATGTTTCCAAATAATTTTAGAGTTCTATATTAAAATTGGAAGGATGCCATGATCTGCACTCTGGTATTCATAGTAATTGGGAGAAGGGTGTAAAGAGAAAGAGAGAAGCATGGTGTGGTAGTTTGAATATTCAGTATTTTGAATATTCAGTATTTTATTAAAGCTTCTAATTTAGATCTGCAGCCACTTGCCTGGAGCAGGTGTCACTGGGCGGAACTTACCGTCCAGTCCAGCCCTCAGGTGTGAGCGTGGATTTTAAATTCCAATCTAAAGATATGCAAAGTGCCCAGAGTTCCTGAAATGTGTATGGGATTTGGCTTGTGGCTTCTCTTGCACTCTCTGCTTGGACCTGTGAAAGCAGGGCTAGCTGCTTCTGTCATTATGGAACTTCCCCTGGATATGTTTCAATAAATCCCTTCCTTCATAACTGTACCTGGTCTGTAAGTTCATCTCAGCAACTTGAAGCTGTCTGTTACAGAAATTGGTACCAGAAGTGGGTTGAGATAAATCTGACCATGTGGATTATGGATTTGAAACTTTTGTTTTGGAGGAACAGACATGGACTTGGTGCTTGAAATGAAGATGATTTCTGGAGTCATAAGCAAGTCTTGTGGATTATTTTTATGAGAGTTTGAGAATGCTAAGTGCAGCAAAATTGTATTTGGAAGCTCATGTTATGAACTTGGAGGCTTGGATTATGAACTTTCTAATGGAAATGAAAGCCTGCAGAGGACTTTGTTGGAACTGGGCTACT
Source organism: Dipus sagitta (assembly GCA_036346955.1). Lineage (NCBI taxonomy): Eukaryota > Metazoa > Chordata > Mammalia > Rodentia > Dipodidae > Dipus > Dipus sagitta. Next base: position 67,814,227 of record CM070781.1, read on the forward strand.
GGCATAAAGGCTGGCTGCATTCTGCTGCCCATGCCCAAGGGAGTTTGATCAAGGCTTAATGTGCTTGGCTAAATATACTGGACTAAGAGATTTAAGATTTTAAGTTGGAAAGCCTCAAGCAAGTTAAAATTACAGGCAATGAGACTGGTTTTAGGTTACTGAATCTTCTATTGTGAAACACATTAGCAATCTCAAGGAAGATGGCCCAACTGCTTTACATTAAAACAATGGGGAGGATGCCTGAGGAAAGACTGATATAAATGCAAACTCTTGGATAGAGTTGGTTGGAGAAGGAACCTAATTTTCAAGGTCATAATTTATTTTGTCCCTGAATTAACAGTATGGCTGTGTCCTGCACTCCTGGTATTAGTTTTGGAAGCATGAAACATTCATGGACTGGTGAAGAACTGTACACAGTTCCAGGAGTCGCTGCTGAGATGTGGCATGAGGCAGGGCGTAATGACCCTGATAGTCTAGCAAAGCCATTGGAAGATGGACTGTGGTTTGCATGAAGACCCAAAGATGTTTTGGATATACCAGTACTGTGCAAGGCCTACCATGGAGTGCACTGTTCGCCTGGGTTGGAAGTTTTCCCTGGCTACTCTGCCCAGCTGAAGGGGTGGGATTGGAAAATCCAGAGACTGTCAGTCACTGGTTATCTTGGACTTGCACTACAGAATTTTGATGATTGTTGACTTTGCATTGTTCCTGTCTCTCCCTCTTATGCCTTATACTAGTTAAAAATGTTTACTCTGACTTTATATGTTGAAAGTATTTAACTTGTTTCATTTTATGGGACTCATAGCTAAGAGAGAATCTTAAATCTCAGAGGAGACTTGAGACTTTGGAACTATCTTAAGTTGGTAACAATGGTGGAGGCCTTTGAAATTGGACTGAATACAATTCACAATGTGAGATGGTTGTCAATCTATTGGGGGCCAGGGGAAGAATGTGGTAGTTTGAATAGATGACCCCTAATATATTCAGTGTTTTATTATAGTTTGTAATTTAGATCTGCAGCCACCTGGCTGGCAGAGGTGTCACTGGGCTGGATTTTAGGATCCAGCCCTAAGATATGGTGGTGGATTTTAAATTCCAGTATAAAGATATGCAAAATATCTGGAGTTCCTAAGGTGTGCTGTGGGATTTGACTTGAGGCTTCTCTTGCTCTCTCTGCTTGGACCTGAAGCAGGACCAGCTTCTTCTGCCATTATGGAACTTTCCCTGGATATGTTTCAATAAATCCCTTCCTCCATAACTGTGCCTGGTCTAGAAGTTCATCTTAGCGACCTACAGCATATTCCTTCCTCCATCATTCAACACCCTTAAAATCCATTCCCACATATATTCCCCATGCTTCTGCCTGTACAAGTTAGACAACTCCTGAAGTTCTTTAGGGGTTTATCTCACCTCTTGTGTCACGCTTTCTATTCACCTTTAGGGGCCTGCCTAGCCTTACATCTGGCTATAGGCCTAGAGGTAAAGATGGTTGGGTACTCAGGAGTATCAGCACTCCTGCAGAAGGGTCATTGTTGGTTCCTCAGACAAAGGATTAATTCCCTCAGGCAAGGGTGGAGAGGGCAATACTTCAGGGTGTGGGAATGCAACCACCCCCAAAGGAGGGGAGGTCACATTCTCACGCAAAACAACTTCTTCAGAATCTGAGAGTCCAATGTCCCCAGATTCTTCAGGGTCTTTCCACACATCACCTTCCCAAGTCATAGGATCCCACTCTTTTCCAATCAGTGCCCTCACTTTAACTTCTGATAGCCTATGAAGCTGATATTTGAGCATGCTTTGCAAGTTGGCCAATCTTACAATGAGAGCTTGGGTGTTGGTTTTCTGCAATTTGAGCCCTGTTCTGGATAGAGAGGTGACTCTCCTCAGGGCACCTTTAGAAACCTTCAGATCGTGCATGTGGGCCTTAAGCTTAGAAATTTCCTTCTAAGCTTCTGATTTCCCCTTAATAGTTTATCCAGAGATGCTAGACATAACCATCCAGCATCATCATTCATCTTACTTTTCAACACATACTCAAAGTTTTAGATAGAGTCACTAAATTCCTTGCTGTTCATAAGATATGACTCAGGACCACCAAATACATCTTTCTCATGGAGTTCTTTAAATAGTTCACACCATGGATTACTAGTGCCCTTCCTATTATCAGTAAAAGTGCTGTCCTTATTACCAGTAGAGCCTGTAGTGGTACTGAAGTTGGAGATCCAACTCCAGAGAGCACCAAGCCCACTAGGAAAATCCATCGTTACATTTCTGTTTCTCTAGAACCACTTCTGGTACCACAATCTGTATTAGTCAGGGTTCTCTAGAGGAACAGAACCAATAGAATGAATTGTATTAAAAGGGAATTTATTGGATTAGTTTATGCCATTCAACAATAGCAGTTTGCAGGCCTGAAAGTCAAGGAACCTGGTAGCTGCTTGGTCCAGGAATCAGGATGCCTCAGAAGTACCAATCTGGCACTGAAAGACCTGGAGGATTCCTAGAGAGATGATGGTCTTCAGTCCACACTGGTCTTCAGTCTACACTAGAAAGCAGCAAGCAGCACAGGCAGCCAGGTGGGAGGAGGGGATACTTTCCTTCCCAGAGATTCCTTCCATAAAGCTGCCCACTCTGAGGGAAGGGCTCATCCTGGGGGAAGGACTTCCTCCTTTAGTTAATCCTTCCTGGAAGCAACCTCAGAGACCCCCTTATGAGGAATGTCTGTGGATTCCTAAACAGATCAAGTTGACACAAAACTTAGCCATCACTCATGGGAAGGGAGACAATGAAAGAGGAGAGAGCTGTGGAAAAGAGTGAAACAAAAGGACAATTTTCATAGCTGTCAAATCTGGGCAGTGGATTCATGAGAATTTACTGTAATAATCTCTCCAATTTTATATGTTTAAAATTTTCAGAAAATTAAATCATTTTTGTAGCCCGATGAGCTGAACAGTCTTGTCTAGTTAAGTAATTACCTGGAAAAATATTTTATTCCTCATTATCACTAAGGTAAGTGACCCTTGTTTTTCCAGCCCCATGAGCTTCTGGGATAGTCTACTCTTTCCATCTTCCTTCTTGTTGTAGCTATACTAGGGCTGCAGATGCTGTGCTAATGTGTCTGGCTTTGCATGGGTTCTGGTGATCTGAACTCAGGCACTCACATTTGTGTGGCAGGCACTTTATCCACTAAGCCATATTCCAGCCTGAACTGTAATACTTTTTAAAATAAGAGTTAAATATATATATATATCAAGAGAGGGAAGGATTGCATTACTAAGACCTAGGAGACAAGGAGAACCCAAAAAGTAGAACTCGGCATTCACTTATCGCATTCCTTATAGTGTTTGCAAGTGCTCATCGTAATGTCTAGAGCATGTACAAGTTATAGTTAAGTGATTGAGACAAATTTCTAATGCTTCAGATGATTTAATTCTACTATACACATTTTATTTTATTTATTTATTTGAGAGATTGAGAGAGAGAGAGAGAGAGAGAGAGAGAGAGAGAGAGAGAGAGAGAGAGGCATCTAGAGAGAGAGTGAAAAGGAATGGGTGCTCACCAGAGTCACTGTAAATGAACTCCAGATGCATGCACCACCTTGTGCATCTGGCTTTACTGGAGAATAGAACCTGGGTACTTTGGCTTTGCTGGCAAGTGCTTTAACCACTAAGCAATCTCTCCAATCCTACTATACACAATTTTTAGTTTTGCTTTTTTTTTAAAGAAAAACTTTCTAGGTAGTTGGTGTATCATACACTGCACAAAGAATTGTAGGCTTCTGAGCATGGGCATTATATTTAAACTTAGCCTTGTTTCAGGGAATCATGGTGTGCATGAAATGTATATATAATCATAAAATAATGATAGAGGAGAGTGCTGTGGAATAGACACAGATATGAAAGGTAGGAAAAATCTTGACAGCACTTAAATCTGGGAATGAATATATGAGACTTATTGGAGTATTATCTCCAATCAGGCTAGAATAAACTTGAGAATTTGCAATGTCCTCTTTACTACTCTCTCCAATCGCCTGTGCATTCAATGTGGTGTCACATCAGAAGGGAGAACGTCTGTTCTCCCCAAAGCTGAAAGTGTCCTCAAGGACTGTGTGAATTTATCGACACAACCACGTTTGCTCTGCCACTCATCCTAGTGAACATCCATGTTTATGCAGGGGCAGGAGGTGGATGGAGGGGAGAAAGTGGTATGGAAGTTAGTTTTGTTTCTTCTTAGACTTTTATCTGATCTAACCTGTGGTCTGAAATGGTGCTGCAATTCTGATAGGTAATTGTTGACCATGCAAAGTGTCAGACTGCCTGAAATATTGCAAATGAGGCAAAGAGCAGATGATAATGCAAAAGGAATCTCAGACAAATAGGAGGCATATGCTTTTATCTCCACACTTCTTTTATTCTGTTTATTGTCCTGATATCAAATTAGCTATTGGAGCTTGAACAACTGTTATTCTTAGGTTATCTTTCAGGATTTAACTCAATGGTTGGGATAAATCTGAATCAAATTGCAGGGGCAGAAATGATACAGTCTTCAATAAAGAGAGAGAGTTTTTTCTCTATTGAGAAAGTAACATAGGAGACTATTAGGAGCCAAAAGGTCCAGTGATTAGCAATAGACCAGCTTAAAAATGCAAGTCAGAAACTACGGGCTATGGCCCCTCTGGGTCTATTCTGTGCCAAAGCTAGCATTCTGCTGGTGCCATGCCTTTGGAGTGGTATGATCATCCATCTTGAATGGATCACTTGAACTGGTCAGTGCGGGCCAGTTACTTAACCACCTTAAGATTTGGTCTTCACATTTGTATAGTAAGTTTGGATTAGTTGTTTCATAAGACCTTTAGGAAGTGCTGGACTGATGACTTCATATACTAAGGCAGATGACATACTTCCAAAACGCATAGACATAAGTTTCAGCAGAGCAGAAAAAAAATGTGGAGTGTTTTCCTCCTACTAGGGACAGAATGTATGCATAGTTACATCTCTGCTTTGACAAGAAATGACAAATGCTGATATCACCAAGGTGGTTTGGGGTTTTCAATGAGCTCATACAAGCTGAAACTGCTAAGGAGATGCATTAAAAATACCCTCTTTTGTATGGAATGCAGCGTCCAAATTGTAACTTGAGAATATTTATAGCCTACCTTTTGGCTGAGATTTGAGCTGACATTTTTCCTTCAACAAAACTCTCAAGTAGCACAACATGATTTATAATTTTATTTGGCTATTATCTGCATACACTGCAGAAAGTTGAAAAATTATTCTAATCCTGCCAAGTGTACTTAGAGTTATTTTTCAGATTCCCTCATCAAAACATTTTAAAATCTTCATGTAGAGTCAAAATTTGCCTTTTCAAAAAAAATGAGAAAAGTAAATGAAAGAAAACTATGCATTTGTCTTTGCTCATAGAAGCTAGAAGTAGATGTTGGGCTCAAACTACAGCCAAGGATGAGGCCGGCAACAAATATCCACCTGCAGCTTATACTGCCCTACCTCTATAGACCATATATCTCTGGTCTATAAACATTTTCAACATGCCATCTTGGAATTGGTCAGAAACCAGACCATGACCAAAGAAAGAAAGGTGGTCTCCCCACCCCCACCTTCACCCCTACCCTCACCCCCTTGGTTCTTTACCAGATTCTTTCTTTTTCAGCTGACCTGATTTCAGGCTTTGGAGACAGGCATGATATAAATTGTAATGCATAGAGTAGCATCCTAAATGATTCAAGGAAAAGGTCAGCTCCATACAAGTGAAGAGTCCAATGTGAAAGTTTATAACTGTCCCCAAATTGTTTTTCTTGCTCAGTTTACTTCCTGATTTTGTTATTTTGAAACCTGATCTTACCATCTAAAATATTATCAAGATCCTTGTTTGTTTCAGCCTCCTGCAGGGTCCTTTCCCATCCTTGTGACAGATCTAAAGGGTCCTCCTTCCCGACTTCCATTTCCCACCTCTCAGACTCTGAGAAATAGCAATTCATCCCTGTAGTCCCTGCTGGCATTGACTAATAGATGCTTCTTCAGGTTGCCATATCCCTGTGGTTACTGCTCATGCTTAAATTCTTCCTTCTGGACTATAAACTGGAAGGCAGATGGGGCTGGTGTTGACCCTGTTTCATCTCAAGAAAATTATACATAATAGTCATTTCATACATCTTAATGGAATTCACTTGTATTGAGTCATTAATAATGTACCTATTTTTGTCAATTCCATGTTCCACAAGTAAATGAAGGTTAAATGTGATGAGGAAGCATCAAGGTTTTTTTTTTTTTTTTTTTTTTTTTTTGCACTACACTATACAATTTCATTTCACTGGACCAAACCTTGATTTCCAACGGTAAGTGAAGACTTTCTTGAAGGAGGAAGAAAGAAACAAAATAAGCAAAATTGAGGTGTGGGGGGGGGGCAGGATACAGGTACTATACTTGGTAGCATTATTTACCTTTTTTATTTTTTCAAGGTGGGGTCTCACTCTAGCTCAGGTTGACCTGGAATTCGCTATGTAGTCTCAGGCTGGCAGTCCTCATACCTCTGCTCCCAAATGTTGGGATTAAAGATGTGTGCCATCGTGCCTAGCTGGTAGGCCTTTTGATTTAGGAGCAAAATTATTGCACATATCAACACACAGAAAAAAATGAACTGAGAATATTTGTCCTCCTTTTATTCTGAGCTTCACAAGTACCCCAGAATTAGGAGAGAGCATGTTTCATTTAAAAACATTTAATTGACATATATAAATTATTTGTATTCATGCTATGCATTATGATGATTTCATATACACATGTAGTACATTCTGATTATAATCATCAAATTAACAAACATCTTTGTTATTATCCATAGTTACCATTTGCATATGTCTAAGTGGTTATAACAATTAAAAATCTCTTCTATCAAATTTCAAATAAATAATATATTATTACTAACTATAGTCACCATAGTATACATTAATTAGATGCCCATACTATGTTCATCTAATAACTAAATGCTTACTCTTTGATCAACATCCTACTTCTTCCCTACCTTTCAATGTTCTCTGAGCCATGGAAGGCTCTTTGGCAGTCTAATTTAGTAATTGAGTTCTTTGTAGCCTCTGGATTTCTGCTTTCATATATTTTTTTTTTGATCACCATATCTGCCACTATCACACTGGAGCTGGTTGTCAGGCTAGCATTAAGAGCAGTGTTCATGGTGCCACCTCCACTTCAAGTTCTTCTGGCCACTGGCAGATGTGGAAAAGGAGGCAAGTGTCATGGTGGACAGTCAGTTATCTTTTTATCAATGTGTCTTAACTCTGTACTGTTTTCTCTCCCACCTTTAAAATAGAATCTCAGAGTTGTTTTCTCTTGCATTTTTCTGATTATTAAAGATGTTGAACATCTCCTTAAATGTGTAATGGCCATTTGTATTTCATCCTTTGAGAATTCTCTATTCAAATCTCTATCCCAATTGTGGTGGTTTGAGTCAGGTGTCCCCCATAAACTTAGGTGTTCTGAATGCTAGGTTTTGGAGCTGAAGGTGATTTGGGAATTAATACCTCCAGCTGATGGAGATTTGGGAATTAACACCTCCAGGAGGCAGTGTATTGTTGGGGGCGGGCTTATGGGTGTTATAGCCAGTTTCCCCATGCCAGTGTTTGGCACACTCTCCTGTTGCTATGGTCCACCTTATGTTGGCCAGAGGGTGATGTCCACCCTTTGCCCATGCCATCGCTTTCCCTTGCCATCGTGGAGCTTCCCCTAGAGCCTGTGAGCCAAAATAAACCTCTTTTTCTCACAAGCTGCTCTTGGTTGGGTGATTTCTACAGCAATGAGAACCTGACTGCAACAGTAAAATGGCACCGAGGAGTGGGATTGCTGATAGACACCTGACTGTGTGGCCTTGGCCTTTTGGAGCTGATTTTCAAGAGGAATGTGGGATGATTTGAAACCTTGGCCTAAGAGATGTCTTGCAGTGCTGTTGAGTACAGCTTGATGGACTATTCTGGTCTGAGCTGCAAGACCTGAATGCAGTAAGAACTATGGACTGTGAGGTTTGGCTTATGAGGGTGAGAAAGAGCTTTGCTTGGACTGGGCTAGCAGTTTGTGTGAGAAGCTTGCTCTTATGCCCATGTCCTGAGAAGTTGTACAGGGTTGCTTTGCATAGAAATGAACAGGTGTGAGCAGAGGGATATGGCACAGAAAGAAAAATCTTTGGGTGAACTGTTCCTCATTCAGCTGCCACTGAGAGATTACAACCTTTGAGACTGGGCTAGATGACCTGCGCTGGGTCAACAGGAAGAATGTCGATTCTTCTGAAGGGGCCTGAGTGCTCAAGGAGTGTCCTGTTCTTCAAAGTCTGCTTTACTTCCTTCTGGATTAACAAGTTGGCACCCTACCTAGTATTGTGGAGTATAAGGAATGCAAGAAAGAGAGGGTCATTGAGTTTGCAACACGGTCTTGTGGTTTGGAAATGGCCATGGGCAGTTGTGAAGCAGGATTTGCTGGATGCCTGCATGCAGACCCCATGGGGATATGAGGATGAACTGTGGATTGCAGTGGAGACCCAGTAGAGAGGCAGGGACCACAAGATGGCTTCTAAGGAAAGCTGCTGGCCCCAATGAAGTTTTCCAGGACTGTGAGTAGCCTAGCTGGAGGGGCAGAATTGGAATGCCAGACACATTTTGCTGGTTAGAATTACCAGACTTGGAGATTTGTCACTGGCTAGAGTTGTTGGACTTGAAGTTACAGAGTTTGTCCTGGTTGTTTTAAATCTTGTATTGGTTGAATACTTCTTTGCTATCCATCTTTTGCAGTGTGAATGTTTATTCTGTGCCATTATGGATTTTTTGAGGATATTTTTTGGTATTATGGCTCAGCTAAAAGATCTTGGACTATGGGGATGTATGAACATCATTGGAATTGATAAGAACTATGGGGACTTTTACAGTTAGATGAATGCATTGCATTTTATATTATGTATGGTTATCAGTTTATGGGGGCCAGGGGCAGAATGTGGTAGTTTGAGTCAGGTGTCCCCCACAAACTTAGGTGTTCTGAATGCTAGGTTCCCAGCTGATGGAGATTTGGAAATTAACACCTCCAGGATGCAGTGTATTGTTGGGGGCGGGCTTATGGGTGTTATAGCCAGTGTTTGGCACACTCTCCTGTTGCTATGGTCCACCTTATGTTGGCCAGGGGCTTATGTCCACCCTTTGCTCATGCCATCGTTTTCCCCTGCCATTGTGGAGCTTCCCCTAGAGCCTGTGAGTCAAATTAAACCTCTTTTTCCCACAAGCTGCTCTTGGTTGGGTGATTTCTACAGCAATGAGAACCTGATTGCAACACCATTTAATTTTTTTTAACTTTTATTTGAGAGAGAGACAGAGAGGGACAGAGAGAGAATGAGTGCACCAGGGCCTATAGACACTGAAAATGAACTCCAGATGGATGCAACACCTTGTGAATCTTGCTTATGTGGGTACAGAGGAATTGAACTGGGGTCCTTTGGATTTACAGGCAAGTGCCTTAACCACTAAGCAATCTCTGCAGCCCTGTCTCATTTCTTGATTGAGTTGTTTGACTTTTTTATTATTTAGTTTTTGAGTTCTTTGTAAATTCTAGATATTAGACCTTTGTCAGAGGTACAGCTGTTGAAGACTTTCTCCAATACTGTGAGTTGTCTATTGACTATTGATGGTTTGCTCTGTACAGTAGTATTTAGTTTCAAGAGGTCCTAGTGGTTGAATGTTGATCTGATTTCCTATGCTACTAGGGTCTTATTTAGGAAGTTTTTCCCTGTACCTATATTGTGGAGTGCACTCCCTGACTTTTCTTTTAGTTGTTTTATAGTTTCAGGTGTTATATTGAGGTCCTTAATCCATTTAGAGTAGACTTTTGTGCAGGGAGAAAGAAGTGTGTCTAATTTCATTCTTCTACATGTTACTCAACTTACCCAGTACCACTTGTTGAGGATGTGGTCTTTTTTCCAGTGTGTAGTTTTGGCCCCTTTGTCACAGATGAGGTAGCTGTAATTGCTTAAATTTTGAGATAAGATTTCTGTTCCGTTGAACTGTGTGTCTGTTATTGTGCCAGTACTAAGCTATTTTACATACTATGGCTTTGTAGTATACTTGAAATCAGGTATGGTGATACCTCCAGATGTATTTCTCTTGTTGAGAGTATTTTTTGGTTATATAAGGCCTTCTATTTTTGCATGTGAATTTTGAGACCATTTTTCTTTTTTTTTAATTTTGTCTCATTTTTTTTCTTTTTTTCTTTATTACTTTGTTTTGTATTCAGCAAATGCAGTCAGTTTGGTACCATTATTAGGCTCATCCGTGACCTGCCCCCTACCCTTGGCCCCTCCATGTTGAGGTATATGGGTCATGCATTGTGGAGTTAGCCCACAGTTATGGGTAAGATAAATGTCTCTGCATATCATGACCCAACATTTGGCTCTGACATTCTTTCCGCTCCCTCTTCCGCAAAATTTCCCTAAGCCATGTTGGGTTCATTTTTGGTCTGCTTCAGTGATGAGGTGTTGGAGGCCTCTGAGGCTCTGGCTCTCTGATTTGGTAGGAGTTGATTTTTCTCTGTGCTGATCTCCTTCCCCCTTGTGCTGGTATCCGGTTCATCAGAAAAACAGCAACCTTGCTTGTTTTTCCAATTTTTCTTAGTTTCAGCCGGGGCCCTTTTGAGATATGATGGGGTGGCTCTCTCCTTAGGTTCTACATCTATCTGAAAAAGAGAAGTAGATTCTCCAATGGAGAGTAAGTTAGCACCAGGACAAAAGAGATAACCCTTACTTTTTTTTATAGAGAATTTAATAGGTGTAGGCCCTCTTGTAGCCCATGATTGATGGTAGCTTGATATTGGAGAGTGGACTTATGTTTGGATATGGTTCTGACTTGTTTCCCAGCTCCAGCTATGGGTCCTGTACCACTGAGGAGATCAGTTAGCCAAATTGAGAGCAGTTGGTTCCCCACCATGGCTGTGTGCCACTATTGCACTTGTGCATCACAACAGGATATTTGTTGCTAAGTAGGTTAGACCATGAGTTGCTTGGACAGATATTGGTCATTTTCCCCCAGTCGCCCATGTAGCACCTTCTGGCACTAGACTCACTAACTGTCTGGGGACTGTATTTTGTCTCAATTTTTATTAACATCTTCCATGATTATAAAAAATATCCCATGTTAATACCTCCCTCCCTGCACTTTCCTCTTTGAAATTCCATTCTCCATCATATTCCCTCGCCATCTTAATCAGTCTCTCTTTCATTTTGATTTCATGATCTTTTCCTCCTCTTGTGATGGTCTTGTGTAGGTAGTGTCAGGCCCTAATGAGGTCATGTATATCCAGGCCATTTTATGTCTGGAGGGAGCATGTTGTAAGGAGTCCTACCCTTCCTTTGGCTCTTACGGTTCCACCACCTCTTCCACATTAGACCCTGAGCCTTGGAAGGTGTGATCGAGATGTTACTCAGTACTCCAGTCACTTCTCTCCAGCACTATGATACCTTCTGAGTTGTCCCAAGGTCACTGCCATCTGAAAAGAGGAGATTCTCTACCCAAAGTGAGAGTAGCATTAATATAAGGGTATGAATATTAAGAGAAGTGCTTACTTGGCAGTTTGATAAGCATAGCATATACATTTATCCAGACATCAGCAGATGTTACACCCCTAGGGCTCATGACTATCCCTGTTTTAAGTTTTCAGAACCAGGGATATATTCCCTTCAATGGAGCAGACCTCCAGTCCAATTGGAAGGCAGTTGTTTTCCACCATGACAGACGTGCCACTATTGCACCCGTTGGCTCATTTGGCCTGGATGGCCAATTATACAGCTTGCAGTGTGCACTGTTGAGTATCTTCACTGGTGGTATCTCTCTCTCCCATTGAATTGCATGCAGAATGGCTTATTCCAGCTTTCTATCAGCTGGTATACATGAGGGAGGTTATCAGCTCAGTTCCAGCAGGATTTCTCAGTGGCCTTGCAGCCCAGTATGTGGAGTCTTCAGCAATAGCGTCGTAACATTTATTCCTTGTGGGAAACCAAGGGCCTCGGCAATGGCCTATAATGTTTTGGGGGCATCAGGGACGTCGCTGGCCAACAACTCACTGGAAGGTATCTCATTCCTGGCACTGAAAATTTTCTACCAATGATCTATGGCTCCTGAGAGTTCCATTGTTCAAACATGGAGGATTCCATATGATTTATTTATATCCTCTTAGATTTTGATTAGCCCTTCCTCCACATTTCCTTTACACAATCTCTTCCCCTGACCTCCCTTTGGGCCTTTTCACCCCGTTAGTCTATTCTTCTACTTACATGTATAAAATACCAACCTATTAAGTACCCTCCTTCCTTCCTTTCTCTTCCTTTTATATGTATTTTTTAGCTTACTGGCCTCTGCTAATGATTTTTTTCCTTCTCACGCAGAAGCCCAATCATCTGTAGCTAGGATCCACATATGAGAGAGAACATGCAATGCTTGGCTTTCTGGGCCTGGGTTACCTCACTTAGTATAATCCTTTTCAGATCCATCCATTTTCCTGCAAATTTCATAACTCCATTTTTCTTTACACCGGAGTAGAACTCCATTGTATAAATGTGCCATATCTTCATTATCCACTCATCAGTTGGGGGACATCTAGACTGGTTCCATTTCCCAGCTGTTATGAAGTAAGTGGCAATAAACATGGTTGAGCACTTACTTCTAAGGAAATGAGATGAGTCCTTAGGATATATGCCTAAGAGTGCTATAGCTGGGTCATATGATAGATCAATTTTGAGCTGTTTTAGGAACCTCCACACTGATTTCCACAATAGCTGGACCAGATTGCATTCCCACCAACAGTGTAGAAGGGTTACTCTTTTCCCACATCCCTGCCAGCATTTATGATCATTTGTTTTCATGATGGTAGCCAACCTGACAGGAGTGAGAGGAATCTCAACGTAGTTTTAATCTGCATTTCCCTGATGACTAGGGATGTAGAACATTTTTTTAGATGCTTATATGCCATCTGTATTTCTTCTTTTGAGAACTCTCTATTTAGATCCATGGCCCATTTTTTAATTGGCTTGGTTGATTTCTTATTGTTTAACTTTTTGAGTTCTTTGTATATCTTAGATATCAACCCTCTATCAGATATATAGCTGGCAAAGATTTTTTTCCCATTCTGTAGGTTGCCTCTTTACTTTATTCACAGTGTCCTTTGCAGAACAAAATCTTTGTAATTTCATGAGGTCCCAGTGGTTAACCTGTGGTTTTATTGCCTGAGCAATTGGGGTTATATTCAGACAGTCTTTGCCAAGACCAATATGTTGAAGGGTTTCCCCTACTTTTTCTTCTAGGAGTTTCAGAGTTTCTGGTCTGATGTTAAGGTCTTTAATCCATTTGGACTTCATTCTTGTGCATGGAGAGAGAGAAGAATCTATTTTCATCCTTCTACAGATATATATCCAGTTTTCCCAGCACAATTTGCTGAAGAGGCTTTCTTTTCTCCAATGAGTATTTTTGGCATTTTAATCAAATATTAGGTGGCTATCGCTACCTGGACTTACATCTGGGTCCTCTATTCTGTTCCACTGATCTACATGTCTGCTTTTGTGCCAGTACCATGCTGTTTTTGTTACTATGGCTCTGTAGTATAGGTTAAAATCAGGTACAGTGATACCACCAGCCTTATTTTTGTTGGTCAGTATTATTTTAGATATTCGAGGTTTTTTTGGTGATTCCAAATGAATTCTTGGATTAATTTTTCTATTTCCATGAAGAATGCCATTGGAGTTTTGATGGGGATTGCATTAAATGTATAGATTGCTTTTGGTAAGATTGCCATTTTCAAAATATCGATTCTTCCAATCCAGGAACAAAGGATGTTTTTCCATTTCCTAGTGTCCTTTGCAATTTCTCACCTGAGTGTTTTATAGTTTTCATTGTAGAGATCCTTTACTTCCTTGGTTAGGTTTATTCCAAGGTACTTCATTTTCTTTGATGCAATTGTGAATGGGAGTGATTCTCTGATTTCATCCTCTGTGTGTATGTTGTTAGCACATAGGAAGGCTACTGATTTCTGTGCATTTATTTTGTATCCTGCTACATGGCTGTAGGTGTTTATCAGCTTTAACAGTTTGCTGGTAAAGTCTTTAGGGTCCTTTATATGCAGAATCATGCCATCTGCAAATAATGATAACTTGATCTCTTCCTTTTCAATTTGTATCTCTTTTATGTGTGTCTCTTGCCTTATTGCTATGGCTAAGACTTTCAGTACTACATTAAATAAAAGTGGGCACAATGCACACCCTTGTCTTGTTCCTGATTTTAGTGGAAAAGCTTCCAGTTTTTCCCCACTTAGTAATATGTTGGCTGTAGGCATGTCATAAATAGCCTTTACTATATTGAGATATGTTCCCTTGATTCCCAGTCTCTGTAGGACTTTTATCATGAAGGGATGTTGGATTTTGTCAAATGCTTTCTCTGTGTCTAATGAGATGATCATGTGATTTTTGTCCTTCAGTCCATTTATATAATGTATTACATTTATCAATCTGCATATGTTGAACCATCCCTGCATCTCTAGGATAAAGCCTACTTGGTCAGGGTGAATGATCTTTCTGATATATTCTTGTATCCTGTTTGCCAATATTTTGTTGAGTATTTTTGCATTCATGTTCATGAAGGAGATTAGCCTGTAATTTTCTTTTTTTGTCCTATCTTTGCCTGGTTTTTGTATCAGGGTGATGCTGCCTTCATAGAAGGAGTTTGGTGGAATTCCTTCTTTTTGCTATTTTATGGAAAAGCTTAAGAAGCAATGGTGTTAGTTCTTCCTTGAAGGTCTGGTAAAATTCAGCAGTGAATCCATCTGGGCCTGGGCTTCTTTTAGGTGTTAGATCTTTGATAACTGCCTGGATCTCCATGCTTGTTATAGGTCTATTTAAGTGATTAATCTCATCTTGATTTAATTTAGGTAGGTCATATAAATCAAGGAAATCATTCATTTTTTTCAGATTTTTATCCTTTGTGGAGTATATCCTTTTATAGTATGTCCCTATGATTTTTTGAATTTCTCAGGCATCTGTTGTGATGTTACCTTTTTCATCTCTAATTTTATTAATTTATGTCTTTTCTCTGTTTCTTTTGGTCAGATTTGCTAAGGGTTTATCAATCTTGTTTATCCTTTCAAAGAACCAACTCTTTCTTTCATTGATTCTTTGGATTGTTTTTTGGTTTCTATTTCATTAATTTATGCCCTAATCTTTATTATTTCTTCCTGTCTACTGATTTTTGGTTTGCCTTGTTCTTCTTTTTCCAAGGCTTTAAGGTGAAGGATTAAGTCGTTTATTTGTGACCTTTCTAATTTCTTAATATAGGCATGCAAAGCTATAAATTTACCTCTTAGGACTGCCTTCATTGTGTCCCAGGGATTTTGGTATGTTGTATTCTCATTATCGTTTGATTCTACAAATTTCTTGATTTCCTTTTTGATTTGTTCATTGACCCATTCATCATTTAGTAGTGTGTTGTTTATTTTCCATGCTTTCGTGTATGCTCTATAGCTTTTCTTGCTATTGATTTGTAGTTTGATTCCATTGTGGTCAGATAGAATGCAAGAAATTATTTCAATTTTCCTGTATTTGTTTTGTGTCCTAATATATGGTCTGTTTTAGAGAATGTTCCATGTGCTGCTGAAAGAATGTATATTGTGAAGCATTTGGATGAAATGTCCTGTAGATATCTGTTAGGTCCATTCCTTCTCTGACCTCACTTAGTCCAGATGCCTCTCTGTTTATTTTTTCCCAGGATTACCTGTCAATTGATGAAAGTGGAGTGTTGAAGTCACCCACTACCACTCTGTTTGATGTTATCTGTGACCTTAGTTCTAATAGCATTTGTTTGATGAATTTGCAGGCCCCCATGTTAGGTGCATATATATTCAGGATTGTAATGTCCTCCTTTTGGAGGGTGCCTTCAATCAATATACAGTGACCTTGCTTATCATTCTTAACTAATGTTGGACTTAAGTCTACCATGTCAGATATTTGGATAGCAACCCATGTTTGTTTTCTAGGTCCATTCTCTTGAAACACCGTTTTCCAACCTTTCACCCTAAGATAGTGTCCATCCTTTGTGGAAAGGTGGGTCTCTTGGAGGCAACTAATTGAAGGATCCTGCTTTTTAACTCACTCTGCAAACCTATGTCTTTTGGTTAGGAGATTGAGGCTGTTGATATTAAGAGATATTATTGAGAGGTGTGTATTAATTTTTGTCATTTTTTTCTAATTCTTCCAGTTTTGTCTTTGCTCTCTTGTGTTAAGTAGTATTTGAGTATTGTTTGTTTTTTTCAGGTTCCTTATATGTGTGCTTTTTTTTCTCTTCAGCATGGAGGATTCTTTCAAGTATTTTCTGTAGAGCTGGTTTTGTCTTCAAATACTCCTTTTGCTTGCTTTTTTCATGGAATGTCCTTAATTCTCCGTCTATTTGAATGGATAGCTTTTCAGGATAAAGTAACCTTGGTTGACAGTTATTATCTTTCAGAACTTGGAGTACATCTCTCCATGCCCTTCTGGCTTTTAAAGTTTGAGTTTGTGTTGAGTAATCTGCTGTAATCCTGATAGGCTTGCCTTTGTAGGTAACTTGATATTTCTCTCTGACTGCTTTCAATATTTTTTCTTTGTTTTGTGTGTTTGGTAGTTTGATTATAATAAGGTGAGGAGAGGTTCTTTCCAGGTTTTGTCTGGCTGGTGTTCTGAAGGATTCCTGTATCTGCATTGGCACCTATTTCCCAATTTGGGGGAAGTTTTCTTCTATGATTTTGTTGAAGACACCTACTATGCCTTTGGAGTGAAAGTCTTCTCCTTCTAGTATACCCTGAATTCTTATGTTTGATCTTTTCATAGTGTCCCAAATATCTTGATATTCCCACTCATACTTTTCTATTAGTTTATCTTTCTCTTTGTTGGACTGTATTAGATCTGCCACCTGGTCTTCTAGCTTAGATATTCTGTCCTCTCCTTCATCCATTCTACTGGTGAGATTTTTACAGAGTTTTTTATTTCATTAACTGTGTTCTTCATTGCTAGTAATCCTGACTGGTTTTTCTTTATTATTTCTATTTTCTTATTTATGCCTAGTATTGACCTCTTTATTTCATTAAATTGGTATCTTGTGTTTTCTTTGATTCATTTGATTTCTTCTTTTACTTCTTTAAACATATTTATAATCATTCTTTTGAAATCTTTCTCAGGCATTTCCTCTAACTCATTCTCACTGGAGGTCCTTTCTGATGTATTAATGCTTTTTGGTGGATTTATATTGTCTTGATTTTTGGTATTTCTTGTGTTATAATGTATATGTTTTTGCATCCTGGATTATTTAATGATTGGATTTTCTGGTTATCTGGGTATTATTAGATGTATCAATCAATCTGATATCTTCACAATAGGAGCTTAAGGCATTAGGTATGGCCCTCAAGACTCTCAGAATATGTATAAAAGTGACCCTAGGTGTTGGGTTTGCCTGCTATGAGAGTATTCAAGTAGGCTGAGTGGAACCAAACACAGATAGTTTCTAAAATTTAACTAAACAATGTACACTTTCAATGAAAAATAGCACAAAGTATTTATCCAAGATTAGGTATTATGACAACCACATCCTGTCTGTCCCTTAGGCTGTGTGGTGCCTCACCAACTCCCTTAATCCTGACAAACAAGGAGGTTAAGATTTCTGGTCTATAGAGGGTTCCAAGTCAGCTTGTGACCAGGTGAGACCCTTCCGTAATGTATAACAGAAGAGGAAACAAAGCCACTATAAATCAAGAAGTAACAAATAACAAGCCCAAAATACAGCTTATTTAAGAATGGCGAATATGATTGTCTATCAGATTTAACATATAATTTATCCTGATATGGAAAGTGCAATTAGCACTTCTGGTTCAGACCTATATACCAGGTTTATTAGGCAGGTACTGACCTGGTGTAATCCCAGTTACCTTTTAGGATGATTTTGGTCTCAGTTATCCTGCCTGCTTGTGTCCCGCTGTCAGTTCAAGTGGGTGTGGCCAGGTCCCTGGACCACTGCTCTGTTTGCTGGAGCTGGGCACTGGCAGTGGGGGAGGGGAGGCTGCCTATGCTGCTCTAGTTCTCTTGCTGTTCCATGTGTTCTTCTAACGTTGTGATCTGCTCCTCTGTTGTTCACATCCATTCTCCCTTCACATTTCTTGAGTTTGCAGACAGGTCTGGTATGAGTGGAAAATCCCCTCACCTGGCTTTTCCTGCGGCTCAAGCCGAGCCTGGTGGCTGGCTGGCATGCGCTGCTGTGGTCTGCAGTCCTGCAGGAGCCACTTCTGCAAGCCTGTGTGGGCTCTGGATGCTCTGGATCTCTGCTACTTCTCTGCTGCCATTTCAATTTCCTATACACTTCACTTTTTAGTAAAAGTGTGTATTTTGCTGTTTTTTTTTTCTTGGCCTTACCCCCCCCCCCAGGCTGCTTTGGTGGGGTACCTATGCCACCATATTGAGAAGTCCACAGAAATTGAGACCATTTTTTCTATTTCCATGAAAAACATTGCTGAAATTTTTATTTGAATTGCATTGGTAGGATGGCCATTTTCACAATATTAATTCTTCCAATCCATGAGCATTGGAGGTCTTTCTAGCTTCTCATATCGTTCCCAGTTTCTTTCCTCAGCATTTTCATGTTTTCATTGTACATGTCTTTTACTTCCATGGCTAGTGATAGTCCAAGGTATTTAATTTTTTTGTAGCTATTAAAAATGGGATAGCATCACTTGTCTCTTTTCCCATATTCTTTCTTTCCCCATGAGAATAGAAATCTTTATTACTAATCTTAGGGGAAGGCAGTCAGTATTTTATCATTAATGATGATATTTCTTGGGGGCATGGGCTTTCTAATCAGGTTGAAATAATTCTCTTTTGTTCTTGATTTGTAAAGCTTTATTAATTATTTTTTATTAAGAACGGATTTTGAATGATATATCATGTGTTGGTACCATTTTTTCCTCCCCCCTGCCCCTTTCTGCTGGGGGTCCTCTTCAGTGGCTGCTGGTATTTCCCATGGGGTTGTGGGTTATGCATTGCGGGAGCAGCATTCAGTTGTTGGGGGTAGGCAATGCCTTCAGGTATGAAGTGCCAACTTGTGGCTCTCACAATCTTTTCATCCCCTCTTCCACAAAATTCCTTTAGCCTTTGTGAGTGTGTTTTAAGTCTACTTTAGTGATGAGCTCTTAGGAACCTCTAGATCTCTGCATTTGTATGTGTTGAATATACTCAGTGTCTGTCTCTATTACCCTGGTGCTGATTGTCCATCTCACCATGGAAGCAGCACTCATGCTCATCTCCTCACTTCCTCTGTGGTTTCAATAGAGGCCTTAGCTGAGATGTGAGGGGTGGCTACCTTCTGAAAATGAAAGACATATTCTCTAAAGAAGAGTAAAGACAGCATAGGTTAAATAGGATCAGCATTATTAATTTAGGGAGAGTTTGATGGATGTAGCCCCTCTTTTAGCCAAAGAATAGTGAGAGTCTGACATTGGAAACCATAACTTTGTCACCATAGTATTCAGACCTAGTTTCCAGTTCCAAATATGGGTTCCTTTCCACTGAGCAGATCTCTTAGCCAATAGAAAGCCATTAGTGACCCACCAAGGCTGTGTGCCATCATTATGCTGGTGTGTACATCTTCTCAGGCTGGTTGCTTCTGAGTAGCTTAGACCCCTGCTTGCTCACACCATTGTCAGCCACTTTCCCCCAGTAGCTCATGTAGTGCTTTCCAAGAGTAGATGGGCTGACTGTCTGGGGAATGGCTCTCTTCTGGATTCCAGTGGGGTTTCTGTTTTCTGTACCACCAGCATATGGTGTCTTCAGCAATAGTGTCTTAGCTTTTACCTCAGATGGGTAATCAAGAGCTTTGACAGCAGCCTGTCTTGTTTTGGGGACCTCATAGGTCTCTCCAAGCAACAGCTCAATGTGGGTAGCACTTATTCAGGCACTGGGAGTTACAGGCAAGAGCCAAAATGTTTTAAGGTTAGGGTTCATTCCACCCTCTCCAGGGCCCTTCTTTTCAGATGCTTCCCAATGGTGAGAGTGAGCACCACATTCTTATTCCAGACAATGGGAATGCTTCAAGTTTTTCCCCATTTTGTGTGATCTGGGCTTTAGGTGCTTTATAACTAGCCTTTTTATGTTGAGATATGGTCCCTCCATACCAAGTCTGTTCAGGCTTTTTATCATGAAAGGGTGTTGTATTTTGTTGAAGACCTTTTCTGCACCCATTGAAATAATCATGTGACTCTGGTATTTATTTATGTGGTAAATTACATTAATCAATTTTTGTAAGTTGAAACATTACTGCATACCTGGGATGAAACCTACTTGATTGAGGTGGATGATGCTTTTGATGTGTTCTTGAATTCAGTTTGTAAGGATTTTATTGAATATTTTTGCATTTGAGTTCATTGGGGATATCAGTCTATAATTATCTATTTTTGTTGGGTATCTGTACTGTTTGGGCATTAGAATAATTCTGGCTTCATAGAAGGTGTTTTGGAAGCATTTTGTTTCTTTTAATTGTGCAAAATAGTTTGAGGAGAAGTGGTTTTAGTTCTTGATAGAAGGTCTGGTAGAACTCAGCAAGGAATCCATCTGGGCCTGGCCTTTTTGTGTTGGGGGATTTTAAATTACTTTTTAAATTTTCATTAGTAGTAATAGGTTTGTTTACAAAGTCTATCTGTTCTGGATTTAGTTATAGAAGATGATAAGAGCCAAGGAATTTATTAAGTTCTACTAGGTTTTACAATTTTGTAGAATACAGGTTTTTGCAATATGTGCTGATGATTCTTTCAATTTCATTGGTGTCAGATATGATGTCTCCATTTTCGTTTCTAATCTTGATGATTTGAATCTTCCCTGTTTTATTTTGATCAAATTGGCCAGTGGTTTATCAATCTTGTTTATCTTTTTGAAGAACCAGTTCTTTGTTTCATCAATACTTTTGTTTTCTTTATTCAAGTTCACTGATTTTTGCTTTGATCTTGATAATTTCTTTCTATTATGGTACTTTTTATTTTTTTATTTTTATTTTATTTTATTTATTTATTTATTTATTTTTTGGTTTTTCGAGGTAGGGTCTCACTCTAGCCCAGGCTGACCTGGAATTCACTATGGAGTCTCAGGGTGGCCTCAAACTCACGGCAATCCTTCCTACCTCTGCCTCCCAAGTGCTGGGATTAAAGGCGTGAGCCACCACGCCAGGCTATGGTACTTTTTAAAAATTATCTTTTAAAATATATTTTATTTATTTATTTACTTGAGAGAGAAAGGGGCAGAGAGTGTGAGAGAACGGGCATGACAGAGCCTCTACCCACTGCAAACTCTAGATGCATGTGCCCCCTTGTGTATCTGGCTTGCATGGATCCTGGAGAATCAAACTGGGATTATTTGGCTTTGTAGGCAAAGGCCATAACCACTATGCAATCTCTCCAGCCCTAATCTGGTACTTTTGAGCTTGGATTGTTCTTGCCTTCAAATGTATATTTAAGGTTTATTTGAGATCTCTCTTTTTGTAATGTAGGTATTGAGTGCTATGAATTTCTCTCTCAAAACTGTCTTCATTGGGTCCCATAAGTTTTGGTATGTTGTGTTTTCATTGTCATTCAGTTTGATAAATTTCTGGATTTCCTTTCTGATTTTTTCAATAACCCATTCATTGCTTAATAGTGAGTTGTTCAGTCTCCAGGAGTTGGTGTTTATTCTGTTGTTACTGCTGCTATTGATTTCTAGCTTTAATGCATTGTATTTGGATATAATGCAGGGAATTTTGTTAGTTTTCCTGAATTTGTGGAGACACGCTTTATAATATAGGGTCTCGGGCTGGAGAGATGGCTTAGCAGTTAAGCGCTTGCCTGTGAAGCCTAAGGACCCTGCTTCAAGGCTCAATTCCCCAGGACCCACGTTAGCCAGGTGCACAAGGGGGTGCACACGTCTGGAGTTCGTTTACAGAGGCTGGAAGCTCTGGCACGCCCATTCTCTCTCTCTCTCTCTCTCTGCCTCCTTCTCTCTGTCACTCTCAAATAAATAAATAAACAAAAAAATTAAAAAAAAATAATATAGGGTCTATTTTGGAGAAGGTTACATGAACTGTTGAGAAGAATGTATATTCAGTCGAATTAGGGTGGACTGTTTTATAGATATCTGTTAAGTCCATTTGATCTATGGATTTGTTTAGCTCCACTGCTTCTGTTTATTTTTTGCTTAGAGGATCTGTTAACAGCTATGGGGTATAAATACTATTATTGTATTGAGATTTATATCTATATTATTGTCTGGTAAATTTTGCTTTATAAAATTAGGTGTCCCTGTGTTTGGTGCATAAGTTTATGATTGTAATGTCCTGTTGAATTGTTCCTTTAATGATTATGAAGTGGCCTTCTTTATCATTTTGACTACTTTTGGTTTAAAGCCAATTTTGTCTGAAATAAGTATAGCTACTCCTGCTTGTGTCATGTTGCCCTTTGCTTAGAAAATCTTTTCCCATGTTTTCACCCTGAGGTGGTTATTTATGTTTAGTTGTAAGGTGGGTTTCTTGTGGACAGCAAATGGATAGATCCAGCTTTCTGATATGGCCTATTAACCTATGTTTTATTTTTTTAATCTTTTTTATTAGTTATGTACACAATGTGTATACAGCCATGTTGGTACCATCGTTAGCCTCCTCTCTGTCCTCCCCACTCCGAAGAGACCCTCCTCATTGGGCAATGTGAATCATGAATTGTGGGGTTAGCCATCAGTTATGAGGAGGAGGCAATGTCTCTGTGCATAATGTCCCAACATGTGGCTCTAGCAATCTTTCTGCCACCTCTTCCATGAATTTTCCTGAGCCATGTTTGGCTCATTTTAGGTCTACATCAGTGAAGAGGTCTTGGGAGCCTCTGTGTCTCTGGATATCTTGTTTTGTAGGACATGAGTCTTTTCTGTGTCTATCTCCTTCACCCTTGTGCTGGCACCAGGTTCACCAAGAAAGCAGCACTCTTGCTCATTTCCCCAGTTCCTGTTTGGTTTCAGCTGGGGCCCTGGTGAGGAGCAATGGGCTGATTCTGTCCTCATGTTCTATGTCCATCTGAAAAAGAGAAGCAAATTTTCCAACAGAGAGTGAAGTCATCACTAGATAAATGGGGTAACCATTATTACTGTAGAGAGAATTTGATAGGTGTATGCCCTCTTGTAGCCCACAATTAGTGGGAGCTTGATAGTGGAGAGTGGGCTCATTTTTCGATATGGTTCTGATTTGATTCGTAGATCTAGCTGGGGGTTCTGACTTGTTTTCAAGCTCCAAATATGGGTTCTGTTCCACTGAGCAAATCTTTTAGCCAAATCAAGAGCAGTTGGTTACCCACCATGGCTGTGTGCACTATTCCACTTGGGTGAGCATCATGTCAGATTGTTTGCTGCTGAGTAACTTAGACTCTGAGTTGCTTGGACAGATGTTGGTCATTTCCCCCAAGTCATTCAAGTAGCACCTTCTGGCACTAGATGAGCTAACTGTCTGGGGACTGACTCTCTTCCAGATTCCAGCCATGTCACTCCATGTTCCATACTAATAGCAGATGGTGTCTTTGGCAGTATGATCTTACCATTAAACATTGGTGAGTCATCAAGTATTCTGACAGAAATCTGTCTTCTTTTGGGAAACCTTGTAGGTTTCTGTGATCAATAGCTCATTGCAGATGTTAACTGCATGCTGGTACTCAGAGTTACAGGCCAGCTCCAAGGGAAAAGAAGGAAGAAAAAGATAGGTAATATAGAAATGGGAGAGAGAGAGAAAGAGAGACAGACAGACAGAGAGAAAGAGAGAAAGAAAGAAAGAAACAGGAGAAGATTAAGGTTAGTCTTCATCATACTATCTCCATGGCCCTGTGATTCAGGTGTTCCTTCTAAGGACCTGATGAATGTTCAACCCTTTAGTTGATCTCTTATATATAGAATTTTATGGTGCCATTACCATTTGGGTTCAGTTTTGTGTACCCCCTCTTTTACCCTCCCACCCCACTCCACCTACTCTATTGTCTGGTCCTTGAGATGCTTATTAGGTATGTCAGTATTTCACATAGATTCAGGTTAGGAGCCACAGATGAGTGAGACCATGTGACAATTATCTTTCTGTGATTGGGTGAGTACACTAAGAATGATCTGTTCCAGGTTTAACCATTTTTCTTTAAATTTCATTGTGTCATTTTTCCTTACTTCTGTGTAGAATTCCATTGTGTAGATATACCACATTTTGGTTATCCATTTGTCAAATGATGGACATCTGGGTTGATTTCGGCTCTTAGCTATTATGAATTGATTACCTATAAACATGGTTGAGCAAATCTCTCTGAATTGAGGCATTGGTTTCAGCTCTTAGCTATTATGAATTGACTACCTATAAGCATGATTGAGCAAATCTCTCTGAACTGAGGCATTGAGCTTCTGGGGTAAATGCCCAGTAAGGGAATAATTGGGTCTGTTGGTAATTCTATAGTCAACCTTTCTAGCAGTCTCCATATTGCTTATCATAGTCGTTGTACCATTTTACATTCCTACCAACAATAAATGAGGATTCCTATTTCTTCACATCCTTGCCAGCACTTGTTTTCTTTTGATTTTTTAATGTTTGCTATCATTACTAGGGTAAGGTAGAATCTCATAGCTGTTTTAATTTGCATTTACCTGATGATTATGGATGATGAACATTTTCATAAGTGTGTATTTGCCATTTGCCTATGAGAACTTGCTGGACACTCTGTGCCCCATTTTGTGAATGGGTTGTTTGACTTTTATTGTTTAGATTCTTGAGTTCTTTGTAGATTCTAGAAATTAGGTCTCTATCACTTATATAGCCACCAAAATTTTTTTCCTCTATTGGCTATTATTGTATGTTTGTCTGTGAAGAAATGTTTCAGCTTCATGAGAACCCAATGGTTGAGTGACTGTTTAAGTTCCTGAACTACTGGGGTTTTGCTCAGGAAGTCTTTTCCCATTCATATAGCATGGAAAGTTTCTCCTACTTTTTCTTCCAGTAGTAGATGAGATTCCAGTCTTATATTGAGGTCTTTGATCCATTAGGACTTGAATTTTATGCATGGTAAGATGTGTTGATTGAGTTTCATTTTCCTGCATATGATTATCCAGTTTGTCCAGCACCATTTGTTGAAGATGCTATCTTCTTTCCCTGTCTACATTGTTAGGGCCTTTGTCAGATATCAAGTAACTGTAATTACTTGGCCCAAAGTCCAGGTCCTCTATTCTGTTCCTTTGGCCTATAATCCTGTTTTTATGACAGTACCATGTTGTTTTTATTACTTTGGCTTTGTAATATAGTTTTAGATCAGGTATGGTGATGCCACCAGACGTGTTTCTTTTGCTAAGGATATACTTGGATATCTGAGGCCTTCTGTCATTCCATATAAATTTCCAGATCATTTTTTCGATCTCTGTGAATAAAGATGTTGGGATTTTTATTGGCATTGCATTAAATCTGTATATTGCTTTTGGTAAGATTTCCATTTTCATAATGTTAATTCTGCCTATCCAGGATCATGGGTGGTCTTCCAATTTTCTCAAGTCCTCCTCAATTTCTTTCATGAGTGTTTTTTTTTTAATTGTATAGGTCTTTCACATCCTTGATTAATGTTATCCCAAGGTATTTTATTTTTTTGTTGTTGCTATTAAAAATGGGACAATATCACTTATTTCTTTCTATGTATCTTTGTCTTTTGCATATAGAAAGAGTACTGATTTTTGTGCATTGATTTTGTATCCAGTTTTGACATGGAGATTCTCAGGTTTCTTATGTGTAGAATCATGTTGTCTGTGAATAGGACTAACTTAACTTCTTCCTTTCCAATTTGTATCCCTTTTATTTCTTTCTCCTGTCTTATTGATTGAGTTGGGACTTTCAGTACTATGTTGAAGAGCAGAGGTGAGGGTGGACACCCCTGTCTTGTTCCTGTTCTCAATGGGAACGTCTTCAGTCTCTCCCCATTAAGTATTATTTGGGCTTTAGGAGCTTTATATATAGCCTTTATTCTGTTACTAGGGTTATACTAGCTTCATAAAAGGAATTGAGGAGCTTTTCCTCTTATCCAGTTGTGTGGCACAGATTGAGAAAAGTTGCTTTCAGTTCTTCCATGAAGGTTTGATAGAATTCAACTGAGAAGCCATCTGGTCCTGGACTCTTCTTTTTGGAGAGGTTTTTGATTACCTTTCCAATCTCAATGGGTGTGATAGGTTTGTTTAGGAGATTAGACTGCTCTGAGCTTAGCTTTGGTGGGTGGTATTTGTCCAGGAATTGAAATATTTCCTCCATATTATCCAGTTTTGTGGAGCAGAGGTTTGTTTTTTAATTTTTTAATTTTTTTATTAACAACTTCCGTGATTATAAAAAATACCCCATGGTGATACCCTTCCTCTCCCCACTTACCCCTTTGTAACTCCACTGTCCATCATACCCCCTCCCCATCTCAATCAGTCTCTCTTTTGCTTTTGATATCTTGATCTTTTCCTCCTCTTATGATGGTCTTATGCAGGTAGTATCAGGCACTATGAGGCCATGGATATCCAGGCCATTTTTTGTCTGGAGAGAGCATGTTTTATGGAGTCCTGCCCTTCCTTTGGCTGTTACATTCTTTCCGCCACCTCTTCCCCATTAGACCCTGAGCCTTGGAAGGTGTGATGTAGACATTGCAGTACTGAGCACTGCGGTCATTTCTTTCCATCACCATGATACCTTCTGATACCAAGGTCACTGCCATCTGAAAAGAGAAGATTCTCAAACAAAAGTGAGAGTAGCATTAATATAAGGGTGTGAACATTAACAGAAGTGCTTATTGGGCAGTTTGATAAGCATAGTATATACATTTGGCCAGACAACAGCAGACGTTACACCCTTAGGGCTTATGACTACCCCTGTTTTAAGTTTTAAGTATCAGGGATGTATTCCCTTCCCATGGAGCAGGCCTACAGTCCAATTAGAGGGCAGTTGTTTTCCCCCATAACAGACGTGCCACTATTGCACCCGTTGGCTCATTTGGCCTGGCTGGCCAATTATAAGGCTTCCACTGATGAATATCTTCACTGGTGATTTCTCTTTCTCCCATTGAACTGCATGCAGAATGGCTTCTTCCGGCTTTCTGCCAACTGGTCTACATGGAGGAGGTTATCAGCTCAGTTCCAGCAATATTTCTCAGTGGCCTTGCAGCCCAAGTATATGGAGTCTTTAGCAATAGGGTCTTACCATCTATTCCTGGTGGGAAACTAAGGGCCTTGGCAATGGCCCATTATGTTTTGGGGGCATCAGGGATCTCCCTGACCAACAACTCACTGGAAGATATCCCATCCCTGGCACTGAAAATTTTCTAGCAACACTCTGAGTGTTCCATTGTCCAAAAAAGTAGAATTACATATGTTTTATTTACATCCTCTTAGATTTTGATTAGCCCTCCCTCCACCTTTCCTTTACTCAATCTCTTCCCCAGACCTCATTTTGGGCCTTTTCACCCCCATTAATCTATTCTTCTACTTACATATATACAATACCATCATATTAAGTACCCCCTCCCTTCCTTTCTCTTCCCTGTCTATCTCTTTTCTAGCTTACTGGCCTCTGCTACTGAGTTTTTTTCCTTCTCACACAGAAGCCCATTCATCTGTAGCTAGGATCCACATATGAGAGAGAACATGTGATGCTTGGATTTCTGGGCCTGGGTTATCTCACTTAGTATAATCCTTTCCAGATCCATCCATTTTCCTGCAAATTTCATAACTTCATTTTTCTTTACGGCTGAGTAGAACTCCATTGTATAAATGTGCCATATATTTGTTATTCATTTATCAGTTGATGGACACCTAGGCTGGTTCCAATTCCCAGCTATTGTGAATTGAGCAGCAATAAACATGGTAGAGCATGTACTTCTAAGGAAATGAGATGAGTCATTAGGATATACGCCCAGGAGTGCTATAGCTGGGTCATATGGTAGATCAATTTTGAGCTGTCTTAGGAACCTCCACACTGATTTCCACAATGGCTGGACCAGATTGCATTCCCTCCAACAGTGTAGAAGGGTTCCTCTTTTTCCACATCCTCTCCAGCATTTATGGTCATTTGTTTTCATGATGGTAGCCAATCTGATAGGAGTGAGATGGAATCTCAACATAGTTTTAATCAAGCAGAGGTTTTTGAAATAAGTCCTGATGATTCCCCAATTTCACTTGTGTCTGTTGTGATCTCTCCTTTTTCTTTCAAATTTTGTTAATTGGAAGTGTCTCTTCTTTTGCTGGATCAAATTGTCCAGGGGTTTATCAATCTTATTTATTTTTCCAAAGAACCAACTCTTTGTTTCACCAATTTCCTAATTGTTTTCTTGGTTTCCAATTCATTAGTTTCTTCTCTGATCTTAATTATTTCTTTCCATCTGGAGTTTTGGGGTTGGATTCTTTTTGTTTTTCCAATGCCTTTAGGTGGGTGGTTAGGTTATTGATTTAGGATCTCTCTGTCTTTGTTATGAAGGCTTTTAGTGTTATGAATTTTCCCCAAAGACTGCCTTCATTGTGTCTCATAACTTTTGGTCCATTGTGTTCTCATTGTTGTTCAATTTTAGGATTTTTTTTATTTCATCCACTACCCATTTATTGTTGAAAAGTGTGTTGTTCAGTTTCCAGGAGCTGGTGGGACTGGCATATCTTTTGTTCTTTATTTCTAGCAATACAGCACTATGATGTGATTTCACACAGGAAATTATGTTAATCTTCCTAAATATATGGAGGCAGGCTTTATGACCCAATATATGATTTAATTTAGAGAAGGTATCATGTGCTTCTGAGAAGAATGTGTAAGCTGTAGGTTTGGGATAGAATATTCTGTAGATGTCCATTAGGTCTAATTGATCTATGGTCTTGTTGAGTTCTCTTATTTCCCTGTTTATTTTCTGTTTGGATTACCTATTTATTGTTGATAGTGGAGTATTGAAGTCCCCAACTATGATGGTGGTAGTGTTCATTTCTTTTGTTGTCAAGTTGGTTTTTTTTTTTATGTATTGTGGTGCACCTGAGTTTGGTGCATAAAGATTAATGATTTTGATATTCTCTTGGTGGGTCATTCCCTTGATAAGTAAGAAGTGGCCTTCTTTGTCTTTTTTGATTGCTTTTGGATTGAAGTCTATTTTATCTGATATTTTTTAGCTACACCTGCTTGTTTCTTATTTCTGTTTACTTGGAATATCATTTTCCACCCTTTCAGCATGAGAAAGAATCTGTCTTTAGTGGTGAGGTGAGTTTCTTGAAGACAGCAGATTGAGGGATCTAATTTTCTGATCCATCATGTCAGTTTATCTCTCTTTAATGGTGAATCAAGCCATTAATATTTACAGTAATAACTGAGTTTTGCTTTAATCCCTACCACACTGTGGTGGTTTATGTGGTTTGGTGTTTTTTCTTTTTGAATTTGTAGGGTTTCATGCCTTCTCTGAGTTTGGTTAATGTGATCTGCTTGTTGTAGGGACTTGAGGTTGGTTATTTGGTTCTTCTGTTTGGAGAATTTCCTGAAGTACTCTTTGAAGGTTTGGCTTTGTGTTCATATAGTTGTAAAGCTGAATTTTATCATGAAATTTTTTTTCTTTTACCATCTATTATGAGGGATACTCTTGCTGTGTAGAGTAGTTTGGGTTGGAAGCCATAAGTTCTTAGATTACACTGTTCCATTCAAGGCCCTTCTTATTTCAGGTTTTCAACTGAGAAGTCTGAAGCAATTCTGATGGGGTTACCTATATATGTAATGTGTTGTTGCTTCCTAGCTGCTTTTAGGACTTTCTCTTCGTTATTGATGTTTAGAGTCTTAATGATCATCTGTCTTGGAGAATTTCTCTTTTGGTCCAGTCTGTTTGGAGTTCTTTTTGCTTCTTGTAACTTGATAGGACTTTCTTTTGAGAGAGTGGGAAATTTCTTTAGATAATCTTGTTGAATAATTTCTCCATGCCTTTGTTTTCTGATTTTCTTCCATTTCTTATATTCCTAGGATCTGAATGTTGCTACATTTAAGGATATCCCACAGTTTCTTCATTTTTGAACTTATTGATATTTTTGGACTCACAGACTGTTTCTACTGTTTTGTCTTCCACTTCTGAGTTTTTATCCTCCACATGGCTGACTCTATTCTTGAGAACTTCTATGGAGTTTGGGGCTTGTTAAATTTGGTTTGTATTTTCTACTGCCAAATCCCCTTTTCATGTCATTTTCTGATTTTCTTAATGCCTCTTGGAATTCATCCTTGCATTGATTTATGTCTTCATTAAGGTTATCCAGCTGGTTATTGAGGCCCCTCCCTTTATTTATTTATTTATTTTTGCTCTCCTTCAGATCATTTAACTATCCTTGGAACCCTTCCTTGTTCTTTTCTATTAGGTCTAATATAGCAAGGACAGCATTCATACAATTATTGGCCCTTTGTTGGTTTTCTGCAAGTTCTGCTATTTACTTGGCTAGGGTTGCATAGCTTGTATATTCACTTGGGATTCTGATCCTATTGTCTCTTCTATGTTTTGATTAGAGACATCCATTGTGGGAATGGACAATCTTGTTGGATTTACTTGCATTTGATTTTTTTTTTATTTCTTTTGTGCTGTGGTCTGCCCATCACAGTATAGGTATTTTATTTAATTTAGGGGGAAGCTGTAGTCTACACTTGAAGTATCATCAGTGATTATTCCCTTTTATGTCTGTTTTGATTAGGCTTCTGATGACAATGGGACCTTCCTCATCCAAGGGAAGAAGCCCGTGAGGCTCTGGTACTGGTCAGGGAGTCTGATGAAGGGTCTTGCTGTTCAGTGATTCAGGATATGTGACTGCTTGGTCAGGTAACCTGAGGGGACATGTGGTGGGGGAAAATGGGACAATGGAGACTGATGTTGTGGCTGGGCTGCAGAGGATGGGAGGATACAAATGAATGGTGCTTCCATGATGTTGAGGGGTGAGGGGATCAGATAGTGTAGCACGGGGTGGTGGATTGGACTGCTGGGTCCTGTGACAAGGCAGGGTATGGATGTGTGACTGCTGAGGGTCAGGTGATGCACAGGGGCATGTGGATGTCCTCTGTGGTGGGAAAGGCTAGGGAGTGGGGAAAGAGGGAAAGCCTAGGGTGGGGGGATTTGCTAGCCTGCTGGCCTGGGTCTGTGCAAGGGCTGGTGGGAGAGGTGGTGGTGAGTGGGACAACGTTTGGCGGTAGAGGTCCCATGTGGGAACTCTAGCCTGCTGGCCCGAGTCCACGCACAGTGGTGGGGGGCTGTGGCAAGTGGGACAGTATTCACATGTGGAGGTCCCCTGGGGGAACACTAGCCTTCTGGCCTGGGTCCTCACATGGGTAGGGGTGGGAGGTGGTGGCAAGTGAGACTGTGTCTGTGCATTGAACTATGTTAGCCTCCTGGTCTGGGTCCACTTAGCCTATGGTTCATGCGGGAGGAACTTGGGGCTGGGACTGTGGCTCTGAGGGCTGCTTGAGGGGATTGGAAGAATGATAGCGTGGGAATTAGTGGATTCCCTGCTTTGCTCCTCTGCACCCTCCCACTGGAGGTCTACTAGAATCTGCAAACCCCTAAAACACCCACTGAACCCTACAGGGTTCTGACTGTTTCTTTTTCTCCCTTCTTGTGCATGTTGGTTCATCTTCTAAGTGTAGAGTATTCCATGCAGTAGTCTCTGTAGGTGCTCATGTAATCATACAGCTGGTTTATATTGTGAAAGGTTTTTCTTTCACCCTCTATTATATGTGATAGTTTTTCTGGGGGTAGTAGTTTGGGTTAGTAGCCATGGTCATTTAGTTTTTGATGTTTTTTTTTTTTTTTTTTTTTTTTTTTTCGAGGTAGGGTCTCATTCTAGCTCAGACTGACCTGGAATTCACCATGTAGTCTCAGGGTGGCCTTGAACTCATAGTGATCTTCCTATTTCTGCCTCCCAAGTGCTGGGATTAAAGGTGTAAGCCACCATGCCCAGCTATCATTTAGTTTTTGAAATACCTCATTCCAAGCCCTTCTGGCTTTAAGAATTTCCACTGAAAAATCTGACGTAATTCTAATGGATTTAACTCTGAATGTTACAAGCTTTTAGCACTCTCTGCACTCTGCTTGTTTTTTGTGTTTAGTGTTTTGATTATTATCTAACGTGGGGTGTATCTTTTCTGGTCCCATTGATTTGGTGTTCTGGACACTTTCTGTTTTTGGATTGGACTCTCTTTTGTATGGTTGGAAATTTTTCTTCATTAATTTTATTGAAGATATTCTCTATGCTCTTGGCCTTTGTCCCCCCCCGCCCATATGCCTATGATTTTTTTTTTTTTTTTGAGGTAGGCTTTCACTCTAGCTCAGATTGACTTGAAGTTCATGATGTAGACTCAGGGTGGCCTCAAACACACAGCAATACTCCTACCTCTGCCTCCCAAGTGCTGGGATTAAAGGCATGCACCACCACATCTGGCTTTAATGGTGTCCCAAATTTTCCTCACGTTCTGTTCAAACTTATTTTTGGGCAAGCCCAATAGACTGATCTTTTTTTTTTTTTATGAGAGAGAGCAAGAGCAATAGCAATAACAAGAGTGTATGTGAGAGAAAATTTGTGTGCTGGGGTCTCCAGCAACTGAAATTGAACTCCACATTCATGTGCTACCTTGTGCACATGAGTGGCCTTGCATGTGTCACCTTGCATGTCTGTCTTACTTAGGATATTGGGAGTCAAACATGTGTCCTTAGGCTTTACAGGCAAGCACCTTAACTGCTAAGCCATCTCTCTAGACCGTGTTCACACTTTTTTTTTAAAATTTGGCAATGTTTTTTGGAGCCCTGGTGTAATTCTCCTGTCTTGTCCTTGAGTTCTGAAAATATGTCTTCAATGTGTTCTATTCTGTTATTGAGGATTTCTTGGGTACCTTCAAAGAGGGTCATTGCATTTCTGTTTTCTGTTGTATTTTTCTTCAGCATTTCCATCTCTTGTTTGAATTCCATTTTCATTTCTTGATTTGACCTTTTTTGTTTCTTGGAGTTCATTTCTGCATTTGGGTATATCCTTGCTGAGCTTATTCTATTGGCCCATGAGCTCATTTATTCATTGATTCTCTCAAATTCCTTTAGCTTTCTATTGATATCATTTTGATTGTATTTCATTTCATTAAGCCATCTATGGATTACTATTTCCCGATTCTCCTTGGTTTCCTTCAGCCATCTATTGAGTTGTTCTTGTTGATTATCTTCCATTTTCTTCATCCATCATTTGAGATCTTCTTGTGTTTTTTTTCTTCCAATTCATCCAGATAACCTTTGATTTGTAATTTGAATTTTTTTTGCCAATTTTCTTCTGTTTCCTTTAGCCATTCTTAGAGTTTCTGTTTGATTGTTCTGTTTCTTCCCATCCAACAAGCCATTTGTTCATGGCTTCATTAAATTAATTTAAAATGCTTGTTTATATTTTATTCTGAGCTTCTGTGTCTTGGGTTTCCTTTAAGCTTTCATTAGAGGCTTCCATTGTAAGAGTAGGTAACTGTGGGGATCCCTTTACAGGGTGTTGTTTGTTATTTGATTTCCATTGAGGTGTGCTCACCTTGATTTCAGTTGTCTCACTGAGGCTGCAGCAATAGCAGTTCTTGAATGCCTGTATTGGGTAGTCTATTCTAAATTGAACAGGGTGGATGTGGGATTGAAGACTATCCATTGGATTGTGGTGGGTGCACTTGAGCCTGAACAGGGTCTACTTTGAGTGTGGCTTTTCTGAGCAAATCTATTTAAAAACTTGGGAGACCAGGATTTCTTAGTGTCTTAGCTGGCCACTTTTTCATCCAGTTTTATTTGCTGTCTGGTTTTTTAGAGTGAGATCAGCTCAAGCTTGCCTGGGGGCTGAGGCTGGTACACAGTTGCCCTCTACTTCAGCCCTTCTTCAAATAATTTTTGGGGGCATGGGCTTGGAAGATGTATGTGAGAAGTAGGATCCAAGTTGGTTGGCAGCTTCTAGCTGCTCTTCCACTGGCACATAATCCCTAAACTCAGCCCTGTCTCACAATGGTGGACAGTCCTGCTACCAGCTTCTCTTGAGCTGGTTTTGCCCTCCAAGGCAGTAGGCCAGGGATGGCTGTACCCTTGGCATGTAACCCCGAAGTATAGCCCCATCTCTCACAATCACGTAGAATGCAGGCCTGTTCCCAGCCTCTATTCCCATTCTGTGTTTTTTTTTTTTGTTTTGTTTTGTTTTGTTTTTTAAATGGAAGCTATGTTATCTGCTGCACTGGCTGGATCTGGAATCTGGTCTCAGATTTGTGATGCTGAAAGCTTTGCACTTCCCCACACACATTGCACTCCCAAGCACTGGTGGTGTTAAATTGTTAAGAAAGAAAAATGGGGCTGGAGAGATGGCTTAGCAGTTAAGTGCTGGCCTGTGAAGCCTAAAGACCCTGGTTCAAGGCTGGATTCCCCAGGACCCACGTTAACCAGATGCACAAGGAGGCGCACGCGTCTGGAGTTCGTTTGCAGTGGCTGGACGCCCGGGGGTGCCCATTCTCTCTCTCTCTCCCTCTTTCTCTCTCTGTCTGTCATTCTCAAATAAATAAATAAAAATAAACAAAAAGAAATAAAAATGGCAGATACTCTACTGCCAAAGTACGCCAAGTTTTCTTTTTTTTTTTTAAATAAGTTTCCATATTCTGGACACCACAAATTCCCTGCAAATTCCAAAAGAAAAATTGGTCTTTTCTAGTCAATGTATTCATATTGAAGCTTTTTACCTTTTCTGCAAGCAGTTGCATACTTACCCTCTCACTTCCTCCAAGGTTTTGTCACCTAGTCAGAAAATATTCCCCATGGCCACCTTGTGAATTACCAACCCCATCCTTGCCCAGGAAACTTTATGCCTACCTCTCTTCATGCTCAGAGCAAACATGTTGACATATCAGGATATCTGTTTTTCATGTGTATGTATGAGTAGCATATGTACATATGTGTACACATGTCAGCACATGCTCATGTGTGTGTGTGTGCACATGTGCATCCATGCACGCATGTTGAGGTAGAGCTCAACATTGGATGTCTTCCCGGTAGCTCTCCACCTTAAGTTTTGAAGACAGGGTCTCTCACTGAACATGATACTCACTGAGTTATCTAGACAAGTGAGTCTGCAGGCCCTAGGGATCCTTCTGTCTCTGCCACCTCAGCATTGGGATTATAGGCATGCACTTTTATATGTAGATTTTGTTTGGGTGCTGGGATCTGAACTTAGGTCCTTATGTTTGTATGGCAAGCGCTTTACCCACTAAGCCACCTCCCCAGCTTCCACATCAGGATATCTCTGAGTATGTGGTGCCTGTCCTCTGCTTTCTAGAATGGAAGCAAGCTCCATGATAGCATGAAATTTCCCAGGTGTGTTCACTGATGTCTCTACATCCAGAAGCATGCTTGGCACACAGAGTTCTAGAATATATGCACTGAAGAGGTGAGCAGACAGGACTAATCTGCAGGTCACATAGCCGTATTTGAAACTAGTGCTCCTGAAAATTGTAGAATGCCTAGAAAGCCTGGAACCTTTCCCCCTCAGTTTATATTCCCAGAGTTTCAAGGTTTCTGCTTCTGCTCACTCAATTCCTTTCCAAACCACTTCCTATGGCCATCTCTTCTTTGCCACAAGCAATTTTTATCACTAGTGTCCCACTTAGATGTAGATGTGCCACTACTTGTTACAATGTTTCTGGCAGCAGATTATATATACATGTCTCCCCAGGGGCTCCTTGTTGTTCTATTACCACACACAATTTACTGTACAGTGAAGAGGTTCAAAAACTTGTTCTTGACTCCTTCCTGTTGCATAACTTGCTACTCTGATACTTCATGCTGGAAGCATTTATTACGGGCTCATTCACCAAATATCATTGGGTTTGTTTTACCCTTTGTTCATCTAGTTGGTAAGTACCCTAGATAAAACCTGGGTTATTGCAATTCCTTCTAATCTGATGCCCTTCATAACATTTTAGATTGAATCATGCCTCTTCCAAGGTGCTGAAGTTTTAAATTCTAGTACCTGTGAATAGGAATTCATTTAGAATTAGGACCTATTTCACTTTGAATGTGAGATATCTTCCAAAGGTCATTAGTTGAATGCTTTCACTTTAGCTAAGGATGATATTTTGGGAAGTTCTGGAAAGATTAAGAAGTGGGATTAAGTTGAACTAAGTAGTTCTCTGGGGGTATCTTGTTCTCAGCCTCTGCCTCCCATCCCCCCCACTCACCTTTCTCCTCTCCTCTGGTTCTTGTATACAATGAGGTAAAGAATTTTTTTCTGCTATTGTGATGGTTGCCCAAGCTTATGTGTACAAGCAAACATGGATAGAACTCTCTACTCTGACACTTCATCTTGGACTCCCAGACTTCAGAACTGTAACAACTGTTGAATCTACCTAGCTAATGGTACTTTTTGTGGCAGTCTTGAGAAATCAAATCACTTATCTTCTCTTATCCAGTTACCTAATCTCTTCTTAACTTAAAAAAATACAAGAAAAATTTATTTTAAAAAGTCTTATGAAAACTGGAATAATGATAGTACCTAGCATATATAGAATGTTACTGTTCATATGTCAGGCATTAAGTGCCTCATATGTTATTTCATTTAGTCCTAATGTTGAATGGGCCTATTTTCACCATCATTTTAAAGATGAGGAAATGGAGGAAGGGAATAATGAACAACTTGGCTGTGGTTATATAGTTATGATCAAGGATTATAGGATTCAAAATAACATAGTGTGAACACACGACCTGAGCTCTGACATACAATGAAATCATAGCCTGCTTGGATTATTTACCATTACTTATGACTTCCAAACGTAATACTCTTCCCATACC
The DNA here is from genome assembly GCA_036346955.1 of Dipus sagitta. NCBI lineage: Eukaryota > Metazoa > Chordata > Mammalia > Rodentia > Dipodidae > Dipus > Dipus sagitta. The sequence continues at coordinate 67,851,135 of CM070781.1, forward strand.
ATGGAAATAACCAGTTATCTCTAATGTGTCGCATGTTCATTTACATGTATGCGTATATGTATATATGTGTTTATGCCCTTGTAAGAAGCATTCATCCTTAAACATTTCCAAAAGGGCTATACATTCCTGTTAAATATTTACATAATTTATCTTAAATATTTATCCATAATAAAAAGCATGAATATACTTTCTGCTTGCAGTCCACTGTAAAAAAAGATGTATGTTTAAAATATAATCTTTTATACCATAAGTCCTTAAATCTGTCTGCTATGATGAAGGACACAGTATTCTACATACTGGCAATACCTTGTAGAAAGCAACTGAAGGTAGAAAACACATATAATTATGACTAAGGTGGGACTTATAGGGGTGGATCGGGTGGGAGGTGAGAGGCCAGGCCCAGCTTGTGTGGTTTCCAAATGCTTCAGCCTTAGCATATGTTGAGAGAAAGATGAGGAAAGACTGACCCTGGAAACCCCAATATTTTGGGTCCACATCCAGTTGGGTTGTACCAACTCAATATGTATTATTTATAGAAAAGCAGAGATATTACTTCTGTACTTCCTTGTCTTAGGATTTTGGGGAGGAAATGATCAAACTAAATACAAAAAGAGCCTGCAAACACAATTATTGTTACAGTTATTACTATTTTCACACTGTTTTTAAGGACTAGATATTGGAAATTATGTTTTGTGGCATCTTTGGGATATAAACCACAATATGAGATTTTTTTTATTGCCTTCATGGGGTTTTGTGAGGATGGAGAGAAAAGATGCAGGTGGAAAGGCCTGATGTGTGTAGTAACATCACTGATGAAATCTAAATGTCCCCTTTGCATCACAAATTTAATTTATGAGTGTTTTTATCATCTAACTTTTTATTCAAAGTTCTGGGATTGCCTTCTCATAATGCCAATTATAGATTTATGAGTCAGAAACTGTCCACGCCTGCTAACCAGGAGAACATTAAATCATTATTTAATTTTAAAACCCATAGTTTACTGAATTCTTGATTTTATGGCAAGATTATATAGGTGTGTGTGTGTGTGTGTGTGTGTGTGTGTGTGTGTGTGTGTGTGTGAATGCATGTGTGCGTACATGCACGGTTTGTTCTCTCAAAACCATGCAGATGGCCTGCACAGGAAGGACACCTCTGGCTTCAGTCACTGCTGTACCCTCACCGCTGACAGTCTGGGCTTAGCCTTTCATGCAGGAGTGTACATAGGAGCCATGCAGGTGCTGCTCTGAGTAATGGCATTCATATCAGACCCAGTGTATCTTGAAACACAACGAAAGTTGCAGCAGAGTGTAGAATTTGAGATATGGCTAAAACACAGAGACAGTTCCATATAGAGATTTGCTATGCTGTATGACTCTTTACATCCATCATGAGAACTTGAGAAACAAAAAATGTGTGCTTTCATATCCATGGCTCTGAAACTTATATCCATGGTATTTTCACTGGGGTTCCATTACTGCTTTATTATTTTTCATATAGTCCAGTATGCCTTGTATTGTAGACTCCTTTTCTGACTATCTGGGTAGGTTACTCCATGTGGGGCAATGAACATAACAGTGGTTCCACATTGTCTGCTAGTCCCTTTTATCTTATCCAACATGTTTCTGATGCCTTCACAAACAGGCCACAAAGGACCTTATGTAGCCTTGGCTACCATGTGGGGGACTCACTCACATTGTACTTTAAAACATATTTAGTCATGCATTCAAGTGTCACAGTGATAATCACAAACTCATGAGAAGGGCAGGTTAACTAACTATCTAATTTTCTTGCTTCTTGTACTGAAGGAGAGGTGGGTGTTGCGGGGGGGGGGGGGGCTTTAGCAGGTGATTCAGAGGTGTTCTCTCTCCCCCTCAAGCACCTGTCTTTTTGTTTCCTGTAACCTTCTTTCTTTAATTTCACAATCCTATCCCCCACTTACAAAATATGCATTTTTTGTTTACTTTTATTTATTTATTTGAGATCGACAGACAGAGAGACAGAAAGAGGCAGACATATATATAGAGAGAGAGAAAGAGAGAGAGAGAGAATGGGCATGCCAGGGCCTCCAGCCACTGCAAACGAACCCCAGCTGCATCTGGCTTACATGGGTCCTGGGGAAATGAACATCGAACTGGGGTCCTTAGGCTTCACAGGCAAGCGCTTAACCACTAAGCCATCTCTCCAGACCAAAATATGCATTTTTAACCACATATTAAAGGATTTTAAGGCAGAGAACCTGAGAATTCGATGATATCATTCCCTCTGAGGACTTCCACAGACAGAGCAAAGCCAGTTCCTCAGTGTGTCCTCAGTGGGCTTCCCAGCCTTCCCCTGGCCTGCTTCAGCTTCCTCTCCTACTCTTCTTCAGGTCCCTCCACACAACCCTTAGTGCCTTATAATTATTATTCAACCAAAACTGAGGCCTTACCATTTATTTTTTTTTAAGTATTTCATTTTTTATTTAACTATTTGAGAGAGAGAGAGAGATCGGGAGAATGGGCACACCAGGGCCTCTAGTCACTACAGACAAACTCCAGACACAATTGGTTTATGTGTGTACTGGGTAATTGAACCTGTGTTCTTAGGCTTCATAGGCAAGCACCTTAATTGCAAAGCCATCTCTCCATCCCCCATTTCTTATGCACAATGGAGTTACATCAAACTTTACTGACTAAAATACCTGCTGTCACATGTTCTGCATAGTCACGTTGCCCCTGTGCCTCTGTCTAGGTCTTTTGCCTTCCTCCTGCCCATGCCATGAGTCCTCCTCACTCCATCTGCTGGGTTACTTCTATACATTGCTTACATGCACTATAATGTCTTTATCATATTCTGTAAAAAAAAAAAAAAAAACTAATTCACTACATTTTTGAAGTTTTTCCTGATTTACAAAGATATGTTATTTCTTACATATCTGTTGCATGTCATTTTAAGCAGCTTTATGTCACTTTCAAATTCTATCTTAAAATTCACAAGCTATTGCTGTGTGTTGGGTCTTACTCTGAGCACTTTAGATAAATTAATCCATGAGATTCACATCAACTTTTGGCAGCCAATGCTATTGTTTTCCCCCACCTCACCCATGAGGGAATGAAAATCAGAAGAGCTAAGTAATTTATCCAGTTACACTACTGCAAAGTAGCTAAATGGTGTTTGAACCTACTTAGTCTGACCCACAGAACATGCTTCTGATGCGCCAGATTGTTGCTTTATAGTTATTTATGTGCTTGTCTTATGACTTATCCTTTTGCCTGGCATTTCTGAGGTTCCTAGCACACAAAAGGCATTCTCTAAGCATTTGAGAATTGAAATAATATAGGATAACTTTTTGTTGTGTTTTTAAAAATACTTTTATTTAAGAGAGACAGAGAGAGAGAGAGAAAGTGGGTATGGGTGTGTCAGGGCCTCTGGCCACTGCAAATGAACTCCAGACGCATGCAATGCTTTGTGCATCTGCTTAATGGGTACTAGGGAATTGAATCTATGGCCATTAGGATTTGCAAGCTTTAACTGCTGAGCCATCTCCCCAGCCCAGTATGACATTTTGTAAGGAAGTCATAGAATTATAAATGTTGGAAACCACTGGGGAGAAGGCTTCCAGTATTTTTCTGAGTGGAATTTTTGATGGTGGCAGTGAAGAGCAGTGGCACAAAGTCCTTTTGTAAGTCAGCGTTTTCTCATGACTACTTCTCCTGCACACCTTTCTAAATGCTTCTCATGTTCATTTGTTTTACATTTTCTTAAGATATGTTCACACTTATATTTTAAACACTAGAAATGAAAAAGATCACTTGCAAATGCCAACTAGGAAGTGTGTTTATTTTGAACAATGCCATTCCGGCGCACCAGCTGCTGTTGCCATGCTTGCATGCTGGTTGCTAGGAGTAAAGAGGAGAATTAGGTTTGTGATAGCGAGGTGACAAATTACATCAACCCCATATTCCATTGGCTGGGCTTTTTTTCTAGGATAATCCACAACCTCAGGCAAATACAAGTAACTTGGTCTTAAGTTGCAGAAAGAACTCATGTTGCAAAAATAATTAAAACAGTAGTTTTCTAAGGCTGGGAGGAAATCTGGCAATTAATGTGACATCTGTGAATTTAGGATTCAAAATTTAGACCAGAGTTTTTAAAAGTTTACAGTTACTCAAAGAATTATCAAACCATTAAAAAAGGTTAATGTCAATGTTCAGTATCATGGGTATAATCCTACATTTCCCTCAGCCATTGTACTTTATTGATACTTCCTTTCATAAAAGAAGTTTGACTGATGTCCTTATGATTATATTTTCCCCACAGCCAACTAGTTCTCATATGGCTTTTATATCTTTTCTTAGCTGCTATGTGGCTAAGAAGGAACAAGATTCATTTTTCACATAACACACGAACAAGTTTGTATGGTCTCTTTCAAGAAGCAAAATGTATTTTCTTAGAGAAATATTTACCTATTTCATTGGAATTTTAATTATTTTGAGCTTTTGGATCTATTTCATTTCTCATAATTCCTTTAGACATCTTATCTACCCAGAAGATGACATTCTGTTTTCTCTTCATTCTCAAATTTTGTCATTTGACTACATCATCTCTTGCTATACAGTATTTTGTTGCAAGTAACACTGGCTTGATCCAGACCCTTGTTCTGACACAGAAGACTTTAACTCTGAAATTCCTAGACTTCCAGCTCAGACAGTTCCCTGTGTTTCTCTCCTGCCCTCATTCTTCATGGCTGTTACACTTTGAGCACAGGAAAGTCAATGGGTCCTAGGCTAGTCTCACACTTTAAGTCCTTAGAGCAACTCTTGACCCCTTACTTTTCTATGTCATACCCATCATTGCAGCGTTTCTTGCAGCAACCCCCTCAAACGTCTCACCCTCTGGGTCCCTTGCCTTACCAATTCTGATTCTAAGATCTGTACCACTGGGTGCCTTCACCACTCCTTCACCCATCCTAGAGACATGGCTTTGTAACAGAGAGGTACCCAACAAAGGTGACCTCATCAAAAATTTGTCCTTGGTACTGTTCAGCCATCCTTCTCCTCATTGACTTCCTCAATTTCTCATGCTCTCTCCCTGTTTACCTTTCTAATTCATGGCTCTCAACAATTTTTTTTTTGTTGAACATCACAGAGAAAACAGAGGCTGTTGGGTATAAGCTTCTTGACCTTCCTATTCCTTGTCTGTGTAATTTTTTTTAATGAGAGAGAGAGAATTGGTGTACCAGGGCCTTTAGCCACTGAAATTGAATTCCAGACATATGCACCACCTTGTGCTCATGTGCAACCTTGCGGCTTGTGTCACCTTGGGCATATGGGTGGGATCTAGAGAGTTGAACATGTGTCCTCAGGCTTCATAGGCAAGAGCCTTAACCACTAAGCCATCTCTCCAGCCCTGTAAATTTATCTTTATTGAAATCATATCTTTCTTTTTTCTCAGAGGAACCACTGCCTTCCTTAAAGGTACTCCTCCCTTACACATATCCTGCTCAGATTCCTCTCAAACCATGTTCTATCCACAAAAATATGTCTTTTATTGGTACTGTTTTCATCTTACAGTATAGAAGTACATTTAAGATTCTCCTCTTAAGAGGGCGAAACAGAGAACCTTCTTTACGCTGATGACTTGTGAACACATTACCTTATGTAACCTTCATAACAATTTTGTGAGTTAGCTGTGATTATCCCCTTCTTTCAGAGAAGAAAATCAAGATTTAGAGACTGAGTAGAATAAAGATTTACATTAGTAAGTGGCAGAGTCACAATAGAAATTGGCTTGGTCTAACGGTAAAACTATGAAGGCTGCCCTTTAGGTTCCTTTCACAGCTATATTTCTTAACAAATTATTCAAGTTCCAGCCAAAGTGTTTTCTTGTGACTTGTGAGTGTCGGAATTGTTTAAATGGGCCTTCATGTAGAAGTTGGTGGCTTCTAACCCAGACTAAAGGACACTTTGTTATGATAGTACTACAGAAAGAGACCCTGCTGGCAGTGGTGGCTTTAGACCCACCTGTAGCAATCTCTCACTGGACAGGAAATGGTAACATGTGTGAGGAATAATAGTGAATGTTCAGTACCTATTTTCTGAATAAAAGATCTTGACTAATCCTATTGGCCAATGCATGTGGTGTAAATATTCTCATCATGAGAACATTTTTATTATGCTTATGTTGACCAATTTTTTGAAAACTTCCTGAAACTTTGAAAATTTGGGCATTACACATCTTTCTGAGCAGCTTCTAGTACACTATTGAATTATCTGGCAGTCACTGATCACTTACCAAGCACTGACATTATTTGAGTTGCATAATGTTATTAATACTATAATATATGTATATATATTCTGTAGATGATAAAGCTGAGAGATTTAGTAAATTGTCCAAGGATACAAGATTACTGGGGCTGAGATTATACTAGTACTAAAAAGACTTTTTCTTTAATTAAAAAAACACAAATGTCTGGCTACTTTAGCCTTTTGATAACTTAGAAGGAAGTTTTTGAATTTTGTTATCATACAACTTATGAAGAAAATGTAGATCAGCTGAACAATTTGTGCCTATAGATCAAATTCTTCCAGTGATGCTTCAATTGAATAATTTGTATTCTGGGTCATGACTTGTAAATTGACAAGTACTATCTTAGTTACAGAAACAAGCCTCATTATAGCCATGCTCCAAAGAGGAAAATGTGGCTCTTTCTTCCTTTCTTTTCCACCTTTCTTTTATTTCTTTCTTCTTTTCTTCCTTCCTTCCTTTCTTCCTTTCTTCTGTCCTTCCCTTCCTCCCTCCCTTCTCTATCTCTTTACTTATTTATTCCATCATTTCTTTTTATTGTAGAAACTATTCCTCATCTAGTCATTGGTTACTTGGAAATCACTAACAGTATTCCTACTGTCTTTTTCAAACTTTGATATCTATTTTCTCAATACATAGTTGGTTTTATCATTCACTCCAGTTAGGACTATGCTTAATAACATATAGCTTTGCCATGGTTTATTTATTTATTTATTTTTAAAGACAATTGAGTCTTTTTAAAAATATTTTATTTATTTATTTGAGAGAGATATACAGAAATAGGCAGGTAGACAGAGAGAATGGGAGTGCCAGGGCTTCCAGCCACTGCAAACGAACTCCAGACGCATGCGCCCACTTGTGCATCTGGCTAACATGGGTCCTGGGGAATCGAGCCTCGAATTGGGGTCCTTAGGCTTCATAGGCAAGCGCTTAACCACTAAGCCATCTCTCCAGCCCTTTGCCATGGTTTTTAACATGCACAACCTAGCCATAATGTTCTCAGCTTTCATTTCATGCATTTCATTCATCTTGATATGCATACACATAACATGGAGTTGAATTAGAACAAGTAAAGCAAAATGTAAGATCATGAGAGGAGATTGCCATGGTATGTTGGAGTCACAACTGCTTAATTTGATAATGTGGCAATATCAATTTGGAAATAATGCTTCAGATTCCTATTACCTGCATATAGCAAAACAACTTTCTGTTAACTAATATTGTGTTTTAACTTTAATTGTAAGTGTGTTTTAGAATACATACCCAGACACAAATTCAATTGAATGCATCTGAAAGAAATTTCTTTTTGATCTGAAAATGAATGCTTAAATAAGCAATTTTCTACCTAAGTAGAAGAATGCATTAGGAATATCCTGGTGCTTTTGTATATCTAACATTGAGCTCAGTACCCAGTAAATACAGGAATTCACAGAGAATGCTGAAAGAATGGAATACAATTCTTTTTTTTTTTTTTTACTTAAAAAAATTTACTAACAACTTCCATACTTAAAGACAATAAACCATGATGTTTCCCTCCCTGTCCCCATTTTCCCCCTTCACAACTCCACACTCCGTCATATCCCCTCCCTCTCTCCATTAGTCTCTCTTTTATTTTGATGTCATCATCTTTTTCTCCTATTATGTGGGTCTTGTGAGGGTATTGCTAGGCACTGTGAGGTCATGGATATCAAGGCCAATACTGTCTGGGCAGTTGCATTGTAAGGATTCCTACCCTTCCTTTGGCTCTTACATTCTTTCTTCTACCTCTTCTGAAATGGACCCTGGGCCTTGGAAAGTGTGACAGAGATGTTTCAATGCTGAGCACTCCTTCATCACTTCTTCTAAGTACCATGGTGCCTTTTGGGTCATCCCAGTGGTCACTGCCATCTGAAAAGAGAAGCTTCTCTAACCAAAAGTGAGAGTACCATTAATATATGAATATGAACATTAAGTGAATGCTTTCAGGGCAGTTTGGTGAGGATAATATATCCATTTAACCAGACAGGAGCAGGTTTATACCCCTAAATCACATGACCTCCCCTTCCATAGGCTTTTGATTAGGTTTTCAGTGCCAGGCATATATTCCCTCCCATAGAGTGGGCCTCCCATCCAATTACAAAGTAGTTGGTTTTCCCCAGTGCAGACATGCCACTATTACACCCGTTTGGTCATTTGGCCTGTCTGGCTAAACTTGAGACTTCCAGTGCCCACTGTTTTCAATGCTGGTGACTTCTGTCTCCCATAGAGCTGCATGTAGTGCAATTTTTTTCTAGCTTACAGTTGGCTGGTATATAGGGAGAAGGTTTTCAGCTCAGCACCAGCTTGATTTTTCAATGATCTTGCTGCACACACATGTGAAGTCTTTGGCAATAGGGTCTTACCATCTGTTACTCCTGGGAAAACAAGGCCCTTAGCAAAAGACTGTAATATTTTGAAGGCAGTAGGGACCTCCCTGGCCAATAACTCACTGGTAGGTGTTCCATTCTGGCACTGAAAAATTTCTAGTAGCAATCTATGGCTTCTGGATGTGCCATTATCCAAAGAACTAGGCTTTCATATGTCTTATTTAGAACATACTGAATTTTGAATGACTCCCCACCCTTCTCTTACTCAGTCTCTTCCCCTGGCCTCACTTAGGCCATTCCACTCCCTGTAATCTGTTCTTCTACTTACATATATACATTATATGTAAATTCCTAAATTCCCCTAAATTCCTTCCTTCTCCTCCATCTCTTATAGCCTTTTCCCAGTTTACTGGCCTTTGCTACTGATTCTTTGGTTCCAGCTCACACACAAGTCTATACATTTGTAGCTAGGATCCATGTATGAGAGAGAACATGGAACATTTGGCTTTCTGGGTCTGGGTTACCTCACTTACTATAATCCTTTCCAGATCCATCCATTTCCCAGCAAATTTCATTTTTTTTTTGTTACCGCTTAATAGAACTCCCTTGTGTCAATGTACCACATCTTTATTATCCATTCATATGTCGAGTGACATGTAGGCTGGTTCCAATTCCTAGAAATTGTGAATAGAGCAGCAACAAACATGGCTGTGCAAGTACCTTTAAGGTAGTGAGAAGAGTCTTTAGGATATATGCCCAGGAGACCTACAGCTGGATCATATGGTAAATCTTTTTGTAGCTGTCTCAAGAACCTCCACACTGATTTCCACAAAGGCTGTACCAGATTACATTCCCACCAACAGTGTAGAAGGGTTCCCCTTTTTCCACATCCTCACAAATATTTATTGTCATTTGTTTCTTGATGATAGACATTCTGACAGGAGTGAGATGGAATATCAAGGTAGTTTTAATTTGCATTTCCCTGATGGCTAAGGATGTAGAGCACCTTTTTATATAGGTTTATATGCCATCTGTATTTCTTCTGATGAGAACTCTCTATTTAGTTCCATAACTCATTTTTAATTGAGTTGTTTGATTTCTTATTTTTTTTAGTTCTTTGTATATTCTGGATATTAATACTTTGTCAGATATATAGTTGACAAACATTTTCTCCCATTCTTTAGGTTGTCTTTTTGCTATACTCACAGTGTCCTTTACTGTACAAAAGCTTTAAAATTTCATGAGATCCCAGTAGTTGATTGGTAGTTTTATTTCCTAAACAATTGGGGTACATTCAGAAAGTCATTACCTATGTCAATATGGTGAAGGGTTTCCCCAACCTTTTCTTCTAGCAATTTCAGAGTTACAGGTCCGATATTAAGTTCCATGATGCATTTGGTCTTAATTCTTGAGCATGGAGAAATACAAGGATCTATTTTCATCTTTCTACATATAGATAACCAGTTTTCCCAGCACCACTTGTTGAAGAGGCTGCCTTTTCTCCAATGAATTTTTTTGTAGCTGCCTGGATTAACATCTGGTTCCCCTATTCTGTTCCATTGATCTATGTGTCTGTCTTTGTGCCAGTACCATGCTGTTTTTATTACTATGGCTTTGTAATATAGCTTAAAATTGGGTATGGTGATACCACCATCCTTAATTTTGTTGCTCAAAATCATTTTTGGCTATTTGCGTTTTTTGTGCTTCAAAATGAATTTTAGGCTTGTTTTTTTTTTCTATTTTTGTGAAGAATGCCCTTGGAATTTTAATAAGGATTGCATTAAATGTGTAAATTGCTTTTGGTAAGATTAACATTTTCACAATATTGATTCTTCCAATTCAAGAACTTGGGATTTCTTTCCATTTCCTAGTGTCTTTTGCAATTTCTTGCTTGAGTGTTTTAAAGTTCTCATTGTACAGATCCTTCACTTCCTTGGTTAGGTTTATTCCAAGGTACTTTATTTATTTATTTATTTTTTAGGAAATTGTGAATGGGAGAGATTCCCTGATTTCATTATCTGCATTTTTGTTGTTAGGGTATAGGAAAGCTACTAATTTCTGTGTATTTATTTTGTATACTGCTACATTGCTCTAACAGTTTACTGGTTAGGTTCCTTTATGTATAGATTCATATCATCTGCAAATAATGATAATTATTTTGATAATTATTTTTTGATCTCTTTCCAATTTGTATCCCTTTTATGAGTGTCTCTTGCCTTATTGCTATAGATAAGACTGCCAGTACTATATTAAATAAAAGTGGGGACAATGACTCAATGACTACCCTTGTCTTGTTCCTGAATTTAGTTGAAAAAGCTTCACGTTTCCCCCATTTAGTATTATGTTGGTTGTAGGTTTGTCATAAATAGCCTTTATTATGTTGAAATATGTTCCTTCTATTCCCAGTTTCTGTGGAACTTTTACCATGAAGGGATATTGGATTTTGTTGAATGCCTTTTCTGCATCTTTTGAGATGATCATATGATTTTTGTCTTTCAGTCCATTTATATAGCGTATTACATTTATTGATTTGTATATGTTGAACCATCCCTGCATCTCTGAGATAAAGTCTACTTGGTCAAGGTGAATAATCTTTCTAATATATTCTTGTATTCTGTTTGCCAATATTTTGTTGAGAATTTTTACATCTATGTTCATGAGGGAGATTGGCCTTGATTCTTTGTATTTCTTGTATTGTAATATTGCAATTTTTGCATCCTGAGTTGATTTGATGCTTAGGCTTTCTGATAATCTGTGGTGCTTTTAGATTTGGAAATCCAACTTTATGTACCTTCAGAGTAGGAGTTTAGGGTGCCAAGTGTAGCTCTTGTACTCCAATCCAGATGCAGAAGTAATCCTAGGTGTTGAGTTTGCCTGCTATTCTAGTGGGCTGGGTAGAGCATTTTACTGGTAATTTCTAAAATTCAAGTGAGCAATATACACAATCAATAAAAACCAGCACAGGGTATGCAAGTGTGGGGATTGAACCAAACAGATAACCTTATAACAGCAAAATCACTAAGGGTGTGTGTTGCTCTACACTCTTAATCTTGTCAGCTGGGAGATTGAAATTTCTTTTCTGAAATGAGATTCATTATAGTCTGGATCTGAATTAGATCCTGCCCCCAATAATGACAGAAGTAATAGATAAAGTCCCTAAGAGTCTAAAAGCATTTAATGCAACAATAGTCAACCCCCAAATACAACTTAATTGAGAATGGTAAATCTAACCAAGAATATGTAACCCATTATCTGCCCTGACATAGATTAGCACTTCCAGTGCAGGCCTGTGTACCTGTTTTTTTTTTTTTTTTTGTCAGTTGGTCTTGTTACTTTTTTGAGTGGCATCCAATCTCACCAGTGTTTAGTGCCCACCTTGATCCCTCTATGGTGTGCTGTGAATCTGATGTTCTGATCAGCTGTGCTGGATGTCCTGCCACTGGAAGCTGAATGCCTTCTCCAGAGGGTCATGGGTCTGTTGGCTGGGGGATGGGAGAGTGCAGCAAGCCTGGAGTTGTACTGGAACTGCTCAGCTCTTAATCCTATCTGTATCCAGTTATTTCTCCCCTTCAGGTTTTTTGACTTTCAAGGAGGTTGATGAGGTGGAAAATTCTACTGTTTGGTACCTATTCCTGAACCCGGGTGCTGAGTGGGCCACAGATCCACGTGGGTCCTGTGGCATGGGTCTGAAAGCTCCTTGTTGGGATTCTGGCTGATTTACTCCTTTCTGAAAGATCTTAGTATTTCCTGCTTCTTCACTGTGGCAGAGAAAAACCTATACACCTTCACTTTTCAGACAAAAAGTGTATTTTGCTATGGTTTTGCTCAAATCCCTCCCTAGGCTGGATTATTGTGATTCCTATGCTGCAATCCTACCTGGAAATCTATCACAATTCAATTCTTACCTTATTTTTAGAAGCTCCCTAAAACTTCTATAAGGTATTTAAAATGACTAAAATTGTGATTGGAGAGATTGCTTAGACGTTAAGGCACTTGCCTGAGAAGCCTAAGGACCCAAGTTTGATTTCCCAGGTCCCACATAAGCCAGATGCAAATGGTGTTGCATGCATCTGGAGTTCATTTGCAGTGGCTAGAGGCCCTGGCATACCCATTCTGACTCTCTGTCCTTCTCTCTGTCACTAATAAATAAATAAATAATTAAATAAAATTATTAAAATTTTATGTTTGTACTATTTCTGGAAACATATCCCTAGGATTTAATTCTATAGGAAGAAGCAGATAAAAATAGCATTATGCAAGAAAATATTCATTGCAGGACTACCTGCCTAAGCAGAGTAATAAGATGTACATACATATCCCAAAATTGTGAATCAGTTAAAGAGTATAATACATTTCCTCAAGTGAATTTTGTAAAGCCAATAAAACAGATAAGAAGTTTATTTATCAAGGTGAAAAGGAAAACTAGGATATAAATGGGTAGTCAGTTATCATGCAAGACAGGAGCCATGGTACCAAGTGGACAAAAGTCAAGACATTGGATTTTAATTTGCCAGAACTGTTTTAGGATCTTTTAATTTATTACTCCACATAGGACAAATTGTTAAGTTTTAGTTTCCCCGTTATATTGATACCAGCGCTCTTAGTTATTGTGGGTTTTAGTGAATAAATATTCACAATGTTCGTGGCAGAACCTAGTACATTGATCTATTATATACGCATGGAGTAGGGACTGGCAGAGAATGTGGATTTAAAAAATGATGCTTTAGGGTGGAGATATTTGTGGGTTATTTTATAATGAATTTTTGTATCATATAACATATAGGTAACAAATAACAACCAGTGAAAGAGGCAATATCCCCTAAAGTTACCTACAAATGACATATATCTCTGATTTAAGCATCAATCCAGACAGGTGTAGTCAGCAAATGGGGGAGTTGTGATTCCAAGAGCAGACATGGATGGGACAGACTGAGTCTTTAATATTTCTTGTTCCTCATGAACTCTTGAGATTTTCCAACCATTCACTAGTTCACCCAATTATCACCAAACAGATGTAGAAATAGACGTAATTTTTGTGATGAAGGGTATTTTCCTAGATTCATGCACATATGATGATGATGGTCTTGCCTCATCCTTTGGACTCTTGTTCACTTGTGGAAGGGATCTTACAACCTTCTAGGTTACCAGGTCCACTGAACATTATTGTTCACTTCTACCTCTTTGTTCAAATGCCTTTGTCAGACAAAAATTGGTAGAAATAAAGTAAAGGTACCTATTCGATGATCCTTGGACCCAAAAGTAACAAATTCTTGGCTTTTTCTAATAAACTTCATTTAGGTGAATACTTTGTGAGGCCACAGGCCAATGTTTACATCACAATTTAACTGAAACCAAAATGACAGGGTACCTAATATATCTGAAGCATTATGATAGAGTTCCATGTAGCAACCATCAATAATAAAATTATATTGGCATAAATTATTTTCATTGAATAGAGCTTCAAGACTGAGAAATGTATTTCAGGTCTTAAACTCAAGCAGACATAAAATCCAGAGTCAAGTGTGAGCTCAAGGCTTGTCACCACTTGCTCAAGTTTGAGAGTTGGTGCCCCAGGCATGCCTAGCATGTTTCTGATTAGTGAGGGCATTTAATTAAACAAGGATAGTCTTTATGCCTGACCAGGGCAACTACTGATGAGGATAAAATTGATAGGACATGAGCAGTTAGCAGCAGCAGATACATGGGAACAAAAAACAAAGGAGATGTAGTCAAACTGAAGAATATTGCTGCAGTTTATTATATTTGACATTTACTGCCGTGTCTAATAATGCATCCCTTACTTCTCTCTGGCAGCCATGTTACTTCATTATTTTAAATTTTGGAAGTTTTTGTTTTTGAAAAATAATAGAAATCTCATTTCTCCATTCCTCATTAGAGAGCATATTTGATTGTATTTTTCTGTTCATTATATGTGAAGCTGCCATTCAACCCAAGGAGCACTGAAAAGATCATGTAAATGGCCGTGCCTAGCTAGTCCATAGTATTTAAAATTCTTTCCTTGTTTCCATAAGCCACAGAAGGTGGGTTATTTTTCATGGACAGGCAGAGCATTCTTCTCTTGGGGTTTTTATGGAAAGACTGTATAAAATGATAACACAATGAATGGGGGACCAGCTCTACTATATCAAGGGCTTAAATCAGGCATTTCAGACAGAAACTCAATGTGGTAGAGCACATTTCAAATAGGCCTACAGGTACATGCTGTAACACAAAATTTCAGCATCTTTTGTGATTGATTCTCATAAATAGTTCATGACATTTTTTATAATAAATTAAGGCTAAGGTGAAGGACATTTCAGTAATGTAGGTTCAGGTGCTAACATGAATTAAAATGATAAGATTTGCATGCCGCAATAAAAACAGAGATGTTATCTGTCTTTGAAATGGCAGCAATTTGGGTTATTGAGGAAGGCAGAGGAGTGAAACTTCTACTTACCTATTGATTGTCTTTCTCATTTTGTGTGATAGTTTCAATGATATAATCACTGACCCTCCCTCCCTTACTTCAATACTCTATTTTCTTGAATGAGAAGTTTCTTTGTTTAAAAAGAATATATTTTAAGGTTAATTTTAATTAGCCCTAATATAACCATAACCATTAGAGCTTTGTTTTTGTTACTTTGTTTTTAAACCTGTTGTGGAAAAAATAATCTAAGTTAAAGTGACTTCTTAAAACTGTCTCTAAGGAGTGTGAAGTAATGCCTATTGCAATTAATGAAGCAGGAAATAAGAATGGCTCCCTGTTTGCCAATAAAGTATACTTTTATCAGTTTGAAATTCTTTTTGATGGAAAAAATTAAATTGGAGTTAATTTTTATGTATAAACAGGCTGAAGTTTCCAGCTGCCTAGGTATATATGTGACCATATCTCACTCCAATTTATATTTCTCATGAGAATCCAAAGTTTTTATGTATAATTTCTTTATTCTATGCTATTAGTTCATACTTTCATAATTAGTAGAGCTTAATAACTGGATTTATAGCCCAATATAATAATACAGTCTAGAGCATACATCAAACCAATTTAGTTCTAAGTCACTGAAGGAATTTCAACACTATATACTATAGACTTCACTTTTAATCATGGTGATTGATACACTTGCAAATTATGATATTGCAAAATACACCATACAGAAAGCATCATATTTTTGGCTATCTAGAAAATAATAGCAGGAAAAATGCAACTTCAGATGCTCATAAAATATATTCTTCATGATAAATCCACTTCATTCATTTTTCTATTTATATCTCATACACTCCTTAGAAAGATATAAGGAGATAGCTTAGCATTATGATAACCATGTAATTCAATATCCAAAACTTGAGAATGAAAGTCTTCATCTAATGAGAACTGGGATATATGATCACTCTATTTAGCAAAAGCTCAAGTACAATAAAGCTACAACTTAGACAATAATATCAAAATACCAAGAAGGGAAAGGTGGCAGATGAACACTGAAGTATACTTCCTGACTTTGATTCATGAACACACCTCATCCATCACTTAGTGGGTGAAGAGACTGGACTCCTATATCATGATTTCCTAAATCATAAGGAATATTGTATTAGTCAGGGTGGGCTAACTACCGTAATAAACAACTACAAAGTCTCACTGGCTTAAGACAAGACATGTATATTTTATACTCCTCAGTCCATTACACTGGTGAAGGAGTGGAGTTTGATGTTCGTGGCTCAAAAGCCTAGGCAGGCAAGGACTCCTTCAGTGGAGCTTGGTATAAGCAAGGGAGTCTTGAATATAAACATCTAGCTAAAGGACAGAAAAGGAAGGGGTTCAGGATCATGTGCCCCTTCTGCTAATGACATATCATTTCCTCCTACATTCCAGGGCCCAAGCTCAATTTCATGGCCTCTCCTAAAAGCATGGCACATCTGTCTATTCACTCATGAAGAGGTGGAAATGAGGCTTGAAGGAATACTCACTACCAGCTTGGTCACCAAGCACTCATGCAATTCTTCCTCCTCCACATATAATAAAGAAATCTGAGTCCTGACATGGAGCTCCAGTAGACTTGTGGAAAGTGCCGGGTCTGCCCTAACAGCTCCACACATAGGGTCTACTGATCTGTGAATTAGGACAGCAAATTATCAATTCCTCAGCTTCCTCCACACATTCAGCAAACCATGGTAGAACAGGGATAAACATCATGGTTGACATTTTCTGCCAGAAGAAACTGACAATCAATAGTCAGGTAGAAGACATTTTTTTTTTCTTAGCATTGCTTTTACAGAAACTTGCATTATTCCTCAGCTTCAATTGTGAATGGCATCTCTTTTCCTTTCTGTTGATTCCTCTTGAGAAATCATCAAAGTATTCATATCATATTAAGAACTTATTAAGTCTGTTTGCTCTCTTCTAATACAGATTAGCAAACTTAAAGCTACTTAATAAAATCCTCTACACTCATTATTTAAAGCATATAATAGAGTTAACAAAAAGGATCCTCTTTATCAATGATTATAAGGATTATGGAGGAAGATTTATGAGCTCTAAGAGTTGAGAAAATTACTTTGGAAGCAAGATATACAGAAAAGAAGGAAATAGAGTGACAGCACAGTTTTTGTTCTCATGATATTCAAGTGATTGCTACTGGCTTTGTATGTCTCCCTAAGCTTGGACACTTGATGTTCATTTTCATGGCTAGTGTCCAGGAACCATAATGGTATGCACTTCATTTTGTGGGTGCAAAGGTCACTGCTGTAGATAGTTAGGAAGATAGGTGAGTGTGATAGTACTTATTGAAGGTCTCCAGTTCCAGAAATAAGAATAAGATAATAGCAAATGAGAGCTTATATTTTAGGATTTTTAAATTTTGGAATAATTTTAGACTTAGAAGTAGGACAAGAGTCCCCATATCCCTTTGTCCAGTCTCATCTCATGTCACAGCCAACAAAACCACAGAACTAGCAAATAAATGAATCTAGTTAGCATTAAGATAAGCCAAGACCCCAAGCTTTATTTGCTTTTCATCATGTTTTCTACTAGCATCCTCTTTCTGTATCAGTGTCTGAATAAGGATCCTTCATTTTATTTCCTGTCCTTGTCTCCTTAGAGTTTTCTAACCTATTATCTTCTTCCCGTTTCCTTATCTTCCAACATCTTTACACTTTTGAAGAGTGCTGTTAAGAATTTTTTACTATGCCACAATTTTTGTTTGTCTGACTTTTTCTTGGGGTCACATTGACGTTTTGAGTTTGTAGTAAAGAGTTCCTAGAGATACAATACCTGCCTCTTGGCGTCATACAAGAAACTGCCTGCCTTATCACTAAGATGCTATTGGTGGTCATTTGGCTAATGTGGTACCTGTCAGGTTTCCCTTTGTAAGTAACAGATACAGATGGGGGACAGTGCTTGCATCTCATCTTTGCTGTGGATACCTGGTGTTTCTTAGATTTTGGACAGTCACTTGTCTTGCAACCATAGCTTTCAGGTTAAGAGGAAAATTTGTAAACTTGCTGATTTTTTTTCTTTCCTGGAATTTTGTTCTGCTAAAGAGCAGTGCTGTTCCCACTTCCCAGCAGGAATAAAAAAATCAGGCTCTTAGTTTAACTCTTCTTCACACTAAAGCTGTCACTGCTTGTTGTGGTGGGAGTAAATATTCCATTTCCTTCCTGATGGCCACTTTTGGCCAAATTGTGTCATTCCATTTCTACTGCTAGGGATTTTTTTGGGAACAGGTCCATCATTGGCTTTTGACCAATAAGATATGAGGGAAAGTTGTTGTGTATCATTGCCCTGTGAAGGAGTTCCTTTCTCCTAATAAGGAGAAACAATTAAGTGATAATTTACCTTCTATGGAGATGGCTTTATCTAGGTAGATCAGCTGAATCTGGTTTCTACAGGCTCGAAGCCAACAGTGAAGACGAGGTAACAGAAACTGGAAAGAACTAGGATTGTTGTTCTAATCAACCTTAGACCTGAGCTTATAAGTTTTTATATATATAATAGTAAAACTTCTTTACTGATTAAACCAACCTGAGCCTTGGTATTTCAGTTAGAGAGGTCAAATGGCTTACAACTGATAATACCTACTCTAAGGGAAATATTTTTTGAAATATAATTACTAATTGATGGCATTGTTGACAGCAATTTGAATTCTTATCAGTTTTAGCTTTTAGGAAGACTGATACTGTGCATATTAAGCACACACATTTTTTTAGAATATTCCCACTTTTCTTTTGTGTGCATACCCCAAAATGAAATTTTTTAGTTTAAAAATATATCCATGTTCAACTTTAGTACATAAAGACAGAAGAGTTTCTGAAGGGTTATGTCAATTTATACTCCATCAGAAATGTATGGTTGTTACAGTTGCCCAGGGTCCTTATCAATATGTGATACCATTTGTATTTTTTTCTTTCTTTCTTTCTTTTTTTTTTTTTTTTTTTTTTTTTTGAGGTAGGGTCTTGCTCTAGCTCAGGCTGACCTGGAATTCATTATGTAGTCTCAAGGTGGCCTTGAAATCATGGCAATCTTCCTACCTCTGCCTCCTAAATGCTGGGATTAAAGGCGTGCACCACCATGCCTGGCACCATTTGTATTTTTATTTACACAGTCTGATATATGTGGATGTACAGCAGATCACATTGTGACTAATAAAATGTATATTCTCTATTCAATTTGTATATTGTTATCATGTTTTCATTAAGGCCTAAGTGTAATTGCTGGGAAAGTGCATGAGGACTACTAGTATTCATGCAAACTAAATGTCTTCATGCTGTATTGGAAAGTAAAGTGGTGAACAAGAGACAAAAGCTTGAGTGTGTGGTTTTATGAATAAGCTTTAGTTTTATTCATTTTTAAAAATCTTTTTGGCAGTACTGAGATTCTCTACATTTTTATAGGTAAGAATTTCTCTGCAAAGTGAGCAGAAACTGTTTGTGTCAATGCATTGAGAATGAAGTGTACTGCAAACAGGACAGAGAAAAAGGCACAGTGTGAAGAAAGGTGTCCATCAAGCCACTTACTCATTTGGGGCTTATCTGTACAGTGAAGGATTGAGTGGGATAGTTTCCATATTTTCATTGCATACTTCTAATCCAAATGCTGATTGTCATCACTACAAAGTCTGAGGTCATGAAATGCTCTGTAATGGTCACCTCACTATCGAAGATTGCTAGAAAGTTGCATTGGTGGTGGTTGGGTCTCTTTAGTCTACATCTGAATGTAGGTTGTAGTATTATGAAGTATGGGACACTTTTCCAGAGAAAGGGGAATTATTTTCCATTGTGTTGAAGCTCAAACTAGTGAGCAGTAACAAAGGTCACTGCTACAAATATTAAAGCACACAGAGCTCTAGCAGTTGTTGGTTTGGAGAAAAGAGAGACAACCATAAGACAACTCTTTGCACCTAAAAACTCCTGAAAAAAACCTTCTGTGTGTAAATTTTTAAATATCCATAATGAATGTCTGTGGAGGCCTGCATACTTAGTTAGAGTATGCTTTCAGATCCAGGGTTGCAGCTGTGGAGAACTGGGAAGATCACTTATCCAATGTCTACATTAAAGCTCTATTAAAATGTCAATGCTCAGACTTCCAGCCAAGGTGGCGACTGCCTAGCTGCACTGCAAATCCCAGGGAAAGAAAGGCAAGATATTAAGGGTTCATTGGGGCTTTTAGGGGAGAGAAATCTCCAATAGATTGTCAGTGGGAGGGCACAGAGGCAGGGGAAACAGGGAATCGCGGATCCCCTCGTGGGCGGGTAGCCCACCCCTCCCCCCAAATAACCGCAGTGTCCACAGCACCACTGGCACCACCGATGCTGCAGCACCATGCCGATCGATCCCTGATTGCGGAAGCTTAGACTGCTCTGCACACTCACCCACTCGCCCACTTACTGAGTGAGCCCAGTCCCACAGCAACTGCCATACAAGCTCAGACTGTGTCTCTCACTTGTGCCAGCTCAGGTGCCATCCCCTATGTGTCTGCAATGCTGGCCATCCGCCATTGTCCTGTGGCGGGAAGCTCAGACTGCTTCCAGGTCCCAGTGTTCCCAGCCAAAGTTCAGGCTGCTTCAGTGCTTGGTGCCTCAGTGTCACTCCTAGCTCAAACGCAGGCAGCTTTGGCACATTACCACTTGAGAATTCAGGCAACTTTGGCGCCCCTGCCAGGCAGTAGATAGGTGGCTTTGGCAAGTGACAGCCAAAGCCCAAGCTTCTTGACAACTGTCCCAGGCTGCCTCAGATTCCCATTGTGCTTGAGCCCAGGCTCATACGCCCACCTACGTGCCCATACACTGTCATGGGCATACCACAGCGCAAAAGAAATAACATGAAAAATCAAATGCAAGAAAATCCAGTTAGATCACCCAATCCTATAATGAATACATCTAACTAAAACAGAGAAGAACTATTAGGATCAGAATACCAAATTGAAGCTATGAGTAATGCAACCCTGACCAACCTACTGGTAGATCTTGCAGGAAAGCAACAAAGGACCAATAATCATGTGGATGCTGCCATCACTAAACTAGAACTAATAGATAAGAAATTGGAAGGAGTTCAAAGAGAGTTGAGAGAATTGAGGGAGAGTGAAAAAAAAGAAGACCTTAAAAATCAGCTGGCCATGCTAAATGAAGACATAAAGAAATGCAAGAATGAATTCCAAGAATCATCAAGAAAATCAGAAAATGATGTAAAAAGGGAGCTTGACAGAAGGATGGAAATTATACATAGAAAAGTAGTAGAATATGTAAACTTAATTGAACAAGTCCAAAACTCTCTAGAAGCTTTCAAGAATAGAGTCAGCCAAGTAGAAGATAGAAACTCTGATCTGGAAGACAAGATGGAAGAAACAGTTAGAGAGTTCAAAAATTTCTGTAAGTTCAAAAGTTCCTGTGAACAGAACATGAGGGAATTGGGGGATACACTTAAACGTCCTAATATCAGGATCATTGGAATACCAGAAGGAGAAGAAATTCAGACCAAAGGCATGGAGAACTTATTTAACAAAACAATTGAAGAAAACTTCCCCAGTCTCTTAAAAGAAAGGCCCATCAAGATACAAGAAGCCAATAGAACTCCAAAGAGACTGGACCAAAGGAGAAACTCTCCAAGACATATTGTCATTAAGACTCTAAACATTGACACCAAAGAGAAAATCCTAAAAGCAGCTAGGGAAAAACAGCACACCACTTTCAAAGATAACCCCATCAGAATTACTTCAGATATCTCAATGGAAACGCTGAAAGTTAGAAGGGCCTGGAATGAAACACTTCAAAGTCTAAGAACCTATGGCTTCCAACCCAAACTACTCTATCCAATAAAAGTATTCCTCATAATACATGGTGAAAGAAAAACATTCCATGACAAAACTCAGCTTTACAATTATATGAACACAAAACCAAACCTACAGAGAGTATTTCAGGAAATTCTCCACAGAGAAGAAACAAATAATCAAACTTAATTGCCTACAAGAAGCAGATCACAACAACCAAACTCAGAGTAGGCACAAAAAACTTCAAAGTCCATGAAAACACCAACCCACATTTGCCATCACAATATGGCAGAGATCAAATCAAATCTCACAGTCATTACCCTAAATATTAATGGCCTTAATTCACCCATCAAGAGACACAAGCTAACAG
Organism: Dipus sagitta; assembly: GCA_036346955.1. Lineage (NCBI taxonomy): Eukaryota > Metazoa > Chordata > Mammalia > Rodentia > Dipodidae > Dipus > Dipus sagitta. The sequence goes on from CM070781.1 coordinate 67,873,390, forward strand.
GATGGATCAAAAAATTAGACCCCTCAATCTGTTGCCTTCAAGAAACCCACCTCACCACTAAAGACAGACACCTCCTCAGGGTGAAAGGTTGGAAAACAATATTCCAAGCAAATGGGAATAAGAAACAAGCAGGTGTAGCTATATTAATACCGGATAAAATAGACCTCAAACCAAAAATGATCAAAAAAGACAAAGAAGGCCACTTCCTACTTATCAAGGGAATGATCCATCAAGAGGATATTACAATCATAAATCTGTATGCACTAAACACAGGGGCACCACAGTTCATAAAACAAAACCTACTTGACAATAAAACAGAAATAACCACCAACACCATCATAGCTGGGGACTTCAATACATCATTATCAGTAATAGACAGATCATCCAAATAGAAACTTAACAGGGAAGTAAGAGAGCTCAACAAAACCATAGATCACTTAGACCTAACGGACATCTACAGAACTTTCCATCCCAAATCCACAGACTACACATTCTTCTCAGCAGCCCATGGAACATTTTCTAAAATAGACCATATACTGGGTCACAAAGATTGCCTCCACATATTTAGGAAGATTGACATAATTCCCTGCATGATATCAGATCACAATGCTATATTGCTAGAAATCAACAACAAAAGACCCACCAAGAATCCCAAAGGCACCTGGAAACTGGACAGCACACTTTTAAACAATAAATGGATAGTGGATGAAATAAAAAATGAAATTGCAAAATTTCTGAAATTGAATAACAATGAGAACACATCGTACCAAAACTTATGGGACACAATGAAGGCGGTCCTCAGGGGAAAATTCATAGCACTCAATGCCTTCATAAAAAAGACAGAAAGGTCCCAAATCAATAACCTAACCATCCACCTAAAGACACTGGACAAACAAGAAAAATCCAACCCAAAGAGCTCCAGAAGGAAAGAAATAATTAAAATCAAAGCAAAAATCAATGAATTGGAAACCAAGGAAACAATTAAGACAATTGACAAAACAAAGAGCTGGTTCTTTGAAAAAATAAACAAGATTGATAAACCCCTGGCTAACCTGATCAAGCAAAAAAAGGAGAAGCTTCAAATTGTCAAGATTCAAAATGAAAAAGGAAAGATCACAACAGACATAAGTGAAATTGGGAGAATCATCAGGACTTATTTCAAAAACCTCTACTTCACAAAACTGGATAATGTGGAGGAGATGGATAAATTCCTGGATGCATACCACCTACCAAGCTAAACACAGAGCAGATTAATCACCTCAATCAACCCAACACACTCATGGAGATTGAAAGAGTAATAACAAACCTCCCAAAAAAGAAGAGTCCAGGACCAGATGGCTTCTCAGCTGAATTCTATCAAACCTTCATGGAAGAACTAAAGCCAATGTTCCTCAAACTGTGCCACACAATTGGTGAACAGGGAAAGCTACCCAATTCCTTTTATGAAGCTAGCATCACCCTAATTCCAAAACCAGGCAGAGATGCCACAAGAAAAGAAAACTACTGGCCTATTTCCCTGATGAATTTAGATGCAAAGATCTGGAACAAAATACTCGCAAACCAAATCCATCAACACATCAAAAGCATTATCCACCTTGACCAAGTGGGATTCATCCAAGGAACACAAGGGTGGTTCAACATATGGAAACCTGTCAATGTAATACACCACATAAACAAGGTTAAACACAAAAACCACATGATCATTTCAATAGATGCAGAAAAGGCCTTTGATAAGATACAACATCACTTCATGATCAAAACATTCGAGAGAATTGGCATGGTTGGTTCATATCTTAACCTAATAAAGGCAATATTCAAGGCTCCAAAGGCTCAAGTAATACTTAATGGATAGAGACTGGAGGAATTCCCATTAAGATCAGGAACAATACAGGGTTGTCCACTCTCACCTCTGCTTTTGAATATAGTACTGGAAGTCCTAGCTCAAGCAATAAGACAGGAGAAGGAAATAAAAGAGATACAATTTGGAAAGGAAGAAGTTAAATTAGCTTTATTTGCTGATGACATGATTGTATATGTAAGAGACCCGAGAGACTCCATCCCAAACTCCTGAAGGTAATTAACTCCTATAGCAAAGCAGGATGCAAAATCAATGCACAAAAATCAGCAGCCTTCCTATATGCAAATGACAAAGATACTGATAAAGAAATAAGGGACATAGTCCCATTTTCAATAGCAACAACAACAACAAAAATACCTGGGAATAATGTTAACTAAGGAAGTGAAAGATCTATACAACGAAAACAACACTCAAAAAATAAATTGAGAAGGAATTGAGAAAATGGAAAGACCTCCCATGTTCCTGGATAGGCAGAATTAACATTGTGAAGATGACAATCCTACCAAAGGCAATATACAGATTTAATGCAATTCCAATTAAAATCCCTACAGTGTTCTTCACAGAGATAGAAAAAAAATGATATCAAATTTCCTACGGAAAGGCAGAAGGCCTCGCATATCCAAACATATACTCAGCAAAAGAAATACCTCTGGAGGCATCACCATACCTGATCTAAAGCTATATTACAAAGCCATAGTAATAAAAACAGCATGGTTCTGGCATAAAAACAGGAATATAGATCAATGGAATAGACTTGAGGACCCGGACTTTGGGTCAAGCAACTATAGCTACTTGATATTCAATAAAGGCCCAAACAATATAGGCTGGAAAAAAGACAGCATCTTCAACAAATGGTGCTGGACAAACTGGATAACCATATGCAGGAAACTGAAACTTGACCCACACATTTCACCATGCACTACACTCAAGTCCAAATGGATCAAAGATCTCAATATAAGACCAGAAACTCAAATACTACTGGAAGAAAATTTAGGAAGTACTTTACTTGATATAGGAATGGAAAAAGTCTTCCTGAACAAAACCCCAGTAGCTCATGAACTTAAAACATCACTCAACCAATGGGATCACATGAAGCTGAAGAGTTTCTTTACAGACAAGCAAACAATAAGCAAAGCCAATAGATCACCCACAGAATGGGAGAAAATATTTGTGGGTTATCCAACTGATAGAGGCCTAATCTCTAGAATCTACAAAGAACTCAAAAATCTAAACAGTAAGAAGTCAAACACACCACTCACAAAATGGGACAAAGAGCTGAACAGACAGTTTACAGAGGAAGAAATACAAATGGCAAACATACACTTAAGAAAATGTTCATCATCCCTAATCATCAGAGAAATGCAAATTAAAACAACTATGAGATTCCACCTTACCCCAATAAGGATAGCAAACATCAAAAAATCAAATAAAAATAAATGCTGGCGAGGATGTGGAGAAGTAGGAACACTCATCCACTGTTGGTGGGAATGTAGGATGGTACAACCACTTTGGAAAGCATTATGGAGACTTCTGAAAAAGCTGAGTATAGAGATACCAACAGAGCCAGTTATTCCCTACTGGGCATCTACCCTAAATCCTTCAAACCACAGGCTAGAGAGATTTGCTCAACCATGTTTGTAGTGGCTCAATTTGTAATAGCTAAGAGCTGGAATCAACCCAGATGTCCATCACTAGAATAATGGATAACTAAGATGTGGCATATCTACACAATGGAATTCTATACAGCAGTAAGAAAAAATGACACAATGAAATTTGAGGAGAAATAGTTGAACCTGGAACAGATCATTCTCAGTGAACTTACCCAATCAGAGAAAAAAAAAAAATTCCACATAGTCTCACTCATCTACAGCACCTAACCTGAATCTACCCAAGATACCTTACATATACAGCAAGCACCTCATGAACTAGACACTAGGATGGAAGGGGAGGGAGGAGAGGGCATCAAAGGGGTGGGAAACACAAATCTAGACCCAAACGGCAATGGTACCATAAAATTCTACTTACTAAAAGACAGACCAAATGGCTGATCCTTCACCAGGCCCTTACAGGGAACACCTGAACCACAAGACACTGGAGAGGGTAAGATTAAGACTAACCTTAATCTTCTGCATCTTCCCTCCTTCCCTCTTCCTCTCCTTCTCTCTCTTCTCTCTATCTCTTGTATATTAGTTTTCTTTTTCCTCATTTTCTTGGTGGGCACTGACCTGTAACTCCCAGTACCAGCTTGGGTCTATCATCCACAATGAGCCTTTGATCAGAGAGACCTACAAGGTTTCCTAAAAGACAGACAAATTTCTGTCAGAGTACTTGATGACCCACCAAAGGTTAGTGGTAAGACCCTACTGCTGAAGACACCTTTTGTGGTTGACATGCAAAATAGAATGGCATGGCTGGAAGTTGGAAGAGAGTCAGTCCCCAGACAGTCAGCATGTCTAGTCCCAGAAGGGTGACTGGGGGAAAATGACCAATATCTGTCCAAGTAACTCATGGTCTAACCTACTTAGCAACAAATAACTTGTTGTGATGCCCACACAAGTGCAATAGTGTCACACAGCCATGGTGGGGAACCAACTGCTCTTAATTTGGCTAAATGATCTCCTCAGTGGTATGGGACCCATAGCTGGAGCTGGGAAACAAGTCAGAACCATAACCAAACATAAGCCCACTCTCCCATATCAAGCTACCATCAATTATCGGCTACAAGAGGGCCTACACCTATTAAATTCTCTATAAAAAAGTAAGGGTTATCTCTTTTGTCCTGGTGCTAACTTACTCTCCGTTGGAGAATCTGCTTCTCTTTTTCAGATAGATGTAGATCCTAAGGAGAGAGCTACCCCATCATACCTCAAAAGGGCCCCGGCTGCAACTAAGAAAAATTGGCGAAACCAGCAAGGGTGCTGTTTTCCTGATGAACCGGATACCAGCACAAGGGGGAAGGAGATCAGCACAGAGAAAAATCAACTCCTACCAAATCAGAGAGCCAGAGCCTCAGAGGCCCCCAACACCTCATCACTGAAGCAGACCAAAAATGAACCCAACATGGCTCAGGGAAATTTTGCGGAAGAGGGGGCGGAAAGAATGTCAGAGCCACATATTGGGTCATGATATGCAGAGACATTTAGCTTACCCATAACTGTGGGCTAACTCCAGAATGCATGACCCATATAACTCAACAAGGAGGGGCTAAGGGGAGGGGGTAGGTCACGGATGAGCCTAATAATGGCACCAAACTGACTGTATTTGCTGAGTACAAAACTAACTAACAAAGAAAAAAATATCAATGCTGGGCTGGAGGGGTGATTTTGCAGTTAAGGCATTTGCCTGAAAAGCCAAAGCACCTAGGTTCGATTCCCCAGGTCCCACGTTAGCAAGATGCACAAGGGGGCGCATTCATCTGGAGTTCGTTTGCAGTGGCTGGGGGCCTTGGCACATCCTCTCTCTCTCTCTCTCTCTCTCTCTCTCTCTCTCTGTATCTCTCTCCCTCCCTTTCTCTCTCTTGTTCTCTGTCAGATAAATAAATAAATAAAAATAAAATATTTAAAAAAGGGAAAAAATGTCAATGCTTAACACCTTTCTGGGCATTGATGCTATTATTTAAGGTCCTCTTGAATAAGTAGATGTTTTCCACAGCGTTAAGGCTTCATTTTCTGTTTAATTTAAAATTTGTTGGTCTTAAAAAAAAAGACATGCTGTTTCCTAGTTTCCAAGTATAATTAGTGATAAAAAGCTTTCTTCCTTGTTTATAATCATGATTTACTCTACATTTGAATCTATCAAGCTAAATTTAATGTTGGCCAATTAAGTGTTGTAGCATTTCACAGGTCTGCTCTATTGACATTCTCATAACAACACTTTGTGGCAAAAATAAATGCTATGGTTTGCTGGTTCTTATGGTCTGAATGCTTACCTCCTCTTAAATTCCTGTTGAAAGCAAATCCCCCAAGGGATGGTGTGAGGAGCTAGGGCTTTTGGGAAGTGATTTGGTCAGGAGGGAGATGCTCTTATGAATGGGTTTAGTGCCTTTAAAAAAGAGGACTCTGAAAATTGGTTTTTCCCTATCCACCATGTCAGGAAGCATCCAGAAGTTAACAGTCTGCACTCAAGGACCATTGCGAGAAATCAAGCATATAAGCAACTTGATCTTAAATTTCCAGCTCCCAGATGGTGAGAAATAAAGTTCCATTGTTTATAAGCTACTCAGTGTATGGTATTTTGTTAGAGTAGCCAGAATGAACCATGAGTATCATAGTTGTACTTCCAGCACCAGCTTCCTTCTAACCAACCATGCAACCCTGAGAACTCCTTTGTTGTACCTGGGAGAAGGCAGGATTAACTGTAAAGCACCTTGCACAAAATGGGTACTCAATACTTGGTGGTTATGTTAATGTTAAAAGATCCCCCTTGTTCATGCATGTCTTGGGTCCTCAGGAAGAGCTTCCACTTTTCTGTGATGATATGAAGTTCTCTGCCTTTCAGCTGCATAAACAACTGGGAATATGAGAAATAAAGGCTTTTGCTATATCAGGTGGCTAAACATAAAGATAAGGTTTTCTTCTTTTATGAAGCTTGTTATGTTGACACTGAAATACAAAGAAATCATGTCAATGATATATTCTTTTTTAAATTTTTTTGTTTGTTTATTTTTATTTATTTGAGAGCTACAGAGAGAGAGAGAGAGAGGCAGAGAGCGAGAGAGAGAATGGGCGTGCCAGGGCTTCCAGCCACTGCAAATGAACTCCAGATGCCTGCGCCCCCTTGTGCATCTGGCTAACGTGGGTCCTGGGGAGTCGAGCCTTGAACCAGGGTCCTTAGGCTTCACAGGCAAGCTCTCCAGCCCTGTGTTCTTTCATGTAAGAATTTAAGTTGAAAACAGCTAATTTTAATTTTAGAAAATTTAAGTTAATTAAAAAATATATACTCTCTTACTCGCTTTTTATTTTCTTTTTTTAGAAATATATACCATTTGGAGAAGGTTAAATCATATACTCAGATAAAATTTTAAAATGATATCTTTAAGGTATTGTAGACAATGGTATACATTCTAAACATTGATCTCAGATATAATTTTTTTGAATTTCTTTTAATAATTCTTTTGACTATATGTGATATCAACATTTTATTTAGTAACTCTGTTTTGAAAGTTGGGATATATATCTCAGAAGTTACTTTTTCTAAGAATATTTTGGTCAGAGAATGCATCAGTATCTTTTGCATTAAATTTGTTGTAACTATGTGCAAGACATTACTCTGGGATCCATACTTTCCAGAAGTTCATATCACTTTATACAGTCAGAAGAGACTGAGGTTGTAGAGCATTTATCGTAAAATTAAAGCAGTAGATTTGAGCCAATAATTAACAGATGCTAAGGCCAACTTCCTAAATGTGAGTGTGGGACACTTAGGGAGCCTGAACTGTCTAGTTTTTGCTGAGCATCCACTGGGTGGCTGACACTATGTAGTTGTTTTAGCAGTTACCATCCAACAGAACAGAGTTCACAGACCTGAGTTCTGCTATGGAGCCTAATGTTTATACTTGTGGTGAGGCTATCATAATGTCAAAGTTACTGAATGGGAGAAAGTACTGATATGGTAACATGGTCTTTCTGTGTCTGACTTCTTGAAATACATTGCAAGCCATGGGATCACAAGTTCAGTTTGCTGCCTCTGACCTCAGCCCTGTTCCATTGTCAGATTCCAAGAATCAGAACCAGTCAGATTGCCAAATATCACTGCTCGGTGTGGTTCCCCAAGGGATGTGACTGAGATTGTGTCCAAGTGAAAAATACTCAGCTTAAGGTGTGAGCAGTCCGGGGAAGCTCATGCATCAGTAGCAGCCTGGTGATGACAGGGTGGGAATGGGGAGGGGAGAGGCCTTCTATACCAGGCATACAATTTTCTGGAATGCTTGATGGACAGTTGAGCAGGAATATGCAGGCAGCCCTCAGTGATGCAAAGTGTAGCAGGAAGCTAAATGACTTGGGTCTTTCCTAGAGAGGAAAGGAAGAAGGAGAAAAAGTTCTCATAATGACATGGTTGTTCCTGAACACATCAGAGCTATAAACTCAGTTTTAGAGGTACATATTAGGAATATGAGGGTTTCAGCCTGGAACTTGTGGCACTCCAGTGACCACCAGAGATAATTTGCTCAGAAGCGCTTTTGCTACCCATTTCTGCAGCTGCCACTATGCCCCTACACTGGAGAGCTAGAAGGATGTGTTGTATTTCTTTATGTTGTATTTCCTTATATTGATCACCTAGTCAAAGCACTAGCATTTGAATTGTAATATTTTATCATGCTTTTAGTACTACAAACTATATTGATTTAAGGCATCTTACTGATAACTACCACTTTATTAACGTATCAGGTATTGTAAAAATCAGATTTCTTTTTAAAATATTATATGTTAGTTGGTAGAGTGCTTGTCTAGAATGCTTAACATTCTGGATCAATCCCTAGCACATCAAACTGTGCATCATGTTACCGACAAAAAATCTAGGATGAAAAATTCAAGTCATCCTTGGCTACATAGTACGTTTAAAGACAGCCTGGGTTACCTAAGACCTTATCGAAAAATAATAGTCATGTTTATTTTTCTATAATTGATAATCATACAAATGATACAAAATCCAAAAGAAAAAAACAAAACTTATAATTTTGCATCCCATCTTTATTTCTCAGTCTTCCAATTCATTTCCCCCAAAACAACTATTATCAATTTCTTGTGAATTGAAGAAACATTTAGGCTTACAATCTTCTATACAATATTGATGATCTGGAACACATTTTTTAATTTTTTTGAATGATCTACCTTGGTGTTTATCCATGTACAAACATTTTCTTTACTTCTTTCTTGTTAGTATTTATATTGGGTTCCACTTTTGGTTGGACACATTTGTTCTGCCAGTCTTCTATAGATGGACATTGGACTTGATTCTAGCCATTTCCTGTCAGTAAGCAATGCTTTCTTTTTATATCGTGGCATACTGTGAATAAGTGAAGATCACATGGAAAGAGCAAAGGCTCTTCTAGAGAAGGAGTCAGCCACTGCTGCTTATACTTGGCAGATTATCAAAGCAGGAGGAGGAGAGAGCAAGCTTTGAAATTGGAAGGAGGGATTGTTTCTGGCATGAAGGCTGTTTAGCTATTGGCATGGAGTTACTGTAGGTGGGCTAACCAGGAGGACAGCCTATGTGATCGGTTAGGAGTGCATATCAAACTTTCTTTTACTGGTCCTATATCTGAAAAGGGGACAAAAATCCAGAAAGCTATATTAGGTTTTAATCAATAGGTAGCCATTTGGAGATGATTATTACAGAAGGTAAATTTTAGCTTCCTGGTTTGTTACTAGAGAGCAGTCTGGCTTCCTGAAAACCTAACTCATAGCAGGCTGGCTACCAGTCTGTGATAGGGGAGGTTAATTTCCTGGTTAGGCTGTTGCATATTAGGGGTCAGAGTTTTATTATGGTATATGACCCAGCCATTATCTGCTTATACATTCAGACTTTCAACACATATATGTGAGTAGTATATTTATATGATAATTCTATTTCTTAAGTAGAATTTTTGAGTCAAAGATATATGCCATTTAAGACACACACACACACACACACACACACACACACACACACACACATATATATATATATATATATATATATCTCCAGACTTTGATGAATGTATATTTCCCATGTGCTTGTGGAGACATAACAGGCTATATTACCAGCCTTAACCACCTCTACCTGCATGACAGGTAAAAACTAGGTATATTTTAATTTGGAATTGACAGTGAGATTTTTTTTTTCTGTTAAATCATACCTCTTTTTTTCTTTGAGTATTATTTATTCATGTACCCAGTTTGGGCAGTTTTGAAGCACCCCTAGGCCAGGAAACATACTAATAAAAGAATAACTCCATGGAATTTTATATCATTACCTCAAAAATTAAATCTATGGAGCCTGGGGAGATGCCTCAGCAGTTAAGAGAACTTGATACTTAATGGCCTCTCTGCAGAAGACCTCCAGGTTTGACTACCAGAACCCATGTAAAAAGCTGTGTGTGGCCATGCACATCTGTAACCCCAGTCGGGGAGGTGAAGACAGGAGAATTGTTGAGGTTCACTGAAGGATAGCAGCTCTGGATTGAAGGAGAGATCCTGTCTCAAGTAAATTAACATGTGGATAAATAATAAGAGAAGGACACCCCTAACATCTGTCTCTGGCCTATGCTTGCATGCACTTGGGGGCGTCTGCATCTGCATACATACATGCGCATACTAAACATTACACACACACACACCCATACACATTCAACCTACCATTAGGAAGGGGCATATGTGAAGTATGTAAATAGTAGAAAATGAAGAACTCCTTCTTAACCAGCACTTGTCATAAAAGATCTCTCATATACAAAGTATTGACAATGGAGGCACAAAAAGTGGTGTTAATGGAGGTAGAGGTGAATTTTGGAATCATAACTCAAACACCTGAGAAATTCAGCTATTAAAAAGGTGTAGAATGCCATTTATATGAGTGGTCTAAAAATAAACAATGAGGGCTTGGAAAATGACTCATCAGTTAAAGGCAAAGCCTTCTAACCCAGATTTGATTCCCCAGTACCCATGTACAGCCAGATGCACAAAGTGGCTCCTGCAACTAAAATTCATTTGTAGCAGTACCAGCAAGAGGCCCAGGCAGCATACCCATGATCCCTCTCTCTTTTCCTTTATCTCCTTCCCTCCTTCTTTCTATCTCTCCTTTATCTAATAAATAAGAAAAATTATATAAAATAAAAACATATATAATAAAATTTAAAGATAAATAATGAAACCAAAGATACAATCATGGGCTTTTATCCATGCAGGTTAATTTGAAATGTTTTTATATTTGGAAATGTTTCTGTCTTTATAAGGTCGTATCCATCATTGGGTTATAATTTAAATCATATACTCACTTGATAGTTCCCTTATACATCATTCATTATACATCAGTTTCATATGTTCCATGTAACACATACCATAACTACCACTGTACCAATTTTTAGAGAGGAATAAAACCCTGTCTGAGCTTTTTCAAGTCTCCATTATTATTGAAATAAACATTAGCAGTATTTTGCAGTAGTGCTCACATCTTCTTAACTCTGTCTTGAAAATTCTGAAGATTTTATTCTAACTACATTTGTTTTAATGTCCTCAACTTTATGGTTAAAGCAACATACTTGTGGTCTAGAAGCAAGTCATAAATCATTCATCTATAATTGTACACTACAGTGTTTGATATTTGAACAGAGTTGAACTATACACACTCATGACCTTGTGTATATGCATGCACATGTGCATATATACACACACACTCACACACTCAGATGTCTTTCCAGACATATTTTAAACTTTATTTTCCCTAGTCTTTGAAAGTATGCTTTCATGGATAAACTAAAACCTTGGATCATTTTAATGTGAATTCACATCCTCCTGTCCCTTTAATTTCTTTATTTTTTCAGTTTACTGACAACATCTATACATATATATGATATACCATGATCATAGTCCCTACCTGCTACTCTCGTTTGCCCCCCCCCCTTTCTTATGCATTTCCACTGAGTCCTATCTTTCTAGCTAGTTTTTTTTGGCAATTTTTATGTGTGTGCAAAATGGGTTTTGATCATAGTTGCCTCGCCTTCCTGTGTCTCTTTACTAACCTCCACTACCTCCTCTGCCCCCTTCCTTTTTGCCATCCAACTGGTCCCTCTAGTTGAAGTTTTAAATGATTATGAATTTTGTTGTATGATCCTATTGGGTACTGGTTATATTCCCATCAGGATATGCTCTTATATTCTCTCTCCCCATCCTCCTATCCACTGAGGGCCCTCAGCCTCTATTGCCATCTCCCTGGAGCCAGTTCATGTTCACAGGGAGAGTAGAACTCATGTTTACAGTGTCCCTTCCTCTGTAATGTCTCATGGGCCCTGACAGATGTGATGGAGGTAGATCATCTCATGCTCAACAGATGATTATCTTTTCTTGTAATATTGATGAATCTTGGTCCTCCCTGGATTTTATTCCTTTCTGTAAAGCAAAGCAGATTTTATAACCAAAAGTTAAAAGAGACAAGCCTGTGTCCTTTCTATGTATGAGATTATAGTAAGAAGATTGTATTCTTTATTCAAAAAGAATATTGATAAATGTGTGAATAGATTTTTTATATTCATAATTTCTTTCTTCTTTACCATTACTCCTCCAGGATTTCTGGTCTTCTTTACTATCTGTTCTCTCAGTGTCTGGAAATGGTTGTAGGAGAGTTGAATTGCTTTTCTATTAACAACAAAAGGTGTATACTTTCTTGGTAGGTTGTTTATATATTTTGCTTGACATCTTAGTTTGACATCTTAGTTTTGAGTCAAAGGACAATTGGCCTCCTAAATTGTTGATAATAGTAACAGGACTTATGTGAGAGGCTTCATATACTATATTCTTGAGCATTTTAGCTGAAATGGCTATATTAGTATAACTTTGATGTTTGTAATAAAGAATGATTGGACATTATTTGAAGAGGTTTGCATGCATTAGTTAATTTACTTATCAGAGTGACCCTATTTCTTATGTAATATTATCCTAAACACTTACCAATGGTATCACTGAGGGAAAGAGATGCCCATGAGTAGATGGGGGAGCTAGAAAGTATTTAAATCCACAAAGACTATTGTGTTTATTTTATTTTATAGAGAGTGAGTGATAAAGAGAGAGGGAGAGAGACAGAGACAGAGACAGAGGGAGACAGAGAGAACTGGCACACCAGGGCCTCAGCCATTGCAATCTAACTCCAGATGCTTGTGCCACCCCAGTGGGCATATGCGACCTTGTTTTTTGATTACTATGTGTATTTTTTCTTTCAAATATTTTATTCATTCATTTATTTGAGAGAGAGAAAGAGGAAGATAGAGAAAGAATGGACATGACAGGGACTCTTGCCACTGCAAATGAACTCCAGACACATGTGCCACCTTGTGCTTCTGGCTTTACATGGGTACTGGGGAATCAAACCTGGGACCTCAGGCTTTGCAGGAAAGCATCGTTCCCACTAAGCAATCTCTCCAGTCCTCTGTGAGCCTTTATTTCACAATTACCTTTTAGGAAAATGTAATTTAATTTGATGAATTCTTCTTATCTAAACCTTAGAGATAAAAAAGTTAATTATTATTTTTTAAATTTATTTTTGTTAATTTTTATTTATTTACTTGAGAACGATAGACAGAGAGAGAAAGAGGCAGATAGAGAGAGAATGGGCATGCCAGGGCCTCCAGCCACTGCAAACGAACTCCAGATGCGTGTGCCCCCTTGAGCATCTGGCTTAACGTGGGTCCTGGGGAAGAGAGCCTCGAACCGGGTCTAGGTCCTTAGGCTCTCCAGGCAAGTGCTTATGTATCTCGCTAAGGTCTCTCTCATTGTATACGTGCTAAATACTATTGCTTAGTATTCTAACATGTGTTAATACTTTTCTAAAGTAAATTTATTTTATTGAACTTGTAGGAAAATGTAATTTAATTTGATGAATTCTTCTTATCTAACCTTAGAGATAAAAAAGTTAATTATTATTTTTTAAATTTATTTTTGTTAATTTTTATTTATTTACTTGAGAACGATAGACAGAGAGAGAAAGAGGAAGATAGAGAAAGAATGGACATGACAGGGACTCTTGCCACTGCAAATGAACTCCAGACACATGTGCCACCTTGTGCTTCTGGCTTTACATGGGTACTGGGGAATCAAACCTGGGACCTCAGGCTTTGCAGGAAAGCATCGTTCCCACTAAGCCAATCTCTCCAGTCCTCTGTGAGCCTTTATTTCACAATTACCTTTTAGGAAAATGTAATTTAATTTGATGAATTCTTCTTATCTAACCTTAGAGATAAAAAAGTTAATTATTATTTTTTAAATTTATTTTTGTTAATTTTTATTTATTTACTTGAGAACGATAGACAGAGAGAGAAAGAGGAAGATAGAGAAAGAATGGACATGACAGGGACTCTTGCCACTGCAAATGAACTCCAGACACATGTGCCACCTTGTGCTTCTGGCTTTACATGGGTACTGGGGAATCAAACCTGGGACCTCAGGCTTTGCAGGAAAGCATCGTTCCCACTAAGCCAATCTCTCCAGTCCTCTGTGAGCCTTTATTTCACAATTACCTTTTAGGAAAATGTAATTTAATTTGATGAATTCTTCTTATCTAACCTTAGAGATAAAAAAGTTAATTATTATTTTTTAAATTTATTTTTGTTAATTTTTATTTATTTACTTGAGAACGATAGACAGAGAGAGAAAGAGGAAGATAGAGAAAGAATGGACATGACAGGGACTCTTGCCACTGCAAATGAACTCCAGACACATGTGCCACCTTGTGCTTCTGGCTTTACATGGGTACTGGGGAATCAAACCTGGGACCTCAGGCTTTGCAGGAAAGCATCGTTCCCACTAAGCCAATCTCTCCAGTCCTCTGTGAGCCTTTATTTCACAATTACCTTTTAGGAAAATGTAATTTAATTTGATGAATTCTTCTTATCTAACCTTAGAGATAAAAAAAGTTAATTATTATTTTTTAAATTTATTTTTGTTAATTTTTATTTATTTACTTGAGAACGATAGACAGAGAGAGAAAGAGGAAGATAGAGAAAGAATGGACATGACAGGGACTCTTGCCACTGCAAATGAACTCCAGACACATGTGCCACCTTGTGCTTCTGGCTTTACATGGGTACTGGGGAATCAAACCTGGGACCTCAGGCTTTGCAGGAAAGCATCGTTCCCACTAAGCCAATCTCTCCAGTCCTCTGTGAGCCTTTATTTCACAATTACCTTTTAGGAAAATGTAATTTAATTTGATGAATTCTTCTTATCTAACCTTAGAGATAAAAAAGTTAATTATTATTTTTTAAATTTATTTTTGTTAATTTTTATTTATTTACTTGAGAACGATAGACAGAGAGAGAAAGAGGAAGATAGAGAAAGAATGGACATGACAGGGACTCTTGCCACTGCAAATGAACTCCAGACACATGTGCCACCTTGTGCTTCTGGCTTTACATGGGTACTGGGGAATCAAACCTGGGACCTCAGGCTTTGCAGGAAAGCATCGTTCCCACTAAGCCAATCTCTCCAGTCCTCTGTGAGCCTTTATTTCACAATTACCTTTTAGGAAAATGTAATTTAATTTGATGAATTCTTCTTATCTAACCTTAGAGATAAAAAAGTTAATTATTATTTTTTAAATTTATTTTTGTTAATTTTTATTTATTTACTTGAGAACGATAGACAGAGAGAGAAAGAGGAAGATAGAGAAAGAATGGACATGACAGGGACTCTTGCCACTGCAAATGAACTCCAGACACATGTGCCACCTTGTGCTTCTGGCTTTACATGGGTACTGGGGAATCAAACCTGGGACCTCAGGCTTTGCAGGAAAGCATCGTTCCCACTAAGCCAATCTCTCCAGTCCTCTGTGAGCCTTTATTTCACAATTACCTTTTAGGAAGGGAGTAGGTGCTTAAAAGCAGAGTTCATGGAACTAAGGAGAAGGTAATGTTACTATCATATGAAATGTAAGAAAGGAAAGGTAATCCTCGATGTGGTGATGGGTAAGAGGAGATGGAGCCTGTAGGGAAAACCCTCTCACTTTCTTCCTCCCCAAGAGGCTGTCCTACAGACTCCTCACTGGGAGAAAGAGGTAGAGTTTGCAGACTAAGACATATAGCCCTGACTGTGGAATTGGATTTTCCATTGTTTATGTAAAAACCTTCTGTGTTTGTACTTTTACCAAATCCTTCTTTTTTTCTATGGCCATAATCTCACTGCAATTTTTTTTTATTTTTTTATTTTTTTGGTTTTCCAAGGTAGTGTCTCACTCTAGCCCAGGCTGACCTGAAATTTAGAAATTACTATGTAGTCTCAGGTGACTTTGAACTCACTGTGATCCTCCTAGTTCTGCTTCCTGAGTTCAGGGATTAAAGGCATGTAACACCAAGCCTGGCTGTCATTGACATTTTCAGTTTCCAAAATGACTTGTTTTCTTTTGGTAAGTGAATATTGTTATTAGAGTATGCATTAGAACTTCATTTCTGCTTATAAACTGAAAGCAGTGTTTCCACACTGAAAACATTCAATTCCCACATGCATGCAAGAGTAAAGAGAAAGCGTATGTGTAGCCTCTGTGTTTTTTAGAACAAATATTGGCTAGAGTTCTACCAAGTCAGGATGGGGCCGTGGTTATATCCCACTGATCTGAAGTTTAAAATAATGGTTTTAGCTTCCTACTAACAAAACAATGGAAAAATAATCAGTATGTGCAGTTGATATATCTATAAAACTTTCAAACTATCTGATCAGCTGAGTGGATGTTCAAAGGTACCCAGGAGGTAAACATAGTCATGGGTAAGTTCACTGAGAATGAAAAAAAAATGTGGTATGGAAATGTAAAACCAATCACTTCAAATAGCTGAAAATCAGTCACAATTACATAATTTTCCATCTCCTGATTTTTAGAGCAGATATCAAAGTATGCATATATATCAGAGATTCCTTTCTCTATGACTGTATGTTGCTTAGAAATTAAATTGAAGAGATGGCATCTTTTAAGATTGTGCATTGTCTAGAAATGTTCATCGCAAGAAATATAATGAGAATGACAGATAAACTTAAGGCTCTGTTGAAAAGAAATAAGAGACGTGTAGTTCTAGAATTTCAAGACTAACTACTCTTTAAGTCAAATTAGCAGTTTGTTTCTGTTTCTCCCTTTGGTGCTATTGAAGTGTTTTAACAAATATTCTCTTTAAGATATTCCACTTAAAAATTTTAATCTTTGAAGATTTACAGTATTGCATTCCACTGTCAAAATGACAGATACTGATATGCACTTTAAGGTAATCTTGTATGATTATTTTTCAGTGAACTATATCAATCAATGCCCTGACAGGCCATAAAATGTTACAGCTCATAAAGAACCAGTAAATACTCAATTTTCAAGGTACAGCAGAAGAACTATAAATTAGATTGATTACATGACTATGAAATAATTAGTTACATATCTCCAGGCAATTTTGTTTGAAAACTTTTCTGCCACAGATTATAGTTTGAAAAGGACTACACAAATAGAGCCGTATGTTCCGATGCCTGTTGGGTATGTCTGGGATGGAGGCTCCCCACAAGCAGAGTTTTGGGCTTTAGAAGAAGCAGTTAATTTATGCAAGTATCTCAGAAAGCTCCAGTAGGAGTATGAAGAAACAACACTGGATTCCAGGTGTGACATGAAGCAGATTTATACTGTGAGGACCTGGGATTTGATTCTGATGGGGAATTCTGTAAGATGGTACAGAATGACTTGACTTTCCTGAAAAGATGCTACAGAGGAAAGGAAGAACTGGTATATTATCCTTCCAACCATCTTTCACTGCCTCAAGGCTGCTTGTGAGGGTGTTAACTCACCATCACCTTCATTTGATTGTCCTCACAAAAGCTAGCCTGAAAACCATCAGGTAAAACATGAGTGTGTACACTGCAAAGGTGAGGTTCAAAAAGTTATGGACATGCCTGGGACTGGCATTTCCATCTGAGCGTCACATGGATTCATCAAGATATACATGTCCAGACTTGGCACCCAAAACTTGTTTTGCTAGGCATTTTTGGGAAAATCTACAGTATACTTCTCCATCCAGGCAGGAGTTCCTTCCCATATCCATTGCCTACTTCCTCTCAGGGACCAAGTCTTATCCATTTTGCCTTCTCAATAGATTCTAACTCTGACCACTCTTTCTCATACCACTGATGCCATGGACACTGTGTTACTCTGACCTGTCTCCCTGATCAGGTCATGCCTACCAACAGCACTTCCTCCTGTCTGTAGCTAGAGTGAGAGTTCCAAGCTGCAGATCTGACCTTGACTTTCTCTGCTTGTAATTTCAGTGAGTTCAGCACATTCTACATTAGGCCCATCATAGTGTCACTATTCCCATCCCGTGTCACTTCCCTAGCCTCACTGCCCACTACATGTGTATCCCTTGGTATGCTACGTAGGGGTTACTGGTCCCAGTTCATTGGTGAGAGGATGTCTTCTGAATCCTCACCTCTCCCCTCCCAACATGTGCACTTTACAACACTTAGCACATGGTAGTGTCATTGTCTCCTCGTCCATGCATATCCTCATCTAGCCGTAATTGCTCTGAACACAGATTCTTCAATAATCTCAAGTTTCTAGCACCTTGCCAAGTACCTATTCAGAAAAGCTACTAATTAAATGGTTATTCAATTAATTTGTCTGTATTTTCTTCTTTAATTGTTGAAACATTCCTAATATCTCTAGAGATAAATTTTATGATACATTGGTTAAAACCAGAGCTAATAAAGAATCAAAATGGGATTTGACCTTAAGCATATCTCCAAAGTCTATATTTTTACTTTAAATAATATGAAGATTAATATTATGAGCACTTAAACATTTCCTGTATTTTATCTCCTATAACTTTAAGGAAAGTAATCTAAATCTTTTTACTCTTTATGTTTTAAAAATAAATATATCCATAGTTAGCTTCTTCTAAAAAATGGAATATTCAGCCACCAGGAATGATAGCCACAAGTTTGGTATGAGCTTATTGAGAGGGCCTTAGGACTTCATAGTAGAACTTTTATGTATTGAAATTAGACCATGGAAATGAATATCCGTGGTTAGGTTGTGATTTATCCAAGCTTGTGGAATTTAAATAAGCATCAGTCAGTTTGGCAGTGGAGAGGATATATATGAGGGTCTGAAGGGTTGTGGGCAGGTGAGGTGACTTGGAACATAAGCAGTAAATTTTCATACATCACTGACTGTGAAAGTGAGGTGATTACCCATTGATTACAGAGCAGTTGCATGAGCAGTGTTTCTCGTGCATCTCAGTCCTAGCTATGTTTCAGGTACAGAGTGCTCATTCGATTTGAAACAAATAAAAGAATATTAAAGAAGGGATGGTACTGAAGGGTATTAGTCATAAAATGAAGGATGAACATTGGAACTTGTGAGAAAACAATTTTCCTAGACAAAATTGTGTCAGCCCGAAAGGAATTGTTTCTTTTTACATTGTGAAACAAAATCTATCAGTTTACTTATTTGCAAAATATTAACTGAATTGTCTATAAATTAAAGTTTTAAAGCACACTTTTTATATCCATTTATGGTCTGTGACAGTTGGATTCCTGTTGCAAAATACAAGCCTTGGAAAATGTAAGCACTATATGAGAATTTAGAGGAGAAGATGAATATGAAACACTTATTATATCATGTAGAATAAATTAGTCAATAAGTTTATGCTATGATTATCATTAATATTATTAAGAAAACACAGATACTGAATGAGATCTTGTTCTGTCATGTTAAAATTGATCACTATACATTTATTAACAAGCTCAAATACACACACTCAAACATACTATTGACTCTTCCTATGAGAATGAAATTAAAATTTACAATTTATCTGGTACAGTTTCATTCTTAAAGATCACAGGAGACATGAATTGTAAATAGAGGATAGAAGATATCAAAGACAATTCCTCCCCACACAGGTCTTCTTCTAATACCTGCTTTGAAGGTGTTTGCTTGAAGTCAGCTTTTATGTTGAATTCTTGCATTTGTTTGATCTCACCAAAATATGATAGGCTGTACTTTGTGAAAAATCTTCATATTTAATTGAAGATAGCAAATACTGATAGTTTCATGATTTTTTAAAGAAAGCATTGGAATTTAAGACATTATTAACTGATACTTAGTATGATTATGCCAGAAACATTATCCAAAATAGTTAAGTCTATTTGAGCCGAAAAAAAAGAAAAAGCTAATAGAAGAGAAAACAAAAGTTAGACACATTCTTGAGTTTTAGAACATGCCATTCAATGGCTTACTCAAATACATTGCTAAAGATCATTTCCTGAGAAACACAAAACCATGCAGGAAAAACATAAGACAGGATCACACATCATAAGCCTGCAAAGCCACAGTGAACATGTCATGAAAGAGTGAACTTCATCCTTTTGAAGCGCTGAGTGCTAGCACTTCTCATCCTCAGCTGGCCCTCAAGATCATCAGAAAGTTTGGAGACATCATAGGTAAGATGTCCCATCATTTGACATACAAGTGAGGGGATGGGTGAGGATTATTTATCTCTGTAAGACATCGTGTTCTGGGTCTGAAATGTACTCCCTGGCCTTCAGGAGCGCTCCAGGGCTAGTGCTAGGTTGTTCCTTCCATGTCTTTCCTTTTGTTCCAGTAGCAGACATATTTTAAAAATCAGATGAGGGAACATTTTTTGCGAGAAGAGAAGTAGCGGGGAATGGACACACCAGGACCTCCTTCCACTGCAAATGAACTTTAGACCCATGAGCCACTTTGTACATCTGGTTTTATGTGGGTCCTGGGGATTAAATCCATACAGGCAGGCTTTGCAAGCAAGTACCTTTAGTCTCTGAGCCATCTCTCCAGCCCAAGTTTTATATGTTTGGACATACATATCTATTCATGTAACTACTACAACATGGATGCAAAATATTTCTATATATTCCCCACAATTTTTTATGTTGATTCTTCACATGCAAACCATTCTGAAATCCCAAACTCATGGCAATGGCTAATGTATTCCTTCTCTCCAGTATGTAACACTGAATTCTTTCACCTAGTAAAATGCCTTTGAGAGGCATTCATGTTTTGGTGAACATCAACAGTTAGATCCTTTTCATTGCTGAATAATATTCAGTTTTATGAATATATTTCTGTTTATTGTCCCATTAAGGAACCTCTGCATTATTTCTACTTCACATATAATGTTACTATAAATATGTACATGAAGGTTTTTTTATGAATATGTTTTTATTTCCATTGGGCTTGCTGGTACAATGGTATATGTTTTATAAGAAATTGCCAAACTGTCTTTAGAGTGGCTATTCCATTTTATACTCCCATAAGTATTGCATGAGTGGCCATATTCCTGCTGGCACTTGCTTCAGTCAGTCACATTTAGCATACCCATCCTCATAGGTACTAATTTGATTTTTCAAATACATATTGGCATTTAGGAAGTGATGGATTTGTGTTTAGTCGCAATGGGCTAGAAACATGCTACCATTAAGGACCACCAATAGCAACTTTCTGCACCACAAATCACTGTGTTAAAGAATCTTGAACACATCCTTTGGTTTATTATATTAGTTTTGTTTCAATCCAAACAACTATGTGGTGTCATGAGATGAGTTGACCACCACTAAGTATTGTCCAATTATAATATCCATACTATGACATCTAGGATACTTCTTGATGTTAGTTATTGGGCATGCACTCATATTATCCAGATGGAATTCATTTTTGCTTACACTGGATCAGGATTAAGTATTGATATGGAAAAATACCAAAGAATATTCAGTGAACTTTGCATGTCTATTGGTCTTGTTGTCACTTATGATGAACCTTCAAGCATAATTGTTTCCTCTATAGCAAGTTCACAGTCATCAAATATTTTCTGACTTCCTTCTTTGGCCCAGAAACTTGCCAGTCACTGGGGATAAGGCAGTGAGCAAAATATATACAAATGCTTACATTCAAACTGCTGATAATGTTAAGATGGGTCAGACAAGAGGAAATAATAAAAAGTCAAGCAGAGAAGGACATTGCAATCTTAGAGATATAGGGAAAGCATCCATGAGAAGGTGATGGTTGAGGGAGTTGAGAGTGAACTTTGCAGATCCCCTTGCAACTGTGTTATAGAGAAAGGAACCCATGGATGGCTGTTAAGCAGGGCCCACGTGGCAAAAACAAATAGCAACAATAAGCCAAGGACTTGGAGAAGTGCAGGCAGGGTAAGAAGGTAGTGGTCAGTGACATCAAAAAGGTCACATAGACCATATTGGGTAATGCCTTAAAGCCATTATAACCACCCTGGGTTTATACTAGATGGTAAATCATCACAAGGTTTTTAAACAGGGAAGTGATAGGATAGGACTTACTCTGACTTCTATGTACAGCATAGGCTTGAGGCCAGGAATGGAAGCAGAAAGACAAATTTAGGGACTGTTACAGTAATCCAGGCAAGAGATGATAGTGATTTGGATCAGTGTGGTTGCCAATGGAAACATGAATCCATGCAAACTGAAGGAATACTATTTATCAAATCTGAATATTCTGATAACATATTGGATTTGATGGGTGTTTTTAAGACTTGTTTTCAACACACTGGAATATCATCAATATTTTTATTTTACCAAATACAAAAGTCTGTGTTTGAAGAATCTATATTAAGTATATTGCAATTCCAAGCCAAAAATGCTATGCCATCAGTGGACTCTTGAATCCACATGCCCAACAAATAGACTGTAAGTAGAGAGAGAAATCTGAAGGGAAGTGTTTCCTTCTAATGGTGCATTCCATTTCTACCGCTGAGGACATTTCTGTTGGCATTTGTAGCCAATCATGTAATATTCACAGATTCTGTGGCTGTTCACAGGCAGCTTGATGAAACAATCAAATAAAGCTAGCTCCAGGTCTCATCTGTCCTGTACATGCCTATTACATCAAAGAATTGTCATATTGAGCCCCTTTCAGAAACTACAAAGGCCTCTGACATCTTCAAAAATGCTGAAAACTGTCTTTGCCAAGCCTAACAAGATTAGAAGGAAAAGCATCATTGGTGTATTTTTTTTAAACTTGAATAGCAGCACTGTGATGCTTGATTACACATCTGCTTTTTGCTATTTTGTTTAAGAAAGAAACTCCTTGTTTACACCTCAGCAAGTAATGGTGTTAGTCTTTGCCTACTGGCACAAAAGAAGTCTTGTGCAAGGTTACAGGCATCAAATATCATCAACTCACTCTTTCAAAAAGTTTCATGAAAAAGTTAGAACAATGTAACAGTTGCCTCTGTTGTAGTCAGCATCATATTGCTGGGATGAACATCCAAACCAGGCACAGCTTATGGGAGGAACAGGATTTATTTCAGGCTTGCAGATCCAGGAGAAGTCCTAACAAATTTTAGAAGAAACTGCCCCCCATTCATAAATACAAGGAGAGAGACATCACCAAATAGCTAGCACCACAAGCAAGCACAAATGGACATCAAAGAAGCAGGGAAGGACATCAAACAGCAAAGACCTGGCAGAGTTCAGAACCTCTGCATACTTTTGGGCTAGAAATTGGATCCATCTCCACTAATACCTTAGGGCTGGAGCCCAAGATTTGCCCTCAGTGTCACCTTCTCCAGAGCTGGAGGCAAGCATTTAATAAAACACCTATTGGGGGATATACATTTAAAGTACATGATAACTCTGTTTATTTTTTTAAAGGGAAGGTCTTGCTGTAGCCCAGGCTGACCTATAATTCACTATGTAGTCTTAGTGGCCTCAAACCCTTGATGATCTTCCTACCTGTGTTGTGCCAAGACCCCTGACCAGGAGCCAAGATACCCAGTCACCCGGGAGTCACCCAGAGAACTGCCACAGAAGCCGAGACACTCAAATGTAAAAGCAACAGGTTTCTTTATTGCAAGACTAGGCCTGGGCTCCATCCAGACAGTCCGGCATAGCAGTAGTGAAGGAGAGAGCCCCTTTCTTTTGGGTGAAGGGGTTCATATAGGAATTCGAACAAAGAAGTAGGGGATAGATGCGTGATTGGTTGATTTAAACTGTTCTGATTGGCTTGGGGTTTCCGTGGGCAAAGTTGGGGGCTGGAGCTAGAGTTGGGGGCAGGAGCTAGGGGCCCTCCAGGCAGACGAGGTAATCTCCATTGTGATGAGCTAAGCAAGCAGTGGTACATCTAAAATGTCCTTGAAGTGGAGATTCCTCAGTTTCTTATCTAAGCAGGTGGTCAGAGGCCAGAGGCCCCCCGCAGTGAAGTGTTTCTGGAATGTCCTTGAAGTGGAGATTCCTCAGAAACTTTAGGGGGAAAGGCAGCAATTGAGCAAGCAAGCAAAGTTTACAGAAGCAAAGGTCAGCACATTAGCCGGCTAGTTCTCTATCTAAGTCAGGCCTGGGCCTTTTTACTTAAAATGGTTATATTTGGTCTAGCACCACTGTCCAGCCACTAAGCGAGGTCACAGAAGCCAGATGCAGCCTGTTACTTCTCCTTGGTCTCTCACCTGTGCCTGCTAAATGCTGGAATTAAAGGCATGTGCTACCATACCTGGCTTTACTCCTTTTTTTTTTTTTTTAACAACTTGAAGCAAGAAACTGAAGGTTCAGCAACAGTTTTGGTTGGGTAAAATTTGATAGAGAGGAATATATCCATGCATTAACTTATTTAGTGGCTATTGCAAGTCCATGATATTCAAACTGGGCTTGCAAAAATATTTTCCAGGGACTATGAGTGCATGGATGGAATTTTATAGATGGAAATTTACAGCTCCAACTTTCTTTTAAGATTTTGTCTGTAAATAATGTTTGAGAACAAATTTCACATCATTTCTCCTCTCTCCTTTCATAACTCTTCTTCCTCCATTTAAGAAAAGTATATCCTCCACTAACCATAAAATTAATTGTCTGGAGTATGAAAATCTCTAAGATATTAACTACTGATGTGGGTTTTTCAGTAAAAGACTGATTCTATTGCAAACATATTTGCAAGTTAGAAACTTTCTAACTATTTGTTTTTATTGAAATTGAAAAGAATCCGATACAGTTGTCCATTGACACACCATTAAATGTAATACTTGGTGAAAGACACTGGGACATTAAGAGTCTAATTTTGATGGAGTTAAACAACTGAATTCCTGTCTATTCTCATATGCATATGTATATAAGGAGTTTTAAAGTTTATTAAAAATGATTAGTAGGAAAAGAATTAATGGAAAACTCTCTTTATTTCTATGAAGAGGTAACTAACTTATTCAAATATAGATGAATTGGAACAACGACTTGATTCATTTTATTAGATGATGCAATTCCAATAAAATATTGATATCTAATTATTATAAAAAATTTTAGCATATGAGCCAGGCGTGGTGGCTCATGCCTTTAATACCAGCATTAGGGAGACAAAGGATGGAGGATCGCTGTCAGTTCAAGGCCACCCTGAGACTACATAGTGAATTCCAGGTCAGCCTGAGCTAGAATGAAACCCTACCTCAAAAAAAAATTAGCATATTTACATTTTTTCTTTATATTAGTTATGTCCATACTCAGTATGTAAACAGCCATGTTGGTACCATTGTTAGCCTCCTCCCTGTCCTCCCCCCTCTGAAGGGACCCTCCTCATTGGGGATTGTGGGTCTTGCATTGTGGGGGTAGCCATCAGTTATAGGGAAGAGGCAATGTCTCTGTGCATAATGTCCCAACTTCTGGCTCTAAGAATCTTTCCACCCCCTCTTCCATGAATTTCCCTGAGCCATATTGGGTTTGTTTTAGGTCTACTTCAGTGATAAGGTCTTGGGAGCCTCTGTGTCTCTGGATATCTGGTTTGGTAGGAGTTGTGTGTTTTCTGTATCTATCTCTTTTGCCCTTGTGCTGGTACCAGTTTCACCAAGAAAACAGCACTCTTGCTCATTTCCCCAATTACTCTATGGTTTCAGCTGGAGCCCTGGTGAGGTAAGATGGGCTGATTCTCTCCACAGGTTCTGTGTCCATCTGAAAAAGAGAAGGAGTTTTTCCAAAGGACAGTGAAGTCAGCACTGGATAAATGGGATAACCATTATTATTTTAGAGAGAACTTAATAGGTGTAGGCCCTCTTGTAGTCAAAGATTGGTGGGAGCTTGATATTGGAGAGTGAACTCATTTTTTGGATAAAGTTCTGACTTGTTTCCCAGTTCCAGCTACAAGTTCCATTCCATTGAGTGGATCTGTTAGCCAAATCAAGAGCAGTTGGTTACCCACCATGGCTGTGTGCCACTATTGCACTTGGGTGAGCATCATTTCAGGTTGTTAGCTGCTAAGTAGCTTAGACCACAAGTTGCTTGGACAGATGTTAGTCATTTTTCACCCAGTCATTCATATAGCACCTCTGGTACTAGAAAAGTTAGCTAACTGTCTGGAGACTGACTCTCTTTCAAATTCCAGCCAGGTAGCTCCATGTTCCCATACCAATTGCTTATGGTGTCTTTGGAAGTAGGGTCTTACCATTAACCTTTGGTGGGTTATCATGTGCTCTCTGACAGAAATCTGTCTTCTTTTGGGAAACCTTGTAGGTCTCTCTGATCAACAGCTCATTGTGGATGTTAATCACATCTTGGCACTGGGAGTTATAGGCCAGTGCCAAGGGAAAATAAGGAAGAAAAAGATCGATAATGTACAAGATAAAGAGAGAAGAGAGAAGAGAGAGATGGGGGCAGGGAAGAAGTAGAAGATTAAGGTTAGTCTTCATCATACCTTATTCAGGGCCCTTTGATTCAGGTTTTCCCTCTAAGGACCTGATGAAGGTTCAACCTTTTAGTCTGTCTTTCAGGATATATGATTTTATGGTACCATTTCCACATGGGTCCAGTTTATTGTCCTCCCCCCACCTTACCCTTCCCTCCCACTCCACTCTTCCTATTGTCTGTTCCTTGAGATGCTTATTAGGTATATAAGCATCTTGGGCAGATTCAGGCTAGGAGCCACAGATGAGTGAGACCATGTGATGATTGTCTTTCTGTGATTGGGTGAGTTTGCTGAGAATGATCTGTTTCAAGTTAAACCATTTTTCTTTAAATTTCATTGTGTAATTTTTCCTTACTGCTGTGTAGAATTCAACCAAATAGATATAACACATCTTTGTTATTCATTCATCTAATGATGGACATCTGGGTTCATTCCAGTTCTTAGCTATTATGAATTGAACAGCTATAAGCATGGTTGAGCAAATTTCTCTGAACTGAAGTGTGTAGCTTTCAGGGTACACGCCCAGTAAGGGAATAACTGGGTCTGTGGTAACTCTATAGTCAACCTTTTTAGGAGTCTACATATTGCTTTCCAAAGTGGTTGTATCAGTTTACATTCCCACCAGCAATGACTGAGGGTTCCTATTTCTCCATATCCTCAACAGCATTTGTTTTCATTTGATTTTTTAATGTTTCTGTCCTTACTGGAGTAAGGTGGAATCTCACATTTGTTTTTAACTTGTGTTTCCCTGATGATTAGGGATGTTGAACATTTTCTTAAGTGTGTGTTTGCCATTTTTATTTCTTCCTCTGAGAACTCCCTGTTCAGTTCTCTGCCCCATTTTGTGAATGGGTTGTTTTAATTGTTTATGTTTTTGAGGTTTTTTTTTGTAGATTCTAGAACTTAGGTCTCTCTTAGTTGCATAGCTGGCAAAAATTTTCTCTAATTCTGTGGGGAATCTATTGGCTCTGTTGATTGTATGTTTGTCTGTGAAAAAACTTTTCAGCTTCATGAGATCTCAATGGTTGTGTGATTGTTTAAGTTCCTGAGCTACTGGGGTTTTGTTCAGGAAGTCTTTTCCCACTCCTATATCAGGGAAAGTTCCTCCTATTTTTTCTTCCAGTAGTAGCAGAGTTTCTGGTCTTATATTGAGGCCTTTGGTGCATTTTGACTTGGTTTTTTTTGTGCATGGTGAGATGTATGGATCAAGTTTCATTCTCGTGCATGTGGTTATCCAGTTTGTCCAGCACCATTTGTAGAAGATGCTGTCTTTTCTCCAGTCTATATTGTCAGGGCCTTTGATGAATATCAACTAGCTGTAATCATTTGATCAGAAGTCCGGGTCCTCTATTCTGTTCCTTTGGTCTATAATCCTGTTTTTATGCCAGTACAATGTTGTTTTTATTACTATGACTTTATAATATAGCTTTAGATCAGGAATGGTGATGCCTCCAGAGGTGTTTCTTTTGCTGTGAATGTGCTTGGTTGTCTGAGGAGCTGGTGGAATTCCTGGCACATTTTTTTTTTCTTTATTAGTTAGTTTTGTATTCAGCAAATACAGTCAGTTTGGTACCATTATTAGGCTCATCCGTGACCTACCCCCTCCCCTTGGCTCCTCCTTGTTGCGGTATATGGGTCATGCATTGTGGAGTTAGCCCACAGTTATGGGTAAGATAAATGTCTCTGCATATCATGACCCAACATGTGGCTCTGACATTCTTTCCACCCCCTCTTCCGCAAAATTTCCCTGAGCCATGTTGGGTTCATTTTTGGTCTGCTTCAGTGATGAGGTGTTGGGGGCCTCTGAGGCTCTGGCTCTCTGATTTGGTAGGAGTTGATTTTTCTCTGACCTGGCACACTTTTTTTTTTGTTGTTAATTTCCTGCAATACAACATTGTGATCTGATATCCTGCAGGAAATTATGTCAATTTTCCTAAATATATGGAGGCAGGCTTTATGGCCCAGTATATGATCTATTTTAGAAAATATTCCATGGGATGCTGAGAAGAATGTGTAGTCTGTGAATTTGGGGCAGAATGTTCTGTAGATGTCCATTAGGTCTAATTGATCTCTGGTATTGTTGAGCTGTCTTACTTCCCTGTTAATTTTTTATTTGGATGTTCTGTCTATTGCTGATAGTGGAGTATTGAAGTTCCTGAATATGATGGTGTTTGTGGTTTTCTCTGTTTTGTTGTCAAGTAGGTTTTGCTTTATGAATTGTGGTGCACCTGTGTTTGCTGCATAAAGATTGCTGCTTGTGATATCCTCTTGTTGGATCATTCCCTTGATTAGTAAGAAGTGGCCTTCTTTGTCTTTTTTAATTACTTTGGTTTGAAGTCTATTTTATCTGATATTATCTGCTTGTTTCTTATTTCCATTTACTTGGAATACCATTTTCCACCATTTCACCCTGAGAAGGGGTCTATCTTCAGTGGTGAGGTGGTTTTCTTGAAGACAGCAGATTGATGGGGCTAGTTTTCTGATCCACCTGTTACCTAATGTTGCTTGATGGGTCAATTAAAGCCATTAATGTTTAGGGTAATAAGTGTGAGGTTTGATTTAATCCCTACCATATTGTGGTGGTTTATGTGGTTTGGTGTTTCCTTGGAGTTTGTAGTTTTTTGTGCCTTCTCTGAATATGGTTATGGTGATCTGCTTCTTGCAGGCACTTGAGATTGGTTATTTGACTCTTCTCTGTGGAGAATCCCCCATGGTACTTTCTATGGGTTTTACTTTGTGTTCATATAGTTGTGAAGCTGAATTTTATTTTGGAAAATTTTTCTTTCATCATCTATTATGAGGGTAGAGTAGTTTGGTTTGGAAGCCATAAGTTCTTACACTTTTCAGTGTTCGATTCCAGGCCCTTCTGGCTTTCAGGGTTTCCATTGAGAAGTCTGAAGTTATTCTGATGAGATTATCTTTATATGTAATGTGTTGTTTCTCCCTGTTTTTAGGACTTTCTCTTTGTGATTGATGTTTAGAGTCTTAATGATAACATGTCTTGGAGAATTTCTCCTTTGGTCCAGTCTGTTAGCTTCTTGTAACTTGATGGGACTTTCTTTTGGGAGGGTGGGACAGTTTTCTTAAATAATTTTGATGAATAAGTTATGCATGCGTTTGGTCTGAATTTCTTCCCCTTTTGGTATTACCATGATCTGAATGCTGGGATGTTTATGGATATCCCACATTTTTTTGAACTTACTGAAACTTTTGGGCTCATGAACTGTTTCTTCTGTTTTGTCTTCCAGTTCTGAGTTTC
Source organism: Dipus sagitta (assembly GCA_036346955.1). Classification (NCBI taxonomy): domain Eukaryota; kingdom Metazoa; phylum Chordata; class Mammalia; order Rodentia; family Dipodidae; genus Dipus; species Dipus sagitta. Next base: position 67,902,873 of record CM070781.1, read on the forward strand.
TATCTTTCATATGGCTGACTGTATTCTTGAAAGCCTCTATAGGGTTTTGGACTTGTTCAATTTGCTTTGTATTTTCTACTGCCTTTTTATGTATCCCTCTGTCAAGCTCCCTTTTCACATCATTTTCTGATTTTCTTAATGCCTCTTGGAATTCATCCTTGCATTTATTTATGTCCTCATTGAGCTTAGCCAGTTGATTATTGAGGTCCTCTTTTATCTTTTTCCCCCTGCTTCTCCTTTAAATCATTTAACTGTCTTTGGAACGCTTCCTGGTTCTTTTCTATTAGGTCTAATCTCATGAGGACAGCATTCATACAATTATTGGACCTTTGTTTATTTTCTGCAAGTTCTGCTAATTGCTTGGCCAGGGGTGCATAGCTTGTATCTTCTTTTTGGGATTTGGATCCTATTATTTCTTCTATGTTTTGACTAGAGACATTCATTGTGGGACTGGGAAACCTTCTTGGATTTACTTACATTTGATTTTTCATGTTATTCTTTTTGTGCTCTGGTCTGACCATCACAGTGTAGGAATCTTATTTAATTTAGGAGGAAGCTATAGTCTACCCTTGTAGTGTCTTCAGTGATTATTCCCTTCTATGTTTGCTTCGATTAGGCTTCTAATGGCAATGGGGCCTGTCTGCTCAGAGGGAAGGAGCTCACAAGGCTCTTGTGGGGGCCTAAGGACCTGATGAAAGGGTTTTATGTTTGCTGGTTTAGGGTATGGGACTGTGTGGTCAGGTGGCCCGAGGGGACAGGGGGTGGGGAATGGGACAAAGCAGACCTGGGTTGCAGAGGAGTGGTGGAGGCAGGGAGGATGGGACTTCATGGTGGTTCTGTGATGCTGAGGGGTGAGGGGATGGGACTACAGGGTCTCTGGGACTGTGCAGCAGGGAATGGATGGGACTGCTGAGTCCTGTGACAATGTGGGTCAGAGATATGGGACTTCTGTGGGTCAGGTGGTGGTGGAGAAATGGGTGCTGGTCCTGGTGGCGTGAAGTGGGAGGGACCTGGGTCCAAGTAGCCTTCAGGAAGTACAGGAGGACCTGGTCCATGCAGTGTGGGGTGGAGGGTGAGATGGTGGTCATGATTGTGAGGTATCTGGTGGTGGGAAAAAACAAGGGAGGGGAGAACACTAGCCTTCTGTCCCCAGTGGCAGAAAAACCAAGGGAGGGGGGCATGTTAGCCTGCTGACCTGGTTCCAAGTAGCCTATAGGCAGTACAGGAGAACCTGGTCTATGCACACTGTGGGGCTACAGGTGGCATGGTGATCATGTGTGGAGGTCCCCAGTGGCAGAAAAAGTGAGGGAGGGGGAATGCTAGCTTGCTGACCTGGGTCCACATAGCCTGTGGGTCATGCAGGAGGACCTAATCCATGCAAGACAGGGCAGTGGGTGGGATAGCATAATGCAGGAGGAACCAGAGGCTGAGATAGAGGCTGGGACAGCTGCTTGAGGGGATTGGAAGACTGGTGGGCTACCTGAGAGCATGGGATTCAGTGAATTCCCTACTTTGCTCCTCCATACCCTCCCACCGGAGGTCACTAGGACCTGCAAATCCCTAAAAAAACCCCAAAGAACCCCAAAGGTCTTGTCTTTCCTTCCCCAAGTGGTGAGGTGTGGTTAGACAGATGCCATCTTGACTGGAAGTCCACAGAAAATTTTAATACTCATGTTGTTTTAATCAAATACATATAATAATAATTTATGATGATCATTAAAATGAGAAAAATGTTAAATACTGAAAGCCTTCCATTTATGAAATAAACTTTAAAAATAATTTGTATTTTATACAGAGAAATAATATGAAGTAATCAATAAAAGATTTTAAACATAAAATTTACCTAAAATTCATATTATATTTTATAGGTGAAGTAAAATATAGAGTTCCTCCTTAATTCTTATACCCTTTACTCTGCTTTTTTTTTTTTTACCGTTATTGTAGTTATTTTCTCCTTTCTCTTGGGAAATCCTAACATGAGGCCATCATGGAACTTATTTCTGTTGACTGTTTACTCTCTTGATCACAAATCACATCTTCTTGGATTTTGTTCATCAGAATTTTAGGGTGAAAATTTTGTCTATAGATACTGAAGAATATGATCTTTACCTCCAAGTGTATCACACTCCCTTTTTTCTGAAGCATTTATGGGGCAATTCAGTGTTTCTGAACTGTGCTTGAATAAATGTGGACTTCTTTGCACCTGGCCCTGAATGTGTCTCACCACTGGCCACAGGTATTTGAAGGGCATGGTCCAGAATTTCCTTTCAACAGAGCCTGTGTTCAAGCCTTGAAAAGATTCCAGAAACCTTCCTATGCTTTAAAATTCAGCTGCCAAGTTTTGGGGATGTGGGTGATATCTCCCTGCTAACAGCCAGGCTGGCATGGTTGTCACTGGAGAGCTTCCTTTGTTATCTGGTTCTGTCCCTTGCTTTCTGCAACTGAGAAGATATCTTTAGCCCATTTGCTCATGTCCTGGTTTTTGGAAGGCTGCTCCCTGTGATCCATGAAGACCTGGAAGATCCTGGAAGGTGTGTACCTAGTTCTATCACTGGCTGTTAGTGTTTGGTGCTAAGAGCCAGAGCTGCTCTAACATGTTTCCTTCAGCTGTTCTACTATGTCCCATATACTCTTTGAAGTGGATTTGCCCTGGAAAAGTATCTTTGCCCTCAACAGATTATCTTTCTCAGCTTTCCTCCTTGATCCCATTGCTTTGGACAAATTATTCTCCCTATTCCATAAAGACCTATGAGTAGAAGTGTGAATGAATTCTCAAAGATGATAGGCCTTCTGGGAGAACCATGATCCAAGCATTAACATGCAGCTGTTCAATATATATATTTTTGAATGTTTGGTTGACATCTTCTTACTCCTCTTTATGGGAACAGCTATCCCTTTTGTCTCATGAAAGACTTGTCACTTCCTGGAATTTAGTTGATTTAGGCATTTTTCTACCCCATCAAGCTTTTGTGTTTGTAGCTTATTTATTCATCTATTTTGAAATTCTGCCTTTTAGGGTGGGACAATGATCCTTCGTGACTTGCTACATCTAACCAAAAGTCCTGTTAAAATATGTGCTAAAAGTCGTGATTATGGATATCAAATCACTTGATACTTAGATTTCATTAGTTCCACTTAAAGTTAGTATTTTAACTTTGATCTTTAAAGTGAATATTTATTATTCCATTAATTATGTATTTTGTAACTATTAAAATTATGATGACAATTTTTAAATGTCAGCCAAAGTGGGCAAAAAAAGATAATTTTTCACTATTCTTTTGGGCGCACACTATTAATTCATAATGTGGCAAAATAGTACTTTACGTCAGTGACCTCTTTCCAAACCACACAACACCAGTCTAACCATGAGATAAACATCAGACACCTATTAACTAAAGGGTATTTGAAAAACTCCTGACCTATGTTTTCCAGACTTGTCAAGGTCATAAAAATATGTATGAGAAAATGGCATAGCCAAGAGGAACCTTGAGAGACAAAACAGCTAAGTGTAAAATTGTGTCCTGAATGGGTTTCTGAGGCACAACAGTACATTAGGTAAAGCCATGAAAATATGAGTGTAGCATAAATAAACTAATAATACTGTAAAACTTTTGCTTCATTGTGACAATTGTATCATACTAAGGTCAGATATTAATAATAGAGAAAACTGGGACTAGAGGTATATGGGAATTTTTCACTAGTTTCACATTTTTTTCTCTGTAAACATAAAACTATTCTAAAATAGAAAGTTTACCTAAGAACAATTATACTATAATGATGTAAATAAATATATAAAACAAACCAAAAAAGGGCTAGGGACCTATCTCAGTAGGTAGTATGCTTGCCTAGCATGCATCAGGCTCTAGGTTCCATCCCTATCACCCATAAACTAGATTAGAGCATCAGAACTTTAGGGCCATCTTCAGATGCATAGTGAGTTCAACATAGCCTAGGCTACATGAGACCCTGTATCCAAAACGAAAAAAAAAAAAAATCCCTAAAGGCAAAAGCAGAGAAAAAACATTTTAAGAAATAAAACTGTGGTAATAGCCAGTCCAAGCAAAATTTACATGACAATGCTAAAATTTGTTTCATGGTCATTGTTAATATTTGAACTTTAAGCACTTAGAGCTGGATGTCCTGAAGGAATTGCCCTGGGACTCGCTAAGGAAGTTGAGAAAGCTTCAAATGCTGGTCTTTATGGGATGGAAATGTCACTTGTTCAACAGTATTTTCTCAGTCTCTCTTGCACACTCCCCCCCCCCACCCGCCACGCACTGTGTGTGAGGTGCAATCATCTTTACAATTATTTCATGTATTCTCCTCAACTCTGGGTCTCCACCTTTCACCCTCACTCTGCCCTAATCTCCCCATTGGCATTTCTAGCAACACAAAAGAAACTGTAGTTACTGCCTTATGCTTCTCAGGTAGGAGGATAAACAGGAAATTGCTCACCTGGGTGGTGAGGAAGGGCCTTGGAATAACTCAGAATCACTAACAAGCTGAATGAGAACATTTGGAATATTTGAGAATTTTTCTGAAATAATTGATGATAAGGAATGAATGAATAAAAAATCCCATTAGTTGCCTCAAAATGAGCAGTAAACAGGCTTTCAATGTTTTTTTTTAATGCAATAGAACAGTGCAGAAAAAAAAATGGTGGGATTTTAACTCCCAGTAGCAATCTTTACTTTCTGGGTGCTATATTTTACTGCTTTTTTTTTTTTTCATGAGAGAAATCATGACATCCCATTTCTGGTTCATATGTCTTGGAAAAAAAATGAAAGCATATTGTCAGTCACGTAATTGATATACAGTGCTTCTTGACATGTCTATTTTTAATTAAAACATATTTTAATTAAAAAGGGGAGAGTAATTTTAAGAAGAGAAGCTCTCTGCCAGATGGTGATTCCTAATTTACCTCAGTGTGTTGGGAGCTACATGACTCATTTTGCATTAGCATGGGCTTGTGCTCCATGGAGAATAGTCATTTCGTTGTGAGATATAATCACCCACAGCACCTCTTCTAGGTGAGGTAAGTGGGTGTGGCCACTGGCGCACATGATGTGTCCCAGAAATCCATCCAGGAATTCTAACGGCATGAACAAGATTTTTATGGAAAACTTCAACTCATGCACTCTCAGGAAAGAGATAAACTCCTGCTTCCCTGTTAACGAATAACACCGCTTGGATATCCGTTTTTAGTCTGCAAATACAAGATGACATCTGAGTGCTGTGTCTCAGAACCTACACGGCTGATCAGAGGTCCACCCATGCTGGTGGTCAGGGCACTGAAGGAACTGTATGTATTGTTCCTCTTTTACTTTTCCCGCAATTTTGCAAACAACTGACCAAATCCTCACAAATTTTTCCTCCACAAACAGATATACCTCATATGTTCCACAGGTTATGGACTGTGGGAGTATGCTGCAGTCTTGGGCTATACACTATGACATAATAAGTATTAATTCTGTCAGCTATTGGAAGAGAAAAAACAGGTGAACCCAAGAGTAGTAGTGCCCCAGTGAGCTCCTCCATTGAGAGGAAGCAGGTGAAAATGACACTTTGATGTTCTCAATCACTACCCTTCACATTGTTATTTAAAACCCTAGTTACTAAAGCTGAGGCATAGACAAGCAGCCAGCCCCAGGATCATTTGGACGTGAGCTTTGGGCAAACCAAGTACTTAACCTCTGTGAGCTAGTTCTCTGCTGGCACAAAGACATTGTCATACCTGCTGCTGCCGCCATTTCAAGGAGAGAATAGACTAATTTAAAGGGTAATGTACTTTATTAATTGTATAATGTACTTTGTTACTAGTTCAGCAACATTTTTTAAAAAAATATATTTTTAAAGCTGGGTGTGGTGGCACACACCTTTAATCCCAGCACTCGGGAGGCAGAGGTAGGAGGACTGCTGTGAGTTTGAGTCCACTTTGAGACTACATAGTGAATTCCAGGTCAGCCTGAGGTAGAATGAGACCCTACCTTGAAAAAACAAAGAAAAATAAATAAATAAAATAAAAATATTTTTATTTATTTGCAAGAAGAGAGATTGGGAATGTGCACACCAGGGCCTCCTGCCACTGCAATGAATTCTGGATGCATGGCCACTTTGTGCATCTAGATTAATGTGTGTAATGGGGAATTGAACCTTGGCCGACAGGCTTTGCAAGCAAGTGCCTTTAAACCAGTGATCCAGCCTTAGCAACACTGTTTCTTAATCAATTCCACTGGATTTGAATATTCTTTATCTGAACAGTCCCAGTGGCATTGATATGTGTTCTGCTTTGTTGTTTTTTTAATATCTTTGGCATTGAGAAGGAATTAGAACATGCTCTTGGGTTTTTTTAGGACCTTAAATGGACCAAAATAGTTATTTTATTTTATTTTTTTTGTGTGTTCCTGAAAGTACCTTAATAATTCTGATTTTGACATGTAAATATGTTATATAGTAAAATAAATTTATTTATTTTTTGCTAATTCAAACTTTAATATTAAACTTCGAGGCCAGCTTCTGGCTGGGTGACATCCTTCACCATTTTTTTGTGTGTGTATTATCCTTTTTTTATTAATTAGCTTTGTATTCAGCAAATACAGTCAGTTTGGTACCATTATTAGGCTCATCTGTGACCTACCCCCTCCCCTTGGCCCCTCCTTGTTGAGGTATATGGATCATGCATTGTGGAATTAGTCCGCAGTTATGGGTAGGATAAATGTCTGTGCATATCATGACCCAACATGTGGCTCTGACATTCTTTCCGCCCCCTCTTCCACAAAATTTCCCTGAGCCATGTTGGGTTCATTTTTGGTCTGCTTCAGTGATGAGGTGTTGGGGACCTCTGAGGCTCTGGCTCTCTGATTTGGTAGGAGTTGATTTTTCTCTGTGTTGATCTCCTTCACCCTTGTGCTGGTCAAAATAGTTATTTTAATTCAAACTTTGGGGTTTATAATTTTAATCATTCACCAGAAGGTGCCAGTTTTCTTTCTTCTTGCCCAGATTCAATCCCGGACTCATAATTGGTGTTAAGAGGAGAATATAAATGAAAGCTTTGTTAAGAACAATCATGCTTTACAAGCCCAATGCTATTTCATTCAAAATCGTGAGATGAAATAAATTCTAATTTGAAAAATGGAAATAGTTCAATGAACTCAATAAAAAGGTTGGGCTTTCTAGTGCCAGTGAAGGATTGCTCTTGTGTTTAAATGCCAAGATCCTGAGTCCAGCTTTAAGAAATGACAGGGTCAGGATAGGGTGTTGATGTCTACGTGCTATTATAACATGGAAAATCAAATTGACTCGATAAGTTGTAAAGAACAAATTCAGACCTGATGATCTTTGATACTAATTAACTTTAATCCTCTTGTAACTAAAACTTACTTTTTGTTCAAACCTCAAAGTTTTCATTCAGACATGAAAGCAACAAAATTACCACATACCCTACATCACAGAACTTATCAGACATGAAAATTAGGTTGAGGAAAGGAGTAAAATGTTAAGTATCCTCAGAAGTCTGCTCCTTGAGAGGTAACATATATCTGGAGGTTAGTTCATGCTAATCCTGCAAAAACTATTTTATTTCTATATATTAAAGAGTATTTACACAAAGGTATAAAAATCATTCATTACTTTTACCAAAATGCCATTGATATGACACCACTGTAATTTATCTGACTCCTACTTTTTATATTAGTTTACTTGACATTGGCATGGTTTTTAAAGTGTTCATATCTCTTAAATTTGCATTTAAAAGTAGCTATAAAATATGTATTCCATTGCAAACATTAGCATAAAGTGACTTGATATTATACATTCTGTAGGAAATGCCAGGAAGAATTCCGCAGCATTGCATTTCCATCTGGCAGTATCTTCCTGCACAGAATATTTGCATAAATATTTCAGCAATAAAGTGAAATTATGAAACATAAACTCTTTAAGTTATATTCCAAATTGATAACCTGTTCAGAATTTAATAAGCAAAGGAACTATGCAATTGCAAGGAAATTACTATAGTGCTTTCTACCTGTTTAGAACTCTTCTGGGGAAATAGTTCCTTCTTCAATATATATCTCATTTATACATCACCTTTTCTGTCCATGAGGAATGGATACTTAGTGATTGAAAAAAATAAATTCCTACTCAATATGAATGTTTACTAGTCTAGCTGCCTTTTCTAGAACATTATTCCGCCTGAATGAGAGTTACATGCTGGGTTAACGACAGGTGACTCTCATGGAATTGGGATATTATTGAGCAAGAATCTTCAATTTTTGTCAATAAATCCTATCTTTTAAAATGTTATTTATTTATTATTTATTTATCTATTTATTTATGAGCAAAGCAGATAGGGATAGAGAGAGAGAAAGAGAGAATGGGCAAGCTAGGGCCTCTAGCCACTGCAAATGAATTGTAGATAAATGTGTCACCTTGCATTTACAGCTAACATGGGTACTGGGGTATCGAAACTGGGTCCTTTGGCTTTGCTGGCAAGTGTCTTAACCACTAAACCATCTCTCCAGCCCCTGAATGTTATCTTGAGTGCAAAGATAACATTTGTCCTTGGAGCTACAATGTCCAAGATTGGTATGCTACCCAAAGTTCCAGAAACTCATTTGTTTTTCACCAGTTACAATGGACAGCATCTGTTTTTCTGCTTAACTTTGTAAGAGCATGTTCTGGTTTCCAGTGTGAGGACAGAGATAATGGAGGCACTTTATATGCTTCTTTATTTAATAATCTCACTCTACAAGTATTATTATACCTCAGAAGATGGCTGAAGAGCAAAACAGAACTTGATTAACTCCAGTACTTATTAATTTGGCAACCTTGGGCAATTTCCTTAAGGCCTTTTAATATCCTTGCTTATCTCAAATCAGTGGTAGCAATAATGCCAATCATCTGGCTAGTTCTGTGAGTTAAGGAAGACAATGCGTGTTCAAAGCACACACCTCAGGGCTTGGCAAGGCTAAAGATTCAGGAAATCTAAGGCACCAATACCAGGAATTGTTCCTATTTTCATTATTACTGTTGATATAACTATGTGCCTAAACTTTATTAAATTACTTTTGTTATATATGGCTAGGGTATGTGATCTCATCAACTGATGGCCTGAGTTCTTGCAGATCTGTCACCTGAGGGCTTTCCATAGGTAGGCCCACTTTTGAAACTCGTTCTCCTTGTATTTAAACAGTTAGGTGTGAAGATGATAGGCGCAATTCCGTCTAAGTCTAACTTTCTTTTTTTTTTTTTTTTTTTTATTAGTAGTTCTGTATTCAGCAAATACAGTCAGTTTGGTACCATTATTAGGCTCATCCTGTGACCTACCCCCTCCCCTTGGCCCCTCCTTGTTGAGGTATATGGTCATGCATTGTGGAAGTTAGCCCAAGTTATGGGTAAGATAAATGTCTGTGCATATCATGACCCAACATGTGCTCTGACATTCTTTCCGCCCCCTCTTCCACAAAATTTCCCTGAGCCATGTTGGGTTCATTTTTGGTCTGCTTCAGTGATGAGGTGTTGGGGACCTCTGAGGCTCTGGCTCTCTGATTTGGTAGGAGTTGATTTTTCTCTGTGTTGATCTCCTTCACCCTTGTGCTGGTCAAAATAGTTATTTTAATTCAAACTTTGGGGTTTATAATTTTAATCATTCACCAGAAGGTGCCAGTTTTCTTTCTTCTTGCCCAGATTCAATCCCGGACTCATAATTGGTGTTAAGAGGAGAATATAAATGAAAGCTTTGTTAAGAACAATCATGCTTTACAAGCCCAATGCTATTTCATTCAAAATCGTGAGATGAAATAAATTCTAATTTGAAAAATGGAAATAGTTCAATGAACTCAATAAAAAGGTTGGGCTTTCTAGTGCCAGTGAAGGATTGCTCTTGTGTTTAAATGCCAAGATCCTGAGTCCAGCTTTAAGAAATGACAGGGTCAGGATAGGGTGTTGATGTCTACGTGCTATTATAACATGGAAAATCAAATTGACTCGATAAGTTGTAAAGAACAAATTCAGACCTGATGATCTTTGATACTAATTAACTTTAATCCTCTTGTAACTAAAACTTACTTTTTGTTCAAACCTCAAAGTTTTCATTCAGACATGAAAGCAACAAAATTACCACATACCCTACATCACAGAACTTATCAGACATGAAAATTAGGTTGAGGAAAGGAGTAAAATGTTAAGTATCCTCAGAAGTCTGCTCCTTGAGAGGTAACATATATCTGGAGGTTAGTTCATGCTAATCCTGCAAAAACTATTTTATTTCTATATATTAAAGAGTATTTACACAAAGGTATAAAAATCATTCATTACTTTTACCAAAATGCCATTGATATGACACCACTGTAATTTATCTGACTCCTACTTTTTATATTAGTTTACTTGACATTGGCATGGTTTTTAAAGTGTTCATATCTCTTAAATTTGCATTTAAAAGTAGCTATAAAATATGTATTCCATTGCAAACATTAGCATAAAGTGACTTGATATTATACATTCTGTAGGAAATGCCAGGAAGAATTCCGCAGCATTGCATTTCCATCTGGCAGTATCTTCCTGCACAGAATATTTGCATAAATATTTCAGCAATAAAGTGAAATTATGAAACATAAACTCTTTAAGTTATATTCCAAATTGATAACCTGTTCAGAATTTAATAAGCAAAGGAACTATGCAATTGCAAGGAAATTACTATAGTGCTTTCTACCTGTTTAGAACTCTTCTGGGGAAATAGTTCCTTCTTCAATATATATCTCATTTATACATCACCTTTTCTGTCCATGAGGAATGGATACTTAGTGATTGAAAAAAATAAATTCCTACTCAATATGAATGTTTACTAGTCTAGCTGCCTTTTCTAGAACATTATTCCGCCTGAATGAGAGTTACATGCTGGGTTAACGACAGGTGACTCTCATGGAATTGGGATATTATTGAGCAAGAATCTTCAATTTTTGTCAATAAATCCTATCTTTTAAAATGTTATTTATTTATTATTTATTTATCTATTTATTTATGAGCAAAGCAGATAGGGATAGAGAGAGAGAAAGAGAGAATGGGCAAGCTAGGGCCTCTAGCCACTGCAAATGAATTGTAGATAAATGTGTCACCTTGCATTTACAGCTAACATGGGTACTGGGGTATCGAAACTGGGTCCTTTGGCTTTGCTGGCAAGTGTCTTAACCACTAAACCATCTCTCCAGCCCCTGAATGTTATCTTGAGTGCAAAGATAACATTTGTCCTTGGAGCTACAATGTCCAAGATTGGTATGCTACCCAAAGTTCCAGAAACTCATTTGTTTTTCACCAGTTACAATGGACAGCATCTGTTTTTCTGCTTAACTTTGTAAGAGCATGTTCTGGTTTCCAGTGTGAGGACAGAGATAATGGAGGCACTTTATATGCTTCTTTATTTAATAATCTCACTCTACAAGTATTATTATACCTCAGAAGATGGCTGAAGAGCAAAACAGAACTTGATTAACTCCAGTACTTATTAATTTGGCAACCTTGGGCAATTTCCTTAAGGCCTTTTAATATCCTTGCTTATCTCAAATCAGTGGTAGCAATAATGCCAATCATCTGGCTAGTTCTGTGAGTTAAGGAAGACAATGCGTGTCAAAGCACACACCTCAGGGCTTGGCAAGGCTAAAGATTCAGGAAATCTAAGGCACCAATACCAGGAATTGTTCCTATTTTCATTATTACTGTTGATATAACTATGTGCCTAAACTTTATTAAATTACTTTTGTTATATATGGCTAGGGTATGTGATCTCATCAACTGATGGCCTGAGTTCTTGCAGATCTGTCACCTGAGGGCTTTCCATAGGTAGGCCCACTTTTGAAACTCGTTCTCCTTGTATTTAAACAGTTAGGTGTGAAGATGATAGGCGCAATTCCGTCTAAGTCTAACTTTCTTTTTTTTTTTTTTTTTTTATTAGTCAGTTCTGTATTCAGCAAATACAGTCAGTTTGGTACCATTATTAGGCTCATCCGTGACCTACCCCCTCCCCTTGGCCCCTCCTTGTTGAGGTATACGGGTCATGCATTGTGGAGTTAGCCCACAGTTATGGGTAAGCTAAATGTCTCTGCATATCATGACCCAACATGTGACTCTGACATTCTTTCCGCCCCCTCTTCCACAAAATTTCCCTGAGCCATGTTGGGTTCATTTTTGGTCTGCTTCAGTGATGAGGTGTTGAGGGCCTCTGAGGCCCTGGCTCTCTGATTTGGTAGGAGTTGATTTTTCTCTATGCTGATCTCCTTCCCCCTTGTGCTGGTGTCTGGTTCATCAGGAAAAACAGCCCCCTTGCTTGTTTCTCGAAGTTTTCTTAGTTTCAGCCAGAGCCCTTTTGAGGTATGATGGGGTGGCTCTCTCCTTAGGGTCTACATCTATCTGAAAAAGAGAAGCAGATTCTCCAACGGAGAGTAAGTTAGCACCAGGACAAATGAGATAACCCTTACTTTTTTTTTTTTTATAGAGAATTTAATATGTGTAGGCCCTCTTGTAGCCCACAATTGATAGTAGGTTGATACTGGAGAGTGGGCTTATGTTTGGATATGGTTCTGACTTGTTTCCCAGCTCCAGCTATGGGTCCCATACCAGTGAGGGGATCAGCTAGCCAAATTGAGAGCAGTTGGTTCCCCACCATGGCTGTGTGCCACCACTGCACTTGTGTGGGCATCACAATAAGTTATTTGCTGCTAAGTAGGTTAGACCATGCGTTGCTTCGATAGATATTGGTCAATTTCCCCCAGTCGCCCATGTAGCACCTTCTGGCACTAGATGCGCTGACTGTCTGGGGACTGACTCTCATCCAACTTCCAGCCATGCCATTCTAAGTCTAACTTTCTACAAGAAGATTTTGTTCAGTGATAATACCACCTTTCCTCTCACTGTGTGAGTGGCCCAGTATTTGGTGAGCACCAGTTCTACCTCTGTTAGTGTGAAAGAGAGTGAGGCTATAGAATGACATTCAGCACTTATGTGTACAAAAGCCTTCAGATTGTCAAAGACTCCTACAGATGTTGAGTGACAATGTCTTTACATACATATGGGTTTTTCTAAATGTTTTTGTTTATTTTCAATTTTTTTTTATTTAAAGATACTTTAATTTCAAAATGGGTCACAACACTGAGCATTGGGCCCATTTTTTTGCCATTGCACAAGCTACAAATGCTTGCTCAACAGCTGAAGGGCACATGTTAATATGTTTGAAAAGTGATTTAAAGTCCGTATAAAGCAAATATCTGAGTAGTTTACACAGAAAATACGTAAGTGTGAACCCATATTCCTTACTGCAGTTCCTGTGCTGGCTCCACTCTTACAGGGATATTTCAATACTGGCAGTAATTAAGCTTAATGGAATGAAATCAGAATCTATAGGTAAACCATTGGCCAGCCAGGTTGCTTGAATATTCTGTGTGTGTGTGTGTGTGTGTGTGTGTATGCGTGCGCGCATGCATGCGCATATGTCAACAGGGCAGCCTCAGGTGTAGTGCATAGAGTACCATACATCGTCTTTTGAGACAGCATTGATCCCTCTTTGGCCTGGAGCTTGCCAACTAGGCTAGACTGGCTGGCCAGTGAGTCTTAGGAATCTGCTGGTCTCTTCCTCTGCAGTGCTGGAATTCTAAGCATGTACAACCATGCCCATTTATTTCTTTTTTACAGGTTCTAGGGATAGAATTGAAGTCCTCATGTTTGCATGGCATACTTTACTGACCAAATTATCTTTTAGCACTATTTTGGCTTTCATGCTTGTGAATGCATCACACAGATACCAGGAGAAAACCAATTTTGCAGACATTATTTTAGATACAGGCTAATATGTACAGGCTAATATATTTTAAAAAGTGAATAGCTTCAATTTTCCTTTCCTATATTCTATTGTCAAAAATATGTGTGGACTGTGGTCCAAAAGCTCCTTGTTCAGGCATAGTATATAAAGGGATACTATATTATAAAACTCCAAGAAGGACATTTGTGTGGATTCGAGAGTCTCAGTGAACTTGAGCCCTGTAATTTTTACTTCCTTATAATTATTGTTTTAGATCATCTGATCATAGGGTAGACTATAGAGCTATAGTAGTATGTCCACATAGATTTTTTAACTTTTTATTGATAATTTTCATACATGTATATAAAATATTTTATCACAATCCTTTCCCATTTACTTTCTTTTGTCTCCCTTCTCATACCTCTTCCACTGAGCCCCTTCTTCTTTCCAATTAGTCCCTCTCTTACTGTGATGCCTAGTTTTGCCCTTCCACCATCATCTGTGGTAACGTGTTGGTGGGCCCAATGTTGCACAAGGAACAGCAGCTGCTGTGAGGTCATGAGTGCCACAGATACTCATGTCCAAAGCACTCCTCCCCGTCCTCTGGTTCTCAACATTTCTGCCCCTCTTCTGTGGCATATACTGAACCTAATATCCACATAGATTTGGCATTATCAGTCACCTCCTTCTACTTATTATTTGCAGGGTGCTTTGGTCAATATTTTGACAATTGTCAACTAGGGAGAGCGGAACACCATGAAATTTCTGGCTATCATTTAATGGAGGATTTAGGAGATTTGATTTACATACTATTATCAATAAGCTTGAATATTCTGAGAATGCCACATCACAATAATGGGAGTGAAAGTTCTGAAGGCTAAGGTAAGCAGGATTATCTATCAGTGTTTACGTTGGATGTGTTACTCTGCAGGGAGCTGCAAGCAGTCGCCATTACAAGATGGCTCTGGCTTAAACAACTCCATATTAGGCAGTGCCTTGACTCAACCTGTCCCGAGCCTATCCCGTGGCGCCTGGGTGGTGGCAAGCTGGTAACAACCAATCAGTGGGCGCCTCATTGCACCTTCCCTCTATAAAAGCAGCCGCACATTCTGCCTCCTCGCCCCTCGCCATCAACCTTCATGTCAACCAAGAGCTCTCCAATAAAAGTGTGATCAAAAAGGATCCTCGTCTTGTGGTCGTTCTTCCCTGCGGGTCAGGGGGCTCGCCGCAAACTGGTGCCGAAACCCGGGACGCCGGGAGCCTTGTGGTCACCAGGCGAGGGGTCGAAGAGGATTCAAAACTTGACACACGGAGAGGAAGGCGCCGGTAAGTCATTGTATTCCCCATCTCTTATGTCAGTGAGGAATACAAGGAAAGGACCAGAAAAGGGTCCAGGGACATTAAGCCCAGTCATTCACAAGTTTCGGGAGGATTTCCCAGTCATTTTGAGATCTCAGAGCCCCTCATTGAGGTGCTAGGAGAGAATGCTCCTGCTCGACAGGGAGAGGATCGGAGCCCTTTGCTTCACAATTGATTCACCCCGTAATTTTTGTATAGGGCTGAGAAAACAGGCCTCTGGTTGGTTTGCCGCCTGCGAGCCCAGACCAGGCGGGACAAGGTGGTTATTTCTCAGGCACTTGCCGCTTTGGAGTGTGGGTCCTCCCCCCAGATTTGGTTGTCGGCCCTAAAGAACACCTAGTTTCCCCTGGCCCTTGCACCCTTAGGGCCTAAAGTGCCCATTGCACAAGGATGGACAGAGGGTTGATGTTGGGAGCACGACACTCTTCACACACAAGATGCGAGACAAGGTACTACACATGGGGTAAGCTCTTAACAGCCTCATGCAGGGCATGTCTGATTGCATATGGGTTGGTACCGTAATCCCATCTCTGAGAAAAGGTACCGGACGGGTGTGACACCAGCCTGGCTGGCCACTAGACCTGGAGTCATCACAATGTCCTTTCGAACATCAAAGATCAGACCTCTACCCTGGCCTGTTGCGTTTAAACAAAAAGGGGGAACTGCAGGGAGCTGCAAGCAGTCGCCATTACAAGATGGCTCTGGCTTCCTGTCTGTGTTAAGGTAAACAACTCCATATATGGCTAAAGCTTCCGCCTTCCACCCCCCGGATGGTAAGTGCTTCCTCTGTCGTAAACAACTCCATATTAGGCAGTGCCTTGACTCAACCTGTCCCGAGCCTATCCCGTGGTGCCTGGGTGGTGGCAAGCTGGTAACAACCAATCAGTGGGCGCCTCATTGCACCTTCCCTCTATAAAAGCAGCCGCACATTCTGCCTCCTCGCCCCTCGCCATCAACCTTCATGTCAACCAAGAGCTCTCCAATAAAAGTGTGATCAAAAAGGATCCTCGTCTTGTGGTCGTTCTTCCCTGCGGGTCAGGGGGCTCGCCGCATTACTCAACTAAGGCTCCACAGATTCTAAAGTCCAGACTCTGTACCACATGGCTGCCTAAAGTGGCCATTCACTAGGCACTTTTTCTTCTCAATGTTCTGCATGTGTCCTTGGATTGAACATCATCTCATTCTAGCCTCTCAATAACTATGCGGTTAAGAAACTGAAACTTGGAAAAACAAGAAAGGGGTAAATTAGGTTGTGCCTGATGGTGCACATCTGTAACCCAGCCTCTTAGGATACTAAAGCAGAAAGATTCCAAATGCAAGAGAAGTGAGTTTGATACCAGCCTCAACAACTTAGGAGTCCCTCTCTCAAACTTTAAGAAAAAAAGTGCTGATTAGTTGGATGTAGCTCAGTAGAAGAGAGCTTGCCTAGCATACACAAAGTCCTGGGTTCAATCCCACACCAATAAATAAGCAACTTGGCCTCTAGCACCTTTTGACCTCAAAGCTGTCACCACACAGTGTCTCCAATGGTAAAACGCATCAATCTTTTTCCTTTTTTTTTTTTGAAATATTTATTTATTTATTTATTTATCTGTTTATGAGAGAGAAATGGGCATGCCAGGGCCTTTAGCCATTTCAGACAAACTCCAGACACATGTGCCCCCTTGTACTGATGAATAATCTGAAGATTCTTTTCATTTGAAAAACTTGTAAATTGGGCTGGAGAGACGGCTTAGCCATTAAGGCACTTGCCTGAAAGCCTGAGGACCCATGTTCGGCTCTTCAGATCCTATACGCCAGATGCACAAGATGACACTAACATACAAGGCAGCACATACACACAAGGTGGCTCATGTTTCTGGAATTTTATTATGGTGGCTGGAGGCCCTGGTGCACTAATTCTCTCTCTCTCCCTCCCATTTTGTCACATTAAAAAAAGAAAAAGGCTAGTCTGGGGCTTGTCTCAAAAAAAAAAAAGTGTAAATTAGCAGGGCATGATGGCACACACTTTTAATCCTAGCACTCAGGATGCAGAGGTAAGAGGATCGTGTTGAGTTCGATACCAGCCTGAGACTACCTAGTGAATTCTAGGTCAGCCTTAGCTAGAGGGAAACCCTACCTTGAAAGACAAAACAAAAGACACAAAAGTGTGAGTTGTTAATCACTGTTAAAGTGATTAAGAGGAACTACCTAATATAAACAATTTAAGAATAAATTTGTACATTGCTTCAAAATTAGTTCTCTGGGTTAGAAAATCATAGTGTCATCTCTTTAGAGCCTGATAGGCAATCTCAGAATAAGACAGAATCAGTGATGAGTCATTTCCTTCAGGTAGTTCTAGAGACCTTTCTGTGTTTACAGGAGTTAGGCTGAGGATACATAGACTTTTCATAATCGATGAGCGTGCCTCCCATTTTATGTGACTACCCAGGCAACATGCAGTTCCCATGGGAGTTAGCTGTGAAAGTGTGAATATACCCATTTTATAGATGTGGAAGTCAGTGTTTGAATAGATAAAGTGACATTCCCAAATCCTCAAGGCAGATGACAGAGCTAGGAATCATACCCAGACCTTTTGAATCCAACTGCCATCTTTTCCCAACATACAGTACTTATTCTTACAACTTTTCAATCTTACTTGTTTCTATGTATCTTTTTTTTTTCTTTTTTTTTGAGGTTGGGTCTCACTCTAGGCCAGGGTAACCTGGAATTCACTATGTAGTTTCAAGCTGGCCTTGAACTCACAGTGATCCTCCTACCTCTGCCTTCTTAGTGCTGGGATTAAAGGCGTGCACCACCATGTGTGTCCCTTTTCTCTGTATCTTCAGAAACTTGGAGGAAAATAGTCAGCATCCCATGCATTTGATAGCACCATTGGTGCAGAGTAGCTACAGAGCCTTGTGCTGCTATCATCACTGATGCCAGTGAATTCAGTGATAGGCTTTTGTGCATAGGAGACAGATTTGTAAAGCATCTTCTTAGATCCATTGTGTTCTAATATCTTCCACTGGGTTAAGCCCCAGTTATAGTACATTGAGTGCAGAGCAAAACAGGTAGAGAAGCCATAGACCACAGGGGCTGAAGGAATGCTAGAGCTTGTCAAATCTTTGCTGTACAAAAGGGAGAATAGTTCTCAGTAAGGGGAGCTTGCTGGATACCCAACTTACTCTGGGCATAGTGAGGAAAAAGCTCATTTATTGTCCAAAAGTAAGGGGGACACAGATCCTACTACACTGGAGAATTTGGGATGCTACAGAGGTGAGAATGCTTTTAATATACTGGCATATCTATTTCTTATGCTTGCTATTGGAAAAGACATGGAAGAATAAAAGGTGTTTTTTCAATACATGGTAAGCCATACTGCATCTGAATCTGAGTGGTTGTGGTACTTTGGTGGGGTCCTTTAAGAGGCAGAGGCAGAGGCAGAGGCAGAGGCAGAGGCAGAGGCAGAGGCAGAGGCAGAGGCAGAGGCAGAGGCAGAGGCAGAGGCAGAGGCAGAAGGATTCCAAGTTCTATGCCAGCTTGGGTTACATAGCAAGCAACAATCTCAAAAAGAAAAACAAAAACTGCCTAACCAAACCCGAGTCTTAGATAAATAAGCCTCTCTTTACTATAAGTAAACCCAAATATAGCACATAACATTCTTTTGCCAAAAAGTACTTGTTATATATCTGAAACTCAGATTTAACAGGGAATCCAGTACTTCTAACTGCTTGTCTAGACATGGTTATACAGTTACATGCAGTTATAAGAAATAATACCCTTTACCCTAACTTTCCCCAGTGGTAACAACCAAGAAACTAAACATGACATAATCCACCAAATTTAACTCAATGAAAAAAAAAAAAAAGACTCTGTATGTGTTTAGGTAATACAGTTTTCTCACATGTGAATTTGTATAACCACCATCATCAAGAAACAGCTCAGTAACGGGCTCCTTGTGCAGTCCTTTATGTCAAGTCACCTCTGTCCTCAGACCCTGACAACCATCAATATGTTTCCATCTCCGTAATTTAGTTAAGAAGTGAACATTTTAGTGGCTATGTTTTCATCTTAACCTAGGTTTAAAACAATAGTACTTCACAACTATGATTTCAAATATATTTCTGAGGATCAAGGTAAATTGGCTACGTAAGGAGTCAATTTAAAGAATAGGTAAACCAAAGTTCATGTGGTGTACAGGCTTGACCAAAATTGTGAAGGTGATAGTGTGTTTGTGAGACAGCAAATATGAGCAATTTTAAGTAAGGGAATCCATCTGTTCACTTATTTTGAACACTAAAAGTTATGCTGAACATGGCTGGGCAGTCCATACCAATACTGTAGTCCTGATTATACTCAGCTGGTTTTCTCCACATTGGAGGAGGCATCGTGGGTTTGGTACAGAAGAGCTTCCATACAACATGACCCATGGGCTGGTTTTAGAAAATTACCAGATGACAGAGCCTAAACTTTTAAATTTCTCATTGAAAACAGCTGTCTTTCCACTCCTAATTCATGTTTATTATTGAATTGTAGAGGAAAATAAAGCATACATAAGATATATGAGGAGATTTTAATTTTTGTCACAAGGCAAAGAGGAGACCTAATATATCTTCTTATTTGTTAGAAATCCATGCAAGTCTACAAAGCTTAAACATTTATGTGTGGGAAAATGGGAAGAATCATGGCTAAAAACTTGACACTTTAGGTATAAGATGTTATTGTGGTTTTGTTCTTCCTGTAGGTGTGGTAACAAAGGAAATTATTTTTTAAAAATATTTTATTTAGTTGGATTTACTTTAGGATAACATTTACTTTATAGGTTTGGCTTTACATGGGTATTGGGGAATTGGACCAAGGCCAGCAGGCTTTTCAAGCAAGTGCCCTGCCCTAGGATAACTTTCACTAGTTAAGTAGTGAGTCTAAAATTTACAGATTGTTTCATTTCCTAGGGAAATGTAAATAGCATTTTATAAAACCTAACTCTTAATAACTAGAGTCATTTAAAGTTCTGTTTTTTTTCATTTCTCAAAAGTCCTAAACAGTAACAATAAAATTGAATGAAAACTTTTGTTACTTACTGACTTACAACACTAAAATCTAATCTGAGATTTCAGATAGATTCATTCTATAATTTCATTACATTCTATAAAGAATTAGCCAGATTTTACTGAAAGTGCACAATGGGAAAGGGTACTATACTCAGTGTAATCTAGACTGCATTATTTTAATTCTGGCTCTTAATATAAAAGAACAACATTGCATTTGAGAATCCTGCTGCATTGTAATTAGAAAACATAATGTTGCTGTATATCAAGGGGCTATATCTGTAATATTTATCACCGCATTAATTCATAGAAAATTCCCTTTGAAGGTATTTGGAGAAGCAGCATATTCTCTTTCAGAAAGATGTGTCTGGAGTTTCTCAATGGTTATTTTGGGAAAGAAGAAATCTTCATTTCATGCTCTACATTTTATAATCCAGTCTTTTTTTATCAGTCTTCTTATTGGAATTTTGAAGCATATAAAGTGATTATTCTTCCAAAGAAAGAGTCTGGGTGAAACTGACTTAATGGTGTTTTAAAATTGTCTCAATGAACAAAGAAAAATGATGTCAGAGTAACACTTACTTCCAAATCTGACTAAGGCTGGGGGAAGAAACTCTGCAAAAAGAACTAGTAGAGCATTAAGAAAAATTAAACTGGGGTTGGGGAGATGGCCTAGAGGCTAAAGCTCTTGCTGTACAAGTGTGATACCTGGGTTCAACTACCCATAACCCACAAAAAGCTGGGAATGGCAGCACACACCTTTAATCCCATTATACCTATGGCAAGATGGGAGGTGGAGGTAAGAGAATCTTGGGAAGCTTGAAAGCCAGCTAGTCTGTCTTACACTGAGGCAAACAACAAGACACCCTGCTTCAAACAAAGTGGGAGGAGAGGATCAACACTCAAGGTTGTTCTCTGCCCTCCACATGTGCACCATTCATATGTCATATATTTTGATAATCTTTGTTAATTAATTTTATTATTATTATTTTTTGAGGTAGAGTCTCACTCTAACCCAGGCTGACCTGGAATTCACTCTGTAGTCTCAGGCTGGCCTCAAACTCAGTGACCCTCCTACCTTTGCTTCCCAAATGCTGGGATTAAAGGTGTGTGCCACCATGCCTGGCAGAGAGACAGAGAGAGAAGGTAATAAAGCTGCATGCATGGTAAGTACAATAGATATTTCAAAGAAAATCACTTACATAATTTATTTCCACTTCTATGACTAGAACTTTGCTTGGTAGGAAAATGCAGGAAAGACTATTTTAATTTTCCATGATGGTATTAAATGAGGAACCATAGAAAGAAATGAAAGGATTTTGGCTCTGAAGGTCCTGTCAGGAGGATTACTGACAAAGCATTTACCAGGGCTGCTAGGAGTTTTGCCAGTTGTGCCAAAGTTAAAGGTGATGTGACAGTAAGTCACAGCAGCTCTCTAGAGCTCCGTCCTGCAGGAGTTACAACTCGGGCTGGACAGCGCAGATAGAACATTGATTTTTCTCATGTGCAGGCACACTTATCCCCCTCGGTACACATTCCAAGTTCACTGGGGAAGACTTTAAGGAGATGGAACAAATCCTGCAAAGGCATGAAGAGGAATCTCATAATTTGCTCCCTGGAAGACTGTCAGAGGGCACAAATCAATGACATTCTTCATACAGCATCTGCCTTTCATTCAACCTCCCAACACTGCAACCATGTCAGAACAAAAACAAGGAAATGACTAATCAAAACAGCCAGAACTGGGGCATTTATCTTAGTCATTAGCACACAGGAAGGTGACATTATGTAAGATCAGATAGCTAGGAAGTCAGAAATCTGAAAATCAATTTCCTCAAATAGAGGAAAGAGAAACTTGATAAGCTTCTATTCCATTCATAGTATACTCATTATTTATTCTGAATTCAAAATTGCATTCAGTTTTTGGAGCATTTCTGCCCTGAATAATCTTGCTTCCTCCTGGCCCTTCCTGTCTACAATTCCTCAACCCAGCTAAAATATCCTTATCCCACAATTACTAAATCTCTATTCTTTCTCTTCTTAAATTTTATCTAGACAAATTAAACTGGAATTGCCTTAGAAATTTATAAATCCTAGTGAGTTAGGACATTTTTTTTTACTACTATATCATTAAGTCATTTTTTACCTTACTACTTAATTTTAGAATGTGAAAGGAGTATCTTAATTTAAAGTTATTTAATAAACACAATTCTCTATATGAGAATACCTCTTCTTAGAGCCAACTGTGCTAGGACATAGTCCTACGTTATACCTTAAATGTGTTTTGTAGGCCATGAACATATTTGAGATCAGCAGACAGAGATACCTGGCATTAAAAAAAATGTTGCTAGATTCTGAACTAGAAATTTTAATTTGGAAAAAAATCATCTGGATAGATCCTGAGCTTAAATACCCTCATTAGCTAATTAGACAATTTTGACAGTGGAATTAATTTCCTCAAACCTTTGGCAACTTTTGAGAATGTCTTAGGGTCTGAAAGAGTTAATTATGAAAAGATGTGTCATTTACTCCTTAGGAGCAGTTTAGGCCCTGGGAGAAGTTTGACTCATTATAGTTTTAACTTTTTTGTCTGAAGGAACAATTCACACAGAGGTAGACAGACCGAATAGAGCCCTCATTATAGGAGAAATGTTCATTGTGAGCCCCCTTTATTTCTTGTAGAGGCCATGCAAGGGAGAGTGCAGTTCTAAATTATACTTCTCACAATGCTTCCCAAAGAGAACATGGCAAATGAATTCAATTCTTTTAAACTAAATTGAATATCTGAAGGAAAATGAATCTGAAAAAGCCAACTGAGTTTTATATACTCCTTTCCCATAATTTCACTACTTTATGTGAATTGGGTTAGATCAAGTTTGAGATAAAAACACCTTAATACAAATTTGGAGAATGAGTTTTTAAAAGACTGAGGAAGAGAGTATTTCACAATAGAGAGATAGCATCCCTATAATTGAATATCACTTGTATTCATAATGTTTCACATCTACTATATGGAGTTTTGTTATTAAAACAAAACTAAGAGGATATAAGTTCAGGACAGAGACACTAAAGATCCTGCTAAGATATTACAGATATCCAAATGTAAAGACACAGAGAGAATAATGAGAAAGCTCTCTTTCCTATTACATTTCAAGATTTCTGATAATAGCTGAAGCTTTGGGGTGATGTGTATTGTTTAAATAATAGTCTTGGCACAAAATCAGCATGCACTTACATGTACACACACACACCATGCACATAAATTGGAAAACCAGTCCCACAGACTCAGGTAAACTTTATCCATGAGAAGATAACAGCTGTGCCCCTTTGAACAGATTATTCTGGAAAACAAGTTACTGTGTAGACAACATCATACAGATATCTAATCAAGGGTCATGAATGGATTCTGACAGGCGATTTTCTGTAATAAAATATTTTGCTCATTCTTTCAGAGTTAGCATATTTATTTCATTAGAGTGTGTTTCCTTCATTCTATCAACATGTGTGAATTCTGAAATAGTACTTATATATTCACTGAATCTTATTGAGAATTTACTAAACCCTGGTAATATTCTGGCTATCTGATGAAAATCCAGACATGCACAGCAACCACTCCCCTTGGAATCTCACACAGGCTATGGCCAACTGTGGAATAAATGTGACAATAACTAGGAAGAGGCCAAGCACAGGTTAAAGAACTGATTCTGTCCCCAAAGGGAGAGGGGACGCTTCTGAAGAGATGAGAAGAAGGGTGGTGCACATGAACCAAACGTTATGGTTGGCTAAGGATAATCCTTGGCACCTGGGGAATGTTGGTAGATGGATAGCTGCAAGAAGGTAAAGTTAGAAGAGATTTGATATACTTCCTATCAGGAGCCAGCAATGGCTGGTTTAGGAATAGGAGACCACAGACAGGGATATAGGAAGTGCTCCAGGAGAAACAGCCAAGGGGCCAGATTACAAACTCCTTTTGGATGTTCTGGCTACTCCAGTGTCTTATCATTCCTAGTGCTTTACAAGGACATTCCCAACAGTCCTCAGGACCAGCAAAAGGAACAGCATGAGGGAAAGATACCTGGTGCGGCATAGCTGGGAAATAGCTTGAATGTAGATGCATACAAAGCGGAATATCAGTGCCTGGCTTCTTGGAAAATCAGGCTTCTAGTAGCAATTGTCATATTTGCATAGTGGGGACTATAGGAGAAAGTTGGAAATCCAACACTCTACTCCAGTCTCTACACTCTGTCCAAAAGCTACTTTGCTATTTAAACAACTGCTTTAAAGAGAACTTGGTTGATTTTTAAGCTTCCTAAACAAAGACTTACAAAGTGTCAGAAAGGTGCCAAAAGAGCCATCTTACTAACTAGGCTTAACTAAAGTGATATGTCATGTCATATATACCATACATTCTTGCAGTCTTGCATTCTGTTAAAAAGATCTTTAAGATGGCCTATAAAGTAGATGAGCTTTTGGTGACTAGGACATGTAATGACACTTACAAGAAAGTCTTGTGGTAGTAGAAATTATAGTGCCATCATGGCATTAGAGTTGGAAAGCATGTGGAATTTCATATGGTGAGTCAAATGTCTATATAACTTAGTCTTCATCCATCTTTTACAGGACAAGATAAACAACAAGATTGTATGCTGATAGGTTTCATAGTCACCTTAGATTGTGTGAGAATTCTTTTTTTTCTTAAATCAGAGAAGATTACTAACATTTTCTATGTAATGGTATCTTGCCTTGCCTGGTTGATGAGTCATGTGACCTTAAGAAAGTGACCTAACCACTTTAGGCCTTTGAGTTTGAATTAATAAAATTTGAATGATACTATTTGCATATCAACTTTATTGCTTATTTGAAAATTAAAAGATGTTACACAAATAAGAGTGACTGGAAAACTGTAAGATACATATGAAAATATGGTAGCATCACAGTAGTTGATAGAACTTAAAGTGTCCAAGATGGAGTTTATTTGAAAATGAATAATATTTCATATGAAGTGGGAACCAAAGTAGAATTAAAAAATGATGTGGGGTGGGGTAGGGACCATAAAAGTTAAAGGAAGCTTGTACTTAAAAATGAATAGTCTGGTCTAGGGAGATGAACCCATGGGGAAAAGCGCTTGCTATGCAAGTTTCAATCCCCAGAACGCATGTAAAGCTGGATGCAGTGGTTAAGTATCTGTAATCCCAGCCCTCCTGTTATGAGATAGGATGCAGAGACAGAATTCCCAGTTTACGGCAACCAGCCAGTCTGGCATATGTAGTGGCCAACCACAGACCCTACTTCAAACCAGGTGGAAGGCAAGAACCGATATTTGAGCTTGTCTTCTGGCCTCCAGGGGTGTGCCATGGTGCACATATGCCTGCACAATGTTTAAAAGCAGAAAGCGAGTCTGGGAAAACACCTTCTTGGATGAGAAGTAGTCATATGTATAAATCAGAAGCAATCAAGTCTTCTAGCAGGAAGGCAGATCTAGGCATATGTAGTTCTTGGGAATAGCAGACCTGTTGTGAAAACAAAGATCCACATGCGTGACTTTTGTGTACCACCCTTATTTGCTAGATGACTGCACAAACACAGAGGTGACAGGCCAGAATGAGTTTAACAAATGACACCTTAGAGCAAACACATACCCAGAACTTTTCACTGCCAAATAGTGCATGACTGGACAAATGTAAATATCTGACCCCAGAGGACCAATCCCCAGTTGTCTAGAGATGTTCAGTGCAAGCATTGCAAAGAGCACAGGGACCACTAGGCTTCCACTTTCTTTCAAATTTATGAACATGTGGTCTATAGCTTAGATTTTATCAAGGCATCAGCAGTATCTTATAAATGGGGAATGTCTTTTTAAACAAATTTACATAGAGTACAATTTCTTTTCTGGAACACAGTTCTGAGTTTTAACACATGCAGAGACTGTTATAACCAACACTATAATAGGAAACAGACCAATTTAAATACCCCATATAATTCTCTTGTATTGATCTTCGTGGTGGTGTCCCCCGTAAATTTAGGTATTCTGAATGCTAGTCTCCCCAGCTGATGGCAATTGGAAATTAAAGCCTCCTGGAGACATTGTATTGTTGGGGTGGGCTTATGGGTGTTATAGCCAGTTTCCCCTTGCCAGTGTTTAACACACTCTCCTATTGCTGTTGTCTACATTATGTTGGCCAGGGGATGATGTCCACTCTCTGCCCATGCCATTGTTTTCCCTGCCATTGTGGAATGTCCCCTCAAGTCTGTAAGCCAAAATAAATCCTTTTTTACTCAAAAGCTGCTCTTGGTCAGGTGATTTCTGCCAGCAATGCGAACCTGACTGCAACAACCTTCTATGGTTAACCTCTCCCACTGTGTCTAACTCCTGGTGATGACTAGACTGTTCTATTTATAGTGTTGCTTTTGTCAGAAAGTCATATATAAATGAAAGTATTCACTATGTAGTCTTGGGCTGGTCTAAGTTTCAAGCTACACAAGTTGTTATAAAGGTGCACTTAAACCAGGGCATCAAAGGAATAATGGATGCCATTGGAGACAAGGTTCATTTTGGTGAGATATATGTTTCTTTTCTTCTCTTTGTTACACAGGTAGATGGGAGGATTATGTCTTCATACACATTTTGTTTTATATGAAGATTTTCTTCTCAGGAGCATCAGTTGATTACTATTTTTTAAATATTTATTTATTTGGGAGAGAAAGAGAGTGAACAGGTATGCCAAGGCATCCTCTTGCTGCTGCAAATGAACTTCAGATGTATGCACCACTTGTGCATCTGGCTTTATGTAGGTACTGGAGGATTGAAACTGGGCTGTAGGCTTTGCATGCAAGTGCCTTTAACCACTGAGCAATCTCTCAAACCCCTAGATTTCTATTTCTTTTTTATTTTGGAGAGAGAGAGAATTGGCACACATCTGAAATCAAACTCCAGATGCTTGTACCACCTGGTGGGTATGTGCGATTTTGCACATGCCTTGCCTTTGTGTGTCTGGCTAATGTGGAGTCTGAAGAGTAGAACATGGTCCTTAAGCTTCACAGGCAAGCTCCTTAACTGCTAAATCATCTCCCCAGCCCTACATTTCTGTTTTTAATGCATCCAAACTTTATCCCATTATCATTTAGTAGACACCTATTTTTAAATCAGGATATTATGCACAATGTTCATGATTTGTACGTGAAATGCCTTGGCATCTGCTCTCAAGAGGCAACAAATCCTCCACCCACCCCTTCCTGGTACTAGGTGTCTGCTATGAAATTCTCAAGTTTCTTTACACAACATCTGGTTTATTTTCATTGAACATATGAGCATGTATAATGTACTAGACAAATAATATCTCAGTAAGTTACCTGCCATCTTAGAAAGTAAATAATGACTTGCAAAGAAAACCTTGAGTGAAATGTCTAAGCACTACAGGATGATAGGCTATTTTAAGGGAACATTTTTAGGGGAGAGGACATTTAGCCAAAACCTCATAGGGATAAGGAGGTTAGGAATGAAGCTGCTAGAGAAAGAGTATTCCAGGCAAAGGACACAGCCAGTGGAAAGATCCCAAGGGGGCAGCCTGAGGAGAGCTTGGCTAAGAAAAGGGTAGAAGAGAGGACCAGTAAAGAAATTAAAGGGCAGGGAATGAGGGCATGTGTAGCCATGTGGACCACTGTTTGATGAGACTTATTTCACAATGATACCTCTGGCAGGGGTAGGATAATGGATAGCATGGGGCAGTGGAGCTGCAGGGAATTTATTGTAGTAATTCAGGAGAAAGAAGATGTTAGTACATACCATGGTATTAACAGAAGTTGAATTCTAGATATATTTTAAGGTACACATGGCGTGGTTATCTAGGCATTTGTGTGCAGGACACAATCAAAAAATTCAAAAATACATTTAGTGCTGAGTATAGTGGCATATGCCTATAGTTCCAACTACTTAGAAGGTGAGGCATGAAAAGCACTTGGGTGAGGAATATAAGTTCAAGGAAGTAAATTTAAGAGTTCTTGATATATAAATGCTATATAACATCATCTGACTAGACTAGACCCTAATTACAAAAGAAAGGAGGGGAGGACCTAGAGGCAGCCTGGAGCCTCTAACATGAAGAGTAAATGAAAGGAGGAACCAGCTTGAGAAACCTAGAAGGATGAGAGTGGAGGGGAGAAAAGAGAGTGTGCTTTCCTGGGAAGCAATGTAGTGTTTCCTAAGGATGGGGAGGCAGTCACCCATTAACTACTGGGTATGAGCAGGGTAAGACAGAGGATAAGCCACAGTTTTAATGTTGTGGGGGTTTTGCTATCTTTAGCAAAAGCAGTTTTGGTGGATGGATAGAAGCAAAATCCTAACTGGATGTGTTTGAGAAAGAATGGGGCTCAGTGGTGGAACATTTGTCTAGCATGGGCAAGGCCATGGATTCAGTCCCCAGCACTGCCTAAAATAAGTGTGCTGGGGAAAAGGGTCAATTGGTAAGGACCTTGAAATACAATTGTGAGGACACAAGTTTGTGTCCCCAGCACCTATGCAAATGATAAATGTTGGACATGAAGGTGAACACTTGTAATCCCTCAACTGCTCAAGAGGTAGAGATGGGATCTCTGGGCCAAATGGCTAGCTAGACAAGCTGACTCCATGAGCTCTGGGGTAGGTGAGAGACCTTGTTATAATAGGTAAGTTGGAGAGAAATTGAGGAAGACACTCCTCCAGCCTCCACATATGCACAAATACATGCATACACACATGTGCCCACACACATGCAAACATGGATACACAGATACATGCTCACCATACACCTAGACAGAAAAACATGGGAGAGAGAAAGAAAAGGAGAGAACTTTGAGACAGTGAGAACAGTAAGTAGACATGACTTTCAAGGAATCTCATTACCAAGAACAGTAGCTAGTATCCAGACCTCACTGTTTCTCCATTTGGCATCCTATGTGCTTCTGTCCTGCCCAAGTCCCACAGACAAGCCTGTCACTGATTAAGCTAGACAAATCCCAGGGCTTCTGGATAGCTTGTTTGCACAAGTCAGTGAACTCTGGATTCAATGATACCCTGTTTCAAGGAAATAAGTTGGATAATGACTAAGGAAGACACCCAGCATTGACTTCTCACCTACACCTGCACATGTGCAAACATGCACACATGTAAGGGCACAAAACATGCATCCACCCACACAAACTCACACAGTCCCACAACATGTACAGACATGCATGCAAAAAATTGCTACCATTAATCCAAACAATGGAATTCCACACTGAGATCATGTCAACTGGTTGTGGAAGCAAATTTAGATTCCACTGAGAGAAAATATGTCATGTAGAATTCAAAATGACAAAATGAATCTTCAGCTGTGGTTACCCTATTTCACAAATATTTTGCAGAATTTATTAGGCCTTTTGTAAGCAAATACAATATCACAGCCAACTTTACAGGGTTCTTTATAAGGCAACTGGCTTTTGAACTATGAACGCACACATGATTTACAAGCAAATTTTTTAGCTAGAACTCTTCTTGGGTAAATCAGAGTTTCTTTGTATCTTATTTCTACATTGTCATCTTAAAAATTATTTCATTTCCCAGGTGTTTTTATTTGCTTATCTCTCAATGCAGAGGCCTCATTTTCTTGTGACTGTAAATGATGATATATAAGAAGGCATCAGATTATCCTCCTGTCTTGAGTTTTATAGCTACACTGAATTTTAAACCTGAAGCAAGGGGAAGTTTCAATTTATTCCATAGTGTATGCTTACTGAAGTTTGGCCTGAGCTTTTCTGGGCCCTCTCTCTTCCCACTTCCTTCTCTCCTTGCATTCAGTCTTTATACCAATTAGCACTACCAGCTTCTTACATTCAAAGGAGAGGATATAAAACAGCGGAGAGAAAGGCAGAAAGATGAAAGGATATTTTTGCATACCACTCTGTCTTAATTATCTAATCATGTTTCTTTTATTTTCACAGTAAAATATTTGCCAGTCACTAAATATATATGACCACTGGTTAATAATGAAGATGAATTTAAGTTATTTACATATGTAAGGAGGCAGTGAGCCAAAATAAACTTTTTTTCATTCCTTAAATGAAATTCCCCCATTTCTAGATTTTTTTTTGTTTTTTTTGTTTTTCAAGGTAGGGTCTCACTCTGGTCCAGGCTGACCTGGAATTAACTATGTAGTCTCAGGGTGGCCTCGAACTAATTGTGTTCCTCCTACCTCTGCCTCCTGAGTGCTGGGATTAAAGGCGTGCGCCACCACGCCTGGCCCATTTCTAAATTTTAATAACAAGGATAATGCAGAAATTTCTAGTCTTAGCTGTGAATAAGCTGTGGTGATCAGCCAGTACAATTTATGGAAGAACTTCTGCATGGCATGAGCGGCAGTTGTTTATTATTTTTGTACTATCAAATTCTCAAGTGTTTGGACATTTAAAATTTGCCAATGAGACCAAGATTCAGAAATGCGACAGACCTTTCATGCAAGCAAGTGCCTTTAACCTCTCAGCCATCT
Organism: Dipus sagitta; assembly: GCA_036346955.1. NCBI lineage: Eukaryota > Metazoa > Chordata > Mammalia > Rodentia > Dipodidae > Dipus > Dipus sagitta. The sequence continues at coordinate 67,933,544 of CM070781.1, forward strand.
CTGAAGCCCCCCTAGACCTTTGATAATATGGTACATTATTAGCTTTTACCAAGAACTGGCCTTAATTTCCCCAAACCAAACCAGCTTCACAGTGGAGTTGAGAGTGGTGTAGAAAATGTGCATATGTTCACTATTCTTAGGTAAATAATTCTTCACATCACCTCAGCCATTCACAACATTGGGAAGTCCTGAGGACACCCTCCCCCCACACAAACCTCCTAACACCTAAGAAGCCCAGGATTTCCACGTCGGGCCATTCTTTGTCATTGTAGACTTTGAACATAGCCCTTAGCTTGTGGGAATCTTGGCCTTTCTTCTTTGCCCCTGTCCATGACCTCTCTCAGAGTGCTTTCTCACACAGCTAGGTCCTGAAGGTTGCTCACTCTGAAAACATGCTCCTCAAGTATGTTTCTGCACCACCCATCAATTTCCCCACTGCTGGATGAATGACACCCATATTTCTCTCCTTGGGATCATTTGTGACTACAGATCAAATCATGGCCCAAGGAGCCTCAGGAGCACCCACTCCACCCCATCTCCTCTTGCCCTTTCCATTTCTCACATCTGACATCTCCAGTCACAACAATTTTGAATGTAAACTTCCTTATCTTCCACTTCCTCTCTTGATCCTGAGTGTGTTTAATTGGTAGTGACCATTTAAACATAAATAGTCACATAGAATTAGTTTTTAAGAAGTGAAATGAGTAAAACCAGGAAGTTTTATCAATAACTAATAAGCAAAGGAAAATAAAAAAATTAAAGTAAAATAAGTAAAGAGCTAATAAGTAAAGCACTTTGGTAAATGTGGTATTTTGTATAGTATTATGAAAAAAAAAATAGACAAGGACCTAATATTTAAATAGTCAAATTCTCTCTTCCATATTTCAATGAAATAAACAAATTCAACAGCTGCTACATTGGTTTCAAAGCTAGTAAAATGATTGTAATAAACCCAAAGGATGACGAGCCCTCTCAGGTTGTCCAATAATGAAATTTTAAATAAATGCAACTGAGATTGCTCCTCTTCACCAGACAGATACACATCTGTGCTCAAAGCCATCTGGCAGGCTTTGGTAGAAGGAATTGTCATGCCTCATTATCTACATTTCCATGAGACCCTAACAAAATACCCGCCAGCCCAATGACCCTCAAACTACTGTTTTTACATTAGATAGGATGATTACCTGGTCTGTGCTCCACAGACCCTGGCATTTGTCAGGCAATACCATTCATCGCCAGGCTTCTGCCTGGGATTGCACTTGACACAGTCTTATTGAAGGTTATTAGTGAGCTGGTATTTATCTTCTTTTGGCCAGAACAAACAAACATATAGTTATTTATACTAATTGATAGTGACAATGAGGTCTATTTTTCTTAAGTGCTAGGAGAATAATTTAAAAATCAGAATATACTTTATGCCAAATAGAAAAAAAATATAGAAACTGAATTTTTTTGAGTAAAAACTATGACTTTTCTGGACAGGCTAGGTCTGTGATAGGCAAACTTGTCCCTTTCTTTCTTCACATTATTGCATACTGTTGTGCTTGTTACAGGCTCCAGTGCTTGCAGTCCTAGTATGGGACATATTTTAGGAACATTCCCAGGGGGAGGAGACATTTTGCGTGTTTCCTGTTAATAGCACACCATGTTCTCCTCACTCTATTTTCCACTGATTTCAGGAGAGGTGCATACAAGTAAAGACAAGAGGCATGGGTTTGGAGTTTTATATAGTCTTCCAATTGGCCCATAAATCAAATTCTGTAAGAAAGTTACTTTTAAAAGTTGAGCCCATAGTAGCCACTCAATAAAACTACTTTCTGTTTTATTAGGAAGGGCTCTGTGGCCAGAAAGGGATGGATTTCCTGGAACTACTGGCACAGGACTGAATACAGAATGGGAATGATCAAGCCATTTGTGGCAATGAAATCAAGACTCACCAAGAAAAGAATCAGTGTTTCTGCTTCGTGCAAAGACATTTGTGACCTTAGGATGTGTTGCCTAGCACCTATGTGTTCCACAAACATTGGTTGATGAAATCTATAGTAGAAAATGGTTATAACATTTTCCCCATGGCTTTCCTGGAAGGTATATTACCTCAGCTCTACTGTGAGAGACTTAAAAGTACTTTGTGTTCTGAAAAAGAAAGAAATGGAGTCACCTATGTCAGTTTGTGCACCATGGATGAGGTCTGTCATTAGCACAAAGTTAGAAAGGGATTGTTTAAGTGAGTCTTGGTTTCAGAGCTCACCATAAATCTTCCACATGCCTAATGCATTTCTGTATCATATAGAATGTTATGTATCTTCATCCCTTCAAGGTGGAATAGAATTGAGGTTAGAGTACCTCAAGTTCACATACACAAACCTAATAGACATGTTTATACAGCATTGGAAGGAAGGCATGTCCATCCTTCCCTTAGTGTCCCCATTGTGCCATTAGCATTTTGAAGTCATTACAAAATAGGGTTATATTTAGGGCATCCTCCATACAATGGCTCTGAAAATGGGTACTCAGGAGGCTGGGGAGAAGGCTCAGTGGTTAAAGGTACTTGCTGGCACAGCCTGCTGACCTGAGTTTGATCCTGCCCAGCACCCATGTAGAGCTGTTGCAAAGTGTGGCATGTGATCCCAATGCATCTATGGCAATGGGAGCAGAGCCAGGAGAATATGAAACTCAGCTCACAGGCCAATAGTCTGGTATTTGTTTGCAGTAGCAAGAGACCCTATCTCAAAGAAAGAGGAAGAAGAGCATTGAAACCTCAAGGTTGCACTCTGATTTCCACAGGAGTGCCGTGTACACACACCCGCCCCAACACAAACAAATGAATTCAAATCTGGTACTTGGTGTAATAGTAAGCATTGAGTCCAACAGTCAAGTTGTGGGCAGCATGAGGTATTGATGACATGCTAAATCTATTACCACCATCACCCAATGAAGAGAGGTGCATTGGGGTGGGGATATAAGTAATGGCAGTCTTGCTGTGAAATAACATATTCACCCCTTGATATTTCTCTGTGCACAAATATTCCATTTTTAGGATGTCCAGTAACAGTCACTCAGTGACATGTGACACTTCTCTGCTGTGCAGCAGTATGAGAGGTGCAGCCTCTCTTCTTGAAAGTGGAATTTCAGTGTCAGGAGCCAGTGACATGTATCACCATTTTTTTCAAGGCAGGGTCCCACACTAGCCCAGGCTGACCTGGAATTCACTATGTAGTCTCATGGTGGCCTAGAACTCCTGGCAGTCCTCCTACCTCTGCCTCCCAAGTGCTGGGATAAAAGGCATGCACCACCACACCCAGCTATCACCATTTTTTTAAATAGCACATTGTATCACTCCATTACTCTCTATGCCTCTGTATTGGTCACTTTCTAAAGTAACCTTTCTTGGTTTTAATTTGTCTTCTCTTCATTGATCTTGAGTCAGGCTTTTATAAACTCTATTCTCAACAGTCTCTTAAACATTAATGAAATCCAGAAGCACTCCATGAGTAAGAACTAAATGCTTAAGTCAAGCAAATCTGGGTTCAAATATTCATGTCAGCACTTTACCAGCCTGTTACCTGTGCAAGTTAGCTTATTTTCCTATCATTCATCTTCCTCATGTATGAAAATTCATAATACCTGGCTCATTTGTGGCATAGGATAAGTGTTCAATATCTATTGCTTATTAATATTGATAATAACCTGTGATCACATATGACTACCTAAGCTTCACCACTGGCCAACTTTCTAGATGATCTCTCATAGTTCCCACTGGATTTCAAATTGCCCATTAACAGGTAAAAGATGAGCCACATCATCTTCCTTCTACCTCCTACCCCACTCGCTAAGTTAGGGGACTACATGTTGCATGGAACAGCAACACTTCCGGGACACTTAGATAAGGTTTGAATGTGAACTGTCCCTCACACCATTATGTCTCTGAATGTCTGGTCCCCATTAGATGAGATTATTTGGGGAAGTTGTGGAACTATTTGGATATGAGGCAAGCTGACGGATGTAGCACCATGGGGTAGTCTGGAAGATTCTAAATTTGATTCATTTCTGTCCCTAACTCCCTTGTTCTGGCCAGGGCTATGTAACAAGCAGCAGCCCCTGCTTTCCAATGGTCTTTCTAATGGTCGGTGTTCTCAGTTAGAGACTTCAATATCAGAGGAGAACTAACAACTTGTATGTCATAACTGGTTCCTTGTTTTAATATACTTTAATTTCTCATTGCCAGTCATATGCCTGCATACTGCATATCAGGCAATTTGCTTATATAATCTGGTTACTGTTGGGAAATGAAGGTTATAGTCCAGAAAAAAAGTCATCCACACACTAGAGATTTTTTTTTAATCTCTAAAACAGAATTATAAAACTTTGTCCAACCAGATGCCTTTATCTGTACACTCTTACTGCAGAACATCCTAAAATGATCCATTGAATTCCAGCCCGGCCCCAGCTAAACCACAGAGGAATTGAGGAGATGAGCAAGAGTGCTGCTTTCTTGGCAAACCTGATAATCAGCACAAGAGTGAATGAGATAGACACTGAGGACGCTCAACTCTTACCAAACAAGAGATCCAGAGGCTTCTAAGAGCCCATCACTGAAGTAGACTTAAAATGCACCCAACATGGCCCAGGGAATTTTGTGGAAGAGGGAGAAAAAGATTGTTAGAGCTACAAGTTGGGACATTTTACACAGAGACATTGCCTCTTCCCCATAACTGACTGCTGCCCCCACAAACTACAATCCCCATGGGGATGACCTGCATCCCCAATGAGGAAGGCCTTTTCGGAAAAGGGGCAGGGAGGAGGGAAAGGATGGTACCAACATGTATTGTTTACATACTAAGTATGTGCATAACTAATAAAAATAAATTTAAAAAAGAGATAAGACATAATCAGATAGAAAGTTAAGTAAAGCAGGTTGTAATGCCTGCTAAAACAACCAATATAAGAGAGTCACAGACAGCATATGATTAGTAGTCAAAAGAATGGAATTGAAAAATCTATACTTTCTGCTTGCTGGACAAGCATGAACACAAGTTTGGAGCCACAGTATCCATGTAAATGTGAGGTGGTGTGATATCCTGACTATAAACCTGGCACGAGACAGGACATTCCCCAGGCAAGAGCTGGATATCTAAAGTAGCTGATTCATGGAGCTCTGGGTGCAAATGAGAGACCCTGCCTCAGTAAATAAAATGGAAAATGATTCAGGAAGACACCCAACTCTCTGGGGTCCAAATGCATATGAATACACATGAAAGCACACACACATATGAACATACACATATACACTTATGCACACTACACACATACACTTGAAAGCATTAAAACAAATAATAATTTTGGTAGGAGTATCACTATGAATTTGAGGCCACCCTGAGACTACATAGTGAATCCCAGATCAATCCCAAGTCAGCCTGGGCTAGAGTGAGACCTTACCTTGAAAAACCAATAAATAAATAAATAAATGAATGAATGAATGAATAAATAAAAAGAAAAATTAAAAACCTATGCTTTGGTAAGGCAGAATTAGTGAATGCTCAGTAGTGATTTGAAAGTGTGTGTTAGCTGGTTCATGAGACAAAGTGTTACTTTCTTCACTCCATTTCTATTATCATGCTCTTTATTTTTCTTCCCAAGTTCTAGTTATTATCTAATTCCTGATCTTAGCAGACGTCTAAGAACTACCTCCAAGATCTTCCAGTTTGTAGTCTTCCTAGTAGCCCTGATCAAACCTCTGATATTCACACATTCACAAAGAACAATGAGATCAAACTTTTGTGGTTCTCATGTGCACACAGAACAGTGAGATCAAACCTCTGTGGTTCTCACGTGCACACAGAACAGTGAGACCAAACCACTGTTCTCATGTGCATAGAACAATGACTTCACAATGCACATTTGCTGAGTCTTGGTCTCCATGTTTTTCAGACTTCTGATCATTGGAGTCCTCCTTCCTTCCTTCTTTCCTTCCTTCCTTCCTTCCTTCCTTCCTTCCTTCCTTTCTTTCTTTCTTTCTTTCTTTCTTTCTTTCTTTCTTTCTTTCTTTTCTTTTCTTCCTTCCTTCCTTCCTTCCTTTCTTTTTCTTTCTTCTTTCTTTCTCTCTTTCTTTTTTCTTTCTTTCTTTCTTTCTTTCTTTCTTTCTTTCTTATCTTTTCTTTCTTCCTTCCTTCCTTCCTTTCTTTTTCTTTCTTCTTTCTTTCTCTCTTTCTTTCTTTCTTTCTTTCTTTTCTTTTCTTCCTTCCTTCCTTCCTTCCTTTCTTTTTTTTTCTTCTCTCTTTCTTTCTTTCTTTCTTTCTTCCTTTCTTTCTTTCTTTCTTTCTTCTTCTTCTTTCTTTCTTATTTATTGACAACTTCCATAATTGTCAACAATATCCCATGGTATTCCCCCCCCCACTTTCCCCTTTGAAACTTCACTCTCCATAATATCCCCTCCCCCTCTCAATCAGTCTGTCTTTTATTTTGATGTCATCATCATTTCCTCCTATTATGATGGTCTTGTGTAGATAGTGTCAGGCACTGTGAGGTCATGGAAATCCAGTCCATTTTGTGTCTGGAGAATCATATAGTAAGGAGTCTTACCCTTCCTTTGGCTCTTACATTCTTTTGGTCACCTCTTCCACAATGGACTCTGAACCTTGGAAGGTGTGATAGAGATGTTTCAGAGCTGAGCACTCCTCTGTCACTTCTTCTCAGCACCATGGTGCCTTCTGAGTCATCCCAAGGTCACTGCAACCTGAAAAGAGAAGCTTCTCTAATCAAAAGTGAGAATAGCATTAATATATGGGTATGAACAAAAACACTGAGCTTTACATGAACTAGTGAAAACAACTACAGATAACTACATCCTACTGATGTGTCAACCTGGCCACTGGTACTGTTGCATAAGCAAGGTAAGAGGACTAGAGCACCTTTCTGAGATTTGTATTTTTGTCTGGAAAAAGAAAACAGGAGTTCTTTTCTCCTTCCAAAAATGTTCTGCTACACATGACAATGGCCAGTATTTAGTTCACTATCTTCAATAAAAATCTAGTAGATATTTATAACTTTTCCTATGTCCAAATAACTTTTATTTATTTCTTTTTTAAAAATTTTATTTACTAATTTGCAAGCAGAGAGTGAGGGAGGTAGAGAAAATACAGACAGACAGAGAATGGGTGCATGAGGGCCTGTAGCCACTGAAAACGAATTCCAAATGCATGTGCCCCTTGTGCATTTGGCTTATGTGGGTCCTGGGGAATTGAACCTGGGTCCTTTGGCTTTACAGGCAACTGCCTTAGCCACTAAGCCATCCCTTCTGCCCTATTTATTTCAATTATTTATTTAACAATCTTCTGTGATATCTATTTACCAATGAAATTATAAGAAATATAAATGTGCTATTTGGGAATTGTTTTTACATAATGAAAATTTATCAATATAGTAATATTGGTAATTCTCTAAATATGTGTATGTTACTGATCTTTGTATGTTACTTGTCAGCTATGTAGGTTGAGATTTTTTCTCATTTCAAGAACGTAGTATTTCAGAAGATAATGATTGATGTCTATATAACTGAAACATCAGGTTGATCATCCATAGATAAAGGATCTCAATTTCAGAGAAAGGATACAACAAATTTGTGATATTACTCATATGCAGAGAAATGATACTTTGGCCTTTTGGTTGTTGTTTATGTTTCTGAAAGAAAGTACTGCTACACACACTTAAGTTCATAGATAACTTCCCCCAAGTGATGCTTGTCATGACTATAAATAAAATTGAAGAAGAAATTTTGGTGCATAAATGACCCAAGGGTAGCCAACTGAGAGGTGAGCAATTTGGCCTCACATCCAGATGTTATATCTGAACAGTGACAAACACGTTTTAGAGATTCAATATATGAGAAATGCTGAGGTTATCCACTTAGACTCTCAAGATTGATTGCTTTCTTTTCCAGTTTTTCTTGAAGGTAAGCCACTGGATCCTAGACATAATCTATGAGCAATTTGCAGAGAAACTAATTCATTCTTTTCTGTCATAACTGCAGCACTGAGAGTTAGTTCTTTTTAAATATATTTTTATTTATTTATTTGAGAGAGAGAGAGAGAGAATTGGTGTGCCAGGGCCTCCAACCACGGCAAATGAACTCCAGACACATGTGCCACCTTGTGCATCTGTCTTACAAGGGTCCTGGGGAATCCAATATGGGTCCTTTGGCTTTTCAGGCAAGCACCTTAAGTGCTAAGCCATCTCTCCAGCCCTGAGAATTATTTCTGAGTGAACAATGTGACAGAAATAATCTGCATTAGACCAGGAAGTGTGTACCAGGTCTCACATTTTCCAATTATGTGATCTTGGGCAGAGGCTATCTTCTTTATGCACTTATTTTTCCACATGTACATTCTTTCTAAGGCATATATGTTACTAGAATCTTAATCTAATTTTTACAAGGGGGAGGATATTCATGTTTGTTTTTAATTTTTATTTCTGGTTGTTTGTTTCACTTTTGCATCCCCAGAACCAAGACTCATTCATGGAGTACATAAAGAACTTAATAAATGCTTGTTAAATGAAGGTATGAATGGGTCACATGTCTCCTGAGCACATATCACTTCCCATACATCAGGGTGGCCACAGAAGGACCACAGCTGAACAAACCATGATCCTAACTCATGTGGGGGCGGGTGGCTCACAGCCTGCAGATGTGAGCCAAACACGATCAAGATAGCTTGGTAAATTTGATAAGAGGAGTAACTATGAGGAGTATCGGTCACATGGAAGTTAAAGTGTCTAACTCTTCTAGAGGACAGACTAGGGAAAATTTCATAGAGGAAGCAATATTCTAGTTGAGATGAATACTTCATCAGCTGGATGAGACCAGAAGTAAGCAAAAAATAAAAAAGTCATAATAAGGGCATTTCCTACATCAAAATCTTTTTAAAAATGTTATATGAAAATGCTCTGTAATGTCACCTCATAATTGGATCTATGTATTACCATCAGCTACCTGCATTAAATTTCCTTTCTTCATTGACATTATCTCTTAAGGGATTCCATTTTGCAACTTTAATACAAAAGACAAATCACACACATTTGAATTTTATTGGAGTAAATGATCAAAATGATTATATTCAGAGTAGTCAAAGACTACTAAGCATTTTCAAATATTTTATTTATTTATTTAAGAGAGAGAGAGATAGATAGAGAGAGAGAGAGAGAATGGGTACGGTCAAGGCCTCTAGCCACTGCAAACAAACTACAGACAAATATACCACCTTGTGCATCTGGCCTACATGGGTACTGGAGAATTGAATCATGGGTCGTTGGGCTTTACAAGCAAGCATCTTAACTGATAAGCCATCTCTTAGCCCCTGTTTAAGCATTTTAAAACATAGTTTTCAGTAACTAATATCTTGTATCTCTAATTTCATACACTGAGTACAAATTAAATAGGACACTGAAAAAAATTGTCTTAAGATAAGTCATGCTATATTTCTCAAGTGTACAAATTGTTAATTAGAATTGGAAAGTGAACAGAAGGGGCTTAAAGTGAAGACCTTTAATTTCAAATTAAAACAGCAGATGGGCCATGTTTGGTACAGGCACTAATAAGGACCTAGGAAATATTGAGGCTAAACTGGGAGGGGAGACTTTTTGAAGTATTTAGGTAATTTGACTTAAATACTCATTATATTTATACATTGACATATGTATTTTACTCTTTATTTTGCTTGGAAAGTTTGAATATTTTGGAATGAAAATGATTTGTTATTTTCATCTTTACTTATTTTGGAGTGGTTTTGGTTTTTTGTTTTTGAGAAAGGATCGTATGTAGCCCAGGCTAGCTTTGAACTCATAATGTAACTAAAGATGGCCTTGAACTCCTGGTTTTCCTGCCTCTGTCTCCAAAGTTCTGAGATTACAGGTGTGCACTTAGTTTAGAAGGAACATAATATCAATAAAGTATATAAGAAGTTACTTTTGACTTTTTACATTTAATTTACATTTCTATAACTTATTAAAATGTACATTTTAAAATCAATTGTATTTTGGTTTTTAGTCATTTAGAATAGGGTCTGAAAAGTATGCAATGTAGATCAAATCTGGGTTTTCACCTGTTTTTATAGATCCTTCAAAGAAGGTAAATATTATCATTTACGTTTTTAAATAGTTCTGGGAAAATGTAAGAGAATGTATAACAGTTGTTGTACGGAAAACTTACATGAAGTTGTGATTTTAAAGCCTATAAAAAATCTTTACTGGAACATAGCCATGCTTTGCTTCCATGTTGTTTATGGCCTTTTCCCACTAAGACAGCAGCACTGAGACCTGATGGTAACAATGCTGAGAATATTTACCATTTGTCTCTCACAGGAAGTATGTTGACCCCTGCTTTAGATGACTACTGTCGAAAGGACAGAAATCCTTGGAAACCTTGACTTTAGGAACATAGTGCATCTGAAAGAAAACTTATTCACATGTACAAATAAAAATTATCCTCTATATATTCCTTAATTTTATTTTTTCTTTAAAATTGTCATTTTAAAATAATTAAAACGATTTTATTGTCGTAATCCCCTCCCATCACCATCTGTTGCAGTCAGGTTTGCATTGCTGGTAGAAATCACCCAACCAAGAGCAGCTTGAGGGTAAAAAGGGGTTTATTTTGGCTTACAGGGTCAAGGGGGACACTCCATGATGGCAGGTAAAATGATGGTATGAGCAGAGAGTAGACATCACCTCCTGGACAACATCAGGTAGACAATAGCAACAGGAGGGTGCCAAACACTGGCATGAGAAAACTTGATATAACACCCATAAGCATGCCCCCCAAAACATTGCCTCCAGGACACGTTAATTCCCAAATCTCCATCAGCTGGTAATCTAGCTCTCAGAGCACCTAAGTTTATGGGGGACATCTGAATCAAACCACCACATTCTGCCCTGGGCCCCCATAAACTGATATCCATGCATGATGTAAAATACAGTATATTCAGTCCAACTTTAAAAGTCCCCATAGTTTTTATTAATCCCAATGATGTTCATACATCCCCATAGTCCAAGATCTTTTAACTGAGACATAATAACAAAAACTAACCTCGAAAAACACATAATGGCACAGAATAAACATTCACAGTGCAAAAAATGGCATTGGGCATAGAAAAGAAACATTCAGCCAATACAAGATTTAAAACAACCAGGGCAAACATCAAACTCTGTATCTTCAAGTCTAACAACTCTAGTCAATGACCAATCTCCAAGTCTAATAATTCTAATCAGCAACAAGTCTCTGGCATTCCAATTCCGCCCCTCCGGCTAGGCTACTCACAGTCCTGGAAAATTTCACTGGAGGCAGTGGCTTCCCTTAGCAGCCATCTCATGGTCCCAGCATCTCCACTGGGTCTCCACTGCAATCCACGGTTCATCCTCATGGCTCCATGGGGTCTCCATGCAGGCATCCAGAAAACCTGCTTCACACTGCCCATGGCCATTTCCAAAACACAAAACCATGTTGCAAACTCAATGACACTTTCTTTCCTGCATTTCTTATACTCCTCAATACCAGGTAGGGTGCCAATTTTTTATTCCGGGGGCGGGGTGAGGTGGTAAAGCAGACTGTGAAGAAGAGGACACTCCTTGAGCACTCAGGCCCCTTCAAAAGACTGTACATTCTTTTTCTGTTGCCCCAGTGAAGGTCAGATGGCCCAATCTCAAAGGTTGTAATCTCTCAAATGCAGCTGAACAGGCAGCAGTTCTCCAAAAGATTTTTCTTTCTGTGCTATATCCCTCTGCTCATACCAGTTCATTTCTATGCAAAGCAAACCTGCACAACTTCTCAGGACATGGGAATAAGAGCAAACCTCACACAAACTGCTAGCCCAGACCAAGCAAAGCTCTTTTCCACCCTCATAAGCCAAACCTCACAGTCCATAGTTCTTATTGCATTCAGGTCTCTCAACTCTGACCAGAATAGTCTATCAAGCTGTACTTACAGTACTGCAAGGCATCTCCTAGGCCAAAGTTTCAAATCCTTCCACATTTCTCTTGAAAATCAGCTCCAAAAGGCCAAAACCACACAGTCAGGTGTCTAGCAGCAACCCCAGTCCTGGTACCACTTTACTATGGTAGTTAGGTTCGCATTGCTCGCAGAAATCACCCAACCAAGAACAGCTTGTTGGAGAAACAGGTTTATTTTGGTGTACATGCTCAAGGGGAAGCTCCTTGATGGCAGAGAAAACAATGGCATGATCAGAGGGTAGACATCACCCCCTGGCCAACATCAGGTAAACAATAGCAACAGGAGTGTGTGCCAAACACCACCAAGGGGAAACTGGCTATTACACCTATAAGCCTGCCCCCAACCTCACTGCCTCCAGGTGATGTTAATTCCAAAATCTTCATCAGCTGAGAACCTAGCATTCAGAACACCTTAGTTTATGGGAGACATCTGAATCAAACCGCCACACCATCCTTTGACCCCTCCCCCACTGCCCCATCTTCCTACATTGAACCTGATTTTTTTTCCTACTATTCGTTCTTCTATGTTGATGCCTTTTTCCCCTTCTTCCACCATCCATACCAACCTGTTGTTGGGCCCAATATTTTTCAAGTCTTGTGCAGATAACAGTATCTCTGTGAGGTCATAGATACAATGACCACTTTTTGTCTGGAAGACAGTGTCCTAAAGCACTTATCCCCATCTTTTGGCTCTTACATTCTTTCCAAAATCTCTTTTTCTGTAGTCCTTGAGCCAGTGGAGGGTATAATGGAGGTGTCTTGTTAAATGCTGAGCAATCAGTTGTCACTTCTGAGCGTTTGATATGTTTTGAGTCTCCCAAATAGTCACCATCATTTGAAAAGATACATCTCTAATCAAAGAGCAGTACTAACAATCTGTATGCATATAAATAAGTATGTAGAGGAAAATTTGGTGGACATAAGATATCTATGCACTCAACACAACAGCAACTTCTCCCCTAGGGCTTGTGACCTTTCCAGATTTTGACTATGTTTTCAGTATCAAGCAAGAATTCCCTCTGATGGAACAGGCCTCAAATTGAAGTAGAGAGCAGTTGGTTACCCCATAACAGACATGCCACTATTGCACAAGTGGAAGCATCTTGCCTATGTGACCACTTATGTGCTTACAGGGGCAACTGCTGGTTAAGGTTGCTGATGAATTTTCTCCTCCAGCAGGCTGCATAGCACTTTATAGCACTATGACCACAAGTCAGCAGTGAGGAGCCCATCAATTCAGTTCTAGCTTGATTTCTCAGTGTCCTGTAAATGGTGTCTTCGGCAATAGGGTCATGCTATATAATTTTGGTGGGCAACCAAGAGCTTTACAGCCTGATCTCAAGGGGATCACTGATCAATACATAACAGGGAGGTTATTCAACCCTGGCACAGAAATTTTTCTGTGGCAACCTTCTGGATACAACATTTATAACCTTACAAGGCTCTTCTGCCCAAACTCATATATATATATATATTGTATTGATTTTGTAGTTTGTGGGATCCACTGTTCAAACTGTTGATGAGTTTTATCCCCAAGCAGCTCACATAGTGCTTTCTAGCACTATGACAGCCACCAGGGACATGTCTTTCATCTCAGTTCCAGTTTGATTTCTCAATGTCTTTTGACTACAGTCTTTGGTGTCTTTAGCAATAGGGTTGTACTGTCCAGTTCTGGTGGAAACCAAGTGCTTTGGCAACAATCTGTATTGTTTTGAAGGCCTTATGAGTTTCCCTGATCAACAAATCATTTTCAGGAAGGGGTCAGTGACCCAATTATGGCACTGAGATTTACCAGCAACAACCTATGCTTTTAGGGGAAAGCTTTCTCCCCATCAGAAGGGTACTTTTGCCTAAAATATCTCTCTCTTTCTATATATGTATGCCTGTTTCTCTCTCCTCTCTCTTTAATAGAGTTATATCTTTTGATTGGCAAATAGATAAGTCAGTTCCTATAGTACTTATTCATACTCTATATAGTTTTTTGTATCCCTCTGTTGTAGTCAGGCTCACATTGCTGGTAGAAATCAGCCAACTAAGAGCAGCTTCTTGGAAAAAGAGGTTTATTTTGGCTTACAGGCTGGAGGGGAAGCTCCAATATGGCAGGAGAAAATGATGGCAATGACAGAAGGTGGACATCACCACCTGCCCAACATAAGGTGGACAATAGCAACAGGAGAGTATGCCAAACACTGGCAAGGGGAAACTGTCTATAACACCAGTTATGGCTATAACACCCATAAGCCCTCCCCCAACAATACACTGCCTCCAGGAAGTGTTAGTTCCCAAATCTCCATCATCTGAGAACCTAGCATCCAGAAAACCTAAGTTTATGGGGGACACCTGAATCAAACCACCACATTCTGCCCCTGGCCCCCATAAACCGATATCCATACATGATGTAAATTACAATGCATTCAGTCCAACTTAAAAGTCCCCATAGTTTTATCAATCACAATGATATTCAAACATCCCATATTCCAAGATCTTTTAACTGAGCCATAATACCAAAAAATCCCCCCAAAACCCATAATGGCACAGAATACATATTCACACTTCAAAAGATGACATTGGCATAGCAAAGAAATATTCAAGCAATATAAGATTTAAAACAACCATGGCAAACATCAAACTCTGTATCTTCAAGTCCAACAACTCTAGTCAATGACAAATCTCCAAGTTCAATAATTCTAATCAGCAACAAGTCTCTGGCATTCAAATTCTGCCCCTCAAGCTAGGCTACTCACAGTCCTGGAAAACTTCACTGGGGCTAGTAGCTTTCCTGAGCAGCCATCTCATGGTCCTGGCAACTCCACTGGGTCTCCACTGCAACCCACAGCTCATCCTCATGGCCCCATGGGGGTCTCCATGCAGGCATCCAGCAAACCTGCTTCACAGTGCCCATGGCCATTTCCAAAACACAAGACTGTGTTGTAAACTCAATAACCCTCTTTCCTGCATTTCTTATACTCCATAATACCAAGTAGGGTGCCAAGTTGTTAATCCAAGGGGGAATAAAGGAGACTTTGAAGAACAGCACACTCCTTGAGCATTCAGGCCCCTTCAAAAGAGTCTACATCATTGTGTTTCCCGGTACAGGTCAGATGGCCCAATCTCAAAGGTTGTAATCTCTCCATTGCAGCTGAGTAGACAGCAGTTTGGGGTTAAACATTTCTTTCTGTGCCATATACCTCTGCTCACACCAGTTCATTTCTATGCAAAACAACCCTGCACAACTTCTCTGGACACAGGCATAATAGCAAACCTCACACAAACTGCTAGCCTAATCCACGCAAAAGCTCTTTCTCACCTTCATAAGCCAAACCTCACAGTCCGTAGTTCTTACTGCATTCAGGTTTTTCAACTCTGGCCAGAATAGTCCATCAAGCTGTACTTACAACACTGCAAGGGGTGTCTTAGGCCAAGGTTTCAAATCCTTCCACATTTCTCTTGAAAATCAGCTCCAAAAGGCCAAAGCCACACAGTCAGGTGTCTAGCAGCAATCCCACTCCTTGGTACCACCTTACTGTTGCAGTCAGGTTCTCATTGCTGGTAGAAATCACCCAACCAAGAGCAGCTTCTGGGCAAAAAGAGGTTTATTTTGGCTTAGAAGCTGGAGGGGAAGCTCCACTATGGCAGGGGAAAACAATGGAATGAACAGAGGGTGGACATCACCCTCTGGCCAACATGAGGTAGACAATAGCAACAGGAGAGTGTGCCAAACACTGGCAAGGGGAAACTAGCTATAACATGCATAATCCTGCTCCCAATAATATGCTGCCTCCAGGAAGCATTAATTCTCAAATCTCCATCAGCTGGGAACCTAGCATTTAGAACACCTAAGTTTATGGGAAACATCTGAATCAAACCACCACACCTTCCTTTTCCCCTTCCTCCCTTTCATCTGTTCCCTCCTAGGCCTTTCTATCCCCTGTATTCTGTCTGTCCACTTGCCTGTCTACTATCCCCTTCTATAATCCCTCCTGGCATCTCTCTATTCAAGCCTTGTTTTAGCTTCCTAATCAGTACTATTGATGTTTAATACAGTTTATAAACAAATCAAACCATTCAAAGTTAGGATCCACATATAAGAGAGAACATATGGCATTTGTCTTTCTGAGACTGGGTTGCCTCACTGTGCATATTTTTTTTCATGTCCATCCATTGGATATTTTTATACTAAAGCTAAAATGACTGCAACTTTCTAAATATGCTCTGTTGACTATTTAGGTTTTGACTTTGCAACTTTTAGATTTGAGAGATAATAATTGTATTATCTGTGGGGTACAATGTGATATTATGATTTATGAATATAAAATATATATCAAACAAGTGAACATATTTATCAGCTCAAATACTTAGAAATTTGGAAGTGAAAACATTTTGAATTTCCTCTGGTATGGATTTTGACATGTTCCATGCATTACTATTTAATATAGTCAATTTAATATAATATAAATTACTATTTAATATATTGCTTGGCAGTGTATATCAAACACAAAAATCTTACTCCTTTAGGCCTTGGACCCTTTGATCATTATTTATACTATCATCTCCATACCCTTAGCCTTTGGTAACCACTAGTCTACATTCTTCTTTGGATTTGATTGTTTTTGATTACACATATAAGTAAGAGTATGAGGTATACTTGTCTTTCCAGGACAAGCTTATTTTGCTTAACATAATGTTCTCCAATTTCATCTCTGTTATAACAAGTGACAGCATTGTTTTGAAGGCCAACTAATATACCACCATGCAGGTGCCTCCTTTTACCCATTTTTCCATTAATGACTTTCATTTTGGTTCCATATTTCAACTATTGTGAATCAATCATGCTATAATAAACCTGTGAGTAGTGATGTCTCTTCAAAATACTGATTTCTAACTCTTTTGGGTAAATAAATAAGGTGGAATTTCTGGATCATATGGTAATTATATTTTCAGTTTTATCTGAAGAATCCACATAAAGGTAGGCTATGTGTATAATCCCAGCCCTTTGGAAGTAGAAGCAGGAGATTTGTGATTTCAAGGTCATCCTTGGCTACGCAACAAGTTTTGGGTCAGTCTGCTTCAAAAAAAAGTAAAATAATTAAGCAAGAAAAAAAAGTATACATGTAGTTTCCATAATGGCTGTACTAATTTATGTTCCCATCAACTATCTTCCAGTTTTGTTATTCTTCTAAATGTTACTAATCTATTAATAGAACATATAAAAATCATAGCTGTATATATGTGAAATATTCTGGTACTTTGAATGGGAGAAACAAGTATGTTTATTGAACAGTTGACTTATAACTTTAAGTATTTAGACATATGGAAGGTGGGGATCCATTTGTTCTCATGCCCACAACTCTGCAATACTAGAGGGGCTGAGAAGGAGCAAACAAAAGAAGGAAATGGTCAGCAGAGTGTTACCCAAGCAACACATTTGAGAGGAGACACTCTTAGAAGAGAAGGGAAGAGCTGGGGAAATGGCTCAGCACCCACCTAAAGTGCTAGGCTTGGCAGCATATGCCCACAATCCCAGAACTGGGGAGACAGAGATTCCTAGGATTTTTCTGGCTAGCTAGTTTAGCCAAATTGGTGAACTCTAAATTTAGTGACAGACCCTGTCTCAAACAATAACATACAGAGCAATTGAGGAAGGCATCCAACCTTGACCTTTAGCCTCAACATGCACACACACACACACACACACACACACACACACACATAATAAGAAGGAAAATGAATAATCTATATTTTTATGCCCTGTGGAAATATGGGGATTCTTAAGAGTATATGGGCTTGGGAAAGCTGTTAAGAATCTCCCACGTATTACAAGGAAGCAGTTTAAGATCAGTAAGGTTGTTGGTCACACTGTTATGTGATGATGAGACATGAGTGAATCAATCTGTTTCCCCGAAGAATTAAGATTAGAGAAAGAGTTAAGGGAAGATTTAAAAGCACAGCTATTTATTAAAGCTTTTTCAATCTTATGGCAGTAGGGATTATTAAGTATTGTTTGTACCAGAGACTGACTCATTTTCACACCAACCATGTACCTCTTTGGTTCTCAATGCTGTAGAAGTTTCTAGAATACAGCTGTGCAGCCCAGACTTATGTCCACTTAGGCAAGTAAGACTTTTGAGCACTTCAGCTATGGCTAGTCTAAATAGACATGTGCTTTAGGCATATAATATAGCCTGAAATTTGAAGACTTCCTGTGAAAATCTTGCCAATTATATTTTACATTGGTTATATATCATAAAAGTAATATTTTGGATTATACTTCATTGGATTAATGAATGTTTTGAAACATAATTTTACCCATTAATTTCTTTTTTGTAATGTGACTACCAAAAAGTAGTATAGTATAAATTCTAGAAATGATACTGACCAGTCATGGTGGTTAATATTGATTGTCTACTTGAAAGGATCTAGGAGACAGACTTCTTGGCATGTTATTAAGCAGTTTCTAGAGTAGGTAACTTGAGGTGGCAAATTCAGCCTAATTGTGGGTGGC
Organism: Dipus sagitta; assembly: GCA_036346955.1. Taxonomy (NCBI): domain Eukaryota; kingdom Metazoa; phylum Chordata; class Mammalia; order Rodentia; family Dipodidae; genus Dipus; species Dipus sagitta. The sequence continues at coordinate 67,952,043 of CM070781.1, forward strand.
ATCATTCCATGTGCTGGAGTCCTGGACTGAATGCAAAGGAGAAGGCAAGAAGAACACCAGCATTCATCTCTTCCTGCTTCCTGACTGTAACTGCAGAGTAACCAGCTGTCTCACACTCTTACTGCCATGCCTTCTCCACCATGATGGACTGTACCCTTGAGCTGTCCAAAATAAGCCCTTCCTTCTTAAGTTGATTTTACCAGTCATAGTAATGAGGAAAGAATCTAATATACCATTCTTTTGCATTTTTCTCACAAAGCAACTGACTTAGGGCCAGTTAACCAGGAAATAAATGCCCATGATATTGTTATATGGTATCTCCCAATTTAAAAATACTTAGGGGCTTAAAAGTCAAAAGGCTCTATTATGTAAAAAAAAGAAAAACCTTGGATTTCTGGAGGATGCAGATATCATTTCAGCAAAGGCTTGCGATTCTGTAGTTATTTTAGCAAAAATGAAGCAATATCCTACCATCCAGCACCCAGCTTTACATACCTCACATAATCTTCATGAGGAAGAGACAAGTGACTGGAACATCAAGGATTTTGTAAAGAATGCATGCTTCTGGGCCAGTTCTGCACTGGAAGCTGGTCACCCTGGCAAGACCACTGCTTGGCTCCTGCCAGTGGAGTAGACTTTTGGCAATTCCTGTGGCCAACTGATTACCAAGCAAACCCTTCAACTTTACTACATCCTGGAACCAAGTGATTCCTAAAGAGGGACACAGTAAGAACTCCAAATTTGGCTCATTATTTGATTCAATGTCACTTAGTGCTTCATGTTTGGCTTTTGAAAGTGTACTTACTTATTTTGAAACTCAGGTTCTCCTGGGTAGACATTCACTATTCTCTTTAATCTTCTCCAAGTGCTACAGTTTGTATTCTTGGCTGGATATCTCCAAGTCTATGTCTCTCAGTGCCTTTCCTGCCCCCATGAGCATGATGACCTGGGTGTTTGTAAGTCCTCTGTGGTTGTGCATCAGTTTATGGATCTGGACAGTTGCTATTTCTGCCTCAAGAGCTCCAACTTCAGATGCATATTACCCATGCTTATTGAGAATAGCACTCTTTCTTAGTCAGGAAAGCGCATTCCAAAAGCTGTTTTTGTATAATTCAGTTATAACACAGCTACTGTTTTTAGATGTAGTGTCTTAATAGTTTTATGAACTTGGACTTTCTCCTCAAAGGCCAACTACTCCATTCTAATATATTGAAGTTGAATCTTCAAAGGTGGCTGAACTCCTGAATTGTTACTTTATTCTTTTTTAATTCCTTAACTAAAAGCAGTCTTGATTGCAAGAAGTTTGATGTAAATTAGCTAATTGTTCAGCTAGACTGGGGAGATTGGCATGAATACTTCTGAAAACCAGGCACCTGTGTTGATACAAATAGTCCATTCTCTACACATACCTGTTACTTGACTGGTTTCCAATTGAGCCCCGCTAGACAACTTCAACCTGTCCCCAAAGAGCCCAGTGTCTAACTCCGTTCCTTAGTCATCAAAGAACAGAATGCCTTGCTCACTTTCTGTCAGTGCTATTGTGGTCATGCCCTGGGTTTCATTGGCTTACCCCAGCCAAGAACTAGGTCTGTTTTCCTCTTATGTTTGCTGTTCATTCATGGTAACTCACAGACTTGTGTCCTGTGAGTATAGAGGAAATAAACACGAAGGAAAAGCCATTGAGAATCTACCACTTTGTTAAGACCTGGGCTGTCAAGTGACCAGGTTCAGCCACACTTTGGTAATATTTGATATGCTGTGTGACTCAATTCCAGGACATGACTAGTTTTTAGGTAATGAAAGAATGATAACTTCTCTTGTGGATGGTGAATCATTCATATTGAAGTGATTTTTCTTTTTGAATTTATGACTAAGTAATGCAAACTTAATTTTGTATTTTTAACTTTTCATCATCCTGTGGCATTTATATGCTTTTTAAAAAGTTTATTGTTAATGAGCTTGCTTCCTGAGTGATTTAGAATTTACAAAACGAGGGCTGCATGAGCTATACAGAGAGTATAAGAGGGGGTGATGTGCTGATTACAGTCACCATCCCCAGGAGAGTGAACAGGCATTACACCTGCTGTGTCCTCTCCTCAGAAAGAGCCATGACAAATAGTCTGCAGGGACTTGAGAGCAACATGTGTAGTGAGCAAGCAAAATGGGCCTTGGGAACCAGGGAACCTGTGGACACAGCATCAAAGGCTTCCCTTTGAAATGAAGAGTTTTCCATAAGGACAATTAAAGTTTTCATCTAGTACAAAAGCATTTTCTTAGGTGAAAAATTTCCTTCAGGTTGCAAAAAACAAAAACCGTCTGTTACAGCCCTCTCCTCTTCCATGCCTGCATTGTTGTTACCTAAGTTATAGTGGTAAGGGGACAACTTCAGAAGTGTGGAAGGGCAGCCTCAGTATTTGTGGGCTAACAGTCACTCACTCGGGGGAGCTGGACCTTTGTTCCGTCATACAGCATCCAACAGTCGGTTCCAGCCATAATAAGAGAGCATGTACGAGATTCAGGACCAAAGAATAATTTCCTTATAATGCTGTGTTGAGTTTCAAGAATCTTTTCCTGCAGGTATAACAGCAAATGAATCTTGACCTCTTGGGATGCTAGAAGTCTTTACTGTTGGTTTGATTTAAACTTTCAAACTATTTGGGAACAGTTACCTCATACCTCTGCCCAATCACATGGACCAAAGGGGACCAAAGGGGCCCAAAGGGGGAGGAGGTCATAGTTGGCATCTTTCTACTACTTCATTGCCTAAATTGGTGTCAGGCCATGGGCTCCTAGATCCTGCATTATGAGGGCCTTGCGTGGTTTGCTTTGAATGTGATTCTGTGCTTGCTGCAAGCCACTGGATTCTGAGGCAGGAAGGTAGATGATGGAGAGTAATGCAGGGAGTTGGATGTGTTCTCAGTCCTCTGCATTGTCACCTAGACACAGCGTCTTGCAAAGGCTTTGAATCTCAGAAGTCTGTCTGTGAAGAATGTCACAGTGGCAAGTAAGAATGTCCACATCTGAATCATAATTCCTACTGCAGCTCTTACTGGGAATATAAGATTCTTCCTGTTTCTATCATAAATAAGTTGATAACTGTCTGTATTTCCCTTTCAGTAAAAAGGATTTTAATTATACAATGTGCAAGCACAAAAACCTTCCTCTGTGGACAGAGACAATGAAGGCTCCTGATAAAAGCACATTAAACCATCATGGAGGTTGTTTACACATTTGCAGAGGTGCCTGTGGTCGGAGCTGATAGCAGGGACAGTAAATCAAAACCTTAGGATGGTCTTTTCATTAGCCAATGATTTTATAGCCAGGGGTGGCTTTCCAACCATCCATGCATAAAAATGGAGTGATATAATTTGTAATTACTGGAAATAAATCGTTTTAATTTCCATAAAAGATACTTATAGTTTTCATATGACTGTGAAAATTCAAATTAAGCATTATTAGTCCCTGATTAGTAGATACAACTTACTGTGTGCAGTGGGTACACCCATAGGACGTGTCTGTGGCCTTTGGAAGGGCTATCTTACTTCTATAACTCAGAATTTAGCTACCTTAGTGGAAATGTTATTCCCAGCCACATGACAAAAAGAAACAATCTGCTGTCTGATGGGAAATGGGTGAGAAGAAGAGGTGACAGTGCTCCTGTCTCCAAGAAGAAAGGACAGCAAATCTTCTGGGAAAGCAGGAATGATTTGTATTCCTGTTCTATAGCCTCACATGTCCCAGATCCATGGATTTGGGGTTCCTACCTACCCTCTCCCAGCCTTGGTTTCCTCATCTACATACAATGAATACAGTGGTATTCATAACATTTACTTGGCACAGATGGGTGAGTGGTGTCTATGATGGTGGCATGCATAGTTCTGGTCTCAGCCTACCTGCTGTAGGATAAGCTCCCCACTGATTCACCTCTAGCCTTGGCCAGAGACTGACTGACTTTTCCTAGTCTCTCTCAAGAGTACTGCATGACAAGTCAAGAATGCTATGAATGCTGAGAAGTCTTCAAGTTTCTTCTTTTTCTTTAAAGTTTCTTTCTTTCTTTCTTTCTATCTATCTTTCTTTCTTTCTTTATTTGAGAGAGACAGACAGAGAGAGAAAGAGGCAGAGAGAGAGACACAGAGAGAATGGGCACGCCAGGGCCTCCAGCCACTGCAAATGAACTCCAGACGCATGCGCCCCCTTGTGCATCTGGCTAGCGTGGGTCCTGGGGAGTTGAGCCTTGAACCGGGGTCCTTAGGCTTCACAGGCAAGCGCTTAACCACTAAGCCATCTCTCCAGCCCAAGTTTCTTCTTTTTCTACAAGTATAAACTTAGGTATTTCAGAACCATGTATTTGATGCCTAGAATGTGAACCTAACTTAAATTCAGATCTCAAACTAACAGTCAATGGTAGAGAAAATGTATCAGGAAGGAGAAATCTTTAAAGAACATCTGCTTTGCAGTGCTGAATCAAGAAATGTTCCATGATACAAGTTTTATGGAAATATTTATGAAGTTTTTACACACATTGGTCACTTTATGTAAGGATGGGCAGTTGTAGACTTCTAAGCGATGGTGGCACAAATCCTGCATACAGGTGGGCCTTCAGTAAGACATTTTTTCCCCATCTTCCAGGTCTTGTTACCACCATAACATCAGAAAACAGCTGTCATTTGGCTTGTCTTTCATCAACTGCTGATGTGTTTAAGGTTGACAAATTTTCACTTTGTGTATTACCTGTTCATCAGAGCCAGTAGCTATATGTAAGCTAACAAAACTGCAGGTATGACAGAGTCACATAGAACTTTTTATTAATTCTATTTAAAAAGTCTGCCTGGGGCTGGGAAGATGGCTCAGCAGTTAAGGTGCTTGCCTGCAAACCTAAGAACTAAGGTTCAGTTTTCCAGTACCCATGTAAAGCCAGATGTACAAGATGGCACATGTGTCTGGAGTTTGTTAGCAGCAGCTATAGGCCCTGGCACATGCATTTTCTCTCTCTCTTTCTCCCTCTCTCAGAAAGTAAATAAATAAATTTTTAAAAATGTGCCTGTGTAATTATTATATCCTTAGCATTATGATTAATATTAATCAATACTAATGCCAACATGAAAATATAGTAATGTATAGTAGTCACTAACACCAGCATAATGCATATTATACTAATATCCCCATTTGCTGCAGTTTCCAAGCTTTAGGATATATATACATATATATACTTTTTCATTTAAAATCTGTACAGTATCCAAGCAAAATAAAATCCTTGTCCCAAGGATACAGGAATGGAAAATGAGATTCAGCAACTCTTTTAGTGCCATAGCTAGTAATTAGCCAAGCTAGTCTGGTTTGGACCCAAGGTCACAAGAACTTTCCCCCACATTTTACTGCAGCTAGCTGAAGCAGGAGGTGATGCTCTATTTACAGATGTTAGAGATGTCTTGTTTGTGGAATAGCAGTGTCCACAGCAGTTCATAGCAGCCTGAAGTGCACTTGCTAGTTTAGCTTCCATTAATGAGGTAAATTTGCCAAATAAGTGTGACATTTATGTGGACAAATTTTAACTAACTTGTGAGCTAGATTTATAAAGAGGCGCTTAATTTACTACAGTTTATGAGTGTTCTTGTGTGAGGTGGATTATTTAGGACAGTTTACTTTGAGAGTTACATGAGGAGGAGATTAATTAAACACAAGAATTGCAAGCAAAAGCCACTGGCACAGGCACAGTTGGGACCAGGAATTATGACTGCTGAGAGACTAGGACTTTGAACTTGAGCCCCAAAGCCTACCTGCAACCCAGATGCAGCGATTGCTGACTTGTGTATCATATCACTGACTTTGTAATGAGTGTGATCCTTTCTCTTCTAGAAAGCCTGAATTGAACCTTACTAGAGGATTGTTGTTTTCCAATTATTTTTCCTGCTCACCTAAGCCAAAAAACTTGGAGTCACCCCTTGACAGCTTTGTCTCACATTCTGTATACAATCCACCCAGCCACTCATCCATATTGTAAGCAGGAACACATTTTCCCACCTCTACTCTTGTGCTGTATGCTCTGCTATCATAATGTCTATAATAGTTTCTGAAATATCCTCTTTGCTATGAAAACACGCTCTGTTTTCAACACAGTAGTCTTGAATGATGCTTTAGAACTTTAGTCAACCAGGCACTCTGTTCAGAATGTCTTTTTGTCCTTCAACTTTCTCAGAGAAAAAGCCTATATTGTGCCCCACCCCCATCTTCTTCCACTCCCTGATCTCTCTGAAGTCCTCTTCTACAATAATTCTTACTCCTTCATGTCAACCACTGGTCCTTTTGCTATGCTTTCAGGCCTTGGACACATTCTGCTTTAGGACTTTTCACTGGTTGCTCCCTCTGCCCGGAAGTCTCTTGCCAAATATGCCTAGCCAATTGCATTGCTTCTTTCAAACTTAGGCTGAATGTCACCTTTTGTGTGTGGCAGCGGACGGGGTGGGACATGTGTGCATTTGTATGCAGTTGTGTGTGAGAGTGTGGAAACCAGAAGACAACTTAAGGTGTTATTTTCAGAAACACTGGCCACATTTTTTTTTCAGACAGTCTCTCATTGGCCTTGCCAAGTAGGCTAGACTCGCTGGCCAGTGAGCTCTAGAGATCTACTTGTCTCCGCCTCCCCAGCACTAAGATTAGAAGCATTTCTGGCTTTTGTTACATGGATTGTGGGGATCAAATTCAGTTCCTCATGCTAACATGACAAACTCTTTAATGACTAAAGCCAGCTCCCCAGTCCTGTCAGATGTTATTTCAATGGGACTAAGTCTCCTCTTACTAAATACTTCTATCTGCTCCCTAATCCTGCTCCAATATCTCTTTGTTACATAAGATGGTCAATTGATGAAACCTCAACCTTATCTGACTCACTCTGCTGGATGAGAGCTAGAACCTGTACTCATTTACTGAGCTATCTCAAGAACCAAAAGCAGGCCTGGTATACAGTAACTTTTCAATAAATATTTGCCCTTACCAAAGAGCTAAATTTGAGAAAGAGATTTTATAGCTTGGGGGAAGAGGGCAACAGTGGGTCTGCCTTCTGTTGTAACATTTGGCAGGTATTGTCTGTGTTTGGCACAAGAGTCCTTGCAGGCATACGATAGATGCTGGCTCATGTGGGGTGGAAAGGGCTTCTTCTGGCAGTATACCTGGAAGGCTTTTCTGCTCTGAAAGATAAATGACGTTGAAGAGAAAACAGTGCATCAAAGTGAGGAGTGTACATTTTTGAAAATTCTATATCAGCACAATATTAAAGTGACTGCTTTCTCTGAGACCAGTAGTTTTGTGAAGGTTGCTACGGTTTTAGCTGTCATTCAAAATCAAGATGAATAAGATTTTACTTAGTGCCACTCCCTTTTGGGACAAGATGAAGATTATCTGTTATGCATAAAGACAAGGAGAACCAGACAATGTTTCCTAGCCATCCTGTGTTATTTTATCCTGAGGTCTTGTGTTATTTTACCCCAGACATGAGGTGAACTTTTTTCTAATGCAGAAGAAGATTATAGGTACCCAAAACTGGAGTTACTAAACCAGGCGTGGTGGCACATGCCTTTAATCCCAGCACTTGGGAGGCAGTGGTAGGAGGATCACAGTGATTTTGAGGCCAGCTTGAGACTACATAGTGAATTCCAGGTCACCCTGGGCTAGAGTAAGACCCTACCTTGAAAAAAAAAACAAACCACCACCACCAACAACAACAAAAAGCCCTGGAGATACTGTAATGAACTCATTTAAAAAAAAATGAAACAAGTAAGCAAACAAAATAAACCTTTAGCTCCTGTGGAACTGAACATATTAGGAATAGCCCTTGAAAGATTTAGAAATATTCTTACTGCTTCTTCTTCTTGCCAAGATACAGTGCATCATGGGTACTGAAGAAAATAAAGCTATTCCCTGTTCTATTCCATTTTGCCACATGTGAGCTGTGGCAGTGAGAGTACAATAGTATAGACCTTGTCATACAGCCAGCTCCGTCTTGCCACGTAAGCAATGCTTCAGAGAGGGAAAGAATATCAAAGAGCTCAAGAAAGGAAAATTATCAGAAGTGAAAATTCAGTCTGCAGAGACCAATGAAGTGCCCTTGTGTCTTCCCTTCACACAATCAGTTAATCACCTGATAAAATTCTGAACTCATCAGAGCCTGAGCTGAAACAGCAAATTCAATTTTTTTTTGCTCCTTTAAATGTCTTCTTTTCAGTTATACAGTATTTTATGAAAAATTGATGTCTTACTAGTCAACATGATGAATGCTGGGACATGCAGAGAATAGTTTAAAGAGTTTGTTTTAGCAGTTATGCATTTAAATTGTCCCATTATAGTGGACATGTTTCTGCTGCCAACAACAACAAAAAGCAGTTCTTAAAGGTCCAGTTCTCCTAGAATTTTTTTTTGCTGCCCTCAATCATTTTGATAGCAGCCCTGAATGAATTAAAATTATTTCATCCAAATGTTAGATTTCAAGGTGGCAGTTAGTAGCCTCTTTTTTTATTACATAACTTTAATACATAGTACTGAAGACATAACATAAAAGTATGATATATTTTCTAAGGAAAACGTTGAGATACTGAAGCTTAGTGGGGCATTTGCCTGAAAGCAATTAGGTTGTGTAGTGTGGGTCTGTATACAAACCATTTCTACAACTCAATGCAATTTTATTCAAGACCAGTTCATAGGTCAAAGCCTAAACCATAGACCTGGCATGGCTTGCAGTATAATAACTATTTATTTAATATATGAATATATAGGCAATACCATCCACTCTTCTATTCTAGTAGTAGAAAAAATGAAGATAGATTATCTTTTCCTTTCCTTATTTACTCCCAAATCATGGATTGATAGCATGGTTTGGCTATCACTTAAGAGACATGTAAGTCAATTTCTACATTTTACAAATGGAGGCATAGAGTTTTGACCCACTTCTAGTTCTTCGGATTGTGTGTTTGGTAGTTTGATTATAATATGGCAAGAAGAGGTTCTTTCCAGGTTTTGTCTGGCTGGGGTTCTAAAGGCTTCCTGTATCTGCATTGGCACCGCTTTCCCAATTTGGGGGAAGTTTTCTTCTATGATTTTGTTGAAGATGCCTACTATCCCTTTGGAGTGAAATTCTTCTCCTTCTACTATGCCCTGAATTCTTATGTTTGATCTTTTCATAGTGTCCTGAATATCTTGAAATTCCCACTCATACTTTTCTATTAGTTTGTCTTTCTCTTTGTTGGACTGTATTAGATCTGCCACCTGGTCTTCTAGCTTAGATATTCTGTCCTCTCCTTCATCCATTCTACTGGTGAGATTTTCTACAGAGTTTTTTATTTCATTAACTGTGTTCTTCATTGCTAGAATTCTGACTGGTTTTTCTTTATTATTTCTATTTCCTTATTTATGGCTTGTATTGACTTCTTTATTTCATTAAATTGGTGCCCTGTGTCTTCTTTGGTTCCTTTGATTTCCTCTTTTATTCCTTTGATTTCTTCTTTGACTTCTTTGAGCATATTTACAATTATTCTTTTGAAATCTTTTTCAGGCATTTCCTCTAATTTGTTCTCACTGGAGGTCATTTCTGATGCATTAATACTTTTTGTTGAATTTATATTGTCTTGCTTTTAAGTGTTTCTTGTGTTATAATGTATATATTTTTGCATCTTGGGTTAAGTTAATGCTTGGATTTTCTAGCTAGCTGGGTATTCTTTGCTGTATCAATTGATTTGATGTTATATATCTTCAGGGTAAGAGCTTAAGATGTTAGGTGTGGCTCTTAAGACTCTCAGAGTATCTACAAAGGTGTTCCTAGGGATTGGGTTTGCCTACTATGGGAGTATTCAAGTAGGCTGAGTGGAACAAAGTACAGATAGATTCTAAAATATAACTAAACAATGTACACATTCAATGAAAAGCAGCACCAAGTATTTATGCAAGAGTAGGTATTATAACAACCAGATCCTCTATCAACAAAGAGGTTAAGATTTCTGGTCTGTTGAGGGTTCCAAGTCAGCTTGTGACCAAGTGAGACCCTTCCCTGGTGCAATCCCAGTTACCTTTTTGGATGATTTTGGTCTCAGTTATGTGTCCGTCTTTGGTGCCCTGCGGGTTCAAGTAGGCTGGCTGGATCACTGGACCACTGTTCTGTTTTCTGGAGCTGGGCACTGGCTTTTCCTGTGGGGCAAGCCGAGCCTGGCAGCTGTAGCCCCACAGACCTGCCACTGCTGCTGCTGAAGCTGCCGCTGCTGGATCCACTGCTGCTGTAGCCGCCGCTGCTACTGCTGCTGCTGCTGGAGCTGGAGCTGCTGCTGCTGCTGCCGGAGCCGGCACTGCCAATGCCAGAGCTGGAGCCACTGCTTCTGCTTCCGCTGCCGCTGCCTTAGCAGCCGCTGCCGGGGCCACTTAGACCTGCCCGTGTGGGCTCTGGATGCCCTGGATCTCTCCTACTTCTCTACTGCCATTTTAATTTCTTATACACCTCACTTTTTAGTAAAAGTGTGTATTTTGCTGGGTATTCTTTGGCTTTTTCTCCCCTAGGCTGCTTTGGTGTGGTTCCTTAGCCACCATCTTAACCAGAAGTCTCCTACTTCTGGTTCTTACACAGGTTAACAGCCACTGAACTGACAGCAGCCAAGCAGCAAGTCTGGCCTTCCAGCTACAAAACCAATTCCTTTTCTTGCTAGACCTTGTTGGTGTTTTCCTATGATCACAGTAAAGGATAGAGTAAGACTCTGTGGACCTGGTCAGGACTTAGCTTGCTCTTATCTTGGGGAGAGGAGAAAGTCCTCAAGAGAGGTTTTCTTTTTCTTATGCACCTGTACCTTTACACACACCTCAGCCCTGATGAGCCCTCAACAAAACAGTTAGTGGGAGTAGTCCTAGTCCAATGAAGTGATTAACATGGCTTAAATTTAAAAAAATACCTTTGCCAAAGTTCTTTCTGAAAAATATTTTTTAAATTTATTTTGAGAGAGAGACAGATAGACAGACATACAGAAAGAGAGAAAGGTAGACAGAGAGAGTCAGTATGGGGATGCAAGGGCCTCCTTCCCCTGAAAACAAACTCCAGATGTACACACCACTTTGTGCATCTGATGTCAGTGGGTACTGGGGAGTCAAACCCAGGCCATAAGTCTTCAAAGTTCTTACGGAAACCCAAAGTTAGAACAAATAAGCAAAAGCCTTGAGAGCCAGAAGTGGTGATGGAGGAGTGTTAGTTTAGGGAATGAAAAATATATGATTGGCATTTTCTGAAAATAACTTGTGAAAAGTGGCATGAGAGCAGAGTGGAGGGAGAAAGCAAGACCATGGAGCAGCAGCTAGGAGGTTGGATGTCTGGTAGGTGAAGGAGGTTAAGAAGATGTGCGAAGTGCAGGGATTTAAAAAATATATTTTTACTTATTTAAGGGAGAAAGAGAGAATCAGAGAGAGAGAGAGGCAGAGAGAGAATGGGCATGCTAGGGATTCCAGCCACTGCAAACAAGCTCCAGATGTATGTGCCACCTTGTGCATCTGGCTTACTTGCGTCCAGGGGAATTGAACCTAGGCCCTTTTGCTTTGCAGGCAAGTGCCTTAATCTCTAAGCCATCTCCCCAGCCCAGCACAAGGAATTTGAAGTGACAGAAGTCACATTTGTTAATCCACTCAATCTTGTGCAGTAGGGAGTCTAAAATCAGGAGATTGAAGGTGACTCCCAAGTCCCTAGCTCGGCTGGCAGCCATAAGGAGAAATGGAGAGGTCCAGACATAGTGTAGGGGAATGTGCTGAGACTTTATTTATTCTGAGTTGGAGTTCCTTCGGGCAGTATGATGGTTTATACTGACTGTCAACTTGACAGGATCTAGAATGACTTGTGAGGCATTATCACAATTAGATTAATCAGAGTGGAAATACCCACCTTAACTGGGCCAGCACCATTTCATGGACTGGGGTCATGGACTCTGTAAAAAGGGGAGAGCTGGCTGGGTGCCAGCATTTATCACCCCTGCTTCCTCATTGTGGACATAATGTGAGCAGCACAAGGTTTGCCTGGCATACTGCCCCTGCCATGATGAATTATAACCTGGAACTATAAGCTAAAATAAAACCTTCTTCTCTTAAAATATTTTTGCCAGGAATTTTTGACCCCAAATCAAGAAAGTACCTGATACCCAAGAGGATATGTACTATACTTAGTCAGTAGTATCCTTGCATTTGGGAATATAATGTGTGGACAATGTACTCAGACTATGCATATCCCTAAACCTGGCACTTCTCTAACCTCATATCCCAGAGTCTCTATTCCAGTTATACTGGCTCTGTTGCTGGGCTCCACCACACCAGGCACATGACAGCTTGAAGATCTTAATAGAGGTCCATTTCTCTGCCTTTAAGATCTTCTACACAGATCTGCCTGGAGTACCTCATGACCTCCTTCAAGGCTTTGCTCAGATTCTTTCCTCGATAGATCATGCTCTTCAGGACTGGATTCCTCTGTCTGCCCACCACATCATTGATCTTCCCATCTTTGTCCCACAGCTCCTATATTGTCTTGTCTTGTATCATACACTATCATGTATTTATTCATTATATCTGTTCTTTGGTATTTCTTCCCTCCTGGCATGGACAAGGACCTTTGTGTGTTTACTGAACCATGTTTGACTGAATGGAAGAGTGTTTCCCATTGAAGGGCTACACTGTCTTGACTTACTACAACCAGAATCTCCACATGGAAGCCCTCATCCCTACCACTGTCTCCATCACATTAGCTGAAGGCAGCATATTCTCAGTCCTGATTCTAAAAGTCAGAATCTCACCCGGATATCTCCTTAAAATGCAGACCCTGACTCAGCCAGCTTCTAGTCATGCCAGCTCTCCAGCTGAAATCAACAGCTGAGAGAGCATTTAGTTAGTGGTTGACACCTGCCAAATGTCACAAATGCCTTCCTGTATGTTAGGAGCTTTTCGTTTTTATGAGACATCTATAAGACAGAAATACATGAGCTAGATAACAGCACAACAAGATAATGGAGTGCCAGAAGCAATGGTAAGCACAGTATCTACCTGACATAATTAAGAAAAGGGGAGGTCAACGTTGTCTAGAAGAGCTGAGGGTGAAAAATTTGGGGTGAATGTGGAAAGAGAAAGCTATTTAGCTAGATACTGATGATGCACACATCTAGTAAAGCAAGTAGTATGTGTGCTAATTGGTTGACAGAAAACTGATTAGCAAGCATTCAGTTTAATTTCTATGGTGCATAGAGCAGTTAGAATAGTTATTAAATACTATTTAAAATAATGTAATACCTACAACATGCCAAATACTTTATGTGTATCTTCCCACCAATCATCTGTAAAATAACATTGCTATCTCCTTTGTAACAGAGAAGAAAGCTGTGGCTAAGCAGTGTTAAATGACTGAATTTGGAATGCACAGCTGAGGACTATTTGGTATTCAGCGTGGATCTGTCCAACTCCACAGCTTCTGCTCTTTCTACTGCAGTAGCTAGCCTTTCAGCAGTGAGTGACTTTGCTGGTTACTTCAAACTCTGAATAGTTTAGAGTAAGCCTGAGATGGGTTGTGGGAACAACAAATTATTGGCACACTGCCGATTTTCCTTCATTCTTGTTTTTCCTTTCCTCCACTCTGAAAGTCCCTTTCATTTGAAGTCCCTGTGTCTGAAAGCAGCTCTGTGCTCCCTGGGCTGGTTAGTGAGCCTCTCTAAAGTATGACACCCTCCTTAACCAATGAAGATATTGAAAGCATGTCCATATAGGACTGTTATGAGGATCAGGGGGATTTGTGTACAGTCTTTTACTAACACATATTAAGGACTTGTTAGATTGTATGAGCCTGCAGTGTTGCTTTCTCTGCCCCACAAACACTAAGAAACATCATGACATGGAATGTAAGGTATTAATTTTGGTGTTTTCATTCTCAGTCTATTGTAAAAGTGAATCTAGACTTTGTAATAGTGAGCGGAACCTAACTCCAGTGAATTCAGTAAGCATCTATGTTCCTAGCATAAGATGACCTTGTGTTTGATGGAAAAAGGATGTGCAAAGTTGAAAATACACTAACCCTGTCTTTATGGGTCTTGACTAATTGAAATTTAGTGCTAATATAAACAATGTCAAATGATATGTTTGTTGATCTCAGTGATTTTAGATAATAATAAATTGTTACCATGCTTTTTAATATTGTTACATGCCTGATCCGTACATTAATTCTTTTGATTAATCTCAGCAAGCCTATGTAGAAGGTACTATTTCTCCTTATTAAAATAGAAAAGTAAGTATATTCCAAAAACCTATATAAATTGTTCCAGTGCAAGTAACTACAAAGTATTTGGTAGAGAGGAAAACTACTGGTAAAAAGAGGAGCAGGGTACTCAAATCCCAGGAGATGTGACTCTAAAGTTCTTCATCTTTTTATCCTTTATACACACACTGGGAGTTATTTACAGGAAAGCATTCCCATACCCAAATATTTGTAATTGCAAGGTTCCTCTGACACAAAGGTAATATTGTGCCTAAACTGAGAGGTACTGGAGGACCACAGGCAAGTGACTCAAAGTGACAGTGGCTCATTTGCAAGGGTAAATATTCCACAGCCCTAATGGCATATCTATCTCCTACTTGAGTGGCTGCATAGGACATGGGAATAAATAACCAGGAAATGCCTCTGTAAAAGCAAAAACCAAGGATGATTAAACGTATACTGACCATACCACTAAGAGCTTAGAGGTTCCTAGTTGAACCCATAGCATGAACATCTTGAAGGGTCTCAGTCAGAAGACAAAAGAGCAAAGTCGTGTTCATGCACTGATATAAACTGTAGGAGAAAGTAAACAATCCCCCAGATCAGTAAGTAACAGCGTTTAAGTGCTAGTCATAAGAAACTCACAAAGGCATCAATCAGTTAAACAGAACAGTGTAATGAAACACCTCCACCTTGGAATCAGTTCTCTGGTCATGGCACACACCCCCCCCCACCAGGCCTCACACTGAGTCACAGATATACACTGAAAATTTCTCTCATGTAACATTGTAACAGCAGGTAGAATTGATATCTGCATTCACATGATTCAAAAGACACCCCATAAAGCTCAACTTCTTGACCCAGACACCATTTTGGGGACATGATGACCAAGACTGATAGGGAAAACAAATTTATTATTTAAAAAATGGGTCTGTTGGTATCTCTATACTCAGCTTTTTCAGAAGTCTCCATATTGCTTTCCAAAGTGGTTGTACCATCCTACATTCCCACCAACAGTGGATGAGTGTTCCTACTTCTCCACATCCTCACCAGCATTTATTTTTATTTGATTTTTTGATGTTTGCTATCCTTATTGGGGTAAGGTGGAATCTCATAGTTGTTTTAATTTGCATTTCTCTGATGATTAGGGATGATGAACATTTTCTTAAGTGTATGTTTGCCATTTCTATTTCTTCCTCTGTAAACAATGGATCGTAATAATTGAAATGAAACAGAATAAAATCAGAGCAAGAATTACAGCCAGTTATCATTTATTGGTACAGTGTTACTATTAAAAGAAATTGTCATTGGGTGTTCACTATGTACCAGGGATTGTGCAAACTACTTGCATATATTACCTTATTTGGGGGTTTTGTTTTTGAGGTAGGGTTTTACTCTAGCAAAGCTGACTTGGAATTCACAATGTAGTCTCAGGGTGACCTCTAATTCAGGCAATTCTTCTACCTCCACCTCCTGAGAGCTGGGATTAAAGACATGCACCCCCACACCCAGCTATATTACCTTATTTAAATCTCAAACCAATCCAAGAAGACAGCTGTTATCTGTCCACTTACAATTGAAGAACTGAATAATTTAAGAGCTTTAGAAAACATAAACAACTGTTGCCAAGATCACTTAGCTGAAGAAATGGCAAAGACAGATTTTGAACCCAAAGTCCATGCCTGTAACTACCTGCCAGTGTCATCATTACATTCCAACTTTAATGTTCTCTCAGCTGACATCCTATCAGCGATCAGACTGTGTCTGTTTATACAAGAATTGTTATGCAAAATGATATACTTTTGACAGTAGGAGGGGTTCCAGCAATAGTTTTTTGGGGGGGCATTTCCTAGGCATATGTCAGGCAAACAAGGATATCTGATAAGCCTACTTCAGAGCAGCCCAGTCCACATTCTGACATGATTTATATCTATGTGGATATGATGAGAATTCAAGCATCAGTTTATAATTGTGGTTGGGTGAACATGCTTAAATGATATACCACAAAAAAACCCTTCAGGTAGCCATTGTGATATATAGCAATATATAAAGAGACCACTGGTGCACTTGAAGAAAATTTATTTTTCTGGCTTGAAAGGGACCAATCAATTGTATGGGTCCAA
This sequence comes from Dipus sagitta, assembly GCA_036346955.1. NCBI lineage: Eukaryota > Metazoa > Chordata > Mammalia > Rodentia > Dipodidae > Dipus > Dipus sagitta. The sequence goes on from CM070781.1 coordinate 67,968,402, forward strand.
AATGCTGCTTTGAGGGCTATGGAGAGTCACATTGCCCTATGAAATTTCATGGAGGCAGGAACCTTTATATAAATGATGAAAGACTGGTACCTAGTTACAAAGCCAGGTCCCAATGCCCTGGTTGAGGAAAGGCAGTTCTGTTGAAAATGTGATAGCCCCAGCTAAAGCAGCCTGATCTATAGCCTGGGTCCAGACTGGGCTAGGATGTCAAGATATAGGAACATATCTAGAGGCAAGAGAAGAGGAAGGAAGACATAAGGAGTAGGATAAGGAGGACAGGGAAAGTGAGGTGAGAGAAAGGCCCTCAGTTGCCCTACAGATTCCTTTCAGGTGAAAGTATTGATCTTTTTATGGAAATTCATTACTTTCATTAACTGAAAAAAGAACTGTTTAAATCTTCCTATTCAGATACTCTTCTAAACTGTCACAAAGCATCCTATATTTATCTGTGGAGTTAATATTCCTATATTCATTCAAAAGAAACTTTATGTTTGTTTTTATTTTTGCTCTACTACAAATTAAACCTAGGGCCTCATGCATGGTGGACAAACACTCTACGCTCAGCATTATCCCCAGTCCTCTACTTACTTATTCATTTTTTAAATTTTGGAAAGAGTTTCATTAAATTGCTTAGGCTAGCACTGAACTCACCGTAGTCTTGGCAGGGCTTCAACTTGCAATACTCCTAACTCTTAGCTAGCTATGATTACAGGTCAGTATCACCAGGCCTGGGAACAAAGCCTTTTCCAGATGCCAGTGCATATTACAAAAAATTGAGGTACTATGGATTCAGTGGTGAGCATGACCCATCCTGATCCCAATTTTTTATTTTATTTTATTATTTATGGGGGGGGGAGAAGAGAAGGAGGGAGAGAACAGGTATGCCAGGGCCTCTAGCCATTACAAACTCCAGATGCATGCACTGTCATGTGCATCTGGCTTACATGGGTACTGGGGAAATGAATCTGGGTCCTTAGACTTCATAGGCAAGCACCTTAACTGTTAAGCCATCTCTCCAGCCCCCTTCTTTGTTTTTTGTTTTTTTTTTTTAAATTTCTGATCACATTCTTGATATGTCCAAAGGCAAGTTATGATATGTCCAAAAGCAGTGGACAGTGGCATTTAAAAGGATATTTATGTAAACAGCATTTTCTCCAGCCCCTAATCTTATTATTTTTGTTGTTTTCTAAGAAAACAGATACTACTTAAAAAATAATATCTGTGATGCTGTCTACATGCTGTGTTAGTTACTTTTCTTGCCACTGTGACAAAATACCTGGTAGAAACAACTTAAGGGAGGAAGGTGTTTGTTGTTGTTGTTGTAGTTGATGATGATGATGGTTTCACAGGATTCAATCCTTCATGGTGGACAGGGCATAAGAAAGTCATGCAGTTCCTGCAATGGCATCCAGACAGCAGATGAAGGACAATACCAATGCACTACTGGATTTTTCCTTTACTGTCTGTTACTCAGTCTAAGACCCTTCCCATGAATTGCATCACTCACATGGAAAGTAGGTCTTACCTCTTCGTTCATCCTCTCTGGAAATGCCATCCCAGTGAAGTTGTCAGTGGAGGCTAAGCATTTGCAGGTGAAGCCTTGCTGGAGGAGGTGTGCTGTTGGGGACTGGCTTTGTGGTAGTATAGCCAGCTCCTCCTTGGCAGAGCTCAGTGCACTTTTGCTGCTATCTTCTACCTGCTGTGGCAAATCCAGCCTGGGATGTCCAGCCTCTGCTCTAGCATCCTTTCCCCGTCAACTTGAAATGCCCCCCTTGAGCCTGTGGGCCAAAATAAACTCCCATCAGCTGCTTTTGGTTAAATGTTTTCTCCCAGCAACACAAAGATAACTACAATACCATACCTTCTATTTCTCTGTTCTCACCTCTCACCACTTCTATACTTATTTAACCTGTGTATTCAGTGTCTATCCCAATTCTCCCATCTTAGGAACTTTGCTTCTCAGCTGAGCCTTCTTTCTCAGATTTCCTCATGACTGAGACTTTCATTAATGGATTGTTAGAGCAAGTGTGAGGAGACCTTTATAGAGAGGCTGCCCTGATTTCCCATCTCAGGTTGTGGCCTGCCTTTGCCCAAAAGTTTCCATCTTATTACCCCAGATTTCCTTCATAGCATTTATCACTACTTGAAATTATTGTATTGATGTAATTATTTATTTTCTTATTGGTCATCTTCTTTCATTAGTAAAATTATATCCCGCTCTATAAAATAGACATCTCTTTATTCCTACCGTGATATTCCCAGAGCCTATAACATTGGCTTGGGCATAATAGTCTTCTAAATACCCAAGGCCTATACTTTCTGGAATTGTTTTATCCTTCTTCTAGAAGAAAATCCATAAATATTATTTGTTCACTTAATTGGATTTTTTTTCTGGTCCCCAAGACATTCAATAATTCATCAACCTACCTGAGTAAATTTTAAATCTGGATTGATTTCCACATTTAAAATCTTGATTTAGTATTTTTACTGTAGAAGAATTCAATGAAAACAGGAAGACATTAATTTTGCAACTTTTCTGCATCTAACACATGCATGGCTACATGGAGTGGCTGGGCACACATTAAATTATGTAACAATAACAGAATACCAATTGCATACCAGAGGTTGCATCAGGCAAGGAGATTTGTCAGCATGTGGCTAGAGCTCTTTCTGCCCTTGGCGGGGACAGAGGCTGTAGCTTTGTAAAAATCTGTGTGAAAGATGACAGAAAGCTGCAGCTAGACATGACCATATATGAACTAGAAGCTATGATGATTTGGACAAACTTTACTCTGTGATATGGCTGAAAAGGAACAGAAGTTGGGTGTTCAATTATAGGCTACATGAAGTTCCCCAGCACTGGTTGTTATATGAGTCATATTTCAGAGCCATTTGTCCTCTTCGTTTGGCAGGATTTGTTTAAGGCAAGTCTGGGTGATTTATCCTGCTCACTAATGAGCTCCTCCTCCAGCAGGGCAGCAGCTTCTGAGCTGGCACCTGAGTCATTAGCAGAGGCATCTTGAAGACTGCTCAGAGCTTGGGAGACTGGATGACAGAAGTGATCTGGGCTTCCAAATCAGAGTCACACACTCAGCCTGAACCTCATCATCTTTAATACCCCAATAAAATGTATTTAAAAATTAAAACAAATTAGTTCATCATAATCATCAAAGTATATGATCTTGGATTTTGGAAAATAGATGAAAGAAACCATCCTACCAATTTCCACAGACCTGTATTCCTAAAAAAAATCCCATAATTCTTTTTCTCAGCATCTTTCTAAAACTTTCTATATATGTATCCATGTATAGGTATATAGACAGATAGTTGCATAGCAATGGTATCAATCAAAAAATATGATTCTGTTGATGTGGTGTGGCACACTGCAGTGGTATCCCTAATTCCTCCCTCTTTCTTGCAACCATGCAGTGTGCTCCTACCGTGGGTAGCTGATCTTCCCCATCACTAACACTGGACTTGACACTGGATTCAGTCTCACTTCTTGTTTTTGCTCCTATGGTGTTAGTAGACTTAAAAGAACAGAGGTCTGAGATAAGTTCATGCACTGGGCTGCTCTTTTGAACTTCTTTTGTTCTCTTAAGAATTTGTCTGGCTTCATGTGTGAGACACAGGGAACAGAGCTGATTTATCACAGCCTATATCAGCCCAGTAGCCTAGCAACCTTCAGAATTGTGAGTGGGCCCAAGCTTACAAAGACTTTTAACTACTTCTGTCCTCATAGAGGCTTGAGGAGTGAACACTTACTGGTCAGTGATTATTTGTTAAGAAATACTACTCTGAGAGTAGGTAACTGGTATGCCTTAAGCTCTCCCACAAAATATTTCTCTTTGAACTAACCATAAAATATTCAAGTATATATAGGTACCCTGATTTAATTCATCTTACATCAATAGGCATTTAGATTGTTTCCAGTATTTTGCTAGCCAAATAACATTGCCAAGAGCATGAACAGATAGGTATCTGCATAATTGGCACACTGATACAGAAGATAAATTTCTAGAGGTAGAATGACTAGGTCATAGGGTAAGCATTTTTCAGATTGTGCTAGTTAGTGCCATAACAATTTTCTTCAAAGTTGTATTGACTGGGCCATGAGTATATTGTCACAATAAGTAAGCCTCCCATCTTCTAGAATAAAAAATTTTTGAAAGAATGTTATAGGATTTTATGAACTTTCTTTTATAATTTTTTAAGTCAAGTTGCACAAAATGTTGCTATCTCCATTTTCACTCTTGCCTTGATATTGAGTCTTCTATGCTTTTATATATGTGTGCATTATGCATGTATATGTATCAGTTACTTTCTCATTGCTGAAACAAACTACCCTACTAGAAGCAGCTTATGGAAGGAAAGGGGTTTAATTCAATATATGATTCCAGGAGGTAGAGTCCACCCTGGTGAGGAAAGCACAGCAGGAGCAGAAAACTGTTGTCATGTCAGCAGGGAGAAAGTAGAGAGAAATGAATGCTGAGTGCTCAGCATTATAGTCGATTTCATGTTACTGGGATGAACCTCCAAACCAGGACAGTTTAGGGGTGGATGGGATTTATTTCAAGTTTACAGATCCAGGGGAAGTTTTGTCTATGGTGGAAGAAGCTGACTCCCTTTCACAGATCCAAGCAGAAAAAAAAAAAAAAAAAAACCAACAACAACCAGCAAACACCAAAAGCAACAAGTACAAACTGGCAGCAAAGACCCTACCAGAGCTCAGACCTCTCTGCATATCTTTGGGCTGGAAATCAGATCTGCCCCCAAACACGCCTTAGGGCTGGACCCCAGGATCCACCCGCAATGACACCTCCTCCAGCCAGGCCACTGGAGAACCAAGTTACAAGCTTTAATAAAACATCAGAGTGTGTGGGGGGACATGCATTCAAACTACCACACTCAGTATAGTCCTTTAAGTATAGTTCAGGGACTCAGCTTTTTGATGGTGCCACTCACAGTTAGGGTGGGTCCCCACACCTGAACTAATCTAATCTGGAAAATCCATCACAGATATAACCAGAAATTTATTTCCATGGTGACTCTAAATCCTGTCAAGTTGACAATCAAAGATTAAATATAATAGTTTATTTATTTATTTATAAGCAGAAACAGACAGAAGAGGGAGAGAACATGTGAAGGCCTCTACCTGCTGCAAATGAACTCCAGATGCATGTGCCACTTTGTGCATCTGGCTTTATGTGGGTGTCCTGGGAAATTTAACCCAGGTTGTTAGGCTTTGCAGACAAGTCCCTTAATTGTTGAGTTATCTATCCAGCCCCAGATACATATTTTTAATATAAGAAGTTATCTATTGTAGGTTAGATTTAATTTGCTCAGCAGATCGAGAAATTCTCTGAAAGGACCAGAAGCCCACATCTTCAGTCCCTAGTTCCTAGATTGCAGCCTCAGGGGAAGTTGATGTCATAGTTCTGTGGTCATTTTTATCTCTTTTTAAGACCCTTGCCTGTTCAGTTTCAGGCATTTGTATTAGTTACTTATGCATTGCTCTGATAAAACAACCTTAAAGGAGAAAGGGGCTGGAGTGTTAGCTGAGCAGTTAATCTCTCTTACCTCATGTCCTCCATCAGAGACGGAGATAGGACATCCACCTCACTAGATTGCTTTGTGTGAAACACTTACTACCAGGCCTGGTGCACAGTAGGGCACACAGTAATGGCACTTAGCACTTTTATTTGTTTTACTCTAGTGACCATAAATGAATGGCAGTCATTTTAGCTCACTGTTTTCTTCCACAGCATTTTGTCTAATTTGGGGAGCACATTCTTTCCTCATATTTTAGTATCTCTGAAAATGTTCTATGGATGAAAATTGATGATATCTTGTAGTTACCTACAAACCAGGCCACAGTCAGAGGGTCATTTTTACCTGTGCCAGTGAGAACTTGTGACAAGACTGAAAATGAGAACCTCTCAAACTCTATGTGAAAAAGGGACAGGATCCCTACGTATTGTCTGAAACTGGTTCTTTTCACTACTGTTATTCATTATCATCAGATAAGAATCTAGCCAGTGAAGGAATCTGGGCTGAGACCCAGAAACACAAAGTCCTTAAGGGTTTTACAGTGTCACCAAGGAAAGAGGGCACAGATATAAAAACATAATTAACTGTGCAAGACAGTCTATAGCTGGTGCCAAAAGATACTGTAGACACTTTATCAGTGCTTCAAGAGACAGAGAAAGAGAAATGGTTGGGATGGTGAGGCCTCACAAAGGAGGGAAAACATCATTAGGCATCAGAATGAGGATAAGATGTGGTCTCTCTGGGGTGAGGCATGGCTAGAACAAAGGAGCAATACAAAAAAATAGTCAAAGAAATGGATACCTTGGGTTCACCAGATGAAAGGAATAGGAGGGCAGATAAGGAAGATAGCTGGATGCAGGCTACTTGATGATCTTAAAGTTATATCACATGTCCCCTCCTTCCTTTTAATTTATAAGTTAATGATGTGAACACTCGTGGATGATTGCTACTTAGTCCACTGAGAACAAGAGGGCAATTTCTTCTTCATGGATGATTTGATCTGATTGTTCAGAATTAGAAGTGGGCTCTAAAGACAATTTGTCCTGCTATCTATTACTGGAAACAATGGCATAATTATCAACCACTCAAAAATTATGAGCATTATTTTTGGCAGATGTCCTTTAAATGTAATTGGCTCTATTTGATAGCCCCAAGAGACATCATCTGGTGACTGAGATGCTTGATGGGCACATCTCAATGGCTGAGATGGGCCCTTGGCACCACCTGTTTTGAAGATTACTGTAGCCAATATTGTCCTGGCCATATGGTATACAATTTTTTGAGATAGAAGAATTATTTGTTTGGGTAATTGTATGATTTTCTTATTGCTATAATCAAATCTGACTAAAGCAATCTAAAGAGGGAAGGGTTTATTTTGGTTGACAGTTAAAGGGGCACAGTTCATCATGGTGTGGAAGGCATGGAAGCAGGAGCACGAAGCAGCTAGTCCCATTGCATCTGATTCAGGAAGCAGAGAGAGACAAATGCTGGTGCTTATCTGGCTTGCTTCCTTTGTAATCAGTCTGGGACCCCAGCCCATGCAATGGTGCCACCCACATTTATGGTGGGTCCTCCAGTTCAATTAATGTAATCCAGAAAATCCCCCATTGACATGCTCAAAGATTTGTTTCCATGGTAATTCTAAATCCTGTCAAATTGACACCTGAGATTAAGCATCACAGTAGTAAGATCAGTTGATGCTGAGTGAGTGTCATACCCACTGTGGTGGTTTGAATAGATGGCCCCCAATATATTCAGTTTTTTATTGTTTGTAGTTTGCATATGCAGCCACCTGGCTGGAGGCAATGTCACTGGGTGGATCTTAAGGTGTGGTGGTGGGTTTCAGGTTTCAATCTAAAGATACGCAAAGTGTGCCTAGCTGGAGTTCCTGAAGTGTGCTGTGTGGCTTTTGGCTTTTGTGCTTCTCTCTCTCTGCTTGGGCCTGTGAAGGCAGGCCAGCTTTTTCTGCCATTATGGAACTTCCCCTGGATCTGTAAGCTTCAATAAATCCCTTCCTCCATAACTGTGCCTGGTCTGGAAGTTCATCTCAGTGAACCTGAAGCTGTCTGCTACACCCACAGTGTTACTTAATATCCGTTAGAATGCAAATCAGCTTTGCTATGAGACTTGAGATTTTGACCAATCCATTAAAAATTTCTACTTGTTGCTATCTACCATGAGCCTTTAGTCAACAGGCTTTGTTTGGGGGGTTTTGTTCTATAGCATTGTCTAGTTACTAAGTTTATGTCTTGTCTGGCTAGAGTGTGCCCTTCACAGGGGTAATCATTTTAATCTGCCCCATTTATTTCTGTATCACTAGAATCTAAAACAGTGCTCAAAATTTGCAAACCTCAACTGCTTGAAGAACTGTTACTTGGGTGAGGGCCCTCAGCCATAGGAAGCCTGAGACTTTGTGGAGGTAACCTTTAACACAAATTCCTGGTTAGTTCCATATTGGATTCTGTGGCTCAATCTTTTCATTATTCTAGAAATCTGTGACTCCATACTACACAAAAGGAGAACAAATAAAATCAGAGGGAATTAACCCCAGGGTCTTAGGCATGCCAAGTATGCAAACTACCACTGAGCTATTCTCTCAGACCTGCCCCCCATTTTTAATGTTGATTATGTACAACATGTGCAGAGCAACATGTTACAGATATATCCAATGTTACTAGGATACATATTGTTCCTTAATCAAAAGCCAGTATAGAGCTGTAGAGATGGCCTAGCAATTAAGACAACTTGCTTGCAAAGACTAAGGATCCAAGTTCTATTCCCCAGTACCCATGTAAGCCAGATGCACAAGGTGGCACATGTGTCTGGAGTTCATTTGCAGTGGCTAGAGGCCCTGGTGTATGAATTCTCTCTCCCTTAAATAAATAAATAAATAAATAAATAAATAAATAATATACTTTTTAAAAGCCAGTATAACTTTGAGATAAAAAGCCAACAGAAGACATAAGCCTATTAATATGTCTCTGATGTACCAAAAATTATTCTACCTATTTCTCTTAAACACTGCAGTTTGAAATTGGGATTGTATGTTCTGGAAAAATAATCAAATTGGATGTATCATCTCACTCACTGAATTTCAGTTTTGCTTGTTGTATATGTGGAATCATAAAGTACAAATTCTTGTGTTGACTTCTCCCCACCTTTATTATGTTTGTGAGACATATATTTTTCGTTGGATTTAGTTATGTATTATTTATTCCCATTGTTGTACAGTGTTCTACTGTGTGAATGTACCATGATTCACTTATCTCTCTTGCTCAACTCAGTGAGCATTTTGGACAGTTTCTAGTGTGGGGCAGTTGTGAATAGTGTCGTCATGAACACTCTATTGCATGGAATTATGGTAGAAACATGTGGCCTTCCTACTAACTGCGTACTGGGGAGTAGAATTTCAGACTGTAAGAATCTTCTAGAACTAAACTGGTTGTTTTCCCAAAGGGAAAACATACATATGTACAGAGGAGTAAAGAATGTGCAATAATGTTGGAAACCAGTGATAGTCATCCACTCATGGTGATTCCCATAGAGTATCCACCTCTGTGCTATGAGGAATGCAAATGCCTTATCTTTTCCACAGAGCAGTCTGGGTGTGGAGTGAGTGATATTACACAGAAAACTTTACTCTCCAAACTCAAAGCATCTAAGTGATATATAATACCGTAGCTTCTTCACATTCAAAGACAAAATCCTCTAAATGTCTCACCAGTGAGCATCAAGGAGAGCAGCAAACCACAAAGAATATTAACACTCACCTAGCGCTCTCCATATGCAGAGTGCTTCACAGTCACTAACTCATTAACCCTCCACTTCGCTCCTGCTCTCCCACCACAAAGCAGGTGGCATCTTCATATTATGTCGCTCCTTTGCAGAAAGATAAACACAGGAACAGGTTATGCCACATCTTCAATGAGGTCCAGGAGTGTAAAATAAATGCTCTGCTGCCTGGGGCCTTTGTGAAATAAAATTAGCACATATTTGAAGTCTGAAAATCTACATTGCATAAATAAAGCCCCCCCCCCCACCAAAGGACTTTTGTCACATGTGACAGGAAAGATGGATTAATCTTTGAGTTTGTTTCCTAAACTGTTACAGTGGTTGCTTGATACCATAGCCCTTGGGAAAGTGCAGAAGGAGCATTAGGAGAAAAGAATTACTAGATATTTTCAAACATGGTACCAAGCAAATTATTATGTTGGTTCTGCTGGGCTCCCCCAGTCCCAATCCAAGAAGAAAAAGTTTTTAATTACTTTGAAAAGAAAGAAAGGGAAGAGAAAGAAAGGGAGGAGGGCTTTTATTAGGTTGGTATTGTATATATGTAAGTAGAAAGATTGAGATGGGGAGGGGATATGATGGAGAATGGAATTTCAAAGGGGAAAGGGGGGAGGGTAATACCATGGGATTTTTTTTGTTATCATGGAAAATATTAATAAAAATGGAGAAAAAAAAAAAACAAAAAAAACAAAGGGCCCCACAGGTCCAGTTAGAGATGGTCATCTTCATTCTGAGAGTAATGAAAAGCTACTGAAAGACCTTAAGCAAGAGAGGAACATGACCAGACTCGCCATTTTTAATTTTCAATTAATTTATTGAAAGACAATTTCATACATGTAATGCATTTTGGTCACATTCACTCCCATTACTCTCTCTTATTGTTAGGTCAGAACAAAATGGAATTACAACAGGAGGGCAACAGAGACGTAAGGAAGTAGGTCATCCACATTCCTCAAGAAACCACCCAGCCATTATCCCTTCATTGCCCAACAATGCCCCAGGTCTAGGTTTCCTGCCCCCTTATCTCTCAGGTCACCTGGTCACTGTTCTGGTCTCACACCCTAGCTACTTGAAATGTAAAGAACAAAGGATTTCTGTTCCCTTCCTCACCTTCCCCCAACTGAAGAACTCTGTATAGCCCACAGTCTGTAATCTCAAAATTGACTGTGCTCTGCTCTTGAGAGTCAGTCCTGGAAGCTTGTGTTTTTTCCCCTGAATAAAAGCTTTCATCTTTGCCTCAAAAAAAAAAAAAAAAAAAGAAAGAAAGAACAACATGGATGCAATGAGACAGATTTGTAAATGCTGGGATAGCAAAGGGGTGTGTGCCCCTCATAGGTCTACTAGGATTGGATACTTTGTTCTGTATTTCTTTTGAGTCTTTGGAAAACAGCTATAACATGGGGTACTAGTTATCCATCCATCTATTAACCAATAACCATGTTTGGTTTAAATTATTTTCTACTGGGAGAAGGACTATGGAAAATTTCCATCATTTTATATTTACAATTTAGTAGGATGGAGTGATACACTTTAATTTTGGATACAACCTACATTTATAACCAGGAGATCAGGAAAGTAATCAGAACTAGTGATTATGCTAGATGAGAAGGAATTCTTCCTGAGGCGACGTTCTGCTTTGGTTCTATGCTCACAGCTCACTCCGGCTTTCCCAGAGGTGGGGTTTTTTTTTTTTTTTTGGTACATATTGAGGGCACCAGAGCCTCCTTAGAGTATTAAATAGAAAAACAGAGGGGTAAGTGATTTGAGGCTTGATAAATTTGCTCAAAGAAAAATTAAGATGCTTAATTTTATATTTATTTTCCTGTATAAACAGGCACTTCTGGGGAAAAAAAACAACTCATTAACAGAAACTGCTAAAGAAGAAAACAGAGTTTGTGCATAGCAGCAAGGAAAACTCACACAAGTCTAAAGAATAGAGCAAAAGGAGAGTCTTCTGCTACAGAGTGGCCTGAGTGCTCCTGAGATCCTCAATTCCTGTTTCCCTGAATCAAACAGAAATTTGCTAATGGGTTGGGGAGATGACTCAGTGGTTAAAGGCATGTGTTTACAAAGCCTGATGACCTGGGTTCAATTCCCTAGTACCCATACAAAGCCAGATGCACAAAGCAGCATATGTGACTTGAGTTTCTTTTCAGTGACAGGAGGCCCTGGCAGGTCCCCCCCCCCAGCCCCCATCTCTCTCTTCTTCACAGATAAACAGATGGATGAATGGAGGAATATATACATACATAACTGTGTTAATAACACAGTTAAGAACAGCACAGAGCAGAGCTCTAAGCAAACAAGGGAGACACAGCAATTCTAGAAAGGAGAAGCAACTTAAAGGTAGGAGAGTAAATGGGAATTGAAGCCAAAAGGTCCAAGGAAGGAAATCTTTCTTAGGGCCAGGCCTTTCAGAACCAAATCTTAGGACACAGTGATTGCTATGGAAAAAGACTTACTTTTAAAGAGTATTAGAGAACTAGCAATTTTAACCCAAGGAAGGAAAAATCAAAATGAAATGAAAAGAAGCAAAACAAACCAGGAAGAACTACAGGTATTGAAATGGGCAAAGCAGGTAGGGCTGCTGGTGAGCATGGCAGGAGCAGGGTCAGAGCAGGTACCAGGCGGCAAAGATGGTGAAGTGTGAGAGGCCAGGGAGGGTTGAGGGAGTGCTCAGGACTGAGCGGTCTGTCAGAGCCAAAGCAGAGGAGGTGCAAGAGGAAAAGAAAGTAAAGAGGAAAGAGAAAAATTAAGTAGTTGAATAGAGTTGTAGGAGGTTGTTTTTTGAGGAGAAAACAGATCTTTATAGGCTTGTAAGGAAGACTTGGGCACAGGGAGCAGTGGAGGAGCAGAGAGGAAGGGAGAGGCAGGAGGGAAGGAGGGAAATGACAGCAATTGGTAGAAAAAAACAAGCAGAGGCAGAAAAGGTTGGCCTCAAAAATAGGTGCAGAGGTTAACAATGGAAAATATGTGAAATATTTCACTTTCTTTGGACATGACTGTGGCTGATGAGGATTGTGCTTTCATGAGAAGTCTGCTGTCATGGTGATGGTGATGTCTGAGGATGGGGGCTGATGGGATAACAACTCCTTAAGGCCTGGTGTTACAAATCACACACCATCCTTTATACCATGTTATCTACCTTAATATCCTAGCACCTTGTCATTGCCTATTTTGCTTAACAGATGACACAAAGCAGTAAGCATTCACATTCTCACACAGCTGGTCTGGGTCAGGAGACTAACTGGTGCTTTTCTATGTGGCTCTGGCTCTGGCTCAAGGTCTCTGATGACATTGCAGGGAGGTTGGCAGCTGGGGATGAGACATGACTGGACCTGGAGGACCCACTTTCTTCATGAGTCACTGCACACCTGGTAGGTAGGTGCGGGTTGTTGAACCCCCTGCAGACATCTCCCTAACACTGCTTGAGTGTTTCCCAGCATAGCAGCTGGCTTCCCTTGATTGTGTTGGGTGAGGGGGTCACAAATCCTTTAATGACCTGGTATTAAGCTTCCACAGTGAGCCTGACAACCTGTGCTAGGGTGATGGTAATAGACACTAAGGATACTCAAAGCATACTAAAGCAGAAATCCAGAAGCCGCTTGAAAGCTCAACACTACAGTAGACTTAAAACATACCCACCAAGGCTCAGGGAATTTTGTGGAAGAAGGGGCTGAAAAATTGTGAGACCCACAGGGTGGGAAGGAATATCCAGAGGCATTGCTCCTTCACCCTATACAATGATTGACTGCTGCTCTCATAACTCATAACCTAAAATCCAACTGTGAATACTAGCATCCCACTGAGGAAGGCCCTCTGTGGAATGGGGCCAAGGAAGAGGGAAATGATTATAGCATAGCAACACATGATATGTCTACACACACACACACACACACACATACACACACACACTATCCCTTCTTGCATTTTCTGTCTTATCCAGAGCCCGCTCTGAGGATAGGTAACCAAGCTCTATCTTTTTGGGTGATGAATGCTGAAGAATTTGCAGACACGTTTTAAACTGCTACAGGCAGCTAGGTCTTCAGGCGCATTCAATTAAGAAGTTTGGGGAATCTTCCATTGGAGATGTTTGCTACACTTAGAAGACCTGTGATTCAAAATTAGGGGTATATTTAGTAGCCACGTTATTGTACACACATCAGATGGTGAGTGTGATTGTGCCGTGTCATTACTCTATCGTTTGTGTGGTGGCATCTGAGAGAATAGCAGAGAATGCTTACACTGTTTACAAGGGAGAGAGTGTATGCAGCCATGGCAAGGAAGAAGGAGAGGAGGAGTGGATGTAGCGATAGGTCATGTGTTATCTGATGTCTTTGCAGATTTTAGCAAGTGACTTTTAGTATGATATTACCCAAGAAAAAACAAGGATGCAAGTCACTAAGTTTCTATACATTCTGATCTCCCTTGTCTTTAGCCTTTGGAAGAGTGCAAAGAGCCAGATTCGAGGTGATGATTCCCATATAGACACTAAAATGAGATAAATCTGCCCCCCTTCCCATTCTGTTGCCAATTCCTTCAGTGAACTTGGAGGAAGAAGGAATTAATGAGACTCATTGTGCATGCAAGAGTAAGCCCAGTTTGTGTTGAGCTAAGTCTAGCAGAAGCTGAAAAAGCATATCTGGCACAGCTAAGTAATTAGACTTCACATCTCTTGCATTTTGTACAGAAAAAAAAAAGTCTTTAGTGGAAAGTGTCTTTAAACTGATTTTCCACAGGCAGCAAAGGCATTCCTATTTAATCCCAGAGCTGCTCCTTTGTTGACCACATTTAAAACAGAGGTGGAAATCAGTGCCATCATGTTCAAGGTTATTCGTATGCTCTGCAAGGAAAAGGGGACTGCTTAAGGCACAAAACTAGTGCCAAGTTCTTGGCTGCAATGAAAACCCAGCAAAATGTGTGTTCAAATCAAATGCAGGAAGCATCTATGTTCACTCTTCCCAATTTTTGCAAATGCATGCAGCGCAGTGAGTGTGTATTTCACATGCTGGTTGAAAGTAGCCTATGGTGCCAGATGGCCTGGGTTCAGTTCTGGCTTGCCACTTAGGAACTGTGTGATTGGTAGATGATTAGTTTCATCTTTCTCTGTCTCAGTTTCCACATCTGTGAAATGGGATAAATAATACCTACCTCCTTCCTCCTCACACTGTTGTGAACAAGAAACAAATAAGGAGTTGGAGAGATGGCTCAGCAGTTAAGTCACTTGCTTTTGAAGCTTAATGGTCTGGGTTTTAGTTACCCAGTACCCATGTAAAGCCTGATGCACAATGTGGCTGCCTCATATATCTGGAGTTTGTACTGGTAGGAGGCCCTGGCGTACCCATTCTCTCTCTCTCTCTCTCTCTCTCTCTCTCTCTTGCTCTCTGTGCTTGCAAATAAATAAATATTACATCTTATACAAAAGAAACAAATAAATATATGTAGGTATCAAAACAGTAACTGACACATTCTAGCCTCTGTAAAGTTTAGCTTTTTAAGATGTGTATGGTGTGTGTGCATGTTCATATGTGTGAGGGTGTGTATATGTATGTGTGTGGGGGTGTGCATGTGGAGGCAAGAAGATTAATCTTGCATATCATTTCTCAGGAATACCTTCTACCTTTTTTTGAGTCAGGATCTCTTATTGGCCTGGAGCTGTCCAGTTAGGCTTGATGGGTGACCAGCCAACCCCAGAGATCCATCTGTTTCTGCCTTTCCAGTACTGGGATTTTAAGCAGGTGCCACCATGCTCAGCATTTTCATTTGTTAATGCAGTCTTAGAATCAAACTCAGATACTCATCCTTGTGTAGCAGCACTCAATCAACTGAGCTATTTCCCTGGGCCCAAAGTTTGCCATTTTTTATGACTATTAAGTGTTAATAAGAATGATTCTGTGAACAGAGTACATAGTAGATCGATATTTGTTATTTGAGCTGAACATTGAGATTCACGTGTACATCAGATTCTGTTAAAGAGTGGTTCCTCTTTGGACTTTACCAACACCCATTGCAGCATTAGTTACTCTGCACACACATGGGCATATGCATGCACACACACCATGTTCCAGTAACCCTTTATCATTATCCTCCAGTATAATTTCCTCTTACTGCATCACAATTGTGAATAATTGAAACCTCCTTGAACTGCAAACATAATAAGGTAGAGTGTGCATTTTCTATGTATCTCTGTGTCACATCTATCATCTATCCATCATCTATCTGTCTTTTCTCTATGTACCTGTTATCTATGCATGTATTATTTATCTTTTTATCTGTCATCTATCTCAGTGTCTGATAGACAACAGAGGTAAACAATGAATGTTTGTGGATAATGAATTAAAATTTATCAACAAATATTTATTGAATACCTACTATGTCTCAGCCACTCAGGATTACAGTTATGACCAAAATAAGCACCACGTTTACTTGAATGGAATTAACAGTTCAGTATAACTGTTTCTAGAACCCTTGATTGATAACTCCAAATTATCAAAAGAAGGAAAGAAGTCTGCTGGTTCCTATTCAATATCACTTGGGATATATTAGGCAGGTAGTGGAAAGCCCAACTATCTGTGACTTAAGAATATTTAGTGCTTGAGTAAAGAACGTCTGGCATTAGTTGGCTCTGAGGCTTATTCATGAGATTCCTGTTGTCAGGTCATGGGTTAGTGAGTCAGCATTTCCACTGGGCTTCCACTCTGGGGGTCAAGATGGCTACCAAACTGAGCTTCTTTCCTTGTAACAAGGACAGAGTCCCTTCTTTGTGGTTCTTCCTTTCATGTCATTGTCCAAGACAGCATCTCTGTTTAGCAGGGTCTAGGAATTGAGTCTCTAGAGGTTTTTGGTGAGCAGTGAGAGACAGATGAGAAAGCAGTTGTATATAGCTTTGGGATAGTCGAACAGTGTGTGTTAGAGCTTGGCTATTCCTACTCTCATTTCCCATGTCCTTCAGCATGAGCTCGTATCCTGGAACAATCTTCACCCATCTTCATTCTGTTCCAACCTGTGAAATGAGAGGGAAGAAGAGAGTGGGAGGTGCTTACAGGTTCATTCAACTTTAGTTTTCTAGAATTAGTTACTCTGTGACCATTACAAGACTTGTTTACCACCTTGAACTTGTGTGTATCAGAGCATACACATATTTTTCTTTCATTAGAATAGAGTATTTGGGGGCAAAATATCTGGTTTCTATTCAGAGTCTTGGGTTTTGCTAAACTATGTATCTTTTTTTTTTAATTTATTTGAGAGCAACAGAGAGAGGAAGAGGCAGAGAGAGAGAGAGAGAGAGAATGGGCAAGCCAGGGCCTCCAGCCACTGCAAATGAACTCCAGACGCGTGTACCCCTTTGTGCATCTGGCTGACGTGGGTCCTGGGGAATTGAGCTCTGAGTCAGGGTCCTTAGACTTCACAGGCAAGAGCTTAACCACTAAGCCATCTCTCCAGCCCTATGTATCTTTTTTAAGCTTCAGATTTTTTTAAAAAAAAAAATTTGTTTATTTTTATTTATTTATTTGAGAGCAACAGACAGAGAGGAAGAGGCAGAGAGAGAGAGAGAGAGAGAGAGAGAGAGAGAGAGAGAGAGAGAATGGGTGCGCCAGGGCCTCCAGCCACTGCAAACAAACTCCAGATGCGTGTGCCCCCTTGTGCACGTGGGTCCTGGGAAATCAAGCCTTGAACCGGGGTCCTTAAGCTTCACAGGCAAGTGCTTAACCACTCAGCCATCTCTCCAGTCCAACCTTCAGATTTTTTATCACTGAAATGAAAATTATACCCCAGAGCAAGGTTAGATTTGGGAATGTTGCCATGCTTAATGTGGTAGTTTGAGTGTAAAACATCCCTCACTACCTCATGTATTTTGAATGCTTGGTCCCCAGCTGGTAGCAGTTTGGGAGGTGGAGTCTTTGGGAGGTGGCCTTGATGGGAGCAGACCTTGAGTTAGTTATATTAGCCTAGCTTGTCAGTACTCATTAACTTACTCTTGCTGTTTCCTACCAACTGCTGTGGCAAGGTGTGATGCCCAGACTCTGCTCTGCCATGTTTACCTGACACTATGAAAACTTCCCTTCAAGACTGTAAGCTAAAGTAAACCTTTCCTTCCAACAGCTGCTTTTACTCAAGGGTTTTGTCTGAGCAACATGATGCTAACTGCTATAGCCAATAACCCCAGTACTCTGGCAGCTGAAGTAGGAGGCAAATTTGGACTACATAGTAAGTTCAAGGCATCCAGAAAAATGTAGTGAAAACCAAGGTGGCTGAGTGGGTTAAATGGAAAATATTCAGTGAGATTCACATTTTATTTTCATAGATTATGTTGTTTCACAGAGCCCTTGAGGGGAATGTTCATTGTAAGTTGTTATTATTATTCTATTGGACTGTTATCAAGACAACAGAAAATTCAAAACAAGTCTGTAAATCCTCCCCCAGCACTTACAGGAATAAGTGCTAGCCCCTGGCTGGAAGCTTGGGATCACTGCCACCAGGGCGCCCAGCTTTCTGATGACAGGTGGTAGCTTGTGTGGGGAGTGTGTCCTTTGCACTTTTGGGAGCTTCAGAACAATTAAATATGAACATGGAAAGGCTCATGTGAAGCTATGTCAAACTCTTCTCAATTCCAAAGTTCATTCATAACAGAAGGAATGTTCTTACAGGCATGATGCATGGGTAGTTTTGGTCTTGTTAAATACTTGAAACATGCTAATAATAAGATAGATTCAGCTATGCTCATGGAAATGCCACCCTGTGTCATGTCATCTCCTTGGACCAAATGTGGAATGTTCTTCACACTAAGCAATGGTGAATTTCTCCCCCTCCAAGCTCAAATCCTTAAAGATACTTGAAGGAACATGTGGGTGTGATAATTTCCTAAAATCTAACTCAGTTTCAATGCCAAACTCATTGAATGATATCACTCAGCAGGAGATACAGACAGCCAGGTCAAATGGAAGGAGAGCAGATTAAATCCTGTTTGCATGATAAGACCTTCTTAAAAGTGGGTCTTAGCTGACAGGATCTGATAGCTTAGCTGACAGCTTCCACTGGGAAATGAGAGTGAATGAGTGAATGGAAAGCTCCTAAAAATACTTCCCAGGTGTGGTCACCCAATGGCATTTGATAAGTGATTTCATCACCATTGGTAACCAAGAATCATGGTAGAATTTTCCACACAGCCATGAACATTCTGGAACACAATGTCTTTACTTGTTTCCAATCTTTTTTTTTTTTGTTGTTGTTGTTTTCTAATTCCATTTTTTTTTTATTGACAACTTCCATGATTGTAGAAAATATCCCATGGTAATTCCCTCCTTTCCCCCACTTTCCCCTTTGAAACTCCATTCTCCATCATGTCCCCTCCCCCCCCCCCCATCAGTCTCTTTTATGTTGATGTCATGATCTTTTCCTCCTATGGTCTTGTGTAAGAGAAGGTGTTGCTGTCAAAGAGAGCTGGGCATGCATCCTATCAGCACCACTCTATTAACTAGGGTCATGTCTCAGCACCTTGGCTTCCTCACCTGTAAAGCATGAAGGAAATCAGCCTTATCAGGTTGCTTTGAGGATTGAGCAGTATTAACTACTACAGAGAAGCTATCAGCTGCTCTGTCTTGTGTTAAGTGATTAGTTAACCCTTTCCTTTCCTCTTTCAGCTTTCCAAGAGGCACTTCCTAACTTTCCACTTTAATTTTCCAAATACTACTAGCTAAAATCAATAGTTTGGAGGAAAAGCTAATCAAAACCCATTTTAAAACTATTTTATTTATTTATTTGCAAGTAGAGAGAGATAGAAGAGAGACAAAGAGAAAATGGGTGCACAAGGACCTCTAGCCACTGCAAACAAACTCCAGACACATGTGCCAGTTTGTGCAACTGACTTTCTGTGGGTAATGGGAATCAAACTTTGTTGTTAGACCCTGCAGCCAAGCGCCCAAAGTACTGAGCCCTCTCTCCAGCTCTCCAAACCCACGTTTTGCATATGTATGTGTATGTGTGGTGTATGTGTTCATGTTCAGATGCATGTAGACATACATGTATGTGCAATTGTGCTTGCATGTGGAGGCCAGAGGTTAATGTTGGATATCTTACTCAGTTGCTCTCCACCTTATTTTTTGAGACAGAGTCTCTCACTGGAGCTCAGACTAGCTAGCCAACATGCCCTAGGGATTCTCCTGTCTGCCTCCCCAATGCTGGGATTTCAGGGGCATGTTTCCATGCCTAGCTTTATTTTTTTAAATATTTTATTTGTTTGTTTATTTGGGAGAGAGAGAGAGAATGGGCACTCCAGGGCCTTCAGCTGCTGCAAACAAACTCCAGAAGCATGCACCACCTGTGCATCTGGCTTTACATGGGATCTGGGGAATCAAACCTGGGTCCTTAAGCTTCTCAGGCAAATGCCTTAACTGCTAAGCCATCTCTCCAGCCCCGAGGCCATTTTTTAAAAATTTTTTTTTTTAACTACAGAGGGCAAGCTTAAGAAAAATCAGACAAGTGAATCTAGAAGGTTTTTTTGTTTGGTTTTTTTCTTTTCTTTTCTTTTCTTTTTTTTTCTTTTTTTTTTTTTTTTTTTTTTTTTTTTTTGGTTTTTCCAGGTAGGGTCTCACTCTTGCTCGGGCTGACCTGGAATTCACTATGCAGTCTCAGGGTGGCCTCGAACTCATGTTGATCCTCCTACCTCTGCCTCCCAAGTGCTGGGATTAAAGGCGTGCGCCACCACGCCCGGCTCATGCCTAGCTTTATGACAGCAGGCTTAGGGTCCAAAATCAGGACCTCATGCTTAGGTAGCAAGCGCTTTACCAAATGAGCCATTTTCCCAGCCCACAGATACCAGTATTTTAATGGGGCCTGAAACTTTGAAAACATTTCAACCAAACTAAAGAAGGCAAAGAACAATTGGGACTCAAAGTCAACTGAAAGGCCGTTCTGCAAAGGGCCTTAAATATTGAGGACAAGTAACACATTGCCTGCATGAGGAGTAATGGTTTAGGTGCTGGGGACAATTAAGCTTTATGTAAAAGTAAGATGGCAGGTTTCCTTCTTGTCTATATGCATGGTATGTGCCAGCTGTCTCCCTTCATGGAACCAACCATCTCTAGGGTCCTTTTTTTTTCTTTTAATCCTCATGGAAACTCTGAGGAGCTGTAGTATAAAACAGCAATGAGAATGACTGACTTCTTCCAAATGTTAGCCTTGAATTATAGCCTTGAATTCAATTTCTGTTGATTCATAATAGAAATACAGTTAATCTTCCTCACTGTTATCTCCTACATTCCTTTGTTAGGTTCATACCATACTTTATGAGTAACCCCATTGTCTTGATTAAGAAAAGTAAAGATCTTTAATATGTGAGGGATTGCCTTAAAAGATCTTTAATTCTTCTCTTGATCCATTTGCATTAAAATCCCTGGCACCTGCTCCCTCCTATGATCCCAACCATGTCAGCTATTTGAAGGACTCTGAGAATATTGTGCTATCTCTCATCTACATGCCTTTGAACATGCTCTGCTGCTCACCAAACAAGGCCCCTCCTGTTTGGTCTATCTTATTAAATCTTATATTTACTGTCTGCTACAAATCCCTTAGCTGTTAGCTAAACCTCTCTGTGATCATCCTATGATGTATAAAAGTTACTCATCTAGATCCTTCTCATTACCACTGAAAACCTTGGGACTCTTCTTTATTGCCATGCCATCCTTGTCCATGGCTGCCTCATGATATGTTCTGTGAATCACAGGTGCTCATTCTTCTCGAGGCTCTGGGAGCTTTAGTGTTGGTAACTGTGACTTTAATTCCCTTATCGCCACTGTGCGGTTTGGTTCCTGGCCTGTGCAGACATCGAGAAATGTGAAAGAAAGGAAGAAAAGTGGAGAGAAGTTAAATTAACTCCCATTTGTTGTTCAAATCTCTACTTTCTTTCAGGAAATCCAAAGTTATTCTCTTACCCACCCTTTGCAGTAAGTCTGAATTCTTGGCCAATGGAAGCCTTATTATAAAGAATATTGTGGATATCAATATTCATTTTAGAGGAGTCTGGAAACATGACCTAGCAGTTAGAGGCAGCTGCTTGAAAGCTTACCAACCTGAGTTTGATTTTCCTCAGTGCCCACTTAAACCCAGATACAACATGGCAAAAGTGTCTGTAATCACAATGTGCCCATAGCAATGGGAAATAGAGCCAGCAGAAGCAGCAGTGGCAAGATAGATGCTGTCCTGAGAAGGTGGAAGGAGAGGAAAAACACCCTGAAGTTGTGTGCCGCTCCTGTGCTCATATAAACACCACACCCCCCCACACACACAGAAATAAATAATAAAAATATTAACAATTAAAGATTAGATTTATAAAATAAGGCTTATATTTGAAGATGAGACAAAATTTCTGCGGCCGGGATCCTAGGGTCTTTGGGCAGGAATGATAGCAGTGAGAGCAGCACAGCACAGGCATAGATAACCAGTACTGGAGTCAACTTGCTGTAGTCCAAATCCGTGCTTTGTTCCTCACTTTGGGAAAATTGCTTAATCACTCACAGTTTCTTTGATTATAAAATGAAGGATGATTACATTAGTTCTCAGGGGTTCTTGTGAGATTGAAACTTTGGTATTTGCAAAGAGCTTGGAGTTTAAAAAAAAAGGCTACTACATGGCAAGCACTGCGTGACTATTCATTGTCACCTATGATTATTTAGACCCAAATTACTCTTAAATGTTAAGAAGCAACCTTAACAGAAGTTCATACAACCTTTAAAGTTGCAGGAAGCTGGCTGAGAAGTTCTTATCACATTGCCCACTCCCCATTTTCTAGAAGGAAGACTGAGACTAAACCTTGGTCTCTGTTATAGTTCCCTTCTCAGTGTTGGCATAAAATAACCAACCAAAAGCAGTTGATGGGAGGAAAGTTTTCATTTTGGCTTATAGTCTCAAGGGCAAGCTTCATGATGGCAGAAGAAAGGATGGCACCTCCTGGCCACGTCAGGTGGACAACAGCAGCAGGAGAGTATGCCAAACACTGGCAAGGGGAAGCTGGCTATAACACTAAGTCTGCCCCTAACAACCTCTTCTAGCAAGGCTCCAATTCCTAAATTTCCATCAGCTGGGGATCAAGCATTCAGAACCCATGAAATTATAGAGGGACACCTAATTCAAACCACTACATTATGCCCTCCCCCTCATAAACTCACTACCATCTGTGACATAAAATGAAATGCATTCAGTCCAACTTTAAAAGTCCCAATAGTTTTTCTTAATCTAATACTGTTCAAACATCCCCATAGTCCAAGGTCTCTTACCTGTTAGCCTGAAAAAACAAAATAATGTAATGGCACAGAGTAATCATTCTTAATAAAAAAAAAAAAGATGGTATTGGACATAGCATGGAAAATTTGAACCAATGCAAGTTCTAACACAAACGGAAAACTTCAAATTCTGTAGCTCCATGTCTGACATGTCAAACCAGTGACAAAGTCTTCAGTTCCATTTCTGTGCCTCCAGATGGACTCCTCATAGCCTGGGGAACAATCCATCTCAAGCCAGCAGCTCTACTTGGCAGCCATCCTAGAGTCCTGGCATGTCATAAAGTCCTGGGGGTCTCCACTGTAACTCACAGTTCATTCTCATGCCTCCATGAGGTCTCCACACAGGGACTTTCAACAACCCTACTTTACATTGCCCATGGTCATTTCCAAAAAATAAAACTGAGTTTCAAATCCAATGACCTTTTCTTTCTTGCATTTGTTATACTCAATAGTACCAGATGGTCTACCAAACTTGTTAATCTAGAGGGGAATAAAGTTTACTTTAAAGAGCAGGATAATCCTTCAGCATTCAGGCTCCCTACTTTCAAAAGAGCCTGCTTTTTTTTTTTTTTTTTTCTTTTCTGGTCCCAATACAGAAGAGCTGTCCCAATTTCAATGGTGGTACTCTCTTAATAATTACAATTCAATAAGCACTATCTCCAGCCTGAAATTTACATTTCTTTATAGGGAGAGACGGAGGTAGAGAGGTAGAGGCAGACACACATATACAGAGAGAGAGAGAGAGAGCAAGAGAGAGAGCACAATGGACATTCCAGGGCCTCTTAGCCACTGCAAACAAACTCTAGTTGCATGTGCGACCCTGTGCAACTGGCTTTATGTGGGTACTGGGGAATCATACCTGGGTATTTTGGCCTTGCTAGCAGGTACCTTTACTGGTAAATCATCTCTCCAGCCCTGAAACTTTCATTGTTTTTCTGTGTCATATCCATCTGCCCAAAACAGTCCATTTCTATGCAATCTATACATGTTTTCAGGACTTGAAAAGAATGTAGTATGCATCTTACCCAAACTGCCTCTAGCCCAGTCTTAACAAAGTTCTTTTTTCCCCTCATAAGCCAAACCTCACAGTCAATAGTTCTTTCTGCATTTAGGTCTCTCAACTCTGACCAGAATGGTCCATCAAACTGTTCCTTCAGCATTGCCAGGTGTCTCTTAAGCCAAGGTTTAAAAGCATTCCATGTTCTCCTGAAAATAGTTCACAAAGACCAAACAGCCACACAGGTTTCTAGCAGCAATAACCACACTCCATTGGTACCAATTTTTTTATTGTAGTTACTTTCTTGTTGCTTGGATGAGACACCTGACCAAAACCAGCTTATGGAAGAAAAGTATTTATTTTGGATTACAGTATTGAGGGGAAGCTCCGTGATGGCAGGGGAGAGATGGCATAAACAGAGGATGTTTAAACAGCATGAGAAGAGTGAGCTGAACTAACACTGGCAACCTAGTGCTAATAAACCATTAAGGTCCACCCCAGCAATACACTCCCTCCAGCAGATCTGCAAGTCCTAAATTGTCATCAGCTGTGGATAAAGCATTCAGAACATACAAGTTTATGGGGCAAACATGCTTCAGACCACCACAGTCTCAGTAACTCAAGGTTCCAAAGTGTGCCCCATTAAGCATCCTATAATTGACCCTCGGTACACATCAATCTTCCCTAAAGAACTCTTCTTTCCCAGCAAAGGACTCAGAATTGGAATGACCTATGTCAAGGGAGTAGGCTCTATATTTTTCCTTCTGTAGTCATTTTTGAGTGGCCCATCAGCAGTTTTTCCCAATGACAGCAATGATAGTTGGTACCTTAAAATCTTTTGTGCATTAGAACAGCATGCTTCTATAGACCCTAAGATCTTAGTCTCTGAGTTTGAAACAAGGTGGACAAGTGAAGATATGTGTTTTAATCTGCCTTTTTTGTTGAAACTAAAATTGGAATTCATTTTGCTTTCTTTTGCCAATATTTAAAACTATATTTGCTTACCTTTCATTCACTACCACACATATTTGTATTCTTAATTTGTTATCATTTGAGCTCATTCCCAAATAGATAGGTCACAGCCATTTATATGTATATATATATATATATATATATATATATATATATATATATATATATACTATAGTTAAGCAGATACTTTGTTTTAATATATAACTATACATACTGAGAAACGAGTCTGGCTTTACATGAAGTTCCTGTTGCTTGCTGGATTTATTCAGCAAATATGATAAGTGATACAGTCTTATATCCTAGAATACAACACTTCTGGTCACAGCCCACACTAGAACTCTTTAAGCTGTTTTCTCAAGAGAAAACAGAGCTGAGCTCTTCTGTTATATTCCTGGGCTTACAGAACCATAATCACAGTAGTTTTAGGATAGGTATTTCCAGCTTCCTTGTTTCATTTGTGTACTGTTTTCATCATGAAAATTTGCATGAAGTAAAGGTAACCTTACAGGAAGTAAAGTCCAGTTGTTCTTTCAGCATAGATTTATTGAGTTTTTATCCTTTAAAAGGGCTGTGTCCTCATTTCCTGTGTCTTTCTTCTTGTATTTTTGAGGGAAAGAATTTAGCTGAAGACACAGGAAGTTTAAACAGAAGTTTATTTAGCAAAGCAAAGTGATAGTGCACTTCAGAGAGAGACTGGAGCAGGTTGGTCCAGTAGGGGTGGTAGTGAAGCCAAAAGTCATTGGGTTCATTATTGTGGATTTTAAAGAAGTTGCTTATGGTCTGCTCCTTATTGTGATGGCATTGTTAAGTTGTTCCTATTGGGTACCACATTTATTTCCTCCTACTCTATAGTGCACATACCAGGGCCAAAATGTCCCTGGAGTTTTTCCTTCCTTACTTACCAGGATGTTTGTGGTGCACATTTATATAGTCATTGGGAAAGTTCCCTGGTGCCTTAGCTTCTGATATAGTGAGTAGTTCCCAACTGTAGTTTTAAGAATGTCTAACCACAAAAGGTATTGTAGCAATCAGGATACAGAGCTACCAAGATACATCTATTGTTTCCTTGGTTACCTCACATCTAATTCCCTGCCTCATCAAGAAACACAGCTACCAAGATACTGCTTCAGCTTTCCTTGCTCACCTCATGTCTAATTCCCATCTTGTTTGTTCTCACTTTAGCAATCATCTTACAAAGTAAGCAGTATTACCCATTTTTTAAAAGAGAGACAACATAGAAACTGATGTAACTTGCACTAAGTCAAGAAGCTGGTTGGTAAGGGAGAAAAAGAAATGGAGAGCTGAGATTTGAACACACATATGTGGGACTTCAAACCAGTACTATTAACCATTATGTTAAACACAGGGAGCCTCTACCTGGCAGGATGTTCATTGGTAATGAAGATGAAAAATAGTCATAGTCCTGCCATTAGAGACCTCATACATACTTATACAAAGGTATGATAAAGAGGGATAATTGCCACACAGAACAATAAATCATAAATGATCTGGGTTAGGGAAGTATTCAGCCTGCCTAGGTGTAGGCAGCAGAGACATCAGAGGCCAGGAACAGGGAGAGCTTCGTAGAAGACCTTTAATCTTGGCTTTGAATGGAAAGCAAGGGTCCTCAGTGCAGGAAGGATGGTCTATGCAAGAAATGGCATGAATAATTGTGTGGCCACAGTAGTTTCCAGGGAGTGATGGTGTAGGTTGTAGTGGGATATAGTGTAAAACTGGGTGAATTGGCAAGAACTGAGACTGAGGATGAATTTTGATCTTGAAGCCCATGTGAGCTCTATCAGCCAGGGCCCCTCACCTGTCAGCAACAGAAACAGAAACAGATTAAGATATGAGTAAAAGTAAGGTTGAAGCTATGGATGAAATCCCAGGAAACATACTGACCAGCACATTCAAAGGTCCAGTAAAGAGAAGCACCAGGACTGGTCCACAGCAAGAACTGTCTGCTCAGGTTACAATATTCACTTCTGGCCTCCATGACAAGCTGAAGATCCAAAGTCCAAAAGCAGAGCATCCAGCTGGTGTCCTCGAGTTGGAAAGGAAAGGGCTGTTGAGAAAAGCATACTAGAAGAAAAGAATAATTCCCTGAAAAGAACACAGAGGGACTTGCTCTGCTAGGAGTGGAGAGCAGATGCTATATGGATTGTAAACATCTCAGAGCAGGTAATCATGTGACCAGAACTATGAACTGATGACAGCATGACAGGTAGTTTTGGAAGAGTCAAGGGAAGGGGCTGTGATCTCACTACCTCTTTGGTTCATATGAGCACTGCTAAGCCTTCAAAAGTGAGCATGAAGAAGGAGATGAGAAGACAGATCCACAGGGTACCAGGAACTGTACTTCGCCACTGTGGTTAACTCTAATATCCTGCACATGGACAGTGTTACATTCACTTGATGAGAATATTATTGATCTAGTGAGGGATTACCCCAAGGCCTATGATTTTATAAATTAGAAAATAACTCACACTCCAGGGAGACTTAAGTGTTCCCTTAACTATTAATAGGAAAATCTGACAAAGCCAGGACTTGGAAGTCATGCTTATTATGAATAATATAGAGCTAGGAGAGTTGATTGCAACCCAAATACATTCACAGTAATTTTCCATAAACCTGCCACCTCTAGTTCGAAAATATTTCATGTGTGAGTCTGTGATTTTTTCCTTGACAGGCTGGGATAGGAAGAGGAGGAAGTTAGGAAATCAAAATTGCTCTTTTTGAATGGTAAAAATGTCATTACCATGAAAGCATCCATCTTTCTGATCAGGTATTCTATCTTCAGCTGAGAGTCTGGTTCTGTGGACCTCAGCATTGTAAGCAAGCATGTTTGAGAATTACTAAATATATGATAACTGCTTTTTGTTTTATAATCCAAACACCACAAGGGGTATTTTTCAGGTCATCATGGGTAGCCAATTACTTTTCTTTTTTTTTTTTAATTAATTAGGTTTGTACTCAGTGAATATAGTCAAGTTGGTACCATTGTTAGCCTCGTCCATGTCCTACCCCCTTTCCCTAGCCCCTCTTTGTTGAGGTATATGGGTCACACATTGTGGAGTTAGCACACAGGTATGGGAAGGAGGAAATGTCTCTGTGTATCATGACCCAACATGTGGTTCTCACATTGTTTCTGCCCTCTCTTCCACAAAATTTCCCTGAGCCATGTTGGGTTCATTTTGGGTCTGCTTCAGTAATGAGGTATTGGAAGCCTCTGTGTCTCTGGATATCTGATATGGTAGGAGTTGATTGTCCTCTGTGTCAATCTCCTTCACCCTTGTGTTGGTACCAGGTTTACCAAGAAAACGGCACCCTTGTTTGTTTCGACAATTATTCTTAGTTTCAGCTGGGGCCCTTTTGAGGTATGATGGGCTGGTTCTCTCCTTAGGATCTGTGTCTATCTGGAAAAGAGAAGCAGATTCTCCAACAGAGAGTAAAGTTAGCACCAGGAAAATGGGATAACCCTTATTTTTTATAGAGAATTTAATAGGTGTAGGCCCTCTTATAGGCTGTGATTGGTGGTAGCTTGATAATAGAGAGTGGGCTCATGTTCATGTTTGGATATGGTACTGAATTGTTTTCCAGCTCCAGCTATGGGTCCCGTTCCACTGAGCAGATCAGTTAGCCAAATCAAGAGCAGTTAGTTTCCCACCATGCCTGTGTGCCACTATTGCACTTGTGTGAGCATCATGACAGGTTATTTGCTGCTATGTAGGTTAGACCATGAGTTGCTTGGACAGATATTGGTCATTTTTCCCCAGCCGCCCATGTAGCACCTTCTGGCACTAGACACACTGACTGTCTGGGGATTGACCCTCTTCCAGCTTCTAGCCATGTCCCTCCATGTTATGTATCAACTGCATATGGTGTCTTCAGAAGTAGGGTCTTACCACTAACCTTTGGTGTGTCATAAAGTACTCTGACATAAATCTTTCTTTCTTTTAGAAAACCTTGTAGATCTCACTGATCAAAAGCTCATTGTGAATGATAGCCACCAGCTGGTACTGGGAGTCACTAAGAGAAGTAAAAAAAAAAAAAAAAAAAAAGATAAGTAATATAAAAGAGTTAGAGAGGAAAAGAAGAGAGAAAGAAAGGGGGAGAGAGAGAAAGAGAGAGTGACAGAGAGAGAGAGGAACTGTAGAAGATTAAGGTCAGCCTTCATTGTACACTCTCCAGTGCCTTGTGACTCAGGTGTTCCCTCTAAGGGCCTGGTGAAGGTTCAACCATTTGGTCTGTCTTTTAGGATGTAGAATTTTATGCTACCATTGCCATTTGGGTCTAGATTTGTGTCCCCTCACCTTCTCCCTTACCCTCCCCTCCCTCCCCACCCACCCTATTGTCTAGTCCTCGAGATGCTTGCTGGGCATGTTGGCATCTTGGGTCAATTCAGATTAGGTGCTGTAGATGAGTGAGACTATGCAGCTATTTGCTATCTGTGATTGGGTAAGTTCACTGAGAATGATCTGTTCCAGGTTCAACCATTTTTCCTCAAATTTCATTGTGTCATTTTTTCTTACTGCTGTATAGAATTCCATTGTGTAGATATACCACATCTTAGTTATCCATTCTTCTAGTGATGGACATCTGGGTTGATTCCAGCTCTTAGCTATTACAAATTGAGCCTCTACAAACATGGTTGAGCAAATCTCTCTAGCCAGTGGTTTGAAGGTTTTAGGGTAGATGCCCAGTAAGGGAATAACTGGGTCTGTTGGTATCTCTATACTCAGCTTTCTCAGAAGTCTCCATATTGCTTTCCAAAGTTGTTGTACCATCCTACATTCCCACCAACAGTGGATGAGTGTTCCTACTTCTCCACATCCTCGCCAGTATTTATTTTTATTTGATTTTTTGATGTTTGCTATCCTTATTGGGGTAAGGTGGAATCTCATAGTTGTTTTAATTTGCATTTCTCTGATGATTAGGGATGATGAACATTTTCTTAAGTGTACGTTTGCCATTTGTATTTCTTCCTCTGTGAACTGCCTGTACAGCTCTTTGTCCCATTTTGTGAGTGGGGTGTTTGACTTCTTACTGTTTAGGTTTTTGAATTCTTTGTAGATTCTAGAGATTAGGCCTTTGTCAGTTGGATATTCAGCAAATATTTTCACCCATTCTGTAGGTAATCTATTGGCTTTGCTTATTGTATGCTTGTATGTGAAGAAATTCTTCAGCTTCATGTGATCCCATTGGTTGAGTGACTGTTTAAGATCCTGTACTACTGGGGTTTTGTTCAGAAAGTCTTTTTCCATTCCTATGCAATGGGAAGTTCCTCCTATATTTTCTGCCAGTAGTAGTTGAGTTTCTGGTCTTATATTGAGGTCTTTGATCTATTTGGACTTGTGTGTTGTGCATGGCAAGATGTGTGGATCAAGTTTCAATTTACTGCATATGGTTATCCAGTTTGTCCAGCACCATTTGTTGAAGGTGCTGTCTTTTTTTCCAGCCTATATTGTTAGGGCCTTTGTCAAATATCAAGTAGCTGTAGTTGCTTGACCCAAAGTCCAGGTCCTCAATTCTATTCCATTGGTTTATACCCCTGTTTTTATGCCAGTACTATGCTTTTTTTTTATTACTATGGCTTTGTAGTATAGCTTCAGATCAGATATGGTGATGCCTCCAGAGGTATTTCTTTTGCTGAGGATATGCTTGGATATCCAAGGCCTTCTGAACTCCATGTGAACTTTGCGATCATTTTTTCTATCTCTGTCAAGAACAATATTAGAATTTTAATTGACATTGCATTAAGTCTATATATTGCCTTTGGTAGGATTACTACCTTAACAATGTTAATTCTGCTTATCCAGGAGCATGGGAGATCTTTCCATTTTCTCAAGTCCTCCTCAATTTCTTGAGTGTTTTTGTTTTCATTGTATATATCTTTCACTTCCTTGGTTAACATTATTCCAATGTACTTTATTTTATTTGTTGCTACTGAAAATGGGACCATGTCCCTTATTTCTTTCTCTGTATCTCTGTCATTTGCATATAGAAAGGCTACCGATTTTTGTGCATTGATTTTGTGTCCTGTTATTTTGCTATAGAAGTTAATCACCTTCAAGAGTTTTGGGATGGAGTCTCTCAGGTCTCTTACATACAGAATCATGTCGTCTGTAAACAAAGCTAAATTGAGTTCTTCCTTACCAAATTGTATCTCTTTTATTTCCTTCTCCTGTTTTACCACTTGAGCTAGGTCTTCCAGTACTATATTGAAGAACAGAAGTGAGAGTGCACACCTCTTTCTTCTTCCTGATCTCAATGTGAATTCCTCCAGGCTCTCTCCATTAAGTATTATTGGGGCTTTAGGAGCTTTGTATATAGTCTTTATTATGTTAAGATATGAACCAACCATGCCAGTTCTCTCCAATGTTTTGATCATGAAGTGATGTTGTACTTTGTCAAAGGCCTTTATTGTGTCTATCGAAAGGATCATGTGGATTTTGTGTTTAAATTTGTTTACATGGTGTATTACATTGACAGATTTCCATATAATGAGCCACCCCTGTGTTCCT
This sequence comes from Dipus sagitta, assembly GCA_036346955.1. Taxonomy (NCBI): domain Eukaryota; kingdom Metazoa; phylum Chordata; class Mammalia; order Rodentia; family Dipodidae; genus Dipus; species Dipus sagitta. The sequence goes on from CM070781.1 coordinate 67,999,511, forward strand.
GGGATGATTCCCACTTGATCAAGGTGGATAATGCTTTTGATGTGTTGTTGGATTCAGTTTGCGAGGATTTTGTTCAGGATCTTTGCGTCTAAGTTCATCAGGGAAATAAGCCTGTAGTTTTCTTTTCTTGTGGCATCTCTGCCTGGTTTTGGAATTACGATGATACTCACTTTATAAAAGGAGTTGGGGTGCTATCCCTGTTCTCCAATTGTGTGGCACAGTTTGAGAAAGATTGGTTTGAGTTTTTCCACGAAGGTTTGACAGAATTCAGCTGAGAAGCCATCTGCTCCTGGACACTTCTTTTTGGGGAGCTTTTCTATTACCTTTTCAATCTCGATGAGTGTGATAGGTTTGTTTAGGAAATTAATCTGCTCTAAGTTTAGCTTTGATAGATGGTATGTGTCTAGGCATTTATCCATTTCCTTCATATTATCTAGTTTTGTGGAGTAGTGGTTTTTGAAATAAGTCCTGATGATTCTCCCAATTTCACTTATGTCCATTGTGATCTCTACTTTTGCATTTCAAATTTTGTTAATTTGAAGCATCTCTTTTTTTTTTTTTTTTTTTTTTTTTGCTTGATCAAATTGGCCAGGGGTTTGTCAATCTTGTTTATTTTATCAAAGAACCAGCTCTTTGTTTTGTCAATTTTCTTAATTGTTTTCTTAATTTCCAATTCATTAATTTCTGCTCTGATTTTAATTATTTCTTTCCTTCTGGAGCTTTTTGGGTTTGATTTTTCTTGCTTTTCCAGTGCCTTTAGGTGGGTGGTTAGGTTATTGATTTGGGACCTTTCTGTCTTTTTTATGAAGGCATTTAGTGCTATGAATTTTCCCCTGAGGACTGCCTTCATTGTGTCCCATATGTTTTGGTACGATGTGTTCTCATCATCATTCGTTTCTAGAAATTTCACAATTTCATGTTTTATTTTGTCCACTATCCATTTATTGTTTAAAAATGTACTGTTCAGTTTCTAGGCACCAATGGGATTCTTGGTGGGTCTTTTGTTGTTAATTTCTAACAATATAACATTGTGATCTGATATCATGTGGGGAATTATATCAATCTTCCTAAATATGTGGAGGCAGGCTTTGTGACCCAGTATATGATCTGTTCTAGAGAATGCTCCATGGTCTGCTTAGAAGAATGTGAAGTCAGTGGATTTGGGATGGAATGTTCTGTAGATGTCCATTAGATCGAAGTGATCTATGGTTCTGTGGAGCTCTCTTACTTCCCTGTTGATTTGCTGTTTGGATGATCTCTCTGTTACTGATAATGGTGTATTGAAGTCCCCAACTATGATGGTGTTGATAGTAGGTTTTGTTTTATGAACTGTGGTACCCCTGTGTTTGGTGCATACAGATTTATGATTGTAATATCCTCTTGATGGATCATTTCCTTGATAAGTAGGAAGTGGCCTTCTTTGTCTTTTTTGATTATTTTTGGTTTGAAGTCCATTTTATCCAATATTAATATAGCTACACCTGCTTGTTTCCTATTCCCATTTGCTTGGAATATTGTTTTCCACCCTTTCACCCTGAGGAGGTGTCTGTCTTTAGTGATGAGATGGGTTTCTTGAAGACAGCAGATTGAGTGGTCTAATTTTCTGATCCATCCTGTTAGCTTGTGTCTCTTGATGGGTGAATTAAGGCCATTATTATTTAGGGTAAGGACTGTGAGGTTTGATTTGATCCCTGCCATATTGTGTTGATATGTGTGGTTTGGTATTTTCATGGATTTTGAAGTTTTTTGTGCCTTCTCTGAGTTTGGTTATTGTGGTCTGCTTCTTGTAGGCATTTGAGGTTGATTATTTGTTTCTTCTCTGTGGAGAATTTCCTGAAATACTGTCTGTGGGTTTGGTTGTGTACTCATATAATTGTAAAGCTGAATTTCATCATAAGTTTTTCTTTCACCATCTATTATGAAGGATACTTTTGCTGGGTAAAGTATTTTGGGTTGGAAGCCATAGGTTCTTAGACTTTGCAGTGTTTCATTTCAGGCCCTTCGTGCTTTCAGGGTTTCCATTGAGAAGTCTGAAGTAATTCTGATGGGGTTAGCTTTAAAAGTGGTGTGCTGTTTTCCTCTAGCTGCTTTTAGGATTTTTGTCTCTGGTGTCAATGTTTAGAATCTTAATGACAATATGTCTTGGAGAGTTTCTCCTTTGGCCCAATCTGTTTGGAGTTCAGTTAGCTTCTTGTATCTTGATTGGCCTTTCTTTTGAGAGAGTGGGAAAGTTTCCTTTGATTATTTTGTTAAATAAGTTCTCCATGCCTTTGGTTTGAATTTTTTCCCCTTCTGGTATTCCCATGAACCAAATATTAGGATGTTTAAGGGTATCTCACAATTCCCTCCTGTTCCAGTCACAAAAATTTTTGGACTTATTGAAACTTTTGAACTCTCGAACTCTTTCTTCTGTCTTGTCTTCTAGATCAGAGTTGCTATCCTCCACATGGCTGACTCTATTCTTGAGAGCTTCCAGAGAGTTTTGGGCTTGTTAAATTAGGTTTGCATTTTCTACTCCTTTTCTATGTATAGTTTCCATACCTCTGTCAAGCTCCCTTTTCACATCATTTTCTGATTTTCTTGATGCTTCTTGAAATTCATCCTTGCATTTCTTTATGTCTTCATTTAGCATAGCCAGTTGAGTTTTGAGGTCCTCTTTTTTTTTTTTTCACTCTCCATCCTATCTCTTAACTGTCTTTGAACTCCTTCCATTTTCTTATCTATTAGGTCTAGTCTAGTGATAGCAGCATCCACATGATTATTGGTCCATTGTTGCTTTTCTACATATCCAGCAGTAGCTTGGTCAGGGTTGCACTGCTCATAGCTTTATTTTTGTACTCTGATCCTAATGTCTATTCTATGTTTTGATTACAGATTTTCATTGTAGGACTGGGTGATCTTACTGGATTTACTTGCATTTGATTTTTCATGTTATTTCTTTTGCGCTGTGGTCTGCCCATCATAGTGTAAGGGCAGGGAGGGTAGGACTGTGGTCTCAATGGGTGGGGGAAGTGGTACCTCTTGGTTGTTCTGGCCTGAGCTAGCAGGCAGGAAAGCAGATGGGCAGAGTGGTGTTGAGCTAACACATGGGTGAGTGGATCAGCCTGAGCTCATGTGCAGCAGGAAGCCAAAGTATTCTGAGGCTGGATGCCAAAGCAGCCTGAGCTCATGCACCGAGGAACGCTGAAGCACCAAGCACCAAAGCAGCCTAAACTTGCACGTGGCAGGACACTGGGGCACCAAAGCAGTTTGAGCTCACGTGCAACAGGACACTGGCAGGCTGCTGGTGTGGCAGACAGGCAGGGGATTGGGCTTGTGCTGGTGCAGGCAGAGAGGCAGAGGGAGCCTGAGCTCGCAGGGGCAGGTGGAATGGGCCTGAGCTTGTGCGTGGACAGATGGGTGGCTGGAGCAGTAAGAGGGCAAATGGGAAGAGCAGGCTAAGCTTGCACAAGTGGAGATGGGTGGTGCATATGTGGCAGGCAGATGGACCGAAGGAGCCTGAGCTCAGGCGGGCCAGTGTGTGGAACCTGCCCAAGGTCACACGTGGGTGGGGGCAGCAGGGCGATCACCCCTGTGCAATGAGGCAAATACAACTATGCTGGCCTGGGTCCCCTTTCCTACAGTAAGTACTGGAGTACACTGAAGCTGGGACTATGGGTACTGTGGCTGCTTGGGGGGGTTGGGGGACTGGTGGCCTACCTTCCAGTGAAGGAATCAGCAATTCCCTTTTTTCCCCCTCTCTGCCATCCCACTGATGATCTATTAGAGATTGCTCTCCTCTAAAAGACCCAGTGAACCCTTAATGCCTTGCCTTTCTTTCCTGGGGTGGTACGGCACAGGTAGGCAGTCGCCATCTTGACTGGAAGTCCAATTACTTTTCTTAATGCTGAAAATAGCAGTGATTTCAAGGTGAAGTCTCCACTTCATCTGGCTGCAGCCTCAGCAGAAAAACAGAAGGGGTGTTGGAGTGGGAATGGAACGTGGGGAGGGCAGAAAGGCATATTATTGAGTAGATGACATGGGCTAGTAGAAGGACTCTCAGGGGGGATGTGTGGAATTCATTCAGTTCAGAGCTTTCTCACAAAGAGGAGAGGGAGGTGGGCCATTTATGCATCAACTTCTCATTTGACAGTCACTCCCAGGCAGTGGGTTTCCAGTACTTCTGGCCTACTACAGAAGTGTGAGGCAGGAAACTTCTCATAGTACATTCATCTTCAGAAGCCACAAATATGTGTAAGAACCATCTAGGGGCATCTTCCAGGATAAGCCCAGAGGATATGGTTGGATGTGTCCAACGGATGATACAAAATGAGCTGGGAAAGTTAATTGTTGCATTTTTTTAAGTAAATGTATCTGTTTAAAGAATTTTCCATTGTATTAAGTGAAGTATATTGACTGAGTTTGTGGAGTGGATATTCAACCATGGGTCATAGTTTTAAAACACTTGCAATCTAAGAAAGGAATTAGGATACATTTACAAATAAGTCTTTTCTTTTGGTGTGTTTGTGTACAATGTGTGATGTGGTGTGTGTGTGTGTGTGTGTGTGTGTGACATTTCATATGTATATTTACATGTGTGTGTGGATGTGTGCACTCCATGCCTACAGTGAAGACCAGAGGAGAACGTTTGTGTCCTCTATTGCTTTTCCAGTTGTTTCTTTGTGACAGACTCTCTCATTAAATCCATAGCTGCCATTTCTGCTCAGACTAGCTAACCAGCAAAATAAGCGATTCTCCAGTTTCCATTCCCCACATGACTTGGGGTTACAGACAGGCATAACCGTGCCCCTATTTTTATGTGGATGCTGAGAATCAAACTCTGGTCCTCTCAGTCCCTCATTGTTGCAAAGTGCTTTGACTCACTTAGCCATCTCCCAGCCTCAAACAAGTCTTAATAAATGAGATGAAGTTAAGAGAGACAGACTGAGTCAAATATAGAGAGCAAGGGGACAGGAGTGATCTCTAAGCAGGAAGGGAAGGACACAGAGTGACTTCTTTTGGATAAGGCAGAACTTGGATTTTATACCTAAGATGGGGTAGGATGGATATTCCACCCAGAGGAAACAGAGTTGTCACAGAGGACAGAGAAAAGTTACCACAGAAGTTGGAAAGCAAAGGACAATGTTCAGGCCAATGCAACATGATCTCCAGAGAGTGAAGATGAGAAGTAGGAGAAAGATTAGAAAGTTCTATTGGACCCAAATTGTAAAGACTTTTAAATATCTGGCTCAGGATGTTGACCTTTGGCCTTTAGACCAGTGGTCTCTAACTGGTCTACCAGTCACATGGGAGTGCCATCAACTCTTGTAAGTATACTATCACTTCTGTTTTTATTAAAACAAAACAATTATTTCTCTACAGCAGCTATACACAACTATACATACTATTATGGTGTTGTTCTTAGGTAAGCCTAATGGATCATATATCTCAGTTCGTGCGGCGAGCCCCCCCGACCAGCGGGAAAAGAACAATCACCGCACGAGGATCCTTCTTGATCACACTTTATTGGAGAGCTTCTTGGTTAACAGGAGAGCTGACGGGGAAGGACCCGGGGGCGGGATTTGCAGCTACTTTTATAGGGGGATGGGCAATGAGGCACCTACTGATTGGCTGTTATCTGCTTGCCACCACCAGGCGCCACGGGATAGGCTCAGGACAGGTTGCGTCAAGCGCATGCGCGTACCTTGAATACGGTTGGCGCCAAGGTACTGTCGTAAATGAAGTTGAACACCACGAGGTTAGCGCCATCTTGTAATGGCGGTTTAGATGTGGTTTCCTGCAGTGCCAGCGCCATCTAGTGGTGGGGACTAGATGTGGCTCCCTGCAAGTTCGTAGCCTTACACTTCTGTCAAGGAATAAGTAAAAAGAAGTCAAACAAAATAAAAATAGTATTTTATTTATTGTAATATGACAAATCATGCCTTATGCCTGTTTAAACAAACATAGAAGATGTGCTCAGAGACCTCAGACATGTCTCAGGCAAAAAGGCAGCTGATTGAATAGTTACTGACTACAGATTTAATCTACTTGATATGCTTTTCTGCTCTTCTTTTTCCTTCCCTCCCCTTCTACTTTTCCTCTTGCTCTCATTTTTCTTTCTTTCCTTTAAATATAATCTTGCCATGTAGCTCAGTCTGGCTTCAAACTCAAGATCCTCCTGCCTTCTGTATACTCATCTTCTGCCTACTCAGTACTTTCAACTGATAACCTAGAGACCTGGTTCTCATTTTAATATTTAGAAATATGCCAAGAAATCTAAAAGGTCACTAATAGTGTTGGACAATGAAGAATCATTTCAAGGTTTTTACAAAGGAGAGTTATGTGGCTGGGCCATATCCCTGTTATTAAAAGCATGAGCAGTAACATTTTCACTGACCTCCAAAGACAAGGATTTTCTATAATCAAACATGTTCAGGCCACTTTCCATATTTCTTATGCATGTGCAAAAGAGATAATCAAACCCAACATATGAGGAATAAATAATTCTCTTTGATATAGGCATTGTATTAAGAAAGTAGCCTGTAAAGCCTAAAGACCTACATTTGATTCCCCAGTACCCACATAAGCCAGACACACAAAGTGAAGTATGCATATGGAGTTCATATGCAGTGGCTAGAGGTCCTGGCATGCCCATTCTCTCCCTTTTTCTCCCCCTTTCTTTCTCTATCTCCCTCTTTCTAGCTCTGTAAAGTAAATAAATAAAACAATTTTAAAAAGAATGTAGATGTCCACATCATCATCTTCCATATGCATATGACAGTTTGACAGTTACACATTGAACTCTTGCTCCACACAGGGAGCTTTTCAGTGCTAACAATGAATGACAATGCATGACTTTGGTCAGTTAGCCATCGTTATATTTATTTATTTATTTATTTATTTTGTTTTTTCGAGGTAGGGCCTCACACTAGCTCAGGCTGTCCTGGAATTCACTATGTAGTCTCAGGGTGGCCTCAAACTCACATGATCCTTCTACCTCTGCCTCCCCAGGTACTGGGATTAAAGGCATGTGCCACCACACCCAACTTGTTTTGGTTTTCTTATTGATGCAATGGAAGTAATAAATATTTGCAAATTAATCAAAGAGATTTAACGATGTAATTTATTAAAACCCTTTGTCCTTGATAAGAGCTTAATAAATGAGAACTCATAAATACTTTATCATTGAGTGACCTTGGTACTATGTTTTGATATCCAGACAATATCAGGATCATATAAATTCTAGGTGAAATGAAAACATCCTTTCATGGAAGCTATTATCTTCTATATAAAGTTCCTGGCACACTAGTTTACATCTGCTAAGTCTGAGTTCAGTGCTCATGTAAATTGGGATATATACCTTTAGATATTCTTACCTAGTACTATAGGAGATTAAAATTTAGGGAATTTGTTTTCTGGACTGTTCTGTGTCACATATTCTGATTATTTAAATAATTCATTCAGTAAGCATTTTAGCACATCCTATAAGTGCTAGGTATGAAGTAGATATAGTGTTGTATAATATTTCTTTAAGTATCATATAGTTTATATGTAAAGATAAGTTATATATGTATATGTATATAAACATAGGGAAATGTACTTTATATAGTATCTATACAAATTAATAGTTAAGTAATGTTACTAAACAATATATACTAAAAACAATTGACTGCATGAAAATAGTAGAGATGCTTCTTGATTTAAAATGGGCTTATGTCCCAATAAAACTTGTGAGTTGAAATCATTTAATACACCATTATAGCCTAGGATGTACTAAATATCCCATAATACTCTATAGAGCATCTATTGTTTCCCCTGTGATCATGTGGCAGACTGAGAAATCTGTCTGGTTCATTGCTAAAAAATTTAAAAATTTATTCAATTCTTAGCACTGCAAAAAGTACAAAAATTCAGTATAGGGTCTAACCAGTATATATTGCTTTTGTACCCTACTAAAATAGAAATATTATAGGCTTAATATGTTGAAACCTTATATTTATTAAAAAGAGAAAATCACTAGTTTTGGTTAAATGCCTAAGAATGTCTTCTGGAGGACATAGGGCCTAACTCGGTCCTTGAAGAATGTGTAGGGAGGAGCAGAGGATCTTGTTGCTATTGTATTTAAATAGGACAGTGACGGGAGTTACATCAGGCATTAATGGTAAGTAAGGCTACAAAGGACAGAGGGACTTAAGCCAGTTCAGGGCAAATTCAAGGGAGCTAGCCTATTAACCAAAGTCATGAACTACAATGCCGTAAATTAGTAAAATTCCCAGAGTAATAAACTGGAAGTGAGAGAAACTATACAGACCTAGATGTTCAAATTCAAAAATGTCTGGAACAGTGGGCTCTCCAAATAAACCATGCCCTCAGGCCAAATGTTAAGCAGATTCTTGATTTTAGCTACTGCTAAAACTATTATCTGGGTCTCTACTGTCATACTGATGTGCTAAGACCCCTGACCAACAGCCAAGACCCCCCCCCCCCCAGTCACCCAGGAGTCACCCAGGGAACCGCCACAGAAGACGAGTCACTCGAATGTAAAAGCAGCAGGTTTCTTTATTGCAAGCCTAGGCCTGGGCTCCATCCACACAGTCTAGCACAGTGGTAGTGAGGGAGAGAGCCCAGACCCTCAGAGGGAAGGGGTTTATAAAGGAAAAAGACCACCGAGGTAATATCATATTGCAACTTTTAAAATGATTGGTTCTAAGAGGGTGCACGCAGGAATTCTAGAGAGAGCACGCGCGGGAATTCTAGAGAGGGCACGCGTGGGAACTCTAGCCTACTTATCTTAGGTCAGCAACTTGCTTGCAGAACTTACCTTTTGCAAGAGGCTGGGGTCCCTGTGGCTAGGTATTTCTGGAATGTCCTTGGGTGGAGGCTTCCCAGAAATCGGGGGGTGGGGACTATAGTTAAGCAAGCACAGATACAGAAGCAAAAACAGCACATTAGTCAGCTAGTTCCTCATCTGAGCCGGGCCTGAGCTTCTTGTTTACTCAAAATGGCTGTCTGTTTTAAAATGGCAGTACTATTGTCTAGCTGTTGAGTGAAGTTACAGAAGCCAGATGTAGCATGTTATTTCTTTTTGGTCTCTCATTTCCCCCTCTCTATGTACTCTGGGGACCTATCTAGGATCCCTATTTGGGAGTTCAAATATTTCTGTTTCTATGTTAGTGGTCAAGGGTTGATAGGAGTAATTTCTTTGGACCATTAACTGAATGGTGCCTAATCTTTGTTTCATGAATTGTATTAGTCTATTGAGACTACAAGGGCCAAAGGTAAGCAGCAGTAGCAGAATGAGCAGAGGCCCTAGGAGGGTTGATATTAGGGTAGTAAACCAGGGGGAGATATTGTACCATGACTCAAACCATCCTTCCTGGGTCTGTCATTCCCGTTGGTGTTTTTCTAGCCCTTCTCTAACCTTAGCCATGCTATCCTTTATGCAACCAGAGTGATCTCTATAAAAGCAGCATTGTTCTCCTAGGGCAGTGTACAGTCCTCCCTGCTGAAGGAACAACATATCTAAGTCTCATCTATTTTGTAGGGTCACCTCTGCTAATGAGCTCAGGGAGTCCTGCAAATGAGTAATAGAGTCTTCAAATGCTCAGATATCTTGATCAAGGCTAGCCTGTAAGTTGGAGTAAAGCTGTCCTTGTTTTACAAGAGCTGTGGTGCCTGTCCCAATACCAGCTGCTATCCCTGCACCCAACAGGAGGCTTAGGGAAATGGAGGTGACTAACTCTCTTTTGGTCCTATGAGGGCTATAGGTGCCAGTATAGGTTTGGAAGAAGTCTTCCTCTGTATGATACAAGATTCTGGGTAGCAGCCTCACCAGAACACAGAAGTCTCCCATGAGATTAAGTGTTGGTGTGTACAGGCAAGGGGTCAGGCCAGTAGTGAATGCCCATCAGGTATCATTATGGGGACCAGGTATGATGAAGTCTGGTTTACATTATAGGTTAGATTGCAGAGGTGGCTATAAGAAGTTGGGACTTTACCTATGCATGTTCCCCCTGTTTGACTGTCAGTTATCTGCTGGAGAGTTATTTTAGGTCTTGAGGTCCATCTGCACTGAGAGGGCTCATTAGCAATAGAAAAAGTTCTTGTACAGCAATGGTCTCATAATAAGGGGGGGTGGGCTACATCATAGCATATCCAACAAGAGACTGTCAACTCCGGCCTAGAAGCATTTAGAAAAAGAAAAGCTTGTTGCAGCATGTTCTGAAGCCAATTATTAGGTAGCTGTGATAGGGCTTTAGGGGGACTGATAATGCCAAGGTCGCGGGTTTTAGGGGGATCTGGGTGAACAGATATGGATGCAGAGCCGGGGATCTGTGTAGAACTGTTAGTTGGGGTCCTGGGCACATGTGTCGAGAGGGGGGCATGTGTCAGGAGGGGAAAAAAGGGAGGAGTTAGTACTGAGTTTGGTCCTAAAGCAATGCCTGGTCTGGTGTAGGTCATTTGGATTGTCAGCAGAAGACCTGGGTGACCTGACGAGTAAAGTCAGAGTCCCCAAGCTCTCTGTTTTCCCCAGTTTTTATCTTTCTTTCCTTTGTCAGTAAACCTTATGGAGACGGGGTTACAAAGAAAAGAGGAGCACCTTCCCTGGAGGGGGTTTTTACTCAGTTGGGTTTGGGTCACTCATGACATCTGGATTAGATCATCATGGTTGGGAGGGTCCCAGGATATGGTGCCTGGTGCCTGTGGATTCGCATCCCCAGGCCTTACAATAATAGTCATCAGCTCCCCCACATTTACGTGTTTGTTCCCCAGTCCTTCCTGATCCTGGACAGGCATAACATTGTGTCTTTAGTAAGGCAGCCCTTTTCATTACGTGGCTGCACCCAGGGCTTCTTGGTGACCAGGAGGGCTTGAGATGACATCCCTGGCCTAGTTTAGGACATTAAAGTCTGCCTCCTGTTTCTAGATTATAGTCCACTATATCCCAAGATCCTGCCGCTAATTGGCAGAGATTGAACTGCAATTCTGGTCACCAGGTCCACAGGGTGTGTTTCCCTGTTGTTTGGTTAATTATTAACCTGGTTGCCATATTTGCTATCTTCTAGGTAATGTCTACAGGTTCGTGGGGTGGGGGTGGGGGTGGGGTAGCATACCCATCCTGGCAAAGGAGGCAAACAATTAGGAGTGTCAGGAAGCTAGTAGTTGGGAGGTGACCTCTCAGTGGAGGCAGAGTCTGAGTGGATCCTCTGGGTCTGGGTGGCTCGTCCATGTGTCTCCAGTTTTCCAGAGGATTGCCTTTATGTGGGCCCAGTGGATGCATGATGTGATGCCGTCTACCTTTATGGCTGTGGGAGTGGTCATCAGCATGATGTAGGGACCCTTCCATCTGGGCAATAGAGTTCTCTGCTGGTGTCTCCTTACAAGGACTTTGTCTCCAGGTTGGAACCTGTGGGGTTTTTTTTGGGGGGGGGTGGAAACAGCTTCATAGATGGCTCTTAAATGGGGCCAGATTTTCTTGTGGGTCAGCTGCAGGTACTTCAGAGATTGAATCAGGTCATGGTCTTTCATCTCTGACAGGAGGTCAACCTGTAAACTAGGGATAATAGCAGGGGGTTCTCCAAACATTATCTCAAAACGAGTAAGGTTTAGTTGATAGGGGGAGTTCTGAACTCGGAACAGGGCAAAGGGGAGGAGAGCCACCCAGTGGGTGCCAATCTCTAAAGCCAATTTAGTTAAGGTCTCTTTTAGGGTTCTGTTCATTCTTTCTACCTGTCCTGAACTCTGGGGATGATAGGCACAATGTAATATCCAGTTAGCCCCCAGTGCAGTGGCTATTCCCTGATTTACCTGTGATATGAAAGCTCGTCTGTTGTCTGAGCCTAAAAAGACTGGGAAACCATACCTGGATAGTATTTCTTCCAGTATTTTCTTAGCAACAACCTGTGCAGTCTCAGCCTTAGTGGGGAAAGTTTATACCCATCCAAAGAATGTATCCACAAATACTAAGACATATTTATATCCTGATTTACCAGTCCTAATTTCAGTGAAATCTAGTTCTCAGTAGGCTCCTGGCCTTGTCCCCCTCAATCTGGTTCCTGGATTAGAGGGGAGAGCCGTGGTGTTAGTCATAAAGCAAGGTTGACAATTGGAAACAATTTGTTCAATAATTTGGCTAGCATTCTGTATTTTCAGGTGGGAATTTCTTAGTAACTCTTGCATTCACTTGATTCCCAAATGGGAGGAGCGAAAGGATTTTTTGTCCCAGCTTCTGGGGCAAGGTGAGGTGACCATCCGCCATTTTCCACCAGTCATCTTTTAGTTGGCTGATCCATATAAGATCCTCTGAAGAATATTTAGGGACATCTGGGAGTTTTCTGCCTCTGGGGTCAACCAAGACAGGGGCCACCTTACCCGAGAGGGCTACTTGTTTGGCTGTCTGGTCAGCCAGATTGTTTCCTGGGGGAATTAGTCCATCTCCCTTCTGATGCCCTGGGCAGTGAATGATAGCCATCTGTGTAGGACCCCAGAGGGCTTGAAGCAAATCCAGAATCTCCTGTTTATTGTTGATAGTCTTTCCCTCTGCTGTTAAGAGTCCTCTTTCTCTGTATATTGCTCCATGGACATGAGCCACAGCAAATGCATACCGGCTGTCCGTGTATATGTTCAGTCTTTTGTTGGCTCCCAGTTGCACAGCTTCAGTGAGGGCTATAAGTTCTGCCCTCTGGGCTGATATGCCCATTGGAAGGGGCTCCACCCAAATGACATCTGTCCCCGAAGTGATTGCTGCCCCTGCGTACCTGTGTTCATCCTTGATAAAACTGCTGCAGTCCGTGAACCAGGTCACCTCAGCATCCTTTATGGGGGTGTCTTTGAGATCTGGCCTCACATTATATACGTGGGCCAGTATCTCCACGCAGTCATGGAGAGGAGTCTCCAGGTCTGGGTCAGGCAACAGGGTGGCAGGGTTCAGAGCTGTGGGAGTCTGAAAAGTAATTCTGGCTGGATTTAAAAGCAGGGTCTAATAGTGGACCATGCAAGCATTGCTGAGCCAATGGTCAGGTCATTGTTTCAGTACCCCTTCGATGGCATGGGAGGCTGTGACTGTTAAGTTTTGTCCCAAGGTTAGCTTGTCTGCATCTTTGACTAAAAGGGCTATAGTGGCTATAATTCTCAAGCATGGGGGCCAACCTGCCGCAACAGTGTCCAATTTCTTTGATAGGTAGGCAACAGTACGCCACCAGGGTCCTAAGCTTTGGGTGAGGACTCCCTCTGTATTCTGTTATGCTCATCTACAAAGAGCAGAAATGGCTTAGTCACATCAGGGAGGCTTAAGGCACGGGCTTCTAAAAGGCATACCTTTAGGTCTTTAAAGGCTTGTTGGCGATGATCTTTCCATTGGAAAGGTTGGTTTTCCTTGGTGGCTTCATATAGAGGTTTTGCCAGTTCCATGAATCCAGGGATCCACAGACAGCAGAAGCCCACTGTACCAAGAAATTCTCTGACCTGAGGTCGGTGTTGGTATCCGGAGGACAGTTTCTTTTTGTGCATCTGATAGCTGGTGTTGGCCATCCCGGAGAATATACCCCAGGTAGGTCACCTGCTGTCTGAAGACCTGAGCCTTTTTGACAGATGCACGGTATCCCAATTCACTCAGAGTCCTCAAGAGGTCTCTGGTCCCCACCATGCAGGTCTCTTGGTCAGTAGCTCCTATTAAAAGATCATCTACATACTGTAATCTGTACATACTGTCAGTCCTGGGTTATGTACCTGGAAGTCTGAAAGATCTTCATGTAAGGCCTCATCAAAGATGGTAGGGGAATTTTTGAATCCCTGGGGCAATCGAGTCCAAGTGAGTTGACCGTTGATTCCAACTCAAAGGCAAAATATGATTGATTCTGTGGGGCCAAGGGTAGGCTAAAGAAGGCATCTTTTATGTCCAAGACCATATAGCAAGTTAGTTCAGGTGTTAGACTCCCCAATAGGGTATAGGGGTTAGGCACTGTAGGGTGGATGTCCATTACTCTTTTATTAACTTCTCTTAAGTCTTGTACCAGGCAATAGTCATTTGAATTGGGCTTTTTTACTGGTAGGAGCAGGGTATTCCAAGCTGACTGGACTGGCCTCAAGACCCCTGATTGAAGAAGCCTCCCGATGTGGGGAGTAATTCCTTGTTTGGACTCTAATGGCATGGGGTACTGGCAAACCCTGACTGGCATGCTTCCAGGTTTTAGTTCTATCAGTATGGGGACCTATGTTGTGCCCATCCCATTCTGCCAGTCTCTGCCCAAGCCTGTGGGTAGTCAGTCAGCCAGGGAGGGTTCAAAGGTTCTGGGCCTTTGGCTCACTTTTGGAAAAGTCTATATTCTTCTGTCAGTTTAGTGGTCATAAGGACTTGTATCGGAGTGTCTCTCATCATTTAGACTTTTGCTCCCTGTTCTGAGAATGAAATTTGGGCTTTCATTTGGGCAATAAATCATGTCCCAATAGTGGGTATGGGCACTCCAGTATGATCAAGAAGGAGTGGGTTACTTGGTTGGTGCTTAAATTAATAGTCCTTTGAGTTGTCCATTGATAGGGTTTCATACCCATGGCCCCTTGGACCCATGTGGTTTTCTTAGTCATGGGCCCTTCAGCTTGTAATAATACAGAATTTTCAGCCCCAGTATTGACCATAAAGGCTATCTTTTTCCCCTCCACTTCAAGGGTAACCCTGGGCTCAGGGAGGGGCCAAGACCCGTCTCCCTCAGTCACTATCTTCCTGTGTAGACAGGATGTTTGCCCCCTGTTTTTTCTTGGGGCAATCCCTAACCCAATGTCCTTCTTCCTTACAATAAGCACATCGATTCTTTCCTACCTTGGGTCTTGCACCAGTATAGTTTCCCTTTTGATAGGTGGTTTCTTTGGTGGTAGGATTAAACATGGCCATCAGGATTTCCTTAAGTTCTTTATGGTGCTTCATCTGTTGTAACTCTAAAATCTTAGTTAAACTTTTTTCCTGTCTTTTTTCTCATTTTATTTCTTTTCCTTCTGAACTTTCTGTCCTATCAAAAACCTTTTCCTCCACTGCAACTAGTTCTCTAACGTTCTTTTCTCCTAGTCTCTCTAGTGACTGTAATTTCTTTTTAATGTCAGGAGCAGCCTGATTGATAAAGGCAAATATGGCAGCAGTGGCTGCCTCTCCTGACTCAGGATCATGGGGAGTGTATCTACGAAAGGCTTCCTGAAGTCTCTCCAGGTAGGCAGCTGGACTCTCATCAGGTCCCTGTCTAATGTCATATACCTTAGACATATTAGCAGGCTTTCTTGCTGCTGCTCTGAGACCTGCCAATAGAGTCCAGTGATAGACTAGGAGTCTCTCCTTACCTTGTGCTGTATTGTAATCCCAAGTGGGATGGGTAGTTTGGAAGTAACTGCCAATAATAGGTTGGTCTGGGGTGGGGTCTCCCGAAGGCCCTGGGACAAGTTTGTGGGCATTTTTAATGACTCTGTTTTGTTCCTTGGTGGTGAATAGGACCTGTAGGAGCTGCTGACAGTCATCCCAGGTGGGCTGGTGGATAAAAAGCACAGTTTCTAACAGATTAATCAATCCCTGAGGGTTCTCAGAGAAGGGAACATTCTGAGAACGCCAATTGTATAAGTCACTAGTGGCAAAGGGCCAATAGTGGAAGAGCTGGTTTCCATCTGCATCAATGGGTCCAGCTGGATGGAGTGGCAGAGTCACAGAGACATCTGGGATTTGTTGGGTGGCTCCCCTCCGGCTCCGCGTGGCCTGTGCTGGACCCTCTGGGTTGGGAGGAGGAGCAGCAGGGTGCTGTGGTTTTGCCAGAGGTTGGGGAGGAGGCGGAGGAGTGTAGAGAGGGGGAGATGTCTGCTTCTTCAGTGGAGGTTTCAGCAGTGGGCTTGGTGTCTCTTTGGGGTGTAACTGCCAGCACCTGCAAAAGAGGGGGCGAGGAAGGGAGGAAAAACTTCACCCAGGGGAGAGGCTCTTCTATCAGGTTCCTCCAGGTCACAGTATAAGGGATTTGATCAGGGTGTCCACTCCTAGGGTGAAAAACAATTTTTTCAACCTCAAGTATAGTATTTAGATGAAAGGTCCCCTCTGGTGGCCATCCTACATTGAAGGTAGGCCATTCAGAGGAACAAAATGTAATCTGTCTTTTTTAACATTTACCCCATTGTTATGGGCAACTGTTTTGATGTCCTTCCAGTGCTTGAGGCCGAGTCCTAAAGGGGAGGAAGGAATCTGTCCCATGTTATTGAGTCAGGGGAGGAACGTCCATAGGAGTAGGGCAATGACAAGACACACAAGTATTACACAGACACACAGGGCCCAAAAAATAGATGTGCATGCTGTAGAGTCAGATGCAGATCCATGGTGGCCAGAAGAGACTGAGTCCTTAGGGGATGGCTCAATAATGCCAAACACGGTACAGATGGGAGCAGGTCTCCCCAGCAGGTTTTCTCTGAGAGACCCCACTCAGATGAGGGGGCAGGACATCTTGTGCCTCCTCTAGGTCTGTCCTTACAGCATGTCCACCAGGACATATGACCTGATCAGAAAACAAATGTGGCTAGCCAACAGAGTGAAAGTAAAAAGAGAGCATTTAAGTGGAAAACTTACCCGACTGGTCAGAGAAGAAACCTTCAGGGTGTCAGGTTCATTGGGGGGTCTCTGGTTATCCCAGATGAATCCCCAAGATGATGTGCCAAGACCACTGACCAGGAGCCAAGACCCCCCAGTCACCCGGGAGTCACTCAGGGAACCGCCACAGAAGACGAGTCACTCGAATGTAAAAGCAGCAGGTTTCTTTATTGCAAGCCTAGGCCTGGGCTCTGTCCACATAGTCCAGCACAGCGGTAGTGACGGAGAGAGCCCTGACCCTCAGAGGGAAGGGGTTTATAAAGGAAAAAGACTGCCGAGGTTACATCATATTGCAACTTTTAAAATGATTGGTTCTAAGAGGGCGCACGCGGGAACTCTAGCCTACTTATCTTAGGTCAGCAACTTGCTTGCAGAACTTATCTTTTGCAAGAGGCCGGGGTCCCTGTGGCTAAGTATTTCTGGAATGTCCTTGGGTGGAGGCTTCCCAGAAATCGGGGCGGGGGGAGCTATAGTTAAGCAAGCACGGATACAGAAGCAAAAGCAGCACATTAGTCAGCTAGTTCCTCATCTGAGCCAGGCCTGGGCTTCTTATTTACTCAAAATGGCTGTCTGTTTCAAAATGGCAGTACTATTGTCTGGCTATTAAACGAGGTTACAGAAGCCAGATGTAGCATGTTATTTCTTTTTGGTCTCTCAATACCTCTGAATCCTTTTCCACATAATGTGTCATGAGCACTAACTCTATGTTGATTTCCATCCATCTTGATTCCCGGGCACAATATGATCACTTTTGCCAAAAAAAAAGTGTGAGAGGTTGATATTTATTATGGTAATGTGCAGTTTCTTGGTATGCCCTTTTAATTGCTGACTGCCCACATTAAAAGTTTTGTCTTTTCCATGTATTTTCAAATACATAGGGCCTTGGGGCTCTAAGGCTACCCATCTCTTTAGGGAATGAAGTCCATGGAGTATAGGAATCCAGGAAAGAGTAGACAAGGGCAGTGGACAGGGTTCTTTAAAGAGGTGGAATGCCAATGCAGGCTCCATCACTGAGTGGCACATGTAATTTAACTCTCTGAATCTCAGTTCCTCAGTTTCCAGTGGATGTTATCATCCTTTCCTTGACCATGATAATGATAGCACTATGTGAATCAAGTAAAAGCCTGGCAAGCTCCTGGCATTATTCAGTCTAATCCTTTAATGCTTCCGTTGCTGTGGATATATGTCTCTAATGTGACTATTGTATGCTGATTAAGTTGTATTATTTTAAGATTTGCTAGGTAACCTAGCTATATACCATGGCACACACCCATGCTATATAACATGTGTGTTAAAGGGTGTTCAGGAAACCAGGAGTGCTTTAATTGCAAGGAACCATTCTTGGTGTTAATTTAAATGAAAGTCAAGTGGAAAAATTAGACCATTGTTTATAGATCAAGGATATTATCTTGTGCTCCAGACAATTACACTTTCTCATCTCCAGCCTATACCATCTTAACACACCCTCATGAAGTCCTGTGGCCCTCACAACACCATGAAATGGTACAAAAGTGGGTGATTCTCTCCAACAAAGGAAAGAAAAAGGGAAGCAGGGAGAGAGGGAGGGAAAAAAGGAAAAATGAGAAGACTGAAAGAAAATCACTAGTGGTCTTTCCATGCCTCAGCTGGTACCAGAGACGGCCCTTGTCAGTCCTGTCAGTCATGTCAGGGCAAGGTTATGTCCTGCGTTCATCATCCTGCAGGAGCGGCCTTACCTGCAGCTAACCTGATGTCCTTCTGCTTTCCTCAAATGTTAGAAGGATGGGTTTATGGTTAAATCAATACTTAATCTAATGTACCTCTCTTGACTCCATTTATAAAATGGTGTGTAGATCTTGGATAAGAGTATAAGCCTGCAAGCTGATTCAAAGCCATTTGCACACTGTAAACTCAAGAATATCTCCAGTAATACATGCAGAAGAAAAGGAAGGCTTCCTGAGTAAGGAAAAGTGTACTGTTTTTCCTTGTCCGCTCCCTTTTTATTAGATACATAAAAAACTGAGTCAATAGTCATTTAATTGTGTCTTTGCAAATGAGGCTTGGGACTCCACTAGGCCCAAGGACATTACAACAATGAAGAAAAAATTTTAATAACATGAGTATGAATTCCTATACCATAATACTTCACAGGACTTTTTTGAAGCAAGCCCAACATACTGGCCTTTTTAAAATGGGTGTGTATGAGAGGGAAAGTTAGAGGAAGAAAAAGGGGGGAGGGAGAGAGATAGAGAGAGAACTGGTGCACCAGGGCCTCCAGCTACTGCAAGCAATTGAACTCCAGACACATGTGCCCTCTTATATGCATATGCAACATTGCATGATTGTGTCACTGTGCATCTGGCTTTCACGGGACATGGAGAGTCAAACATGAGTCCTTAGGTTTTGCAGGCAAGCACCTTAACTGCTAAGCCATCTCTCTAGCCCCACAGGATATTTTCATTATTTGCAGAAGAAAAGACAATATGCATGCCATTTTTTTCTTATAAAAAGGTAAGAAATAAGTAAATTGCTACTAAATAATACTTAAATATTTCATTAGTGATGTAGATCCTAAATTGATAGAGACATTCAAAGTGCTCTTCATCCAAAATGATTTCTCAGAAGCCACTGAGGTTGTTAGTTTCAAATCAGAGATGGACTTCTTTCTTGACCTAATACTTTAGAAATTGGTTATGATTTAATTTTATGGGATGGGAGATAAGTCATTATCTATGGAATGAAAATGGAGAAGCAGGTGAGTTTGAAAGAAGAAAAGAAAAAGAGGGAAGACCAGAGGAAGGAAGAAGAGGGCATGGGTCTCGAGAGTTATGTGCTCTGGTGATCTAAAGAAATCAAAGTCTCTTACTAGCAAGCTTTTACATGTCTCTTACTGACAAGTACAGACTCATTTTTAATTAACAAAGTTCAAGGTTACAAGTTCAACAAAGTGGTCTACTTAATTGAGAAGTATCATTGAACTCCTTTTGCTGATATACTGTCCCAAATTCAATGATACTCTACATGACCATGGTTTTGATCAACAGTAAACTCATGGCAAGGAACACATACCATAAATTCACAATTAAGTGATACTAATGAGGCATATAAAATGAGCAGCATTTCATCAGGTAATTCTATTGCCTGCATCTAAGCACTAAAGAAGTGCCTCTAACTTCAGAATACCAAAATCATCTGCTCTGTTGAGAAGACTTTAGCTGCATGCTTCTCATTGCAACTTCAACAAGCAAAGGCCAACTCCTCACTAGTGTTTTTAACATTATCATGTTCACTAGGTATAGTAGACAGCTCCATACTGTTGGGACAAACATCCATCCAAATACAGTTTTATGGGAGGAAGGAATTTATTTCAAGCTTACAGAACTCAGGAGAAGTTCCATATATGGTGGAGGAAGCTGACTCCCATTCATACACCCAAGCAAAGAGAGAACCACCACCAGCCAGCAACACCAAAGAGCAGTAAGCAGGAGCCTAAAGCTCTGAGCTCTCTGCACACTTTTGGACTGTAATTCAGATCCACCCCAAGCACACCTTAGGGCCAGACTCCAGGACCTTCCCCCATGACACCTCCTCCAGCCAGGCAGTTGGAGACCCAAGTTACAAGTTTTAATAAAACAGCTGAGTCTATGGGGGACCATACATTCAAACTACCAACCAGAGATTTTAGAAATCAAGTCAGATTCAGAACAAGAAATGCATTTTAATAACTTATCTGCTACAAAGCATTAATTTTGAATTCCTATGGTGCTGACACCGTTTCCTAATCTCCTTCAGCAGCTATACCCAAATCCTTCTCAAACACAGATATAATCAAAGTAGACCCATGTTGATACTAGATAAAACCAGCTTCAAACCAAGTCCTTTTCCCCTCTTCAATCCGATGACCTCCTAAATCCATCCTCTGCCACAGTTTTAGAGACTTTACTGGAAGAAAATCACTCCATTTGAAAATGTATGAAATACTTAACTACACACTTTGTTCTTATAATTGCTTTAATATTTTAAACTATTTCTTTTAATTCTCTGTACAAACTTGTTATAAGCATATATTAGGAGCACCATTCTACATTCTGCAGTCATCTTGTGGTCATTCATTTTTAAGTTACTATTTACACATCCTTCTTCTCTCTATATTATATATTAATATATATATATGTATGATATGTATTATATATAATATCTATATTAGTGCACAGGAGTGTGTTCAAAAAGTCACTGTGGTCAAAATAAAAGGGACAGCAGATGGGTAAGTCATGTGGGGACCATAGTCCTTTATTTCTCCCTTACAAGCACACATTCCCACTGCAGATGTCTGATAATAATGTTTACTTTATTATTTTAGGTTTAGCTGAATAGTCAAGTAGAGAAATACAAACTACATTTTCACTAACCTTTAGCATAAATTATGCCATATCTGTTGCATTCATCTGAAAAGTTTTCATCAATACCCTTTAAACATTCATGTCCAAGAATTTTGAGTTGGCATCTGAATTAATTCATAAGTGTTCAGTCACTTAGTGAGATACTATTGACTTAATCACCAGCATGATGATATGGAGAACAAAATAAAAGAAATACAACTGTCTCTGTACTAACAACTGCTATGGTTTGGATGTATGATTCCCCAAAGATCTATAGGTAAAGACTTGGTGCTTGGGGTAGCAGTATTGGGAGGTTATCATGGACTTGTAAACTGTGGAGCCCCAAGCGGGAGTGCTGGCACATGACTATAATCCCAATCTTCAGGAGGTGATGGTAAGAAAACTGCAAGTTAAAGACCGATCCAGACTACATAATGAGATTCTGCCTCAAAAAACTTCAGAAAGAAAAGGAATACTAGTGAAATGACCTTTGCTCATGAAGGGTGTTCCTCTGAAGAAGACCATGATACCCCCATCTCACCCTGTTCCATGGTTTGAGATCTACACACTTCCACCAGCATATGTTCTCACCACAATGAGCTGCCTTCTTCAGAAACCCAAATGGATAGAGCTACCTGATATTAGGCTTGAACTGCCAAAACTAGGAGCCAAAATAAATCCCTCTTTTGTCCATAAGTTACCTGTCAGTTATGTTCTTATAGTGACATGAAGCTAACATAATAAGGTTGTAGAGAAGAGGAAAGTATGAACAGGGATCCCCATGATACAAAGAAAAATGTGCTAGAAGGAAGATGAACAAAGTGGTGGGAGAGTTGAGGTCTGACTGGAGTTTGTGGAGGACTGAAGACCAGAGAAGCCTTAGGACCATGTAGGGTTAGAGATAATTATTACCTAAAAGAATGATTTTACTTCTTTACATTTACTTTTTGTCCCTTCTCAGACAAGGAAACCTAACTTTCAAAATTTTTCCTGTGAAGATGATTACACAAAGATGCATCCAAGAAAGTGAATAACATAGGCCCAGTGGTCAGAGTTATGTGAAAGATCTCAACTACTTTGTTTAGCCATGACAGTGAAGCCTCCCCACCAAAAAAAAAAAACCCAGAAAGTATCACTTATAGTAGATTTTCTCCACTATTGATGCAAGAAGGAATGAAATAATGAAAAGCAAAGCTATTAAAGTATTAGATCATAGCACTGAAGTTGTGCTTTAGGCTTCATTTTTTTTTTTATTGCCCACAAGCTGGACATTGTAATTATTCCTGGATTTTCTGTCTTACAGGTTCACTATATGAATCAACTAGATAAAGAAACACCAAAGCAAGTTACAAATGTAAAGCACTCTGTGAATATCATTATGTCCACAAAGAGATTCTGCCAGGCTCCTGACTCCAACTCTTGATTGACTGCCTTACCCTTGTTCTACCACTTCGCTGGTTGTCACCTGGTCTGACCTTCATGTTTTCAAGCCCTGTGCTCCTCCAAGGCTTTCTTATACTTCTGGTTCTATTGCCAGAAGGCATGCTTCTCCTCTACAGTGCCCTGTTCTACCCTGCCCATCAGTTTAGGGATCTTGTTTCAGTACTAACCTCTTTCTATGCCATTGATCCATACCTGGGCCCCAGCAAGGCCATAATGTTTTCAGCACTTGACAGTTGTGGTTACTGTTGTCTTGGCCTTGCTAGAGTAGTAGCTTGCTAGAGTAGACTCTCAGAACTCCCAACTGGTTTCTTCTTACTTCATTCTTGACAGGTTCAAGTGAAGAAGTGAATCTTGTGGTGTTAGAACAAAATATCCTCCACAGGCTCATGTGTTTTGAATATTTGGTCCCCAGATGTGACAGTTGGGGGAAGTAGTAGACTTTTGGGAGATGGAGCCTTGCTGGAGAAGGTGTGTCATTAGGGCACTGAGGTTTATCAGTCCTGCCCACTGGATGCTAAGAGTCAGCTCACTCAGATTACTTCCTTTCCATTGATGTGGAAATGCAACCCAGCCTTCCTGCTCTGCCAGGTCACACTTTCCACACCATGAAGGAACTTCTCTTGAATCTATAAACTGAAGTAAGCCTTTTCTGCCCATAATCTGCTTTTAGTCAGCTGTTTTGTCCCAGGAATAAGAAGGTAACTGCTAAAAGTCTCAACATTGGCTGTAATTGGCACCTTGATATTATTCCATGGTTTATAACTTGAAAATAAAAATAAATATGAGCTTATACTTCCCAGATATTGTGTGTCAGACATTTTCAAAACTACTTGAGTGATTCCAGTATGTCACCAAGGTTGACAGGTGAATTTTGGAGCTGTTCCCAGTCAAATTGTGAGCTGGGTTAGGGGTGAGGACCAGTGATAACCCATCTCTCACTTGCATTTTAAGTGATGGACAGATCCAACAACAAAATAAAAGTCCTAAGAAGCAACATGTTCTCAGTTATAAAGCCAAATCCTGGAGAGAATGAGTCATGTAGGCATTCTGATCCAGTTGGATCCCTGAGTCTCAGGTAGTGCCCTCAGTAAAGAGAGGAACTAGATTACATCTAGAACTAGACTAGGCATGCATGGTTTATATTTTAGCCTTCAATTTAGGAAGAGGTCAGAGCCTCCGTAGTTAAATAGATATGGTATTTCCTTTATAAGAAAATAGAATTTTTATAATCCCAGGAGTTAGCATTTAGTTCATATTTATTTGTGAACACTTACAGGTTTGGGTGCATTTAGGACTCAAGAAGTCTTGGCTTTCCCCATACTCAAGGTGTTGGATAAACCAGCAATGAAGGTAAAAAAAAAAAAAAAAAAACCCAAATTTTGCATTTTACATATGAGGAACTAGAATCCCAGAGAGGTCAATGACTTGTTCAAAGTCACACTGCAATGTGGAGGCAAAGTTAAGAATGGAGCACAAGTTTCCATCACAAACCAACAACAGGCATAGAGTTGACTTAGGCATTGGTATTTAATCAGTTAAGTCAAGAATTGCCTTAAAATCAATTTACATTCAGAAAATCTCTGACTGATATTGTTTTTTTTTTTAAAAAATGCTTTCTTCATTTTGAGACTGTAATAAAAAGGTACTTCATTAAGGTCCAGAGCCCACCAGGTGAGAGTCAAGTGTTCACTACTGACTTTTGAATAGAAAGAGGGAGAAAATAATTTAAGTATTTTATTAGATTTTTTTCAGACATCAGGAGGTTGATTAATTTTTTAAAAAGTCTTATGTTTTCATTTTATAATTCCTGGAGCAAAGCAATTGCATAGCTAGAATGCATTTTCACTGATAGCCACTAAAGACACACAATACACTCAGATGCTGTATACAACAGGTATATGGTATTTCTGTCCATGTAAATCTTGGGCCAGGACTGAGTGACAATAACACACATCTTCTAGGAAGATGTGGACTATCTGGTGCTTATTCTGACAGAATATACCTACAGATGGCCAGTAAAAATGGATAATACAGTAACGATTACATATAGCATTATAAGTCATAGTTTGCAAAATGCTCTAAGGCATTGTTGTAGTCACATCTTACAAAAATATCAAGCTAGTGTCACAGAACAATTAGAAACAACTTCACTATTTTGAGACAGGGCAAGTATTATTACATAATGTCCCTGTGATTTAGAAAATCAAATGAGGATGTTAAAACTAAGTTCAGTCAGCAAGATCCAATGAGCTGTCAAGGTGGCGCAGGAGTGATGCCTCAAGTGCTACTGGCTGAGGCTCTCACTTCACAGAGTCTTGTCATTGTCATAATCAGATGCTTCTCAGCAAAGAAACACTTGCAGGGTGCAAAGGTGGGAAAGCTAGACGTGGTGGTTACTTTTGATTGCCAACTTGATTAGATTGAGAAGTACTAAGGAGATTAGTAAAGCACCTCTGGGTGTGTTTGCAAAGGTGTTTTCAGAGAGGACTGAGATGGAAGATCTGCCCTGAATGTGGGCAGCACCACCTACCCAGGCTGAGTACACACATGGAGTAAAACGGGAAAAAGCATAAAGTCTACAATGCAGATATTTTCTCTGTGTGCTCCTTGGTGGAGATACTCTGCTCTACCACACCTCTCCAGCAGATATTCTGTCTGTCTGCTCCTTGGTAGAGAGGCTCTGTTCTACCACACATCCCTACCATAATAAGACGAAATATCAAAAACCTTGAACAAAGTAAATCCTTCCTCCCTAAATTTGTTTCTTTTAGATATTTTGTCATAGTCATGGAAAGTCTAAATGACACACCAACAAGAACAACACCAAGAAGTAGGTTTGATGAGCCCAGTTCTAGGTTTGAGACCTCCTGAGTTGGTGGGTCATAGGGAAGGGAGACAAGGAAGAATCTGGGGCTGCAGTTAGCTCTGCTGGAGGCAAAGACACCTGTATCTGCATCATGACTATTTCTGGAAGTCCTGTGTGCCCTGGTTGTACCTGAATTGCATTGAAGAATAGCCAAGCCAGTTGAGCAGTATGAAGTCTCTGAAATGAGCACTTAGATGTTGTTTTGACCTAATAAAATAACTTAATGGAATTCTTCACTCTGATCAGGTGGTTTCAGGCTCAGTTTAGGATGACTGATCACATGCTCTCGGCAATGCTCTCTTTCTCCCTCCCCAGGAGCTGGCAGAATTGGCTAGCTACAGGATTTGAGAGATGTTGTCTCATGATGTGTCTCTCTGTGTTAGTCAGATGAATATTGTGAGAGTTACATACATTGTTTAACATAAAAAATGAAAATAGTTCTATGATTTTTCCTTTGTTGAGCAAATGATAAGATAGAATAATGGAGTTTATTTTAAAGAAAATCAGATAAATTTATCTTTTTATTTGTATGGATACAAGGCATTTTCATACTTTGATTTGGACATATGAGCAAAATATAGCTAACTAAATGCTTTATACCCTAGAAGAATTTCCTCCATGTGAAGGAGACCATATGAGAAATTGAAACCTTACCTTTCCCATCTTATATGATGGCTTCACCACACTTACAGAATCATGAATGTGTGCACCAATCAGCACAACACTGTATGATTATAGAATCATCTCAATAATTGACAGGAAGGGCAGAAGAGTGAAGGAAAAGGTAGAGAAGTTAATAACAGTTATTCATGAGGAGATTAGAGTTTACCAGAAAAATACACCTTCACTTCATAAAATAATTTATTAGGATCCTAACAGGTATTTTACTATCCAAACTATGGGGGTGTGAATGTAAAAGGCCCATCCCAGGTGCATATGTTTGAATGCCCCATCCCCAGTGGTGGTACTGTTGGAACGTTGTGAAACCTTTAGGAGGTAGAGGCTTGCTGGATGAAGTGTGTCACTAGGGAGGGGCTTTGAGGTGTTATACCCCAGTTCTGCTTACCTTTGTTTCCCAGCTTCCTCTGCTACAATGTGACACCAGCTCCCTCCCACCTGAGCTGTGTTTTTTCTACTGACTCTACCTCTAGAACTGTAAGCCAAAATAAACTCTTTCCTTCTCTAAGTTGTTTCTGGTAAGGTGTTTGTTCATAGCAATGTAACTGAAACACAGGTTCTCTCAGTTCTCCTGATCTGACCCTGGAAGTATCAAAATGTGAAAAATATAAACATACATCTAAGTATATTTCTTCATGAAAGTAAGCTGAGACCTGGGGAGATGGCTCAATGGCTAAGAATGCTTGCTTGAGGATCTAACTTTGATCCCCAGAAAACATAAAAATCTGGGCATGGCTGCACATGCCTGTAACCCCAGTGGTAAGTGGAGTGAAGACAGGAGGATCCCTGGGACTCCCTGGTCAGCCAGTCTAACTGAAACAGGGAGTTCCAGGTTCAGTGGAAAGATCCCATCTCAGGGAAATAAAGGGGAAGGACAATAGAAGAAGATGCCCAATATCTTCATTTGCTCACAGGGCACTTGTATCTGCACAAACATGTGTATACAACACACACACACACAGCTGAAAAAGTTAACGACCATGGTTTTTAATAAAAGGATTTATAGCAGCACACAAGCATACCAGGAAGGGTTATTAAAGTAACAGCTCCACACAGAATTCATTTATTGAGTTGTTATATAATTAAAATGGCAAAAACCTCTCATATAATTTTGATTTAGAATTTTTAATAAGAATGAATGCCTACAATTAAATAAGCTTATAGGTGCCACTATTTCATTTTATATTCATGATATGTTTAAAATAAGTTGTGAGAAAAACTGGAGATGGCTATTGAAAACCATGCCTGTAATCAGCTCAACTTTATAATTTGGAAACACTACTTTAAAAACTGATATATATCTAAGAATAATAGCTTGTCTAATTGCAGCTCATCATTATCAACAAGTTAGGACATATTTGTGAGTTGTGTTAATGGTGTGTGCTAAATATATGAAGTGATATCCCACTCTATTAATATGGTAACTCTATTTGTTTTATCTATTCTTAGCAATTGTTCTTATTCTGTGTGCCTTTTTTTCTAATATATGGATTAATAGATAGATATATCAGATAGATTAGTAGATAGGTAGATAGATGATAGATAGATAGATAGATAGATAGATAGATAGATAGATCAGCTCAAGGTAGGAAAATTTCAAAATTGATACCATACTTTGGGCAATTTATTTAGTAAGCAGTTATGGGTTGAGTTTATAAGGGATCTTAGTGGAAGATCTCAGTGAAAGGAAGAAAAGAAGCTGTAAGGAGAATGTTGACTTTTGTTAGTATTTGATTTAAAATAGCATATATTAATTGTTATATATTAGGCATATCATGGGTCTTAGAAGATAGCTCTGTTGATAAAGTGCTTGCTGTATCAGCATGAGGACCTGATTTGGGCTCCCCAGCACCTACCTGAATGCTGCATGCATCTGTAATCCCAGTATTCAAAAGGTTGATACAGGTGGATCCTTGAGACAACCTGGCCAGCTAGTCTAGATGAATCAGTGAGCTCCATGTTCAGTGACAGAGCTGTCCCAACAAATGAGATAAAGAATGGTGACCTGATGTCAACCTCTGGCCTACACATGCACACACACACACACGCACAGTTATGCACATACATGCACACTACATACATAAATGTACAAAAATTTGATGCATCAAAGGAAAAATCCATGTATTTTAAGAAATACTTAAGGGCTGGGAAGATGACTTAGTGGTTAAGTGCTTGCCTATGAAGCCTAAGGACCCATGTTCCACTCTCCAGACCCCACATAAGCCAGACCCACAAAGGTGAGGCAAGTGCAAGGATGCACATGCCCACTAGGTGGCATAAGCATCTGGAGTTTGATTGCAGTGGCTGAGGCTCTGGCATGCCGATTCTATCTCTCTGTCTCTCTCTAAAATAAAAAAAATTAAAAAAATATTTATGATACTTTGAACCTAAAAAACATTGAGTTTCAAAATCAACTTATCAATTGATAAAACTTTTGAGGATGTTTTCTATGAAGAGTACTTAATAAACTTTATCATTTGTGCATTTTCAGAATGATGCAGAGTTCTTAAAAATAGTCCAACAGAAATTTAGATACAAGTAATATGAAGTAATTTTCATTTTCAGGCAAACATATCCATTTGTGTGATCATAAGCAGTGCATTCTCTAATTCATCCCTAGTACTTGACCTTTCTCAAGAACAGTGACCACACCTTCCTCTCTCTCTTCCTCGACCCCCCTCTCTTTGTCTGTCTGTCTCTCTCTTTCCTGACAAAGGCCCAGCTACTCCCAGGATCTTTCTCAGTAATTCCTTAGCACTCTTGACAGGATGCCTTTAGCTCCCTCCTCCCCAGGTGTAGCCACAAGTCAGGAGGACAATCCCAATGTTGTATATCAGAACATTTTAGAGCACAATTGTTTCACCTGGACTCTTTCTCCTTTAATTCTTGAAAACAAAGAATAAAAGACCTGCATTCAGTGTACATGATTGTCAAATGTTGCACATTTAGTTTAACCTCCTAACAATGAGCTAACTTATAAAAAAGAGTTAGTGGTTTGGGATGGTTGTAATAGCTTCTTGTAATAGGTAGTAAAAGAATTTCCTGGATTGAAGCCAAACTCACCTTCAGTAGAAAAGCACATGAAGATAATTGCTTAGAGAACTTGTACACTGGAGAACAGTTCATAACATCTTAACATGATAAACGACACTGAAATGCCATTAGGGAATTAATCTTTAACCCGTGAGCTAGAAAGTTGAAAGAGGAAAAGCTTAAAATATTCTTTTATCAGCTTTAGAATAAAAAGATAATCCCAAGGGAGCTACATTTTTCCCTAGAAAGTACCAGTCTTTCCTGAGCTTGTGCACTAATGAGTCGAGAGCTTTTTAAAATGCACCTTACCACACATTTTCACGTGTGCATCTGTGATTTTACTAAACAAATTTCTTCTGTTCCTGCAAGCATATTATTTATCACTGTTCTAGACTTTGGTGTCTAAAATTGCATATATCATTGACAACTGGAGGAAGAGAATGGTAACTTTCTGCTCTCTCTTTTCATTATGCAAAGTGTAATGGCAGTGCGTGGTGTGCCTCTGCAAACAGGACATCCAGGTGGATCACTGGTCACTCAGAATTCCTCATCATCTTGTCTCCAGGCTTCTCACGATAGCTGTCCCAGGGATGCCGTCTCCTGGGCCTTGTGCCAACTCAGAAATGTTGGGGTTGAAGCCCAGTGGTTTAATTGCAGCCATTTTAAGGTTGTGGCCCAGAAAATACTAATCAAAAAAGTTAATAAAATGAAGAAGATCAAGATGATTCTTATTCTTCCAGGCTTCTTGCTTCTAATGGTAAATCCATTTATACTCATTTCAGCATTACTGACACCTACTGTGTGTCAGAACCCATCTAAGAGGTACAGATAGCGATGAGAATGACAGCCTTCCCCAACTTGAGCAGCAGATTATTATAATACTATGTGAAAATTCTGTCAAACAAAAACTTTGATGGAGGTCTATACAGCAGGAATATTTCCATGCCAATAACATGAAGTAAAAATCACACAGGGTAACCCAAAGAGCCAAGTTAATTATTAGCCTTCATGACTACAAGAGAAATATTTCTGATGCAAGGCACCACAACACCTAGAATGTAACTGTACTTAGTAATTGGATCTCTAAAGGGTAATTAAGTTATACCCAGGTCATTAGGCTGAAGTATAACCCAATCTGATGTCTTTTTTAAAAGAGATTAGGACAAAGGCAGGTAGGTACAAAATGAAAACTGTGTGAGAACATTGACCATCGAGTCTATACTATGTTATTATAGAAGTCCCAGAAAAAGAGCCCAAGGTACCTTTCAGGTCCTTCTTGGAATCACCTGTATGACTACAGCATGGTGCTCATAGCTCTACACATGTACTTTCTCACTCTGCCATCCAGCAGGCAGAGAAGTTTCTGTGGGCTTTCCTTATGCTTTAGGATCCTCACTCTCATATGTGCCAAGGGCTGTGGTTTGAGGAATGTGATTCATGGACTACCTTAAGCTAAAGAGG
The DNA here is from genome assembly GCA_036346955.1 of Dipus sagitta. Taxonomy (NCBI): domain Eukaryota; kingdom Metazoa; phylum Chordata; class Mammalia; order Rodentia; family Dipodidae; genus Dipus; species Dipus sagitta. The sequence continues at coordinate 68,029,932 of CM070781.1, forward strand.
ACGCATTCCTGAGAATTGACCCTGAGGTCATTTCCATTCAAACCTCATTAAGGTGAACTCTCCAAAAGAAAATCAAGGTGTGTTTGTTGACATTTAATAGAGATAACCAAGATCTAAAGAAAAGATTAAACAGTCTACCTAAGCAAATTTGTGATGGGCCATAACGCATGGGTGAGTATTCCTCAGAGAGGGAGTGAAAGGACAATGTAGACAAAGGAAGTACCATAGGTGAGGCGCAAAAAGGTTGTGCAAGGACCTGTTGTGTTTTACAGTGACCAACCTGCCCCAGCCAGACTGGGACTTTGCAGTTTTCACACTAGCATGCCAATATTGGGAACTAACAAGTATAATTTGCCTGGGATTATATCAACATTAAAGTAGGGGTTCCCTCACACCCTCATTTCTGGCCAAACTGAAATGGTTGTCCATCCTATGCATGTGAGTTAGGATCATGGCTCATGGAACAGGAGAGCTAAAAATAAGATTGAAAGTTAGTTGAAAGTAATGGCAAATAGCCTTTCTTATACCCTAGCTCAGACTAGAGAAAATCTGAAATGTACCCCTGCCGTGTTGAAGAAATAATTTAACAGAGACACAGGGATTCTGTATTTATCTTATGAACAGCATTTCACAATTTGGTCTGTTACAAGAAGTTTATTGAACTTGAGTACTATCCTGAATTTGACAGCTGCAGCAAATTCTAGTTCAACCTTCCTGATTCACAGTCACACTGACCCTGGTGTCAAAGGTCAGCATTTTACTAGACATGTATATAGCTTAATTCTTGGTCAACAGGATTCTTTTAGTAACTAAAATTTTCTCTTCACCTTCAAATGCCCTCTGTAGGAACTTATCCCCTAAAAACTGTATCTCTTTTTCTTAAACCCACCTGCCTTTAAATTCCTCACCTTTCCTCCAGTAAGCCTCTTCTGCCTTCTGCCTTTTACATGTTGAGAAAGCTGCCATTTTCACAAGCATCCAAGCCCATGCTATAATGGAACAGACCCTAAAAAGAGATGGCTAAAGTCTTTCCCTCCATCAATTTGCAGGTGGTATAATGGAATTCCTGAGTGTGTATATTGTGAAATAAATGAATTTATTTTTAACAGCTTTGGAGGCTAAGTCCAAGAACAAAAGAATACATCTAATGAAGAGCTTTGTGCAGATTCCAAGAGTTGCAAGGATATAGCATAGTAAAGGGGCTCACAAGAGCTCTCCAAAGTGGCTTTTATAATAGACCCCACTCTCACATACCTAGGCCACTGCCATAGCTATTCATTAACCCCCCACCACACACACACACAAGACCTGCTTGGTTCTGAGCCTACGAACATGGAGAAGGATGAAAGGAATGAGGCAGCATACAGGAAGGACTGCCTCGAGAGGAAAGTCATCAGAGGATGAGGACAGAGGGGAAGTGACAGAGAAGAATAAAGGGATGGGAACATGAAGGGGCACGAGTAACCACTGTGGGCTCATGAATGCGTATGTCATTTCATACTGGGAGCATCACTATTTTGTGTGCTGATTTTTGTTTTATATAAATATTTTAGTTATTTATTTCCACGTGTGCAAGAGAGAGAGAAAGAGGCAGCCAGAGAGAGAATGGTACAACAGGGCCTCAAGATGCATGTGCTACTTTGTGCATCTGGCTTACATAGGTGCTGGGGAATCAAACCTGGGTCATTAGTCTTCTCAGGCAAATGCTTTAACAGCTAAGCTATCTCTCCAGCCATGTAGCTCATTCTTTATATTTTGAAGAACATGCTGGGGAAGGTGGAGGCAGGAGGATCAGGAGTTCAGAACCATCTTCACCTACATAGTAAGACTGAGGCCAGCCTGATCTACATGTGGCCCTGTCTCAAAAAAATACACAAACATTAAAACACAAACAAACAATAAAAGTATGAGCTAGATATCTTTTCAGATTAATTATCCTCAATTTACATGTTAACAATTTTATAATAATATATTGTATGAATGTACCAATATCATTTAACCAGGCTCCCATCAATAACCATTTATGCTGTTTGTAAATTTTGCTTTTACAAAAATGGGCTTTTTCCTATATCAGAATTTCTTAAAGTTTCATAGCAGTGAGTAAATCTGACCTTGGAACCAGTTGGTTATTCATTTGTTGCCTCATCTCTCACTTACAACCTCATCAGGCATAATGACTCTCTATATACTTATTCTAACATCCCTACAACTGAGTTTTGAGGAAAAAATGATATTAGGCCATCAACTATGTGAGTTCTAGGGTACTTAGCCAACAATTTGTCATCAACTTTGAACCACAAATGATGCCTTTGATGAATTCTATTTCTTCTATAAAGTAAAACCATTGAAACTCCAACAGCACTCAGTATTTCTTAACTCTAAAGACAAGAATAACATTTTGATATTCTGACATCTTAGACGTTGGAAAATAACATGTATACCATAAAGGATTATCATGCTTCATTGAAGATTCAAGTAGTATGGTGATGAGACCATATTAAAAGCATTTATAAAACTCCATGGTAAAGAGTTCATTATGGTTCATTAAATCCCCTCGTGCTCTTCTGCACTTTGTTACTGTATTTCCTATAAATGGGATTTGTGCCAGAGCCACGTTAACACCATTTCACATTCAACTGTGCTATTACCCACTGAGCTTGAATCAATTGAATGAGAGAGGCCTTTTCAAGTGTATTGATTTTCACTTATCCAACCTCATCTGCTTGCTTTGCTGCATGCACATACATGAGAACAGGCCAGAGCTAAGATTCTCTCTGGCATTACTTGCTTTGCTTATGCATTTAATACTAGAATAGTCATGTGGCAGAAACACAAACACTGGCATAAATTTACAGAATTTGGGGCAGGGGAGTTGGCTGTGCAAGTAAGAGTGCCTGATCTTGATGCCCACCCCATGCAAAAATCTGTGTGTTGTAGCCCGCGTAGTCGTCTCGCCAGCAAGAACGCACGCGGACACCAGGATCCTTCTGCAGCAAGCGTTTATTGAACAGATGAAAGAGGAAGACCCAGAGCCCCGAAATGGCGCCGCTTATATAGCCCCTAGGTGGCGTGTACTCTGCTGATTGGCTGCGCGCTCATATGACGCTCGTATGACGCTCATATGCCCGGGCTGGGCAGTGACTTGGCGGCGCTTTTGCCACTTGCACATGCGCTATTCTACTTGTTCACCAGGGCCGAGGCCGGATGTCAGCGCCATCTAGTAATGGCAGTCACCTCTCGGCTCTCTACATCTCCCCCTGTTTGTTTTAATAAGATGACAACTGCCTCATAGCCCAACCAGCGCAGCACCAAACAACCCTATGCTCGATCAAGCAAATTCCTTCCTTGGGGAATAAGCGATCAAGAGCTCACTCCCTCACCTTATCAGGTGCAATGGAGACAAGTCCTCTGAGTGCAAAGGCCAAGGGAGAGACAAAAAGGGGAGTTAACACCCATCCCTGTGCAATGGAATATTGTTCCTGGGGGTGCAAGGGCTGTCAATCTCATATTTTGGTGCTGCAGCCACTTAGGCAAGGGCTTATTAGACTTAGATCTCCCATCGACTCAGTGCAATGGGCTAAACCCCTGAGGTGCATCGACTGAGGGTCTCAGTCTAATTAATTAACCAAATTTCAGGAGATGATCCCTGTTCCATAGCCACAAGTGCTTGCGCAATAACGGCCTTGTCACATTGCTATTGAGCTCTGAGCTTGCAGAACAACCAAAGCAGGAACACTAAGCCACAACATAGGGCTGCACCAAACAGCGCCACTCCCACCCATTCCTTAAAGAAAGAGAAGGCTGAAGAAATCCAGGATGTCAGGCCCACAGCTAGGGAGGGGTCAACTCTAGTAGAGTAGGGTCTTCATAATGGATCTTGTCCACTTCTTCGGCTCCTGCACAGGATCTCGATGATTCGTCAGGTCTCACAAGTCTACGTGTTAGGCGTTCTGGTAGCCAGAATGGATTGTCTTCTTCCTGTGGAAAAACACAAACAGCTCCCCTGGATCTTATTAAAATAGGATCCGGGCCTCTCCATTGACCAGTCAAAACATCTTTCCACTTAACCATCTCCTGTGGCCTGTTAGGCTCTGAGCAATGACGGTCAGCCGCCGAATGGCCCTGACTGTCCAAATTTAAAAAATTAAGAGTAAAGAGTGCTATGGATATAGTCACTCGTGGGACTGAGGGCAGAGCCTCATCGACTCCCCCTTTTTGTTTTATTAAATAAGACTTTAGAGTGCGATGAGCCCGTTCTATAATACCCTGTCCTTGAGGATTATATGGGAGACCTGTCAAATGGGTCACTCCCATCTGGTGACAGAACTGTCCAAATTTTTGAGAAGTATAAGCTGGTCCATTGTCAGTTTTAAGAATTTTGGGCTTCCCCCAGGCACTCCACGCCTCGAGGCAGTGTTGAATAACATGGGCTGCTTTCTCCCCGGTTAATGGGGAAGCAAACATAACTCCAGAACAAGTATCAATGGAAACATGTAAATATTGTAATTTGCCAAAAGATGGGACGTGAGTAACATCCATCTGCCAAATTTGTAATGGGCAAATTCCTCTGGGATTAAAGCAAGGAGAGACTAAAACAATGCAAACTCAACCACCATCAAACAAACATCAAACTTCTGCAGTTCAAGTTCAATAGCCTTGAAAAGCAGGTTCCTCCTCCAGTCAACTCTTTCCAAAAGTGTTTGCATTTCTATGATAGCCTTTCCTCAGGCATCCTTTCCATTGTTTGAATGTAAAGCAGTTGGAACATCTTCCTTAAGATTGCTAATGTGTTTGACAATAGCAGATTCAGTAACCTAAAACCAGTCTCTGTGCCTGTAAATTTAACTTGCTTGAGGTTTTCCAGCTTAAAATCTTAAATCTCTCAGTCCAATATCTTTAGCCAAGCACATCAGTCCATTACAAATTTAACCTTGATCAAACACTCTGGACCTCAGCAGCAGAACGCAGCCAGCCCTTATTCCAATAGCCCAGTTCCAACAAGGTCCTCTGCAGTCTTTCCTTCATTGCCATAGTGGCGAGTCTCTCAAGCTGCATGACTGTAAAATTAGCATCTACTCCATACTTATTAACTGATTCAGCAAGTTCCTTAATGAGGGCATACTCTACCGGCGCATGGACGCGGTTTCCATCCGCAGCCTCAAACACCGGGAAGGCTTGTAAACACCTCCTTCTGTCCCCCTCTGAAAGGAAGGAATCTGAACAATGCTTGCCGGCATAAGGCGGAGGAGCACTGGGAATGATAGGGGCGGCAGATTGAAAAGCCGCGCGGTTCTTATCTCCTATCTTCTTTTGTTTTCGATTTTGCGGTAGCTCATCAAAATAATATCTCTCCTCCCCATAGCGAGCCGCTTCACCGTCTAATTCTTCCTCCTCAGAGGGACTAAGATCCTCAGACTCTGAGCTATCAATTCCTAAAGCCTCCAATTCTTTTATCGGATAAAGAAGCCTCCTTTTTGGACTTCTCTTTTCCCTCTCCTGTTTCTCTCCCAGGGCGTCTTTTCCCTTGTCTTTTCTTTCTGTGGACTTAGCGTCCGCGGAAAGGCCTTTTTTCTTAGAGACGTCTTTTTCTTTTTCCTCAAGGGCCCCTAACCTTTTATCCCGTTCTGTTTCTGACATGCTGTCTTGTAGCTCTGAATGTGAGGCTCCCATGTTCAAAAAGAAGAGAACGAGAGCCACCATCACAATAGGGAGAGCAAAAATTGCTCCTACCAATTTGGATGAAAGATGAGACAAGTCAAGACCAAACATGCCTCTCAGAACCTACCTTAGTGCTGCAGTTCTGAATCCTTCCCCGTGAATGGGGGGTCTCCTCGGCGCCGGCGATGACAGGCACCCGGCGTCCCGGGTTTTTCAGCACCAGTTGTAGCCCGCGTAGTCGTCTCGCCAGCAAGAACGCACGCGGACACCAGGATCCTTCTGCAGCAAGCGTTTATTGAACAGATGAAAGAGGAAGACCCAGAGCCCCGAAATGGCGCCGCTTATATAGCCCCTAGGTGGCGTGTACTCTGCTGATTGGCTGCGCGCTCATATGACGCTCGTATGACGCTCATATGCCCGGGCTGGGCAGTGACTTGGCGGCGCTTTTGCCACTTGCACATGCGCTATTCTACTTGTTCACCAGGGCCGAGGCCGGATGTCAGCGCCATCTAGTAATGGCGGTCACCTCTCGGCTCTCTACAGTGTGTGACTATGAAATCCTATAACCCTAGTCCTGTGAAGGGCAAAGACAGAATTGCTGGTTAGCCCTTATGACCAACAACCATGCAGTTTCATGGTCAGTGATAGACTGTCTGAAGAAACAACGTGAAAGAATGATAGAGGCTGTTCTCCTCTGGCCTCCATATGCATGTACATGGGGCCCACACATCTGCACACACACATACCTACACACACTCACTTGTATACACTATACATGTACATAACACACACATGTTAAAATGATTTATAAAACTTTTACTGGAAAAGCAATCTTTTAGGGATGACAGCAGGGCCTAACTCTCCTTTTCATATCAAAAACAATGATGCCTAAAGGAGCACAGATAGCCTCCCTCTCTACCTTCCTGACACCAGGAATCTCAGATTATGCCCCAGAAACTGGGTTGAAAACATGCAATCATGAAGGGTTATCCAATGATTCTTCTACATGCACATTTTTGCTCACTACCATTAAACAAAGTTTCCTACCATATTTTCCAAAAACACTCTCATGTTTCTTTGGTTAGGTAAGGATCAAGCTGAAAATATGGGCAAAAGAAAGTGTGCAATAGAAAAATAAAAGCTTCTTTCAATCCTACTTGATGTTTTTGATTGTGTATAAAGGTTTGGGTGAGAGAGAGAAAACAGAAAATGAACACACAGAATTAATTTTGAAACATGATTCAGAGGTGGAGACAGTAATAATTTTGATAGGATCACTGTATCAGTCACTGGATACTTTGACTATTTAGTGTAGGACTAAATGAGGTACCTTAGGCTTCTGATGAGTAAGGTCTTGATTTCAGCTCAGATAAATACTGAAACTTATTTACTTGGAGACTAAATTCTGGCTAAGGCAAAGCCAAGGTCAATATTTCTTTTTTGGTATAATAATTATTTCTGTATACTGAGGTGATTCTATGTTAGGGTTAATGAGTAGACATCATCTAATATCAATCAAGAAATAATGTGATGGCAGCCTAGTTCTATGGCATCTTTCTTTAATGTGTAATCCTGATGGCTCAATTAAGATCTGTTGGGTGCTCTCACAAAGACTGACTATACCTGAGCCTTTATGGTGAAATTGGTGAGTAGAATTCATTTACACAAGCTCAAGATACTTAAATGAACCAAATAGCAGGCAGTATTGACATAGATAAGTGAATAGCCAACTTTGACCCTGATTAGTGATCGTGCAAATTATTTTCTTTATGTACTTTTATGTCTGTGTGGTGTTGGCTAATTTTTGAGATCATTTAAACAACTTTCAGAGAGAAATATTTCCTTTCAAAAATTATATCATAGCAAGTAAAAATCATTTGGGTATCATTTGGTTAGGGGCTAGGAGCCATGTAAAAGGAATATTCAAAACTGGTACAATCGGGGACAAGAGCAGTTACATTGAATTTGAGTTCCAGCTTTGACTACTTATAGTATTTCCTGAGCTTTAACTTGATGATAAAAAATGTCCTCACTTAGAGAACAGTGTAGGAGAGTGAGCAGAAAGAATAGAAGAGCCAGAAGATGGGGAGGGGTGCTTTGAACACTATCTTCTTGACTTGAAGGGGCAGCCTCATTTGTGACCTCAGCAGCTGTCATCTGCACAAGACGTGCACAATATTGGGCCCATCAACATTCTGTCATGGCTGATGAAGGACAAAAAGCAAAACAAATCAAAGTAGAAGATGGAATAACTGGAAAGAAGGGGAAGAGAAGGGGAGAGAATGGGAAGGAAGACAAGGGAAAGTCACAGGAAAGGAATAGAAAAAAAATGCATTTTTTAAAAAGTTGTCATCCTAAGATCATTGAAAGATTTAGAAAGCTCTGAACAGGTTAAAAGGAGAGAATTCCACAAGCAGTTGCTATTTTAATGATGCATTTTACCATTGCTAAATTTTGAATAAAACAGATTATTTGGTATAATATCAAAGAACCAAGTTCTTATTCATACTATGACTGTCAGCACTTGGTAGGATTTGAACCAAAGGTTGACATAGGAAGAGTTTCATTTCATTACCTGTAGACGAGAGGCAATGAGTGTTACAGCAGCCATTAATGTAGCAGTCATGGTTTTGAGCTCATCCTCCTCTTTGTTTCCAATCCTTCATTAATTACTAACATTAACTCCAGATTTTTCTGTATTTTGGCAACCATTTCTTCTGGGTATCCTTTGTTGGCACTTTGCCGGCCCTTTTTAATCCCCCAAAATGAAAAAAAAAATCACTTTCAAACACAAACATTAAAAATGAAACAATTAGAGATGAAAATAACCAGAAACCTCACCTTCTGTTTAGTATGTAACCCTCTCTGGATAGTTTGCTAAAGGTATCTCAAAATATTTTTGAACCTGTGCCAGTCATGCACCCACTTCACACACATGATTATCTACTCTTGGTTTTTCAATGAATATACAGTATGGCATAAATATCTTGCCACGTTGAAAACCTTCATTGTCTCTTAAGTTGGTACTTTGAATTTTTTTGTATAACTATTAGCATTGTTTAATAAACCCATCAGTGGGCACTTCAGTTATTTTGAATCTCTTGTTTAAAACCACTATTCAAGGGCTATACTATATGACCTGGGCATATTCATTCTAGTCACTTTTATTGTCATCTTAAGAAAAATTCCTAGAAACGGGTTGGAGAAGCGAACTACGCATTTGCAGTTTGGGTTTTACACTGAAAAAATAAAACAGGTAAAACCACTGTGTCTGAATCTTTGCTTTTGTTTTTTGTAAAAGAGAACTAGTACCAGCCTTAATTTTTGTGAATAAAGCAACTTTACTTTTAAAATTGGTGTTCCAAATGGAAACTTGAAAAATAAGAATGTATAATTAGAAAGTTATTCCAATTATATGATTCTGTATAAAGCAATCTCTTAACAATAGAAAAATTATGCAAAGGGAAAAGTGATCAACTTGGCTTCTCTACAGGAAGTCTTACCAATTAAACCAACCAAACTTTTTAATTTAAATGTCTGACTAGATAATTAAATTAATTGACTTTCCAGCACAATTGTCTGACATCTTGATGAGTTATTATGGAACACTGAAGAGAACTGAATGACTTGAAGCCTCCTCTATCAAAGACTTGTGAACTGATACTAATTTAAGTCACTATGTGCTGTTCTCCTGCTTCTCATTTTGCCTAAGAATATATTGAAGAATTTGCTTTGTTTTAGACATTGGTTGTCTTGCTGTCACATTCACAATGTGACCTTGGTTTTTAAAATATGTGTCTTTCTTTAATATTTCATTTATTTTATTTGACAGAAAGAGAAAAAGAGGCAGTTAGAAAGAGAGATTAGGCATGTCAGGGCTCCAGACACATGTGCCACTTGGTGCATCTGGCTTTATTTGGATACTGGGGAACCTAACCCGGGCAGTTAGGCTTTGCAAGCAAGCAATTTCTCCAAGCCCTAAAATGTGTCTTCTTGAATAGTTTTTTGCATGTATCTAGTATATTCACATGCATGTGAAAAGCTTCTTGGTCTCTTAATAATTGATGATTTTAATTGATGATTTTGATCAATCAACAACTTATGACCTATTTATCAGAATAACTATTATTTTATTGATGTAATTGTTAGTAATACTTATAGTGAACTGTAGTTGATGAATAGTGTCCCATTGTGATATGACCCCCAAATTGACATTATTCTAGTTCTTATACACTGAAATTTCCTTAGGTCAGTGTAGGAGTCTTTTTGTTTTTATTCTTTATCAATTATGTATTTTGCTATATGAACAAATTATATGTTGTCCCATTCCTCTCATGTTATCCTCTTATGCCCCTTCCCAGTCCCCATTCCACTAAGAGACCTCCTCAACGGGACTATTGATATTCACCCTGGTGTTATGAATGCATTAGTCAGTCTCTGTGGGTGGGGATGGAGACAATGCCTCAGGATACTCCTCACCACCCTGTGGCTCTTACAATCTTTCCTCCCCCTCTTCTACAATGTTCCCTGAGCCTTGGTTGTATGTTTTAAAGTCTATGTAACTATTGAGGTCTCTGAAACCTCTGGATTTCTGTTTTGATGAGTTTTGAGTGTCCTTAGTGTCTATTGACAACTCCATAGAACAAGTTGTCAGGATAGTAGTGAGAGCAACACTCATGTTTAAATCCCCACTTCTTCTGAGATGCTAGATAGTCAGCTATCTTTTCTTGTCATATTTACGGGTGTTGCAGTAGGTTCACATTGCAGGCAGAAAACTCTCAACAAAGAGCAAATTGTGGTGATGGGGGGGAAGGTTTATTTTGGCTTCAGACTCAAGGGGAAGTTCCATGATGGCATAAGCATAGGGTGGGCATCATCTCCTGGCCAACATCAGATGGACAACAACAGGAAAGTGTGCCAAACACTGGCAAGAAGAAGCTGGTTATAACACCCATAAACACACCCCCAACAATACACTGCATCCAGGAGGCATTGATTCCCAAATCACCATCAGATGGAAAGCTAACATTCAGAACACTTAAGTTTATGGGGGACACCTGAATCAAACCACTGCATTCCATCCCTGGCCCCCATAAACTGATAATTTTGCATTATGTAAAATACAATGCATTCATCCAACTTTAAAAGTTCCCATAGTTTTTATCAACCCCAATTATGTTCAAACATCCCCATAGACCAAGGTCTTTTAACTGAGTGGCAAATACCAAAAAATAAAAATTAAAAAAAAAAACATAATGGCACAAAATAAATATTTACACTGCAAAAGATGGCACTGGACATAGCAAAGAAATAGTCAAACAGTACAATATTTTAACCAGACAAGCATCAAACTCTGTAACTCCAAGTCCAACAACAAGTGTAGACAGTAACAAGTCTCCAAGTCTGATAATTCTAACCAGTGACAAGTCTCTGGAATTCCAATTCTGCCTCTCCAGCTAGGCTACTCACAGTCCCAGAAAACTTTATCCAGTGTCAGCAGCTCTCCTTGGCAGCCATCTGATACTCCTGACATTTCCATTGGGTCTCCACTGCAACTCATGGTCCATCCACACACATGACTCCATCGGGCCTACACGCAGGTAATCCAACAAGCCTGCTTGACACTGCCCATGTTCATTTCCAAAATACAAAACCATGTGGCAAATTCAATGACTTCCTCTTTACTGCATTTGTTATACTCCATAATACCAGGTGGGCTGCCAATTTGTTAATCCAGGGGAGAATAAAGCAGAATTTGAAGAATGGGACACTCCTTCCAAAGAGTCTGCATTCTTTCTGTTGTCCCAATGTAAGTCAGCTGGCCAAATCTTAATGTTTGTAATCTCTCAAACAATTTCAGCTGAATGGGCAGCAGTGTCAGCTCAAAGATTACCTTTCTGTGCCATATCCCTCTGTACACACCACTCCATTTCTATGCAATGTAACCCTGCACAAGTTCTCAGGACACAGGTATAACAGCAAGCCTCTCACACAAACTGCTCCTAGCCCAGTCCAGGCAAAGCTCTTTCTCACCCTCATAAGCCTTATTGTATTCAGTCTTATTGTATTCACATCTTTCAACTCTGACCAGAGTGGTTGATCAAGCTGTATTTACAGCACTGAAAGGTGTCTCTTAGGCCATGCTTTCAAATTTGTCCACATTCCTCTGCAAAGCTGTTCCAAAAGGCCAAAGCCACAAAGTCAAGTTTCTAGCAGCAACAATCTCTCTCTTCTGGTACCAATTTTACTATTCCAGTCAGGTTCACATTGCTGTCAGAAAACACCCAATCAAGAGCAGCTTGTGGGACAAAAGCATTTATTTTGTCTTAAAGACTCAAAGGGAAGCTACATGACTGCAAAGGAAAACAATGGCATGTACAGAGGTTGGACATAACTTCCTGGACAACATCAGATGGGCAACAGAGACAGGAGATTGTGTCAAACACTGGCAAGAGAAATCTGGCTATAACACCAACAAACCTGTCCCCAACAATACACTGCCCCCAGGAGAATTTAATTCCCAAATTGCCATCATCTGGGGTCATGACATTCAGAACACTTAAAGTTTATAGGGGACACCTGAATCAAACCAACACAATGGGTCTTGATTTAAATGTTATTATTACAAAATACCTGTCAATATTATAGTTAATTGACTACCATCATGAACTCACTAAAATCAGGAATAAGCAAATGATAATGGTCCCTGATATTGTGATGAACAATGTTTTCAAAGGTGTAAGTAGTGAATAAAAGACATGAAACATGAACAACAACTATAGGCAATACATAAGAATGCAGAAGTATCATGACCATTTCTACACACGACTCAAAGGAGTAAGCACCTGAACAGCTGAACACAAGATGCATGTATAATTACTATGCTCTGCTTCATCAAAAAAACCAAATGACAATGAATGTTGGTGAGGATATGGGTAAAGAGGAACCCTTATTCACTGCTCGTAAAAGTGCAAATTTGTGCAAACATTATGGAAATCAGTATGGAGACTTCTGAAAAAGATGAAAATAGATATATGATTTGAACCAGCTATTCCATTCCTGAACATTTACCCAAGAAACTCCATTCTTTACTTCAGAGATACTTGTTCAACCATGTTTATTGCTGCACTATTTATAATAGCTGGGAATTGGAATCAGCCCAGAAGCCCATCAAGAGATGAATGGGTAATGAAGATGTGGTACATTTATACAATGAATAGAAATTTTTTGCAACATACATATATTTGTATACATATATGTGTATATATATGTATTTATATATGTATATATAAATCACACACTATATGTATTCTCTTTCATCATATATATATGTTGCTGTCTAGCCCACGCTGACCTGAACTTGTGGTCTTATTTCTGCTCCAGTCTCTCACATTGAGATTATGGGCACATACCAACACACCTGACTTTAATTTCTTTATTTCTTTTTCAGTGTTTTTAGGAAGGATAGTATTACATTCATACTCAGCAGTAAGGAAAAATGAAATAATGAAATTTGCAGGAAAATGGATGAACTTGGAATATATTGTCCTAAGTAAGGTCACACAGTCTAAGAAAGTCAAATGCTACATACTGTCTTTCATATGTGGCTCCTAAAAGGGACCAGCTGAAGAGGAGGGTAAAAACCAGTAAATATTAGGGCTATGGCATATAAGTAGAATGAGACCAGGAAAATGTAGAAATAAGAAGGGAGGAGAGGATGTATAACAGACAAACTAATAGAGGGAAAGAATATTAGGGATGGGAAGGCAGGAGGGCGAAGGAAAGGGGTTGGGGAGGGGAGCTACACAAAACTAAAGATGTCATTCTAAAAGATCTTTTACACATTAATGGCAGAAATAGAATGCACCAAACAACAATGTTAGTTTAATATATATATATCCTATTGGAAGAAAACTGTATACACGCACATACATGTACATGTAAGAGTTTGAGAACAGAATACTTGTGAAAGATTTTTTTTTCTAGTTGAAAAAACCAAATATTCTGTTATTTTCTTGTCCCTAAATTCCATTCAAATTCCTATTAGGACTTTGCCTGTAACTGAATAATATTTTTGAAATTTATATGAACAATATGTTTGAAATTTATACTTTGAAATTTTTGAGGAAAGAAAACCAGTTGCTCACACACAACACAGGGTGAAAATGTTTATAGTAACATTATTCTTCCTCAAAATGCTGTAAACAGCCCAAGTGCACATTATCTGGTAAGAATGGATAAATAAATTGTTATACATTCATAAAAGTCAAATATTACTCATCCCCAACACTTCTGGGGAGGCTGAGGTAGGAAGAGCATTATGAGGTTGAGGCCAGCCTAAGCTAAGGAGAGATTCTACCTCATAAACAACAACAGCAACAAAAATACAATCTGGGAAGAGAAGACTTTTAACCAAAAGCTCTGTGTCTTGCAAAGCTATTGATCAGAAATAGAAAATAATTAACAATACACTTACTGGTAGTTTAAGTCTTTATGTACATTTAGTGCTAATATCAAAATTGGTGGAAACTATAAAACATAAAACATTCTACTGTGAACTGAACTTACTTACTAAATTTTGATATTTAACAAAGAAAAACAAAGAGAAAGTTCTGAGATATATATGCAAATTATGGTAGTTTGATTCAGGTGCTCTCCATAAACTTAGGTGTTCTGAGTGCTAGGTTCCTAGATGACAAAGATTTGGGATCTAATGCCTCCTGGAGGCAGTGTATTGTTGGTGGCAGGCTTATGGGTATTATAGCCAGTTTTCCCTTGCCAGTGTAGGTCACACTCTCCTGTTGCTGTTGTCCATCTGATGTTTCCCAGGAGGTGATGTCCACCTTCTACTCATACCATCATTTTCCCCTGCCATCATGGAGCTTCCCCTTGAGTCTGTAAGACAAGATAAACCTTTTTTTCCCATAAGCTGCTCTTGGTTGGATGATTTCTGCCAGCAGTGCAAACGTGACTGCAACAGTAAAGTTGGTACCAGAGGAGTGGGATCACTGCTAGACACCTGACTCTGTGGCTTTGACCTTTTGGAGATGATTTTCAAGAGGAATATAGAAGGATTTGAAATCTTAGCCTATGAGATGCCTTGCAGTGCTGTAAGTACAGCTTGATGAACTATTCTGGTCAGAGTTGAAAGACCTGAATGCAGAAAGAACTATGGAGTATGAGGTTTAGCTTGTGAGGGTGAGAAAGAGCTTTGCTTGGACTGGGTTAGGAGCAGTTTGTGTGAGAGGCTTGCTGTTATGCCCTTGTCCTGAGAACTTGTTCAGGATTGCTTTATGTAGAAATAGACAGATATGAGCAGAGGGATATGGCACAGAAAAAAATGAAAGCTTTGCGCCAAAACTGCTGTCTGCTCAGCTGCAATTGAGATTAAGCCAGCAGACCTGCATTGGGACAACAAAAAGAATGCAGTCTTTTGAAGGGGCCTGAACACTGAAGGAGTGACCTATTCTTCAAAATCTGCTTTATTCACTACTGGATTAACAAACTAGCACATTACCTGGTATTGTGGAGTATAAGAAATGCAGGAAAGAAAGGGTCATTGAATTTGCAACATAGTCTCTTGTTTTGGAAATGGCCATGGACAGTGTGAAGCAGGTTTTCTGGATGCCTGCATGGAAACCTGATGGAGCCATGAGGATTGACTGTGGATTGCAGTGGAGACCCAGTGGAGATGCTGGGACCATGAGATGGCTGCTAAGGAGAGCTGCTGACCCCAGATGAAGTTTTCTAAGACTGTGAGTAGCCAAGCTGGAGGGACGGAATTGGAACTCCAGAGACTTGTTGCTGGTTAGAATTATTGGGCTTGGAGATTTTTCACTGACTAGAGTTGTTGGACTTGGAGTTACAGAGTTTGATGTTTGCCCTGGTTGTTTTAAATCTTGTATTGGTTGGATACTCTTTGCTGTGCTGAATGCCATCTTTGCAGTATGAATGTTTATTCTATGCCATTATGGATTTTGTTGAGATCTTTTGATATTATAGCTCAGTTAAAAGATCTTGGACTATGGGGATGTTTTGACATCATTAGGATTGATAAAAGTTATGGGGACTTTTAAAGTTGGACTGATGCATTGCATTTTACATCATGGATGGGTTATCAGTTTATGCGGGCCAGGGGCAGAATGTGGTCATTTGATTCAGGTGTTCCTCATAAACTTAGGTGATATGAATGCTAGGTTCCTAACTGATGGAAGTTTGGGAACTGATGCCTCCTGGAGGGATATATTGTTGGGGGCAGGCTTATGAGTATTATAACCAGTTTCCCCTTGCCAGTGTTTGGCACACTCTCCTGTTGCTGTTGTCCACCTTATGTTGGCCAGGGGGTGATGTCCACCCTGTGCTCATGCCATCATTTTCCCCTTCCATCATGGCGCTCCCCTTCAAGCCTGTTAGCCAAAATAAACCATTTTTTGTTTTGTTTTGTTTTTTACCACAAGCTGCTCTTGGTTAGGTGATTTCTGTCAGCAATGTGAACCTGACTGCAACACATATCAACATGGACCAAAAGACAATCTAAGCCAGGTGTGGTGACACACCCCTTTAATTCCAGCACTCTGGAGTCAGAGGT
Organism: Dipus sagitta; assembly: GCA_036346955.1. NCBI lineage: Eukaryota > Metazoa > Chordata > Mammalia > Rodentia > Dipodidae > Dipus > Dipus sagitta. The sequence goes on from CM070781.1 coordinate 68,046,178, forward strand.
AGGAGGATCACCATGAGTTCAACTTGGGGCTACAGAGTGAATTCTAGGTCAGCATGGAGTACAGTGAGATCCCAAAACAACAACAACAAAAAAAAAAAAAAAGAAAAGAAAAGAAAAGAAAGAAGCAATCTAGATCATGATTCTACTTATATTGCAGTCTAGAGAAGGTTCAGCTAGAGGGAAAGATCAAATGCATGGCTGTCTATGTTGGGAAGAGGGGGATAAATGGATTATAAAAGGGTACAAGAGGTTTCGGAGGGACGGTAGTAGTTACCTCTTTGTGTTTTTTTTTTTTTTTATTTTGTAAGTGTTTTTAAATTACAGGAGGTTAAATTTTATTGTACATGAAGTATATCCAACAACCACATCCACATTCACCCACACAAATGTGCCTCTTTAAAGATGGAGTAAATAGCTGAGCCTGGGGCAAATGCATTTAATCCCAGCACTCAGAAGCAGAGATTAGAGGATCTCTGTGAGTTTGAGGCCAGCCTGATACTACATAGTGAATTCCAGGCCAGTTTGGGCTAGAATGAGACCCTACCTTGAAAAACCAAAAAGAAAAAAAAAAAAAAAAAGATGGAGTGAGTAGTTAAAAGTGTCACCTGGAAAAGTGCCAGTTGTTCTAGTCCTTTAAGATACTTAAATTTGTATCAAATCAAAAGAGTTAAAGTGGCAGTTTATGTGCAGGAAGACATACAGATCACTATCAAAGGAGTCATGGACACCCAGTCAGCCCCTGTCACCACGATGATTAAATGCACTGTGAAGTCAAGCTCACTGAGGCAATGGAGAAAAAAAACTCTTCAGTTCAGAACTGTTATAGTCCAGAAGTGAAAGCAGGCTTTCCATTTAGATTTATATCTCATGTCATAAAAAATTAATTTCACAGAGACTATTAGGTAATCAGTAGAAAATCTTAAACATGAAATTATTTTTCAGAACTCTAAGAAATTTAAAAATATTGTCAATAAATTACAGAAATTGATCTCTTGTCTAATCATATGCATTCCCATTAGATAAAATCAAAAGAGAAAGAAAAATAGTAGGAAGATGACATTCCAGTAACAGGAGTAAACGAGCTATGTTTTCTCCCCTAAAGTATAATGTATTCATTTATAAAAATGAAAGCTCTACAATAGGTAATGGGGCAAACATTCAAGTCAGTGGCAAAGAAGGCAAATATCAACACAGTTATAAAGACAAGTTAATGAAGTAAATATGAACCTGCCTTGTATTTTGATCACACTATGCTCTCCTGGTAAATGAGTGTGACATGGAGGAGCTCGCTCCTAGTTCTTGATAATAAAATGTGTACACCCTACTCAGGAAGACATATCTGAAGAATAAAATATCCACTCCTCTGTTCATTTTCTACCTTTATTATTTCAAATAAAAGGTAAAAATATGCATAAAAATATTCATTTCAGCATTATTCATAGCATAGGGTCAGTGAAATCAACTTGAATGCTCACCCCTATATGAGATACAACAGTATATAGTCATCAAAATTTTAATTATGCATACTATAAAATAGCATGGGAAGCAGTTATTTGGATCTTAAATGAAACAAGCATAATACAAAATTATATGCATGTTATCTACTTGACTGTTTTCAAAGAATTGTGTATAGAAGACAAAAGCAAAAGTACAGCAGATGCTTATCTGCTCCACACTGTGCTAGGCACTGCTCAGAGACTTTCTGCGTGTTAGCTCATTGATACCTCAGACCATCATGATTGCCATTTTAGCAGTAAGGAATTTGAGCTGCAGAGAGCTTTAAGTAACTTGCCTAGGATAACACAGCACAACTGCTAATATATCACATTCTCCTGTTATGCTCTATTGTCTAAACAATGAACGCTGACACAGAGAAGTGAATGCAGGTGTGTGAGGAGGTAGTTGCACTACTACTACCTGTGACTTTTATTTTCCAATCATGTATACTTAATTACATATGCACATTAAAATGCTTGAGTAAGAGACATTTTAAAGGTCTCAAGGGAGAGAATGGGAAATGAGAAGATGGAAGGCATCACACCAAGTGCCAAGGAAAATGGTGCTCAGGCTCCAAGAATGATGCCCCACCATCCTAACCTGCAGGAAGCTGGTGTGTGGAATGTGTGAGTAGGGAAAGGGACAGAGAGTTGTCCTGTTTCTGAGTGGTCTCCTTTGGAAGCTGATATTTAGTGGGACAGTCACAAGAATCCTGTGTAATATACAGTGGCACGTCACTTAGACTCTTCCTGATTGATGGTGTCAACACCATCAGTACCAGAAACCCAAATCCCCAGCCACAATGCATGGTCATTTTGTACTATAGAGAAAGAACACAGGGTGTGATCCTGTTTTCTCAATGAACACAATAAATATACATTGCCCTAAGTTGAAATGAAACAGCTATACCTATTGTGCACATGCCTGCCTAGTGAGACAGCTAACTTATGTAGGAAAGTCCATTGGAACAGAACTAAGCATGTGATCCATCTCTACTTTTTGAAAAGAGGAGACGTCAGTGCTTCAGGCTGCAATTGAGGAATGATAAGAATTATAAAAATTGCCCACATTTTTAAAAGTACCATTATAAATAAAAGCATTGACTCTGTTACCTTGTCATCTAAATATAAAGCATGTTTCTGCTTTTGGCAGAAAAGCCAGCAATTCCTATAATAAAAGTTACCCTGGAGGATATGTAAGAATAAGCTTGGAAAAACATGAATAAAAGAAATCATAAAGAATTACTTGGAGTTACAGTTGTTGATCATGAGGATTAGGTTTGACAGGAAAATATATCCTTGGGGAAATCCTATTAATTCTTAAAAGCAAACTTTGCTGCATCCTGTATGATTGCAGTGTGTCTGGTACTAAAACCCATTTTTACTGAATTTGGGGAAATGGTTTCTAATGAGCTGAAGTCCACCTAACAGAAAATTTCAGGATTTCAGGATTTCAAATTGTCAGATGAAATCTGAAATTTAAAAAAGGAGAAAAAATAGAAGAAAAAAAGCCAAGTGGCACCCACACAAGCTACCAAAACATTGAAAGTTTAAAAATTCCTAAGTATTAGGTAGATGGACCATTTCAATTTTCAGACACTTACTTTCACTTTAACCAGATAATGAATTATAAGAAGGAATATTTGAAAGCAGGAAGAAGGCATGATAGCTAATGTTTTAAGGGCTAAATAGTTTTGAAGACATTTTGAAAAATTATCTTTTTTTAATAATTTTGCTCTCTCTCCTATTCCAGTTGTCTTTTAGGCCTCAACACAGATAGTTTCTTCTCCAAAAGTACAGATATAAATTGTCTCTAAAGAGACTGGTTTCTAGTGGATACTCTGTAAACAAGTAATTTCTAACCCCTTAGTATGCATATTGATCTCCTTTGAAGCATTTTCAATAATCACTATTTTCACTAAATCCACAGAATCTTGTTACTACAGATATGATGCCAAAATGCCTCCACTTATCCATAATCCCTAATTCATCCACCAGTGATTTGGTTCCATGAATGTGATTTTAGCCTTTCTTATTTCTGGTCATCTCACAGAATCAACTGGACTATGGGGTGTTTAAGCTATATGTTTGTGTTTAAAGCAATGCAATGGAGAGCATGCAGTATGTCTGGAAGGTATGTTGCTGTTTCTTTGGTCAATGAGCTTTGGAATTCCCAAATATGATGGGTCATAAGTAGCAAGAATTGGAAAAGCACTGTTAGAAGATCCTGATTCAAGAGACTACGCAGTGAATTGTGTTCATTAACTTAAGTCTTACAGTTTAGAAAGCTTAATTCTAACCCCTAATATTACAAAGCCTTCATTATTCTTGGTAACAATAGAGTAAAATTATCCTGATACAGAAGTATGAAGTGTATATGGAACTCCCAAACTCATGTCTGCAAGAGCCAGATAGAATAAGAAGTGGGTATAGCCAGAATAACATCTGGTTAACATAAAGCAGGATGTTGGAGAAGTTTGTTAGCAGAGTAATGATTATCAAGGGATCCCTGAAAAGAGGTGCAAGATATTGCCTAGTCGTCATCATTTTGTATTAACCACTGGATTTGGGTAGTGGAATAAGGAAGAATGATTTTATCAGGGTCCTTACCAAATATTTTTCTGCTTTGGTCACGTCCAATTTTTATTAATTCTGCCACCCATGAGGTGTAAGGGGTAAGGACTTTGGGTGGTGAGGCAGGTAAATGGACCCAGAAGAGGGGCCCCTCCTGCCAGAACACCCCAGTGGATGTAAAGTCAGTGTCACAAATGACCAGGAGAAGAGGCTCCTCATAAGAGATAAAAGTGACCCTTTGTCTCAGAATTGCAGCCTTCACTATCTTCAGAGCCTCTAGGGCGGGGGTCGTTAATGAGTGGCAGGAGGCAGGGTCTTGGTCTCCTTTAAGGATGTCAAACAAGGGTTTAAGCTCTCCAGAAGTTAGCTTGAAATAAGGCCTGAGCCAATTGATATCTCCTATGAGTTTTTGAAAATCATTTAAAGTTTTTAGATGATCAGTTCTAAGTTGAATCTTTTGTGAAAGAATTTTGTTATGAAAAAGTTCAAAGCCTAAGAATAAGTAAGGGGGTTTTAATTGAATTTTATCAGGAGCTATCTGAAGACCAGCTCTGGTAAGGGCCCTAGAAAGCTCCTGAGAGCAAGTAAGGAGTTCAGTGGGATCAGGTCCGGCCAAGAGAATGTCATCCATATAATGAATGATATACAAGGAAGGCCCTTTATGTCTAAATGGATCTATAACTTGGGCCACAAATTTTTGACACAGCGTAGGGCTGTTGGCCATCCCTTGAGGCAAGACTTTCCATTGGAATCTCGGCATAGGGCCTCTAAAATTTACCACAGGTAAACTAAATGCAAAATGCTGATAATCCTCAGGGTGCAAGGGAATTCTAAAAAAGCAATCCTTTAGGTCAATAATGATTTTACAATATCCTGCAGGAATTGCCACTGGAGTGGGGAGGCCTGGTTGTAGGGCTCCCATAGGTACCATGGCCTTATTAATTTCTCTAAGGTCCTGGAGCAACCTCCATTTTCCAGACTTTTTCTTTATAACAAAGATAGGAGTATTCCAAGGAGAGGTGGTAGGTTCAATATGGCCTGCAGCAAATTGTTCCTGCACTAACATCATGGCTGCAGCTAATTTTTCAGAAGTTAAGGGCCATTGATCAACCCACACAGGTTTTGTTGTTTTCCAGTATATCTTATCTGCATGGGGTACAGGCATGTCAACAGCCATTAGGATAAATTTTTGTAGCCTATTCCAGCACGATCAGTCTTTATAAGTAACTGGGATTGTCTCCTTTGTTCCCTGAGAATGTCTGCCCAATCCTTGTCCTGGGCGGAAGCCTTGATTAAACATTTGGTGAGCTACCAACTCATTAGGACTGCACATAATGAGTTTCATTTGAGAGAGGATGTCTCGGCCCCAGAGATTAATGGGCAGGCCTGTAACCACGTAAGGTTGAGCAGTGCCTTGATTGCCCTCCTCATCCTCCCATTGAATAACTTTAGAACTTTGTAATAGATTAGAAGTTTGTCCTATTCCTTTAAGATGGGTCATGGAGGCTGTAAGGGGCCAAGATGTAGGCCAGTCTTTACTGGAAATAATTGTGTCATCTGCACCAGTGTCTATAAGGCCTTCAAACATTTTTCCTTTTAACTTTAATTTAAGAAGGGGTCTTGTTTGAGTGACCTCTTGTGTCCAGTAAATATCTGATGACCCAAACCCATGGGGGCCTCTCTTTTGTTTCTGGCAAGGCGCCTTATCATTGAGGGGCAATAGTATTAACTGAGCAATCCGTTGGCCAGGAAGAATGGTAATAGACCCCTGAAGGGCAGTAGCCATGAGTTTAATTTCCCCAGAATAGTCATTATCAATGACTCCTGGAGAAATGGTGAGGCCCTGAATGGTTGAACTGGCACATCCCAAGATAAGGCCAAAAATGTCCTGAGGTAGGGGACCAAATTCTCCCATAGAGAGGATTTGCATTCCCAACTCCAGTGTTAATATTGATTGGGAAGTGGAACAGAGGTCCAATCCTGCACTACCAGCAGTTGCCTGGGAGATGGCAGAGATGTCGCATTTTGGGTAGACTGGGGGACGAACCTGATAGCCCCAGGGTTCTGTCCGGGGATCATCTTGGGGCCCTAGGGTAGGCCCCGTGTCAAGTTTCCCTGTTTTTGTGGTAAGGGGTTTCCTTGGATATCTGTTTTGGAATGACATTCAGAGGCCCAATGTTTGCCACGCTTACAACGTGGACAGAGGGAGGGAGGAGGTGGGCGTGCAGCCTTAGGGGCTGTACATTCTCTGGAAAAATGACCTGGCATTTTACAATTAAAGCAATTTTTATTGTTATTTCCCTGTGCGAAGCCCTTTAAGGCAGCTCCTATGGCTAGCCCAATGCTGCGAGAGGCAGGATCCACATCGGCACATAATTGGATAAAATCAGAGATATTTTTGCCATGGTGGAAGGGACAGATGGCTGCCTGGCAGGCTGAATTGGTGTTCTCAAAGGTGAGATGTCTTATGAATTCATTATCTGTTTCTTCCCTTCCCATAAGTCATTCTGCGGCCTCAGTGGGGCGACCAATGAAGTCGCTGTAAGGCTCATTTGGCCCTTGACGTGCCTTAGCCAAGGAAGTTATAGCCGATCCTTTGGATGGGAGATTTTTCCAAGCCTTAAGGGCAGCATGTTGGATCTGTGAGAGCAGTCCAGGGGAGAATTTTGCCTGGTCCTGATTAGTATCATAAGGAGCATTGCTCAAAAGTTTATCTAATGTCCAGGATTTAGAAGAGGATCTAGTGGACGCGCTGCGGTGGGCAGAGTCTCGACATCTCTCAGTATAATCATCCTGCCAGAGGAGGAAGTCTCCTCATGTTAGGGCACCTTTGGCAAGCATTTTCCAATCATTGACTGAAAGCCAATTATCACTAAGGGCCTCTAGTAGGGACATGGTAAAGGGAGCAGTAGGTCCATAAGAGGAAACAGCTCTTTTTAATTCTTTGATATGTTTAAATTTTAAATGGTGGTATTGCTGGGGTTTAACAATAATATTTTTTCCTCTATGTGGCTCACTGTCATCATCTGAGCTGGAGGATTGTTTAGATGGTTCCTCTCTTTCAGAGCCTTCCTCCTTTGAGCTTGACTCAGGTGGTATGTGGGTTGAGGAATTGGTTTTTGTTTTAACTTGAGCACGTGTTATGAGAAATGCATGAAGGGTTTTAGGGGGTTTGATCTTAGGTTTTGTATGTTGGGCTGGAGCAGGGGAAGGAGAATGGATCTCCAGGTCCAGATCATGGAGTTGTTTAAGTAAGGAGGCTTTTTCTTTTTTAACTGCAAGGAGGGTTTTTAGTGATTGGGCCTCCCGGGAGAGTTGGCGGGTCGCCTTGCACGTGACTGTCTCTAAATCACAATCGAGAGTTACAGGGGCACAGAAGTGGTGTGGTTTAGGCCTGTGAAGATAAGGTGGAGGATCTGCTATGGGGGCTGTAGGAGGTAGCCAGTCAGGGTTATGATACCTGGCAGCCTCATCCTCTAGCTCTGATTCCTCATCTGGGGAAAGAGGGGTATTAATGGGGGGAGTAACTGTAGATTTGGAGAGGATAGGATAAATAGATTTGGGGGCAGGTGGGTGATCCTCGGGCATAGGAACAATGGCGGAGGGGAATTGAGAAGGGGGATCCTGATGGCAGGAGGTTAATTCATGAGTGGGAGGGGTCTGACTAGGTTTAAGATTATTTTTAAGAAAGGATTCTCCATCCCTAACTATTTTTGAAATGTCCAGTTGGCACCGGTGGACCTGGAGGACATCATTTATTAAGTACCAATAGGAAAAGGCCGGAACCGGGACTTTCTCAGGCCCAAAAGTCCTATAGTAATCCTTTAAACAATCTCCCACTCTCCCCCATCTTTTTTCATTGATGGTGCCTTCCTGGGGAAACCATGGACATAAATCTTCTAAAAAGAGGAAGAAGTGAACAACATCTTTTTTCTTAACTTTTGCCCCACCAGTCTTGAGGGAGTCTTTAAGTCCCTGGATGAAGAGTTCATGTTTACTTAGGGTCTGTCCCATGGTAAAAAGGAAAGAGCAGAAATGGCAAGGCCAGAAGGCAATGTTCCCAGTCAGAGAACCGGCATGGGGGATTCCCCAATGGGCATGACGCAAGTCTGTCCGCAAATTTAAGAATCCGGCAACCGCCCTAGGGGCATTTACTGGTCGGTGCGTTACTGGTTTCGGTGGTTGGAAAAGAGGCTAGATAGGAGGTTTTTGCCAATGCCTGAACGGGCTTTTGGGATTCACACAGGGAGCTAGGGGCCTTCAGCCAATGCCAGAGGGTAGCCCTGGCCAAGAGGCTTCAGTTGCCCTGTCGCTGTGTTGCGATTCCACGCAATGGCGTGAACCAAAAGTAAAAGACATGGAAAAAGAGTTTAGAAGAATCAACAAATAAATCCCGCAATTCCTGTGTCTTGCAAATCTGACTGAACAGTCCCCATTTAAATGGTTTGCCTAAAAGTCTGCATCACTCGTCTTACCTTAATCAGATCTGTATCACAGTCAGGCACTGTGTGGCAATCACTATTGCAGATCTTCACTCACTGGCAGGGTGGTGATCCAGTGAAAGGAGGACGGCCGTTCACTTGAGCGACATTCAGGTTTTTCTTCGTACCTTGAGCCCCACAGTCAGGTACCACTTGCCCCGGCCTGCAGGGGTTCAACAGAGGCCCGAGGAGAAGTCAACCTGAATGAGAATAAGCAAACAGACACAAGGAAGGAGACCAAGCTGAGCGTTTGGTCAAGGACTCGATTTTTATTAGTATAGGTGGGTTTATATAGGGGGATTCAGGGAAGGAAGGCTAGTCATATAGCACGTAAGCAGAACCAGGAACTTGGAAGGCGAGGCCGAATGTAGCTCTTCTTGGAAGGTCCCAGGCATGGTGTTCTGAGCACAGTCAGTCTTGCGATTTCCAGTAAGTGATTCAAGAACCAGGAAACTCATTGAAACAGAAACTCATTGCTGTTCATGGATGCCTATAGCCTAAAATGGCTGTTGTTTGGCTCAGGGCTCCCAACAGTCTACCAAATGAAATATTTTCACATACTTCAGCCATAAAGCAAGAATGAACTGTTGATGCATATCACAAGTGGATGAACCTTAAAGACACTAGACTAAATAAGAGAAGCTGGACACAGAAGACAAAATGCTATATAATTTCATTGATATGATGTGTCCAGAATTGAGAAATATAGAAAGACTACATGGTTTCTAGAGGAAGGCAAACAGAGGAATAAAATATTATTGCTAGTGGATGAAGAAATTTTGGGAGACAATGAAGAAACTTCTGGAAGTGATGATTGTTATCTCTGTGTCTAAGCATTACTGAACTGTACATTTTAATATTTTTAATTATTTTTTTATTTGAGTGAAAGGCAGATAGATAGATGGTAGAGAGAGAGGGGGAGAGAAAGAGGAAGAAAGAGAAGGGGAGAGAGAATGGTTACTCCAGAGCCTCCGGCCTCTACAAGTGAATTCTAGATGCTTGCACCACCTTGTGTATCTGGCTTACATGGGTCCTGGGGAATTGAATCTGGGTCCTTTAGCTTTGCAAGCATGTACATTATCTGTTAAGCCATCTATCCAGCCCTGACCTGTACATTTTATTTTATTATTTATTTATTTTTATTATTAGATATGGACATATTTTGTGTGTAAACATCACATGTTGGTACCATCCTTTCCCTCCTCCCTACCCCTTTTCTGAAGAGCCCTTCCTCATTGGGGATGTAGGCCAACCCCATGGGGATTGTGGGTCATGCTTTATGGGGGAAGCAGTAAGTTATAGGGGAGAGGCAATGTCTCTCTGCAAAATGACCCAAATTGTAGCTCTAACAATCTTTCTGCCCCCTCTTCCAGAAAATTCAATGATCCATGGGGGAGAATTTTAAGTCTACTTCAATGATGGTCACTTATGAGCATTTAGATGTTTGGTTTTGTAGGTGTTGAGTGTCCTCAGTATCTTTCTCCATCATCCTTGTGCTGATATCAGCTTAACTAAGAGAGTGCATTCTTGCTCACTTCCCCAATTCCTCTGTGGTTTCAGCTGGGGCCAGGGTGGAGTACACTGGGTCATTTATCTCCTCAAGTCCAGTTCCCATCTGAAAAAGAGAAGCAGATTCTCCAATGTAGAGTGAAGTCATCGCCAGTTAAATGGGAAAACCATTATTAATTTAGAGAAAATTAAAAGGGTTTAGACACTTTTATAGTCTACAGTTAGTGGAAACTTGACAATAGAAACGCAGAATCATTATCTGGATATGATTTTGACTTGTTTCCCAGTTCCTGATATGGTTTCCTTTCTACTGGGCAGATCTGTTAGCCAATCCCAGAGCAGTTGGTTACCCACCATGTCTGTGTGCCACTATTGCACTTCTGTGAGCATCACATCAGGTTGTTTGCTTCTGAGTCTCTTGGACTTTGAGTTGCTTGGACAGATGTTGGCCACTTTCCCCTGGTAGCTCATGTAGTGCCTTTGAGCACTAGATGGGCTAAGTGTCTGGGGACTGACTGTCATCTGGATTTCAACCAGGTCTCTCCATGGCCCATGCCAACAGTGTTTGTTGTCTTCAGTAGTAGGGTCTTACTACTAACCTCTGGTGAGTAATCAAGTAAAAAGAAAAAAAGACAGATGTCTTTCTTGTTTGTTTTGGGATATCTAGTAGGTCTCTCATGAAAGAACTCAAACCAATCTTCCTCAAACTGTGCCGCACAATTGGAGAACAGGGAAAGCTACCCAACTCCTCTTATGAAGCTAGTATCACCCTAATTCCAAAAACAAACAGAGATGCCACAAGAAAAGAAAACTACTGGCCTATTTCCCTGATGAACTTAGATGCAAAGATCCTGAACAAAATCCTCACAAACTGAATCCAACAACACATCAAAAGCATTATCCACCTTGATCAAGTGGGATTCATCCCAGGAACACAGGGGTGGTTCAACATACAGAAATCTGTCAATGTAATACACCATATAAACAAGCTTAAACACAAAAATCATATGATCATCTCGACAGATGCAGAAAAGGCCTTTGACAAGATACAACATCACTGCATGATCAAAACATTGGAGAGACTTGGCATGGTTGGTTCATATCTTAACATAATAAAGGCAATATAGAAAGCTCCTAAGACCCAAATAATATTTAATGGAGAGAGACTGGAAGAATTCCCATTGAGATCAGGAACAAGACAGGGTTGTCCACTCTCACCTCTGCTCTTCAATATAGTACTGCTAGCTCAAGCAATAAGACAGGAAAAGGAAATAAAAGGGATACAATTTGGAAAGGAAGAAGTTAAGTTAGTCCTATTCGCTGATGACATGATTGTATATGTAAGAGACCCGAGAGACTCCATCCCAAAACTCCTGAAGGTGATTAACTCCTATAGCAAAGTAGCAGGATACAAAATCAATGCACAAAAATCAATAGCCTTTCTATATGAAAAAATACGCAAATGGTCCCATTTTCAATGGCAACAACAACAACAAAAATACCTTGGAATAACTTTAACCAAGGAAGTGAAAGATCTATACAATGCAAACATAAAAACACTGAAAAAAGAAATTGAGGAGGACTTGAGAAAATGGAAAGACCTTCCATATTCCTGGGTAGGCAGAATTAACATCATGAAGATGACAATCCTACCAAAGGCAACATACAGATTTAATGCAATTCCAATTAAAATCCCAATAGTGTTCTTCCCAGTGATAGAAAAAATGATGTCAAATTTCATATGGAAAGGCAGAAGGCCTCGCATATCCAAACATATCCTCAGCAAAAGAAATACCTCTGGAGGCATCACCATACCTGATCTAAAGCTGTATTACAAAGCCATAGTAATAAAAACAGCATGGTACTGGCATATCAACAACTCATTGTGGATATAGACTGCATCCTGGTGCAGTGAATTACAGGCCAGCGCCAAGGGAAAAGAAAAAAAGAAAAAGCCAGAGTAGAAAGAGAAACAGGAGAAATTTAAGGTTAGGTTTCATCTCACTTTCTCTTGGGTTCTTTGGTTTGGGTGTTCCCTCTAAGATTTGCTTGAGGGTTCCACGTTTTAGTCTGAATTCCAGGATATAGGATTCTATGGTACCAGTTCAATTTGGGTTAAGATTTTGTGTCCCCCCCAACCTCTCCCTTCCCCCAAGCCCTACCCTCCTTGTTTCCCAAGCCTCAAGATGCTCTTCAGTTATGTCAGCAACTTGGGCTGATCCAGGCTAGGAACTGCAGGTGAGTGAGATCATGTGATGACTGTCTTTCTGTGACTGTGTGCGTTCACTTAAAATGATCTGTTCCAATTTAACACCTGAAACTCTTCAACTACTGGAAGAAAAATAGGAAGCACTCTCCACAATATAGGACTAGAAAAAGACTTCCTGAACAAAACCCCGATAGCCACTAAAATTAAACAAGCACTCAACCAGTGGAATCTCATGAAGCTAAAAAGCTGTTGCAGAAACATACCATAAGCAGAGCCAATAAATTACCAACTGAATGGGAGAAAATCTTTGCCAGCTACACCACTGACAGAAGCCTAATATCTAGAATCCACAAACAACTCAAAAAACTAAACAATAAAAATATCAAACAACCCAGTCCAAAAGTGGGCAGAGAGCTAAATAGGGAGTTCTCAGAGGAAGAATTACAAATAGCTAACATATACTTAAGAAAATGATTAACATGCCTAAACATGAAGGAAATGCAAATTAAAACAACTATGATATTAGATCTTACCCCAGTAAGGAGAGCAAACATTAAAAACTCAAATGAAAACAAATGTTGGTGAGGCTGTGGAGAAATAGGAACCCTCATTCACTGTTTGTGAGAATGTAAGCTCTACAGCCACTGTGAAAATCAATTTTGAGACTCCTGAAAAGGATGAATATAGAGTTACCAGAAGACCCTGTTATTCTCTTACTGGGCATTTACACTATAAGCTCCATATCTCAGTTCAGAAATATTTGCTCAACCATGTTTACAGCTGCTCAATTCATAATAGCTAAAAACTGAAATCAACCCAGGTACCCATCATTGGATGAATGGATAACCAAGATAGTTGTGGTATGTCTACACAATGGAATTCTACTCAGCAGTAAGAACAAATGATACATTGAGAAAAATGGCTGAACTATACATATATATGTGTGTCATATATACATATCTATCATATGTGTCTCACTTTTTTATTTGTATTTATTTATTTATTTATTTGTTGTTGTTGTTGTTGTTTTGAGGTAGGGTCTCACTCTAGCCTAGGCTGACCTGAAATTCACTGTTATCTCAGGGCGGCCTCTAACTCACGACGATCCTCCTACCTCTGCCTCCCAAGCGCTGGAACTAAAGGCATGCGCCACCATTCCCAGTTTGTGTCTCACCTTTTAATCTATTCATCTGTTGGTGGGCTCAGGATTCCATGTCTTGAAAATTGTGAATAGACTACAATGAACATTGGCATGCAGATATGCCTGTGACATATTAATTTCAATTCACTTGATTATATTACCAGATGTGGGAATGCTGGGTTATATGGAAATTCCACTTTATTTTTTCAGAAATCTCCTCAAAGCCTATTTCAGAATGGCTATACTAATTTATATTTCCACTAACAATGTACAAGAGTTCCATTTTTGTCTACATGACAATACTCATCTTTCATCTTTTTTCATAAAAGCCATTTTAACATGTAAAGTGATAATGCATGGCCATTTTTAATTTGTATTTCCCTAATGATTAGTGATGTTGAGTATTTTGACATACCTGTTAGAAGTTAGTATTTCCTCTATTAAGAAATGTCTACTTATTTCTTTTCTAATTTAAAAAAAATTATTTGTTTATTTTTATTTATTTATTTATTTATTTATTTGAGAGCAACAGACAGAGAGAGGAAGAGACAGATAGAGAGAGAGAATCGTCATGCCAGGGCCTCCAGCCACTACAAACGAACTCCAGACACATGTGCCCCCTTGTGCATCTGGCTCACGTGGGTCCTGGGGAATCAAGCCTCAAACCAGGCTCCTTAGGCTTCACAGGCAAGCGCTTAACCTCTAAGCCATCTCTCCAGCCCTCTCTTCTCATTTTTAATCATTATTTGTCTTATTGCCATTGACTAGTATTCCTCTTACATATTGGATATTAGCAATTAGATGAATGCTTTACAAATATGAATAGTGTTACATAGAGTGGGTTGCCCTTCTCTTTGTTCATTGTTTCTTTTTCTTTGCAGAAGCTTTTTAGGATAATACCATCTTATTTGCTGGTTATGCTTTCATTTATATCCAAAAAATCATTGCCCAGAGCTATGCCATAAAGATCTTATGCTTTCTTCTCTTACTTTCACAGTTCTAGGTCTTTAGCACTCTCAGCAGCTCTGGATTTCTGCTTTGGTATGTTTTGAGTAACCTCAGTGTCTGTCTACTTCACCCTGGCACAGGCTGTCAGGCTCTCCATTGAAGCAGCACTCTTATTCATCTCACCCGTTCCTCTGTGGTTTCACCTGGGCCCTAGACGATGTGTGAAGGGGTGGTTCATCTTATGTCAGGGAGTCAGCTATCTTTTCTTGTCTTGTGGATGGATTTTGGTTGCCCTTGGTTCTTGCTGCCTTCTGAAAAAGAAAAATATATTTTCCAATGGAGAGTGAATCAACATAGGTTTAAGGGGATATACATTGTTAATTTAGAGAGATTTTGATGGGAGCAGCTTCTCTTTTGGCCACAAACTAGTGAGAGTTTCTGGTTGGAGACTATAATCTTGGTCTTCACAGGATTCTGGTTTGGTTCCCAGTTCTAGCTATGTGTTATTTTCCAGTGAGTGGATCTCTTAGCCAATCAGAAAGCCATTGGTTTCCCACCTAGGCTGGATGCAACCATTGCACATGTGTATGTCTTGTCAGGCTGATTGCCTTCTATAGCAGTGTTCCCTGCTTGCTCACAATGTTGTTGGCCATTTTCCCCCAGCAGCTCATGTAATGCTTTCCAACACTATATAGGCTAACTATCTGGAAACTGGCTCCCTTCCAGATTCCAGCCAGATCTCTCAATGTACTGTGTCCACATCATGTGTTGTCTTCAGCATTAGGGTCTTACTTTTAGCCCAGATGGGTAATAAAGAGCTTTGACAAAGTCTATTTTGTTTTGGAGACCTTGTAGGTCTGTTGGATCAACATCTCAATGTGGGTTGTAACCGATTTCTGATACTAGGAGTTACATGCCAAAGCCAAATGTTTTAGGGTTAGGCTTCATCCCACCTGCTCCAGGACCGTTCTCACGAGGTTCTCCCCCCCAAAAAAAATCCTATTGAGAATTATATCTTTTAGATTACTATCCAGGAGGAATGTTTCTATAGTACCATTTTATTTTGGATTTAGTTTTATGAGTATCTCCCTCACCCTTCCATTCCCCTCCCACCAAACCCTTCTATTCCTATTATCTATCTCTCAAGTTGCCTGTTAGGAATGTCTCAACTCAAGCTGTTCCAGATTAGGAAACACAGATGAGGGAGAACATGCTGTGGTGTGTCTTTTTGTGCTTGTATGAGTTTGCTTAGTATGATCTCCTCCTGGTCTATCCATTTTCCTACAATTCAATTATATAATTTTTTCTTACTATAGCATCCCATTGCATAACTGTACATCTTCATTATCCATTTGTCAGATAAGCATATGGGTTGATTCTAGTTCCTAACTATTGTGAATTGAGCAGCTATAAACGTGGTTGAGCAAATATGTCAGCAGTGAAGACTGCAGCCTTTAGGGTAGATACCCAGTAGAGTAATAGCTAGGACAGTTGGTAGCTCTATTTTCATCTTTTTCAGGAGTCACCATATTGATTTCCATAGTGGTTATACAAGTTTTCACTCCCACCAGCAGCAAATGAAGGTTCCTCTTTCCCCACATCCTTGCCAACATTTATTATTGTTTGATTTTTTTAATAATGTGTGTTTAAGATTATTTATGTGGTGTATTATGTCAGTTGATTTCCATATGTTAAATCATTCCTGCATTCCTGGGGTGAAGTCTGCTTGATCCAGGTGGATAATGCCTTTGTTGTGTTGTTGAATTTGGTTTGCAAGGATGGATTTTTCCCTTAGGACTGCCTTCATTGTGTCACTTAAATTTTGGTATGTTGTGTTTCCATTATCATTCAGTTCTAGAAATTTTACAATTTCCTTTTTGATGTATTACACAGCCCATTCATTGTTTAATAGTATGTTGTTCAGCATCTAGGAGCTGGTGTAATTTCTACTGTTTATCTTGTTGTTAATTTCTAGCTTTAATGCTTGTAGTCTGATAGTATGCAGGAAGTAACATAGATTTTCCTGTATTTATGGAGGCATGCTTTATGCCACAATATATGATCTATTTTGGAGAAGGTTCCATGGGCTGCTGAGAAGAATGTGTATTCTGTAGAATTGGGGTGGAATATTCTGTAGACGTCTGTTGTGTCTAGTGATCTATGATGTTGTTGAGTTCTATTATTTCCCTGTTGATATTCTGCTTGGATGATATGTCTATTTAAGTCCCCTACTATGATAGTATTAGGATTTATTTCTGGTTTGATGTAGATTAGGCTTTGTGTTATAAATGTGGTGTGTCTGGTTTTGGTGCATATAAATTTATGACTGTGACGGCCTCTTGTTGGATTGTACCTCTTTTTTTTTTTTTTTTTTTTTTTTTTTTTGGTTTTTCTAGGTAGGGTCTCACTCTAGCCCAGACTGACCTGGAATTCACTATGGAGTCTCGGGGTGGCCTCAAACTCACGGCGATCCTCCTACCTCTGCCTCCTGAGTGCTGGGATTAAAGGCGTGTGCCACCACGCCCGGCTTTCTGTATCCTTTTTGATTACTTTTATTTTGAAGAATATTTTGTCAGAGATTAATATAACAATACCCACTTGTTCTTTCTTTCCATTTGCTGGGGAAATCATTTTGCATCTTTTTACCCTTAAGAGATGTCTATCCTTAGTGGTGAGGTGGGTTTCTTGAACACAGCAGATTGAAGGATCCATTTTTCTGATTTAAAGCCATAGATTTTTAGACTTTGAAGTGCTCCATTTCAAGCCGTTGTGGTTTACAGAATTTTCATTGAAAAGTCTGAGGCAAGTCTGATGGAATTGCTTTTGTATATGAGTTGCTTTTCTCTTGCTGCTTTTACCACTGTTTGTTTTTATTATTTAGAGGTTTAACCATGATGTGCCTCCAAGAGGTTTTGTTTTGTTTTGTTTTGTTTTTGTTTTTGTTTTTGTTTTTGTTTTTGTCCAGTCTGCTTTCATTTTGGGATTCAATTTCTGTTGTCTCTGTTTTCACTGGAGACTTCCATTGTGCGACTAAGCAAAGTTGGTGGGGATCCCTCAATTTGTTGTTTCATGTTTTTTTTTTTTTCCTTGCATTCAAGCTTACCCATGTCTCGGTAAAAGTCTGTTTCATCAGAGAGGAAGCAAGTAAGTATATGCCCTTGTAGGATCTTCAGTGAGTGTTCCATTTTGGGTTTGACCCCAATTGGAATGTGATGCCATTGTATCCATAGACATGCAGGTTGCAGGTAGGGCTGAAGCGTGGGTCCTGGTTCAGACACTGTTGGGATCCACAAGGGCTGGAGGTGAGGGGAGGGGTGGAAGCGTGGTCTTTGGCTCTGGCACCTTGGGGACCTGCAGCATGGGCATCTAGTGTGGTGAATGTCAGATGGGGCAGATGGCCCACAAGTATGGTAGGAGAGTGGGACATGCTGAGGTGTGTGGCAGATAGGAGTGAAGGCACAGGGATTCCCTTGGGTTCATGATGGTGTGTGGCAGATGGGGACTGGTAGTGCAGGAATCCACTGGCACCCAGAATAGAGGTGCTGAGGTAGAAGTATGAGCACTGGCTCCTCCCAGACTGTGTGTACCCACTCAGTGGGTTGGTCCTATCTCTGAGTGTATGGGGTGTGGAGGAAGGCAGATTGCCAGACTGCACTGCTGGTCTGAACTAAGCAAACCAAGTTAGCACCAGACCACCCCAGCCTGTGCCTGACAGTATGTAGGAATCATCAGATTGCTAAACATGCACCCCAGTACCGACCCAATATAGGTCCTTTGAGACCTACTAGTACTAGAGCCCCCCGATTCTTGCCTGATTTAATCTCCGGAGCTCTAGCTTGGTTATGAGTTCACCATATTGACCAGAAATATGGCATTGTAATTTTGATAGGACAAATATTAAATTGGTACATCACTTGGGTGTTCTGAGCATTGTCATAATGTTGGCTTTTTCCACCCATGAACATGAAACAGCTTTCCATTTGTTTGTGTTTTTAATCACTTTCTTTCATCAGAAGATGAAGTTGCTCAGTAAATAAGTATTTCACCACCTTGGTTAAATATATATTTCAGAATTTTATATTTCATTTCATTTTCTGTTGTTATTATAAGTGGAACTGTGTTTTCTTCCCTTCTTTTACAATGGCTCATTCTCAGTATATAGCAGTGCTGCTGACATTTGTGTTGATTTTGTAATCTACAACTTTACTCAATTTGCTTTATCAGTTTCAATAGGTTTTGTGTAGTTTTTATGGCTTTATGTAGTTTTATGGCTTTTATATACAATACGTATCATCAGAAAATAGTGACAAGTTCACTTTGTGCTTTCTTTTTTTAAAAAATATTTCATTTTATTGATTTATTTGAGAGAGAGAGACAGAGAAAAAGGCAGACAGAAAGTGAATGAATTGGCACAGCAGGGTCTCCAGCTACTGCAAAGGAACTCCAGATGCATGGACCACTTTGTGCATCTGGCTTACATGGTTACTGGGGAATCAAACCTGGCTCCATAGGTTTCTCAGGCAACACATTAACCACTAAGCTACCTCTCCAGCCCTTGCTTCATGCTTTCTTATTAGGATGCTTATAATTTCTTTCTCTTCCCTAATATGCAGCAATATTTAGAACATTTTTATAAATATTTTAAAATGCATGAAAAAGCCCACATAACAAAATATTAAACTAGAAAAATAGAATGCCAAATCCTATATATCACATGTTTTAACACAATAAAATATAAGGATACAGATTCAAATTTTATGCAAAATTTTAAATGTGATTATCCCTAGAGAGTAGGATTACTAATGACTATTGTGTTTATATTTTTATGAATTCTCCAAATGTTCTTATGTATTATTTTTTAATTCAGAAAATAAAGAACCTAAGTATTTGATAACAAAGTTTCCAGAATTTGAAAGTTGGGTGTGGGGATGCCAAGTTTCTAGGTGCTGTTGTCTGGAACTGAACATGTGCAGGTAGGGTTAATCAGACGGTTCTGCTTTGGGGATGTGTCTTCATGTCATGTGCTTTGCAATATTCTAGGAATATTGTCACTTTTATTGACATATAGCCAGTTCAAAACTTTCTATATCTAGTTAGGGAAGTTGCTTTAGCTTTTACTCAAACAATTTATTTTGAAAATAGTAGGCAACTTGTAGGCTATAGTTTGTTGTCCCTGATGCTCCTATTTACTTAAGTGTGTTTTGCACCAGGTATTTACCTATATTGTTCTCTGCCAATAATAAAACTGAAGCCAAAACAAGTGAGGCAACTTGTTCAATGGCAAAAGTCTACTACTGTAACAATTAAGACTAGAACCCAGGAGTCCTGACATGCAGGCTGACAAAATCTGTAGAGCAAAAGTGGTGAGTGATAAATTATTAATATAATTTAGAAGTTAGCTTTATTAAAGATTTCTTGAAGTAACTTGCAGTTTTTTGGTAATTTAAATTTAAAAAATCTAATGCCAAAAAGGCATATACTCCTGGTCAGGGAAGAAGCCAAGAAAATAACCAGTACTGTTGAAGACATGTGGTGGAGCTTTAAGTTTGCAACCATTTTCTGGTTAAGATGGCAGTGTAGGTACTACGCCAAAGCAGCGCAGGGGGGAAAAATTGCCCCCCAAAAAACCCAGCAAAATACACACTTTTACTAAAAAGTGAGGTGTATAGGAAATTGAAATGGCAGCAGAGATGTAGGAGAGATCCAGAGCATCCAGAGCCCACATGGGCCAGCAGAAGCAGCTCTGGCAGGTCTGCAGACTGTGGCACAGCAGCCAGCCAGCCATCAGGCTTGGCTTGAGCCACAGGAAAAGCCAGGTGAGGGGAGTTTCCACTCGCACCGGAGCTCTCCGCAAACTCAAGAAATGTGAAGAGAGAACGGCAGTGAACAACAGAGGAGCAGATCACAAGGTAGAAGAACACATGGAACAGCGAGAGATCTAGACCAGCATTGGCAGCCTCCCCTCCCCCACTGCCAGTGCCCAGCTCCAGTGAACAGAGCAGCGGTCCAGGGACCTGGCCATGCCTACTTGAACCAACAGCAGGACCCAAGCAGGAGCAGAGGTAACTGGGATTATGCCAGGGAAGGGTCTCACCTGGTCACAAGCTGACTTGGAACCCTCAACAGAACAGAAATCTTAACCTCCTTGTTGTCAGGATTAAGGGAGTGGGTGAGGCTCCACATAGCCTAAGGGACAGACAGAGGATCTGGTTGTGATAATACCTACTCTTGGATAAATACCCTGAGCTGTTTTTCATTGAAAGTGTACATTGGTTACTTAATTTTTCGAAACTATCTGTATTTTGTTCCACTCAGTCTACTTGAATACTCTCATAGAAGGCAAACACAACACCTAGGGTCACTTTTGTAGATACTCTGAGAATCTTGAGAGCCACACCTAGCACCTTAAGCTCCTACTCTGAAGTTATATAACAACAGATAGATTAATACATCTAATTATTAATACCCAGCTATCTAGGAAATCCAATCATTAAATAATCCAGGATGCAAAAATATATACATTATAACACAAGAAACACCAAAAATCAAGACAATATAAATCCACCAAAATGTATTAATGCATCAGAAAGGACCTCCAGTGAGAACGAGTTAGAGGAAATGCCTGAGAAAGATTTCAAAAGAATGATTATAAATATGTTCAAGGAAGTCAAAGAAGAAATCAAAGGAATGAAAGAGGAAATCAAAGGAATAAAAAAAACCACACAGGACACCAATTTAATGAAATAAAGAGGTCAATACTAGACATAAATAAGGAAATAGAAATAATAAAGAAAAACCAGTCAGAATTACTAGCAATGAAGAACACAGTTAATGAAATAAAAAAAAAAAACTCTGTAGAAAATCTCACCAGTAGAATGGATGAAGGAGAGGACAGAATATCTAAGCTAGAAGACCAGGTGGCAGATCTAATACAATGCAACAAAGAGAAAGACAAACTAATAGAAAAGTATGAGTGGGAATTTCAAGATATTTGGGACACTATGAAAAGATCAAACATAAGAATTCAGGGCATAGTAGAAGGAGAAGAATTTCACTCCAAAGGGATAGTAGGCATCGTCAACAAAATCATAGAAGGAAACTTCTCCCAAATTGGGAAAGAGTTGCCAATGCAGATACAGTAATCCTTTAGAACACCAGCCAGACAAAACCTGGAAAGAACCTCTCCTCGCCATATTATAATCAAACTACCAAACACACAAACCAAAGAAAAAATATTGAAAGCAGTCAGAGAGAAAAATCAAGTTACCTACAAAGGCAAGCCTATCAGGATTACAGCAGATTACTCAACACAAACTTTAAAAGCCAGAAGGGGATGGAGTGATGTATTCCAAGTCCTGAAAGATAACAACTGTCAATCAAGGTTACTTTATCCTGAAAAGCTATCCATTCAAATGGATGGAGAAATAAGGGCATTCCACAACAAATGCAAGTTAAAGGAGTATTTGAAGACAAAACCAAGCTCTACAGAAAATACTTGAAAGAATCCTCCACGCTGAAGAAAAAGAAAAGCACACATATAAGGAGCTGGGAATAAACAAATAATACTCAAATACTAGTTAACACAAGAGAGCACAGGTAAAACTGGAAGAACTACAAAAAAATGGCAAAAATGAATACACACCTTTCAATATTATCTCTTAATATCCATGGCCTCAATGCCCCAACAAAAAGGAATAGGTTTGCAGAATGGGTTAAAAAGCAGGTTCCTTCAATTTGTTGCCTCCAAGAAACCCACCTTTATACAAAGGATGGGCACTATCTTAGGGTGAAAGGTTGGAAAAAGGTGTTTCAAGCAAATCAACCTAGAAAATAAGCAGGGGTTGCTATCCTAATATCTGACAAGGTAGACTTCAGTGCAACATTAATTAAGAAAGATAAGGAGGGCCACTTTATATTGATTAAAGGCACCCTCCAACAGGAGGACATTACAATCCTAAACATATATGCACCTAACATGGGGGCCCCCAAATTCATCAAACAAACACTATTAGAGCTAAGATCACAGATAACACCAAACACAGTGGTAGTGGGTGACTTCACCACCCCACTCTCATCATCCTGGGAAAAAATAAACAGAGAGATATCTGGACTAAATGATGTCATAGAAGGAATGGACCTAACAGATATCTACAGGACATTTCATCCAAATGCTGCAGAATATACATTCTTTTCAGGAGCACATGGAACATTCTCCAAAATAGACCATATATTAGGACACAAAGCAAATCTAAACAAATTCAGGAAAATTGAAATAATTCCTTGCATTCTATCTGACCACAATGGAATCAAACTACAAATCAACAGCAAGAACAGTTATAGAGCATACACAAAAACCATGGAAATTAAACAACACACTACTAAATGATGAATGGGTCAATGAAGAAATCAAGAAGGAAATCAAAAAATTTATAGAGTCAAACGATAATGAGAACACAACATACCAAAATCTCTGGGACACAATGAAGGCAGTCCTAATGGGTAAATTTATAGCTTTGCATGCCTATATTAAGAAATTAGGAAGGTCGCAAATAAATGACCTAATGCTTCACCTTAAAGCCTTGGAAAAAGAAGACCAAGGCAAACCAAAAATCAGTAGATGGAAAGAAATAACAAAGATTAGGGCAGAAATTAATGAATAGAAACCAAAAAAGCAATCCAAAGAATCAATGAAACAAAGAGTTGGTTTTTTGAAAGGATAAACAAGATTGATAAACCCTTAGCAAATCTGACCAAAAGAAAGAGAGAAGAGACACAAATTAATAAAATTAGAGATGAAAAGGGTAACATCACTACAGATGCCAGAGAAATTCAAAAAAACCATAGGGACATACTATAAAAGCATACACTCCACAAAGTATGTAAATCTGAAAGAAATGGATGATTTCCTTGATTAATATGACCTACCTAAATTAAATCAAGATGCGATTAATCACTTACATAGACCTATAGCAAGCATGGAGATCCAAGCAGTTATCAAAAATCTCCCAACTAAAAAAAGCCCAGGCCCAGATGGATTCACTTCTGAATTTTACCAGACCTTCAGGGAAGAATTAGCACCATTGCTTCTTAAGCTTTTCCATAAAATAGAAAAAGAAGGAATCCTACCAAACTCCTATGAAGCCAGCATTACCCTGATACCAAAACCAGGAAAGGATAGAACAAAAAAAAGAAAATTATAGACCAGTCTCCCTCATGAACATAGATGTGAAAATTCTCAACAAAATATTGGCAAACAGAATACAAGAATATATCAGGAAGATCATTCACCCTGACCAAGTAGGCTTTATTCCAGAGATGCAGGGATGGTTCAACATATGCAAATTGATAAATGTAATACATTATATAAATGGGCTGAAGGACAAAATTCACATGATCATCTTGTTAGATGCTGAGAAAGCGTTTGACAAAATCCAACATCCCTTCATGATACAAGTCCTACAGAGACTGAGAATAGAAGGAACATATCTCAATATAATAAAGGCTATTTATGACAAGCCTATAGCCAACATATTACTAAATGGGGAAAAACTGGAAGCTTTTCCACTAAAATCAGGAACAAGACAAGGGTGTCCACTGTACCCCCTTTTATTTAATATGGTACTGGAAGTCTTAGCCATAGCAATAAAGCAAGAGATGCATATAAAATGGATACAAATTGGAAAGGAAGAAATCAAGTTATCATTATTTGCAGATGACATGATTCTATATACAAAGGACCCTAAAGACTCTACCAGCAAACTGTTAGAGCTGATAAACACCTACAGCCATGTAGCAGGTACAAAATAAATACACCGAAATTAGTAGCATTCCTATATGCTAACAACAAACACACAGAGGATGAAATCAGAGAATCACTCCCATTCACAATTGCATCAAAGAAAATAAAGTACCTTGGAATAAACCTAACCAAGGAAGTAAAGGATCTCTACAATGAAAACTATGAAACACTTAAGCGAGAAATTGTACAAGTCACTAGGAAATGGAAAAATATCCCTTGTTCCTGGATTAGAAGAATCAATATTTTGAAAATGGCAATCTTACCAAAAGCAATCTGCGCATTTAATGCAATCCCCATCAAAATTCCAATGGCATTCTTGGTGGAAATAGAAAAAACAATCCAAACATTCATTTAGAATCACAAAAAAACTCGAATATCTAAAAATAATACTGAGCAACAAAAATAAGGTGGGTGGTATCACCATACCTAATTTTAACCTATACTACAGAGCCATAGTAACAAAAACAGCATGTTACTGGCACAAAAGCAGACATGTAGATCAATGGAAGAGAATAGAGGACCCAGATATAAGTCCAGGTAGCTATAGCTACCTGATATTCGATAAAAATGCCAAAAATACACATTGGAAAAAAGGCAGCCTCTTCAGCAAATGGTGCTGGGAAAACTGGATAGGTATCTGTAGAAGGATGAAAATAGATTCTTCTCTCTCTCCATGCACAAGAATTAAGTCCAAATCAACTAAAGACCTTAACATCAGACCTGAAACTATGAAATTGCTAGAGAAAAAAGTAGGGGAAACCCTTCAACATATTGGTCTTGGCAAAGACTTTCTGAATATAACCCCAATTGCTCAGGCAATAAAACCACAGATTAACCACTGGGACCTCATGAAATTACAAAGATTTTGTACTGAAAAGGACACTGTGAATAAAGCAAAGAGGCAACCTATAGAATGGGAAAAAATCTTTGCCAGCTATATATCTGATAGAGGATTAATATCTGGGATATACAAAGAATTCAAAAAGTTAAATAATAAGAAATCAAACAAGCCAATTAAAAAATGGGCTATGGAGCTAAAAAGAGAGTTCTCAAAAGAAGAAATATGGATGGCATATAAGCATCTAAAAAAATGTTCTACATCCCTAGTCATCAGGGAAATGCAGATTAAAACTACATTGAGATTCCATCTCACTCCTGTCAGATTGGTTACCATCATGAAAACAAATGATCTTAAATGCTGGCAGGGATGTGGAAAAAGAGGAACCCTTCTACACTGTTTGTGGGAATGCAATCTGGTTCAGCCATTGTGGAAATCAATGTGGAGTTTCCTAAGACAGCTCAAAATTGATCTACCATATGACCCAGCTATAGCACTCCTAGGCATATATTCTAAGGACTCATCCCATTTCCTTAGAAGTACATGCTCAACCATGTTTATTGCAGCTCAATTCATAATAGCTGGGAAATGGAACCAGTCTAGATGTCCCTCAACTGATGAGTGGATAATGAACATATGGCACATTTATACAATGGAGTTCTACTCAGCAGTAAAGAAAAATGAAGTTATGAAATTTGCAGGAAAATGGATGGATCTGGAAAGGATTATACTAAGTGAGGTAACCCATGCCCAGAAAGCCACGCGTTGCATGTTCTCTCTCATATGTGGATCCTAGCTACAGATGATTGGACTTCTGTGTGAGAAGGAAAAAACTCAGTAGCAGAGGCCAGTAAGTTAAAAAGGAGATATAAAGGGAAGAGAAAGGAAGGGAGGAGGGTACTTAATAGGTTGGCATTGTATATATGTAAGTAGAAGAATAGATTAACGGGGGTGAAAAGGCCCAAAGTGAGGTCAGGGGAAGAGATTGAGTAAAGCAAAGGTGGAGGGAGGGCTAATCAAAATCCAAGAAGATACAAATAAATCATATGGAATCCTCCAGTTGTGGACAATGGAAAACTCAGGATCCATAGATCATTGTTAGAAAATTTTAGTGCCACAGATGAGATACCTCCAGTGATTTCTTGGCCAGGGACGTCCCTGATGCCCCCAAAACATTATAGGACATTGCTGAGGCCCTTGGTTTCCCACCAGGAATAGATGGTAAGACCCTATTGCTGAAGACTCCACATACTTGGGCGGCAAGGCCACTGAAAAATCCTGCTGGAACTGAGCTGATAACCTCCTCCATGTAGACCAGCTGACAGAAAGCTGGAAGAAGCCATTCTACATGCAGTTCAATGGGAGAAAGAGATACCACCAGTGAAGATACTCAAAAGTGGACACTGCAAGCCTTATAATTGGCCAGCCAGGCCAAATGAGCCAACGGGTGCAATAGTGGCACGTCTGTCATGGTGGAAACCATCTGCCCTCCAATTGGACTGGAGGCCCGCTCTGTGGGAGGGAATACATCCCTGATACTGAAAACTTAAAACAGGGGTAGTCATGAGCCCTAGGGGTGTAACATCTGCTGATGTCTGGATAAATGTATATACTATGCTTATCAAACTGTCCAGTAAGCACTTCTCTTAATATTTGTACCCTTATATTAACACTATTCTCACTTTGGGTAGAGAATCTTCTCTTTTCAGATGGCAGTGACCTTGGGACAACTCAGAAGGTATCATACTGCTGGAAAGAAGTGACTGGAGTAATGAGTAGCATCTCCATCACACCTTCCAAGGCTCTGGGTCTAATGCGGAAGAGGTGGTGGGAAGAATGTAAGAGCCAAAGGAAGGGTAGGACTCCTTACAACGTTCTCCCTCCAGAGATAAAATGGCCTAGATATCTATTACCTCATAGTGCCTGACACTACCTAAACAAGACCATCATAAAAAGAGGAAAAGTTCGTGACATCAAAATAAAAGAGAGACTGATTGAGATGGGGAGGGGATATGATGGAGAATGGAATTTCAAAGGGGAAAGTAGGGGGAGGGAGGGTATTACCATGGGATATTTTTTATAATCATGGAATGTTAATAAAAACTGAGGGAAAAAAAAAGCAGAACCAAAAAGAAGAAACAAAAACACAGTTTCAGACAACTGAAAAAAAAAATTGCACCCATGATTCAGGCCCAGAGTATTCCCAGTGGTTTTTGTTGTACACATGGGCCAATGTACACTGAGCTCTATGAAGTGCAGCTCTCACGAAGTTCTTTTGCTATGTCATCTCATAACCTTCATATTCTCACTGAAAGAAAGATATTATTTCCTTCCATACTTTGGGTTAGAGAAGTTGATTAGGCCCAAAGGTTATGAGAATATCTCAAAGTCACACAGATAACGACTCGACTCAGAACACTCTCCTGAGAACCTCGTGACTCTGAACCTATCTATGCTTCTGACCAGAAAGAATGGACCCCTAGGGATGTCATCATGAAAACCATTGTGTATGGCACATTTCACTACTTACTATTTGAGTGGATTACAGTTAAAATCCATTCTCTTTGATAATATTATATAAATAAAATAAGTTTTTAAAGAACTTAGACTTGAAGATATCTCATGTTTGGTACAGTGGATGTCTATGAGTATAATTATTTTTTCCTATTTTTCTTACTGATTTCTAGAATTCCTTCCCTCTGAAGATGCCACTTTTAGGTTGTGGACCTGAGAGTTTACTCAATAATTGTTCCTCATGTTCCCTCAGTGTGAAAATAGTGGGATAAATGTTCTTCCTCTGCATCTGGAAAGACAGTTTTAATCATGGTTTGTTGGGAAGGGATAAAATGATGATTATTTGAGAGAATTTAATCTTGTTTCCTTATAAAATCCAGCAAATTTGAGAATTTTGTTGTTGCTTATTACTGCTTATTTTGGTTCTAAATACTTCCTTTCTGTAAGAGGGAACTTTACAACCTCTCATTTAACAGCAAGTGCTCTAGTCACCTCTTCTTTGTCCACACCAAACTCTTCAGTTGTGATAGATTGTCATGATGACTTGGGACCTTATTAGAAATGCATATTCCTGGGCCCCATTCTGCAGTTATGGACCAATCAAATGGGCCTATATGAGTGAGTTCCACATCCCTAGAAAGGATCTCCTTTAAAAACAATATTTTAGATATTTAGGTATTGCCCAGAGCTCTGGACACATCACTAAGACTGAACCTGGTAATCTTATTCTTGGAGCTTCACTGGCTAGTGTCAATAAAATATAGATAAAATATGAGATGCTCAGTTACAGTGGGATTTTAAATAAACAAAGAATTAACTTCTTAGTGTAAATAACTCCCATTCAATATTTTAGACATTCTTACATTTTAAAAATCATTACTTCTGTGAAATTTCAGTTTAACTAAGCAACCAATAGTTTTATTTGTTGGATTTGATAAGCCAAGCCTATCAACAACTCACTCACTCTTCTACAGGTGAGTTCTGTAAGGTAGGACTGAAATCTGACAACCCAATCGTCATCCCACTTTTCTATAGGTGAGTTCTTGGAGGTAAGATAGCAGTAACCACCAGTTTGGAGGTAGCTTTTTTTTTTTTTTTTTTTTTTTTTTGGTTTTTCGAGGTAGGGTCTCACTCTAACTCAGGCTGACCTGGAATTCTCTATGTAGTCTCAGGATGGCCTCAAACTCAGATCCTACCTCTGCCTCCCGAGTGCTGGGATTAAAGGCGTGCGCCACCATGCCCGGCTAGCTTCATTTTTTGATTCTGCAGTCTAACCTAGCATGCTGTAATGTGCCTTTTGTAAGCACTTTGGAAAAACAATAATTATTATACTTAACATTACTTGTGTACTTTGTATCATGAAAAAAGGAGAATTCCCCACCCCTGCTGCAGTTTAAATAGGAAAGCACAGTAGGATCTTTTCATTAGCCCCTCCAGAAAATTTTGGAAAATCAGTGAAAGTAAAATAAAGCGGCATGAAGGATAGTTTCTGAAAGAGCAGAATGAGTGAGCTAGCTGGAGCCTGGCTCTGTCAGCGATATGTGGGATGTGTACCTGCATACATAGGTACATGGTGGGATGGAGTGACCTATAAAAGGTTAGGAAATTGACACTATATTCCCAGTATCAGGCTTCAGTATGCTTCTTTACATAAGCTATATGTGATCTTGATGCTACTGCCAAAATATCCCAAGAAAAGACTTTATGTTATATTCTAAATATGTAAGAATTATGAGTCATTCATCTTATATATTCTCTGGTAAAAAAAAAATCACTCCACTAGCCAATTCTTTCATTTCCCAAACATGTAATAAAAATGAAGACAAAGACATTAAGCACCTATGATAACATTATCCTGCCCCGCACTGAGTATAAGCCTTCATAGAGCCATTATCCCTGTTGCCTGCTCAGATGAAAGAATATACCTACACATATTTAGTGTAGATGCTTCTATTTAAAAAGGAAAGAAAGGAAGGAAGAAAGGAGGAAAGAAAGAAGAAAAGAAGGAAGAAAGAAGGAAAGAAAGAAAGAGAGCTTTACAAGGAGTTAAATTTTGTGTTTGCCTTGAGGAAAAAAAAAAAAAAAAACCTTTACACCATAGGTTATTGAAGACTTGAATGATTTCATAAGATGTAAGAGGAGTCAAGAGAGACTTGTAGTTTGTGAATTTAATCATCTTGTTGAATACCCCAACCTGCAGGTACTAATTATAAAGCACTGTGAAAATTATGGCAAATGACTCTCTTATTAACTAGTTTATATAAATATGTATTTCTTAACTGAGAATATAAATAGCTGGTGTTTTCAGGTTTTTTTTCTGGTACATATACACCCTGGCTACTAAATATTAAGGAGAGAGACATAAACAATCAAATGCCCCTTCCAACCCATACCTTTAACATTTTAAAGGAGCTAAAATAGTTTACTAGTTATTTTTTCATTGCTGGGACAAAATACCTGGCCAGAAGCAGCTTATGGAAGGAAAGCAGTCCAATTTGGCTTACATTTACAAAGGCTAGAGTCTGTCATGGTGAGGGAGACATGGCAGGCCAGCACAGGAAGCCGGCGTTACATTGCCACAGGAAGCAGAGGGAGAGAACAGCATGTGGGGCCAGGTTATAACACATCAAGGCCAGCAAGTGAAGCACTTTCTCCAGTAAGGCTCTCTTAAAGATTCCACAGCCATCACAAACAGTGCCCTATCTGGGAATTAAGTATTCAAACACACAAGTCGTGAGGGACATTTTACATTCAAACCACTATGATTCATGGGTCCACACAAAAATGAGATGACCTCTTTTACCCTTGAATTTCCACCTCATGGCAGATGAGACAGTGGGAAAGAAACAATAGTCACAGTCTTAACCTATTCCCAATAGTGAATGATGCATTTCTGTCAACTGACAAATGAGTAAAAGGCCAGCAGTGGGTGCAGGGACACTGAGAGAACAGGAAGGGTGAAGAAGGAGGGATGCCTCAACCTCAGAGGTCTGGATTGTCTTATTTTAAAAGAAGGGTAGGCCAGGACTCCTACAACCATTGGCAGCTTTCCACAAAATATATGCTATATATTTAATCTGTCATCAAAGAAGCCTCCTGGGCAATTACTTTAGCTGCAGTTGGGGATCGCAAACACAGCACCTACAGTTTTTCCTTAGCCATTAGCCAAGCATCTGTTTGGAGAGGGATGTTTTTTCCTAAATGAATTCAAATTTAGGAATCACTTCCATGAGCACACAGATTGCTCTGCTTGTTTCCCTTCCCTATCAAAGATGCCATTTCTGTAAGTTTTAGTGAAAAGAAATGCTTAACATGATTTTATTTCCTTTACTAGGTTTAGATATAATTCAGTTTAGTCTGCAGCAAGCCCTGAAAAAAAATGAGAACAATGTTATGGACCAGAAAGTTTATCTGCCCCAGAGTATCAATGCTCAGCATTAGCATATCACATTTTGTCTCCGCAGACATCCACCAGTCCTTGTCTCATGGGTACTTACATGTGCTATTAAGCCAGTGATGGGGAGCTCCTGATAAAAATGCAGCAGCATGTGCATATCAACCCCAGTCTCCAGAGAGGACTTTGAGATTCTCCATAAAGCCAAAGTCTCCAGAAAGCTTAAAAGATGTAAATTACGTTCAACCTTTCACATTTTACTCAATCAAGACAAACTGGTATTAGAATTCATTAGAAATGGAACTTGTGGGCTGAGGAAATAGCTCAGTCAATAAAGTGATTGTCTGGCGAGTACAAGCATCTGACTCCAACCTCTGGTACCCACGTAAATGGCCAGGCATGGTGACATGCACCTGTCATCCCAGCACTGAGGAAGTGGACACAGGAAGACAGATCCCTGGGGTTCATTTGCCAGCCAGTCTAGCCTAACTTTTGAGCTCCAGACTAGTGACAGACCTTGTCTTAAAAAGAGATGGATGGTGTATAGGTAAGGAAAGATATCCAAGGTTGTTTTCTAGCCTCCACACATACACATAGATATATGAACCTGCACATATGCATACTACACACACATGCACACACATATGCATAAAGAATAAATGATATTTATGATAAAATCAGTAGCAACTATATTATATATTTGCTTGCTGCATCATTGTCAGGCTTGAAGTACTACACACACACATATGCATATAAAACATGTTTGTAATGTCCAACTAATAGTTATCATTATTTGGAATAAGTATAGCAAAACGGATGTGGTAGGTGGAAGTCCAAAAGTCCAAGCGTGAAGCCACTTTGCTGCACAATGAATTTATAAAAGCAAAACAATGTTTTATTGGATCTATAATATCATAAAAAAGAATAAGTTTAAAAGAGTGGAACTTTTTGTTTTATATTTGGTTGTGTTTTTTTGACATTGAGTCCCATACTATAGCTCAGGCTGGCATGTAACTCACTACATACACTGGGCTGAACTCCAACTCACAGCAATCCACCTGTTCCAGCCTCCCACATTCTGGGATTATAGACATATGACACCACACCCAACAAAAAGGGAAAAACTGT
The DNA here is from genome assembly GCA_036346955.1 of Dipus sagitta. Lineage (NCBI taxonomy): Eukaryota > Metazoa > Chordata > Mammalia > Rodentia > Dipodidae > Dipus > Dipus sagitta. Next base: position 68,078,209 of record CM070781.1, read on the forward strand.
TATTTTGACCATAACACACAGTGTAAAATAAGACAGTTCTAAAGAGGCATAATGTCCTCCTGGATTTGAAAATGATATTGGATAAGGGACAAGGGAGAGTCATCAATTATATTATATATGAACATCCATAATCACATGAGTTTATGTTGTATTCTTATATGTTCTAGTAAACAAAATCTTATATGCTTTGGTAAACAAAATCACTCCACTAGCCAATTCTTTCATTTCTCAAACATGTAATAAAACGAAAAGGTTTTTTTTTCATTTTACTGAAAATACGTTCTAATGTGCCCTGTAGGGTATATCAATATAATATCATTAAAAATTGATGAAAAATAAAAAAATTAAAACTAGCTAAAGAGGAAAACCAGTATCTTCAGGTGATGAGGGTGGTGGTTTAAATGTGAAGTGTCCCCAATAGCCTTGCGTGTTTGTGATTGCACAGCTGGTGGAGCCTTTGAGATGTGGAGGCTTGGAGGAGATGTCTCCAGGGGTGGTCCTTGCAGTGTATTAGTCCAGCCCCATTGAGTGTTTATAGCTCAGCTCCTTTCTCTGCTGTCTCCCTGCTGTGTGATGTGAGTCAGCTTCCTGCTTGAGCCATGCTTTCCCACCATAATGAAACTTCCCCTTGATACTGTTAGCCAAAAGAAACTCTTTCTTTCCTTCCATAAGCTGCTTCAGCCAACTAGAACTACCTAGCAATTGTGGCCAGAGATGAACGTCTTATGGTAGTCCAGGTCCTCCAACCTCAGACAAAAATCTAATGGACAAATCATTGAGTTTCACAAGGTAATTGTCTCGTTTTTTGTTGTTATAGCCTCCAAAATAAGGTTCCATCTTCTTAAAGATAGGCAGTTATCTTTAAAAATCCAGTTGAGAGGCTCTACTAAAATATTTCCCCTGGTTCAGACAAGCAGACACACCTATACCACAGTTGCCCAACTGATTAAAACCACATACTACACATAAATTAAAACTATTGACCATTTAGAGGAACAATTGCAGAGCTCCTGGACACATCACCACAGATTCCCATCTGTTTCCTGCCTGAGCCCTGGCAAAATATCTCTTTCCATTCCTATAGCTCATTAATTTCCAAGCTGGGTTATTAAGGTTGATAATGTTTCACTTTTCAATATGTTGTGTTCTCCTTTCCCTTTTGTTTGTAAAGAGTCAATGAATGTTTTACATCCTGGACATGGAGACTCATTTTGGAGCTCCGTTTAGTGCCTGCTATGCATGGCCTGGAGGAACAAAACCCAGCCTGCTCCTTTACCAAATAAAACCAAAGTTGGTTTTCAATTCCATGTTAATTTCAAGGAATCGGTTCTCTCCTGCTCTCTCATATTTCCTGAATAGCCATCTTTGTTCCATGTTACCTCAGCAGGACATTATAGAGGCTGAAAGGTAAAGAGGGAAGAGCCAGCCTTTCTGGGCCCTGATCCCCAGCAACTCTTCTCTGACTGACTGAAGAGTTACCTCTTCAGTTAATGAAAAACATACATAGGACATAGCACCTTTTATGCTCTTAATTAGAGGGGGTAGGAAATGTTCTGGACAGCTGTGGAGGGCTGCCTACTGGTAGAAAGAGATGCATATTTAGAATCTAAATTGATTACTTGGGAGGTATTGGGCCTTTAACTAAACATCTCAGAACACTTACTTTCTCCTAAGGTATGTAGGAAATATGAGTATCTTATAGGCCTGTTAGGAATATGAAATAAAAACATACTTATGGGAAACATTGTTAAAAATACACGAACTTTAGCAACAAATACAGCAGAGTTTGAGTCTCAGCTTTTCCATGCATTATCTCTGAGATCTTGAGCAAGTTTTTTTTTTTTTTAACTGTCTCCTTCCTCCTAGAAATTTACAGCATAGTATCACCATTGCAGATTACCATAGGAGTCTAAGGTTTGTATCTATGAAGTTCATTAGATATAGCAGGGAGATGATAAATGACAGGTGATTTATTTTTGTGAAATATTTTGTTATCTATGTCATCCTATTATTATATTAATTATATTATATTATATTATATTATATTATATTATATTATATTATTGAACTGCCAATCTCATCCTTACTATTTTTGCTCTTTAGGAAAAGACACCAGCAAACTCTAGCTTCCAACCCATATTTGAAGCTTGTGAAATGTTTATAGCTTTGTACTTAGGATGGCAGGTGAATGCAGCACAAACTTAAAAACTGAAGGTCTCATGACTTTGCTCTTTGTTTATTTTTACATTATCATGTTTTGGTATGCACATATATTGAACTTACTAGAGTTAATCAAATTAACACATCTATCTGTTCATATAATTATAATGTGTGTGGCAAGGACACTTAAGACATGCTCTGTTAGCAAATTCCAAGTATGCAATGCAGTATTGTTGACTATGAACCCCATGCTGCACAGTATAGCTTTCATACTTACTAATTCACATAAATGACACTTTACATATTTTGGCCAACATCACCCCATGTCTTTCCCACACCTGTCCCTATAATTCCAATTCTATTCTGCTTCAGAGTTTTTCCTGTTTAGATTCCACATAAATATGAACAAGAAGTGACTTTCCATACTCTATACTTGGCTTAGGATTTCACTTGGCATGTCTTTCAGGTGAACCCATATTGCTGCAGATTGTAGAATTTCCTTCCTCATTATGAAACACACTCTGTGTGTCTCTATGTTAACAATCTCTTTGTTTGATCATCCACCCCTTGATGAACACAGTTTTGTTCATATCTTAGATATAAAGAGTGTTAGTGTCATGAAGTGAGAGGACAAATATCTCATTGAGATGCTGATCTCATTTCCTTTAGATATATATCCAGACATGGGATTGATGAATCATATGGTGATCACAATTTTAGTTTGGAGAGTAATCTCTACATTATTTTCCATAACAGCCACTTTCATTACATTCCCACCAAAGTACAGCAGTTCCCTTTTATTCACATGTGCACCACAACAGGTAATATGCCACGACAGTTTTGTTATTGGTGATTAAACACACACACACACACACACATACACACACACACACTGACCATTTATGTACCTTTTGTGGAAAAACATATATTCTAATTCTCTGCCCATTTTTAGTTAGGTTATTTGTTCTTTTAATATCTAGTTGCATTATTTTCTTAATTTTTTAATGTGAACCTTTTAACAAACATAAACTTAGCAAATATTGTCTTCCCTTTGGTAGGTTATATTTTCATTTTATTCTTTCTTTTCTCTATAAAGAAGTCTTATAGTTTGATGTGCTCTTGCCAATATAGATTTGCCCTTTTTAAAACTTGTGTTTTGTAGCTATATCTAAAAAATTATTCTGTAAAACCATGTTAAAGAGCTTTGGTCCATATGCTCTCTAGAAGTTTTGTGATTTCAAAGCTCATAACATTTTTAAAATATTTATTTATTCATTTATTTATTTACTTGAGAGAAGGAAAAGGCAGAGAGAGAGAGAGAGAGAGAGAGAGAGAGAGAATGGCCATGCCTCTAGCCACTGCAAATAAATTCCAGATGCATGTGCCACCTTGTGCATCTGGCTTTACATGGGTATTAAGGGAGGAAATCCAGGTTCTTAGGCTTTGCAGTAAAGCGCCTCATGTGCTGAGCCATATCTTCCGCCACTCTCATAACATTTTTATTTATTTTTTTTGAAGGAGGATCTCACGTAGCCAGACTTGGCCTTGAAGTCACTATGTAGTCAAGACTGGCCTTGAACTACTGACCCTCCTGCCTCTATCTCACAAGTGCTAGGACTATAGGTGTGCACTGCCATGCCAAGATTTTAAGTCTCATGACTTTTTAAATCTCATAAACACAGCATTTTCTAGGGACTAACGAAGATACCACATCCAGAAAGCAGTCCTGCAATTATGTGCTTTTTACAGCAAGTATCAGAAATCTATACACAAGATTTATTTATGTCACATAGAAGGAGAAGGTGCAAGGGTGGAGCTCTGGAGCTGTCTCAGCTACTCTACAGCACCATTAGAAGCACAGGCTCTTTCTGTCTACCTGCTATTTCTTCCTTAGTATGTGGCTTTTGGCTTCATGGCCTCTGTGTAACAACAGACCAGAAAGGAGGAAGGTGGATAGGGAACTTCTACTGGAATTTCATAGAAGAGATCTAGATGACATAGTCACCCCTAGATACAAGGGAGACTGGAGGAAATGTTTCCTTGTATATACCATGTCCCCAAATAAAACTGAGATTCTAGGAGCAAGGAAGAGGGGGAAGGTGGATATGGTTGGGCAGCTAGCCCTGTCTACCACAGCAAACTGGACTTGTGAAGAATGGACCAGTAATAATAAGCTGAGATATATCTATTCAGGTTGCTTTAGAAGACAACATGAGTGTATTCACATGTGTATGTCACAATGTGCATGTGGAGATCAGAGAACAACTTTGGGTGACAGTCTTCACTTTCTGCTTTGCTTAAAGAAAAGTCTTGGCTAGAGAGATGGCTAAGTGGTTAAAGGCATCTGCTTGCAGAGCCTAACAGTCCAGGTTTGGTTCCCCAGTAACCACATAAAGCCAAATGCACAAAGTGGTGCAAACATCTGGAGTTCATTTGCAGTGGCAAGAGGTCATGGCATGCCCATACTTTCTCTCTGTCTCTCTCTCTCAAATAAATAATTACATATATTAAGAAATAAAGCAAGGTCTTATTGTTGTTCACTACTGTGACCCAGTCTAGCTGACATGTGAGCTTTTGGGAGTCTCCCGTCTCTACCTCCCGTTTTACCACTGGAGGGCTGGGATTACAGATTTTTACTATTGCACTCAACCTTACATGGGTTCTTTGGATCTGAACTTAGTTGTCAGGCTTATATAGCAAATGATTTCATCCACTGAGCCACCTTCCCAGGCCTAGGACACAACTTTGCAGTGGAAAAAATATTAGTAATTCTAAAATAATTCAGTCTTCTATTACATCAAAAAAAAAAAAAAAAACTACCAAGGTACCGTTTATTACCAAAGTATCATTTGCTTTCTTTGTAAGGAATGTGGATTTGCAATTGAGAAAGATAATTCACCTTTGTGGCTATTGTTTTGTTGTGGTTTTGTTAGTTTTAGTTTGGTTTGTTCGTAGTATATTTCATGTATGCAATTGTCCCAGATGTCTACCCAATCATACCTCTCTCTCCTATGGCCCATGGTACGGTTCTGTCTCCCAGAGGTAGTTTGTGGACAGCATCCGCGTTGGTCTGGACACATCCAGAGGCTTCCTATTACAGTTGTGGGAATCCTGCTGGGCAGAGTGCACCACAGACAACACAGTCAGCTTCGTGGCACATTTCATCACTAATGCGCTCTCTCCAATGTGAAGAGGGAAGCACTTGACAAAATTATAAATCCTGGGTGGGAGAGATGGCTTAGCAGTTAAGGCACTTGCCTGCAAAGCCTAAGGACCCAGGTTTGATTCATTCCCCTATACCCACATAAAGCTGAATGCACAAGGTGGCACATGTGTCTCGAGTTTGTTTGCAGTGGCTAGCGGCCCTTAGCATGCTCATTCTTTCTCACTCAATATACCTCTTTCTCTCTGTCACTCTCTCTCTAATAAATAAATTATATGTGTGTGGGTGGGAGGGTGTATGTGTGTATGTGCATGCACACATGCTTGTGTGTGTCTATTCAAATAACTTGCCTTAACTCCACACAAGCTTTAGGTATTGCTAAAAATTCTCCTTCTGAGAAAGGAAAATAAATAAAATAGATAAAATCAGGATTAAGCCTGTAAATGATTATTTTTTTGAGGTATGGTCTCACTCTAGTCCAGGCTGACCTGGAATTCACTATGTAGTCTCAGGCTGGCCTTGAACAAACAGTGATCCTCCTACCTCTGCCTCCTGAGTAAAAATGAATTTGTCAAAGCATAATATCCATAACAAGTATATATGATATATGTCTACCTAAGAAATGTATGTATTTTCTAGATGTGAAAATGTCTTCTTTCTACAAAGCAAATTAAAAATTGTTCTATACTGACCTTGATCTTGTGACTGAAGTTTCTATATTGTTTAATCTTTTAATGTCCTGTTAAATTAGAGATTATGCATAGAGCATGAAGTAAATTAGACTCTAATTCTCCAATACTTGATCTTAAATAAGCTTATGAAGTTAACTCTAAAAAATTCTGCTCAGTTGAATTTTCCTGGTAACAAGAAATGTGTTTTCTTCCTGCACCCATGACCCCAGCATGACACTGTGCACAGAGCAGACTGTAATGAGTGTTGGCGAAGACAATGAGGATGGGGTACGGGTATGGGGGAGACAAAGCTGAAGAAGCAGATGACTCTCTTAGGGCACAGGGGCAAAGTCTGGCAGCTAAAAGGAAAATAGACATCTGGGGAGGGGGCACCAAAATGCCTCAGGTGCCCACAGGAAATAGGCTTTCCATCTTGTACATTTGGCAAGAATGAAACTGCCCACTAGCAATATCAAAGTGGAGCTTTGGAGCTAACTGTGCTGTCATGGAGAGGAGACACCATGGAGAGGATATATATTGACCATCAAGTCCATTTCCAGCAGCTACTTGGATTTATTTTTAAAAGAAGCAAGTCTTATTAAAGTGATTAGCCTAGCTGTGAGAATTTTGCCCCTGATTCTGGAGTTCTCAAAATAATAGAGCACATTAGAATGAAAAGATAATTCTTAGCTTCCATGTTTCTCTGGGGTCCTTTCATAGTACATGCTTATTGCCCAAATACATAAATGTTGAGCTAATATAAATGGCAAGCTTGTTCCTCTGTAAGCAGTGATAGAATGCAAGCCATGACCCTGATTAATTCGACATTTTGATGAACTAAGATTAAAGTCCCTTCTAATTTTTATTTCAATCATGCAATATCATTGAATATTTTTTAAAAATATTTTTAAATATGGCTTTATAATGATGTGCCAATAGTCATATTTTGACAAATGATCACATGTTTACAATATCTTTCCCTCCTGCCAATGTTGTCTCCCTTTGTTTCTATAGACCTGTGTCCTCACAGGAGAGACTACTGAATCAGGAAACTTTTGGTATCAGTCAGATATAAATGAGTCAGCATTTTGTGCAAATGTCATTAAATAGTCAACTAATCATTGAATTTACTCAATCACATTGTGGCAAAGGAGATAAATATCTCATCTTTTTCTTTAGTGGAAATGTCTCACTCAGGGACCTCCACAGATATTGGACAGAGTATAAATAATATGTGAGGTGTCTTTAAAACACTGAAGAAAGAAATAGAAGATGACCCTGGAAGATGAAAAGACTGTCCATGCATTGGTAGAGGTAATATTGTGAAAATGACTATATTATGAAACCCATTTGCCAATTCAGCACAATCACCATAAAAATTCCAATGACATTCTTTACAGAATTATATAGAATACTACTATATTAATTCTACTAAATAATACTAGAAATAAGCATAAATACAATATAAAATTAAATAATAAATAAAATGCTATTAAATATATTAAATAATACTAAAATAGCACCAAAAGTACTGATTAATGTAAAAGCACACAAGACTCTGAATAGCCAAATTAATCCTAAGCAGAAAAAGAAATACTAGTGATACCACAATACCTGTTCTCAAACTATAGAGTCACAGGAACAAAGAAATAAAACAGCATAATAATGGTACAAAATCTAGATTAAACTATAGAGGACCCAGAAATAAACTCATACATCCTGGGGAAATGGCTCAGTAGTTCAAAGGCACTTGCTTGCATAGCCTGAAGGTCAAATTTAATTCTCAAGCCACCTATTTAATATGGACATAAAAACTGGCATAGGTATCTGGTGTTTGTTGGTAGTGGCAAAAAGTCCTGGAGCACCTATACCCACATGCACACAAATGTAAATAAGTAAATTAAGAAGTAAATAATCTTTAAATTCTTTACATATCTATATATGTATATCTATGTAGGTAATTTTGTAGGAAAGAAATCAGAGAGATACACACTGAATTATCAGCTCTGGTTATTTCTGGAAAGCAAAACAATTGAGTAAAAAAGGACTGACAGCATTTTGTTAAGATAATACTGTGTAAAAGGAATCTTACAGTGAAACTGCATTTATGCATTTGCTGTTTTAAAGATATCTTGGAGTTTAAAAAAATATAACAGCACACAACTATTCCATGGGTTGATGTACAAAGACAAAATGCAAGAAGAGAAAATGTAAGTAATTAAATCAATTTTTATCGCTAGATGTGTTTTCTCCAGAGAACATACACATTCTTACTATCGAATTTCCTTTGATCACTGATCTACCTAATATTTGTTGTTTGTGTCCAACTTGTTGGGTGCTAAGATGAATGTGCAAAGCCCGCACACAAACACACACGCAGTGGGGCAGTGATGAATCTAAGGATAAGTTGTGCAGTTCAGGTCTACGAAAGCTTTGAATACAGAACAGAGAGATGTACCCAGTGAGGAGATGGATTTTAAGATTTATAACTCAGACTCCACAGGAGGAAGGTTTGGGCTATCCTAAGGAAGAGTGAAAGAAATTGATCTTTGGATTTCCACAGAGAGGGTCCATGACAAAGCGACCATTTTTACACAGGTGCCATTGAGAAGGAGAACTCATTTGGTAGGCAAGTGGATGTAACTCTGCACTAAGAAGATGCTATGCTTGGTCACCTTGAATCTGAGCTTTAACATCTCGGCACTACAGAGGAAGAGCCTGGCCTGAGTTTCAATTGTAAGTGAGTCATTCAATAAGTCCCACTTGATCTACAAGTTTATGAACTTGTTGAAATTCATAGTGGTTTAGAAGTAGAAATTTTGCAAGTTTTGAACTGGCAAGAAGAGAGCATGCTGGCACTGAGCCCAGCCTGCACAGTCAAGACTGAGTGTATTGTATAGTAGGTGCAGGTGCTGACTCTGCATTCCAAGTTGACACCATTTTTCATGCTGATAAGGGGCTCTGATAACTGTCAGGTTGCATTATGAAACAACAGTCATCATATACTAACATCCTAATATGTACCTTTGCCACACCTGTGCTTTACCTAAATGGTCTTGCTTCATCCTGAAAGTCACTCTACAGTGTGCATTAGTACCATGATGCAGTGGGGAAAACAAGGCCAGAAGGATCAGACAAACTGCCAGTGTCACCTCATGGCAGAATCAGCATGTCACACAACATTTGTGTGCTTTAAAGTCAATGCATGGTGTTCTGAAAGGAGGAGAATGGGAACAAGCAACAGAAAGAGCAGGAAAGAAAGAAAGGGGAGAAGAGAGAGAAGGAAGAAAGGACAAGGAAAGCAAGGGAGGTAATTCGGGAGAGGAACTGAAGGGAGAAGCAGGAAGGGATAAAGGGAGGGAAGTGGGAAGAAGGGGAAAGGAAAGGAACAAGGCTGTTTGTGTTTCATTTTCCACTTGTAAAATTGGAGGCTGGGCAAGGTTTGTTGGGTTTGTCAAGGTCACAAGAAGTAAGTGACAAATCTCAGAACAAAGCTTATGTCCTTAGGTAACTTACCACTGTGCCTCTGCCGACTGTCCAATGTCAGAAAGTAATTAATCCATGATCAATCTAACAATTTATTATGTGTTCATTTAACTTCTGCTTATTCTTTCTAAACCAATACTGGAAGGGTAGAAAAACTGATTCAAAAATATTTTTAATCTCTCCCTGATAGAAGTATTTTTTTCTCAATCAAGCTATAATGCAAAAGTGAACAAACTATGTATTATAAATTCAAATTACACAAAGCAATAAATAATTCTCAAAGGAAATAAGCAATGATTTCCAAAAATTCAATTGACATCCCAAATTAGATCTACATAAAACGATCAGCCAATTAACTCTGCCAACAGCTCTTTCTATTTTCTATTCTCACTTGCATTCTAAAATTTTGTTTATATAATTACTTCAGACCATGGGGGAAGTAAACTCATTTCCATGTTTTAGGAAATAATTGTCTTGTTTAAAGGGCAGCAGTTCTATTCATGAATATGAAGAAAATGCAAAACAATAACAATTGATTCCTCAGACTGTGAGAGAATAACACTGCAAGTTGCCAAAGACAAAATGTTTAGGAAGATTAACTTAAAATAATATAATCATTTACCTGGATAAATATCAGAGGAAAAGGAAATAGAGTTGTCTATGATTTCTCCTTCTTAAAGCAATCACCCAAAGAGTGGAGTGGAGGAAGTATGTCTGCCATGTAGTGGAGTTTTGTGTGGAAATTTAGGGCTATCCATCCTTTATTGAGGGAAAGGAAAATTGCTCTACTCTCACCTACATAGCTTCAAAATGTTCTCATCAAGACTAAATCACATTTTGCCTAAGGAAATAATCAGTTATAGAAAAATATGCAAATACCAAAGTGCTCAGAGCAGACCTATTATAGCAACAACTAGAAATTATGAACAAGGAAATGATGAAATAAATGATGGTGCCAACATCTGCCATATTTCAATGATGAGTAGATGTCACAGATGTCATCCATTACAAGGTGTGACATTATTTTATGGACTTTTTTGGTGTAAATGATATAGTATACCCAGTATTCATTAAGTATATTATTTATCAACATTGACATTTATGTATACAATGAAATATCCTTACAATTAAGGTTGGAGTTCTTGCTTCCTCTTCTAGTATATTAAAAAAAAAACAATCAAGGGCTGGAGAGATGGCTTAGCAGTTAAGGCACTTGTCTGTGAAGCCCAAGGACCCATGTTTGACTCTCCAGATCCCACATTAGCCAGATGCACAAAGGTGAGGCAAGTGCAAGGTTGCACATGCCCATTAGGTGACACAACCATCTAGAGTCTGATTTTAGTGGCTGAGGCCAATTCTCCCTCTCTCTCTCTTTCTCTCTAAAAAGTAAAATCCAAGTACTGAAAGTCCTTTCACTCCAGGCAGCATGCACCTCAACAGAACAAGCTTTGCTATCAGGCCCTCATCTCAACTCTGCCTCATTGACATCTGTGTGGCTATCTCTTAATGCCAAAGTCAGCATATGGGGGGAATATCAGTTTTTTCTACCTCCTTGGGTAAACTCCTGTACAGAAATACACTGTATATTAAATAGCTTCTCTTTGGAATAACCTGGAAGTTTTTGACAGAGATGCTTAGTGCCTGAGTGACAGGCCATCATGGTGCATGATTAGTCACAGGTACTGTTTCAGCTTGGAAAATACCATGACCCACCCTAAAGATGACAACTTCTATTGCTTTAAATGTCATTGCTTTTTTCTGGATGTACAATATAACTTTCCTTTTCACAATACCATCACATTGTGATCCCTTCAAAGACATTTTCACTATTAGGAATACATGTAAGATAAAATTCGATGATTTGGAATTGACAAATGAACAGAAATGGTAATCAAGAGGATGGATGCTTTGTAATTCTGTGTAGAACCACAAAGTCTCAACTAATGGCAACTGTTTTATCATCTGCTCCTCTGTATTTTTCTCTGATACTGATCATTTCTCATACCTTAATTTCAAAAACATGATAATGAATAAAACAGAGTCTCAGTAAACAGAATTATAAATAATAGAATCCCATTCAACCATTTTTAAACTTTTTTTGAGGTAGGGTTTCACTCTAGTCCAGGCTGACCTGGAATTCACTATAGAGTCTCAGGGTGGCTACAAACTCATGGTGATCCTCCTACCTCTGCCTCCCGAGTGCTGGGATTAAAGGCTTGTGCCACTACGCACATTCATTCTTCAACCATTTTTAAAGTGACATTTGTGGAAGTATTTACTTACCAGCTTTTGCACCAGGAATATACTTAACCTCCCTGTTGGAATAGTATCATCTGTATCAAAGGGCTTTGGTGACAATTACATGAAGTGAAGCAGTGGTCCCCAGACTGTGGTGCTAGATCATAGTGTCTGCTTCACCCAAGGATTTGATAGAAATGTCACCTCCAGACAATGTCAATGTGTGCTGATGCTTAAAAGAAATAAAAATAAACAACAAAAAAAGAAACCCTGGAATGCAACTTTGAAAACACTTGGCATGTTATAATAATCATTATTAACACTTTCAGAAAAAAAATAGCCTGGGAACATTATACCAATTTTTTTGTTTGTTTGTTTTTTGAGGTGGGGTCTCACTCTTGCCCAGACTGACCTGGAATTTGCTATGTAGTCTCAGGCTGGCCTCAGCCTCCCTAGTGGTGGGATTAAAGGCATACTCTACCACCCCCAGCTCTAGTTGTTTTATTTAGTTAACATGACATAATTATAAAAATAAGGCAGTAAGCTACCACCACATCCAATTTGATACTTAGCTTTAAGGAATCACAAGGGTTGAGTTTCTTCTGTCATGCATTCTCAATTCACAATAACATTCAGCTCCCTAGTTAATCCCATGCCTCCCTGCCTCATTTTCTACATAAAATGTGATTCCCAGAGACATAAAGTAACTTGTGAAGAGTCAAACAGTTCACAAAAGAAAAGTTGAGGCTTCAAGTCAGGGGGTATTGTTCAGTAGCAACTAAATTTCTACATTAGAATTTTCTTATTTTCTTGAAGACAAGGGTTTTTTCATATTTTTTTTAAAAAGTCATCAATAACCTTAGTGGCTCTAGCATATATTAATAAGCTATAAATTGTTGGTACCTCTTTAGTACTTTGGAACCAAATAGTCATGTTTTTCATTCTCCTACCCTATTTTTCATAATCTTAGCATATTAACCTTGCATATTGAATTGTTTAAAACTGGCTACTTATGTAGGCTATCCAAGTTTCCCATTTTCTCTAACAAGTTCATTTTAATTATCAATTTTTAATGATACATTGATAGTGGTATTTTGTGCTTGAACTAGGAAAGAAGCTCTTTTGTTCACTATGTTTTGAAAGCAAAACCTCCTGGACTCCATGACATGTAATTCTGACTGTGTTCTTATCTGTTGCATGACTACTTACTGGTCCCAGTTGGAAACATTTCTTTTTCTTGTCTGCTGAAAAGGATGGTAGAGCATTGCCTGAGAGTGGCTTAAGACTGACTCACTTTCTTTGCAACTCCTACATTGCTGATAACATTGATTTTCCTGATAATCGCATTTACATTTTGTTGCTATTAATGCAATGGAGACAGTGTAATTGTCCCTTGACTAGGATTGTTTCAGCATTTGAAATATGGATCACAACTATTGGTTGTCATTTATGTATTAACTATTAGTATTTTGTTCACACAGTATATATAATTGCCATGCACTACTCCTGGCCTTAGAAGTTTCTACTAGTATACCATGTGTTAGAACAAAGTAACACTGTTTTCAAATTATATCTTCTCAGTCTTACATATAGAAATTCTAAAATGTAGTGGTCATAAAAGTAGTACATAATACTGGGTCTGGTTTTCCTAGAATATGTGTTAATTTGCTTGAAAAACTACTGGCATCACTAGCAAGTAGCATACAGTATGAATATTTTGTGACAGTTTTCATATACATGAGTTTTTGCACTCATCTGAACTCTGTACCTAGTATGATGGTGGTATGGGTTCTCATTTTACTGATGAGTCTGGTTTGCTCATAACCACAAAGCAAGTTTTGTCTCTTGATAATGAATCCTATTTTATTTGAACTTTATCAGTCATCATGACCTATAGATCAGGCACTATCTTTTCCACTGGTTGGTCCCACTAACAAACTTAATAAAAAGGACTATCAGTTTGTAGAAAGTCAATGAATGCAAACTTGGGGAAAATATCTAATGAAAGTATTAACATATAATTATAAGAGGGAAATAAAAATCTCTTAGCCAATTGAAAACCCAAACTTAATTTTTTTTTTTTTTTTTTGGTTTTTTAAGGTGGGGTCTTGCTCTAGCCCAGGCTGACCTGGAATTCACTATATAGTTTCAGGGTGGCCTCAAACACACACTGATCCACCTACCTCTGCCTGCTGAGTGCTGGGATTAAAGGCATGCACCACCATGCATAACTTTAAATTTTCTTGGAACCAAGATATGGCAACCCAGCCATAGTGGATCATCTTGGATGGTTGGGAGGAACAAGTGAGTTGCAGACTTTAGATTCACCTGGAGTGGTTTGCTGTGTGTGCATGTGTATGAGAAGAGAGTATGCAAGTGTCTATTAAATGACAGCATATCAGTGTTTATACACAGATGGGACAAATGGGTGATTGTACTATTTGGAATGGGAATAGAGTAGAGGAAACCCCTTTACTCTCCTCCAAATCCCTAACCAATTGGGTTATGTGTAGCAGATCCTTATAGAGGGGCCAAGCTGGGCTTTACTACTGGCAAGGTCAGGATAGGTGCACAGCCTCAAATTTGAGGCCACAATGGTCATTACGACATCACTTCTCAATAGGCTTACTTGCTCAGATGCAGGCATGTTTGAACATTCGCAGACTCCTGCAGTGGCCAGAACAGTCCTGCAGGCTTGAGAGGCTGTCTGTGTGCAAAGAGAAGAGGCTAACCTAAGCATGGACAGCTCCTCCAAACTCATCATTGGGTAGGTTGTGCTCTCTCCCCACGAGAAGAATCTCAAAGTGTCCCCCCACCTTTTCCTTTGTTTCTTGAGGGGTTGGCTATCCCATGGCTTCATGGAAGCAGGGAATGTAAACAATTCCTGGCATTTACCATGATTTAAGAATAGGAGTGTCACATCCCTTCACAAACATCTGGCTCCCTCAGGCTCAGTATTATTTGAAGGTGCCTTCCTTCATTTGGGAGGCATGGTGATATGCCTTTTTTGACAAGTCATGAACATTTTATTTGCTAATTTTCTTCTATATGGCAAAGTGCCAGATAAGTGAGAAAATAACAAACTCTGGCCTCTCAATACTTTGCATTTATGAAGTAGTCTTTTTCTGTCATCTATCTTGCTGGACATGGGGAATACTTGTGAAGATGTGCCAGTACAACTACATAGGTATAAAAGCAGTGGGAGGAAATACTTCCATGACATTATATCAGTTACCTCCTCATTGCCAGAACAAAATAAACACCCAAACAGAGCAACTTAGGGAAAGAAGGTGTTTATTCCAGCTTACAGTTCTGAGGGGAAGTTTAGCCTGTGCTACATCATCATGTTAACAGGGAGGAGGCAGAGAGAGCAAGTGGGGTTGGGCTACACCATGTAAAGCTCCATTTTTTTATGTTGAATATTTTTTTCCTTTTTATTGACATCTTTCATACCTACAGACAATAAAGTATGACATTTCCCTTCCCTTCCCCACTTTTGCCTTCAGAAATCGACACTCCATATTAATCCCTCCCTCTAACCATTAGTCTCTCATTTTTTGATGTCATCATCTTTTCCTTCTATTATAAGGATTTTTTGAAGATAGTGCTAGGCAGTGCGAGGTCATGGATATCAAGGCCAATTTCTGTCTGGGTGATTGCATTGTAAGCAGTCCCACCCTTCTTTCAGCTTTTACATTCTTTCCACCACCTCTTCCACAATGGACTCTGAGCCTTGGAATGTGTGATAGAGATTTTTCATTACTGAACACTCCTCCATCACATCTTATTAGCACTATGCTGCCTTTTGGGTCATCCCAGTGGTCACTGCCATCTGAAAAGAGAAGATTCAGATTCTCTAACCAAAAGTGAGAGTAGCATTAACATATGGGTATGAACACTAAGCAAAGTGTTTACAAGGCAGTTTGGTGAGCATAATATATGCATTTAGCCAGACAAGAGCAGGCATTACACTCCTAATGCTCATGACCTCCCCACCATAGGTTTTTGATTAGGTTTTCAGTACAAGGCATGTATTCACTCCAGTAGAGCAGGTCTCCAGTCAAATTACAAAGTAATTGGTTTACCCCATAACAGACATGCCACTATTGCATCCACTGGCTCATTTGTCCTGGATGGCCAAACTTTAGGCTTGCAGTGTCCACTGTTTTCACCACTGATGGTTTCTGTCTTCCATAAGGCTGCATGCAGTGCAGCTTTTTCAAGCTTTCTGTCAGCTGGCCTACTGGTAGAAGGTTTTCAGTTAATCCTCAATTTGATTTCTCAGTGACCTTGCAGCCCAAGCATGTGTGGTCTTCAGCAACAGGATCTTATCATCTATTCCTGGTGAAAAACCAAGAGTCTTAGCAATAGCCTGCAATGTTTTGGGGGCACTCAGCAAGGTTCCATCTCCTGAAGGTTCTACAATCTTCCTGAACAGTGCCACCAACTGGGGAATACGTATTAAAACATAACAGTCTATGGGAATGATTTTACATTGAAAACACCACAGACACTTATAGATGCTATTTTTCTAGTGCATGTATAAAGGCCTCTGGCAATATGACAAGTTCATCCCCCATTATCACTCCATCAGGAGCCAGCCATTGGGAGCCATGAGGGGATCTGCTTAGTACCCTGGCCCAACCTCAGCTCGACCCTTTCTGAAGATGTTTAACATGAGTGGTGTTGATAGTATAGCATTGAAGTAAAAAGGGTAATTGACGATTTTACTACATGAACTTCTATTTGCTCAATGACACCAACATTCATCTGAGAAGTATGGCATTCTCAATCTGATGTCACCAAGATTTAGTCCAAGTTGAGAGAAATGTCTTTGAGCCTTATAAAAGTATTTCACCAGACATTTACAGAGAATTCCCTAGGTCAGACATTACAGATAAGCACAAAATAACTCAGAGCTCTGACCTTTGAGGAGCTCAGTATAGACAGGGAGAGAATTGTAAAGAAAATAGTTATTATGCAAAGTGGGCCACAGGGAAGGTGATATAAATCAATATAAGAAGTGAAGGGCCCTCTTCTCAGAACTGGAGGTTTGCAATTGATCCTTTCACCACCAGCTAAACATCACAGTCTGTTTCCAGAAAGGATGATTATTTATGTCTTTGTTTTAGCTCTCATATTGTAACAGAGGAGGAAGGAAGAAGGAAGAAAGAAGGATTAACAAGAGAGGTGTTGTGGAAAGAAGACAGAAACCCAGAGCTGGGGAGATAGCTCAGTTTGGAAAATGCTTGCTTTGCAAGCATACAAATCAGAGCTCAATCCTCAGAATCCATATAAGACTGTCCGGGTATGATGGCACATGCTTTGAGTATGGAGTTTATTTATAGGAGCTGAAGGCCCTAGCATACACACATACTCTCTCTCCTTCCCTTCCTTTTTCTTTCTCTCTTTCTGAAATAAATAAATTAATTAATTTTTAAAAAAGGAGAACAAGCCCTAAGAAATGACACCCAAAATTGTCCTCTGGCCTCCACACACATACTGCACACACACACACACACACACACACACACACACACACTCAAGGGCTCAAATTCAGACAATGAAAATATGGAGCTGCCACACTCATTGTTTTAAATTCTGTGCTAGAGAACAGAAGTGACATGAAATAACAGAAGGAGGTAATTGTAAGTCATTTTTCAGAATTCTTCTTCCAGGTGGTGGAGCTGGCTCAGTGGGTAAGAACACTCACTTGCTGAGCAAACGCGAGGACCCGAGTTCGATCTCCGGCACCCATGTAAAAAGCCGAGCTTGGCTACACATGCCTATAACCCCAGTGCTGAGGTGGGCAGAGTGAGAACGGATCCTTGGGACTCTTTCAGCCAACATAGTAAAAAAAAAAAAAAAAAAAAAGAAATGGGGCTCTTTCAGGGAAATGGAGTAGAAGAATAATAAAGGATAACACTTGACATCTTTCTGTGGGTGCTGCACAAGTGCCCACAGGACACACACATTCACACATGTTCATACAAGACATGCACTGCACACATGTGCATACACACACACACACATACACACACACACACACACATCTTCTCCCAGCATATCCTATATCTGAATAGAACTAGTCCCTATATACCATGGAAACAGAGGTTTTTGTAATCCTGATAAAACATGGTGGTTACTACAAATGTCAGTGAACTTAAAGTATATTTATATTTCAAACAATTATGATAAAACTATACATATTCAATAGAAAACAGATCCTAAAAAGTATGGGAAGTCAGCTTAACATGCTAGCATTTTATATGCTTGCCTGTGATTTATTAATTCTTACATTTCACTCTGTGGTATGATTTATGCATCCAAGTCTGATTAGCTACTACTCTTATTCCTCCCTGGAGCATGTTAGATTTCTTTTGTATGTTACTATGCCAAAAACTGCCTGCCACAAAATCTCTACTTCTGGGAGCTGGAGAGATGGCTCAGTGGTTAAATGTGCTTGCTTGCAAAGATTTACAACCCAGGTTCGACTCCCAAGTACCCACATAAAGCTAGATTCACAAAAAGTGGTGCATGCATCTCTCGCTATCTATCTCTCTCTCACTCCATTCTGCTTCAAATAAATAAATAAAAACTTAAAACCACTATTTATACTAGAGAATCACTATTAACATATACAAAAATATGCTTAAGTACCAACCAGGTTTGAGGTTCTAGGAACCCATCAGTGATAGACAGACTTCCAGAAACAACATGTGCACAGGTGCCCACAGAACACACATTGTCCCTGTCTTCACTGTGCTGACAGTCCACAGCAAAGGAAATCACTGGCCAGCATGAGGAAGTTTAGGGCCACAGAACAGCACCCTACTGAACAGGACAAATTGGTTTCTTGGGGATGTAGGACTTGTGAACAAGAAGGAGTTAATGAGATAAAGAGAGAAGAGGAAGAGATTCTGCAAAGACCAGCAAGACAAAGAAAGTGTGATACATTTGTTCATAGGAAGGATGTTCCCAGTGGGGAAGGACGGAGTTCCAGATGGGACATAGACACATGATGGCTCAATAACCAAGGCCAAGATCATGGTGTTCCTTGTGTAATTGCAGCACAGACTCTGTACAAAATGAGCACTCAAAACCACTGAATAAGTGATGTACATCAGTGTGCTTTAACATTCCATCTACCAAATTAATGTACTGATCCAATGCAATCCAATAGAAAGTTCACAGGATTTTCCAAATTATTTGTCAAGATTATTTGAAAAATGTGTACACAAAAGAAAAGGAAGCACATTAGCTAAAGCAATTATGAAGGAGAGCAAGGTTGGGAGACTTGCCAGGCATGTTGATATTTGAAATCAATAACTGAACAAAATACAGGATGCCAACATAGACCTACATTTGCATATGAGCATAGCATTCCACAAAGCTCACATTACAGATCAGAAGGAAGGAAGGAGTATATTAAGTTATATTGAGATCATTGGCTTTCCATTAAGGGAAACAAAATGGCACCTTATGTCTAATGATATATACAAATCAATTATAAATGAATGAAAAACCAAGCCATGAAAATTCAATTGAATGTCTTTCTGAACTAAGACTAGAGATGAATGTCTCATACACAAGACAAAGAAAAAACTACAAAGGAAAACATTGATTGAAATACTTGCATATATCAAATTAAATTTCCTCAAATACATTACTGGACAAGAAAGTTTCAAAGTTTTATGATGAGATATAATTTGTTCAAATTTAAAATATACAAAAATAGTATAAGTTGTTTCTTTGTGTTATCTAAAAGTACTTATATACATAATTGCATTTTAAAAATAGATGCTTTGAATGGGTACACTGTAAAGTCACAGTTTCCTGTAGGAAAAGGGATTTCTTTCTTTTTTTTTTTTTTTTTTTTTTTTTTGGTTTTTCGAGGTAGGGTTTCACTCTAGCCCAGGCTGACCTGGGATTCACTATGGAGTCTCAGGGTGGCCTCGAACTCACGGCGATCCTCCTACCTCTGCCTCCCGAGTGCTGGGATTAAAGGCTGTGCGCCACCACGCCCGGCTCAGAAAAGGGATTTCATGCAGGGATGTAGACAGTTTTGACTGTATATTTTCTGCTTTGGGGACAAGTTGTGGTATACATATGTTTGTTTACTACTCGATCGATGCATTTTATTTTTAAAATATTCATTTATTTACTTGAAAGAGAGATAGAGACAGACAGACAGATAAACAGTGAGAATGGGCATGCCAGGGCCTTCTGCCACTGCAAATGAGCTCCAGACACATGTTCCTCTTCATGCATCGGGCTTCATATGGATGCTGGGTAATTGAACCCAAGCCATCAGGCTTTGCAAGCAAGTGCCTTTAACCATACAGCCATTTCTCCAGACCCTTGATATTTTTTATATACCTCAAATATTTCATTATCTTTCCTTATAAAAATCCTGATAGGACTAAGGAGATGGCTCAGTGGTTAAAGGTGCTTGCTTTCAACATGTAAGGTACATAAAGCACAAAGTGGTACATGTACTTGGGGTTCATTTGCAGTGTCATGAGGTCCATACTCTCTCTTAAATAAATAAATATTTAAAAGACACTACAATTTGATTCAGTGAATCATGATTTTGTAAGCACAATTCCAGACATTTCACATTAGGAAGATGGTCACATTTATTTCCTATTACCTTCCATCATTATAGATGGAGGAAGCACTTTGAGACTTAAACTTTCCTGACTAACTAAGATTGTACCAATTATTTGCCCTCACCATGGCTCCTTCCAGCCCTGCTGCCATTCAGTGGCAGGGAAGGAGCAGCAAGTGCCATGGAGACAGTCTGGAATGGCTTGATTGAAGGGAGAAAGGAGCTCCATGTTGCTTTAAATAGAGCTCCAGACACAGCTGAATAGGCAGCCTGTTCTCATCACAGATGCTGATGGGTAGGGCCCACTCTGACTGCTGCCATTGTGACTACAAGAAGACACTGATAAGGGGAGGGGGAGCCTGATTATCCCCTTATCTTATATTTCAAGGCATGAATCTGACTGTCCTACTCTCTAGCATTGTAGTATACCAAATACCTACCCAGAGCATGATGAAAGGTTAGACTCTTAGTGAAAAATACCTTATCTTCCTGACAACAGCATCCCATAAAAAACAAAGTAACTGGGGCTAGAGAGATGACTAAGTGGTTATGGTGCTTGACTGTGAAGCCTAAGGACCCATATTTGACTCCCCAGATAAGCCAGGCACACAAGGTGATGCATGTGCAAGTTCACACATACACACAAGGTAGTACATGTGTCTGGAGTTCAATTGCAGTGGCTGGAGGCCCTGGCATGCCAATTCATTCTCTCTCTCTCATTAAAATGTAAGTGATCTCTGTAGCAATTCAGGTAAAGGATGTGAAGCCAGGCCTGCTTTCTGTAGAAAGACATGATAATCATGTGAGTTGGAACTAACATATGATCAGTTGGAAATCTGCCCTTTTTTGAGTTCAAGTACCCCCCATAGGCAAATCAGCTTCCCCCACAAGCCTAGAACACAAGACATCAGAAAACTACTTACTACCAACATGGAAAACTATAAATGTGCACTTTCATCTGGCAGGGAACATTTGGGATACTCTGAAATTCGTTTGCTGATAGTTTCATAACTACCAGCCTTGTATAATTAGCCACTGTAATGCACTCAGCTAGTTCAGAAAGAATTACTTACTTGCTTATAAAATAATTCACAATAAATTATTAATAAGCTCCAGTTTAGTAATACATGGCTTACTAACAAATTGTGGTTCTTTACCAGTAGAGTCATGTGGTGATTCCTAACAGTTCTACCATTTTTGCACCACTGGATCAGTCAGCTTCACTGATGAAAGATGTCGTAGTACCGTGGCACTCCTTTCTTATTTGATTTACCTGAACTTCTGCAATGGCTGACCTTATAAGTAACGATAAAGAATATTTTGTGTTACAACAATTTTCAGACGTCTACTTATTTGCTCTTTATAAGTACAACCTGAATTTCAACTAATTCAACTAATGGCTTGAAATACAGCAAACGTGTTGGGGCTGTCCTCTGGACTTGACACTGACGAATCCAACTTCTGTTTGGCATCTCCTTTACCATATGTCCACAGCAAATCTTCACACTTCTAGCCCCCAGTCATTCTTTAGCAGACACATCCATATTAATTAGTAAAAATTATTGTTCTCATCACTCAATCCATCCTCAGCACTATCCTGAACTCCTTCTCTTCCTGCACATCACATCTTTGTATGTATCCAATATTTTAGGGAATCCTCCTCTATCTGATTTCAGTCTTCAAACAAATCCAGAGTCTGGCCACATCTCAGCATCTTCAATGCTGTGGCTCTGTTTTATTGCACTACCATCTCATTCTTGGGTTACCTTGGTTGTCCTTAAATGTTTATCAGTTTTTTTCTGTCCTTTCTCCCCTTTAGTTTAATCTAAACACAGCAGTCAAAGTGTTGTTTTAAAAACCAAGATATTGGGTTGAGCAGATGGCTCTGTGGATAAAGTGTTACCCATGCAAGCATGAGTAGCTGAGTTCGAATCCCCCAAACCCATGTAAAGCTTGCCACTGCTGCAATAGACATTATCCCAGCATACCTATGATAAGGTGGGGGTAGAGATGGAAGACCCCCAGAACCCTATGGACCAGATAACATGGTGAACTTGGCACAACAAGATGGAAGGCAAGGACCAGTATCCAAGGTTGTCTTCCAACCACCTCATACACACCATGGAATGCACACTTGTACTCACACATATCATTAAAAAAAAAACAGGCTGGAGAGATGGCTTAGCAGTTAAGGCGCTTGCCTGTAAAACCTAAGTACTCATGTTCAAATCTCCAGGTAACCAGATTCACAATGCTGCAAACATGCAATGTTGCATAGGCGCCACAAGGGGGCGAATGCATCTGGAGTTCATTCACAGCAGGCTGAAGGTCCTGGCGTGCCCATTCTATCTCTACCTCTTCGTTTCTCCCCCACACTCAAAAATAAAAAATAAAAATTATATATATATATATATAATTTAAATTTTGTTTTTATTTATTTATTTATTTGTGAATGATAGAGAGAGAGAGAGGCAGACAGACGGAGAGAGGGAGAGTGGGCACGCCAGGGTCTTCAGCCACTGCAAACGAACTCCAGACGCGTGCGCCCCCTTGTGCATCTGGCTAACGTGGGTACTGGGGAATCGAGCCACCAACCCGCGTCCTTAAGTTTCACAGGCAAGCAGTTAACCGCTAAGCCATCTCTCTAGCCCTAAAAAATATATTTTTTAAAAACCCAAGACACATATCTTCTGCTCGAAACAGTGTAGTATTTTTCTATAACATTAGGCAGTCGAGCCACATCTTGACTATTCATCCAGGTCTATTCATCCTAACCATTTCCACTCTCCTCTTTCTGGCCTGTTTATATAAATGCATGAATGACTGACCCATGTGTTCTAATTTGGTATCAAGGTCAGTTTGGTGCTGTAGAAAGAACAGAGGCTGGGCTTTCACACCCAGCTCAGCGGCTTGGTGTTTTATCTGGACAACTGATGGAGCACAGCGTTTCTAAATGCACCAAACAACAAAGACATAGCAGTGCCGAATGCTTTTGCTAGATTAGGATGTGAGGAATACATGTGTTGAAATATTGCACTATGGGCACAGACAAATGCATGAAGTATTTCATGTTAACCAAAAACTTCAGGGTTGGAGAAATTGCTCAGTGGTTAAGGTGCTTGCCTGCAAAACCTAGGGACCGGGTTCGATTCCCCAGTACCCACATCAAGCCAGATACACAGTGTGGTACATGCCTGTGGTGTTCCTTGGCAGTGGCTAGAGGGGCTGGCACACCCATTCATTCTCTGTCTCTCATAAATAAATAAGTAAATAAAATATTTTCTAAAAAACTTCAAAAGCAGAGTTTGGGTCATGGCTCTCATCTACTCCAAGATCTCCTTTGCTAGTGAGGTGAACAAGCCCATTCCACATCCTTACCTGCTTTCTCTGCTGTGTGCAGCTCTCCTTCCAGCCTGAACACCCATCTTCTTACAGTGGTGCCACCACAGATTGCCTCACCCTTGCCCACGCTGTCCAAACCCCATACCTCACTTCCGGCAGTGGCATCCTCAGCAAGGGGCTTGCACAACCCTAAACTTCTGTTTGAGGACAGAATTAAAAATAGGGAATTCCGCTTGTTTACTTTTCAATCCAAGCTTTGCTACTGTGACACGCAAACTAACGCTGGCAGCCTCAGTCAGAGGTGCCACAGAAGTGATCTCTAAAATGAAGAGTGCTGGGCAGTTCTTGCTTGCTCCCTTGCAGCTCCAATTGCTGAGGTAAATTTTAGTCTAAAGTGCTGGCTAAGTGAGTTATGAGTTACATTATTAGGAAAAGAAGAATGTTATTTTACTTACACTGAAATGAACAATGAGCACAGTCTTTTCATCATATAAAAGTTCAATTTTTCAAAGTTAGCAAATTTAGAGCTGAATTGGCATTTTTTTCTTTCAGAAAAGATAAGTGTTCTGAAATCTCTGTCCTTCACTTAGAGAAAAACTGGTTTCCAGACCCTGCTACCCAACAGATATTTAAGAAACAAAATAAATATACACCTTCAAAATAAAGTGGTATTCTTGGTTGAAAAAGTAACTGTTTGCTGGAGTAAATTTTGCTCTGGAGAGAACATTTTTATATTGTAACTATAGAAAAAATATTTTTAGACAAGGTCTTAATCTGTAGCCCAGACTTGCCTAGTACTTGCTATGTGGCCCATGCTGACTTCGAACTTATGCTGGTCCTCATCCATTTGCTTCATTAGGTCTGAGATTACAAGTGTGTATCACTACACAAGGCTTTCACTGTTAATAAATAGTATTACTGATTTGAACTGTGTCATTTGCTAAAATGCCTGATCTGTGTGCCTGAAAAACTTGGAATTAAATTTTCTAACTTGCTTAATTTTTCCAAATAAATACTTTCAATATTTTTTAACCCATTGACATGTGTATGTGCATATACATACAGATTTATAGATGTATCAGGTACACATTATATGTTCACATAGCTATTATCTATTGAGATCCACTTACTTCTCTGTATACATGTATTACACCCCAAAATCTCATTATTAGTTTCACTGATTAACATTCAGTAAAGGTTTGTATTCAGGGAAAGTAGTCAATGGTTTAAAAACTTTTTTTTTTTTTAAACACAGCTGCTAGGAGAGATTGATGAAAAACTCAGTGCAACTTTCAATGAACTTTTTCCATTTGGAACTATACACCTTTGAGCAAATGTTTAATGGGGCATTTTTGGTAGGAACAAAAAAGATGAATTAGCCTTAATGTCCATCACTGTGGAAATGGAAAAAATAAATAATGGTCTATCCATACAATATCATTCTATTCAACTGCAAAAAAGGAGAAACTATAACTATATATAGCAATATGGATAATGTTCAAAAACAATTTTTTAACAAAAGACAAGACGCAAGTTACAGAAGGTTTAGACCATTTATGTGTCATTTAGGAACATGTACACTCATGTGAAATCCTGCATTTATTATTTTAGGCAAATTCATATGTAATAAAAGTAAAACTACATGCATGGGATTGACACACTAAATTCAGATAATGGCTGCTTCTGAAAGGAGGAATGGGGCGGGGGGGGGACTGAAGCGGCTTGTATTGTTCTTTTCATACTTTCTGGTGGGTGTGCAGATTTTCCATTATTCTCTGTACTTTTATATACACCTGAAGTATTTCATAATATATTTTTGCAATTTAAGATTTTCTTTCAAAATCCCTTTGTAGAAATTACGACACGAGTTTTATAGACTTAATCCATGGCAGAAGCATTCTGTGGTGCGCTGTTAATCTGAGAGCACTGCTGTGGCTGTCTGGGAGTGTGTCACATTTCCTTCCTGTTGAGGAAACTCCCTCATATTGCATGACTGAACCACTGAGACAGATATAACCTCTAGAATCTGAAAGCAGGTAAAAATGTGGGGAGCACAAGGCAGTAATCTCTTCTTTGGACTTCAGTCATTGTTCTATATTTCTAAAAATACAATGTCTTCTACATGCATAGAAAATAAATTAGTCAGTAAAGATGAAACAATCTGTTCTCATTAAATTGTATCAAGATTGATTTATTCCTAAGGACTGAAGTGAAATCTTGCTAGAGGGCTGGAGAGATTGCTCAGTGGTTAAGGCAGGAGTACATATGATCAAAATATATTGTATACATGTAAGAAATTGTCAAAAAAGTAAAGTTTTTCAAAAGGGCCTTAAACTCATTTCCTTTTATCTGAAGTATCATGCATTCATGTTCATCTAAATACATAAATTATTACATATATAGAAGAGATTCCATCAAGCTTTAATCAACTTGCTAGCATTATACATTTTGTTGCTTCAATATTCTCACAGATAAAACTAATATGAACAACTTGTATGAATATATTACTTTTAAAACTTTTTATTGACAACTTCCATAGTTACAGACAATAAACAATAATAATTCTCTCTCCACTTTCCCCTTCACAAATCCACTCTCCATCATATCCTCTCCCTCTCTCAATTAGTCTCTCTTTTATTTTGACATCATCATCTTTTCCTCCTATTATGATGGTCTTGTGAAGGTAGTTCTAGGCAGTGCAAGGTCATGGATATTGAAGCCAATTTCTGTCTGAATGATAGCATTGTAAGCAATCCTACCCTTCTTGTGGCTATTACATTTTCCCCCCACCTCTTCCGCAATGGACCCTGAGCCTTGGAAGATATGAAAGATACATTTCAGTGTGGAATACTCTTCTCACTTCTTAGCACTATGGTGCCTTTTGGGTCAACACAGTGGTCTCTGCCATCTGCAAAGAAAAGTTTCTCAAACAAAAAGTGAGAGTAGCATTAATATATAGGTATGAAAATTAAAGTAAAGTACTTACAGGGAAGTTTGATGAGCATAATATATGCATTTAGCCAGACAAGAGCAGATTTTACACTCTGAGGGCTCATGGCCTCTCCCACCATAGGCTTTTGATTAGGTTTTCAGTACCAGGCCACGTATTCCCTCTCATGGAGTGGGCCTCCAGTCCAATTACAGAGCTATTGGTTACCCCCATAACAGATATGACACTATTGCACCCTATCAGTCATTTGGCCGGGCTGGCCAAACCTAAGGCTTGCAGTGTCCACTGTTTTTACTACTGATTACTCTGTCTCCCATAGGGCTGCATGCAATGCAGCTTTTTCCAGCTTGTCATCAGCTGGTCTACAGGAGGAGGATTTTAGCTCAGCTCTGGCTTGATTTCTCAGTGACCTTGTAGCCCATACATGTGGAATCTTCAGCAATAGGGTCTTACCCTCTATTTCTGGTGAGAAACTGTGAGACTTAGCAAAAGCCTGTGAAGTTTTGGGGGCATCATGGACCTCCCTGGCCAACAACTCACTGGAAACTATCCCATCCCTGGCACTGAAAATTTTCTAGTAACAGTCTATGGCTCCTCGGTGTGCTATTATCCAAAAAAGTAGGTTTCCATATGGTATATTCACAACATCTTGAATTTTGATTAACCATCCCTGTGCCCTTCTTTCACTCAATCTCTTCCCATGACCTCACTTAGGCCATTGCACCCCCAGTGATCTGTTCATCTACTTGCATATATTCAATACTATCCCTTTAAGTCTCTAAGTCCTCCCATCTCCTTCTTACTTTGTAGCCTTTTTTTTTATTTTTTTATTTTTATTTTTTAGCTTACTGGCCTCTGTTACTGAGTTTTACTCCAAGTCACATAGAAGTCCAAACATTTGTAGCTAGGTTCCACATATGAGAGAGAACATGCTTTCTGGGCCTAAGTTACCTCACTTAGTGCAATCCTTTCCAGATCTATCCATTTCCCTGAAAATTTCATTTTTTACTGCTATATAGAACTCCAATGTATAAATGTACCACATATTTATTATCCATTCATCTGTGGATGGACATCTAGGCTGCTTCCATTTCCTAGCTATGGTGAATAGAACTGCAATAAATATGGTTGTGTAAGTATCTCTAAGGTAGTGAGAAAAGTCCTTAGGATATATTCCCAAGAGTGGTATAGCAGGGTCATATGGTAAATCTATTTTCGCTGTCTCATGAACCTCCACACAGATTTCCACAATGACTGTACCACATTATATTCCCAAAAACAGTGTACAAGGATTCCTCTTTTACCTAATCTCACCAGCATTTATTGTTATTTGTTTTCTTGCTGATAGCCATTCTGACAGAAGTGAGATGGAATCTCAAAGTAGTTTTAATTTGCATTTCCCTGATGGCTAACATTGTAGAATATGTTTTTTCGATGTTTATAGGCCATCTGTATTTCTTCTTTTGAGAACTCCCTGTTTAGTTCCATAACCCATTTTTGACTTGAGTTGTCTGATTTCTTATTTACTTTTCTGAGTTCTTTGTATATCCTAAATATTAATCCATTGTCAGATATATAGCTGGAAATGATTTTCTCTCATCCTGTAGGTTGCCTCTTTATTCTATTCACAGTCTCCATTTCTGTACAAAAGCTTTGCAATTTCATGAGCTCCCAGTGGTTGATTAGTGGTTTTATTTCCTGAGCAACAGGGGTTATATCCAGAAAGTCCTTGCCTATGCTAATATGTTGAAGGGTTTCTACTACTTTTTCCTTTAGCAGTTTCAGAGTTTCAGGTCTGATATTAAGGCCTTTGACCCATTTGGACTTAATTCTTATGCATAGAGAGATAAGGATCTACTTTTATCCTTCTGCATATAGATATCCAGTTTTCCCAGAGCCACTTGTTGAGGCTGTCCTTTCTCCAGTGAATATTTTTCGCATTTTTGTTGAAAATCAGACAGCTGTAGCTGCCTGAATTTACATTTGGGTCTTCTATTCTGTCCCATTGATCTACATGTCTGTCTTTGTGCCAGTACCATGCTGTTTTTGTTACTATGTTTCTGTAATATAGCTTAAAATCTGGTATGGTGATACTGACAGCCTTATTTTATTGCTCAAAATTGTTTTGGATATGCAAGGTTTTTTGGTTTTCCAAATGAATTTTAGGATTGTTTTCTTTATTTCCATGAAGAATGCCATTGGAATTTTGATGGGAATTGCATTAAATGTGTAAATTGCTTTTGGTAAGATTAACATTTTCACAATATTGCTTTTTCCAATCTAAGAACATGTGATATCTTTCCATTTCCTAGTGTGTTCTGGAATTTATCTCTTGAGTGTTTTAAAGTTTTTATTGTACAGGTCCCTCACTTCCTTGGTTAGGTTTATTACAAGATACTTTTTTTTTTTTTTTGAGGCAATTGTGAATGGGAGGAATTCCCTGATTTTATCCTCAGCATGCTTGTTGTTAGTAGAATATATAACTTTTAATCTGTATGATTTGACATCTATAGTTGTCTTACAAGTAAATGTCCAGAAGTATAACAGTTGAGTAAAGATAGCATATTAAAATAAGATCTCTTTCACATATTGCTTCATGGCTCTCTGTAAAACTTGTGCTAATTCATCCTCCCACCACCTTGTGAATAAAGCTTCCTTGTAGTTCTCAACTCAGGGTGCTGATCTAAATCTGCAAAGAAGCCTCATGTCTTCTTGGGCATTTCTGATAAGGATGCAAAGACCTTGTGAGATGATTAGAACAAATATTCTTACCTTGATTAGAAGAAATAAGCATATACACTGAACAATTGCACAAACTAAAACTAAATATTTCGGATCAGCAGAGATAGTCTTCCCTAAAACAGTGTTGGCTTCATGCAGACAGAATATATGAATTATTTATCCCACATTTTAAAGTTATGAGATTTAGTATAAAAACCAAGATTTATGGCTTTTTTTTGACATCTTGTGTACATTATGTTTGCACATAAGCTACAACCAACTTGAGTGAAGTAGTATTGCCCTTTAGATATTGAAGGTGCCTCCAAGTTACTACATATCCTACTGTGGTGATTTGATTCAGGCCCCCCTCATAAACTTAGTTGTTATTCATGCTAGGTCCCTAGCTGATGCCAGTTTGGAGGTGAACTATTGTTGGGGGTGGGCTTATGGGTGTTTTACCCAGCTTCCTCTTGCCAGTGTTTGGCATACTCTCCTGTTGGTGTTGTCCATCTGATGTTGGCCAGGAGGTAATGTCCACCCTCTTCTTATGCCATAGTTTCCCCCTGCCATCATAAAGCTTCCCTTCAAGTTTGTAAACCAAAATAAACCCTTTTTTTCCCCACAAGCTGCTCTTGGTCATGTGTTTTCTTCCAGGAATGAGAATCTGACTGCAACACCCAGTCACCTGTCTTCACTCATGTATGTTAACTCCCTGGCCATGGTTAGCACTAGAGCTGGAAAGTTTAATACCACAAGTACTTCTTAATACTCACTGCAATAATAGCTACAGTCTTCTGAAACAGAATGTAATATGGACTTCAACATGCTGAAGATAAAATCATGTCCTCAGAAAAATACTAGTAACAGCAGTAAGATTGGTCTCTGAGTTAGTGAGCCCTATCCAGTTCTATATCATAAAGAGATTTTTATCATTTTTTTCACAAATTTATACACAATTCATGGTGAAATATGTACAGCTAAAAATAACATAATTGCTAATCTGTTATTAGAAATATGTGCAACATTCAAGTACAAGAATTTTATTCACACATACTTTCCAATTTAATTCAACCTCCAACTATATATAATAAGCTCACTTGGAAAAATAATAGCCAATAAAAACTTAAATATCTAGCTTGTGATCAGAAGACAGAATTATATTCATTCCATTAAGTTCTAAAGCATAATTAGACATGTATCTGTGCATGGTATCAGAGTTCTGTAGGCAATCCATGGAGGGATAAAGCTTGTGAAAAAGGTGTTCTGAAGTCTTTCCAGTTGCAACATAGATATAATAACGCAGAATAAAGATGACAAAACCCTCAGAATAAACCTGGAAAGAGTATAAGTAAATACTTTTTGTCAGATAAAAGAGGCCTAAGGTTTTATTTTAGTAAATCTTAGTTAAGCATACCAAAAGGATTTATAATGAGCTTTAAAGGCAGGTAATATGGAATTCCTTTAAAACAGAAGACACAGGACTTAAGATGTCCTATATAAATTTATTTATATGACAAGTATAAAAAAGGTGTTCAAGGTTTGTTTTATTTAAATGACTGTTAAGATAAATCATTTCCTTCATGAAGGCTTCTATTGCCCTGTGAACATGCATGTATAATAGCAGTAGATTAGATGAATGAAGAGCTTAGGAGTATGTCTAATGTGATCTAACTCAAAATGCCATTGTATCTGCTATGCCAGTTTTCTAGATCTTAAAATATACTTCAATAGTTTATGTTTAATTATTTATCAGGGGAAATTTCACATACATACATACAAAACACAGTGGTGTAGGGACCCTCTTTGACATATTGCCTGGCCTCAACAACCATCAAACGTAGGTCAGTGCTGCCATGCTCACATCCCAAAGCTGTGGGTTCCCCTCTCTATTGATCTGAAGCAAATTTTATACATTATAAAATTCCCTCTGTGACTTTTTTTTTACAGAATATATCTAAGAAACATAAAGACTTTTAAAACTCTAAACAAACTACCATTATTACACCTGAAAAAGTATATCCAATATTAGCAAATACCTTGTTAATGTTCAAACTTATAACTGTTTCACAAATATTATTTTACAGCTTTTGTTTAGTTTAGTTTTCTTTGAAAAGGTTCTCTCTATTTAGCCCAAGCTGGCTTTGAATTGATGATCAAGTCCCAGCCTCCTGAGTGCTGGGATTCCAGGCATGTGCCACCACACTCAGTTCCATCTCATTTTTAAAGCTCATTTTCAAATTAGGTGCACACATTGTGGCTTTTTTAGGAGTTAACCAAGTGATTTTATTATTTAATTTTTATTAAGCAATCTAATATCTTCATAAGTTAAAGACAGTCATGTGCTGACAAAACTAACCCTGAAAACTCAACACCAAGCTCTAATTTTTAGTTTACAGATCATGGTAGGATACATTTATATTCTCCTGCCATAGCTAATTTCAAACTACCACTGGTTTAATAGTCACTATGTAAGTTTCTAAGTATTTTTTAGCTTATTTTTTACTAGTTATGGACATTCTTAGTATGTAAACAGCACATGTTACTTCAAATTGATAGGCTTCTCCTTCATCTCTTTGTTTTTCTTGAAATTTATTTTGTAAAGCAAATAGCATTTGTGAATTTAAGACTCTAGGAAATAAAACTCAGGGTAGGTTTGTCTTTCAAAAAGTTAATATCAGATTAAAATGGAATGAAAGGAATCAATGTCTAATAGCATATGTATATTAAAGTGTGTGTGTGTGTCCATAAATGCAAGAAACATTTACTAGCTATGCCATTGTGGGACAAGCCTCTAATCCTAGTAACAAAGAAGCTGAGACAGGAAGTTCACAAGTTCAAAGCCAATCTAGACATGGACTAAACAGGGAGAACATGTCAAAGGAAAAAAGGAAGGGCGGGAAAAAGGGAGGGAAAGGAAGTTCAGAAGGAAGGAAGAAAGGAGGGGGGAGGGAGGAAGAGAAAGAGGAGAAAAGAGAACTCTCATCTGAGACATGGTCTGTGACCTCTAGTTAGAGAGGAAACTTTTGAGTCAGAGTTACTCAGCATTCCATGAAGTGGAATCTGGCCTGAGCAAACTGCACAGAGACAGGACTGAGACCCACATCCAGCAGGTGAGGGACCACATACAGACTCAACAGCCCTGCCCAGTTCTCTTTCCTTGACTTTTTGACTCCCCTCATTTAATTCCTAAGTTCACTTGCCTGGACCAGCTTTGTGTCTCTTGTTCTCTTTCTCTTGGTTTGACTAGCTGTCCTGAAGAACACAGGTTTGCCTAGAGTGGGGTTCTCCCTGTACCAGCCTCCAAGATGCTGGGATTACTTTAGCTTTTACAGTTTTAAAAATACTTCTTTCTGTTTTCATTCTACTTTTAGCTGCATCTGCCTTACCTTCTCTTTCATCTTTATTGTTTCCCCTTCTATTTATTTTCAACCTTTTTGTGTATTACTTTAATACATTCACTAATCTTAATCTTGTTCCTTTAGTCCCCCAAAGCAATTAGAGTCGAAGATGTGAATTTTGTTAATTGATTATTGCTGTGTTTTTTTTTTCTTTTTTGAGATAAGCCTAACCAACTGCCTGTTTTTTAATGCAAGAGTGAGAGAATTGACACACCAGTGCCTCTGGCCACTGCAATCGAACTCCAGATGCATGCGCCCCTTGTGTACATGCGAACCTTGTACTCTTGTGTCACTGTGTCTGGAGAGTCCTTAGGCTTCACAGGCAAGTGCCTTAACTGCTAAGGTAAATATTTGAGTACAGAGCTACACCCCAGCCCTATGGGTACAAATCAGACCTCAAACCTACTATAATCTAATCCTACTTGAGCACTGCAGATACTTTAGCTGAAAGAATATGTGACTTTTAAAAATCCAATCAATGACATAGTCCCAGAAACATAATCTCATCACACAAACACAGGAAACATGACAATGAGGGCAATATGACTCCTACCTACAAAAATTATTAATTCCACAGTAACACCCTCTAACATGAGTTGTATAGTCAAAGTGTATACTGAGTCTATCCTGAGTTGGCACACCAAAGAGATACCTGCCCTTCCATGCTTATTGCTACACTATTTACCATGGCCACGTTACAGAACCAGCTTATGAGTCCATCAACAAATGTGGTATATGCATGCATTGGGTCATTTTCAAGTATAAGTAAGAGTGAAATTATGCCACTTACTGGACAATAGATGCAACTGGACACCATCATATTAAGTGAAATAAGACAGACTCAGAAAGACAAATGTTACATGTTTTCTCTCATTTGTGGATCTTAGATTTTATATAAATATATAAAACCATATGTATGTATGTATGTATGTATGTATGTATGTATAGTATGCATATATATGACATGAAAGCACATGAGGCAGACTGGGGGAAGGAAGGAGATGAGTGAGAGGGAGAAAGGAGAGGGGTACAAGAGTGAATATGATCAAAGTACATGTTATACTTGAAGAACATGATCTTTCTGTTACCAAGCACTATGTATGAATATATCTAAATAAATGAACAGGAAAGAAAGGAAGAAAAGGAAACATTTATCAATAATGTAAATATATATATATATATATATATATATATATATATATATATACCCTTTCCTTCATCTACCCCCTCTCTCAGACCATTCATAGGTCAGCACTCCTCCAGCCAATAGGACTTGCCTAGTAAAATATGATACCAACCCTTGCCCTCAAGTTCCTTACTCATTTAAGAGTCAGAACTTGACAGCAACACAATGTGGAAGATGCTCCACTTACACAGGTTAAGAAAAAGTATACACCCAGCCAATTCAGAGTACATAACCAGCTGACTCAGAGCATATACCAGTACACACTTAGAGTATATAACTCATATTAGAATGTATTACCATGGAATTAATAGTTTTATAGGTAGGAATCATGTTGCCCTCATTTTCATGTTTTCTATGTTTGTGTAATGAGACTTGTGTTTTTGGGACTATGTCCTTGACGATTATTTCCAGGGCCTCTTCAGCATTTGCTGATTCAGAAATATCAACACCCATGTATGGCATAACTTCTATTACCCAAAGGCACATACCCCAGGTTTACCATGCACCTATATATATAACCACCTTCACCAATTCCCTCTGACATTGCCTGAGCATCTACTCCGGGCACCGTTCACCATGCCCCATGTGGAAACATTCAGCTACTGCAGCAGGCAGGCATGAGCTAACATACACTTGGACAATGAATATGAACAATCCATCCTCTAGGCAGATATTCTGCCATGCTTACAGCACAAGGATTATTTCGGTGTTGACTTCTTCATTAAAAACCGAAAGTCCAGCCAGGCGTGGTGGCGCACGCCTTTAATTCCAGCACTCAGGAGGCAGAGGTAGGAGGATCACCATGAGTTTGAGGATACCCTGAGACTACATAGTGAATTCTAGGTCAGCCTGAGCTAGACAGACCCTACCTCAAAAAAAAAAAAAAAAAAAGAAAGAAAGAAAGAAAGAAAGAAAGAAGGAAAGAAAGAAAGGCCTCCTCTCCCTCCTAGCTGTTAGAGAGCTGTGTGTAATTCTTGTCAACAGCTTACATCTCATTCTGATGCAGTCTTATAACTTTTAAAAATAAAAAAAGCCTTCCATCTCTTCATCTTGCCCAGATTTCTGTGCTATTCTAGGTTAAGCACTCTACACTCAGTTCAATCTTTTCCTTCAGCTTCTCCTTAAGCATCCTGAAACAATGATCCAAAAGCCTTCACTGACTTCCCCAGGACACCTGGAAGTTTCTGCCTTCCATAAGCATTCTGCTCCAGAGATATCCAACCTATCCTTTGTGGGACGCGGTGGGAATCTGGAACATGCCTCTGAAGCTTTAAATTTTAGAAACTTTGTAAATAATAAAAAGTTTAGTACAAGAGTCATGGTAGGTCTCAAGTGTTCTAATGAGAAGGGACAATTGTGGGAGTCAAGGGAGAAACAGAGGCCTGGAAAGCTTGCTGAACTTATGAGGTCAGTGTCTGCCATAGGTGCATTCTTCCTCACACTCTACATCTAATTGCAGGCAACTCTTGGGGTTTGTTCTTCAGTCATTCCCAGGATCAGTCACTCCTCACCACCTGTACTACACTCCCTGCCCCAGCCAACAGTACCCCTCACCTGCGTCAATGCCTGACTTTCCTACTTCCAACTCAGGCATTTCCCACCTGCAAACTTTGACATTTGGAATTCCCTCTGCTGGAGGAGTCTTTCCTCAGCTGTCCTTGGAACTCAGTTCTCTACCTACCAGGTTCTTGTTCAAATGCCACTTTAATAGTGATGCTTTCTTGATGCCTCTACTTAAGATTGTATACCAGCACCAGTTGTCTTGATGCAATTTCCCTAATTGATTGTGTCTACTTTAGAATATAGTATATCTTACTTATTTATTTATCTTTTGAAAGCAGGGATGGGGTGAAGAGAATGAATGGGTTCACCAGGACCTCTTGCCACTACAACAAATTCTAGATAGATGTCCCATTTTGTACATCTGTCTTTACATGAACACTAGGAAATTGAACCATGGTCAGAAAGCTTTGCAATCAAGCACCTTTAATTACTGACCCATCTCCCTAGCCCATATCATTCTTATTAATTTGTTTATTGTTGACCTCCCATCCTTTGACTACAATGTCAGTTTTACAAGATCAAGCATTTTTTCCATTGTTTTTTTACTGTGGTATTCTTGATGTCTAAAACAGTTGATAGCACACAGATGTTGAATAAGTCATTGTTGGTTGAATGAATGGCTGAGTGATAGTATAGATGAATGACTCCTCTGAAAGAATTAAGGACCCCTTTATATGACACATTGCTCTTGGCCTTAAGTCCTAGAACACTGAGCGATGCTTTAATGGTGATACCAAAGAATTTCCAACATAGTAATGGAAGTGAGTTGGTAGTGGTGATGTGTTTGGGGAATTTGGTAAAGCTATGAATACTCAGGCACAGAGCCATGAGGGCAAGACACCAGAGAAGGAGAGGCATATTTATAAAACATTTGTAGTATTCTTGGTTTAGAGTAAACTTGCCAGGACTTCAAGACACCATTATTGGTAAGACAGTCCAGATTTCCTTATAAGCTTATCCTTGGTGTACTGGGACAAGTGCGCAGCCTGGCTGCTCTGGTAAGTTGACACCTTCTTAAGTGCCTATTTTTCATATGTTGATTCAACATTTCTTTTGTGGGAATATGAAAATTTTGTCCTATTACTAAAAATTGTTCTAGAGAAATGGCTTAGCAGTTAGGTGTGCTTCTTGCATGATCATGAGGGTCTGACACTGCCTGAGTTCAGCTTCCAGATTCCTTCAGTTGGTTGTGGCCACAAACACCTTTAACCCCAGTCCCATGGGGAGCAGAGACATGAGAATTGACAGAGCCCCCAAAAGATCTGGAAACAGCAAAATTACTTTGGCTCAAAAAGAAGACCGCATAGAAGAGCAACTGAGCAGGACATCAGGCATCACACTTTGACCACCACAGGCAAATACCCCTGCAGCAGGCGAGTGTATGGGGTGCCACAAAGGCTCATACATGTACATATACTACACACATACCACATGCACACAGATATACACACACACATGAGCAAAAAATGTTGTAAACATTTTCTTTAAATTCAAAATAAGGTATTTATTTCATTTTTTGCTATAACACCATTTCTATATATATTGAAAATACTTCACAGTTTTTCTACCACTCATCATTAGTTAGTCATCAAACTCACTGAATATAAACTTCATTTACATGGATATACTCAAAATATACTTAATGTCTTTTCTTCTGGCCCTCATATTGGCAAAATATTTCCCACTCTTCTCTCTTTCACTTTTACATATGTCTTTTTTCAAAAAAGACAACTTCTTGAAAAATGTATTAAAGAGTTCAGAGCTGAAGGAAGAAGAGAATGCACTTGAGCCTAGGTTTTCATTTTCTGTTTCAGGAGAATGTAACAGCTGACGATGGGATGCTAAATACCAGTTAATGAACTGTAGCTATAAGTCTGTCTCCGACAAACCCAGCAGACATAGTTTATGTGTGTGTGGTATGTGTGTGTGCCTGTGTGTATGCAGTCAAGTAGAAAAGGGAGTGAAAGGGGATCTATTTCCTAGCATTGAACTCTGCCTGGGTCACGTGTGTCACCTCACTCCTGGATGACTCCCTCCCAACACCCCACTCCACCCCCACATACACTAAGCCAAATTCTCCAGGACTTGGTTTTCATCTCTACTTCAATGAGATGGCCAGAACCAGCCCATTTGTTCACATGCTGTCATTGTTCAGGTAAATTCCTATTCACTTTCAGCATCCTCTTGCCAATTGCTCATCAATCAGGAAAGTCTTTGCGCCTGGGTAACACTGATAAAACCAATGACTCAACATCCAAAACAGCTCTCTCAGTTGTGAGAACTGATTTAGTGTTAGCCTTAAAACCCCCCTGAACCTGGCTGTTCACTACTGAATGCTCTGTGTGTGGTGGAACTATTTTATAAAAATGTCAAAGAATGTTGAGTCTGGGGCATTTTGTCTTTTGTGTGTACTATGTGTGTATGCATGGTCATGTGTGTATGCAGATTCACATGTGTCTGTATGTGTGTGTGCAGGTACACATGCACATATGCATGTGGAGGCCAGAGGTTGACATGAAGGTGTGTTCTTCAGTCACTCGCCACCTTTTCTTTTCTTTTTTTTTTTTTTTTGCTTTTCTTTGTCTTTTTAATTTTTTTTCTCTCATTTTATTTTATTTTATTTTTTACAGTCAGTTTGGTACCATTATTAGGCTCATCCATGACATACCCCTCCCCTTGGCCCCTCCTTGTTGAGGTATATGGGTCATGCATTGTGGAGTTAGCCCACACTTATGGGTAAGCTAAATGTCTCTGCATATCATGACCCAACATGTGGCTCTGACATTCTTTCCGCCCCCTCTTCCACAAAATTTCCCTGAGCCATGTTGGGTCTGCTTCAGTGATGAGGTGTTAGGGGGCTCTGAGGCTCTGGCTCTCTGATTTGGTAGGAGTTGATTTTTCTCTGTGCTGATCTCCTTCCCCCTTGTGCTGGTATCCAGTTCATCAGGAAAACAGCGCCCTTGCTTGTTTCTCCAATTTTTCTTAGTTTCAGCCAGGGCCCTTTTGAGGTATGATGGGGTGGCTCTCTCCTTAGGATCTACATCTATCTGAAAAAGAGAAGCAGATTCTCCAATGGAGAGTAAGTTAGCATCAGGACAAATGAGATAACCCTTTTTTTAATAGAGAATTTAATAGGTGTAGGCCCTCTTGTAGCCCACAATTGACGGTAGCTTGATATTGGAGAGTGGGTTTATGTTTGGATATGGTTCTGACTTGTTTCCCAGCTCCAGCTATGGGTCTCATACCAGTGAGGGGATCAGTTAGCCGAATTGAGAGCAGTTGGTTCCCCACCATGGCTGTGTGCCACCACTGCACTTGTGTGGGTCGCCACCTTTTCTTTTGAGACAGGTTCTCTTCCTGAACCTAGAACACAAGGATTTGGCTAGACCTGCTAGATGCAAGTCCCAGGGAATCCTTGTCTCTGTCTCCCGATCACTGGGATTACAAGTATGCACCACATCACCCAGTATTTTACATGGGTGCTAGGGATCCAAACAGGTCTGGATACTTGTGCAACAAGCCCCTTACCCACTTAGCCATCTCCCCAGCCCCAAAGGCTTTGTGTTTGGCTTAGTGTCAACTAGCTGTTATTAAGGAAAGAAGAGCTTGAATTTAGGTATAACTAGTTATCTATCTCAACCTGGTCAGAAAATCTAATGTAGTCAACAGACTTTTTAATAAGTTGTTTGCAAACGTAATGAGTTTTAATTGGAGAGGGTAACTTATGTCTAGTGTAATCAATCTTATTAAAAGGATACATTTTTCATGCATGAAGTTTTAATATTTCAACCTTGAGATTAGCTCTGTTATGTCACAAACCTAATTTAAATTGTTTGCCAAAGGCTTGAATTAAAAACAATCTCTGATGGGGGTTAGAAAGATGGTTTAGTGGTTAAAGAAGGTTGTTTGTAGAGCTTGCCAGAGTGCATTGAGTTCCCAAGCCACTCACATAAAGCCAGATGCAAAATATGGCACAAGTGTCTGGCATTCCTTTGAAGTGGTGAGCAACCCTAGCATACACACACACACACACACACACACACACACACAGAGGTGCAAATAAATAAATAAAATTTTAATATATTTGATAATGTGAAGTCACATGACAAAGAAGTGATGGCTGATAACTCAGTGGGTTTCAGAATAACCGTTCATCCAACAAAATGGTTCCTAAGTCAAAACAGTTGCCAAATCAAAACTGATACATCTGTTAAAGAGGCACTGGGCTAGGGAGATGGCTCAGTGAATAAGGGACTTCCCTTTAAAGCCTAATGACATGTGCATAAACTTCTCTCTCTCTCTCTCTCTCTCTCTCAATCTAAAAGGATGTTTAGTGATGTTCTAATTATACCAGTAGTTGATTACTTTAAAAAAGTGTTAACAGTGGTTATACCTAGCAGAGTAGCTCTGATTCCTTTGTTGCAATGAATAATGCAAAGATCTGTGGAATTTCCTGCAGTCTTATTTATAAAAGAACACCTGGGTAGCTTTATTTTGAGCTTGGAACAAAACTTCAAGTTGTTGAGAGCATGATATTTAAATGTGTTCATCTCCATCCTTAAGCACATAAGCAGTGGTGAAGCAGCCTTCCTGGGGACCCATAAATCCAGATCTGTAGTGCTCTAACTACCGGCTTCTACAGGGAAGATGAGGTCAGACCAGTGCTGAGTCCTGCCCTTTGAGAAAGGAAAATGAGGCAACTGAGGAGTGCCTGTTAGTGTGGGTGAAGGACAAGCCATGGAAGCCGTGACTCTACTTAAATTCTGTTCTTTCTCTGCCTTTTCCTATGCATTCCTGCTTTACATTTTCTATGGGTCCACTTCCTGTTCATCCTCTCTCTGTCTCTGACACATATGTATACATATCAAAACTCTCTCTCTCTCTCTTTCTTTTGAAATCTCCCACAGCTTATTTCTTCCCACATTTTCTTTTCTTTTCTTTATTATTATTATTATTATTATTATTAGCCTTTCAAGGTAGGGTCTAGCCCAGGCTGATCTGGAATTCACTATGCAGCCTCAGACTGGCCTCAGACTCACAGGTCTCCTCCTACCTCTGCTTTCCAAGTGCTGGGATTAGAGACATGCAGCACCACACCTGAATCTTCCTGCATTTTAAGGTATAGTTGATTTCATTGGTCACACCAGCCTCAGAATATCCTACATCCTGGCTGTTTCCAGGGAATGAGCAGCAAACTGTGGTGGAAAAGGGATGGATTGCTGTGGGAATATACTCACACATTTCCACACAGTGTTCCTTAACCTGGAAAATGTAATTTAGACCTGTCCTCCAATAAAATAATGTTTTTTTTTTTACTTATTGTTTTTATTTATTCATTTGAGAGAAAGGATCAAAGAGAGAGAGAGAGAGAGCAAGAGAGAATGGGCATGCCAGGGCCTCAAGCCACTGCAAACTCCAGGCACATGTGCCCCCCCCCCCTTGTGCATCTGGCTTATGTAGGTACTGGGGAATAGAACTTGGGTCCTTAGGTTTCTCAGGCAAGTGCCCTAACCAGTAAGCCATCTCTCCAGCCCTTTTTGTTTGTTTATTTTGAGGTAGGGTCTCCCTCTTGCCCAGGCTGACTTGGAATTTACTATGTACTTACAGTGTAGCCTTGAGCTCACAGTGATCCTCCTACCTTTGCCTCCCTAGTGCTGCTATTAAAGGTATGTGCCACCATGCCCAGCTAAATTAATTCTTTAAAAAAAATTTTTTTGTTTATTTTAATTTACTTATTTGAGAGTGACAGAGAGAGAGAGAAAGAGGCGGATAGAAAGAGAGAGAATGGGTGCACCAGGGCCTCCAGCCATTGCAAACGAACTCCAGTAGCGTGTGCCCCCTTGTGCATCTGAATAACGTGGGTCCTGGGGAATGGAGCCTCGAACTGGGGTCCTTAGGCTTCCAGGCAAGTGCTTAACCACTAAGCCATCTCTCTAGCCCTAAAATAATTCTTTTAAAAATATTTAATTTATTTAATTATTTGAGAGAGAGAAAAAAACGTGTATGCCAGGGCCTCTAGCCACTGCTCACGAATTCCAGACATGTGCTACATTGTGCATCTGTTCTATGTGGGTAGTGGGTGATTGAATCTGGGTCCTTTGAGTTCACAGTCAGTGCCGTAACCACTAAGTCATCTCTCCTTGCCCAGAATAGTATAAGGTTCTACTCACAAGAGACAAAAAACAGGAGGTTAAAATGCATGTGAGTGTCGTGAGCACCCTTTCTATGTTCCCCAGGGAATGATGACATTTAACATGACAACATTTAACATGACAACAGCCATACTTCAACCTGTAAAACTCCCCAGAAGTAAAACCTCTTGTAACATAGCTCACTTCCCTCATCAAAACTTCACCAAAATAGGACCTACATATGG
The DNA here is from genome assembly GCA_036346955.1 of Dipus sagitta. NCBI lineage: Eukaryota > Metazoa > Chordata > Mammalia > Rodentia > Dipodidae > Dipus > Dipus sagitta. Next base: position 68,120,074 of record CM070781.1, read on the forward strand.
TTATAACACATAGCACTTGCCTGTACCCCCAAGAGACTGAAAGATTTCAGACTCATAATGGAGCTTGGATGTTTTTGATTATTAATACTTTATAGAAAAATATCAACCCACACTCATGAGCACCAGACATACTTGTAATGATAAATTATCACTTAAAATGCAAAGTGTGCAGACGTTCAAGGGAATAACTGTATAAATTACTCACCACACCATTAAGATGATTCTGAGATGCCTTGTGCAGTCTTCACCACCTGGGATGCCCATCTGCTTTTGTTTTTTCCTAACAATGTCAGTCCACCACCTCCTGCAAGACCCAACTGAAATTTTACCTTTCGCAAGCAGTCTTCTCTCCCTAGCCTCTTCATGCACTGCATAGGAGCAGCTTCGTAATTACGATCTTTAAGTGTGAGCTACATCTCTTCTCAACTTTCTCTTCCACCTTGAACTTAGTAAAACTGCACACACAAACTGGACCACATGCTCTTACATGATACAAGACACCATGCCTGAAAAAAAAAACAAACTGATGCACTAGTGATGAATGACCAAGACAATCAATCTATCAGTGACAACAATACGGAAATTTGGACACTTGATCCATAAAGATACGACTTCAATCTTGAGTTTATCAGACAATATATCTTTCCCTAAAAATAAGATTCAGATGTGGAGACATTACATAAGAGTTCAAGCTCTGTTGACTATTTAACCAAACATTAGACAATTTATTTTACATGTGTTGAAAATTGTTTTCCTTGGATTTTAAGAAATCATAATGCCAACTCAGATGACAGGATGAATGAGCAAAAGCCTCATAAATGGTGTAAATGTTAGTAATCACCAGCATGATTTCAGTAAAGACAGAAAATTGATGCTGGGACATCTGTGCAGTAAGCTGGGTCAGTCAAGATTCTGAAATATGCATGTAGATGCAGAATATCTGAGACAAACAAAGGCAATGTTTTTCCTTCACATTCTTCATGTGTGTATTCTCAAGCTTATTATTTTATAATTGATAGCAAAGCAATAAATGGCTCTGGGGTTGTTGCATATCTCACATTATTTCCATCAGATGGAAATGGGGAGAGATTTCATCAGAGGTTTCTTTCTGTAGGCAAGATGTTGCTTTATTTCTGGGTAACATAGCTGTTTACTATTTTTAAATCATTGGCATAAATATAAAAATGGTAAACAATGTTTACTGTTTGCACACGAGTGAGTCTGAATTGGGGCCTTTTACCACCAGTCATTCCCAGCACAATCTCAAGAATGTAATAGGCAATCAGATGGTGATTTATCTGACCCATTATTGAGAAAGAACCAAGAAAAATCTAAACATCATTTGGTTCACGCATGTACACATTGTGAATGCAAAACAGTGAATTATCTGAGCTTTGTCACAATATTCTATGCTATAAACATACTTAGCATTCTAAAAGTTTCTTTTATTGATGCTATTAATTTTTTTGTTCAATCATAGGAAGAAATATAGAAGCAAAGTAAACATAATAGTTTCATAGAGAAAAGATGTCTAAAAATCAGGACAATAGATGCACCAGAAAAATAATTCTCTAGGCTTCTTTGAGGTGATGTGTGCTATTCTAATACCATGACCAAATTCCAGCCAAGATGATTACTTCAGTCTACCCTGCCTGTAGGAAATGCCCCTGTGGCCGGAGCTGGCTCTGAGACATCTTTACTCCATCACCAGAATGGATGCTAAAGGCTCTGCTAAGCAGCTGTCATGTGGTTCCATCCCAAGTGAGAATGAGGCAGCTGTGTGGACTAAGCATAAAATCCCCTAACAAGCTCCAGATTGCAAAAGGTACTTGAGGTATGACTATGTGCAACAAGTAGGTTAACTTGAAATAGCAATCCAAAGTATTACCCTGTATAAAAAATAAGACGCATATTAATTAATTTGCTACTTAACTTAGTACTTAATTAGAAATTATTTTCATGCTGGCCTCATGGTGTCACACTTGAGTGAATAAAATGGACATTATCCAAATAATGGCATAAATGAGCATGCAGAGTACCTGGGAACAGCAGTGATGGTAAGGAAAGGAGGCATGGTGAAAGAAGCTGGATGAAGCTGTTGGGTCTGAGGAAGGTAGAGTCAAGACTGGAGGGGAAGAGACAGTGGGGCTGAGGCAGGGGGCTGAGAACATAGAGAAGGCATAGCAGGTGTACAGCTGCCACAGAGAGGGACGAAATGGGATGTGGAGGAAGGCTATGTCACTTGGCACAAAGGTAAAGGGGAAGTCTGTACCAAGAGGTGGGTCAGCAGGCAGGAATATGTCACCCTGAACCCATTATAAGGGTGACAATGCCCCTAGAAGATTGTCCTGGAGTTTTCAGGAAGAAATTACTTTTAATGTGTTATTTTGTTTTCCTCTTATAGTAACCGATGAGGCAGACATGTTTCCAATTTGGGTATTGAGAGGGGAGACTTAATAAGCTACTCAAATTCATAGTCACTATGTGGCAAAGGGAAAATTCTCACCTTGGACGGATTGACTCCTGAGTCTTCTGAGTCTGCCTCCCATCTGATCTCTGTCCTTGAACACTGGAGCAGTGCCTGGAGCCATGTAGTCATGGTTCCAAGGAAATACTAAAATCTGTCCCTTCAGATGACTTATGGCTTCTCCATGCTGCAGTCAAAATGCCATGGTCCTCAGTGGGATAGTTGAAGTCAATTAAAATATATCTCTAATTCCTGAGTATGAAGGCAACATGATCTGTACCTTCACATCCAAACCAGCTCTGTACATTTATGAAGTCTTCTCTGTTCATTCATCCCTATCCCAATACACATTTCACATGCTCCCCAATTCTCCCTCTTCCAGAATTATGCTTGTTAACAATGCATCTTCTCAGAGAGCAACAGAAACAATCACAACTGCTCTTTATTATTCTCAGACCCAGGTTTTTCAACTATAAACGAAATTTATTTGACATTTATGCAGCGCCCTCTATGTACCGCAACTGACATTATAACAAGCAGATACTGTAAGACAATGACAACAGAATATTATGAAAGGAGTGAAACAATTATATAACATTCCTACAAATACCCACTGTAGTAGATTTTCATGCCCAACTTTTGGCATCCAATAATTCCTTGTGATATCCCCCTTGCATAGCTCTCAGACTTTCAGTGCATTTACCAGCCATTCTTCTCCAGATTTAGATAGCTATGACAAGGGGACTTCTTACTTTTCAAAAATCTTCTCAGTATTTTCTAACCATGTATGCAGGGACAACCTACCCCTGCCAATAGACTCAGCCTTATTGCTGTTCTAAGCCAAGGTGGCCCCTAATAGCTATACAACATGTTCTTATATCCTTCTTACTTCTGCTTCTGCTCTGTTTCTCTGGCTCCCAGTCCATTGGCTCTTGTCTTACACCTGGAATCCTCCTGCTAAATTTCTGTCTTTTATTACAGTACTAAGACTCTCCTAAGCTGACCTTGTCCTTCTTGGGAACCTCAATAAAATATAGTGAAGAAAGTATCTTAGAAAAATGTGTTAACTTTATCATGATCATTGTCATTACAGAAGTAGTTAGTTGTACTGCCTAAAAGGATTAATAAACATTGTCCATAAGAACCACATATTAAACTGCACTGAAATGGTTTTCAGTTTATCTGTGGTATCTGTCTCATAACCTTTGTGTGTATGTGTTTTCTTTTATAATTTAAAATCTAAACATTACTCTTAGTTCATGGGCCATTACAAAAACAGGTTCAGGCTGGATTTGGCCTGAAGGCCGTCATTTTGGTGATTCCTTATCCAGTGCTGCACTATTCATTATAGAGCTACTAGACACATGCAACTCTTTAAATTATAAAATATACCAGTTGCAATTTTATAAAACTCAGTTCCTCAGTCATGATAGTTCAGTTTTCCATGTTTCAAGTGCTCAGTAGCTACATGTTGGCTATTGGCTACCATGTTGTAACAGCAAAAATCTAGAGCATTCTATTATCAGAAAATTTAATTAGACACCATAGGATCTGGTTCCCTTGCAGCTAATCACTCAGCTACCATCACCACAACAGCCTACATTATCCCCTCATAGATAGTGGGGCTAGAATCAAGAGAAATGAAATGAGTTTGCAAACTTGCCTTTTGCCCCAAACCATTTGTCTAATAATGATCTGGGCCTTTAATAAGAATTAATTAGTCTCAAAACTCTCTTGTATATAGAGCCTGTGCTCCTTGGCTATTCAGAGATAGGTGTGTTGACATTTCTGGGGATGTGGACCTGTTTGTTTGTAACAGGGGTTTCTTATGTAGTCCAGGCTGGCATTTTACTTCAGACCCTCTTTCCTCCATCTTCCAACTACTAAAATTACAAGCATGCTCTCCCCTGCCTGGTAACTGTTATAAATTCTTAACAACCTAGTTTAAAGAATAGTTACAAGTAGCATTAATGAATATCTGCATTGTATTAAAGGCAGTTCACAAATGATTAATTTAAAGTGATGAATAGCACAGAAGCCAACAGGCACAAACTCATTTAACTCTTGACACAAATTGTTAAACCTCCTTTCTCATGAACTTATTTGCACACTGTCATGGATCAAGGGTTATTAGCCACATTGGTAGAGCAGAGAATGAGATGCTCTCTAAAGCCAGGACAGTACTGTGTATCACATGCATGTAATTACAGTGATTAAAACGAGTGCCCTTGGACTTAAAAAGGAAAAAGTGGAATTGAAGAAGAAACTGTATTTTAAAATAATATCATCCAAATATTAGCCAACATCATTGTGAAAATGGGGGAAGTTTGAGAGCACATCCATAAGTAACTCAAGCAACCATCAAGCATGAGAAGGTATTCTTCAACTAAAAGTTTTGCTATTTTTCTCCAGTAGTAATTGAAGAAATTAATTTAATCTCCCTTCAAAATTATTATCTCTGGTATTTTTAAATTAAAAACTAGATAATTTTGTGTTTACTTTATAAAGTAAAATCCCTTGTACAGAATTTGGATGTGGGATTATTTTAAAGGCTACATTTTTTCCAGTTTCTAAAACTTTACACATTCGGTAGCAATAATTTACTGTACATAACATCCTGCATTCACTAAGAAGCTGAGGAAATATTTCATGGTTTCAGCCTTGATGTAGTGAATGCACAGCCATAAACAGAAATGGCAGACAGTAGCCTTAGATGCTCTCATTGTAGGGAGCACTGGTTTGTATATCTGTATGGGCCAGTCAATACCACTGTCTTTGAACATTGGCTGGGCTTGAATGTTGAAATTAACCGTTTTGTGTAATTTTCTAAAATTTTAGTTCTTGATCACCATACTAAGTGAAACATCAACATTATTTCTCTTCTTTTTATATTCCTATTGACTAACTTGGAATGGCTTCCAATGAACAGATATGTGCTGTTCCACATCATGTGAGCTTAGTTCAAAATAATCCATTGTATATATGCTCTCTGTTCCTTTGTAAGAATAGGCTTTAGCCCATGGTCTGGAAAGATAACTCAGCAGCTAAGGCATTTGCCTACAAATCCTAACAACTGGAGTTTGATTCCCCAGTACCCACATAAAGCCAGATGCATAAAGTGGTACATGTATCTGGAATTCATTTTCAGTGGCAAGAGGCCCTGGTGCACCCATTCTTTCTCTCTCTCTCTCTCTCTCTCTCCTTGCAAATAAATAAATAAATAAATAAATAAATAAATAAATAAATAAATAAATAAATAAATATGCTATGTCCAAATAAAGCAATCTTACAAAAAGAGCATCTGTCTGCATACAGTCTAGTATATTGAGTAGCAGATCTCTCTGGGTATTTATACCAGTGGAAGCACACTTTCTCCGATGTTTGTTTCTACATATCCCCAATGCTAAATATAGCCTTGATTTAAACTTTCAGTATAAATGATAAGGACTACTCTATGATACAATATTGACTCATGACTACACAGTACTCATTAAGAATTAAAATTTGTGTGCATCTGTCTACACAAATGAACCATTTTTCTGAATTTTGATAGTCAATATCATAAATGGAGAAATTTTCAAAGACAAGAAATTAACTTAGTGTTTAATTTTTATTTACTGCAATCTTTGTTTCAAAATACTTTGAATGCATACAAAGCAATTATAATAATAATACAGAAGTAAATTAAAAATAAAACAAATGTTGACCTAGGGAGATGGCTCATCCAGTAAAGTCCTCACCATACACATATGAGCCCTTAAGTTCAGATCTTCAACAACTATGTAAATGCTAGGTAGATGTGGCAACCTACCTGTAATCCCAGACAGGGGGCTCCCCAGAGCAGGCTGGCTAGCTGAATTGGAAAGCTCTGGGTTTGAGTGAGAGACCCTATCTCAATAAATTACAGGGAGAGCAATTGGAGAAGCTACCCATTATCAACCTTTGACCACCACATGCATGCGAAACACATACATACACACACACACACACACACACAAACATGCAAACATATAAAAACAGCTTTAAAAAGAGAAAATAATTCATGTGTCACAATTAATTTATTATACCAGAGCTTAATTACCAAGAATAAACTCAAGACAGAGTAGAGTAGAGAGGAATGGGGGTGGGAGGAATATTTGCTCAAAATATAGTGGTTTTACTGACAACACATTGTTACGACCTTTCACCTTTCATAAAGCTTCTCCAAAATGACAAGCCTTTGAGACTAGATGTACAGGACTTGTGGGTATGTGGAATGTTACTGTCCTGGGAATGTCTAGGATGCCTCAGTAGTGCTGGAACACTTCATTCTGACTCAACTTTATTTTACACATTTTTTTCTCCTCTGCTTGCTTTCCTAAAGTTTTACTTACTCAGTTCTAAGTGTGCTAGATAATAAAAGGAAAATGTACCCAGTCATGCTATGACACCACAATATGCTGTAGACAATAGAAAACAAAAAATAATGTGTTGGGGGGTGGGTGTGGAGGTGTGTGTTTGTTTGCTATAAATCTTACATAAGAACTGGGAACACTCTCAAGAAAATGTTCTTCAGGAAACAGGGTCTTTTCATATTATTCCAAAGTGATGAAAATTTCTTTACAGATAAGAAAGCCATATAGGGCTCTACTCTCTCTGCCTTGCATTCAAAAACTTATTTTCTATCATCTATCTCTATCTATCTATCTATCTATCTATCTATCTATCTATCTATCTAACTATCTGTCATCTATCTATCTACCCATCTACCTATTCATTTGATTCTCTCCTAATCAGAATTTCTTCAGTATAGACACCAAATGCTGTTTCAGAGAAGGAACTCAAAACGATATCATGTTCACCTTTTCCTAGTGTCACCTCTAGCTTTTCCATTTCTTGAATTTTAACGGTGTCTGTGCTATAAAATAAGATGTTTTTAAAAGGAGTGCATGGAATAATGCATTTTTCTTCAAGAGTTGTCAGTGCCTTGGCCACTTTTCATTTTCATCATTTATAAATGTGTGAGAAGTCTTCTTACCCACAGGAATTTCCCCACCTGCTACCAGAAATAAGGTAATTAAGGGTTAGACTCTCCTAGGAGCACATTCAGAGATCTTCAGACTCTCTGAAAATTGAATTCCCACTCAGCCACCAAATTCAGCCCCTCTTCCACTTCCCCCTCCCATGGTTGTCTTGAGCTCATTTGGGTGAAGTCACTGAAATGCTGGGCAAGTCTTCAAGTTGCATCCAAGGAAAGCGAACAGTGATCTCAAATTTAAACCTTTAAAAGACAAAATAATGTAATGCTTACCTATGGATAGCCTTGAATACAAATAAAAGAGATAAGTTTCTCTTTCTAGTTCAGTAAAATGAGAGAGAAAGACCAGGAGCCTAAACTTGTCTTTGCTATATCATCTGGGTGACCCAGGCTTTGGATTCAGTATCTGTATCAGTTACTTTCTCATTGCTGTGAACAAATATCCAACCAGAAGCAACTTTTGGAAAGTGAAAGGTCTATTTTGTTTATTTTTTGTTTTTTGAGGTAGGGTCTCACTCTGGCCCAGGCTGACCTGGAACTAACTACGTAATCTGAGGGCAGCCTTGAACTCACGGCGATCCTCCTACCTCTGCCTCCCGAGTGCTGGGATTAAAGGCGTGCGCCCCCACATCCAGATGAAAGGTTTATTTTGGCTTATGACTTCAGAGGTCCATCATGGTGGGGAAGGCATATAAGGTGATCAGATCTCACAAGAGTTAGGGGGCAGAGAGCAAATAGCAAACAGAAGGGATTAGAACCTAAAACCAACCTTAAGCCTCCCTCCCTACCAGTTACCTATTTCCTTCAATAAGGCTGTACCTCTGAGAGGTTTCACAACCTTTTCAAACAGTATCACTAACTGGGGACCTAGTGTTCAAACACATAAGCCTTTGGGGAGCATTGTACATTCAAACCCCCTCCGAATAGTACTGTACAGACGCACCTGAGCATCTCCTGCTCAGTGAGTTCAGCTGCTTCCTGGGTTCAGGTAGGAGATCCTTTGAGTTCTAACTGGAAAAGCAATTTTATTTGCTCGCTTATTCCTTTTTTTTTTTTCTAAAGAGATTTTATTTTCATTTATTTTACTTTTTGCCAGCGTTATACATAGTATGTGTGGTACACTCTGTGTGGTGTGGTCTATGAATGTGTGTCTGTGCAGATGTGCACTCCCAGTGTGTGTGTGTGTGTGTGTGTGTGTGTGTGTGTGTAAACTAGAGGAGAAAGCCAGGTGGCCTCCTTTAATGGTCACCCTCAAGATGGAGCCCCTCACTGAACTCAGAACTACTGTTTTCAGTCAGACTGGCAGACCAGCAAGCTCCAGAAATCCTTTTTCTGTTCTCCACAGGACTGGGGTTACAACACACCCAGCTGCTTACATGGGTTCTGGGGATCGAACTCTGGGCAGATCAGGCCCTCCTGGGACTGAATGCTTACATGACCAGTGCTCTTACTCATGGAACCATTTTCCCAGCCCCCTGTTCTCTTAGTTCTTAAAAAAAAAAAAAAAAAATCTGTCAGTAGTTCTGTAAGTGACTCCAGCTGTTTCTACTGCTATACACTTGCTTTATTGTTTTAATTCAGTCTGGATATAATTCTTTTTTAAAGATTTAAATCTTTTCATAGATTTCCTATTTGCTTTCTACTGCTCACAGTATGACATAGCTTCACACATGTGTAGTCACTTGTTACTGCCAAGTGCCTCTTTACAGTGGCATGCTTAGATAAAAGTAGATAAAAGTGAATACACACACACACACACACACAGTCAAGCCATTTCTATAGACAAGAATTTTTTTAAAAATCCCTGAACATATGCAAATAACTATAGAAGACAGTTAAGTCCAACCTGTCTGTCAAATCACAATCAGTTCAGAAGGGCATGTCAAACCTTTGTTAAGACAATTATAGCAGTGTTTCATTTTGTAAGAAAAAATAACTATCATGAATTGAAGTTCTTTTGTTGCTCTCATTGCAATGTGATAATTATGCATATTTATGAGGTACAGTCTGATAATGCTTATAATTTCTAAGTATCAAATCAGAATGAATAGCATTTTCATCTTCTTAAATATCTATAATTTTTTTGCACTGAGAGCCATAAAACTGTTCTAAGTCTTTGTAAAACATCTAACAAATTAATCTGACCCACAGTCACCATACAATTAGAATGTATTCCTCCTTTGTTACTGTATTTTAGTATCCATTATCCCATTGCCTCTGTCTTATGTCCATCTAGCCTCTAGGAACTACTGTTCTACTCCATGCTCCTATGGAATCAACTTTTTGCTGCCACATGTGAGTGAGATCAGGTTGCATTTGTCTTCTGTACCTGACTCATTTCATTTGGCATAATGATCTCTAGTTCTATCCACTTACTGCAAATCATAGTATATCATTGCTGATCCTTCAGCGGACACCTTGGTGGATTCATATCCTGACTACTCTGGATAGTGTTATAATAAACATGGGAGAGAAAGATTCTCTTTGACATACTGACTTAATTCCCTTTGGCTATGTTCTGTGGTAGAACTGGATCATATGGCAGTTCTATTTTAAATTTTATAGGAACTCCCTACTTTTTCAGTATGGCTATACTCACCTAGATTTCTACCAGCAGTATAAGAGAGTTACCTTCTCTGCATCCTCCCTAGTATTTGATGTTTGTATTTCTTTGATTATACCCACTCAGTCTTGGGTGAGGTGATATCTCATTTATGGTTTTGACTTGCATGTCCTTGGTCATTAGTGATGTTGAACAAGTTTCCCATGTACTTTCTGGCCATTTGCCTGTATCCACTTGAAGGATGTCTATGGTTTTGAATGTGTCCCCCAGTAGATTCAGATATTTTATTAAAGCTTTGTATCCAGCTGCCTTGCTGGAGGATGTGGATCCTGGAGCCCAGCCCTTAGGTGTCACTGGAGCAGATCTGATATCCCAGCCCAATGGTATGCAGAGAAGTCTAAGCTTGGGGGTCCTGCTTGCTGCAGGTTGCTTGCTTGCTTTTAGTGCTGGCTGTTGGGTGCTGTCTCTCTGCTTAGATCTGTGAAAGGGGGCCAGCTTTTGCCATTGATGGTACTTCCCCTTGGATCTGCAAGCTGAACTAAATCTCTTCCTCCCACAAAGTATGTCTGGTTTGGATGTTTATCCGCACAACCTGGACCTGACTGCAACAATGTCTTTCAAGAAAAGTTTTTTTCTCACAGTGACCAAGAGGTCTACCTTTTTATAATACCCAGGTTTAAGAGAAAAAATTATTTATCCCAAACAATCCCAACCATTGGGATGACATTGATATGTTCTTTCTCTCCTAGGATCCATGAATTTTCACTATCAGAAGGGCTATTTAGGGCACTTTTCCAGAAACATAGGTAAAAGGAGGCCAGCACATTTTAACACTCAATCATGAGCAACATTAGAGCACCAAATTGATGATATGATAACAAATATTTTCAGCATACTTACAGTATACTTCATGCCATATGGCTCCTTTCTACCAAGAGGAGGTAGATTTTTCTAAATGGATTAGCTTATTTCCTGGAAACACGGACAGCAGCAAAGTAATTCAGCAAGACCACTATGGAAGCATTTAGTTTCAGCTACAGCTCCTTTCTGGAAGAGAAAAATTTCTCTGACTGACAGCATGAGCCACACAGAAGCTTAGGAGAATTTTTCACTAAACTTTGATTTTGCTCATATGTAAGTTGCAAGTGTAGATGACACAATGAAAAGAAAAAGGAAATATAGTTTGGGTAAACATTTACATTTAATTTTGTCTTAAGTTTCTGAGACCTATTATGTGTTTATCAAGGTATGTAACAGATTTAAGTTAACAATGCAACAATGCATTGTTAAATGTACACCAGATGTTCCTGCGCTGGCACTTATCACTGGGAGCCTTCAATGTGCCTGTCAAGAGGAGGAAAGATGTGTGGTCTCCTTTAATAACTAACACTAACCCATCAAAACAAGAAGCAATAACAGAAAGAGTCTGACACATTACGTTGATAAAATACTGCCTGGAAACTCATTAGAGTAACTGGCTCCAGATGAGGCAGTATACCTACTCCCAAGCCGTGTTTTTGAGGAGCTGAGTAATAAAGACACTCAACAGAAGGTTAAGCCTAAGGATTGAACTGCTGATGCACTACAAAATGATGGACACATCATTTGCCCTTGTGAATCACAAATGCAGAGGCCTCGGAAGTTAGACAAAATCAACAGCAGAGTATCTGTAGTATCAACAAGCCCATTCAGGAAATGGGGAATATGAGTTTGGGAGGATAATAAACCAGGGTGTTACAAAAAAAGTTGGAGCAGATGGCTATGGGCACATAAACATTCTAAAATTTTTTAAAGGAGCTTTTTATGGGAGACGTGCAATTGGATTCTGGAATGGATTACAAGTGATGGAGTTGTAACCAATTCTTTGCTTTTTCTTCTGTCTGATTAACTTACATCCTGGAGAACAGTTTCTTAAAAGGCTTTCCCAGATCCATTGTAGCAAATCCAGTAGAAAGATGACCCATTCCCCTGTGGCTGATGGATTTACTGTCTCCCAGATCAGATCTCATCCTGGAAATGTGATGTAGGGGGAGTGGAGTAGAGGGAGTGCATGAGAATAACTGTACAGGTAAAGTACAAGTCAGTTCTTAATTGATTTAAATTAACATGAGTCTACTTTCCCATCTGACAAGCAATTTTAATAAACTTTGGATTGCAAATATTTTAGAAATAAAGTAGAAATTAAAACCTTTGTGAATGCCTGAGGTTTACTCTCTGTGAGGGGAAATGTTTTCCTTAAAATAGTAAATTTGAAATTTGTTCAGGGAGAAGAGATTAGAAATAATAAAGATTACAGGAGGTGTGAAATTGCTTGGAAATATGTAGAGCAAACCCACATTGCCAAGACTAAAGCTTTGCCCATCAACCACATACGGGTGAAGCTCGGGTCTGCATGATGGTGCAGAATGCTCTTAAGAAACTTTGCAGGTAGGATATTTGCAGGTTTAATTCTGTTTGCTTTTTAAAATTCTTCTTTCTTCTTAGCTTCCCTTCTTATAAAGAAAATCAAAATTCATCAAAGTTTAGTTAATATTACATTGGTGAATTAAAGCTTTATGTTTACCCAGTGAAACTCCTCATCCCGTTGGTTAGGTAGTATATCCAAAGATTATTTATGCATCATTCAAAGCATTGTTTAATTTTACCAGATAGCTCTGAACTTTCACTTGAAAGGAGGCTAGGATCTGACTTGGTGACAGCACAAATCATGTCACCCACAGATCTATTCAGCACAAGGTATGATAGGATGCTTAATGATAAGTTACATAGTCACACAAAGGGTTTTTTGAACCTGCAATTTGCTAGCTATGTCATTGAGCTATGATTCCTGTAATTGAGAGAATAGATTTCTGCCTCCCACAGAGTGATACATTTGGTCTTTCAGTACTGAGGTAAAAATAAAGAAATTAACATACACAGTGACACTGCCAATGTAGATTGTTTCTGCAACAAAATTAAAATCAACTGACCCAAGTGTTTAGGAACCTTCTCCAAATTCAATTGGTTTGAATGCATTTGGAGAGTTATATTTCTGAGCACTTGGAACTAGTATACTAAAAGAATGGCTTTGAAAAAATTGAGTTTATATCACCATATATATAGTTTTTAAAAACTTAACCAGGCATGGTGGTGCACACCTTTAATCCCAGCACTCGGGAGGCAGAGGTAGGAGAATCACCGTGAGTTCAAGGCCACCCTGAGACTACATAGTAAATTCCAGGTCAGCCTGAGCTAGGGTGATACCCTACCTCAAAAAACCAAGAAAAAAAAAAAACTTACATACAGAAAAATCATAAATCACAAGTGAACAGCTTGATGAACAAAATGAACCAACTTGATCTGGTAATAGAACACTACTGGTATTCACGATACCCTATGGTGTCATCTCCCAATCATTTTCCCCACTTTTATCTACAGCAGTAACCACTAGTCTGACTTCCAGCACAATCGACGTGTTTTTACTTTGAACTTTATATAAATTCCATTACACATGTTGTTTTCTCTGTGTTCATACATAAACGCTTTTAGTCTACTTTATATTCATGGGATTATCCCATGCATTACCTTTGCATATTCATCACTGTACATATCATTGAATGAATATATTACAATGCATTTAACCACAGCAGTGTTTTAAGTTCTTTAGGGGACTATGAGCAATGCTTCATGAGTATTCTCATACATGTTGTATTGGATATATACCTATATATACCTCAAATGGAATTGCTGAGTGATAAGATATGCTTATGCCCACATGTCCAAGTACAGTATATTAAACTACACAGTTTTCCTATGTGTTATACCAATTTACAGTTCCACAATCCACATATGAATTCCTATTGCTCACCATTATTGTGTGGCCAAATTGCCAATGTTTTAGCTGTTCTGATGGGGTGGAAGCAGGGGTCAACTCATTGACTTATTTTCCCTGATACCTGATAAAGTAAAGCATCCTTCCAAGTTTACTTGAAATTTGAATACTCTCTTTTATGTAGTCCCAGTGTAAGCTTCTCACAGATATTTTCATTATATTTTCTTTATTGCTTCATAGGGAATTCATTTCATATCATATGTATGTATATACATACATATATGTATATATGTCCTTTATTAACTGTACATATTGTAAATATCTTCTCTCATGTATAAATTGCCGTTTCAGATGAGCTCTTCATTTTAATGTGATCAAGGTTTCCATCTTTCCATATATAGCTAGTATTGTTTGTCTCCTTTTAAAGAAATCTTTGCCTGCTGTAAGATCATCAAAATACCTTCCTATCTTGTATCCTAGAAACATTAACTTTCATTCTTGCATTTAAACAAGTAATCCACCTAGAATTGATATTTTTGATGACCAAGATGTACGTTTTCACATATGAATATCCAGTTGGCCCAACACCATGGACTAAAGAAAGCTTGCCTTTTACATACTGTGGACAATGTCTCTTTTTCATATATATGTATATATACATACATATGTGTATATATATGTATATATATATATATGTATATATATATATACACACACATATATATGTGTATATATGTATATATACACACACGCATGCACACCTGTTGGGATATTGGGATTTCTTTAAATCCATTTATCAGTTTGAGGAAAATCATCATCTGTATCATAATGAAATGTCCAATCTATGGACTGAGAATGAGCCTACATTCCATTGTTTGTTTCTAAATTTCTCAAAAAAAGTGTGGATAGATCTTACATATATATATATATATATACATAGCAGTGATGGGCTTATTTTTTTTTTTAGTTCAATTCACAGGAGAAGGGTCAGGAGTTGAGGGGAAGACACAATAATTTGACATTAAAAATGCTTTTCAGGCTTGCCTGATAGGCCTAAAGACCCATGTTGGACTTTCCATGTCCCACATAAGCCAGATGCATAAAGTGACACAAGCAGGTTGCACATGCACACAAGGTGGCACACATATCTGGAGTTCAATTGCAGTGGCTGGAGGCCCTGGTATGCCAATTCTCTCTCTCTCTCTCTCTCTCTCTCTCTCTCTCTGTTTCTCTTGCTCTCGCACTTTCTCTGTTGGGCTTGCCTCTAAAAAAGAAAACAAAAAAAAATGTTTTTTTTCAGGCTGGAGAGATGGCTTAGCAGTTAAGGTACTTGCCTATGAAGCCTAAGGACCTACATTTGACTGTCCAGGTCCCAGATAAGCCAGACTTACAAGGTGATGCAAGTGTGCAAGGTTGTACATATGCAGAAGATGGTGCATAAGTCTGGTGATCAATTGCAGTGTCTGGATGCCCTGGTGTGCCAATTCTCTCTCTCTCTCTCTCTCTCTCTCTCTCTCTCTCTCTCTCTCTCGTAAAAAATAAAAATTTAAAAAAAATGTTTTGTCTTGGGCTGGAGAGATGGCTCAGTGGTTAAGACACTTGCTTGCAAAGCCTAACAACCCTGATTTGATTCCCCAGTACCCACGTAAAGCCAGATGCACAAAGTGGCACATGAACCTCGAGTTTATTTGCAGTGTCCATAAGCCCTAGCATGCCCATTCTCTTTATCTCTCTTTTCTCTCTCTTTGCAAATAAAATAAATAAAAATATTTCACATGTTTTTCTATATTCTGTAGATAGCTTTTATTAACTGAAAAAGTTCTTTTTTCTGAGTTTTCTAAGATTATTTTGAAACATGAAGGAATATAGAATTTAACAAATACTTTTCATTTGTCTATTGAGACTTTTCTCAACTATTCCATTGGGTGATGAATATCAATAGATTTTTCTATGTTTTTCTTTATGTTTTTACAAAGGTTATAGTATTACATCCCCTCCCCCCTGCTCCCTTGCCCTAAGGGCCCATCTCTGTAGGGTTATTGGTATTCACTATGGGATAATTAAGGCCTCAGTCAGTCTCTATGGCTAGGGGACAAGGGAGTTATGCCTCAGGATATTCCTACTCACCCTGTAGCTCTTACAATATTTTCACCCCCTCTTCTGCAATGATTCCTGAGCCTTGGAAGCCTGTTGGAAGTTTGATTTAATGTTGGGTTTTCTGTAACCTCTGGATTTCTGCTTCAGTGGGTTTTAACTAACCACAGTGTCTGTCACCTTTTCCTTGGAGTTGGTTGTCAGGCTAGCTGTGAAAGCAGTACTCATGTTGCTGCTTCTGCTGCAATTTCTCTTGGGCCCTAGTAGATGTGGTAGAGTTGGCATTTTGGCTATCTTCTGTTATCATATTGATGAATCTTGATCTCCCAGTATTCTCTTCTATTTGAAAAATAAAAGAGATTCTCCAACCAAGAGTGAGAGCAGATTTGACTAAGGGGGATATTCATAGTTATTTGAGAGAGTTTTGGTGTGTATGCCCACTCTTCTTATCCAGAGATCAGTGGAGGCGTCTCTCTGGAGTCTATGAGCTTCCTGGCCATGGAATTCTGATCTGGCTCTTTGTACCAGATATGAGTTCTCTCCTACTGAACAGGTCTCATGTCTAATCAGAGGGAAGTTGGTTACTGGCAAAGGCTGTGTGCCACTATTTCACAAATGGGTACTTCTTGCCTGGCTGGTTGATTGTGTAACTTTCAGGCTCCCCTGCTTATTCACACTGTTGATGGCCATTCCCCCCACCCAGAAGCTCCAACGTGACTTTCCAGCACCATGAGGGCTAGCCAGGAGGGAACGGGCTTCCCTCTCATTTCCAGCATGGTCTCTCAGTGTCTTGTGACAGCAGCTTATAATGTCTACAGCAATAGGTCCTTGCCATTTAGCTCTAGTGAGTAACCAAATGCTTTGTCATTGGTCTATATTGTTTGGGGACCTCATGGGTCTCCTTGACCAACAACTCCCTATGTGGGGGGCAACTCAATTCTGGTCCTGGGATTTATCAGGCAGAGCACATGGCTTTAGAATTGATCTTTGTTCACCTCCTACTGAACACTTCTGTTTGCACCATCCTCCCCCACCCTTTATTGAGGGTTATGTGTTGTTAAATAGTATCCAGGAGGAAGGTTTCTATGGTACTGGTTCATGTCTTAAAAGATTATTGTCATTGAGCATGAAATCTACTCATTCTGTTTTTGAAGAGCGATAGAATCTACATGAATAACTCATTTTATGGTTATATTATCTCTCCAGATCTTTACCTTCCTCTCTATACTACAAAGGTCAAATAATTTTTAGCCCATTTTCTGTCATTTTATGAAACTCCAGTGGAAGCCTTCTGAAATTATCACACAAGGTTCCGAGTCTCTGGTTATATTTTTCTAAGTTCTTTATTTTTTTCTCTCTCTCTCCAAGTGAATTTACATTTCTACTGTCATCTCCTTTTTATGGCCAGGTACATCCATTTTTAAAACTTCAGATGTTGTAATCTTTTGTTCTGGAATTCTGTTTGATATTTTTGTAGCTTCTAAGTCTCTACTGAGACTTTTTTATCTTCTCATTCATTGTGAGCGTATTTCTTTTTCTCCTTAAGCACAGGTGTAGCAGCTGCTTTGAAACTCTATGATGCTAACTTCAGCATCTGAGTCATCACATGCTTAGACTCCTCAGATCTTTCTTTTAAGAATGGGTCACATTGTCTGGTTGCTTCCTATGTGGAAGAATTATACTGTGGACATTGGGATTGTTCAGACATTTGGATTCTGTTTTGTTCCTCAGAATTGCATTGGTGATTTCTGGTTAACAATCATTATTCCTTGTTGGACTGAAATTACAGACTTTATTTCTGAGGTGGGAAGCAGCTCAGAGCTGAGGTCAACTCTTTGATCCCTAGCTGAATCTTTCCCAGGCAGTATAATCCACTAGCAGGCTAGAAATCTTGGCAACCATCATACACAGAATCTGAAACTTCCCCATGCTGGTTCATCTTTCTGGAATTCCCCCATTCACTTTCTAGTAACTGTAAGTGTCCTTAATTCTGATTTTTTTGAAAAATAAAAAATAAAAAAAGAAAAGTTTTCCACTAGAATTATAGCTACCTCATATGGTCTGAACATTTTCATCTCTCTATGTTGAAGCCCGAAGCCCAATATGGCTGCACTTGGAAGGAGCCTCTGAGGAAGCTACTAAGTTAGCATGAGATTATAAAACACTTGTGTAAGATGATCAGAGGCCTTATAAGAAGCAACCCCACAGAGCTTCCGTGTTCTTTCCCTAAACATGAACAAGAAGTCTTATGAACACACAGCTGGCTGGCAGCCATCTGCGGTCCAAGGGGAAAGGATTCCCAGACCCCAGCCCTGCTGGAACTTTGACCTTGAACTTCCAGCCTTCAGAACTGGAAGGAATAGATTTATATTGCTTAAGCCACCCAGCCTATGCTAGCTAGCAATCCAAGAGATCCATAATGTGGCCTTTTCCCTGGCTAAAAGTCATAAAACCAGGCAGCTCACACTGCTGGTTTCTTTCTCCCAAGTAGTCATTTCTCTCCAGGATCTGCCCGGTTTTGTTTACTCTCCAAGAACTTCAATTAATTGATTTTTGTTGTTGTTGTTGTTGTTGTTGTTGTTTTTGGAGGTAGGGTCTCACTCTAGCCCAGGCTGACCTGGAATTCACTCTATCTTCTCAGGGTGGCCTTGAACTCACAGCAATCCTCCTACCTCTGTTTCCTGAGTGCTGGGATTAAAGACATGCACCACCACGTCCAGCTATTATTTTAAGTTTTTTATTTGCATTTTGTTTAAAATTGATATTTGTGATCTGGGGAGAAGCCAGGTCTAGTCAGCATTTACTTGGTCATAGAAGTGGTTTAACAAATTTATTTATCATTTTAAAGAACTACCTCAAGTTTATTCTTTCTATTATGAATTTATTTCCTGATGCAGTAGTTGCTGTTTGTACCTTAATATATACTTTAAAATAATTGTGTTTATTCTTTTTGTATGTTATGGGAAGCTCAATTTACTGAGTTTTTCTCCTAACCTGCTGAAATGGACTTAAATCATTTGTAGCTTACTTTTTTGTGTAGCCTAGTTTTTAACACACTGATAATATTAATTGCGTTTTTATCTTTTGCATTATTCATTACATTTTTGACTGATTATCCTATTATTCACTAAATGGATTTATTAAACTTTCAGACTGTGCTTATGGAAATATCTGCTTCCTTCTTTACTTCAGCTTTTTGGTTTTGTTTGTTTTGAAGGTTGTCAGTTGGTTTTAGAGAATTAGATTTAACTGTTCTATAATTGTTCTATATTCTGGAGAATATCCCTTTTAGTAGTATGAAGTCTGCCTCCTTTTCCCTAATAACACTTCCTGTTTTAAAAATTCCGTTGTTTGAGATTCTTGAACACATCTTCCTCTGTCTTATTGTTTGTATGGTATTTTTCCATTTCACTTACACAGAGAAAGGAAAAGATTGCATTTTCTTATATTTAACTCATTATAAAATAAATAGGACAGAGGCTGAAGAAATTGCTAAGTGGTAAAGGGAGCTTATTTGCAAAGACTACTGACCTAGGTTCAATCCCCCAGCATCCACATAAAACTAAGCATGCATCTGTTATATCAATCTCCTCTCACAGGGCAGTTGCAAGAGACTTTGTCTAAGAGAAGGTGGAGCACAGACACCTTAAAGTTGTCCTTCTATCTATATGTGCATACATGCATGCAGACAAACATACACATACAAATTAAAGCTTAAAAATAAATAAATAGGATTTTATTTGGATCCAAATTTGTTACTTACCTGTCTATGCTGATCTCATAATTCTAACAGTATTGCAGCATCACTGTGTATTTGCAGTGAATGTATGTGATCACAACTTCTGAAGCAGGCTTAACTATTGAAAGAACAGCTCTGTTACTAGGAAGTACACCCTAATGTAAGCCAGCATGTAGCAAGACTGGCATGTGGCACACAACAGAAGGTAAATCAAATCTTAGTATTTAAGAACAGAAGTGTGGGCTGGATCAGTCAACCATTAGAAATTAGTATTCTCCCCTCATGCATACCATATGTTGGCATATACTACATGCATAATATTTGCTTCTTATAAGAAATTTTTAAGTTTTAGGGGTTAATTTTATATGTAGTCTATAACATTTATTTATACTTGCTAAAAGAACTTTTATGTTTATGATCCAACAAAAATCCTAAGTTAAAGAACCATTAACAGGGATGTTAAAAAGTCTGTAGACATCTTTACTAGCTATAGGCAAGTTGAAATTCTTTTATGTGGGTGAATTATTTTTCTGAAATGGAGGTCTAAAGCTTGTATCTGTTTCCTAAAAGAGTCCATGAGTCCCATAAAACAAATCTTAGGACACTGACATCCCATCAGTCCCTACCTGAATCCAAAGAAAATGATTCTTTTACAGAATCTTATCTTGACAAATTTGTTCTGAGGCAGAATGGCAGACTATGCAATGCCATATGACAACACAGAATCTCCTTGGAGGTATTGTTCCAATCAAGCCATCACAAATGAGCTTTCGTGTAGCAGCTTTGTGGCTTTGTTTAACTAGCTTGTGCTCTTTTCCTTCCTTTGTCCCAACTTTAGTGCAATGGGAAAACATCAAAATAGGAAGACTGTGATTATGAAGGAAAACTGACTTTTCTTCCAGTAGAATCAGTATTTTTAAAAAATATTGTTAACCCTACTAATGTTAAAAAAAAAAAAAAACAATTAACTGGGCTGGAGAGGTGGCTTAGCGGTTAAGTGCTTGCCTGTGAAGCCTAAGGACCCCAGTTCGAGGCTCGATTCCCCAGGTCCCACGTTAGCCAGATGCACAAGGAGGTGCACGCGTCTGGAGTTCATTTGCAGTGGCTGGAGGCCCTGGTGCGCCCATTCTCTCTCCCTCTCTCTATCTGCCTCTTTCTCTCTCTGTCACTCTCAAATAAATAAAATAAACAAAAAATATTTTTAAAAAACAATTAACTATAGAATACTTTCTTTTTTGCAATTTTTCTCTTTATTTTCTTTTTTAAAATTTTTTATTTTTTTATTAATTAGTTTTGTATTCAGTAAATACAGTCAGTTTGGTACCATTATTAGGCTCATCCGTGACCTACCTCCTCCCCTTGGGCCCTCCTTGTTGAGACACTTTCTTTTTAAAACACATGATTTGGGGACTAGGTAAGTGGTTCAGTCAGTGATTAAGTAAGACACCCAACATCAACCTCTGGCTCCACATGCACACATACACACTTGTATACACACATATGCACATACACACACACCTGTACACACACACGTACACTACACACACACACAATGCTAGAAAACCAACTATTTAGTAACTTGAAATATCTAACATATATATATTTTTCAGTTATGGCAATTGTTAATTTTACCACTGTGGCGATTTTATTGTCATACTGTGATTAAAATATATTTGTGCTTGTCTAGTCTTTTACATTTAAAAGATTTAATAAATTTGGGTAAGATTGGCTAAAAGTAGTCATGAGGTCAAGTTGATTCCAGTATGCTGCTGTGTGAAGCTCATTAGAAATGTAAGGATCCTCAGTGTATGAAGCATTTAAACTATGTACAAAATCAGCTGTTGGCTAGACATTTTGTGGTTCTAACTAAAGGAGAAATGGGAAATCACCTAATCTGCCCTTACTTTGGTACAGTACTTGCACGTGAACATATCTTTCTTTAGACTACCAAACTACATCTTAAAAAGAATTCTTCAATTCTAGGATGCATATGGCCATGCAGTAAACTCAAGTGATCAGGAATGTCTTAATCATCACTCCTTTATTATGAATAAATTCACAAAAAAGGATAGTTTAAGTTTCCAAGCCTGGTTCTAAATGTGATATTACTTCTATGTTTAACTGTATTCCATTCAGCTTTAAGATAACTGTTCTGCTCTTCTGCTCAATAGTAGGGCTTGAGTAGAGGCAGTTTCTGGAGCATGCTTTGCACATGTTCCCCAAAACAAACACTTGGGCATAGGATTATTTGCCTAGTATTTTTTAAAATATTTAATCAAGTTTTTGCCTGTCAGGTTTTTAAAGGAAAATTACTTTCCTAAATACAAACAGATACAGAAATATTTGAGATGAAATTATGAAACAGCATTCAAGCTACACCCATAACAAAACCTCCAGCTCCTGTGTAACCTTACCATTGATTTGAAGAACTTCCCTTATTACCTGACAAGCTTGCTCATTCTGGACATTTATTTCGATTTTGTTGGGCTTTCAACCATGCCTATAATGTTGCTGAGGAGTAAAATATCTTTTATAACCAGAATCATAAATCTTTCTTATAACCATGAGACTATATCTTTATGGTCATAGATCATTTTAGTTACTGTCAGAAAGGGCCATCAGTTCACATTACAAATTAGAAAGCTGAAAGGTGATTCATGGCTGACAATACATACTAAGTGCAAGCGAGGAAAATAATTGTCTTTTCTGATAAACTAGCATTCCCAATATAAGATTTTTTAGACAAATGCAAACTATTTGTATATGTGCTTCAGCCAACTGTTCAAACCGTTAAGTTAATGTCAGGAAACAAAATTGGTCTGTTTATGAAAAAGTATGCATTCAAATATAAAAGACAAAAAAGACAAAGATTTTTCACAGATTCAGTAATGAAATAACTTCTAAGTTTCCTTTTGGGCAGAACTGATTGTCATCTGGGTGGTCAGTGGCCTTTAATAATATTTTGAATGTGTAGCCATTACTAACTTACTCTTTTTTGGAAAAGCAAAGAAAATTTTCGAAAACTAGAACTTCCTTTATTTTGTTTGGAACTTAACTGAGCATTATTATTTGAGCTCTCCTCTCAGCCTTATGTAGCAGTGAATTATGTTTTGAAGGCAGCTTGTTTCCTTAGGATACACCACATTCGCAGTATCCTGACTGTGCTCTTCTAAATGAAAAGTGTGTGCATAAAACTACAGGGAAAGATGGACATGGCCACCTCTTGTGCAGTGTCTGTCATTCGTTCAGACATGCACTTGGAAGTGCTTCTACACCAACTTGATCTTTGAATGGGAACAACATAAACAAAATGGGGACTCCACAGTACTTTGGTACCCTTGTCATTCTTCCCTTACGAATATTTCACACCTTCCTATGCCAGCGCTGCACCTAGAACATTCTGTTCAAATGGACCTTGCTTTGGTTTGGACTGGGTTTGGGCGTTTCCCTCTATAGCCCATGTTGGCATCAAACTCACCACCCTCCTGCCCTACTCTCATGAATGTTGTGATTACAGTTCTGTGCCGCACGCCTGTCTTTAGCAAGGCTATTTTAGCACCTGGCTTCCAGCTTGTGTTAGCCAATAGGTAACACTGGCAGCAAATAGGATGCAAAGGAAAGAGACCAGCCAGGTATTTCTCCTCCTTTCATTGTCCTTTGGTGATACAATACCTGCTTTCTCTCATGATTCTACTTTCTTTCCAACATGAGGCCAGCTTCTCCTAAGTATTCCCTGCTCAGCACAGAAACCGCATTTGTCTCTCCAGACCCAGAAGTGACTGTGACTTTCTGAAGCTGCTCATCTCAGAGTACTTTACCTTCGTCTTACCTTCTTGCCTTTTAGTTTCTCTACAATATTTTATTTTTTTATCAACATGTGCTAATTGTGTGTAAGAGAGTCATTCAGTGTGATACTTTGATACATGTATATAGCATGTACAGATGAAATCCAGTCTCCCTTTATCCACCTTATATCCCCTTCTGAATCTCCAACAATCAATGTCTAAATTCATGTTGACACCTTTAAAAAAATTTCACATGTGAGAGAAAACATAGGTACTTGTCTTTCTGTGTCTGGTTTATTTTACTTAATACAATGTCCTCCAGGTCCATCCATTCTGCTGTATTGCAAACAATTTTACTCTTTTTTCATGGTGAATAACAGTCCATTGGATATACAGGCCAAATTTTCTTTTCTATCTGTTGATGAACACTTAAGTTTATTCCAAATGTTTGCTTTTATGAAGTATTACAATAAATATAGACATGCAGATATCAAAATAAGAAATATAAGGCTAGGAAAATTGCTCAGTGGTTAGAGGCACTTGCTTGCAAAGCCTACAGCCTTGGTTTGATTCCCTAAAACCTACTTAAAGTGAATGCAAAAATATCACATAAATCTACTGTTTGTTTGCAGCTAGAAGTAAGAGACCCTATTGCACCCTCCCCACACACACACTCAGCTTGTTTGATCTTGCCACTGAAAGAAAGAAAGAAGGGGGAGGGGATATGATGGAGAATGGACTTGCAAAGGGGATAGTGAGGGGGGAGGGAATTATCATAGTTTATTGTCTATAATTATGGAAGTTGTCAATAAAAAATTAAAAGGAAAGACAAAAAATGTATGAAAAATCATGCAGTCATAAAAATGAATATCAAAGCTATACTATCATCTCACACTATTTGGAAAGACTATTAACAACAGAAAGAAAATAACAATTGCTGACAAAGATGTACAATAAAAGGAACCCTCAGAACACTATTTGTGAGAATGTAAATTAGTACAGCCACTATGGAGAATGGTATGAAGACTCCTCAAAGAACTGAACACATCTGTACCATGTGAACCAGCTACCCCACTTCTGGGTATATCTTCTCCAACGTCTTAGAGACTAGGGTATCTCTGTTATTTCCCAAGTAGCAATGACAAATACTAAACCCATTTCCTTAAATATGTCTTCACATCAGCTTCTTTATTAAACTGAAAGGAAACTGCAAGCCTAGACAAGGGAAAAGATAAGGAAGAAACTAAATTGCTAAGAATATACAGAACGTTTTAGAAAGAGGAGAATGAAAGTAAAACTGACAATTACCAGCAATACATACAGAACAACTAATATACATATATATGTAATACATATGCATATATATTTAAAAGAGGAAATCTATAGGGCCATATTTCTTGAAATATATATATTCCAAGACATATTCCAAGAACTTAACCTTCTCTGCCTAGCTGATCTGATACACACACACAGACACACACACACACACACACACATATATATATATATATATATATATATATATATATATATACATATATATATATATATATATATATACAGTGTTCAAGAACTAAACCTTCTCTGCCTAGCTGATAATTCCTAATACCTGCTTTACTTTAAGTCAGAAGGCCAAGTGGATGAATTCAGAAAAACATTGCATCACCAGTTTTCCATGTAGGTTCCTGGGAAAGGCTAATTTCTCTCTCTGACTATAGAAATAAGATAGATCCAGTATTGACAGTGACTCTGGCCCTGTAGAAGGTTAATAGAGCTGAGGATATGTGCTTGGAGAGCCTGAAGCTCCCACTGAGAGCTAATGTTGTTTGTCTGTTCTTAACAGTCTCTGTGGTCATTACATTTTCTGCTACTTGGCACTTGATACATATTCTTTATACGTGAGATTTTTGTTACACAGAATTCAGAGCTGGTTACTCACTTCTAAATGGTTTTCTAATGGTCACAGTAGGTAGAAAGTGGGAGTAGCAGAGCTGAATGTCATTTTGCACAAATTAAACTCAGTAATTTATAAACAATCTAATAATAAACTGGTCATTATTGGTGAGCAAATCATGTGTGTGTGTATGTTTGTGTGTACTCACTGGAATGGGATTCAGGCTAGTTTTTTACTTTAATTCTATTTCCTTTGAGAAGCATGGATTAATGAGAAACAACCTTATAAGAAGGAAAAATGTGTAATCTTTTCTTAGGTTGAACAATAATCTTTGTTGTAATTCTAGTTAGAAAATCAAGAACAAGTCATCTGGGCCACATGTTTCTATCTGCATGATAACTGCATTCTCCAAAACAAAATCTAAGAAATGTTAAACAAAGAATTACCTGTGAACATTCTTAAATCTTACAGAATCATTTGTATAGGGTGTAAAAATTTAATCATATCTCATGAATATCTCCTAATTATAATTGAAATGTAATGGTTGTATAAATGCTTGCTTTATCATAATCACAACACTGACTCTGCACTATGGCTTCTCATTCTCCCAAGGAATGATCCTAGATCTTGTTCTATAGTCCCTAGAATCATGGGCAAACAAGGAACAACCACTGTCATCAAGAAAAACAATAGAATTTTTTGTTTATTATTCTGGCTTAGTGGACACGTAAGGATCTCACATCATAAGCAGAAAAAAACCTGGAAGCCAGAGGTTGGCTTTTTTTTTTTAATTTTTATTTTATTTTATTTTTTCTCCATTTTTATTAATATTTTCCATGATAACAAAAAAATCCCATGGTATTACCCTCCCCCCTTTCCCCTTTGAAATTCCATTCTCCATCATATCCCCTCCCCATCTCAATCTTTCTACTTACATATATACAATACCAACCTAATAAAAGCCCTCCTCCCTTTCTTTCTCTTCCCTTTCTATCTCCTTTTTTAACTTACTGGCCTCTGCTACTGAGTTTTTTCCTTCTCACACAGAAGCCCAATCATCTCTAGCTAAGATCCACATATGAGGGAGAACATGTGGCGCTTGGCTTTCTGGGCCTGGGTTACCTCACTTAGTATAATTCTTTCCAGATCCATCCACTTTTCTGCAAATTTCATAACTTCATTTCTCTTTACTGCTGAGTAAAACTCCATTGTATAAATGTGCCATATCTTCATTATCCACTCATCAGTTGAGGGACATCTAGGCTGGTTCCATTTCCCAGCTATTATAAATTGAGCAGCAATAAACATGGTTGAGCAAGTATCTCTAAGGTAATGAGATGAGTCCTTAGGATATATGCCTAGGAGAGCTATAGCTGGGTCATATGGTAGATCAATCTTTAGCTGTTTTAGGAACCTCCACACTGATTTCCACAATGGCTGGACCAGATTGCATTCCCACCAACAATGTAGAAGGGTTCCTCTTTTTCCACATCCCCGCCAACATTTATGATCATTTGTTTTCATGATGGTAGCCAATCTGACAGGAGTGAGATGGAATCTCAATGTAGTCTTAATATGCATTTCCCTGATGACTAGGGATGTAGAACATTTTTTTAGATGCGTATATGCCATTCGTATTTCTTCCTTTGAGAATTCTCTATTTAGCTCCATTTCCCATTATTTGATTGGTTTGTTTGATTCCTTATTATTTAACTTCTTGAGTTCTTTGTATATCTTAGATAGTAATCCTCTATCAGATATATAGCTGGTGAAGATTTTTTCCCATTCTGTAGGTTGCCTCTTTGCTTTCTTCACCGTGTCCTTTGCAGTGCAAAATCTTTGTATTTTCATGAGGTCCCAGTGGTTAATCTGTGGTTTTATTGCCTGAGCAATTGGGGTTGTATTCAGAAAGTCTTTGCCAAGACCAATATGTTGAAGGGTTTCCCCTACTTTTTCCTCTAGCAGTTTCAGAGTTTCAGGTCTGATGTTAAGGTCCTTAATCCATTTGGACTTAATTCTTGTGCACGGAGAAAGAGAAGAATCTATTTTCATCCTTCTACAGATATATATCCAGTTTTCCCAACACCATTTGCTGAAGAGGCTGTCTTTTCTCCAATGAGTATTTTTGGCATTTTTATCAAATATCAGGTGGCTATAACTACATGGGGTTACATTTGGGTCCTCTATTCTGTTCCATTGATCTACGAGTCTGCTTTTGTGCCAGTACCATGCTGATTTTGTTAATATGGCTCTGTAGTATAGGTTAAAATCAGGTATGGTGATACCACCAGCCTTATTTTTGTTGCTCAGTATTATTTTAGATATTCGAGGTTTTTTGTGATTCCAAATGAATTTTTGGATTGTTTTTTCTATTTCCATGAAGAATGCCTTTGGAATTTTGATGGGGATTGCGTTAAATGTGTAGATTGCTTTTGGTAAGATTGCCATTTTCACAATATTGATTCTTCCAATCCAGGAACAAGGGATGTTTTTCCACTTCCTAGTGTCTTCTGCAATTTCTCGCTTGAGTGTTTTAAAGTTCTCATTGTATAGATTCTTTACTTCCTTAGTAAGGTTTATTCCAAGGTACTTTATTTTTTTTGATGCAATTGTGAATGGGAGTGATTCTCTGATCTCATCCTCTGTGTGTTTGTTGTTAGCATATATGAAGGCTACTGATTTCTGTGTATTTATTTTGTATCCTGCTACATGACTGTAGGTTTTTATCAGCTCTAACAGTTTGCTAGTAGAGTCTTTAGGGTCCTTTATATATAGAATCATGTCATCTGCAAATAATGATAACTTGACCTCTTCCTTTCCGATTTGTATCCCTTTTATCCATGTCTCTTGCCTTATTGCTATGGCTAAGACTTCCAGAACTATATTAAATAAAAGTGGGGACAGTGGACACCCTTGTCTTGTTCCTGATTTTAGTGGAAAAGCATCCAGTTTTTCCCCATTTAGTAATATGTTGGCTGTAGGCTTATCATAAATAGCCTTTATTATATTGAGATATGTTCCTTCTATTCCCAGTCTCTGTAGGACTTTTATCATGAAGGGATGTTGGATTTTGTCGAATGCTTTCTCTGCGTCTAATGAGATGATCATGTGATTTTTGTCCTTCAACCCATTTATATAATGTATAACATTTATAGATTTGCGTATGTTGAACCATCCCTGCATCTCTGGGATAAAGCCTACTTGGTCAGGGTGAATGATCTTTCTAATGTATTCTTGTATTCTGTTTGCCAATATTTTGTTGAGAATTTTTGCATCTATGTTCATGAGGGAGATTGGTCTGTAATTTTCCTTTTTTATTCTATCTTTGCCTGGTTTTGGTATCAGAGTGATGCTGGCTTCATAGAAGGAGTTTGGTAGAATTCTTTCTTTTTCTATTTCATGGAAAAGCTTAAGAAGCAATGGTGTTAGCTCTTCCCTGAAGGTCTGGTAAAATTCAGCAGTGAATCCATCTGGGCCTGGGCTTTTTTTAGTTGGGAGATTTTTGATAACTGCTTGGATCTCCATGCTTGCTATAGGTCTATGTAAGTGATTAATCTCATCTTGATTTAATTTAGGTAGGTCATATAAATCAAGGAAATCATCCATTTCTTTCAGATTTTCATACTTTGTGGAGTATATATTTTTATAATATGTCCCTATGATTTTTTGAATTTCTCTGGCATCTGTCGTGATGTTACCTTTTTCATCTCTAATTTTATTAATTTGTGTCTCTTCTCTCTTTCTTTTGGTCAGATTTGCTAAGGGTTTATCAATCTTGTTTATCCTTTCAAAGAACCAGCTCTTTGTTTCATTAATTCTTTGTATTGTTTTTTTGGTTTCTATTTCATTAATTTCTGCCCTAATCTTTATTATTTCTTCCCGTCTACTGATTTTTGGTTTGCCTTGTTCTTCTTTTTCCAAGGCTTTAAGGTGAAGCATTAGGTCATTTATTTGCGAGCTTTCTAATTTCTTAATATAGGCACTTAAAGCTATAAATTTACCTCTTAGAACTGCCTTCATTGTGTCCCAGAGATTTTGGTATGTTGTGTTCTCATTATTGTTTGACTCTATAAATTTTTTGATTTCCTTCTTGATTTCTTCATTGACCCATTCATCATTTAGTAATGTATTGTTTAGTTTCCATGATTTTGTGTATGCTCTATATCCTTTCTTGCTATTGATTTGTAGTTTGATTCCATTGTGGTCAGATAGAATGCAAGGGATTATTTCAATTTTCCTGAATTGTTAAGATTTGCTTTGTGTCCTAATATATGGTCTATTTTAGAGAATGATCCATGTGCTGCTGAAAAGAATGTATATTCTGCAGCATTTGGATGAAATGTCCTGTATATGTCTGTTAGGTCCATTCCTTCTATGACCTCGTTTAGTCCAGATGCCTCTCTGTTTATTTTTTCCCGGGATGACCTGTCAATTGATGAGAGTGGGGTGTTAAAATCACCAACTACCACTGTGTTTGGTGTTATCTGTGACCTTAGTTCTAACAGTGTTTGTTTGATGAATTTGGGAGCCCCCATGTTAGGTGCATATATGTTTAGGATTGTAATGTCCTCCTGTTGGAGTGTGCCCTTAATCAATATAAAGTGACCTTCCTTATCTTTCTTAACTAATGTTGGAGTGAAGTCTGCCTTGTCAGCTATTAGGATAGCAACCCCTGCTTGCTTTCTGGGTCCATTTGCTTGAAACACCGTTTTCCAACCTTTCACCCTAAGATAATGTCCATCCTTTGTAGAAAGGTGAGTTTCTTGGAGACAACAAATTGTAGGGTCCTGCTTTTTAACCCAGTCTGCAAATCTATGTCTTTTGGTTGGAGCATTGAGGCCATTGATATTAAGAGATATTATTGAAAGATGTGTATTTATGCTTGCCATTTTTTTTTTTTTTTTGTGGTTCTGGTTCTACCTTTGCTCTCTTATATTAACTAGTATTTGAGTGTTGTTTGTTGTTTTCCAGGTTCCTTATATGTGTGTTTTTCTTTCTCTTCGGCATGGAGGATTCTTTCAAGTATTTTATGTAGAGCTGGTTTTGTCTTCAAATACTCCTTTAGCCTGCTTTTGTCATGGAATGTCCTTATTTCTCCGTCTATTTGAATGGATAGTTTTGCAGGATAAAGTAGCCTTGGTTGACAGTTGTTATCTTTCAGAGTTTGGAATACATCACTCCAAGCCCTTCTGGCTTTGAAAGTTTGTGTTGAGTAATCTGCTGTGATCCTGATGGGCTTGCCTTTGTAGGTAACTTGATTTTTCTCTCTAACTGCTTTCAATATTTTTTCTTTGGATTGTGTGTTTGGTAGTTTGATTATAATATGGCGAGGAGAGGTTCTTTCCAGGTTTTGTCTGGCTGGTGTTCTAAAGGCTTCCTGTATCTGCATTGGCACCTCTTTCCCAATTTGGGGGAAGTTTTCTTCTGTGATTTTGTTGAAGATGCCTACTATACCTTTGGATTGAAATTCTTCTCCTTCTACTATACCCTGAATTCTTATATTTGATCTTTTCATAGTGTCCCGAATATCTTGAAATTCCCATTCATACTTTTCTATTAGTTTGTCTTTCTCTTTGTTGGATTGTATTAGATCTGCCACCTGGTCTTCTAGCTTAGATATTCTGTCCTCTCCTTCATCCATTCTACTGGTGAGATTTTCTACAGAGTTTTTTATTTCATTAACTGTGTTCTTCATTGCTAGTAATTCTGACTGGTTTTTCTTCATTATTTCTATTTCCTTATTTATGTCTTGTATTGATTTTTTATTTCGTTAAATTGGTGTCCTGTATCTTCTCTGATTCCTTTGATTTCTTCTTTGAGTTCATTGAACATATTTATAATCATTCTTTTGAAATCTTTCTCAGGCATTTCCTCTAACTCGTTTTCACTAGAGGTCATTTCTGATGCATTGATGCTTTTTGGTGGATTTATATTGCCTTGGTTTTTGGTGTTTCTTGTGTTATAATGTATATATTTTTGCATCTTGGATTAAGTTACTGCTTAGATTTTCCAGTTAGCTGGGTATCCTTTGCTGTATCTATTGATCTGATATTGTATATCTTCTATGTAGGAGATTAAGATGTTAGGTGTGGCTCTTACCACTCTCAGAGTATCTAGACACGTGGTCCTAGGGGTTAAGTTTGCCTGCTATGGGAGTATTCAAATAGGTTGAGTGGAATAAAATACAGGTATATTCTAAAATTTAACTAAACCCTATACACATTCAGTCAAGAACAGCACCGAGCATTTATGCAAGATTAGGTATTATAAAAACCAGATCCTCTATCAACAAAGAGGTTAAGATTTCTGGTCTGTTGAGGGATCCAAGTCAGCTTGTGACCAGGTGAGACCCTTCCCTGGTTCAATCCCAGTTACCTCTTTGGATGCTTTTGGTCTCAGTCAAGTTGCTGGCTGGGATGTTGGGCCGCTGTTCTGCTTTCTGGAACTGGGTACT
Organism: Dipus sagitta; assembly: GCA_036346955.1. NCBI lineage: Eukaryota > Metazoa > Chordata > Mammalia > Rodentia > Dipodidae > Dipus > Dipus sagitta. Next base: position 68,151,898 of record CM070781.1, read on the forward strand.
GGCTTTTCCTGTGGGGCAAACCAAGCCTGGCAACTGTGGCCCTGCAGATTGGCACCCCTGATGCTGGATCCCCGCTGCTGCCGCTGGAGCTGCCGCTGCTGGGACCACTGCTGCTGGATCCGCCACTGGAGATGCTGCTGCTGGGTCTGCCCCCGCTGATCCGCTGGAGCTGCCGCTGCTGGGTCCTCCGCCTCTGATCCGCTGGTGCTGCCGCTGCGGGATCCGCCTCTGCCGCTGAAGCCGCTGGAGCCTCTGCTGCTGGATTCGCTGCCCTGAAGCTGCTGTGGCCGGTACCGGAGCAGCTGATGGTGTTTTTGGAGCTGGAGTCACGGCTTCCACCGCCGCTTCCGCTGCCGGGGTCTGAGCCGCCACTGTTGGATCCCGAGTCGCCACTGCCGGAGCCCGAGATGCAGCTGCCGGTGCCCGAGCTGCCGCTGCCGCTGCCAGAGCCCGAATCGCCGCTACCGGGTCCCGAGGTGCCGCTGCCGGAGCCCAAGTCGCCGCTACCGGGTCCCGAGCTGCCGCTGCCGGATCCCGAGCTGCCGCTACCGGGTCCCGAGCTGCCGCTGCCAGATCCCGAGCTGCCGCTACCGGGTCCCGAGCTGCCGCTGCCGGATCCCAAGCTGCCGCTACCGGGTCCCGAGCTGCCGCTGCCGGAGCTGCTTCGGCCTGCCCATGTGGGCTCTGGATATCTCCTCCTTCTCCGCTGCTGTTTTAATCTCTTATACACCTCCCTTGTGTATTTTGCTGGGTTTTCTTTGGCTTTTTCTCCCCTAGGCTGCTTAGGCGTGGTTCCTATGCCGCCATCTTGACCGGAAGTCGAGGTTGGCTTCTTTATCCCATTCATCCTATTGTGAACCATAGTATTATGCTCCGAAAAAGTAAGGAGAAAAATCACAGCAGATAGTCTTCCCAAGGACTGAAGCATAAAATCGTTCTTCCTCAAAACCAATCTAAAGTCAGAATCAAAAGGAAATGCCAATCTAGGTCTTTTGTGCAAGCAGGTGTTCCAGCTAAAAGGTTGAAGGGGGAAGTTCCTGGGTATGACTCCAGGTACAAATACTACGGACAACAGAATGCCTAACCTGAGTGAGAGCCCTCAGGACCAGTGGGCCTGAATGGGAAGCTCAGAGTTAGCTCTCTAAGTCTATACCATCACCCGGGACCTACCTGTAGGAAGGAACCCATGGAAACAGTTACCCAGCGACAGAAGATAAGCAGCAAGACCAGTAAGGTAAAAGAATGCTTTAAAGAACAAACTTGGCCTGGGCCTGGTGGAGCCAACCTATAATCCCAGCTCTGTGGAAGGCTAAAGCTGAGGATCTCTACCTACCTGGACTACAGAGTGAGTTCAAGACCAGTCTGAGCAACTAAGTGAAACCTTGTCTCTAAATAAGAAATAAAAAGGTTAGAACTATGGCTCAGTGGTAGAGCATTTGCCTAAAAATATGTGAACACATAAGTAAAATCCCCAGTATCACAAATTAGTTAATCAATAACAAATAAAAGAATAAATCACAAGATGTCCATTTGTGGCTCCTAATTACCAGCTAGAAAAAAAAAAAACAGAAAATATGAATAAAGAACCCAACCTTGAGAATTTCTATAACCACTTGAATCTTTGCAGTTTCTCCATTTCTATTATTTATATTTCCTGCTTTTCTAATAATAGACAACAGCAAACCTTTCAAAAGAAAATTCTGTGTCTTATCTCCTGGACAAGATAAAATAGAATTCAGGAGAAAGAGCTTGGAAGTTCACCACCCGGAAATGGAAGCAAGTATTCTACCTTGGGGCTGGAAAGATAGCTTAGTGGTTAAGGCATTTGTCTGCAAAGCCAAAGGAGCCAGGTCCAATTCCCCAGGGCCAAAATAGGCCAGATGCACAAAGTGGTACATGCATCTAGAGATCACTTGCAGCAGCTGAAGGTCCTTGTGTGTGCATTTTCTCTGTGTATCTGTCTCTCTCTCTCTTTCTGAAATAAAATTAGTAAATTTCTTTAAAGTATTCTACCTCATGAAGGAGAGAGGGTGTAGCATCTCAGGAGCTTTTAGCAGTCACTTTCTGACTGCACAGAGGCAATCAGTTCAGCATAGTAGTTACAATGAGCAAACATGTTATGGGCACTTAATCTCTTGGAAACCACCTTTCTGCCCCACTACAAACATCTTTACAATATGAACTGCCCCCTTCCATTCCTGTCTCTTCCAGTGCACTCCATCTACAGATATGGCATTCCCCACACTTTTCCCAAAGACCTCTCCTGCTGTCCTTTCAGGAATGGAAAGAGAATAGGAAAATAGGAAGAGGCCAAGATGGATTGGGAGAGCAAGGACTTAGTGCATTTTTCAAAAGGAATTTCTCTCCCAAGACTGAAGTAATTTCCAGATGATTGTAAACTTAGCACAGATAGAGAGTTCCTGCTTGGGTCTCATTTTTCATTGAAGGCCCAGTCTCAACTCAAGTTTCTTTCATATTGGAGTACAACACTGCCTTCAAAACAATCATTTCCATAAGAGTCTGGAATACAACACTGCCTTCAAAACAATCATTTCCATAAGAGCCTTCTTTCTTTTCTTAACCCTAGTATTTTGTTATGAAAGTCTCAAAAATTCAGAAAATTTTATATCATTAATCCATTAGTGTGCTTGTTTTCACAAGCCTACTCCCTGTGCATCTTTCTAGCACTGATAAACTGCTTCATGCAGTTCAGTCAAAACACTTCCACCTACATGCTGGAGACCACCAACATCTAGAAATTAATATTCATTACAAATGACAGTGCAAAACGTACATATATCATATATACAAGCCCTAAGTGCCTGCCTGCTAGGTTTCTTTCAGCCTCTGAGGTTTGACACAGATAGTAGTAGTCAGCTTCATGCTGCTGGCATGAACCTCCAGACCAGGCATAGTTATAGGAAGAAAGGTGGAAGCTTACAGATTCAGGGTCAGTTCCATAATGGCAGCAGCAGAGGAAGAAATTGGCCCTATTTCATGGATCCAAGCAAAATGAAAAGTTACCACTAACAACATAAGGAAGCACACTTCAGGAACTCCAGGCAAAGTTCAAGCACTTTGAATATCTTTAGACTGAAATTCCAGATCTGCCCCCAGTGACACCTCCTCCATCCAGGCAGCTGGAGATCTAAATTACAAGCTTTAATAAACTGCTGAATGTATTGGGGGATATCCATTGAAACCATCACACAGATGTACATCTATCCTATCCTACCTACCTCTGTTGAGGTACAGTATCCCATGCTATATTAAGTGGAAAAGACACAGAGAAATAGTAGTCCAAGTATAGATTTATTAAAAGTTCATTCAACAGGGCAAAAGCAGACTTGAGTAAAACCCAGAGTTCTTTTTCAGAGTTGTTTGGTTTTAATGTGGTATGTGTGTGTGTGTGAGGTAGATGATAACCTTGAGTTTCAGTCCTCACCTTCTACCTTATTTTGTGGCAAGGTCTCTTGCTTTCTAGTGAGTATGCCTGGTTATCTGGCCTGCAAGCATCTGGGATTCTCCTGTCTCTGCCTCTCTTCTTGCCTTAGGAGGGCTGGAATTATAGAAGCTAACACTACCCTGTGTATCAGGCTTTATGTGAATTCTGGGGATCTAAACTCAGGTTGTCACACTTGCACAGCAAGTATTTTTACCTACTGAGCCATCGAGTTCTTAGGCAGAAGGAGGAGTCAATGCTCAGGAGAAGGGAAGGGGGTAGGGTGGGGGCTAGAGATGGATCCTGACTCTGATTGACAGATGGCTGTTATATAACTGTAGATGCCTGCTGTGTTTGGGAGGCATACATCTCATAATTTAAAGTATATGTAACACATATATACATACATATGTACATACCTACATACATATGCATGAGATAATTAAAGGCTTTCCCCTTCAAGGGCAGACTGGTCCTCAAGATTTTTATACCAAATAAACAAGCTGGCCTTGCTATCCATCCTTTTATCAGGAAGTGCCTGACCACAAATTACTCACTGGTAGGATGGGGCTCGGGCTGGGTGTTGCCTTTCAGAGAAGGGCAGCCAAGCCAAGGTGTCTCGGGTCCTAGGTTGTCCCTGTGCTGGCCTATCTTACTACCAACAAACTCTTTGGAGCTCAGTATAATCCCTCAACAATAGTAGCATGGTGTCCTAAAAACAACATATAAACACAGTAAGTATATCCTGCTAAATTATTAAATCACTCTTGGATGCAAGTTAACAGATAAAGGGTGATTTCTCCTTCAGGCCAGTGGGAGGCTGGGTCAGAGTTACTGTTGCATTGTGCCCATAATGGCACCTACTGGCTTAGGAGAGAGAATTGTCCTCTTAATACAGCAACTGCCTGCAGGAAGTAGCTTTGTGGCCCATTGTTTTGCAAACTAAATGAACAGTTTCTGGCTTTGCACTGGTTTCTATTTGCATTTGTTTTCTGACGGCGAATATCTTTCTTCCTCTTTACCATGTTGAATCATGGTTCTGTTTCTCCTTACTAAGACCTTCACTACCCTCTTCACTCTTGCTTTCCCTCTCATCATTTCACTGTATTGCCATCACTGAGATTGCTGTCCATGTAAATTCCCACCCCTCCCATCCTCCTCTATTGCTCTGCAGTCACCCCCTTTCTGTTTTTATCCTTTTTGTAGCTCTTTCCTGCTGCTAAATGGTTCTTCCTGCTGATAAACTGTGTTCAAATACTGAGGAGCTGGCTGCACTTCAGGGAAGTCCATTGGACTGGTGCTCCAGAGCAGATGGAAGTAGAATTCCAGTCACAATTATCCCAGGGCTGCTCCATTGTGCTACACAGCCTTGTACCATTCCAGCAGCTTTGGAGTTAATGAACCTGTATGTTTCCCATATTTTTTTTCCTTTAACAAAAATAAAACTGCTAGTACACTTTAGATAACATTTTCCTGTTGAGGTCTTATTTTCAATGTCATCTTGTAGAAGCAGAAGTAAACTTGATACTTGTTTACTTTATACACTGGAAGCCATGGTTCCTTGTTATGACTAGGAGAAGGAGTGAAGTAATAATAAATCCTAATATTTGTATATCAGTACTGTCTGCAAAATGCATTTGCATATGTTGTCTGATTAGTGTCTGATAACAACCCTAATCATTTGTTTCAGTTTAAGTAATAAAAAAAAAAAAAATCCCCAGGTAGGGTTGAAGAGATGGCTTAATCAGTGTAGAGCTTGTCACACAAGAGTGAGGACCTGAGTTCAGATCCTAGCACCCATATAAAATGCAAGGTGACTCTGGTAGCCAAACTATTGTCCCAGTGCTCAGGGGACAGAGACAGATGGATTCCTAGGGCAAGGTGGCTGACTTGCCAAATCTGGGAGCTCTTGGTTCAAATGAAAAACATGCTGCATTGAATAAGGTGGACAGAGATCAAGGACTTCACCTCTGGCCTCTGCACAAATGTGCACACATCTGTACACACCCACCCACATGCGAGAGCATGTATTTACACAAATGTCTGCATTCGTTACTGTGACCAAGTGACTCAGTCACAAAGCTTAATCAGCCTGTCCAGAAACTAATCAGGACAATGCCTCTTGTTAGAAAGCTAATGCAAAATTTGCCTCATTCTTTGCCCACTGCCTCTTTCCTCCCCTGGACCAGCAGTGCAAACAAAGCTTTCTAATTTGTCTCTACCAGCAGTGCTCAGGAACTCACTATTCCAATAATTCACCCCAAACATTATATTGGGGAGCACTTAGCCATATGAGTAGCTATCATGAATACACAGGCACTCTACTCTTGACTCTAAAGGTGTGCTTCTAGAAAAATTGTATATAGATCAAATTATTCTACCCAGAATTGTATTGTACAACACACCAGGGAAACATGATACTTAAAGGAATCCTGTAGTTCCTATCTGTGCAAAGAATTCTTTCATCATGCAAATAATCCATATTTTATTTGTAAATTCAGGGCTCTAGGTGTGAGGTTGCATGAAATGAAGGACATATCAATTTTAATGGATTTAGGTGGCTGGTGGTCTGAGATACATTTTTTCTGAACTACCCAGTAGGGTCCAATGACTGTTCAGTGAAACAAAGGGACAAATTAATCCCTGTGGAAGAATACTGCTTTGCCATTATTTTTAATATGAGTTGATATGAGAATAGGTGGTCTTTTCCTCTCTCCCACAGTGGTTTTCCCTTTCCCTGTAATTGTTTCCTTAGAGTAACCTTGAGCTTTGTATTTGTGAAGAGCACAGGAATTCTTTCTTAACAAACTCCATGAGTATCACATACCCTTGAACTAAGCATACAAGGGTAGGCAAGTACTTTGCCTGCATTTCCTGAGAGAGTGTTCACAAAATTACCTGATGTCTCACAGTGCTCCTCAAGTAGGTTTTGCACGTTCTAATTCACATTCTTAGAACCAAGTCCAAAACCTGTCAGTCCTGTGTTCCCATTTTTAGTTCATGGACAAATAGCCACCATGTATCTGGACTTCTTAATTTTCATCATCATCATCATTAAAGAAATTTAGATATATATAATTTTGTAAAATCTTCTATCTCAGCCAGGCATGGTAGCACACACCTTTAACCCCAGAACTCAGGAGGCACAGGTAGGAGGATCACCATGAGTTCAAGGCCCCCTGAGACTACATAGTGAATTCCAGGTCAGCCTGGGATAGAGTGAGACCAAAAAAAAAAAAAAATGCTCTCTGAGGAGGAATGTATAGGGTACACTTAAACAAAACTGTCTCATGCTAATTGCAAGTGAGCCAATTTCAAGAAAATCAGAGTTACTGCTAGTGAAGGAGGGAAATACCTACTAATTACCAATCTATCTATTTACTTTATTCACTGCTGTGACCAAATACCTGACAAGTCTCTGTTCAGGGAAGGAAGGAAAGGTTTATATTGACTTACAATTTCACTGAATACTTTCCATCCTAACAGGAATGCATGGTGGCAGGAGCAGAAAGCCAGCTAAACATGTTGCGCCCACAGTTAGGAAGCAGAGAGTGCATAGGAAGTGAGGCCAGGCCAGCCTATAAACCTCAAGGGCAACCCCAGTGTCCTGTGTCCTTCAACAAGTTTCCATTTACTAAAAGTTGCACAACCTTCCCAAATAGCACCACCAGCTAGAGATCCAGTGTTCATGAGCCTGTGAGGTGCAGTATACATTTGAACCACAACATTTTGCTCGTGGCCCTCATATATCATGGGAGAATGAACTGGAAATTAGTTCAAGGTGTATACCTCAAGGTTCACCCTCAGGGACCCACTTCCTTCAGCATGGCTCCAGATCCTAAAGGTTACATAACCTTCCAAAACAAAGCCACTCCCTGGAGACCAAGCATTGAAACACATGAGCCTATGGGAGAAGGGCTTACATTCAAAGCACGACACGCCACAACAATGTAGAGAAACAGTTGAGGAGGGAGTGAAATTGTCTCACCAACAAGAATCACAGGATCACTGTGAGTTCAAGGCCACCCTGAGACTATATAGTGAATTCCAGGTCAGCCTGGACTAGAGTAAAATCCTACCTCAAAAAAACAAACAAAAAAAGAACTGCATCAATGTGGTCCATTTCTAGAGCCTTGGCCAGAAGTTTGGATTGAGAAGCATGCAAAGCCTGACCTGGCTGCTCAAATTCCCATTATTTAAACCTCAGTGTTGGGCTGGAGAGATGGCTTAGCGGTTAAGTGCTTGCCTGTGAAGCCTAAGGACCCCGGTTCGAGGCTCGATTCCCCAGGACCCACATTAGCCAGATGCACAAGAGGGCACACACATCTGGAGTTCGTTTGCAGTGGCTGGAGGCCCTGGCGTGCCCATTCTCTCCCTCTCTCTCTCTCTATCTGCCTCTTTCTCTCTCTGTCTGTCTCTCTCAAATGAATAAATTTAAAAAAAGATTGAATAAAAATTTTAAAACAATAAATAAAAAACCTCAGTGTGTCTGATACTAATTCACAAATCACATCTTCACGTCTTTCAATGGACCTTTACAATATTATATCCAGAGAGTGGAGTTCTAAGTAGTATCTTTCTCCGTTCTTGGCTATTTTTAAACTGTTTTCCACAAAGAGGTTGCATATGCTATTTATGCAATTATAGTATACATATATGTATTAGACGCTTTTATATACAGATGCAATATGTAAAATACCCCTGTTTATCTATTTACATGGAAATAAATTTTTTTTTTTTTTTTTTTTTGGTTTTTCGAGGTAGGGTCTCACTCTAGCCCAGGCTGACCTGGAATTCACTATGGAGTCTCAGGGTGGCCTCAAACTCACGGCGATCCTCCTACCTCTGCCTCCCGAGTGCTGGGATTAAAGGCGTGCGCCACCACGCCCGGCTGAAATAAATATTTATATCATTACATTTAATTTTATACATAAACACAAGGAACATCTGCCTCCAGTTTCTTTGGTGGGGGAAGTGTTTGAAATAGTCTCACTCTAGCCCATGCTGACCTGGAATTCACTATGTAGTATCAGGGTGGCCTCAAACTCACAACAATCTTCCTGCCTCTGCCTCCCGAATGCTGGGATTAAAGGTGTGCACCACCATGCCTGGATAATTTTGTTCCTTTTTATTCCAGCTTCTTTTCTTAAAGTTAAAATTTATGAAAGAATAATCGCTCATTCACTATTACTTCCCCAAATCTAAACTGTTTCTTTTATATCATATAATGCTATTGTATCTTCTCTAGCTATATCATCATCATTGGGTTTTTGCCTCTACAAAGTCCTTTCTGCCCGTGGTCGGCCCCATTTTCCTATCTCCAACATGTAGAGAGTTTTCTTTATCTCTTTAAGCTACCCACATGACTCAGCCAAATGACCTGCTTTCCTCATTGTGACACTGAAAATTGTACCTTGTTCAACCATGCTCTTTTATCAGCTCTTCCCCAAGCTTACTGTCACACTTCTGTACTCTACAGATCCACACACCTGCCCACGCTCTTTGGGTATAGCTTCATTGACCAGTAAGTGCGTGAACCCTGAGCGAATAGCTAGTTGAGTTTCCACCCTTGAAGATGCTGATCACTATGAGCAACCCAGAAGTTTCTTGCCACACCTCATTTCAGCTAATTTATATACCCTTCCACCAAGAGGAAACACTGGTCGTGAATTTTAACACCATAGGTTAATTTTTTTCTGAATAGTACTCATTTAAGTTCATTTCTTTCACTCAATATTATAACAGTAATCCATGTTGTCCGTATGAAAGTATTTTCCTCATTTTCATCACTACGTAGTATTTCATCAAATGTTTATTCCTAGCCACTTGACTTTTGATGGACCTTGGTCTGTGCCCAGTACAGAGCACTTGTATATAGCTCTGGCAAGAACATACTTAGCATATTCTTCTTGTAGGTAGGCACTGAGGAAGGGAAATGCTGGATCCTGTGTGTGCATGTGCTCAGCTCTCAAAGATGATTACTGTTATTTTTTGTTTCTAGGCATACTATTTGCTTTTTGAAATTCTCTCAAGTTGGAGTTGCCTGGGGTCAGTTCCCATGGTTACACAACCAGTCACAATCATGCCTGACTCTCAGTGCTCAGCTTGTAGGTAAGATGCCACATTGACCCAAGCTTGTGGAAACATGAGGCTGTGGTCTAGGTGATGTGCTCATATTCAGCCATCCACCTGGATTTAGGATATCTCCTCAAAGCATCCTGCCCACCCCAACTCCATGGCGTAGCACACATTGTTGGAATTCATACCCACTAGACTTCCACCTGGTTCATTGGCCCGCCAACTTCTGTTCTGGCAGCCATGTTGCCACCTCCTCCTCATGGGCAGCTGGAGCTTCCGCTCTCCTGTGTAGAGAAGAGGCAGTAGTTGTAGATACAGACACAGTGTTTCTACATGAAACAGATATCCTCCTCCCCATGAGCTCATAAGTCCCTCTGACTTTTGTGGTCATTAGTGCTTTCATGGAGCACTATGCTTATGCATTTCGTGAGGAAAAGCTAAACTATATACTTCTTAGATTGCACTTTTCTTTCCTTCATTTCAGACTTTATACAAAATAGAATAGAATGTTCTTCTAGATAAAATGATACCATATTATGTGGTTACCATAAATGCATGAAATGTATGTTGATATCCCTGGCATTTGCCACATCCACATAATTGATATCTCCCTATTAAAATCCTTGTTAATAAAACTCACACTAGATCAATCACTTCCTCTTCACACAGCAGGGCAAGCATGACTGAGAAGTGCTTACATTACATTTTGCTTGAAATAGCTTGAAGTAGCTTGAAGTAACTTGATAAAATAAATGGATCTGTGATTCTAAATCCCATCAAATTGACAATCATGATTAACAATCACACCTATGGATGTCTATTTTATTCTTACAACCTTTGATAATGACTAGCTTGATTTTTTTAAATATTTTATTTTTATTTATTTACTTGAGAGAGGGAAAGAGGCAAAGATGCAAAGAGAGAGAGAGAGACAGAGAGAGAGAAAGAGAGAGAGAATGGGTGCACCAGGACTTCCAGCCACTTCAAATGAATTCCAGATGCATGTGCCACCTTGTGCATCTGGCTTACATGGGTACTGGGGAATCAAACTGAGGTCCTTTTGCTTTGCAGGCAAGTACCTTAACTGCTAAGCCATCTCTCTAGCTCTAGCTTTAAATTTTTAATGGGCTCATATTTATTAGTCTTTCCCTTTGTGATTTTTGCTTTCTGTCTTACAATTTTCTTATATACCACATTTTCACTATCTCTATTGGATGTCTCATAATGATGCAAAATTTTAGCTTTCATATTTGAAAATGTGTCTCCCTAGAATAGCATAACACAGGATTTTTTTTCCAGAAGGCTAACCAACTTTCTAGTAGCACTCCTGAGATAAGTGGTGGGGCTACACTTAAGGTTCCAGATATGTGGGTGCCTTATTAGAATCTTTAAAAATTTCAGGCCCTATAACAGGACAAGTGGGCTACTGTATACCTACCTTGCTATTCCTCACAACTGGTTTACTATTCACATCGAATGGACAACTATACTTACCTTGTTCTTCCTCACAAGTGATTTACTATTAATTTCCCTTTGCCCTAGCTTTTACAACCATTGTAAAGTTTTACAGGAAAACCCTTTGAGGTTTTCTCTGGAGCTGCATTGAATTTAGGGGTACTAATTTCCTTCTTAATATTGCATCAACGTATTTACAAATATAACATACCTTTTTTTCTTATGACTAAGTAGTTTAAAACGTTACTCATCAAAGTTCTGAGACTTCTGCCATACTCTTAATAGACGTCTTTTGATAGGTTTACTCCCAGGAGCCACCCTTGCTGCGACCAACTATAAATGATTCTTCTTTTTATATTTATAAGTTTGTCGCCATTTTTTCTGCCAAATAAGGAATGCAATTTTATGTTGATCTAATGCCCAGAAAGCTTGCTAAACTCTCTTATTAATTCTAATAATCTTACTATGTATAGATGATCTTAGCCTTTCTATGTAGAAAATCACATTTTCTGAGAACACAAGCGATTTTATTTTTGCGTGTGTGATCCATAGGCAGTTTATTTCTTTATCTCATTTTAATATCAGTACAATTTAAAGTTGAGATGGGCGACATTTTGTCTCACCCATAAATTTTGAAAAGTAATAAATCTAAAATTTTATAATCATGTGCTTACTGTAGATGGTTTTATTGATATTTTTCATGAATCTAGTGAAATTCCTTCCTATCTCTAGTTCACTAAGAAGTTTTATCACTAACTAGCACTGAATTTTATCAAACACCTGTTCTGCTTCTATTAAGTTGACTATATGGTTTGACTTGCTCAGTTTGTGAAGGCAAATTGTATGAATAACTTCATTAATTGTCATGATATACTTTTTCAGTGAACTGCTGAAATAGATTCATTGATACTTTGGGTCAATTTTTTTTTTTTTTTTTTTTTTTTTTTTTTTTTTTTTTTTTTACCAAGAGAAGTAGATAGGTCTTTTCTGCTTAGTGGGTGTATGTCCTTAGGCTGTGTGTTTGGGGAAAGGGCCCATACACCTATGTGATAGGTCAAGTGAGTGTTTTTATGCTGTTGAATCTTCTGTATTGTCACCAGGCTCTGTCTTCTTTATCTACCAATTACCAAGAATAATGCATTCAGATCTCCCTGGAAAATTTCCAATATCTCCTTATAAGCATGTAAATTTTACTTCTGAATATTTTGTTTTTAGGAACATACTAGCTAGAGATATTATCTCTTTCTAGCAGAGTGAGCCTTTTCTTACTGTGTTACAATTCTCCTTAGCTCTGCTAATACTTTTTCCCTAGAAATCATTTGATCTAATATTAATTTAGCAACAAAACTCACATTCTTTAGGATTCACTAGACATTTATTTTGATGCATCTTTCCCTTTTGAACATTTCTAAATCACAGTGTCTTAGATGTGGAACTCATAAGAAGACTATGGGTGAATTTCTCTTAGTCCAATGATGGCCTTTTAACCAGTAAGAATCCACCATGTAGATGCTTTGTGATTTGCATTAAATTTGACTTCTGCCATATTATTTTGTACAGTTGCCTGGAAATTTCCATTTATTTTTTTGCTGTTTAGTTAGTGTGTGTGTGTGTGTGTTTGTATGTGTGTGTGCAAGTTTGTACATTTGAAGCGTGCAGAGGTTGAGGTTGAATGTCTTCTACATTCACTCGTTACCCTCCTTTGTAAGTCAGGATCTCTCACAGAACCTGGAGCTCACTGATATGGCCAGACCAGCTGGCCAAAAAGCCCCAGGAATCCTCTTATTTCTGTCTCTCCAGTACTGGGATTACACGTGTGCACAGCCACACCCAGCTTCAAGTGGGTGCAGGGGACCTGAATTCAGGTCCTCAAATTTACATAGCAAGCAGTTCACAAACTGAGCCATATCCCCAGCTCTGATTCAGTTGCTTTCATTTTATCTTTCCTTATCTTTCTCTAATTGCCTGGATAGTCACAGCTATTTCTATTTTAACCTGTACAATATTCGCTTTTAAGTCTAAACTGAATGAATAATAACCTTACATTCTTCCCAAAATTTCACAACTCAAGTCATCCTCTTCCACTTGCATGTTATTGATTTTCATTTTTTCCCAGTATTTTTCTTCACCACAAATCAGTCATTAATGTCGTTTTTGCTATTGATTTATGCAACTAGTATTTGCTTATATTTAACCTCATATTTCTAATTACATGGTCCATTAGTGCTTCCTGTGCCTTAATTTGATCTTCTGGGTTCAATTTAATTTTTCAGAAAGTACATCTTTGGGAATTAATTTAATGTTTGCCTGTGGGGGGTAAATAGATAATTTTTGTCATAAAATGACTATTATACCATTTGGGGGATGATAAGTTGACAGCTTTGTCTCTTAGCATTCCCTTAGCACTTTGAGCACAATCTGAAAGTTCCTGGGTTTACTATAAAGAGTTCTGTTATTGAGCTGGGCATGGTGGTGCACGCCTTTAATCCTAGCACTCAGGAGGCAGAGATAGGAGAATTGTTGTGAGTTTGAGACCACCCTGAAACTACAGAGTGAATGCCAGGTCAGCCGGGGCTAGAGTGAGACCCTACATTGAAAAAAAAGAAAAGAATTCTGTAATCAGTCCAATTACTTTTCATTTTATTTTTCTTCTATAGTATTTTACTGTTTGTTGAGGTGCTAGAGATAGAACCCAGATGCTAGTCAAGCACTATGCCAGCCAAGCCATATCCTCAGCCTTTTTCATAATCTATTTTCTCTCCCTAAATTTGGTCTTTCCTGTTTTTTACTTTTTTCCTTTTCTTCTGTCTGTTATTTTCCACAGTTACATGTCAGTATGTCTACCTGTATGATTCTTATTATAAGCCAGCTTAGGATTTATTGTGCTTCTTCATTCTGAAGGTCCCACCATTAATCAACTCTGCAAAGTTGTCAGCCAACATCTCTCGGAATGCTAATTCTCTCCCCTTCTTGTGTTTCCTCCCTCTGGAATATAGTTAGAGACTTTGTCAGCTTCTTTTTCCCTATACAATGAAATCTCTAATCTACCCTTTCATCCACGAGAGTATGAACTTGCTGAAATCCTGGCTTTATAAAGAGGTCTCAATTATAACCCTTAATTTAGGGTGCAATGTTTTTCAGATACACATTTGCGTTTTATTCACATTATCTGAAAGATTTGTAGCTGAAAGATACTTATTGAAGTCCAGACTTGGATATTGCCAAACTAGAACTCTATTTTTTTCATTATAATTTGAAAATGCCTCAGGCTTTTACACACATCATTGAAGAACATACTTTTATTCTTCTACATATTACAACTACTACCAAACTCACTTTCTTCTGCTCTCAGTCAACTCCTCCACACAACCAAAAAGCAAAACATACACAAGTAGATGGTCAGTGCCCCAGGGAAAGGATGGAGTGTGAGCCTTCTGACTTTACATTCTGATCTGCCTGACTGCCCAGTTGTTGAAGCTACCTGAGGTTTTTTATTTATTTATTTGAGAACAACAGACAGAAAAAGAAAAGAGGCAGATAGAGAGAGAAAGAATGGGCGCACCAGGGCCTCCAGCCACTGCAAAGGAACTCCAGATGTGTGCGCCCCCTTGTGCATCTGGCTAACGTGGGTCCTGGAGAATTGCACCTCTAACCAGGGTTCTTAGGCTTCACAGGCAAGTGCTTAACCGCTAAGCCACCTCTCCAGCCCACTACTTGAGGTTTTTAATGGCCTTAATTTTGTCAAATGATTCCTCCAACCTCCCTGAGCACCCACATTGACTGGGTTGCATCTTGTGGTAGTTTGAATAGATGGCCCCCAATCTATTCAGTGTTTTATTAGTTTGTAGTTTGGATCTGCAGCCATCTGACTGGAGGAGGTGTCACTGGGTGGATCTTAAAGTGTGGGGGTGGGGTTGAAATTCCAATCTAAAGATAAACAAAGTGCCTAGTTCTACCTGGAGTTCCTGCAGTGTGTTGTGTGGGTTTTGGCTTTTTGGCTTGTGGTTTTTCTCTCTCTCTGCTTGGACCTTTGAAAGCAGACCAGCTTTTTCTGCCATTATGGAACTTCCCCTGGATCTGTAAGCTTCAATAAATCCCTTCCTCCATAGTGTGCATTGTCTGGAAGTTCATCTGAGTGAACCTGAAGCTGTCTACTACATGTCTGTTGATGGATTCCCATCTCAAAGTGGGAATATGTCAAATTCCCATAAATCGATGCTGGTTAAACCAAGGAACTTAGGAAAATGACAACTAAACTATCTTCCCATCAGCGGCAATTTTCTAATGAGCAGTCATACTGGATTGTTGCACCTGTGTCACAGCCTTCTCATGGACTATCTGCACCACTATGGAAAGAAGGTGGCTTGTCACATATTGCCATGAATGACTATGGTCTTCTCAATGAGTGGCAATGCTTTGTGAATAGACCCTTTCACTATTTTACCCTGAAGACAACTGGTCTGTGGACCAAAGAAAGTGCATTAGGGTCTTTCACTGTAAAGAAGCAGATGAACAGCAGAATTCTCCATGCAAAACCTTGGATTTTTTCCAACAGTGGTTAAAATTCTACAATCACCAAAATGTACTGATTACTTAAGAATGAGATGATAAAACAAAATATTACAGCAACTTTTGCATGGATAATATAAACAAAAATATTTATGCAGTATTTAGAGCAATGCTTCTCAAAATCCAATGGGCATGAGTCCCTTGGAAGTTCTGTTGCGATTTTACTTGGTAAACTCCAAAGGAATACTAATGCTGATGCTGTGCAGAAGCCTTACCTGAAGTGGTGATGACTGAGGCAAAGTGGGCTGTTACTTAAAAAAATCTCAGCCTGAGCTATACCACAGAGCAGCCATCAGCCATCAACCCATAGAGGGCAACTGAACATGTTAACTGTGGCTTATCCAAATGGAAGCATGAAGGAACTGTCAAGAGCACACTCGAATTTTGAAAAGTTAATAAGAAAAAGTACATAAGATATTCATTCATTTTAAATGTTTTGATTGTATGTTGAAATGCTAATTTGGACATAGAGTTATATAAAATACACTATTAAAACCAGTTTTACGCATTGTTATTTTAATTTGTTTAATGTGACTACTAGAGATTGCTCAATTCTGTGTGCAACTAGTTTTGTTTCCTTAGTAGTTTGCTATTGCCGCTGTAAAAAATTATCATGAAAGTGTGGCTGAAAGCAACACAGATTAACATCAAATAGTTTTGAAGGTCAGAAGTCCTTTGGTAATCAAGGGTTAGAGGGAACTACGTCAGGCTTTGTTTCTGTGGCTTGTCCAGAATCTGCTGACCACCTGCAGCCATTGGCTTATTATGGTCCATTTCCATTGTCAGAGTCAGAAGCCTAGGACCTTCAAGCCTCTCGCTCTCTCTCTCTCTCTATATATATATAGATAGATAGATAGATAGATAGATAGATAGATAGATAGATATAGATATATCACACTTCTACTTCTATCATGCTATCTTCTTCCCTATCTCCTTCCATTTAAGGAAGCGTGTGATTAGATTTTGCCCATCCAACTAATACAGCATAACTTCCCAATACCAAGATCATTAAATATATCAGTAAACTATCTAGACTATATGAAGTGACATAATTACAGATTTTTAAAGTAAAATATGAAGGGCTAAGGTATGGCTTGGTGATAGTGTGCATGCTTAGTATGCTTAAGTTCATGGGTTCAATCTTTAGTGCTTTGCCAAAAACTCTAAAGAAATTAATACTTCAAAACAATTTTAAATAGGGCCTTGGAGATGGCTCAGTTGTTAAAGGTGTTTGCTGTGCAAGCCTGCCAGCCCCAATTCATATCCTAGCACAGCCATAAAGCTGTTTGCAAAAGTCGTGCATGTATCTGTAATACTAACATGCCTGTGTAATAGGAGGTAGAGTCAGGAGAGTCCCAAAGCTTGTGGGCCAGCTAGTCTGGCTTTCCCAGTGGCAAAACAAGAAAATTTGTCTCAAATAAGGTATAATGAGAGGACCTGCATTCCCCAGGTTGTCTTCTGACCTGCATATTCGTGTTGTGGCAGACACATGGCACACAAACATCATATACACACATCATATACAAACATACACATAATGTACACTCATATATACAAGTGAAAAATGCATGCTGAGGATGGTTATATTACTTCATCAAAGTACACAAATGGACTTAGGAATAAGAAACACACAATTTTATTATTTTAGCATCACATTGCTAAAATTTGGGGGTTTTGTTTTGTTTTGGTTCTTTGTGGTGCTTGGGTCTGAACCTCGGGGCATCATGCTTGGCAACCCCTCTGTCACTGAACTACAGCTCCAATGCTAAGCAGAATAGCTCTAACTACTGCATAGATCCATCACGGTGCCAAGAGACTTTATAGCTATGCACATTACTACATAGATCCAAAATGGCATCAGGAGACATTGTAGCTATTAAATATTGTAAATAAATAAGTAAGTGTCTTGGATTCTAAGTCAAGACAAGCTTTGTAGATCTCAGTTAATTCCCTGCATTAGTTGGCAGAGAAAGGGTTAGTAATGAATATGAAGGGCCAAATCAGAGCAGATGAATATAATCCTGTTACAGCATAATATAGTTGAATGATCTTTTGGCTGATTTTCTTTTAATTATTTAAAATTTAAACAAATATATGGAGGCACTCATGTACATTGTGCTGTGGGAAGACTGGCATGAGTCTAGACCCTAGTAGCTCACAACCCAGCAGGAAAATAGAACAGGAACAATGACAGATACCCCAGGCAGGAAGTGAAAAATATCCACTACCAGGTGGTGATAAGGAGCTTAGAGGAAGGAATAACTACATTATGGGCAAGTCCTCTGAGGTCAGAATGCTCAAGGAGTACCCTTGGAAGAAGGAGACAATGACCTGGGTCTTTAAGAATGGTAATGAATATAAATATGGAAATGGAGTGCAAGCATTAAATCAAATGACTCTTCTATTTCATTTAAAAGCCACATTGCAAAATACCAGGTTGAGGGCATTGAGTTTTTTCTACTTCACTTCTTCTTCTTCTTTTTTTTTTTTTTTTTTTTTTCATTTCTTAAACAACTTTGGAGGTCAGATCAATGAAGAAAGTAAAGGACACAGAAATGAGGGCAAGGGAAATTTTAAAAAAAGTAGAAATGGAAATTATTGTACTTTTCCCACCCATATATTCTGTCTGAAATACAAAATAACTTGTGCTTAGATATGAGAAATACAACCATGAACTAAATTGTCAAAATAATATAAACAGGCTGATTTTCAAGAATATTGGAGGCACATAGTCTATCTTATTATACATTTCAAAACATTTAAAATTCTGCTATGGTCTAAATATACCACACTTGCATTGAATTTCCATATTCATACATTATACATAGACCCACATTATCCTCCTATCTATGCATTCATCCATCCATCTATTAAACAGCAACTTTATCCTAAGGGCTCTACCAGGATTCCAATCGGAAGAATCTGTAAGGAACACACTGAAAATCCAAGGTTGGGTTGTGTCACAGTTATTAAGCATTTTTAAATGCAGGTTTCCAAGAGCCTGTCCAGACACCCAGGTTCACACTACTCCTTGCATTTGGAGCTCACAGATTATTGGATGGCATTTAGTCTCCACTGGAGGGAGGAACAAGTGAGGGGTTTGCATGTGGTAAGCCAGGATGATGGAGGCTAAGCTAGGGAGTTGGAATTGTTCAAAGCATTCAATTCCCAGGGCAACTGGAATGTCTCAACAAATACTTATTGGATAAAATTCATAATGTCCACAAAGTATATCATGTGTTTGTACAGCAAAAATAAAGTCAGGCTAGAGGAAGGCTGCTAGCAGCTACAGAAACACAGTTTGGTTAAGTCAAGCCTCAGCAGACAACAGCCTCCTTTTATTTTTATTTTCATCTGAGAACAGCAGAATTTGGACACAGTTCCAGGGACTGAGACAGAAGCTGGAAGTGCCTAGTGACCTCGACCTGGCTCAAACATGGCTTTGAACCAGTTGGAGCTGCCAGTGAGATGGCTTCTTCTTGCAGAATCACCTTAGGAGTCATCTTAATGGCAGAGAGACAAAGCCCGAGTGCTTTCTATTGTCCGGAGAATATCAGGAGCCTGGTGCACTGTGAAGCAACTGTGTTTCTCTTCAGACCTGAGCCTGCTGCTGGGAGAAGCCTGTGTGTGCTTCGCCCTCTCCCAGTCACCTCTAGTTTACAAGTTCTATTGAAAGCTAAGCAGTGTTGACAGCATTGTTTATGGACAGATGTTAAGATTTTTGTGGGAAAGAGCATTTCTGGGAATAAGGAGTGAAAATAAAAATCCTGATCATCTCTACAATAGGAAGAAGAAGGCCGAATGGCCATGGCCCTCAGGATCCACAGAATGACACTGTATTAACTTTCCTTGGTTGTCTTTCTGTACTGTATGACCTAGAATGGGGCTGAAGAAGCTGGAAACCCAGAAACAGTAGGTGCGAAAGGACCTTCAACTTGTTTATTTGTCCAAAAGAACAGCAAGGGACTGCCCATAAGACAGGAAAAGTGTAAACGACACCACTGTACTCTAGCCTAACACTGCTGGGATGACTGTGAGCCCCTACATGCCCCACACTTAGCCAAACCATCACAAGCCGGAAGAGCGTTGACATCCACCGCTGAAGCGTTACAGGAAGCCAAGCAAGGCATCGAGACATTCATTCTTGCCAACTGGTAACCAGGGGCCCTACCCATCCTGTGATATCAGACAACCATTTACAGAGCCTAGACTCCCTACCCCAACATAGGATAACTGAAAAGTTCATATGGGAAAGGAACTCAAAATCTAAAATAATTTATTATTTCAAAAGAAAATTAATGTCTAATCAATTTCAAAAATGATATGCTAGTTATTGACTGAGTAATTACTGGTAAAGAGATAGGCATATAGATCAAGGAATGTGAGCCCATAATTATCTCAAAATGAAAAGTTTAATTTTAAAAATCATATTGTGTTACAGCCAATGTATTCATAAAGGGCTTATATATTCTTTTCTTCTTATGAATCCATGTTTTCATAGAAAACACCACAGAATAATTAAAGGAGTTCTCTCTAAAAACTTTTTGCAAGTTGGAGAAACCATTATCTTTCCGTATAAATTAAAAGTGATTTACAGTTTATGTTTACATAATACTTAGATTTATATATTAAAATATTTTGAGTGTGCTTCATAATATCAAAAATTCAGATACAAAGTCAAATTTTTTCTGTAATTTGTAACTATCTTAGATAATATGCATAATTTTGTAGTAAGATCCAATTTGTAAATTCAGAAACAGGGTTGTATTTATAGTTGGTTGCACTTTGAAACTTAAACATGTGTTAACTCAAGTAAGACTAAAGTCTCAATTACTTGTATCAACAAATAATACTGAGAGGACCAGAAGGGGCCACTATATATATATATATATATATATATATATATATATATATATTTTATATATAATTTAATATAAAAACATATATATATATATATAATTTATACACACACACCACACATACATACTGTAACTGGAGTCTTGGGGCTCCTTGCCAATACACCAATATACAAATATATACCAATGCACCAATAAATTTGAGGTATGCCTGGATTCTTGTCTTACAAATTTAAGGAATTAAATCCACAGACCAGAGGGCAAGGTTTAGAGAGATTGTATTAGATTAAGGAAGGGAAAAAGAAGAAAGTACAGAGAAGCCCTGCCATGGGGAGGGCAGGAAGGGGTAGGGAGCCCATGTGGGAGTAGTGGACCCCTGCCCCCACCATCCTAGCTTGGTTGGGCTGGGATGTCAGGGGCTTATCAAAGCATGGGCCTGTGGCTTCAGGTGTCAGGAAAGATGAACAGCCAAAAAGAGACTGTGCCCACCCGGTAAGAATCTATTTATAATGTATTCAGGTGGACTTCAGGCTCAGGCTAAAGTACTCTGAGAGAGGGCTTATTGGTCTGGATTCAGGGAGCTGGTACAAGAAGAGGCCAGCTTACCTGAGGAAGGGGTAAATGGATCAGATGCCATATCCTAGCTCACTATCTGAAAATAAAGCTACCTAATTCCTTCCACATACATACATACATGACACATATATTGCAAAAACTTCTTTATTTATTTATTTACTTGGGAGAGAGAGGCAGATATAGAGAACGAGATATTAGGCATGCCAGAGCCTTCACCTGCTGCAGAGGAACTCCAGATGCATGTGCCACCTTGTGCATCTGGCTTATATGGGTACTGGAGAATTGAACCTGAGTGCTTAGGCTTTGCAGCCAAGTGCCTTACCTGCTAAGTCATCTCTCCAGCCCTGCAAACACTTCCTTTAAGTATTCATAGCCACTGTTTGAAGCTAGTGGTAGCTAATTCTAATTTAAGGACAGTTTGCTAAATGCAAATTGGCATTAGTATACTTGATAATTGTGCTTTACTGACTCAGATATCTATATCCCACTTTAATGCTATGCACATCCACCAGCTTGTTAACTCAATGCTTCCTTTTGCTTAATCTTTGTATGTGTGTGTATGATGTGTCCATGGGTGTTGTGTGTTAATGCAGGAGCACATGTGCCGTGAAATGCATGTGGGGTTCAGTAGACAGCCTAAGGGGCTGGTCCTTGCCTTTGACCTTGTCTGAGGCAGGGCTCTCATGTTTGCCACTGAGTACCCCAGGCTAGCTGGCCGTGAGCTTCCAGCAGTGTCCTGTCTCCACCTCTCATCTCACAGTGGGCATGTAGGGATTACAGATGCATGCTGCTGTGCTTTGCTTTTACGTGGGCTCTGGGAATCTGAATTCAGTCATCACACTTGCACAGCAAGCACTTTTACCCACTGCGCCATCTTCCAGCCCTTAATTTTTACTCTTACTGCAATGTTTTGCTGATATGTAAATAGTACAGCTCATTAGGATGTTAAAAAAATGTACATTCACACAAACCATCCCATTTGATCTTTCAACAGCCCTTTACCTGGAATCATTGAGCAAATTTTTGCAGACATGCAGGCAACTTTCCCAAGACCACCTGCAATGAAGCACAGCAAAGACACTGGCCCAGGTATCAGAGCCCCAGGTGTAACAGCTTTTCCCAGTTACCAAACTGTCTCATATGGGAATATTTCAGACCCACAAAGTAGTCCATTTTTTTAATGTTTGAATTCAGGATTGATACTAGTGCGGGATGACTTCAAAAGACATGCAATCATAACAGTGGTGCTCCACTGTTTATTGTGATAAACATAGTATCAGCTAAACATTATGGACACTAATTTGAAATGTAGGCTTACCTAAAACGGACAGCACATACTCACCTTAATGTCAACTGAAAGTGAGGAACTATCTCCAAACCCAGAATATTACACAGAGAAAAATGAAGAGACATGTATCTGAAAATGGATTGGCAATTGCTTCAAAATGTGATGCACTGCTTTATAACTTAAACTTCCCTAAGGCCTGGCATTCCTGACACAGTTGTAGTCAGAAATCAGTATCTCTGCATCAGTGAATGCTTTTTGTCACTCAGTTCTTCAGTAGTAGAAACAGAAGAGTCATAAGGAAATGAGATCTGTTTGTGCACATATTTTATTTGTAGTTATTTGAGAGATAAAGAGAGAGAAAGAGGCAGATAGAAAGACAGTAAATATGGACACACCCAGGGCCTCCTGCCACTACAAATGAACTCCAGATGCATGTGCCACTTCATGCATCTGCCTTTATGTGGGTACTGGGGAATCGAACCCAACCCATCAGGCTTTTCAAAGAAGCACCCTTAAGTGCTCAGCCATCTCCAGAGCCCAGTTTGTGCATATTTTTAAATATGTTATCTATTTTTTTTTTATTAGAAAGAGGCAAATAGACAGAGAGAGACTTGGTGCACCAGGGCCTCTAACCACTGCAAACAAACTCCAGACACATGTGTTATTTTGTGCATCTGCCTTTACATGGGTACTAGGGAATCAAAGCCAGGCCATCAGGCTTTGCAAGCAAGTGCTTTTAATTGCTGAGCCATCTCCCCAGCCCATTCTGTGCATATTTTTAATCACTGCCCAGCTGCTCTTTCTCACCCACTAGAGCATCTCTGTGTGCACATGGTAGGCATTCTTAACATGCCCATGGCCGCTTTTTTCTCTGGCTGAATACCTGCCTCTGAAGTGTCCCAGGAATGCATAATTGCTCATGTCCAGCCTATAGATCAACCTCCAATCTAATCTGCAAAGGCAAGTAAATACAAAGTAGGGTGCAGACCTCGTGCTGTGATGATTAAGTTATCTGACTCTGGCTTTCCTGCTTTTTTTGCATTCCACTTAATATTCTTCACACCGCCGCCTCACAACAAACCCTTGCCAGGGCATTTTATCTTTCAGAGTGCCTCTTTAGCTTCTCTTTTAAAAGCACTCACCCACATCTTTCACTATTCAGAAGTCTAGGGATTTGTTGCCTCTTTTTGCTTAATTTACTAGTGCCCACCTTGCGAGGGCTGCGGTGTGCTGCACGCCAGGTCCTCCATCTTTCCCACTGGAGATGTGAGCACAGCCACATGCTCCTGCAGGAGCAAATACCTCAAGCCAATTATGTGCCCAGGGAAAAGCTTTTAGTGTCTCTAACATTCTTTCAAGTAGTCCAAATTTGTGTTTGTACCAAAATGCTATACAAATTCTCATTCAGTGAACAGAATAAAATGTGTTTATAGCAGGGCTGAAGGGTCACCACCATTGCTGCCAAGAAGTTAAATTAGAAACACGATCAGTTCTCCAGCCTCCCCTGAGTTTGAGGTCAAACATCATGCTCTCTCTCCAGTTGGCAGTCTCAGGGCCACCAGAGTGATGTACAGATGCTGATCCAAGCTATTGTGTCCTAGAATCAGGATTCCTAAATTGCAGGCCGAGACAGGAGCCCAAGAAGACAATAAAACACATGAGAGGGTTTTGGTGGATGGCTCAGTGGTTAAAGGCTCTTGCTGCACATGCATGAGTAACTGAGTTCAATCCCATGCACCTACTTAAAAAGCCAGACAGGGCTGTACCTACTTGTGACTCTAGCACTGAGGTGGGCAGAGACAGGAGGATGACTGCGGCTCCCTGGTTAGCCAGTAAAATAAAAAATGGTGAGCTCTAACTTCAGTGAAAGAGATAAGGTGAGGGAAATAAGATGAAACGTGATAGAAGAGGACAGCCAACATCCTCCACAGTCTCCACATGTGAGCGCAGGGAAACGCATCTGCACACACACACGCAAAAGAAAAAACACATATGAAATAGTGTGACTGCGCTCTCTATGAGGGGCCTGCAAAGTGTGGCCGCAGACCACAAGCAGCAGCCTCTCCTGGCCTGTGTTAAAAATGGGTCTTCATAAGCGCTAATGCATGCGCACATTTGGAAATCACTGCTCCACAGAAAGGATGGACAGTTGTCTTCCACACCCGGGCTCTCCTCCCCAGCCCTTTCCACAGTAAACATGATAGCTATGTTAGTATCTGCACGTCACCCCAGCGGTCCTGAGACTGCCTCATCTGTCCAGCCACACTGACCTCACTGTGACACTCTGGACATGTCATCCCTTAGGATTTTGGCCCTAGACTTCTCTCTTTCCCCAAGTACATAGATCTTCCACATTCTCACCTTGTTCAAATATCACATTTTCTATGAGTTGTACCTCAGCCCTTGTATTTAAATCATACCCCGTCCCAGCCCATTGGCACTCCTGATCCCTTTATCCAGCTCTTTTTATTTTCCTAACACATGTATCACCTTTCTTATATTAATTTGCTTTTGCTAATTCTTTATTTCCTTTGCTCACCAGAATATAAACTCCACAAAGCAGCCATCTTGTCTTTGTTCCCTGAGTGCCTGCAATAATGTTTTGCACATAGTAAGTGCTCATTAATTATTAAATCAGTGAATATCCAAAGCAATCCATGGCCCTGCTGGGGTGGGGGGAATACTATTCCAGTGACACCTTGGTATCTTTCTAAGCAAGTAACTCACCAGTGTCTTTATGCTGCCGCACAATCCAGGAATGTGCTACTTGGGAAGGGTGGAGGTAAGTGAGGAAGAAGTTCCAGAGTGGTGTTGGGCAGAAGTTAGAAATGCTTGTACAAACTCCTTATTTGAGTGTGTGGTTGCCTTTCACATTATGATCACAGAGTTTTGGAATAAATATGTATTAATGTATTTACTCATCCTAAGAAGCTTATGAAATGAAGATCATACTTACCTCCTTTATGCATGAAAAATCAGCTCACCAAAAGTTAATATTTTTCCAAGTTTTCACAGAAGCTATACAGAAGAGATGGGATTTGAACCTATCTACCTGACTTTCTAGTACAACCCTTAACAGCAAGAAAATATTAAGTTAACCATTCCAATGTGAGTGATTGTGTCAAGATATTAGCAGTTAAAATACTTTTATTATAAGTTTGTAATTCTATCTCCCCTGCTGTGTTGATAAAAAGCTCTTAAAATAGAAACTACTTCTTTTGAAAAAATATTCAATTTAAGCTGGGTGTGGTAGTGCATGCCTTTAATCCCAGTACTTGGGAGGCAGAGGTAGGAGGATCACTGTGAGTTCAAGGCTACCCTGAGACTACATAGTGAATTACAGGTCAGCCTGAACTAGAGTAAGACCCTACCTTGAAAAAACAAACAAAAAAAATTCAATTTATTCTTGGGTAGATTTGTCATTTGTCTAGCACATTGTTACTTTTAGTTCTCAGTAGGGAGGAATGTAATATTCTTTTGAAAGCATTTTTTTGTTTGCTTGTTTAGACAAAATTTTAGGTATCTCAACCTTGCCTTTCACTCTCTAAGTAGACAAGGATGACCTTGAACTTCTAATCTTCCCAAGTGCTGAGATTACAGGCATGTGCCACCATAGTGGTCAATGTCCAGTATAATACTACTGGATGGATGGATGGATGGATGTGAATATCAGGTTCATATTGGCTAAACTCCATAAATGAATTTAAAGTGTTGGTTTTTACTCAACTTAAATCTAGCAGATAAACCTGAGGTTCTGTAATTGAAACACTGTGTAAGAGATCAGATAACAGTAGCATCTCCAAGGTACTCTAGCCACAGACATGTCTCTTCCCTAGCCATCCTTCTTCTTTCCCCAGAAAGGTAATGAGAAGCAAGAACAGGGGAAGCACAGGGTTGCTGGGCTGCGGTCTCTTCCTCTAAGGGTGGCTGGAAGAATGAGCTGCTTTAGCCATGTGTGCTGGACTCTAATTTCCATAAGTGATCAGGACCCAGGGATAAAAGTATATTAAAGTAAAAAAAAAAAAAAACTATGCTTAGAAAGGGAAGAATGTTAAAGAATGCAAATTACATTAATGCTGTTGGCTCATCCCACAGACTCTTTCTGCCCTCTTCTCTCAGTCTAAGAAATGCTTTAGTGAGGAGATGTGAGTGAAGATGGAAGTGTTAAGGACTTGCATGGGGATGCCCCCACACGCATCCCTGAGGACACTCCGCACCTTCTGCCTCAGGACTGTTACAGGCTGCTAGCTCTCCGCCTGCTCTGGACTTGGGTTGATTGGAACAGGAATCTCCCATCTGCCTGCTGGATCTCAGGATGGTCCAGGGCCTTCCTCTGTCAATTCACGACTGCTTCCTCAGCTGGGGTGGGGAGGTTTGGGGGTCCTTCCATCGCAGACTCCAAGCAGCTCTTTTAAGTACCTGCAGTAAGCCCAGTGCAAAGAAGCAGAGCAGCCATGCCCAAGGTTCCTGCAGCACTTAGGGATTTACTTGGCAGCAGGTAGCTGTGGACAGGTGGCTATTTATCCTCATTAGGGCTGTCACCCCCTGTCAGCAGGGAGAGGGAGCCTCTCTCCCAGCCATACTCTGAGTTATTTGTTTCTAAGTCCTACTTGCTGAAGTACAGTCCAAGGGCAGACACCATTTGGGTATCAGAACCCCTGAGGAAGTTTTCCAAAAATGCAAGTTTCTGAACTTAAAACCAAAGATTCTGATTTATTAGGCCAGGGAGGAAAGCCGGGAAGTAATGCATGGTTTTTAGGACTCCTAGGTGATTTTGTTATATAACCGAGCTTAGACTTTTGTATCATGTGTCACCTTAAAACACAACAGACTTCTAAAAATGAGGGTATCAATTACTTAGGATGAAACATTACATTCCCCCGTCAACACTTCAAAAATCTAGAAAAACATTTACAAGCAACTATCACAGGGAGTGGGGTGATAGCTCACTTAGTAAAGTGCTAGCCTTATAATCATGCCAACCTGAGTTCAGTGCCTAGAAACCACCTAGGCATGCTGGTGCGCAATTTTAACCCAAGCACTAGGGGAGGTGGAGACAGGCAGATCCCAGGGGCTTGCTGGCCAGCCAATCTGGCCTAACTGACCAGCTCCAGGATGAGAGATCCTGACTCAACAAAAGTCCAAGGAGGTTATGCCCTGGCCTCTACACACATGCAGTACTTGCACAAACACACACACACATACACACGCACACACGCACAAATAAATTATAAAACAAAGTTTCATCCCAAAATCTTAAGCAGAGATGATCACCATTAACACTTGAGAAACCTTTTCCAAACAGCTTCATATATATACATATATATATATATATATACATATATATATATGTGTGTGTGTGTGTGTGTGTGTGTCTTAAACAGATATCAGTTTCTTTTAACAAATATTTTATATTTATTTGAGAAAGAAAGAGAGGTAGAAGGAGAAAGAGAGAGAGAGAGAATGGGTGTGCCAAGGCCTCTTGCCCCAGCAAAGAACACCAAATGCACTTTGTGCATCTGATTTTACAGGGGTACTGGGAAATTGAACCCCAGACTGTCAAGCTTTACAAGCAAGTGCCTTGGAACATTGAGCCATCACCCTGGCCCCAGTTATCAGTTAGATAAACTTTATACATATATGATAATCATTCTATTACCATATATGATAATCATTATTATTCTAACAATAGGCTTTGGAAAAATTTATTGCAAAATTTGAATTAAAAAAAGGGCTATAGAGACAGATGCTTGCTTGCAAAGCCTAAGGACCCATGTTTGACTCTCCAGATCCCACGTAACCCAAATGCACAATGTAACACAAGCACACAAGGTAGCACATACACACAAGATGGCACAAACATCTGGAGTTCAACTGCAGTGGCTGGAGGCCCTGGCATGCCAATTCTCTCTCTCTCTCTCTCTCTCTCTCTCTCTCATTAAAACATAGAAAAAATATAGAGACCTTAGTGAAATTCTGCTATAAGAAAAGAAAACTTTCAGGACATAAATGTTTACTGAGTTATATTCTACCTTGTTTTGTATCAAAAATGTTTAAGGTTAGTGCTTGTAAGCAAACCAGAGACCTTCAAATATGTACTTAGGGGTCTTAGATCAAAAGGAGTAAAGGGTCCTATTACAGGAACACTAAAACAGGTGAAAGAATATGGCTGCCAGCTAAAATATATCTTTTTTTTTTTTTTTTGGAGGCAGGGTCTCACTCGAGCACAGACTGACCTGGAACTCACTCTAGTTCAGGCTGGCCTTGAACTCACAATGATACTCTTCTCCCCAGCCCTGGGATTATAGACATGTGTCTCCATACCCAGCTAAAATATGTGGGATTTCACATTTGAGTTTCAGGTAAACATATGATTTTTTAGTGTTTGTCCTAATTCATTTATCTGACATTCAAGTTTAAGTAAATACCCAGAAGAGACCTGTACCTTAGTCAGGTCAGAATGGACCAAGGTGGAAGCAGGTGGACAGAAAAGCGGGCAGCCAGTGATGAGGCTGCTGTGGACCTCCTACCTTTGAAATAAGAGGCCCACTGTGTGGGAGAGTTGAACTCTATTCGAGGGAGGGCAAGGGGCTCCCTAATTGCTTTCAATTGAGCAAGGTCTGAGTGGGATCCAGTGGGCTTTTCCCTGCAGTTCTCTGGGCCTTGTAATGTGATTCTGGCTCTGTGATTAAGTTTACCTTTTGGTAAGAGACTTTCTGCCATTTGGGCATTTTTAATGGCGATAAGGCAAGGCTGACAAAAGGATGCCAACCCAATTCCACTGAAAGTATAGCCCTGAGATTCATTCATTCATTCATTTACTCACTCACTCAATCATCCATTGCAAAATGGTCTCACCACGTAGCCTAAGCTATCTGGGAACTTGCAATACAGCTCAGACTGGCCATAAACTCACTGTCTTCCTGTCTCAACCTCCCAAACACTGAGGTTACAGGTATGCACCCATACCCTGACACAACTGTGAGATTTTAGCCAGTTTCATTTCAATATAGGAAAGTTCCTCTAAAGAAATTTCACAAATTAGAGCACAAGTAATTTGACCACCAATGGCTAGGAACAAAACAAGATCTTACTTTGTTAGGTAGACAGAAATTAGAGAAGACAATGCAGACAAAGGCGCCTGGCTGTGTCCTGTTTTAGTAGTGAAATCTTTAAACCAGCACTGCGCTAATGCTCTGCAACACGAAACCCCAGCACATACTGAATAGGAGGGCTGGGGAAACTTTGAGTACAGAAATTATTGACGTCAAAATATCCTGGTTTCAGTGGCTGTATGCTCTAAGACCCATAACTTGCAAAGAGTTTTACAGTCTCTCAAATAATTAATATTTCTATCCTGCAATATAAATTATAGCTTGGATAAGGCTTCCTAACTTAACACAAGTGAAACCCTCCCACAACTACATTTCTTCCTTACTTCTCTTCCTTTTCACCAAAATCCCTTCCATGTATCCCCTACCGTATAGCAGCATCAAAGTTCTCTTTCCTGTCATACCTTTGCACATGCTGTTCATCTGTGCATGCCCTACTCTCCCCGTTTGTATCCCTGTCCTTAGACATCTGAAGGCTGCCTATCATCATGCAAGGCACAAATTCAGTAATCTCTCTCTCTCAATCTCTCTCTATCTGTCTATCTCTCTGCCTATCTATCTATCTTTTCTTGCTCCCCAGGCAGTTTTTGGCTCTCTCCACTTTAGTATACTGTAGAAGCCTTCCTTCCTCATAATAGAAGTCACCATCTGCTTTCCTGGTGCTCAGGACACTTGAACTAAGAGAGGAGAGAAGAAATGGTGGTGGACTGACACTTGAGGGCAAGTTGTGCTCATCCAAGTGGCAGGCATGGTCTCTACTTGCTCTATCTTCTTCCAAGGTACATAACCTTGCTTAACCTTAAAATGCCAAAAGTGTAAGGGTGGGGAGTTAGATTAAGTTGGCATACTGCTTGCCTAGAATAGATGAAGCTCTGTGTTCTGTCCCTAGCACCCTAAAGCTGGGCATGGTAGTACACACCTGTAATTCCATCACTGAGAAGGTGGATGTGAAGGAAAGGGGAACTGGAAGTTCAAGGTCATCCTCATCTACATACTGAGTACAAGACCCTGCAATACGTGAGACCTAGTCTCAAAAAAAAAAAAAAAAAAGGAAGAAAGAAAGAAAGAAATGGAAAGAAGGAAGAAGTTGAAGCTAAGAGTTAATGAGCAGCTATTGTGCTACAAGCCTCAGCTTGGGATGGGGTAGAGGTCGCAGTGTTCTGTCATCTTAGTTGTACCCTTGAACAGGAATCTTACCTTCTGTGTCCCTAGCCTCCTCCCCTGTAGAATGAGAGTGGCAGCACTCTCCCTGCAATTAACACAACGATTAACACACACTATCTGAGAGTATGCAGATGAGACCCTGCCACATGGTAAATGTTCAGCAAAAGTTGGAACGAGCACAAACCAACTGGCAAACACAAGTCAGTATCTCAGGTAGGTGCTGATGGGAAATCACAGGGACACTTGGCCTGTCTTCAGAGCTGAGTGAGGGTGTAGAGGATCAGCATTGCATAGACGAATCCCTCCTGGACGAGAGAGCTTCTCTCCCCCAGTGGGCCTGCCTCGAGGCCAGCCTAACCACAGGAATAATCTAATGGAGGCCCCTACTCCCTAGGAGTCCACTGCTCCATCCCACAGTATGCCAGGCTGTGGGTAAGAGTGAGGATTGTGGCATTGGTGGTCAGTCTCCATCTCCAGCCAGCCGTGTGAGCCTGGGAAAGCAGCTTGGCCTCCTTGGGTTTTGGCAGCTTCTCTGTGAGAAGTGGAAAGGGCTCCCTCCCTTCAACCAATCAAGTGACCAAATGCAAAGCAAAGGTGAGGGCCTTCCTGGACAGTCTCTGATGTATCTCCCTCATTTCTGTCTGGATAGAGATGTAAAGGAGCAAAGGATGGTATTCAGAAGGCCTTCTTAGAGTCAGAATGACAAGGCAGACAACTGTGTTGAGAACAATTTGTATAGACAGATGTTTCTGGAACAGTTTAAGGCAAAGGCCAGAAGGCTTCCTCAGCAGCTCTTGGCCTGATTCTTCCCCTGACTGCCTCAATGGTCATCTCTCCTACTGCCCCAGCCCTTACCCACCAACATGGCCAGAGCATAAAACACTCCAAGATTATTCATAGTGTCACTGTGGAGCTACTCCAGACCTTGTCCTCTGCTAACCACAACTGTCCCTTATAAAGGATCTGGCCTACTACCAGAAGGCTGAGGCCCCCATGCAGCTGCCCCATCCCTTTGTTAAAACATGGGTTACTTAGACTCACTCACTTCCCATGAGCTGAAGAAACAACAACTTTCTACAGAAGAAGTGGCTAAAACAAAGCTTGAAGCAGACTTTGATGGCTGGAAAATTTCAAAAAGTAGAGAAAATCACCAAGTAATTCTTCCTGAGCATGTTTGCTTGGTACTTGAACTTTTTTTTTTTTTTTTCTGGTATGATGTCAGTGGGTTAATTGCCTTCTGACACTGAGTGACAATAAGACATGTTCACCTGCTAAGATAAAACAAAGTTAATTGAAGGAAGTCAGTAATTAAAAATATTGGATTCGGTCCATTCCAAGTAGCATATGACATTTGAAATTATAGCCAAAGTGAATCCTACACCCACATATAATGCTTCTGAGAGCTTGGCTTCCAACAAACAAGTCATCAGTCATCAAGGGTTCTGTGTCCATCAGAAGTGGTGCAGAAATCTCTAAACCATGCATCCTGAATGTCACTGATTCACAGCAGGCTGTGGTGCTTATCTCTAGAAAGCCCAGTGTCAGTATCTTTAGCATAGAGGGCAGTCAATTGTTCCTATATTTAACCGTAATTTCATGTCTGAATATAAACTGAGATAGCTGAGCGCATTCTTTTCTGAAATATGTTTACTGCAAATACACAAATAGTTTAGTCTGCTAAGCCCTTCAGTAATGGAAACAGCCTAATCAAGCACGAAGCCTGGCCACTTGCTCAATTGGCTGCTGGGTAGTCTGATCCATAGAGATGAGAAATGGGGAGGATGTCTGGTCTCGCACACAGTGAGCATCCAGAGCATAATTTTCTGAGAATGAGCCCCAGAGCCTAATTCTCTTAAAACTCCCCAAATCTACCAATTTATGAAGGGCTCTTTGCGCATCATGTCATAAATTCAAGGGGAAAATGTGACAATCACCCAGTCAGTGGTAAGGCAAATGAGATCCAAGAGTCACCGGCTGGAGCAAGTGGAGAGAATCGCACGCATGCGGGAGCATTTACATATGCTGGTCAAGCACTAAATGTGCTTCTGCTGAAAGACTCATGGTGATTCTCAGGCCTGCTGAGCTCCTGGCACAGAAACTCTGCTCAAATGGAGGGATGGGTGTCCATGGCTGCCCACTCAAGGAAATGGAGAAAGTGTCTTGTAAACCATCCTCACTCAGTGAGGGCTACTCCTGCCTCAAGGGCAAACCCAAGCAGCAATTAAAAACACATCACCTGTATTAATGACTTTTTTCATTGCTGTGACCAAATATCTGACAAGAAGGAATTTAAGGAGGAAGGACTTATTCTGGCTTACAGTTCCACAGGACACAGTCCATCATGGTGGGGAAATCATGGCAGCAGGAGGAGGTGGCTTGTAAAATTGCATCCATATTTAGGAAGTAAACAGCAATGAATGCTACTTACTGCTCAGTCAGCTCTCTCTTGTTTATATAGTTCAGGAGTCCATCCCATAAAATGGTGTGGCCTGCAACTATGGTGGGAGCTTCCCACCTCAATTAACCTAATCTAGAAACTCCCTTACATACATGCTCAGAGGTTTACCCCCTAGGGGATTCCAGATCCAATCAAGTTGACAACTGAGATCCACCATCAAGCATCCCCCACTATCTAAAGTTTATTAAGATGCTCTGTCAACTTGCTCCAATTCTTGAAATTTAAGTTATAATAAAGCATTTAGTTCCACAATGAGAAGCAAAATAGTAAAAGTTGAAAGCTCAAAGTATAGAGGATGAATTTAGAAAATAAATAACACCCATATTAGATCTGTGTCATTCTGTGGTATGTCTTATAAATGCATC
The DNA here is from genome assembly GCA_036346955.1 of Dipus sagitta. Taxonomy (NCBI): domain Eukaryota; kingdom Metazoa; phylum Chordata; class Mammalia; order Rodentia; family Dipodidae; genus Dipus; species Dipus sagitta. Next base: position 68,185,261 of record CM070781.1, read on the forward strand.
CTCATGTAATGATTACAACTGCCCTTTACATTAGGAAGTACATTGCAGATTTGAGGATCTACTTTCCTAAAGACATAAATATGTGGAACCTGAAAAGTATAATACCTTGGATTTAGCAAAAATGAAGAGTAGCCTAAGTCCCAGGCCTGAGTTAAAAGGCAAAAGTTCAAAGTGGTAAGTAGAATACAAAAAGGGTATATGTGGAGTGAAATGGCAAAAGATATGGCCAAATGTGGAGGTCTATTGCCCACCAGGACTGCCTCAATATGGAATAAAGACCCCTATCTCACTCCTCCCATCCTCTAGTACCTACTAGTACTCTCTATTGGCCATTCCCAGGCAAAAGCCAGCATGCAGGGAAACCTATTGGTGTGCCTGCCTAGTTGACTGGAGAAGATGGAGAAGCAGGCATGAAATGCACCAGGTTGAGGGAGACTCTCTTCCCCAGAGGTGTGTGATTATCCTCAATTCACAGAGGAGCTCAGAAATGACAAGGTCCACAGTCTGACAACCAAGACCCAAAACCATAGCTATGAGTCAAAGGTCTTGATATCCACTGAGTAAAATAGACATGTTTAGGATATGATGAATGACACATTCACACTGAGGCACTAAACACCTGATGAAGGGAGAGAAAGACAAGCAGGTCCTAAGACATGGCAAGCAAATGGGAGCCACAGAGAGTGGAAAAGGATACAAATGGAGAGACTAAGGGATCCAGACAAATAGACCACCAAGATCCAGCCCTGAAGAGATCCCTTCCTGTGGTGGCTTAAATGTAAAATGTTCCTCATAGACTCATGTGTTTGAATCCTTAAAACCCAGCTTGGAGCATTGTTTGGGAAGGTTGTAGAATCTTCACTAAGTGGATACTTGCTGGAGGAAGTAAAGTGTGTCACTGTGGGCAGGTCTTACAGTCCAGCCTTGCTTGGTTATCTCTCTACTTCCTCCCTGTGGGTATAACATTATGACACCAGTTTTCTGCTCCTGCCATACCTTTCTCACCATGATGAACATTCTCCTCAAAACTGTAAGTCAAAATAAACTCTTTCCTTCCATAAGCTTTTTCTTGTTAGGTATTTCATCCCAGCAATGAGAAATTAACCAATACACCTCCCTTCGAGAGTCCTGAAATCCTGTATTCCAAGGCATAAAACATTGGTCAGAGTTCCACCCACAGTCAACAGTTTCCCTGAGAAGAAAACTTTAGATTTCTGAACCTGGCTATGGTTCGCCAAGGTCACTCCTGTTTGAAGAAATAATATCAGAAGTTAGATATAACGAGTTAAATGGCAGTTGACCTAGCCTTAAAGGGAATTTCCATGTGTATTATTGTATGATACTGGCATCTGCCATGAAAATGCCAGGCATTCAGTTGTTCTCCAAGAGAAATGGTCATTTCTTAGGACAAAACAAACTCAGTACAGACCAGAACCCAGTACTGTAGTCAGCTCCACATTGCTAGGACAAACATCCAACCAGACACAGTTTATGGAAGGAACAAGTTTATTTCATCTTATAAATCAGGGGGAAGTTCCATCAAGGTCAGAGGTTATCTCACTTTCATAGATAAAAGCAGAGATAAACCACCAACAGCTAGCACCATACACAAGCATGAACAACAGCATGAGCTCAAACTGTTCTCCACACACCTTTTGGGCTGGAATCCAGATCTGCCCCCAAACTCACCTTAGGGCTGGACTCCAGGATCTACCCCTAGTGACACCTCCTCCAGCCAGATGGCTGGAGATCCAAGTTACAAGTTTAATTTTAATGAAACACCTGAGTCTATGGGGGCCATGCATTTACACTGTCACATTCAAATTACCACACCCTGGATCCCAATTAGGTTCCATGCAGAGTGAAAAGGAACCCTGGGATTGAAAGTAAGAACTTGAATTTAGGTCTTGAGTTATTTCCTAACCTACCTTGACTTCCTACAACCTCCATCAACTCAATAGTATATAAACTATTGTGGAGATCAAACAGCATAAAGTATATTTCTGAATTACAAAATATGTGAAATATGAATTGGTTTTATTTAATTATGTATATATGTGTATGTGTTATACACTTGTGTGTGCCACTTGCATGGGATTGTGGAGGCCAGAGGAGAACGGCAGGTGACTCCCACCATCACTTATCAGTGTGTTTCCTTGAGACAGAGTCTCTCACTGACTCCAAGCCTGCCATCTTTACAAGGCCTGCTAATACTCCTATCTCTGCTCCCCAGAGGTGTGGGTGCTCAGCTTATTATTCAGTTCATAATTATAGTTTTTAACTAGCCCAAAAACAAAAACCAAGGATTGGGTTGGGAATGATTTCTATCTTATTTTCACAAATTTCATGATAATTGACTCTTTTCCAGCCTTACCCAATAACTCTATGGGTTTGAAAGAAAAAAAATACCTAAATTGTAAATAGAACATTACACTTCATGTGACTCATTTGTTGGCAATGTTCTTGCTGCATTTGAGAGATGCAATAATAAACTTCCATTTGTCTTTGTTTTTTTCCAGCCTCTATCTTTCCCAAAGCCCATGTTCCTAATGAATTCGAACAGCCCAATGATCCCATTCCCAAACACAGTCTTTGGTGATGATTGTAATATCGTCTTATGAGCAGGCAGAGTCTGACGACCCAGGAATATCATTGAGATGAAGTGGGTCCTCCTTTCCATCCCCTGCCATCTACTTCTGCAGAGAACATAGTCACAAATGTCCATTCAAGCTGTGTCACTGTCTCCTCTGTGTCATGCTCTATGCTGAGGCTGGGGTTCTGAGTAAGTGAAAGAAGGGGACAGTGTCCTGCCAAGCTCATTCCAGCACAGTGGGGAGGCTGTTTTGGTAAAACAGCAAATGAAGTGTGTGGTGATTGTCCCAGGATGACACAAGTGGGTGAGTCAGGTCTACATTTGAAGCATGTCAGCAGAGAAGCACAATTTGCAGGTAAAATTCTCAGGTCATGAGAATGTTTTGTCTGCATGGTATTGACAATCCAGGTGTTTCTCTGCATTTGGATATGTGGCATGTCATGGATCCAGATCTCAGTAATGAGCAATGATGCCGTTGACTACACTAGTTTTCTGTGAGGTTATTTAAGCATGGTATAATCACAACCCAAGAAAGGTAACTCCCCAGCGATGGTGAACCAAGTCACAAGGTACTAAAATGGTCAAATTATAAACATAGGCAAGTTGCTCCCTGACCTAGAGACTTTTTAGTGACATTTGGTTATAGAGTTGTTGATTTTAATTAATATTTTTTCTCCAACTGGGATATAGGACTGTTCCCAAATGCTCCACTAGGAAGGCCCAGGCTAATACAATAAAAATTTAGATGAGGCTAAAATCTTTAGTTTCATAACCAGAGACAAGATTTAAAAGGTGACGGATTAGAAAGTTATAAACAATGCACTATGGAGGTGGCTTAATCTCTAAAAGCACCTACCACACAAGTGTGAGGACCCAAGTTTGGATCACCAGCACCTACATAAGTGCTGGACAGACATAGTAGCCCACTTGTTATCCCAGAGCTCAGGAGGAGGAGATGAGATCTATGGCAGACTAGCTGGCTAGACTAGCCCATTTAGCAAGCTCTGGGTTCAATTAAAACACCCTGTCTCTATAAATCAGGTGGAGAGTTATCTCCACACCCACATTCACACATGTGCACATGCTCCCACACACATTTGAACAGGCAAACACATACAGAGAGAGGGAGGGAGGGAGGGAAGCAATGAATGAAGAGCTTTGGAGGAAAATACACTTTTGACAAAAATTTTAATCAGATATGCTACTAATCTGCCAAGTTAAAGTTTTCAGTTATACATGCACAGACATTAAAATGAATTAAAATCTCAGCAATTAATTTATACTATTGAAACTGATTAGGAACTTCTGAGTATCAACTCAGAGCCAGGATGGTCTTTCTGACTAAACCCATAATCCTCTAAGATGAGGAAAGTGATTTTCTGAGGAGGAAATGATTTGGGTAAGGTCACCAGACAGTGGCAGTGGCAAGTCTGAAAACACAAAGTCTACACTTGAAGAGAAAGCATAAAAGCTTGCCTATCTAGGACATGAAATGGCCACTTGGTCATATGGGTAGGAAAATAAACAGTGTCAACGATGTTAAAGCCTGTAGAAGTACCCTTGACCAAACTGATGCCATTAAAGTTAAGGTTTATTTTGATAATTAATTAAGACTGTGTAATTGAAAACAACCATTGCTGTCAACTCTGATCATATATAGAAACTACCTTCAGGTGAGTGGGTAGCTGCAGCTCCCAGAGAGACCAATCTGCCCAGCCCACTTAGAAAACATTAGTGACTGGCTCTCCAGGAAAGAAAAAAAAAAAAAAAAAAAAAGCAAGAGGAATTTTGCACCATGTCCTTGTGGCAGGCTGTGGGACACAGATGTAAGTCTTACTCTACAGGACTCTTCTCTGGTTCTCCCCACATCTCAGACCCAGCCTCTCCAGTGAAAAGTATTGAGCATGCTAGAAGCGTTAGTGCTAGGACATCCAGAATAGAATGTTCTAAATAAATCTCCCCAGTAGCTGTGCTGATGAAGTCTCAGTGTCTTTCTGGGAGAATCAATTCATAAACACAGTGATGGCACAGAGACTTGCAGTCAGCTCCACATTGTTGGACAAACATCCAACCACACATAGTTTATGGGAGGAAGGGGTTTATTTCAGGCTTATAGATCTAGGGTTTTGAATGTAAAATGACCTCCAAATCCTCCAGTGCTTGTGATTAAGCTTTCTACTTTGTCCCTAGCTGGTAGAGCTTTTGAAATTTGGAGCCCTGCTGGAGAAGGGGTACCCTTGAATCTAGCCTGCTGTGTGTGTGTTCAGAGCCAGTTCGCACCTGCCATTCTCTCTCTGCTGTTGGATGTGTGATATTGTGAGGTAGGTGCTTTTCTTTGCCACGATGAAACCTGCCCTCAAAACTGAAGCCTGAAATAAATCTTTTCCTCCCATCAGCCGCTTTTGGTTGAGTATTGTGTCCAGCAACATGAAGGTAACTTCTATGGAAGTCCAGGTATACTTTTGAATATATCTAGTTGTTGGAAACTTAAAACTTTACAGGCTAAAAGCAAAGGGATGGACTTAAGGATGTTTTCACATGTCTACTTCTTAAGCCTCTGTTTTCTGCCTAGTACCATTTTCCTCTTGGAGAGGTCAGTGTATTTGCTTCTAGATACACATAAACTATTCCTCGTACTTCCTTGTCCTTAATATGTTTGGGATTTATAACCATAAGTCACTCAATGCCAATAATTGTTTACATTCTTTGTCCTTCTTGATTTTGTTCTTAAATCGTGTTTGGAAACCTGTGGAGATTTTTACTGAAGATCAGATATATTCCTCTCCCTGCACCAGACTTATCCTTAGGGAAGGGAAGACAGAGTGTAGGTATCCAGACTGAGGAGGTGGCATGCAGTGGTAAAGCAACGCATGATATGAAAGGCAGTTGGGAGGATGCTCTGCTAGGATGAAGACTGGCAGGTCTAGTAAGCAAGGGGAACTACCTGCTCACGTGCTCATTACCAAAGCACAAGTCTGAGCTCTCATGGAGTGTAATGGGCTGCAAATGACCTGTTTCTGTTTTGTTTTTTCTGAGTTGGAATCCGTATCATTTCTTCTTGTTCCTTACTGAACTCAGTGTGTTTTCACACTGAGGATGGCAAATGTGGTTCAAAGACACTTGCAGAGTATCTCCAGAGACTTTTCGCCTCCTCTGTCTCCAATGGGGTGTCTCCATTTCCTTCACCACATCAAATACCATTTGAAGCTGGAAACCTAATCTGTTGGCAGATGTTTTCTAAAGCCAGAAGAGTGCATCACTCTCAGCCATCATGAGCGCAGGGTTTCATCATTTGCTTGGATTAGTGGGCCAGCACAGAATGACATTTAAAACTCTACTGCCGCCCATCATTCACATGGCAGATACGCCATAATACTGAGTTCTAAATTTCTTGTGATTTTCTGCCAAGAATAGAGGAAACAATCAGAGGGACACTTTGGGAATTGACACCCATCTTTCATGGCAATGATATCTCTGTTTAGAACATCCTCCTGTGTTATGGGTTGGGTATGAAGTATTTTCCCAGAAACTTCATATGTGTTAAAGGATTGGTCTTCAGCTGATGATACTGCTGTGGGAGGTTCTGGAAACTTTAGAAGATAGGGCCAGCTAGAGGAAGTGGTTCAGTAGGGGTATATCCTTGGGGACAGTATCTAGTCCCCAATATCTCTGTATTTGTCTTTCAGTCCTTTCTGGGCCCCATGAGGTAAGTGGCTTCTGTCATATACTCCAACCATAATGTTTTGTCTCACACTACCTCAGAACCAAGATCCAAGAACCATGGTCCGACACCTCTAAAACCATGAGCCAAGCTAAACAATTCTGCCTTGAAGTTGATGACAAGTATTCTGTTACATCTACACAAAGACAAACACATTCTCCATCCACAATGACATTGAATTTTTATCTAGCCCTTACAGATTTCACAAAAAATCCCACTTTTATTATGACATTTTGCCCTCTTAAGGATTCTGAAAAGCAGGAAAGGTAAGAATTATCTCCATTTACAGAAGTGGGCACCCATGAGCAGTTGACTTGTCTCAGCTCTGTTAAGTTGTAGTCTAGAATTTAGAGGTTGCCAGTTCTTCACTGTGAACTTTCCATCCTTAAAAACCTGACATTTGTATGGAACATTACATAGTTCACGGAAATAGAAAAAAGTATCACGTTTGTGATGGCCTCTGCCTTCACAAACTGTGTCCTCTTCCCCAAGTATCACACATCATTATACAAAAAAAAAAAGTCATTATTCTGAAAGAAATGGAAGCATCTGTTACCTAGTGAAACACTCATGGAAACAAAAAGCACTCTTGCAATAATACAAAGGACCATGAAGTGTTTCCCTGGCTGGAATTTCTCCTCTTCAGATTAGAAAGAACAAACTTCCGCCACTGACCATGGGCTATATAAGCAGGGTAGAACTAAAATTTAGAAGAAAAATGCCTTTTCTCATGCCAGTCTCTGGGGAAATCATTTCATGAACTGCCCCCTGTAAAAATTTCTTAGCTCCTTTAACACACTGCAGCTCTAGAAGCCAGACTGACAGTCCCCATTTCTGGGTATGTCAACAGTGAGGTGGGTGAGGTGTAGGACACACACAGCTGACCCCCTGCAGAGCATGGGTGGCATCTTTTCATCTTGGAATTTCTATATCTTAGGTAACCAGGTGCTCATGAAATGTATGTGAGCTCATAGTAACTCAGATAAAAAGGATGACCTCGGCCAGTATTATTCTGAAGAGAAAACTACTCTAAATTTCCCACGGGAAGGAGACACAAATGTACCAGAAGGGTCTCTGCTTTTACCTCCCTCTGTGTTGCTGGGTTCTCTCAGCTCCCTTCACTCCTCACTGCTGTTTCCTTCGTATTTGTGTGCCTGTCCTTTCCTGTGTATTTCAGAATATTTATCTCTCCCCTCCTCTTCCTCCTCATCCTTACTCCTCCTCTCAAAATCCCTTGTAATTTTTCTCATGGAATAGTTAAAACTTAATTATAAATTATAAGTCATGTTTATAAAATTCATTATGAATTAGAAAATGGTTAACCAGTGAGCACTAAGTTTTGGTTTAACAGACAACATATTCTACTGTACGAGGAGGCAACTATAGATAGTAAAACTGTACTGTGCATATTTTAAATAGCAAGAAAGATCTTGAGTGTCCTCACACAAAGAAGTGATCAATATTTTAAAAGGTAGATAAACACACCCTGATTTGAACATCACACAATCTATACATAAATCAAAACATCACATGGTACTGAGCCATCTCTCCAGCTCCTCAGCTTTTTCCTAAATAAATTTTCTAAAAAAAGTTTATATTTTTATCAATGTTTAGTTAGTAAATTGTAATGGGTATAGTTTGAGGCACATATTTTTATTATAACAGTTATATTAATAATTTCTATCAGAAATAATTCATTAAAATTTTCTAAGATATTTAAAAAAGCACGCTTTAGAACATATTCATGAGGTAAGTACCATTGGTTTGATTCCCCAGCACCCATGTAAAGCCAGATGCACAAAGTAGTACATGCATCTGGAGTTCATTTGCAGTGGCCAATAGGCCCTAGCACTCCCATTCCCTCTGTCTCTCTCTCTCTCTCTTCACTATCTTTCTATGCTTGCAAACAAATAAACAAAAATATCAATCACATTAGTTTCTTTAAAAAAAAAAAGCTGAGCTGGAGAAATGGCTCAGTAGCTATAGCATTTACCTGCAAAGCCTAACAACCCAAGCTTGATTCCCCAGTACTCATGTAAAGCTAGATGCCCAAGGTAGTACATGCATCTGGAGTCTATTTGCAGTGGCTACAGGCCCTGGTGTGCCCATTCATATTCTCTCTCTCTCTCTCTCTCTTTCTCTCCTTGCAATTTATTTATTTATTTATTTGAAAGAGAGAGAGAATGGGCATGCCAGGGCCTCCAGCCACTGCAAATGAACTCCAGAAGTATGTGGCCACTTGTGCATCTGGCTAACATGGGTCCTGGGGAATCGAACCTGTGTCCTTTGGCTTAGCAGGCAAACACTTTAACCACTAAGCCATCCCTCCAGCCCATCCTTGCAAATAAATTTTACCTCTGCTTGCTCACAATGTTGTTGGCCACTTGCCCCCAGTAGCTCATGTAGCGCTTTCTAGAACCTGATGGGCTAAACTTCTGGGGACTTGCTCCATTCCATATTCCAGCCGGGTCACTCCGTATTCTGTATTGGAAGCATGTGGTGTCTTCAGCAATAGGGTCTTACCTTTTACCTCAGGTGATAATCAAGTGCTTTGACGGGAGCCTGTCTTTTGGGAACCTCATAGATCTCTCTGATCAACAGCTCAATGTGCATAGTAACTGATTTCTCATACTGGGGGTTATAGGCCAGAGCCAAATATTTTAAAGTTAGGTTTAATCCCATCCTCCCCAGGGCCTTTCTTAACAGATGATTTCCCCATACTCCTGTTGAGGGTTATATCTTCTGTCAAGAAGAAAGGTTTCTATGGTACCAGTTCATTTTGGGTTTAGTCTTGTGTTTATTTCTCCTCAACCTCCAACTCCCCTCCACCCTTATCCTTCCATCCCTGTTGTCTGGCCCTCGAGTTATGTGTCAGGTAAGACAGGAATTCAAGGTGTTCCAGGTTAGGAACAACAGATAAGTGAGAACATGCAGCATCTGTCTTCTGTGTTTGTGTGAGTTTGCTGAACATGATCTGTTCCAAGTCCATTCACTTGCACACAAATTTCATTATATCATTTTTTTCTTACTGCTGAGTAGAATTCCATTGTGTAAATGTACCATGTCTTCATTATCCATTTTCCAATGATGAGCACCTGAGTTGATTCCAGTTCTTAGCAATTATGAACTGAGCTGCTATAAACATGGTTGAGCAAATACCTCTGTAGTGAAGTGTGGAGCCTTTAGGGTAAATGTCCAGTAGAGGAATAACTGGTTCTGTTGGTAGCTCTACTTTTATCTTTTTCACTAGTCTTCATATTGATTTGTATAGGAGTTGTATAAGTTTGCATTCCCACTGTTGTAGTCAGGTTCACACTGCCGGTAGAAATCACCCAACCAAGAGCAGCTTGTGGGAAAAAGAGGGGAAGTTCCACAATGGTAGGGGAAAACGATGGCATGAGCAGAGGGTGGACATCACCCTCGAAACTGGCTATAATACCCATAAGCCTGCCCCTAACAATACACTGCCTCCAGCAGGCGTTAATTCCCAAATTTCTATCAGCTGGGAACCTAGCACTCAGAACACCTAAGTTTATGGGGGCACCTGAATCAAGCTACCACACCCACCAACAGAGAATGATGGTTCCTCTTTCCATGCATCCTCACCAACATGTATTGTCATTTGATTTTTTTTTTAATGTTTGCCATCCTGGCTGGATTAGGGTGAAATCTCAAAGTTGTTTTAATTCGCATTTCACTGATGGTTAAGGATGTTGAACATTTCCTTAAGTGTCTCAGAGCCATTTGTATTTCTTCCTTTGAGAACTCTCTATTCAGATCTCTGCCCCATTTTTTGAGTGGGTTGAGTTATTATTTAGTTTTTTGAGTTCTTTGTAGATTCTCGATATTAGGCTTCTGTCAGTGGCATAGCTGGCAGAGATTTTCTCCTATTCTGTGGGTAATCTATTGACACTGATTATTGTATGTTTGTGCAAAAGCTTTGTAGCTCAGAAAATATTTTCATGCACCAAATTATTCAATGTTGGTATAGTCCTGACCAGGATGCTCATATTAAAAATGTCTCTAGTTAGTGTTGTATCCACTTTCATGATGTTGGGATGAATATTCAAACCACGCACAGTTTAAAGAAGGAAGGGATTTATTTTAAGCTTAGAGAGACAGGGGGAAATTCCATCAATGGCAGAAGAAGTTGCTTCCATACATCCAAGCAGAAGGAAACAACCAAACAACCTATGAAAACCAAGAGCAACAAGCAGAAGGGATCCAGGCAGATCCCAGACTTCTCTGCACACGTTTTGTCTAGAAATCAGATCCACCCCCCAAACACACCTTAGGCCTGGACTTCAGGATCCACCCCAGTGACAAGTGGCTGGAGACTTAAGTTATAAGCTTAATAAAATATCTGGGTCTATGAGGGACACACATTCAAGCAACTACACTCTGAGTCAGAATATCAAGGTCAAAACAGTAGATATTAAAAAACTCCTCCTAGTGAGAGTCAATACTGACACCTACAAATGGTTTTCTTAACCAGAAAAATCTTTTCTCTGAGTTTGAGCTTCCATCTCTTTCATATGTACATATTGGAATTGATTTTCCATAATTTACTTTTTTGATTAGCCAGGTAAGTATTAAATATCCTCACTATTTAAAAACTAAACTCCAAGTTGATATGAATTGAAAGAGATGAGGAATAAACTCAGGGGGGAAAAAATCCCCTTTTATCAGATAAGATGAAGATGAAGACAATTGATCATAAAAATAACATAGTTGAAGTCCTGAAAACATTTTGTCACTTTGATAAATAACTAAAAGTGACTTTCTTTATAAATTGAGACCAAAGCCTCAATTTTTTATTTCTGAATTCTGCAAGAAAGGATTGGATGAATCCATCTGAATAATGGAGTGTAAGGTAAAGTCTTCAAAACTGGGTTATTTTTATATTTTATATTCTGACTACAGATAATATTTAAATTATTATTACAGTACACATTATATTCAGAGCAATCATAAAATAATAAAAGATATCATGGCAATTTGAAAACAAAATTACTAGTCAGATCATTAACATAAAACTGGGTAATTAAATAACCAATAGGTCTATGAATTTATTTTGTGTCTAGTTTGTTTTCCTCTAACTTTAGCACATACATCTAATTTCATTTAAAGAATTAAACATTGTTAAATATATTGACACTTGAAATCATTTTCGCTGATTTTATTTTTTTATTTTATTTATTTACTTGAGAGAGAGTATGAGTGCCCTAGGGTCTTCTGTCACTGCAAAGAAACTCCAGACATGTGCCACTTTTTACATCTGAATTTATGTGGGTACTAGGGAATCAAACCCAGGCTACCAGGCTTTGTAATAAGTGCCTTTAACCACTGAGACATCTCTCAAGCCCTCCCATTTTTTGTTAAGGAGACTGACAAGATCCACAGGTGAACATGAGGTTTATTGACAGTCCTTTACAGAACATGCAGGGCACACACTCAAAAGTTATAGCCATGTAACAGATAGTCTGCATGGAACGCCCGATGGTGGAAGATCCTAGCCTTGGTTATAACTGTCAACCACTCCTCCCAGTCTCAGAGTAGAATAATTGTAAGTTGAAAAAAATAATAAAGTTGATCAATTCTTTATGTTGTATTAAAAATCATAACATCAGGGCTGAAGAGATGGCTTAGCAGTTAAGGCGCTTGTCTGCAAAGCCCAAGGACCCAGGTTCAATTCTCCAGGTACCATGTAAGCCAGATGCACAAGGTGGTGCATGTGTCTGGAGTTCATTTGAAGGGGCTGGAGGCCCTGGTACACCCATTCTCTCTCTCCCTCCCTCTCTGTCTTTAACAAAAAAAAATAAAAATGAAAAACTTTTAAAAATCATAACATCACTATATACCCTATAAACGTGTGCTGCTATAATTTAGCATGCAACTTTAAAAAGAAGATAATAAGAAGATTATCCATTTTGCTCATTTTCATTCATATAATATACAAAACAAAGCATTTGACAAAAACCTGGATTTCATGTAACATAAAAGAATAAAGACTCGGCAGCCCGTAGGACAGGATCCTTTGCAGATAGTAATCCTGTGGCCTTAGAATGATGATGGTGATGAAGAAGGAAAAGGAAGAGGAGGAGGAGGGAAAAGAAGCAATAGTAACAATGTCTGTCATCTAACACTGCTCTGAGTTAACATATGCTCACCCTAAGGAAGACACTATAATTTGCAATAATTATACCTACTTCTCAGATAAGGAATCATGCCCTCAAAAAGGTCATATAGCTTGCCAACTTTACACAGCTAGGAAATATCAGAGCTAGGGCTTGGATACAGGTAGAGTCCAAATTGTAGGCAGTTCAACAGCCTCAGATTCGCTTGTATACAGAAAGTTAAGTTCCTATAATACAGTAATTGTTTGAGAATTTTAGGTATATATAGTTTCTATTTGGTGTGGAATGCAAGTCCCTTTTATCTATAAATCTAATGCCAGGAATAAATTCTTTGACCAAATCATAGTATGCCCTTCCAACACAGGATTTTATTTCCTCCTACTGAAGTTTTCTTTTCCTTACTGACTGTATTAAATTGCTAATCAGAATTCAGCATCCCTTATGGTTTCTGGGTAAATGTCCTTATCTTGTTTCCATCATTACATTTTTGTATCACAATGGTCTTATCTCTTTAAACTTAACTACAGTGTTGATAGGATATTTTCCTCACATTTTCATTTTGGAAGGATTAGCTAAGAGCAGTGATAGACTAAAACCAATACAATAATGTTCCCTTCATGCTAGCTCCTCCTAGCCCATCCCTTTACAGTTCTGACAGAGCTTTGAAAATAACCAAGAAAAGGAGCTGGCTCAGTGGGTAAAGTGCTTGCTGTGGAAGATGAGGACTTGAGCTCTGAGCACCAGCATCCAAGTGAAAGCCAGGTATGTGGAGAGTCATTGAGGAAAATATCTCACATCACTTCTGACCTCCATGCACATGTGCACACACACATGCATATGCACCCTCATATATACATATGGGCATGCATATGCATGCATGCACACCACACACATAAACATGCAAAAATGATAAAATAATCAATTGCACAAAGGCAATTGTGTAGTTTAAACCACTGTGTTTAAAATAACAGAGGAGGAAAATTTTTAAATTAAAATAAATTCTATTTCTGTTAAGTTCCTCTGGAAAGCTATGCATTCAAATCCCCAAAATGAAATGGAAAAGCTTCTTATTCATTTCACAGATGTCTAAGAGGAACAGGTTCCTGCAGGCATTGGGTTACATTCAGGAGACACAGCGAAATAAAGCATGGCAGACTCTGCCCTCCAGGAGTTCACAGGGCAGTCAGGCGATCCAGACAGGAAGACAGATGTGAGAATTAAAAATGCATAGATGCTGTGATTGCCAATGCAGTTAGAGTGTGAAAGAGGCAGAGTCCATTCCCCTGTGGATGGTCCAGAAGTCTCATCAGAGGGATGATGCTATGGCTGAGTCTTACCAGAAGACCTGCCAAGGCAGCCTAGGAAAGGGGACAGTTATCCACAGAAGGTCCAGAGGGCCAAAGATCTGCAGAATTAAACTGCAGGGCCTGTGCAGAGTTCTGCAAGAATTCAGATTCTGACTGGCAGCATGGAGAGGAATGTGCCGGGAAGGGTGAGGCCAAGGGAAGCAGTCCAGCCCACCTCAAGGAAGGCCTGTGGGACACATTGACAAGCCCGTGTCCTCTCTTTTCTTCTTCTACACACACTGGTTTTTATTTATCTATTTATTTATTGCTTTTTATTTTTATTTTATTTTTGATAATTTCATAAATGTATAAAATGTATTTTGATCATATTCATCCCTTGTTACCCTTGCTTATTTCCCTTCCATTCTCAGGAAAGCTTTTCTTCTTCCCAACTAATACCTTTCCTACTTTCATGTCTTTGAGACTCTCCTGGAGTAGCTATTGGCAGTTAATTGCTGCTGGAGGGGGAGGCAGAGGCATGTTCTTCAATGGGTAAGTTACCCATGCTCTAGTAAATTATCCCTACCAATGTTCATGCATAAAACCCTAATTTAACCAAGTGGGGTACAAGACTGCTTTCTGAGGGCAGCAGAAGCCACTGACGAATATCAGTATGTGAAAAGATAAGATTTTCCCTTGCAGATGATCACTTGGGTTAGAGCTTGGATAAAAAGGGAAGAAGGCTGAAAGAGGCTGGAGGCAGTTTCATTAGAATGAATGATGCTGAGGGTAAACTAAGACAACTGAGGAGGTGGCCTTTCCAAGTCTATTATGGGACATAGGAAAAGACACTCATCTGGGCTGAACAGCTCCATTGGCTTGGGTGCAGGTGATCCTCCCCACCCTTGGCAAGCTGCTTTGTCACACTGCACACAGTCCAGCACATGCCGCCTACAGTGGCTGGGTGGGTGACGAAGAGATGAAGAGGGAGAAGACAAACATGATAGAGTTGAGTGGGATGAAAACTGAGAAGATGCTAAACCTAGGATGGCCCTTAAATTTTTAATCTGAATGCATAGCTAAGTAATTTCCCAAGAAATAAAATGTAGTGCAGAAATAGATCTGCTAGAAGAGAAAATCATGTCAAAATGGACCTTTCCCATAAACACATACCAAAGGATTAAAACACAGCTGACTACTCAAAGGGCCTCTTGGAGATCAGCAGTGCTCAATTCCCTGAGAACAGTTCCCTCTCTACAGTGTGCACCTGCCCAGCAGCACCTCCTAGAAGTTCCACAACCTTTCCAAACACTGATACCAGCTGGGGACCAAATGTTCAAATGCCAGAGTCTATGAGCGTTATCTTACATTCAGACCACAACATCACTGCGTGCTGCAAGTTCTACAGCATCATCCTCATGCCCGCCATCGAGAGCTGCACTGTCTAATGACATTGTGCCTAGTCACTTACATTTTCATTAAAATTCAATGACATTAAAGATTATATTCCTCAGTTGAATAGCCCATACTGCAAGTGCTCAATACCACATGTGGCCAGTGGATACCCAACTGGACAGTATAGACAGAGACCATTTCCACCATTTCCCCTGGACATGCTGAGAACCCTAAGAACTTGGGTTTAGGGTTATTGCACTAAAAATTCAGTATCTTCAGGTGCTGCCCAACCATGCAGTATAAGAAGTGCAATTCTTTCACATCCCCAAATGTCAGAAAGCCAGGAATACATGTCAAGCAGTTTCAGCATCAATACTATCCATTCTTAGCTTCAAAAAGGAGCTCACCATGGCCCCTTATCTCTATCATCATCCAGTGCATGAAGAAGGAAAAAATTGCTAAGGAAAAGAGTGAGTGAACACTTTGCTCCAGGATATCACCCTCTGTCAGCTCAGCATTAACTTCTATGAAGTAACAGTGAGAGAACTGACATTTTACTGAGATCTTTTTCTGAACCATGAGCCTGATTTTATCTTTAACATGACCCTGTGCAGGCATAGTTCCCACACTAAGCAGTGATCTGAGTAAGTAGTGAAGTGATCTCAGCAGAGGTCTACTTGACCTCAAAGCATAGGTGATGTTTAATATAGTAATAGAGCATATTAATCCCCAAGTCTTTTCATTTTTACCTTCCAGTTCCATAATCTCACTCAAACACCAACTCTTAGTTCCATACCAGCACTTTTTATGGTAGGACAGAGTTTGTCTCTTCTTGAAGTCATGTTGAATTTAATCCCTGGTATAAGAAATTATGAGATGGGACCTTTAACAGGTGATCAGGATGAGTTTGGAGTGGAGAAGTAGGTCACTTAGTGCTTACCATGTGCAGCACTTACATTCTCCTTGCTGGAACAAAGCCCCCAGAGGCAGCCTGGGGAAGGAAAGGGTTAATTTCAGGCTTACAGGTCCAAGAGGACAAGGAAAGCATAGCCGGAGCAGACAGCCAGGTGTCACATCTTCACATAAGCAGGGAGAAATTAGTGCAAGCAAGATGAATGGGACAAGTGGAGCTGAGCTAAAACATCCCAGGGCCCCCCGCCAGTGACACATTTTCTCTAGCAAGGCTCCACAACCTTTCCAAAGAGTACTAGCAACTGGGCATTAGGTATCCAAGCCACCATACTATGCAAGCATGAGAACTTGAGTTTGACGACATGTTTGAGTTTGATGCCATGTCCAGAATTCAGGTTTAAAAAGTCAGGAGAGGTAAGATATGCAAGAAGGCCATTACCAGACATGTCACACGACCTAATATTAGAACTATGAGCCAAAATAGACCTCAGGTCTTTATAACTTACCAAGTTCCTGATACTATGTAATTAGCAACAGAAAGTGGACCAGGGTAGGTTTTAAGCATAGTTATTTTTTGCTTTCTTATGAAACTTTCCTATTAAAAGCATCTGTCTGTCCTTCAAAGTCTAGCTCATCCTTCTTCACCACATAACTAATTACCTTTGTCTTTCTACATTCTCTGACCCCTACCAAAGCCTGTGCCACTTATGTCACAGAAGTAGAAATGATGCCATTTGCATCTCCTCATTCTCCAAGTAGGATGGATGTTCAACCATGCCTACAAGTGTTCTTAGGTAGAGAGGGATAATATGGCAGCTAGATCATCGCAACTGTCATTTCAAGTAGTAGAAGTACAAGGAAGGCTAAAAGCCTTGCAGCAGAATTACAGGGTACAATCATCAGCTACTTTTCCCAGATTCCTCTAATTTTTTATTGGAGCATGTAATTGAGGAGCATATGATGGGATGTCATGGATTCTCGTCTGTGAAGTGTCATTTCCAAACCCCATGCTTGCACTTTTCTCCCCATTTCTCTTCTGGATGCTAGCTCTCAGGTGATCTTAGCTACCTATTGATGTTCTAACTGTGGCTTGGACAGGAAAATCCAATTCTGGAATTCACTGTATTGGCTGCTGGTTTTAAGTCCCTGGTTTTCATTTCTACTGTCTTTTTTTGTAGTTATTATCTATTTTTCTTTTTGAAGTTAAGGGGCTTTGCTGCCAGCAATTATTTCAATTTTTTTCTGCCACAAAAAAATGTTGACTCAATTTGTTGGAAGTCGTTGACTTCTGCAATAGTACCTGGAGCCATCTGGAGCTTATTTAGTAGTTTTGTAATCCCTGTTGTATACACTATAGCAGGACTTAAACATTGGCTCCAATTTCCTTTTCCGTATGATTCTTTTATGTGCAAGTACACAACTGAATGTTTAGAGCAATGTTTTGGAAAATATTACCACTGTCACTTATGCTAATTATTTTGGGTGGGAAGTCAATTGACTTAAATCTTCAAAAATGAAATGCTTTGAGAAACAACCATTTTTTAAGTAAAAAGTAGCCTTTATTTTAAAATAAAAGCATTTGTGGACAAGAACCACCATGAAGGCACAGATGTGAAATAATTGCCTAATTCAAGCTTTTAACTACCTGTAAAAGCATATGTGTACATATTCATGTTTATGCAACTGGTCTATATGTGAATAAGCTTCATATAAGCCCAGAAACACCTAAAGAAATGCATTTGAACAAAACATTCACCAATGATGGGAGACTATTAAGAATACAGCATTCTTTCACTTCTTTTATCTTAGTTGTCTTTTGCCAACTTCCATCTTTTCAGATGCTGAGATACAGTCTCCAGTTCCTGAATGTTTTGAACATTATAGCAAAACTTGGCTAGAGACATATTTGGAGAAACTGACCCATCTTGCTTCCCAAATGCCAGCTATTAGGCCTGTGACCCATGAGCCTTGCTCTGTGGGCTTGGGCCTGGGGAGGAGGGGGGCTACTGCTAGGAACATTGACAATGTCCCCAGACCCCCATACCAAGGCTGGCCACCCCTCTAAATATCTAAAAAAAATCAAGTCTTCTCTCTCCTACTTTCTTTCCCTCCATAATATTACATAGCAGGGTACACAGTTCAGTTTCAGCAACTACAAAGGTAACTGCCAATAAAATATGTATGCAGATATACTTTGTGGGTGATAGGCTAGGCCATAAATTCATACAGATCAACCATGGAAAATGCCTTTTAATTAAAAAAGTAAAAGAAAAAATACAGAAGTTATTTAACTTTTAATGTATTTATCTTTTAATGAAACCATGGGAACGTATTTCTTCTCCTTTTTAGTGGAAAAGAAAAAAATTAGTCCAAGATGAGCAGCAAACTGGAGCATTTCTATAGCTTGGTTGCTAAATGTTCAAAATGCCTGGAAACAAAAGAGAAGCCCCCAGTGTCTCAGTACCCTGTGCAGTGGGCTGCAAGGATGCATGCCGAACAGCATCCACCTCTTGGGCAATTGGAATCATAGCCATTGGATTCTCCCCCTTGCTTATGAAAATTGAGGTGTTAGCAGAGCTTGAGAAAGAAACCTCACTGGCTACCAAGCTTTCTCCTCCTGCCAACCAGTCTTTCAAGTCTTAGCACCCCATTCCTTTGAGTAAAAATGTCTTCCAACCCTGTAAATGGGTACCCTATGACTCCAGCCAAACAAAAGCTATGGATTACTTTGCACTTTTTATTTGCCAAGAATTTATTGGAACCTACAAAACAAATTTATTTGGCTGGGAACACTACATCCTTTTTGTTTGTTTTTATTGTTGTTTTTAATCTAGGCAGCAGTCCAAAAGTTTGAAATGTGACTGAATCGCAACCCTGTGCTTTTGAGTTTTGGTTGGCCTGGAGAAAGCAAACAAATGATAGGGCTTTGTGGAACACTGCAGAGTTGGTGTTGCTCTCTGTTATCTTACAAACAAAATCCTAAGAAAGAGAAGAAATAAAACATGGAAGTTAATGATGTATAAAGCTAGTCTTTGTCAAGTAGTGAAAGCATTAATGAGAACAAATTTATCTTCATAACCACACTGTCTAGGTAAATACGAGTTATGCTTGTCCCATTTTGTGGGTGGCTGTAGGGACTCTGGCCCATCCCTTTCTAAAGTCACTCACTGTAGGATCACAAATCAGCTGGAAGTAGGTGAACCAGTTTCCTCATAATAGTTCCAAAATCCTCACCTTTTTTGCTTGCTCCCTGCCTACAGGGTATTGAGGATTAATTGAATTTTGTAGCATAATATTTCACATGAAAGCCATTATAAAAATGCATGACAATGCCCTGCTAATTTTACAGCTATTAGAATTGATCCTGGATGCCATTGAATGTCCCATATTTATCTGAGCTTTTGTTTCAGTCCAAGATAGAAAAATGGGTACCAGACAGGCTAAAAGAAGTGGCATTCAGAATTACAATATTAATACTTCTTTCTGTGAGAAGCAAGTTTCTTTGAGGATTTAATTCATCTGGAAACTATGACATGAATGTACCACAGTTTGAACTGGGGAAGGAAATAGGCAATGGTATCTAGCAGAGATTTGGGTAGCTTGTGTGGTTTCTTTTGCTGTGATTTCTAGTTTCATTCCACTATGATCTGATAAGATAGAAGGAAATCTTTCCATTTTTATATTAATTAATGTTTGATTTGTAGCCTGTAATGGGATCAATTTTAGATAAGGTTCCATATGTCACTGAGAAGACTATGTATTCTTTATCTGTTAGACAGAATATTCTATAGATTCTTATACTGTTGAATACAGTTCTATGGTAAATTTAGCTCTGAACTTTCTTTGCTGACTTTTGACTTGGAAGGTATGGTAGTTTGATTCAGATGTCCCCGATAAACTTAGGTGTTCTGAATGCCAGGTTCCCAGCTGATGGAGATTTGAGAATCAATGCCTCATGGAGGCAGAGTATTTGTTAGGGACGGACTAATGGGAATTATAGCCAGTTTCCCTTTGCCAGTGTTTGGCACACTCTCCTGTTGCTGTTGTCCACCTGATGTTGGCTAGGTGGTGATGTCCACCCTCTGCTCAAGCCATTGTTTTCCCTTGCCATCATAGAGCTTCCCCTCAAGTCTGTAAGCCAAAATAAAACTTTTTCCCACAAGCCACTCTTGGTCAGGTGTTTTCTGCCAGTAAGGCAAACCTGATTGCAATGCTAAAATTGGTACCAAGAGTGGGGTCATTGCTGCAAGAAACCTGACTGTATGGCTTTTGGCCTTTTGGAACTTCTTTGTGGGAGGAATGTAGACAAATTTGATATCTTGGTCTAAGACACCTCGTAGTGCTGCAAGTACATCTTCATGGACTATTCTGGTCAGAGTTGAAGGACCCGAATATGATGAGAACTACGGACTGTGAGGTTTGGCTTATGAAGTGAGAAAGAGCTTTGCCTGGACTGGGCTAGAAACAGTTTGTATGAGAGGCTTCCTATTATGCCCACGTCCTGAGAACTTGTGCAGGGTTACATTGCATAGAAATGGACTGGTATGAGCAGAGGGATGTGGCACAGAAAAAAATAAATCTTTGGGCCAAAACTGCTGCCTACTTAGCTGTAAATTCATGAGAATTTACAACCATTGAGATTGGGCCAGTTGACCTGTATTGGGACTACAAAGAGAATGCAGAGTTTTTGAAGGTGCTTGAATACTGTAAGAGTGTTCTGTTCTTCAAAGTCTGCTTTATCCTGCCCTGGATTAACAAAATGGCACCCTACCTGGTATTACGAAGTATAATAAATTCAGGAAATAGAGGGCAATTAGATCTGCAAGACAGTCTTGTGTTTTGGAAATGGCCATGGGAAGTGTGAAGCAGGTTTGCTGGATTGCCTGCATGGAGACCTGATGGAGCCATGAGGATAAGCCATGAGTTGCAGTTGTAGACCTAATGGAGATACCAGGACTATTGGATGGCTGCCAAGATTAGCTGCTGGCACCAGTTGAAGTTTTTTGGGATTGTGAGTAGTTTAGCTGGGGGGACAGAATTGGAACTCCAGAGACTTTTCATTGGTTAGAATTATTGGAGTTGGAGATTTCTTATTCACTAGAGTTGTTGGACTTGGAGCTGCAGAGTTTGATGTGTGCCCTGTTTAGATACTATATTGGTTGAATATTTCTTTGCTTTGCCCAATGCCATGTTTTTTGGTGTAAATGGTTATTCTGTGCCATTATGGGTTTGCAGGCGTGGGGGCTTTTTTGTATTATGGCTCAGTTAAAAGACTTTGGATTATGGGAATGTTTGAGCATCATTAGGATTAATAAAAATTCTGGGGACTTTTAAAGTTGGACTTAATGCACTGCATTTTACATCATGTATGGTTATCAGTTTATGGGTGCCAGGGGTAGAATGTATTGGTTTATTCAGGAATCCTCCATAAACTAAGGTGTTCTGAATGCTAGGTTCCCAGCTGATAGAGATTTGGGAATTAATGCCTCTTGGAGGCAGTGTATTTTGGGCAGTGGGTTTATGGGTATTATAGCCAGTTTCCCCTTGCCACTGTTTGGCACACTCTCCTATTTCTATTGGCCAGGGGGTAATGTCCACCTTCTGCTCATGCCATCATTTCCCCTGCCATCATGGAGATTCCCTTTGAGTCTATAAGTCAAAATATACCTTTTTCTCCAAGAAGCTGCTCTTGGTCAGGTGTTTTCTGCTAGCAATGTGAACCTGACTGCAACAGAAGGTTTCTCTGAAGATGAGAGTGAGGTATTGAGGTCTCTCACAATTGTTGTATCAGGACCAATCTGTCTGTTCTTACCTTTTAGCATTTGTTTTATGAAATTTGGACCACAAACCTTAGTACATATATATTTATTATTGTAATGTCTTCTTGATAAATGGTTCCTTTGTTAATATGTAGTAGCCTCCTTTATCTCTTCTGAATAGTTTTGCTTTGAAATCTACTTTAACATCAGCATGCTTGCAGCTTCCTTTTGTTTTATAGGTTGATTTCCATTTATAGATGTATTTTTATGGAAGTATTTTTTCTTGGAGATAACAGGTCTTATTTTTTTTCTTCTTTTAATGCAGTCACTTAATCTGCATTTTTTAACTGGTGACTTGAGGACATTTAAGGTCATTACTGAGAGAGGTTGCCTATTGTTGATTATTGTTATGGTGGTTTGATGTTTGTTAGTCCATCTCTTCCTCCCCCATTTTTATTAGGTGTTTACCCTGTTTCTCTGCTGGACATGAAAGATTCCTTCCCAGATCTCTTTGTGCAGCCATATCAGCTGTTGTGGGTAAGACTGCCTTCTTCTTCCTCTGGGTCTAGTATTCCTTTAAGTATTTTCTGCAGTGCTGACTTACTTGCCATGACTTCCTTTAATTTGTGCTTGCCTTGGGATGTTCTTATAGCAATCCTGGTTGACAGTTATTTGCTTTCAGAGTTTGAAATATATCATCACATTCTTTCTTGACTATTACAATTGGTAAAGTTTCTGCCTTGTATATAAGTTGATGTTTTCCTTATAGTTTTAAAGATTGTTTCTTTGCTTTGTACTTTTGCAATCTTCACTGTGTTGTGTTATAAGGAGGTTCCTCTCTTGTCATGTCTATTTGGGTAATAAATGTCTTTTGTGATTGTATGTCTCTTTCTTTATGTAGTATTAAGAAATTTTCTGTTGTAATTTTATTGCATCATCTGTGCTTTTAGTCTGTATCTCACTTCCTTCTTCTACCTCATGACTTTTAGCTTTGATCTCTTGAATATATAGAGAGAATATATCCGAGTTCTTAGAAGTTTATTGGTCGTGTGTGTGTGTGTGTGTGTGTGAATATCTTATTAATTTAATCTTGCCCTCTTCTGCTTAGTCTTATCTGTTGGTAATGCTTTCCCACATTTTTATTTAATTGATCATTTCATTTCCAGAATTTCTGTTTGTTTCTTTTTCACAGTTTCAACTTTCTTCCTGAGTTTTTTCTTCTGCCTTCTTTTTAAATTTCTTCTCTAAATTACTAACAATTTCAACCTCTTTGATAACTTTCTTGTTTATGGCCTGAATATTGTTTTCTTTCATCTCTTTATTTGAGTCTTCCATATAATCTTTGATTTGTGGAGGCTAAGGGTTATGCTATGGCACGTATGTGGAGATCAGAGGACAACTTAGAGGTGTCTATGCTAAACTTTCTTTGAGACAAACTCTCTTACCACTACAAACGAACTGCTAGACTATAATCAAATGTCAGACAAGCTGGCCTGCCTGTGAGCTTCAGAGTCTCTTGGCTCCACTTTCCATTGTCATAGGCACACTGGGATCATAGATGCATGGGTCACTTTGCACCTTGCTTTATGTAGTTTCTAGGGAACCGAACCCAGGGCAGTGGGATTTTCAAGTAAGTGTTTTGAACCACTTCACCATCTCCCCAGCCCTTGATCATTTTTTTAAAAGTAAAGCTCAGAAATCTTTATCTGGCATTTCAGATCTTTCATTATTTTGGGATTCTGGTACCAGGGACCAGTGAGCTTATGGAACTGTCATAGTAGATTAGTACGTCATACTATTTGTGCTTCTTGGTTGCTTTGTGAATCTGTAGGGTGGATGCCTCCCACTTTTATGTTTTTCTCCCTTTCCCTGCTTTTTCTGTTTGTGTGTGTGAGCCTTCCTGGTGACTTACATGTCTTCTGTTAGATTTGTGTTACCTGCTGCTATTCAGGAAGCAATCAACATCTGCAATAGCAGATGCAATGATGTGATAACAGTCCTGGTAGTAACTTGCAGTAGAAGACACTTGTGCATGTCACCTGTGTTGCTGATCAGGTTCATAGATAGGGGCACTAGGGTACTGGTTAGAGAGAAGGTAGTTTATAGGTTCTTTTCAGAACTAAGCATATCAACATTGAAGTATTGAAATAAGAAATTGGGAAAACAGGAGATAATGTGAGAATAAGAAGGAAAGTATATGGGTTACAGGTATAAGAAGTAGTAGAGTAAATGTTGTACATATATAAAAAGAAAAGAAAACACTCATAAAAACCTTTTCCTGGAGACACACGTTAAAATACTACAATTTAATAAATTAAAAAGTTGTGAATAAAATTAAAGTGAAAGAATAAAAGAAGAAAGAAAGCAATAATGTGAAGTAGAAGGTATGCCCTGTGGTAGTATGAATAGATGGCCCCCAATATATTCAGTGTTTTATTAAGTCTGTAGTTTACATCTGCAGCCACCTGGCTGGAGAAGGTGTCACTGAGTCTACCTTAGGGTCTAGCCCTAAGTTGTTATTGTGGGTTTGAAATTCAAATCTAAAGATATGCAAAGTGTGCCTAGCTGGAGTTCCTGAAGTGCACTGTGCAGTGTGTGCAGTGTGGCTTTTGGCTTGTGACTTCTGTGTGTGTGTGTGTGTGTGTGTGTGTGTCTGTCTGTCTGTCTGTCTGTCTGTCTGTCTGTCTGTCTGTTTGGTCCTGTGAAAGCCGGCTGCTTCTTCTGCCCTTATGGAACTTCCCCTTGATCTGAGATGAGACCAGGAACAGTTATTGAGAAAGAGATTTATTGAAATTTACAGATCAAGGGGAAGTTCAGCAAACCTGAAGCTGTCTGCTACAGAAGTTGGTATTGAGAATGGGGTGAGATGAACCTGACCATGTGGATTTTGGTCATTTGGAACTTTTGTTTGGGAGGAACAGACATGGACTTGGTGCTTGCAACTGAAGATTCCTTCTGGAGTAGTAAGCCAAGTTTTATGGACTACTCTTGTGAGAGTTTGAAAATACCAAGTGCAGACAGTATTGAACTTTGAGGCTTGGCTTATGAGCTTTCTAAGGGGAAGGAAAGACTGCAGAGGACTTTGCTGGAACTGGGCTACTGGCATAAGGGCTGGCTGCATTCTACTGCACAAGCCCAGGAGTTTGAACAAGGTTAAATTTGTAATGGACTAATGTGCTTGGCTAAAGATATTGGACTGAGAGATTTAAGATTTTAAGTTGGAAAACCTCAACCAAAGTTCAATCCAAAATTCATGGAGCATCCACTCACCCAGTCCTGGTAATGTCCAAGCCCATGAAGGTCAAAGGTAGACAGGCAACTACTTATCTGGAGATTAAAAAGAAATAGCTACAATAATAGTACAACCTGGACCAAAGAAATACCCTTGAGCTAGGTTACCAAAAACCTATCTTCCAGAGGTACGTGGTCCCAAGAAAGGGCTTAAGCCCTCAAATTAAGAGGAATGAGTCACATCACAGCACCTGAGGGACTAGTTCAGGATTTGGGTTTTGGAGAAAACTCCCTGCATGTCCTGAGTCTAAATCCATAAGTCCCCTGTATTCAAGGCTTGGACCCTCAAGGCTCTCATAGAGGGATTAAGGTTATCAGTGTTCTTGAACCAACTTGTATTTGACATTGAAATAAAAGGAGGCATTAAAAGAGAGAAAATGACACTTAGAGAATCTGGGAATCAAGGTCCTCACAGCAGAAGCAGTAAATGAAAGACTAATATAATTCACAAATTCCTCCGGTCTTTGTGGGGAGGCTACAGTGGAAACAGAGCCTTGTGCAGGATATGGCAGTGAGTAGAGCATAGGCCTTGGGGCTGGAGAGACCAGGTCTGCATTCTAGACCCACCTCCTCCCATCCACGTGGCCTTAGGGGAGTCAAAACAAGTCTGAACTTGTGTTTCCTCATCTATAAAATTAAACCAAATCTGTCCAGAGGGTTGTTGCAAGGCATAAATATCATAACATCTGTAAAATACCTGATACATAGCAAGTACTCTTTTCCTCTTTCCTCTCAAAACCATCCTTATAACCCAGGAGACTCATTTGGACAAGTCAAAATAGCATTACTTTTCATTACCTTTATATAGTTCAGGAGCCCAATGTCAATTTTTCCATCCTCTTTCTCAAATAACATTAAAGGTGATTAAAATACTAAATCTTCTTTCTCTCTGTATTTTCCTCCCACCCAGTGGAGTACTGAATTTCTCTAGCTAGTTCATTTTGCATTTGGGAGCTTGTAATGCATTGTGGAGGATGTATTTATGTGTGGTCCTCAGCAAATACCACAAGTTAGGCCTCTTCTTTATTTCCAGAGCTAGTTGGAAACTCCGAACCATTCCAACCTACAGCAATCCAGAGTCCTCGCTCTTCAACTCCCAACTTATTCCCACCAACCTGCCCCAGAATAGACTCATCCTCCACCCTGAGTGTCACAGCTTTCTTCCCTCTTCCACTCCTTTCCATGATCTCTCAGGATATTATGATGATGATGATGTACTTCACTATTGGTGTAGACAGCCAAGGAGACATGAGCTGCCAAAACAGGACCATGTTGTGGAATGGGAGAAGGGTGTTAAAGCCACTGGCAGGTGAACGGTTTTGTGGTACCATCTAAAACCAAGGCTGAAGCCCACCCTGGAGCTCAGTTCATATATATTTATCTTAATAAGAAGAAACTTACTTTGAAAATGAAGGTTGTTGAATTCATTTTTGCATGTGTATATATGTGGTACACTTTCATGTGTGTGTATATGTTCATATGTGAGTTGGCACACATGTGTGTGTTGGTGTGCATGCATGTGGAGGGCAAAGGATAACTCAGATGTCAATTTTAAATACACCTTTCACCCAGCTGATGGCAACTTGAAAGGTGGAGCTTTGCTGGAGGAGGCGTGCTACTGGAGGTAGACCTTGATGGTTTATTAGCCCTAGCCTGCCAGTGTTAATTTGGCTTACTCTCCTACTGCTATCTCCCCCTGTCATGGCAGAGATGATATCCAGCCTCTGTTATGCCACAATTTTCTCTGCCATCATGGAGCTTCCCCTGAAGCCTATAATCCAAAAATTACATATATAAATAAATAAATCCTCTCTTCCCATCAGCTTCTTTTGATTACGTACTTTATGCCAGCAACAAAAAAGGTAACTGCAATACCAATTAAGCTAAATTAATTTGAGCTCAGTCTCCAGCACCCCAACACTGGAATTACAGACATGCTCTACCACAACTGGCATTTACATGGGAACTGGGGATCAAAGGTCCTTGTGCTTAAGTGACAAGTACGTTACTGACTGAGCTATCTCCCTAGTCCCTGAGCTTACTTTTATGTTCTTTTCATGGGCCATGTCTCCTTTAGTCACTGTCTCATATGGCACCTAGAATCAGTCACTCCTGACTGTTCCCTGCAGTACATAGCTAGATATGACCTCACCAACTCTTGTACCCTTGACCCTCTGTCTATCAGCCCTATACCATGGTTCATCCAGAGAATGAATGAATTCATTATACAATGTAATAACAGGCTTAGGAGTTTAAAATAGTTCTCTACCAATAAAGTTTAGCAAATGAAACAGTTTAACAGTTTACCTGAAGGTGAAAATGTAACCAGTAGTAAACTTTTATGTTTTCTGCTTGTTTGTTTGTTTGCTTGTTTTGTGTGTATGTATAGGGAGGTGTAATGTTGTATGTGCGCTTGTATGTGCCTATGTGGTGTCCCATTCCCTTCCCTGTGGTGATCAGAACTAAACGCTGGGGTGCTGCTCCATTGCATTATCCCCTGTTCTTATTTGAGCCACCAGACTCTCTTACTGATCCTGAATTGCACTATATTCTTATAAACTCCAGTGATTCCCAAGTCTCTGCTTTCCTACGGGACTGGGGTTATAGGTGCACATTGCCACACACAGTTGTTTACATGAATTCTGGAGATTTGAACTTGGGCAGTCTCAGAACCCCTCAAGCCCTCATGTTTGCACAGGAAGCCCACTTAGCCACTGAGCCATCTCTTCAGTCCCCAGCAGTGGGCTTTTTCACATTCAAGGCCAAACCAAGGCAATCATCCAATTGCAAGGAGCCTTTTCCTCACATTGCACTATATTGACTATTGTACTGTTGCTTCTTCCTTGAAGTAATCCCTGAAAAGGCTGGTCTCCAGACTGTATTCCTGCCCTGCTTGTGTACATACTTGGGGGTTAATTTCCCAGGAAAGACAGCAGGAAGCAATGAGATTTATGTACTTATTAGTGAAATTAGAGGCCATAAGATTTTGGAGCCATTATGGTAGCAAACAATCATCTAACTTATTCTAAAGATATATTTTGTGTCTTTTATACTCAAATAGTATGAGGAGTCAAGTATATTAGGTCCAGAATGCTTTCTTTGGCAAAGGATGGAAAAGCAACATTTTATTTAGTACTCACTATCTATCAGGAACTTTTCTAGGCATAGTGCCTCATTTAATCATTATTCTATAAGCAAAGTACTATCTGCACTTAGGGTGACAGGGAGAGAGAAAGGAGAGAGAGAATAAACACTCCAGGAACTCTTACCACTGCAAATGAACTCCAGACACATGTGTCACTTTGTGCATCCGGCTTTATGTGGGTACTGGGGAATAAAACCCAGGCTATTAGGCTTTGTAAGCAAGCACCTTTGTTATTTATTTATTATTGTTAACTTCTGAAACAGCAAAGTCATCATTGTAACATTGACTATGATGTCAGAAAATATTTATTTAAGAAAATGTTTCCTTTTTCTGAATAATTCTTCATCCATTTACTTCATAGATTTATTTTCCCAGAGATTGATTTACTCTACCCTATTTTTAATTTTTTTCTGTGTAATATACTTACACACATGTGTGTGTAGATGTGCACACTCCATGCACATGGTGTAGAGGCCAGTGGACAACATTAGGTGTCCTCCACTATCACTCTTGTTCCTTAATCTCCCAACATAGATTTTCTTGCTGAACTAGGAGCTCTCTATTTTTCAGTTAGACTGGCTGGCCAGAGAGGCCCAGTGATCCTCCTATCTTTACACCACTCAGCAATGGGGTTATGCACACATGCATAACCCAGCTTTTTGACATGGGTGCTGGGAATTGAAATAAAATCCTCATGTTTATTCAACAAGCACTTTTACCTGTTGACCCATCTTCCTGGCCTCTGTTCTGTTTATAACAAAACCTTTGGGGCTGGAAAAATGGCTTAGGGGTTAAGGAGCTTGCCTGCAAAGCCTAAGGACCCAGGTTTGACTCTCCAGGTCCCACATAAACCAGATGCACATGGTGTTGCATGCGGCTGGAGTATATTTGCAGTGGCTAGAAGCCCTGGTATGCCATTTTCTCTCTATCTCCCTCTCTCTGTCTCTAATAAATAAATAAAAATAATTTTAAAAAACTTTGAACTTATCTTTGAGCTTCTAAATTAATGCTTTATTCCTAGAAGTCTTATTTGTTCAAGGGTTAGACATTTGACTTAAAGTATGAATCATGAATATGTTAGCAGGTGTGGTGGGATGAAGCTACTCACCTCTTTTGGCAGCCAAGAAGTAGAGAAAGAGAGCAAGGGGCTGTGAAGTCATAGGCTCTGCTAACCGTACTTATGCACTATAGCACTGTCTGTGATAAGTGATCTCACAAGCTATAATCCCCACCTCTGTTGCTGCTGTGAGCATGATGGAAGGCTGGCCCACCTGCCTTAGGTAGCCTGGGGGCTCACAGGGATCAGGACAAAATACTAGGCTCTTGCTGCCAGGGGCACCAAGGCCACTTGAGTCATGGTCCTGGCTCCTACCTAGTGCCTTCCTGACTCCTCTTATCCATATCCAGCACCTCCCTAGCTCCTAGCATGTAGGCTAGGCCACATGACATGGAACTAAGTCTATTGGAGACCCCTTATTTTGTTATTTAGAATCAAAGCCTGCTCCCTTTAGTGCTTTAAATGTGTGATACCATAGACTCAGGCTTGAATCTTGAGTTTACAGTGAGCAGAAGCCTACTGGGGAAGAAGTATGGCACTGAAGGTAGATCTTGGAGTACAGCCTCAAGGTGTGTGGAGAACAGTAGGGAGCTCTTGCTGTTTGTGCCTGTTGATGTTTGCTGGCTGTTTCATAGTGTCTCTCTGCTACTGATCTATGTAAGTGAGCCAACTTCTTCCACCATAGATGGTGTTCTCCACATCCATACACCTGAAATAAACCCTTCCTCCCAAAAGTGCTTTTCTTGTTGCATGTTTGTCCCAGTAACAGGAAACTATTGCAACACCCCCCAACCCTCCTCTCTCTCTCTCCCTCTCTTTCTCTCATCTTCAGAACACCACCATGACCTTTCATGGCCTAAAGAATTAATAGACTTCTGGGTAAGATGGTGGCATAATAGCAGGCTAAAGCAGCCTAGGTAGGAAAATAAGCAGAAGAACAGCAAAATGTACTCTTCTAACAAAAAGTGAATGTGTATAAGTTATTATCAACCACAGCAGAAAAGCAGAAGAGACTAAGATCTTCCCAAAAGGAGGAAACCATCAAGAATCCCACCAAGGCCCCAGTCCATGCACCCACCTGACACAGAGCTGCAGAAACAGAAACCAAGTGGAAGAATTTTTTCCCCTCATATCACCCTCCTTGCAAATCAAGAAACCTGAAGGAGAAGACAGCAGAGACCAGCTGAGCAGCTCTAGTACAACACCAGGAATCTTCCACAGCCTCCCATCCCCCAACTGTCAGTACTGTGAACTACCAGAGGACTCAGTCACCCCCAGGAGCAGGTCATACAGCACAACAAATCAGAACACAAGATCCATAGCCCAACAGAGAGGGATCAAGGGGGCTCTCAGCTTGGTGAGATTGGCATTCCAAAAGGCAACAAGGCCTACTTGTGCAAAGGCAGGGACATAGGCCTGTACTAGAAGTGCTAATCTCTCTCCATGTCAAGACCAGTTATGTGTTACATATTCTTGGTTCGCATTACCATTCTCAAATAAGCTGCATTTTGGTATTGACTATTGTTGCCTTCAATGTTTCCTGATTTACACGGCCTTTGTTTTTTTCTTCTGTCATCATTAGGGGCAGGGTCTCACTTGGCCCCAGGCTGACCTGGAACCCATTTCAGACCAGAAATCTCAACCTCACAGTTAATAGAATTAAGGGTGTGGGGCAACACACATGCTTAGGGACTTTGGTTTTATTAATCCCCACTACTTCATAAATACTCCATGCTGATTTAGATTGAATGTGTATACTACTCAGCTGAATTTTAGAATTTTCTAGTAAATTGTTTTACCCAGTCTACTAGAATACTTGAATATTCTGGAATATTGAATAGCACCTAGGGTCACTTATGCTGTTTTCTTGCAGTATAAGGTCTACATTTGGCACCTTAAAATCCAACCATGAACATATACAAAGTCAGATTTACACAGCCAAGAATATTGCAGATAATTAGGAAAACCAACCATCAAATTAACTCCAGATGCAAAAATCTACATTATAATCCAAGAAACACAAAAAATAGAGAAAATACAATCCCACCAAAAACTTTAACTTCATCAGAAATCATCTCAGTGAGACTTTTTCAGATGAAATTCCTGGCAAAGATTTAAAAAAAAAAAAAAATGAGTACATATATACTCAAAGAAATCAAAAGAACCAAAGAAGAAAACAAACTCCTAAAAGAGAACACAGGAACTTTAATGAAATAAGGTCAATATAAGACATGAGTAAGGAAGTATAAATAATGAAAAAAATACCAATTGGAAATACTATAAATGAAAAACAGAGTAAGTAAAATAGAAAACTCTGTAGAAAGCCTCACCAGTAGAATGGATCAAGGAGAAGACAGAACAGCTAAACTAGACCAGATAGCAGCTCTAATACAGTCCACAAAAGAGAAAGACAAACTAATAGGAAGGCATGAATGGGAACTTCAAGACATTTAGGAAACTATGAGAGATCAAACATAAGAATTCAGGGCATAGCAAGAGAAGCATTTCACTACAAAGGCATAGCAGGTATTTTCAACAAACTTATAGAAAAAAAACTTCCCCCAAATAGGGATGTGATGCCAATGCAGATACAGGAAGCCTATAGAATGTCAAAAAGACAAACAAGGAAAGAACCTCTCACTGTCATATTATAACTAAATTACAAAACACATAAACCGAAGAAAATATATTGAAAGCAGTTAGAGAGAAAAATCAAGTCACATACAAAGGCAAGCCCATCAGGATAACAGCATATTACTCAGCACAAACTTTAAAAGCCAGAAGGGCTTGAAATGATATATTCCAAATTCTGAAACATAACAACTGTCAACCAAGATTACCTTATCCAGCAAAGCTATCCATCCTAATTGACAGAGAAATAAGGACATTTCATAACAAAAGCAGACTAAAGGAATATATGAAGACCAACCAAGTAGTACAGAAAATGCTTGAAAGGATCCTCCATGTTGAAGAGAAAGAAAAATACACACATAAGAAAGCAGGAAAAAATAAGCCATACTCAAATAAAAGTTAATACAAGAGAGTAAAAGAAAAACTAGAAAAACTACAAAATGAGAAAAATGGTGAGAATAAAAACACACCTTTCAATCATAACCCTTAATATCAACAGCTTCAATGCCCCAACCAAAAGACACAGGTTTGAAGACTGGGTTAAAAGCAGGATCCTTCTATTTGTTGCCTCCAAAAAACCCACCTTTCCATAAAAGATTATCTTTGGGTGAAAGGTTGGAAAATGGTATTTCAAGCAAATGGGCCTAAAAATCGGCAGGTGTCACTATACTAATATCTGACAGGGTAGATTTCAAACCAACAGTAGTTAGGAAAGGTAAAGTAGGTCACTTTATATTGATTAAAGAAACACTCCAACAGAAGGCCATTTTGATTCTAAACTTATATGCACCTAACATGGGGGCTCCCAATTTCATGAAACAAACACTATTAGAATTAAGATCACAGATATCTCCAAATGCAGTTGCAGTGTGTGACTTCAACAGCCCTCTAATAAATTAACAGGTCATCTGTAGAAAAAAATAAACGGAGAAGTGTCTGGATTAGATGACATCATACAACAAATGGACCTAACAGATATGTACAAAACATTTCACCCAAATGCTGCAAAATACACTTTCTTTTCAGCAGCACATAGAACATTTTCTAAAATAGAACATGTATTAGAACACAAAGCAAACCTTAACAAATACAGGAAAACTGAAATGATTCCTTGCAGTCTATCTGATCACAATGAGATTAAACTACAAATCAACACCAAGAAGAGCTATAGAGCATGCACAAAATCATGGAAAGTAAACAATACACTACTAAATGATGAATGGGTCATAAAAGAAATCAAGAAGGAAATAAAAAATACCATAGAATCAAATTATAATGAGAACACAATATACCAAAACCTTTGGAACACAATGAAGGCATTCCTAAGAGGGAATTTTATAGCTTTCAGTGCCCACATTAAGAAATTAGAAAGGTCACAAGTAAACAATTTAATGCTTCATCTTTAGGCCCTGGAAAAAGAACAAGGAAAACTAAAAATCAGTAGATGGGAAGAAGTAATAAAGATTAGGGCTGAAATAAAAGAAAATAAAAGAAATAGAGAAGAGGCATAAATCAATAAAATTAGAGATGAAATAGGCACCATAACAACAGATACAAAAGAAATTTATAAAATTATAAGGACATACTTTAGGAACACATACTCCACTAAGTTAGAAATCTGAAAGAAATGGTTGATTTCCTTGATATATATGACCTACCAAAATTAAATGAAGATGAGATTAACCACTTAAGAAGATGTATAACATGTTTGGAGATCCAAGCAATTATTTAAAAAAAGTCTCCCAACTAAAACCAGTCCAGGCACAGATGGATTTACCAGTGAGTTTTACCAGACCTTCATGGAAGAACTAACATCAATGCTTCTCAAACTTTTCCATAAAATAGAAAAGGAAGGAATTCTACCAAACTCCTTCTACAAAGCCAACATCTCCCTGATACCAAAAACACACAAAGACAGAAAGAAAAAAGAAAACTACAGATCAATCTCCTTCATGAACATAGATGAAAAATTCTCAACAAAATATTGGCAAACAGAATACAAGAATACATTGGAAAGATCATTCACCCTGACAAAGTAGGTCTTATCCCAGAGATGCAGGGATTGTTCAACATATGCAAATTGATAAATGTAATATACTATATAAATGGACTGAAGGACAAAAATCACATGATCATCTCAATAGATACAGAAAAGGCATTTAACAAAATCCAACATCCATTCATGATAAAAGTCCTACAGAAACTGGGAATAGAAGGAAAATATCTGAACATAATAAAGGTTTTTATTATAAACCTACATTGACCATAATACTAAATGGGAAAAAAATTAAAGCTTTTCCACTTAAATCAGAAACAAGACAAAGGTTGCCACTGTCCCCACATTTATTTAATATATTAATGCAAATCTTAGCTATATCAATAAAACAAGAGACACACATAAAATGGATACAAATTGGAAAGGAAGAAATCAAATTATCATTATTTGCAGATGATATGATTCTATACCTAAAGGACCCTAAAGACTCTACCAGCAAATTCTTAGAGCTGATAAACACTTTTAGCAATGTAGCAGCATACAAAATCCTACATACTAAATAACAACAAACATGCTGAGGATGAAATCAGGGAATCACTCCCATTCACAATTGCCTCAAAAAAACAAAAAACTACTTTAGAATAAACATAACCAAGGAAGTGAAGGATCTCTACAATGAAAAGTTTAAAACAATCAAGACAGAAATTGTAGAAGACACTAGGAAATGGAAAGTCATCCCATGTTCTTGGATTGGATGAATCAATATTGTGAAAATGGCAATTTCAAGCAATCTGTACATTGAATGCACTCCTCATCAAAATTCCAAAGGCATTCTTCACATAAATAAAAAAAATAATACTAAAATTCACTTGGAAACACAAAAACCCTTGAATATCCAAAACAATTTTGAGCAACAAAAAGAAGGCTGGTGGAAGCCAGATGTGGTGGCACATACCTTTAATCCCAGCACTCTGGAGACAGAGGTAGGAGGATCACCATGAGTTCAATGCCACCCTGAGACTACATAATGAATTCCAGGTCCGCCTGAGCTATAGTGAGACCCTAACTCAGAAAAAACAAAATAATAGTAATAATAATAATAATAATAATAATAAGGCTGATGGTATCACAATACCTGATTTTTAACTACATTACAGAGACACAGTAACAAAACAGTATGTTCCTGGCCCAAAAACAGACATGTTGATTAATGAAACAGAAAAGAAGACCCAGATGTAAGTCCAGGCAGCTATACCCACCTGATCTTCAACAAAAATGCCCAAAATACTCATTGGAGAAAAGACAGCCTCAACATATGGTGCTGGGAAAGCTGGATATCTATATGTAGCAGAATGAAAATAGATCCTTATTTCTCTCCATGCACAAGAATTAAGTCCAAATTGATCAAAGGCCTCAATATATCAGACCTGAAACCCTGAAACGGCTAGAGGAAACAGTAGGGAAAACCCTTCAACATATTGGCATAGGCAATAACTTTCTGAATATAACACCAGCTGTTCTGGAAGTAAAAACACTGATCAACCACAGGGACCTCATGAAATTACAAAGCATTTGTACAGCAAAGGACAGTATGAATAAAGCAAAGAGGCTACCTACAAAATGGGAAAACATCTTCACCAGCTACACATCTGACAGAGGATTAATATCTAGGATATACAAAGAACTCAAAAAACTAAATAATAAGAAATCAAACTACCCAATTAAAAAATGGGCTGTGGAACTAAAGTGAGTTCTCAAAAGAAGAAATATAGGGCTGGAGAGATGGCTTAGTGGTTAAGTGTTTGCCTGTGAAGCCTAAGGACCCCAGTTTAAGGCTCAATTCCCCAGGACCCACATTAGCCAGATGCACAGGGGGGCGCACATGTCTGGAGTTCGTTTGCAGTGGCTGGAAGCCCTGGCGTGCCCATTCTCTCTCTCTCTCTCTCTCTTTCTCTCTCGCTCTCTCGCTCGCTCTCAAATAAATAAAAATAAACAAAAAATTTTAAAAAAAGAAGAAATACAGATGGCATATAAACATCTAAAATAATGTTCTACATCTTTAGTCATCAGGGAAATGCCACTTAAAACTATTTTGAGATTCCATCTCATTCCTGTCAGAATGGTTATTACCAAAAAATCAAATGACAATAAATGCTGGTGAGGATACAGAAAAAGAGTAACTCTTCTACACTGTTGTTGGGATCTGTGACCTGGTATAGCCATTGTGGAAATCAGTGTGGTGGTTCCTGAGACAGCTAAAATTAGAATTATCATATGACCCAGCTATACCACATATATTGTAAGGACTTATTGCACTACTTAGAGATACTTGTACATCAATATTTAGTGCTACTCTATTCACAATAGCTAGGAAATGTAACCACCCTTGATGTCCCTCAACTGATGAGTAGATAATGAAGATGTGGTACATTGATACAATGGTGTTCTGTTCATCAGTAAAGAAAAATGAAATTTTCAGGCAAATGGATGAACCTGGAAATGATTATATTTAGTAAGGTAACCCAGGCCTAGAAAGCCAAGTGCCACATGTTCTCTTTCATATGTGGATCCTAGCTACAAATGTTTGGACTTGTATGTGAGTTGGAATAAAACTCGGTAGCAGACTGCAATAAGCTAGAAAGGGGATATGAGGGAAGGAGGGGAGGGGAAGACTTAAGTGGACGGTATTGTATATATGTAAGTAGAAGAACAGATTGCTGGGGGTGAAAAGGCCTAAGTGAGATCAGGGGAAGATATTGAGTAAAGGAAGGGTTGGGAGAAGGTTAATCAAAATCTAATAGGGTATGAATAAGTCATATGGAAACCTACTTTTTTGAACAATGGCACATCCAGAAGCCATAGATTGTTACTAGAAAAATTTTAGTGCCGGGGATGGAAACTTTCAGTGAGTTATCCCTGATGCTGCAAAAATATTACAGACCATCACTGAGATTCTTGGTTTCCCACCAGGAATAGATGGTAAGACCCTATTGCTGAAGACTCCACATACTTGGGCTGCAAGGCCACTGAGAAATCCTGCTGGAACTGAGCTGATAACCTCCTCCCTGTAGACCAGCTGACAGAAAGCTGGGAAAAACTGTGGTGCATGCAGCTCCATGGGAGAGAGAGAAGTCATCAGTGGAGATAAACAACAGTGGACACTGAAAGCCTTAAATTTGGCCAGGAGGCCAAATGAACCAATATGTGCAATAGTGGCATGTCTGTTATGGGAGAAACCAACTGCTCCCTAATTGGACCGGAGGCCCATTCTATGGGAGGGAATACATGCCTGATATTGAAAACCTATGAGGTGGGAAGTCATAAGCCCTAGGGGTTGTAATGCCTCCTGATGTCTGGCTAAATGTTTATATTATGCCCACCAAACTGCCTGGTAAGCACTTCTCTTAATGTTCACACTGATATATTAATGCTTCTCTCACTTTTGGTTAGAGAAGCTTCCCTTTTCAGATGGCAGTGACCTCTGCGATGACTCAAAAGGCACCATAGTGCTGAGAAGTGACAGAAGAGTGTTAAGCCTAAAACATCTCTATCACACCTTACAAGGCTCAGGGTCCATTGTGAAAAAGGTGGTGGGAAGAATATAAGAGCCAAAGGAAGGATAGAACTCCTTACAGTGCACTCTTCCAGACTCAAAATGGCCTGGATATCTGCGACCTTGCACTGCCTGGCACTACCTACACAAGAGCAGTATAATAGGAGGAAAAGATTATGACATCAAAATAAAAGAGAGACTGATTATAAGAGGGAGGGGATATGATGGAGAGCAGAGTTGTGAAGGGTAAAATGGGGGAGGGATTTATCATGATTTATTGTCTATAATTATGGAAGTTGCCAATAATAAAAATAATACTAATTTATTTTAATTGTTTTTTATTTAAATTTTTTTATTAACAACTTCCATGATTATAAAAAATGTCCCATGGTAAAAACCTCCTTCCCCCCACTTTCCCTTTTGAAACTCCATTCTCCGCATCTCAATCAGTCTCTCTTTTATTTTGATGTCATGATCTTTTCCTCCTAAAAAAATAATAATTTCTAAAAGACATAATAAACTTCCCCTAAAACCGTTTTCCTAAGAGAAATCCATCTGCACATCTCTCTACAGAACCTGCTCAGACTCTTCATTTAATAATCTTATAATATCCTTCAAGAGCATGCTCTCAGTAGACTACTTCCTCTAACTAGATCCCTCTTCCTCCAGTTTCCATCACCTCCCTATATCCCATTCAGCAACAGCTCCATCCAGAGATTGCTCAAGTGGGGGGAAATGTGCCATCACAGAACAGGTCCCATCAAACAGCTCACGCTCACAGTGTGTATTATTTACTAACACAAGTATAAAGGCTGAGTAGAGATTCAGCCAAACATGTGATAATCAGATGTGATATGGGGAAGTTCCAGGATTTGTTTTTAATGATTTTGGAGGGAGTGGGGAATGAAAGACATGATATCTAAAATTACTAACCAAGCTGGGAGTGTAGCTCAGTTGATAGAGTGCTTGCCCTGCTTGCACAAAATGCTAGGAACAATCCCCAGTACCACATGTAAACAGGCTTAGGGGCACATTCCTCTAACCCCAGCATTCTGAAGATAGGAGACACATGCATCAGACATTCAAGGTCATCCTTGGCTACATAGCGATTTTGACGCCAGCATGGGCTACCTGAGACTGTGTCTCAAAAAAAAAAGTAAGTAAGCAGTAGCAGCATTAAGTTGCTGGGTGGAAATGTGGAAAGGGCATATTCAAAAACAAAAAGGCAGTGAAAAATGTTGACATGAATTGCTCTGTGAATTACTGCTTGTAAATGGTTCATACAGTGTAAATGAGAGGGGGAACAAAACAAAATGATGTAAATGTGTTACTGTACTTAAAAGTTGTTATTTAACTAGTATATCATCAAACTCTGTAATCATGGTTTTCCAGCCAGAATAAACAAACAGGAAATCCTGAGCAGTTAGAGACCCACGTCTCTGGGATTCCTAGTTCAACAAAGACAATCAAACAAAGTCTACCTTTTGCTCTGACCTCCAAAGTGCTTTTGACAGATTTCCCTGGGGGCCTGGCCTCCGCTGCAAATGACTTCTTGTTCTGAGGCATTCTTGTCTGGCTGGAGTGGCCCCGCAGCGCTGGCTGATGGGAATGGTAGGTTCCTCTCGGATTTGTTTGCACAGCACTTCCTCTCTTGCCCAAAGTAGACATTACATGTGAATAAAGCTTGTCACTGCTCTGCCTAATTACTGCATTTGCAGCCATTCTTCTCCAAGGGTTTTCTCCTTTTCTCTTATGATTCCTTATATTTTACAGCAACTGTCATCATTATTTTGATGCTGTGGTTTAATAACGCCTTCAAATGCAAATTTGACAACACAAGCTGGAAATTCTGGGTAGCAAACAAAGGAACTAAACTTCCATTCCTGTGTTTCCACGGCTCCACCTGATCTATAAAAGCACACTTGTTCTCGGAGTGAGTTCTTCAAGCAACTTGGGCTTTTGTGTTTTATAAGGAGAACCAGACTTTTCTGAGGACACTGCAAACCTGAGCTCCAAAATGGAGTATCGATCTTTTCCTCCACTTTCCACCATTCTAATTTCCGAGGTGGTTGAGACCCAGTGGCAGACTACCTGTTCCTCAGTGAATCGCTTGTCTCTCCATCGTGTACCACGTATTTCCTAACCACAACTACCCAGGCAGTGACCAATCAAAAAGGAGCTACACGAGGGCTGCCACTGCTGGCCCCACATAGTGCCTGCCTTTATTTGCTGGACCATGGGAGAGGTGGGGGGGGGTGGAGGATTTGAGCCAGGAACTGGGGGGCTTGAGGGATGACCGGAAAACCGGGAAAGCAGCTGCAGACCATCGGTGCAAAAGTATTTTAAGCATTTGAAAATATTGATTAAGCCATATCCATGGGTACTGGCGCTTGTCCTCAGGATTCCTGTGCTGCCCATAGCACGGTGATGTCATTCAGCCTTGTCTTTCCTAGTCCCTTGGGGGAGACGGGATCAGATTGTCCTGTGTGTGACATAGTGCTTCCTCTGGATGAGTTCTTGAAGGAGACAAGTTATTTCTGCTCCCATGTCTGGCTTCTTTGCTCTCAGTTGAAAAGATTTCCATGGTTCAGCTGCCTGTGATTTCAGCATTTCATTTGAAAACATGCCAAGGTGTAGAGAAGAAAGGGCTTTTCATCATCACAAAAATAGGTATTTGTGAAGACCAAGGGACTTACGAGTAAACAGACAGGGATCTGACTGGCTTCTTTTTCAGGAAAAAAAATCTATCAATGGCATAATAGGTGTTTGGGAGAAAGATGAAAGTGTGTTAGTTTTGGTGGTGTGTGTGGAGCATTATGGAAAAGATTAAATGCGATTTTTTTTTTTTGAAGGAAACAAAGATTTCATGGATGGCTGTGTTAGTCACTTTTCTCATTCCTGTGGCAAAATACCTGACAGAAACAACTTAGGGAAAGAAGAATTGGCTCTGGACCCTAGTTAAGGTCACAGTCTATTGTAGTGGAGGAGAAGCAATGGCAACATCTACATGAGGTGTGGATCCCAGTCAGGAAGCAGGCAGAGATAAGTGTTAGTTCTCAGCAAACTTTCTCTCTCTTTTTAAAATATTTGCATTTACTTATTTGCAAAGAGAGATTGGGAATGGGCACACCAGGGCCTCCTACAAACAAACTTCAGATGCTTCCTACTTTACACGTCATCAGTAGGAGTGAATTGAATCTGGGCCATGGGCTGGAGAGATGGCTCAGCAGTTAAGATGGTTGCCTGAACCTGGGAGGTCAGGTTTTGCAAGCAAGCATCTTTAACTACTGAGCCATCTCTCCAGCCCAACTTTCTCTTTTCATTCAGTCCAGGACCCCAGCCCAGGAGACAGTGCAGCCCACATTCAGGGTAGGTCCTCCATGCTCAATTAAACCTCTCTGGAAACACTCACATAAACTCACCCAGCCATATGCTTCCATGGCAATTTTAATTCAGTCCAGTTGACAATGCAGATTCACCAGCAGGGGGATGTTCTAGTTTTGCAATGTTTTAGGTTTGAATTAACACAAGACAATCAAACCTTAAGCACCACATTGGTCCCTCTGCTTACTCCACTACAGCTAGCTGAAGAACAGAAGAGAGAAATACAGAAAGTATGATGTCACTTTTAATCAATTCTTAAGTTCTAAGAAGTTTTCTAGCTATAAGGATAAAAGATTGTGAAGAATATGATTTTTATCTCAGTCATAAAATTTACAGCTGTTTTCCTCCTTTCATTTAAATGTGAAAGCGATAGGCAATTGTAACATGTCATTTCAGCAGCGTCTGAAACATGGATTCATGGGTTAAAACATTCCTGTTTTTACCTAGAATGAAACTGGCATAGAATAAATTTATCAAGGAACTACAATTTTAAAGCATGCATAGACAGGCTCCCTAATACAAAAAGAGAATTCTAGTATATTAAAGTAACAATTCCTTTTGAACTCTAGCTATTAATGTAAGATGATAGAAACAAGCCAGAACAATTTTCAAAAAAGAGAGTGAAGCCAAAATATCTTCTTGCTTCCCCAATACTTTGTTAGTTATAGTTTATCTCAAAAGATAATTACCTAGAATTCTCCTGGCTCAGTCTGAGGCTCTAAGCAGAGAGAACTTATTAATAGCACTCTATTGATAAGAATCAAATGTAAAATATTTCCTTCCAGCAGCTGAGTGATTTCTTTAATACAAGAACAGTTAATCATTTGAGATGAGTAGAAATAACTGTTACTATTCTACATTATAGTGGACTAACTTTAATTACTTTTTTGCCAAGATTTTTAAATTCTATATTTCTTTAATGATTCACATTATATACATGTATGAAATTGCTTAAATAATTTTTTTTGGTGTTTTCCAAGGTAGGGTCTCACTTTAGCTCAGGCTGACCTGGAATTCACTATGTAGTCTCAGGGTGGCCTCAAACTCACAGCGATCCTCCTACCTCTGCCTTCCAAGTGCTGGGATTAAAGGCGTGCACCACCACACCTGGCTAAATAAAGTTTAAAAAATAAACTTAAAAGATTTAAACTTTAAAAGCACATTTCAAGAGCTGCCATATGCTAGACTACTGCTAGACATTGAAATTAGAAATAAAGAGATACAATATCTATCACTTTGGAGCTCAAAACTTAGTTTAAGGAATAGATAATTCTACAAATAATTTTAGCTAAGCTTCAGAAAATGATTCTCTTTGTACTAAGGGCAGGAAATAAGACTAACATAGGGAAAGTCTCCTGAGTAAAGCATTTACTAGGTTTGTAAGAAAACTGATATATCAACCAGTAGGAAGTACATTCCAGACAGAAGACATAGAACCTTGCTAAATGCATGTATAATTGAAGAAGTGTAAAATCAAACTGGAAATCCTTAGAGGAAGTCCTATGTTTAAATCAATGAGATATATGCAGTGGAAAAAACTCCTTCTAGAAAAGCCATAGAAAGTAAAATAATTAACATTTTTCTTTTGAAGGTCATGGTTGCATTATGTTCTCAGTAAATTTCAATTTAAAAAAGATGGAAAACTTTCCAATGATTAGCTATAAAAATGCTTGGAAAAACCCCAACACTAGTCATTATAAGATATTTATATAACATTTATATTTTCTGTCCCTGAGAGAATAAATAAAATATAAATTATTTGTGTCATAGAATTAAGACCAAGATTTGCTGAATTTGGATTATTTTTTAAGTTCCATGTTGTCCATCTATGTGTCACAAATACAGACTCCTCAAAACTTTCTTCTAACCCCGTTTCCCATACAAGAGGGAATAAATACTAATGTGGAATTTGCATTTCTTATAAAGTAAAATCTTTTCATGTTCTCAAAGATCATGTTCTTATTCTGAGCTCAGCTAAAATTTAACCTAGCCCCGAAGACATTGGCATATCTTTTCCTGCTATATTAATGAAATGTACTGATGTAACACCAGGGACCTTTGTTTGCTTACTGTGAAATGAAAGGATGGACCAAATGAAGCCCTCTGGTTATGCCAGCTGATGTTGGGGTTTCAAGGGCACCTTCAGAGGAGTTTCAGGTTCTTATGTCCCGGACCAAAGAACTATGCTGAAACACACAGTTGCATCAGAAGCAGACTAAGAAAAGATACACGTTTCCAGGCTAAAGCAAAATGATAAGGTTTAGTAGCCCACCCACAACACTACAAAAGAATGGGGTCTTTTTATCAATATACACAGGGCTTCTTGCTCTTTTGAACCTCACCCACCTTATACCTCTTACTAAACTCCCCACTGAGAACTGTGACCCCCCAGAAATTTTGGGGGGAAGGTGAGGGACAGTGATCCATCCACAGTAACAACTTCCATGCTGTTGAAATCAGAGTCCCTGCCTAAAATGGACCATGAAGCTCCCTGTTTTACACAGTGGCTATAGAGGAGGCTCTGGGTGGCCCTGTAGTAGGAATTGGCTAGCATCCTTGCACCACAGGGAGTTTAGTCTAGAACTGCTGTATCTTAGAAGGTACAAAAACAAGCTTCCCCTTGAGCTGATAGCATGTCTATGGCCATTAGGTATTATACTGTAGTTGTCATCATTTTAAGTTTAGAAGTGAGATTCTTTGGGCTGATTTCATATATATATATTAGCAAAATACAAAAGAAATCCAAGAAGGAATTAAAAGAAAAATATGGTAAGGCTGTACTCACTGAGTATATATTATACCAACAGTGCTAACACAAAAAAAATAATGAAGAGCCGGGCATGGTGGCAGTGCACGCCTTTAATCCCAGCACTTGAGATGCAGAGGTAGGAGGATCTCCAAGAGTTCAAGGCCACCCTGAGAATACATAGTGAATTCCAAGTCAGCCTGAGCTAGAGTGAGACCTTACCTCAAAAAAACAAACAAAAAAAAAAAACCCTAAAACATGAAGTAAGTTTACAACTCTTGATAGATTTGTAAACAATACTTATTTTTGCACTTAAGAAGTTAAGAGAGTTTTTTAAGCCTTTTAACAGTTTGCAGGTATAAGCAACTCTGTCTTCAACATGCTCTTAAAGCTGTGGGACTCAGAAGGGAAAGGTTTTATTCAAGATAGTAACATTTGAGTTCTTATCATCTTTATGGGATAGACCTGTACCCATCCTAAGGGGTGAGCTTTTGTCCACCCCAAGAAAGTATCAGCAAACATGAGAAGATATTTATATCCTTAATGGGCACATTTATCAACATTGCTACTATAGCTTACAGGCATCCTAGCTATCCACATGTTACAGATTAACTGGAGAAGTAAGCTCCAGGTCTAAGCATGTCCCTTCACTTTTATGTGAGGATTTATCATTAGGCCATGTCAAAGGCAGTTTCCAAGATTAGGGCTAACAACTATGCCTTTGGCTTTGGGACATTCCCACCAACAAATGGTACTATACAAGTTCATTTTGTAAGGGTCCTGGGTTACCCAATGAAACATAGAATTGAGGCCCAGTATTGGGAAAAAATTAATCTTTTCACCTTTCAATTTTCCTGTTGAGAAATAGGGTAGGATTTTCTTCCTGTTTTGAGTAAACATCATAACTAAGAGCATTCCTAACACCTGAGGTGGGGGTTTAACTAGGAAGACATAAGCAGTTTTCTGAAAACATTGATAAACACACAGAAACACACATCCCAATTTCAGCATGCCAACAATATCAATCTTGGCATGCAATGAACTGAAAAAAATGTGTGGCTGAAGAGATGACTCAGAGGTTCAGGCACTTGCCTGCAAAGCCTAACAACCCAGGCTCATTTCCGTTATACCCATATAAAGCCAGATGCACAGTGACACATGTATCTGGAGTTCGTTTTCAGTGGCTAGAGACCCTGGTGCACTCATTCTCTCTTGGTTGCTCTTT
The DNA here is from genome assembly GCA_036346955.1 of Dipus sagitta. Classification (NCBI taxonomy): domain Eukaryota; kingdom Metazoa; phylum Chordata; class Mammalia; order Rodentia; family Dipodidae; genus Dipus; species Dipus sagitta. The sequence continues at coordinate 68,230,092 of CM070781.1, forward strand.
CTCCTTGAAAATAAATTTTTTAAAATGTGAAAATGAAGTGACCACAGATTTTGCTACTCAGTTATTTTCAGGAATTTTAGGGGCAGATTGAATTTTGCTCATGCTGTCTTAGGTTGAAAAGGGCATATAATAATTAAGTAAGTAAAAAGGTTATCATGGACACACATGACACAATTACATTAAATCAGTTAGCTGCTTAGGAAAAACAAAGTGGAAAGTTTACATCTCTATATTTTTGAGATGAAAGGAAAGCCCTAACGAAAGCAAAAAGGATACTTAGATAAAAGTTGTTACCTAGAGTCAGGTTAATATCATTCCCTGTTTAAAAGCTCAAAAAGAGAGGCAATAGCTGAAGTAACCTTAATTTTCTAAAGGCCTCAACTAACCTATTGAGAAATGGGGCAGGATTGTCTTTCTTCCTTGTGTTACCTTATCAAGTAACAGGTTTCTTAATGGAATATTTTATCCTTTCAAAGAGGCTCTCTACCATCAACCTATACCTATGGGTCCCTGCTGGCATGTTGAAATCTCAAGCAGGGGATTCCTGATATGGAAAGGTCTATGATCTTGGAGGATGTTCAATGGAATTTTGAGCAAATCATCCATTTGAAAGTCTCCTATCTTTCCCCCAGACACTCTGTTTCTCCTCAAATATAGGTCCTTCCATCCTTAGGTCCAACTTTTCCCATCACCCATCTTAGGAGGCCAGATGGTATCACAGCACAGTATTAACTGCTTTTTGTTAGAATCAAACTTGTTCCATTTCTTGAAGATGCACTGTGGAAAGGAGTCTGGGGGAACTCTGGAATGCAGAGAAAGTTTAAGAACTCTTACTGCCTGGCTAGCTCCTCAACTGATAGCAGTGTATATCAGGGTTCAGAGAGAACTTACACAGGGTTCTGGGTCCTGTGTCCTTAGAATTGAATGGAGCAGAATTCAGAGCAAAAAGAGAAAGCTGAGTAGCTCAGCCACAGCTCTGTATAAAGGCACAGAGCTTTCTGTCTCACTTGCAGAACATGGACATTTTTGCACATGTTTTATATGTTACATGTACTTCTACATACAACTTCATGCATTGCTTACCTCATTAGCATCTTAAATATCCACACAGGGATTTGTATCTTAGTACTGTAATGAGCCACAAGTCACCTTCAGACATTGAAGTAATTCTGGGCCTGCATTAGTGGCCAGATTTAGTTGGCCTCAGCTATAGTTTCTAGCCTTCCTCTTTGCCAACTTGATTTTCCATATGCTAATCTTTCAACCCTTATACAAAGTCTGCCTCACTAAAGTCTCCAAGCTCTAAGAGTCATTCTGTAAGTTGTTTGTATAATTTCATGGTTGGCATCCTAATGACTTTCCTAGAACCAGTCATTGAAATCACTTCTTTAGGAAAAGCCCCAGCCCTGAAGATGGAAGGGCTTATTAGCCGTAGACAGCTTTGTCTCACTTGGGTCATGATTAAATTTCTCCACTCACAAATGGAGCACTTTGGATGAATACTGTCCTTTTAGACTTTCACCCAGCACTGGCAGCTTACTCACCCACATCGAGTCCACATGATGGATCATGAAGAATACAACACTGATGGTGACCACACTGCCCTGAGCCACTCCATCTCTGACCTCCATGCAGCTTGGCTGTACATGACTGGGAGAATATGAAAGACTCCATACTAAACTTACTCAAGCCATTTAAATGCTTTCTTCAGACAACCCAATATGGCTCTATTATGGGAAAAATAATCACCAGTGGTCTACTGTTTGGTAACATTATTCCATTCACACTGAACTTGTTCTGCTTATCTTCCTGAGTGCATCTGGAGTGTGGTCCCCAAAGCTTTGTGGATTGCATAGTCCCTCAACAATTAATATATAGATATGTGGATTGCTGGCTTATTGAGCAACTAATATGTAGATATGTACATATATTTGTATTAATATATATTTTTGTATTATGTGTACATATCTATGACTACTATTCATATAATATTGAACTAAAATTATGATGGACAAACTCTAAACAAAAATAATATCTTTCAAAGCATGACATTTTAAAAAATTAGTAGAAATAGAAGTTGTCATATCTTTTCTGAATTCATGTTGATTGTCTTGAATGTCCTTCTCTAGGACCATTGATTTAAAAATATTCTCCTGAATGACTCAGACATTTGCATTATTGATCTTAACTTTCTAATCCTTTATACTTTTCAAGAACTGCTTATTTTCAGTCTAAACATTGGAATTATTACAGGAACAAAGAAACGAAATTCTTATTTTTTTATGAAAAGCAACTGAAGGTTAATTTTTCTAAGCACATTGCAAGGTCAAAGATCAATTAAAACCTTCAAAACCTTATTTTACCTTACCAGTCAATGGAACTTTCTGTTTTGTTTTGTTTTGCTTTGATTTTTTGAGGAAGGCTCTTATATAGCACAGACTAGACTAGAATTCACTGTGTAGTAGAGAAAGAGGATGACCTTGAACCCTGATCAGCCTCAAGCCTCTACCTCCCAAATGTTCAATGGATCTTAAATGTAGTTTCTTTCTTATTGGAAAGCCCTCTTTTTTACATGGTCATGAAGTGTGCAAATAAGATATTAAGTGGTGGTTCAGTAACAAACACTCCAGAGTATATAAATGTATTCTCATTATTTCATGACTACATTTTCTTTCCATTTTTTAAAATTCTGTTACCCAGCTTAACCATTTAGCACACTCACTGGACTATAGTATTTATACTTTTGTGCTAATTTTGAAATCATACTAGGGCAGAGATTCAATCCCTCTGAATCTACTTATCACAACTTCCTGGACTTGTCACAGTAAAGCACAAAAGTAGTAATAGCATTCACATAATAAAAGCATACACAATTTATTCTTCCAAGAAACCATATGAGCTATGGTGTTTAAAGTCTATCTTATTTCACCATGGATCCCCCTCATAGATGCATCTCTCTACCCAAATTGGAAGGCAGTTGAATGTGACATTCAGAGAATTTAGAAGGCCTTGCACCAGAGTTCCAGTCTCTGGCCTGTCACAGATGATGTGTCCTTAAGCAATGAATTGCTTACCTCCAAGTTTCAGGTTCTTATTGTGCAAAATAGGACATTACCTAGCTTTTAACTTTGTTGTAAAGATGAATTACAAAAGTGTCACTGCACTGTCCAGCACATAGCAGACACAAACTAGTTAAACAACAACTAAGCTTGCTATTTTTTAAAATATTTTCTTCATTCATTTATTTATTTGAGAGAGAGTGGCAGCTAGAAAGAGAAAGAGAGAGAAGAAGCACACCAGGCCTCTAGCCACTGCAAACAAAGTCCAAATGCATGTGTCACCTTGTGCGTCTGGCTTTATGCGGGTCCTTGGGCTTTGCAGGAAAGGGCTTTAACCTCTGAGCCATCTCTCCAGCCCCTAAGCTTGCTATTTTTATTCCCTATGTGGTGGCAAGCAAGTATTTTAACTGGAGTTAATGTTTAATATTTTTCCATTGGCTAATAAAGATAATACTCTACTCTTTGATAATTGTCTTTAACTTTACAGAAGTAAATGGTGCTCTAATGCTTCTTATATTTTGGAGATTAAAGATAAAATAGTTTGACAATCACATCACAATAACCACAGAAACTGTTTGTACAGTCCCGTCAGCTCTTCTGGGATACAGAACATTGATTCCCAGGGTGTGGAGTTATCTGAGTGCTGAAAGTATAAATGAGAAATTGAGGTGCTCTGATCCCCATTCTACCAGCAGCTGTGTATGATAGATCCACAAATCCTTTCTCCAGGTCAATCCCACAATGCAGGTCTCAGTGTCTGGGGAGTCAATTCTAATCCTCTCCATTTGGTGATTTGGGTAATCCTCTGGCCTCCATCTTTGTGGATAAATCTTATCTTACTCCTAGGAGGGAAGCAGCGAATGTTGGCTTTTCTATCCATATGTGGCCAGATTAGATTCTGTATGAGAGTTTTATGTGGGTACAAATGATAGTCAACTGAGTTCTATGACACTCTGCCTCTATCTATAAGAAACCTGGGCCAGAATTTGAATCATCAGCCTCAAAGCAGGAAAACAGAAAAGTTATTCAAAACCTGTCAGACCAAGAGATGGAACAGTATCACAATCAGAAATGCAGAGAGACCAGCCCTAATCTCTCTATAGATTTCATCATATGGAATGGCCAGGAAGCCCCACACTCAGTGCTCCTAGGACTGATAATTGCAGGTGGAAAATCAGCTCCTGCTGCTGCTAGGTCCCACTGAGCAGAAATACACATAAGCTTAACCAGTTCTGAAGCAGTGATTGCCAATAGTGTAAAACAATGATTGCATTTGCACAATCTGTTTAGAAGGTGGCATGTCAAGTGGATAGGCAGTTTGGACTTAGATTCAGATGACTGGGTTAGAATTTGGGTTTTTTGTTGTTGTTGTTGTTGTTTTGTTACTTCTTATTCATGTGAGCTTGATAAAACTTTCCTAAAATTTCTTGTGTGCAAAATGTGGGAAATACTACCTGATGTATAGGTTTATTAAGAAACTGATTAGAAGAACAGTTGTAAAAGATGCCTATCCTGTACCTGACACATACCACTAGTCTTTTGCCAGCCACTGTTGAATTGCATTAGTGATAACAAAGTTTCTGGTTCTGTCTGTATTCCTGTATGACTATTATCTCTTCGGCCTGGAAATCATACAGGAAATTTAAAATCTGCTTTTAGAACTATTTAACATTGATTTGGATTTGTGTTCCTTTGGATGATTAATTATTCAGCATTAATAATTTTTACCACACCAAAGTTGGGTTTTGAAGATTTACTTCAGATTTTGCAGATTTTAATAATTCCAACATTAGCTCATATTTGCATAGAGGCTCCTCTTCCAGACCTTTCCCATTTGCTCATTTGTTCAAGAGTTTGTACAGTCATGCTCTTAAATTTTCACATCAATTTCATGCAGATGAGTTTAAATGGTTTTCTATGGCTGGATATGAGCAGGATTTTTTATTTGCAAATCTTCATGTGAAAATGGCAGCCATACCCCATAGCCAATTGAAAAAAGACACACAAGTGCAACAGTGTTTCACAAGAAATGCAGAAAAACTGCGTGGATTACAAAATGGGTGTCTGACATGTGTCTTGGCTCCTGAATGAGTGTAATTCACCCGAATGGGTTTTCAGTGCACTGGAAAATCCTCACAGGCCCACTCTCCACAGTGTATAACCTGCCAGGAGAGAAAGCCAACGCCAGGCTCTAGGAGAATAAAATACTGGTGCTGAATTCCTTATGGACATTTTATTGAAGTGCTCAGGAAGTCCACATTAAGATAGAAAAAGGAAGATTTTGTTAAGCTTTTACATGAGATGATTTTCATCACTTGTGATCTCCACTTGAACTTAATCTCTATACAGTTCATGTTTTGTGGCTTTATTGTGTGAACAGAGCAGCTGAGGGTAAATGCAGAGGACCTGGCATTGAATTCCCCTTCTGCCATTTATTGACTGTGATCGGTGATCCGATTTCGTGGCACTGCTGCTTCCTCATATGTAAAATGACAAAGCACAGTAGAAACTGCCTCAGTGGTTACTGGAATTAAATGAGATGAGACAAAGAAATATACCCTAATATACTGTAGGGTGCTAAACAAACCTGATAACGTAGAAATACCACTATGAGTGTTGATGAAAATAATTCTGATCTCAAAGTGCTTTCATTGGTGTAGTCTAAAGGATATGACTAAAACTAATGCAAGAGCTGTTGCTATGCATACACCCACTTCTGCCTCGAGGAAACCTCTGTCTCCACCTTCAGACTCAGGGTGTGTTGGTTTGAATGTATGACCCTACAGACCCAGAAGATTTTTTTATTAAGGTTGAGCTTGCAACTTGAGTCTCCAGGAGCCAAAGCCCTGCTGGGGAAGAGGTGTGTGTGTCACCAGGGGTAGATCTGGCAGTCTAGCACTAAGGTGTATAAAGAGCAGCTTGAGCTCTGGCTGTTAGGTTTTGGCTGGGTGTTTTGGTGGTATCTCTCTACTATGAATCTGGGGAAGTTATCCAGCTTCTGCCATTGATGGCGTCTCTCTTGGATTCTGTAAGCCTGAAATAAAATAAATCCTTTCCTCACATAAACTGCTTCTGGTGGAATGTTTGTCCAGCAATATGAAAGTTACTACAACATAAGCGTAGCAAGTAGGTTTCACAGCAATCATAGGACATGTATGAAGACTTCAGTGACATCTTCCTGCAGCATCTCATCCCTGATAACTTTCTCTAAAATGTTCTTAGTTTGAGCTGGAGGGATGGCTTAGCAGTTAAGGCATTTTCCTGCAAAGCCAAAGGACCCATGTTCAATTCCCCAGGACCCACATTAGCCAGATGCACAAGGAGGCGGACACGTCTGGAGTTCATTTGCAGTGGCTGGAGGCCCTGGCAAGCCCATTCTCTCTCTCTTTCTCTCTCTCTCTCTCTCTCTCTCTCTCTCTCTCTCCCCCTCCCTCTTTCTCTGTCAGATAAATAAATAAAAATAAAATTTTAAAAACTGTTCCTAGTTTAACCAGGTGATGTGGCTCATTCAGCCAATCAATAAAGACTGGATGAAGAGTTCCAGTATGTGAGGTTCTGTAGAATCAAATCACCTCTCCCAGGTGAGCAGGGGGTCCAGAAGCTCTAAGGCACAGGTCAGAACAGAAAAAAATCAAAACAAACAAACCAAAAACTCAGTGTCTGAAGATACGGCCTATTGGGTCAGAGGCATGGACAGAACCCTCTGCTACCTGCCCAGGAGTGAACGGTGCAGGAACCTGGCAAGTAGGAAGTATCTGTGGACAAGGACACAGGGGCAGAAATGAGGAGTGGCAGCATGGGTGTAGAGCAGGAGGGGACTGCAACATAAAGCAGCAGGTCTTGGGCAGGGTGGAGCGGGTAGTTGATGAAGCCAGAGCTGCTCCTGCTTGCCTTAGTGGAAGATGAAGGTAATTAGGACTAAGCACAGATCAGGAAGGGGAGTATAAGCAGGTCTAGGGGGTCAGGGAAGGGATGCTGGTTGGTTGGTGGAACTTCTATCACCTTAGTATTATCATGTTATAAAAGTGAAACAAATTCAACCTCTCCAAGAAGTCAAAATTTAATAAAGTAATATCTAAGACTCAAATGACATACCTGCCACAGGTGTTCACAAAAAGGTCATTGTCCTGGTTTCCAGAATAGTGAGGCCACTCAGGCAGAAAGCTGGCTGTTTCCCAGGACTCTCATGATGTAGAATCTGTTACTTTGGAGAATCGACTGTCATCAGGAGTCTGTGGCTTTGCTTTGCAATCTCTAAAGCCAAGCTCTGTAAGCAAGTGTGCACCTGACCCACCAGGACAGTTTCACAACAGACTCAATTCTGACAGAAGCCATTTCTTTCACCCAGCCCAGAATCCTCCAGTGGCACAACCAGCACATTCTGTCCTTGTGGGCAATCCTATCTGGGAAATCAGCTTGTTCAGAAAGACGGCATACTAAGCACAGACTCATGGGATGAGGAAAGAGCTAAGATGGATGTCTAATAGCATCCAGCTACAATAACAATTGAAATGTTATCTGCAGAATTCATAGTGTTAGACCCCTTCTGGCTTGCACTGGGCTTGGCTATGCATGATGGATCATGTTCTCTATGACTCATTTCCCCCTATATTTCATCTGGATAATTGATGTTTTCTCCCACATTTATTTAATGTATATTTAATCTGGCATAGAATCTATCTCCTATCACACAGGATGTGTTGATGCTTATGCTGTAACTCAGTTGTATTTCCCAAATAACCTAGAGGCAGAAAGCATACCTCACCATCACCTCCACTTACTGATTACAGTTACACTGAGTGGGGCGTGGTGGTGCACACCTTTAATAGCAGCACTCGGGAGGCTTAGGGAGAAGGATTACCATGACTTCAACTATCTTCACCTTTCCCACTTAACACAGGAACATTTAGAGGTTTTGAGTGTACATATTTCTTAAAGTTCCACCCGTAACATGGAGATAAGGCTCAGTGGCCGAGCATTTGTTTAACATATGCAGTCTTCAATCCCAAGCAATGAAATAAAAAAATAAAAGCTCCTCCAGGTATGCTTTGAGAGCTCTCTGATCCTACAGTCTCTTCACGTACTTTGCTGGGCTAGACTTACAAGGTGCTCTTGGGTGGAGACCAAGCCAGCATTTGTTCTCCCAGTTGTCTTCCTGCTCTGTTGGCTAATCTTGAGACTGAAGTAAACTAAATCTCTTCATTGGTCCCTTTAAGGTAAACTGTCCCTGGCCTTGGATGGTTTATTCATTTACTCTTTATTAAACTTTATTCTGCACATTTTGGTGCATTGTTCTAGATTGGACCAATGGAAGTAGTTGGGTACATAGTATAGACTGGATTCCTGCAGGTGACAATTGTCTTGACTTCATCCAGGCTGTCTGTGATATAAATGCTCAGACACATTTCTTCTTGAACTTCTCCTTTTAGTCATTCAGATCTTTGTGTACACCATTTTTCTTTTGCACTGGTGACTGTAGAAGGATTGAAACAGGATTAGCTAAAACACTCATCTCACACTGATCAATAAACAGGGCCACAGGGAAGGGAGGAAGGTAGAGCATAGCACTGCATGTTAAACAATGCCCACCACTTAACTATGAAATCAGAATATTGGAAGTTCTCCTAACATTTTCAAGTTGAAATGCAAATAATCTGCAACAAAAGCTATTAAAAGTCTGATTATAAAGAAGACAAAAATATTGGACACCTACCATGTGCTAGGAACACTGGGAAATGAAAATGGGTGACAAAGTCTTCTCCCACATGCTTAATACTCTATTTTAAGGGGCGGGGGGACCCTGTAATAAGAATATTCAACTGAACCTTTATAGCCCACTGGGTAACTGGTCTAAAATACAGACCAGCTGGTGCCACAAGTTATGGGTAGAGAATGTCTGCTTTAAGCAAATACCCACAAACACATTGCTTTGATCTTCTTTGATATTTCATCTAAGTTATAAAAATAAATTCAAGTGGGAAGGAGCAAGGTAGTTATTTCCATTTTCAGAAATTCTTAAAGGGAAAGACCATTCATTTGAGCTAGGCTTGGAGAAGCCATATTTAAGCATGAACTTGAAAAAGGCCCTCCTTCAATTAAACCCTTCCCCCAGTCTGATCCTCTAGTCAGGAATGCTACCTTTTATACCTATGTGAATGTGTGTGTGTGTGTGTGTGTGTGTGTGTGTGTGGGTGGGTGTATGTATGCATTTTCTTACTTACTCAAGCCCCAGGACCTCCATGAGCCAGAGAATCCCCATTACATTAACTTCTTCAAATGCTCTAGTTTTTCTTGTCTTTAGACCTATGTGGTGGTTTGATTCAGGTGTCCCCCATAAACTTAGGTATTCTGAGTGCGGGTCTCCCCAGCTGATGGCAACTAGAAGTTAAAGCCTCCTGGAGGCAGAGTATTGTTGTGGATGGGCTTATGGGCTTTATAGCCAGTTTCTCTTTGGCAATGTTGCACACACTCTCCTGTTCCTGTTGTCCACCTTATGTGGGCCCGGGGCGATGTCCACCCTCCGCTCACGCCATTGTTGTCCCCTGTCATCATGGAGCTTCCCCTTAAGCCTGTAAGCCAAAAATTACTCTCTTTTCCCATAAGCTGCTCTTGGTTGGGTGATTTCTACCAGCAGTGTGAACCTAATTGCAGCAACCTATCTAGCCAAAAAAGACAATTCAAAAGGTTCTTCCCAGAACAAGGTGATAGATTACATTGAAAGTAAATCCCACACCCCACCCAAGAATAGAAAGATTACTTTCTATCTCCAGAATGGCCACAGTAATTTTGCAACAATTTATGGAATTTCTCTCTTCTAGACACCTGCTGCATGTTCAGCTGGCTTGGGCAGTGGTATGGAGAGAGGTCTGGGCTAAGGTGTCCAGGAGGGAGCTGGAGTCACAATTTAGATGGAAAATGGCAAAGTAGTACCCATTTACTACCAATGGGGAAGAGTATTGAACTGAGAATTAGTTTTTAATTGGTAACAGTCTCCTTATGTGGCCTAAACTGAACTCAAACTTATAATCCTCTCAAGTAGTTGAGATTACAGGCATGAACCACCACACCTGACTAGATCATAGAATCTTTAAGGAATACAAAGAAAATGGACTTGGCCATGTACTAAATGTGTATAAAAAGGTCAGGCAGGAATCAAACACTGGTGCCCAGGTTTCAGGCTTAGGTGAGTGGGTAAAATGGAGGTACAACTTGGTATATACAAGGGAAGTAAGTGAGAAGATAATGTGGGGCTGGAGAGATGGCATAGCAGTTAAGGCACTTGCCTGAGATGAATAAGGGCCCAGGTTCAATTCCCCACTACCCACAAAAGCCAGATGCATAAGGTGATGCATGTGTATGGAGTTCATTTGCAGTAGCTAGAGGCCTGACATGCCTATTCTCTCTCTCTCTCTCTTTCTATCTGCCTCTTCCTCTCTCTCTTCTTCCCACTCTCTCAAATAAAGCATTTAAAAAAAAAAGATAATGTGTTCTATTTTCATAAGTACGATTAAAGATTCTGAAGAACAGAAAGATAGATTTGTCTATACCATACACTGGGCTCTCTGACAGCCCCTCCATTAGACCAGCTAGAATGTTCTCAGAGCCTTATAAGATCTAAGGCTCCCTCTTCCCAGACCTTCATTCCTCCTGTCTACAGACTTTCTTGATTACCCCTTCTCCCACTTCATGGTCTTTCACATGCATTACCCCACTAAGGGAGTAAGCAGGTAATTTCCACGTCTGCTTTCTGACAGGCCCAACATATCACTGCACACACTGAGCTGGCCTTTCATGCCTTGGACCCAGTGGTCACTGTCCAGGAGTGGCAATGCGACAGACGGGGAGGATGTAGGCCTCAAAAGCAACCAGGGAAGCACAACTCGTCATGCAGGCAAAGCGGAGCCAGGAGCCCGAGGAGAGCCTTCTCACAGGTACAGGGAAATGCTCGGGTCTTGAGAGGACTGTGACATACAGAAATACTAAAAATGGATCCATGGGGATTATGGGCAGAGCTCCAGCATTATGAGCTACATTTAACAAGAAAGAGGTGCCTTCATGGGCCTGGAACACACACAGAGAGATGGGGTAAAGACTAAGAGGTAAGGTATCCAAGACCAAGGGTGTTAAGAGAGACAACAGGCAAGGAAAGAATAGAAAGTAGTTCAGCTCTGAAGAGACAGAGAGAAGTGAAGCTAGTGGAAGGAGGAAGCAGCCAGGAGGAAGGAAAGTAGAAGAAAGTATAATCAGGAAAAGCCAAGAGAACATAAGGGAGTGCTGGCCGTAAAGAGTGTGGGCGTAAGGAGTGGTGGGCATAAGGGAGCCTTGAACATAGGGAGTGGTAAACAGAAACAAATGCTTCCAAAGTCAAGCAAGGCCACATGTTCAATTGGTTGAATGTGCGACAAGGCTGGAGTAAGAGAGGGTCACCTTGCCAAAGAGGAGAGGGTTGAATGGAAAACGCAAGAAATAGAAAAGACTCCAATGCTTTTCTTGAACTTCACACTAAGTTAAAGGAAAGAGACAGGACTGTGGGAAGGGGCTGTAGATCATTGTTCAGGTCTTTGTGGTTAGAGAGTTGCAATGGTTTGTGAGATTTGACACTAATAACAAACCTCAGATGGAAAGGCAAGGTCCTATGACAGCTCTGTCCCAGTACTAACGGCTGGCCAAGGGTCTATCAGAACAAATGCCTTTGTTAATTGTGCGTCTCCATAGCTGTTGCACTTTGCCCTGGGAAGCATTGTGGCTAATGTACTGAAGCTTTTTACTACTTTCATAATTGTTCAGTGTTGTTCATTTTCCTGTGTCCTATATAGAAGCTTAATCGGGTGTAGTTGCTGACAGAAACACAACTGGAAAACCAGAAAAACTAAATCAGTATTTCTTCCCACGTGCTTCTTTAGAAGACACAAAGATTTCAATTCCTTCAAAACCATGACCTTTCTCCAAAAAAACCTCTGCCTGATAAATTAGTTTTCTTTCCCAGACAGTCTTGGAAAGGTGGATTTCTCCAGGGTCTTGGGCCAGAAGTCAGGTCCTGAGGCAGGAAAGCGACAAAACTCTGCTTCCCCTAAATCCCACTAGATGAATGAGCTAGCGCGGCCGTGGCCTGTTTTTCACAGGGTGGCTGCCCATCACACACTGGAGGAGGAAGGGGCTGTAAGCACTCAGAAAGGAACAGAAAAGGAAAGCTGAACTTGTCACAGAACCCCAGGAACACTCATCTCCACTCCCTGCCTCAACTTTCCTTCTTTGAAGGGTGAGAGTAAAGAAGTGTTGGCCTTGCCACTGTTAGTAACTTAGAATGGGCAGCAGATGACTTCCATCCGGAAGTGACGCGCAATGTCTAAGCTGCAGACTGGGAGCGGGGCATAACTCCAGATCAGTCCTGCTTCATCTAGTACAGTGTCCCCACCACTTGCTGTATAAACTTCAGCAAATTACATTGTATCTCTGAGCTTTCCTATTTCTTAAATCATGGCAATAATACCTACCTTACCAGTTGGGACCCTGCCAGCAAGACAGAGAGCATGTTTCACCAATGGTACCAGAACCACGGTGCAAGGGAAGATAAGTTTGAATGTTCAACAGCATGATGGGGGTGACCATAGGTCATGACAATTTGCAGTACATTTTACAGAGAACTGAAGAGAGGTCCTGGAAGCTCCCAAAGCAAAGAAATGATGAATGTTTAAGGAGATGGAAATGCTAATTACTCCACTGTGGTCACTACGCATTGGAAACATGTATCAAATGATCACACTGTGCCTCATAACTATGTGCAATTAGTATATGTCCATTTAAAACACAAAAGAAAATTTAAGACAAAACATAAATAATTTAAATTGAATAAAATAGATATGACGTGGCTATTATATTAAAAATGTATCAGAGGAGTTACATGGGCTTAATTGAGGCTATCTCTGTCATTATTTCGCAATGAATATTCATCATTCTAGTTAAAATATGTATGCTTAAAGTATACCTTGAGTCAAAATAGTAGGATCCACGTGGGGGAGTCTATGCACTCTATGACCCCTAAAATAACCTTGCATATATGACCTCTAGATAACTGTGGTGGCTAATGTAATTCTAGAGTGTATCCCAGGGCAGAGAGACACTGCTCGTCCTAACAGTACTGCTACCATTTTTATACAACTACGCACAACCTCTATAAAGTCACAGCCAGCATCTTGGCGTTTGTAGCTTGACTTTTTTAAATTTATGATTCCCAGGAATCACTGACTTGGGAGTGGCTTTGAGATATCATCTGGCACAAACATACCCAAGACAGATGGTGATCTGTCCCCTCCTGGTACCCTAAAGTGTGAGAGAAGGAAAAGAGTGAATAACAAGACATGAACATGGTTGCCAGGGAAAAACAAATCATGAAAAGGGAGAAATTCCAAATTTAATTCCAACATGAAGTTATTTTCCTGGCATATGTTTAATAATTTTACACTCAGCCACAAATATTTTTATCAGGAATAAAAAATAATATGAAAACAATAAAATATAAACTGTAGACATTCAATACTTACAAAATTACTTTCATTTAAGAGAGCAGGTGGCAAGAAAAGGTGTAGGATAAGAACCTGTAGAGCAGGTATCCTGCTTCCTTCCTAATACTGTGATCAGTTCCTGCATCTGGAGATGCTGAAGTAGAGCATTATTAGGGCCTAGATGTTCATATTCTTTAACCCTAAAGCCCAATTCTGAGAAGTATAACAGTGTCAGTGCATAGAGATCTATGCACAAGGTGGTCTCTTGTCATTATTTGAGATAGCAAGGACGTACAGACAGGCTGCATCCTCCTCATGGACTAAAGACAAAGCATCCATTCACAAGAATGTCTTGATCGATCCTCATTGCACTGGAATGTGATTAGTGATATTTTGTTAAGTACGTAATCAAGTTATAGGAAACATATGGCACAGTATTTTTCATGTAAATGAACCAGAACAGCTAAGCATGAGAGAAAGTATAGCATAGGAATTAGAAACTACTGTGTTTAAAGATTATGTCTAATACTTGCTAGCGATATGGCATTTGGGAAATTTCTTGACTTCTTGTGCATCCATTTTCTAACTTACAAAATCAAGTGAAGACTTGTACTTAACTCATAGTGTTATATGAAGAACATAATATAAATATATGTCTAGTCCTTAAAAATATCTGACATGGCCTAAGTACTGAAGTGTTATTTGTGATCATTTTATTATTTTTAAAATATTTTATCTTATTTAGTTATTAAAGAAAAGAACAGGCAGTAGAGAAGGAAATGCAAGAATGGGCATGCCAGGGACTCTAGCCACTGCCAACAAACTCCAGATGCGTGTGCCACCTAGTGCATCTGGCTTAAATGGGTATGGGGAATTGAACCTGGGTCCTGATGCTTCACAGGCAAGTACCTTAAACTGCTAAGCCATCTCTCCAACCCTATTATTATTTTTGTCTATGCTTATATAAGCAAAAGAAAAAAGATGGAATTTATAACTTAAGAGACTATATGGAAACTGTGGAAACAGAAGAGAAAGCAAAGTTACAAATTTTACAAAGATATTTCATTTTTGTTTCAATTGTAGCAACAAACATGTTTACAATTTGGACAACTACATTTTTTTTAAAGAAACAACAATATGGTATGTTTTCTAGGAGAGTGTATCAGGTAAACCTGGAAACACCAGTATGCACATGAATCTCCATTAGGTGAGCAGTGCAGACAGCCCAACTCCTGGAAGTGAGTTCATGACAAAGACCACATCCATCACGTGTTCCCACCTGTGGGAACATCCTAGGAGGTGCCCCTTCATTATTACTAATGATTTGCAGGTTTGGTTATTTCCTCAACAACCTTAAGATGCATTTTTGTTTCTATAAGTGCGCTTAAGATTTGATAATGTCCATTAGCACCTCTGTAGAGAAACTGAAAAATAAAAGGAAAATTGTGTAATTATAAAAGCATTGGGCCAATTTTTCTTGGCATTTTCTATTACTTTTAGGTGAGTAAACTTTTATTTAAAAAGTATTGTGTAAAGAACTTATAAAAGCCTCAAGTATTTTTTAATTGTTAAGCTGTGTAAGACATTTCCATAAACATAGAAAACTGATTTACAAAGTGTGTACTTTATATGTGCATATTTGGCTCATATTGACTGCTATCAGCATCCATTCATTATTCCTGGCTATCTTCACCAGGCTCTGTGTTACATCCTCAAGATATTTGTTACTCTGTGGGGAAATTACATTGATTATTTTTGCAAAGACATATTTTTACAGTTACTATAGTGCAATTATTGGTAAGCCTTAATGTATTTAATACTGTGATACCCCTGTAAAGAAGACATAAGCTTAAAGGGAATAAAGCCACATTCACCCAAAGACTCTGATATGGAGTGTTAGGGGTTCACAAATAAAGTCTTTGAACCCCAAACCCTTATTTTGTGTCTCCTTTTTAAAAAAATACTTTATTTTTATTTTTTTATTGATTTATTTGACAGAGAAAGAGGGAGAGAGAGAGAGAGAGAATGAATGGGTGCGCCAGGGCCTCCAGCCACTGCAAATGAACTCCAGATACATGTGCCCCCTTGTGCATCTGGCTAACATGGGTCCTGGGGAATCAAACCTGGGTCCTTTGGCTTTGCAGGCAAATGCCTTAACCATTAAGCAATCCTACCAGCCCTTATGTCTCCTTTTAATCAAAGAACTGGATAAAATAAGACTGATAAGGATTATTATTAAAGTATTATATTTATATAGGGAAGTACAAAAGAAAGAGAAGGAAAATAGATATACCCATGTGGTCTGACAGCCTACATGGTGGACCTAGAATAAATGCGGAAAGAAATTTAGAGAGAAAAGCAGAGAAAGTACAGAGAGCTTCTGCCATATTGCATATATCCATATAGAGGGCAGGAGGGGTTAGACAGCCTGTGGAAGTAACAGCTAGGCTAAGAGGAGGGAAACTTACCAGAACCTCGAGGTTCAGGAGCAGGTCCAGAGAGGCTTGGTTTCCCCTAGTAAATGTATTTATAACCTAGTGGTGGTGGGCCCTACCTTCCAGCTCAGGTGAACCAGAGTGAGAGTTGATTGGTCTGGGCTAGGGGATGGCTCATGAAGAAGCCAGCCATCACACTAAACTGGGGTTTGAACTTGACCAACCACAATGCCAGGATTGGATTTCAATTCTAGGAAGGGAGACCTCCCTCCCAGGAGGGGCTCAGGTTGTTTGTGGAAAAACAAATCTAGGGAAGAGATAAGAAGGCTGCAAGGATAGGCCCAAAGACATTCCTGCTTTCTACTTTCAGGGGCCCGGTCACCCTAAACTACCCTAAACTAAACTACTCTATACAGGGCTACCTCAACTCCCTCTCAAGTCTACTTTCGGATTTGGTTAAGAAGTCAAAGATACATGATCACACGTTCTGGGGAAATGTTTGGGTGTTGGTGTCAGGCACTGTTTCAATTGTGAAAGAGTGTTATCATTACAAGGAATTCTGTGGAAGGGGAAGAGGAGAGGGGGAAAAAGAAGGGTGGTGGGAGGGGATTATGATCATGGTATATTGTATGTATGTATGGAGACTGGCAATAAAAAAATTTTTTAAAAGGGGCTGGAGAGATGGCTTAGCAGTTAAGGCAGTTGCCTGCAAAGCCTAAGAACTCATGTTTGAATCTCCAGGTCCCATGTAAGCCAGATGCACAGTAACATAAGCATGCAATGTCGCACTTGTGCACAAGGAGCTACACGCATCTGTTCATTTGCAGTGGCTGAAGGCCCTGGCCCATTCTCTATCTCTCTTTCTCTCTCTGCCTCTTTCTCTGTCTCCCAAATAAATAATAATAATAATAAAATCAAAATCAAAAAATTAGAAAAGTGTTTTAATAAAGAATGTTTTCCTTTTAATTATAAACATAATTAATTAGAAAATATTCACATACAAATAGAAAAATTTGTCAGAGACTCTGTTGCACTTGGGAATTTTCCCCTCCCTCCCCTATTCCAGGTCACAGTTCAATTCTCCTACTTCCACTTTTCCATCATCTGCAGCGCCCCTTCTCCTGTGGGGTCGCTGTTCCTCAGCATCCTCTTCTCTACAATTATGTGGCTAGTCCCTTCCAGCTCAGCATTTAAGGTCTAGAGTTTGTTGTCTACAACTCCCAATTCACAATCACAGCTGTCCACTGCCTGAGTATTGAGGCATGTGAGTCTTGGACCTGAGGACATGGGGATAGGATCATGTGGGTGACAGGAGGTACCTCCTGTGTGTCAGCCCAACAGTGGCCAGGGACAGGGAATGGCCCATGTAGAATTGGTGTGGACATGGATGGAACTAAGAGAGATTTTAATGTCAATTACTAGCTCCTTGAAAAATGAAAATGACTTTACTGCATGGACTTTGACTATACATGACAAAATTCCCCATAAATCATGCAAACACAATTTGTACTTATATCGATTTGTCACCAACCTGGTGACAGTGAGAATACTGACTAGAATTACTATGACTGACCACCTCCTCCCAGGCCTTTCATGTCTCTTGCCTGCCAACTGGCTGTGAACTGCCTCCTTCCATCAATGAGGACAGATGGGCCAGTTACCTAGGGGCCCTCCTGGGGCAGAGCAGCATGGTAGTTAGGAGGTTCTACAACCTTTCAAAATAGTGCCACTTTACTGGGGATCAAGTGATCAACATATGATCCTATGGGGGCATTTCATATTCAAACCGTAGCTTATAGTAGTAACAATGACCATTTATCCACTACCAACTAGAAGCCAGGCACTCTGCGAGCTATGGCTGAATGATCTGCTGTCTTGGGCAGAAGCACCTCTATGTCCCTCATCTGTTTTGGAGGCCCCTGATCTATGGCATTAGGTGGTAGGAACATCACTGAGAGAGAGGACACAGCCTGTAGAGAGAAACTGTGATACTATAAGAAAAGGTTGGGCTGAGTACTGAGGGACAATCAAGTCTCCCTAAAGGGAAGGAAGGAGGACTTTTTCTAATACAGAGATGAGCAGATGAAAGACACAGGCTGTGGGAAACCTGGCTATTCAAGGACAGATCAGCCAAGATGCTACAGGCAGGACATGGATCAGGTGTGATGTCTTGTATGCTAAACAAAAGGAAAGAGTGTTTCACATGCATGATATCACTGAATTCTCAGTGTCCTCTGATGATTAGTCATATCCTCCCTTGCTCAGCTCCAGAAACTGGGCTCAACAGGGCTTTATGTTCCCGGCCCTCACAGCCCTCCATCTCACAGCCTGTGTTAGGACACTCAAGTTCCTCATTCCTAAACCCACAGCCTCTTCCTGAACTCCACAGAGGTCCTGAAGAGACAGAGGGAGGGCCTATCTTGCTCCCCATGCCCTGCCCAAGTTCTTGTACTTCAAAGGTGGCACCCAACTGATCTATAGATAATGATGTCACTGCCTCTGACATCCTGAAACACACTGGTACAATGTTATGACATTCTGTGATTACACAGCATCCTGAGTTTGTGACTTTAGCTGAGTGATCCAGTCACCTATGCCTTGTTTTTCTCAACTGAATTACATGGTACCCACCTCAAATGGTTTGTCTGAGGAAAAACTAAGTCACACAGTAAAGTCCTTAAACAGTACCTACATGTGCTAAAAGCCCCATAAATGTTAGTTGAGAAGTAGACACTGACTTCATTAATTCCTTAACATTTTATGGATGAATTAATTTTATGAATACAAATGAAGAAACTGAGGATCAGAGAGGTTTGTAAACTGCCTAGTCACGCCATGATAACAGACAGGACTCCAAGCCTGGTCTTCTGCCCCCAGGGCTGCCTCCCTCCATACAGCCTTTTCCACAGCAGTGATGTATGCCCACAATCCCATAGGCTGCCTTCACATGACCTCTGTGGACCCTTGGGGATACACACTTACCCTGTTCACATTCATAGTATGTGACTGGGAAGGGACCAATTTTCAAAATACCCTAATGTATCTGGAAATACCCATCAAACAAGTGAGTAGAGATGTAATAAGTTTACCCCACAAGTCAAACATGCTATTAGAAGTGTACAATACATAAAGAGACAGAAACATTACATGAGTCATTTCGGTTAAAATGAGCTTCAAGGTAAGATGGAGTAGCCAAGAGAGAGATACAAGTGACCATCTTAAAAGGGAGATGGTACAAATAAGTGTGTGAGACATAGACCAATAGTCCCCTTCAGTAGCCCCAGCTTCACCTGACAGCCCAGTTCAGCTGGCAGGGTGCATTTACAGCCCTCTCTGGACTCATGCTGGAGCTGCTGGCATGTCCATTTTCTTCAGCCTTTATAGAATTAGCCCACAGATATGATCCAATGGTTATAATGTCCACGCACATCATGCTCCGTTTACAGGCTTGTAGTTAAGGCTGTTAGTCACGCTCCATGTGACTACAACCAAATCTGTCACACAGTCTAAACTGACCAATAAATCCATGTCAAGTAGAGAGAATAATTTAAGTGATAATAAAAAGCAACCGGTTTAGATTTTGATTTTATTGGCAGAAGTTTCCTGTTGCCTGAATGTCATTTAACTCTTCAGAAAACAGTGGTGAGCACTCAGAGCCTTCCAGGCCTAGTGCAGCGGTGGGAACACAGAGATATTAGCCTCCTGAAGACATCTAATTGTTAGCTCTGATACTGAATTAATAAGAGATATCCGTGAGGGAGAAGCAACTGGAAGGGCTTGAGGGGCACTTGGTGGTACATTATGTGGATGCAGTTGCTATGGTGATGGGTATGTTCTCTAGGAGGGAGAAGCTGGAACACAGGATGCTTGAACTGAGGATGTCATTGTCTGCATGAAGCCCTCTGCCTTAATTCTAGCCATGCTTCTGAGACCTCACAAAAGAGCATTTTGGTCCCAGCTTTGTCCTGGTAGAAGCAGAGGCTTAAGGCTAGTGCCATGAAATCTGGCAAATGCTCTAACAGCCACGTCTGGCCTGTCTCCTCCCACAGTTAGTAACTAGAAAGGGAAGTAAATTGTTTGCTAATATGGAAAAGAGGTAAACAGGAGTCCCAATGTCAGAAAGGGAGAGGTGTGAATCCATTTCATAAATCTCCATAGCTCCTAAAATGGACATCCTTCTAAGACACAGAAATAATATGACATTTGGCTTTTTCACCTGGTTTATTCTATGACTGTGATGGACAAGTGACAATATCATGGAGTCATTTCCAGATCTGAGGTTGAAGATCAGAATTATTTTCTCAAGCCCATAAGAAGTATGAATTATGACTAAATATAATGGTTATATATCCTTTAAATTACAAAATAGATAAAACACAGCCAGTTTTACATATAGTGTTGAGATATTCTTATGCATATTAAAATCTCAAAAAGTTTGATACAGAAAATGAAGCAATGATGCCCTGTTATAAGTTTCTATGATACTGTACTGGTAAAGGCTGTGCTGGGTCCTTACCATTCTGCCAGTCCTGTAAGCTGGGTTGGCCCCTGCTCCTTCCTTGAGCCTGCTGTCTGACTCCCTCCCTCAGAGGATCCAGTCCAGTTTCACACTTTAAGCCCCATCCACATGCTACTTCCAAAGAGGTGTCTTTAGTAACAACTGGCCCTAGTCCCAGATTTATATATCCTACTTCCTGTGTTATCTCCACCTGGATGTCTGCATAGTATATCATAACACCTATTCTTCCTACAGTCTTCCTATCCCACAAAATAGTTTCATTTTAGTTTCATGAGACAAAATCCTTGGATTTGCTCTCAATTCTTAAATTCCACATCTAATTCAACAACAAATACCATTGACTTTCATTATTTCCAATTTAAAAGCTGATGACCCAACAGTTCACACCCCTAAGTACATATCTCTCCATCTCAATGTGTACTAGTAAATGTGTTACTGTGGGGTGGAGTGAGACTGTATTTGTAAAATGGTATATGCCACATAATACATACTAAGTACTAACTTGATTTGAATCTGAACTTTGTTGATCAGACTTCATATAGAGTGTTTGTGATAAGCTTTCAAGAAGCCCCATTAGCAGTTCTGACCTGGCGTGGTCTTAGGCTTAGTTTCAGAATCTCAGGTTCTACAGTGATCCCGTTTGCTGTGAGGGCTTCCATGAGGACAGAGCCCACCATACCTGCCATCTCTGTGAACACAAGACCAGCCTCACCAGGATGAATGAGTACGAGTGTCATGATGATGACACTGGGCTCTGAGCACATCTAAATGGTGTGACTTTATTACTTTCTATGTTTACAACACCAAAGGGACTGTATGAAACTTTCCCCAGCATAGCATTGCTTCACACACTGTCGAACCATGCACCTTCATTTCCAAGTGCCTCCCTGAGTCCATTCTCACCACTCACAATGGCCCACTGGAGTCTCCAGTCTCCAGTGCCTACTTCATCACACATTCACTACTTCTAGAATCATGATAATGAGGCTTAGAACAGAGAACTAAAATTATTTTTAAAATCCTTGTTAATGAATCATAATGTCTTTTCATGGGGTTTGTGATTTTAAAAATATAAGAAGTCTAGATGAAGAAAAGTCATGACATATTAATGATTTCAAATGTGTGCTAGGATTGGCAGAACAGAAAGTAACATGAATAATTCAAGTAAGACACCATTTTTTCCCTTCATGCAAAAGGTTAAAGCATGACAATGGGGGAGGGGAACAACTGGAATGATGGCTCATGTGTTATGCTGTCCAGCAATCTTCTTGCATTAGAGGTTAATACAAGTTCAAGCAACAATAGGACATCATCCAGTCAGTGTGAGGGGATTATATCAAAATCTCTTGACACCACATTTAGTTGCTTCTGACTCTGGCAGCTGTTGGGGAGAGTTAAGACTGAATGTTTGATGCCTGGTGAATTAGAGTCTATTTTTGAACTTAGATCTTCAAATCCTGAAGGGATGATCCCAAAAAAGAAAGGAACAGAGGAAACTGCACTGGGGACTATTGGTTTAGTCCACTGTTGGCTTATCTCCATCATGCAAACAAACCCCATGGGAATAGCATCTGAAAGGCCTGAATGTATGCTCCGAGCACAGACAAGGACTGTGAGCCCGCCAGCACCACAAGCCCACAGGGCTACCTCTTTGCTTCAGTACTCTCCCTTTTTGTCTTTTCCCTTTAAACTACTTTGGAAAACATAGCTATAGTGTGCCAAAGAAAAGCAGAGTCTAAGAGAGGTGCAGTAGTACACCTCTGTAATCCCAACGCATGGGAGGTTGGGGTGCAACAAGAAAATTGTGAGATAGGAGACAACCTGGACTGCACAGTGAGAACTGTTACAAAATAATAATGAAATAATAATAAATAAAGATAAAAGGCAGAGTCTGTTTTAGTCATCATACATTGCCATGGGCTAATATGTACATACCAATATTTGTAAGACCTGTGTAATATAGGCTTTTATATAGATATAATATGCATATTGAACAATAACATATGTGTACATGTTTTTACCCATATTTGTATTCACAATGAACATATTTTGTTTTTTGACATTTCCCCTTCACAACTCCATTCTCCATCATATCCCCTCCCCGTCTCTATCAGTTTCTCTTTTATTTTGATGTCATCATCTTTTTCTCCTATTATGATGGTCTTGTGGAGGTAGTACAAGGCACTGCAAGGTCATGGATATCTAGGCCATTTTGTGTCTGGAAGAGCTTACTGTAAGTTTGGCTTGGTTGGCCAAACTTAAAGTTTATGGTGTTCACTGTTATTTATCTCCACTGATGACTTCTCTCTCTCTCCCATAGAGCTGCATGCAGCATAGCTTTTTCCAGGTTTCTATCAGCTGGTCTACATGGAGGAGGCTTTCAGCTCAGCTCCAGAAAGATTTCTCAGTGACCTTGCAGCCCAAGCATGTGGAGTCTTCAGCAATAGAATCTTACTGTTTGTTCCCGGTGGGAAACCAAGAGCCTTAGCAATGGCTTGTAATATTTAGGGGGCATAAGGGACCTCCCTAGCCAACAACTCACTAGAAAGTAGCCCAAACCTGGCAATGAAAATTTTTCAGTAACAATCTATGGCTTCTGAATTCTCCATTGTCCAAAACAGTAGGTTTCCATATAACTTATTTGTACTCTTTTATATTTTTATTAACCCTCGCACCACAACTCCTTTACTCAATCTCTTCCCCTGACCTCACTTAGGCCTTTCCACCCCCAGGAATCTGTTCTTCTACTTGCATATATACAATGCCAACCCCTTAAGTCCTCCCCTCTTCTCCCTCCCTTATAGCCCCTTTCTAGCTTACTGGCCTCTGCTACTGAATTTTATTCCAACTCAAATACAAGCGCAAACATTTGTAGCTAGGATCCACATATGAGAGAGAACATGCAGTGCTTGGCTTTCTGGGCCTGGGTTACTTCACTAACTATAATCCTTTCCAGATCCATCCATTTCCCTGCAAATTCCATAATTTCAATTTTCTTTACTGCTGAACAGACTCCATTATATAAATGTACCATATCTTCATTATCCACTTAGTGGTTGAAGGACATCTAGGCTGGTTCCATTTCCTAGATATTGAGAATAGAGCAGCAATAGACATGGTAAGGTAATGTAACAACAAGTCCTTAGAATATGTGCCTAGGAGTGGTATAGATGGGTCATATGGTAAATCTATTTTTAGCAGTCTCAGGACCTCTACACTGATTTCCATAAAGGCTGTACCAGATTGCATTCCCACCAACAGTGTAGAAGGATTCCTCTTTTTCCAAATCCTTGCCAGCAATTATTGTCATTTATTTTCTTGATGATAGCCATTCTGACAGGAGTGAGATAGACTCTCAAAGTAGTTGGAAGTTCCATTTCCCTGATGGCTAAGGATGTAGAATGTTTTATAGATGTTTATATGCCATCTGTATTTTTTCTTTTGAGAACTCTCTATTTGGTTCCATAGCCCATTTTTAAAAGGGTTGTGTGATTACTTATTATTTAATTTTTTGAATTCTTTGTATATCTTGGACACTAGTCCTCTGTCAGTTGTATAGCTGGCAAAGATTTTCTACCATTCTATAGGTTGCTTATTTGCTGTATTCACAGTGTGCTTTGCTGTACAAAACCTTTGTAATTTCATGAGGTCCCAGTGGTTGATTAGTAGTTTTATTTCCTGAGCAACTGGGGTTATATTCAGAAAGTCATTGCCTATGCCAATATGTTGAAGGGTTTCCCTACCTTTTCCTATGGTGGATTCAGAGTTTTAGGTCTGATTTTAAGGTCTTTGATCCATTTGGACTTAATACTTGTGTGTGGAGAGAGATAAGGATCTGTTTTCATTCTTACACATGTAGATATCCAGTTTTCCCAGCACCATTTGCTGAAGAGGCCATCTTTTCTCCAATGTGTATTTTTGTTGAAGATCAGGTGGGTGTGCCTGCCTGGACTTACATCTGCATCTTCTATTCTGTTCCATTGATCAAAGTGTCTGTTTTTATGCCAGTACCATGCTGTTTTTGTTACAATGGCTTTGTAATATAGGTCAAAATCAATTATGGTGACATCACCAGCCTTATTTTTGTTGCTCAAAATTGTTTTGATATTCAAGGTTATTTTTGCTTCCAAATGAATTATAGGATTGTTTTTTTTTTTCTATTTCCATGAAGAATATCATTGGAATTTTGATGAGGATTACATTGAATGTGTAGATTGTTTTTGGTGAGATTGGCATTTTCACAATATTGATTTTTCCAATCCAAGAACATGGATGTCTTTCCATTTCCTAGTATCTTCTACAATTTTTGCTTGAGTGTTTTAAAGTTTTTCATTGTGGAGATCCTTCACACCCTTGGTTAGGTTTATTCCAAGGCACTTTTTTTAAGGCAATTGTGAATGGGAGGGATTCCCTGATTTCATTCTCAGCTTGTTTGTTGTTAGTATATAGGAAGACTACTAATTTCTGCGTGTTTATTTTGTATCTTGCTACATTGCTGAAAGTGTTTATCAGCTCTAACAGTTTGCTGATAGTCTTTAGGGTCCTTTATGTAAAGAATCATATCATCTGAAAATTATTATAATTTGATATCTTCTTTTCCAATTTGTATCCTTTTATGTGTGTCTCTAGCCTTATTGATATAGCTAAGACTTCCAGTACTATATTAAGTAAAAATGGTGATAGTAGACACCCTTGGCTTGTTCCTAATTTTAAGTGGAAAAGCTTCAACTTTTTCCTCATTTACTATTATGTTGGATGTAGGTTTGTCATAAACAGCCTTTATTGTGTTGAGACATGTTCCTTCTATTTCTCATTCTATAGAACTTTTATCATGAAGGGATGTTGGATTTTATCAAATGCCTTTTCTACATCTATTGAGATGATCATGTGATTTTTGTCCTTCAGTCCATTTATAAAGTGTATTACATTTATCAATTTGCATATGTTGAACCATCCATGCATCTCTGGATAAAGCCTACTTTGTTGGGGTGAAAATGGTCTTTTTGATATATTCTTGTACTGTGCCAATATTTTGTTGAGAATTTTGGCATCTATGTTCATGAGGGAGATTGGTCTGTAATTTTCTTTATTTGTTCTGTCTTTGTCTAGTTTTGGTATCAAGGTGATGCTGGATTCACAGAAGGAGTTTGGTAGAGTTCCTCCCTTTTCTATTTTTATGGAAAAGTTTGAACATTGGTGTTAGTTCTTCCATAAAGGTCTGGTAAAATTCACCAGTGAAACCATCTTGCCAGGACATTTTTTTAGTTTGTAGATTGTTTTTATAACTGCTTAGATCTCTGCACTTGTTTTAGTTCTTTTTAAGTGGTTAATCTCATCTTGATTTAATTTTGGTAGGTTATGTAAATCAAGGAAATCATCCATTTCTGTCAGGTTTTCAAACTTGGTGGAGTATATCTTCTTAAGATATACCTTTATGAATTTCTTTGGTATCTGTTGTTATGGTGTCTTGTTCATCTCAGATTTTATTAATTTGTGTCTCTTTTAAACATTTTTATTGACAACTTCCATAATTATAAAAAAATCTCTGATAATTCCCTCCCTTCTCCCACTTTCCCCTTCACAAGTCCTCTTTTCATCATATCCCCTCCCTCTCTTAACTAGTCTCTCTTTTATTTTGATATCATCATATTTTCCTCCTATTATGAGGGTCTTCTGAAGGTAGTGCTAGGCACTGAAAGGTCATGTATATGAAGGCCAATTTGTGTCTGAACGATTGCATTGTAAGCAGTCCCACCCTTCCTTTGGCTCTTACATTGTTCCAGCCACCACTTCTGAAATGTACCCGAACCTTGAAAGGTATGATAGAGATGTTTCAGTGCTGAACACTCCTCTGTCACTTCTTCCCAGAACTACGGTGCCTTTTGGGTCATCCCAGTGGTTACCACCATCTGAAAAGAGAAGTTTCTCTTACCATAAATAAGAGTAGCATTAATATATGGGTATGAGCATTATGAAAAGTGCTTTCAGGGCAGTTTGGTGAGCATAATTTATATATGTGCATTTAACCAAATAAGATCAAGCGTTAGATTCCTAGGGCTCATGATCTCCCCTGCCATAAGATCTTGATTAGGTTTTCAGTATCAAGCATGTATTCCCTCCCATGGAGTGGGCCTTCAGTCCAATAAGAGAGTGGTTGGTTTCCCCCATAAGAGACATGCAACTACTTTACCTGTTCAGTTATTTGGCCTGGCTGGCCAAACTTAAGGCTTGTAGTGTCCACTGTTTTCACTGCTGATGACTCCTCTGTCCCACAGGGCTTCATGCAGTATAACTTTTTCCAGCTTTCTGTCAGATGATCTACAGGGAGGAGATTTTCAGCTCATCCAGTTTGATTTCTCAGTGAACTTGCAGCCAAAACTTGTGGAGTCATTAGGATCTTATCATCAATTTCTGCTGGGAAACAAAGAGCCTCAACAATGGCCTGTAATGTTTTAGGGACATCAGGGACCTACCTGGCCAGCAAACAACTCATTGGAAGGCATCCCATCCCTGGCACTGACATTTTTCTAGTAACAATCTATGGCTTCTGGGTGCACCATTATCCAAAATAGTAGGTTTCCATATGGCTTGTTTATACTATCTTGAGTTTTGATTAACCCTCCCTCACTGTTCTTTTAATCACTCTCCTTCTGTGACCTCACTTAGGCCATTGCACCCCCAGTAATCTGTTCATCTACTTAAATACATGGAATACCATCTCCTTAAGTCCTCCCTTCTCCCCCCTCCCTTACATCCCATTTCTAGCTTACTGGCCTTGGCTACTTATTTTTACTCCACTTCACATATAAGTCTAAATATTTGTAGCTAGAATTCACATATGAGAGAGAACATGCGGCAGTTGGCTTTCTGGGTCTGGGTTACCTCACTTATTATAATCTTTCCAGATCCATCCATTTCCCTGAAAATTTCATAATTTCATTTTTATTTACCACTGAATATAACTCCATTGTATAAGTGTACCACATCTTCCTTATCCATTAATCAGTTGAAGGACATCTAGGCTTGTTCCATTTTCTAGCTTTTGTGAATGGAGTAGCAATAAATATTGTTGAGCAAGTACCTCTAAGGTAGTGCAATGAATCTTTAGGATATATGCCTTGGTAAATATTTAGTAGTAGTAGTAGTAGTAGTAGTAGTAATAAAAACAAATTTTGTATGTATACATCATATGTTGGTACCCTCCTTTCCCTCATTCCTGCCCCCATTCAATTGGGGATGATTCTCAATGGGGTTGCAGGTATTCCCCATGGAGTTGTGGTTTATGCATTGTGGGGGCAGCAGACAGTTATTTTGTGGGGTACAGAATGTCTCTGGGCATGATGTCTCAACCTATAACTCTTACAATATTTCTGCCACCTCTTCCACAAATTTCCCAGAGCCTAGGTAGGTGAGTTTTAAGTCTGCTTCAGTGATGAGCCCTTAGGACCTTCTGGACCTCTGTTTGGTAGGTGTTGAGTATCCTCAGGATCTGTCTCCTTCATCCTAGCACTGATTATCAGATTAAGCATGGAAGCAGCACTAATGCTTATCTTCCCCATTCCTCTGTAGTTTTAGCTGTGGCTTGGCTGAAGTATGAGGGGTATTTTGTCTCCTCTGGTCTCACTACCTTCTGAAAAAGAAGAACAGATTCTGCAATGGAAAGTGAAGTCAGCATAGTTTAAATGGAAAAAGCATTATTAATTTAGGGAAAATTTTATGTATGTAACCCCTCTTTTAGCAAAAGACTAATGAGAGCTTGACACTGGAGAACATATTCTTTGTCCCCATAGAATTCTGATCTGGTTCCCAATTCCAGATATGGGTTTCTTTACAATAAGCAGATCTCTTAGGCAATCAGAAAGCTATTACTTACCCACTGAGGCTGTGTGCCACTATGACACTGGCATGTACATCCTGCCAGGGTGTTTGCTTCTGAGTAGCTTAGACCTCTGGTTGCTCAGACCATTGTTGGCCATTTTCCCCCAGTAGTTCATGTAGCGCTTTCCAGCACTAGATAAGCTAACTGTCTGGGGACTGGCTTTCCTCTGAATTCCAGCCAGGTATCTCCATGCTCTGTGTCAGCAGCATATGGTGTCTTCAGCAATAGGGTTTTGGCTTTTGTCTAAGGCAGGTAATCAAGAGCTTTGACAGAAAGCTGTCCTGATTTGGGGACCTCATAGTTCTCTCAGTGCAATGTGGGTAGCAATCAGTCTCTACTGGGAGTTACAGGCCAGAGACAGGGGGGAAAAAACTTTTTAAAGCTTGGGCGACATTCCACCATCTCTAGGGCTTTGTAATATTGCTTTAGATTGGGTATGGTGATACCTCCAGAGCTGTTTTTTGGGTTTTTTTTGTTGTTGTTGTTGTTTTTTCTTGAGGATATGTTTGGATATCTGAAGCCTGATGTCATTCTTATTGCTTGGGCTAGTGTTTCTAATAGTGTTGAAGAGCAGTAGTGAGAGTGGGCAACACTGTCTTGTTCCCACTCTCTGTGGGAACTCCTTGAGTCTTTCCCTATTAAGTATTATTTGGGCTTTAGGAGTTTTATATATAGCCTTTATTGTGTTGAGATGTAGACCCTCCATGCCTATTCTGTCCAGTGTTTTGATCATGAAGTGGTGGTGTACTTTGTCAAAGGCTTTCTCTGCATTAATTGAGATGATCAAGTGGTTTTTACAGTTAATTTTATTTATGTGATGTACTATATTGACGGATTCCTATACATCGAACCATGCCTGGAATGAAACCTACTTGATCGAAGTGGATAATGCTTTTGATGTGTTGTTGAATTCAGTTTGTAAGGATTTTGTTCAGGATCTTTGCAGCTAACTTCTTCAAGGATATAGGCCTATAGTTTTCTTTTCTTATTTCATCTCTGTCTGGTTTTGGTATTAGGGTGATGCTAGCTTCATAAAAGGAGTTGGGAAGAATTCCCTGCAGTCTGATTATGTTAAACAGTTTGAGAAGGTTTGATAGAATTCAGCTGAGAAGCCATCTGCTCCTGGACTTTTCTTTTTGGGAAGGTTTTTGATTACCTTTTCTATCTCCATGGATATGGTAGGTTTGTTTAGGAGATTAATCAGCTCTGAGTTTATTTTTGCTAGGTGGCATGTGGTGGGAATGCATCCATTTCTTCCAAATTATCCAATTTTTTGGAGTAGAGGTTTTAGAAGTATGCCCTGATGATTCTTCTAATTTCACTGATGTCTGTTGTGACCTCTTCTTTTTCATTTCTGATTTTGTTAATGTGAGACTTCTCTTTTTTTTTTCTTGATCAAATTGCCCAGGTGTTTATCAATCTTGTTTATTTTTTTAAAGAACTAGCTCTTCATTTCATCTATTTTTTATTTTTTTGTTTTTTTATTTTATTTATTTGAGATTGACAGAGAAAAGGAGCGAGAGAGAGAGAATGGGTGCTCCAGGGCTTCCAGCCACTGCAAATGAACTCCAGATGCATGCACCCCCTTATGCATCTGGCTAACGTGGGTCCTGGGGAATCGAGCCTTGAACGGGGGTCCTTAGGTTTCACAGGCAAGCGCTTAACCACTAAGCCACTTCTCCAGCCCTTCATCTATTTTTTAAATTGTAATCTGAGTTTCCAATTCATTAATTTCTACTCTGACCTTGATTATTTCTTTCCATCTGGAGTTATTAGAATTGGATTCTTCTTGTTTTTCCAATGCCTTTAGGTGGACAATTAAGTTAATAATTTGGGATCTCTCTGTCTTTGTTATGAAGGTAATTTAGCACTATTAATTTTCTCTCAGGACTGCCTTCATTGTGGCCCATAAGTTTTGTTAAGTTGCATTTTCATTATCATTCAATTCTAGAAATTTTATAATTTCTTCTTAGATTTCTTCTACAACCATTCTTTAAAGGGGTGTTGTTTACTCTCCAGGAGCTGATGGAGTTCTTGATGTACCTCTTATTGTTAATTTTTAGCTTAAATCATTGTAATCTGACATGATGCAGGAAGTTACTTAATTTTCCTGAATTTATGGATTTATGCTTTATTGCCTAATATATGGTCTATTTTTGAGATGGTTCTGTGGGCTGCTGAGAAGAATGTGTGTTCTGTAGAATTGGGGTGGAAAGTTCCATAGATGTCTGTTAGGTCTAATTGATCTATGGTATCATTGAGTCTGTTATTTCCCTAATGATTTTCTTCTTGGATGATCTGTCTGTTGAAGATAGTGGAGTATTGAAGTCTCCCACTATGATGGTGTTGGTATTTATTTCTATTTTGTTGTCAAGTAGGTTTTGTTTTACAAACTGTGGTGCACCTATGTTTTGTGAATATAAATTTATGATTGTGATGTTCTCATGTTGGATCTTCCCTTGATGAGTAAGAAGTGGCCTTCTTTGTCCTTTTTGATTATGTTTGGTTTGAAGTCTATTTTATCAGATATTAATATAGCAACACCTGCTTGTTTTTTTTTATTTACATTTTCCTGGAATATCATTTTCCATTCTTTCACCCTGAGAAGGTGTCTGTCTTTAGTGGTGAGGTGGGTTTCTTGAAGACAGCAGATAGAAGGGTCCATTTTTTGATTCACTCTGTTAACTTGTATCTTTTGATGGATGAATTAAGACCATTAATATTTAAGGTTAAAACCATTAGATTTGATTTAATTCCTGACATGAAAAGGTGTTTTATGAGGTTTGGTGCTTTCTTGTGTTTTGTACTTTTTTGAGCCTGGTCTAGTTTTGATTATTGTGATCTTCTTCTTGTTGGCTCTTGAGGTTGGTTGTTTGACTCCTCTGTGTGGAATATTTCCTCTGTAGGTTTGGCTTTCTGTTCATATAATCATACAGTTGACTTTTTTCATGAAAATTTTTTCTTTCACCATCTATTATGAGGGATATTTTTGCTGGGTGTAGTAGCTTGGGTTGGAAGCCATAGCTCTTCATATTTTGAAGTGTTCCATTCCAGGCCCTTCTGGCTTTCAGGGTTTCCATTGAGAAATCTGAGGTAACTCTGATGGGCGTGCCTTTATACATAGTGAGTTGTTTCTCTCTTGCTGCTTTTAGCACTCTCTCTTTGTTTTCATTGTTAAGAATTTTAACTATGATGTGCCTTGGAAAATTTCTTCTCTGATCCTGTCTTTTTGGTGTTTGGTGTGCTTCTTATATGTGAATGGGCCTCTCTTCTGAGAGACTAGGAAAGTTTTCTTCAATAATTTTGTTGAATATGTTCTCTATGCCTCTGGCCTGGATTTCCTCTCCTTCTGGTATACCCATGATCCAAATGCTTTGTCATTTTAGAGTATCCCACAATTGTCTTGTGTTCTGTTCTTTTGATTTTTTGAACTTAGCAAAGTTTTTGGCCTCCCTATAAATTTCTTTTATCTTGTCTTCCAGATCAGAGGTTCTGTCTTCCACATGAAAAACTCTGTTAGTGAGGGGCTCTAGAGAGGTTTTGATAAGCTCTACTTGATTTTTGTTTTCTAATGTGTTATTTTATATCATGTCCATATTTTTTGAAATATTATTTCAGTTCAAATTCTAATTTTCTTGATGATTCCTGGAATTCATTCTTGCATATGATCAAGTCTTCATTAATCTTAATCAACTGATTATTGAGATCTTCCATTTGTTGACTCACCTTCAATTCATTTATATCTCTTTTGAGGGTTCTAACATTTTCCTCAATTAAGTTAAGCCTACTGCCAAAAGCTGAAGACTGTAAGAGACGATTCTGCTCAATTTCATTCATACCATTGTTTTGGGTGGTTTTTTTTTTATGATTTGCTTCCTGTTCAGCAATCCTTTTAATTGGGGTCATATTGGCTATTCTGTTTTCATTTTAGGATTGAATTTCTGTTGATTTCTCTGGAGGCTTTCATTGTGGAACTAGGCATCCTTGGTGGAGATCTCTTAGTTTTCTGACTTTCATTGTGGTGTTTTGTTTTGTTTTTGCATTGTGGTCTACTCATCTTAGGGGAAAGTTTTATTCTATTGAAGGGGAAACAAGTATTTGTCCTTGTAGGATCCTCAAGGATGTTTTGTTTTAAATGTGAACCAGATTTGTGTATAATGGGGCTATAACTGCAGATGTACAGATTGTGGAGATTGCAGGTACATCAAAGATACCTGGAGAACTTGGAGGTAGGGAACTGTGATCTCTAGCCTGCCCACTTGTACTTATCTTCAACACACAGGGATTAGGGGTTAGGGAACCAAAAGCCAGGAAGCTAGAGATCCAGGGGCAACAGGCCAGCTCCTACAGTGGTCGGTGTATCCTCTGACTCATGGGAAAAGGGATTTGGACAGCCAGGGATCAATCTGGAAACCAGAGCAAAAGCCCTGTTTCTAGCCCCCCCCCCCCACAGGGACCAGGCCTCTGCAAGGCAGCAGCAGTGTACCAGGACCAGGGAACTGGTAGAAGATGAACCAACCAGGAGCTCTGGCCTACTCACTTCATCCATGCACAGCAAAACCACTAGGTCCAGGCAGCCCCAAGCCAGCAGCAGGGGAACCAACCAGGAAAAGGGAATCTGTGCATACACCCTCAAGCACAGGGTATCTGAAATGGAGTCGCAGGGGCATTTCAATCAGGAAGGTAGAGCATAGAGCCTGCTTCCACAGCAAGCTCGCAGGCCAGCCACAGGGGAACCTACTGGGACTAGGGAACTAGGAGGAGCAGGGTGGGTTGGGAGACAGGGAGATCTGACCTACTCACTCTGTGCATGCACCCTCCAGAGCAGCGAATCAATTTGTGTCTCTTCTTTCTTTTGGTGAGATTTGCCAATGGTTTATAATCTTGTTTATCCTTTGAAAGAACCAACTCTTTGTTTCATCGATTCTTTGGGTTTTTTGTTGTTGTTGTTGTTTCTACTTCATTAATATCTGCCTTAATCTTTATTTTTCTTCCCATCTACTAATTTTTTATTTTCCTTGTTCTTCTTTTTCCAAGGCCCTATGGTGAAGCAGTAATTTGTTTACTTGTGACCTTTCTAATTTCTTAATATAGGCACTTAAAGCTATAAATTTTTCTCTTAGGACTGCTTTTATCATGTCCCAAGGGTTTTGGTATGCTGTGTTTTCATTATCATTTGATTCTATTATTTTATTATTTCCTTTTTTATTTCTTCATTGACCTATTTATCATTAGTAGTGTACTGTTTAGTTTTCATGATTTTGTGTATGCTGTATAGTTTTTATTGCTGTTGATGTATATTTTGACTCCATTGTGATCAGACAGAATGCAAGGAATTATTTCAATTTTCATATACTTGTTAAGGTGTGCTTTGTGTCCTAATATGTGCTCCATTTTAGAGAACGTTTCATGTGCTGCTGAAAAGAAGTGTATTCTTCAGCATTTGGTTGATATGTTATATATATATATATAGAATATATATATATATATATATATATATATATATATATATAATCTGTTAGGTCAGTTTGTTGTAGATCGTTTAATTCAGATGCTTCTCTGTTTATTTTTTATCAGGATGACCAGTCAATTGATGACAGTGGGCTGTTGAAGTCACACACTGCAACTGTATTTGTATTTATGACCTCAATTCTAATAGTGTTTGGTGAAACTGGGAGCCCACATGTTAGGTGCATATGTTCAGAATCATAATGTCCCCCTGTTGGAGTGTTCCCTTCATCAATCTAAAGTGACCTTCTTTACTTTCCTAACTAATGTTGGTTTGAAGTCTTCCCTGTCAGATATTAGGATACCTACACCTGTTTGTTTCCTAGGCCCATTTGCTTGAAACACCATTTTCCAACCTTTCACCCTAAGATAGAGTGCACTTTTTATGGGAAGGTGGGTTTCTTGGAGGCAACAAATAAAAGGATCTTGCTTTGTAACCCAGTCTGCAAACCTGTGTCTTTGGTTGCAGCATTGAAGTTGTTGATATTAAGAATTATTATTGAAAGATGTGTATCTTGCCATTTTTCTTGTTTTGTGGTTCTTCTGGTTTTTCCTTTACTCACCTGTATTAACTTTTTGGGGGGTATGGTTTACTTTTTCCTGTTTCCTTATGTGTGTGCTTTTCCTTCTCTTCAGCATGGAAGATCCTTTCAAGCATTTGTTTTGTTTTGTTTTTGTGTTTTTGTTTTTTGTTTGTTTTGTTTTTTCAAGGTAGGGTTTCACCCTAGCCCAGGCTGACCTGGAATTTACAATGTAGTCTCAGGGTGGCCTCGAATTTGTGGCAGTCCTCCTACCTCTGCCTCCCAAGAGTTGGGATTAAAGGCATTTACCACCATGCCCAGCTCCTTTCAAGTATTTTTTGTGGAGCAGGTTTAGTTTTCACATACTCTTTTAGCCTGTTTCTATTATGAAATGACTTTATTTCTCTATCAATTCAAATGAATAGCTTTTCTGGATAAAGTAATCTTGGTTTACAGTTGTTATTTTTCAGAACTTGGAATATATCACCCCAAGCCCTTCTAGCTTTAAACATTTGTGTTGTATAATCTGTTGTTATCCTGATGGCCCTGCCTTTGTGGGTGACTTGATTTTTCTCTCTAACTGCTTTCACTATGTTTTGTTTGGTTTGTGTGTTTTGTAGTGTTAATTATAATATGATAGTGAAAGATTCTTTCCTGATTTTGTCTGTTTGGCATTCTATAGGCTTCCTGTATCTGTATTGGCATCACTCTCCCTGTTTGGGAGATGTTTTCTATGATTTTGTTGAAAATACCTGCTATATCTTTGTAGTGAAATTCTTCTCCTTCTACTTTGCCCTGAATTCTTATGTTTGATCTCTTCATAGTCTTGAAATTCCCATTCTTGCCTTCCTATTAGTTTTTCTTTCTCTTTGTTGGACTGTATTAGATCTTTCACCTGGTCTTCTAGTTTAGATACTCTGTCTTTTTCTTGTTCAATTCTACTGATGAGACTTTGCACAGAGTTTTCTCGTTGACTTACTTTGTTTTTCATTTCTACTATTTATGATTGGTAATATTTCATTATTTCTATTTCCTTACTCACATCTTGTATTGACCTCCTAATTTCATTAAGTTGGTTTCCTGTGTTCACCTTCAGGACTTTGTTTCCTTCTTTGATTCCTTTGACTTTTCAGAGTATAGATACAATCATTTTTGGAAATCATTGTCAGGCATTTCATTTCAAACAGTCTCACTGGGGGGTCATTTCTGATGGAGTTATAGTTTTGGTGGGATTGTATTGTGTTGATTTTTTGTGTTTCTTGTATTATAATGTAGATATTTTTGCATCTTGAGTTAATTTGATGCTTGGATTTCATAATTGCCTGCAGTGTTATTGGTCATGTAAGTCTAACTGTATATATCTTCAGGGTAGAAGTTTAATGTTCCACATGTAGCTCTTGTACTCTAAGAAAAACAGCAGAAGTGGACCTAGGTATTGAGTTTGCCTGCTATTCAAGTATTCTAGTAAACTGGGTGGAGCAATTTATTGTCAGATTCTAAAATTCAACTGAACAGTATGCACATTCAATCAAACCCAGCACAGAGTATGTACGCAGTAGTGGGGATTAAAACAAACATATAATCTAACAAAGGCAAAGTTCCTAAGGATGTGTGTTGCCCCACACCTTTAATCCTGTCAACTGGAAGGTTGAGATTTTTGGTCTAAAATTGGTTCCAGGTCAGCCTGGGACCAAGTGAGACCCTGCCCCCAATAATGATAAAAGAAAAAAACAAAGGCCAGGCCCTATGAATCAGGGAACAACAAAGGCAGCAATAGTCAATACCAAAATGCAGCTTATTTGAGAATGGTAATGCCAACCAAGAATATGTAACACATAACCTTCTCTGATGTGGAAAGAGAGATTAGCACTTCCAGTACAGGCCTATGTACCTGTATTTGTGTAGGCAGGTCCTGTAACCTTTTGGGATTGCTCCCAATCTCACCAATACTGAGTGCCCACCTTGATCCTCTGCTGTGCTGTAAATCTGATGTTCTGATCAGCTGTGCTGGATGCCCTGAGGCCGAGGGTCGGATGAGTTCTCTGTGGTTCACTGCAGCACTGGTGGTTGAAAAATGGCAGACTGTGCAGGATGCCTAGAGTTACACCAGAGCTGCTCAGCTGGTCTTATTTGTGTTCTCCTTCAGCAACTTCTCAGCTGGTCCCTGCTGTCTTCCCCTTCAGGTTTCTTGACTTTGCAAGGAGGCTGATGTGAGTGGAAAATCCCCCCACATGATGGTTTCTCCTCCTGCAGCTCTGTGCCTGCCAGGCAGGTGCATAAGCAGACAAGGGCCTCTGGTGCCTCAGCCAGATTCTGACCAGTTTCCTCCTTTCTAGAAGATTTGAGTCTCTCCTGCTTCTCTGCTGTGGTTGATAGTAATTTATATACCTTCACTTTTGGTAGAAGAGTGTATTTGGCTTTTTTTTCTGTTTTTCTCCCTGGCTAGGCTGTGTTAGCATGGCTACTGTGCCACCATCTTACCCAGAAGTCCATTTTATAATCTTTCTTTCCCATTTTCCAAGATGTTCTCTGCCCTGGAGGGGATTATGAGTATGTCCCATGTGAGGCCAAGCACTCAGCATTTACTGATTGTCAGCATCTGACTAGTTATAATTCTCTTCATTGATCATTTCTCACTGCCAAATAAAAATAAATAAATGAAATAATTTTAAAAAGAAAATATCTTGTCTTGTCTGGTGAATCAGTATTATAGCATGCAGGGTTCATCACTGGATGATACAGTTGATGACATTTCTCTACCAGCAGCTTGCATTGCACTTTCCACCACTATGAAAACAAGCCAGCAAGAAGGAAGCTTTGACCTCAGCTCCAACTTAAGTTCTCAATGTCCTGAACCCAATGGATTAGGGTATAGTGTCTTTAGCACTAGAGTTGTACCTTTTATTTCTAGTGGGCAGCCAAGAGCCATGGAAATAGCCTGCTTTGAAGGAATCTTGGGGGTTTCCCTGACCAACAACTCGTTGGGAGACATTCCATGCCCACATTTTTGTATGATAAACTATGGCTACTCAGAGCAGCACTATCCACCTGTGTAGAGCAATGCCATACATCTTACATTATTCTTTTGTATTTATACATTTTTATTACATTCATTAAATAGTAAGTTTTCTTTTGACTTTTTCATGTCTTCTTTCCCTACTCCCTCCTCTTTCCCATCCCCAATATCTGCTTAACCCTTTCTAACCCTAGTATCCCCCAAAATGTTTTTATATCACTTGTTTCCACTATGTTTTCCCCTTAGGTACCTGCACTACATAAAAACACTTTCTAAATTTTTTTTTAACTCACTGCTCTGGAGAGTCAAAGCTAGGACCCACACATGAAAAAGAACAAGCTGCACTTGTCTTTTTTAAAACCTTTTTTACTATATTTTAATCAGAGAGAGAGGGAGCAAAAGAGAGAGAGTGAGAGAGAGAGAAAATTGGTGCACCAAAGCCTCCAGCCACTGCAATCAAATTCCCAAATGTGTGTCATCTTGTACGCATGTGTGACTTTAAGGGCTTGTGTCACCTTTTGTGTCTGGCTTATGTGGGACCCAGAGAGTAGAACATGAATCCTTAGGCTTTGCAGGAAACTGCCTTAACTGCTAAGCCATCTCTCCAGCCCTGAATTTGCCTTTTTGAGTTACCTCCATAATCAACATATTGTAAAAATACAGGAAAACCTGATTTAAAAGAGAATTGCTGTGGGTGTGTTCAAAGCTCAAATTACTGAAGAATTTGGAGTTAAGAAGCAAGACTAACCTCAAGAAGACCATGAATTTAAAGATCGTTTTCACAGGTTCAGTAGAGGAGATAAATCAATAAGCACTTGAGTCAATACATAAATTATCCACTGCAGGTTGTCCAGAAGCTGGCCTAGAGGGAATAAAACAAAGAGAAAAGTTGAGAATCAGGCAGCAGTCCATAGCAGGAGAAAGGGCAATCCACTCATCCATCCCTCTATATACCTGCCATCAATCCATCTACCCAAGCATCCATCTATCTATCCATTCATGCACCCATCCTTCCATCCATCTGCCTCTCAATTCATACACAAGTCTATATCAGTGTTAGGCTCTGTGTAAAGTTCTGTGACTATGAAATAAAAATCATGAGCCCTCACTTTATTGATCAGCCTTGTGGGTGGGAGAAACAGGAAAACCTGTTGCCATATACAGAGATATGAAGAGGAAGGAATAGAGGAATGTAGCTATGCAGAGCGTGGGGACTGTTAATTATCAAAAGAGAACTGTAAAGGGGTGCTAGATGTCCAGGAAAGGCCTTGAACCCCAAATCCTTGGTTCATTTCTAATTTAAATCAAAGAATTGAATTTAAAAAACCAAGAAGGATAATTATCAAATGATTACATTTATTGAGGGAAATACAGAGCCAAGGAAAGGCACCCACATGTCTAGAGATCCCACATGAAGGGCCTGGGGGGAAAAATTGTGGAAAGAAAAGAGACAAAAGAAAATTCAAGGAGTTACTGCCATGTGGAGAGCTGGAGGGTCTAAAGGAGCCCATGTGAAAAGTAAGGGCTAGGGGGCCCTCCCAGCTGGATCTGGGCCAAGCCATCTCAGGCTCAGCTGAGGGAAAAACTCACCCACAACTGGAAGTCCCCAAGTGGTCAGAGAGTCTGCCTTCTCCTTGAAAATGTATTTATAACCTTATAGTGGTGGGCTGTCTTCCAGCTCAGGTGAGCTAGAGGGGCTGGTGGTTGTTTAGGGCTGGGGGCTATCTCAGGAAGAGGCTAACCCTGGCACCAAGTTCCAGGGGCTGAATTTGACAAACCACAATGTTTAAATCCTATGAATGACCTCCCTCCTAAGAGGGGTCCTGGTTGTTTGTGGAGAAACAGGTTTAGGAAACTCTTAGAGGTAAGAAGTCAGGTCATTTTGATTTCTAGCAACTACATACTTTCCTGCCTTTTTTCCTGCCTTCAGTCACCCTAACTGTACCTTTACTTTCAACAATCAGAGCATAACTCCTTCTGTATGAAGAAGCTACAGAGAGTTGAACTTCCTACTCCTTCCTTGTTATACCATATAACTTACCTAATCTATGTTCCCAGTGCACTTTCCTTGTATCTCTTCACAGAATGAGAAATGGCATACATGACTATTTCCTAGCTCAGTCAAAACCAAGTACAATGTTAAGCACATTCTATGTTATTTAAAAATAGACTATTTCTTTAATTCAAACTGCTATGTGAGCTAGAGAGATGGCTTAGCAGTTAAGGCTCTTGCCTACAAAGGCTAATGACCTGAGTTGGATTCCCTGGCACCCATGTAAAGCCAGATGCACAAAGTGGCACATGCATCTGGAGTTCATTTGCACCGGCTGGAGGTCCTGGCATGCCTGTTCTCTCTGTCTCTCTTTTCTCTATCTCTCTCTACTTGCAAGTAAATAAATAAATAAAATATTTTTAATAAAGTGAAATAAAAACTGTTATTTGCCTGCCACCAAGAAGTGAGTGGCTTCACTGTATTACATACTGTTTGCTATGGTGGTTGATATCACTTCAGGCCAAAATGATTGAGCCATGAGCTGAATTAATCTTTCTTCATGAAGACATTTTCACTTGGGTATTTTGTCATAGTGATAAAAAACTGACTAAGACACCATTGGTAGAGAATTGGGTAGATATGGTAAGGAAATTCTAACCAAAATGGACTACTGTGTAGCCAACAAAAGGAAATGCATACCGCCATGCAGTCTTATTGTCATTCTTATTATCTACAAAATACATTAAAAGAAAAAATATGATACATGTAATTTGTGTTTGGATAAAGGGGGGTGAGTCAATACTACCTTTGTTTCTTAGTTCATGGAAAGTTAGTAGAAAGATACTTGGCCACTTATACCCAGGAGGTATAAAAATAGGAATTTTGATGCCCACATGGAGTCATTTTCTTTTTTATCTTTTATTTTTTTTTTTTTTCTCTAGTGCTGATAACTCTCTCTCTGAGCCACAGTCCCAAGTTCATTTAACTTCTTTTTAAAACAGTGTATGTGAGCCAGGCATGGTGGCACATACCTTTAATCCCAGTACTCTGGGAGGCAGAGGTAGGAGGACTGCTGTGACGTCAAGGCCACCCTGAGAGTACATAGTGAATTCCAGGTCAGCCTGAGCTAGAGTGAGACCACACCTTGAAAACAAAACAAAAAAAAAAAAAAGTGTATGTGTTACTTTTTTCCTCAAATAAAAAGCAGAGAGCCATCTATAATTCCAATACTGGAGAGGCCACGGTAGGAGGATTCTGTGAGCTCAGAAGTTGTAGATAAGCTTGGGCAAGAGAGAGAGAGGGTAAGAGAGGGAAGGAAGGAAGGAAGGAAGGAAGGAAGTAGTGGTGGTTTGATTCAGGTGTCCCCCATAAACTTAGGTGTTCTGGATGCTAGGGCCCCAGCTGCTGGCAATTTGAGAATTAAATCCTCCTGGAGGCAGTCTATTGTTGGGGGTGGGTTTATGGGTGTTATAACCTGTTTCCTCTTGCCAGTGTTTGGCACACTCGCCTGTTGCCTGTCCATCTGATGTTGGCCAGGAGGTGATGTCCACCCTCTGCTCATACCATCATTTTCCCCTGCCATCATGGAGCTTCCCCTCAAGTTTGTAAGCCAAAATAAACCTTTTGTCACACAAACTGCTCTTGGTCAGGTATTTTCTGCCAACAATGCAAACATGACTACAACAGAAGGAGGGGGGAAGGGAGAGAGATAGGCTGAGACAAGGGATAAAATATGCATTACAAAGCATGTCCCCTCCAACTAGGCCCCACCTTCTGAGGCACCAGGCTGAAAGCAAGAGTGGGGGGTACCTGCAGTACCTGGGGAAGGACATAAGGGTAAAGGTGGCCCTGTGGAGCTTTCTGGGGCAGATGCTGATCTGGAATGTGAGAGTTTGGATGGAGTATAGGCACTGAAGGCCCACGCAGGTGCTGGTATTGTTTCCCCAAATGTATGAAGAAGAGTCTTGCAAAGCCAAGGCTGCCATGGGGACAGAGGTCTCTCATTCAGCTGCCCTCACCGCTGTCTGTCCTCTGCTTCCTGTCACAAACCAACTCAGAACATTGCCTTGCCTCCTCCCAACTGTATGTGTAGATGTGCTCTAGTCCACACACTCACCCACAAGTAGACCCTAAACACGTTCCTCTCTCCCCGTCTTCAGAATCCCATCTGAGTCCTGAGCAGGTTAAATATAACTGAACAACCTCTGGGGCATTAATATTAATTTATAGTCACTGCAAATGGGTCATTTGTGTGGGTGAGGTCATGAGTACCTATGACCCCAAAAGACCTACAATTCTTGGAGGTCAGAGAAACCAAAACATCAAAATGGCAAAGAAAACTCTCTCCTTTCCCCATCCTCCAAGAGATCCAGGGAAGCTTCATATGTGAAGCTGTGATGAACTTTATATCTAAGATATATTCCTTCAACATCCTCCCCTGGCAGTTGAGCTAATAGTGGGAAGGAACCACCCCTGAGGCCAGAACTAGGAAAAAAAAAAAAAAAGATGATTCAATGAGAAATTAGACTTTCTGAGCTGGATGTGGTGGCACATGCCTTTAATCCCAGCCCTTGGGAAGCAGAGGTAGGAGGACTGCTGTGAGTTCAAGGTCAGCCTGGGACTACAAAGTGAGCTCCAGGTCAGCCTGGGCTAGAGTGAGACACTACTTCGACAAAACTTTCCACAGCCTATGTCATTCTACTTTATTATTATTATTATTAAATTAACTATTTGGTGACATGGGTGGAGACAACTAAAGGGGCAGGTGAGATTCCTACCGAGACTCTCTGCGAAGGCTGTCCACCATTCACATCACAGCTCTCCTTTCCCTGGCTGCCCTGCCCTGTGTGTAGTGTTTACCTCTGTGGGATAACAAAAGTACCCACCTCATAGGGATCTATGGAGTTTCAATACGGTTATACAGGTATATGCTTTCTACACTCACAACAATGACCAGGTCATTCATTACTGCCATCGGCAGCAGCTATTCTCATGGCTCAGTCAAATATTTGTCTTTCAAATATTAATTAACACTTCAAATTGTTTTCCCAGATGAACAAACTCTGGAAGAGAAAAATTAAAGCTAATATCATATAGGATGAATATTTAGAGTAATTAAATACATGAACATTGATACATGTTTTAATCATATTTTCTAGTAGTCCTATCCTCACAAAAAAATCCAACATCAAATTATCATTTAAATAATGCATAATGTTATATAAGGGGCAAAAATAATTGTTTTAGGCCTCAACTTTAAGAAACCTTAGAAGTTTTTCTTACTTTTAAACATGAGTAAATCACAGTGAAAAAAAAAAAAAGCTGAAACTGGACAGTATCTCCTATTCTGTCATTTAGGGTTTATTTGCTTTTACTTGGTCCTCTCTGTGGGACATGCAAGCTTAGGGAGCAACAAAGGGCAGGAAGGCAGTAACTGATGGGCAAAAGTTATCCAGAAACATACAAGAGGAAAAGCCATTCATTTATTTCTTCCCACCCAGCCAGTGCCCTTTCCCCACAGGCAAAGTCACCACAAGAACAATGAGGTTCTGGCTACTGTGGGCAGAGGGTGGGGAGACCAGCACTTATATATATTTACCTATTCTGATAGATTCTCACTCAATGTCACTTCTTTACCTCTGTTATTAATACAAGTCTATTCTCTCATTTATACTTATAAATCAGATTTTTGAGGAGTCTTAGAGTGATGTGGATGTGAAGTGTACTGAAATTTCTCTCTTGCTTTCTTTCTTTTATTTATTATTTATTTATTTTCAAGCAGAGAGAAACAAAAAGAGAGAGAGAGAGATTGGGAGAAAATGGCAATGCCAGGGCCTCCTGCCACTGGAAATGAACTCCAGAACATGTGCCACTTTCTTCATATGGCTTTATGGGGATACTGGGGAATCGAGCCCCAGTCATTAGGCTTTGCAGGCAAGTGCCTTAAACTCTGAGGCATCTCTTCAGCCGTCCTAGCACTTTCTTAGAACAGCGCAGCCATAGGATGTTTTGCTACTTCCTGCAGTGTAGGAAATAAACCCTTATTGAATGAGATGTTGTAAGAGTGCATATATTGACATTAACAAATTCTATATAATTTCCCTAATGTATGCTTATTGGAGGAAGCCAAGTACGTATTAGAGAAAATGGAAGTTGTCTTCACAGCAAGGTGTTTTGTGGGTTCCGTGGGATGGGAAGGCCCTACAGGTGAAAGGGAATTCAGAGACATGCAGGATGGAATGAGCACACTGGATGTGTTGGGGGAACATGAAGAATACCTTGATGGAGAGTAGGGGAAAGGTGGCAGGCAAGAACCAATGCTGGAGAATGCTTGAATTCTGATGGGCAATCACTGGGTATACAAGTGGCCCTCAACGTGTGGGCAGGAACCAGTAGCAGTTGTAGTCAGGAACTTGTGAGAAATGCAAATTTCTGTTCCATCTTGGGTGTGCTGACACTGTGGCAGAGCCCAGCAGTCGTCTTCAGCAAGCACTCCAGTGCTCTGATGCTTTGATTTGAATGGTCCAAGAGCCAGCAGTGTGAGCATGCTAAAAGTTATACAGAAACCTAAAACTTTAACATCAGCTGGGCAGCTTAAGTACAGCCACTATTTGAGCTCTACCAAAGCAATTAAATGTGAAAGTGCTTAAACCTAAGTTTCATAATGTGTGAAACTAACCATAGGAAAAGAGTTGCTCTCAGAAAGGGCACCATGCTAAGGAACTGTCTCTAGTTTCAGCCTGATAATATTGACTGCAATTAACACCATCATCCTCTAATGACCACTACCAGTTGTTCACATCCTGTGTCCATGTCCTTGGCAACAGTGTTGCACTTTCTGATCTGTAGAGATCAGAAAGTTCTTTTTATATATAGTATGAGGTCAACTTCCTAGTCATTCAAACTAAA
Source organism: Dipus sagitta (assembly GCA_036346955.1). Classification (NCBI taxonomy): domain Eukaryota; kingdom Metazoa; phylum Chordata; class Mammalia; order Rodentia; family Dipodidae; genus Dipus; species Dipus sagitta. The sequence continues at coordinate 68,274,432 of CM070781.1, forward strand.
TCATCAACTAGACAAGCAGAGAAATGGGTCTACCGTACAAAATTTTGAAAAGCTAGAGCAATTACTTGGGAATCGGTGGGGAATGGACAGCTATGAAGCCAAATAAAATTTTTTGAGCTTTCTCTTATGACTTAAAAAACAAGTAGCCATACTCTCCTTGATCAAACAGCCAGCTATTCTTTAAAATTTAAATGCCATCTCACTCATTGCAAATCCTTGGACACTTATTAACTGGGGAAACTTTACTTATGATGGAGCACTTATGGTAAGGTCACATGTCAGAAGAGAGAGGTTAGGTTCTCAAGCTGAGATTTAATCTGAAAACCAAATAGACCCCAAATTGCCCTTGACCATTACTTAATGGCTGAGATAGGTAAGCACATGAGAACCAAATCCCCCAAGACAGGCTGGCCAGGGCTCCCATCACACACTCCTCAGAACTCTCCCAGTGGGATTCTCTATCCATATTTACATATAGTGGAATTGCAGTTACCTTCTCTTTGTTGGAATAAAACATCTGACCAGAAGCAGCTTATAGGAGTAAAGGGTTCATTTCAGGCATACAATTTCCAGGGGCAGCTTCATCATGGTGGAAGATGCTGGCTCACCTTATCAGACATCCACAGCAGAGAGACAACAGCCAGCACCAGCAAGCACAAACTGCTTCTGAACATACAGTAGGTTAGACTCAAGATCTGTCCACAGGGACACACCTCCTGCAGCAGGACCTCAGCTGCTGGAGACTTAAGTAGGAAGCTTAATCAAAACTACCTGAGCCGGGCATGGTATAGCATGCCTTTAATGCCAGTACTTGGGAGGCAGAGGTAGGAGACTCACTGTGAGTTGAGGCTAGTCTGAGACTACATAGTGAATTCCAGGTCAGCCTAAGACAGAAGGAGACCCTGCCTCATAAAACAAATAACACAAAACAAAAACAACAACAACAACAACAACAAAAAAAAAACCTGAGGCTATGGGGACATTTAAGTTCAAAACCACCACAGATATTCTAAATGAAAATGTCCCTCATAGCCTCATGTGTTTGAAGACTTAATCCCCAGTTGGTGGTGCTGTTGGGAAGGTTGTGACTTTAGGATGTGGAGCCTTGCTGGTGCGTCACTGGGGGTGGGCCTTGGGCTGTTACACACCAGCCCCACTTGTCCCATGCAGTTTGCTCTACTTCCTCTCTATTGCTGTGAGAATGTGATGCCCAACTATCTGTTCCTGCCACATTTTCCAACCCATGATGAAACTTCCCCTAAAACTGTAAACTGTATAAATTCTTTCCTTCCATGACCTGTTTCTGATTGTGTGTTTTATCCCAGTGATGAGGAAATAATCTCTTTTTCTCTACCTCTTGCCCTTTCTCCTCCTTCCCTCCCTTTCCACCACCTACCTATGAACTAGATTTTTTATTTATTTGTGGAGAGGAAGGTGGAGTTGGGGAGAGAATGAATTAATTGGAGTTGTATCAGGGCCTCTTGCAGCTGTAAAGAAACTCCAAATGCATATGCCACTTTGTGCATCTAGGGTAATGGGGATTTGAACCCAGGCTGGCAGGCTTTTTGAGCAAGCACTTTAACCACTGAACACTCAGGCCAGCCTTTCATCATGCACTCTTGCTGGTACTTTATACACATTCTCTCTCCATGTCTTCATCATATCCACAGTGTAGTTATTAGCAGCATGCCATGGTCGAGCCCAGATTGTGACAATGTGCGTTCTCGAAGCCAGTACCAGTTCTAACATAATATTGTGTTGTGGGGTCTACCTCATATCAGTTGCAATAAAAATAATTAGTTATGATCTTGGAAAGATTGAGGAGGTTTAGGCTATGAGAGGAAACCAGAACTGTTTCTTTCCCTCTGGTGTACAACCTCACAGCCCACTACCTCTTCCCAGCACCCCTCACAAAAGAAGTGGTATTCCTCCTTTTCATTGGCAAGTGCTCATGGTCCCCAGCAGGACACCCACTGTGTGCAGGACTTTCCTCAAACCTGAGGAGGCATATATTCCAAGTGCCCAAGAATGAGGTCCTAGAGGAAGAATCAGCAGAGGATGCCCACAGACCCCTCCTCTCAGCATCCCCAGCTGAGCTGGAATCATCCGTCTTTCTACGGAGAAAGCACACTCTCTGGAGGGGCAGACATTTTCAAAGTAGTACCCAAAATAAAACCAAAAGAAATTCAGAAAGGTTCTGAGGTGATTGCTTACCCGTTCAGCCTAACTTCTCCCTGGTCCTTTCTCCTCCCTCCTCTGCCCACTGCCTCCCAGAGTCCTCATGTGGGTGCAGAGAGAAGACAGAGCTCCCTTCATCCCTTGCATTCCTGGAGCCTTTTAGCCAAGAATGAGAGGAAACTCTTTGCCTGAGAAGAGAGACAGGCAACAGAATCTGTGGTGGTTTGATTCAGGTGCCCCCCATAAACTTAGGTGTTCTGAATGCTAAGTTCCCAGCTGATGGAGATTTGGAAATTAACACCTCCTGGAGGGAGTGTATTGTTGGGGGCAGGATTATGGGTATTATAGCCAGTTTTCCTTTGCCAGTGTTTGGCACAGTCTCCTGCTCCTATTGCCCACCTTATGCGGGCCGGGGGGTGATGACCACCTTCTGCTCATGCCATCATTTTCCCTTGCCATCATGGAGCTTCCCTTCGAGCCTGTATGCCAAAATAAACCTCTTTGTCCCACAAGCTGCTCTTGGTTGGGTGATTTCTACCAGCAATGCGAACCTGACTGCAACAGAATGTCTCCATACCTCACAGTCACCTCCTCTTCCAACAATTCCAGGCCCAGTCAGTTAATGAAAAGCAGAATGTGGTCATGAGACCAACTTGAGTTGTTGTCCAGTTAATTGTGCAGATTGAACACTGAATAACACCCTATATTGCAAAGTGAGTGTCACCCCTTGAAATTATACAGCACATAATTTGCATACCCATTTGTGGCAGTCCTGCCCACTACCTCTGAGACTGCCAAAGCAAATAGCAGAGCATAATACTGAAGGTCTACTTTTTCTAAAGCAAAAATAAAGGAGTTGAAGACCTTGATAGACATAATTTTATATAATGATGTTATTAAGTTGAGACTTCTTTTAAAGTATTCAAATTCTCATCTGCTCAAAAAACCTAAGTGTATTTTTTAAAGAATAGGTACCTGTTTATTTCCTTCTTTGTTACAAGTTGAGTGGGTTTATTCTTATATTTATGTATGTATAAATATTCACATAAATGCCACTGAAAGATTGAAATAATACAAAGGAGAAAGAATTATGCCAACCATAGAATAAACACATTTAATATACAAACTGTGAGCCCCTGGAACAAAGGCATAATGTGGAAATATAATTATAGCATGCATAGCTGAGACATGGAAGCTGACATCACACAATAAAAGTAAAATTCCCTTTCCTGAAAGTCAATCCTTAATGAAGTGCATCAGGACAAAGCTAAGCTATTTTCCCACTTTGGCCAGGCCACAGTGGTGAGCCTGGTGTAGGAAGGCAGCACTTTGATTCTTCCATAGGAGAAAAGCTGCCTGGATCACTGTGAAGGTTGCTTGTGCCCGAGCCATCCAGACCTGCAGGTTCAGATCTCAGGGACCTTGGACTAGGTGCTTATCATACACTTAGTTTCTTTGTATGAAAAGCAGGGATAAACCGTGACCCCTGGGGTCTTGCTATGAGAGCAGATGGACCAATGGTGATGGCAAGAGCGGTAACACAGTGCTCCACTCACAGGATCCTCAGCTGATGTTAGGTCTCTGCACTGAAGCCCAGGGCAGTCAGGCTAAGTTAGAACTTGTAGTTGGGATCAAATGCCAGAGATGCACACTGGGGCCCAAGCAGGAGAGAACATTTTTCAATGAAAGGGTTCACCAGAAGATAGAGAAGGGAAGCCAGAGTGAAATCCTAACAGATGGACAACTTTTTTCCTTCACAGCCCAGAATCTACTCATCAGGCAAGCTTTTTCTTTTCTTTTAGTAAAATTGTATTTTTTCATGATCATTATCACCATATATGAATTGTACGTAATAGATTTCATTATGGCATTTTCATACATGTAGCTTCGTTATATTTCACACACACAAATGAAAGTAGAAGACAAATTACTTGGAAAGAGGTTGGGGAGGGCTGGACAGATGACTTAGCAGTTAAGGCATTTGCCTGCAAAGCCAGAGGACCCAGGTTCGATTCCCCAGGACCCACATGAGCCAGGCACACAAGGGAACACATGTGTCTGGAGTTCATTTTCAGTGGCTAGAGGCCCTGGCGTGCCCTTTTTCTCATTCTCTCCCTCTTTCTCTGTCAAATAAATAAATAATAAAAAAGAGTTTGGGGAGCAGCAGGAGAAGGAGGGGACCAAAGAGGGCAACAGGTGTGTGTGTGTGTGTGTGTGTGTGTGTGTTTGATGATGTGCACTAATTACTTGTCTCATTGCTGATAAAATACCCTGACAAAAGCAGCTCAAGGGGGAAAGGTTATTTCAGCTCACAGTTGGAGAGGACACAGGCCATCATGGGGGGAGGCACCACGGCAGGAGCATACAGCAGCTGCTCACATTTTATGAAGCAGAGAGAGGTGAATGCTGGTCCTTAGCTCACTTTCTCCCTTTTATGCAGCCCAGGACATCCACTCATAGAATGACACTTCAACATTTAGGGTGAAACTTGCCACTCAGTCAACCTAATCTAGAAAATCCCTCCCAGATATGCCCAGAGCTTTATTCCCTGTCAGGCTGACCACCAAGACTAATCATCAGATGACCCAGTGAGTTTCATTAGGGTTGCTTCTAGCAGGAGCAGGGCAGATTTGTTCCCAGGGACATGAGCACCTTTCCAGTGACTACACACCTGAAGGGAGTGTCTCTCGCTCCCCGATCATACCACTAACTGCGTGTAGGTCTTCAAGGAGGTGAGACCCATATACCCCTCCCTACTTCATAACAAGATGTTGAAGAGCCCAGTCGTGTGCAGGTGACCACAGCTGTTGTGAGTTCAACAGTGAAAGAGCTGTGCCTTTCCACGAAGGCAGTGCTCCACACCATTCTCCACCTTCTTTCATCTCTTACATTCGTTCGGCCCCCTTCTTCATGACGTTCTCTGAGCCTTGGAGGAGTGACAGCCCATGGATGACACTGAAAACAAGTAACTTATGTGAGTAATAGTTTCCCTGAAAATGCTGAAGGGACCTGCTTGTATGAGTGGGGGTTGTTGAGTCACTCCTAAAAAGTGACCAAGGCACCCAGTGATCCTGCTGGCAGCAGGCTCCAGCCACAGACCTAAATGTGTGTTGTGTGGCAGGGTAAAGGTTGGATTGGCACAGACAGTGGGTATGGGACACATAGTAACCAACGTCCCAGTCATGTCAGTTGTCCTCCAGAAAGGAATGTTTGAAATGTTGGCTCTGAAGGCAGAATCATCCCAAAGCCGAGATTCTGTAAAGAGCTCTCAATGGAAAAAGAGAAGATGTGGGGAAATAGGAGCCAGAGGACCTCTTACAGCAGCACTTTCCAGCCTCGCCAACTATGTATCCCAGTGAGCAATGAACTTTTCTTCACACCCAGCTCTTACATGTGTGTGTGTGCACACACGCATATGCACACATACCATCAAAGAACACTATCCCAACTTGGCCCTCACCCTTACCAGAGAGGAGGTACTCTAGTAGCCTCATGCCCATTCTAGCATCTTGCTAAATGAACTCTATTTCAGTTTCAAAAATATTGCTTTCACCCTCCCCCCCAAAAAATAACTGACTACTGTGCTCACAACAAATAAACCACAACTCCATGGGGAATACCTGCAACCCCACTGAGGAGCATCCCCAAGGGAATAGAGGCAAGGATGAGGGAAAAGAGGGTACCAACACATGATGTATCCACATGAAACATCTTGATTTTTTGTTTTTTTTTTAATTTATTTATTTATTTATTTATTTATTCATTTATTTATTTGAGAGCAACAGACAGAGCGAGAAAGAGGCACAGAGAGACACACAGAGAGAATGGGCGCACCAGGGCCTCCAGCCACTGCAAACGAACTCCAGACGCGTGCGCCCCCCTGTACATCTGGCTAACGTGGGTCCTGGGGAGTTGAGCCTCAAACCGGAGTCCTTAGGCTTGACAGGCAAGCGCTTAACCGCTAAGCCATCTCTCCAGCACATGAAACATCTTGTTAATAATAGTAGTAAGCATTAAGAAAATATACTTTCAGGATGCACAAAGTGGCACATGCATCTTGAGTTTGTTTGCAGTGGCAGGCGGCCCTGGCACACCCATACTGTCTCTTTCTTTCTCTCTCTCTCATCTCTGTCCCTCAAATAAATTAATTAATTTTTTTTAATTACTGCTTTCATGAGAAAAGTAGAGTCTTTTGAGGGAGCCCAGTGAGAGAAACTTTGTTGGAACAGCCACTTACTGTAGCCAAGGGCTTCATGCTATAGTATGACCACAGGTATTGGCCTCCAAGAATTTTACCAGGAGTTCTCACCAACTTAGGAGTTCATGAATCCCTGCATGTATACAAAGTAGGTATTCAGGAATGTTACTTTAACCAAGCTTGAGCTCAGAACTATCTTCCTGAGATTTGCAGACCTCCGATGGCCTGGCTTAGTCATCCAACAGGACTTGGAACAGCTGAAGGAATGATGATGAAATGTCCTCTTCTCCTCTCCTGGCCTTGTGTGAGGGCCTTAATAACAGAGTGGGAAGGTTGCATATTCTGCAGGCCTAACTACCAACCTTATGGGAAGGAATTCAGCAAAGGGTTTTAGAGTCCAGAGTGCTATCAGTGGGAGAGAACAGGGTACTTAGTGAAAATAGCTCAGGCCATTACATAAATTTTCCAGAAATGCTCTCCCACCAACTCCTGATCCTCTTGTTCTTCCTGAAGTATAGAATTGCTTTCTTCCTTTTCTTCCCTGGTGGCATTACTTTTTCACAAGCTGGCGAGCACTCTGCTGCTCCACAAGTCAATGCCGAACCAAGAGGGCAACTGTAAAGTTAACCAGGCAGCAGGTTCTACCCCAACACTGGCAATTCCATTTCCAGATCCTGGGATCTTGTTCTCCTGTGACCCTCTTTTCCTCAGTAGTGCTAAGGCTCTGGGCTATGATCCTGAGAGAAGACATCCAAGCATTGGCGTTGTCACTTGAAGAGCAACAGCCATTTGTGGTAAGAGCAAGCTACTCCTGAAGCAGTCACAAGCCCTGGCTGAGCTACTGCTGGTTTGTTTTGTTTGTTTCGTTTTTTGGTCTTTTGAGGTAGAGTCTCCCTCTATCTAGTCCAAGCTGACCTGAAAATTATTATGTAGTCTCAAGGTAGCCTTGAACTCACAGTGATTCTCCTACCTCCACCTCCTAGTGCTGGGATTACAGGTGTGCACCACCACACCTGGATGCTTCACTTTTTAAAAAATATTGTGTGTGTGTGTGTGTGTGTGTGTGTGTGTGTGTTCACATGAGAGAGAGAGAGAGAATGGGCATGGCAAGGCCTCTAGCCACTGCAAATGAACTCCAGATGCATGTGTCACCCTGTGCATCTGGCTTATGTGGGTACTAGGGAATCAAACCTGGGTCCATAGGCTTTGTAGGCAAGTGCCTTAACTGCTAAGCCATCTCTCTAGCTCGACTTTTTGACCTTCAATGTCTTCTTCCAGAAAATGTATATATTAATAAATACTGTGCAGTAATGTTATAAAGATCAGAAGCCATGTGTGTGAACAGAGAAGAGAGCCAGGCATGTAGATAGGCTTTAAAGTAGTCCTGGAAGTCACTGTCATTGTCATTGACATCATCACGGGCAGTATTACAGCCTATAACAATGTTTAGTTGCATTCAAACAATCCGAAAAGTCTTCAGAGGTCAACAAGAGGTCTAAACAGAGGTCAACGAAGATGAGAAGAATGAAGAAAGGCATTTGCTGTGCAAAATCCAAGGGCTGAAAAAACTCATCAGGAACTGTATCAGGAACTGCCATTCTAAGACACCCTTTTCTCTGTTGTGTGATGTAATATTTCTCAATTTTATTTATTTATTTATTTATTTATTTTGGTTTTTCAAGGTAGGGTCTTGCTCTAGCCCAGGCTGACCTGGAATTTATTATGTAGTCTCAGGCTGGCCTTGAACACTTGGTGATCTTCCTACCTCTGCCTCCCAAGTGCTGGGATTAAAGGTGTGCACCACCATGCCCAGCTAATTTTTTAAACTTTTATCTTTTACTGTGTACGTAGTATTTGTGGTGTGTGTGCACATGGTGCATTCACACATGTGAGCAGATGTGCACAGATGTAGAGGCCTTTTCTAATTTTTTAATCATTGACAACTTCCATAATTATAGACAATTAACCATGATAATTCCCTCCCCCACTTTCCCTTTCACAACTCCACTCTCCATCATATACCCTCCCTCTCTCAATCAGTCTCTCTTTTATTTTGATGTCATCATCTTTTCCTCCTATTATTGATGGTCTTTTGTAGGTAGTGCCAGGAACTGTGAGGTCATGGATATCTAGGCCATGTTGTGTCTGAAAGAGTACATTGCAGGGAATCCTATCCTTCCTTTGACTCTTACATTCTTCCCACCACCTCTTCCACAATAGACCCTGAGCACTAGAAGGTGTGATAGAGATGTTTCAGTGCTAGGCACTCTAGAGGGCTTTTTACGTAGGTGCTGGAGACCAAACTCAAATCCTTATGTGTGCACAGCAAGTGTTCTTTCTTCCTGAGCCACCTCTATATATTTCTTGTCGATAAGAGTCTATATGGATAAATGTGTGTTTTTCTAAGAATAAAGAGCCACTGGGCCATGGAGTATCATATTTGATGGAATCATAGAACTAAAGAAACAGGCCATGCCACTGTTTTCTTCTAAGTAATTGCACTGCATTGTCCTGTCTACAACATCTGAATTACTGCTGTGTCTCCTCAAAGCAAGCCCATGGTTCCTGGAGTCCTAGAATCATGTAGACATGGTATTTTACAGAAAGGTTTTATTGAAAGAATTAACCAAGTCTCCTTGTTCAAAAATAATTTCAAAATGGTAGCAGTGGGGCATTAAGCAAGAATGGAACTACTGAGCACCTGCTCAGGACACATGGTCACATGGATCTTCCTAAAGAGAGGATCTCCCTGAGCAATGAACACCACACAGGTCTTCATATCCCCTGAAAACCTTTCCATACTAACATAGCAAGCTTTCTCCAGCCTCCTCCGCAGCTGAGTCCTATGCCGTCTGTTAATTATGCACATGCTCAGTTAGCCATTTTGTCTTTTGGAGGAAGGGCTGAGTGAAGAGGTATAGTGAAGCCTCAGAAAGTATGGATCTCAGAAAGATAGGCCCATTATGAGCCCTAGCTATTTAGACTTCTTTTCCTGGTCTATTTATTTTTTGCTCCCTTCTTACCATACCCTTTCTTATGATCCAGGCAGCTCCTGCTTTCAGTGAGCTCTGTCCCAGTCCCACAGGCTCATCTTTCTGCCCAAGCCTTGTTCAAGTCATGGTATCCCATACGCCAACCTCAGCAGTGTACTGTCAAGATCACTAGTGTGATTAATTAACTGTAGGTTGAAATACATCCTAGGTGAGCCATCATATAGTTCAGTTTGTTCTCAAGTTATTAACCCAACTTCGGATCCAGGCTGTCTTTTATTTGGAGTATGATGTCTGTGTCCAGTGTCTTCTGCTGACTTTGGATTTCAATTTCTTCCCTTTGAATAATAATTTCTACTTTTTTTTCTCATGGTGGAGTTTCAGTCTAACCCAGACTGGCCTATAACTCACTCTGTAGTCCCAGATTGGCCTCAAACTCATAGTAATCCTCCTACCTCAGCCTTCAGGGTGCTGGGATTAAACATGTGTGCCACCCCACCTGGCTTCATTTTTGTATTACTGGCTTAACCCAGTGAGTTTACACTTCTTTACTGGGACTGGAGCTTTGATTTAGCAAACACTTTTAAACATGATGGCTTCTTAGGAGAGTGTGTTAAGGACCCGAGAGTCAGAAATTCAAAGACTCAGTTCAAGCTGATCCCATTTTCCCAGCAGGCCCCACACACTTCCCCATTCCATGTCAGGAGAGCACGTGGTACCAGAAGGATGCATGACCATATAGAGTCTTTGATTGCCTCAATGAAATATTCAAAATAATCTTTCTTGGAAAGCTCAAGCTTAACCACGTGTCCTCCATCATCAGAGATCAGTGGAACTTCCGGCCAAAGCCTGATATCACACATGTCACCAGCACTGAACTCTGAAATGTCCTTGGCCATCAGGCATAGGTGCCTCCCAGTGCTGCAGAGGTGAGGCATCTCTTTCCAGTCTGCCTTACTACTGCGAGGCTGCCAGCACATTTCTCACCAGGCTGTAGAGACAATTAAGTGAGCAAATGTGTGTCAAGCACTTGCCACAGTTCTTGTAGCACAGTAAGAACTCAGTAATGTGAGCTATTATTACTTTCTCTGAAATGGCATTCACTGCTATGACTAGAGCACAGCGCATTCTGCTGCCAGGCAGGGCAGTGTATTCACAAAAGCACTGTTCTTCAGTTCAGGCTTTGGTTCCCGGGGGAGAAAAGAGTAGGCCTTGAAGACAGGCAGGAAGGTTTGTCACCCAGGTCAGACACCTGCTCAATGTACAGTGGTTCTTACCCACTGGCAGTGTTGCTCTCCTACCCATGGCCATTTGGCACTGTCCAGAGACACATTTGGTTGTGACAATTGGTGTGACTCTACTGGCATAGCGTTCATAGAGACCAGCACTGAGGCTAGACACCCTGAAATGCAGGGGATGGCCCCTCACTTCACAACAGGTGACTGTCACGTGTGCCATGCTGTGACATTCCGCTTCGTGAAACTGTGCAGGGGATATTGGACCTTGCTGGATCTCAGCTTCCTCACTCCTCTAAAGAAAACTATGCCGAGCTGTTAAGTGTGGAAGTAAATACAAACGAGAAGGGTGTGGCAGAATCCTTGGTACATAATCAACTCTTTGACACCAGTGGTAAAGCAAGGTGGCAGTGGCTTCAGCCTCTTGCGCATACCTGGGTAAAAAAAAAAAAAAAAAAAACACTCTCAAATCATGCAGGAAATGAAATACTGTAGTAGTTTGAATGTATGTCTCCCATTGACACAGATGTTAAAATGAAATTTGTAACTTAGATCTCCAGCAACCTGGCTGGAAGAGGTGTCACTGAGGGTAGACCCTGGAATCCAGCCCTGTTTGGAGGTAGACCTGATTTCCAGCCCAAAGGTGTGCACAGCAATCTGAGCTCTGGCGGACTTCTGTGCTCGCTGCTTTGTGGTGGTGCTGGCTGCTGGTGGTTTCACTCTCTGCTTGGATTCACTAGCGGGAGCCGGCATCTTCTACCATGGCTAGAACTTGCCCTGGACCTGTAAGCTTGAGATATGCCTCTTCCTCCCATAAAACTGTCTGTTTGGAAGTTCATCCCAGCATACTGACGGTGTCTACTACAATGACCAAAGTCCTCCGTTTTCCGAAACAAGCAAGGGTGCTGTTTTCCTGTTTCTTCTCTGGGTTGTTTAGACCAAGCTGTATAGGTCAACTCCTCTCTTAGTGTTTCCACCCTTCTCAAAATTCCAAGTTGTCTGGTATACACATTGAAAATCTTTCCATTTCTCCACTGACACCACTCCAGGCCTTAATGAAAGCAGTACCTTTACATGGAGAATGCTCTGTTTGAGGGTGTTTGCTTGGAAATAATATGATACAGAAATCCCAGCAGAGACTGGGGACAGCTGCATGGTGCATGAGCAATCTTCATGATCCCATCCACTCACTCTCTCAGCACTGTTAACTTGAGTGTGCTTTATTCCTTGATCCTACCAGCTCATACCCATGTCTCTCACTTCCTGACACTGCTCCCGCCTACTTCCCAGGTGTGCACCTATCAGAATTACCTTGGAAGTTATCAAAGGGTGTAATAGGTTGACTTGGCAAGATTTCACTTCACCCTCTTTTTTTTTTTTTTTTTTTTTGGTTTTTCGAGGTAGGGTTTCACTCACTCTAGTCCAGGCTGACCTGGAATTCACTCTGTATTCTCAGAGTGGCCTCACACTCACAGCAATCCTCCTACCTCTGCCTACTGAGTCCTAGGATTAAAGGCATGTGCCACCATGCCCAGCTTCACCTCACCCTATATCTCTTCTCAGTGATTCAAGCAACTTATGGGTTCTTTCAGGGAAAAACTACAGAAAGTTCTCGGGGGGCAACTATACAGAAAGAGGAGGCAAGGCTTTTCTCTGGACTACTGCAAATCCTTCCTCATAGGAACGAGACATCCTCATACAGACATTGCCCTTTTTTAGGAGAGAGCAAAATAAGAAAGTGACTGCTGTCATATACTATTTCCTACCAAGAAATGCCTTAATATAAAAGACACAATGCTGAGGCCTCACTTAAGAGTCAATGAAGAAATGCATACCAAACGTGCCCACATTCAGGCCCTGTGCTGGGCCCAAGAGACAATGATGAGCAAGACAGCATCCCTGTTCTTGGGATGTGTGCAGCTCTCTGTTCCTGAAGTCTCTTAACCCTGGTACCTGGGATTTTTCAGACTAGTTTCCCAAACATTTCTAAGGACCTGATACAGCCTACCTGAAATAGACTCTTTCTATACAAAGGAATGCTCATTTCATCCTTCAAAGTCTATTCCAAATCTAACCTATTGGCAAAACTCTGCCCAAAGTAATGTGCATGCTCCATTCATGTGGCAAACTCACCCTCTACTTCAGTCCCCTGACATCCCCTTCTCATACACTCAAAATGAAACTTACAAACTCATCAATCAGCCTACTTATTTCATGAACTAGCACAAGGCAGAATCACTGGGTTAGGCAGAGAGACACTGGGCTATGTTACCCTGGCTGATTTCAGAGTGCCTGGGAAGACAGGTCCAGGTTCAGAGGTGCCCTGAAAGGACATTGGGCCTCCCACATTGCTTGTCTATGCCTGTCATATCCAGTAGCCCAACAATTGGAAATCCAGGTGGTTTTTGAAAGTAGAGACTTTTGAAGAGACGTGCCCACAATAAAGCAGGTCCTCAACCTCCTCTCAGATATTGTAGCAGTTATTTGCTCCTTGCTGTGACAAAACAACCAACCAGAAACAGCTTTAAGGGTTTATTTCAGGCTTACCATTTTGAGGTGAAGCTTCATCAAAGAGAAGAAGAGTACCCAGCTCACAACATCACACATCCCACCTGAATCAGAGAGAGAGAGAGAGAACATCAAAGGTGAGGTGTCTATGAACACAAACTAGGCTAGACTCAGGATCACCCCAAGTGACCCACCTCCTCTAGTAGAGCTCCACTTACTGGGTACAAAGTAGTTGGCTTAAGCATAAACACTTGAGGTTATGGGAGACATTTACATTCAAACCACCACTGATAGTGGTCCAGGAAGCCAAACCACTAGAAATCACTGGGAAACTGTAGCACTAGAAAAATAGATTTGAGTTAAGAACAGTGTTGCAGTCAGGTTCACATTGCTGGCAAAAATCACCTGACCAAGAGAAGCTTTGGAAAAATGGGATTTATTTTGGCTTACAGGCTCTAGAGGAAGCTCCATGATGGCAGGGTAAAACAATGGCATAAGCAGAGGGTGGACATCACCCCCTGGCCAACAAAAGGTGGACAATAGCAACAGGAGAGTGTGCCAAGCACTCGGGTGTAGGAATATGAGGAAGCAACATAAGATCAGATCAGGCTGAATTTACTGAAATGGGCCCAGTGAGCAGAGATTTTAGATTTAACGCTGCAGCTTGTAAAGTTGGAAGAGGTGCCAAGGTTTATTTGATTGGTTGGCTAAGTATGAATCCAAAGATGGCCTACTGTGAATGAGCTCGAGCTGCCTGACATCCCTTGGCTAAATGTTGATGAAGGGATTAAAAGGCTCAGAAAACTTGGAATGCTGAAGTGGATTTGCCATATAAACTCATATTTGCCCCCACAATGGGAACATCCAGAAGTTGTGCCCTTCACTAAGACTATAAGAAACAGATTTGTGAGGGGAGCACCAGCATACTTAAAGTGCCCATCATTAGTCTTTTATGTAAAGAAGACATCACAGTGGGAGCTGCAGTTGCTGTATTAGATGACTTATATGTAGTGGATCTAACTGGATCGTAGGGTAACAAGGGCCAAGTGGCAGTGTTGAATCGTCAAAGGCAAGGTGAGCATGTTTTTCATAATAGACAGCATAGGCAAAATAATGCACATAGAGGTATGACTCATATGGACCTTTGGCACTGGCTGATTAATCATGGTGTTCCCAGAAGTCAAATAGATAAGAAGCCTACTGAGTTCTGCTTGATCTGTATAAGCAGAAAAGTTCTAGAGCAAAGGAACATAAAGCCACTTTGAGTTATAGCAACAGAGAATCAAGGCCTCTTAATCAGTATCAAGACTTGAGCCAGTTTATAGATTCTGAGACCCTTGATTGAAGGGGTGGCCAGGTCTCCTCAAGGAAGGACCCTATTACAACCCCCCAAAATGTCAATATTAAGCTTACTCCTAGCCTTCCTCAGAGGGACCTGTGGAATTTTGCTAGGGTAACTGTGCACTGGGGAAAAGGAAATAATCAGATTTTTGTGGCCTACTGGGCACTGGCTCTGAATTGACATTGATTCAGGGGACCCCAAAAAGCATTGTGGCCCTCCAGTTAAAGTAGACGCTTATGGAGGTCAGGTGATTGATGGAGTTTTGGCAAATGTTAGACTGACAGTGGGTCCCCAAACTCACCCTGTGGTTATTTCCCAAGTCCCAGAATACATAATTGGGGAAGATATATTTAGGAGTTGGAAGAACCCACACATTGGTTCCCTAACTTGTAGAGTGAGAGCTATTGTGGCTGGAAAGGCCAAATGGAAGCCATTGAGGCTCCACCCACCCGGGAAAATAGTGAATCAAAAACAGTATTGCATCCCTGGGGGAATTGCAGAAATTAATGCCACTATAAGGGAATTGAAGGATGCAGAGGTGGTGATTCCCACTATGTCTCCCTTTAACTCTCCTATTTGGCCTGCTCAGAAGAAAGACAGATCCTGGAAAATGATAGTGGATTATCGGAAACTTAATCAGGTGGTGACTCCGATTGCAGCTGCTGTACCAGATGTGGTTTCTTTACTTGAGCAGATTAACACATCTCCTGGTACCTGTTATGCAATGACTTAAAGAAAGTGAATGTTTTCTTCTCCATCCATACCTGTCCACAAGGACCACCAGCAGCAATTTACCTTCAGCTGGCAAGGTCAGCAGTACACTTTTACAGTTTTACCTCAAGGTTATATTAACTCTCTAGCCCTGTGTCATAGCTTAATTCACAGGGATTTTCATGGCCTGTCCCTTCCACAAGATGTCATGTTGGTCCATTATATCGATGACATTATGCTGATTGGATCAAATGAGCAGGAGGTGGCAACCACTCTGGAGTTGCTGGTTCAGCATATGCACATCAGGGGATGGGAAATAAATCCATCCAAAATTCAAGGATCTTCCACCAGAAAGTGAAATTTCTAGGAGTTCAGTGGTGTTGGGCATGCAGGGATATTCCTTCTAAGGTGAAGGATAAGTTGTTGCATCTGGTCCCTCCTACCACTAAGAAAGAAGCACAACATCTAGTGGACCTATTTAGATTTTGGAGACAGCACATTTCTCATTTGAGTGTCTTATTCTGTCACACATACCATGTGACTCAGAAAGCTACTAGTTTTCAGTGGGGCCCAGAACAAGAAAAGGCTCTTCAACAGGTCCAGGCTGCTGTGCAGGCTGCTTTGCCCCTTGGGCCATATGATCCAGCAGATCCAATGGTACCAGAGGTGTCAGCGGCAGATAAGGATGTTGTTTAGATCCTTTGGCAGGCCCCCATAGGTGAATCACAGTGGAATTTTGGAGCAAAGCCCTGCCATCATCTGTAGACAATTATTCTCCCTTTGAGAGACAGCTCTTGGTCTGCTTTTGGGCCTTAGTGGAAACTGAACATTTGACAATGGGCTATCAAGTTACTATGTGACCTGAGCTGCCTATTATGAGGTGGATGTTATCTGACCCACCAGGCCATGAAGTTGGATGTGCACAACAGCAGACCATTATCAAGTGGAAGAGGTATATACATGATCAGGCTCAAGCAGGCCTGAAGGCACAAGTAAGTTACATGAGGAAGTTGCCCAAATGCCTATGGTTTCTACTTCTGTAACAATGCCTTCTGTCCCCAAGTATGCACTTATGGCATCATGGGGTGTGCCCTATGATCAATTGACTGAGGAGAAGACCAGGGCATGGTTTACAGACGGTTAAGCATGTTATGCAGCACCTCCCAGAAGTGGACAGCTGCAGCATTACAGCCCCTTTCTGGGACAACTTTGAAGGACTATGGTGAAGGGAAGTCTTCACAATGGGTATAACTTCAGGCAGTGCACATGGTTGTGCATTTTGCTTGGAAAGAAATATGGCCAGATGTGCGCTTATACACTGATTCATGGACTGTGGCCAATGGTTTGGCTAGATGGTCCAGGAATTGGAAGGAGCACAATTGGAAAATTTGTGAGAAGGACATCTGGGGAAGGTGCATGTGGATAGAACTCTCTAAATGGACAAAGGATATAAACATACTTGTGTCCCATGCTAATGCTTATCAAAAGTTGACCTCCTCGGAGGATGACTTTAATAATCAAGTAGATAAGCTTACCTGTTCTGTGCATAGTGGTCAGTCTCTTTCCTCAGCCATCCCTGTCATTGCCCAATGGGCCCATGAACAAAGTGGCCATGGTGGCAGGGAAGAAGGTTATGCATGGGCCCAAAAACATGGACTTCCACTAACTAAGGCTGACCTGGCTACGGCTGCTGCTGAGTGCCAAATCTGCTAGCATCACAGACCAATTCTGAGCCCCCAATATGGTAGTATCCCTCAGGGTGACCAGCCAGCAAGTTGGTGGCAGGCTGACTACATTGGACGACTTCCATCATGGAAAGGGCAGTGTTTTTCCTTACTGGAATAGTCATTTATTCTGGGTATGCATTTGTCTTTCCTGCACTTAGTGCTTCTGCCAAAACTACCACCCATGGGCTTACAGAATGCCTTATCCACTGTCATGGTATTCCAAACAGCATTGCTTCTGACCAAGAAACTCACTTCACAGCCAAGGAAGTTTGTCAATGGGCTCATGATCATGGAATTCACTGGTCTTACCATGTGCCCCACCACCCTGAAGCAGCTGGATTCAGAAAAGTGGAATGGCCTTCTACAGAAAAAGTTACAGCACCAACTAGGTAGCAATAGCTTGAAGGGCTGAGGGAGTGTCCTCCAGAAGGCTGTATATGCTCTGAATTAGTGTCCTATATATGATACTGTTACTCCTATAGCTCAGATTCATGGGTCCAGTAATCAAGGGGTGTAAATTGGAATGGTCCCACTTACCATCACCCCAACTGACCCATTAGCTGAATTTTTGCTTCCTGTTCCCAGAACTTATGCTCTGCTGGCCTAGAGGTCTTGGTGCCAGAGGGGGTGATGCCTTTGCCAGGAGGCAGAAAAAACATTCCATTGAACTGGAAGCTAAGACCTCCCCCTGGCCACTTTGGGCTCATGATGCCCTTGAGTGAGCAGGCTAAGAAAGGAGTTACAGTGTTGGCAGAGATGATTGATCCAGACTACCAGGGGGAAGTTGGACCCCTCCTCCACAGTGGAGGTAAGCAAGAGTATGTCTGGAGTGCCAGAGATGCTTTAGGGCATCTCTTAGTGTTACCATATGCAGTAGTTTGAATAGATGGCTCCCAATATATTCACTATTTTATTAGTTTGTAGTTTGTATCTGCAACCACCTGGCTGGAGGCAGTGTCCCTGGATGGATCTTAAGGTGTGGTGGTGGGTTTGAGGTTTCAATCTAAAGATATGCAATGTGTGCCTAGCTGGAGTTCCTGAAGTGTGCTGTTCTGTGTGGCTTTTGGCTTTGAGGCTTGTGCTTCTCTCTGTGTGTTTGGTCCTGTGAAAGCAGGCCAACTTCTTCTGCCATTATGGAACTTACCCTAGATCTGTAAACTTCAATAAATATCCCTTCCTCCATAACTTTGCCTGATCTGGAAGTTCATCTCAGCGAAACTGAAACTGTCTACCACAGAAATTGGTACAAAAATGTGGGGTGAGATGAACCTGACCATGGGAACTTTTGTTTTGGAGGAATGGGCATGGACTTGGTGCTTGCAACTGAAGATGTCTTCTGGAGTGGTAAGCCAAGCTTTATGGACTATTCTGATGAGGGCTTGAGAATGCTAAGTGCAGAAAGTTTTGAACTTCAAGGCTTGGCTTATGAGCTTTCTAAGGGGAAAGAAAGACTGCAGAGGACTTTGTTGGAACTGGGCTACTGGCATAAGGCCTGGTTGTGTTCTGCTGCCCAGGCCCAGAGTTTGATCAAGGTTAAATTTGTAATGGACTGATGTGCTTGGCTAAAGATACTGGACTGAGAGATTTAAGATTTTAAGGGACTGGAGAGATGGCTCAGCAGTTGAGGTGCTTGCCTTTGAAGCCTAAGGATCCAGATTTGATTCCCCAGTACCACATAAGCCAGATGCACAAGGTGGCACATGTGTCTGGAGTTAGTTTGCAGTGGCTAGAGGATCTGGCACACCCATTCCCTCTCTCTCTTTCAAATAAACAAATAAATAAATAATATTTTGAGTTGGAAAACCTCAAGCGAGTTGCAATTGAAGGCACTGAGACTGGTTTTAAGTTGCTGAAGCTGCTATTGTCAAACACATTAGCAATCTTAAGGAAGATGGACCAACTGCTTTACATTAAAACAATGGAAAGGATGCCTGAGGAAAGACTCATAGAAATACAAACTCTTTTGAAAAGAGTTGAATGGAGAAGGAACCTACTTTTCATCCCTGAATTAAGGTTATGGCTGTGTCCTGCATAGCTGGTATTGGTTTCAGAAGCATGAAAAATGCGATAAGTGGTCGTGAATTGGACATGGCTCCAGGAGCCTCTGCTGAGATGCAGCATGAAGCAGGGTCTGATGCCCTGATAGGCTGAAAGAGACTTTGGAAGATGCACCATGGTTTGCATAAAGACCTAAAGTTGTTTTGGATATACCAGGACTATGCAAGGGCTACCATGGAGTGCACTGTTGGCCTAGGATAGAAGATTTCCCTGGCTACTCTGCCCAGCTGGAGGGGCAGAATTGGAAAATCTGGATACTGTCTCTGGTTATATTGAACTTGAACTGCAGAAGTTTGATGTTTATTTGATAGTGGTTGAGTTTTCATTGTTCTAGTCTATCCTTGCTATGCATTATACCAGTTGATAACATTTACTCTGTGCCTTTATATGTTGGAAGTATGTAAGTTGTTTGATTTTACAGGACTTACTATCTTACATTGGTCAAGACTGTGGGAACCTTTGAAACTGGACTGAGTACAGTTTACAATGTGTGATGATTATGAATCTATTGGGGGCCAGGTGTGGACTGTGGTATTTTGAATAGAATAGATGGCTCCCAGTATATTCACTGTTTTATTATTTTGTACTTTGCATCTGCAGCCACCTGGCTGGAGGTGGCATCACTGGGTGCATTTTAAGGTGTGGTGGTGGGTTTGAGATTTCAATCTAAAGATATGCAAAATGTGCCTAGCTGGAGTTACTGAGGTTCATCTCAGTGAACCTGAAGCTGTGTGCTACACCAGGCCCTGTTATCTAAGTCAATGAATGACGGCAACAACCCAATGGCGGTAGTGTGATAAATGGCCCAGATCCTTCAGGAATGAAGGTATGGCTCACCCCTCCAGGTAAAGAAGCAAGACCTGCTGAGGTGCTTGCTGAAGGTGGAGGAAATACAGAATGGGTAGTAAAAGTAGGTAGTTACAAAGACCAGCTAAGGCCACATGACCAGTTACAAGAAACGAGGACTGTAATTGCCATGTTTCTGTCCTACCTTGATATGGAGTATTTGTACATATCTACACCAATATTAAGATTATATCACTAGCTAACCTGAATTTCTTGGCTTCCCTTCTAAGTGATGCTTCAGGTACCTGGCACCCTAAGTTGACTTACTCAAATAACTAGCCTCTCTTCATGCCCTTTCCCCAAGGACAGACTGTGCTGCAGTATGTACACTCAGAGGCCCAAGGAGGGCTATTGGCAGGACTTGCTTAGGTAGGAATGCTTTGAGGGTATCTACCCTCATGCACACAAAGCCCCAAGGGCAGAGGTGGGGAGAGAAGGGAGCAGACTAAGGCTGAGCACAAGCCAGCTGTTCTTCCCTACAGCCTCATCCTTTGTGGAGAACTCCAAAGAGTGGATAATTCAAAATTTGAACCTGATCCTCCAGTATTTTTAAGGTATGTTGTTAAGATGGGAGACGTGGCATACATAGTTCAGCAGTTTAATTGATAATTTCTGAATACTTACTTGAGCCTTCACCTGTACTCCTGTCCTGGGCCTCACCAATGTTGGAGAGATGGAAGCAACCAGGCATTACCAGTACTAGGTCCTGTTTCTTACCAGCTGGATGGTCTGGCCCTCTGAGCTGCTCTGTGAATATACCTCAGTCCATCTTTTCCTGAGCACAGAGAATTCTCCTATGCACATCAGTTGGGGATTTAAATCCAGTTTTGAGCAGCCCTTGATCAGCTGTGTCTCTTCTTAGCTACTTCACAAGGCTGTGGACACTCTAGAAATAAAGTCAGGTGCATTTCTTTTTATTTTCAAAGTAGGGTCTCCCTCTAGCTCAGGCTGACCTGGAATTCACTACGGAGTCTCAGGGTGGCCTTGAACTCATGGTGATCCTCTTATCTCTACCTTCCAAGTGCTGGGATTAAAGGCTTGTGCCACCATGCCCAGCTAGTCACGTGCATTTCTAAAGAAATCATAGCATCCTTTTGTGCACATCTCTTGAGCCCATACACATGGCTTCAGTGCTGTTCACCAAGCACTCAGCATTCCCACTGTGCAGAAGTGTTGTCCTAAGCCTGAGCTCCCTAGACTGTCCTAGTTTCCTCTTGACACCCAGCCCTATGACAAAGTCCCAGGAAAGAAAAGCAATCTGCAGATACTGATTCACATTAAAGGGCAAATTACTGATAGTCACTTTATTAATTTCAAGTACTGTCAACTATTTCACAAAGTTCTGGCCAGGCATGGTGACTCACACCTGTAGTTCGAGTGCTCAGAAGGCTAAGGAAAGAAAGGAATAATTTAAGCTGTTAGTTATTATAGACATTTTAAGAACAAGTTGGGTGAGATTGGGTGGGGGAGATAGCTCAGAGAGTAAGGTGACTGTCACTCAGTCAAGCATGAGTATCCAAGTTCCATCCCCAGACCCCACATAAAAAGCAGAATGCTGTGGATGGCCTTCTGTAATCCCAGCACACTAATGGTGAGATAAGAGGCAGAGGCAGAATTCCCAGAAGCTCATGGACCAGCTAACCTGGCAAATGCAACAGTGAACAATGAGAATGCGAAATTCTTCCTCACATGAGTGGAAAGTGAGGACCAGCATCCAAAAGTTGTCCTATGAACTCTGCATATATGAACACACACATACACACACATCATACACATACAAAGACAGATATTTTGTGGTTTTTTTTTAATTGGGTATTGACTGAGGAACTGCACAATGTATTCAGAGCTCTTTGTTTTGAGACTCATGTGGGATATGAACAGAGCAGTTTGATCCTGAACTTACCATTGTCTTGCAGAGAAGGAGCAGAATAAAAACATTTTTAATCAAAAAGAAGGGAGGGTCTAGGGAGATTTGTTGGTAGATAAAATGTTTGCCTGACAAATGTGAGGACCTAAGTTCAGATACCAAGAATCCACATAAAAGCCAGATGTTGTGGGGTCTGAAATCCCAGGGAGTCTACAGTGAGAGGGGAGGTGGAGACAGGAGACTCTCCGTGGCCAGAGATCCTGGCGAACACAGCCGTAAACAAGAACCTGCCTCAAAAAGAAGGTCGAAGGCAAGGACCAACCTCCAAGATTGACCTCTGTACACATGCTGTGTCACACTCTGTACACAGACACACACACACACACACACACACCATATACACATATGCATAGAAAAAGAAAGGAAGGAAGGAAGGGAGGGTAGAAGGGAGGGAGGGAAAGAAGGAGGGAGGGCAAAGCCCACAACTCTCATAAACACCCATTTCATTATCCCATAACTCCTTCTACTTCCTGTTCACAACACCCATTTCATCATCACCTATCATCTTCCACTTCCTGGTCATATGGATTCCCAATTTTTCATGTAGCTGCCGCCACAGTATAAATATTACCCCCATTAGCTCAGCATTTCTAAATGCATCATATTTTTGTTCCTAAACCATGTCCTTACTGGCTCTCTGACAGGCCACAGTTCACTAGTTCAGGGAAAGTCTCCCTCCTTCCCTGCTTTCCTTCCCACCTCTTTCCACTGGACCTGTCATCAGCTGTACTTCCACAAAATCATCTGCTTTAACTACTTGACATAAGTCGGTGGTATCTCAACCCCATGCCTAGGAGGGACTATCAGCTGTACTGTGTGGGGCAAAGCTTTTCAGATGGGAACCCTGTCTTCACAGGTATGTGGAGAGTGTTTTGTTCAGACCCAGTTTCTTCATCTTTCCATCCAATGGAATTATATGTTTCAAATGTCTAGTACTTGGTACACACTCAATAAATATTGGCTTTCTCCTTTTTCCTTGTTAAGTAAATGCCAACTGCCTGCAGTCACCAACTTCTCAGGTTCAGCAGTGGCCACCAGAAAAGCGTGGACTGGCTTTTCAGGAAAGGTCACAGCTCTAGCCAAGGACCATGGAAGCTGGCCAGTGCTGCTCATGAAAGTGGGGCTGCTTGCTTACATAATGCAACTTTACAGTGACCATGCTCAGAACTGTATGTCAGAATGTCAGGGGGAAATTGGGTTTGGGCCATAATCCTGAAAGACAAGATCCCAAACATCATAATTCGGAATGTAGAAATACAAAGAAATCAAAATCCCAAAAGCACAATTATGGAAAAGTTAATTTAAAGCAATTCTTTAAAAGACATTTGTTTAGATTTCTCAAAGATTTATTTGAAAAGCATAAAAATTACAAAATAATTCATAGTTCAGGAAATGAGTAAAAGTAATACATGCTTTTGCAAGCATAAACACTCATGTTCATGAAGAAATAGATCAAAAAGTGAAAGGGAACTGGGCACAGTGGTGTCTGCCTATAATTCTAATCTGAGGAGGCTGAGCAGGGCTACAAGTTAGAGGCCAGTATGAATTGCAAAGGGAAATGTCTCAACCAATAAGGAAATCCAAAATGTGTGAATGTGTGTCACTGTAGTTGGTAACTGTGTGAACTTTAGAACTATGGTCACCTGAGGTGCCCAATAGCCAA
This sequence comes from Dipus sagitta, assembly GCA_036346955.1. NCBI lineage: Eukaryota > Metazoa > Chordata > Mammalia > Rodentia > Dipodidae > Dipus > Dipus sagitta. Next base: position 68,297,815 of record CM070781.1, read on the forward strand.
CCAAAGATCAGTGAAAATCTCTTGGAGTCATGTTTGCTTATGCAGTTAGCTAGTGATCCAAGATCTTGAGATATTGTATTTTTCACAAATTCAGACATACAAAAGGGACATCTCTTCATTTATTGAAGAAGTTTCATAATTTTTTTACACAGAGAATGTTTACACTTAAAACTAACACTTTAATCTGAGTTTGTGTATGTTCATGTGTGAGCAGATACAAATGCATATATGTACTTGTTCCTGTGGAGGCCAGAGGACAATTTCAGGTGTCATTCCTCAAGATCCAGCCACCTTTTTTGAGACAGTCTCTCACTGGACTGAAGTTCACCAGGAAGGTTAAACTGGCTGGCCAGCAAACCCTCAGAATCCACCTATCCTCGCATCCCCAGAGCTGGGATCACAAACACACTACCATGCCTGGCTTTTGTGTGAGTCCTGGGGACTGTGCAGGTCCTCGTGCTTGCACAGCAAATACACTTTACCTTCTGAGCCACGTCCCCAGCCCCATTATGATATAAGAAGCGAATTAGCAAAATGAATGAGCCAAATTAAAACTCACTGGAAGTCTATTTTCAATCATTAAATATTTTGAAGCTTTGCATCATGATGAATAGACAGACGCTTCCTGAGGAATGATGAGATGTCCTCAGCCCTTCCCATGTACAAGTGTATACAGGCACCTGCACACAAACATGAACACACATACATACAAAATGCATATCATCACAATGTTGGCTTTTTGTTTAAGCATTCTATGTGTACACAAAGGTGAGGGCGTGAGAGATGGTTTAGCAGTTAAGGCACTTGCCAGCAATGCTAAAGGACCCAGGTTGGATTCTCCAGTACTCATGCAGAAAGCCAGATGCACAAGGTTGCACATGCATCTGGAGTATGTTTGCAGTGGCTAGAGGCCTTAACATATCCATTCTTTCTCTCCCTCTCTTTCTATCTGCCTCTTTCTCTCTCAAATAAATTTAAATATATATATGTATATATATATATATATATATATATATATATATATATATATACATACATACATACATACATACATACATACATACATACATTTGGTGTTTCCAGGTAGGGTTTCACTCTAGCTCAGGCTGTCCTGGAATTAACTATGTAGTTTCAGGGTGGCCTCGAACTCACGGCGAGTCTCCTACCTCTGCCTCCCGAGTGCTGGGATTAAAGATGTGCACCACCACGCCTGGCCTAAAAACAGTAAGTGAACATGTGTCCCTTTTGACTATTTCTTACTTTTCTAACTCAGAGAATACATTCATATTCACGTTGTACATGGTGCTACTCTATGTTTTCGTCCTCCTATGACTTGATAGACACCACCATGAGCACTCCTGGGTCAGATTTCCATCTTTTTGGTATTTTGGATATGCAGACATCCATTCCACATGAGCTCACATCAGCCTACAGGTGGGGAGGAAACAATACCAGTGATTGAACTCCAACACCATTGTGTCTTCTCCTACTGCACACACAATATACACAATTATTTCACTGGCTTCTCCAAGCAAATGTAGTCTAATTCATTTAAAGCTCCTGGAAAGAATGCCAATGCACACAAAGATGATACTTTGTAAACCATTTCCAATGTTTCTGTCTTACTTGGGCATGGTCATTCCACTCTCACTTAAAAAAAAAAAAAAAAACTTTTGTAATAACACTTTGAAATCCACTTTTAGAAGTCCTGACTCCCTGACCATCTCTAATTCCAAATATGTTATCATGGCTTGGGGATTCATCTGAAAGCCATTTTCTTTGCAAAGTTCATGGAATGGTCAAATAAGCATTTATACAACACATTTAACTTTATTCAACTGTTAATATACAAATGAATGGGTTAGTTCTAGAATTTTCAAATCCAATAAATGTATGATATATATGTGTGTGCCCACATGCATACATGTGCGTGTGTGTATGTTGTGTATGTATTCTGAATTTTAAAAAATAGGGATCATTTTGAGAATTCCATCCCCTAGTCAAGTGAGGAATGTGCTAGATTTTCTGTTACCTTCAGTAGTGAGTACAAGAAGTCTATTTTCTTTAACAGTCAATCCCTAACCAGGAACAGCTCATCATTAATGACTCCATATGTTCGCAATTCTAGAGAGACCATATGGGCAAGATTTTTTGGTTCAGAAGGATACTAATTTTTTTTTCTTTTGGTCTTTCCAGGTAAGGTCTCTCTCTAGCCCAGGATGACCTGGAATTTTACTATATAGTCTCAGGCTGGCCTCAAATTCACAGCAATCCTCTTACCTCTGCCTCCTGAGTACTGGAACTAAAGATGTATACTACCACATCTGGGTGCTAAACTACTTTACTTTTTTATTATTTTTGAGAGGGAGACAGAGAAAAAGAGAGAGAGAGAGAGAATGGGGAGGCCAGGGCCTTTCAGCTGCTGTGAACAAACTCCAGACGGGTGCGCCCCCTTGTGGGAATCCTGGGCATTGCATGCTTGCATCACTGATGCTTCTGGCTATGCATGGGATCTGAAGGATTCGAACAGGAGTTCTTAGGCTTCGCAGGCAAGCGCCTTAACCAATAATCCATCTCTCCAGTCCTTATTTCATTTTCTTTATTTTTATTTTTGAACTACTTTTATTCCCTGATAAATTATTCATCTTAAAGGCAACCAGGGCACTATGTATGAGAAGGCAAACTTATTACAAGTAAATAATAATTTGACAACTCCACTTATCCTGTATACAACCAAAAATTGCATTAACTCCTTTCCTGGCAGCCTGTTTTCTTTTCTCTTTTTCTTTCTTTCTTTATTTTTTTAGGTAAGTCCTACAGACTTGCCTTTGTTTCTTATGTGTGTGAGAGAGAAAAAAATTGGATTGCCAGGACCTCCAGCTACTGAAATTAAACTCCAGACACGTGTGGCACCTTGTGCACATGTGCAGCCTTGCACGTATGCATCACCTTGTGCATCTGGCTTACATGGAACCTACAGAGTTGAACATGGGTCCTTAGGCTTTGCAGGCAAGCACCTTAACTGCTAAACCATCTGTCCAGCCCCAGAATGGTGTTTTCTATCTCCCTTATATAGCTTTTTTCCCCCTCACTGGATGAGTATTGTCAACAAAAGCTGCAAAACTCCTCAAAGGATTTCAGTTTTCAGGAATTCAATATTGGGATTTTAATCATTCAGGCCTATGACTTTCCAAACTTCACACTTTAGATATTTTGATCTTCAGAATTTCACATTCAAGATTGTGGCTGCCAGAGTTGTATCACTCAGAAGTGTAACTGACCCAGAGGAAACTTCTGTTCTTTTTCTGGAAGTCCCTGAGGACATTATCATAGAAATGACTAGAATCAATCCTAAGACCTAGGCATACTATACACACCATAACATCTGGGTCTGGCCCTACTTGATCCAGTTTCTTTAGTGACTTGTGTTATTTCTATTGATGTGTTCCCATAAAATTTCATCTGGGCTCAGATTTCACAATCTGACACGAATCATTGTTTTATTTATATGTTCCACAGATGCCTTGAATACCAGTACTGAGACAATCTTGGGAACAGCTCTGCTGGCTTTTAAGTACACTTCCCTATGTAAACCAAGCAACCTGAGTCTATATCCCCAAGACCCCACCCATCTTTAACCTAACTCTTACTCACTCAGCCAGTATTTCCCTTGCTGGAAACAATCCAGGTCCAGGTAGCGCACTACAGACCACCCCATATACCTAAGCCCACTCTCCCTATTCCAGCTGACCAGTCCTAAAAGTTCACCCCATTCTGCTTTTCCTTCCCAACACAACCCCTAGTAAAGGTTCTGGCTAAGGCTTCTCCTAGATTCTGATGACCCCTGACTTTCTCCCTGGGGCCAGGTATAGCATAATACATTCTTTCATTGGAAGTTGTCTCCTCCAATTTTACTCATATCTCCTTCATTCTCAGGTACTTTTGTTTTTGTTTTTGTTTTTTGAGGTAGAGTCTTATTCTAGCTTAGGCTGACCTGGAATTCACTTTATAGTCTCAGGGTGGCCTTGAACTCATGGAGGTCCTCCTACCTTGGCCTCTCAATTGCTGGAATTAAAGGTATGAGCCACCACCTGGCTTCAGGTACATTTTTAAACACTGTCTGTTCAACCTTAAGGCTTCCTTGGAAGAGATCCATGGTGACCCATCAAACTGAAACTTCTTCAAGATGCAGCTGGGTCCTAATTGACCCACAGACTTGGAACAGTCCTTAACACTGTCGCTTGGGTGAACTCACTGAAACATGTCCTATATCATCCCCAATGTATTGAAATACATTTATCTCAGCTACTTAATTTATTTTATTTTTTCAATACACATTTACTCAGCCACTACTCCATACCAGGACATGCATTAGACCTTGGAAATATGAAATTGAATGAAATGAACAAAAACCCCTGTCTTTGGAGCTCACATTTGCATAGGCATGGCTGCCCCTAAAAGGTATAAGTTTCACAAAAAGAACTTAGTTACCTATTGGTTTTGCATCCTTCCATAGGACTTAGTAAAAACAATTAGATCCAATCCATTGCAGAAAACATACAAAATTATTATGAGAGCTGTTTCATTTCTTTTTTTTTTCATTTTTATTTTTTATTTTATTTTTTTTTTACAGTCAGTTTGGTACCATTATTAGGCTCATCCATGACCTACCCCTCCCCTTAGCCCCTCCTTGTTGAGGTATACGGGTCATGCATTTTGGAGTTAGCCCACAGTTATGGGTAAGCTAAATGTCTCTGCATATCATGACCCAACATGTGGCTCTGCCATTCTTTCCGCCCCCTCTTCCACAAAATTTCCCTGAGCCATGTTGGGTCTGCTTCAGTGATGAGGTGTTGGGGGCCTCTGAGGCTCTGGCTCTCTGATTTGGTAGGAGTTGATTTTTCTCTGTGCTGATCTCCTTCCCCCTTGTGCTGGTATCCGGTTCATCAGGAAAACAGCGCCCTTGCTTGTTTCTCCAATTTTTCTTAGTTTCAGCCAGGGCCCTTTTGAGGTATGATGGGGTGGCTCTCTCCTTAGGATCTACATCTATCTGAAAAAGAGAAGCAGATTCTCCAATGGAGAGTAAGTTAGCATCAGGACAAATGAGATAACCCTTTTTTTTTATAGAGAATTTAATAGGTGTAGGCCCTCTTGTAGCCCACAATTGACGGTAGCTTGATATTGGAGAGTGGGCTTATGTTTGGATATCGTTCTGACTTATTTCCCAGCTCCAGGTATGGGTCTCATACCAGTGAGGGGATCAGTTAGCCGAATTGAGAGCAGTTGGTTCCCCACCATGGCTGTGTGCCACCACTGCACTTGTGTGGACATCACAACAAGTTATTTGCTGCTAAGTAGGTTAGACCATGCGTTGCTTCGACAGATATTGGTCATTTTCCCCCAGTCGCCCATGTAGCACCTTCTGGCACTAGATGCGCTGACTGTCTGGGGACTGACTCTCTTCCAACTTCGAGCCATGCCACTCTAATTTGCATGTCAATCACATAAGATGTCTTCAGCAGTAGGGTCTTATCACTAGCCTTTGGTGGGTCATCAAGTACTCTGACAGAAATCTGTCTGTCTTTTAGGAAACCTTGTAGGTCTCTCTGATCAAAAGCTCATTGTGGACGATAGCCCCATGCTGGTTCTGGGAGTTACACGTCAGTGCCCCCTAAGAAACTGAGGAAAAAGTTAACTAATATACAAGAGTTAGAGAACAAAGAGAGAGAGGGGGGGAGAGGGGAAGTGAGGGAGGGAAGATGTAGAAGATTAAGGTTAGTCTTGATCATACCCTCTCCAGTGTCTTGTGGTTCAGGTGTTCTCTGTAAGGGCCTGGTGAAGGATCAGCCATTTGGTCTGTCTTTTAGTAAGTAGAAAATTATGGTACCATTGCCATTTGGGTCTAAATTTGTGTTTCCCACCCCTTTGATGCTTTCCCCTCCCTCCCCTTCCATCCTAGTGGCTAGTCTAGGAGGTGCTTGCTGGGTATGTAAGGTATCTTGGGTAGATTCAGTTTAGGTGCTGTAGATGAGTGAGACTATGTGGCGATTTTTTTTCTGTGATTGGGTAAGTTCACTAAGAATGATCTGTTCCAGGTTCAACCATTTCTTAATGTCAAAACCCAGAGTTAAGAGATTTTATTTTAGTGGCTATTCAAAAACTAGTCATGAATAATAGCTTCTTTAACCATTTCCTATTATGTTGTAAACTCTGTTTAGAATCAACAACTTCAAGTTTTGGAGGAAAAAATAACAATTATTTACAACTCTAATTCTGTTATGAATATAATACCATAATTTTTTTTCAAAGTTTCTTCTTACAGAACAATGTTATCCTAACAAGACCTTGTCATTTACTCATAAGCTCACTTTCAATGTAAATACTAGAAGGAACTCTATAAAAGGGAAATATTACTCAATCAGTTCCCCTTTTATCCTTCAAAGTTCAAAAAACTTTTATTTTTATTGCACTATAGATACAGTGAGCATGAATTTTCCTGTCCATTTCTCAGGTATAACGTCAGGTAACCAACAACAATTGGCTTTTATTCACACCAATATTTCCAATAAAAATTACTAAAACAACTGGGTAAAGTATGTTTTAATTTTTATTAAAACCATCAGTAAGACAGGATATAATGATGCACCACTACCCAGAACCAAGAGTAAATGAGAGCACACAAAAGTGGGCCAAATACTCCAAGCTAGTTTTACTCCAAGGGATTTGTGTATTTGGACTGTGAAAATACACTGTGTCTTCCTGGATTGAAGCAGATGAAATTGGATCCCAAGGCCTTTCAAATGTGGAGACTACAGTAGGGATATGCCATAGTGAAATGGAAGATAAAAGGCTATAGTGCAGGTAAGTCCATCCCCTCTCATCACTCTCAGAGATGATAGGAAGTGTTGCTTTAGCCCAGAACAAAGGAAAAATAAAATAAAATTCAACCCTGAGAATCTACAACCTTAGAAATATTTGAAACCCAAACATCAGTCCCAAATCTATGTGGCTGCCAAGCACATAGATTAGAGCCTTACCAAACTGATATTTTGCCTAAGCCCCTTTAGAAGCCAATGCCAACTTCCTCCAAATGGAAGTACTTTTCATTTTCAGGTCTTTGAGGACCCTCAGAAATTCCTTTTTTCAAACACTATGAGTAGCAGGTTCAAAGATAACCAGTCACCCAAGGAAACAAGACATGCCAAACAGGAAAGGGAAAAAACTACAGGCTGGGGAGATGGCTCAGTAGCTGAAAGCACTTGCTGCTTATGCATGAAGGCCTATGAGGTCCTCCAAAGCCAAGTTCAACTCCCCAGAACTCATGTAAAAAGTTAGGTGTGGCCATGCACATCAGTAACCCCAGTGGTAGGGGAGGAGGAATTGCTGGGGCTCACTGGATGTCGGAGAGAAACTCTAAATTGAGGGAGAAAACCATTCTTTATGAAATACACTGAAAAGCGACAACTCCCCATGTTCTCCTCTGGCCTCCGCATGTACTCTCAGAGTGCACACATCTGCATACACACATGTATACATCACACACACCACACCATACATACACATAGATTATTGCTGGGAAAAATGCTTGCTGTTATTTAAAGGAATTTTAGAACTTGAAAACAACAGAAATGATCCATAATCCACAAAATTTTCAAAACAAGCTTTAAAAAAATCAACAGTATCTCTAGAAATTAAGAGAATATGATAGTCAGTATGAAAAGATACATGTCTGTATTCCCATAATCGAACATAGCTCCTAAGTTCATTTTTCTAGTGAAAAATTCAAATGTATTAAATTTTAAAAGATTAAGGTAACTTAGTCACCTGTAGGTTAAATTCAGCTTCTTTGAACTAAATAATAACCAAGTACTCAGTAACTCAGACCTCCATGGCTTGATCAGTAAGGAACTTAGTTCCTGCTGGGCACTTACCTATGTTCCCCAATTCTTCTGCATCCACTGGCCTCTGTCCTCACTGCTTCCACTTGAGAGGTGACCACTCCCACACTCAGTCACTCATGAAATTGCTGCTCATCCCAACAACAAGGCCTCTGTATGTCTACTGACCTGCATCTAGGGATGCTCTGTGCCTCTAGAAAACACACATGATTGTGCCTACTGGGCTGTCCTCTGGGATCACATGCTGCCCAGGGGACTGCCCTCAGTTGTATCCAAAGTCTCTGTCTAGAGGAGGACAAAGAAAATTGCTAAAAAGGAAAAATGTATCCAATAATAGATGAAAATATTATTATATTGTATTAACAATTATTCTTACCCAATACCCATAAAAAGAAAGCATATTAACAATGAACTTGGCATTAAAAAAACTATTCTATGACCAAAATTAAAATGTAAATTTGGAGGCTTTTGTGGTGAGGATTTAATCAGTCCATAAGTTTCACAAAGAGACTTCTATCAAGTTACATTCATTTTCTGTGCTCTTCTCCAACAGATTTGTTTAAAAATGGTATTGTGGTAGATTGAACATATGGCCCCATAGAATCAGGTTTGAATTTTGAATCTTCAGTGGGTGGAGCCCTACTGGGGAAGATATGTCCAGCCCTAGGGGGTGTTTGGGGACGGCTCTTCAGTCCAGTCCTACTAGGTGTGTTCGAGTAAGTTGGGCTCTGGAGGTTTGTGCTTGCTGATGCTGGTGTTTGCTTGGGGCAATTGTTTTTCTCTGCTTGGATCTATGGAAGTAAACAGCTTCATTCACCAACTGACCGTGTTCGCCTGGATTTTGTAAGCCTGAAATAAACCTTCCCTCCCATAAGCTGTGTTTGTTTCTGGTAATAAAGATCTGAATACAACAGGTGTCAGTGAAAATTCAAAAACAGAACTTTATCTTAACTTTGCCTGGTAGCTATGAAGGTAGGATGAAACTTTTTAAAATACTATACTTACACCAGAAGAGATCATTAGTCACCTCATCAGTGGAGCCATGATGTCTTCAGTAAGGATGGATGCCATAAATTAATAATAAAAAAATGACTCTGTTCATCACCTGCAATACAGCAGTGGCTAGTACTATTGCAAGCACTTTTGGTCTCTTAAATGTAGAAACTTCACACAAAAGAATGGTTCTTTCCATCAAGAACTGAAACATATACATGGGCTGAGATGGTTCAGCAGTTAAGACCCTTGCCTGCAAAGCCTAATGACCCAAACTTAACCCAGCACTTACCCACTTAAAGCCAGATGTGCAAACTGGTAAATATATATGGGATTTGTTTTCAGTGGCTAGAGGCCGTGGCACATCCATTCTCTCTCTCTTTCTCTTCCTGCATATAAATCAATAAAATATTTTAAAAATCTATACATAAAAAGAGAGGAAGTGAAAACCTTCCAATTCTTTATTTTGGAAAAAATTCAGAGATGGTTTTCCTGCCAGCAGTCTTGGACAGAGACCAAGCAGATAAAATTATAGAAATGATTAATTGGATACCAACCTACATGCACTTGAGCTGCCAGTGCGGGTGTGCTCTTTTACAGCATGTTGATGAGAATTTGGTGCCTCCTCTAGCTAGAATTGAAATGTCTACAAAGACAAACTGGGAAAAGCATTAGCAATATATGGAGATGTGCATGATTTTGTTTTCTTATTCCAGATAGGACTATGGATGGAACCTACATCAGTCCTATGGAATAAATGCTGATTTCAGTCCTGTGGAAACACATTTATTCTTCACATTTGCACTGAAACAAATAGTAGTTAAAATCCTATTCCAGGGGCTGGAATTGTGCATTAGTGGTTAAGGTGCTTTTCTGTGAAACCTAAGGACTCAGGTTCAATTCTCCAATACCCATGTAAGCCAGACGCAGAAGGTGGCACATGTGTCTGGAGTTTGTTTGCAGTGGTTGGAGGCCCAGGCACACACATTCTCTCTTTCTTTCTCTGTATGCCTCTCTCTGTCTCTCTCTGTCTCTCTCTCTCTCTCCCAAATAAATAAGTAAATTAAATATTTTTTAAAATCCTCTTCCAGGGGACTTGGTTGTACAGAAAAATATTAATCTAGAACTGAACTTTACAAGAACAAAACTACATGACTTTTCTATTCTTTAGGAATTCAGTTACTAGGTTTTAAAATTATGTCAAGAAGTAAGTCTATTCATTATCCACTGATAAGTGGATAATGAAGATATGACACATTTATACAGTGGAGTTCTACTCAGTGGTAAAGGAAAATGAAGTTATGAAATTTGCAGGAAAATGTATAGATCTGGAAAGGATTATACTAAAAGAGGTAACCCAGGCCCAGAAAGCCAAGTGTCGCATGTTCTCTCTCATACGTGGATCCTAGCTACAGATGATTGGACTTCTATGTGAGTAGGAAGAAAACTCAGTAGCAAAGTCCAGTAAGCTACAAAAGAGATATAAAGTGAAGAGAAAGGAAGGGAGGGGGGTACTTAATAGGATGCTATTGTATATATGTACGTAGAAGAATAGATTAATGGGGGTGAATAGGCCCAAGTGAGGTCAGGGGAAGAGACTGAGTAAAGGAAAGGTGGAGGGAGGGCTAATCAAAATCTAACAGGATATAAATAAATAATATGGAAACCTACTTTTTGGACAATGGAACACTCAGGAGCCATAGACTGTTGCTAGAAAAAGTCATTTGCAGAATCTAATAGCTGAGGGCAGGTGTGTCATGAAGATTGGTGCCAAGCTTTCTACATCACCTACAGCTGGACCAGTAAACTTCTGCCCATGGTGAGCTCCTATAAGTAAAGACAGGCCCACCCAAGGATAGAGATTTCTCAGTCAGAACTGGGATTTCCTTTTATTGTGTTATTATCTACTTAACCTTTAAGTTTAGAACCAATGGAGACCTTTTAGGGCTTTCAAATACCAAAGTATAACAAAAATTTGTAATAAAGACTCCAATTGCATATTGAAAAATAAAATGAGAGCTGGGGAGATGGATTAGTGGTTAAGATGCTTGACTGCAAAGCCAAAGGACCCAGGTTTGATTCCCCAAGACCCATGTAAGCCAGATACACAAGGAGGCGCATGCATCTGGCATTCGTCTGCAGTAGCCGAAGGCCCTGGTGTGCCCATTCTCTCTCTCTCTCTCTCCCTCTCTCTCTCTCTCTCATAAATAAATAAAGATGAAATACTTTTTTAAAAATTAGATTAAATGATCCTATATTGAAATAATCTAAATCCCCTAAGTTTCTGAGCAATAGTCTTGTCATTTATTGAAAATAGAGAAGGCCCTCTGTTAATTCCAGAAATGGTACTTATAGGGTAAATGGATATTTCAGCTCAATTTGCCTTGAAACCAGGCCTCTGGGGATCACAAGAGCAGCCTCAGTCCCTTCCAGCTGAGTTTCTCAATTGCTCTTTGAATCTTAATAATTGGTCTATGGGTTCAAGGTACCCATCACACCAGGCCTTCATGCTCGGCTGCTTTTGGTGTAGCACAATTAACAGGCTATGATTTAGAAAGTGTGGTCTCAACATGAATGACACACTCCATCCCAACTACTCTAGGGCTTCTTGCTCCACTGTTTCTATGGAAATAGTTCCTCCTAAATGAAATTAGTCCTTGCAAGTTTGGTGTTGATTGATTGCTATATCCAACAAATATTTATAGAATGCTTCCCATGTGCAAGTGACACTGGAGTCCTGATGTTGACCCTATTGCTAAATATCTTGAGTGTGTCAGCTATAGTAGGTACCCTCTCATGGCTGGGGCAATATCTTGGACAAAAATCAGTTTAAGGGAGGGAAAAAAGCTGGGCGTGGTCATCCACACCTTTAATCCCAGCACTCGGGAGGCAGAAGTAGGAGGATCTCTGTGAGTTTGAGGCCAGCCTGGGACTACAGAGTCAGTTCCAGGTCAGCCTGTGCTAGAGTGAGATTCTATCACAAAATAACCAAAAGAAAAAAAAATCAGCTTAAGGGAAGAGGGTTTATTTCTGTTTGCAGTTTCTGATTGCAGTTCATCGGGGGGCAGAAGGCATGGTGGAAGGAGCTTGAAGCAGTTGGTCACATTCAGGCCAAAATGAGGAAGCAGAGAGTGATGAAGTCTAGTGCTCAGCCAGCTCTCTTTATACAGTCCAAGATCCCCATGGAATAGTGCTGTTCAAAGTTAAAGTGAATCTACCCACCTCAATTAACCTAATCAAGATAATCCCTCACAAGCATGCCCAGAGGCTGATCTAATCCAGATAATCACCCACAGATGACTCGAGTCCCATCAAGTTGACCATCAATATGAACCATCACAGAGGCCTATTCACATTCACAGAGAGCAATCTTCTTTCACTACACAATGCTTCTCACATGCCAAAGTCCTTCCTTCAGAGCCCCAACTGTTTTCATGCATTCCTCTAATAAAATAAATTTCCAACTGATCTCCCACCTTATCCCAATGCTGCCTTTTAACTTCTAGATAAGTAGCGGCTTTATTGGACCAACCTAGCCACTCCATCCAATGCCAAAGGTTTTTGTTTGTTCTTTTGTTTTTGGTGGTGGTGGTGCCGTTCTCATGCCTTTATCTCCCTTCTCATTGAATCTGGAAGTGATGCTATGAGGACTCACACCATTGTGGAGGAGTTTAGGACTGGATAAGATCCATGGAACTAGAGTTGGACTTGGATTTGAGCCTCTTTGGCTACATATTGGCAAAAATATTTCTATATTTAAATTTTTATATCCATAATAAAATTTAAATACTTTATATTTATATGCAGAACTCTGTGGTTCTAATGTTAAGGATCTAGTCATCATTTGTTCCATTGCTATAAATGTCTCCATGCTCCAGATCACCCAAATCAGACAGGACTCTCAGTGAAAGACCACCATGTAGATCTGGAGAGGTGGCTCAGCAGTTAAGGTGCTTGCCTACAAAGCCCAATGACCTGGATTCAATTCCCCAGTACCCATGTAAAGCCAGCTACACTAAGTGGTGTATTCATTTATAGGTCATTTGTAGTGTTTGGAGGCCCAGGCATACTCTCTCTCTCTCTCTCTCTCTCTCTCTCTCCCTCTCTCTCTATGTTTCTCTTCTCTGTCTCTCTGTGTCTCTTTCTGTCTTCGCTGACAAATACATAAATAAATTTTAAAAAAAATTTAAATAAGAAAGACCACCATCCATACACTCACCTGACCCAAAATTCTAGAAATAATCAAAGACAATTCCTGCTTACTAGCCCTTTTTCACCCTCACCATTACCAAACTCTGTGGGCTTAGTTTTACTACCACTGCCATATTTAGACCCTTATCAATTCTGGCTTGAATTATTGTCCCACCTCTGTCATTGAGTAGTCAAATGTACCACCACACACCATAGTGCTATCCCAGTCTCTCTTTTCAAATTCATCTCTCCCTGTGCCACCATGGTAATTTTTTCAAACACATGTTATTCCACATATTGATTCCCCATGGTTTTCAAACTACTGATCAGATGTCTTGGTTCATGACCATGTCCTGTGTTGATTATTTTTATCATCTCTGTCACATAATCCTTGACATTAACAACACTAGGAAGGAAAAATATATTTAGGCTCATGGCTTCAAAAGTTTCAGTCCATGGTCGCTTGGCACCATCCACTTGGACAGAATATCATAACAGTGGAAATGTGTGGCAGGGGACAGCTGTTTACTTCTTAACAGTGAGGAAGCAGGGCAAGACAGGAAGGGGCAAGGGATAAAACAGCCCTTAACAATCTGCCCAAGACACCTGCTTCCTCCAGCTGTGTCCCACCTCCAAAGGTTTTCACAGCTCCCTAAACAGGACCACCAGCTGGGAACCAACAAGTCAAAATATGAGCCTATGGGGTACATTTTCTGTCCAAATCATAATAGATCTTGTCTATCTCTGTAGCTTCCTTCTCCAACAGCCCATTATGTACCTATGCACCACTTATTCCACCCAAGCAGAGTATTGTATAGTTACTATACTTCTCACTGCTGGCTCACACTCTGTTATTTCATATGTGCTCTCTGGATGCTCCCTTTCCCTTAAGTAGCAAAGTTAACTATTATTAGTCTTTCCAACACAGTTTATCATGTGTCATACACTGTGCTAAACACAGTACATTCCTTAAGCCCCAATTCCAATTTAGATACCGATAATTCAGCTCTGCAGAACACCTCTTTTAGAATGTCTATCAAAATGACATTTGTTAACCTCATTCATGCACACCATCAATATTTGCTATTATGTGTTCTATCAAAACTGACATTTATTTTGTCAATCTTGTTCATATATTTCATCAATATGTGTCATACAAGAGCTTAGATGTGTTTCTATTATCAAGTGCTATGGGCTAGCAAGGGAGAAAGTCAGCTGATATATAACAATAACATGAGGATGATGGTTAATTTCAATTGTTAACTTTATTGGATGAAGAAACACCTAGGACATTAGTGAGACACCTTTGGGTGTGTCTGTGAGGGCTTTTCCAGAGTAGAGAAAACCCATACTGAACATAAGTGGTACTGTCCATGGGCTCAGGCCCCAAACTGAATATAAAGGGTAAAAAAGAGGTGAGCTGAGCACTAACATTCCCCTTTCTCTGAACTGCTGACATGTGAGAAGCAGCCTCATATTTCTGCAGCCACCAAGCTGACAGCTACCAAAGTTTGCCTACCATGATGGACTATGTATACCTCAAATTGTCAGCCAAAATAAATATTTCCTCCTTCTTTAAAATTTTATTTGTTTATTTGAGAGAGAGAGAGAGAGAGTAAGAGAATGGGCATGCCAGGACCTCCAGCCACTGCAAATGAACTCCAGACACATGCCCCCCTTTGTGCATCTGGCTTATGTGGGTCTTGGGGAATCAAACCAAGGTCCTTTGGCTTTGCAGGCAAATGCCTTAACTAGAGATGCTAAGACATCTCTCCAGCCTAAATATTTCCTCCTTTGAGTTGTTTTGTGAGGTATTTGTTCACAAAAATGAGGAAAGTAACTAATACAATGAGTAAATATCCCAGGAGACAACACAGAAGATTCCACTGGAATCAGGGCTCAGAGCACAACTCAGAAGGTCAAGAAAGGTTCCCACAGGAACAATCCTTCAGATAAGCTGAGACAAGTTCCACGAAAAGAGAGCAGCCCAGCAGAGTGCATAGGCAGTGCCTTCTCCTTGGGTAACTAGACAAGTTCATTACCAATGGAGAAAGGCAAGGAACTGGCAGGACACTAAGATGGAGAGGTATAGGGCTCTGGCTAGTAGTGTAGAGCTATAGAAGTTGTGATTAATGAAGTTAGATTTTTATCTTCCAAGCAATGGTATGCTATTGGATGGTTTTAGGAAGACAGTAGCATGATCAAGCTTCCCTTTTTGGTTGTTTTGGTTTGGTTTGGTTTGATTTGGTTTTGTTTGTTTGTTTGCTTGTTTGTTTGTGACAGGGTCTCATGCTAGGCCAGGCTGATGTGGATCTCACTAGGTATCCCACGATGGCCTTTAACTCCTGGTGATCCTCTTAACTCAGCTTTTGGATTAAAGGTGTGAGCCACCATGCACCACCAGACTTGCCTTTTGGAATGGTACCTGGGGCTGTCCATGAGAGAAACTAATTAGGACCCATTTACAAGTCCAAGTAAGAGATGACAGTGGGCTGGACCACTGAGCACCAGGAGTAAGGATGAAATGTAGACACATGTTGGTGCTGCTCGTAAGGTAGAATTAATAAGATTTATTGACTCAATAGAAAAATAATGACCTGCAGGAAAATAAGCAGATTGGGATAATTCCAAGTTTCTAGTTCAAGTAGTCATAAATGTTGTTCTTATATCAGGATGAAAAAACACTTTGTGAGAAATATAACAACCTCAGTTTAGGACATGTTGTTGTAGAAGGTCCTTTAATCAGATTTGTCCGTATTTGAATGTGCATGAACCTAGAAAGGAAGGAAAAAAGAGGAAACAGGTCAGGATATCTTACAGCCATTACTGAATTAAAATTAAGACCAATGAGATTAATACAATCTCAGTAGATTCTATGCTGCCTGAGGCATAGACCATGCATTTTCATCTCTGTGTATACAGGGTCTAGTACTGCACCTAGAACAAGATGCTTTGGTAACTGAATGTATGAAATACCATCAACTCTAGTTCTAAAACACTTTTTGAATATAAAATATTGTAAGATAAAAATGTATTTTAATATTGATATACATCAACTAAGTTTTCACGAAAGCCATACTGAAATAAATAATCTAAATTTTAAAAAGTTGGGGAGAATAATAAGTACTTTGAAGACAAATGAAATGCATTTCCCTTGTAGAAATTAAGTCACAGCTACAGTCCAAAAATTACCCAAGCAGATTGCAAATGCCATGTTATTATCATCATTTATACAAAGTCTGTGATAGTGCAATTAAAATTTGATAATTGCATTTGTCTATGCACAATAATTAGCATGAGAAAAAAAGACTGAAAGGATAAAGAGAAGCCAAAGAGGAGCAACCTGTAAGCCATGTGTTTGGCACCAAACAGACGTGCTTTCGCAAAGGCCTGTCATGGTGGCTTGCGCTCCATTTCTACTATTCCCCTCAGAGCTTAAACGTGGATATACAACAAAACTCCTTTTATGTGTTAGTATGGTAATGTGGCCATTATTTTCAAAGGGAACTCTGTATCTTTGTGTTCTTTTATTGAACATAACATTTAAATGTAGAAATACATTCTCTGGGACCAGTGTCTACCACTATAATACCGAATAGTGGCTCTACCATTTTAAGGAAGTGTATGCCCTAGCAGTTTTCTTAAGCTGACCTGGAATTCACTATGTAGTCTCTGAAAGGTCTCAAACTCACAGGGATCCTCCTATCTCTGCCTCCCAAGTAATGGGATTAAAGGCATACACTACCACACCCTGCTCTACTTTCTTTTTAAACATTTTCATTGACAATTTTCATGTGTACATAGTCTATTTTAACCATAACACTCTCCCATTACTCTCCTTTATCCACTTCTCTACCTGCTTCTAGTGAGCCCCTTCTTCTTACAGCTATTCCTTTTTCTATCTTGATGCCTTTGTCTGCCCTCCTCCACCACCCATAACAGAATGTTGATGGGCCCAGTATTGCACAGGCCTTGTACCAGGGTCATGCAATGGCTCCTTCATCCCTGGAAGACAGTGCTCCAAAGCACTCCTCCCCATCTTCTGGTGCTTACATTCCTTGTGCCCCTCTTCTTCAATGTGTCCAGAGCATTGGAGGGTGTGATAGAGATGTCTCACTTAGTGCTGAACACTCTCCACTTCCACTTCTCAGCACTTTGATGATTCTTTCCACTCATTGAAATATTAGATGGTTCTTTTACTTTTTTATTATAATTCCAGACATTGGTTTGTGGTTGACAAATAAATCTCCTATCGTTATCACTGGGTAATTGCAAAGGATAGTGTGGGCTCACATTATAACAACACTGCATGGTGGGTGGAGGATTTCAGAGGCCAGACTCCAATTTACATAGACCTCCCTCACTGCATCTCTAAGTTGAGAGGTTGAGTTGGATACTTTCTGCAAATCTCCTTCTAACTCTGTAATTTTCCAATTCTACCCTCAGGAACATTTTATTACTTTAAACTAGGCTTTATTAAATTTGACTTTATATCATTACTTTATTATAGTTGTTCTCCATTAAATGTCAACTGTTGGTATACTATGTTTGCATGTGCAATGAAATTAAAGGATGTATGGCATAGAATTACTCTACTATTATCAGGTTCATGGTCATGCTTCCATTCTTTGAACATTTACAATAGTCCAAGCACCTTCTCTATCTCATTTAATCCTCACAAGAGCCCTGTGTAGTAAATATGAATATCCTCATCTTGCCAAAGATGAAACTGAGACTTGGATATATTGATATCTTCACAACTCCACAGTACAATAGATAGATTTTTACCTCACGTCTGCCTGCTGCATCTGATTTCTTATCTTGATCCTGCTCTGAAGGTTTGAGTGAACCAAGCACAAACAGATAATAGCCAAGGAAGAGTGTTGAAGCACACTATCCAAAAAATGTACCCATAAAATGCACATGTAAGATGTGAGTGTAACAGTTTACTGTGACAAAATAGCTGACAAAAACAACTTAAAGAAGAAAGGGTTCATGTTGGTTCAATCTGAGGGTACAGTCCATCCTGATGGCAACACGGTGGTGGCAGAAGCTTGAGGCAGCTGGCCCCATGGCACATACAGGAATCAGAGAGAAATGAAAGCCAGTTTTCAGCTCACATTTTTATTCAGTCTGGTACCCCAGCCTATGGAATGGTTCTGCACACATTTATGACCCACAATTAACCCAATCTAGAAACTCCAATCCCACCACAATTAACCCAATTTAGAATCCAAACAACACCTACTAGGGATAGATGGAAAAGAGGAAAATAGTGAAGATAATGAGACATTCAAATCAACCCAGGTTGGCAAGTCATTTGTGCTAGAAGTTTTAGCAGAGAGGAAAGGAAAGATAGAGATGGTGAAGTAGAGAACAATCTCATGAGCCTGAAACAAGCAGGTAGACAACTGTGCAGCTGATGCCAGTTCTTCATGATGTCAGGCCATCTCATTTCATGGGTATAACCTAGCCATTTAAGAAAGCTATTGAGGGCTGGAGAGATGGCTTAGCGGTTAAGGCACTTGCCTGTGAAGCCTAAAGAGCAATGTTCAACTCTCCAGATCCCATATAAGCTAGACCCACAAAGGTGAGGTGAGTGCAAGGTCATACATGCCTACATGCCCACTAGGTGGCACAAGCATCTGGAGTTCAATCTCAGTAGCTGAGGCCCTGGCACACCAATTCTCTCTCTCTCTCTCTCTTTCTCTCTAATAAAAAAAAAAAAGAAAGTTATTGATCTTGAGCCAGCCTGGCTCATGCTCTGTGGCTCATGCTTGTAATCCCAACACTTGGGAGGCAAGAGAATCAGGAGTTCAAAGCCATCCTCAGCTACAAAGCAAGTTGGAGGCTAGTGTGGGGATGCATGACACCTTATTTATTTTAAATAAAAAAGGTTCTTGGGCTGAAGAGCTGACACAGCACTGAAGGCACTTGCCTGCAAAGCCTAACTACCCAGGTTCCATTCCCCAGTACCCATGTAAAGCCAGATGCACAAAGTGGCGCAAGCATCTGGAGTGTGTTTGTAGCACTCCACACCCATTCTGTCTGTCTATGTCTCTTCTCTCTATCTCTCTCTGCTTGTAAATAAATAAAAAAGGATGGTAAATAGAGAAACAAGTTAGCTGACACTCAAAGAAAGTAATGAACTAAACCCCATATTTCTTATGTCAAATGATGGAGGTTGTCAACCCAGAGATTACCCATTTCTACAACAAACTGATGTCATGAAATAAGGGGGAATGTATTAAAGTTTAAAGATATTTATTAGATATTAATTTAGTGTTAGTCTTAAGTAAATATTTGAACAAGGGACTATAAGTGGGTGTATTAAGATGTCTCTTGCTCTGTTATTTGCAATGGTGAATATATTATGCACCTATTGGAAAAGATGCATTATTAAGACATAAATGAAGAGTAGGAAAAACAGATTACAGACCAGAGGTACGATATGGTATGGTGATCAGATACCTAGATTTTAATGCAATGACTACATCTTACTATTGGATTTGGGGTAAATTAATCTCTCTGAGACTTGGTTTCCTCAACTACAAATGAAGATGACTAAAGTTCTTATCTCCTGCTATGAAATCAAGTACAATAATGTAAGCATAAGGCCTGGCAGGGTAACCATGTACTAGATCCTGCTACGATACATGGCTTACTTTCTAGAATGAGCACAGCTATTGAAAAGAGGAAATTATGAAAAGAATTTACCTTTTCTACTTGAAATAGGCTCCCATTGTCATTCAACTCTCAAATTGGTGTCAGTTTTATTGGAAAAGGGTATGAGTATATATTGTCTTTAAATCAATAAACTTTACTTTTAAAGCAAGTTTCTGTTCATGGAAAAATTGAACCAAATGGTGCGAAGTTGCCTTATTTCCATCTCACACTCACACAGTCCTAGCAATAGCAACCATGTACATTACTTCAGTAATTTTGCATTTGCACAGAAATAGATACTTTGATTGATAATGTGTTGATTAATTGTGCACCCATCAGAAAAGATTATTTGTGTAATTTTTATCCTTCAAGAATTTCTATTTAGGGTTGAGGTTGTAGCTCAGTGGTAGAGTGCCTACCTGGCACACAGGCCCTGGGTTCTTTCTAGCACCTCCCACAAAATGATTGATTTCCTGGTTTAAAATTTTATTTCCCTATGTAAACTAATAATGGAAACTATTTTGAAAGAAGTCATATTTTATGTATGTATTTAGGGTTCTATATATTGTCTATATGATCTATAATTTTTAAAATTTTTGTTTATTTTTATTTATTTGAGACAGAGAAAGAAAGAGGAAGAGAGAGAGAGAGAGAGAGCAAATGGGCGCGCCAGGGCCTCCAGCCACTGCAAACGAACTCCAGATGCATGTGCCACCTTGTGCATCTGCCTTATGTGGGTCCTAAGGAATTGAGCCTCAAACCAGGGTTCTTAAGTTTCACAGGCAAGTGCTCAACCACTATGCAATCTATCCAGCCCCTGATCTATCATTTTTGATATATATTTCAAAATATATGATTAGAATCCTGGATGTGTTTATTTTTCTTGTAATTTTTTTCTTAACAATTTTCTTAGCTTTTCAAGGCTATGTGATTTTCCTTAGTCTTGAGTGATCTTTTTTGCTTTATGTTCTGTTTTCTTATGCAGCCCTTTATATAGTAGAAGGACTAATGGTAAGATTTGAAGACAGTCGGAAGTACAGTGACAAGTAGCATTGTTCTTTGAGAAGACTGATCTAGAGTAAAGTCTATACTCTCACATGCATCACCTTTAAGCCTCAGTTTACTTATCTACAAAATGGTCTGGATGATGATAATAATAGTCCCCACTCCAATCCAAATCGACACTTTTGCAGTGCCTTGGGGAAAATCTGATAGATTACCTGAAAGTCTGAATTAAGAAATAAACCAAGGCTGGTTTTAAATAATTCATAAACTTGGCAGCATTTACTATAGCAGGAAAAGAGAGTTATCAGAGCCATTCTCGCCCTGAACTGAAACCCCCAGGCAACCATGGTCATGTGATTGGCCAGTGCTTTGAGTCACTGGTTGATGGCAGCAGCTTTCAGTGGCGCTAGAGGGGCTGGAGAGAAGGGAAAAATCTGGAGTTCCCCATAACATCACATGGACAATAGCAGAAGGACATCTGTCTTCAGTTATCATTTTGTGAGTAAATTCTAAGTCAGTGTAACATATTAATTCAGACATAATAATATTTCTAATATGCCAATGAACTTTTAATAGCCAAAATAACAATAATAACCTTTCATTTAATGCCTATTTCTTTGATGTGATTATGTAAGTTAAGATGTTCTGTCCATCGCTTTTTCCATGAAAGTTCATAAATTGTTTCGAGAGAGAGAATGGGTATGCCAGGGCCTGCAAACGAACTCCAGATGCATGCTCCCCTTGTGCACATGTGCGGTTATTGCATGCTTGTGTCACCATGTGTCTGGCTAAGTGGGACCTGGAGATTCAAACAGACGTTATTAGGCTTCGCAAGCAAGCACCTTAACTGCTAAGCCATCTTCCCAGCCCGATATATTTATTTTTAATCCAGAGACTTTAAATGGTATAGAGAGCCTTTAGAGTTCTCTGAATTACTCAACAAGGGCTGAAGAGATGGCTCAGTGGTTAAAGGTGTTTGCTTGAATTAGTCAACAAATGTGGAAGCATGGCATTTTGGCCTGTTGTCTGTGCTGGCCCAGCACTCATGCTTGGCTATAGTCTGCACCATGCCTGCTCACATGCTTGGGTTACCTGCTCCTGTCTGTTGAGTACTGGAAGCCTGCCCTTCCTGGCCTCTGGTCCTGTACCAAGTAATCACAGACAGGTGGTTTTTCTGACTAACCCTGTTCATCTTCACAGAATTTGCAGGCTGCATCTCATCTTGGTATCTAAAGGCAAAATTCCAAGCAAAAACAAAAACAATGAGAAAGACTCATGGCTGGCCTCTAGTTCTCTATATAGCCAAAGATGATCTTCAGCTTCTGGTGACAGGCCTTTACAGCAGGCCCAGTCAGTACAGTACTGGGACTCTAACCATGTGCCAGCACTCTGCCACCTGAACCATACCCCTATCTCTAAACAAAATTATTTTAATCTACACAAAACTTATGCAGCCTGAGCCACAGGAGATCCTAAGATAGTAAGAATGGCCTTGAGGTTTTCTTAGTTATAATAATGTACCAAGGAACTTTGGGGATTGCTAAATGGTTAAAGGCACTTGCTTACAAAGCCTGATAGCATAGGTTCAATCCACCAACCACCCTCATAAAGCCAGACAGGTATTTGTTTGTAACTGCAAGACACCCTGGTGTACCCATACACATGCATGCATGCACATACACACACTCGTGGAAATAAATAAAAATTAATTTTTAAAAATAATGTACTAAATATATAAAACTGTCCATAGTGAGAAAAACTGTCCACAGTGAGAGCAGTTTCCAAATCAATGTTAGTTCATAATGGCAAACCACACATTTACAGTGTTTTTGAGATTATTTCTGCCAATAGTCCATGAATGTGTATGTAGGAAGGAAAAAATGTTATTACTGTTAACTAGAGAACATCTGTAAGTGACTATCCATATGGTCACACCCTAACTTCAAATGCAGTGTACAGTGCTTGTTGCATCTAAAAATGCTATTCACAGAAGAAGCTCAGCAGAACTGTGGAAGTAAAGAAGATGCACCTTGGAAATAAACTTCTGAGGCTTGAACTTCAAACCCAATGTTAGTTCCAATGGAAATTTCCAAAAAAGGAGGATAGCATCTGAGAATGCACTGGAATTCATGAACTTAACTTTCAATTCAGTTACGCCAGCTTCGTTACACATGGATTGCACATCTCAAAACCTTAAAAACTCTCTTTCAAATTCAGTGAAAGGGATATTTTCAAAACCAAGGCAAAGCAAGTTTGTGATGGAAGCAAGTAGATTTTTCTGTTAAAAATCCAATAGTACCCTTTCACTTTTACTTTCCAGACATGGTTTTCATTCTCTTTCCTCTGTATTTTGCAAGCTCTGGAGCTTCCAGCCTATGACTTTTCCTTTGGTGAACAAGCCCAAGCCTCACCTATACTAGGAAGTCCTCCTCACTTCCTTTCTCATGACCTTCTTTGTCTATATCAAATAGACTTAAAATATGTAACTTGGGGGCTGGGCAGATGGCTCAGTGAGGCAAGTGTTTACTGCATGAGGACCTGAGTTAGGATCCCCAGCATCCACATAAAATCCCAGAGTGGTGACATGTTCTTGCAATGCCTGTGCTGGGCAGGCAGAGACAGAAGGAGTCCATGACTTACCAGCTAGCTACTCCAGCCTAATCAGTGAGATCTGTGTTTAGTGAAAGCCCTGTCACAGGAAATGACTGAAGATACCCGATTTCAATCTCCGGCCTCTACATACATGTGCGTGCATAGCTGATATTGTAATTGCCTTTGTGTTTCTGGGGCAAAACACCTGACCAAAAGCAATTGATGGACTGAAAGGATTTATTTTGGCTTACAGTTTTAAGAAGTCTTAGGATGGCAGGAAAGAGATAGTAGAGCAGAGGCTGGACATCACCCCCTTGCAATAGCAGGTGGAAAACAGCAGAAGGAGAGTGAGCCAAACTAGCACTGGCAAGCTATGGGCTAGTAAGTCTCAGTGTCCACCCCCAGAAGCACACCTCCTCCAACAAGATTCCACCTTCCAAGTTGTCATGAGCTAGGGCCTAAGCATTCAGAACACATGAGTTTATGGTCAATATTTCATTCAAACCACCACATTCTATCCCTGGATCCCATAAACTCAATACCATCCATGTTAAAAAATGTAATGCATTCAGTCCAATTTTAAAAGTCCCCATAAAACTGGAGAGATGGCTTAGTGGTTAAGGCACTTGTCCTCAAAGCCTAAGGACCCATATTTGATTCCTCAGTACCCACATAAGCCAGATACACAAGGCGACACATGTATCTGGAGTTTGTTTGTAGTGACTAGAGGCCCTGCTGCATCCATTCTCTTCCACACACCTCTTCTTTCTCTTTCTCTCTCTCTCTCTCTCTCTCTCTCTCTCTCTCTCTCTCTCTCTTTCTCAAATAAATAAATAAAATATAAAAGTTTCTGTAGATTTTTCAGTCCTAATACTATTCAAACATCCTCATAATCCAAATCTCTTAACTGTGCGCCTATAAAACCAAAAACACAAGTTACATGTACATAACAGCACATAGTGAACATTCACACTGCAAAAGATAGCATTGGGCATAGCAAGGAAAGATTGAACCTATACAATATCTAAAAGAAAAAGGGCAAACATCCAATCCTGTATCTCCAAGTCTGACATCTGTTACCAGTGATCTCTGGGGTTCCAATTCCTTCCATCCAGCTGGGCTGACCCCAGCTTGGGGAAAATTCCATCTTCAGCTGGCAGCTCTCTTTTGCAGCTCTCTCACAGTCCTGAAATCTCTAAACTCCTGGGGTCTCCTGAAATCCACAGTTCACCCTCATGTTTCTGTTGGTCCTCCACTCAGGGACTCCAACAACTTTACCTCAAATTGCCCTGTGACCATTTCCAATAAACAAACTGCATTACAAATACAATGACCCTTTCTTTCTTACATTTGCTGTATTCCAAAATACCAGGTAGGTTATCAAACTTTTTAAGCTGGTTGGAGGCAGATAAATCTGACTTTGAAGAGCAGGAAAATGCCTTGAGCATTTTTCCTACTGTTCCAATACAGAAGAGCTAACCCAATCTCAGTGGTAGCAATCTAGCAAACAATTGCAGCTAAAGCAGGCTGCTCTCTCCCATCCCAAACTTTCATTTCTTTCTGTGCCATATCCATCTGCTCACACCAGTCCATTTCTTATAAATTCAACCCTGAGAAAGTTCTCAGGACATGGGAACAGCACACAGCTAGCCTCTCTCACACAAACTGCCTCTAGCCCAGTCTGGACAAAGTTTCTCCTTTCATAAGCCAAGCCTCACAGTCCACACTTCTTTCTGCATCTATGTCTTTCAACTCTGACCATTAAACTCTGCTCATAGCACTGCCAGGTGTCTCTTGGACCAAAGTTTCAAATCCTCCCACATTCTTCCTACAAACCAATTCTAAAGGGTCAAAAGTCATACAGTTAGCTTTCTAGCAACAACAACCTCATGCTTCTGATACCAATTTTTAATTTTCCATTGTAGTTACCTTTGTATTGCTGGACAGAACACCCAAACCAAAGTAACTGATGGAAGGAAAGGGTTTGTTTTGGCTTACAGTCTCAAGGGAAAGCTTCATGATGGCAGGGAAAACATGGTAGAGCAGAGGCTGGGTGTCACCTCTGCCACAGCAGGTGGAAAACAGCAGCAGGAGACTGATCCAAACTAATACTAGCAAGGTAAGGACTCATAAACTTCAAAGTCAACCCCCAGTGACATACCTCCTCTAGCAAGCCTCCATCCCCCAAGTTTCTGTGAGCTGGAGGTCAAGTATCATAACACCTGAGTTTGTGGGGGACATCTGATTCAAACCACCATGCCCACACACACATGTACTCTCATATACATATGAATACATAAGTACACATGAACACTACACACATGCTATCTTTAAGAATTAATTCTGTGCTTTTCCTTTCCCAGCCTGCTTTTGTATGACTACATTGTCTCAAAGAAAGTAATATTGAGAATAAAATCAATAAACGTAACATCTTAAGCTTTGTGACTCTCAAGCAGGATTTTGAAATTTTATGTTTTAAGAAGTTGGTAAAGTTTAGATAAGAGCCAAGCTACCAGCCCCCAGACCTTCCATGGAAGACCAGCAGGCACAGAGATGCTAGAGCATTTGTAGTCAAATGATGGGAAAGAGATGACCTGAGGTGAAGAGTTCAACATCAGTAGACCACCTAGATTGTTAGAGGTCACAGCCATGAGGAAGCTATCACTTGAACAAGCACACTACACAATGTGAGTGAAGAAGCTATTTTGCTGTCTTCTATCAGCAGGTCCTCTCATGCCACCTGTGGCATTTACATCCCAAGCACATTCACCTTTATCCCAAGGCATCTGAACTCTTACCCACACCTCTAAATGAATAACTCTCATTTTTCAGTTGTCAGGATACCCTTATCTCTCTTACATGTCTCTTAAATGGGATGAATAATAACCCTTGACTGCCAGTATGTTGAAGAGAATAGAGTAGTATAAGAGAGAGGTCCAGAACAGGTAATTGGATAATACTGGAAGTTTGGATTGTCTACACATTCAGTATGAATCAGTAGTGAGGACAAATTAATATGATCTCAGCTGTAATCAGACCAAGTTTAAAGGTAAACTCTAGGGCTGGGGGTACAGCTCAGGGGTAGAGCACTTGCCTAGCAGCCTAAGGACCTGGGTTCCATTCCCGGTACCACCAAAAACCAAAGTAAAGCTCACATCTTTTTCCTGAGATCTGATGATCACACAAGAGTGATCTAAGGCACAAGTTACCCAGAGCTTGAAGAAAAGAAGATATAGGGCTGGAGAGATGGCTTAGCAGTTAAGGTGCTTGCCTGTGAAGCCTAAGGACCCAGGCTCAATCCTCCAGGTCCCATGTAAGCCAGATGCACAATAGTGGCACATGCATCTGGAATTTGTTTGCAGAGGCTAGAGGCCCTGGCATGCCCATTCTCTCTCCCCCTCTCTCTGTCTGTAATAAATAAATAAAATCTTTAAAAGAAAAGAAGATATAGGTGAAGGCCTTGACAGAGAGAGAAGGAGAGAGCACTATTATTCTGAATGATGGCTGGCCCTAGCAGTCTATGTTCAAGATCATGTGGTTGACCAGTTGTCTGTAACAGTGCCAAAGACCTTCTGGTGACTCAGTGGGATGGGTAGCATTGGAGTATCTTCTGACTCTGAGAGTCTATTGTACTATGGAGTGAAAGTAAAGAAATCATTCCCTTGACCCATAGACAGTGACTGAACAATCACTATGTGTCAGTCCCTGTGTTAAGTGCTAGAAATGCAATGGAGCAAAATAAAACAGCCTCTTTCGGGAAGCTTACAGTCTAAATGAAAGGAGATACAGACTCTGACCAAATAATCACATAAGCAAGCATAAATGTCAAATAATGTTAAGTTTAACAAAAGAAAGAGTTATGAGGAGTGTACCTGAATAAGGCCTCCTCAGAATGTTTGTCTCTCTTGATCAAAGATGCAGAAGAAAAAGGACAATCAAGGTAATTGGAAGAATCTGCCTTCTTCTTCCATTTCCAGATCAAAAATTACAAACTCATGGAGAAGCAATATGGCATAATCAATAAGCTATAGAATAGAGGGGCTGGGAAGATGATTCAGTCACCAAAACATTTGCCACACAAATGCACAAGTGTGAGGACTTGAGTTTGTAAAATATAAGTGATGTAAAATGTGAGGTGGTGGCATGCCTGCAATGCCAGAGCTCAGGAGGTGGAGATGGGATCCCTGGAGCAAGCTGGCTAGCTAAACTAATCAAAGCAGCAAGCTCTGGGTTCAAATGAGAGACCCAAGTAAAGTGGAAAGCAATCATGGATGTCAACCTTTGCCCCCCATGTGTACAAGTGTGCACCCCTCACACACAAACACAAAGATAGAATATAATTCCATGTCTTCTTTTTATAAGTTATATGTCCTTGGACAAGTTTAAGATTCTGAACCTAAGAGCTATGCACAAAATTAAAGTTTCACTTATTGTTGGCTAAGATAAATGAGATAATGGATGTAAAAAGATGACTCTAAGCCAAACACATAGTGTTTATTTAACTCTGACCCACAAATGAACATGACCTGACACCACAGTAGCACCTAAGCAGATATTGGGATGCTAAATATTCCAACCTTGAGGTGGACATACCAAGCTATTAATGGTAAGTAAGAACCAGTGTCCAAAACTTTCTATTAAATCCCATGATTCTTCAGTTTTTCTTTGAATCCAAGTATACTTTACATAGATTAAGAAAATTTTTCCTGTATCAAAGATTTATTTTTTAAAAAAATTCAATCTTGCAGTGCATAGTAATGCAACATGTTTAATTCCAGCCCTTGGGAGACAGGGGTAGGAGGTCGCTGTGAGTTCAAGGCCAACCTGAGACTACAGGTCAGCCTGGGCTAGAGAGAGACCCTACCTCAAAATAGATTTCAATCTTAATTATAATTTGTATTTCTGTCTTCTATCTAATCTTCAGTCTATCAGAGTCATTACTAATAAATCCATTGTCCAGCTGGGCATGGTGGCACATGCCTTTAATCCCAGCACTTGGGAAGCAGAGGTAGGATGATCGCTGAGAGTTCGAGGCCACCCTGAGACTACACAGTGAATTCCAGGTCAGCCTGAGCTAGAGTGAGACCCTACTTCGAAAAATAAAAAAAAAAAAATCCATTGTCCAAAATAGCTGTACCACTTGATGGTAGGCAACTCAATTTGTCAAGATCTCTGTACCTTTTCTCATCTGGAACATTCTACCATCTATAATCCTCTTCCTTTTCCTCCTTCTCTCTTCCTTTCTCTCATTTTCTTCCCTCTACCTTCTCAAAAAAAAATCCTTATGTTTCTCCATCTTTCAAAACACAAGAGTAGTGTCCTTGATACCCCAACCTAGAACATTACCTGACTCAAAGTGGCCTGAGTCTTACCAAAAGTACCTAGAAGACACAAAAACTGTTTTAAATTCTGGGAAAGGACAGAGATGAAAACACAGAGGGAAAAGTGCAAGACAATACTTTGACAAATAAACATACATTAATTGCAAATGTAGGTAATTATAGAGAAATAAATAAGTCAGAATGAGTCTCCAGACAGATCTTGTTGATTCCTTTCCTCCAAGGACAAGGAATAAGGGAGTTTGATAAAAGGCAAAGCTGAAAGTCTTCTAGGAGCAACTCTTATATTACTTATGTATAGTATTTGTAATTTGCCTAGAAATCAAGAAGAGAAGTAGAAGAGTGTTGGACATAAAAAACTAGAGAGAATAAATTCAAATGAATGGTTAACTAGAAGACAGAAATATGCATGAATAAAAGTTTATCTCTTCAAAGCTTCATAGCAGAGCATAGACTATTATCAAATCAGTTCTTTAGGTATTTTCTTTTAAAGGAAGCATGGGCATGCATGGGCCTCCTGCCGCAGCAAACAAACTCCAGACATATGGGCCACTTTGTGCATTTGGCTTTACATGAGTACTGGGGAATTGAACTCAGGTCATCAGGCTTTAAAAGCAAGTACCCTTGACTACTGAGCAATCTCTCTAATCCCTCAATCAGTTCTTAAAGTAACTCCATCAGTGAGTTCTTGACAAAAACCAAATGGATACTCAGTTTGGTACTGTTAAGAAAGTACTCAAGGGCCCTGGGGCACAACCTAGGGCTTCCATTTAAGGAGATTTAATGAGAAAGATGAAAGGTCCATGGCCAGGGACATAGTTTGGATGGTTCTCTATTTTGATTGACAGACTTGAGTTATATAACACTTTCTCCGACTGTGCATGGCCCTTCCCAGGAGGATATGTACACCCAATCACACAGATGCATAAGATGGCCAATAAATAGGGGATTCTCTGTAAAAGTTCACGTAAAGGACACAATTTGCCTTACCACACATACACCCAAAACCAGTCCAGACCAGATGGCTACCTGCCTTCCAATCCTGAGTGGATCATAAGAACATTATTTGGATAGAAGCTAACCACAAAAGTGGAGTAACTAATAGTTACTAGGGGAAGAGAAACTTACTTTATTGTTTTTGGAGTAGGGTGTATATGCAGCTCAATGAGGTGGGGGTCCCAAGTTACCAACAGGGTGCTAAGTGTGCTGTGAAGAAAGGGAGTGTTGAACGCCCAAGTCAAGTAGTGACCTGGCTTGTTAAGCTATTCACTATGCCTACCTGCCTCAAAGTCAGTACATTACAGAGATGTGTGCACTTCCACATTCTGTGCAGCACTATTCACAGTAGCTGAATATAGGAATGACCTAAGTGTCCACCAGCAGATGAGCAGATCATTTAAAACTGTGGTCAATACATTCAAAGGAATACTATTCAATATATTTTAATATATTTTTTATTTAAGAAAACAGGAGGGAAAGAGGCAGAGAGAAAGAGAGACAGATAGAAAGAGAGGAAGAGAATGGGCATGCCAGGGCCTCCAGCTACTGCAAATGAACTCCAGATGCATACTTCACCTTGTGCCTCTGGCTTATGTGGATTCTGAGGAATCGAACCGAGGTCCTTTGGCTTTGCAAGCAAATGCCTTAATTGCTAAGCCATTTCTGCAACCTCCCCCACCACCACCATTCAACTTTTTTTTCATTATGTAGTCTCAGGGTGGCCTGGAACTGACGGCGATCCTCTTACCTCTGCCTCCCGAGTGCTGGGATTAAAGGCATGTGCCACCACACCCAGCTCCCATTCAACTTTTAACAAAAGTAAGGCTCTGTCATTTGTCCCAACATGGTTGATGGTAGAATATATTATGCTAAGTGAAATAGGCTATGTACACAAAGACATGTATGAAATCTACAAAATTAAGTTCATAGAACTAAATTAGAATGGTGGTCACCATAAACTGGGGGTGGGCAAGGGCAGACAAAGGACAAGTGCTGGTGAAAGGTTACAAAGTCTCAATTAGACATGAAGAATGAACTCTGCTAATTATTGCACAACAAGGGGACTATAGTTAATACTAATGTCATGTCTCCTTCAAAATTGTTGAAAGAATGGATGGTAAATATCCTCGCCACAAAGAAACAAAAGTATATGAACTGAAAGGCATGCAAAGTAGCCTGATTTGCTTATTTAATAATGAACATGTGTTTATATTATGCCCATGAATATATGCAATCATTGTTTATCAATTAAATATTAAAATTTAATTTGAAAAATAAACCTAAGATGAACTAAAAAATTAAATGCAAGATTTGCAACTATAAGACTAAAGAAATTTTTAAAACCCTGCAATATAGTTCCCTAAAAACATATGAGAAAATCTTAGTCATAAGACACCAACACGAGCCATGGTCAGAAAGAGGGTTGACATACCATGTATGAACAAGAAGTCAGGCAAGGCATAAATTGGCCATGCCAGTGACTTTTGCCTGCTAACAACCAATGCCAAAAGCAAAACATGATCTACTCCATGATTCTAAGATAAAACTTGACACAAAAGAAAGCTGTTTGTTGTGTCCTAACAGAAATAACATTACAATTTTTTTCAATCATGTCACTATGGCTAGAAAAACTAATTTTAAAGTTTGTTTTCAGAAAAAGTTCTAATTGGTACCTAAGTAGTGTTACTCAGGTGTTGTAATCAGCTTCACATTGCTAGAATGAACTTCCAAACCAGGCACAAGTTATGGGAGAAAAGGAGTTACTGAAGCTTACAGATCCAGGGGATGTTCCATAATGGCAAAAGAAACTGGCCCGCTTTCTAAGATCCACACAGAAAGAAAAGCAACCACCATCTGTCATAAGCAAGCACACTCCAGAAACACCAGGCAGAGCTCAAGCACTCTGCATATTTTTGTCTGGAATACAGATCTGCCCCTGTTGCAGTCAGGTTCATATTCCTGGCAGAAATCACCAACCAAGAGCAGCTTTGGTGGGGGGAGGGTTTATTTTGGCTTACAGACTGGAGGGAAGTTCCATGATGGCAGGGAAAAATTATGGCATGAGCAGAGGGTGGACATCACCCCCTGGCCAACATAAGTTGTACAATACCAACGGGAGAGTGTGCAAGGGGAAACTGGCTATAATACCCATAAGCACGCCACCAACAATACACTGCCTTCAGGAGGCATTAATTCCCAAAACGCCATCAACTGGGAACCTGTCATTCAGAACACCTAAGTTTATGGGGGACCCCTGTATCAAACCACCACAGCCCCCAAACACACCTTAGTTCTGGTCGCTAGGATCTCTACCCACACTGACACCTCCTCCAGTCAGGCAACTGGAAATCAAAGAAGATAACAAAACTCCTGAATCTACTGGGACATATCCATTCAGTTATGCAACATTCTGGCTTTGATTTGAGGACAATTTGGAATATGGTCCAAATGTAAGCATTGTATTTTTTAGGATATAAAAATTTATTTTCAACCAACTGTGGATAAGCTGTGGTTATATAGGGTCTAAGAAGGTAAAATAACTAAGATGTCTGTTAAAGCAAACTTCAAGTACAATGGAAACATGCCATGTGACCAATAGTCTGAGTTTGGGGAGCACAGTAAGATACTGTGGAGACTATGTAACCTGGATTTTATTGCTTGTCACCAGACCACTGTCATCATAACCAAAACTAGGGTCAGATACCGACAGGACTCTTGGTTTTCTTCAGTATGAGAGTTCTATTACAGATGACAGAAGTCACTCTATTTTTTTTTAATTTTTTGTTTGTTTATTTATTTATTTGAGAGCAACAGAGAGAAGGAGGGAGGGAGAGAGAGAGAGAGAGAGAAAGAGAGAGAATGGGCACGCCAGAGCTTCCAGCCTCTGTAAACGAACTCCAGATGCATGCACCTCCTTGTGCATCTGGCTAACGTGGGTCCTGGGGAATTGAGCCTCGAACCGGGGTCTTTAGGCTTCACAGGCAAGCGCTTAACTGCTAAGCCATCTCTCCAGCCGAGAAGTCACTCTATTTTAATATACATGTGATTTTTAGTATGTTACCTTTTTTAGTCTTATTAAATTATAAACACTTTTACCTGGCTGCTATGTAGTCTTTAAAACCATTATATATGCATCTGGCTTTACATGGGTGCTGGGGAATCAAACCCAAGCCATCAGGCTTTGCAAGCAAGTGCCCTTAACTGCTGAGCTGTATCTCCAGCCCTGAAGTTACTCTACTTCAAGCACAAAGACCACAGGGTTGCAACATAGGGAATGAAGTGTTCACAGTGTGCTGAGGCTGCCAGAATAACAAGGAAGTTCCAGCCCTTGAAGTTGTGGGAAAGTTCCCCCATCTATTTGCCAGAGAAGCAATCCAGGCACTGGAAGCCGCTGTTACCGATTCTGTCCCCAGGGCCATACCCCACCTGTTAAACGCACACCAGCAACCAATATAGCAATAACAATGATGATGCTGCTCTCTTTTGACCCCTACAAAGTTGGTGCCAAGAACGCTGTAAGTGCCCCAAAGCATACCTGAGAGCTTAAAACCTGCCACCCAGATAGGCAGGATGAGCTACCCTAGGTTTTCCTTGCAAGCATATGATTGGCCAAAGCTAAGCCACATCCGAATGCCCTGCTCAGAACCAGCTACTTTAGCCGCCCAAGGTGTGGAGGCCCATCCTGAGGATGTGTGGGATATGTACAAGTATCAAACCATTTTATCCACTACTGTGTTTGTACTCAAAAAAACCATCTGATTTTTAAAATTCTGGCTGGCTTAGTGTGTTTCCTGTTGCTAATTACACACCATTACATATTGGGCAAGTTATAAAAAAAGAGGTTTACTTTGGCTCAGAGTTTTGGTCAAAGGTCAAGGGACCACATGTAGTGATGACTTTACTGCAGGCGGAGTCCTGAGACAGTGAAGAGGGAGTGCATGAGCGACCTAGCCAAACTGGCGTTTATATAAGATGCACTTCGGAAATAACTCATTGACTTATTAATCCATTAATCACATGAGAGCAGAGCACTGATCATTTCTTCAAGGTTCCATCTGATTCCCCCCTCTTAATATCTCATAATGGGAATTAAATTTATGAGTTTTGGAGTGGACAAGGCACTTACAAATCATAGCACTGGCAATGCATTCAGCTTGAGAAACATGGGTCAGCCAATAATGTGGAAGTTGAGAAAATACATCTGTGAACAGATTCAGTGTCATGACAAGAACTACAGAGGAATTCATGGTGTGCTTCAGTGTGGAGGGGAAGAAGCGCAAGCCTGATCCCAGCCTACACATGAATAATAACTTCATGGTGCTATGCTGTACTCAAAGCATTTAACACTATTATTACAAAGCACATGTTTGGTACATTAACTTTATAAGAACACACGAGAGCATAGATTAAATTTGCTTTTTCTCCTCTCACTGCCCACTGCCATTCCTCAGATGTGACCTGGAATAACATTGTGAAAGAAATCAGACTATACGGTGTTTAAAACTGAATCTTTTAAAAGCACCCTTTATTTAGGGTGGTCTAATTAAAGGAAGTGAGAGCCAAAATACTAAATATGAGTCAGGGCTTAATTTAGCTGGTGAGTCTGGAGGCCAAGGAGAGGGTTTATCCTCTAGAATGAAGAGTATATATTCATCCTGGGAACAAATACGATATCTTATAACATATTATAGCCTTGAAAACAGATGCAGTTTCCTATATCAGATGTGTTTTATGCTCTTTGTGGTAATCTCAGACTTTGTAGTTAACATATACACTCATTGTTAAAATTTGAATATCTCAGAGAATGTCTCCCCTTCTCAGTAAGCATTAAAAAAGAGGAGCTATAATTTATTTTATTCTAAAATGCAGTCGACAAATGTTTATATTTAAATAAGAGCCTTGTTTCCCTAGGTTGTCTTTCCCTGTTTATGAGGTTGCTGTTTCAGCAGAAAGTAGATGTTCTTTAACCTCCTCTTTCTTACATTATAGAGAAATGATAATCAACATTTCTCAAAACCCTTGGGCCATCGATCCCAGTGATCTGTGATTTCAGTTAAATTTGGCCAAGGCCAAATCAAGGTTTAGGCTTCTAATTTTTATTTCTGCAGTGGGTTGGTGTGTCCACTTGAGGCATTTGTAATGTATGTATTCTGTGTTTGTGTATATAAATATGTGTGTTTATAGTGCATTTTCACACATCTCTCATTCACTTGTTGCAACAACCACATAAAGAGGCAAGTTACCATCTATCATCTCCTTCTTACTGAGGTTCAGAGATTTTGAGCAGCTTCATCAAGATAACTGAAGAAGTTGACCTTCAGAACCAGATTTGGGTCCTGTATAAATGAGTCCTGTACTCTCCTCCCTAAAGTATGACTTCATGTAGCAACCATAAAATATAGCTGAAGTGCTTAGAGGAATGCAGGGAGCAGAAAGAGCAGATGAGTGGGCACCTCTTCCTCTCCCACGTCAGCACTCAGAACTCACCACGATGACCAAGCCCACCTTGTGCTGTCACCTCCAGGAACTGGGCAAGTGTTTCCAGCGTCTTATCTGACTGGCCACAATCTTAAATCTTTCAGTCATTGAGAATTTGGGTTCTACTTTATTTCCAGTCCTTTTAAGGATCAGAAAACTACTGAACTTGAGTTTTTTCCATATCAAAAGGCTTTTCTATGTTAACTATAATTAATTTAGAAATAGTTTCATAAAGATTAGAAACTAGGGCTGGAAGGATGGCTTCACAATTAAGGCACTTGACTGCGAAGCCTAAGGACCAAGGTTTGATTCCCCAGTACCCAAGTAAACCAGATGCACAAGGTGACACATGTATCTGGAGTTTGTTTGCAGTGGTGGGAGGCAGCCATTCATTCTCTCTCTCTCTTTCTCTCTCTCTCACACACACATAAATGAATGAATGAATAAATAAATAAATAAAATATTTTTTAAAGATTAGAAATTAATAATCATGTCATCTCTCTATCCAAGTATTTCTATCACTAAACTTTTATTATATATTTTTTCTTCATTATGATTATGTTAAAAATGAAATTTTAGTGTGTAATCTCTTTTGCAATGCCCTCCCCTATGTTCTATGAGAACACAGTTTACTTTATATCTTACACTGGACTTGTAAATCAGTTTTGGTCATTACCACTGCAGATATGTGGACCCTATTTTTTATGGAAAAATTAGCTCTGCCCCATATGTGACCCCTAGAAGAGATAACCCTAACCATCACAGCACACTTCTCAGAGAAATAGCTGATTGGATGAGGTCAGCCAATTTATCAGCACTCAATAAGGTAAGTGATCAAGAATCTTAGCTAGGGCTGGGTGTGGTGGCACATGCCTTTAATGCCAGCACTCAGGAGGCAGAGGTAAGAAGATTGTTGTGAGTTCGAGGCCACCCTGAGACTACATAGTGAATTCCATTTCATCCTGGGCTAGAGTGAGACCCTACCTCAACAAAACAAAAGATAACACCAAGAAAGAGAATTGCTAGGAAAACTAGAAAATGCAATATGAGAGGAGGCATGTCAAAGGATAAACGCCACTAATATTAGCAACCAAAATAATCTTGAGACTTTGGGCTGCTAATCCAACCTGAGACTTTTTTTTTAGTTTATTTGCAAGCAGAAAGAGAGAGGAGAGCGAGCGAGAGAGAGAGAGAGAGAAAGATTGAGAGGGAGAGAGAGAAAGAATGGGCATGCCAGAGCCTCCAGCTATTGCAAACAAGTTCCAGATGCCTGTGCCTCTTTGTGTATCTGGCTTTATGTGGGTATCAGATTGCTAAGCTTTACAGGCAAGTGCCTTAACTGTTGAGCCATCTCTCCAGCCCTGGTATATCTTCAAGGGCTTTTGCTATTGCTGTCTGATCGTGCTCTAGTCATTAAATCATCTTATTCTCTGCCCAACAACCATTTGTTTTGTTTTTTGAGTAGGGTCTTGCTCTAGCCCAAACTGGCCAGGAATTCACTATGTAGTTTCAGGCTGGCCTCAAAATCATGCCAATTTTCCTACCTCTGCCTTCCGAGTGCTGGCCTTAAAGTCATGTGGCACCATGCCCAGCTAATTGATTTTTTTAACTTGATTTTTGAAATGATATCTGTAGTCGTAAATTTCATGCCTATGAATTCAGAGTTAGTTTTAAACTTTTCCATGGGGACTAGACTATTTGTAGTTCATTTTTCTATAATTGCCAATTCATATTATTTGCCTATCTTTTTCGGTTGTAGTAATCTTAATTTTCTCATTGATTTCTAAAACAGCTTACATGTTATAGATTTTAATCTTGACCAGGAGCCTGTTTACTGTGAGCCACTAGGATTAGAAGTAACAGTAGGAAAAGACAGACCAAGGGCTTTAAGAAAGGTCTGTAGACAAAAGAAGGCTGCATTAGGAGCCATTCCACCCCCTGACTCTTATCCATCTTCCCTAGACCAGCATCCTTACTAGGGGTGCAAGTATCTCTGGACATTCATTCACAAAGACATTCAAACATACATGGACATAGATATTTTTAAGTATGCCAACTTCAAGATTTTCAAATTTCATGTGATATGTTCTTAGGAAATTCCTCCTACCTTCCTTTTCCAGTAGCATTTCTCCCATCTTACAAAATCTTGCTACCGTCATTTGTACTAGGGTATAAGAGTACCTTGGAGTTCTAAAATACAAATAAGTGCATAAATAAATATAATTTGAAAAATTGGTAAGGATGCTTAGAAAATGCGTGACTGTAATGTCCGAGTAACAAATTCCTTTAAAAGTCAAGTGGTTACTAGATCTTTCCTTCAATAAAATAGAAATGGGACATGATTCAGTTGGCAGTTGATACATTGCTTAAAAAGTTATATATTATTTTGTGTATATAACTCAATGGGAACTGAGTAACAATATTAGATTTACCTTTGTTCTCATTTATATGAATAAAATTTCTCTATTTTGAGTGTATTTTAAGCACTTAAAGTTACTTATTCCTAATAATTGCTTATCAGGAGTTATGATACACCCATGTTATTTTGATCAGTTATGCCTTACAATAATCAATAAACCTATACCAGGTACTTCAGATATTGCTCTTACTTTACTATTTATTCATTTCTTTTGGTTTTGGTTTTGTCTTGAGACAGGGTCCCACGTAGCCCAAGCTGGCCTCAAACTCACTATGCAGTTAAAAATGACCTTGAATTCCTGATCCCCCTTCTTGTACCTGCCAAGTACTGGGAATATAAATGTGCCCCACCACACTTGGCTAGAAGCTGTTTTTGCTACCAATCACTGACTCATCACTTGAGTCCCCAAAGCTGAAAAGAAACAAAGACAAGCCTTTGTTCTTAATTTGAAGTCCCTTAGATTTCAGGAAGAGCAAATCTCAGAGGACCCCCTCCCCCACTCAGCCCTGATGAGGGCAATTATCCATGTAGGTGAGGCTGCCCCCTGGAGCAAGAATATTCATCTCCCAGGAACAGGACCAGAGATAAGTTAATGATGGGCAGGACCACACCATGACCAGAACTGCTTAACTCTTGCCCCCTGCCTTCCTCTACTTAAACCTAAAGTTCCTTGCAGTAGTCCAAAAACAGACTAGACTTCTTTATTTCTTCTCAACATATTGATTGCACATTTCTTTTTTTAAAAAAATATACTTTGAATTTATCTATTTTCAAGCAGAGGAAGATAGAGAGAGAAAGAGAAAGAATGAGAGAGAATGGGCACCCCAGGGCCTCTAGCCACTACAAACAAATTCAAGCACTACTTTGTGCATCTGGCTTTACGAGGGGACTGGGGAATCAAATGATTACAGATTTCATTATTTTATTCACCCATCTATGTCTTAATTGATGTATTGGAATTGTTGGTCAAACCTAGCTTGGGGCTGCTCCTGCTGGGGCTTCTGACCTAAATCTCCAGTTACAAACTTAGAAGTCCAACAGTTTAACTCAACAAAAGTTTATTTCTCAGTCACTTCAGATGTGGATGAGGGACCCTCTTACAAGACTCTTTTCTTTTTCCAAGGGTTCCATGTTGCATTATTGTTGTCTCAGTGTCCAACCAGGAAGGTGTGAGGGAGAAGCAGAGCTGAGTAAAAAAGAAGAAAGAAATGAGAGAGAAGGAAAGGAATCCAACCCACTCTTAGGACAGGAAAGAAGGCATCATTTCTTTTCCTACTGCCAGTGGAAAAGGGAGACATGAGCTGGGTGTGGTGGCGCACGCCTTCAATCCCAGCACTCAGGAGGCAGAGGTAGGAGGATTGCAGTGAGTTTGAGGCCACCCTGACACTACATAGTGAATTCCAGGTGAGCCTGGAATAGAGTGAAACCCTACCTTGAAAAAAAAAAAAAAAAAAAAAAGGAGACCTCATGAAGCTTCTCGGAGCTGAGCACATTACACTGGCAGCTGCACCCGGATGACTGTCATTTAACAGAGCCTCACAGCCACATGAGAGGGAGAAAATGTAAATTTCGCCTTCTTTTCTTTGGATATTTTTTGTAGCAACTGTGCTAAGGTAAATAAATGCTCTGAACAGGAAAAGCTTCAGCATAAAATTCTGTAAATTGATGAAAATACAAATTAAATTGGTAGAAGACACGATATAAAATTTCCAACTCTTACCTAGTAGATGATGGTGAATGTCAAGATACTGTGCTATTTATATTCCACTGAATATGTTGATTTGCGTAATACTGTTCCTTCAAGGCCAATATTTTAGGGCTAGGTTAGTTGGTAAATTGCTTGTCTTGTAAGCATGAGGACCTGAGTTATATCCCCATGTACAATGCTTGGAGTGCCGGCGCGTGCCTGCATCCCAGCACCAGGGAAGCAGAGTTGGGAAAACCCTGTGGACTTCACTGGCCAGCCAGTCTAGCCTACTTGTCACATTCCAAGCCAATGAGGTTACCCTGCCTCCCCACAAAAAGGTTGAAAGCATCTGAAAGGCATGCCACACAAGGTTGTCCTCTGGTATCTGCATGCATGCGCATACCCACACACACGTGTGTACCTACATGTGCTCTTGTGAAAGAAAAAAAAAAAGCTAACATTGAAAGACAGAAGCCACTTGATCATGGGACTGTTCTGCCAGGCTGGACTTGCATATCCCTGAGCTGTACACCACAGTCCTTTTGGGACAGCAATTTCCCAGGAAGTCTAGGGATGGAGAGAGCCAGATACAGAAATGGTTCCTTTTTTCTTTTTAAGCAAAGTTCATATATCAAGATAACAACCAAACCCAGTCTGCCACACTTCATTAGCTTTTCAGTCAAGGTCAAGCTGCCTTAGGACGTGAGCTTTCTGCCTAGAAGTCAAAAGATTCTTATTGCCTTGTTCATCAGCCAACTGACTAAACTACTCTCCCAGCCAAAGAAACCCCTTCCCAGAGGAATCTAAAGCAGCTTGTGTGTTTGACCACTGAAGATGGCAGTCTTGAGACAGGGGTCTAGCTCTCCTCCCTTAAAAGGCCCATTGACCTTTATTGCAAGTGAAATAGCTTATGGGAACAGTAAATGGCTAACCTTACTGTACTATAAAATAGAGCTCCCTGCAGCCTCTCCTGGCTCAGCTTTGCTGAGAACCCTGTACTAGCACTCTGTGAAGAGCTTTGGGACCATTGTCCAGGTGTAAACCTTCACCAAAGTACAACTAGGGAGTTTCCAAAATCGCTAGATGCGAACATCAGCAAAGGACACTGCCAAGAATTTAGCAGGTGCTTCTTGACCAGAGCTAGAGGTCACTTGATTCCCACGTTTGGTTTTCTTGTGACAACACATAGGAGAGGGAGCTGGTGCTCAAATTTCATTGAGATTTCCACTGATTTAGGGACCAAAACCAAATTCTACTGTGAACTAGTAAACCCAAAGGCATGAAAAAGAAACATTTGCTTGGCTTCCAACTCTTTTTAATGATTTTATAACACACATTTACTACCAACCATTCATGAGATGACTGGATGATAGTGCTACCCAACAAAGAAGAAAAATGTGATCACCTAAAAAAAAAAAGAACTCAGAGTGAGTCCTTTTCCTAACCAGTTCCCATTCAGCCCATTCATATAGCCTATTTAAACCTCCTTCTTTCCTTCTTTATTGCTATCTCTCCCCACAAGCTCATGAATTCTTAAGAGCACTGGGAATCTGCTATATTCCCAAAATCCTAGAGAGTCCAGCAGTATGTTGTAAACTTTCAACAAATTTTCTCAAATGAATGAACATATTCTCACACTGAAAAGGAACATAGAGGTCACAAGGGAAAGAAAATGAGACCCTCAGTACTAATACTATCCATTAATGTGTTCACTAAAAAGAGAGATTAAGCAAGGTAATAAGGAATTAGCAGATGAAAGGATATTGTCTTAGAGGAAGAAAAAAGGTTTTTCTTTAAATATTTTTGTTTATTTATCTCAGAGAGGAGAGAGCAGAGAGAGTGTATGTGAGTATGGGTGCACCAGGACCTCTTGCCACTGCAAAAGAACCCCAGACACATGTGCCACTTCATGCATCTGGCTTTACGTGTGTATAGGGGAATCTAACGCAGGCCCTCAGACTTTGCAAGCAAAAGCCTTTAACTGCTGAGACATATCTCCAGTCCCAAGAATAAAGTATTTTTGGAGGGAGGGGAGTTCCAAAGCAGGGTCTCACTGTAGCCCAGGCTGACCTGGAATTCACTATGTTGTCTCAGGGTGGCCTCAAACTCTCAGAAACCCTTCTACCTCTACCTCTGCCTCTCAAGTGCTGGGATTAAAGGTGTGTGCCACCATGTCCAGCTAAGAATAAAGTTTTTAAAGAAAATGATTAGGTTAGAACTGGATTTTCAGAGCTGCACTATTTGAGGGACACAGACCTGCCCTGAATTTAAAGAAGACTAACCCTCTAGATGTTACCTATCCAAAAGTGGGCAAATTGCTTCTAGGGGCAGAGCCTGAGAGGCAGGAGAGTTGATTTCCTGTACCCACATCCCAGGAGTGGGCTACCTGCCTCTAGCAGTTGCTTGAGTGGGGAAAAAAAACTGAAGAGAAGTTTAGTTTAAGCCATTAGTAAAGCTGCTGCATCTGTTGTCACTGCTGCTCTGATGTCATTGCAGCTGTGGTTTCCTCCCCTTCTGTATAGGTACTCGTTAGCACTTTTATTAAACAGTGAAAAAAAAAACAGTAATATGTGAACAAGTAGTGCATTGCATGAGCAAAGGGTAAGGAACTTTCAACTTTGGATAATGCTTAAACATTTGTTAAAGGAAGGGATTTAGGAGTATGACCTGCTGGACTCTGCTGATCCTAATCACACTCTCTGATCACAAGAGCAATCACACTATATCCCCACCTGTTGCCTTCAACATATGTGTGGGCCCTTCGTTACTGACCTCATTGTCTTCAATGCTATGATCAACACTTCTTAGGCATGTATGTTTGTTCTGAGTTGAGAGTCCAACCAGGCCTCTGAGGAAAGGAGCACAGGGCATATCGTAAGATCCATCAGCATCTCTAAACATTGCCTGTCCTTATTGGTCATCTGTGCTGTTCAGACAACAGGTACACCAAGGCAGAGGAAACCTAAGCACATGATTTTAAGCATAAGGATTAAATAGCAACATAATTAACTTTAAAGGAAGTTACAAGTAAGGGCTTTAGCATCTTACAACAATAATGTCACAAAAGCTATTTATAAGGTCCATAAAAGATATCCCTAGTTCTTTCCCATAGTTTATTCCCCATAGTTCATTCTCATAGTTCAGTCCCATTATCTGTTCTTATAGTTCATCCTCACAATGAGCTGGTATGAGGATGAGAGGAGAAAAGTATAAGACACACAGACTCTAGAAGGTATGGATTCATACCAACAGTACATCAAAAGGTTCCTAGCAAAGCCCTTAAGATCATCTTCCCATCAGAATGTCATTGTGCAGTTCATATCTAGCCTTCATTATCACACACTGATCAGTCCTTCAAGAAAACAAATTCAATGATACCCAATTCTTCACATCCATGTTACCACCAAACTTAAAAAGCCAGGCTCTAAAAGAAAGGCATGATCAAGGAAATAGTTCAAGGCTCTGAGTTCCATTTCCACCCACATAAAACAAACAACATGAACCTACATGATGTCAGATTACACTATGGCTGTTTTGCTAGTATGTTAGAAGAAAAGGCATATGCCTGTGGGTGTGGAGATGACCACTTCCTTAAAGGAAATGAATCTTTTCTGGGAGTTGATTAATCTTGGGCAGAAAATGACAACTCAAGAAATGGGATTCAGGGCTGGAGAGATGGCTTAGTGGTTAAGGATCTTGCCAGCAAAGCCAAAGATCCAGGTTCAATACCCCAGTACCTACTTAAAGAAAGATGCGCAAGGTGACACATGCATCCTGAGTTTGTAGTGGCTGGACACCCTGTGCTCCCATTCTCTCTCTCTCTCTCTCTCTCTCTTCTCTCTTTCTCTCTTTCTCCCTCTCTCAAATAAATAATTTTTTTAAAAAAAGAAGTAGGCTTCACACTAATATCAGAGATGATCTTTCTCCTCTTTGAGTGTGATAACCAGTTACTTTTCTGTATAAGGACAAGTAAGATCACATAATAAAAACACTATTTTAAATAGTTTTTCAAGTAACAAAATACATTGGAATAAAAAAGCATTCGAAATGTATACAGATGAATTTTCAAAGAATGAAATAGCATTCCCTGTGTTTATAGAAGCTAAATATTACTGTCAACTTTATCTAAATTCAATTACTCATTGAATGTTATGCCAATAAAAATGTCAGTAAAACTGTTTTGTTTATTTTCAAAATTGCATGTCATAAAGATATTCATTATACATGTATTTTAGCTACAATAGCACAGTGATAATCAGAATGTATATCAATAAGAAATTGGTTATGTTCTGGCATATTCTCAGAAGACAAAATTATTTAATTTTGCTATTTTATATAAAAACAAAAACCAAAGGAGATCTGTCTGGTTTATAAAGAGTAATCTCCAACATGTGCTGTTAAATGAAAAGATCAAGTACAGGATGGTGGTGTCCACCTATAATCCTAGCACTTGGGAGGTGGCTGCAGGAGGATCAGGTTCTAGGTCATTCTTGGCTATAAGCAAATTCAAAGTCAGCTTGAGCTTCATGAGGCCTTGCCTCAATAAACAAAAAAAAAAAAAAAAAAAGGAAAGAAGAAAGAAAAGGAGAAATGGAAGGAAGAAAAATAAAAGATCATGTTATAGAGTAATCTATAGATAGAGAGATATAGATAGATAGATAGATAGATAGATAGATAGATAGATAGATAGATAATGGGTACACACATCATAATATATCTAGATATGCATGAATGTATAGATATATTGTTTGTATAAAACACACATAAACACATGCATCTTTTGAAGGGCACCCAAGAAATTGCACTGGGGATGAGGAATATAGGAAAGACTTAACTTTCTACCATATATTTTTATGCTCCTTGGTGTTTTTATTATGCAAATACCTCAGCTTTTCATTGCAAAAACAAACATTTGTTTTTAAATAATAAAATGAATCTTTTCTAAAAGAATACTTAGAAAAGAATACTTGTTCGATCTAGCAAAATCCATTACAATGTAAATGGGAATTCTATCTGCCCAGCTAGTCAACTTCTGCTCATATGCTGCAGAAATTCTAGCCATATGTACAAGCTTGCATGGAGAGGCAGGGGAAGCATGGCATGGAGGGGTCACAAAAGCATTACCTTCCTCTGGAGAGTGAGTGTCCATGGTTATAACAACCAAAGCTGGGAAACAGGGCTGGAGATATGGCTCCATTCTTAAAGGTATTTCCTTGCAAAGTCTGATGGCCCAGGTTTGATTTCCCAGTACCCATATAAAGTCAGATGCACAAAGTGGCGCATGTGTCTAGAGTTTGTTCGTAGTGGCAGGAGGCTCTGGCACACCATACTTACTTTTTGTGTCTCTGTCTCAATCCCTCTCTCTCTCTCTCTCTCTCTCTCTCACACACACACACACACACACACACACAAATAAATAAATAAATAAAAATATTTTCAATGGGAAAC
This sequence comes from Dipus sagitta, assembly GCA_036346955.1. NCBI lineage: Eukaryota > Metazoa > Chordata > Mammalia > Rodentia > Dipodidae > Dipus > Dipus sagitta. The sequence continues at coordinate 68,342,530 of CM070781.1, forward strand.
AAATATCCATTCAGCAAAGGATGTTTTGGCACAATTAAATTCTGTATTTATGTTAAAAGGGATATCATGAAACAATACATAACTTAAAAATATATCCATGTTGCAATGCTATTAAGAGTAAAAGTTGACTGTAGAACAATAGATATCCTGACACCAATTTTTGGACAAGTACAGAAAATATATGGAAGGGAATATAGTGCCTGAAGAAGACATTCTTTCTCCCAAGCTAAGCCTGATTCTCTGTTCTTCCCTGCTTGCTCTGGAGAGATGAGGTTTCTGATGTGCAGCTCTGGCTCTGGCTCAGCCTGAATAATTCTGCATGGGATGCAGAGCTATCTTCACAGCCTGCATCAGTGTTAGTCCAGACTTTCTATCCTGTTTCTCCTTAGGCATATTGGTTCCTGGAGAATTTTGTATATAAGAGAAATGATAAGAATGATGTAATACTGTCACCTGATAATAAAGCCACTGAATACCACTAAAATCCCAACAGATATATCCAGGTGTTAGGAGGAACTTCTATTTTTACTTGTTATATGTGCACTTTAGGGAAAATAACATATAAATTATAAAAATAAGAAGTGGAGTTGTAGTTCCATTAGTAGAGTTGCTTGCATGAAGTGCTAGGTTTAATAGTCAAAAATGCATAACACTGGGCATGGTGGTACACACTGGTAATCCCAGCATGCAGCAGGTAAAGACAAGAGGAGGATCAGAAGTCCAAGGTCTTCGCTACAGAGTGAGTTCAAGGCCAGCCTGGGCCATATGAGACATTATCTCAACAAATTAATTAATTAAGTGTGCAGAACAACTATAATATACTTAAGAATAAACTTAACCTTAAGCAGGAACATAAAAATAGCATCCATAAAATGATTTTTATCTGTACCAAATACCTCTCACCACAACATCCAAAATCCCTGCACTCAATCTGATGCTTAATTTATTTTGTTGATTTTTTTGTTATGCTCATTTTTAACTTTTCAGAATAGGTAATATAGTATAACATGTTTGTATTAGTTACTTTTCTTGTTACTGTGACAAATACCTAACAGAAGAAACTTAAAGGAGAAAGGGTTTATTTTTGCTTATGATATGAGGTTTAGTTCATTATAGTGGGGAAGGCACAGTGAGTTCATGATGGTGGGAGCATATGGTACAGCTTCCTCACATCTCCACAAAACAGGAGAGAGAGATCAGGCTAAGCTATAATCTCTAAGATCTACTCTTGCCTGTGGTCCACTTCCTCCAGCTAGGCCCCACCTCCTAAAACTTCCACAACTTCCCCAAACAGCATCACCAGCTAAAGATAATTCACACATAACCATAACATTCCACTCCTAGTCAACACAGGTTCATGGCCATCTCATAACACAAAGTATTTTCAACTTCAAATGTCTCCTCAGCCCTATGTTTACAGCAGTATTCAAAAGTCCAGCCAGGCGTGGTGCCACATACCTTTAATCCCAGCACTCGGGAGGCACAGAGATCGCCATGAGTTCGAGGCCACCCTGAAACTACAGAGAGAATTCCAGGTCAGCCTGAGCTTGAGCGAGACCCTACCTCGAAAAACAAAAACAAAACAAAAACAAACAAACAAACAAAAAGGCCAAAATCTCTTCTAAGACTCCAGCAATCTCTTAACTTAGTTCCTGTAAAATCAAAAAATAAGTCATATACTTACAAGCATGCAATGGAACTGAGTAAACATTTCCATCCCAAAATGGAGAAATGGGCCATAGCAAGGAGAGATCAGATGAAGGCAAGACCAAAACCCAGCTCCAGCACCCAGAGCTTGTTGCGGCATCATCGGGGCTCTAACCAGCTTGGGTGCTCCATCTACAGTTCTGCTACATGTGACCTGTCTCTTCAGCTGCCTCCACTAGATGACATCAGAGTTCTTGGGAGGATATCTCACATTCCTGGCATCTAATAATGATATGTATTTGGTTAAGAAGAATATTAAATAAATTAAATCAACCTATATTTTTACTAGGTAAATTATAATTTATATAGTAACCATTTAATCAGAAAAACTTCAACTTTCTATCTTCATCTACTCACTCATTTATTTAAAATCTCATTTTTATTTATTTTATTTATTTATTTATTTGGTTTTTCGAGGTAGGGTCTCACTCTAGCTCAGGCTGACCTGAAATTCGCTCTGTAGTCTCAGGGTGGTCTCGAACTCACAGCAATCTTCCTACCTCTGCCTCCCAAGTGCTGAGATTAAAGGTGTGCGCCACCACACCCGGCTAAAACCACATATTTTTCTTTCCTTTTCTGATCTCTCCTTCCAAACAGAAAATCTCTGAAATAGTTTCAGAAAAGAAAGATGAGAATGTGGTTAAATCTATAGATCTATTAGTGCCACCTAATGCAATTGCATTTTATTTTGTTTTTATAACTTTTTGATTTTGTAATACCTTACAAAATATATTAATTACTCTACCCACAACAACTTTAAGTATTACAGCTTTTGTTTGTTTGTTTGCTTGTTTTTCAAGGTAGAGTTCCACTCTAGCTCAGGCTACCTTGGAATTCACTGTGTAGTCTCAGGGTGGCCTCAAATTCACAGTGATCCCCCTGCCTCCATGCCCCACTAAGCACTGCAGCTTTAAAAGATGTATTTACTTATTTAGTTAGTTAATTAGTTATCTGAGTGTGTGTGTGTATGTTTGGAGGCATGCATGTTGTAGTTCAGAGGTGGTGGTTCTTGCCTTCCTTCTCACTTGTAACAGGGTCTCTCTTGATCAAGTGATTGATTGATTTTCCACTGTAAAGGCCCATCTAGCTGGCTTATGAGCTTCAGGATTCTCCTGACTCTACCTTCCATTCCTTAGTACTTGCGCTTGGCTTGTACATGGGCTCTGGAGATCTAAATTCCAGTCTTTAGGCTTGCAGAGCAAGCAACCACTGAGCTATTGCCCCAACCCCTATAATTTTTAACTACTGTTAATTTATGCCAAGGTTTCCCCCTTTATTTATAGAATAACTTCAGCTTAAGAGACTTATCTGTTTCCTGATAAACATTTTCAGGTTTAACAACCCTTGATAGAATCCTCATGAGATAACATTATGGTAAAATATCTTTCCTGAACATTACTATTACATACTGCCTTATTCTTAGTAGGTCCACAAAGTCATAAGATGTTAGGTAAAATGGACATTGCAAGACATTGTTCCTGGAATTGTTGGAGTTGGAGCCTTGGCCCTAGCAGCCCTAATAAGCTAGGCTTGGCTACATATCTGCAATAGATCAATTAAATGGTAATAATGAAAAGCAGATTACTCAATGTGGCCACATTGGAAAGAGAAACAAAGAAGTCCAGTGACCCTCAAGTCCATTTTTAGGACTCCAACATGCTATTCTTAATGGTTGCATGAAGACAGAGCCCTTCCTCCTTTGTCAATCTGTCTATCTACAGTGCCTATTAACATGCTCATTACATCCTGATGAAAGCACAGAATAAAAAGATCTCAATTCAAATGCAAGTTTCATAACCTCTATGCCTTAATTTTATAGCCTATAGAATGTGAATGATGACCATTTCTACCTCCAAGCTTTCTCATGAGAGTTAAGTGAATTAACCTCTGTGAAGTTTTGGAATAAATAGTGTGGTGTACATGATGAGCAATCAGTAAATGTGAGCTATTATTGATGTGTGAGATGACCTTGGAGCCTATATTAGTTACTTTTCTCATTGCTGTGACAAAAGCAACTTACGGAAGGAAGGATGTATTCTGGCTCATGGCTGAGGGTACAGTCCATCATGGTGAGAAGGCAGGGCAGCTGGAGTGTAAGACAGCTGGTCTCCTGGCATTTGCAGTCAGGAAGCAGAGAGAAATGAATGCTGGTGCTCAGATGACTTAATCCTTTGTATTCAATCAGGAACCCCAATCCATAGAGCAGTTCCTATATCTGTTAATCTAATCTAGAAGATCCCTAACAGGCACACTTAGAGATTTGCCTCCTAGGTAATCCTAGATCCTATCAAGTTGACAATATTAACTATCCTTTAAGTCATTGCTTGCCTTTGTTATTACACACAGCAAAATATTGAACACTCCCTCTCATATATATACGAATGTTTTGCTTCTGGCTAGTTATTTTCTTGGATTTAATTTTTAGAAATAAGATTATTATATCAAAGATTTAGCAGATAACTTTTTAAAAATCCTTTAATTCCTGCTCTTGAAGAAAATTTGATATGAAAAATAAATATTAATTTATATAAGAGAGATGATAAGGCAAATCAGCCATGTACTTATTCAACAATAACCTCAACAATTTAGCAAACATCCACTTTATTCACAAAACTACATAGACCTCTTACCAACACCTTGGGTTCTATGCAATTGACTTAATCTGACAAGTCTGCTCTATGCCTTTTCCTGTTAACCACAGCACGGGAGAAAAATGAAATGGTCTCTATCCTTAAACACCCAAAAATCTGTGTAAGAAAGTAAAATGGGACTATGTAATCAGATGACAAACTACATTCCTGAAATGTCACACATTCACAGTGCAGGCACTTCTTGGCCTAGTAAGGTAACCAATAAAGAGTGGGTGCTGGCTTTTGCCAAGGACTACATCCATCCAGTTGGCAACAAAGGAAGAAGTATGTTACCACCCAAGTGATGACTAAATTAAGCTCCACTTTCTTCTTAGAATGTAGTCATTTTGTAATTGCATTAATCTATCCCCAAATGAACAGGATAGCTTTGTATTACAATATCAGCAGCAGGAAATGTTTGCTGTCACTGAAACATTCTCAACCTGCTGCTGGAGGTAAAAGCCAGCTGTCAGTTCAGTTGTGGGTCTTAGCCAGACAGAACCCAATATGCATAGCCAGGGGTAGTGGCTGATGGACAGACCAATGGCCTCACTGCAAGACAGCACATACACATCAGTTTAGGAAGGCCCTCTGCTAACTAAGAGCAACGTAACCTCACCTTATTTTCAGGTTGTATGGCTAATGTGTCTTAAACAATCAATCCACACCACAAGCCTAACCACTCTTCAGCAGCTCTGTGGGTGTGTGTGTGTGTGTGTGTGTGTGTGTGTGTGTGTTCAGATAGATTGTCAGTTGTGGCTTTCTATTACTATCCACCAGATTTTTTGCGATAGGGTCTAGAGAACCTATAGCTCACCAATTCCACTAGACAAGCTAGCCAACAAGCCCCACTGATCCACTTGTCTCTGCCTCCCCATAGAAGACACACGCCACTGGGTTCTGCATTTGATGTGGGTGCTAGGGATTCAAACTTGGGCTCTCATGCTTGTGAAGAAAGCACTTTACCCACCCAGCCATCTCTACAGTCACTTCAGTGCCTTTTGCCTCAATGTTGAGAGAGAAAGGAGCTCAAACTACTTTGCCTCATTGAGGCAAGCAGCATAGCTAGTTTCCAGGAAGCCAAACATGAAATAAAAATAGAACTCCTTTCATGCCATAGAGGAATACTTCCAAATTGCCAGAAACCCCTTTTGTAAGAGGACAAGCCCCATCCACATACAGGGTTTTCTGGCTTTTAAAATGCCCTACCAAGCATTATTTATTCTTGTCCTTATCCAAGAGCGGTTAATCTGCCTGTAACCTTCAGATCCTGAGACACTGACAGGCTCCAGATGCCCCCAGGAGGCTTAAGCCTCCTGAACACCCAGAGAAGGAGCTGCTTTGCCCAAACAGCAGACAAGTGAAGCTGCCTTCCTTATATGGTGAAAAGCACCCTGCCCCTTTAAGACCAAGAGACTTGGCTGCAGCTGGTCCCTGGGAAGTTTGCAAGCAGCCCCATCCTGTGTGTGAGACTTGCTGCTGTGCAGGTGAGTCCCCACATCTTCTTTCCCTATTTGCCCTCTAAAATTGCTCTGGGGGTGGGTTTGAAATGCTGTTGTGGAAGTCTCAACAGGTACGGGTGCATTTGCAGAAGTTTGAGTTGAAGGAAAAAACAACATGACTAGGGAAATGTGCAGTAATGCAGCCAGCAAGAAGAGGATGCATGTAACTTCAGCAGGAAGTAGCAAGGTTACAGAAGCCCCCCAGCCTTCCAGAACCAGGCAGTGAGAGCAAATTCAGCAGGAAAAAGGGGGGCAGACTCTAGAGCTGTATAACCTGATGAACTGCAAGGTTAAAGCAAACACAGATGGAAGGAAAGGCTGCTTTTGAGAGTGCTGAAGGCTTTGCAGGCGCTGGGACCACAGCACAGACTGCAGCAAGTACAGGAGAGTGTTCCGCCCCATAGGCGTGGAGGGCTGCAGGCTTAACCTTCCTGCAGCGGGAAGGCTTTGGAGGCCACTCAGCTCCAGGTGGGGGAAGGGACTGTGAGGAGCACTGCAATACTTTGCAATAAGAGCCTAAATAAGTGAGAAAGACTACGAGTGTGCAAACATACCTCTGGGATCCCCACAGTGCCACGTGTAAAGAGAAATTTTTCTAAGCTCTAGAATTTTGGGTCATCCACCCAAAGAGAAGGGTTGGAAGACAGTTTCATTTAAGCAGATAAGGGGGTCCATCATTTATTAATTTAGTTTCCTGATGTTTCTGCCCTTGACCTATAACCTCTTAAGATATTAATTTGAAATTATCCAACAGAACTTTTTCACAGCTAAATATTTGCTGGCAAAATGTGTGTCTCTAAAAGGCTGAAGTGTATACAGTTGGTGCCGGGATTTACTTATAACATATGAAGAGTTGGGCATGGCATATGAGGAGAAATACTTGATGGTCATTTTACCTACTATCTCAAGCACTTTAACCAAGCTATTCATCAGCTGCAGCCAAAAAGGAAGTTCCCCCAGGAATTTAAAAAGAGAGACTATGTTGCAGGGCTTGGGGGCTGTCTTCCCTCCTAGCCCAATTCAGTGCTACTCATCATTCAGGAAAAAAAAAAAAAAACACTTTCTGTACAGTTGTGGGGGTGGGGTGGGGTTTGAACTGAAGCTGGATTAAAATTCTTTACATTCTCCATGCCTTTAAAAACTATTCCTTCATCTAAGTCCTTGCTGGAGAATTCTTTTTATTATTAACTAACAAGTGCTCTCCTCACACTTGTTAGCTCTTTCCAAAGACTGTTCTTGCAAAAGGTTTGGTTTTATCAGCAGGGATTTGTGAGTGCAAGGGTTCTTCTTGCCTCACTTCTGATGGGTGGACAAAGTGTTGAATACCACTTTCCAAGGAGAAAGGTTTGCTCTGCACTCTAAAGTATGGCGAGATCAGAGTTTATGGACATACATTTGCTTCATTTTCTATCAAGCTGATGCAGAAAGCAGTGTCGAATATGGTGCCTTTAAAATTAATAAAGCCAAGAAAAGCAAAATCCCATCCCCAAAGCTGGGAAATCTCTACAGGGTGCATACTATGACCTTTTATAAGCTAAATCAAAGCATGTGAAAGGGAAAAAAAATGCAGTTTCCTGAACACCTCACATGGTGACCCTCCATCACATAACAGCTGCATAATTTCTCACAGACCATTTATTTTAAGCATGCCTCGGTTTCTTCACTAGTAACATGTGGGTTCTTGGAAGGGACTTTCCAGTGAAATGGAAAGACCAGTTGGAACTGAATAGGTTGGGTTTCATTTCCAGTACCTTCATTTACTTGTGGCTTTGCAGAAGTTACTTAGCCAGTCTGCACCTCAGTGTCCTTGTTTATAAAGTAAATAAGTAACAAGATATTTGGTTTCTGGGCTCCATAAATGGTACTTTTTATTTCTGTTTTGCCATGGCTTGGAGGAAAATATTATTCATGGAGGAGGCAGTGAGATTTGGACATAGAAACCAGCTCTGTAGCACAGGTTTAGAACTGCAGTGGGCTCATCCTCCTCTTCATAGCCCTTCAAGAAGAGTGGGGGGCAACTCCCCAAGAATCCTATTCAGAATCATTAACCAGGCTCATTATGGTATGTTATTAAAGCAAACCCACTTCTACTTATATCATGCTCAGAGATATGAAGAATAGTTGGTTGTTTTCCTTTGGGATGGAATATTCTCTGTACTTGAAGAATAACCTTAAACCATTTTAGCATCTCTGTAAAGGTGATTTATTCCCAAAGTAAACACCTATTGTCATATGTGAAAGAGAACACATTTGCACGTGAGTGCAGGCACTTGTACCATGGAATACGTGTGGTGACCAGGGGATGCGTAACCCCAGGCTGCAGTCCTTGCCTTCCACCTTGTTTGAGGCTGGCTCTCTTATTATGTGCCATGTGCACTTGGCCCAGGAGCTTCCGGGGATTCTCCAGTCTTGGCCTCCAGCTTTGCTGCCAGCACACTGCAATCACAGGAATGTGCTCCAACTTCTAGTATCAGTCAGCTTCAGGTTCACTGAGATGAAATTCCAGACCAGGCACAGTTATGGAGGAAGGGATTTATTGAAGCTTACAGATCCAGGGGAAGTTCCATAATGGCAGAAGAAACTGGCCTGCCTTCACAGGACCAAGCAGAGAGAGAGAAGCACAAACCTAAAAGCCAAAAGCCACACCACACTTCAGGAACTCCAGCTAGGCACACTTTGCATATCTTTAGATTGAAATCTGAAACCCACCACCACACCTTAAGATCCACCCAGTGACATTGCCTCCAGCCAGGTGGCTAAAGATGCAAACTACAAACAAATAAACAACTGAAATATATTGGGGGCCATCTGTTCAAACCACCACACTCCAGTCTTGGCCTCCAGCTTTGCTGCCAGCACACTGCAATCACAGGAATGTGCTCCAACTTCTAGTGTCTGGGTTCTGGGGAATCTAAGCTCAGGTCCTCTCACTTGCAGGGCAAATGCTTTACTGGGTGAGCCATCTCCCTAGCCTCTTTAAAAGCATTCTTAAAGAGCTTTTGGTGGTGGTGGTGGTTGTTATAAGGCACCTCTTATTAGTGCTTCAGTAATATCTAACTGCTGCTTTTCTATAAAATCTCAACACATTTATACATCTGTTGTCAAGAACACAACTGTTCATTGTTCAGGCCACTTTAAGAGCAGGAATGCAGGATAATGCCTTAACTTCTGATCCATCCGTCTAGCCCTAAGAGCAGGAATGCCCTACTTGCAATGGGACTGTGTATGACAAACTTTTATACTGAAGACAGCCAGCTTTGTAAGGTGATAAGAAATCTCTGTAGCAGAGACATTGCACTGGACGTGCCCATCACAGCTCATACCCCAGCTGGGAAAGCAGAGCTGCCATTTCTCACTAAAGGGCACAGTGGCTCTCCACCTTCAGCAGAAGACTGGATTAAACCCCTCTCAGGGTCCCTGAAAGTAGCCAAGGGGCTCTGGGCTAGTTCCTGTATGTGTCTGAGCCTCAGATCCAAGATGCGCATAATGGGAGTGATGATATCTGTGCACACCTGGGGAGAGGCAAGGACATGGCCCAAGCAGGTGCTCAGCAGTTATGTTGGATCTCAATGCCTAATGATCTCTAACAAAAGCCTTGCACTCTGATCACAAGACACCACCCTGGATCTCGTGTGGACACTTTAGAACCACCTGCAAGTATATAGTCAAGGATGTATAACTTGAGATTTTAATAAAAGCATGTTTTACATAAGTAGAGTCAAAGAGAAGTAGGTGCAGGGACAATCATAGATATGTGGCAGGCTAAACTTTGGAAGCAGCTGAAAGTTTTTTGAAAGCTGATGAGGGGCTGGGGATGTAGCTCAGGGGGTAGAGCACCTGTTTAGCATGCACAAAGCCCTGGGTTTGATTCTAGCCCAACATAAACAAGGTGTGGTGGTATACATCTGCAATTCTAGCACTCAGGAGGTGGAGGCAAGAAAAATCAGAAGTCCAACATCATCCTCAGCTACATAAAAATTTTGAGGCCAGCCTGTGCTACATAATGCTCTGTTGACTGATTAACAGAAAGATAGATAGATGATAGGTAGATAGAATAATAGATAATAAAATCTAAAAGTAGCTGCATCTCACTGGTTCTTTACAGTTGTTTAACCATACTGAAAGTCCTTTGTTTGTTAAACTGGTAGGGCTGGAATGAGAAGCAGCAAATGGTCTGTGTTAGGCAGGTGGACTAGTGAGATCCTGGTGGAGTTGACCTGATTCTCCCAACACATCCTTGCCTGTTCACTTAGAGCTGAGCAGGTACAGTTTATTCTTTCATGAAACCCCCTGTCAAGGAAGCTTGGGGAATAGTCTAGGCCACCTTCTAGCCTCAATCAAAGCTGTATTCAGAACAGTGCTTCTACCTCAGGGGAGGTGGAGCTGCTTTCATCTCCTGTCTCTCTGCCTTGGGACTGCCTGTGAGACGTTCCCCTCCCTAATCTCATACTTCAAGTCCACTTTGAGGTGTTCTGGGTATGTCTTTATGCTTGTGACAAGCTGACATCCCACCTGAAGAAAATGACTGCTAGTGTGTGGATGCAGTCAGAGATGGGGGGGGGGGACTTCTGGCTGCCTCCTGATCAACCATCATGGAAGAGCAGACATTCTTCTCTTCTGACTTTATTGCATCAGCATTCCTGCTTCCTTCTCTTTACTGGAATAATTCCCAAACTAGAGAGAGCACTCAATGCTCCTTAAGATACAGGTTATTGGCCCCATCCCCAAAGTTTCCGATCTATAAGTCTGAATATTTACAAGATGTTGGTAGTCTGAGAACTGCTCTTTGGGAACCTCTGATGTAGGCCTACAATACATTTCAGCTCCAGTGTTCCCAGGCCCTGCAGCTCCTCCTACCTTCTCAGGTAATCTGCTCCTCACGACACTTACTAGCTGCTATTTACTGAATTCTGATCATACATGCATGGTGCTAAATATCTCACATGTATGTATTGTTTGTAATTCTCCTGACAACCTGACGTGTTTGGCATCATGAAGCAAACACATATGAAATAACCAAGTTCCCACAAGTGATTAAGGAAGATCTCTTTCTCAAACTTAGACACATTCAGAAACTTGTCTCCTTTCCACTCTTCCTAGGCTGGAAAGTTACCTGTAACTTGTCTGTCAATTCCAATTCTTTGATAACAACTGCCTGGGGCATGAGGTTGAGGAGTCAAAGGTGAGATGAGTGATTGACAAGTGAAGTTCTAGACTAGCTGAGCCATGCCTGTGAGGGTCAGGGGCAGAGAGTGGCAAGTGAGCGCCCCTTATTCATTGCCCCCACACTGTGCCATACCTTATCATGTTAGGACCTAGACTCAGATAAGAAGCACTGATTCATATTATTTTTTATTATTTTTCCATGGTGAACACCAAAAAACAAAGCAACAACAAAAATACAAACCTTACCTTTCTTTCCTTTCCTGCTCTTTCTCTGAAGGGTGAGTGTAGACTTGAAAAGGAGTAATAAACTGTAAATAAAACTGAGATGCAGCTGATATATACATGGCCAAGCCTTAAGGTGGTAGGAAGCATCTTTGCATGCTATGTGTTTCCCACTTGACCTATTTGATGGTATCAAAATAATCCACCATGGGCTGCAAAGACAGCATTGTGGTTAAAGTACTTGCTTGCAGGCTTGACTGCCCAGGTTTGAATCCCCACTACCCACATAAAGCCAGATGCACAAAGTGGTGTATGCATCTGGAATTCATTTTCAGTAACAAGAGGCCCTGGACTGCCCATTTTCATTCTGTCCTCTCTCTCTCTCTCTCTCTCTCTCTCTCTCTCTCCCCCTCCCTCCCTCTCTCTCTCTCTCTCTTCCCTTGCTTGCAAGTAATAGAAAATATTTTTTAAAAATAATAATCCACTGTAACTTAATAAGGAGATAACTGTGTCTGGTTTAGCTCCTCCTTCCATCATTAATATTTAACACAGATGGTTCTTCTTAGTGTCTTGGTGTTTTATGTAAAAATAAATTTGCTAATGCCTTTTTGCGTGATCTTAACATTTATTTGTCTGTTTGCTTGGTTAATTGTTTGTTTGAGACAAGGTTTTAGTATGTAACCAAGGCTAGCCCCAAACTCATGGCAATCCTTCTTCCTCAGCATCCTGAGTTCTGGAATTACAGGTGTGAGCCACCACACTCAGGTCATCTTATCATGAATGTAATAAAATGTCATAACTTAATGGTACCCATTTTTACAGTCAAAAATATTTATAAAAATGTACCCCTAGACACTGAGGCTGTAAAATAAAACAGATTGTTTTCACGAGATTTACATTCTAGAGAAGAAAAATAAACAATAAGCAAGTTAACAAAGAAACTGTAAATAATTTAAGTGTGCATAGAGAGAGAAAGAGGCTGTATATATGTGTATGCCCCCCTTTCCTTCCCTTTTCCTTTCTTCCTCTCCCTTAGCTTCCCCTTCTTTTCCTCCTACCCCTTCTTCCTTTTTCACAAGCCCAGGCTGACCTCACTTGTAATAATTGCAACATTTCAGAGGCTGAGGCAGAAAGGTCATGAGTTTGAGGCCAGCCTGGGCTACATAGTACTTGTGGCTTTTAGGGCCCAGGGCCCAGGGATGTCACACCTTCTGTACTGCATTCAATGGGCTTGCAAAGGCATCTCCTACTCAGATTGTGCTGCAAAAATTGTCTGTGGAAAAACCTAATTGCCTGTAAGGACAGGCTAAGACATGAAACTGCCCCTCAGCTCACTAGGAAGCCGTGGGAGAATTGTGAGCTTTAAAAGACAATCTTTGTGCTGGAGAGAAGGCTCAGCAGTTATGGCTGTTGCCTACAAAGCCTAACAACCCGAGTTCAATTCCCCAGTACCCACGTAAGACCAGGTGCACAAAGTGGCACATGCATCTGGAGTGGGTTTGCAGGAGCTAGAGACCCTGGCATACCCATTCTTTCTGTCTATCTCTCGCTGTTACATATGAATAAATAAACAATAGACAAATAAATAAAATAAAAGACAGTCTTTAAAAGTCTGGGGACTAGGAAGATGGCTCTGTGGAGAAAGTACTTGTTGGACTTCGCATAAAAGCCAAAAGGTCACAGAATGAGTGGTAAACAATGAGAGACCCTGTCTCAAAATGAGGTGGGAAGCAAGAACCAATACAAAAGTTGTCCTCTATTCTCCACTCATATGCCATGGCATGCACACAATTGCACTCACACATGTGCACATGCACACAATAAAAAATTCATTAATTTGGGCTGGAGAAATGGCTTAGCAGTTAAGAGCATGCCTGTGAAGCCTAAGGACCCAGGTTCGAGGCTCCATTCTCCAGGACCCACGTTAGCTGGATGTACAAGGGGGTGCACGCATCTGGAGTTCGTTTGCAGTGGCTGGAGGCCCTGGTGTACCCATTCTCTCTCTCTCTATCTGCCTCTTTCTCTCTCTGTCTGTCACTCTCAAATAAATAAATAAATAAAAATAACAAAAAATTCATTAATTAAAACTAAAAGAACATTCTGGAAGTCAAGCATGGTGGCTCACACCCTGTAATCCCAGGACTCCAAAGGCTGAACTTTTCAGAACATCATAGGCTATAATGTGATGCCCTGTCTGAAAAAAAAAAATAAACAAGTAATTTGATCACTGTGGCTACTAAGGGCAGAATCGTAAGAACACAAAGGCTAAAGAAGGGAAATTCAACAGGATGCTATTCTAGCATACAGATCAGAGAAGATAGTCTGGATGAGAGGGGTGTGGTAAGGTTTTGAGAAGTATTCTAACCTTCAAAAATAAGGCAGCTAGAGCAGGGGAGATGGCTGGGAAGATGCCACACAAGTGTAAGTACCTGAGTTTACATCACCAGAACCCACAGAAAAACCAGATGCTATAGTGCTGTAATCCCAGTGGGTCTAATAAGAGAAGAGAGGTGGAGACGGGAGAGTCATCCAGAAGTTAACTAGCCAGCTAGCCTGGTCACCTCAGCAGTGAACAATGAGAGATCCTGACAAGCAAGGTGGAAGGCTAGGACCCATTTACACCCAAAGTTGTCCTCTGACCTCCCCATATTCCGTGGCTCTCCCCTGCTCCCCGACACACACACACACACACACACACACACACACACACGCTAAATAAAGTACATGACAACTTAGTGGTATCCTTCTCCTTTTTGAGACATTTTTTTCCATTTCAAAGTCAGCTCATTTCCTCTGTATTCATTTAAGAGATTCTTGTGGCACTAAATTACAGAGGAACTTTACAGCCATACCCTCCTGCACTTGAGCCTTACACATCCATCTGCATTTCAAGCTGTGCCTTACTCAGCAAGGTAATCTATTTGATTTGGGCTTGTAAAGAAAGATAAAATTACATGTGCTTCATGAATAACAATATGTGATTTCTTTCTCCGAAGGGTCAACAGGAATTAGCCTCCATGTATCATTTTACAGCCCCCATATCTGAGCTCATGAGTAACAGGTGCCATGGCTACAATGACTCTGCTGAAGGGGTAATGTTAAGTGAAAAGCTCAATCTCTTGAAGAGATTGCAGACATTTCATTGCTGATCTTATTTGGGTATTAAAACCTTGAAAATAGCTTCCAGGTGCATCAGCTCCCCCACCCTATTGAGGGCGACTCAGCTTCCAGAACTGTTAGAGAGGATCCCCTTCCTGCCCTGCTCAGGTCTCTCCTCATAGCCACATCTTTGGCATCCCACTTACATGCAGAGAGCTGCAAAGCAATGGAACCTGTTCACTTTCAAAAGAGCACTACTTCTCAAGCTCAGCAGCAGAATGTCTGCCTAGCATGCAGTGCTCCAGGTTCAATCTCCAGGCATCATGGTCCATGTCAGTAATCATGGCACTCACACTCAGAAAGTGGAAGATCTGAAGCTTGGGTACATGAGACCATGTATCAAAACAGAACCCACTTCTCTTATTCTCTCTGGGGTGGGAGTAGGGAGAAGCGTCCAGTGCACCAGCTGAACCTAAAGGGTTGATGAGAAGATGAGAGAGTAGGTTGCTGGATCAGGCCATGACCATACTGGTGAGTGGTTCCATTAAGTTGTTGATGCCTCGTGCCCAGCCCCCCAGATTCCTGAGTCCTCAGAATTGAGCCTACTGGCTCAATACCCAGTGCTCTGTAAACCAGATGTGGAGATGCAAGTCTGTAATCCTACCACTGGGATGGTAGAGGCAGGCGGTTCAGGAGTTCAACACTATCCTCTGCTACATATCAAGTTCAAGGCCAGCTGGGGCTGTATGAGGCCCTGTCTCAAAAAACGAACAAGAATGTGGAATCTCTGCCTTCAGAAATCTCTGGGCCACAGGTGTGTCCCTGCAGGATGGCACCTCCACTGCCAGGGCTGTGTCAGAAAGAAAACAGCAACTACTTCAGATTGAGAAATCTTGTCTTAGTCACCAGCTAGCCATGCAAAATTTGGATAAGGACACTTTATTAGTCAGGGTTGTCTAGAGGAACAGAATTGATAGAATGAATTGTATTTAAAGGGGGATTTATTGGGTTAGCTTACAGCAGTCCACCAATAGCAGTCTGAAGACCTGAGAGTCAAGTAACCTGAAATCTGGTCATTCCCTGTGGCTGGATGCCTCAGCAGTCCCAATCCAGCACTGAAGGCCTGGAGGCTTCCTGGAGAGCCACAGGTCTTCAGTCTGCACTGGTCTTCAGTCCAGGCAGGAAGGCCAATGCCGAGCAGGACATACAGGTGAACAGGACAGATGCGCATGCAAGTGAAGGCACTCACCAGCAAGCAGAACTTGCAGCCAGGTGGGTGGAAGGGGCTCTTTTCTCCCAGAGCTGCCTTTCCCCTCTGAGAAGGTCACTCACTCTGGGGGCAGGGCATAACTCTGGAGGAAGGACTTCCTCCTTCAGTCAGTCTTTCCTGGAAACATCTTCAGAGACCCAATCAAGAGGAATGTGTGTGGATTCCTAATCAGAGTGAGTTGACAATAGAACTGAACCATCACAGTTACCTTCTTGGGCATTAGAAATAAGTTCATCAAAAGTTTTTTCATGGCTCAGCAGTTAAGGTGTTTGACTGTAAAACCTAAGAACCAGTACCCATGTAAACCTGTGCACAATGCACAATGTTGCCCATGCATCTGGAGTTCATTTACAGTGGCTGGAGGCCTTGGCAAGCCCATTCTCTCTATCTCTCTTCTCTCTATCTTGCTGTACTTACAAATAAATAAATAAAATATATAACAAAGTGTTTTCAGGGCTGGAGAGGTAGCTTAGCAGTTAAGACACTTGCCTCTGAAGCCTAAGGACCCATGTTTGACTCTCCAGGTCCAACATAAGTCAGAGGCACAAAATGGCACAAGCACGCAAAGTTGCACATGGGCCCAAGGGGGTGCATGCATCTGCACTTCAACTGAAGTGGCTGGAGGCCCTGGTGCTCCAGTTTCTCTCTCTCGCTTTCTCTCTCTCTCTCTCTCATTAAAAAAAAAAAAAAAAAGGCCAATCTGTTGGGCTTGCCTCAAAACAAAAACAAAAACAGAAAAAAACAAAAACAAAAACATTTTTTCAGACCTTGAGACACTCTGAGTGCATAAATCATCTCAAAATCTTTAAGGCTCCCCTAAAGGTCCCCTGCATCCCCAAACCAAACCATCCACCTCTCTGTTACTTCTCTCCATTTTTCCATACTAAAACATTCCCTCCTTCACACCTAACACTTTACCACTTCCTCTGTCTTTGCCTCTCCCCCTCCCTCTACTAGCTCTTAAGCTCCCTAACTGTCCACACACTGTAGGCTTTTGTTGTTTGGTTTTGTTTAGTGATGTTTTGATTCTTGCAGATTTGCTCTGTGCCTGACACTCACTGGATGCTCAGTGTATGCTGTGAAATTAATAAAGAATGAGCCCAGACCAACGCAAAGCTCAAGAGCCAGGTTTTGCTTAAATCCACTTATTCTTCCCATAAGATGCTGGAGTTCCTAGAATTAAAGAGAGCAAAAGCGAGAAGGGAATCTCAGATATTATAGCAATAACTTCTCAGACCCCACAATTTTAGTATTCTGTGTCTCCACTGAGATACACCAGTTTCACAGGATTTTAGAAATACTGGAATTTTACCTAGCTTTTATGGGATATTTTATACTTATTAAAAGCTAGCATGAACTTGCTGAGTAGAAATTTCCAGATTCCTTATTAAATCACTTTAGGCTTCTTTAAGCTTTTCCTAGGGGTGGGGTACACAAAACTCTAAATCATAAAATATAAAACTGCCTGCCTTCTGTGCATAAGCTTTGAGTCTGTCATTTATTTAAAATATGTAACTACCAAGCCTCATGTTCAGAGCTGCTAAGGAATATAGCTCAGCCTCCTGGCCTGCTCATCCATGTTACCAAAAATGGTAGCATATTGCCAAGATGGGGCTGAGAAGAAGAGGAGTCCGCGGATGGTTCAGATGAGGAGGCACCTGATCCTGGAAACATTCAAGAAGCTGGGACTTGGGGAGACTGAGCGAGGAGCAGAGGCAGAACTTTTGGACAGCAGCCAAGTCTTAGTTGAGTGATTTAGAGAAGAGGGCTATGCGCCTGTACTGTGCTTCCTCCTTATACAAGCCTTCTGTTCGCAGATATTGCCAAGGGGTATAGCAGGGCTAAGTTGGGAAGCCTGTCCCCAAAGTGTAGAACCTCCAGTGGTGTCTCTAGGGGACACTAAATCAGCATTGCTTTGAAATATTGTCCATGAGTGCTGTGGGCTCTGCGAGTGTCTTGTTTGTCACTGTGTCAATTTTTGGAGATGGATCCAGGTTGCCTCAGGTGTCAGTAGCTCATTCATTTTCATTGCTTTCACACCATAGTTATTGTTGTTCTCTTTACCCACTGAAGGACATGTGTGTTGTTTCCACTTCTTTGGTAAAGTCCTTATTTTAAACATATATAAGTATTTTAATGTATATGTATATTTTAAAATGTTTAATGTCCTGTTTCTAATAAAGACTTAGAAAAACATAATGACTAAGGCTAGAATAATCAATTACCCCTTAGGAAAGACAAATAATCCATTCAGCATAGTAGAAATGAAGGCTGAGAAGGGTCCTGTTGAAACCAGAGGCAGAACGTCAGCTGATCACCATCTACCCCAGTTAAAGTAGGTGGGAACAAGAGCAGGTGTGGATGGAGCACACTCAAGTTTGTGGCCTCTTTGAAAAGCATGTCCAAAATGAGCCAGGACAGGTGCCACACACCAGCAATCACAGCATCTGCAAGGCCGAGGCAGGAGGATCAAGAGCCAGTCTCTGCTACATAGTCAATTTGAGGTCATCCAGGGCAGAATCAGCACTATCTTTTCCAGAATGGAAAGGTCAGAAGGAACATCACCCTCTCTGGAAGGTGTTTCCCTACAAGGTAGTCCTTAAGTGGAAGTCTGTGGCACATCTGGCCAGATGTGTTCAATGGTGCTGAAGTACAGCCCTGTTTCAGGTGAGCAAAGAGCCCTGAAAGGCCTCTCCCTGCATGTGGCTCTGTGGTAGGGCTGTTCATTTTGCTCTGTGCACCAGCTCAATATTTCCTATTTGCTGTACTCTTCACATGCCTCAGATAGCTCATTTTTCCTTGAGCCCTTGTTTAGCCAAGTTCCCTGAATTTGGTTTCTTTGATCTTTCTGCTAAAATCAATCTCTTCCTCTAATTATTTTCTTTTCCACTTCTTTGAACCCCTTCCACTTGCCACCATTTCTCAAGGATCCAGGTGTTTAATAAGGAACCTGGATGTGTTTTAGGCAACATCAGGTATAGACAGCTTCTTGGCCCCAGGTCTCCTATTACCTCCTCTTCCAGGAGCTAACATCGTTTACAACATTCCAGAGCCAAGGGCAGTGCCCAGCACAAAGCTGGTGTGCAGTAAGTGGAGGAGCCATTGGGTTCACTTTTAAATGGGCTAGACCACATTCCGACTTGCACTTAGTGAATGTGCAAGACAGACAGACAGAATGGGCATGCCAGGCCTCCAGCTATTGCAAACTTCAGACGGATGCATCACTTTGTGCATCTGGTTTTATATGAGTACTGGGAGTACTAAGGAATTGAACTCTGGCCATTAGGTTTTGAATGCAAGTGCCTTAACTATTTAACAATCTCTCCAGCCCCATAGCTCATTTTTTAAAGTCTTTATTTATTTATTTTGAAAGAGAAAGAGGGACAGGCAGATAAAGAGAATGGTGAGCAAGGGCCTCCAGCCACTGCGAATGAATGCCAGACACACGCGCCCCTTTGTTTTTCTGGCTTACGTGGGTACTGGAGAATCAAACTGGGGGTTCTTAGGCTTCCCAGGCAGATGCCTTAACCACTAAGCTATCTCTCCAGCCTCCATAGCTCATGGTTTTTGTTGTTGTTGTTTTGGTTTTTCAAGGCAGGGTTTTGGTCTAGCCCAGGCTGACCTGGGACTCACTATATAGTCTCAGGGTGGCCTTAAACTCATGGCAATCCTCTTACCTCTGCCTCCCGAATGCTGGGATTAAAGGCATGCGCCACCATGCCTGGCCATAGCTCATGTTTTGATTATTGTCACTTAATGAACTACTCTACTTTATCCCTTTCTGCAAATGACTCCTCATCACACCAATCTCTGATTTTTATTTTTTAATACATGTATGCATGTTCACGTGGAGGTACACATGTTCGTGTGTGTGTGTGTGTGTGTGTGTGTAGGTTAGAAGACCACCTCAGGTGTCATGCTCAGGAATACTGTTCACCTGTTTCTGAGACAAGGGTCTGGAGTCATTCATTAGGCTAAACTGTTCCAGCAAGCCCAGAGATCCTTCTGTCTCTGCCCCAGTACTAATTAGGAGCATACACCACTATGCCCAGCATTTTCTTTTTTAAAGCTGGGCATGGTGGATCATCATGCCTTTACTTTTTTATGAAAGAGAGAGAGAGAGAGAGAGGAATGGGCATGCCAGGGCCTCCCACCAATTCAAACAAATTCCAGATACATGGCCACTTTGTGAGTTTGGCTTTATGTGGGTACTGGGGAATCAAACCTGGGTTTTTAGGCTTTGCAAGAAGTGTCTTTAACTACTGAGCCATCTCTCCAGCTCCCAGCATTTTAAATGGGAATTGAAATCAGATCCTTGTATTTGTAAGGCAAACACTTCAATGACTAAGCACCTCCCAGCCCCAATATTCCCTTATTTTAAAATTTTGTTTATTAGAGAGCAAACTCTGCCTCAATATTTGTTAAATTTCAGTGCTTTCCTAATTAGCTACAGTGCAAGGTTTGTCATGGCTTGAATTTGACATAGGTTTGGTCAGAAGACTGAAGATCAGTGTATTTTTTAGCTTTTTTATTGATAATTTTCATACATGTGCATAATGTGTTTTGATCATAATCTCCTCCCATTTTACCTTCTTTTATCCTCTTCCCTTATCTCCCTTTCACTCAATCACTTTTTTAAAAAAATATTTTACTTATTTATTTACTTGAGAGAGAGAGAGAGGGAGACACAGATAGAGAGAAAGAATGGGTGTGCCAGGGCACTGCAAACGAACTCCAGACGCATGTGCCACCTTGTACATCTGGCTTTACATGGGTCCTGGGCAATCAAACCTGGGTCCTTTGGCTTTGCAGGCAAGCACCTTAACCTCTAAGCATCTCACCAGCCCTCAATCCCTTTTTCTTTCCAGCTAGTCCTGCTCCTATTTTGATGCCTTTTTCTTTTCTTTTTAATATTTTATTTCAGAGAGAGCAAGGGGGAAGGAGAGAATGGATATGCCAGGGGCTCTAGCCACTGCAAATGCACTCCAGATGTCACCTTGTGCTTCTGGCTTATGTGGGTACTGGGGAATCAAACATGGGTCCTTAGGCTTCACAGGCAAGTGCCTTAACTGCTAAGCCACTTCTCCTTTGCTCGCTCCTGCTCTCTCTCTTTCTCTCTCTCTCTCTCTCTCCCTCTCCCCCCTCCTCCATCAGCCATGACAAAATGTTGGTGGTCCCAAACTGCAGGTCTTATGCAGGTGATGACAGTTACTATGAAGTCATATATGCGACGTTTGAAATCATTCCCTTCCATCCTCTGGTCCTTACATTCTTTCCACCTTCATTTCAATGTTCCCTGAGCCTTGGAGGGCATGATAAGGGTGTTTCATTTAGTGCTGACCAACAAACAGTCGTTTTTCAGAATTTTGATGAGTTTTGATTCTCCCTAGTAGTCATTGGCATCTGCAAAAAAAAAAGAAGCTTCTCTGACTAAAGGGAAGGACAGCACTAATATATGGGCTTAAACAAAAATATCTCTTCAGTGGCCTGATAGGCACACTATACCCATTTAGCCAGACAACAGTAGTAGCTTCCCCACTACAGCCTGTGACCTTCTCAGCACTGGCTTTTGATTAGTTTTGCAGTGTCATGCATGAATTCACTCCCATGAAATGGGACACAAATCTAATCAAAGAGCAGCTGGTTACTACCATAACAGTCATGCTACTATTGTACCAGGGGGTACATCTTGCCTGGCTGGTGAGTTGAGTAGCTTGCAAGGTCCACTTCTGGTTAAGATTATTGATGACTTTTCTCCCCCAGCAGCCCATATGGCACTTTCCAGCACAGTGACAACTAGCTTGCAGGGTAGAGAGTTCCAGCTCTGTTCCAATTTGATTTCTCAGTGTTCTGTAACTGAAGATTGTGGTGTCTTCAGAAATAGGGTCTTACCATCTAGTTCTCGTTGGCAACCAAGAGCATTGGCAATGACCTATGTTGTTTTAGGGAACTCAAGGACCCACCTGACCAACAACTCACTGGGAAGTATTCCACTCAGAGCACAGGAATGTTCCTATGACAACCTATGGCTTCTGGGACAGCATTATCTACAATTCCCCCCACCCAAGGTACTACTGCCCAAACTCATTTTTTGTTACATTTTTTTAAATTAGACAACAAAGAAATGGGTTTCTACATGGCTTTTTCATAATGACTTTGGTTTTGGCTAATCCTCCAATCCCCTCCTATAAGTAGAGGGATGGAATACTGAGGGTGGAAAGATCTAAGTAGGGTGAGGAGAGGTGGATGGAGGAGGTGAAGGTGAAGATAAGTCCTAAAATGGCATGATCATCTGGGACTTGTTTCAGAATAATAAGGGAGCAAGGGAAATAAGAGATTACAGGTGAAGTAAAATGTCACAGGAGGTCAGTTGCTATAGTTAGGAAATTGCATGTGAGGCTCACTGTGTTCTTCAATTATGCAAATTCTAAAAATATGTCCATAATAAAAGGAGGGTTAAAGACTACACTATTTTTAAAAGCAAAAAATTAGATAAATATGCAGAGATAAAATTAATCTTTGAAAATTAATAGAAAAGGAAGTCCTCCACTATTCCTTGCCTAGTTTGTCATTGTCATTATCAGATGTGTTTCCAATATGTGTGTTTGCATGTTAATAGGCACTTGGCACCTGAGTGTCTATGCATGTGGAGGCCAGCGGTTAACAGTGAGCTTCTTTCTTGACTGCTTTACCTCCACTTCCTAAGGAGGGTTTCTCACTTGAGCACAGAGCTCACCAATTTGGCTAATCTAGCTAGCCAGCTTGTAGCACAGATACCCTGCCCTCTCTCCCCTTGATCACTAGGATAGCAGCAGGCTGCCATTCTCAGCTGGCGTTTACATTGGTGCTGGAAGATCTAAACTCCTGCCCTCATGCTTATGTGGCAAGTGTTTTGACCACTGAGAAATCTCTCCAGTCCCTTGTCCTTGTTGATGAGTGGCCAAACCAATCCTCTAAATTCACTCTCTCTTCTCTTCCTTTCTTTCCAAACTCATTCTCACGCGGGTGATGACATGGTCCTGATGTATGGTTTACCCAACACCTCACAGCAGCAACAGTAATCATCTACACTTTCAGTAACCCACTGCCTCTTGATAGCACCCTAAGTCATTTCCTAAGGGATGCAGGTCTAAATTGACCTACAGTCTAGCAGATGTTCTTGGTGGAGAGTTCTTTTCAGGTCCTTGATCAACTTTGAACCACAACTTAACTTTCAGAGCTTTCACTGGGTGTGGTTGTGCATGCCTTTAATCCCAGCACCCGGGAGGCAGAGGTGGGAGGATTGCCCTGAGTTTGAGGCCATCCTGAGACTACATAGTGAATTACAGGTCAGCCTGGGCAAGAGCGAGACCCTACCAAAGCTTTCAGAGTATTCACATCCACCTTACTCTCCTGATATCTTTCAGCATTCTCTTTCTTTCCAGCTACATCAAAGTTCCTTCCTCTGTAGGTGATAAACCATGTTTTCTTACAGCTCTCAGCTCTGAACATATTATTCCCACTGAATGGCATGTCCTTCTGCCCTTCAGCCTCTGGAGAACATCAATAACTTTTGTTCTATGTCAGGACTTCATTCAGTTATCATTTCTTTTGGAAGGCTTCCCTGAGGTGCCCACATTGAGCTCAGTCTCTCTGCTACTTTGTGCATAGCACTCCTTGACCATGCCTACTCTAAGACTTGAAAATCCCACTGTAATCACTGGTATCTTTTGTTTCCTTTCATGAGCCCTTTAGCCTCTTGCAACTCTCTATGCAGTACCTAGAACACAGGTATCTGGATGAATGAGTCGCCAGATGAACACAGGAATGGATACATGAGTAGAATACTTTGTTATCCCTTTGAGTTACCAGCTTCCCACACAAGGGCTCTCTCGGGGGATCTGGATAGATTCTCTTACTGTGGGAAGCCTATCCAGCCTTTGCCTCATAGCATCCCTCTTTAACCCACTTGAATACCTGGCTCCAGCTATAACCGAGTTATCCTTGTCTCTGCTGAATGCTTCCTGGTCAGTGTTGCAACTAGAAGAGCATTCTTCACAGTGCGGTACACAATAATTTTTAGATGATACTCACATACATGTACCTTGACAGTCTTCACTTTGCATTTGTATATATTCAGCAGCAGGAGGAATTAGCATGTCAAGCCTGTGATTTCACAGAGAATATTGTTTAAGATAAGACACTGTATAGGTAGCACCATGCTAATCAATCTTTTCCAGCCTTATGAATCAGGGACAAAGTGCCCTGGCATAGTTGCTGATGTCCTAAGTCCTCTATAGCTGAAGCCTTGACCATGTCCACTAGAAGCAGATAGCAGGATCACAGACAAGGAGGGTTCCACACACCAAATCCACAAGCTGCTCTGTTGAAATTTTACTTCCTGTGGTTGCAAAGTACATATACGTATCCTCGTTTTGTTTTAAGGCAGGGGGTCTCATGTAGCCCAGGCTGGCCTTGAACTCACTATGTAGCTGAGACTAGCCTTGGATTCCTGTTAACTCCTGCTTGTACCTCTTATGTGCTGTAATTATAGGCCTGTGCCACCACACCCCACTCTCCATGCACACTTGATTATAATAGACAAGACAGCTAAAAACCTATTGATCTGTTCAACCACATCCTCATGTAAGTTCATAGTTTTAGTGTGGGTTAAAATAAAAGCTGACAGGTTTGTCTCTTTGATGTGGGTCCTCATATTTGACACCAGCCAATAAAGCATCCAGCTGCTTTGATCAAAAGCTCCATCTTTCTGTTTATTCTATTTTTTATTTTCTACATTTGATTTTTATGTATAAAAGTTTAATAACTTTGGTTTTTATAGAATTTATTACATTTTATCAAATCTAGTGTGCTATTGATATGAAAAGCACATCCATGAAGAGCAGGAATGGACTAGGGGTGTATACAAACGGCAAAGCACTTGCTTACTTTGTACGAGGCCCCAGATTTGATCACCCATGCTAGTAAGTAATAGAAATGTTTAATTGCAAGATGTCAGCTAGAGATAAAGGCCCAGTAATAGACTTGATTTACAAGATTAAAAAAATAATAATGGCAAGGTAGTATTATTTATTGCCAGACAAATTGTAATTTCAAAGGTATTAAAAGTATGACTTAAATTGAAGGAATACAGTTCACATACATCATTAGTGATATAAAGTTTCACTTTTAAACAAATTTAATTTCAACATGAGTTGATTTTAAGAAAATATGTAAGTAGGACTTGAGGTAGAATGTAATATGGCAAGATCCGGGAGGTGGTACCCGGGTGGTTGTGACTTGGCCATGTGCCTCTTGGTCCCATGTGCAGCTCCAGCCAGCCCCACCAGTGCACTCCAGCACTCTCCTTGGGACAGAGCCCAGCTCTTCCGTGGAGCATGGGAGAGGGTTTAGGCAATTATGCCAGGGTCCAGGGTGAGGAGGGTGGGTCTAACTCACAAAGCCATTTTGTGAGTGGCAGAAAAGTCCTAGGGAAGGGACTCATTCAAGGTGCTGAGTCTGTGGAAACAGCAGCATACTCACACATTTCTCTCATTTCCTTCACTTTGTTTTGAATCTGTTCCCCATAAAAGTGGAGGAAATGTATTTTTGTCTGTGTTTCTGGGTCAGCATTTTACTCTAAGCATCAGTTTCTGGGATTATCAAACCAAACCAGGGTCTGTTCTTTTTTTTTTTATAACAGACTTACCAGTTGAAAACAATTACAAATAATATCTAGGAAAAAAATGTAAACTTTGGGGAGAGTGTGAGAAACATACTTTCCTATTTCTAGAGTGACAAAAGTGAAGAGAGAATAATTTTTGATGGAGCTGGGAGAAGTGTTGCCTCTACTAGGAACCCTGTAGTGAATTCCTGCTGCTGGGGCTCCCAGCTCGCACCCTGACTCAGGCAGGCCTTAGACTGCTGGGCTGGGGACAGCCTTTCTCAAGAGCTGTCTGTGCAGAGCCCTTTGCTACT
Source organism: Dipus sagitta (assembly GCA_036346955.1). NCBI lineage: Eukaryota > Metazoa > Chordata > Mammalia > Rodentia > Dipodidae > Dipus > Dipus sagitta. Next base: position 68,368,083 of record CM070781.1, read on the forward strand.
CAGTGCTCGGTCTTGAAGGTTACTGTGAATCATTAACCACAATGCAGCAGAGCAGGAGGTCACAAGTCACATGGGCTCCGATGGTTGATGCCTGTTTCTGCAAACTTAATTGTGAAGGTTCTAATGTAGGCGTAATTGTGAAGATAAATTGAGCATATATGTACACCCTAATAACGGTGTTCTTCAGAGTCAGTGAGTATTCACATCATAGGAAGCATCAATGAACCTATTACAGTATAATAAAATGGAAAGGCCTTAGAAGATTATTTATAGGCTACTAGTTATTAGTGTAATTTTAAAATACAATCAGCAATAATTAGCAAAATTGATAATGTATCTGCAGCTGTTTCTAATCACTGGTACTATAATACTAGCAATAATTTTAAATAGTAATGTCAGTTGAAAGCTAAATGTTTTCTTTCTTTTTGTTTTTTTTTCATGTGTGTGTGTGTGTGTGTGTGTGTGTGTGTGTGTTATACACATGCATGTGTATTGGTATGAGTGTGGGCTCAGGTGTGTTTGTGTGCATGTCATTGTATAGGCCAGAGGTTGACACACTGTGTTTTCGTCTAACACTCTCTGCCTCATTTATGGAGACAGGATCTCTCACTGAATGCAGACACTCATGGACTGGGCTCTGGCCCTGGGGATTCCTGTCTCTACCTCTCTAGCGCTAGGATTCCAGGCACAAGCCGCCTTGCCCAGCATCTATGTGGCTGCTGAGGAATCCAAATTCAAGTTCTTAAGATTGCACATCAAATGCTCTACCCACTGAACCATCTCCCCAGCCCCAGAGCTGAATATCTTCTAAGTTCTTTGCTTATCTTTATGGGATAAAATGTGTCTCTCCAAAGGCCAATGTTTCACATCACCCAAATGGGCTGTCAGGATGAAGGATTTTATGAGAAGTATTTTTTTAAATCATACACTGAATTTTGAAATTTATACATAGAATAAAATAAAACAGCAAGTTGGGCATGGTGGTGCACTCCTTTAATCTTAGCACTTGGGAGGCAGAGGTAGGAGGATTGCCATGAGTTCAAGGCCACCCTGAGACGACAATGAATTCCAGGTCTGCCTAAGCTAGAGTGAGACCCTACTTCAAAAAACAAAAATAAATAAATAAAATGGTAAGAGCATTCCCTAAGCTCCTTTCTCTAAGCAGATGCAGTGGTCACAAACCAGATATATGTAGAAGAAGAATATTTAGGTCTTAGCATCTTATGTCAGGTTCCTTAAAAGTAGAGCCCGAGACAGGGGTTTAGGTGCAGGTAGGTGGTATATTGGAAGAGAAACTTATAAGCAACACAGGGAGGGAAGAAATGCCAAATAGGATGGACAATCAGAAAAGTCTGCCTTTGGCCTGATGGAGACAGAATAAAGTTCACAGAGAGGACAGCTGAGTCCTTTGCAGCTAAGCACAGCAGCTCAGGAGTAAAGAATCTGCTGGGAGCACTGCGAGCACAAATTCCATTTGGGTGGGGCTGAAAGGGAGGGTATGGGGGCTCCCAACTCTGAGGCAGAGCAACCAGGTAGACTGTGATGTATATAGCCATAACACTGCCCACATATCCTTAGCACTATAAAAGGGATATGAAACAATTTTAATTTTACAAAAAAGTTAAAAAAAAACTTTTCTTTTATCCTAGTGGGTTAAAATTACCAACTGCTTGAGATATTTGCATAGAATCAATTTTTCATTAAAAACATATAAATTTTAAAAATTATTGCTCTTGGGCTGGATAAATGGCTCAGATTTTAAGGCATTTCCCTGTAAAGCCAAAAGACCCAGGTTCAATTGCCTAGGACCCATGTAAGGCAGATGCACAAGGGGCATAAGCATCTGGGGTTCGTTTGCAGTGACTAGAGGCCCTGACGTGCCCATTCTCTGTCTGTCTCTCTTCTATCAATCTCTCTCTCTCTCTCTCTCTCTCCTTGCAAATAAGTAAATACAAACAACAACAACACAATTATTGCTTTCTTTTTAACCTTTTGCACTTAGTCTGCTTCCTGCAGAAAATAGATACAGACTGATATGATTACTTTAAACTGTTTTATTTCTCCTTTTAATGTTTTTCTTTTTGGTACTGGGGATTGAATCCAGGGCTTTCCACATGCTATCTATTACTCTAATAGTTAAAAATTTATGATTTCAGTATTTTTTAAAAGTTATTTACATGTGTGGATGCATGCATATGCACACATAAATGCGTTCATGAGAGTGCAGAGATGCACGTGTCACAGTGCATGTTTGGAGGTCAGAAGACAACATTCAGGTCAGTCCTCACTGGTCCATCTGATTTAAGACAGGGTTTCTTGCTCTGGATTCTATAACGTTGTGGTTCTTTGCTGGGCTTACACAAGCTTCTAGGAAGTTCTCCTGTCTCCACCTCCCATCTCGGTGGAAACATGCTGGGATTACAGAAGCCCACCACAGTTTGAGCAGCAAGTGCTTTATCCATAGAGCCATCTCCTAACCCCTATACTAATATCTTATGAAAAGTTAACTATGCCTTACCCTTATGCGCTCATCTGTTATTCCAGAGAGCCTCAGACTACAGGCAGCAGGCCAATCCAGGTTGTGACCTACTTTTGTCTGGCCTGGGCACTAAGAGTTGTTTACAATTTTAGAGTGTTACACACACACGAATAATTGTACACGTGAGTGCTTATAGAAACTTTATGATCCACAAAGCTAAAAAGTTACTATCTAGCTTTTAATTAAAAGTTTTCAACTTCTTCAGTCCATTATGATGCTAAATGCTTTTTTTCCCCAGAAATGTATTAAGTTAGTCTAGGTTAAAAGCTTCAAATTAGCAGGTAATTTATAGAACTATAAACTGATATTTTATAAAAGGATTCATCAAAAATTTAATTTTTTTTCCCCAGGTAGGGTTTCACTCTAGCTCAGGCTGACCTGGAATTCACTATGTAGTCTCAGGGCAGCCTCGAACTCTTGGCGATCCTCCTACCTCTGCCTCCCCAGTGCTGGGATTAAAGGCATACACCACAATGCCCGGCCTAAAAATTTAATTTTTAAGTGGCAAATTTCAGAATTGCCTTTTAAATACTTTATTTATTTATTTGCAAGGAGAGAGAGAGAAAAAAAATAATAATGGCCATGTCATAGCCTCTAGCTGCTGCAAACGAACTCCGGATGCATGTGCCACTTTGTGCATCTGGCCTGATGTGAGTACTGATGAATTGAACCTTGGTCATTAGGCTTTGCAGGCAAGCACCTTAACCACTGAGCCATCTTTCCAGCCCTGCCTCCAGAATGGCTTATTTTAAGTAAATGCACATAAAATGTACTGTGCTTCATGAAAGTATTTGCACAGATTTTGTGATTATTATAAAGACATTGATAAATACAAAAATATGCATAGGTGGAAAAAATTTCCTTCAACTTTACCATCCATTGCTGACAGCCAGTCCACACATTTTCTAGGAACATAGCCATTTAATATTTTTAATGCAGATGTTGTTAATATTATGCTATCTGTTAATGTATTTTTAAAAATTATTTTTATTTATTTATTTGAGAGAGAGAAAGAGAGAGAGAGACAGAAATAGGCAGGTAGAGAGAGAGAGAGAGAATGGGCGCACCACGGTTTCCTGCCACTGCAAACGAACTCCAGGTGTGTGCACTTCCTTGTGCATCTGGCTTATGTGGGTCCTGGGGAGTCAAACCTGGGTCCTTTGGCTTTTCAGGCAAGTGCCTTAACCACTAATCCCTCCAGCCCGACTTTCATGTTTTAACCTTCAAAAGAATCTTACCTATTTATTTCATAGAATGATGTCACAATTTATTTAAACATCTTCCTATCTTTTTAAAATTTTTTATTTTTATTAATTTATTTATTTGAGAGTGACAGACAGAAAGAGGGAGGGAGGGAGAGAGAGAGAGAGAGAATGGGTGCACCAGGGCCTCCAGCCGCATGCGCCTCCTGTGCATCTGGCTTATGTGGGTCCTGGGGAGTCAAACCTGGGTCCTTTGGCTTTTTAGGCAAGCGCCTTAACCACTAATCCCTCCAGCCCGACTTTCATGTTGTAACCTTCAAAAGAATCTTACCTATTTATTTCATAGAATGATGTCACAATTTATTTAAACATTTTCCTCTTTCTGACATTTTAGATGGACATTAATGTCTTACTATAAATGTCACAATGAGTACTTTTGCCTATAAATCTAGATCCTTATTTTGTGTCCACAGGATAAACACACACATTTTCGTTGTTTCATTTTTTTTTTTTTTTTTTTTTGTGACAGGGTCTCATGTAACCCAGACTGGCCTCATACTCACTGTGAAGCTGAGAATAACCTTGAACTCCTAATCTGCACATCTCCACATGCAGCTTCATAGGCTAGATCTCTTTAAGAGGGCACCTGTTTACCTTCCCCTTCTGCCCTCTGCCTCCTAAACTTTTGCCTCTGCCTTTGGGTTTACAAAGGGCGCTATTCCTTGAAACTTGATCTTCTCTTCTCTGTACTTGCCTCGTGACCATGTTATCCACACCAAGCTTTCAAATACCATCCCCATGCTCCCATGCTTATCTCCAGTTTCAGCTCTCTCTTCTAAGCTTCACACCCAGTTATCTGTTTGCTTGAATGTCATCTCCATGTGTATGTCAAAGGATATAGAAAAATTGCTCAGCATCCTCACTCTTCTCCCTTACAAACCTCCTCCTCCTCATTGCTGCTTTCTGATGAGTGACACTACCTTTCCACTGAGTTGCTTGAGATACAGTCTGGAAGCCAAGAGCAACATCTCTCTTCCTGGCCACTCCACTTTTTCAGTCACCAGGCCCTGTTGATTTTGCTTCCTGAATATCTTTGATATCTTCCACCAGGATAATTGTGTGTGCTTTCTAACTGGGCCTTCCCCACCCACCTCAACTGTGCCCCCTACTCAGTTCTCCATCATACAGAGCAATTTTACAAATGCCAACATTTCCCTGTCCCTGTAGGGTGGTGAGGATGGAGATCTTACTGGCTCCTCCCACCTTCATTTGCCACTGTTTCCTTACCTCATGCTGCAAGGGAGCAGTTCCTTCACCTCCCCAATGTTAAGCTTCTTCTAGCCTTGTGGCTTTGGTCAGGTGGTTCCTGCTGCTTGTGGTGCTCTGCTCTCTTTCTTGAACTGGCCAAAACCTTTTTCCCAGCTCACATACTCCATAACTTGTGTTCCCTCAAAAGTATAAAGATCTACTTGTGGATACTTCTTACAAATATTAAATCTAAAGCAGCTGGGCATGGTGGTCCACGCCTTTAATCCCAGCACTTGCGAGGCAGATGTGGAAAAATAACCATGAATTCAAGGCCACCCTGAGACTACATAGTGAATTCCAGATCAACCTGGGCTAGAGTGAGACCCTACCTTGAAAAACCAAAAAAAAAAAAAAAAAAAAAATCTAAAGCATCACATGTTTTGTCTGTTTCTGCTCTAGTCCATTTCTGAAGTTCCATTTTAGGTACCCGCTACCTGTCTCTTTCACCAATATACTGCCAGGACCTGGAATAACACATTTATTCTGGACAGTTTTGTCAGCCAATTTATAAATGTGCCAGCAGTATATAGATGTTTTTTTGATCACACTTATTCTGACAAGCAGGAAAAAAAATATGAATCCATTTTTATTGAAATTGCGCAGATTTTGTTGGTTTGTGTTTTGAGACTGAGGTCTTATACAACCCAGGCTAGTCTTGAACTTGGGATGACCTTGAACTTCTGATCCTCTTGCCTCCACCTCCTCAGTGCTGAGCGCTGGTACTACAAGTGTGAGCTACCATGCCCTGCATGAAATTGCATCTTTCCATTACTACTGCAGCTGAACATTTTTCACATATAACCAGCCTCTTGGGTATTTTCTGTGATCTTTTGAATTCATGATATACTACTTACATTGAACCATTTTTGTGGGGATGTTTTGGAAAGTTATTCAGACTAATTAACTTTTAGAAAACAATGGAAGCAAACCTACTTGCCTTTACCTGATGAATTGGATAGACCTGGATAAGTGAACTCACCTTCCCCCACCCCCAAAGCTTGCTTAGTTGTTGCTGATCACACTCTATCCTGGACACTTTGGTGACTAGAAAAGAATGCCATGAATAGTTAGACCAGGATAGCCTTCATAAGACAGAATCATTCTGCACAAGGTAAGATACACAGACTTAAATGCTGGGTACCTTGAGTTAAGAACAGAGTTTCAAATAGTGACCCTGGGATGGAGGGAGGATGAGCTTGCTTTTAGTCTTGTGATTAAGTTTGCCTGCCTTTGTGTCATGCTGTGCTGTACAGCCTAATGCCTATGGCCTGTTTCTCCCATTGCCCCTCATGCCCACTCTACCCATTTGCCTGGCCCTAGGAGGTATCTGGTTATTGCCCATAAAACTTTAGTACTTTCTAAGCTCAATTTCATACAAGTCTCATTTCATGAGGAGGCCAGTGGCCCAGAGAGCTACAGGGACTGCCTTGCCCCCCATAAATTCAGAGCTAGCCAGAAGCAATGCCAAGGCTCTTTTTTTTTTTTTTTCCAGGGTAGAGTTCAAGCTCAGGCTTACCTGGAATTCACTATGCAATCTCAGGCTGGCTTCGAATTCACAGTGATTCTCCTACCTACCTTGGCCTCCTGAGTGCTAGGATTCAAGGTGCGAGCCACCATGCCCAGTGGTGCCAAGGCTCTTAAACAGTTCTTTCCTACTCCCCCAAGCCCTCTCTGCTGTAGACTGGAAGGGTAATGCTGGCATCTGTTTTCTTTGCTTCTAAAATTATGTCAAGAAGTGACCAGAACAGTTCTCACAGCCCAGAGCATCTCATAAAGATGCTCTTCTTTGATAGGCAGAACCCACAAAAGCACAAAGTGTGAGATTTGTGAGGTAGCCCATCTTGTACTGGGGTCAGTGACAGAGGCCTCTATGCCTATCACTCATGGAGATCCCAGGAGCTTTTGGAGTGAGTGCACCTGCAAACTTCTCCAGCTTCTCTTAAACAGTCTTCTATATCATTTGTACCTATCAGTGAAATGCAAATATAAATTCCAGACCCATCTTTCCAGGAGTGGCTAGGAATTGTCAGAAAGCAGAAGGTGATGGCAGAAAACCTTGGGAAAAAGAAAGACTGGGAGAGTGTACACAGTTGACCTTTTGTCATTGCTATCTAATAGGAGGTATGACTCAGGAAAGGTACAGCAGGCTCCGTCTTGATCTTGTCAACACAGTAAATTTCCTACCAATGGAATCCCAGTGGAACTGGGAACTGTTGTGTACTGCATATCTCCAGAGGGTGCCATTCACATTCTCATCTATGTGAATGGTGCCAAAAGGTCCCTCCTGGCAGGGACCTATTTTTCCCAATCCCACTACTGTACAGGGCACAACCTTTGTGGCCATGACAGACAGCCTTTCATGTGCCTTTGTCCTGATGGAGATACTACCTCTGCTGCATTTGATATTGCTGTGTTCCTCAGTGCCTGCAAATTGTTCAGATACTGATCAGCATAAACATACATTCACTAATTTCTGTAGCCTCAGTACTGTCTGTCAGAATGAGGGCCTGTAGATTTAAAGAACAGGTCACTAGAGTGATCACCTATGTGCTATTTTGCCTAAGTTTTGCCATTGGGAAAAGTAAAATGTAGGAAATAAACATAATCTCATCATTTGCTAGAAAATCAAAGATGCATGTGTGTTTTAATGGGTTTCTTTTCCCTCACATTAAAGTGTAGCTCTGTCAATGGATAAAAAGAAAAAAAATCATCTTAGATGCACTTAGGACCCAGCTCCAAAACATCTACACATAAAGGTTAGCAAGTTAAGATTATTGTGCAAATCCCAAGTACCCAAGAAGACCCACCTTCCTAATAGACATACACTTTGGTTTTGAATTAGTGGAGGAAATCAACTTTGTATCTTTTGATGAACAAAATGATGAAGAGACTCAGGGACATTTTTGTTCACATTTCCCATAGTTTCTAGAATGCAATTCATAGACTCTTTAGGCTGGAAGAAACCTTCTAGCTCATTTACTTACACAGCCATTCAATCAACTGCTATTTGCCAAGCATTCTGACCATGCAGTCTGGCCCTTTCCTGAGGAAGCTGCTCAGATACTGTGCTGGGAACAAGGGCCACATGTGTCACATCTAGGACACTTCACTCCACAGTGCTATTAAATATCTGCGCATAGTTACATGCAGGTGATGAAACAGCAGAACATCTGTGTACTGCATGTGACTTGCAAGGAATTCATGTAATAAAGATGAAATAAACAACCTCTGCCAGCGATTTCTTTATTACTCTAAATGCTACAGTGTATAGAAGGTTCAGTAATAGGGCTAATAATTTCAGAATTGGTTTGGGAATTTTGCACATAACTCTTTTCCTACCTATGTATACCCTTATGACTCATATATTTTGTGTCCTTTCTCAAGCGCTGCTTTTACAGATTAACATCCTATAAACAGCACTAACACCCAAGGAACAAGGTCATCCTATCCATGGCAAAATGAATACACCGACCTCAGGGTGGCTTCCTTCTTAAAGGATTTGGTTTGGGGAAAACATAACCCATATAGCTGATGACATGTGAAATTTCATTTTCGGAAGTATCTATGCTCTTCTTTGATACAAGTTAATCTCCCAATTTGCTGAACTTAGAGAAGGTTGGGCACATGTGAGCAGAACAGCTGCCCCTGCCAGCTGCCTTCCTCTCTGTGTAGACAGAAATACTGCCCACCAAGCCTCTGCCAGGCAGGAGAATGAGATCTAGTCTGTGGTTGCTCTCTGTGGCATTTTTCTTCCTTGGCAAACTCAACTACACGAGACCAAGGCCTGCTGAGCTTGTACCTGAGTAAAAATTCTGAATCCAAACCACCCAGGTTCAAGTCCTGGCTCTGCCATCAACTTAACCAGCTTTGTGACTTTGGTTAAGTTCACTGCCCTTGATCTCCTTGCCTGCAAGTGGACATGAAAATAGTTTTTCATGGCATTTTGGGGTATCAAATAAGTGAAATTATATTATTAATAATTTTAGTGAGCAAGCTGAAATTCCATTCCCAATCCTGCCCTTCATGGACTTTAGTGTTTTTTGTGCTTTTTTTTTTTTTTAACAACAGGAATCCCATCCCACTCAAGGGATGTAAAGTTGAAGTTGAGAGGTATAACTCCATATAAACTACAATAGGATTTGGGGCTGGAGAAATAGATGGCTCTGTGGTTAAGGCACTTGCCTACAAAGCCTAACTACCCAGGTTCCATTCCCCAGTACCCACATAAGCCAGATGCTCAAGGTGGTGCCTGTATCTGGAGTTTGTTTGCAGGATATAAAGGCCCTGGTGTGCCCATTCTCTCTCAAATAAATAAAATATTTGAAAGAATAGGATTTTCACAAAGTAAGTTTTGTGAAACATTGAGTTACACATATTTTTGCACATATGTGGGACCTGGGTTTTCAAACAGAATGTGCTTCTTACTATGACACTGGTAGAGAAGTTGAGACCACACAGCAACCCTGAGTGTATAACAATTTCAGTGAAAGTCACGCTCGAGGCATGGTCACTTGAGCCAGTTGAGTGGGAACCGAGAACAAGCCAAGCATTCCAGGAGGAAGTGACATTTAAGCCGAGTCCTTAAGGATGGATGAAACAATTGCCCAAAGAAGTTGGAGGTGTTGGTGGGAAGAGGTCATTCAAGGGCAACCCCTGTGGGGTTTCTATAAAGCAAGGGAGAGATTTGCTCAGATTAGCAGTCTTAGTGAGTCTACCCTGGCTAGTGAAGATGGGCCGAGAGCAGCTAAACCAGTCAATCATTTGACAGCACAGTAATCTAGCCTGGGGTGAGGGTAGTAGGTATTGAAGAAGGATCCTGTGCCTAGACACAATTGACAACACTTGATTGATAGAGAAAGGTTCTGCAAGAGGAACTCCCCCTTGTCCCACACCTCTGAGGTCTAACTTACCAACGTTTCAGGAGACAAACTTAGGGCTTGCATACTCCAAGCCCTAACTCCAGGGAGGGTTCCTGTAAACAGGAAGACAGGACCATTCCATCATGTCGCAAATCATTTCCCTATCTTTTTAGACCTATCTGCAGATTGTTGCCTGCCTCCAGTTGGCAGGGCTTACTGTTCCAAAGTGGGAGGGTTCTTGGCAGGAGGTGGAAGGCTGGAAACAGAATGGTAACTGGGCTAGCTAAGCACCTTCCATGAAGAGAAGGGGAAAAAAGGAAATCCTGTATTTTGGCATCTGATGCAGATTAATCTGGTCAGAAAAATAATATGAAAGTACAAATAATGCACCATGTTTATATTTGGCTTTGAAATGCCATGAATTTTTGGCAGTGGATTTATCTTGCCAAATGGTTTTTCTTAGGTCTTAGTTTACATTTCCTGAACAGAGTCCATCTGAGCAGCAGGGGTGTAAATGCACTGGAGGTGTGTGGGTGGATGGCTGGGGCCCCAGCTTTATTTCAAAACTGGGCTGACACTATAATGCTATTTTGTCACCCTAGCTCATCAATATCTGTCTACCTGTCCTGTGCCACAAAGCAGGTAGCTTTCGTGACCTAAGCTTTGCCAGGTCACATGGTAATTTTTCCAGCACACAATGCTTCCCTTCCAAATCTCTGTCTACCAGAAAGCCACCTCCACGCCCAGGGTGGCAGCCAGAGCTCCAGAGCAACCTCAAATGAAACCATATTTGGAACACTAGGCAGGCTGTTTACAGATGTTAGTGTAAATTGTATTTTTAAGTCACAACCAGTCTCTTGACAAAAGACCTAGTCAGACCAGAAGGCCTCTTTTCCTGTTATTCATAGGGTTACTACTTCCAGACATGTTGAAAAGTTTGCTTACATTTCCTGGTGGAGGGGGTGGGTAGGCAGGTGGGGGCTTACCTAAGAGAGTGTCTGGGCTCGGTGAAACAATGGGTTGCTACACCAAGTCCCCAGAGGGCAGAGCAGAAGGGCCAGGGTGGCAGCCACTCCCTAGTGAAGAATCCCAGGCACTCCTCTTCTCCATTTGGAGTGTGCCAAGCCCGGGTGGGGGCTTGGTGCAGGCCAATGCCTCTGGAATAGATTAGTTACAGGTCTTAGGGAGTCCATGGACACTGGTTTTTCCCATTTCCTTTTAACAGAGTTAAGTACTCATTTCCAGTCTCCACACAGAGGAGCGCATTTCCTAGTTTCTCAGTCCTTGCAGGGCTAGGCTGTTTTTCACAGGAAATTCTTAGTCCTTAAAAGGTTCTCTGGCCTATACACGTTTTCCACGTCACTCAACCTTCTTCCTAAGGGAAGGAGCTTCCACACTCTGGTTGCCCCGTGAATGTTTTTGAAAAACACCCCACAGGTTTCTTTTATTCCATTTCCTTAAAAACTCCAGAAAGTAATGCCAGCAAATGTACCAGGGACACCGCCACCTAGAATGGCCTCTTCCCCTCCTTCATGATCCCCTCGATGGGTGGTTTGTTTCCCTCTCTAGCGCTTTTTGCAACAGATCCCTAGCCCTCTTTGCGACCTTCACGCCACAAACCAGTCCCTGCTCACACTTCCCTCGGTGTCCCCAAACACACACCTCGCTGAGGTCACCCTCAGCGCGCAGCCCGGGAAGGAAGGAAACGTGAGCTAAAGCAACAGGTCCCACCCACCGACTGAACTTGCAAGTGGATGCGGCGGCGCGAGGATGGGAGCTGGGCAGTGGAGGGAGAGGAAGCAGCTAGGAGGAAGGCGCGAGGGGAATGATGGTGCTTGACTATCGAACACTCATCCACTCATCGCTTGGGCTCTCACATGGTTTGTGTATTTGCTTGTGGCGGGGAGGAGGTCCTTCCCAGGGTCACTCGGGGACTTCCGCGTGGACTGGGAGACACAAGGCCGGCGCTGCGGGCTGCCAGGAGGCTTTGGTAACAAACCCCATGGAAAGGCCTTGAGATGTGCGCAAGGAACACGCGTGGTTAAAGCATACACGAGTGGGTGAAACATACCCCTCCCACCCACACACACCAGGCAGGGACTGCATCGCTAAGCCCGCTTTCCTCCATCCTTTCTCGGTGTCTCCCCAGCCGGCCTCTTGCTCCTGCCGGCTGCGGAGAAAACCGGGTGAACCGACTGCACCGCGCCCCGCAGCCTCTGGGCATGCTCCGTGGCTGGACCCGCTCCGCCGCCGGGAGGACGTGTCTACCCTCCCCCAGGGCGGCGGCGCTGCCGGCAGCGTCCGGGCCCCGTAAACCTCGGGTGGAGGCGGGGAGGGACCGTCGGGCCCTGCGCAGCCCGACAGCGCCCCCCATCCCCAGGCAGCGGGCACGCCGGGAGAGGGGCCGCGCGCAGGCGGAGGCGGTGGCGGCCTGGGGCCTGGGCGTGCGGCGCTTCCTTAGAAAGTCAAGCTCTGCTTCAGGCAGCCGGGGCTCCGGGTGGCCGCCGCCGCAGCCGGGGAGGGGGCGGGGCGGGGCAGGGCGGGGCCAGGTGGGGGTGGTCCGGATACCCCGGCGAGGTGCGAAGTCAGTCGCCGCCCACTCTCTTCCTTGGTTCCCGCCCCCCCAAGGAAAATGACAATTCAGTGGGAAAGAGTCTGGTTCTCGGAGAATCCTTGGGGCGCGGTGCCGGGGCGCGCCGGGCGCAAAATGGTTAAAACAAAGTCCGCGCGCGCCCCTAGCCTCCCGGTATGAAAAGTGTGCGCGCTGGTGGCTGGTCACCTCTTTGCTAATTTGCGGGTTAGTTGTCCCGAGGGAGGAAGTCTGGTGGTGCCGCGCGGTTGGGTCACCGCTTCAGGGTGGCGCTGGCGCCGGCCGCCACCCCAAGCCCGGGGGAGGGGGACAGCACCTCGCAGCAGGAGGGCGCGGGGCTCCGGGAGGTGGCGGTGAGCGGTGGGCGGCGGGTGGCCTGAGCAGGTTCGGCCCCGGGCTCACTCTGCCTCCTCCTCCCCATAGGATTACCGAGAGGATGGGATGGATCTAGGCAGTGACGCCGGCAGCAGCAGCAGCAGCCGCGCCAGCTCACAGTCCAACTCCACCAAAGTGACCCCTTGCTCCGAGTGCAAATCCTCATCGTCGCCGGGGGGCAGCCTGGACTTGGTGTCTGCCCTGGAGGATTATGAGGAGCCCTTTCCGGTCTACCACAAGAAGGTGATTGATGACTGGGCGCCAGAGGAGGACGGGGAGGAGGAGGAAGAGGAGGACGAGCGAGGGTACCGAGATGACCGCTGTCCGGCCCGGGAGCGAGGGGACGTGAGCGCCAGGACCGGCGGCGGCGGAGGCAGGAGCGGCACCACCACCATGCCATCTCCCATGCCCAACGGCAACCTCCACCCGCACGACCCCCAGGACCTCAGGCACAATGGCAACGTGGTGGTGGCCGGCCGATCGAGTGGTTCTCGGGGCCCCCGCCGCGCGATCCAGAAGCCCCAGCCGGCGGGAGGTCGGCGCGGAGGCCGAGGTCGGGTGGTCGCCGGGGGCCTCTACCTTCAACCGCCGGACGGTGGGACGTACGTCCCCGAAGAGCCCCCGGCACCCCCTATGGACTGGGAGGCTCTGGAGAAGCATCTAGCCGGGCTGCAGTTCCGGGAGCAGGAGGTGCGAAACCAAGGCCAGACGAGGACCAACTCCACCTCTGTAAGTTGGCCGGGTTGCGTGCCCACGCACGCACACCCGCGTGCACACCCCGCGCGCAGCCCGCACACCCCTGCTCCGCGCTCGCGTCCGCTCGGGGCCCCATTCATCCTTCCGCTTGGGCGGGGGCCGGGCGGCGAGCCTGCCTCCCGCTCCCCTGGGGTACGGTTGCGAGCAGTCTGGGTCTGCTGGGTGGGCGGAGGGGAAGGAGGGGCAGCCAGAGGGCAATGGAAAGTCAGGCTAGTGGAGCCGGCGACTCATTCTGATGGAATTACTTATGGAGAGTAGGTCATGAGTCACTTGCCTGAAAATAAACCTGGGGAGATTTCCGCACCAAAGCCGGTGCCTGCGGGGGCTATCTCACGTGGTCGTCTGTGGCTTTGTCCATAGTGGTAGATCTCCGCGCGTGTGCCCGTCTGTACCCACCCGCAGCTCTGGCAGTGAGGTTTGTTCCACCGCACTTTCCAGCTTAGGCTCCTGGATTTGGGTGGGTTAAAGGCCCTCCTCTACGACTTTCTTTATAAAACCTGAGCAGTTGCTGACCTGGGGGACCGGGTGAATTGAACTGCCAGGATGAGGGAGGGAGTGTTGCCTCTGTTGCCTGACTCACTCCCTGTCGGTAAATCCCTCCATGTTTTGATAAAAGAACCACTTATAGTTCCTTCCACTTATAGTTCCTTACTGGAGGCTACTGCCACAATTCAGGAAAGCCAGACTAGGAGGGGTGCTGGCTTCCAGAGGGAGCGGGAGGAGGAGAAGGGCTGCATCTATAATAAACTCTGGCAGGTTCATACTTGTCTCCAAATAAATGACTTAAAAGAAGAGCATCATGAATATAGCTCCCTCTTTTATCACTGTTGTGATCAAGCAACAGTTGGAATTTGAAATCATTGCTGATACCCCTAAATAGGGCTGAAGGGTAAGGTTGAAATGAGCTACTTTCTGTGTGTGACATCCCTGTGGCAGTGTGGGAAAATGCTTGCCTGGCAGGTGTTAATTTGGTGATTCCAGGTCCTGAGGCTACAGGAAATTAGGTGCGTGCACTTCTGACTTCAGGGGTGAGGATGGTTTTACAGAGAAATTCTGTGAGAGAAAGCCCTTGGCTGACAGGGCCCACTGGTTAGTGTCTCTTGAGAAACTACCTATTAAATTAACACTTTCATTTTAATCCAAGCAGTTTAAAACTTTAACATGTCACTAACGGACATGGACTCTTTCTATTACAGCCAGTCCTATTTCTTGTACCTTGAAATAGAAAACATCCTTTTCCCATTAAAGTACCAGGATTTGAACTGTGACTTGAAGGTAAGCAGTCACACATCTGTAACGGGCTGAGATTCTGGTGAGGAGAGATAGAGATATCTTGTCTGCCCTCTGGGAACTTGGCATGTAAAGGCCTACCTAACAAGCCAGGCCACTCATCCCCCGTGCATACTCAAGCCTTCTTGTTATTATGAAGACCTATTCTTTACTTTTTGTGCAGTCTTTGAAACTTAAAGTGTCCCCTCACCTCATCAACAATTTGCTTTTTGGGTTTCATTCCCTCTAACCTACCCCCACCTTTATACCTTCAGCTCTCCTGAAAATACCTGCTCTGGGTATTTTTCTATACATCACACAGAGTGACTTAAATAACATTGCTTAACACCGATATTTATTTTTTAAAAAACAGGATGAAGAAGTGGCTTTGAACTTAAACTGAATAGTCTGTGTTTTAGTTTGTGTTTGAATAAAATTATTAGTTCATGTTTGCTTAGAATGGTGTTTTGTTTATAAACTGTAAGTTACATGAAAGCACCTTAACACTTAAAATAAAATAGAATGTACTGTGGTGTATACTGTTCTTGTAGTATAGTCACAGAAAGCTTGGTAACTTTTACAACTTTTGTTTTGTTTTTGTGTATACACCGCATCATGGTATAAAGTGTATTTGTTGCTATACATTACTGTTATAAATGTTTTAAAAACTGATTTAAGTCTTGTTTAGCACTGCCTGGAATAAGTGGCAGAATTTATGGCCATGAGAACGGGACCTGAGAATCATAAATAATTTGTGCCGAAGAGAGGGCCCACCTTGAAGAGTGGTTCACGTCAATGGTATTTTGCTATTCCAGAATGTTGTATGTAAACACATTTCGATAGCCTGGGTGCATCCACTGGGAGGAGGGTATAACATGGGAAGAGGGGGCAGGCTCTCTTCACCAACTACTCCAGTGCCACCTCCTCTGCAATCAAGTCGCTCCTTCCTTCCTTCCAGAGTCAGCTCAGCTTCTCAGCAACTCAGAGAGGCTGTCCTTGATAAGGCATGATGACAGCATCCCCATCTACCCCACACATACCTGTGTTATATTTTCTTAGTGTTCATCATGTTCCAATTAGATCTTGTTTAATTCTCTGTTTTAGTCTTTCTGAAACCTAGGTGGGAGTATAAGGGTCTTACCTGTTGGTTGTGTTTTGCTCTTCTTGATTCAGGGCTTCATGGTTTCATGTCTGGCCTCCGACTCTCTAAGTAGCTAAAGCTATCTTTCAACTCCTGATTCTCCTGCCTCTAGCTCCCAAATTCTGGGATTATAGGTGACCACCTTGCCCAAGGAAAGTGCCTATCTTTAACTGCTGTGACCTGGTGCCTGGGATACAGGACAGTCTGAAATATCTAGTGAAGGAGGAAGTGTTCACATGACCCACACTTCCCAGACCTCATCCAACCCTTTCATTTTCAAGTTGCTATGTGTTAGGCTCCTGGCAATTGGGTGTGTGCAATTTGGACTTCAGGGGCTAACCTGGTTTAGGAGCTCAAAGGCGTTATGTGATTCCCTAAGCTCCAGGTAAGAAACCTGTTGAAAGAGGTTTGGTCCTTCCACTGACACTGGAGCAGTCTTTTCTTCTCTTTTAATGCTTAAAATAACTTGAAACAAAGGAAAAGAAGTTGTATCTCCTTCTTGAAATAATTTAAAGGATTGTCTAATGATAAGACCCCTCTTGGGGCTAGAGAAATGGCTTAGCAGTTAAAGGTGCTTGCTTGCAAAGTCTGATGGTGACAGCCTGGTTTCTATTACCCAGTACCCATTTCATGGCAGATGCACACTGTGACGCATGTGTCTGCAGTTGGTTTGCAGCTGCAGGAGACCTTGGCATGCACATACATACTGTCTCTTTCTCTCTCTCTCTCTCTCTTTCTGTCTCTCTCACTCTTTATATTACTGTCTCTCTCTGCTTGCAAATAAATTTTAAAAAATTTAAAAAGACCCCTCTTGCACTTCCTCAGTATTAAAGACAGAAGTAAACTGAGCAGTAACCTAGATCCCACTCTTTCAGTCTTCGCACTGGCAAGTTTTTTGTTTTCCTGGCACACTGTTGAGTTCTTCAGAGCCCCGTAACGTGAGCCAGGGCTCCTCTCTCCCAGTCTTCTGCTTCTCCTGCAGCTGCACTGACATACCACAGAAGAGCACTGAGATCTCAGAAACAGGTTGATTGTCCACCATCTCTAACCCAGGGAAGATTTGGGCCAATTTAAAACACACCATGACCTTGATGTGTGAAGGGCTTGGGAGCTAATCCCTCCCTTGGTGCCTGTGGTGCTAGGACACCACAGGGCCTTTGCGGTCAAGGCTGGGACACGCACTATGACTCACACTGCTGCTTTCTTAGAGGTGGAGGCTCCTTCATAGACTCACATTGCCTCCGGCTTTCCAACATAGCCTGCAAGTTTAAACAACTCCCCAGCTATATCCCTGGTAGCTCACCTTGTGCTTGTCACATGGAGGAGGGTGGTCTGTTCTACCCAACAACCAGAACTGCTCCCAGCAGTGTTTCCTGGAGCTGCCGCTGTGGTGTTCTGTCGGGGCCTGTCTCTGCTCCTGGCAGGGAGTGGTCTTGGTGAGCTGAGGGCCAAGTGCAGACTGAAGATGGTTGTGTGCACTAGTGCTTTGGATGTCAGATAGGAGTATGGCTCCCATAAGCCCATCCTAAATTCATATGTCTTTGCATGCTCATGCTCTGGAGAACATGACAGTCCTGAGGGCAACAGGAGCTTCTTTGAGTCTTCCCTCTCTGGATGCACTTGCCCATGCAGTCTGCTAGCTTGCCTTCTCTCTTAGCCCAAAGCGATGACCCTGTTTATCACTGCCTCTCTTCCTCCTGTTCAGGGGACTCCCTGGACCATTCACCAGGCCTCTCTCCCTAATGGTGAGAATTTCATCTTTTTTGCATGTGTATTTAGCGTGTGTGGGGAATACATGCTCTTGTATGCTTGTTCATGTATGGACACATGTGTATGTACACATGGGTACAGAGGCCAGAAGTTGATACTGGCTCTCTACCTTACTTATCCTTTGGTATCAGCAGGGCCTTGTGCTGAATCAGGCTAGACTAGCCAGCCAGCCAGCCGTAAGGATTCTTCTACCTCTGCCTCCCCAGAACTGTGATTGCTGGCTGTGTTACTAGGCCTGGGCTTTACATAGGGACTGGGGACCCAAATGCAGGTACTACTACTTGTGCAGCAAGCATTTTATCCACTGGGCCATCTCCCCAGCAACCCATTTTACTTCTTTGTTGCCATGGTTTTACCGTGAGGTTAACCCTCCTTCAGGGTAGATAGTTCTCTGTGGTCCTCTGTCTGGAAACTCAGCACTTTTTTTTTCCTTCTGTGAGTCTGCTTTAAAAACAGGTCTGCAGTTGATGTATAAATAAATGATACATATATATAATATATAACTTAATGAGTTTTCACATATATGATTCATGTGTATATGTATGAATATTGACATACCCATGGACCCATCATCAAAGTCAAGGCAGTAGACAGATCCATCAATCTATCACCGCCCCCCCCCAAAGTAGCCTTGAATCCCTTTGTCATCATACCCTATCTTGTCCCTAGACAAACACTGATCACTGATCTGATTTCTATAGTATAGGTTAGTTTACACTTTCTGTTTTTATATAATTTGGTTATTTATTAGCAAGGAGAGAGAAGAGGAAGAAGAGAGTGAGAGAGAGAGAGAGAGAGAGAGGAAAAGAGAGAAATGAGAATGGGTGTGCCAGGGCCTAGTGCCACTGCAAACTCCAGACACGTGCACCACTTTGTATATCTACATGTACATTTACATGGGTACTGGAAATCTGGACAAAGGCCTTCTGTCTTTGCAAACAAGTGCTTTTAATCGCGGAGCCATCCCTCCAGCCCTGCATTTTCTAAAATTAAAAAAAGTGGACTCATTCAATATACAATGTATTTGGTTTTTTTCCTAGTATTAGGTAGGTATAAAAACCATGCAAGGGGTGAAGAGATGGCTTAATGGTTAAGACACTTGCCTGTGAAGCCTAAGGACCCAGGTTCAATTCACCAGTACCCACGCAGGTCAGATGCACAAGGTGGCACATGAGTCTGATGTCCGTTTGCAGTGGATGGAAGCCCTGGAGTGCTCTCTGTGTCTGCCTCTTCCTCTCTGTCTCTCTCTACCTCCCCTTCTCAAATAAGTAAGTAAAATATTTAAAAAAAGAACATGCAAGGCAAGAGCTCTCTCTACCTCTTAGCCGCATACCCAGCCCCCCCCCCTTTTTTTTGAATGGGTCTTACTAACACAGGCTGGCCTTGAACTTACTTTGTAGCCTAGGCAGACCTTGAATTTAAGGTCCTCCTGCCTCAATTTCTACCGCAGCTAGGATTATAGACCTAGGATACCATGCCCACCATTTATCAGCTTCTTTTACTCAACATGTGTGTGGTGGTTCGGTTCAGGTGTCCCACAGAAACTTAGGTGTTCTGAATGCTAGGTACCTAGCTGGTGACAATTTGGAAATTGGAGCCTCCTGGAGGCAGTGTATTGTTGGCAGTGAGTTTAAGGATGATATGCCAGCTTCCCCTTGCCAGTGTTTGGCACATTCTCTTGCTGATGCTGTCCACCTGATGTTGGCCAGGAGGTGATGGCCACCTTCTGCTCATGCCATCATTTTCCTCTGCCATCATGAAGCTTCCCCTTGAGTCTGTAAGCCAAAATAAACCCTTTCCTCCCACAGACCGCTTTGGTTGGGTGCTTTCTGCCAGCAACACAAAGCTAACAGCAATAATGTGATTATTTTGAAAGTCACACGGTTGTGTGTATCAATAACTCATTCCTTTCTTTCATTGACTAGTACTCTATTTTATTGATATACTATAGTCATCTAGTGATGAACACTCAGATTACTTCAAGTTCTTAGCTACTGCAAACAAAAGTGCAATGAGTATTTAATGTACCAGACATTGTGTGAAGCTGTACTTTCATTTCTCTTAGAAAAATACTAAGTGGAATGGCTGGGTCATATAGTAGGCATATGTTCAACTTTATAAGAAGACGTCTGTCTTTAAGGAAGTACCACTGCACACAGCCATTGCTGGGCTTTTTGCTTCACTGACTAGAACCTTGGTTCCCCTTCTGAATAGCTGCTCTGTGCCACCCTGCATCCCTAGAGTTTTCCAAGACGTGATAGTTAGATTGCCAGGTGGGCCATTCCCCTTTCTTTTTGGAGAAAACAGCAAAAAGGAATGGGTTCACCCATTACATCAAACCAAGTAACTGCATGAGAATCAGGAGTCATTTTTTTTTTAAATTAGAAAAGAGTTCTTGATGTAGATCCCACACTTTAAGTGTAGTTTTGTTGTCTTGCCCATGACAGGTGCATTTTCCTCATTCAGTGGGAAGGTAAGAGTAATTTTAATTGACACATTAATGGAAAGCAAGTTCCCCTGATGAGGCCATTTCCAAAGTAGTGGAAATAATTTATATTTTTATTTGTTTATACTATTAGCTAGCAGCAAACTTCAAATTACCTACATTTCTTCCTAGAATAGTACTAAGTATGAGTTATTTTCAAGGTATTGTTCTGTAAGAATTACAACCCAGTTACTCCTTCTTGTCAGTGACATTACTGAAGTAACTGAATGGCTGAGTGGTTTGTTTCCTTAGTTACTTGAGCTATGTTTAAATTACACAATGCTTGTTTTTATAAGCTGCATTAAGATGTTTTTATTATTCCTACAAAATAGTAAGGTTTATAAGGTTAATAATTTATCTGGTTATGCAGCCTCAGATCTAGCATTGAAAACATATTGTGTGGTACTCTTTCAGAGAACATTCTGCATGGCAATGCATATACATATATACACATTTTTTAAAACCATAATTAGAAATGGTCAGAACTGGGGATAGGGAGATGGCTCAGCAGCTAAGAGCTCTTTGCTGTGCATCCACAAGGACCTGACTTCAATCTCCAGCACCCATATAAAAATCTGGGCTTGACTGTGCATGCCTGTCACTGCAGTGCTTGAGAGGGAGGGTGCTGGAAACAGGAAGATAATTGGAGTTTGCTGGAGAGCCACTTTAACCAAAAAATGGTGAGTTCTGGGTTAATGAGAGACTCTGTCTCAGAGAAATAAGGTGGAAGAGTGATAGAGAAGGATACTCTATGTCTCCTCTGGCCTCCACAAGTGTGCACACGCATATGCACACATACACACACCACACATATACATAACAGAAATGAGAGAGGAGGGACGGAGAGAGAAAGACATGATCAGGACTAAATGTATTCTGCGCTTCAACATTTTACCTTGAAAAGTCTAGTACCACTGTGAAAATTTCCCTGAGTACTTTCTTAATATATGTTGATTTTTAAGAGTTGTAAAGGCTAGGCTGGAGACATGGCTTAACACTTAAGGCACTTACCTGCAAAGCCAAAGGACCCAGGTTCTATTCCCCAGGATCCACATAAGCCAGATGCACAAGGCAGCAAATGCGTCTGGAGTTCTTTGCAGTGGCTGAAGACCCTGGTGTACCTATTCTCTCTCTCTGACTCCTTCTTAAATAAATAAACAAAATAATTTAAATTAAAGAGTTGCAAAGACTTCTCTGAACATTAGCATGTGCTCAAGCCTTCAAAGAGAAATGTTTAGGTTTTAAATAAATGAGCTCACCAGAACTGGAGTGCAGCTAAGTGGCAGGGTATTTGTCTAAATGCTCAAGGCTCTGGGACCCACACATAGCACCAGGAGAAGAAAACCTAGGTTTCAGGTAAACCCCAAATGAAGAATTGTTAAAACATTGAAAACATATCCATGCCTGTCTTATAGAAGGACCTTTTGAACTATTGTAATTGGGTCAAAAAAAGATCTCTGCCTATTAATGACTTTGTTTGTAATAGACCTTTAATGTCTTCTAAGGAAGCCAGGCATGGTGGTGCAGCTCTTTAGTCCCAGCACTTGGGAGGCAGACATAGGAGGATCCTTGTGAGTGTGAGGCCAGCCTGAGACTACATAGTGAATTCCAAGTCAACCTGGCCTAGAGCGAGACCCTACCTCCAAAAAAAAAAAAAAAAAGTCACAAAGTCTCCTTAGGAAATCCTATAGTGCATATAGCTGAAAATTGGATGCATTTAAATTTCTCACTGTTGGCATGTTGCCACCTCCCCCTACCCCTGTCTGCTGGCTGTGTCCTTCCAACTCCAGATCCTTGCCTGGCATCCTCAGTACTTCCTACTTGGGAAGTCCCAGGAGTCTGCTGTTCACATGGTGGATGCATCCAGCTGGGCTTCTTTGGAGCTCCACCCCAGCCTCTGCCTGGCCAGTCAGCCTCTGAGTGGCCTGTCTCCCCTGAACTTCTAGTCCTATAAAAGGCTTCCAGGTCTTCACAAGCACAGCTAATCTCATGCCAAACTTGAAAATTTGACAAGGCAACCAAGAGTCCCACTGAGAGACAGGAGAGGAAGAAGATTGGGAGTTCAAGGCCATTCTTGGCTAGATAGAAAGTTGGAAGCTAACCTGTGTTCACGCTGGATTCAGGGACTTGCCTTAAGTCTGGTGCTTCTGCTTCCTGGCTTTCTGCAAGAGTGCATCCACTCATTGTCTTGTGTTTGTGGTTATCTTGTGGGTGTTTCTTATCTATGTAAATGCTATATACATCCTTCCCTCCACACACAGCACAGGCTCACTAGCATTCCTTGAAGAGCAGACATCTGATCCGTTGCTTGCCATCTAGTTGGCTAATGTATGTTCTTGGTTTAGTTTAGATTTGTTTTTTTTAATTAAGAAGAAACTTTGTATGGACACATGTGTTGGTAACATCATTTCCCTCCTTCCTGCCCCCACTCCACTGAGGGTCCTCCTTAGTACAATTGCTGTTATTTACCATGGGGTTGTGGGTTATGAGATGTGAGAGCAACAGTTTGTCTTTGGGGATGGGGCATGGTTTATTTCTTTGATTTACTTAAAGCTGCGGTATTAAGAACTTTCTGGGGCCAGAGAGATGGCACAGTAGTTAAAGTGCTTGCCTGCAAAGTCTAATGACCAGAGTTCCATTTCCCAGTACCTGAGTGAAGCTAGATGCACAGATTGGCACATGCATCTAGAGTCTTTTGCAGTGGCTGGAGTCCCTGGTGTGCCCATTCTCTCGCTTTCTCTTTTCTGTCTCTCCCTGCTTATGAATAAATAAACAAACAAACAAATCTGTTATTTTTTTTAAAAAAGAACTTTCTTATAAATGCTAATAATAATTCCAGTCCTTTCTTAAAATCATATTCAAATTCTGTAATATATTTGTACATTAAAATAATAAATGTTTGTACTCCTGGGCTTTGTCCCCCTGAAGACTTTAACTATTTAGTTAGTGTTACATGTTTCTTTTTCTTTTCTCTTTTTTCTTTCAATTTCTTTTTTTTATTATGTACACCATGTGTATACAGCCATGTTGTTATCACGGTTAGCCTCCTCCCTGTCCTCCCCCCTTTACAGGGATCCTTCTCCTTGGGGAATGTGGGTCCTACATTGTGGGGTTAGCTATCAGTTATGGAGAAGAGGCAATGTCTCTGTGCTTAATGTCCTAACTTGTGGCTCTAACAATCTTTTAGCCCCCTCTTCCATGAATTTCCCTGAGCCATGTTGGGATCGTTTTAGGTCTACTTTAGTGATGAGGTCTTGTGAGCCTCTGTGTCTCTGGATCTCTTGTTTAGTAGGAGTTTAGTGTTCTCTGTGTCTGTCTCCTTCACCCTTGTGCTGGTAGCAGGTTCACCAAGAAAGCAGCACTCTTGCTCATTTCTCCAAATATTCTTGGTTTCAGCTTGGGCCTTGGTAAGGTGAGATGGGTTCATTCTCTCCTCAGGTTCTGCATCCATCTAAAGAAGAGCAGCAGATTTTCAGACCACCATGCCTGACCTCACTTCTTTTCTTTTCTTTTCCTTTCCTTTCTTTTCTTTTTGTAAAAGATTGTTTTCCAAAAGTTAAGTTGGAGGATTTGTTTAAACATATCCTTAAGGTCTTTGGAACTTGGAACATTATTCTAATTCTCATTATTTGATAGAGAAATCTTCATTGCACTATTTGTTTGTTGTTATTTTTCTTTATGAATAAATAAAATTATACTGTATTTATGTGCCATATTTCTTTGTCCATTCATCTGTTGAGGCACCTCTAGACTGGTTCCATTTCCTAACTATTGTGAATAGACCAGCGCGGATATGGACATGAGAGCATCTCTGTGGTAGGCCTTAGATTCCTTTGGCTGTGTGCCCAGGAGTGTTATAGCTGGGTCGCATCATAGTTCTGTTGTTAGGCATTTTGTTTTAAGTTTTCTTTATGGGGTGGGGGAGAGAGAAATTGAGAATTGGAATGAATGGGCACACCAGGGTCTCTTGATGCACGAACTCTTGTGTACCTGGGTCAGCACGCTTTGTAATCAAGCACCTTTAAGTACTGAGCCATCTCCCCAGCCCAGGTTTTTGTTCTCTCTCTCTCTCTCTTTCTCTCTGTCTCTCTTTTTCTCTCTCTCTCTCTCTGTCCCCGTGTGTGTGTGTATTTGTGTGTTCTCATGTGTGACATGTGTGTGGAGGTCACAGGACAACCTTGGGTGTCAACCCTCCAGTGTTGTCCACCTTTTATTGAGACGTGGTCTCTCGTTGGCCTGGAACTTGCCAAGTAGGTTAGACTGGCTAGCCAGCAAGCCCCAGGGACCCACCTGTGTCTGCCTGCCAGCCCTGTCTGGGATTACAATGTACACCTGCACTCCCAACATTTTTTTTTTTAATGTTAAGATAGTGGGAATCAAACTTAGGTCCTCATGCTTACAAAGTAAGCACTTCAGTGACTGAGCTATCTCCCTAGCTCTACTTTTAGTTTTTGAAGAAATCTCCATACTGATTGCTATAATGGCTGTACCTTTTACACTCCCACCAGCAATAAATAAAGGTTACTCTTTCCCCACATCCTTATCACCATTTGTTTTCTTAATATTAGCCATTCTGACTGCGGTGAGTTAGAATCTCTCAATCTCAGAAATTGTAATTTGCATTTCTCTGATGGCTGAGAATACTGAACAGTTTTTCAACTATTCATTGGCAATTTGTGTTTCTTTTGTTGAGAACTGTCTATTCAGTTCACCAGCCCATTTAGTGATTAGAAGATTTGTGTGTGGTGTGTGTGTGTTCAATATTTGCATTTCTTTTTTCAAAAATATTTTATTTATTTAGTTATTTACTTGAGAGAGGGAGGGGCAGATAGAGACAGACAGACAGAATGGGCACGCCGCTGCAAACGAACTCCAGGCATATGCACCACCTTATGCATCTGGTTTTATGTGGGTGCTGGGGAATCAAATCTGGGTCCTTTGACTTTGCAGGCAAGCACCTTAACCACTAAGCCGTCTCTCCAGCCCTGCAGTTCTTTATATGTTCTACTTTTTAAAAAATGGGCATGTGTATGTCCTTGTGTGTGAGTGCAAGCGTGCATATGCCACAGTACACATGTAGAGGTCAGAGGACAACTTTTGGTGTCATTTTCACCCACCATTTCATTTGAGGCAAGGTCTCTTGTTGTTTACCACTCAGTTCACCAGACTTGTGGGACTGTAAGCTTTTGGCACATTCTTCTGTTCCCTACCTCCCTTCTTACCTATAGGCATGCTGGGATTACAGAAGTCCATTATAACATCCAGTGTTATGTGAGCGCTGGTGGGTCTGAACTCTGGTACTCAAACTTGTTCAGCAAGTGCTTTATCCGCTGAGCCATCTCCCCATAAATAGCCAAGTTATTAACCCCATGTCTTAAGTATAGTTGGCCAGGTTTTCCTGTCATCCCGTAGGCTGTCTCTCCACTCTGAAGATTGTTTCCTTTGTTGCATAGAAGCTTGTACATTTCCTGTGATCATGTCTGTTTGCGCGCGTGCGTGTTCTGGGAGTCCTTTTCAGAAAGTTCTTGCCTATGTATTTATCTTATGTCTTGGCTATGTTTCCCTCCAGCAGTTTCAGCATTTCGGATTTTATATTAAGGTCATTGATTCATGTTGATTGATTTTTGTGGAGGGTGAAGGATAAGGATCTAATTTGATTCTTCTGCATGTAGATATTCACTATTCCAAGCATCCTTTGTTAAAGATGCTGTTGTTTCTCCAATGTATGTTTTTATTGCCTTTGTCAAAAATTAGTTGGCTGTAAGTGGGTTTATTTCTGGGTTCTCTTCTGTTCCATTGGCCCACACCTCTGTTTTTGTGCCTGTCCCATTGTCACTGTGGCCTTCTACTGCAATTTGGGGTCAGGTATTTAATACCTCTAACATTGTTCTGCCTGCTTAGGTTGCTTTGCTTATTGGAATCTTTTGTGTTTTTATATGTATTTTAGGACCTTTTTTCTAGAAATAAAAATGAAGAATGTCATTGGAATTTTGATGAGAATTGCTTGAATTTGTAGATGCCTTTCAGTAATATAGACTTTGTTTACAAACTGCTAATACACGAGCATGGAAGGTCTTTTAATCTTTTAGTCTGTCTTTAAATTTCTTTCTTTGGTGCTAAAAGTTTTCATGATAGAAGTCTTTTATTTTGAAACTATGAGAATGAGATACTTTTCTTAATTTCTTTCTTGGCAAGTTCATTATTGGTATATAGAAAAGCTACTGATTTTGGGATGTTGATTTTATATACTGCTGCTTGCCTAAAAATATTTATTATATCTAAGAGTTTTCTGGTAATGTCCTTCCAGTCTTTTATGTATGGGATAATGTCACCTGCAAATTAGGATAATTTGACTTTTTCTTTTTTATTTAATACTTTTTATTTCTTTCTCATCTTTTTGCTAAAACCAATACTAAAACCTTCAGCCCTGTTTTGAATAAGGGTGGGAAAAGTGAGCAGCACCCTTGTCTTATTTTAGAAAAAAATCTGTTTCCCCCATTTAAGGTTGGCTATAGACTTGATTATGTTGGAATATGTTCATCTTATTCTTAGTTTCTCTAGGACCTTTTCTAAAAATGAATATTTTTTATTTATTTGCAAGGAGAGAGAGAGAAGAGAGACAGAATGGGCATGCCAGGGCCTCTAGCCCCTGTAAACAAACTCAAGATGCATGTGCCACCTTGTATATCTGGCTTTATGTGAGTTCTAGGGGACTGAACTTAGGTCATTAGGCTTTGTAGGCAAGCACCTTAACTGCTGAGCTATCTCTCCAGCCCTCTTAGGGACTTTTATGCTGAACTTTGTCAGATGTCTTTTACAATGATCATGTGATTGATTGATTGATTTCTTTCTTTCTTTCTTCCTTTTTATCTTTCTTTCTTTCTTTCTTTTTTGTGGAGGTAGGGTTTCACTCTAGCCAAGGCTGACCTGGAATTCACTGTGTAGTCTTAGGATAGCCTTGAACTCATCGAGACCCTCCTACCTCTGCCTCCCAAGTATTGGGATTAAAGACATGTGCCACCATGCTCAGCCATCATGTGATTTCTGTTCTTAAGCCTATATATTGTATTAATTCATTGATTTGCATTTGTTGCACCAACCCTGCATCCTTGGGATGAAAACAACTTGGTCATGATTCATGATCTTCCTAATGTCTGTTTAAATTTGCTTTGCGGGCTGGAGAGATAGCTTAGCAGTTAAGGCTCTTGCCTGCAAAGCCAAACAACCCAGGTTCAACTCCCCAGGACCCACATAAGCCAGATGTACAAGGGGTCGCACACATCTGGAGTTAATTTGCTGTGGCTGGAGGCCCTGGTGTGCCCATTCTCTCTCTACCTACCTATTTCTGTATCTCTCTCACTCTCAAATAAATAAAGATAATATTTAAAAAATTTGCTTTGCAAGTATTCTGTTGAGAAGTTTTCTATCTATGTTCGTCAAGGAAATTGGTCTATCATTTTGTTTGTTTATTGTATCTGGTGTTTTCCCAGTTAAATTTGGGAGGCTGAGGAATAATTAACTCCTCTTATCAGGTCCAGAGTGGTTATAAGAATCACTGTCCTTGCCGGGTGTGGTGGCTCACGCCTTTAATCCCAGCACTCGGGAGGCAGAGGTAGGAGGATCGCCATGAGTTCGAGGCCACCCTGAGACTCCATAGTGAATTCCAGGTCAGCCTGGGCTAGAGTGAGACCCTACTTCGAAAAACCAAAAAAAAAAAAAAAAGAATCACTGTCCTTCTATTACCAAGTCTCTCTTCAAGCTGTAAAAGCCTCATTGTTTCTTATGCTCTTAGTTTATTTCTTCTACTTGGTTTGTGGTTTGCCTTTTGCTTCCCTTTTAAGAATAGTCATTGTTTATTTTATGTCGTGTTCAATAATTGTGTTAAGTATACTGTAGCACCAACCTTTACTATTTGTCTTTATCTGTTCTGATTTATGCATACACTTAACTAAATTTTATTCTCTCCACCTTATGTTCTCCTATTATTCAGCATTTGTATCATTTTAAATTATTCCCATTTTCCTTATATATAGAGTATTTCATCTGTAACGTATAGGTAACCCAAAATATGATGGTTTAGGTGCTGGAGGAATGGCTCAGTGGTTAAGAGTGCTTGCCACTTAAGCATGAGGGCAACTACGCCAAGAACCTGCCAAGTTGAACTCCTCAGAACCCACACAGAAGCTGAGTGAGGCCACCACGCGTGTCTGTAAATCCAGACCTTGGAGGGCAGACAGCCGAGAATTGCCGAGGCTTGCTGATGCACAGCAGCTCTGGGTTTAGGGAGAGACCCAGTCTTAAGGAAATATGTGGATGAATGATAATGTCTCCACATGCGTGCCCATAGGGCACATATATCTGTGCACACACGTGCACATACCACACCACACACATATACACACAAAGATGATGGTTTAGATTAGGAAAAGGCCAGGTGATGAGAGTAAACTCAACCAGCATTTTTTGGCTCCAGATTAATAGACAAGTCTAATTTTAGTTATCTCTCACTGATGTAGGTTGTATTAAAGTCAAACGTAATGCAAGCTAACGAAGTAGTAATTTTCTTCAGTCTAGCTAGCTTGGTATATAACATTTCCTAACAATTGCCATTTGTTTCTGAATATTGTACTGATACCCTGCATCTCCACCCAAATATTGTATATCTATTTTAAATCAAGTGACCTTTTGGTATATTCACCATCAGCAGTATCATGTTCTTTCTCTTTCTTCTACTTTGTCAGTGTCTTTCCTCGTTATTTATGGCTCACTCAAGTGAACTTTTCTTCTTTGGGATATTAACATAGTATTCCAAAACAAAACAAACAAACAAAACTACAACTTTCTGTAAATTTCCACAAGCATTGCCTTAGTCATCAGCTGACTTCTTTGAATTTTTCAAAGTGGCTTTTACTCTATTGTCCCTGTCCTAACAAAGGTGACTGATCCCCTCAAAGCTCTTTCTTGTAAGAAATATTGTAGCTATTCATACAGTTGGACTTTCTATTATTATTATTATTATTATTATTATTATTATGTTTTACAAGGTAGGGTCTCACTCTAGCCCAGGCTGACTTGGAACTCACTGTGTAGTCTCAGGGTGGCCTCGAACTCAAGGCGATATTCCTACCTCTGCCTCCCGAGTGCTGGGATTAAAGGTGTGCTCCACCAGTGCCTCCACTGGCACACATCAGCTGATAGGGCTGTCCCGTTGCCTCCTAATAGAGTATTCCCTTGCTTCCTCCTCTGCCATCCTTCCGCTGTGGCCTTCAGCTTGCTCATTTCCCCTTCTGACCCATGGTCAGGTTATCTCTCTGTGTAAAGAACCAATTCATATTCCCCAAAAAGTGGCTTATCAATAATGGAGTACCACAGGTAGTTTGAATCAGTTGCCAGGCTCCCTTGTGCCACTGCCAGAGGGTGGAAAGATAAGGACCAGCCTTCTCTCTAACCAGCAGCTCAGGCAGGATCTTCTTGCTCCCAAATAAGCAGGCATGCTAGGAACAAAAGAAAGGTAGGTGAAAACAGTTGCTAAACAAATGTGACTCCATCCTGTTTTCTTCTTGTTTTGCCACATATAAAAAGAACTTTACTTTCTGAAAAAGTTTAAAGGGAATGAGGTAATTTCCTCATAATTCCTGAAATCTCCTGTCATGTTATAAATTTAGATTTGAAGTTAGTGTATGAAAAAAAATCACAAATAATGCCAGAAAAACTACTGTGTTATGAAATGCTAGCTCATTTTTAGTGTCAAGCCCAGCGGTATAATAACCCTTACTCCTTTTTCCCCAAAGAGATAGCCGTGCACACTTATTTCCTTAACAAGAAGGATCTAAACCTGTAGGAGACTGGTACAATGTCTCAGAAAGAAACGTAGAGGCTAATCTGCCTTCCTAAAATACCATGTTTTCAAGATCAATTTAGTGCCCTATGTTTCTCTACATGGCAGCAGTAGCTGAAAATTATCCTCCTTATAAAAATTGCAGATAATTTTTTTCTTTGTGCAACCTTACATAAGTTTGATCCTTTCTGACTTAGTCTGACATTTTCTTATGGGCAGCTTTGTCTTAAGTGTTCTGTCTGCCTGTTTCCACTCTGAAACTGGTTCCATAACGAGTAAAATAGCAGACCGCTGGGACTTTATTTTTTTATTTTTTTGGGGGGGGGGACTTTATTTTTGAACACTTAAATTATGTAACCAGGGATCTGTTAAAGTTGTTATCCAGCCTGCAGAAGTCCCACAGTCTGACCCAAATAGCCCTGAAAGTAAGCTCTTGTTGTAGAAGAACTTCATGCAGTGGTCATTCAAAACATCCCTGATCTACTATGGAATAGTAACTTAGATTCACTTTTGTTGTGTTTCCTATAGAAACTTTCAACAAGATAAGTGAACAATTGTATTTGTGCTGAGATGAGTAAAACCCCTGTGGAAATTCCAATGTGCTGGAAGCTGCATTAAAATTCTTTTCTATCAGTAAACAATTGCATTGAAAATCCAAATATTAGTACTGAAGGGACCCCAAAGCAAGGGTGACAAATGCTATTTTGTCTCTTTTTCAGAGTTTAAAATAATGTTAATATGATGTAGGATTTGGGGGTTCAGCATGGGTCCCTCAAATTTATGAGCCCCAAGTTTGGGTCCTGTCCTACCTTTAACAAAGAATTGAAACAGACTCAAGAAGGATAAATTAGTTATTATTAAGTTTACTTAGGGAAAAATCATAAATTGTGGAGATCATTTAAGGGAAATTGGAATCTAGAAAGAGGGCTAGAGCAGAGTCATAAGCATGTGGGAAGTAGAAAACACGTGCTCATATAGAAAACACAGCACAGTCTGTGAGATTCATTCAAGAGAAATAACTGGGGCACAGCCATAAACATGTGGAAGATAGAACCTAGTTACATATGTAGGGAGATTTAGAAGAGACTCACACAGCATCTACCCTGAATTTCCCCGTAGAGAAAGTTAAGAGGGTGGTGGTCGCTTATAGCAGAGAGAAAATATCAAAGCAGAGACCAAGAAATTTAGAGAAGAGATGAGTAGTAAAGAGAGTAACACTCATGGTTACCCCAAGTTTAGAGAAATTGCACAAGTAGCAGGCCTAGAGTTAGAGAAAGTACCCACATAGTAGATCTGGATATAAGGGACATATGCATGCATTTCAAATATCAAATACCAGAGGAAAATCATACATGTAATTGAAGTGAGAAGTTACCCTAAACTATAAAGCAGAGGCAAGTAGAAAAACCACCCAGACCAAGAAGCAGTATTCTTCTCTTCTGCCACCCAGCCAGACTTTGGGGTTGTGGAGCCAGACTCATGTGTATCCCTATGACCAGAGTGAGGAGAGGCAGAGTGGGAACTGGAAACAGCACAGACAGGCCTTTATATTGATTGAAAATAGATTCTTTCATCAGATTCAGGTATGCAAGGGGAAGACCTGATTGGGTTTTAGAGTTGAAGGGCAGACCCCAGAGGAAAACCCACCTAGGCAGTATGCTAGACTGTGGGCAGCTGGGGGCTGTGTAGCTGAGTCTCGATCAGTCATGAGTTCTAGTCCTGCCAAGAGTTCCATTTATGCCAGGATGAGGTGGCATCAGTTCTCTCTGGGCCTCAGTTTCTAACTGAAACTGTCTAAAAGTAGCTAGTTTTCTCCTATTTCTCCTTCAGTATCAAGAAGAAGACAAAAAATAGATGGTATACATATCACTCATTTTATTTTGCTTTTATTTAATTTTTACAAACATCCCACTACTTAGCATTTAGTTTTCTCTTTCATCTTCAAAGTAGTTCAAAAATTAACTTGTTATTTGGATTTAGAGAAATGTATCATTTTTAAATAACTGAGCGATGTAAGAACTCTTTAGAAACATTTTTTCTTAAGTGTAAACACACATAGTAGGAGGTGTGTGAATTCAGTTCTTTTATGTATTGGAAACTCAGCGGAGACCATTTAATTCCAAAGAGTTGTTGGTGGTGACTGAATTCTCATAAAATTTCCTTCCCTTTCCTCCCTCCCTTCTTTCCAGGAACCAAACCGAGGGCAAACACTCAACCACTGAGCTATAGCCCCAGCCCTCTCTTTACTTTTTGTTTTGACATAGAAGCTCACTGAGTTATCCAGGCTGGACTTGAACTCACTGAGTAGCCCAGGTAGGCCATGAATCTTGTAATCCCCCTGCCTTAGCCTCTCCAGTATCTGGAATTCTAGCTCTGCAGCTAAAATTTATTTTTTAATTTTTAAATATTTTATTTTTATTTACTTATTTGTTTATTTATCTATTAGAGAGAGAGAGGTTGAGAATGGGTGTGCCAGGGACTCTAGCCATTGGAAACAAACTCCAGACACATGCACCACCTTATACATCAGCCTTACATGGATACTGAGGAACCAAACCTGGATCCTTGGGCTTAGCTGGCAAGTACCTTACCTGCTAAGCTATCTCCCCAGCCCCTAAAATTTCTTATTACACATACTCTAATGTAGCTTCAACATTTCTGTGTAGTCTCAGCCTGGCCTCAAACTCACAGCAATCTTCCTGTCTAGGAGTCCTGGGAGCTTCAACATTTCTGGTTGGCACTGAGAGTTTATTTAATACAGTGGAATTACATAATATGGAGGACCTGGTGCATAGCTGCTTGAACTTTTCTTCTGTTTTTTCCTCATTAAAATATTGACTTTAAGCACAAAGTCAACACAGATGACAAACTAGACAGGTTTAGGTCATTTACTCATTTTTCTCAAAAAAAAAAAAAAAAACAATAGAGAGAAGCATTTTTTATATTCTCTTTCTTTTAAAACTCCTTCCTTTGGAATAATAATTTTAGATAAAGAGTATAGAAAGCTCCTGAATACCCTTGAACAACTTCCCCTAATGTTACTCTTTTATCTGTCAGAACCAAGACATGAGCAATGACTCATGCAATGACCTGAATTATAGACTTTATTTGGACTTTTTTCTACTTTAAAAACTTTTTATTAGTTATATTAAAACTATTCAATAAGCCAGGTGTGGTGTCATACACCTTTAATCCCAGCACTCGGAAGGCAGAGGTAGAAGGATTGCAGTGAGTTCCCGGCCACTTTAAGACTACATAGTGAATTGCAGGTCAGCCTAGGCTAGAGCAAGATCATACCTTGAAAAACAAAAAACCAAACAACAACAACAAAAACCTGTTCAACAAAATTAATAAACAATATGTCCTTGTAGGTCATGGCTTAAGAAGGGAAAGGAGAGATAGGTCCTACATGATAGCCCCCAAAGCTACCCCAAACATGGATGGAAGTCAAAGTTGTAGTATTGAGTTTGCTTTATAAACACCTTTGAAGGTCTCCCGGCCCTTCTGCCAGCCTGGTTTTCCACCTAAGCAGGGGTCTCTGCAGTGGCCCTTGTGGAGAAGGCAAGTGTGATGAAGGGGCAAAAGAAAGAGGTGTATTCAAGCATTGGATGTGAGCTCCTCTGGAGACTGGCGGGAAGGATAGCTTGAGCCCAGAAGTTTACAAGAATGCAACAAAGGAAGATGTGTCTCAAAACACAGACAAACAAACAAGAAAGGCACATAGCACATGGCGAGACCCTCTAATCACAGTGGAGGGAGTGAGGGGATGGTAAGGTGAGTTCCCTAGGCAGAGAGACAGTCTACATACTTCCCCCACAGTCTTGTTTACCAGGTGGCTGTGGACAACCACAAACTGTCATTGTTCTTTGGCTCCCCAACATCTAAATCTGTTTGTTCTCTAGGGAACAGCTTTGGGCTTGGGAATATGTGCCTTCCAAATGAAGTTTGTGATGTAGTGGGTATGGGGAGGGCTCTCTGAGTGTACTGAGGAAAGTCCCCTCTCTATCTCCTTCTTCCTGCCCATGCTAGGACTGGGTCTGGGATTCTGGAACCACCTCCTTGTTGTGGTAACTAATTACCCCTGGGCTGAGGAAATGCCACCTTCCTCCAGCCCCCACTTCAGCACATCATGCAAGGCCCACCCATCCTTTTGGGGCAGTTGCCCTCCTCTTTCCGTTAGCCTTAAATTCCCCCCACTCTGTCTCTACCCAGTCCTCAGAAGCTTTTTACCCTCTCTTCCCTTTTCTCTCCCTGTGGTATCAGATCCTGCTAGTGTATCCTGGTGTTAAAATAAAAGTCTTGGACCTAAGAAACTGTCTGGATTCCTCCCTTTGAAACCAGAATCTGAAAGAGGCTAAGTGATAGTTGACTGACAGGTGGAAGTGGCCTGTAGAACAGATGCCTCTTACAGTGTAAAAGGACTGGATTAGTCATGAGGAATGAAGTATCTGGGCGATTTCGCAGATTAGAAATGGCATAGAAAGAGGTTTCAGAGGAAGGAAACTTGGCACTCTGGGCTGTTAAACATTTATTGACTGATCAAATCATCAGCATTTTAAAAACTAAATCACAAATGGGCATTAGGTATAGCTTGCCACCAATAAAAGGTTCTCCCCTGGTGACTCAGTGAATTCTTATAAAGAAGGCTTCCTGTTGACTCATTCTCTCTTTGGCTGACAAGCTCAGTGAGTTTTTCTTAGGCTTGTTAAATTTCTTTCCCTAATTACTTGATCGATATGTTTGTAGATTATGATAGTATTAGCCCAACATTTCTTTCAGCAGAACTGTTTTCTAAACCAAAATGTTTTGAATGACTGCTCCAGTGTATATACTCCTTGAGATTCATCAGATGCTCTGCTCGGGGAGAGAATGTTGGTATCCAGCCTCCATGTCCTTGGGCTCTCAGGTCCTACTGCAGAGAACATCTGTGGGTTGTGAAGGCCCATGAGAGTTTACCCTTCTGAATAGTTTAGTTTTCCTTTGGAGAATGACCTCTTTCCTGTTGTGTGTGGTTTTGGTTTGAGGGTGATTACAAGTGGCTGATTCGTGTTCTGGTAGTCATCTCAGCTGCTCCTCCTAGGCTTTGTAGTGGGTGGAAGAGCTCCTTGGACTGGAAGGTTCTCAGGGCAGTCAGAGGTGACAGCTGCTGAAAAGTGCCTTGAAGGAACTGACTGTGGCCTCCACTCCCCAGCCAGCCTCCTCCTTCCTTGGCTTCTGGTGCATGCAAAGCGCTGCTGTGTGCCCGCCCCTGTCCATTCTGTGGGTGTAAGTCAGTGCTGCTGGCTTCAGTGCTCCGCAGGCAGGAGCCCTAACTGATAACAGCAGCCTGTCTTTTGACTTAGGCACTCAAGTTCAGACCTTGAGAGTTGTAGGTCCAATATCACTAAATAGATGTTTTTCACTGAATTATGGAACATCAAAGCTGTGATAGACCCAAGAGCCCACTTGACCCAGTGCCCTTCACTTTGCAGGTGAGAAATAACCACACAAAGTAAGAGATGTGGGCAAGCTGTCATAACCAGGGAATTTTGTCCACACATCCCTGCCCCATCATGCCCATTTACAGGGTGACTAAATGAAATTGAGGGTGGCAACAGCTACTGGGAAAGGACCAGAGGTAACTTGCAACTGGATGATATAGTGATTGAACCTACAGCTCTAGTGTTCTTACGATCACGTTTCAGACATGGAGCTGATGTCTTCTGCAGGCGTGCTCCCTGCTCCCACATGGCTCCTCTTGATACAGCTGAGACTTTCTGCAAAGAAGGAGTTATTAGCATTCCCTGGAACCAGACAGCAGCCTCCTCATGATTACGGGGTAAAAATACTTAGTATGATGGTTCAAGTCTCATCTATTTAAACTGAATTAAAGATTGCTTTGCATCCATTACTTATTTTGTACAAACTGTGTTTGCATGTGTGTTCTAAGTGTAGCTAGTCACCAAGTTCTAAAGGGATAATGCTGTCAGTCCATTTTGAAGTGTGAGTCATATTTTAAAATTAATTTACATAAGCTTTTCAGCAAAGCATATGTATCAGACAGCTTCAGGTTCGCTGAGATGAACTTCCAGACCAGGCACAGTTATGGAGGAAGGGATTTATTGAAGCTTACAGATCCAGGGGAAGTTCCATAATGGCAGAAAAAGCTGGCCTGCCTTCACAGGACCAAGCAGAGAGAGAGAAGTACAAGCCTAAAAGCCAAAAGCCACAGCATACTTCAGGAACTTCAGCTAGGCACACTTTGCATATCTTTAGATTGAAATCTGAAACCCACCACCACACCTTAAGATCCACACAATGGCACTGACTGCGGCCAGATGGCTGCAGATGCAAACTACAAACAAACAACTGAATATATTGGGGGCCATCTATTCTATTCAAACCACCACAGCATGTCATATAGATGGTTCGTAAAATCATATCTGCCAAAAATTCTCTTAATATATGCCATTATTTTTCTTCTTAGCTGTATCCAATCTGAAAATACATAGTGAATGTTTGTTACCTGTTAGTGTGGAGAATAAACAGGAGCAGAAGCTGCCCTGGGCCTGTCAGACCCTGGAGCTTCTTGTCCTCACAGAGCTTACAGTCCCCACTAAGGACTGACACGAATCACTGCACATAGGTGTAGCAGGACAGCTAACGGGGAATGACGCTGTGAGGAGGAAGGCACACACTCGATCTCATGGGAAGAGTCATCCATCTTTGTACTACATCTCCATTAACCCTTCACCACCCTTCCTTTTAAAAATCTAAAATGGGTAGAAATCATGAAAGAGCAGCATTGGGGCTGGAAAGATGGCTCGGCAGTTAAAGGTACTTGCGTGCAAAGCCTGATGGCCTGGGTTCACTTCCCCAGTACCCAGGTAAAGCCAGATGTACAAAGAAGCACATACATCTGGGAAAAGAAGCCCTGGTACACCCATACTCACTCATTCTCTTTTTATCTGCCTTTTTCTGTCTTTCTCTGTTTCAAATAAATGAATTGAAAAGATAATAAAACATTGCTTGGGTTTATTGAGGCACTGAGCTAGCAACTATGTATCTGTGCATGTGTGTACATTTTATGTATATGTGGTGCACATGTGTGTGCCAATGCAGTGCATGTGCACATGTAGGCCAGAGGACAGCCTTGGGTGTCATCCTCCATAATAGCATCCACATTCTTTTTTTGAGACCAGGCCTCTCATTGGCCTGTAGCTCACCGATTAGGCTACACTGGCTACCCAGCCAGCCACCTGGGATCCTCCTGACTCCACCCCCCACCCCCAATGCCGGGATTATAGGCACATGCCACCCACCACTGCTTGGCATTTTTGTACTGGGGATCAAATTCTGCTTCTCATGCTTGTGAGGCAAGCATTTTACTGACTGAGCTTGCTCCCAGCCTGCAATCTGTCACTTGTTGTCCCTCAGGCTTACTTTGGGTGAAGAGGATGCTGATAATGACATTTCACAGATAAGGAAACACGAATCTGTGGAGCCCCAGAGATAGTGCAGGTTCCTCTGGCTCCAAAGTCACGTGCTTTCCACTTTCAGACACAAACTATTGCACCAAATGTTTGGATGAGAGCCTCTCTGACCTTCATCACACAATAACTAGTTTCCTTCCTTCCTTCTTAACTCTTCTTCCTTCTCCTCATCCTCCTCCTCCTTCTTTTTTTCTTTTTGGTTTGTTTTGAGACAGGGTCTGACTGTGTGACCCAGCTGGCCTGGAACTCAAGACCCTCCTGCTTCTTTCTGCCTCCTAGATCTTGAAATGCAGGCATGCACCACCACTGTGTGCACCTTGCATGGCTGCACCTGAATATCTATAATCTCTTGGTATATCATAGCCTCTTACACTTATATCCTTTATAAATCAGGAATTAAAAAATATTTATTTCTTTGCAAGCAAAATGAGACTATTGAGAGAGAGAGAGAGAGAGAGATAAAGGGAGGGAGGAAGCTTTATGTGGGTACTAACCCAGGTCATTAGGCTTTGCAGGCATGCACCTTAACTGCTGAACCATCTCTCCAGTCCTTTTTTAAAAAATAAATTTGAGAATTTTTCAAAAATGGAAGTGTAGCCAGGCATGGTGGCATATTTGGAAGGCAAAGGCAGGAGGATTGCCACGAGTTTGAGGCCACCCTGAGACTACATAGTGAATTCCAGGTCAGCTTAGGCTACAGCAAGACCCTACCTCAAAGAGCAAAAAGAAAAAAAATGGAAATATTAGCTAAAATCTTATTGGAACCTGACTGCGTGATATGCTATTCTTGGAAGGTCCCTATCACCACCTCTATGTTTGTTATGTTTGTTTCTTGCAATCAGATCCACTAGTCCGTAAGTGGCACTCAAATTTGCACCGTATATTGGTTTGAAGGGCTGGTAGTGATCCCTAGATGGTTAAGAGCTGTCCTGAAGTCCTGTTGTCTTGACATCCAGCCCTGACCTAGCTGCTCCCAGTAAACTGACTTGTATGAAGAGTAGACTTCAGGTTCTGAGGTTGCAGGCAGCCTGGGACAAATAGGGCCTGCTTGGGAGTCCTCATTGCCTTGAAGGCAGTACACCTAGAAGAGTCCTTACCACTTGAAAGACAAAACACTTGGAGAGTTCTCCTGGGAATCCTGGAACCACATCCAGCAGTGGCTTCATCTATGCTATGTGTCTAGCAGACCCTTGTCCACAGGAATGGGAAGGAAGCGTGGAGGTGCAGACTGCAACCAAATTCACAACTTTTTGTGATCACCCATCCCCCATTCCTTTATTCAATCATTTAATAGTGCTCAACACTGAGGAAATGCACTACTTGTCCTCTGTGCCCACATGCCATATTTCTGTGAAGGAAATGGAGCTGTGAGGGAGAGACTGTCAGGGTTGAGTGAAGACTGGCTGCACCACCTGCCGAGGAGAGTCTGCTAAATGGAACCGATCAGAGGTGGAATGGCCAGAGGAGCCTGGGCAGAGCGAGTCGGCAAAGATTTGTAGAAACTTAAGCCAAAAGGACACAGACCCAAATCACTCCCAGCAAACACAGCCCAGGTTCTTGCATCTGGGTCTCATGTTGCCGCATGTTTAGAACTTTCTATTACTCCTAGCAGCCACACAACAAAATAAAATTGTAGTTGTCCTAGGGCTGATTGACTTAATTCCTTTTTTTAAAAAATATTTTTACTTATTTATTTGCAAGCAGAAAAAGATACAAAGACAGAGAGAATGTGCATGCCAGGACCTCCAGCCACTGCAAATGAGCTCCAGACGCATGTGCCACCTTGTGCGTGTGGCTTTACATGGATATTGGGGAATTAAACTCAGCTTGTTAGCCTTTGCAGGCAAGCATCTTAACCATGCCTTAACTGCTGAGCTGTTTCTTCAACCCACTTAATTCTTTGTTGTCTGTGTACGTGCCATGTGTTTCTATATGCTTGCGGGCACATGTTTGTTTCTGGATTTCCAAGGTTGACATTGGGTATCTTCTCTGATTGCTGTCCTTGTTTTACTGAGGCAAGGTTGCTCTCTTGAGTTATAACCTCCAACATTCAGCTTGCCTCAGAGATTTCCGGTCTCTACTGCCAATTGTCCAATTTGTGATGACTAGATTTTGGAGTTTGGGTTAGCAGTGCAGGGTAATTACTATGTCAGAGCAAGACCATTGAGTTGTGACCAGCCAAGGTACAACTGACTTCTCCCTCCTACCCACCTGCAATTGAAGGCTGAATAATGTCAAATATGATTTGCATCTTTGAAGTGAAAATGTTTCCTGCCACATGCCATCTAGTTGAGCAAGCCCACACCTGATCATCTGGCTGTTGGTTTGTAGAGGAATGAAAGAAAAACATGTGCCTCTGAGCCAAGGCATTTTTAATAGTATTACCCCATTTGCGTTCCAGCTTTGACCTTTGATCTTGGCACTGTAAGCAATGCAGGAGCCCTCCCTATGGAACGTTGTGGATCTCTTTTAAGTGGTAAAGCCGTTTCCCCTAGCTCAGCTGACCAGTTTCTTAGAGAGCTGTTTCTACCCTGGAAATGTGAAAAGTTTGGTCAGTGAGGAATCTGAGGACTTCTTATACTGTTTCCTGTACTTGTTCTTTTTCCTGTAATCTACCCCTTGTGTTTCAGTTAGCCTCTTGAATAAACGAAAAAGTAAATGGCTTCATAGAATTGTGCTTGGCCAGGAAAAATTATTTACAAATCTCTGTCAAGAACAAAACTTCAGGGGCTGGAGAGATGGCTCAGCTGTTAAAGGTGCTTGCTTGCAAACCCTAATGGCCCAGTTTCGATTTCCAGTGCCCATGTAAAGCTAGATGCACAAAGTGGCACGTGCATCTAGAGTTTGTTTGCAGTGGCAGAAGACCCTGGCACACACGTTCTCTCTCTCTCATAAGTAAATATTTTTAACCATAACACCTTATTTTTTAATATTTTATTTATTTATTTATTATTTGAGAAAGAAAGAGGAAAACACAGAGAGAGTAAGAGAAAATGGGTGCACTAGGACATCCAGTCACTGCAAATGAACTCCAGATGCATGCGCCCCCTTGTGCATCTGGCTTACATGGGTCCTGGGGAATAGAACAGGGGTCCTTAGGCTTTGCAGGCAAACGCCTTAACCACTAAGCCATTTCCCCAGGCCCCGTAAGTAAATATTTTTAAAAAGAACAAAGCTGCAAAAGCTGCTGGGCATGGTAGTGCACACCTTTAATCCTAGCACTCTGGAGGCAGAGGTAAGAGAACTGCCAGAGGTTCGAGGCCATCCTAAGACTACATAGTGAATTCCAGGTCAGCCTGGACTAGAGTGAAACCCTGCCTCAAAAAACCAAAACCAAACAAACAATAAACTGCAAAAGCTATAACACTAAGTGAAGGT
The DNA here is from genome assembly GCA_036346955.1 of Dipus sagitta. Taxonomy (NCBI): domain Eukaryota; kingdom Metazoa; phylum Chordata; class Mammalia; order Rodentia; family Dipodidae; genus Dipus; species Dipus sagitta. Next base: position 68,409,065 of record CM070781.1, read on the forward strand.
GAGAAACCCAGCTGGAACATTTTTCTTTATGTGGCTTCTTTATAATGTAGAGACTGAGCCAGGCCAGAGGTTAGGAAATGGACAAGGATTTTGTGAGTTTTCTTCCAACATCTTTCTCTATACATAAATAAATGAAAATAAAATTGCTTAAAATGAAATGGTTTAGGGTGAACTCAAAATTCTAGAATAGTTTTTTTTTTTTAAGTCACAATAACATTACTTATTTTTTACATCTGCAAACAATGTCATCTCAGAGCGGCTGTGCATTCTTTCAGGTTGATAGTTTTTCTAAGAAGTCTAGCCATGTTTTCATGATGAAATGAAATGAAAGCCCTTTTCATATTAAAGGCATGTTATTGAGAGACAGAATGTTTCCTTCCCCCTACATAACTGCACAGTGATTAAATATTGACTAAGAGCCAGCATTTGACAGCCAGCGGCCTCACCCTGGTAAATGCTGATGTGTGAGGCTGAATGTAAATACAGAGCCATCCCCTCAGGGCCCTGCCTTTTTCCTCAGGAAGTGGGGAGCAGGCAGGCTGTGAGTTATGCATGAGGTGTCAACTTCAACTGCTGCAATAGAAGGGTATAATTTGAAACAAGTAATTCCTTAAAAAGCAACTCCGCTCTGTCAAGAGGAAAAAATATATTTTTCTAATCAATTTGAATAATAAAGAGGATCTTAGAAGTTTTAGCAAAACATCCAGGGTGTCCACTGAACACTGCTGGTTGCAGGAACAAAAGAGCTGCCTGTCACTGGGACAGAGCTCCTGTTCCTAGGCCCTGATTGTTGGGTGTATATGAAACAAATGGCTGAAACATCCAGATTTATTTCTGGGAATGAAAGATTGGGAAGTTTCTGTAAACCTTTATAATGGCATTGGTGTGTGTGTGCTCTTACTGTGTTTATAAACAGGCTTGCCACTTAAAATACATAATCCTTTTTTTTTCCTTCTGAGGGGATAAATTAGATGTTTTACTTTCTGAAGGAAATAATTTTCATTTATTTTTTTCCTGATAATAAAATTCACTATTCGATCTAATGATTTTTGTTACAAGACTGTTACACCCTGTAGTAAACACACCATAGACTAGCTCAAATGTTGTCCCTGCACATTACAGAATCTGTTTATTCCTTCTGAGAATGATTTAAACACAGGTCTCTTTTCAATCAGTATAGTAATCTTAACAGTCTGGATCCTGTCCCAGCAAGTCCCATAGTCATTCCTAACCGCTGAACTGCCTGGACCATCCATCTTGTGACCATTTTCTGAATACCAGCACCGCCATCTTCAAAGTCTAATGAAGCTAGAAGAGGCCTATAAGGCTATTGCGTGTGCTGAGGATGGTGTGCACACCTGTAATCCCAGCACCTGGAAAGCAGTGGCAGTAGAATCAAGAGTGGGAGGCCAGCCTGAGCTACACAGAGATCGTGTCTCAAAAAACCAAGGGCTGAGGACGTGGCTTAGTGACACAGTGCTTGTCTCCTGTCCACCAGATCTTGGATTTTATCCCCAGCACTGCAGAAAGAAAAAGATTGTTGTAGTTCACAAATGATTCGATTTAGTCAAGATAGACACATAAAGACTTGAGCGTTTTACAGCCCCTATTAAAGGTAGTATTGGCATGTGTCTATTTAAACAAGCATTTCCCCTAAATATTAGTGACTATTCTCCCTTGAAACATACTGAGACATGTACTTGGTGGTGATGACAGTTGAATGAGAAAGAATGGTCATAAATATGATTTTGTTCCTCACCTTTAGTCAGAAGCACAGCACTGAATCCAAGAGAAATAAGTGGGTCAGAATGTGTGTGTGTGTGTGTGTGTGTGTGTGTGTGTGTGTGTGTGTTGGGGTGGGGCTGGAGAGTTAATAGACACACAACCCCATAGCTGGGCAAGCCACAGCGGACAGGCCCTTTCCTTCCCTTAGGAATTTAGGACAACCCTTTCTTCTGTCCAAACGTTTTGTAAAAATTAGGTTGAAGTGGACACTGAAAATCATTTTGGGTAAAACGTGGAACTCACAGAAGGGCACACACTGGAGAAGGGGCATGAGCAGCGGTGTGGCTGGTCGTTTTGGTACTGGTCGGCTTTGGATGATTGTATGGCAGGACTTGACCCATGTTACCGTTTTTTAATCTTCTCAACATACTGTGCACCCATTTGCAGTAAAAAAAAAAAGAAAAAAAAAGATGAGGACAAAAAGACCCAGGAAGATTTAGTAACTTCCACATAGCTAGTGCATGGTTGCCTTAGGATTCCAAGTCTCTAGTTTGCAGTCCATTTAAGAGAGGCTTCTGGAAAAGTAGGCTGTAGGAAACTTGCCTCTGCCTAACCCCAGCCTGCTTATTTGCCTTTGCTTTTGCTGCGGGAAGGTACCCAGCCACCACGCTGCATGCTTAGTCACTGTTCATCTCTCAGACATTCGTACTTGGCCTGGGTTTGAGCTCCTTCTATGGACACTCAGTGACTCCTAGCCCTGCCTGGACTGCCCAGAGTCGGCCTGCTGAAGTGCTCAGTGAGCTTAATAGAGCTGCAGTGAAGTAAGGCATCCTTTCCCCCGTACCCATAATTTTTTATATGTGATTGGGAAACAAATCTAACAAACCAGTTTGTAGTGCTTTCCTCCTCCAAGAGAACACACATTTGGAGTTAAACAGGGAGTTCAAATACTTAAGCTAAGGACTAGCTAGTGTATTGAGGAGGCACTTGTGGAGCCTGAGGTCCTCTGTTTTGGCCAGTGCCTCCCTCTTCCTACCGAACTTGGCCCAGGTCTCCTCTTTTGAGCCTGTATCTGGTCAGCCACCCCTGAAAACCTGGCCTCAAAGAAGCTTGACTTAGGCTTAGGTAGGGAAATAAAGAAGGCTTACCAAGGTATGTTTGTAGTTTTTGTTTGTTTTAAGGTAGGGTCTCACTCCAGTCCAGGTTATCTGGAATTCACTCTGTAGTCTCGTACATAATCCTACCTCTGCCTGCTGGGATCAAAGGCGTGCGCCACCACGCCTGGCTGTAACTTTTTCATTTGTGTGTGATAGGTAGAATTACCATCCTGGAGGGTTCAGAACAGCCTCATCAGATGACTTCAGCAGTTTTCATGGGTGTTGGCATAGTCCTCAGAGCCTGGAGACAGCTGTGCTCTTTGTTTCACAACTAGTCCCCTGACCTGGCATGCATTGTAAAGTTCACAAATACTCTCCTAATGTCCCCAAACCACATTCCACATTCCTTACATTTATGTATTGTGGCAGACACTAAAATACACAACATTTGAGACCAAGTTTTCAATTTTAATTTCTAGAAGAGCAACATACTAAGAAGAGTCTACACTGAAAGCTCAGTCTGGCTGCAAAGGGTAAAAGAGATGCCGTCACCGCACCCAGGGCTTAACTCAGTGGGGCCTATGGATGGGAACAGTGCTTCTGAGAGCCTGCTGAGTGCTGGACTTGTGAGAAATTAAACACAGATACCCTCAACACCATTCCTGGATGTGATTTCCAGTTGGTTCATCTGCACAGTCTGGAAGTTTCCTGAGGAGAGGTTTCATGTCCACAGGGATTGAGTAGAAATGCCCTTAGGGTTGACTGTTTTCCAAGAGGCTCCTCTCAGGGCCAAATTATCTATTTCCCTTTCTCAGTGACTTTACACTGGAATGGACATATAGTGCTGGGGGAAAAAAACAAACAGGTAAAATCCTAGTCCTGATGTAGGACACATTAAATGTAAGAACATTCACACCCCCCATGTTAAGGTTCTCTAGAGAAAACCAAGGGGCGTGTGTGTGTATGTGTATACAGAGAGGGGGAGGGAGAAAGAGGTGGATTTTAAAGAGGTGGCTCATGTCATTGTGTGAGCTAGTAAGGCAAGGCTGCAGGCTGGAAGTTCCAGCAAGAGTTGATGTTGAAGTCTAGAGTCTATTTTCTTCTGGGATCTGGATCTGCTGAATTCCAAGGCTACTGATTTAAATGTTAATCACATCTTTAAGAATATCTTCATAGAAACATCTAGCTTAATACTTGACCAAACAGCAGGGTCTCTTGGCCTAATATCATTGGCATATACAATTAACCATCTATCCCACCTCCCACCCCTACCTTCAAATAAGAATGTCATTTTACTTAATGGCTCTTAAACTTAAGCAGGCATAAGAATCCACTGGAACAATCATTAAGACACAAATTTCGGGGCTGCAGAGGACAGTGGGTTGTGCCCAGAGCTCATGGTTCCAGTAAGTCCCAGGTGATGATTGTGTGAAAAGTTAAAGAGAAACACAGTGGGTTTGCACTGTAACAGAAGGAAACTGTTTATTATAAACATGATAAATGGTGAGGGACAGAGACCTCTGTACAGGCTAGAGGCTCTCTGCATCTCAACAGAGCATCAGTGAAGCTTATAAACGTACAGATGAAAGGAGCAGGTGGGAGTGGGAGTCTAGGGGGCTATTGAAGGTATTTTTTGAGAAGTAATTCCAAGAGTATGGTTTCTGAGGTTGTAACACCCCCGAAGTTTCAATGTGGTTAGGGGTTGTTTGTGGGTAAGGATATGGATTGATTGTTTCTCTGTGATTTATGGATGGCTTAAGTCAATGTTTGTTCATGGGTCATGAATTTTCTTTTGGGGCTGGAGAAGAGTCCTTCAGAGCCGATGTTGCCAGTCCAGGGATACTTTCCTGAGACCCACTGGTGATGCTGCTACTGCTGATCTAAGGACCACACTCTAAAAACCAGATTGTGTGATCAGAAAGAAGTTAGTTTTATTTCTCAGGAGAAGGCCCAAATAAGCCAAGATTACATTGCTGATGTATAAAATATCAACATCAACTTGATGGTTTCTAATAAGCACGGAAGGGCTGTGATATGGCACAATGAGTACAGTGTTTACTTAGCATGCATAAAGCCTTGAGCTCTGTCCCCAGACTTCATAAACCAGGTACGATGGCATATACCTGTAATCTCAGTCTCGGAGATTTCAGTCCATAGTTCTGGATACATGGTGAGAGACAGGGTATCATGTGAGCAGGGACACCTGGAGGAGAAGGCTATTCTCATAGTGGACAGAAAACAGAGTTAGCAGGGGACTGGGAGTCAGATGTAACTTTGGAAGCATACCTCCAGTGACCTACTTACTCCAGATAGGTCCCTCCTCCTAAGATTCCACAGCCTCCTAAAATAGTGAAATGGCTGGGCACTAAGTATTCAACACAGCCTGTGGAGAATATTTTATATTTAAACTATAACAACACATGAGCGGAATTATCATACCAGCCAGGGAGAAAGAGCCACAGGCAGCTCTGTGGAAAGCTGAGTGTCACCCTGAGAGTTGAGGAATGGTAGCCAAAGAATAGACAGGATCTATGAAGTTGCTACAACCACACATTCCACAGGGAGTTCATTGGCCAAGATGCCCTCTCCTGTACTTTGGACTTAGAATAAGATACGAAGACATAGGGAGTGTGTGGAGAGTAGACACCCCAGGCTTCCCTGTTGTGAGAGGATGTTCCGCTCTGCTCTGTAAACTACTTAGCACTGGGGCTCAAAGTCCAGAGATTGGAAATGCTTTTAGTGAATCATTAAAATTTTAGTTCAGCAGAACTTTAAAAAAATATTTTATTATTTTTATTATTTTTGAGAGAGTGTGTGGACACTCTAGGGCCTTTCAGCCACTGTGTACGAACTCTAGATGTGTGTGCCTATTTGTGCGCGTGTGCAACATTGTGCACTTGCATCACTGTGCTCCTGGCTACATGGGACCTGGAGATTCAAGCATGCGTTCATAGGCTTCATAGGCAAGTGCCTTAACCATTAAGCCATCTCCCTAGCCCTTGCAGAACTTTTAAAAAATATTTTATTTATTTGTTTATGAGAGACAGAGAAAAAGAAACAGAGTGAGCAAGTATGTGTCAGGGCCTCTTTCCACTGCAAAGGAACTCCAAATGTATGTGCCCCTTTGTGCATCTGGCTTTACGTACATATGCGGGAATAGAACCCCAGCACTTGGGCTTTGTAAACAAGTTTATTTAACCACGCTCAATGATCTCTCCAGCCCAAGTTTTATAGAACTTTTCATTACATGTTACTTCCACTGTTTTTAAGAAGGAAGAATTTGGGCAGCATTAGAATTTGACAATACAAGCCTTTCATGTGTTAGGTTTCCTTTTCTGGTTATAATTGAAGTTACAGTTTCTCCTTAGAAGACTGTTTCCTTCTTAACTTGCTCATTTTTAGCACTGCTTATTTTTATTTATACACTGCTTATTTTCAACATCTTTGTTTTTCTCCAAGCTCTGATTTCTGCCTTTATTGTGCTATTTTAAGATTTTTTACATCAGGTGTGGGATTCCTTTTGTAATAAAAACCTTTGAACCAAACTGTTGCAAAAAAAAGTCATGTTTGTATTATTTGTTTCAATGAGTTTTTTGTTGTTGTTGTTGTTTGTTTGTTTTAAAGAATCCTGCAATTGCCTTGCTCAGCATAGGAAGTTTGGCCTTTTGAATAAGCATTGATCTTAAAACTTGATTCTGAGGAGTCAGATAGATGTGAACTGAGCCTGAAATGGCCCCTCACACTTTATTTTCCTTGCACTTCTTGTAAAGACAAGTGAATAGCCTTAGGATATGGGGACATTTGATCTTGGAATCTTCCTCTAGGGTCTTGCTATTGAGACACAAGAACATAGGAGTTCACAGTATGAAGGAGGTTCATTTTCATGTTGAACCTTCCAGTTTTGTTCTAAGTGAAGACTTCAGGCACCAGAAAGAACCCATTCTGAGAATTTCACTACCAAGAATTGATTACAGGGCTGTAGAGATGGCTCAGTGCTTAAAGGCACTTGCTTACAAAACCTCAAGGCTTCCATTCGATTTCCCCAATACCCATGTAAAGCCAGAAGCACAAAGTGTTGCATGTGTGTGGAGTTAATTTGCAGTGGCACACTCATTTTTCTCCCTTTCTCCATGCTTGAAAAAATATCTATCTATCTATCTATCTATCTATCTATCTATCTATCTATCTATCTATCTATCTAAAGAGTTAATTACATGAGTGAAGAAAGGCTGAAAGAAAAACGGGGACACCCAGCCAACCCAGACACTAGTAATCTCTGTCAAACAACAGTCATCACCTCCAGGACTGGGACAACACAGGGCAGAGGTGCTGTGACCAGGGTTTTCCTGGGAGCTGCTTCATGTGGCTCCACCCTCCACTTAGGGCGGGGGGGTGGGGTGCAGCTGAGCCACAGTCAGGTCACAGAAGGGTGGCTGGAGGAGCGTCCCGTGGGATCCATCTTGAAAGGTGCATCATTCCCTCTCCCACTTGGACAGTTCTTCCCTGGTGCCTCCTATTGGATCTGGTCTCTGTGGAGCCATGACAGTGGAGCCTGGGGAAAGCCCTTTGGACAGCCTGGGCACCTTGGAGCAGAAGCCTGGGCCTCTTCCTGCCTTGCTCTTTAGTGTCAGCTTTATTCACTTATCAGTGCATGTAGATTTTGTCTCTCAAGTGAGGGTGGTGCTAGTGAGAGATCAGAGAACAAGGGAACAAATCAATTAGTCTATTTTAATTAATCCTATAGATTGTTCTCCAGTGATTAAAAGGGGATACTTTTATATTAATGAGGGAAACAAAAATCTCAATTTACTTTTGAACTCCCAGAGCATAAGTCTGGTGCGGTAGCACATACCTGTAATCTTAGCACTTGGGAGACAGAGGCAAGGAGGCTGAGGAGTTCAAGGCTAGTCTATGTCACATAAGACTATCTTACCCTCTCAAAAAAAAAAAAAAAAATTCTGGAGAATAGACTGCTGTGTAATATGTAAGCTTGTTGGAGAATGGGGTACTGTGTAACATTTGAATTTCACTCTTGTGTTTTAAAAGTCATGCTTATAATTGTGTGCGAACCTTTGTTCTCATAATACCATTCCTATCTGTATGTCCCTCTTTTGCCTAGAAAAATAATGACTCATTTTCCCCCTAAAGATCAGAATTCCATGGGCATCATTTGCTAGAGTTCCTTTGTTTGTTCATGTCTAGAGATGATGGGGTTGGTACTGATGCTGTCCTCCTTGTATTGTATTGTATTCAGTTCTGTTCAATAAGCCTTTATTATGGGCCTGTGAGATGCCAGGCTGTACCCCAGAGCCTGGGAGGAGCATGACTTTGACTTTACGATGGGCTTATCCTTAAACTCCAGTAATGGATTTGTGTTCACTATTTGGTGGCACCCTCCATGATATAAGGGTACACCCTCGCATATCAGTGTTGGTAAGGCACTGTGTGGTGAAGCCCTAGCATCAGTCTGGAGCTCAGGAAATGTTTCAACAGTAGTAATGTGCTATAATTATTTTGGTAACCATTTTCTGTTTTGGTACAGATCTTTTAGACACCATTAAATTTAATAGTGAAGTTTTCATCTGCTTGAATATTTTAATTTAATACATATGCCATCTTAGATGTTAGTTGGTTTCCAGTCATCCACATAGAAAGGAATGTTTATTTCTAAATTAATAGTTTGTTTAGGATTTATATAATTCAGTGCTTACCTTTAGAAAGGATTTGAGGTGAGCGTCTTGCCATTTATAAGATTTTAATAAGAAAACTTAAAAGATAAAATGCTTTAGCCATTTTTTTAGGTGTTTGGTTTTGTATTTACAGGTTAACATCTCAACATCAGAATGAAGGGTGGATATGGGATCAGATGGACAGATATCATTTAGTGTAGTAACTCCTACAATTTGAGGTTTTAGTCAGAAGTTTTATTCTCCTTTTGTCCAAATCAGAAACTTGTGCACAACCTTTTATTCTTTCTGCTTGTTTTCATTGTGGTTTCTTCCATCATCTTGAGTCACACAGGTCTTAACTAATGAGGGTATTTACAAATATTATGTTTTTACCTTGGATGAAAAGAGCTATGCACAAACTTTCATTTACTCTAGTTGTTAGTATGGGACAGGTTCCTTAGCCCTCTCTGTGTACCATGGCCCTTGAATGGCTTTAACATGTTCTGATCCAAGGGGTCACAACCCTGCCCTAAGATTCTGATTCATTTGGCAGCCTAGCATTAGTGTGTATGTTGTGTATTTGTCTATGATTATGCCTATGTTGTCTACTTAAGCTTCTCAGGTGGTTCCAACATGCATCCTCACTTGGAAGCCTTGACATAAAGTATTGGAACTGTGTTTGCTGCTTAATCTTCCCTTGTATGCATTGGCCATTTTGTTGCTTATCCAGCTATGAGCAAATGTGTTAGTTTCCCATCACTGCTGTAATAACTTGCCACAACCTTGGTGACTTTCTAAAACAGTGTGTATTTATTGTCTTAAAGTGCTGGAGGCTGGAAGTTCAAAGTGACTTTAGAGGGCTGCAGGAGAGCTGTTGCAGGACTGATTACTCCCACCGATTTTCAAGGAGATCATCTCCCGGCCTTTGCCAGCTTTTGGAGGTTGACTGTGTTCCTTGGATCATGGCCTCACAACGTTCTTACCTCTGCAACAGTCATTATATCTCCTCTATAGCTCTCCAGCCTCCTTCTGATAAGAGACAGTGGAAGTTACATTGGGAACACTCAGATAATCCCACCTCAGGATCCTTAATTTAGCTACACCCACAAAATCTCCTTGGCCAAGTAAGAAAACATAATCCAGGTTATAAACCAGGTGTGGTGGTACACACCTTAATCTCAGCACTCTGGAGGCAGAGGTGGAGGATCACTGTGAGATCGAGGCCAGCCTGGGACTATGTAGTGAATTCCAGGTCAGGCTTGGCTAGAGTGAGACCCTGCCCTGAACATATAAAATAAAAAAACACATAATCCAGGTTCTAGGGGTTATGGTTTAGACACATTGGGGAGAGCATTTGTTTGTCACACCCATGGTTTTCTTCTCGCCTGAGTAAAATTTCTGAGTCAGCCCTGGTTTCTTTTCCTTATAGTTTCTGCCTGGCAAAGGCTAGAAGTGATAATACTGTGTTGAGGTGTTTGACTGTATTGATTGTTTAAAAAGCTACCAATTTTTAAATTTTCACTTGTTCTAGAAATAGATTGTAAATAACATTTGCATCTCATTAGCACTGAAATCAGTGCATTGCTGAAGTGTCCCTTAGATGGCCTTCTTTTCTGCTACCAAAACAGTGATTCTCAATGGGGAGTGGCTTGTTTGTGCATTTCTTCTTGCAGCAAGCCCTTATTGGCCACTGTGTGTATGTTAGGATCCTAAACAGAAAGTCTGAATTTCAGTGCTTACCATCAGGCATGGAGGAGTCACCACTAGGGATCAGTATGTTTGTAGTTCTCATCTGGAGTTCATTTGAAGCAGTAAGAGGCCTTGGCGTGCTCGTTCTCTTCTAGTTCTCTCTCTCAAATAAATAAGTAAAACTCTTAAAAAAGAAAAGAGAGGGAGAATAGTGAGGTTAGGCTTATAGAACTAAAGCAGAATAGAAGACCCAAGAAGGTATGTCAGAGATGAAGATCTCAGTTCTGTGGTGGTGAGACATGGTCAGCAAGTCCTGTGGCTCACTCAGCTTCCAATCCCTTTCTTCTGCCACTGTGTGTGACTTTAAAGCAAGATACCTGGATATCTGACACCTTAACCAACTTCTACTCCTTCCTTAGCCACTTCATTTCCTAATGGGGAAGGTGGTCTTTAGTAGGTAAAAAATGTTGTTATGGGGCTGGAGAGATGGCTCAGCAGTTAAAGCATTTGCTTGCAAAGCCTAATAATCCAGGTTTGGCTCCCCAGTACCCAAGAAAGCCAGATGCACAAAGTGGTGCAAGCACCTAGAGTTCGTTTACAGCAGCAGGAGGCCCTGGCACACCCATGCCTTCTCTTTCTTTCTTCCTTTCTTTCTTTCTTTCTTTCTTTCTTTCTTTCTTTCTTTCTTTCTTCTTTCTTTCTTTCTTTCTCTCCCTCCCCCTCTCTCTCTCTCCCCCCTTGCAAAGAAATAAATATTTAAAATTTGTCATGAGCAGGCCTGCTTGGGAGCTTATCCATTTCTTTGGGAAGCTACCTAATCTCCCTGCCTCAGTTTCCTCACTAGTGACAGCAGCTGATTGAGATAGGTATTTTTGTTGGTTGCTGTTGTAATCAACTTTACGTTGCTGGAATGAACTTCCAAACCATGCACAGTTTATAGGAATGAAAGTTTATTTCAGGCTTACAGATCCAGGGGGAGTTTGAAAATGATGGAGGAGGCTGGCCCCCTTTCACAGATCCAAGCAGAGAGAGACACAACCAAATAGCCAATAGCAGGGACCCAGGCAGAGCTCAGGCTACTCTGCATATACCTTTAGACTGGAATCAGATCCTCCCCCAAACACACCATTAGGCTGGACCCCAGGATCCATCCCCCCATGACACTTCCTCCAGCTAGGTGGCCAGAAATCTAAGTTACAAGCATTAATGAAACACCTGAGTCTATTGGGGGACATATATTCAAACTACCACAGTTGTATTTACAGATGGAACTTATAGAGGCTGAGTAACTTGTGTAAGGTAGCACAGCTGGTTAGGAGACAGAGCTGAGCTCTGATTCCCACACAGGAATGCTCAGCATATCGTCATCTCTGGACTAGACAATACATGTGATTAAAAACAGCTCTACACAGAGTAGTTCAAAGAAACAAATCAAGTTCAAAGGAGGAGAATGTGGATCTTGCCAGAAGGATGTGGAAGAAGGCATTCCAGGCAGAGGTAGCAGCATATGTTAAAGTATGAATGAGGAAGGGCAGGATGTATGGAGGACCCAACAACCATGGAGTAGGTAGGATGTGAGTGGTATGAGGGGTCCTGGAGCAGTGTCTCTGCACAGGTTTTCTGTCTGATATGTAGTAGAAACATCTGATACACAGATTCTGAGCCTTTCCCAAGAAATAATGAATCAATATCACGGACAGAAGGGCCTGGAAATCTGTATTTTAAATGAAGCAAACCACATGAATGTATGAAGACAGAAGTTCAGTGATCACAGACAAGGATTTAGGCAAAAGCGAGATTGCAGAGGGCTTTGTGTGCCATGCAGAGCCACTGCAAGTCAGATTTGGGTTTTCACAATTATCGCTGTGATAGAAGTGTAGATGATTGGATTAAAGGGCTTGTGGAGGTAGGAGCGGTGTGGTGAGAATATATTCTAACAGGGAAATTATAGTCCTAAGAGAAGAACTAAGACAGTAGCAGTAGAAGAGAGAAGGGCAGCAATATAAAACATGTGAGCCCTCAGAACATGGTGAGAGGTGACAGTATAAAGGTAGGTTGGGGTGTTGTGCCAAGACCCCTGACCAGGAGCCAAGACCCTGGTCACCCAGAGAACCGCCACAGAAGCCGAGACACTCGAATGTAAAAGCATCAGGTTTCTTTATTGCAAGCCTAGGCCTGGACTCCATCCCTACAGTCCGGCACAGCGGCAGTGAGGGAAAGAGCCCCTTCCTTTTGGGGGAAGGGGTTCATATAGGAATTTGAACAAAGAAGTAGGGGATAGATACATGATTGGTTGATTTAAACAGTTCTGATTGGCTTGGGGTTTCAGCGGGCAAAGTTGGGGGCAGGAGCTAGGGGCACTCCAGGCAGATGAGGTAACCTCCATTGTGATGGGTTAAGCAAACAGTGGTACTTTACGACTTTTGAATTGACAGGTTTATCTGAGCAGGTGGTCAGAGGCCAGAGGCCCCCCGCAGTGGAGTGTTTCTGGAAGGTCCTTGAAGTAGAGATTCCTCAGTTTCTTATCTAAGCAGGTGGTTGGAGGCCGGAGGCCTCGCAGTGGAGTGTTTCTGCAATGTCCTTGAAATGGCCACTCCCCAGAAACTTTAGGGAGAAAGGCAGCAATTGAGCAAGCAAGCAAAGTTTACAGAAGCAGAGGTCAGCACATTAGCCGGCTAGTTCTCTATCTAAATCAGGCCTGAGCCTTTCTACTTAAAATGGTTATATTTGGCCTTTCAGGGGTAACATGCAGGAATCACAGAAGAGTCTGGGATTGGGGATTGGGATGACACAAAGTAATTGGTTGGAACTGAGTCTTCTTGTAAAGGAAACCTGCCAGGGGCGGGGTGCTGAGGCTTCCCAAATTCCCTAGAGGGAAGAGGAAGTAAACACAGCGTGACTGGGGCAAGGAATTTGCAGCGATGAGGACAGCATGGAATTACCCCCCTCTGGTGTAAATAACCTTCCTTAGGTGATGATGTTATCAAGAGCTTTGACTGGGGACCTAAAGTATGATGCAGAAGACTTTGTGCTAGAGTTCTTACATATTACATACTTTGATATTAATCTGAGAAGCCATACATGGATCATGATAAGAGTCCTATGACCAAAAATCATGAAAGGGAGAAAAATACTAAAAGCCCTACAATGCTGTGTGTCAGTGAGGGTAGTGACAGAGTTTCTAGATAAGCACCAGTGTCTTTCTTCCAGAGGATGCCATTTGGTTTGAACAAGGACTTGAATTATTCTGTTTCCATGACTGACTGACTTTTACTTGCATTTGGTCTTGGGCCTTAGCTGCCCAGGAGATTCACATCTACATGTTCAACTTGTTCTACACACCCTTCAAATTTTCTCTTAACAATCCCTGTCAGCCTGTGGGAGGCTTCAATGCCACTCATTCCTGCAGCCTTGTACATGTATGCTGGGCTGCCACCACATGCTTTTGAACCTGAGCATTTTTTTTCCACATTGATAATGTAACAGGGTTTTGGGAATTCAAGAAGTGTCCCTAAACTCCATACCCTGAGTTCTTTTCTTTTTTACCGAAGAATTGGGATAAAGCAAGACTAAGAAGGATAATTTTTAAATTATTACACTTGTTTAGAGAAAGAGAGAAGTACAGAGAGCTCCTGCCATGTGGAAGGCAGAAGGGGGTAGGGAACCCATGTGGAAGTAGGGGTAGGGGTCAAGATGAGGAGGGGGTTGCTTACCAGAACAAGGACCCGGAAGTTCAGGAGGTGAAAAGCCAACAAGAGAACTTACCCATCTATTTATATCCTTGTAGTGGTGGGCTTTACCCTCACATACCAAAGGGTCTGAGAGAGGGCTGACTGGACTGGGCTCAGAGGGCTGGGTTATGAAGAGACCTGCACACCTGAGTAGGAGGTGGGAGAGAGCTTATTGGATGATATTTGGATCAGACACCAAACTCTGGTTCTGCTGGAGTATCTCTTATCCCCTCTGTGGGCCCAGTCCTAACTAGTTCCACCTTAATAACCATGTCCAGCAGGTCACAGTAATGCAGGATTTGGGGGCTCAGGATGGGGTCCCCCAAGATTTATGAACCCCAAGTTTTGGCTAGTGTCCTACCTTTAATAAAGAATTAATGAAGATGGACTGAAGAAGGATAGGGAAATCACAAATTGTGGGGTTTATTTAAGGGAGATATTGGGGTCTGTGAAGGGAGTCTAGAGCAGAGCCATAAACAGATGGTGTGGTAGTTTGAATGGATGGCCCCCAGTATATTCAGGAGTTTATTCAAGTTTGTAATTTAGATCTGCAGCCATCTGACTGGAGGAGGTGTCACTGGGTGGATCTTAGGGTCCAGTCCTAAAGTGTGCCGGTGGATTTGGAATTCCAGTCTAGAGATATGCAAAGTACCTGAGTTCTGCCTGGAGTTCCTGTAGTGTGTAGTGTGCTTGCTTTTTGGTGGTGGCTTTCTTCTCTTCTGCTTGGACCTGGGAAAGCAATATGGAACCTCCCCTATATCGTCAATAAATCCCTTCCTCCATAACTGAGCCTGGTCTGGAAGTTCATCTCAGTGACCTGAAGCTGTTTGCCACAATGTGGGAAGTAGGAAACACACTCTCATGTGGAAAACACAACATGGTATATGAGTCCTTTTAAGAAAAATTGAAGTTCTTAGAGAAAGATGAGTAGTGCCAGAAGCACGTAAAGGGGACTTCATAAAGCTCATTTAAGAGAAACTGAGGCTTCTAAAGAGGGATTAGAGTAGAACCACAAATGTGTAGAAAAGTAGACTCTAGGAGCTTGTGTAGGGAGACATGGGAGAAACCAGCATGGCATCTGCCATATGTTTTCAGAGAAGTTAAGAGGACAAATGGTGAAGCTCAGGGGAAAATGAGAGTGTAAATATCAAAGCAAGAGACCAAAGTGAGCAGTGAAGAGAATTTCACTCATGGTTACCCCAAGTTTAAAGAAATTACACAAGTAGCAAGCCTAGAGTTGGTGTGAGCACCCACATGGTAGATCTGGGCTATAAGGGTGCAAGGGTCTGAGAATCACTGAAGAAAGACCCCAGACTCACATAGTATGTAAAAGCAAAGAGCGTTTATTCTGCAGAATCAGCCAGCATGTGGGGTCAACCATTCATACAAAATGGCGAACAGGGAGGAGCTCACATGCTCCTTTAAGCATAATTAAGGAAGATTTTGGTAGGCAATTAGTTCTACAGTTTGATTGGCTAATTTGAACAAGGGTTGCATTTGATTGGTTCTAAGATCTTCAAGGCTGGGTTTTAAGGGGAATTCCAAGTAGGTGAGGTAACCCTTATTATGATTGGTCTACAATTACATCTGTACATCCTTGATTGGTTGGGGCTGAGAGGCCTTGAATTTTGAGGAAGTGAATCAGCTTTTCTCTGTCCAGGACAGTCACTGATTAATGGCCCTCTGTTCTAAATTTAGGCCTAGCCTGGGAGGTGTTTTGCTGAAGCCTACCATGGAGTCCATTTAGTTCTTTCAAGGGAAGTAAACATGTGGTAGATTCAGAGACCAGAGGAAAATCATGCAAGTAATCAAAGTGAGAAACTACTCCAAAGTATAAAACAGAGATAAGGAGAGAAGTTCAGATCAAGAAACTGTGCTATGCTCTCCCACCCTAGGGGGTATAGAGGCCATACTCACACACGTGTGTGCCCCAGCAGCATAGGGTAAAAACTGGGAAGATTGCACACACACCAAGGGTTGCGCCAAGAGAGAGGGAGGGACAGAAAAGCCTTTATAGCATCAGATTCAGGCATACAGGGGAAGACCTGATTGGTTTGTAGATTTGGAGGGTGGACCTCAGGGCCATCCCACCTGGGCCAGCCTGCCTCTGCTGTTTACTTAGGTAGCATGCTAGATTGTGGATAGCAGGGGCACTGTACATCAGTCTCTGTCAGACATGAGTTCCATTTCAGACCTTGTGCCAGGGCAAGGTGGCATCTCCTGATTCTCATTGGGCCTAAACCTCTAACTGAAGCTCTCTCAAAGAAGCTAGCTTCTCCTATCCTTCTTCATTAGGAAAGCTTGATTTTATTATATTCTCTTTGGTTCAGATGTGGAACTTAGCACTCATTTCTAATATCCCAAGTCCTGCCTTCAGACCCTCCAAGGGATTTATTTTTCCCTTTCTTCCCCCTTTATTGTTACTTTGCAGGAAGTTAATTCAAATTTCAACTTTGTAAAGTTTCTTATTGTAAACACTACATTTATAAGTCACAAATTATTGTTAAACTGTCCAGTGAATTCTGCGTTACATTTTGAAGTAAATTCTTTTGGGAAAAATGTCAATCTATAAATAGGAAGCTGGATGAAAGCAGATGGACTGGGTTCTAGTACTTTCTGTCTCTTTCAGCTATCTACCTTGAGAAGATTATTTGACCTTTCTTTGCACTGATTTCTGCATTTTAAAGTGTGGAAATTAATATTGTAGGCTTGATAGGAGGATTTAGTATGCACTCCTGGTTCATCACTAATGTTAATTGTTTTTCCTCATCTTTATCATAATTATCAGCTCACTGGGCCCCTGTGCTGGGGATCTAGCAGAGGGCCTCCCACATTCCAGGCAAGGGTTATACCCTCAGTCACATCCTTGGCTGGTATTTCATTTTTCTAACTGCAAAACAAGGGTTATACTTCTGGATGTCTGCTACAGTTTCTATACCTGGTGGGTAGTCAACCAATTAATGTGAAATTTTGAATTAGAATGGGCATGAGCTAAAACAGGAAGTGATTAAAAAAACTTTTCTTGGTTTCTTGAGCCTTTGTTTTTCATGACAGTTGCACAGCTCTTGGAATTTTCCATTTAGGGATCTTAGATTATGGGCTCATAATATGCGAATGAGAAGAGTTGGGCAACCAAAGGAGATGCTAGCCAGGGCAATTATTTGACCTACATTCCTTTACTCTGCTGTTCTGGATACTTTACTCATATTTCTGTGTGCTGTCTTGAGCCACCACCAGTGAATTCCTCCTCAGGCATTCCTTCTTTCTGAGGTAAGACGAAAGCACTGTGGAGGGCACTGTCTCAGGTATGTAGCCTTGGCTGCCCTCGCCTTTCCTTGAAGGTGAAGTCTATTAATCCTGATGCTAGGCAAATTACTTAACCTTCCCCAGCCTCACTTTCTCCTTCGTGTGTTCATAGAGCAGAGGATTACAGGGAACATGGTGCTGAACTCAATGCAAAATCAAATACATTTATCCAGTAAGAGTTTCCTAGCAAGCGAGGCAAATGCTTGGAATACGTGTGTATGGACATCCTGACAGAGGTGACTGGGCCATTACTGACCATGAGCGCAGTGGGGAGAATGCACACAGATTGCACTGATTTCATGGCCACATTGGATTCTCTGTCTGTTCCTGATCCCTTCTTTAAAATGAGAGGTCAAGCGCAGGTGAGCAGGCGTTTCTTAGACAAACCTCCCCAGTGCATGGCAGGGCTTGTGAGCATATCTAACCTGATAACACCATACTTGAGTCTCCAAAGCCAGAGCCATTGGAGCTGTTCTGGATCCCTCATGGGAACCCTCCCTCCGCCACTAACAGATGCAGAAAGCTGCTCAAAGCCAGGGCCTCAGATGCAGCCACCTATAGGGTCAGAAAGTCATTATCAGTTCATGTTGCAGAGATGGGAGGTGGTGTTAGGAGGTGAACTCTGTGGAGGCTACCAGGGTGAGGAGCACCAACCTCAGTAGCCTTGGCTGCTCTGCAGCTTCCAGCAGGAATCTGAATCTTTGCTGACTGCTGGGTTGTGAAAGTCCCAGTGACAGAAGGGGGAATTGAGTCCCATCAGATCTTTCTTTTGCTGCTGTGGGCCCATGGCCTGCAGTTGCACCAACTGCCATGTTTACACAGGGAAGAGTTACATGCAGGATTTGATACCCTGTATTCATTCATGGATGCATGCTCACATTCTTGAAATACAGGCCAAGATGGCTTCTAAATACAGAGAGTCTCTGTGCATGGAGAGCTACAAGTGGGCTTAATGTAGGGGCACCTGGACAGCGCTGTTCACAGCCAGCACTCTGCTGTGCTGAAAATGCACTTCACAGCATTTGTACATGGAAATCTTTCATGCTTTTCTTCCCATTTTATTTCCCAATCCTATATGTCCTTTAGTCTCACTTTATAGTCAATAAAAGTGAATGATAGTTGGGCAAATTTTTCTTGCATTTATGGAAAAGTTGTATATAAAAGTGAGCTTATATGTACAAGGATTTTATTTAAAGGAGAATTTCCAGCTGGGGATGATAATAGCTACTATAAGTAAGATACTGTTGTAAATGTTGTTCCTCTAAGGGAAGAAATTTCAGAATCCCAGTCAACTTATAAGCACTACTGGAAGATAAGCATTTGTTTATGCATAAAGGAAAGAAAGTACACATAGATGTATAACATGGATGTTTACGTAGTGTGTGCCAGTACTTACATTTTCCTTAAGAACTGTCAGCGACACTTGTTTTTTCCTGGTTCAAATGATGAGAACTAGTAAAAAAGAAAAAGAAAGGAACCTGATTGGAGGAGACTGCTCAGTGGGTAAACACACTTTCTGCCCAAGCAAGAGGACCTGAATCTGATGCATCCACATGCCAAGCCCAATGTGGCAGCATGTCTGTAACCCTAGCACAGAGATAGGAGGATCACTAGGGCTCACTGGCCAGCCAGTCTGACCAAACAACAGCAAAACCTCCAGGTTCAATGACAGACTCTGTCTCGGGTAAATAAGGCAGAATAGCGATGGAAGAGGAGACCCAAAGTCTTCCTTTGACCTCTGCACGCGTGCACACAGAGTGTATGTATCTGTACACACATGCATATACCACATGCACACACAGAAATGTACACACACTGCAGACACACACTGAAAGAAAAAAAGAAAGAAATCCAGTATATTCTGAATATTTTGTCTTCACTTGTACAGCAAATTCATAAATATGGTCTTAGGTTACTTTTGAAGATAAATATGTCTTTAAAAAAGAAATGGGGGTGGGGCTGGAGAGATGGTTTAGTGGTTAAGGTGCTTGCCTGCAAAGCTAAAGGACCCAGGTTTGATTCCCCAGTACTCAAGTAAGCCAGTTGTACAAGGTGGTACATGTATCTGGAGTTCGTTTGCAGGGTTAGAGGCCCTGGCATGCCCATTCTGTCTCTCTTTATCTGCTTCCTTCTTTCTTTCTTTCTTTCTTTCTTTCTTCCTTTCTTCCGTTCGTTCTTTCTTTCTTTCTCTCTCTCTCTCTCTCTCTCTCTCATAACTAAAATAAAATATTTAAAGAAAAAGAACACGGGAGATGGTGCAGCAATTACAAGGTACTTGCTAGTAAGAGTGATAGCCCAAATTTTATTGCCCAGTACAATGTAAAGGCAGATGCAAAGCAGCATATGTGTATGTAATCTCAACATGCCTATGGCAATGGGAGCCAGAGCCAGGGGAATCCAGAAGCTCATGGGCCAGTTCAATTGATGTACACGTAGTAGCAAAAACAAGGGAGACTGTCTCAATCAAGGTAGAAGGAGAGGAAAAGACCTAAGATTGAGGTTGTCCTCAAACCACTGTGTACCCATTCATACACATAAATACACACATAGAAAAATAAATAATGTTTATATATCTCCTATTACAGTTTAACTTTAAAATATTTTTATTTATTTATTCTTAAGGAGAGAGAGAATGGGCATGCCAGTACCTCCAGCTGCTGCAAATGAACTCCAGACACATGTACCACCTTGTGCATCTGGCTTTATGTGGGTACTGGGGAAATGCACCCAGGTCATTAGGCTTTGCAGGCAAGAAGCACCTTAACCTCTGAGCCATTTCTTCAACCCCATAGTTTAATTTTTTTGAAGTATATTCTTTTTTGGGTTTTTTTGTTGTTGTTTTTGTTTTGTTTTGGTTTTTGGTTTTTCAAGGTCGGGTCTCACTCTATCTCAGGCTGACCAGGAATTCACTCTGTAGTCTCAGGGTGGCCTCAAACTCTTGGCAATCCTCCTACCTCTGCCTCCCAAGTGCTGGGATTAAAGGCATGCGCCACCACGCCCAGATTGAAGTATATCCTTCTAAAAGAAATTAGCTATTTAATCAATCATAACTTAATACTTGTATATATCTTATTAAGATGTTACAATTTTCTTCTATACATAGTGTCCTTATCATTTCTTCAGTTTTATTTATATCCCTAAAATCATTTCTGGGAGGCAGAACAAAAACAGACTTTAATAAAATAATGAAAAAGAGGACTTATTTGGGCCGTTCCTAATTTCTGTTAATCATGTAGCATGGCAGCTTGTTATTGGTATGATCCGTTATATCACTGTTGTTGTTAGATGTCTATTTGACAGTTGAAGAAACTGAGTCTTCTTCATAAGGACAAAAGCTCGTAAGTTTCAAGACTGATACTTAGTACAATGCAATTCTACAAATCCAAAATCCATAGCCTTTCATTTATACCAATTAAAAACTAGCAGAACAAACAAAAGAGATCTCTTGCTATTAGAGTGTCTTTTCTGTGCCAGGAGCAGCGCACATATTAGCCTATCTGATTTCACTTTTCTTTTGGCAAGTACTATATGAGGTTTTGCTGTACAGATGAGGAAACTGGAAAATACCCATTAAATCATTTACCAAGGTCACACTGCAAGTGGCAAAGCCAAAATTGCTCCTGGGTCTGACTGCCTATCCCTGACCTTCCTCTCCAAAGTGGTTTGTGTTTAATTGATGCTTGAAAATGACCGGTATGCAAGGCTTGTGTTGCTTGCAGCTAGAGAAAACATTCTTATTTCCATGAAGTTGCCAGCTAATGTAGGAAAAAGCAGTCATCTTGAATGGATAAGGTTTTCTATAAAATAACAAAGAGGTTTTATGCCTGGATTTTTTTAAAATCACAATTCCTTGTCACATTTGAAAGGTGACCTTTCTGATGCTGTACTGTGAGTAAAATTCATTCTGTGGGATGTGAGTGGGATTGTCGTGGTATGATGGGAATGACTGATGGTCACAAGTCCCATTTTTAAAAAAATATATTTTTATTTATTTTATTTATTTATTTGACTGAGAGAGAGGGAGAGAGAGAGATTGGGCACGCCAGGGCCTCCAGCCACTGTAAACGAACTCCAGATGTGTGTGCCCCTTTGTGCATCTGGCTAACGTGGGTCTGAGGGAATTGAACCTGGGTCCTTTGGCTTTGCAGGCAAGCACCTTAACCACTAAGCCATCCCTCCAGCCTCACAAGTCCCATTTTAAGTGGCTTGTCATATTAAAAATAGTGTGGTTCTGATGTTACACGCGAGTGGAGAAAATATAAGCAGTGGGTATAGAAGCATATCAGTTCAGGTTAATGTTAGCTATGAGTAACAGAAAGCCCAAATACTTCCACGAGGGCTTCCATGAGGTAGGATTTTGTTTCTGATGCACGTGAGAGAAGTTGAAAGTCACACCTAAGGCATTTTCAAGATGCCTGAAGTTTCTTTGCTTTAGTTTTAGTTTTTTATATTCATTTTTGCCTTCTTTCCCAGCTTCCATTTGCGGCTTTCTGCTTAATGGTCCAGCTGGCTGCTTAAAGACCTGTTATGTTGTAAAACATCCAGCAGGCAGGAGAAAGAGAAAAGGAAGGGCATGTCTTTATAGATATTGCTGAAAATTAATAATTTTTCCAGCGAGTTAGTGAAAAGGAGCTCCCCATGCAACACGAGAGGTTGTTTCTGTTGCTCCTTCTTCTGGGGTACCCTGAGCATCTGCTGCCTTGGACAGGAACCCTTAAGTAGGTTGTAGCTGTCTGTCCTAAACTTTTCCTCTGGGCACCTGAATGGCCAAAAATCCTTTGGAACGTTTTGAGTCTGAGTTCCCCATCATAGGTCCACACCTTACATGAATTAGATGCATTTCAACATTCTTACAACCTGCTTTCATCAGTGTCTACCCAGGGACTCTTGTCACTGATGGGCATAAGCATAGATAGACCATGGGAATGGGTAGGGAGCTGGCTGCATCTCTGCATTTGTGGGTCACAGTGCTCCTTCCTCCTAAGGAGTACTGAAATGATAATCCTAGTACCTGGTTTTTGAATGTGGAAACGATTATGTAAGTCATTACATTTAAACATGAGGGTGCCAATTGGACAGGCCTCATCCATGCAGGTTTCCAGGTGTTGGTGGAGTCACACAGTAGTAAGGGCAGTCTGGAAGACTGTAAGGCACTCCAAAACCCATGTTCTTTACGAATATAAGTTCACATTTTCAAAAATAAGGCGCAGGACCTTGTCCATGTTTCTTTATTACCTAGTAACCCAAGGAAAGTTGGGGTGGAGTCAATTTTGCCTGGTCCCTGGAGTTGCATGTCATCCTTTGGTGTCCTTGGAGGACTGATTCCAGGACTCCATGGTTACCAAGATGCACAAAGGCTCAGTCCCTTGTGTAACATTGTATTTATACACAGTCTGTGCCCAGCCCCCCCCCCCATACACCTTAAATCATCCTTGATTGCTTGTAATACCTAGTACAATGCAAATGTACTGGAAGTAGCTGTTTATGTCACACTGTTATTGAATAACAACAAGAAAAAAGTCAGCGCAGATGTTATTAAAAAATATCTTTCATCTGCTGTAAGATTGGGTCTACAGATGTAAAACTCATTGCTATGGAGGGGAATAGAGGTTGGGGAAGAGTGCTGTGGAACACTGTCTTCCAGCCATGGCGTGCTTTTTACTCATGGAGTCACAGCAGCTGTGGGTATCTGCACACAACTGGGCCCACCAACATTCTGCTATGGATTGTAGAGAACTCACGAGGCCCCAACCCTTCATGAGGTGTTATTGGTAGTTAATGGTTGCTGTGTGTATCAATCAGCATTCCCTAAAGGAACAGAACCAATAGAATGAATATATATTATAAAGGGAATTTACTGGATTAGCTTACAGGATGCAATCTGTGCTGTCCCACAATGGTTGTCTGCAGGCTTGAGTGTTGAGCAACACAATAGCTCCTCAGTCCCCAAAGCTGGATGCCTCAGTGGTCCCAATCTGGCACCAGGGGCCTTGAGGATTCCTGGAGAGCTGCTGGTCTTCAGTCCACATTGGAAGGCTGATGAAACTCTGTTCCAGTGTCTACAAAGGGTAGCCGGAGCAGAGTAGATGCACGCATGTGTGAGTAGCGAGGGCAGACAGGTAAAAAGCATGCACCTGTAAGGAGTATGGACAGGCCTGTGTTCTCTAGGCGCTTCTTTCTTTATAGTCGGCCACCAGAAGGCCACCCACTCTGGAGGAAGGACTTCCTCCCTCAGTTAATCCTTCCTGGAAATTCTCACAGAGCTGTCCAAGAGGTATGTCTCTTACTGGATTCCTAATCTGATCAAATTGACAACAGAATTTAGCTGTCACACTGGGAAGGAGGGAAAGGGGCCTTTTCTTTAGTGATGTGGCCACCAGTAAGTCACCTGTGCTCTGACAAGTAACTTCCCACCCAACACATGCAAGCAACCCCAATAAAACTCAGTGAGTCACTCACATACAAAAAAGAAGTTGAACTAGGTGGGAAGGTGAGGGGGCTCAGCGGAAGGAGGAGGAAGCAAGAGAAGGTAATGAGGGTTGCATATGGTCAAATTGCATTGCATACATGTACAAAATAAAACAATTTTAAAAGAGGCGCTAAAGTAGAGGCATGTTTTCTCCCACCCACTGCTTTCCAGAGGTCAGTGACACACAGTCTCCTAGTCTTCACAGAGAAGGGTAATGTAACTGTGATCAGTACACATCCAAAAAATAGCTCATTACCACTGCTGAGGACATAGGAAGGAAATGGAACCAATTAATAAAAATGGGCTTCATAGACAACCAGAAAGAGAGGCCTGAGTATACAATGTCTCTTCACCCAGTTTTTCTCTCCTAGTCGCGTTCTGTATATTTGCTGCAGAGCTTTAGTGTCTGCAGTATAGATGGGTGTAGACAGTTTCAGGCTGCCAGGATGAGCATTTAACCAAACACTATTTTATGGGAGGAAAGGATTTATTTCAAGCTTATAGATCCAGGGAAAGTTTCATCAATAGTGGAAGAAGATGGCTTCCATTCATAAATACAAGCAGAGAGAGAGAAACCACCACCAGCCAGCAAACAACAAAAAAGCAGCAAGCACAAACTGACAGCAACCAGGACCCCACAAAGCTCAAGCTGCTCTCTTACACCTTTGAGCTAGAATTCAGATCCACCCCCAGTGACACCTTAGTTCTGGATTCTAGGATCCACCCCCCAGTGACACCTACTCTAGCCAGATAGCTGGAGATCCAAGTCACAAGTTTAATTTTAACACTTGGGTCAATGGAAGACATACATTCAAACTACCACAGTGAGCCAGTATGAAACTTAATAGTTACGTTTAGGTCACTTGTTCTCACACTGTCTGTCTTGCTTGTTCTGGCTTCCTTTGTCCCCTCACTGTGTCACTTAGGATGCCACCAGATGCAAGTAAGAGGATATGAAACCTATCCTGCCTTCACAGTGATGGATAAGTTGGAGTCCTTAGAAAAGGCTTCGCGGAATGTTCTGTAGGTCGATGGAGTAGTGCTTTTGCATAAGGTCCTGAATTCCCTTTCCAGGAGTAAGGGGAAGGGGAACAAAAGAAAGACTTTACAATCTGTCTGCTTCATTAGCCCAGTAATATGGCATCAGGAGCCTTGCTATTGTTCCACATATCTTTGTGTTTCTTGCAGCCAACCTCATAGCCTCATTTGTTTGGAATGCTTGGTCCCAAAAGGTGGCAGTTTGGAAAGTGGAGCCTTGCTGGAGGAGGTGTGTTGCTGGGAGCAGGCTTAGGGGTGTTTTGGCCCAGTTCTCCCCTTGTCAGAGTTCAGCTCACTCTTGCTGCTTTCTGCCAGCTGCTGTGGCAAGATGTGATGTCCTGCTTCTGTTCTACCAACCTTTCCCTGCCATGATGAAACATTCCCTGGAGACTGTAAAAATAAATCCTTTCCCTCTTACCAGCTATTTGATTGGGTGTTTTGTCCCAGCAACACAAAGGTAACTGTAACACCTTCATTTTGTAGGTCCCCTTGCCTCTGTGCATGTCTCAAAGGTGACAGACAACTGCACATCTCCAGAGCTTTGAGTTTCTTATTCCCATTTGGAGAGAAAGATGGGAGGAGAGGAGAGGCTCACAGGAGCTCTGCCGAAAGATCCAGGTGCCCTTAGCAAGTGTTAGTCAGGTTCACATTGCTGGCAGAAATCACCTGACCAAGAGCAGCTTTGGGGGAAAAAAAACAAAGGTTTGACTTACAGACTCGAGGGGCAGCTCCATGATAGCAGGGGAAAACGATAGCATGAGCAGAGGGTAGTCATCACCCCCTGGCCAACATAAAGTTAGCAATAGGAGAGTGTGCCAAACACTGGCAAGGGGACACTGGCTATAATACCCATAGGCCCACTCCCAAGAATACACCACCTTCAGGAGGCTTTAATTTCCAGTTGCCATCATCTGGGGAGACTAGCATTCAGAATACCTAAGTTTTGGGGGAACACCTGAATCAAATCATCACATTCCGCCCCTGGCCCCCATAAACTGATAACTATACATGATAGAAAATACAATGTATTCATCTGACTTTAAAAGTCTTCATAATTTTTATCAATCCCCATAATCCAACTGACCCATAATGCCAAAAAAATCCTCAAAAAACCCATAATGGCACATAATAAACATTCATACTGCAAAAGATGGCATTGAGCATAGCAAAGAAATACTCAAGCAATACAAGATTTAAAACAAGGCAAACACCAAACTCTGTAGTTCCAAGAACAACAACTCTAGCCAGTGACAAGTCTCCAAGTGGGATAATTTTAACCAGCAGCATCTCTGGAGTTCCAAATCTGCCCCTCCAACTAGGCTACACAGTCCTGGAAAACTTCATCCAGGGCCAGCAGCTCTCCTTAACAGCCATGTCGTGGTCCTGGCATCCCCACTGGGTCTTTATGGCAACCCACGGTCCATCCTCAGAGCACCATTGGGTCTCCATGAAGGCAATCTTGGTGCCAATTTGTTAATCAGGGGGAGAGGGGATAAAGCAGGCATTGAAGAACAGAGTACTCCTTGAGCATTCCAGGCTCCTTCAAAAGACTCTACATCTTCCTGTTGCCCCAACGCAGGTCAGCTGGCCCAATCTCAAAGGTTGTAATCTTTCATGATTTCAGCTGAACGGGTAGAAGTTTCAGCCCAAAGATTTCATTTTGCTGTGCTATATTTGTCTGCTTACCCCAGTCCATTTCTATGCAAAGCAACCCTGCACAAATTCTCAGATCAGGGGCATAACAGCAAGGCTGTCATACAAACTGCTTCTAGCCCAGTCCAGGCAAAGCTCTTTCTCACCCTCATAAGCCAAACCACATAGTCCATAGTTTTTACTGCACTCGGGTCTTTCAACTCTGACCAGAATAGTCCATGAAGCTGTACTTACAGCACTGCAAGACATCTCTTAGGCCAAGGTTTCAAATCTTTCCACATTCTTCTTGAAAATCAGCTCCAAAAAAGCCAAAGCCACACAGTCAGGTGTCTAGCAGGCATGTTACTCCTCAGTACCAACTTTACTGTAGCAGTCAGGTTCACATTGCTGGCAGAAATTACCTGACCAAGAGCAGCTTTGGGGGGTGGGTGGAAAGGGGCGGTTATTTTGGCTTATAGACTTGAGGGGAAGCTCCATGATGGCAGGGGAAAATGATAGCATGAGCAGAGGGTGGACATCACCCCCTGGCCAACATCAGGTAGGCAATAGCAACAGGAGACTATGCCAGACACTGCCAAGGGGAAACTGGCTATAGCACCCATAATCCCACCCCCAACAATACACTGCTTCCAGGAGGCTTTAATTTCCAATTGCCATCAGCTGGGGAGACCAGCATTTAGAATACCTAAGTTTATGGGAGACACCTGAATCAAACCACCACAGCAAGTTTCTCCAGTGTCACCTTATTTGATCTTAGTTAAAAGGCCAAGAGGCATTCTCTGTGTGCTAATTTGGCCAAATAGAGTCACATGTTTATCTGTGACCCAATCTATAAAGCCTCAGTATGGATAGGGCAGATTAGCTTGTAATGGTCTTCAAGCCCCAGGATGCCCAGGTCAGCTTCCCCCAGCACTTTGCAGGAAGAGCTGAGGGTCCCCACATAAAAGTGAAGGCTGTCACTGAGAGGGGAGCTGGGTTAGGAAAATAACCACAATGCTGGTTAGACCCTGTCCAGTATGAGGACCAGCCCCTCTCCCAGTTGCACCCCAGGAACTGGGCTCCTCCTGGCTTTACTCACAACTTTTGGAAGTCTGCTGACCCCTAGTGTCTTCAGTAAAGCATTGGATCTAAAAATCCACTTATGTAGGAGGGGTCTGTGAGCAATAAAACTGGTGGATGCACAAAGAGTTTAGTAGGAATCTTCCATGGACCCTTCAAGTCCCAGCATACAGAGCAGGGTGTGGTGGTTCAGGCCTATTAAACTAAGCTCTGGGGACACTGAGGCTGGATTGCTGTGAGCGTGAGGCCAGCTGGGCTACAGAGTGAAACCTTGTATCCAAAAAAAAAAAAAAAAAAAAAAAAAAAGACCTTGTATAGCATACAGACCTTCCCTGGCCATGCAGACAATCATCTTGACATATGTATCTTGTAATTCTTGCCACACCTATAGGTCACACCCCAAATAGGTTTCGACCCCAAGTATATAGTTCATGTTTGTGAGAGTGGGCCTTGTGTGCAAAATGCCCTGGTCCTCACTGTGAGAACTTTCACACCAAGTAGATATTGCGTGAGTGGATGAAGCTCCAGGTATGGTGGCCCATGGCTGTAATCCCAGCACTCAGGAGGCACAAGCACTTTGGTCTTCCTTTACTTGCATCTGGTGGTATCCTAAGTGACACAGTGAGGGACAAGGCAGCAATTACAAGCCAGCTGGACAGTGTGAGAGCAAGGGACCTATTAGTTACTGTGTAGTACATTTTATGCTGCCCTACTTATGCTGCTGACTCCAAAGCTCTTCCCAGTACCTAGAACTCCTGACTGGGGAAGAAAAACTGGGGGTAGGAGTCGTTGTATGCTCCAGGCCTTTCTTTCCACTTGTCTATGAAGCCCATTTTTGTTTTTTCTTGTTTTAGACAGGGTCTCACTGTAGCCCAGGCTGACCTGGAATTCACTATGTAGTCTCAGGCTGGTTTCATACTTACACTGTTCCTCCTACCTTTGCCTCCTGAGTGCTGGGATTAAAGTCATGCAGCCCCATGCCTGACAGAGAGAGGATGGGTACACCAGGTCCTCTAACCACTGCAGACAAACTCTAGACACATGCACCAACTTGTGCATCTGGCTTTACTTGGGTACAGGGGAATCAAACTCAGGTCATTAGGCTTTGCAGGCAAGTGCCTTGGCAGCTAGGCCATCTCTCTAGCCCCAAAGCCCATTTTTATTAATTGGCTCCATTTCCTTCCTATGTCCTTAACAGTGGACATGAGATATTTTTTGGAAGTGTTCTAGTCATAGAGATATCACGTACTCCATGAGGACTGGGCCTGTCACTGACCTTTGAAAAGCTAACCTGGGCTACATATCAAGTTTTCCCACCAGCCAGAGCTGCATAGGGAGCCCCCCTTTTTTTAAGAATTCAGCTGTTCAACTTTGCTTTTGCTTATAAATATCCATTCCCCCTTCATAGGAAGGTGCCATGGAGGAGGCTACAAGGCCGATTACAGAGTCGCCTGCCCCCTTTTCTTCTTCCTTTAGTGCCTGCCCCCTTTTCTTTTTCCTTTAGTGAACTGGTCTTCCTTTCTTGGTTTCTACTTTCAAAGCCAAGATCTCACACACAGTGAACCAACAGAAATTTAAATGTGTGTATAGTAGGCATGGTGATATATTAAAAGACTGTAATTGATCTAAGTTTTTTTTTTAAAAAAAAATTCCTTTAAGATATTTTACCTGTTGGGTTTTTTTATTTTTATCATTTTAGTTATTTATTTATTAGATACAGAGGGAGAGAGAGAGAGAGAGAATGGGCATGTTCTACAAATGAACTCCAGATGCATGTGCCACATGTACATGTGGCTAACATGGGACCTGGAGAATTGAACCTGGGTCCTTAGGCTTTGTAGGCAAGTACCTTAACTGCTAAGCCATCTCTCCAGCCCCTGTTGGTTTTTTCTTTTTTGTTTATTTTTTTTAAGATGCACATTCTGCCTGGAGGTCAATGTGTTAATATATTTATTTAGTTAGTTATTAGTTTCCCTTCCTGCTCCAAGCTTCCACTGGACACTGCCTTAGTTTTTTTTTTTTTCTTTCCACCTTTGACTTGGGGACCTTTTGGGGGAGGTCTGCAGCACTTGCTGTGTTTGTGGGTGACAGGACTCAGGTGTGACTGCTGCTGCAGCTTCCTGACATCTGTGGGACCCTTTGCCTACTTGACCTGTGGTGGGCCTGGGCTCTGCGCCATGGGGAAAGGGCACCACTGACGGGTACATAGGATAGATGTATGAGAAACAGTTCTGAATGGTGTGCCTTCCAGATTGGATCATTTTGGCTGTGTTTGAGCAGCATGTAGTCTGCTGGTTTTATCTGCATGAAATACTATATAGGGGAATGAAACAGATCTATTTTTTATACTTGGCATTTTTTAATGAAAAAGTAAACATCATATCTATCCACCTAAACAAACAATAAAGAAACTAAACAATCAAATGTGTTGTGAAAATGAATACTTTACAAATACAGAAGTATTCCAGCAACCCAAAACACACATATAAGCACACGTTTTTGTGTGGAGGAATAGCCATGACACAGATGGACAGTAGAGAAAGCGCGCATTGTACAGTGCTTTTTATCATCAGCACTCGCTGCCGCCAGGAGCTCTGCTTAGAGTGCTAGATGAAGCTGTGCTACATGTGCCGTGTGTGTGTGTGTGTGTGTGTGTGTGTGCGCGCGCGCGTGTGCAGCACTTTAACTGTGCTCCACGATTTGGGTTACAGGGAGAAAGAAAAGGCAGGAATGTGGTAATACTTGGAGGGGATGAAGAAAAAGAATATTTTTATTTGTTTCACTTTTAATTGATTTCTAACAGCTCTCAGGCTAGGAACAGTTTTTCACAAAGCCAGGATTAGGGTGCAGCTGCTGTTCTCTGTGGAGGACACTGAAGGACAGATAGGATTTCTTGGCCTGAGGTCTGGGAAAAAGCTCTGGGAACAGCAGCCAGCCACATGTGTAGGAGCCCCAGCAGCTGTGCAGTTCTGCCAAGCAGAGGTTCTGCTAATGAAGGACTTGTGCTGCTTGCTGCCCAGAGTCCCCTCTCTGGGGATGGCCCACACCACCTTTCCTGTCTTTTCCACCGGGAGAAGACCATGTAGTGTATCAGATGGCCCGTGAGGTGGAGCGGCCACTGCTGCAGCCACTGGGAAAGCTAAAGCACCGGTCCTGAGTGACCGGGGTCAGCCTGTGCTTGTGCCTTCCCCGGACACACTGACCGCTGTTCATATCAAGACTACCGTGATGACGGCTTTGATACTGTGTAGGCAACCCGTGTTTGCTCTACCGTTCCACTGACAACTTCAACCACTTGCTTTAGAGTTCTTCTCCTTTGGGATACATAGCTTTCTTGCAGAAAGATGGATTTTATTCAGTCATAAACCGCGGGAACGTCGCAAACCTATTCAGGCAGTTTGAACAGGATCTTCTTAGCAGCTGGAGCCCTGGTTTGTGAACACAGTCCCTTTTAGTCTTAGACATGAAGAGTGGGCAAGCATGCTTTCATTTCTTTCTGTTTTTCATATATTTCTTTTTCTTCTTTCCTTTTATGAAGAGTATGGATGCCCTGAGATTTGTGCAGCTGACCAGCTGCACACCTGCGTCGTAAGCATTTGACCCAGGCTTGACCTTCTCCATTGTGCTGAGGACGTAAAACAGGTTGGCATGGTTTACTGATTGTGTGCAAGAGTTGACTGTGGGAAGATCATAATACTTTGGGTACAAAAATATTTAAAAAGAGTGATTTTTAAAATTTTGCTCTCTATATGCTTTTATTTTCATTTTTCTGCATATGTGTGCTGATTTTTTTTTTTTGGTAAGTTTTTTTTTTTTTGTCCTCTCACCCAAATTAATGTGTGTGTGTTGAATAGATGATTTCTAATTAGGAATTCCCTTGAGAGGCATAATCAGTCTGAGAAATGTAGGGAAAACATGGCTAGAAAGCTGTTTAATCTTGACAGGAAAAACCAACTATTCCTTCTTGTTCCTTGTTGGTATGTGAGGGGTTTGTGTCAGTTAGCTGTGAGAGGGGTGTTGTGTCAACAGGCTATGTGAGGAGTGTTGTGTTAGTCAGCATTATGAAGTATTGTGTCGCAGGCTGTGTGAGGGGTGTTGTGTCAGAAGACTGTATAAGTTGTGAAGGAAGAGAGAAGCTAGTTAACTTGTAGGCAAGGGCTTTATACCTCCTGTTTTCTAACCACCTCACCAGGGGTTTATCTACAGATGAAGAAATTCAGGCTTAACTATATACGGAATTTGCCTCAGACATAGTCACTAAAGGACATGGCCAGCTTTTGACATCCAGGCATTCCTAATTCAGAGGCCATTCTTTCTACTACACAAAATGTTCCAGACTTCAAGTTTTTGTCTGAGAACTAAAAATACAAAATACAAAAAAAAAAAAAAAAAAAAGATACGCTAGTTCAAATTCTAGGCAGCCTCTTCAGAACTTAAAAAAAATTTTTTTTTATTTATTGGCAAGCAGAGAGATATAAAAAAGTGTATGTGAATATGCACACCAGGGTCTCCAGCCACTGCAAATGATGCAAGCACCACTTTGTGTACCTGGATTTACATGGGTACTGGGGAATCAAATCCAGGTTATTAGACTTTGCAGGCAAGCACCTTAACCACAGAGCCATCTCTCTGGCCCTTTTTAAGAAAGTTCATGTTTCACTGAAAACTTGTTTTCTTTTTCTTTTTAATAAGAAACCATTGCTGGGTATGGTAGTGCATACCTTTAATCACAGCACTTGAGAGGCGAGGATGGAGGGTCACTGTGAGTTTCAGGCCAACCAGGTCAGCAGAGTGAGTTTCAGTTTAGCCAGGGCTTAAGTTAGACAGTCTGCCTTATTTCCTAAGGCAGAGTCTCTCACTAAGAACCAGAACTCACAGATTCAGCTAGTCTATATATGTACCAAGATTTCCCTATCTTCATCTCCCCAGTGCTGGGATTATTGGTGGTAGGCTGACACACCCCCTTAGAATTTAAATGAGTGTTGGGGATCCAAACTCAGGTCTCCTCACTTGTGCAACAAGCTCTTTATCCACTGAGCCATCTCTGAAGCCTAGTTTGTTCATTCCTAATGCTAAACAAAACCTCATTATGTGACCACATCTGCTATTTTTTTTGGGGGGGAGCGGGGGAGTTAGAGGTAGGGTCTCTAGCCCAAGTTGCCCTGGAGCTAACTCACTCTGTAGCCCCAGGCTGGCTGCAAACTCAGGGTGATTCTCCTACCTCAGCCTCTGGAGTGCTGGGAGTAAAGATGCAGGATTTGGGCATTCAAGAGGGATCTCACAAATTTATGAACCCAAGTTTGTGTTCTGTCCTACCTTTAACAAAGAATTGATAAAGATGGACTCAAGAAGGGTAGTTATTAATTATTAAGTTTATTTAGGGAAAAATCACAAACTCTTAGGTTTATTTTAAGGGAGATTGGGATCTAGGAAGGAAGGCTGGAGCAGAGTCATAAACATGTGGGAAGTAGGAAACATTCTGTCATGTAGAAAATACTTCATAGTTTATAAGGTTCCTTCTAGAAAAATTGAGGTTTTAAGAGAAAGATTGGATTAGAGCTGCAAGCACTTGGAATGGAGTTCATAAAGCCCATTTAAGAGAAACCGAGGCTTTCAAGAAGAGATTAGAGCTGCAAGCATGTGGGAGATAGAAGTTAGTATATATGTAGGGAGACTTAGAAAGCATCTGCCATGTGCTTTTCCATGGAGAGAAGTTATGAAGGCAATCAGTGAGGCTCAAGGAAGAATAAGAGGGAAAATATCAAAGCAGAGACCAAGAAATTCAGGGGAGAAATGAGTAATGAAGAGAGTTACATTCATGGTTACCCCGATTTTAAAGAAATCACATAGGTAGCAGGTCTGGAGTTAGTGAGAGCACCCACGTGGTAGATGTAGAGTGTGAGGGAAATATGCATATGGTAGATTTCAGAGACCAGAGGAAATCATGCATGCAAATCAGAATGAGAAGTTACCCCGTTGTGAAGCCAAGGTCCTGAGCCATCTATGTAGGTATCACGGTAGACTGTGGGCAGCAGAGGGCGCTGTAGGTCAGTCTCGATCAGACACAAGTTCCATTTCTGCCAAGAGTTTGATTCTTTGCCAGGGCAAGGTGGCATCTCCTGGTTTTTTCTGGGCTTCATTCTCTAAATGAAACTACCTAAAAGAAGCTACCTCTCTCCTAACCTCATTCATCACCATGCCTGGCTACATTTGGTCTCTCTCCACACATGTGGGTTGTATCCACTTTCTAAACATTAGAATGATGAACAGATATTTGTCTTCTTATAGATGTATGTTTTCAGTTCTCCTGGGTAGATATTTAGGATTAGAATAGCAAGATCATGGAGTAAATGTATTTTTTTTAAGAAAAAAGAAACTGCCAAACTGTTACACAGTAGCTATGCCATCTTGACTTCCCATAGCAGTGCAGGAGGGCTGCAGTCCCCCACGTCCTCACCAATTATTGTTTCGTGTGTCTCTACCCTAAGGGACACGAAGTGCGACCTTATTATCATTCTCATTTTCATTTCTTTTATGACTAGTGCTATATTAACCATTTTTTCATGTGCCATTCAAATTTCTTCTTTGGGCTGGTGGTGCACACCTTTAATTTCAGCACTCTGGAGGCCAAGGTAAGAGGATTACTGTGAGTTTGAGGCCAGCCTGAGACTACATAGTGAATTCCAGGTCAGCCTACCTCAAAAAAAAAAAAAAAAAAAAAAGAGAGAGAGAGAAACAAATTTCTTTTTTGTGAGTTATCTATTCCACTGTTTTTCATTGTTAATTGAGCTCCTTATTATTGAGGAATAAGAGGTCTTGCATATTCTGGATATAAATCCTTTACAGGAAGTGATGCTTGTATATATTTTCTCCCCGATTGTGGCTTCCTTTTCACTTTCTTACTCATGTGTTTAAAGCTCAAGTTTTTTGTTTTGCTAAAGACATGTTTTTCAAAACCTTTTTAATGGATCATATTTTTGATGTTGTGTTTAGGGGCTCAGCAGTTAAAGGTGCTTGCTTGCAAAGCCTGATAGCCTGGGTTTGATCTCCCAGTGCCTACATAAAGTCAGACACACAAAGTGGCTCATGAATCTGTAAGTCATTTGCAGTAGCAAGAGGCCCTGGTGTGCCCATACTTACTTTCTCTCTTTTACTCTCTGTGGTGGTTTGGTTCAGGTGTCCCCCACAACTTATGTGTTCTGAATGTTAGGTGCCAAGCTGCTGGTAGTTTGGGAATTGGATCATCCTGGAGGTGATGTATTGTTGGGGGTGGGCTTATGGATATTATAACCAGCTTCCTCTTGCCAGTGTTTGGCATACTCTCTTATTGCTGTTGTCCATCTGATATTGGCCAGGAAAAACCACCCTCTACTCATGCCATCATTTTCCCCTTCCATTATGGAGCTTCTCCTCAAGTCTGTGAGCCAAAATAAACCCTTTCCTTCCACCAACTGCTCTTAGTCTGGTGTTTACTGCCAGCAACATGAAACTGACTGCAACAGTAAAATTGGTACCGAGAAGTGGGAATGTTGCTACTAGAAACCTTATTCTGTGGCTTTAGCCTTTTGGAACTGATTTGTAGGAGGAAAGTAGAAGGATTTGAAACCTTGGCCTAAGAGACACCTTTCAGTGCTGTAAGTATGGCTTGATGGACCATTGTGGTCAGAATTGAAAGACCTGAATGCAGTAAGGACTGTGGACTGTGAAGTTTGGCTTGTGAGGGTGTAAAAGAGCTTTGCCTGGACTGGGCTAGAAGCAGTTTTTGTGAGGCATGCTGTTATGCCTCTGTCCTGAGAACTTGTGCAGCCTTGCATTTTATAGAAATAGGACTGGTGAACAGAGGGATATGGCACAGAAAAAATGAAATTGCTAGGCCAAACTGCTGCCCATTCTGCTGAATTTCTTTTGTTTTTTTTTGGGGGGGGGGCGGTTAGGGAGAGATTTCAACCATTGAGATTGGGCCAGCTGATCTGCATTGGGACAACAGGAAGAATGCAGACTCTTTTGAAGGGGCCTGAATGCTAAAGGAGTGTCCTGCTCTTCAAAGTCTGCTTTCTGCTCTCCTGGATTAACACATTGGTAGCCCACCTGGTATGGAGTATAACAAATGCAGGAAAGAGAATGTCATTGGATTTGTCATGGTTTTTCTTTTGGGAAATTCTAACATTCTTTTTTTTCTTTTCAAAATTTATTTATTTATTTATGGGGGGAAGATAATGGGTACACCAGGGCCTCTTGCCACTGCAAATTGAACTCAGGATAAATTCTCCACTTTGTGCATCTGGCTTTTTTAAAAATTATTTATTATTTTTTTTTCATTTTTATTATTTATTTATTTATTTTTTTTTTACAGTTTACAGTTTAATAATGGTACCATTATTAGGCTCATCCATGACCTATTCTAACACATTCTAATTGGCAAATAAAATTAAAAAAATGTGCTTCGGCCTTCTAGTTATGTAAAGGACAGGAGGTGACAGCAGGCTTCCCCCTTTCAGGAGCGCAATACTCACTCCTTCAGCTGCCAGGAATGTTAACTGACAAGACTCAGCTGAGACCCTCTTTGGGAGTGCCCAGGGCTGAGTAGAGCTGTTTTGCCTGGGGTAGTGGTCCTCTCAAGGTCAGTCCATGGCCAGTAATTGGCTCTTGCTGGAACACAATGGCCTGGTTTCTCCCCCCAGGGTTGCATCACCTTGGAAGGGTCAGCCGAGCTCCAGAGCATCGTATGGGTCAAGGAGGCCTTTGTTATAGTTATATCAGAAATCAGCTTCTTATGCTGATCTCTTACTACTTTTGTGTATATGTACACATGTGCTTGCATGTGTGTGCACACATGTGGAGGCTAGAGGTCAGTGTCTTCCTCAATATCTCTTCACCTTATTTGTGTAGACAGGTTCTCTCACTGGACCTAGCGCTCACTGATTTGGCTCATCTAGCTAGCTACCTTGCCCCAGGGATCCCCACCTGTATCTGCTTCGTTAGTGCTGGGATTAGTGGTACACACCATCACACCTGTCATTGTGGGTTCCAGGAATCTGAACTCATATCCTTATACATGTGTGGCAAGTACTTTACTACCTAAGCCATCTCCCCAGACTTTATCTCATTGCTTTTATTTCCCTATAGTTTGTAGTCTTTAGAGCACTCAATAGACATCCTGTCTGATAGTCCACTCCCTCCCTATCCCAAAGATCTATAAAGTTTCCAAGCCCAAAGAACTAGAAGCCAGGATTCTTTCTGTGGGTGTAAGAAGTAATGTTTCGTAGAAGACAAAGAGCCAATGGCAGGGAACTGTGAAAGAGAGATTCAGCTTTTATGAAGAACATTCCAGAAAGCCTTAGCTGATCCACCTGACTGCCAGGTTGAAATATCTGCCAGAGATAGTTTAAATGTGGAATGTCTCCTACAGGTTTATGTGTTTAAACCCATGGTTCCCCAGCTGGTGGCACTTGTTTTGGTAGTTTGTGGAACTGTTAGGAGGTGGCTTCTAGCTGGGAAAATGACTTGCCCAGCCTTATGGACCACCCTATTCTGGCCCAAGTGCCCTTCACTTCTTGATGTTTCAAGATGTGAGCAAGCCACTTCATGCCCCACTGCCATGAAGCCACCTACCTCCACCCCTTCCCCACCATGGTGTACTGTATCTCCCCAAACCATGAGCCAGAATAACCTCTTCCTCCATTAAGTTGCTTCTGGTCAGGGAGTTAGTCACAGTAACAAGAAAAGTAATAACTCTACCATGCCCCACCTTTTAAAGTACTTATTTATTTACTTATTTGAGAGAGAGAAAGAGATAATGGGTGCACCAGGTCCTCTAGCCACTGCAAACAACCTGCAGATACATGTACCACCTTGTGCATCTGGCGTATGTGAGTACTGGGGAATTGAACCAGGGTCCTTAGGCTTTGAAGGCAAGTACTTTAATTGCTAAGCCATCTCTCCAGCCCCTCTTGTAAAGTAAATATGAAGCCCTTAGTACTTGTCTCCTTTGCAATTCTGTGAAAAGAGCCCTGAAGTTTGGAAAGGAAGATCTGAGTTTAGATCTCTTGCCAACTTTATAGCCGTATGATCTTAGAGCTTCCATTTCTCATTTGAAAAGTTGAGAAAAATTGGTACTTTGAAGACTGAACTGATCCTAATTTTCAGGGCTGTTTACTGGTATCATGGGTCAGGGGGTTTCCTTGGGCTAAAATGTCATCAAATAGATCTCTTGATGGATTCCAGATCATCTCATGTCTATCCCATTCTTGACTATATCCATGGAATATGTGATAAGCTGGTGTCCCGATGAAGGCATACTGACAAACCCTGTTCTGTTGCATCATAGGTAATTCATAAATGTTAACTAGGTTCTGTTGAATGTCATTAATCAGTGGGCAAAGGTTTCTCAATGACTCATATCCCAAATATTTGTGTCCTTGCTTATTTAAATTGGGTAAAGTACAATTCAAATACACCTGCATACCATGTATCTAAGACTTGTGTCTTTAAATTTTTAGTTTTATTATACATATGTTATGTATACATACGTATGTGTTTTATATATATATATATATATGATCATTATCTGGTGTCAAACTCATGGTGATTCTCCTGCTTCAACCTTCCAAGTGCTGGGTTTCAGGCATGCATCAAAACACCCAGATTTGACTTTACCTTTTAAAGAAAAGCCCTTACCTTGTAGACCAAGGAAAAACACAGGTGTCCAATACTTACGCTCTTCACTGGGCTGGCAGTGACAAAGACATTATGTTTTCATATGGTAGTTACTATGTAAGGATGGAGTAAAAGTTTTAAAAGGATGGTGAAGGTAAGTCTTGGATTTGTGAACAAGGTTTTATAATGAAGTAGTGATATGATTACAACATCTACCACCTTTATGTCAGGCGATAGTTAAAATTAATTCCTATATTTCTTTAGCTTTTGAAGACAGCCAGAAACTAAACAAATTTTGTGAACTGTCACAAGTGTACTGTATTCCAAGCTCATGCAGGATCATCACCTCCTCTAACTGTCCATCTGATAGTAGCAGTGACCTCCAGGCATCCCAGGAAGAAATTTCACTCAGCCATCCTCAGGTGGTGCTAGTGAGGAATTCCCCTCTGTGTTCTTCATTTCCCATGGCCAATTTCCCTTCTAAATGTTAAACCATCTCTTCTGCCCAGCACAGATATCATCACATATTACCTTGTTTTGCTTCTTCCTGGTCCTGTACCCCTTAAGTCCTTCTCATAATCTACTTCCCTGTAGTTCTGCAAGTGTATATCACTCGAACCTATAAAGACTTCCTCATGGTAAAATCTAGACTGCTCAAATTGACCTCCATCAATTAGCCCTACTTTTCTCCAGTGTCATTTTTTGCCGCTTCCTTGTGCTTTGACAAAACTGTTCTGCTGAGCCAGGTAACTCACAGTTTTCTGAGGCACCTTCTGCCTGGAATGTTTTATCCAGCCTGTTCTTGATCTGCCTGGTTAGCTTCTGCTCCTCACTGAAACTAGCTCAGAGTTACCTGCTCCAGAAAACTCTCCCAACTTCTCCTACCCTAGGCTTGATCAGATAGATGTCCTAGCCAGTTCCCTATGCTTTACGTGTATGAGTGAGTATGTAATATGTGCTT
Source organism: Dipus sagitta (assembly GCA_036346955.1). Classification (NCBI taxonomy): domain Eukaryota; kingdom Metazoa; phylum Chordata; class Mammalia; order Rodentia; family Dipodidae; genus Dipus; species Dipus sagitta. The sequence continues at coordinate 68,448,118 of CM070781.1, forward strand.
TATTTCATCTCTTGCTTCCTTGTAGCTGTTAATATGCCTGCATTATCATATGCACCCCATAAAAATGTGTAAGGCCACTTGAAGGAATAAAATGTCCATTATGGATACAACTAAGTTAATAGCAGCTCATCAACATGAGATCAGGACCAGTATTGGGGTGAAGATTCTCCTTTGTGGATGAAGAATGGTTGCCATGCATGGCTGCCGAGGTCTGAAGGGGAAGCAAGCAACCGGCTTCATCAGCAAGAAGCCTGAGCAGATTTGGTAATCTCAGTGTGCTGCAAAGCAATATGAACACTGAATTGTATCTGGTTTCCAGTGAAAGGAAACTCCTTTGAGAAGTGCTTAGCCTGGATTAAGGTAATTTTCTCACTTTCATGTGGCCATTCTGAGTGGTTGCCCATATGTGTACCTCTCAACTGGTGTTTTTTTTTTTTATTTTTTTTATACGCCTCCAGTTTGGTTTGATTTTCTGTGTGTACTACCACAAAGGAACACCCAGAGAGTAGTCAGACTTAATGGTGACCTATGTGACCCAACAGTGAATTACTGGTGACATGAATACTTCCTTTCAACTAAAACTTTTTTTTAATTTTTTGTTCATTTTTATTTATTTATTTGAGAGCAACAGACAGAGAGAGAAAGAGGCAGATATAGAGAGAGAATGGGCGCACCAGGGCCTCCAGCCACTGCAAACGAACTCCAGACGCATGTGCCCCCTTTTGCATCTGGCTAACGTGGGTCCTGGGGAATGGAGCCTCGAACCAGGGTCCTTAGGTTTCACAGGCAAGCTATTAACCGCTAAGCCATCTCTCCAGCCCCTCAACTAAAACTTTTTTTAAAAACATTTATTTATTTATTTATTTATTTATTTGAGAGAAAGAGGTAGACACACACACACACACACACACACACAGAGAGAGAGAGAGAGAGAGAGAGAGAGAGAGAGAATATGGGCACACCGGGGCCTCTACACACTGCAAACAAACTCTCCAGATGCATGCACCACCTTGCACTTCTGGCTTATGTGGGTACTGGGGAATTAAACCTAAGCCCTTAGGTTTCTCAGGCAAGTGCCTTAACCACTAAGCCATTTGTCCAGCCCCCTAAAGCTTTTTTATGTCAATTGAGGAGGCATTGAGAATCACCTGTCACCTTCTGGTTAAAATCTTTGTGGTCTCATGGATCCTCACTGTGTTCAAGACATCTGCCATCACAGGAGCCAAGTCTCACTATTGAGCCGCAGGAATATCATATCCTAGCACCCTCATTGCTCTGATTACATAGTACACATACCCACCTAAGACATGCTACAGTCAAGAGATCTAAGATGAACATGCTGTTCTCTCTCATTCATCCTGTAGTGAGACAGACATTCAGCTGCTTTGGGTGTTTGAAACTTTAGATATAGACCCTAATCCAGACAACCTACTCCACAGTAATTTAAGAAAAGAGTTTACAAAACCCATAGACACAATGCCCAACACACAGAAAAAGGAAGGGGCAGTTTGTGTGGAAACTTCACTCATGCCCAGATGATACTCGATGAAGGTGTTTTTCATCTTGGATAATCACCACATGGCTCCTAATCAGACAGCTGTGTGTCCTGCTAAAGTTCTACAAAGAAAATGTTATTGAAAACTATGAACAATAGTCATAGTGGAATAAAGAAAGTGTGGTGTGTACACATGTGTGCAGATGCACATGCACATGAGTATGTGTGTGGAGGCTAGAAGAAATCATTGAGTACCCTCCTCTATCACTCTTCCACCTTATTTCCTTGAGACAGGGTCTCCTACTGAACCCAAAACTTGTGCCATCTGTTGGTTAGACTGGCTGACTGGCAAGCTCTAGTTATCTTCCTTTCTCTGTCTCACTCAGTGCTGGGGTTATAGACATGTGAAGCTTTTTATGTGGGTGCTGGGGATTGAACTTAAATCCTCATGTTTATACAGAAAGCATTCTTATCCACTGAGCTATCTACCTAGCTCCTTTGAATTAGGGACAGTAACATTCTTAATGTGCAAAACTAAAATGATAAGTACTGTGCAAATAGTATAAGCCTCTGATCACTTCCTCCTGACAGTTTGCCCTCACCCCTGAGGTGGTTTATATTGATTGCCAACTTGGCAGGACGTAAAATCACCTGTGAGAGATTATCTAGATTAGGTTAGTATGATGCTCTGAATGTGGAATGTTTCACATATCCTCGTGTATTTTGAATGCCCCTAGCTGGTGGCAGCTTGGGAGGTAGAGTCTTACTGGAGGAGGTGCATTGCTAAGGGTGGGCTTTGGGGTGTTACAGCTCAGGTTCTCCCCTTGCCAGAGCTCACTCTCTTGTTTCTTTGTGCCAGCTGCTGTGGCAAGAAGAGATGCCCAGCCTCTGTTCTGCCATGCTTTCCTTCCATGATGAAACTTCCCCTCAAGACTCTAAGCTCAAGGAAGCCCTTTCCTCCCATCAGCTGATTCTGGTCAGAGGTTTTCTGGTTTTCTTTTCTTTTCTTTTCTTTTCTTTTCTTTTCTTTTCTTTTCTTTTCTTTTCTTTCTTTCCTTTCCTTTCCTTTCCTTTTCTTCTCTTTTTGTTTGTTTTTAATTTATTTATTTGAGAGAGAGAGAGGAGGCAGATAGAGAGAGAATGAGTGCACCAGGGCCTCTTGCCATTGCCAGTGAACTCCAGATGCATATGCCACCTTGTACATCTGGTGTTACATTGGTACTGGGATATCAAACTTGGGTACTTAAGCTTTGCAGGTAAACATCTTAATCATTGAGCCATTTCTCCAGTCCTGAGGTTTGTCTCAGTAACTGAAGGTAACTACAACAGTTAGCCTCTGGGCATGCCTATGAGTGACTGTTTTGGTTAGGTTAATTGAGGTGGGAAGATCCATCTCAACTATGGGCAGCACCATTCCATAGGCTGGGATTCTGGACTATATAAAAAGGAGAGACCTGCTGACTACAAGCATTCTTCATTTTCTGCTTCCTCACTGTGGACTGGGTGTGACCAGCTGCCTCAGCCTCCTGCCACCATGCCTTACCTGCCGTGATGGACTGTAAGCTTGTAAGCTGAAATAAACCTTTCTTCCCTTAAACTGTTTTTTGTCAGATATTCTGCCCCAGAAACAAAAAGTTTACTAATACACCCTCTTTCCTCTAGAGAATTCCCCAATACTATAGGACCACATCTTCCTCAGAAAGTGGAATTGTGGCATCTTGGCATAGAACTGCATAGGAGTCCATAGGGCCAATGGGCCACCAGCCAGCAGCAAGGCTTTGTGTGACTGTGGCAACCTGGAGCAGGGTATCATTACCATGCCACTGGCACTGCCATCTGTCATGAGTGCCAGGAACTTTCACAAGGACTCTGGACTCCTGGCTTTATGCAGCCTTTACAGCTCACTCTGGATCGCCCCATGGCTGGGAGAAGCTGAGCCCTGCTCAAGGCTGCCAAGCAGGAGTCAGCTGTAGCTGACATGGAGGTCTGCTGCAGTCCATGGGCATGTTACATGTCCATTTCCTTTCTGAAAGCCTGTGACTTTTGTACATTGGAAAAGTTGTAAGTTCCAGGTTATCAGAAATAAAAAGGGCTCAGCTGTGTCTGTGTGGGCCTCACCCTCTGACTTTATCTGTTGCTTTTAAACAGTTTACTTCAGCTTCACATAACAAACATCTCCCAGTTTCCGATGGTCAGTGATCCCAGAGCCCTACAGCTCTGGTTCTGGCTCAGGGTGTCTCAAGGCCTCCGAAGGCCTGAAAGGCCTCTGGAAGGGTTAACTGGGGACTGAGGTCCTCCACCAAGACATTACACTCACATGACTGGAGGTTGGGAGCCAAAGGCCTCACACCTGTGGTCTTCTCCATAGGGTTATGTGTCCTCCTCAATGTCAGGCGTGGGGATGGGGGTAGAACATGAATGAATGAATGAGAATTGGCTGATTTCTATTGTATAGAATAAAGTCGCCAAATTAGCCCACCCTCAAGGGGAAGGGAATTTGTCTCTGCCTCTTCAAAGAAAGAGTATCAAAGAGTTTAAAGGCATATTTAAAAACCTCTCCATGCACACTAACCTTCATCCATATATCTGAGGAAAACAAAAGGAAAGGAAAAGTCACCAAGTACCACCACTGAAAGTAACCTGCTCCCTCTCTGTGTTGGACTGTCACCAGCACTGATGGCCTGAATCAGTGACTCCACTTAGGAAAGCACTTTCCCACCCCTGCACTACTTCCTAAGGCAAAGGATTTTTTTGCATAAATTGTTGTTTTCAAGAAAATTTAAGCTGGGCATGGTGGTGCATGCCTTTAATCCCAGCTCTCGGGAGGCAGAGGTAGGAGGATTGCTGTGAGTTCGAGGCCACCCTGAGACTACATAGTGAATTTCAGGTCAGCCTGGGCTAGAGTGAAACACTACCTTGAAAAACCAAAAAAAGAAAAAGAAAGAAAGAAAGAAAGAAAAGAAAATTTAGAGGGTCTGGTAGAATGTAGAGATAACCATTTAGCTTATCCTGTTGATGGAGCCCTGAAGCCACCAAGCAATCTATCTAGAGTCTGACTTCCACTCTGTCTCTGGTCTGAGGCCCAAGGGGGCCACCAGCTGGCAGAGCAAGTATCTGAGACATTGCTGCTAATTCTTCCCATATACATTTCTCTTCCTGTCTCCCTTAGGTGGGTCCAGGCCTGGGGTGATGGGGTCTGTGCCCCAGTACTCCCTCCCTGAGCTTATTGATCTTGGTGGAGATTTGCCAGACATTTCCAGGAGGCTCTTGTCACAAAAGTTTGGATGACTGTTGCAGTCAGGCTCGCATTGCTGGCAAAAAACACTTAACCAAGAGCAGCTTGTGGGAAAAAGAGTTTATTTGGGCTTATAGACTTGAGGGGAAGCTCCATGATAGCAGGAGAAAACACCAGCATGAGAGGGTGGACATTACCTCCTCACGAACATCAGGGGGACAATAGCAACAGGAGAGTGTTCCAAACACTGGCAAGGGGAAACTGGCTATAATACCTGTTGCAGTCAGGTTCGCGTTGCTGGTAGAAATCATCCAACCAAGAACAGCTTGTGGGAAAAAGAGTACCCATAAGTTCGCCCCCAAATATACACTGCCTCCAAAAGGCCTTAACTCCCAAGTCTCTATCAGCTGGGAAGCTAGCATTCAGAACACCTAAGTTTATGGGGGACACCTGAATCAAGCCACTTCATTCTGCCTCTGGCCCCCATAAACTGATAACCATCCATAACATAAAATGCAATGCATTCAGTCCAACTTTAAAAGTCCCATAGGTTTTATCAATCCTAATGATGTTCAAACATCCCCATAGCCCAAGGTCTTTTAACTGAACTATAATACCAAAAAGATCCCCATAATGTCACAGAATAAACACTCACACTGCAAAAGATGGCATTGGGCATAGCAAAGAAATATTCAACCAATACAAGATTTAAAACAACCAGGGCAAACATTAAACTCTGTAGCTCCAAGTCCAACAAGTCTAGCCAGTGACAAATTTTGATAATTCTAACCACTGACAAGTCTCTGGAGTTCCAATTCCATCCCTCCAAGTAGTCCTGGAAAACTTCACCTGGGGCTGGCAGCTCTCCTTAGCAGCCATCTCATGATTCCAGCATTTCCACTGGGTCTCCACTGCAACCCACAGTCTATCCTCTAGGCTCCATCAGGTCTCCATGCAGGCATCCAACAAACCTGCTTCACACTGTCAATAGCCAGATAGCCATTTCCAAAACACAAAACCATGTTGCAAATTCAATGACCCTTTCTTTCCTGCATTTCTTATACTATGTAATACCAGGTAGGGTGCCAGTTTGTTAATGGGGGGCGGAGATAAAGCATATTTTGAAGAACAGGACACTCCTTTAGCAGTCAGACCCCTTAAAAAGACTGTGTTGTTTCGTTGTTTCTGTTGTCCCAAATGCAGGTCAGCTGGCCCAATCTCAGTGGCTGTAATCTCTCATACAATTGTAGCTTGACAGGCAGCAGTTTGGGCCCAATGATTTCATTTTTTTCTGTGTCATATTCTTCTGCTCACATCAGTGTGTTTGTACGCAATACAACCCTGCACAAATTCTCAGGACACGGACATAACAGTAAGCCTCTCACACAAACTGCTAGCCCAGTCCAGGCAAAGCTGTTTCTCACACTCATAAGCCAAACATCACAGTCCATAGTTCTTACTACATTCAGGTCTTTCAGCTCCGACCAGAATAGTCCATCAAGCTGTTCTTACAGCACTGCAAGGCATCTCTTAGGCCAAGGTTTCAAATCCTTCCACATTCCTCTTGAAAATTAGCTGCAAAAGGCCAAAACCACACGGTCAGGTGCCTACCAGTAACCCCACTCCTCTGGTACCAACTTTACTGTTGCAGTCAGGTTTGCATTGCTAGCAGAAAACACCTGACCAAGAGCAGCTTGTGGGAAAGAAAGGTTTGTTTTGGCTTACAGACTTGAGGGGAAGCTCCATGATAGCAGGGAAAAACAACAGCATGAGGAGAAGGTGGACATTACCTCCTCACCAACATCAGGGGGACAACAGCAATAGAAGAGTGTGCCAAACATTAGCCAGGAGAAACTGGCTGTAACACCCATAATCCCACCTCCAACAATACACTGCCATTTTCAGCTCACCCACCAGTCTCCATGTGGACATTGTGTGAAAAAGGGATGTCTGTGGCCCCAGAGAGAAGCCCTAAAGCTACCTGTATTTTCAAGGTAAAGTTACAGAACAAGTTCTGGATCATGGTGCCCACCCACCACCACCACCACCACACACACACACACCTTCCTCAGTCAGAATAAGTAATAGGAACTTCCTCCTGGTATAAATCAGGCAACATGTCCAACCACTCAGAATTTTGGTTTCCTGTGAGAGGAAATGTTTGAAACCTCTAAAACTGATAATTGCAGACAAGTCATTCTTAAGGAAAAATATATACATATTCAAGTGAGTTAATCAGTATATTGAAATTTTTCAAATCTTTTAACTTTCATTCTGTATGAAATTCACTGAGTTTATTCTTGAGGAGGATGGGTAGTTACTGGAGCAAAGTAGCTGAACCTGAGGAAGAGGAAAATAGATGCCTCAGTCAGGAACAGTGCACTTAGGTGATTCCAAGGTGTCAGGCCATTTCCAGAACCTGGGAACACTGTGAGCAAAATCTGACTGACACCCTGAAGCTTATATAAGACTGGAAGTTAAACATGTAGAAGTTTCTGTTGTACTGAAAACATAGTAAGTTTTAAAATAAAAAGAAAGCCAAGTTCAGAGGATGGGAGGATGGAGTAGGTAAAAATATCCAGGAGAGATTACAGCAGTATGCAGTATGGTCCAGAAAGGCCTCACTACTCAGGGGACATTGTAGGGACAGTATAGGAATGAGTCATCATGTTGTCTAGCAAGAGAGCTCCAAGCCCGGAGGTGTGAGAGTACATAACTTAAGCAACACTAAAGAAAAGAGGGCTTTGTGGTCAGAACTGAATATAGAGAAGAGCAGATCCCATTGGTGCTGAAAGGCAGATGGTAAAGGTGTCTGGAGAAGGCTGGGCAAGCTTTGGCTTCTAATCTGAGTGAGATGGATACTACTAGAGCATTGTAAGAAGTGGTAGAGCCAGATTACCTTTTAATATTATTATTCTGGTTATTTTGTTGTGTATAGACCAATGTGGGAGAGGTTGGAAGGGCAGAAGCAGGGAGCCTGGGTAAAAAATATGTGCAATAATCCAGAGAGATGGTAGTTGAAAGCAGAATGGTAGCAGTGGAGGGAAGATAAGCGGGCAGATTATACATACCTCTCAAGGGTCAGAGATTTGCTAATAGGCAGTGGGAGATGAAAGAAAGAGAGTCTAGGTAAATCCTTGGATTTCAGACCAGAGAAACCTGAAGAACTGAAGGAAAAACAAGAGTAAGGTAATTTTTTTTTTTTTTTTTTTTTTTTTTTTTTTTTTTTGGTTTTTCGAGGTAGGGTCTCACTCTACTCCAGGCTGACCTGGAATTCACTATAGAGTCTCAGGGTAGCCTCGAACTCATGGTGATCCTCCTACCTCTGCCTCCCAAGTGCTGGGATTAAAGGCGTGTACCACCACGCCCGGCCAGAGTAAGGTAATTTAATTTGTTTTGTAAATAGTTAAGGGCAAAAGCCCAAAGAGGGAACAAGGAAATGTCATTCTATCCATCCTGGCAAAACTGGGACTTGTGTCAGACCCTCTCATCCAAGATGGCTGCCAGCAACACTCTCCCAGCAGGAACTTCTGGCTTCTCCTTCAGCTCAGCCTTTCTGGGTCAGGCCCCTGAGTCCATGAGCCAGTCTAGTCTCTTTACATACCTGAGTCTAATGACAAGGCTCACCCTAACTGAATGTGGGATCCATATAAAGGAGGTTACCTGCATGGCCCAGCACTCTCTTTTTGCCCTGTGACCTGGCCTGAACAGGTATGTGAGTTTGTCTCCTCCTTCCCAGCCGGGCTGGATGAGCCTGGCTAGGAAGGAAAGAGTAGTTATCTTGACCTGGGTATTTTTGTGCCTGCTGTCTGTGTCATGCTTTGGAGTAAAGTCTCACTTTGATTACGTGTATGACTTACCTTTGATTTCTCACTATTTCTTTTATTTTTATTTATTTATTTGAGAACGACAGACAGAGAGAAAGAGGCAGAGAGAGAGAAAGAGAGAAATGGGCACGCCAGGGCCTCCAGCCACTGTAAATGAACTCCAGATGCGTGTGCCCCCTTGTGCATCTGGCTAACGTGGGTCCTGGGGAATCGAGCCTCGAACCAGGATCTTTAGGCTTCACAGGCAAGCGCTTAACCACTACCCCATCTCTCCAGCCCGCCTCACTATTTCTTAACCCTGTCTGGTCCTTTATTTGGAGAGGATCTTTTGGTTCTTATGGTTTGCCTTCCATGTGTGGCTCTTTCCTTCTCCCCACTCCCTTTCTAGCCAGACAAGAATTCTCCTCTGGCTTGAGTCTTTTAGCTAGTTTCCTCCCTAGATCTTAATTTCCCCTAAAATAAACCTCACAAATCATAATTTTGCCCTAATAAAATCAATAATTCATAATTTATTCTTCTCAGAGTCTGTTTTTTCAACTCTTTGTTAAAATAGACAATGGCCCAAAAATTGGAGTTAAATAAGCTTTCTCCTATCCCCCAAAATTTTGCATTAAAATCATTCAGTGAAATGGAGAAGCCTGGAAGTCAAGAGTTACAGGAGATCAGAGGTCTAGTTTAAGCATAACAAATTTAAGATACTATGAGATATGCACATGAGAGTGATGAGTCAGTGGTTGGAGTTACCCAGGATGGAGACAAAAGTTTTAAAGTCACCAGGAGATTGGATGGTGCTTCCAAAAGAGTAAAACTTGATAGAGAAAAACTTTAGACTTCCAGGGGGGCTGAGTCTTGGACAGTCTAATGTAACTGTCCTATAGATTTTTCCATGATTACAAAAATGTTCTTTGCATCATCTAGGTGTCCAGCGACCAGACTAGTCTCACTGTAGGACACAATTTTCAACTTCGCTTAAATAGCCACAGACAGCCAGTGGCCACCATATTGCACAACTAGGCTCCTCTGCATAAGAGTGGGAGAAAGGAGGAGCAACCAGCAGAAGAGAGAGAGAGGCTTTTCCCCAGTGAGGGACCAGAGGAAGCTGACTGTGTTGAGCCCTGCTTGCAGATCTGACATGAGGCAGACTGGAAGTTGATCTTAGATTTCAAAAGGTACAGCCATTTCAGTTGCATTGTGGAGACAATCTTGATTGGGTGTGTTCAGAGGAGAATGAAGAGGGACTAGAGAGCAAGTCTGGAGAACTTCAGAGAGTTATGGTTGTCTAGGAGAGGGAGGGAGTGAATGGACTAGGGAAACACAGAGGAGGCCAAGCAGTACCAAGGGCATGCTTGACATCAGTGGCCATGAATTTAAAGTGAGATCGGTTAGCATGTCTGTATATTTTTCTCCAGCCCGAGAGCCAGCACAGTGGCAAAGAGCTGAATCTGTCCACAGCTGGGATTTAACCAAATCAGTATGAAATGAGAGGGGCAAATGAGATGAATTTAGAGTTGCTGATGGCAATGACCAAACATAGATTCTATACTGTGGAAATGAGCTCAGTGTTGGAGCAAAAGGAATGGTGGTCGTGTTGGGCCACCTTGGAGCCAAGCAGCTGGCGAATGGGAAGTGCTTAGTAGAGGTCAGCTTCCTGGCTTTCTCTCTCAGCTTCCTCCTGATTTCATTTCCTCTGAGGGAAGTTTATTCTTTCTGTTGGTATTTGTATGCCCAAAGTCAAAAGGTTTGCTTTCTTTTCTGACTGACAACTCACCTGATTCTCAAATTAAATGACTATGTCTGGTTCTCCTCTTCTCCTTCATTTGCCTGTCTGGGCCTCTCATGGGTCGGTGACTTCTGCCGACTTCCAAGGACTCTGCTGTGGACTTAGTTCTATGCTGTGGATCATCCTAACATTCTCACCGTTGGCTAGGCAAATACTTTACCACTGAGCTCTACCCACCCCCATTCTGTAATTCTTAAATAGCTTTTCTTTTTAATTGTGGAGCCCCTTCTACATTTTGCTGACCTACAAAGTATTTCAGTGCATAAAAAATAAATATAGCTAGAGCTGGAAATATGGCTTAGTAGTTAAGGTGTTTGCCTACAAAGCCAAAGGACCCAGGTTCAATTCCCCAGGAAGCCAGATGCACAAGGGGGTCCATGCATCTGGAGTTCATTTGCAATGGCTAGAGGCCCTGGCACACTCATACTCTCTCTCTCTACCTCTTTCTCTCAAAATCAATAAATAAAACTTACAAATATTAAAAATATAGATTAAAACATGACCAGAATGAAGTTAGATAAATTGATTTATGATTTCATCCATGTATCTGTTTCAGTGAAGAAAAGTATTTTAAAAATGATCCATGGTATTTGTAACTAAAGAAAATAATTAGGTGCATCTAAAACATTATGAATCTCAATTTCTCACATATTTTTTCAGCATGAAGAATTAGTCACTTTCAGAAGGATCTTTAATTTACCATTAGTCCCATGTATTCAGTTGAAAATCTGAAAGTTATTGTTAACTTCACATGAAGCATGACTGAATTATTCTTGTGCCAAATAGCACCAAATCTTTCCTTGGTAGCACTTCCCCACCCGCCCCCATGCAGGAGATTTTTTTTTGTACAGGAGACATTGATTTCCTGTAGTGTGTTATCTTGAGAACCAGATAACAGGGGGCGGGGCAGGGCAGGCCTGCATTCCAGACTGTTGTCACTTATATGGATAGACAGAATTCTGGCCTCATTCCACTCACCATCTGGGACTTAGTGCTTTGGATTTCGTGATCCCCTATCTGGATGCAGCCATCAAACACAGATTGTGGGGACCAATGCTAATATGGAGTCCATACTGCATTCTAGAATCAGCCAAGTTAAGCCTGCCTGTACTCTGCATGTGACCTGACTCCACAATTAATCTGCCTCCAAGTCAGAACAAGCAAGTGCTGGAGGGCGAGGACTGCAGTCTGTAGTTCTTTAGTGTGATCACTTCCTGATGATGCTGTGGTGCCCAGCACAGCATCTGTGTCCTACAAAAAGCATGTGTCCCAGAGACATGAGCCACACCCATCATCTCTCCTTAAGACTTTAGGATATTTTATGGAAAGCTGCAGCTTAAACTGTGGGCTGTTTCTTGGATCTTAGCATTGTTTAGTTTGTGCTCTTTCCTCTAAGAAAGCAAATGTGTTCTTTGTTTTCTCTTTTATTTCTTTTTAATATGCCCTAAACATCTATCTTCCTCCTGGAAGATAGTCCTGTTTTCTTGATTAAAAAAAAAAAAAAAAAAGGTTGGAGCCAGGTATGGTGGCCATGTATGCCTTTAACCAGGAGACAGAGGTAGGAGGATCGCTGTGAGTTCCAGCCACCCTGAGACTACATAGTGACTTCCAGGCCAGCCTGGGCTAGAGAAAGACTCTACCTTGAAAAAACGAAACAAAACAAAATTTATCACTTATGCCCATATCAATAGGCGTTAGGGTTGTATGGGTTGGCAATATTAAATCATTTGCTTATTTTGCCAGGCAATCCTTTGGAACTGAAAATTCATCACATAAGGTGTTAAATTGACAAGAGTGGGACACCATGCTCTTCCCCTTCTTGCTAATTTGAAACTGAATTGGGAGCAGCCATGTAGTAACTGCCGTTCAGTAACTGTTAACTTTACCTGGGGAGCTGTGAACAATCCTTTTGTCCCAAGATCCAACTGGCACAGTCAGCCCTGGCCCTGTCGTGGCAGATACGCAAACGTAGGAGGGTCCTTGGAGCTTGCCAATGCCATAGCTCACAGAAAAGGGGAAATTGTGCCAAAAGGTCTCACCAGGCTTAGTCACAAGCTGGAACTTAGCCACTTGACACCCAGATGAACTTCACGGATCTTCAGATGAGCAAGTGGCCACTTGACCAGCTTGGTCACGTTGTACTAATGATAGCTAGCTGCAGGCACTCTCCTTTCCCGAAGCAAGAGAACTGTCTGAGATTTGTGTTCACTTATATATTTGGTGATAACTGCTGCATACCTGGCACTGGACTGTATGTACAGGGTAGACATGATCATAAAGCAGTTCTCATCAAGCAATTTAACATTACCCCCAAAATGATTCTAGCTGCAAATCATAGTGGGGATTAAGAAAGAAAACACAGTTAAGGCACTTGCCTGCAAAGCCTTAGGACCCAGGTTTGATTCCCTAGCACCCATGTAGATCCAGACGCATAAGGTGGTGTATACATCTGGAATTCCTTTGTAGTGACTAGAGGCCCTGGAATGGTTCTTCTCTCTCTATCTGCCTCTTTCTCTTCCTCTCAAATAAATAAATAAATGTTTTCTTTATAAAAGAAAGAAAACAGTGTGCTAAGTGAATTTAAAGCAAAAAGAATGGGAGCTAAGGAAAAGCTTTCAACTTTCAGACAAGAAACGTGTCCAATGATGGGGGATGGACAGCCATGGTAAGAAGCAGTTGTGTGAAGGCCCTAGTCAGGTGCAAGCATGGCTTTTCCAGGAAACTCAAAGGCCACTAGTGGCCCAGAGCTTAGTGCGTGTGATTGTCAGCTAGTCATCCCTCTGATGAAACACCTGAGGAAGGCAGCGTGCAAGGAGGAAAGGATTGCTTCCGCCAGTTTGCCCATGGCTCTGTGTTCTGTTGCTCTGGGGCCTGTGGCAACACAGCATGTGGTGAGAACACATGACAGGGGGCCGGCCTGTTCACCTCATGGGGCCCAGGAAGCCAAAAAGTATATAAATGGGAAGGGGGCTAGGTCTTAAAATCCCCTTCAGAGATCTGCCCGCAGTGACCTAATTTGCTTCCATGAGACCTCACCTCGTAAGCGACAGGCTGGTTGTTTCGGGGTGCTTAGGATCCAGACAATAGCAATAAAGGAGGCTTGAGAAGTGCACAGGAAGTCTGGAAGGGAAATAGTTCAGTGCTGGGAATTTAAGATTTAATCCTAAGAGTTATGGGAAATGACTGTGGGTTTAAACTGAGATATCACATCATCTGATTATGTTTTAACATATTTTTAATTCAAAGGTGTGAGACTGCAAGTCCTTAATTTTATATATCACTAGGAAATAAATGAAGGAGTATGAATATCAAAGTTACCAAGTGAGTAATGAGCCTGTTTCTTTCACAGTGGCATAATAAAATATAAAATTATTATAATATAAATTATTAAAATTTATGCCATCTAAAATGAGGGTCAAATGTCAGCTCAATGATGGCTCCACTAAAGAAACTGTGCCTATGCTTTAGAAAATGAATGTGATTTTAAAAACCTTAAGCAGAGCGCCAGTAGCTGATGGACACCATCAGTACAGTTTTGGCTGATGTCTGCAAAGCAAATGCATCCCTTTTCAACTGGTCACTGTCGCTCATTGCCACACTGGTCAGCACAAGAAAGAGGGGAAGCAAAGGTGTTCGGGCCTAATGGATCATGCTCATTTTTTTTTAAAATTTCTTGGATTGGATGTCAAGAACTTCAAGTCCTGTGGTGTCACCTCATTCAAGAGGAGACACAGAATATAGCAGTTAAACATATCTACAAGGCTCTGGTCTGCTAACTTCCATGTTGGCATTCTTGGTAAATAATGAAAAAGCCCCAGAACATTCCATAAGTAAGCATTTGGTGAGCCCAGGTTATGTATGTGAAAGAAACTGTCTTTGCTCTTCTCAAAGGAGGAGTTAACCAGGCTGACTTCAGTGCTCTGAAATCCTCTATGGCCAGCCTTGGCCTTTGTCTGAGCTCAGTTGGCAGGCACCCTTGCACACTGGAAGGAGTTGCTCCTAAAATAGGGAAAGTGTGCTTAACTCAGCAAGCTAATGAAATCATTAAATGCTTTTCTGGGATTTTTGCTTTATGTCAGAAAACTCTCTTAGAGTAGCACTGTTCCTCTTTTGGATTTTAGAGGTAGGGCTCACTTCAGCCCAGGCTGACCTGGGATTCTGTTGTTAGTCTCAGGGTGGCCTGTAGTGACTACAGTCATGAATGTGAGAAGGCGAAGGATGGCAGCAGCAAATAGAGTAGTCCATGGTGCTGCTTGACTAGCCCCAGCAAAGCCAGGAGAGTGTCTTCCTGGGGAACCGCCTAGGCACCTGATTCCTGTATAACTCACAGCATTACATCAGTACTCCTGCATTTAAAATGATGATTTGGGGACAGTTGAGAGTTTTAATACTTCCTTCGAGATTAAATTAACCGTTTCATCATAAATTATTATGTTCCGTCCTAGTAATGCACTAGGAAAACACATCATCAATTAATGAGCAATGTTTTTAGAAATGACGTGCTACATGAATTGTGCTACATGAATTACATTTCCCTTTTCATCAGTACTTACTATACCTTGTGAAATAAATCTGTTAAAAATAGTAACTGATTTGCATAATGAGCTAAATTTTTAGAATGAACTAATGATCCAGTGCATTTAATTCTTGAAACATTTTGCATTATCACTGTGCAAAGAACAGAAGACATGGTGGCGTACGCACCTGTAATCCCGTTCAAGCCAGCCTGGGTTACATACAAGACTCTGTCACAAACAAAACAGCACAGCCCTCATCATCTGCCCCTTCACTCATGTTTACAAAGTCTTTCAATTGTGGTCTAAGTTTTTTTCTGACTCACCCAGTGCCATATATGAATCATATAAAATGTAACATTAATTTTGTGTTGTCAGTTTAAAAAAAGTAATGATGTAAAATCAACTTGACTTTAAAAGACACCAACAGCTTGAAAGGGGGAGGAGAAAGTTTAAAAATCAACCCATTTTTTGAAGAAGAATTTTGGTTTATTTTTATTTATTTGAGAATGACAGACAGAGAGAGAAAGAGGCAGATAGACAGAGAGAGCATGGGTGCACCAGGGCCTCCAGCCACTGCAAACGAACTCTAGATGCATGCGCCACCTTGTGCATCTGGCTTACATGGGTCCTGGGAAATCAAGCCTCGAACCGGGGTCCTTAGGCTTCACAGGCAAGTGCTTAACTGCTAAGCCATCTCTCCAGCCCAAAATCAACCCAATTTATAGATGGGGAAATGAGGACCCTGAATATGAAGGCATTGCTCAAGGAAAAGTGCCTTATAAGACATATAATCAAGCCCAGAAAAACTTCTTTGATTCCTGGTCCAATGTTATATTTAGCAACATCAAAGATGTCCTAAATTGTAACCAGAGGCATAAGCATAATTTTAATCATTATAACTCTTTACTAATATAACTGTAAACTTAGATATTTATATTGCTATATTATAATTTAAATTATTATTGAGATGCTGTCTTTATCATTTTTGCCTTGTTACTCCAGTCCTAGTTTGAATAAACACAGTTGTCCACTAGAAGTCACCTTCCTTCAGTATGAGGCTTGGTCCTTTTTCTCTAGCACTGCATTAAACCTGGCTTTTAATAAACCATCATTTTGGAGGACTGAGTAGTAGCCTCTTTTATTGTAAGGATTCCATGTATTGCTTTAGTTATGAACCCTTACATTGATAGACAAGGTTATTGGGGAAGCATGGGCATATTCCTTCTTCCCTACACACACACACACACACACACACACACACCCACCTCTACTCTGGGATGGCCTGCTCTTGAAAAGCCAGGTTAATTTTATTTGGAAAGTCTTATGCTCACTCTAGCAAATTTATACTACCTTTTTCTTTTTCTTTTTTTTGGTTTTTGGGTTTTGGGTTTTCAAGGTAGGGTCTCACTCTAGCCCAGGCTGACCTGGTATTCACTATGGAGCCTCAGGGTGGCCTCGAACTCACAGCAATCCTCCTACCTCTGTATCCTGAGTGCTGGGTTTAAAGGCGTGCGCCACCACGCACGGCTTGTTCCTTATTTTATATTTATGTAGCCATTGCATTCTTGGACTGGGAAATTTTGACTTAAAAAAATATTCCTTGTGCTGGAGAGATGGCTTAGCAGTTAAGGTGCTTGCCTGCAAAGCCAAAGGACCTGGGTTCTATTCCCTAGGACCCAAGTAAACCAAATGCACAGAGTAGCACATGTGTCTGTAATTCATTTGCAGTGGCAGGAGGCATGCCCATTCTTCCTCTCTCCCTCCCTCCCTCCCTCTCTTTCTCTTTTTCCCTCTCTCTTTTTCTCAAATTAATAAATAAATAAAAATAATAGAAAAATGGTCTTTAAACATGGATATAAGCAGCTTGGGAGAAAATGTGGGCTTCACTCAAATGTACCTATGCACCAGTTGCCAATTTTCTACATGTAAATTTCAACCCACCCTGAGCAGAAAACCCACTGGGGAGAAGCATGAGGGCTGAGAGCAATAAGTGAGCACCTCTGCAGGTTCTGTGGAAACAGCCTGGCTCACTGTTCTGCAGGGTGAGTGCTGCTACAGTGCTGCCTAGTTTCATACTGTGTCCTATAGAAACCCAATGTTGCAGAAGGTATTTTTAGAGACTCATTTGCACCTATTATAATGAGCTGCTAAAACACCTCATCCTCAACTCCCACCCCCCAATAAGACTGAAAATTAAAAAGCTCTAAAATGTAAAAACAAAAAAAATTCAGAATACATCCACAAATAAGATTGTCTATAGGACTTGGAGAAAAGTTGTCCTATAAAGCTGAGGTAAAAAGAATATAACATTTAAAACTTTAAAAAACAAAACACCAGCTAGGCATGGTGGCGCACGCCTTTAATCCCAATGCTCGGGAGGCAGAGGTAGGAGGATCACTGTGAGTTCGAGGCCACCCTGAGACTACATAGAGAATTCCAGGTCAGCCTGAGCTAAAGTGAGACCCTACCTAGAAAAAAAAAAACAAAACACCACCATAACAAAAACACCTGAGCCAGGCTTGGTGGCACATGCCTTTAATCCCAGCACAGGAGAGGCAGCAGTGGGAGGATCACCGGGAATTCAGTACCACTCTGACACTGCATAGTGAATTCCAGGTCAGCCTGGACTAGAGTGAGACCCTACCTTGGGAAAAAAAAAAGAATATAACATTTTAGCCCATATTATAGGGATTTCATTCCCTTATTATCTGCACGTCAGCATATTTAATTTATCCTCCCAGACCCTCAAATTGTTGACTAGTTGCTAAGCAGTTGACTGAAAGTGGTAGCTTTATACTAATTTTTCTGAAGAAATCCATGCCTGTGCATGCCCAGGCAGGAAAAATGGTCTGAGTTGCCTAAGAGGTCCAGCTTGGTTCCACGCCAGGTTAAGGTCAGGCACATCTGTTTGGCAGAGTGTCTCTTCCAGCCTAATAGTGACTTGTACAGTGACAACCAAACACCCAGGCCATCAAATGAAAGAGTCTCATTATAGATAGATGACCTATTGTAGTATTGACACTCTTATTATCTCATGTAATAAAAAAGTGCTATCAACTGTTAGTAAATCAACTGTGAATAAGTTCCTTACTATTTTTCTTTCAAGTGTCTGGGAATGTTCAGTTAAAAGATATCTGGAGACTACAGCATAAACCATTAGAAAGAACTGTTACTATTTACAGTTACATATTTGTGTGAAACGGGATTCTTTTGCTATTGCTCAAGTGAGCAACATAAAAAATAGACATCAAGGTATGATTGGAATAAGACTGTAAGTGACATTTAATTACGATATACTATTTTTCAAACATTTGTGTGTAACAAAAGAGCTTCATGACCTCATTGAGGGATATAATAAGCAAATATAAATTTGAACTTAGAGCCGGGCTTGGTAGCACATGCCTTTAATCCCAGCACTCAGGAGGCAGAGGTAGGATTGCCGTGAGTTCAAGGCCACCCTGAGACTCCATAGTGAATTCCAGGTCAGCCTGGGCTAGAGTGAGACCCTACCTTGAAAAAACAAAAAAAAAAATTTTTTTTGAACGCAAAACAATTTTATTTTGATAAAACATTTTTTATTATTTTATAGGTCTTATTTTAATATAATATAAAAAAAATTTTTTTTGAACGCAAAACAATTTTATTTTGATAAAACATTTTTTATTATTTTATAGGTCTTATTTTAAAAGGTCTAATACTTATAAAAAAGGAAAATTAACAGTCACTGATCATACTGGTAATTTTCTTAAGAAACAATTTTTCAATATAACCTAAAATAATAAACATAAGGATAACTAGGGCTGTAATAGTCAAGCTTCTGAGCAAATTACATTATCAGATTTTCATTTTTTGTTTATAAAGATAAAAATGTATAATCTGTCTTTCTGTTTTGTTTTATTTCTTTAAGGTAGGGTCTTGTTCTAGTCCAGGCTGACCTGGAATTCATGAAGTAGTCTCGGGGTAGCCTTGAACTCATGGTGATCCACCTACTTCTGCCTCCCAAGTGCTGGGACTAAAGGCGTGCACCACCATGCCTGGGATTCTGTCTTATTTTTGTTGTTCTCTCAGTCCTCATTTCTGGCCTCTGAGTATTGTTACAAAAAAGTATAGAATTATCCTAATGCCAACTGTGCTCTACTGGGGCTTCTGTTCTATGTGTGTAATGTGGGAAATAACTTTGGTGCAGTAGTCCTTTCATGACCCTGCATGTTCAGTACATGGGTCTTTACCTAGAAGTTGCAACTTGGATCACACAGTATTATATACAGCTTCGTGCTGATGGGATAAACTTCCAAACTAGACACAGTTATGGGAGGAAGGGATTTCTCTGAAGCTTACAGATCCAGGGGAAGTTACATAATGGCAGAAGAAGCCGGTTCCCTTTCATAGACCCAAGCAGAGAGACACAACCACACACTAGCACCACAAGCAAGCAAGCAGGAACCTGCAGCAGAAGGACTCCCAGAGCTCACTGTGCACACCTTAGGCTGGAATTCAGGTCCACCCACAGTGACACCTCAAGCCAAGTGGCTGTAAATCCAAGTTACAAGCTTTAATAAAACATTTGAGTCTATTGGGAGGCATGCACACAAACTACCACACACAATTCATTAAATTTCATTAAAACGCAAAGCAAAAAGCAAGAGGAGGTGAGATGCACTGACACACCGAGGATACAGTTCAGGGTTGTGGAAGGATCATACCACCTGCATCTTGAGCTATGTGGTTGGTCAGAGTACACCCCCCAAGCCTCTGTCCCAACAGCCCACCTGAGGAATGAAATAGTTATGCACCACGGGTGAGGTGTGGGAAATGGTTCCCAAAGAGACAAGGTATCACCAGTGATACTTTATTTCCCTGGATTCTTAGCCTAATAAGAAGCTGGGGACTGTACTTGCATGTTTTGAGCAAGAATATGGGCATTCAGTGCATAATCTAACAAATATTCATAGCCTTGTGTGCCTTAGGTTATTTAATGTGCAGTGAATATGAAGTCTGTCCAACACGATACTGGTCATATTCTCATGAATTCTGGGTGGCTATTTGCTTACTCATGGTCTAAATGTAATACATCAGATGCTTTTTTCCATTAAGCTACTGCATATTCATTATCTATACTTAACACATCTCAGGAGCTTCACCCATTATTTGTTTTCCTTGTTCTCCCATAGCGGAGTGGAATGCAGCATTGTCAAGGAACATAGCAGAGGCCCTACAAAATCTTTTAGAAACCTGCCCCCCTCCCATACAGTGATCCAAAATCTCTGCTCCTACTCCAGCCAGCTTCTTGCCCTAGGGTCTTACCTTCCAGCTGCTTCTCTAAGACCCAGTCAAAGCCATCTTGCCACCTGGACTCCTGTATCTTCTCACATTTCCACCAGAATTTCTTTCTTACTCAGCATTTCTTTGCAACTTGACTCATCATGTCATTTCAAGACTGAATGAATGCCTGCCAGATGTTGCGGATCTACTTTCTTACATCTTTCAGTTACTTTCCACTCCTCATTCTTACTTCCTCCCTTCTGTCTGGCTTCTTCCCTTCCATGCTCCTCAGATGTGGACCTCCCTTCCTGAACATCAGCAAGGTTCTATAACACTCATGCTACCTACCACTCTCAACTTCTGAACCACAAGTAGTTTTCACACTCAACATACTACTGTTGCAGAAAGGTTACTCATCGTTTTCCCTTAGTCAAACCCGTTACTTCTAGCTGTTTCCTCCCACTTCCCTGAGATATCTGAAACAATTATGTCTCAGCCTCCCCTCTCTCTAGGACTGTGGTGATTTGAATGTGAACTTATATCCCTCATAGGCCTGGGTTTGTTGGTTTGTTTGTTTGATAGAACACGAGAGAATATGCACATCAGGGCCCCTAGCCACTGCAAATGAACTCCAGACTCCAGATGCATGTGCCACCTTGTGTATCTGGCTTATGCGAGTACTGAGGAATCGAACTAGGGTCCTTAGGCTTCACAGGCAAGTGCCTTAACTGCTAAGCCATCTCTCCAGCCCCCTGAGCTATTTTTGATTAAGCTTACAACTTAAGTGTCCAGCAGCCTGCTGGAGGAAGTGTCACTTTGGGCAGATCTTCTAGTCCAGCCCTAAGGTGTGTAAAGGGCCAGCTTGAGCTCTGGCTGTTGGTGCTTGCTGGCTGTTTGTTGTGTTTCTCTGCTATGGATCTATGGAAGTGAGTCAGCTTCTTCCACAATGATGGAGTTTTCCCTGGAATCTCTAAGCCTGAAACAAAGTCTTTCCTTCCATAAGTTGCTTCTGGTCAGATGTTTATCCCAGCAATGAAAAGGTAGCTTGGACCCCTTGCTAAACCTATTTACCAAACCTCTGCAGCTTCTTGTTCTCTTTCTCTGGACTTTCACCAAAGGATTAGTTTTATATTCCTATGATTATAAATCATCCCAAGTCTATCACCTTAAAACAACATAGATTTATCCTATTATAATTGTGGATGTCCAACGTGAATATCATTTATTAAAATCATGACACTGACAAGGCGCTAGAGAAAATCCATGTCCTGCTTCTTTCCGAGTAGTCTATCTGCCCCTGTAGCCTCTTCCTCCAGCTTCAAAGCTGATGTCAAATAGATCTTGCTCCTAATACCACCTGCCAGGTTCTTCTTGAAACTCCCCTTTTTACCTTGTAATGAACTTCGGAATTATTACATTGGCCCATGTGGATAACCCACAACAATTTCCCATCGTCATGTTAGCTGGTTTGCAACCTTCATTTCCTTTAACTTTGCATGTGGAGATCAGAATGAGGATATATTTCATCAGGTAACATCATTATGCTTGCTTATGTCTTTGTTCCTCTGTAGTTCTTTCTCTATAATTCTTTCTTAATTTAATCTATTTTGACAGCTTCAATTATCTTTTCCATGCAAAAGACACCAAAAATGTTGCCCTAACATCTCTTTTTTCTTCCTTTTTCTTTCTTCCTTCCTTCCTTCCTTTCTTTCTTTCTCTCTTTCTTTCTTTTTTAAGGTATGGGTTCACTCTAGGCCAAGCTGACATAGAATTCACTATTTCACTATGAAATCTCAGGCTGGACGCAAATTCTTAGTAATCCTCCTACCTCAGCCTCCCAAGTGCTGGGATTAAAGGCATGTGCCACCATGCCTGGCTGACTTTTTTTAAAAAAAGTATTTAGTTGCAAGGAGAGAGAGAGAATATGGGTCTGCCAGGGTCTTCTGTCACTGCAAACTTCAGATGCATGTGCCACTTTGTGCATCCGGCTTTGCATGAATACTGGAGAATCAAATCCAGGTCATCAGGCTTTGCAAGCATGTACCTCTAATCACTGAGAAATCTCTCCAGCCCCTAACTTCTTTCTTTAGCGACATTTTCCTCTTGTTCCTTCAAATGAGAACTTTATGGTAATGTTTTAAAGCCTTTTTGTTGAGATCTGAACCCTCAGAATCAGCTCCTCCCAACTTATCCGTCACGGATGGCACAGGTTTTACTCCAGGAATGGTCTGGAAATCTCACAGCTCTTTGCCTGCTCAGCCCTCAGGTTGGATCACTGCCTTAGTACCTGTTGCAATTACCTTCTCTTTGCTGGGAACCCATCCAGAAGCAGTTACTGGGAGGAAAAGGTTTATTTCAGGCTTATGGATCCAGAGGAAGCTTCATCGTGGTGGAAGAAGCTGGCTCACTCCATCATACATCCATAGCAGAGACACAAAGAGAACAGCCAAGTTCAAGCTGGCTCAGAACATACCTTAAAGCTGGACTCAACATTACCCCAACCTTCTCCAGAAGAGCTTTCTGCCTGTTAGAAACTAAGTAGGAAGCTTAATCTTCAAGGCCAACCTGAGACTATACAGTGAATTCTAGGTCAGCCTGAGTTAGAGTGAGACACTACCTCCAAAAGAAAAAAGAAAGAAAGAAAGAAAGAAAAAAGAACTGAGGCTATGGGGCCATTTATTTGGAAGCTACCACAGTACCATCAGTTCTTTTCAGTGTCTTGGAGTACTTCCTTCTGTCCTTTCCTTTCCATTCCTGTAAACACCTTTGTCCTTCAGGCCAGTTAATTCCTTGGGTAGTTGTTACTGCCTTTCAGTAGGACAGGAAAAACATCTAGTCGTTCCTTTTTACCTGTGAGCTCTTGCCCTAGTTGCTATTCTTATTTCATCCTGTTACCAGCCCAAGGAGCAAGGAGTAAACTTCCTTGGTTTGTAAAAGAGGAAACCTAGGTGGACACGAATATGGAAACTCTGAAGTTCACATTCATTCACTCATTTAAAAATGCTTATCAAGAGCCTTTCATATATGCGAGATGCTGGGGTTAGAACACTGAGTCAATCAATGAAAGTCCAAGGTATTCATTTGGTCTTTTTGTTTTGGTTTGGTTTTAAGGCTTTATTTGTTGATTTTTGTTTGAGTTTTTGTTTTGTTTTTTGTTTTTTTGGGGTAAGGTTTCACTCTAGCCCAGGCTGACCTGGAATTCACTATGTCATCTCAGGGTGGCCTTGAACTCATGGTGATTCACCTACCACTGCCTCCCGAGTGCTGGGATTAAAGGCGTGTGCCACCACGCCCGGCTTTGTTTGAGTTTTTGAGGCAAAGCCTTGCTCTGTATTCCAGGCTGGCTTCCATCCACGATCTTCCTGCCTAAGCCTCCTCAGTACTGGGGTTACCATGATGTACCACCACACCTGCTGAGATTCAAGGTTTAAGGAAATAGAAATCAATCTAGATCTGGAAAAGATGAACATTAAAAAGTGAACCACCAAGTGAACAAGACTAGTTCAGTCTCCTGTTCACCCTAGCTAAGAGTTTTCATCTTCTCAATTCCTAGTTAGCAAACATACTAATCTCTTTGGAGGCACTTAGCACATTCTTCATTATATAGTTCTCTGTGCACTGTCTTATTCCTCTTACCAAGCTCCTTGAGGGCACAAGCACTACTTCACATTGCACAGTGTAGGAATTTGTTCTAACTACAAGGCTGTAAGATTCAAAGGAGATGTTGGGGAAAGTACTTGGTAAACTGTGAGGCATTTTCAAAGGTTTTTGTTGGTGGACATTCAAGGACCTAGTTTTCCTCTAATATCCCCAGAGTTAATTCTCCTACCTGTTTTCTTTCTTTCATTGAGTTGCACACTTACAGCTATGTAAAACCTACCCACTCTCCCCTTCTTTGCTGGTCTTCCTTGTTGTCCCTAGTACTTCGTTTAGATATAGATATGTAGATATATATCCTGGCTTCTCTTCAGACTACAGCAATCTTTAGCCTTTTACAAATGCCCATTTATGTGTCACTTGATTCTGGAATTGCTGTCTCATTAAACTTTCTCTGTCACTCTTCCCATTCATTCATCCCTCTCTTCATCCACCAGCTCATCTCATTTCCTGGATTCATCTCCATGTAAGTTGCACATATCACTAAATGTCCCTGTAAAATACTTTACCTTGCATATCATTCACTGGAGTGAGTAAAGTGTTAACGTGCTCCTTTTAGTGGTAAATTTGATTTGTAATGAAATGCACAAATCTTAAATACTTTTAAAAAGTTGATGCATGTATATAATTATGTAACCCAAGTAGTCTACTCATGCAGCTTATGCCAGAAAGTTTCTCGTGCCCCTTGCATGTCAGTCCCTGACCTCAGTCAACTTGTGCTGTTGTGTTGATGGCCTGCTTGGGACTGTTTACCACTGTAGGTAATGTTCCAAGAGCTTGTTGCTTGCTCCTCTTGCCATAATTTAAAAAAGAAAGAAAGAAAGAAACTTTCTTGAGTTTCAAGACACAAAAATTTTATGGTGGCATAGATATATCTGATATATCTATTAATCAGAAAATACTCTAATTTTTCTTCCTTAAAAACATACCGTAAATGAGGTTAGATAAATCCACCATTGCAGCCTCACTTGTGTCATGACAGGTTCTGCTTTGAGCCTTTCTTGGCACACAGGGAGTGATTCCTGCGAGTCCCAGGTTTTGCCTTAGCCTATTCAGGCTGCTATCATAGAATACCAGACACTGGGTGGCTTATAAACAACAAAACTTTGTCCTCACCATTCTGGACACCAGGAACTTCTAGATCAAGGAACTGTCGGATTTGGTGTTTGGTGAGAACCTGCTTCCTGGCTTGTAGGTAGCATCTTCTCACTGTATTTTTATAGTAGAAGGGGCAAGACACCTCCCTGGGGTCTCTCATATGGCACTGTGAATCCCATTCATGAAAGTTCCATCTTCATGATGTGATGCTTTCCCCAAGGCCCCACTGTGGTGGTTTGATTCAGGTGTCCCCCATAAACTTAGGTGTTCTGAATGCTAGGTTCCCAGCTGGTAGAGATTTGGGAATTAATGCCTCCTGGAAGTGGTGTATTGTTGGGGGTGGGTTTATGGGTATTATAGCCAGTTTCTCCTTGCCTGTGTTTTGCATACTCTCCCGTACCTGTTGTCCACCTGATGTTGACTAGTAGGTGATGTCCACCTGTCTGCCTGTGCCATTCTTGTCCCATTCCATCATGGAGCTTCCCCCTCCAGTCTGTAAGCCTGACTGCAACCCACCTCCTAACATCATCACATGAGGATAGATGAACACAGATAGAGGACACAGAGCACATTCACTCAGCATGGTCTTAGGAAATGATGTTTCTCTCTGTTTTCCCTGTTAGTAGCCTTCTTACAGGATCCTTAGGTGTTGCAGTCAGCTCCACTTTGCTGTGATGAACTTCCAACCAGACACAGTTTATGGGAGAAAGGGATTTATTTCAGGCTTACAAATCCAAGGGAAACTCCATCAGTGGCGGAAGAAGTTGCTTACTTCCATAGATTCAGGCAGAGAGAAACAACGACAGCAAGCAAACACCAAGAGAAAGTATGAACCACCAGAGCTCAAACTGCTTTGCATACACAGACCCCAGTAACACACCCCTCTAACAGGAATCTGCCCACTAGACTCAAGTAGGAAGGTTTATCCAAAGTGATTGAGTCTATGGGGTCAGACATTTACTCTACCACATTAGGCCTCAGTCTCCAGATCTGGAAAGCAATATTGTTGGATTAAATGATCTCTGGATGATGTATCCAAATATGAAACTCAATACTTTTGTGGCTAGTTTTTCTTTTATTGAGACAAGATCTCACCTGTCATCCAGGCTGGCCTCAAACATGCCTCAGCCTCCCCAGTACTGAGGTTATAGCTGTGCAGCACCACACCTAGCCCACAATTCAATGCCTTAGTGGGAAGGGAAACTATAAAGAACTCGAAGAATCTGTGCTGCCTATGTGTAAAATAAAACGTTTGTCAATATTTTGAATAAAAAGTCACAAATATTAGTGTAGCTTGGCAAATTGTTTTAGCTTAAATGTTTTTGGGACAGCAGTTTTTGTTTAAAAGTCTTTTGTACTGACAAATCTTAAGTTAAGCTATAACAAAAAGTCCTTTTTAGTGAATGGTTAAAAACAGAAGCCTGCTTCATCTATACCTTTTTTTTTTTGTCTTGTTTATATCTCTTGGAAGAGTTTATATATATATATATATATATATATATATATATATAGTATTCAAGATACAAGTGTCAAAAATCTGTTCTCTGGGCTGGAGAGATGGCTTAGCGGTTAAGCGCTTGTCTGTGAAGCCTAAGGACCCCGGTTCAAGGCTTGATTCCCCAGGATCCACGTTAGCCAGATGCACAAGGGGCGCATGCATCTGGAATTCGTTTGCAGTGGGCAGTGGCTGGAGGCCCTGGCGCGCCCATTCTCTCCTTCTCTCTCTCTCTCTCTCCCCCCCTCCCTCTTTCTCTCTCTGTCACTCTTAAATAAATAAATAAAAATGAATAAAAAACATTTTTTAAAAAATATGTTCTCCCCAGAGCCACTTCTGAGTCACTTCCATTATTTCTGGAATAGCAACTGTGAACAGTGGGATCGTGTTTAGACTAAAAGAAAAGAAAAGGAAAGAAAAGTAACTTAATAAATGTCTTTAGGAGCTTATGTTCTATCCCAAAGGCCTCAGTTTTCAGAAAAGAACAAAGTCTGGAGAAATGACTCTGAGCTTTGAACAGCATGGAAGAATGTTCTTGAGACCATCCATAGACTTGGGAACATGAGGCCAACCAAGGTCTCACCTGAGTGAAGTTCCAATAGCCTTGGGAGTCAGAGCCACTCTGTCTTGGAAGGCTGAGACCTGTCTCCACCAAGTTGGATAGTACCACTTATCTCATCTGCCACCTTTGCAACAGCAGCTTTTTCTTGGGCCGCCTTTCTGAGCCCCTGCTTAGGACTCAGAGCTTTCTGCTGATGGTTGTGTGCATAAGGCACCCCACACAGTGGCCTCTATTCTTTCTGGACACAGGGGAAGTATGGGTATGTGTGTAATTTATTAATTCTTTTCCCTTATCTTCCTTCCTTCAGCCTCTGTTCAGGAAGCCTCATTACCTTCCCAAGCTTCTGTTTTATTGTCATATGATCTTTGTCCCACTGGCCAGTGAGCAGACCTAGAACTCCCATGCATGATCCATGGTCAGAAAGACCAAGCGATTCTGCTAGGCATAGCTCCATGGACTGAAGGGCCAGGAAGTTTTGCAAGGCACATCTGGTGCTGTAATGGGAGGCTATGAGAACAGAAGGAGTTGGGCTTTCATTCTTTAAATGAAGTTTTCAATGTAGGGTTAAAACATTAAAATAATGACATGAGGAGTGTGGGGCAGGAGAGAGTCAAATGCTTCCCATATCAAAAAGACTGAAGACTGCAGGTGTAAATCTTTTTGCCCAGCTAAAACCTGAGTCTCAGACACTCATCTGCATTTTGCAGCCTTGCCCAGCTTCCAGGGGACACTACTGCCCTCATCATGTTTCTCCAAACTAGAAAGCTGAAATGGGTGTACATGTGAGTACACTGTGGAGTTGAAACAGGCAGTGGTCTTTTCTCCCAAGTGAATCTCAAAGAACAAAAATTAAAGTACTTATAAAAAAATAGAGCTTTTTCTCTTTCCTAGAAACAGCATTGTTTTAAAATTCAAAACTCATTAACAATTATTCATAACACAAACTCACCATTCCTTAAGGCAGTGTTTATTATGAGCAATTTTCATATATATATATATATATATATATATATATATATATATATATATCTGTTTCATTTCTGAGGCAAAAAAAAAAACCTGTTTTTCTTCATTAGTGCATATCAAAGACTGTGGTTAGTGATAAGAGAGAGAGCTTTGGGGAGGATGGAGAGAGAGATATTAAAGTAGCTTAAAATACCATCCCTGCTGTCCTTTTTTTAATTTGGTGGTTTAAATTCAGCCAAGGTTTTACTGATTACCATTCATGCACTCGGGGCATTTTATTAAGAAACAAGATGAAATGGATGTGGTAACTGAGCTTATAAATAAGGAAATTTTTTTTCTTGATTTTGTAGAACTTACAGCCCTATTTATTCCTTCCAGTGGATCCTAAAATCCTATAGTGGCCCTTAAAGCCACTCAGACATTGGTTCCATTTTTTCCCTAGAATATAAGTATCCCAACTTGTGTTTTGTTTATGGTCTTCAATTCTGGAGTTCTTTCCATTACAGACTCATTAGGATACTCTGTTTCAGGGATCATGTGTGCTAGATTGGAAATGTCCATATGTTCAAGTCATAGCATTGGGTAATATATTCATACAAAACCTTCCTAAATTAAAAAAACTTGCAGGAATAAATAAATAAAAATATTTAAAAGGGGGGCTGGAGAGATGGGTTAGTGGTTAAGAGCTTGCCTGTGAAGCCTAAGGACCCTGGTTTGAGGCTCGATTCCCCAGTACCCACATAAGCCACATGCACAAGGTGGTGCATGCATCTGGAGTTCATTTGCAATGGCTGGTGGCCCTGGTGCGCCCATTCTCTCTCTCTTTCTCTGTCACTCTCAAGCAAAATATTTTTTAAAAAACTTGCAGGACTGGAGAGATGGCTTAGTGGTTAAGTAATTGTGTTTGAAGCCTAAGGACCCTGGTTCAAGGTTTGATTCCCCAGTACCCACAGAAGCCAGATGGCACGTGCATCTGGAGTTTGTTTACAGTGCCTGGAGGCCCTGGTGCGCCCATTCTCTCTTTCTCTGCCTCTTTCTCTCTCTGTCTGTCATTCTCAAATAAATAAAAATAAACAAATACAAAACTTGCAAAGTAAAGTTTAGTCTGCATGCAAGCAATAAATTATGCTGACTTTAATATTGTGATGAGTTTCTCCATAAAAAATATAGAAACAATTATTCCATTTTATTTCTGCTTGACCTAAAAGTAGTTAAGAACCAAAAATAAGTGATATAACAAAAAAGAATGTATTTTTAACAAGAACCCTCCCTTTAGTTAGAAAGTTGACAGATACTTTTAAAACATCCCTTGAATGTCAGCATCAGAGTGGATTTCTCTCCCTTAGTGTGTTAAAAGTTCTGCAATGATCTTAAGGCCTCGTCCCTTGATAAGCACCCACTAGCAGCATTAGTGGGCAGGAAGGACGATGCCTGAGGTTAGAAATATTCAGCTGCAACATTGATTTGTGTCTGTCTCTTTCTCTCTCCCTCACTGGCCCTTTTCTCTTTAATGAGGACTAGAATGTTTCCACATCAGTTAACTGCCTTCATAAAGCACCAGAAGGTCACACCAGCCCCAGACTGATCCTCTCCTTTGTGCCTATAATATAATTGGCTGATTGTGCGGGTGATGAGCACGCCCCCTCCCCCAGGCCTGTCCCTGCGCTGCGCTCAGCCTGCCTCACTGGCTCGGGGGAGCAGAGCCCGAGCAGAGCTGAGCAGAGCAGAGCCGGCTGGCTGGCTGCACTTCCCGGCACAGGCGAGCTGAGCCACTGCGCAGGTTGCTCTGCCGAGCAGCATCCATTTTAATCTCCGGGGAGCCCCTGCCTAACCAGGGCGTTCTCCGCGCTGTGGATGCGCTGCGCCCTCCCTGCGCAGCCTCGCCAAGCAGTCCGGCTTTGGGGTGTGCGCCCTAGGATGCTCTGAGATGGTCCATCAGGAGAACTGCTCCTACCAGGTAAGCTGGAAAGCCTGCTTCTCCAGGCCCTTTCCCTTTGGGAGAGGCCTTCCTCTTCAAAGCAGCAGGTTGCCTCTTTTCGTATTTTCAAGGGATTTTTGCCATCCTCACTCGGCTCACTCCAGGCCTTCATCGCTACAGTATCTGAATTCTGATTAGGCTTTCTGGAAAGTAATGGGGCAGAAAACACCGCTTCCTTGGCCTTTGAGGCATTGATGAAATCTGTAGAGGTGATCTGCGCTTTGCACGTTCTCTGGTCTGTGCAAATAAGAAGGACTGCTTTGAATTGTAATTGAACTTAAGGGTCTTCGGAGGAAAATCTGATCAGGATTTCACATCGCTAGCATTGAAGACTGTGATTATTGCGCATTGCAAGGGGTGCGAATTACATCTCAGCCAGGTTTTAGGATTGTCTTTTAAAAAATTAAATAGTTATAACTAATGATCTTGGAATTTTTTCAGAAATTAGCTAGCACACACTCTAATTTGGACTTGCACTTGCATGTTTTTCTGGGCTGACCTTTACTGGTATGGTGTCTGAAGTGGTTAACGGGTAAGGAAGTAGATAGTAATATGCATTAAAAATTTCACACGGGAAAATTTTTAATAATGCATGTTTACCTGTCTGCGCTAATTTGCTGTCTGCAGTTAGGAATTAAACACTTAGGAAATTTTCAAAGATCACTTCCAAGAGTGTTTAATAACTCCATCCTAGCACTTGAAATAGTGAGGCAAGTATCCTGGCTGTAAACAGCCAGTGAGGATATTCTCTGCAGAAGCAGGCATGATTAGTCCACATCCGGGGTGGTTGATATTGGGGTATCACTCACCTGACCGAGTTTAGAAGCTCTAAGAGACCAGTTCTCTAACTTAACAATGCCTGTTCGTTGTGAGAGGTAGGTTACCTGAGACAAGCAGGTGTTCTCATGAGGTCAGATTTCACAGTGCTGAATGTATACAGAAAGAATAGCGAATTTTACCAGACTCAAGGCAGGGGTTTCTGGCTAAGGAGTCATGCCTATAAAATATGTCCATATACCCTTTCTTCACTTAATTAGAATTTTATAATGATGGCCTTGCTCTATAGTATTTATATTTTAAAGAACAATTAGGTCAAGATCTGTGCCTCACAGGAATTCTTTCCATGAGAAAGAGGTCAGCAATGCTGAGAAAACAACCACACATCACTTACACATAACATAGCACTTGAGAGTGCAGAATGCCAAGCACCCATGGAGAACCTAGTCCGTGGTTGGCATGACTACAGCCACAGGTGATTAAATAGCTGTCATAATTAAATAGGTTTTCATCTCTCTTTCCAGAGAAGCTATATAATTCGTATTTTGAAGGGCAAGCTACTATAGGATTACTCCTTGTGCCTTTTCTTTAGGCTGAACTGAACATGAAGTCATTGTGTTTGGAGAGTAAAAAATTGGCCACCTATCAGTGATTTCATCTGGAGGGGAGGGGCTATGTTAGACTAGTGTCTTCCAAAGAAAGACAGATTGGTTTTTATTTTATAGGAACTGTAATATATAACAGTGACATTGTGTACTTAATGGTTTTGAAGTCTTTGTTACTTATTTCCACAGTAAAATTAAGTATATTGGGCAGATAATAATAGTTAATAGACTGTGTATCACCATGGAGTTTTGGAGTAGAACCACCTTCATGCGTCTGACTCTTGAAAATGCCCCCCCATCTGACCTAACTCAGCACAAACAGAAGCATTAACCTGGAAGCCAAGTCTTAACCCTTAGTTAGAACCCTGCTGGCACCCCATGACTGGCTTCCAGAAAGGCAGTTTCCCTAAATCCTTAGCTGATGCAATTTTAGTCACTGGTAAGAACGAGAATTTGATATTTTTCAAAAACTTCCCTTTTTGATGAGGGTGTATTTATTTCTCAAGGATGATAATATAGTGGTTATTAGACATATTTCTTAGTTTAGCCTTTTAATGAGTTGACCAAATTTCTCTGGAGAACCAATTACTTTTCTTTCATCACTGATGCATGCCAAGATTTCTAGAGATCTCTCTAGTGGGGAGTCCATGAGTGGGTCTTCAGAACCCAATCACATGCATATTTTGCTGCATATATGGAGATGCACATTGCTAGCACCACTGCTATCACCATACTCAGCACAGCCATAGCTAGTCTATCTGCCTCTGTCCTGGCATGCTACCTGGTCTCTTCTGTCCGTATACCCTAACTGGTCTGCTTGGCTCTGTCCTGGCACCCTATCTGGTCTCCCTCTGCCTCTGTCCTTGTGCCCTCTCCATGCCCCATTTTCTACACAGCATCCAGAATAAGCTGTTTAAGTCTGACTATGTGCTACATCTCTACATTTCGTGGAGGCTGAACCTAGATCTTCTCAAGACCTCACACAGACTGCCCCACCCCCCTTTCTCCTGAAGTCCGTGCCTGGCTTTGCTTACTTCCACTCTTCTGCCACCATTCCTTCCCTGCTCCTTCTGTGTAGCATGCTGTTCCCCTCACACCCAACATAGGGCTGCCAGATTAAGCACATGACCCAAGCAGTGCTTTGGACCTGCTTGTGCTAAGAAGTCATCCATCTATTATCAGAAATTCACTTTCCCTGGAGCTTTCTGTATTGCACCTGGCAACCCTACCATACACCTTGCTCTCACTTTCTTTATACCTTTTCTTAAGTGTCAATTCTTGGGGAGACCCTTTTAGACTGCCTCAGCACTCCCTAGTTCAGTCCCAATATTTCTATCATACTTCCTCCAATTTTTTTAAATTATTTGTTGCAGGGCGTGGTGCACACCTTTAATTCCAGCACTCGGGGGCCAGAAGTAGAAGGATCATTGTGAGTTCGAGGCCAGCCTTAGGTTACAGAGTGAATTTTAGGTCAGCCTGGGCTAGAGCAAGGCCCTATCTCAAAAAGCAAACAAACAAAATTATTTATTTACTTGTGTGAGAGAGAAAGAACATGGGTGTGCCAGGGCTGCTTGCTGCTGCAAACAAATTCCAGATGCGTGGGCCATTTTGTGCATCTGTCTCTTGCTCCATGAAGGCTCCAAGATATTACAGGCTTTGATTTTTGTTCTCTGTCTCTCCAGTGCTTAGAGTGGGTCCTCAAGTAACATGGGTGGATATGCCTATTGTGAGCAAAAGTAAGAAAAAAAGGCATTGTACAAACCCTACTTCCTGTCTCTCCCAACCGTGGACCTGCACTGTTTTCATGAGAGGAAGGCAAGCTATTCCTTTGTTTCTTGTTATTTTATTATCTGTGAAATGCTTTTTTGTTTTTGTTTTCATTTGACACCTAGTGTGAAAGTTGCCAGGTCCTTTTTTCATAAAAAGTCAGTCAGTTACCATGAATGGTGAGCCACATACTCCTGTCGTCACCATGAATCCCCAGCCACCTTCTCCTGCTTCCTCTGCCTTCATGGAGAATCATTAAGCTGTGTGTTACTTCATTTCCCAAATGTTTCTTGCTAATATGGAGAAACACAATTGATTTCTCCTGTGTTGCTTTTCCAAATAGGTGATTGTGTTGAAAAGGAATTTATCTCCCAAGAGCTTGAATGCCCCTGTTGGCACAGGTGTTTGGACGCTCTGTGCTCGGAGCGACTTAAGCCCAGGAAGAGTGGCCAGAGGAATTTTGATATATAATTCTTTGTGGTGGTTTGATTTTGTTGTGAAGGTCCTCACATTGTCATCACCTCCTTGTTGATATTCTCCTTCACAGGATTCACATTAGCAAAGAGTTTACTGGGGCATACGTTGTCAGTTTTGCTAATAGTCCTGTTCAGAGAGCGAGAGTTATGAACCTCCATTTTCCAATCTTGGGAGGAAGCCAATCTCTTGGAAAGAATCTTGCCCACAGCTTCAGGCCTGGCAGGCTTCAAAAGGCCAAATTCCTCTAAATGGTCTCTGATAGACAGCTTAGAAATATTGTTCAGTTGTAAGCACAAGTTCAGGTCAAGGGGTCCATTTTGCTTAAAAACTCCCATTTTTCCCCTTATGCAGTTTTGTTTGGGGATAAGTATGCACATAAAAACAATGACAAGCTTTCATCCCTTTATTGCTGTCGCTTAAATGACCGTCTCAGATATAGATCACACCCTCACATTCTTAGTTACTGTGGGAATGGAGATGTGAAAAAGAAAGAGCAAAATGCTATGTAAACGGCTCTCCTCTTTTACCTCCCTTGCAAGCCTGAGTCCCTTCTTCAGACACATGCCCGGTCTTGAGAAATGTAGAAAGAAATCTTTAATGCTTCTCCTGTTTCTGAGGATAAATTCCACAGCCCTGTGCTTGGCATTCAAGGCTGGGCAGACATCCAGACCCTGGACAGAAGCATTCTTCCCTCCAGACCCAGGGCTCCTGCCCCCGCATTGCCATCTTTCTTTCTCTTTGCTTTGCTGCCTCCAGCTGGGACGCCTGCCACCCACTCACCACCTGCTTCTACCTCTTGCAGCTAATGCAGCTTTTAAGGCTCCAGTGGCACCTCCTGCAGGAAGCTGACTTCTCCCTCCCCATCAGAATTCCTCCTGCTCCGCACTTCATTTTGCCTTGGACCTCCTTTACATTGCATACACACAGGTCTGTCTCCCACTAGGCAAGGCTTGTTGGTTGGTTGAATTGTATATTTTTGCAATCAGTGCTGTTCTGCATTCAAAAGGTTCTGTTTTCCCATCCTAACCCCAGAGAGAAGCTCAGAACCCTACCTTGCAACAGGAAACTGGCAAAGCTGACCCTAGCAGCACAGGTTCCTGGCTTCTGCACCTCAGTTACCAGCACTTCAAACATCCCATGTGTCAGAATAGGGGATGCAGTGTAAGGCAAACAATAAATGATTGAAAGATATACATCGCAGCCTACCCCAGAGGCAATGCATTAAGAAATACCTTTTAATCTTTGTGATCAGGGTTTTGGGGTCCAGGGAGGGATTAATTTCTATAAACATGCAGGAGATCCCAGGCCAGTGGACCCTTTTATATTCTTATTAGAATTAGCAAATACTTGAAAAAATGGACACTAAGAAGGGTAAATTATGAATTATGAAGTTTATTTTAGGGAGGGTTAGGATCCAGAGGTAGGGCTAGCAAGAAGTCCAAGCCAAAAGGGGGTTCTCCCCTGGGAAGGGGGAGTAGAGATAGAAAAAGTCTCTCTCATATAGGGAAAAGTCTGAACACACACACACAGCAAAGCAGGAGAGTCCACGTCAAAAGATCCCCTCACAAAAGAGATCAGAGAGATCATGCATGAAGCAAAGCAAGCATCCAAGAGCAAAATACTCATCGAAGGCAAGCAGGAAAATGCCCACAAATAAATTCTTCCCCAGCCAGCATGAGAAGGGGGAGAGCTTACCAATGATGGCCAGGAAGCAAAAACCAGGAGAGTGAAGAGAGGGCCAGGAGAGGGTTACACACATGTGGAAGGTCCATTCATGGATTAAACATCCAATTAGGATGAGACTTGTCTTCAGACTCAGCTGTATAAGGGAGACACCTGATTGGTTGGTGGACTCAAGAGGCTGACTCTGAGGGGCCAGCCCACCCAGGTGTGTTAAGCTTGAGGAAGCAGCTGCTGGACAGTGTTGCTTACAGCCATCTTGGGTGAGACTGGGTCAGACACAGGTTCTAGTCCTGCCAGGGCATGCGAGGTGACATCCATGTCTTGATCCTATTCCTCCTTCATATGTATGATATGTGTGTGTGTGTGAGAGAAAAAGACTGAGGGTGAGTGCCATGGTGAGTATATGAGACAATCTCGGGTGTCAGTCTCCTTCCATCTTGTTTGAGTCAGAGTGTTTTGTTCACTGTTGTCTATTCCAAGCTAGTTGGCCCACAAGCGTGCAGGATTCTCCTTTCTGTACCTCCCATCTTTCCATAGGCATGATGGGACTATAGATGCCTGTGTCCAGCTTCACATGGGTTCGCAGGACCCAAACTCAGGTCATCGGGTTTGTGCAGCAGGAGCTTTTACCCACTGAGCCATCGCCACAGTTGACTCCACATCTACTTCTTCACCCCAAGAACTTTGCCAAAGTGGAGTGCATGCTATATTCCCAAGGGCTTTTCCAAAACAGCTGTAGTTAATTGAAGCAAGTACACATCCCCAAGCACTCCCCTCCCTTGTTGGCTTGGGGTGCTAAAGATCACACAGGGAAAAGTCTGTCTTCATAGGCATGCCAGAGTCTCTTTCATGTCTTGCAAGTATTCTACCACCAAGGTACATCCCCAACCCAGTCCTGTTTAGTTCTTATTTGAGACAGTTTAGTCCAGGTAGGCTTTGAACTTGTGATCCTCCTGCCTGAGCCTCTCAGACATCTGAGATTACAGGCCTATATCACCAAGCCTTTGTTAATATACTCAATTTTCTGAAATTTTGCCACATCCCTTTACCATATAGAGGGATAATTTTACTGCCTCATAAA
Source organism: Dipus sagitta (assembly GCA_036346955.1). NCBI lineage: Eukaryota > Metazoa > Chordata > Mammalia > Rodentia > Dipodidae > Dipus > Dipus sagitta. The sequence continues at coordinate 68,484,380 of CM070781.1, forward strand.
ACACTAAGCTTTTCTGGGGCAAAATGTTTGAATCCAGTGGAAGTATCATGCCCAACACAGAAAACAAAAGGTACCCTATCGTAGTCTCAAAAGATAAGACTAGGGAGTATATCAGTTTAAGTAGTTCATCAAGATATACTCAAAGTCTTGCTGGATAAATCAGTAAACAGCCTTCCGTGCCCAGATTCTGGTGAATCATTTAATGACTACCAAAATGAAGGAAATATATTCTGTCCCTGTTGACACCAGGTCAAGTGAGGACTTATTCTCCAACTCCTTCTTCCTCTAAATGAGAAAACAAAGTATCAAACTTGAGTTCACTGAAGAGTCTTTCCAGTGTAAGCCTGGTGCTAACCACTGAAGGGAATGGACAGAGGGTTTCAAAGCATTTTAATATACTATTTTGATACAAAGTCTTAAATATAAGTTCAGGTGCTGGAGAGGTGGCTAAATGGTTAAGGCACTTACCTGCAAAGCCTAATGACCCAGATTTGATTTCCCAGCACCCACATAAAGCAAGATGCACAAAGTGGCACATGCACCTGGAGCTCATTTGCAGGTGTCTGGAGGCCCTGATGCACCCATTTCACATGCTCGCTGTCGTGCTCGCTCTCGCTCGCTCTCTCTCTCTCTCTCCCCCCTTGCAAATAAGTTAATTAACTATAAGCTCAATGAATAATTTTCTATACTCTATGAATATTTTTCATAGTTGGGTCTTGTCTAAAATACATAATTCTGCTTAAAGGGAGCTTAAACTTAATGATTCAGGGTTGAAGTGAGCCTAGGAAAAAGAGGGCTGGAGAGATGGCTTAGAGGTTAAGGTGCTTGTCTGCAAAGCCTAATGACCTGGGTTTGATTCCCCAGTACCCACATGAATCTGATGTACAAAGTAACACATGCATCTGGAGTTCATTTGCAGTGGCTAGAGGCCCTGGCACACCCATACTTACACTCACTCACTCACTCTCTCTCTCTCCATCTCTCTGCTTGAAAGTAAATAAATAAAATATTTAAAAAAAACAAATATATACAATGTGTTTTAAGACAAAGGTCTCTTTTTTTAAACTTATTTATTTATTAGAGAGAGAGAGAGACAGAGAGAGTGTGGGCATGCCATGGCCTCCAGCCACTGCAAACGAACTCTAGACTCATGTGTCACCTTGTGCATCTGGCTTACGTGGGTCCTGGAGAATTGAACTGGGCTCTTAGGCTTCGCAGGCAGGTGCCTCAATCACCAATTCATCTCTCCAGCCTTAGTGTTTTCTCTTGGAAAGAATGGTACCTCCATGGTACATATCATTGTACCCAAGCTTTCTGGTGAGTAGAGACCTCACATTCACATATAAGTGCATCTAAATATCTAATTGTAGGTGACCAGTGACAATGTCACAGAAGGCTAACACGTAATAGAGCCAGATTCCAGTTGCACCACTTTCTGTTGTTTATGCAGGTTCTGTACACTGAGGGAAATTTGAAATCTTGATGCTCTTACTATTCCCCTGTGCACCATACAGAAGCATCAGAAACTAAGAAGCTTCCTGAAATAGAAAGTAATTTGACGAAACTGCTTGAATTCAAAGGAAAGCAGCCATTACTGAAGCTGGGTGGCAATCATTGTAGGAGAGCCATTACTGGGAGGGACACACAGAGAAACATAATGAGGGCACTAGTGTACCCCTGGAAGCTGCGCCAAGGCTGCAAAACGCAGATGAGTGTCTGGAACTCAGGTTTTAACTGGGCAGAAAGATTTACACTTACAATCCTCAGTCTTTTTGATATGGGAAGCATTTGACACTCCTTTGCTCCACACTCCTCATGCCATTATTTTAATGTTTTTAACCTACATTGAAAACTTCGTCTACAAATTTTAAGGCTTTTTTACCTAACAGAATACCTTCAGTGAAAACCTAATTTAAGATGAGCTTTACACAGAAGAAAATATTGATTTGAAAAGAGATTATAAGTGTAGCTGGTGGAGCAGAAATGTTAAAACTGAAGGGAAGAGCATGTGAGACTGAAGGGTTAATTGAGATGAAGTGGAGTTTTCACCTGTGAATAGACGAGGCTTTTGACAATGCATAAGTGATTTCCCAGTAATGTGGTCAGGGCTCTTGGAGTCAATAATTTCCACCAGTGGCTGGTAATGATCATTTAAAAGCATTAGGTCACATGAGAAATATGCCTTACAGTTCAGAGCATAGTGTGATGGGAAACTGAAGCGTCTAGTCCCAGTCCTTGAATTTCAGAGCCGTGGGGTAGGAAGACAAAGCTTTCTACCTCAGAGATCACAAGTAGCTATAGATATGTTTCTTATTTTATATCAATTTAATTTTTATGTGTATGTATCTGTGGTATGTGGGGGTGCATTTGTGAGTATAGGTACTCATACATGTATGTGCACATGTGTGTGGAGACCTGAGATGTTACATTTTGAGATGGGGTTTCTTACTTAACCTAGAGGGCACTAATTCAGCGATAGTTAGTAGCCAGCAAGCCTGCCTGCCTCTGCCTTCCCAGCACCCTCCCCAGCATTGGAATTGTGGGAATTTTTCATGGGTTCTGGGGGTCTGAACTCAGGTCCTCATGCTTGCATAGGAGGGAAGGAGGGAGGGAGGGAGGGAGGGAGGGAATGAGAGAGAGAGAGAATGAATGTGTACACCAGGGCCTCCAGCCACTGCAGACGAACTCTGGACACATGAGCCACCTTGTGCATCTGGCTGTATGTGGGTCCTGAGAAATTCAGCTGGGTTCTTAGGATTGGCAGGCAAGTGCCCTAACTATTGAGCAATCTCTCCAGCCCCCTAATCCATTTTCTAAAGGAGTTAGTCTCTGGCCTATCTTCTGCCTGGACAGTTCATGTTATATCACTTTCTGAAGGAAGGACAGGCATGCCTTTACCCCTTATTTTGCATAGTTACTGCAAACCCACCCTCTGTACTTTCTGCCTGTGCCTGCCATGAGAGTGGTTGGTCTTATTCCACCAGGTCTTGTGTTTGGAGCTCTCGGAAGTGAAGTTAACTGTAGTGTTGATCTTGGCTTTCCTCTTTCAGAAGACATTGTTTTGCTTTTCTGAACAAAGTGCTTATTAGAGAATCACTTAGGATGAGAAGTGAGGCAGCAGAGAAGTAGAATGATCCTTCAGTACTTCCCCACTACTAATCTTTGTTGTTATTGTTTGACTAGGAAGTTTACATGTTGGATTCAGGTGCCTGTTTTAAAAGATACTTTGTTATCAATATGTGTGGACATATATATGTGTTTAGTTGAAAAGCACTAATGCCAGCCACTGCTGTTTCTCGCTGTGGGCAATGTTGAGAGACATCCATTTTCCTCTGTTCACATATTCAGCAGCTCTTCACTGTCCACTTACCATGTGCAAAGCAGTGTTCTAGATGCTGTGGGATAAATGAGATGAATAAGCACAAATCCTTGTCCCCTTAGAAAGAAGCTTGAAACTATAATGGCTGTTGGAAAAAAGCCACTGTGGCGCTGAAAGCTCTGAGGCAGAGTAGAAAGGAAAATCCACCATACAGCGTGCCTGGTCACAAGGGCAGCCACTTTGGGAGCATCAGCAGCAGGGGCATGTGGCAGTTCGTGCTGGGTATTCCACATGTGTGATTTAGAAAATATTTCAGTATATAACATTATTTGACCAGGCTGCTGGACTTCTCTTCCTTGCACTTTTTTTTTAACAACTTGTTTTACTTTCATGCGTTACATTCAAGGCATAAAACACTGAATCTAATATTGTCATAAATAAAAGTGAAATCAGTTACCAAGGGCTCTAGAGTGTTGAAAACTTGATTATTTTACTGTGCATAATTGTTTCTTCTGCAGGCAGCCATTAGGAGGTAGTCTAGCACACAATGCAGCTTCAGAGACAGAGAGCCTAGGTTCAAATTGTGGCCTGGCCATCGCCTAGTGACCATGTTTTGGGCAAGTTATTGAACCTCCCTGAGTTCACTGTCTCATATAAAATGCAACTGATAATAATTTCTCCATAATGTTTTTTAATTTTTGTTTATTTTTATTATTTATTTATTTGAGATTGACGACAGAGCGAAAGAGGCAGATAGAGACAGGATGGGCGTGCCAGGGCCTCTGGCCACTGCATACAAACTCCAGACGCGTGCGCCCCCTTGTGCATCTGGCTAACGTGGGTCCTGAGGAATAGAGCCTTGAACCGGGGTCCTTAGGCTTCACAGGCAAGCGCTTAACCGCTAAGCCATCTCTCCAGCCCTCCATAATGTTTTTGAGAGGATTAAGGACATGTAGGAGACACGTGGCAAGTACCTGACCCTCAGTAAAGAGTGGCTGTTATTACATATATATATTTCTTGCATTTTAATCAACACCTTTGGCCAGATTTATATACGGAGGGTCCTTGAAAGTAGAACATTTATTTTAACCCCATCGTACTAACCTGGATGACACCCTTGAACTCTTGTTCTGGTCAACACTTGATGGCCAGCATTGCCACGCATCTCTGGTGAGCATTCTAGGATCCTTCCCTGAATGCAGACAGTGGACTTCCTTCTGAAGTGACAGTCCCAAGGGTATGCAGGAGGGTAAGCCTGGGAGATGTCAGCAAGGAGAAACCCTGTCCAAATACAAGTATGACTTCCAAGATACAGCTTGTCACTGTGATAGCTGACAGAAGTTCAGCTCATCCCCTGGGGACCAGAGGCAGGATCTGGGGGTGAGTGGATGAAAGAATTTACACTTGGATCCAGGCTCCAGATGAAAGTGCTTTACACAGATAGGGCTCCCTACCATAAGCTGTGTTGAGACATGTTTATGCCACAAGTCCTCCACCAATTAATTTTAGAAATTTTTTTATGAAGAGAAATAAGTAGAAAGAAGGTTAACTTGAGTGGCATTTTGCTTTAGAACTCTATTCTTGCTGGGGTTGCAGTCACTCAGGAATCTGTATTGGAAAAAATAGATTGACTCGTGTATTTGCTGCTTTCTATGTAAGCATGTCAGAGGGTAAGGTGGTTCTGCTAAGTGGAGGCTTGCCCTTTGAATTTTTCCTGCAAGCTATTGTTTTGAGATGATAAGCATTTTTTTAGTTTATAGCGGTAGTGATTTGATGATGAATGAATGAGTGCATGTGTGCACTTGTACACACACATGCTTGTGCATCTGTATGTGAACTTATGTTTGTCTGGTTCTTCCACCCAAACATCCTCCAGCTGCGGGCCTTTTCCCTTGCTGTATACAAAGCCCATAAACAAAACCAGAAGCCATGGGAAAGGGGGAAAGGAATAACAGAAAAGAACTTAGGCTTTTGTGGAGAAGTCCACCACTGGCTGAACTTTAAAAAAAAGTTGATGGCTCTCTTTCTCTTGCCTCTGTTGTTAGAACAAAGCGCAGCTCCTATTTTTTTAGTCTTAAGCTGGGGCTCCTCATAGGAGAGAAAACTTTTACATAGCATTTTAAGAAATGATTTGGAAAGGAAAGAAATGGTTAGTTATAAGAGAAAGAAAAATGGCAAACATCTGTCTTACAGGTCAGCCTTTAAATTACACTGTTTGTTGTTGTTGTTGTTGTTGTTGGACACTGGCCTTCAGCGCACAGTGAAGTCTGCGAAGCTGAAAGTTTTTGCATCTATTTTTATCCCACACTCTAGCCTGTCCAGAAAAAGATGGCTAGTTTCCGTCATAGATCTCTGATTCACACTCAGCCTTGGGTGAGCTAGCTAAAGCTTAGGGCCTCTCTTGTCCTTTACTGGGAACAGGAAAGGTACTGCGGAGAGGAGAGGAATTCAGGCCAGATCATGCAGAGGAAGATGACAGCAGATGGTGAGAAGGCCAGACTCCCAGCAAGCCGATTGTCAGGAGCAGAGTGAGCCTCTGAACAGGCAGCTGCCCAGTGCCAGAGAGAGACCAGGGAAGGAGGCTGGGTGGGGCGGTGTCTCTGAGACAGAAGTGGGTAAGAACACTAGAGCCAGGCACAGACGCTTGCCTAGCTGGCTCTCCATGTCAGCATGAGCAGTAACCAGGGCACTGGGCAATTGGCACTTCAGCCTGTCAGAATTCATGGGAGGTTATTTCTTAAGTGAATTCTAAAGAATTAAAGGATGAATTTGGACAGTGATGGAATGGATGACCTCATCAGTCAAGAATCCCCATTGGATGTGGAGGGGAATTATAAAAAGGTAAGGGGGGAGCTCTTTTGTTTATAAACAATTGAACCATTTTTCTAACTGACGGAAAGACTGCCCTTGAAGAGTAGCCAAATTCCACATTCAGTGGTCACTGCCATGATATAGTTACGAAAACTAAATATACAAAATCACACACATTAGGCTCAGAGAGTTCTTTCTGCTTGTCACAGCTTCTATTCATGAATATTTTATAGCAGTAACTAAAACATACGTGTTGTTATCCCAAAGCTGAAAAAATCTATATGGATTTCATTGCTAAGCATGCCTTTTTATAAAAGACTATATTTTTAAATTGTTGAAATGTGTTGACAGTTCACCGAAAATAATTATTGGAATGGTTAACTGTCTTTCAAATTTGATATTTTTAACAATGAAAAATATAAAGTTTTATAAACAAGTTTGAGATTTAAAATAAGTTGATACTATATCTGTTAATTCTATGCTGGCCTTTTCCTTTGAAAGTCAGTAAATATATTTTTGGAATGTTTTACATGGTAATTGTCTAGTAATAACAGGCCCAACTAAAAATAGCTTTAGTTATATGGGTGAGGTCATGAAATCAAACTACAAGTACATGCTTGTCTGTCCACAGAGGCTAAACATACTTATCATTTGCCAAAAGTCAAGAGTAGTTCATAACAGTGTAACAAGAAAAATATGACTCTTCCTTCCATCATGGCCATGGGATCACAAGCAGATATCAGTTAGTGTACTCTAATGCAACAGTAAAATATACCACTGTTTTTTGCTAAATTGATGAAAATATCTCATTAGCTTTTTTCCCATAGTGAGATATAGAGAGTTTGATCATGATAGCTCCTCAAGTAAGCTCATGTAAACTATGGCAGCATAGATCTGGAATATTTGATTGAGTGTGAGCTTAGAGGCTCTTTTAAGTGTAAACTTTAGACTAGTGTGTAACAATTCATATTCTTTCTCCAGAAGTTGAAACTTAAATATTTACAAGATATAAGTGACCTGCCTTGTTGTTTTATACATTTTTCATGTTTTGTGATCCCAAGAAAGGAATAAGTGTTCAGTGTGATAAGTTTACAGAGACCTGAAACCTTAACACTTCTCAGCTGTCTGCCCCTCCCCAGCTTGCCAGAAGCGGGTGTAAAAGACCCAGAGGACACTCTGCCATTGGTCAGATCACTTATCCGAGCCTGTGGGGCAGGTGTACAGTCCTCATCCGTCCTCTGTCGTCTGTTTTCAGGGCCAAAGAACTGGTCACAATACTCTTTGTCAACTTATTTTTCACATGGAAAAGTGCAGATCAGTTCACACTGAGGAAAAAAGGAAGGTATACCATTGCTAATTCATAGTCACTGTGGTTTTATCCTACTTAGAAGTGAGGAGAAAACCCAGATGCCTGGAATAAGTGAGCTATGATACACCAGCAACCTGAGACAGGGTGACTAAAGCTACAGACATGTAAGGCTGAGGAAACTTGAAAGTGTCAACAAAAGAATTACATTGTGTAACCCTTTATCTAGCAGAGGCACGAGCATGCAGCATGTGATTTCAGGAGAAATAGTACATGATAGGCCACACACACACATGTACTCCCTACCAAATGAACTTCTAGATGTGTGGAATACTCAGTGATCTATATGCAGTGCAAAGCAAGACAGTTCTCTTGTCAGTAAAGCTTTTCTATTACCTTTGTTTGTGTTTATCACTGTTACTCTGAAGGCTTCATTATGCTTAGAAAAAAATTGTAATTTCATTAAGAGTATGTAGTGAAACAGAACAACATAGGCTTTGTATTTAAAATACAAAGATTAGAAAGACAATTACTTGGTATAAAAATCACCTTATCTAATTAGAATCTGCCTTTTCTAAATATTTTTTTTTCTCTAGTGTTTTTAGTGTTTTTGCTCTTTGGTTGACTAAGTAGAAAATTAAATTACATGCCATAAAACCATGCTCTTAACCCTTCTTCCATCAGGAAAATGTATCTGGGCCCACACTTCTAATATACATATATCTTATTCAGGAATTATGTTCATTTACTATTGTAAATCTATATGTATATAACATAAAACAGATATTTAAAGAACAAAATGTTTACAAATAGAAATAAAAAGGTTCTAATAAATTCTTCTTTTATTTCTTGTGGTCTCACACAGCTTCAAGGCCAGTGGTCAAAAACAATTGGGAAATTGGCATACCCCCGCCCAGGTGCTATATGATTCCCTAAAGGAGTTGCACTAATAAATACCACATATGTATAGGGATTATTTTACAGGGCTGTTTTAAAGTCAGGCAAACAGCCTTCAGGGGGAAAGGTCACTTTCCAATGACTAAAATTAGATTCTGCCAAGGGCCAGGAAGGACAAGATTCTGCATCTGTTGGGGGCAGTCCCAGTTCATAAGAAAGATGTTTCATTGAGACCCCTGGTTTATTCAATAATGATAGTAACTGACCTCAGTGGGAAAACAAACAAATAAACAAACACAGTATTGAGAAAGAAAAGTGGGGCTCTTGGCAGCATGTGTATGTTAAAGAACCACATAGCTCATCTTCATGGGGATCAGGTGGCCCTCGACATAGGGAATTAATGACCTATTTATTCTACAGTCATTTACCAGTAGCCTTATTTTTCACATTGTGTTCCACAGCCAGGATCACAGAAGGGAGTCTGAACCTTTCTCTTGGGAGCTTCCAGTCCAATTGGGGAGCATAGAAAAGTACACTGCACAGAATACTTTAAAGAATGTCCACAGAGCCTGAATAGACTTTCAGAATTCGTACCTAAGGCTGTCTCCTGGTTGGGGTTATGCAAATAAGCATTAGTGGAGAGAGAAGGGGGATAGGGATTTAGCTCAGTGGAAGACCGCTTCCCTAGCAAGCACAAGGTTCAGTCCTCAGCACCGCAGGGGTTGGGAGGGTAGAGGGAGCGAGAGAAAAGAAAATCAAGAACATTTAATATATCATAAGACTGGCTCCAAGTTTGTCCCAGAGAAAGCTCAAGCAAGCTTGTTTTGCTATTTCCAGGCTACCCTGCACAGCATAAGGGAGCCATGTGATCCCAGCACCCAGCAAGCTCACTCACCCGGCTTTGTCCCACAGAGATGCTGTCTCTGGTGCTGTGCATCCAATTACTGTGAAAGATTAGGAAGAACCCCATGAAAAAAATTAAAAGGCTGGAAGGAACAATATTTAATGTGAAGCCACAGCTGCGCCTCATATTTGAAAGGTGAATGGAAATGACTTGTTTGAGATAAACTGCAATAAATAGGAACACTGAATGCCAGCTGCCATTCCAGGCAGGCATTCTGCCCTCCCCACACAATTACTGAGGAAAAGCAACCGTCGACCTCCATTAACCCTTGCACCTTCCTGTCTCGGATGCATGAATACGCTTGAAAAACCATGTAGTTACCCAAGCCTGGAGCCTAGTTCCACCTCACCCACCTGGGGAAAAATATGTTTCACTTTCTGGGCCAGAATCACCTTTTCTTCAAAGGGAGGAATTGGTCTGGTCTGTCAGCCCCCTGGTTTAGACTTCATGATTCTGTCCCTCATGTCACCCGGCTGCCACACCTCAGCCAGCCATCGAGCATGGTCAGAGAGCTATTTGTTTCTGACTTTACAAGTCACATAAGCACATTAAGTTCATTCTTGTTCCACACACCCACGGGTTCTCCTCCCTTTGTTGTGATCTCCCTCCTCAGTTTCTCCCCCACTTTGTCTATGTAGCCTCTCCTTAGTAGTTTCTTTAGGCCTCCAGCTCTCTCCTTTCTGTGTACATGCTACTGCTTTTTAAGACTGATCTATAATTCATGCACATAAATTTCACCATTTTAAAGGACACCCTTGGATGGATTTTTACTATATTTACAAGCTTGAGAACATTTCATCACCCCAAAAAGAAACCCCTAATCCATTAGCAGTCATTCCATATCCTTCCTCCTAATAGCCTCTGACAGTCGCTAACTTACTTTTTGTCTTTATATATTTGCCTGTTCCAGATGTTTATCTCTTTCCTTTTATTTTCTCTGCTCCACACCATCTTTTCATATTTATGCCCACCCTTCCTTTTTATATTAACAGTAGTTATAATTTAGTGAGTTACTGCTCAGTGCCACACAGTATGCCAAGAACCTTCTATAGAATAGTTAATTGTTCAAACAACCTCAAAATAGATATTATTCTCTTCTTTCAAAAAAGGCACTGGGGCTCAAAGAGTTTCTGAAACTTGCTAGTTTTTGAAACTAGTATCAGTGTCCACCCTGCACTCGCCTGTCTATGATCCTGTGTCGAACTCTCCCAGACCTCAAGTCCTTCCTGACACAGGTTGCAGACACAGCTTTCTGGCATTTTACGAAGGCTGTTTCATAATGGTGCAGTAAGTGGTTTGGAGTGCTGCCTTCCTGACAGTGACACTGAATGGCTGTGATGGCTTATGGGCTTCTGAAATGGCACCTGTTAAAAATAGAGCTGTCAAATAGCACTATGCCACATGCAAAAAGTGGTCTATGTAAGGGGTCATTTGAGAACTAGAAATGAGCTCAGGATGTTCCCAGCAGTTTGTGTCTTGGATATGCCACTCATAAGATGGAAAACCTTGTTCCAACTACATTCCTGTAGGGTTTGAATATCAAACCCTTATACAGCTGTCTTGAGTTCTTTCACCAAAGTTCCCATTCTAAGTGGTTACTTAATTTTAACCCAGGTGCTTGTTAAATACCTTTGCTTATGTCTTAGTAGTTTGAATGTTCCAGTGTTGGAAACTCTATAGCAGTACTTCAGTTCACCTGCTTTTGTTTTTTTAAATTATTAATTGATTTATTTATTTGACAAAGAAAGAGGGGGAGAGAGAGAGAAAATGAGTGTGCCAGGGCCTCCAGCTACTGCAAATGAACTCTAGACACATGTGCCCCCTAGTGCATCTGGTTAACATGGGTCCTGGGGAATCAAACCTGGGTCCTTCAGCTTTGCAGGCAAATACCTTAACCACCAAGCCATCCCTCCAGCCCTGCTTCTGTTTTTATCGGCTCCTTGTAGTGTGAGAAGAAGGAAGGCAGGCAACACTGTTCAAACCCATCCTCAGGGTGACATGTAAAAATCTCTCCCTCCAAACCCCAGTGCTTTTGATGTCAGCCCTTCTCAGGTAAAACAGGGGAGCCCCCAAGTTTGCCCCCTTTGATGCCTCTTCTGGATACTGGATATCCAAGTCCAGCTCTCTCACAAGCAATAGTCCTGAAATTCCAATGGCAATTCAGGAAACCTGTGTGTGGTGGCTCATCATGACATTTGTGTAGTACTTAGTGTAAGTGTCTAAGATGGAAAAGGTTGAAATATAAGATGAAAACATGAGTTATCCAGGCTTAATTTCCATTTGGTGATACTTTAACTGTTCCACTTATAATAATAAAAAAAAATGCAGCCCTCCTCTACACCCCCAGTTCTTACATTCTTTCTGCCTCCTCCTTGGCCAGGTTCCCTGCACCTTGGAGGTAATGGTTTAGATGTCATGTTTGAGGCTCAGCATACAGCAGTCACTTATTTTCAGCTGTTTTCCACCTCTGTATTAACCATTGTCATAAAAAACTTCTGTGATGGGGCTTCAAGCAGTAGTAATCTATGGGAAGAAATAGAGATATTTAGAGGGCAGTTTGACATGCTATCTGTTTAGCGTAATATCAGTTGTAAGTTCCCCCCTAGGTCCTATGTACCTAGGCACAGCTTTGGGCCAGGAAAGATTATAAGAGCCAGATGATGGAGAAGAGTGCTTTGAAACACTGTCTTCTGAACATGAAATAGCCATTGCATTCATGAACTCACAGTGCCTTTTCCTGAACTATATTGGTTCCATCAACATTTTGTCATATATGATGGAGGGGGAATAGAAGATGAAAGGTAATGGGAAGGGATTATGACCAAAATAATTATTTACATATATTAAAATTGTCAATAGAAATTTCTTAATGAAGGCTAGAGCAGTTAAGGCACTAGCCTGTGAAGCCTAAGGACCCAGGTTCGACTTCCCAGTACTCATATAAGCCAGATGCACAAGGAGGCACAAGCATCTGGAGTTCATTTGCAGTAGCTAGAGGCCCTGGCATACCCTTTCTTTCTTTCTCTATCTGCCTCTCTTGCTCAAATAATTAAAATAAAATATTTTTTTTCTTTTGAAATAACCTGCATAGTGTAAGGATATATTTGACATTCAGAAACATTCAATTTCTTTCCTCATGGAATGCCATATACATATTTTGATCTTGTGGCAAACCCATAGTTTTTCTCAGCAAGAAAACAATTAGGAAGTGTCATCAGTGTGTTTGGGTTTTCCCATTGCTTTTTTTTTATTGAAAGAAAATCAATGAACTTTGCTTAGTGAACAAATACATCTTGTACTTCAGGTCCTAACGTTTAAAGCCTCAGCCTCCCCACACTAGAGGGCTGCCTGGGATTGTTACAGTGCAGCTGTCTTCAAGCACAGGAGAGGAATAATAGTGAGCACTGTCTCCTCAAGGAAAAGCACTTTTCCACAGGGAGTTCCTGGATCCCAGTTGTGAGCCCTGGTATATGCTAATGGTGTATGCTAATGGTGACGTATACCACATGGCAGTAGACTTCACTGAGGCAAGGGAATTGTAACTTCTTCAAAACAGGTACCCTGGCTCGAGATGCTGAACATGTCATGTGGAGCAGCTGTGTGCATGGTGGAGGAAGCCTGAGTCTGTGCTTGAGCTAGCTGCATTACAGGATTGAGGAACTTCATAGAAATGCAGGTCCTCAACGACAACCCAGACTTGAAACAAAGTCTGTGCTTTCATAAGCTCTCCAGGTGGTGGTTATGCACACAGTCAAGTTTAGGAATTACCAACATTAAGAAATGTATGACATGGGCTGGTGAGATGGCTTAGCAGTTAAGGTGCTTGCCTGCAAAGCCTAAGGACCCAGGTTTGAATCCCCAGTACCCACATAAGCCAAGTGCACAAGATGGGACATACATCTGGAGTCTGGCGGCCCTGATGCACCCTTTCTCTCCCTCTGTCTCCCTCTCTCTGTGTCTCCCCCTCTTTCTTTCTCAAATAAATTTAAAAAATATTGAAAAAGAAACAGTAATGTGTAGTAGAGAAAGGGCCTGTGTGGCAGACTGATATCCCAGCAGCCTCTGCAGTCTGGCATCCTTTCTGGTCCATAAGAAACCAATATATTCACTGGCTTCTGGGAAGATGCAGCCTATAGGCCTAAGAAATCCGTCCCTTGATGATACATTGTTTTCCTTTTGAGCCTTGATACAAAGTACAGTCATCCCTTTGTATCCATGGGACACTGCTTCCAGGAACCCTCAAGATACCAAATCAGCAGAGGTTCAAGTCTCTCACGTAAAATGGTGCAGAATTCGCATAGAACCTGCACATATCTCTCTTATACTTTAAACCATCTCTACATTACTTGCAGTATAAATCTTTGTATATAGTTACACTGTATTGCTTCAGGATTAAGGACAAGGAAAAGTCTCCACATGTTCAATACAGACGGGTGTTATCTTTCCAAGTATTTTCAACCCAGCCACCATTGGTTGAATCTCAGACACAGAACCTATAGCTGTGGTTGGCCCACTGTGTATGCCTCATTGCTTTAGAAAGCCATCAACCTTAGGTTATGACAGCAGTGTAGAAGAGGGGAAAGGGGCAGTCAAGGCCCGTGAGATTTCTTATCCTCAGCAAAGATTTCCTGCAAAAACTCTGGCCTATAGCAACCCCTATGGCTCTTTCAGGGGCCTTTGCCTCTGAACCTTTCTACAGCCTGACAAGATGCCCAGATCATTTCCATACTCCTGAGTCTGAGAAGTACTAAGCAGGGGCACAGCTGATTCTGGGGATTGGTAAGGGGGGGAAGAATTAACTGAACTGAGAACTAACATAGTTTTATAAAACAAATATTCCAACAGTAAAAAGAAAAAAATCCAGTTCCCATGGTAAATAGATAGGAAGCTACTAGGAAGAGGGAAGGTCAATCTAGGAACGCAATGGGAAATTTGAGGAAAACCTTCCCTATCTCCTACTCCCCTTTTCCACACCAAATCCTGCTGCAAATATAGCATCTTTTTATTACTACAGCACCTCAGTTCCTTCCTATGAACTAGCCCCCCTGGTTCTCTAGAGCACAGGAGGAGTTTAAGGATCCCCCTTCCTGGTGCTCTGGCAGGCCTTTCTGGCTGGCTGTGTGGTTCATCATCTCTGCAGGAGTTAGGAGGAGGCAGCTCTTGGTAGTGTTCAGAGCACAAATGATTTGAGGTCTAGGTTTTAGGGGATCATTTTCCAGAGCATGTTTCTAAGAGCTCACACACATTTCCACCCTGTGTTAATTAAATACATTTTAGATATTCAGGAAATACCCAATCCTCCACTTCTGTAAACTTTTGTGGAAATTAGCATGTTAAATATATGCTTCTGAAGATGCCATGATGCTGCCAGCAAGGTGACCTGTGCCAGAGGCAAGAACCAAGGAGGGGATGTTGAAGTACAGTTAGTGTCATGTCCTGAATCAATGTGGAAAGGACTTGGTGACATACTGGCCTTGGCAGTAGACAGTATAGCCAAACAGAATATTTTACTTTTTGCTTCCTTTACAAAATACCCCTTTCTTCCTCCCAAATTTGGGGATTCGCAGTAGTGGTGTCACCCTGGGAAAGGCAGGTCATTGTGTTTGAAGTCTAAAAGTGTCCAGTGAGGATGTGACTTGCATGATACCCTTGAGCCTTATCTGCTCAAGCTCAGAGGGTGGCAATGAAGAATTCAGTGATAGCTGAGGACAAATCTGGGTGAGGGTTAATTTCTAAGCACCCAGCCTCTCTGTGTCATGGTTATGAACCATGTTCCTGGGTTGCCCTTTGGCTTTTTGCAATATTAACTTTAGAAGCATTACATTTGTTTTAGGAGGGTATTGGCCAAGGCTGTTGTAGGAGTGGACATGGTCCTACTGGCCATGAGTGCATCTAGACAGTGCTGTTTTGATTGACCTTCTCCCTTTCCCCATGACTCACTGTTCCTCACTCTGGAGCTTCTCTGGGCTTTGGGGTTGAAAGGCATATTTACCCTGCAGATATAATTCCTCAGAGAATATTTTTTTGAAACCACACACCCACATGCACACATAGGCACATATTCACACATTCATACATATATGCAACTAAAAGGAAATTAGGGTCCAGTTGTGGAGTTTGAAGAGAAGAACCTCTATTTTTCTAATCAGCTTTATCATAGTTCAATTCACGTTTTTTCTAAAAGGAAGGCTGAACAGTGATGGGAAAGGGGCTCTGTGGAGAAGGTCCTTATAAATACTTGTGGTTACAATTAGTCTGTGGTATAGATGCTTTGCAGTGAAGCATTTTGGCCTTTTCTGAGAAAGCATCATTTCTGTCTCAGGGAAGAAGGTAGATTCATAACTCAGTCTCACACTGAATCTCCAACATAGGGTCCAGAACACCTTACTCTTCAGTGTAGAACAGAAGCTCGGGGACAGAAAGCATGGACTTGAACCCTGCCTCTTCTCCCTAACAGAAGGGTGACCTTGTATTACCTTCATATTCCTCATAATTAAAACACTGGAGGATTAACTATGATGCTACCAATTATACCAGCCAACTGCTGGTACCAGCCAGCTGCTAAGAAGCTCCCATGAATTATCTTAGTTAATCCTCTGACATCAAGTGAGCTCTTTTTCCGGCCTGGACTAAGAAGAGCCTCCCATGCTCAGAAGCTGTCATCAGTGTGGAAGAAGTAGCAAGTTATTGACTTCCCCACAAAACACTTTCAGTTAAAAGTCAAAAGGACAAATACCACTAATGTGCAAACATTTTAAACTCTCAGATCTTTGTAGAAAGATAAGCAAAGCCAGAAATATGCAATTCAGGGCAAAGAAACTGTAGTAATGAAAAAGACTCAACTATTTATTCTCACTGATAAAGAGACTGAATAAAAAGAACATGACTGTGCCTATCAAAAACAACAGTATTTTTCAACACGCATAATCTATGTTAACCAGGATAGGGTGAAAGCAGCCCACTTTCCGATGCTGGTGGGCATGTGAATTAGAACAGCTTTTCTGCAGAGCAATGTGACAAGATGTGTCAAGAGCGTCGGCAAATGTTCACATACAGCTGATCTGGCAGTTCCCCTTCCAGGAGCTTATCCCTCGGAAATCATCAGACATGTGGGCAGGGATTTATGTAAAGATGTTTTCTGTGGGTTTTTTTGTTTGTTTGTTTGTTTGTTTTGCTTTCAAGGTCAGGTCTCACTCTAGCTCAGGCTGACCTGGAATTCACTATGTAGTCTCAGGGTAGCCTCGAACTCATGGCAATCCTCCTACCTCTGCCTTCCAAGTGCGGGGATTAAAGGTGTGTGCCACCACGCCCAGCTTAAAGATGTTATTTTTTAAATTTGACACAACCCAAATGGCTAACTGTTGAGGGAAACACAATAGGATGGACTGCTAGGTGATCATTTAAAAGTGTGTTTTTAAGGAATATGAAGGGACGAAAGGGAAATTCTCAAAATATGCACACATAAAGATACAAAAAACAAGGAGGAAATGTTCGCAGTGATCTCTAAGTGATGGGATTAGAGTTGACATTTATATTCTTTTTTTTTAATTTTTATTTTTTTTTATTAGTCAGTTCTGTATTCAGCAAATACAGTCAGTTTGGTACCATTATTAGGCTCATCCGTGACCTACCCCCTCCCCTTGGCCCCTCCTTGTTGAGGTATACGGGTCATGCATTGTGGAGTTAGCCCACAGTTATGGGTAAGCTAAATGTCTCTGCATATCATGACCCAACATGTGACTCTGACATTCTTTCCGCCCCCTCTTCCGCAAAATTTGACATTTATATTCTTTATACTTTTTTTGCTTATGCAGTGGGATTGATGGGGGATGAGGAAACATTTTACCCCACCCCCAATATCTTTAGTCTTGATGTAGCAAGAGCATGAAGAGAGACAGTTGGGGAATCAAGGGTATATTTACACAGCCATAGCCAGGATAGATGTCTTTAAACAAAGCTGCTTTCAGACTCAGGCTGATTGCTGACCATGAATCCTAACTGCTCACTCACTCATGTTGTCCTCCCATATTCTGTTGGGATATTAGTTCTGCTTTGCACTTTTCTGACTATTGTGGACATGGACATAGAACTACAGGTTCACTGTTGAGATGAATTTGTGAAAAGTACAGGCATTGAGTGGTGTCTTCTTGTTTGTACAGGACTATCACAAGTAACCCAGCAGTATAGTTCTAAATGGGCAACTGTAGCAGTTACCTTCTTGTTACTAACACAACACCTAACCAGAAACCATTTTTGGCTTACAGTTTTAAGAGGAAGCTTCATCATGGCAGAGAAATCATGGCAAGAGCAGATGTCTAGGCACCATGTCTTCTTATCAGGCAGGGAGGGAGCAACAAGAGTGGGCTCTCTCTGAACACTCAGTAGGCTGGACTAATAAACCTCAAGGCTTACCCCCACTCACCCAAAGGCAAGGTTCCATCTCCCAAAGGCTCCACCTACTGGGGATTAAGTATGAGACTGAATCACAAACCCATGAGGCATCTCACACACTAACAAGCCCATCAGCCAAACAAAAGGTTTTCTTCCTTCCTTAAATACAGCCCCACAGTTACTTTTTTAGAGCTCAGTGTTGTGGAAACCCTGTGTGGTAGTGTAAAAATATGCCCCCATAGACTCAGCTGTTTTATTAAGGTTAAGCTTCTTGCTTAAGTCTCCAGCAGATTGCTGGAGGGGACATGTCACTGGGGGTGGATCTGAATTCTAGCCCAAAGGTATGGAGAGCAAAAGCCTGAGCTGCCGGGAAGATGTGCCATGTGCTGGTACTGGTTTTACTTGCTGCTGTTGTTTCTCTTTGCTTGGATGTATGGATATAAGTAGCTTCTTTCAACATTGATGAAGTTTCCCCTGAATCTGTAAGCTAATCCCTTCCTCTCATAAATGGTGTTTGGTTGGATGTTCATCCCAGCAATGTAGAGGTGACTGTAACACCCCGTAAAGAAGATAAAATCAGCATCATCCTTGTTAAAAAAGGGGAGAGGGCACTGAGAAGATTGTGCAGTGGTTAAAGGTGCTTGCTTGCCAAGCCTGCTGAACTATGTTCAGTTTCCCAATACTCACGTAGAACCAGATGCATCTGGAGTACATTTGCAATGGCAGGAGGCCCTGACATGCCCATATTCTCCCCCAACCTAAATAAATAAACTTATATTTTAATTAAAGGGGGTAGAGTATTCATATAAATACATATCTTTGCTAAAGTTAAAAGAATGCCTATGATATCCAAAGATTAAAAACCATTAGAGAAAAGGAAAGTTAGAGGGGTGCTTTCCTTGAGCTACAAGTTCTTTAAACTTTCTGAAACAAAATACTTAGAACTAGAGCCTGTGGACATGCATTTTTGAAACAACGCAGGGTATTCTGGAAAACAGCCTATTGAAACTGGAACTTGGGAACCTCTGTCTTAGCTATACTGTGCTGTTATATTTTGTTCCTGCTATCCCATATAGCACACACTAGCCCCCAGTGACTCCTGAGCTTTTGACAAGATTAGACTGACTGAGAAAATGAATTTTTACTTCAATGAATTATTAGATTGAAATACAGATAGCCACATGTGACTCTCAACTACTACATGAGGCTCACTGCACACTATCCTTCACTGGGGAATGAAGTATAGTCTGTCCTTCCAACAGGTTGAACATTATATCTTTCTGACACAGGGATGCTCAGATGTGGCTAAGAACCTCCTGCTAGGAGAATACAGGCCCACCAGTCCCACAACCCAGCTTTTATAGTTGATTCAATGTAGTCTTTTAACTCCCTGCGTAGAACACAAGGTGGCCCTCCTCATAACCTCTCATCCCACAAAACAGAAGCCCAAACTCTTACTCACAGCCCAGTATTTCACTTTGTTTTGTGGCAGTTTTATTTTTAACTAAAGAAATCATTTCTAATCTCCTCTGTTATTTAAAAAGAGTTTAAAAGTTCACCATGGTGAATTTTATGGGTTGTCTTATGGGAAGCTGAGTATTGTAAAACATACCCAAATGATTTCAGTGATATAGTTTACCAAGTCTTTTCTCTATGCATGCTGACCTGATTTCTTTTAAAAATATAAAAGACAGGATCAATTACAATTCTCCACCAATTAATTGCAAACATTATTTTTAGGACCTCTCATATTCTAACCCTGGTGTGGAGGCTAACTCCTAGACAAAAACATAGTGCCTAGCCTGACTTTAAACCCCAAGCAGGCAGGGGTGGTGCCTGCCTGTCCTAGGCTCTGCTTCAAACCCTGCTGCGGCATCTGCTGGCTCACGGAGGCCAGTATGTGTAGTTGAATGAGTTAAGGTCCCTGCCGTGAACAGTGTGGGGTACAGGGACATGGAAGGGAAAGATAAAGCAAGATCCGAGGGGTGGTAGGGAAATGCCATATATTGGACCAGAGTGTATGCAATGTAGGAGAAAGTGTTGGCCCTCCACAACTGTATGTTGCCATATCTAGCAGGAGAGAAGGAAGATGGGTATAGAGCCAAGTATTATTCTACCATAGCAAAGAAATCATGATGGAATCCAAAAATTAAAGTTGGAGACAGAAGTGACTGGTTTAAGTTCAGTTGTTAATAATTCAAATGTCCCCTGGGGGCCCATTGATTTCTTTTTCATCTAATGTTATATTCTCAGAAACCTAGCAAGTCAGATTGCCTGTGCTTGGGACTTATCTGCCCACTGATCAACATTTTTTATTTTTCTTGAAATTTTAGGCACAGAAAAATGAGAGAGAGTCTATCAGACAGAAGTTGGCACTTGGAAGCTTCTTTGATGATGGCCCAGGAATTTATACCAGCTGTAGCAAAAGCGGGAAGCCAAGCCTTTCCTCTCGGTGAGTGTTCTTTTGAGTTGACTTTTTTATATGTACCTAGTGGATTTGTCACCTGACTATATGTCTAATAAAAGGACAGCTTTTAAGTCTTTGACTAGATATTCTTCCACAATGAGACCATTTTTCTCTGGCTTTTAGACAGACCCTTCCCACTTGGCTGTTGATTTATGTTTTGGTAGTGGTGGTTGTATGTGGCCTGTTACCCAGGTTGTTGGGGTCAGACTTTAATTTCATTTTTCTTTAGACAGAATACTGATTTTTCATGCTCATGAGGGATCAAGCCACACACCTAAGCAAGCTGCTGGTGCTTTGTGCATGTGGCCAACCACCAGATTTTCCATCATGCAGTCTCAAAGCCCCAGACACCCCCCCATACATTTGATTGCAGTGAATATCCATAACTGAGAAATGAATTCCCGCTTTGATCATCAGTGTTTGTTACTGTTCTTAGTCTATCCCCCAGGTCGATTTTGTCTTTATTTCAGGATATCATAATTTATTTCAGGATATTATTGATAATTAGCACAGGTTTTCATTCCAAATCAAATTTGTTAAGATGATAATTGCCAGGCAAGCAGAACTCAGCCTTTAATGTGCTCATGAGTCATTTGGTGATTTTGCTAAAATCTTCGTTGGGCTCAAGATTCCATATTTCTGAGGAATTACCAGCTGACATCCATGCTGCCATTCTGCAAGCTGCAAAATATGAATACAGGTGTTCCAAGTAATGAAAGTGCATGGAACATTGTTGTCATGAAGAAGGCCATAGCTGAAAACCCATCAGCATTATCTAAACCCCTCTGTCCATCCAGTGTCTGTTTCTTCTGTCTGTTGAGCTGAAAGCAAATATTTCCTGTGTAAGTACTGTGCATGTTTACTTTTTTGTAGATGGTGTTGAAAAAAAAACACTAGCATCATGCATTCATTCAGCCATCATATTTCTACCACGTATTGGTTTGGTGATGCCCAGAACTAGGCACCATAGTGTCTACTTAATTATATTTTCTCCAATTGTAATAAGCTGTGTCTGATCCTTAGCAGCTCATGCAAATCAGGAAAACTTAGAGAGCAGTCACATGGACACACTGCTGGTGAGTTGGGGCATCATGGCAAGCACTCTTCTTTGGTCATGTAGTGTTAAGGCATCTCTTTATTAGCTGCCAGCCCCATCTCACAGTATTCCCTGCAGGAGGTAGAAGGCCAGCTTACCCAGTGGCCTTGGAAACAGCTCCTATCCCTCCCAGCGGGGCGTGGCAGAACACACTCTGGTTTAAGGACCTGCAGATTTCTCCTGATCTGCTTTACATTATGAGACTGTGATGATTTACTTTGCTTTACCACACCTCAGTTTTCTGAGTGTGAAATGAGGGGATGAGCTATAGTGTGTGGTTGTATAGATCTGCTACTGCTCTCCAGTATGCCCCCATGTGCCAAAATGTCTTCATTTAGAAACCCCACCTCTCTGTTCAGCAATGTTATATCCATCTTATACAAAAGAATTTTTGTTAAAATTACATATACATATAATCAGATGCATATATTTATAATCTAAATCAGTGTCATAATATATATTTTTATTATATTGTTTATTCTGATATTTTAATAGTAATCAAATATATGTGTGTGTGTTTATTTTTTAATATATATGTTTTATTGATAACTTCTATACTTACAGACAATAAACCATGATATTTCCCTCCTCCCCCCACTTTCCCCTTCATAACTCCACTCTCCATCATATCCCCTTCCTCTCTCCATTAGTCTCTCCTTTAATTTATTATCATCTTCTCTCCTTTTAAGAGGGTCTTTTGTAGGTACTGCTAGGCACTGCGAGGTCATGGATATCAAGGCCAATTTCTGTCTAGACAGTTGTATGGTAAGGAGTGGTACCCATCCTTTGGCTCTTAAATTCTTTCCACCACCTCTTCCGCAATGGACCCTGGACCTTGAACGGTGTGAGACATTTCAGTGCTGGACACTCCTCAGTCCTGTCTTCTCAGCACTGTGTTGCCTTTTGGGTCATCCCAGTGGTCATTGGCATTGGAAAAGAGAAGCTTCTCTAACCAGAAGTTAGAGTAGCATTAATATATGAATATGAACATTAAGTGTAGTGCTTTCAGGTCATTTGGTGAGAATGATATATGCATTTATCCAGACAAGAGCAGGCTTTATACCCCTAAGGCTCATGACCTCCCCTGCCATAGGCTTTTGATTAGGTTTTCAGTACCAGGCATGTATTCCCTCCCATAGAGCAGCCTTCAGTCCAGTTAGAGAGCATTTGGTTTCCCCCAAAGCAGACATGCCACTATTGCACTCATTTAGTCATTTGGCCTGTCTGGCCAAACTTGAGGCTTCCAGTATCCACTGTTTTCACCAATGATGAATTCTGTCTCCCACAAGGCTGCATACAGTGCATCTTTTTCCAGCTTTCAGTTGGCTGGTCTACATGGAGAACATTTTCTGCTCAGCACCAGCTTGATTGCTCAGTGACTTTGCCACTCAGGCATGTGAAATCTTCAGCAATAAGGTCTTACCATCTCTTTCTCACGGGAAACCAATGGCCTTGGCAATAGCCTGTAATGTGTTGGAAGCAATAGGGACCTCCCTGACCAATGACTCACTGGAAGGTATCCCATCCCTGGCACTGAAAATTTCCTAGTAACAACCTATGGCTTCTGGATGTGCCATTATTCAAAAAAGTAGGTTTTTATATGTCTTATTCAGAATATCTTGAATTTTGATTGACCCTCCCCCACCCTTCTTTTACACAATCTCTTCCCTTGGCCTCACTTCGGCCTTTCCCTTCCCTTTAATCTGTTCTTCTACTTACATATATACAATATCCTCCCCTTAAGACCTTCCCTCTCCTCCCTCCCTTATAGCCTTTTTCTGGCTTACTGGCCTCTGCTACCGATTTTTGGTTCCAGTTCACACACAAGTCTATACATTTGTAGCTAGGATCCACATATGAGAGAGAACATGCGACGTTTGGCTTTCTGGGCCCGAGTTGCCTCATTTAGTATAATTCTTTCCAGATCATTTCATTTCCTACAAATTTCATAATTTCATTTTTCTTTACTGCTGAATAGAACTCCATTGTGTAAATGTACTACATCTTTATTATCCATTCATCTGTGGAGGGACATCTAGGCTGGTTCCATTTCCTAGCTATTGTTAATAGAGCAGAAATAAACATGGTAGTGCAAGTATCTCTAAGGCAGTGAGAAGAGTCATTAGGATATATACCTAAGAGTGCTATAGCTGGATCATATGGTAAATCTACTTTTAGCTGTCTTAAGAACCTCTACACTGATTTCCACAATGGCAGTACCAGATTATATTCCCACCAACAGTGTAGAAGGATTCCCCTTTTTCTGCATCCTCACCAACAATTATTGTCATTTGTTTTCTTGATGGTAGCCATTCGGACAGGAAAGAGATGGAATCTCAAAGTAGTTTTAATTTGCATTTCCCTGATGTCTAAGGACATAAAACACTTTTTTAGATGTTTATATGCCACCTGTATTTCTTCTGGTAAGAACTCTCTATTTAGGTCCATGGTCCATTTTTTAATTGGGTTGTTTGATTTCTTATTGTTCTGTTATTTGAGTTCTTTGTATATTCTGCCTATTAATCCTCTGTTAGATGTGTAGCTGGCAAAGAATTTCTCCCATTCTATAGGTTGTCTCTTTGCTCTATTCACAATGTCATTTGCTGTACAAAAGCTTTGTAATTTCATGAGATCCCAGTGGTTGATTACTGGTTTTATTTCCTGAGCAATTGGAGTTATATTCAGAAAGTTATTACCTATGCCAATATGTTGAAGGGTTTCCCCTACTTTTTCCTTTAGCAATTTCAGAGTTTCAGGTCTGATATTAAGGTCCCTGATCCACTTGAATTTGATTCTTGTACATGGAGAAAGACAAGGATCTATTTTCTTCCTTCTACATATAGATAACCAGTTTTCCCAGTACCACTTGTTGAAGAGGCTGTCTTTTGTGCAATAAATATTTTTGGCATTTTTGTCAAAAATCAGATGGTAGGCTGGAGAGATGGCTTAGCAGGTAAAGCATACCCATTCATTCTCTCTCTCTCTTTCTTTCCCTCTCAGAAATAAATAAATAGAAATAATCAGATGGCTGTAGCTGCCTGGATTAACATCTAGTTCCTCTGTTCTGTCCCATTGATCTACATGTCTATCTTTGTGCCAATACCATGCTGGTTTTGTTAATATGGCTTTGTAATATAAAATTAAAATCAGGTATGGTGATACCATCAGACTTATTTTGTTGCTCAAAATTGTTTTGGCTATTTGAGGTTTTTGTGCTTCCACATGAATTTTAGAATTTTTTTTTTCTATTTCTGTGAAGAATGCCATTGGAATTTTAATGGAGATTGCATTAAATGTGTAGATTGTTTTTGGTAAGATTGACATTTTCACAATATTGATTTTTCCAATCCAAGAACATGGGATATCTTTCCATTTCCCTGTGTCTTCTGCAATTTCTCACATTAGTGTTTTAAAGTTCTCATTGTAGAGATACTTCGTTCACTTCCTTGGTTAAGTTTATTCCAAAGTACTTTTTTTTTTTTTTTTTTTTTTGAGGCAGTTGTAAATGGGAGAGATTCCCTGGTTTCATCCTCCACATGTTTGTTGCTGGTATATAGGAAAGCTACTGACTTCTGTGTGTTCATTTTGTATCCTGCTTCATTGCTAAAAGTGTTTATCAGCACTAACAGTTTGCTGGTAGACTCTTTAGGGTCCTTTATGTATAGAATCATATCATCTGCAAATAGTGATAATTTGATCTCTTCCTTCACAATTTGTATCCCTTTTATGAGTGTCTCTTGCCTTATTGTTTTGTTCCTGAATTTAGTGGGAAATCTTCAAGTTTTTCCTCATTTAGTATTATGTTAGCAGTAAAGCCATAAATAGCTTTTATTATGTTGAGATATGTTCCTAATATATTCCTTATATTCCCAGTTTCTGTAATACTTTTACCATGAAGGGATGTTGGATTTTGTCACATACCTTTTCTGTATCTATTGAGATGATCATGTGATTTTTGTCTTCAGACCATTTATATGATGTATTACATTTATTGATTTGTGTATGTTGAACCATCCCTGCATCCTTGGGATAAAGTCAGCTTGGTCGGGGTGGATGATCTTTCTGATATATTCTTGTATTCTGTTTGCCAATATTTTGTTGAGAATCTTTGCATCTATGTTCATGGGAGAGATTGGTCTGTAATTTTCTTTTTTGGTTCTGTTTTTTTGTCTGGTTTTTTATCAGGGTAATTCTGGCTTCATAGAAGGAGTTTGGCAGAATTCCTTCCTTTCCTATTTTATGGAAAAGTTTGAGAAGCAGTGGCGTTTGTTCCTCCAACAAGGTCTGGTAAAATTCACCAGTGAATCCATCTGGGCCTAGACTTTTTTTAGTTGGGAGACTTTTTATAACTGCTTGGATCTCTGTACTTGTTACAGGTCTATTTAATTGGTTTATCTCGTCTTGATTTAATTTTGGTAGGTCATAGGAATCAAGGAAATCATCCATTTCTTTCAGCTTTTCAAACTTAGGGGCACATATATTCTTAAAGTATGTGCTTATAATTTTATGAATTTCTTTGGTATCTATTGTAATGGTGCTTTTTTCATCTCTAATTTTATTAACTTTTGTCTCTTCCCTCTTCTGGCCAGATTTGCTAGGGGTTTATCAATCTTGTTTATCCTTTCAAAGAACCAACTCTTTGTTTCATTGATTGTTTGGATTGTGTTTTTGATTTATATTTCATTAATTTCTTCCCTAATCTTCAGTATTTCTTCCCATCTGCTAATTTTTGGTTTGCCTTGTTCTTCTTTTTCCAAGGCTTTAAGGTGAAGCATTAAATTGTTTACTTGTGAACTCTCTAATTTCTTAATATAGGCACTTAGAGCTATAAATTTCCCTCTTAGGACAACCTTCATTGTGTCCCAAAGGTTTTGGTAGGTTGTATTATCATCATCATTTGATTCTATGAATTTATTGATTTCCTTTTTGATTTCTTCAATGACCCATTGATCATTAAATAGTGTACTGTTTAGTCTCCATGAATTTCTGTATGCTCTGTAGTATTTCCTGTTGCTGATTTTCAGTTCAGTCCCACTGTGGTCAGATAGAGTACAATGGATTATTTCAGTTTTCTTGCATTTGTTGAGATTTTCTTTGTGTCCTAATATATGGTCTATTTTAGAGAATGTTCCTTGTGCTGCTGAGAAAAATGTATATTCTGCAGCATTTGGAGTGTTCTGTAGATATCTGGTAGATGCATTTGTTCCATGACATCATTTAATCCATATGTCTCTCTGTTTATTTTTTGTTGGGATGACCTGTCAATTGACGAGAGTGAGGTATTGAAGTCACCCACTACAATTGTGTTTGCTGTTATCTGTGACCATAAGTCTAGTAGTGTTTGTTTGATGAAATTAGGAGCCCCCCATGTTAGGTGCATATATGTTTAGAATTGTAATGTCCTCCTGTTGGAATGTTCCTTTAATCAGTATAAAATGACCACCTTTATCTTTCCTCACTAATGTTGGTTTGAAGTCTATCCTGTCAGATATTAGGATAGCAACCCCTGCTTGTTTCCTTGTTCCATTTGCTTGAAATACCATTTTCTATCCTTTCACCCTGAGACAGTGTCTGTCTTTTATTGAGAGATGTTTCCTGGAGGCAACAAATTGCAGGATCCTGCCTTTCAATCCAATCTAGAAACCTATCACTTTTGGTTGGAACATTGAGGCCATTGATATTGAGTTATTATTGAAAGGTATGTATTTTTTCTTACCATTCTTCTTATTTTGCAGTGTTTCCTGTTTTCTCTTTACTCATTTGTTTTAACTGCTATTTGAGTGTGGTTTATTTTTCCCTATTTCCTCCTGTGTGTGTTTTGCTTTCTCTTCAGCATGAAGAATTCCTTCATGTATTTTTTGTAGAGCTGGTTTATTTGTCATAAATTCCTTTTGCCTGTTTTTGTTGTGGAATGTCCTTATTTCTCCATCAATTTGGATAGATAGCTTTGCAGGATAAAGTGATCTTGGTTGACAGTTGTTATCTTTCAGAACTTGGAATATATCATTCCAATCCCTTCTGGCTTTTAAAGTTTGTATTGAGTAATCTGCTGTTATTCTGATGGGTTTGCTTTTATAGGTGACTTGCTTTTTCTCTCTAACTGTTTTCAACATATTTTCTTTGGTTTGCATGTTTAGTAGTTTAATTATAGCATGATAAGGAGAGGTTCTTTGCAGGTTTTATCTGTTTGGTGTTCTAAAAGCTTCTTGTATCTGCATTGGCATTTCTTTCCCAATTTGGGAAAATTTTATTTCTATGATTTTGTTGAAAATGCCTACTACTAAGCCTCTGGATTGAAATTATTCTCCTTCTACTGTACCCTGAATTCTTATGTTTGATCTTTTCATAGTATTCCAGATATCTTGAAATTCCCATTCATACCTTTCTATTAGCTTGTCTTTCTCTATGTTGGACTGTATTAGATCTGCCACCTGGTCTTCTAGTTTAGATACTCTGTTCTCTCCTTCATCCAGTCCACTGTTGAGACTTTCCACAGAGTTTTTTATTTGCAATCTTTCTCAGGCATTTCATCTAAGACAGTCTCATTGATGATCATTTCTGATGGATTTATAATTTTTGGTGGGATTGTGTTGTCTTGATTCTTTGTGTTTCTTGTATTATAATGTAGCAACTTTAGCATCCTGAATTGATTTGACGCTTGGGTTTTCTACTTATCTGCAGTGTTCTTAGATGTGGCAGTCCACCTTTATATACTTTCAGGATATGAGTTTAAGGTGCCAGGTGTAGCTCTTGTACCCCAATCCAGCCACAGAAGTAATCCTAGGTGTTGAGTTTGCTTACTAAGCAAGTATTCTAGTGGACTGGTGGAACAATTTACTGGCAAATTCTAAACTTCAACTGAGCAATATATGCATTTAATAAAAACTAGCACAGAGTATGTAATTGTGGGGATTAAAACAGATAGTCTTATAAAGCAAAAAATCCCTAATGGTGTGTGTTATTCTACACCCTTAATCTTGTCAGTTTGGAGGTAGAGATTTCTGTTCTGAATTGGGTTCCAGGTCAGCCTGGATCTGAATCAAGCCCTGCCCCCAATAATGACAGAAGCAAAAGACAAAGGCCCTATAAATCTGAAGCATCAAAGGCAACAATATTCAACCCCCAAATACAGCTTATTTGAAAATGGTAAAGCCAACCAAGAATATATAACCCATAACCTGCCCTGACATGGAAAGAGAGATTAACTCTTCCAATGCAGGTCTATGTACCTTTTTTTTTTGTCAGTTGGCCTCATTACCTTTTGCGGTGGCTTCCAATCTTACTAATGCTGAGTGCCCACCTCGATCCCTCTGTGTTGTGCTGTGGAGCTGTGCTAGATGTGCTGCCACTGGGTGCTGAATGCCTAACGTTCATGGTTCTGATGGTTGGGAGATGGGAGTGTGCAGAAGCCTAGAGTTTCTCAAGCAGTCCTGCCTATATCCCTTTCACTAGCTCCATAGTTGAGCTCAGCTGTCTTTCCTTCAGATTTCTTCACTTTGCAAGGAGGTTGATGTGGTTGGAAAATCCCCTTATTTGGTCTCTGCTGTTGCCACAGCTTGGCGCACCTGGTGGGACAGTGCCAGGCAAGTGCGTTGATTGGTGGACCACAAGCGCTTTGGTGGGATTCTGACCATTTTTCTCCTTTCTGGTGGATCTTGGTCTCTCCTGCTTCTCCGCTGTGTCTAAAAATAACCTATACCCCTTTCATTTTTCTGAACAAGAGTGTATTTTGCTGTGGTTTTACTTAAATCCCTCCCTAGGCAGGTTTGACATGGCTCCTATGCCACCATCTTACCCAGAATTCTCCTATATGTGTTTTTACTTATTTCCATGAAGATAACAGTGCTTATCTTCTGCTTCCCTTGATATCTGATACCACAATGTAATATACAAGACAGCCTCTGTGAGTTTGAGGCCAACCTGTGCTATTTGAGACCTTAACTCAAAAGACCAAACAAAACAAAATCTTCCACTAGCCCGAGATCCAACAGAGATTCACTCCTACCAAAAGTTGAAAGTATTGATTTTCAATCAAGAGTTGAATTTTTGGTATGACAAGAAAGGTCTAATTTCTTCCTTTTCCTTATAAATGACCATTTGTACTCTCTTGACTGAACAAACCCTCTTTTACTCACTAATCTGAAAAAAGCACTCCTATACATACTAAACATTCTTGGGAATACATCGATTTCATTTGCTGTCATTTCTATCCTTGCTCAAAAAACATACCTTCGAAATAAGTCAAGTCCCTCTCCTTACTCTTTTCTGTCAGAAAAAAAAAGAAAGACTTCTAATGAAATGAGAAAATGCCATCTTGTTTTTCTATTCCTCTTCATAAATTTAAGTCATCTAATGAAGATCAGTGAAATACTTTCTTGAATTTTTTTATTTATTCTGTAGATTAATGTAGGAAGCATTGCTTTTCAATAATACCAAGTCTTCCCATTTACATATATATTGTCTGTCTTTTCACTTACTAAAATCTTTTTGAAGAGAAACTGAGTATTTTAATAAGACTTTGTATTTTCCTTTAGAGATGTCACACATCTTCTGCCATGTTTATTTCTAGATATTTGATAATGATTAAATTCTCTTTGATAAAGCTTTCTTGTTGCTTGTTGCTATTGAGCATAAAAATGTAACTAACTTGGTATGCTAGTTCCCCCCACACACACCATGGCCTTGTGCATGCTAGACAAGCACTCTCCCACTGACTTTGATTAGTAGTCCTATTCCCACTTCATTCTTGCTACTATTATTTCTGCATTTGCTTATTTCTCATAAAGTTATTTGTAGATTACTAAATATTTCTTCTGATTTTTGAACAATAACATCTACAGATAATAGCAGCTTCATTTATTCCTATTCAATCCCTGTGCCTCTGGTTTCTGTTGCACTGATTCAGTGAGGATTATAAATGGTAGCAGAATATATAGTTCATTCCTCATATTAAATGGACTATTTCTGTTTCCCCATTTAGGGTCATATTAATTTTATGCCTGATTTAATTATTCTCTTTATGAGATTAATAATGTTCCCATCTGTTAATAATGTATAAATAATTTTTATTATAAATGATATTCATTCTATCACATGATGATTTTTCTTTATTGTTAAAATAACTTTATCATTTTACTTTGATAACATTGAACACTGAACCATCCTTTCATATATAATATAACCCTGAACTAGCTAAAGTGAATTATCTTTTTTTAAAACACTTCTGTATTCTTTTCTTACAGTATTGGTTTTCTTATAGTATTCTGGTTTTAGGCTTATGCTGGCTTAAAAGTGGTTGGAATTTATGCCATATTTCATAATGTCCAAAAGAAGTCTGCATAATATTGTTGGCATAGTTCTCATCTCCCTGAAAGTATTGATTGCAGTTCATTTGTTTAAAATGTTTTCTACTGATCTTTACATTGTCTGTGGTTTTTTTCTTGAATTTATTTTTTGTTTATTTTGCTTTCTTTCCAATAATAAGACAACAAAAGCTATCTTTTGAACTGTGATTGAGACTCTGATATATATCATATCCTTAGCGAGACCTTCCCTGACCACCTTATTAACAAAAGCACTTGTGTACCCATCATTTTCTCTCTCTCATCCTTCTGATTCTCTTACCTTGATTTGGTTTTCTTTGTATCATTACCTGACAGGTTTGGTACAGGGAGCAAGTCCGTGTCTGTCTCATTCATAACAGGAACTATCACCTGCAATAGTCTTGCAATGGTCACTAAATGTTGTTGGACAAATGAATGGGGTTCCTTCCCTTTAGAATGGTCAAGCAGACATAGCTCTTCCAATGGAAAGTATCTAATGAGCTTTTTTCCTGGGCTCTGAGTAGCAAAGAACCTTCAACCTCATATTGAGGAGTTATAAGCCTTTCTGTCACTGTTGTATGACTGTAGCAAGGGAAAGGTTGGAAGTTTATCATGTAGACTTTAAGCCACCCCTTGAACACCTCAGCTGTGCCTAAGTGCCCCAGTCCAGAGCTCTTCTGATTTGACAGTGAACTTCTTGTTCTACCAGACCACAGGTGAGCAGGGCAAATAGCTTGTCTAAATGGCCCTTTGGGGTGTTCAATTGTAGCATTCAGTTCTACTCTATTCCCCTGCCTTCACCTGTGCTGAGCCTTTGCAGAATCTGCAGTACAAAAACACATGTACTTTCTCCCCTAGCTGCTGTTCAGGCAACTCCAGGACTGAGGTGGTTCAGTCACATTTCTTAGACACATTTGCACTTCATTTCCAGTTTGTTTTCAAACTCTCTTGGGTGCTTTTGTATGCGTGTGTTTTTGTTACATTAATATTATCTTAATAGGATTTCAGATGAAGTAGATATCTGTATTCACTGTTCAGTGGTTAAATGTCATGAAAATGTTCAATCTGTTTAGTAACAGAAATAGCTTTTCAAGTAAAACCCCAAGCAGCTCCCCCTCGTGGAAAACAAAGTGATCCTCTGGTTCAGTAGTAATGAAGGAAAGGGATTGGGATGCCTCATATACCTCTACCCAGAAACTACCTCCTCCTTCCCTTCTCCTCTGGTGCTTCTTTCCATCCCCTCCCTAGAATTTCCAGAGCCCCCTAAAACTTCCAGCAGAAAAGATCTGGAACAGCACTGACTCATGCACCCCTTTGAGACACAGCCCTCTACACACGTATGTGCCACACAGTAGCGCATAACAAGCAACATTTGTTGACTTGCCATAGAAAAGATTATTTATGTCCTGTTCTTTTAGGTGCTCCACATTCGGAGATGAGCTCATCCTCCATGAGAACACAGTGACCTTTTTCAGTTCCCCTCAGAACAATAGTGAATGCTGAGACTAAATGTTTCTAAGAAATACCTCTTATCTTACAAATTGAAAATCTGCAAAGACTGACTGCCATCTCTTACATCAGTAATAATGTAGGAGAAAAACCATTGGGAAAGTTCAGTTGTTTTATACAAATCGTATTCTCTATGCCTATTAGAATTTTCTTCTAACAAATCATGATCTCAGAAACTCTTCAGTGAGCTGCAAATACCTGGCTTCTCACAGAAATATTTGAGGGATGTCAATTCACCAGTATGGTACGCCAGAACATAACAACATCACACATGTTGAGTTAGCTAAATAATCAGAAACCGAAAAACCTTATACGAGTTTACTACCTTGAAGCACACAATAGTCGATTTGAAATGAAGCCAGTAGCTTAAAACTAATTGGCAGAACTGGACATGGTAGCACGTAACCTTTACTAAGCCCAGCACTGGGGAAACTGAGGGAGAAGGAATACAATGAGTTGGATGCCAGCCTGAAGCATATATAGCAAATTCCACACCAGCTAGGGCTATAGAATGAGATCCTGTCTCAATGATAAAATAATTCTTATTAACATTATTTTTTAAATATTTTTATTTATTTGAGAGAGAGGGAAAGAGCATGGGCTCACCATGACCTCTTTCCACTGCAAACAAATTCCAAATACGTGCACCACTTTGTGTGTCTGACCTTAAATGGGAACTGGGGAATTGAACTCAGGTCAGCAGGCTTTGCGCAACAAGTGCTTTTGACCACTAAGCCACCTCTCCAGCCGGTTTATCATTATTAATTGGCCAAGGAATAGAATCTGAAGTGTTGAGCTTAACTTTTAAGGGAGGACTTACTGTAATTAGTGTAATCTTTGAAAAATTATATTAATAATTGTGCTTTTCTTAAAGAATGTGCATTTATCTATAAAAATTACAGTCATGTTCAGTATGTGATAAATTATGAAGTGGCCTGGAAGGCTGATAAACTGGGTCTATGAGTTTAAGTGTTTAATTGGCCACTGGGTTTCAGCTCTGCTAGATTTTTCTTGATAGTGGCTGTTCTCTGAAAGCATTTATAAAAAAAGTGGCAAGCCATTAAGTGAAAGCTAGGCTTACCATAGGCTCATAAAGACATTCCATTCCTGATGCCACAACAAAGCACGTTTGATATTACTTCACAACCACACTAATAAAACTTGACTCATGCTGAAATGTGGCAAATACAAGAAGTATCATATTTTTCTTTCCAAATTTGCTAATCCAGACATAATCCACCTCTCACACTGAGATTATATGACCTGTCATGCCTTTTTCGTTTTGAAAATGTTGTATAGTAAAAAAGGTCTTAAATGCGTAATGGGAAATAAGAAAATAAATTGTCTGTTTGTTAAAATAAGGTTTCTAAGACATACTAGATTTAATTATGCTATTGAAAAAAACTTTTTTAAAAAAATCAGGGTCTTGCTGTGTTGTAACCTCCAATTTATAATCCTTCTGCCTCAGCCACCTGTGTGCTGGGACTATAGGCAGGTGCCACACATCCACCTTTTCTTTTATTACTAGTATAATACCCACCTACAAAGTTTTATCATTGACCAAATTAAGTATCAGTTCTTCTGTTTCCACACTTTGTACTTCTTTAGATTAGTGTTATTAGGAGAATAGAAACTTGCCTGACTGCTATACGAACACAAGATGGAATGATCATTAGTAAAAGACTTCTAGGAAATCTCATTTTTTTTCGAACATTACAAGCTGATTTGACATCGTGCAGAAAACTTTCCCTGCCTCTCCCTCCTTCTCTCATAGTAGCCACAAGTAAGTCTGATCTTTTCCTCTCTTCTTACCTTACCTCAAGAGAGACTTTACTTCCATACCTAAGTACAAGTGCCACCTACTAGTCTTCATAGAGTACGTCATGGGATGATGCAACCTGGGATAATCTACACCCATCCTCCCAGTAGTGGAGTGTAACAAACAGAAATTCCCTAGAGAATTTTAGAGCAGCTGGTTTGAATAATGATTACTGTTTACTTATCTCAACCATGCCAGCATCCCCAAATCAAAACTCATTTATTTCTTGGCCTGATAGGTTTATTGGTGAATGGCTGAAGCAAGGCCAATAAAAGACACCTGCTACCTCCTCTGTGTTTGGGTGGGAGGGCAGGAAGCAGGGCCAGCATAGCCCTGGGAATTTCAAATGGACCCAAAACACTGAATTTAGAGAGACATTAAAGGAATAGTTCATGGAGGCTGTGATTATAGGACTAGAGTCTGTATGCAGTGTGTGTGTGTGTGTGTGTGTGTGTGTGTGTGTGTGTGTGTGTAGACATGATCCATACACATATATGTATACATGTATCATGTCTATATACATATGTTATATGTATGTATGTGTATCACAAAATCATATCCACAAAATCATACGCCAAACCAGAATTATTTTACCAGGAAAATGAATCACTCCCTTACTCTAACAGATGATTTTTGCATAATTTCGTGGGAATGGAGTGATCACGTCTGTCTAGAGTGAAAAAAGAGGTTAAACCCTTTCACTGCCACAAGATTTGCTCTCTGTAGCATCTCCCTTGAAATAATAGGTAATACTAATGCTTCCTATTTGTAGCAATTAGTATATCTTTAAAACTCGTCTTAATCTCATGATGTATACCATTGATATTCTGAAAATGCTTCATAAATAATTCCAGTGCTATTACCAATTTTATCCTATGAATTCTTTCTCATACTTTTCAAAAAATCATTTGTTAACCTATTGAAAATGTCATTTTTATGTTCTACTTCAAGGACCGCCTCCAGTATCCTAAAATATTACACAATTTCAAAAGAGAGACAGGTTTTAAAGTGAATCTTTTAAGAAGAAATAAGATTAAAATAGCAAAACAAATTTAATTATGTAAGCAATTCTTCTTCACAAATGTGAAAGAAAAGCAAATTGGTATTTGTGAAGTTTTCTTTATCTAATAAATAACCTTGCTTTACAATAATGCCAATGACCCCAGTTTAATTAGGTGCAATTAATTTTGTGCAAGCTGTGTTTGACATCTTGCTAGAGGCATAACCAGCTGTATGTACCCTGTCTTATGAATTTTTTTTAATCACCAATGAGAATTCAATTGCCTGAGCTACTGCAAAAGGGGTGGGAGGCAGGAAGGAAAAAAGGCCACAGGGCTGCATTTTATATTTAAAAATGGCTCCAGTGGACAACTGAATGTTTAATTAAAAGAGCTTCTAGGAATTATTTTTCATTGGCACGTCATCTTTGACAAGTTATCATGACTCTGTCATTGCAGTTCACACTCCCTATAGACAGGAGTCACACACACACATGTTCACACTCCCTGTAGACAGGAGTCACACACACACATGTTGGATGTGCAGCCCATGAGGACCTGGCATCTTTGAACATGTATAGAAGCACCTTCTGCTACTAGATTATGCCCTCACCACAGATGAGCTGGGTCACTGTTTTAGTTTCCTTCTCATTACTGGGACAGAGCACCCAACCAAAATCATCTGATGGGAGAAAACTTGTTTATTCTGGTTTGCAGTCTCAAGAGGAAGCTCCATGATGGCAGGGAAAGCATGGCACGAGCAGAGGCTGGACATCAGCTTCTTGACACACCATGTGGCAAACAGCAGGGGAGAGTGAGCAGGATTCTAGCAAGAGAGGCTGGCTATAACACCCCTAAGCCCACCCCCAACATCATACCTCCTACAGCAAGGCTCCACCTCCCAAATATCAATCAGCTGGAGACCAAGCATTCAAAATACATGATCCAGTGTAGTTCAGAAGAAATGCTGCCTTTTTTGTAATAACAGTTAAGAATTCAGTGGCCAGACATTAATCCAAAAGGAGAATGTTTCTGAGGTAAAGCTTACTGTGGAAGCAAGCCTCAATAGCCAACCCAGGTCTTTCAGACATGACCATAACCAGAAGTGAAGGCAGTAAGGAGTTCTTTGATATGGAAAAGAGTAATCACTTGAATGAAGTTGCTCCTCTAGAAGCCAGAGGTGTAGCTCATTGGTATAGCACATGCTATACAATCCCGAGCAAACGCTGCCCCCACCTGCGGGAGGGGAGAAGGAACCTTCCTTCAACTACTTAAATCTCTAGTCATTCCCTGACCACCACCACCCCCCATCCCCGTTGTGTTTTCACATGAGTCAGCCACTAGGGTCCTCAAGGTCTGAAAAGGGAAGCATGGTTCTTCAGCCAGCATGGTTCTACACCAGAAACTCCCCAGCAGAACAGTCCAAGGAAGTTTAGACCCTTGACTGAGCAAACTAAATAGACAGGGTGGCTTTAAAAATACAGCTACAAGCTGGGCTTGGTGGCACAAGCTAGGTGGCACACGCCTTTAATCCCAGCACTCAGGAGGAAGAGGTAGGAGGGTCACCGTGAGTTCAAGGCCACCCTGAGACTACATAGTGAATTCCAGGTCAGCCTGAACTAGAGTGAGACCCTACCTCAAAAAAACAAACAAAAAAATACATAAACTACATTTATATCAGTCACTTAGGATCTGTAATTTACTGCAGACTCAGGAAAGGAATAGCATCAAGACTGAGGAGATATGTCAGCAGCTGAGTGGCAGAGTCCCTCCACAGACATGTTCACTTATAAGGAAGTATGTCTTCTGCTGCCCACAGATCTCCCACCACCCACAGCAGCCTGCCAAAACAAAGCTGAGGCTGACTCATCTGTGAGGCGCAGTCCCTGTACAGTGCCTGAGTCAAACATTACCATCCTTGTCCGCCTGCCAAACGCTGAGCCCCACTCACCTTTTCTCCAGCACACCAGCCATGTCATCAGCTCTCTTTCCCTCCTCTTCAAATTCTTGCAAAATGCTCACTCATGACACCTGGGAGGCACCCAAGAGACTGATACAAAGTCAGCTATCTCTCTTCCACCAAAAGATGTTTACGTCTATTTCCTGCCATGTGCTTGAATATTACCTGTGCCTCTTTAGTTATATAATTGTAATCACATAGCTACTGCTTTATAGCCTCTTTTTTTTCCACTTAACAATAATTCAGGACTATTCATTCATTTTCACAGCTGTTCTTATGTGGGCAACTGTTTGCTAGCCACATAATACCATTTCAATTTCTAACACATTACTGGGACAAACATCCAACCAGACATAGTTTTTGGAAGAATGGGTTTATTTCAACTTACAGATCCAGGGGAAGTTCTATCAATGGCAGAAGAAGCTGGCTGCTTTTCATAGATCCAAGCAGAGAGAAAAGCCACCAAACAGCCAGCACCACAAGCAAGCCAGAGTTCAAACTGCTCTCTGTACACCTTTGGGCTGGAGTCAGATCTGCTCCCAGTGACACGTCCCCCTATAGCAAGAATCTTCCTGCTGGGAACTGAAAGTTGCAAACTTAGTTTTAACAAAACACCTTAGTGTATACATTTTCACTATCATATTCAAACCACCACAAACTTTTTGATTCACTTTGGTTTTTTGTTATTGTTCATCCCCTTTTTTTCTTCTATTCATGATTTCATTCTGCCCTTCTTAAAGTGCCCTTGCCTTGCAAAACAGACTCTCCTAGGGAAAAGAACTACGTTTGTTTTCTCATAAATAAAAGTGAGGTTCCCAACCTTACTTCCAGTATATCTGAGAGAAAGAGCTGATATAGGCAAAGTGCCTGGCATGTATTATATAGATGCTCACAAATGGTAACTTTTTACTTCAGAAAACAGACATCTTAGAAATCATCTGGCCTTAATTAAGATTAAAACAGACTATGTTTGTCATCCGGGAGGGAAGACTTATTCCTGGTATCCTAAGAGGCCTCATTCTAGTCTTCCATTCATGCTAAAGAGTCTGTCTGTTGAAAATGCATTTTTCCCAACATTAAGATCCTATCATTCCAAATTCAATTACATAAAAGTGGTCATTAGTGAAGGAAATTGACACTGATGTGGACAAGAACCAACAGCTGTCTGAGAAATTCAAGTGTTCATAGCTCTCTAGGGACCAGGTTAGGAAACAGGGGCTAATGCTTCTCCAAAGAAAACCCTGGCAAATGGTGGCTCCCTGGTCTGTTGGCTGCTTAAAGCACTGAGAAGCTTCTATGGGCATGAAGTCTAGGTGCCTGAGAGCCATCTTATGAGCATGTACAAAAGAATGGCCCTGGGATGGAGAGATAGTTTAGTGGTTAATGCATTAAGGACCCAGGTTCAATTCCCCAGAACCCACGTAAGCCTGATGCACGTGGTGGCACATGCATCTGGAGTTCATTTGCAGTGGCTGGAGGCCCTGGTGCACCAATTCTCTCCATCCCCCCCTTTCTAAATAATTAAATAAAAATAAAATATTTTTAAGAAGAAGGATCCAGAACTAACCTGAGAGGAGAAAGCAGCAAGTAGAGGTGTGCATGGAACTGGAGAGGAGGACCTGGTGAGCACATTTGCCCTCTGCGGTCTTCAGACTTGTTGCTCTGTTTCTGAGTGTCTTACAAGATGTAGGCTTGGACAGAACACAGAGAGACATGCTCCCCCGCTGAGGAGTCACTCTCTGGAGCATAGTTAGAGTACCCCATAGCTTCTCTGGATGTGTCCCTGCTGGCTAGTGG
Organism: Dipus sagitta; assembly: GCA_036346955.1. NCBI lineage: Eukaryota > Metazoa > Chordata > Mammalia > Rodentia > Dipodidae > Dipus > Dipus sagitta. The sequence goes on from CM070781.1 coordinate 68,522,977, forward strand.
CCTTGCTGGCTCTCTCCTGGTTTCACCCTCACCAGCTTAATTCCTCAGGACTTTTTCTTCTGAAGCTGTCTGCTCTCTCACCCTTCCTAGCCTTACTTTGTTAATGTCCACACAGTGAAAACATTTGATTTTGTATATTTAAGATAGTGTCTAGTTTCTCAGTTTGCTTGCAGTTTTGTGCATTTTCCCCGTTCTATTTGTAAGTTGTTATTGGTGATCCAAGCACTTGTTACCTGTTTGAAGAGCTGGATTTTTTTTATACTTTGTTCAACTGCTGTGCATCCATTTCATATAGTGGTCATGAACCATAAAATGCCTTCAAGGCCAACAAACAACAGAAATAAGTGAAGAAATCCAAATAATAGAGAGTAGTGGAGTTTATAGCAAATTTTAAAAAATGTCTGCCCAGGGCTGGAGAGATGACTTAGTGGTTAAGGTACTTGCCTGTGAAGCCTAAGGACTCATGTTCAACTGTTCAGGTCCCACGTAAGCTGGGCGCACAAGGTGACAAGCGCGTGGGGTCTCACATGTGCACAAGATGTTGCAAGAGTCTGGAGTTTGGACTGGAGAGATGGCTTAGCAGTTAGGGCACCTGCCTACGAAGCCCAGGGACCCATTCTACTCTCCAGATCCCACATTAGCCAGACAAAAATGAGGCAAGCACAAGGTTGTACATGCCCACTAGGTGGCGCAAATGTCTGAAGTCCAGTTGCAATGGCTGAGGTGCTAGCACGCCTGGAGTTTGATTGCAGTGGCTGGAGGCCCTGGCGGCCCCCTACCCCCGATCTTTCTCTCTCTCTCACAGTTCACTCACTCTCTCTCTTTCTGATTAAAAGTAATTTTTAGCCAGGCGTGGTGGCGCACGCCTTTAATCCCAGCATTCAGGAGGCAGAGGTAGGAGGATTGCTGTGAGTTCGAGGCCACCCTGAGACTCCATAGTGAGTTCCAGGTCAGCCTGGGCTAGAGTTAGACCTACCTCAAAAAAACAAAAAAAAAAAGTAATTTTAAAAAAATGTGTGCCCTGGACAACAGGGAATAGCACTAATCTGCTGGTTGGTGTATGGAGATTTCAGAATTGTCCATGCTAACAACTTAATGAATAAGTGAATGAATGAGCATTCAAACCCTCTCTCTACCTCATACACTTACAAAAATAATTTATTTATACTTTCATGTAATGATGACAGGTGTGGAACCACAATATTTGCATCTATTATTACAGATAGTATTGTTTCTAAAATCCCAATAAAGCATTACCTATTGCACTGCTGAGCCCCTTAGCAAAAGAAAGTTAACATAATCCCTCCCGAATAAACTAGGATATGGCAGTGTGCTTTCATAACAAATGTAGAGAAGCCAAAACTTTGTTCCTTAAAAAAAAAAAAAAAAAAAGAACCAGTATTGGGCATTTCCCCTATGGAAATAAGTGTGGTGTTTTCTCAGAAACTACATGACTCACCTGTACTACTCCTGGGCTTGAATACAAAGGACTGTATGCCCTGCCATAGAGAAATGTGCACTTCCATGCTTATGGCTGTTCCATTCGCAATAGCTAAGAAATGAAATCAACCTAGATGTCCATCAGCTGATGTCTGGATAATGAAAATGTCATGTATATATTTTACTCAATTATAAAGAAAAAGAAAGTTATGAATTTACAGGAAAATGGATGGAACTGGAGAAAAATGTTACTAAGTAAGGTAACCCAGGCTCAGAAAAGCAAAAATCACTGTGAACAAACTCCAGACACATGCGCCTCCTTCTGCACATGTGTGACATTGCATGTTTGCATCACTGCATCTGGCTACATGGGACCTGGAGATCCAAACATGTGTTCTTAGACTTTGCAGACAAGCACCTTAACTGCTAAGCCATCTCTCTGGCCTGGAAATTATTTAATAGCTGGGCCACATACAAGTTGGGTATCTTGAATAACAGATGTCACAGTAGCTCACAGACCTCACTGGTTGAAAACAGTTAATACAAGCTTGAAATCCAGAGGTCTTTGGGAAGTTCCTTCTTGCCCTGTTTAATAAGGAAAGCTTTACAATTGCCTTGAAATTATGAGTAACTATAAGAGGTATGCACCCTTTAAAATTATACTGCCAGACTCGGGTACCGTCTAATACATCCAAACCCAAAATTAAGTGTAGTATGGTAGAAATGCCAGTGGATTCACAAGTCAGACGTCTAGCCTGGAGTCTCTTGCTCTGTGGCCTTGTGCCATTTACCTGTTGCCACAGTGATGGTGCACAAAGACATACACTCCCTTCAGCATCATGAAGGTAAGCATTGACGTCTGCACAGGACATGTGGGTCAGAAAGGTGGTCTTCTAAGCTGACTTGGGTGTGGACAGGCTTACCCATGTATCTGTACTCAGCTAGAGGTCAGCAAGGTGCCTTAACTGCCCTTGGAAGGGCCATCAAGTATACTCTGTGCCTAGAAGCCATACATTTATTTGTCAGCAAGAGAGCCTGGGCTTAATTCTGAAGGTCGCTGCCGAGTTCCCTGAAGAGGACACTTCAGGTGAAACGTTGTTACTCGCTCTGAGAGGGGAACCAGCACCGTCTTCCATACCAGACTGTCCTGAGTCTGGGACCCACCGCCTGACTTCTCTGAGTCTACATACTTGCCTATGGACTACAGGTGGTCACGGGGAAGCAAGCAAACAGAGCACAGTCACCTAAGGCCCTGTGGGGTGAGGATAAAATCTTACCAGTGAATTTTTAAATATTTATGCATCAATGTTAGTGGTCTGATATTGAATTCTAGGACCTATAAACAAGGAATAGTTCTGGGCTTCAGAGCTGACCTCAGGCCATTCCTTGACCACCACAACCAATGACAAAAGCCTGACTCACCATTTCTGCAGCTTCTCTGGAAAACACTAGCCGACTATTGGATCATGCCATTGTTGTCTTCCAGGAATACACTAGTCTTGTCCTTGTATTTTGTTTTGTTTTGTTTTGGTTTGGTTTGGTTATTCGAGGTAGGGCCTCACTGTAGACCAGGCTGACCTGGAATTCACTGCAATCCTCCTACATCTGCCTTCCAAGTGCTGGGATTAATGGCATGTGCCACCACACCTGGCTTGTCTCTGTATTTTTAAAGAAGCAGATTTTTGTGTGTTTTTGCAGCTCTGGGAATCAAACCTACTGCCTTGCATATGCTAGATAAGTGCTGTACCACATAGCAACATCTCTAGCCCTTGGCTTTTTAAGACAAGATCCCTATGTAACCTAGGCTCTGGCCTCAACTCCCACCCAGCCCCTGCTTCCTGAGTGCTGGGAGCGCAGGTGTGTACTGTGCTGCCTGATGAAATGTCATCCTGGGCCTGTGAGATCTTCCTTAGGAGCTAAGGTCTCATGCGTAGTCTAATCACATCCCTGATAATGGCATTTGGAAGTCAGCACAGCTCTTTTCTAAGTACATCTTTCTGATATAGGATTTTGGGGTTCAGAAGGGGTCCCCCAGAAATTATGAACCCCAAGTTTTGGGTTTTGTCCTACTTTAAGAAAGAATTAAAAAGTGCTGGAGAGATGGCTTAGCAGTTAAGGCACTTACCTGCAAAGCCTAAGGACCCAGATTCAACTACCCAGAACCCATGTAAGCCAGACAGACAAGATGACACATGTGCACAAGGTCACACATGCACACAGGGTGGCACAAGCATCTGGAGTTCGATTGCAGTGGCTAGAGGCCGGGGCACACCAATTCTTTCTCGTGTTCTGTCATAAAAAAGAATAAAAACAGACTCAAGAAGGATAAATTATGAACTATTAAGTTTATTAAGGGAGAAATCACAAGTTGTGGAGTGAATTTAGGGAGATTAAAGTCTAGGAAGGGAGGCTAAACACATGGAAAGTAGGAAGCATGCTCTCATATGGAAACATTGTATAATTTATAAGGAATTGTAAGCCCTTGAAGGTAGAGGGAAGGGCTGAAAGGCCACAGCCTTTATAGAATCAGATTTAGAGATGCACCTGATCAGCTGGTAAATTGGAAGATGAACCAGTGGGTCAGCCCACCCAGGTAGCGCAGTAGATTGTGGGCAGCAGGGGCCGCTGTGGATCAGTCTCAATCAGACATTTTTGCCAAGAGCTTCTGGTGCCAGGGTTAGCACCTCCTGATTCCCCTTGAGCCTCAATCCTTAACTGAGACTCCCTTACAAAGCTAGCTTTCTCCTATCCTCCTTCATTCCCACTAAATGTGCCTAATAGACGTGGCTACTAAAGAGCCTCTCCAGTGAATGCCCTCCCACTGCAGGCATGGGACGCCACTTCTGCACTCAGTGAGATGGCCAGAGGGCATTCTGAGGCACTCCACCTTACCGCAACTCTGGACAGCGCAGTTGTCTGCACGGTCCATAAGGAAGAGATTTCTGGGATAACTGCAATCAGGACCTTCCAGAAATAAAGCCAGTGAGCAAGACAGACTTCGGCCACATTTTGCATGCAGTGCTCTGCTAACTGCTGCTCAAAACAGCAAAGAACCCTGATTATGTTGCCTTGATGATAGCACCAGTGAACAAGAGGAGGTCTTCCTCTGTTTTCGCTTCAGACCGTGCTTGAGAGATCCAGACAAATGAGAACCCACCCCACCCCCCGCCTCACTCCCACAGCCTGAAGTGTGTGAGGCTGGTTAGAAGTGAGGCCAGATGTACTGTGCTGTGAGGGACAGAGACCCATTGGAATGCAGCCTTCAGCACGAGCCTCAAGAACAGCCATGGCTGGAAGAACTCGGGAGCAGGGGTTGTCTGTTCTTGACCCTGTAGCAGAAACCTTCAAAGGACCAGGTAGCCCGTGTCACCCCACAGTCAGGCTGCTGTTGGGGGTGGGGGTGCGCTGTGGCTGAGCCAGCCTAAAGCCATCCTTCTCCTAAAGCCTGCTTAGAAGCTAAAGACAGATAAATCCTTTTGAAACCTGAGCCCATTTAAGATGTCTTTACTAAAATCCTCTCTGAACCATTAGCTGTGATGTCCTGTCATTTTCTTTCCTGCGAGTCACATTCTTGGTGGCTGCCATTGTAAGGAATTACAAAGCTTGCCCCCAAGAAGCTCCATTCCTGTTTCCCACGGTGCTAATATAGTACTAAGGCGATTTTCTGAATTTCTACCTGAGGCGTTCTTTCATCTCACCCCACTACTAAATCCTTCCCTTTGCTTTTCCGGAGTTAGAATCTCCATGTGGGATGGTTGACTTAAGGTCTGGATTGATCCTTTACAGGCTAGTTTGGAGCAGAACAGCAGAATTTACAAGGAAATATTCTTTATAAATAGAATGCATGCATGACTCCACAGTGCATACCAATAACCCCACTGAAGAGGGCCTGTAATGGAATAGGGGCGGGGGAAGAGGGGATATATAAGAATATAATCCAATGGGAATATGACCAACATGCAATATGTTCATACAGTGAAGTTCATAATTAATAAAAAAGAAACAGAAGAAAAATAGAAATCTTTGGGCAAGTTTGTTTTGTGATGGTCTCATAAGTTTATATTTTTATCATCTTTGTATCCAGTGACCAGGGATGCTTCTTTGCTTTACTTTACTCAAAAGTGAGAAAACCTGGGCTGGAGAGATGGCTTAGCAGTTAAGGAACTTGTCTACAAAACCTAACAACCCCAGATTGATTCCCCAGTACTCACGTAAAGACAGATGCACAAAGTAAAGTGGCACATGCATCTGAAGTCCGTTTGCAAGGGATAGAGGCCCTGGTGCACCCATTCTGGCTGGCTGTCTGTCTCTCTCTCTTTCTCTCTCTCTCTCTCCTTGAAAATAAATAAATAACTTTTTTGAAAAATTAAGAAAAGCTGGGCTGGAGAGATGGCTCAGCAGTTAAAGTGCTTGTCTTCAATGCCTGACAACCTGGGTTTGATTCCCCATTTGCAGTGGCTAGAGGTCCTGGCATGTCCATTCTCATTCTCTGTCTCTCTTCTTGCAAATAAATAAATATTTTTTTTTTCCACTGGAAAAGCTTTTATTAAGTCCCCACCAGCTGGAGACTGTGCTGATATTAAGCATCCTCCTCCTTGGCAATCCGGTCTTTCTTGAGTGGTCCCATGAACGCTTTCTTCTCTTCCATGGTCTGGAAGCGGCCATGGCCAAACTTAGAAGTGGTATCAATAAACTTCAAGTCGATCTTCTCCAGAGCCCACCGTTTGGTCTGCACCAGCAAGGACTTGCGGAGGGTGAGCACCCGCTTCTTGGTTCCTACTACACAGCCTTTCAGCATCACAAAGTCATTGGTCACTTCACCATAATGGACAAAACCACCCAGTGGGTTGATACTCCTGTCAGACAGGTCATACTCAGTGGAGGCATTGTTCTTGATCAGCTTGCCATCCTTGATAAGGTAACCCTGACCAATCTTGTAGATCTTCTTGTTGATCTCAGTGTGGTGATGGTAGCCCTTCTGGCCAGCTCGAGCCACAGAGAAAGCCACACAGGCAGGGTGCCAGGCTCCAATACAGGCAACCTTGCACAGTCCTCAGTGGGTCTTGTGGGGCAGCTTCTTGGTGTGCCAGCGGCTGGTGATGCCTTTGTAGCCTTTGCCTTTGGTCACCCCAATAACATCAATCATCTCATCCTGGCCAAACACCTGGTTCACGGGAATCTGCTGCTCCAGCCTCTCCCGGGCCCAGTCTAGCTTCTCGGCCACAGTGTCCCCGTTCACCTCGATCTCCATCAAGTGGGCCTTCTTCTGGCGAAGAGGAACCAGGCGCATCTGGGTGTGGGCAATAATTCGGATGACCTGGCAGTACTTCTTCATGCTGCTGAAGTCCTTGTCCAGCTGCTTCTTGCCCATGTCGTCCTGCCATTTCTTGCAGTATTTAGTGAAGGCCTTCTTCTTAGATTTGTGCCAGTTCTTATAGAAGCGCCTTTTGCACTCATCACTGATATGCTCAGCAAAGACTGTCTTGAAGGTATGGAGGCCTCGAGGGGTTTCCACATAGCCCACGATGCCTACAACCACCATGGGCGGGGTCTCCACGATGGTGACAGCCTCCACTACTTCCTTCTTATTCACCTTGGATCCTGGCCAATCGACTTCTCAGACGATGCCTGCCTTGTAGCCCAAAAAGGCTGTAAGGTGGACCGGCTTAGAAGGGTCATCCTTGGGGAAGCTCTTCACTTTGCCCCGATGTCTGCTGCTGTGCTTCCGAGGCAAGAAGCCCAAGGACCCATGTCTGGGAGCAGAAAATTTCCTGTGAGACATCTCGCCGTCAGATCCCGCCTGTAGAGGGAAATAAATAAATAATTTTTTTTTTAAGTGGGCTGGAGTGATGGCTTAGCAGTTAAGGTGCTCACCTGCAAAGCCTAAAGATCCAGGTGTGATTTCCCCAGAACCCATGTAAGCCAGATGGACAAGGTGGCGCATGCCTCTGGAGTTCATTTGTAGTGGCTAGCAGCCCTGGCGCGCCTATTCTCTCTCTCACTCTTTCTCTGCCTCTTCTCTCTCTCCAATAAATAAATATTTTTTTTAAAAAAGGACCCAGGTTCAATCCCCCAGGACCCACATAAGCCAGATACACAAGGTGCAGTTTGTTTTCATTGGCTAGGGCCCTGGTGCACCCATTTTCTCTGTCTCTGTCTCTCTCTCTGCCTCTCTCTCTGCCTCTCTCTCTCTCTCTCTCTCTCTCTGTGTGTGTGTGTGTGTGTGTTTGCGGGCGCGCGCGCCGATCTCTCTCAAATAAATAGGTAATTTTTTAAAAAGAAAGCTGCATCACCCAGGGCCTGAGGCGTTAGCTCAGCAGTTAAGGCACTTGCAAAGTTCAGCTCCCATTTAAAGTCAGATGCAAAGTAGCACACCTGTGTGTCTGTGATCCCAGTGTGCCTATGACAGTGGAGGCAGAGCCAGGACCAACTAGATTGGTGCACACAGAGTAGCAAAAAAGTGAGAGAGACCCTGTTTCAAGCCAGATAGTAGAGGACAAACACCTCAAGGCCGTTTTTAGAACTCCACACATGCACGGTGGTACGCACATGCCCACACATATCACATACAAACACATTGCAAAAAAAAAAAAAACAAAGAAAGTCATATGACCTCTAAGACCTTGTGTTTCTTTGTCCAAGTATCCAGCAAACAGAGAAAGGGAAAGGTGGACAGTTATCACATACAGAGCACCTGCCCCATGCCAAGTTCTGAGCAGTCATTGAAGTGTGTATTGTTAGCTCATTTATAGATGAGGATCATGATATGCTTGGGGAAAGAAGTGAGATTTGGAACTCAGGTCCAGCTGACTTTAAGCACCCTTACAGACCATACCCCACAGCTCTGGGTCTGGCTTCCTTTCTGTCCTGCGAGAGAATAACACTGGAAGTACTCATGGAGACATACTTAGCAAGAGAGATTGCATTTCCTTAAAGGGAAATAAGCAGGGACTGTGTGTAATTACATACTTCAACAGTAGGTGGCAGTACATACTTGTCACAATTTCCATTCCTGTGCTTAATGAGTAGGTTTTTTTTGTTTTTTGTTTTTTTCTTCTGGATTCTCTTGTTTTCAATAAAATAAGCATTTCCAGAATTGTTCATCTGAGCACTGTACAAAAGAGCCCTGCCATCAGAATAACAAAAAGAAAACACAACAAACAGCAGAGTTCAGATAAGTTGCTTTTTGCATTTCTCCCCATGGCAGTAATGATGCCATCGCAATTCAGTGTACATCCTGCAAAGCTGGCTGAGGCTGGCTTCCTGATCCCTTCTTGTAAAGGAGCCTCCTTCTGCCGTTTCTCTCTCTATGAGACTGGGGTCTGGAGATTCTGAGAAAATTACTTCTTCAAAAACGCTTATATCCAAATAGTTCACCTTCACAAGAAGGTGCAGACAAAGAGCCAGATCCACAGTCTGGCCAAGTGTGTAGCAGGTGTCTACCCTTTGTGACTAAGTGACACCACACAGCCTTATTTGAGGTATCTTCACCTTGATTGACAGAACTGTAATCTTTTGTTTGTTTGTTCTTTTGAGGTAGAGTCTCACTCTGACCTAGGCTGACCTGGAATTTACTCTGTAGCTCCAGTCTGGCCTCGAACTCACAGTGTTTTTCCTACCTCTGCCTCCTGAGTGCAGGGATTAAAGGTGTATGCCACCAAGCCAGGCTGACAGAACTGTGATCTTTCTTTATTTATTTATACTGTTATTATTATTATTATTTTAGTTTTTCAAGATAGGGTCTCGCTGTAGCCCAAGCTGACCTGGAATTCACTATGTAATCTCAGGGTGGCCTCAAATTCACAGCGATCCTCCCACCTCTGCCTCCCGAGTGCTGGGGTTAAAGGCGTTTGCCACCATGCCCAGCTCAGAACTGTAATCTTAATGATCCCCTTACTCAATGATTTTTAAAAACATATTTTATTTATTTGTGAAAGAGAAAGAGGCATATAGAGAGAATGGTTGCATCAGGGCCTCCAGCCACTGCAAATGAATTCCAGATGCACACACCACCTTGTGCAGCTGGCTTACATGGGTCCTGGGGAATCGAACATGGGTCCTTAGGCTTCACAAGCAAGCACCTTAACCACTAAGCAATCTCTTCAGCCCTCTCAATGATTTTTAATTGTCTGCCAACTGTGTGTTTGGTATTACAGTGGGTACTATAATATATGGCCTTAAATTATTTTTTGCTAAACATTAACCTGATACAGAAAAAGACTAATGAAATATGAAGAAGTACACTGAAAGCTACCGTTTATTAATGGAGAATAATGAAACTGGGCATGATGGTGCAACACCTGTGAGCACTGGAGAAGCTAAGGCAGGAGGATTGCCAGACCTGGGTTACATAGCAAGACTTTGTCTAAGAAGCAATAGCAAAGGGTAATAAAGCTCACACATTTCTCCTTGGGAAGAACATATAAAACTAGTTTCTGTGCTAGAGAGATGGCTTAGCCATTAAAGTGCTTGCCTGCAAAGCTTAAGGACCCATGTTCAACTTCCCAGATCCCACATAAGCCAGACACACAAAGGAACATATGTGCAAAGTCATGCATGTGCACAAGGTGGCACACACATCTGGAGTTTGATTTGCAGTGGCTGAAGGCCCTGCAATAATAAAGTTTATTAAAGTAAATTCTTTCTCTCTGTCATTAAAAAAAAAAAAACTGGTTTCTATTAGTAAACTTACTTCCGTTGTCTGTGGTCATAACAAGTAGCTCAGTGGAACTGGTGCCCTGTGTGTCTCTGCCCAGGTTGCAGAGTGGGATGAACCTGCAGATATGCTTTGTCAACGACAGTGGCAGTGACAAGGACAGCGATGCTGATGACAGCAAGACGGAAACCAGCTTGGATACTCCCTTGTCTCCCATGGTAAGTCTACAGCTGAAGTGTTGCCTTGGGCTCTTTACTGGTCATTTAGCTCCTTCTCTGGTGTGAATTAAAAGCCACCTGTCAGGAGACAGAAGAAGAAACGTGTTGGAATTGCATGTTTCAAGAATTTGACAATGGCTGGGTGTGGTGATGTGCACCTTTAATCCCAGAACTCACTGGAGGATCGCTGTGAGTTTGAGGCCAGCCTTCGACTACATAATGAATTCCAGATCAGCCTGAGCTAGAACAAGACCCTACCTCAAAAACAAAAAAATAAATAAATAAAAAATAAAAAAATAAATAACAGCAAAAAAAAAAAAAGAATTTGACAGTGTTGGAAAAAATTAAGGTTGTCACACAATAAGCATTTATAAAGCTTACTAAAATAAATGATGGCTTGCATATTAGACCAAAAATCACATATGCTTTTAACAATTATAAAATATCGGGCATGGTGGTACATGCCTATAATCCCAGTACTTGGGAGACTGTAGCAGGAGAATGTCAACTTTCAGGACAGCTTGGGCTACATAGTGAGTTCAAGGCCATCCTGGGCTGGGTAAGAAGACCCTGTCTTTAAAAAAATCATAAAGGGAAAGTACACTTAATAAGAATCTCTCCCCACTGGGATTAGAAATATGAGCTCATTCCTTTCCCACATATTAAAGAAGTTGGATGAATAATAATGGCGGACACTTGCTGCTAGAATTTACCTGTCTGTCAGGTCTGTCTTTCACCTTTTTGTACCAAAAACTAGCAAGGAGTAAATTGGTATTGGTCATTGAATGTAGTGAGCTGTCAGAAGATATGTTACCTGAGCCTGGCATAGGTGAGATCAAGTAGTGAGTAGAGTTGCTGGAGAGAGCTCCCAGCCATGCCATGGAAGGGCTCAGAATGCCAGAGCCCAGCACAAGTACAAGGTCACTGGCATGAAAGCTCAGGCCACTCTTTCTTCCTTCACAGAGCAAACAGAGTTCCTCCTATTCTGATAGAGACACTACTGAGGAGGAATCCGAATCCTTGGATGACATGGACTTCCTCACAAGGCAAAAGAAATTACAAGCTGAAGCCAAAATGGCCCTGGCCATGGCCAAACCAATGGCCAAAATGCAAGTAGAAGTGGAAAAACAGAACAGGAAAAAGTCGCCTGTCGCTGATCTCGTAAGCAGCCAAGGCTGACGTGCACGCAGGTGGTTGGGGGCTGTGGTGGGTGCTGTCCTTTCCCAGGATTATGCAAACTTGGGTTTCTTCAAAACCATTTATCAAAAAGCACTGGCATTGAGAAATAACTAAATTTGTTTCTTTTTCCTTCCTACTGTCATGCTGAAAAATACAAAAGCAACAGATTTCACCAAAGTAAACTGCTCTTGATTCAGATCTCCTGTTTCTGAGGGACAGTATTGCTGTCATAGAAACCAGTTCCTTTGAAGCAGTCTTGGTGTAAGAACCTGCTAATACAGCAAGCTCAGTGTTGCTTGAAGTCTCGCCCCTGCCTTTCAAGGGAGAGCGAGAACAGCATAGTGAGTTAGAGCCCTGGACTTTGGAGTTATGCCAGGCACTGCTACTGCCCTGCTGTTGGGTTCTAGACAAGAGACTTAAGTCTCAGTTTCCACTCATACACCCTGTGGACAACACCTGAGTGAGAGAATGATTGTAAGGATTAAATGAGATAAATGTTTAGAGTACATCACACCATGCTTAAGACATAACATGAGTTACTATACAGTAGCTAATATTAATTTGAGCCATGCTCCCTGGTAACTCATTCATGTTAGAAAGCCTTTGGTCCAGATATGGTATCATTCTGAAGAGAGGAGCAATATGTACCCAGCTCCACATTAGGAAGGTCACAGGCTGGCAACATGTTTAAGCCCAGAACCTAATTGAAGTGGGTGGATGAGAGGGTGGGTCTCTTAAGAGTGGACTGGGACCTTATGTCTAGGATTTGCAGCTCCGTTCATACCTCCATGGCTTCCCCTTTGTGTCTCCAGCTGCCGCACATGCCTCATATAAGTGAATGTTTGATGAAAAGAAGTTTAAAACCCACCGACCTGAGAGACATGACTATTGGGCAGCTACAAGTGATAGTCAATGACCTCCATTCCCAGATTGAAAGTAAGTGTAAGGTCTGCTTGGACATGGGAGTGAGATGTCACACCCGGATGGATGAGACAGTGCTACTTTGTAGACTCAGTCCTTTTGCACCGTGTTTTCATTGAACAGTTTATTTGTGTTTACAAGGAAAGCAAGAAAATCATGGGCTTTTTTGTTTTCTGTTGTTTTTAGTTGTGAAATGTCAGAAGCTTTCACAGCTTTTCAAGTTTTATCATGGTTACAGGTCTTTTTTGTCTTAATTCCCTGGCTCCTAGCATAGTGCATGGATTTAACTTCTATTTCTTGAACATAGTTCAGTAGCCCGAAGTCACTTATTAGACAATTACACCTTCTACTTCACTTGTGTATATGTTTACTTCAGGTGTTATCATCATCATCAGTCAAATCACAGAGGACTTATTTGGTGGACTGCTAGGTGGTGAAAGTGTATATTAACAATATGTGAAAGCTACAGGGTGACAGATGACAGAGTATGGGCTACCCCACTCCCACTCCCAGAATAAAGAAGTGCCTATGACAGAAACACCCTGAGGGGTGATGATGGTGTTGGTGATGATGGTTGAGGTCATGGGTTGTGAAGAGAGCGGGCATTGTTTGTCCTGTGAAAGATATAGCATCCCCACCAGACATTGTGGCCATCCCTGTGGCCAGAACATGGGATTCTGTATAGTCCTGTGAACTTGCTAATTTAAAGAATTCCAAGAGTGCCAGAGATGTGCCTTTGTGGTTAAGGTGCTTGCTGGCAAAGCTAAAGGATCCAGGTTTGGTTCCCCAGGACCCACATAAGCCAGATGTATAAGGTGGCACATATGTCTGGGGTTCATTTGCAGTAGCTGGAGGCCCTGGTGTGCCCATTCTCTCTCTCTCTCTCTCTCTCTCTCTCTCTCCTTGCAAATAACTAAAAATATTTGAAAAAAAAAACAACATAATTCAAGAGACAAGAATCATACCCATCAAATGCATTCAAGCACTAACTTATGACATAGGAAAATTTGAACATTGATTAAATGTTTTATTGATGATATTATTTATGTGTTTAAATAAAGTGTGATAAAGATATTGCATGAACTTCAAAAAAATCCTTTCTTGGGCTGGGGAGATGGCTCAACAATTGATGGTGCTTGCTTGCAAAATCTAAGTCTCGGGTTCAATTCCCCAGGACCCACATAAAGCCAAATGCACAAAGTGACACATATATCTGGAGTTTATTTGCAGTGGCAGGAGGCCCTGGTGTTCATTTTTTCTCACTTTCTCTCTCCTTACAAATAAGCAAATACATTTAAAAATATTTTAAATCCTTCCTTGTAGAGATACATACCAAGGTACTTACAGATAAAACAGTGTATGTCTGGAATTGCTTTAAAATCCAGTAGAAGCAGGAAAGATGATTGAAGATTAGTCATGAGTTCATGAGTTCATCATTTTGAAAACTGTTTAGATATGTGGGACTGTCAGATTCCTTAAACAGTATTGTCTCTTTCCATACTGGAAACTTCATATTGGTGGCAATGGGAGAACTCCCAGCACTGATGGTTAGGATATGCAGACACTAAACCCAAGTAGTAGTTAGGAGTAGGAAAAGCTACCCAGGGAGGATGGGGTGATAGTTCAGTTGGTGAAGTGCTGGCTGCACAAACAGGATGACCTGAGTTTGGGATCTTAGAAAGTAAGAGAGAACCCTTTGCTTCTTCATATTTTTCTAGGGCAGGAGTCACAATAACCCAGAGCACTGATTTCAGAAGAGTTAGAAAAATTTCCTTCTCAGGGACTGGGGAGATTGCTCAATGGTAGAACACTCAGTGGGCAAGAGTGCTTGCTGTGTAAACATAAGGACCTGAGTTCAATCCCCAGCACCCACATAAAAAGCTGAGCATTGCCACACATGCCTATAGTACCAGTCCTAGGAGTGCAAGGTGGTAGACACAGGAGAATCACTGGGGCTTGCTGGCCACCCAGTGTGTCTGAAAAATGGCAGCTCCACGTTCAGTGAGACTCCATCTCCAAGAAACAAAGTGGCAGAGCATAAAGGAGAACAGTCAGTGTTGTTCTGTGGCCTCCACACATGTGCCCTTGGGGCACGTGCATCTACACACACACACACACACACACACACACACACACACACAGGAAACATTTCCATCTACATTCATTTACTTCCTGCATTAAGTCTAAGGAATGTTTGTCTCAACATTGTGTTCCACAGATTTTAAATGATGTTTCTTTAGGTCTTAGACATCTGACAATTCCAGAAATCTTTTTCTAGTATTTTCAGATAATGCTTTTCTTATAGCACCTCTTTGTCCTGGAGACCCATGCAGCCTTTGAGCATCCCTAACAGGCCTCCTCTCCCAGCCGAGTGCCACATGCCTCAGCTGCTGAGGGGCTCCGCTGGTCCGGATGAGGGATGCAAATGAATATGCTCCAGATGCCAGTGTTCACATTTCATCACACAAAATCCTGCTGTTCCTACCCAGCTATTTTTCTAACAGCTAACAATGCTTTCCCCACTGTCATATGAACGTAACTGAAAATACAGGTTGAATGTCTCTATAGCTGAACTCTGACATGACCAAAGAGTTTTAGATTCTATAAGATTTCAGACATTAGCTTTTTGGATTAGGGATCCTCAGTTGGTAAAGTCTATATGAATATTCCAATACTCAAAAACCCAGAAATATGAGATACTTCTGGTTCCCGTATTTCAAATCTGGAATATTCAGGTTGTATTTTCTTCCAGTACCTCCTGAACTATGCCCACTGATCATGTTTCTCCAATGGGTAGCTTCACCCATTGAAGTCTATGTTAAATCTGGGGTGATGGTTCAACCTTCAATGTGAGCACTCAGAGGCTGGGGCAGAAGGATCACTGTGAGTTCTAGGCCAGCGTAGGCTACAGAGTGAGATCAGCCTGGGCTAAATGAGATCCTGCCTGTAGAAACAACCGAAGTCTACACTGCACATCTTTCTTATGATGTGTAACTATTTCTATGCACTGACATGCACAGTGGCCTGTACATGAACCTCTTCTGTCGTGGGTACAGCCTGATCTGGTTTTAATGCTCCTTTCTTGGCCCCAGGCTTGAATGAAGAGCTGGTCCAGCTGCTGCTCATCCGGGATGAGCTGCATACAGAGCAGGATGCCATGCTGGTGGACATTGAAGACTTAACCAGGTCAGTCTGGGTTCCCTGTTGGCAGAGAAGAGCAGCTCAGAGGAGACTGAAAGTGAAGAGTCAGGGAACAAATTGGCTCTGGAGAACTGAGTCCCTTACTTCCATGCCTAACTCACCTTAGCTGGTTAGAGGAGGGTGGTTCTCAATGTGGGCATCAGCCCCAGGTCATTCCACACTGATATGTTTTTCATATATGAGCATCGCCATGGTGGTGTCACAAAGTGACCCTGCTGCTGATAGCAAGACTGGATTAGACCGCTTTTCTCTATATTGCTGGTCACAGCCTGTGCCTCCCTGTTAGCACAGGTGACACCAGCTTCTTTCATTGCGGTGTTTCAAGAGTCTGGCACAGAGTTGGCTATATACTAGTAGGTCCTCAGTAATGACCACTGGAAAAAAAGGAATCTTTGTGGGACTTGAGTGAATCATATCTTTTAAAAAGAGTGAAATGGGGGCTGGAGAGAGATGGGTCATCAATTAAGAGGACATTCTTGGCTGAAGAGATGGATTAGCAGTTAAGGCACTTGCTTGCAAAGCCAAAGGACCCAGGTTCATTTCCCCACATAAGCCAGATAATATCTGCATAAGCCACATGCACATGGTGGTGCAGGCATCTAGAGTTCATTTGCAATGGCCTGAGGTTCTGATGTGCACATTTTCTCTCTGTACCTGCCTCTGTCTCTCTCTGTCTCTCTCAAATAAGTAAATAAAAATAATATATTAAGAAAGAGTGCTTCCTCAGCATGAGGACCAGGGGGAGGCCGGAGTCCAATTGAGTAAACAGCGAGGTGTGGCCACACATGTCTGTAACCCCAGTCCTATGGGGAGCAGAAACCAAAGAATCACTGGGGCTCAAAAAAAAAAAATCTCCAAAATCAGTGAGAGACTCCATCTCAAGGAAAGAAAGTAAAGGGTGGTGGAGGGGAGACATCCAGCATTCTTCTCTGGCCTCCGCATGGACAGGCTCCACATCAGCACATAGATGTGCCTGCACCACACATGCCACACTCATGCTAAAACATGCACATGCAAAATAAAGTTAAGTGGTTGAATAAAACCTTTTAATTTTATGGATTGAAACCCTTATTTCATTAGCTGCAGTGAAATCTTCATTACTGGGCACCAGAATGTTTCTTGAACTGAACTTGCTCATGAGGCTCATGAACAGTGTTATAAAAGTGTTCTCAGCTCCACATCAGCAGGGCCATGTTAGGAGAGGGCTTCTTTTCCCTGGGTTCCTGAGCTTAGTGTACTTGTAGCCCCTGCATGTGCCAAAGATGCTGTTGTCACTTCCCTAGTTTTGAAAAGTATTTGTGATTTGTCATCCCTGCACCATAGTTCTGAGGCTTTCCTCATAAAAACAGTTAAATGTGACATCACTGATTCCCCAAGTGCAAGCAGCACAGATTGTCTCCAGCCCTGAGTGACAGCTGAATCCTCTGAGCTTGTTTTCTCTTGCCAGCTTTGTCAGTTCCTAAACCCATCCTTAAAAGCACTGTCTTTTTGCTTCCATCAGACCCTTCCATTCTTTGGGAAGTATCCATTCAAAGGATGTCAACAGCTTGACCATTCGTCCCCCTCGGTCCCCACCACCCAGTTCCCGGCTAACTTTGGGCTCACACACTACCTTTGGCCTTGCTCTCACTTCCATAACTGTGATTTGGGGACTAATTTAGGGGAGAAAATTTATGCCAGCATGGGAAAACTTTACCCATAAAGGACTAGTATGTGTTAGATATTAGATTTTATAAGAAAAGTTAGATTATTGGTTCCAGGTTCCTGTCAGGAGCCTTAGTTAATGCTCAGGTGTGTGTGTGCTTAAATAAGTCATCACTCAGGTCATTGTCAGTCTCCATACCTGGCTTTGGTTTTTTGTTGTTGCTTAACTGTTTTTGTTTTTTGTTCCTGCAGTTCTGGGGATCAAAATCAGAGCATCCTGCATGCTGGGCAGGTGCTCCACTCCACTATGAACTGCAGCCCCAACCCCATGTGTGTTTACTGTCTATATTTTCATGTTTGCTCTTGATCCCTTTCTTGTCTGTAGTGCCTAGAACATATGCCCCTCAAAAATGGAAATCTCACTACTTTGTCCTTGCCAAATCTCCTGCCCCAGATACAGTACCTGACAGGTAGAAAACACATTTTAAATACTAATAAACACATCCTAGATACTCATCTCTTGTCATTTTAAATATAGTTCTTTCCTTCTCCAAGGTAGTAAATCTAAGTCTAACATTATTCCCATGGTTCACGGAGTCAAGGAGTCCATAGCATATGAAAATTTGAAGGAAATGTCGTTTCCTTGATTGTCACGTATTTAACTCTGAGGAACTCAGCTTCAGTTTGGAGGTTGTTGTAGCTATTGGCTGGAAAGCACTTTGGATCTTTTGTCTTCAGGCTTAGTAACCATGTGGCTCATGTTGCAGGCACGCGGAGAGCCAGCAGAAGCATATGGCAGAGAAAATGCCTGCCAAGTGAAAGAAGCCATCCGCCCAGTGGACACACTAGGATTCACTTTGCTTCTTCGGTTGTGAAACATGCTATTGCTAAAGGTGGCGCCGAGACAAGTATCAGTGCTCGTCATCGATGATGTCTGAAGCTTATTGTCCCGTGATTGGCCTTTGCTTCTTAATTTATTTTAATTTTTTACTCGTGCCACTTACTATCAGGCATTTTAATAAAATATTGTTACAAGAAAATGTACAGTACTTACACCATCACCAATCATGGATAACCAGAGAGTAGTTTTAACTTTATTTTTATTTGTTTAGAGATTTTAAGTTGGAGCAGTATTTACCATTGACTACTTTCATTCTTCACTGTAGTTTTAAAGAAGAACTGTAAATGACGGTGCTATACAAGTCAAAAAATACATGCCTGCCTCGTAGTGAAGTTGTAGCTCTCCGTAATATGTATATTTTAATCAGTTTTCAACATTTTGTGAATGTTGACTACCTGACGTTCATTTTTAGATGTGCTATTAACATTCTGTTGGATCCAGGAGGTTCCTTGAGAGTTTTATGTATAAATATGTAAAATAAAAATTAAAACTTTGTTTCATATGATATGTCTTTTTGCTCACTAGCAAAACTGGCTATGCTTCCTTACTCTTTGACCCTTTTACAACTAAATTCCCTGCCAACAAGCTTCTGTCAGTGAAAAATAAGCAGTTGCTCCTGAGAACAAGCACACTAGCATATTGCCAGGAGACCATGAAAAACTGAATGAGTGTATCTGTGCGTGCGTGCGTGCATGCACACAGGCCAAAGGTTAGGGCCATCAGAGCCAGCATGTTTGTTGCTTACAGCTCTTTATCTGGTGTGCTAACTCTAATCTTTACGGTCTGTTCATCTTGCTCCAGACTAGACTTACATCACAACTACATTTACCAGATTCACTGTATTAGTTACTTTCTCCTTGCTATGAATAAATACCTAACTAGAAGTAATTTAAGGAAGGAAAAGATGTATTCTAGCTTACAATTCTGAGGTCATACATTCCATCATGGCAGGGAAGGCCTGGCAGCAAGAGGCCAACTCATCACATTGTTGTCAGAGCCAAGATGCAGAGGGTGAAGAGGAACTGGCACCAGACTATGAAACTTTAAGGCCTGCCCTCAGTGACCCTATCCTTCCAGCAAAGCTCTACTTCCTAAAAGTTCTACAGCAACCTTCCCAAATGGAAGTATTCAAATAACATGAATCTATGGGGGCATTTCACATTTAAACCATGACATTTTGAACTCTGTTTTTGGCATGATGAGGGCATTGTCCCCTTGAAATCAGAGTGGCTCACAAGATTGGACCCACAAACATTTCCTCATGGGACACATGTGGTCTTCCCACCCTTAGGACACATAAGCAGCAAACAATTGCTGGGGAAGTAGGGGGACACTTCCTAGATGAAATAGCTGCCTGTAGGTTGCCCATCCTCCTATAAGTAACCCCAGTTAAACTCACTGGTGCACCAAGCGAGACTTAGGTGTTCTGTCATTGGTGTCCTATTGGGTGGAGAAGTAACCCAACACTTTCTCTGTTACCAAGTTGTTGCTATCTTAAAAATTTAAGTACTTCAGTCTCAAAAAAATTTCAGGTCTAAATTAGAGTACAGACAGACAATTTTCCAATAAGTAGAGAGATCGTAAAACAAACTTAATTAGCAAGTGTCCATACAGGGATTAGAAAACCATAAACTAAAACAGATGAGCTATCAACATTTTAGCACCACCCCTAGACCACTTGGTTTCACTGTAGGGTCTACATAATCTAAAAAGAACTTGATAACACTAGCTGCATTATCTCTTCTCAAAAGTACTTGGGCTGGAGAGATGACTTAGCAGTTAACGCACTTGCCTACAAAGCCTAAGGGCCCAGGTTTGACACCCCAAAACCCGTGTAAGCCATATAACAGTGTAATGCATGCAAGATTGTAGTGGCTAGAGGCCCTGGCACAATTCTCTCTCTTCTTTCTCTCTCGTTAAAAAAATGAAAATAAAAAATTAGAAAGAAATACTCAGGCCGGGTATGGTGGCACACACCTTTAATGCCAGTACTGGGAAGGCAGGGGTAAGAGGATCCCTGTGACTTTGAGGCCACCCTGAGACTGACTACATAATGAATTCCAAAATAGCCTGGTCTAAAGCGAAACGTACCTCAAAAAAAACAAAAATGAAAAAAAAAACATAATAAAAGTACTCAGATAAGTATTGTAAATAAAAGATTTCCCTGGTTCCATATTTAGCAAAATAGATAATCTTACATTGTAACACTAATCACATTTTACTGGGCCTCAGTTTTTTACATCCAGAACAGGAGAAGAATGCCATCAGTGAACATAGTTGGCTTTGGGGAGTTGGTTACAGGCCAGGACAGGTGGCTGCTTACCATTGACTAAAGGGTGGGGCCCCAACTCCTTTGCCAGCAGGTCTCTTCTGCACCTGAAGTCCCACACCAGCTATCAGCGATCTAATCTGCTGGGCCTTTGCAGTTTCCACTGGACAAGCCTGTAGTTTTTATCCCAACTGCCCAGTGGAGTCACATGGGAGCTTCAGATACCCCTGATGCTGGGGCTCCACCCTCTTGGGTATGGATTTTACTGTCCTATGTCTGGTCCCCATGTCAAGAACTACAGTCATAGTATAGTTTTTGGCTTTTTGTTAAAAGGTGTTTTTTTTTTTTTTTCTGTTTGTTTTTCAAGGTAGGGGTTTCACTCTAGCTCAGGCTGACCTGGAATTCACTATGTAGTCTCAGGGTGGCCTTGAACTCATGGTGATCCTCCTACCTCTGCCTCCTGAAGACGTGCGTTCCCACACCAAGCTAAATCATGTTTTTTTTATATCTAGGTTATTTTTTATTTTTTTACAGTTAAATAATATGTTCTTATGAATTTGAGTCTATGCAAACATAAAGCCAGGAAAAATTGCCTTTGCCCATGTAAGAGATGTTCATTTAGTCTTCTAAGTCTCCCATGCTGACACCTACAACCTGACAGTAAAAGGCTTCTGTCAAATAAAACTTTAAAAAAAAAAAAGGCTTCACAGGATGTGGTGGCACACGCCTTTAATTCCAGCTCTCAGGAAACAGAGGTAGGAGGATTGCTGTGAGTTCAAGGTCAGCCTGATTCTGCATAGTGAATTCCAGAGCAGCCTGGACTAGAGTGAGACCTTACCTCAAATAAAAGACTCCATTTTAAAAATCCTTTCCAGAATGACTAATTCCAATAAAAATTGTCTATGTCTTAAGCAATGTGCAACAATACATGTTCTGAAGAAATCCATGGCCTCTAAATGCTCATAGGTATCACTAAAGAATCCCTAACTCAAGAACAGCAAAGGAAATGAGGCTGTGGCCAAGAGGACCCTCCCAATACCCCTGAGGTCAGTTTGCCAACCATAGAGCAGTTTCTTCTCATCACTCGGGAGAGTGGCATTCAGTTGGCTGGTACCCTTTCACATTTCTCTGACCAGGGTAGAACTACCACATGGGTACTCACCTCCTACAAGATTCCTTCAAGGTCAGGCCTTGCTGGTCCTTCAGCATAGGTTCATCAACAAGGACACTTGTCACACTTGATCACCCTTCCACACATAAACTAGGGTGCTTACAGGTTACACAGCTTAGAATACTAGACTGACTGGGAGTTCTCTTCATGTTGCTGCACAAAGCCCCTGACCAAGAGCAGCTGGTAGAAGGAAAGTGTTTATTGTGGTTTATAGACTCAAAGGGAAACTCCAAAATGGCAGGGAAAGCGGTGTTATGAGCAGAGAGGCTGGACATCACCTCCTGGCCAACATCAGGTGGACAACAGCAGCAGGAGGGTGAGTCAAGAACTGGCAAGGGGAAGCTGGGCTATAACACCCATAAGCCCAACTTCAACATTACACCCCCTCCAGTAAGGCCCCAATTACCAAACTGCCACCATGTGGGGACCCGGAACTCAGAACACATGAGTTTATGGGGGACACCTTACTCAAACCACCACACTGACTCTGTCTTTTGTGCCCTTTTTAAGAGAATGAGGTAGATGTACGTGTGAGGACTCAGGCTCTGGGGCCATGACTGGCCATAGATGCTCCACCATCTTCCTAGGGATATGGCTTCAAGCAAGCTACTAGCACCCTTGTTTTGTCTCCTATTAATACACATGAGGCCTTTAGTGGCAGGGGTTTGCTGTATTTTACCAGTTTTTCAGATTTGATGTCTCCTTCTGAGTTTGTTTCTCAAATGTTAATTTACATAATAGAAATGTTTAAGGGAAGCATGAATCCAGTCATTTGAACCTTCAGGAACCCTTCCTCTCTCAATATCAGTGTTAGAAGATGGCATATATTTTTTGCATAGCTCTGTCTCTGTACCCAAACAGATGTACATGGGTAGGGTTTGAATTTCAATTTATTTATATAAGGATTACATAAAGCTTTGCAAAAGTTTTGCAACTCTTTGTCCATGGATATCCCCACCACCCACAGTCTGATACTCAGATCCAAGCCATGCTTTTTAGCAGTTGTATAGAAATCCCCTGTACTGGGGGAACATGCTGTAGTCATGAGGATCTTTCCAGATATTCACTGCTAAAAAGTGATGCAATAACCATGCCTAGACTTAACACCTACTTGTGCCTTTTATTCTATAATTGCCTCATTTAGGCCAAACCCTTGCATGTACACACAGCCTCCAAAAATTCTAGTGCTAGGGAGATTGCTCAGTAGATAGAACACTGGAACAGCAAGCCTAAGTACTGGAGTTTAAATCCCCAATGCCCATGTAAAAAGCCAGATTCTGTAGCAGAAGTCTGTAAACCCAGCCTGCCTATGGCTATACTGCAGGCAAAGACAGGAGAGTGTGGCAGTTTTGTATAATGAGAAACCTTGCCTCAAACAAGGTGGAAAGTAAGATCAACATCTGAGGCTAGGCTCTGACCACCAGCAGGCTATGGCAGACATGCTTGTCATGTGTGTGCATAAGTACATGGATACATACATAAGAGTTTGTCTCATGAAAATAAATTTTTTTCTATTTCATGTCTGAGAATGGGGGAACCATCTGCCACCTTTGTAACTACAGTGCCTGACACAGACCAAGCAGACAGCATTTGCTTGAAGACTCTTGCGGTGACTGGCAGCACTCTACTCTTCCTGACGTACAATGCTTCTACTCTTAGCTGAGGGATGACCCCACAGACTGACTTAAAATCTGAGTTATTCTCACTGTTGTTACTTTTAATCCCTGTGACTGGTTGATTTGTCCTTAAGTACCTAAGATCTGTTGATGTCCTCCCCCTGCATGTTGTCTCTACATTCATGGTTATAGAATTGTCCCTGGGATGTGTCTCTTCAGACAAGGACATCCCCAGTCCCCTGCATGTCATGTTGACTCCAGCACTGATTGATTGTCACCAATGAAATGTGGGTGAATGTGACCAGTCTTAACTCTAGCCAAGGCTTTGAAGAGTATCTGTTCTCCCATGCTCACTCCAGCTACAATTTCAAGGACCTAGACAACGGTAGAGCCACAAGATGGGAGGAATCTGGGTCCCTGAGTCACTATACAGGGACAGCTGCCTGCTGTCTAGTAGGATCCACCTCAGACAGTCACAAGAGTGAGAAATGAGCCACACTAGCATTTGAACCATTATACTTAGTTGAATCTATTTCCTGTAACAGTTAGCATTATACTAGCAACTACAGATCTTAATCCAAAACAGCCATAAGTAGTTAAGAGCTGTAATACAGGTACAAACTCTGTGTGAACCAGTATGCCACACTGGTTTTTCTTGTAGAAAATCACCTCTTTAAGTCAGTGACTCACTCTTTCATTTTGTAGAGTTCTTTAGTTTAATTCCTGCTTCCCGTGCTGTCTCCTCCTGCCCCTGGGGCAGAAATTAGAAGGAGATGAAAATAAGATTTATCATAAGCAAATAATACTTTTGAAAAATAAGAACTAGAGTTAAAAGGCACTGTAAACAGGTTTTCAAATAGGAAAAAAAGAAAAGTAATATTAATTTATTACAATTTTAAGTGACTGTAGGAGGTCTTTTGGATATCTATCTGGACAAACCTTGGATTTCTACAATCCTTAATTCTATACTTTCATTATTGTGACTCCAGCTGAATGCTGATTCAAAATGCAATTACCTTTTGCACTAGTGTTCATTTACTTTGTCTAAATAAGATATGACACATTCATTATGATATAGGGTGATGAGTAATGAGTTTTTCAGGATATTTTAATTAAAGCTTATAGTCAGTAATCAGTATAAATTAATATTATATTAAATAACTTATTGATTAATGATCTGACTGCACAAAATAAAAGTAAAAACTTAAAAGTCTTTTCATTGTAGTAGCTTTGGTTAGACAAAAAATTGCCAAAAATAATTGATTGTAATAAACTCTTTTCTATAACATTCTTCTCTTCATATATCTTTATTCTGGAACAATGCTGGGCCCATGGTTGTAACACAGCTCTTGAATCCACTTCCTGAACCCTAGTATAACCCTGGTATAAGAGCATAAGGTAGAAAATGAGACTTTGGGGAAAGTGATTTTGTTTCTACCTTCCAGACTGCTAGGCACTCAAACTTTTACATTGATTATTTACTGCAAGATTCTTTGTTCCCTTATATTCAATCCATACTTTATTCGCTCTCTGGCTTTTCAGAAAATAGTGGTATGTATCCTGACTCTGGTAAGACACAAAAAAGGTAGAAGTGGGTTCTTCAATTTTCTGCCTCATAAAGTTACTTCCTTCCAATGTCTCTTAGTTCTCAGGAGGAATTACAGTCTATGTCATGTCATCTTCTGCCTGGGCTTTTTAGGTCTCAGAGTATCCCCACGTTTTAACCATGGCATCTAGGAGCCAGGAGCCCTTCGTTTATACCTCCTGAGCAATTCAGAAGGAAGGGTTCAAGATGGAGTGTAGATGTTTACGGGTAATGAGGAGAAAGGGCTTTCGTCTTTATCACAAAACATTCATTTCCTCTTTCTGATGAACTGAAAGACTTGTCTTTGCTGTAAAGACAGCTGATTTTAAAATGTGTCACCATCTCAGATGCAAATCAGATTGAGAACAGAGGACCAGGCAGCTCTGTCACACTAAATTTTTTTAAGGGAAGTAATGAATGTCTCCGAGGAATTATTAGGAGTGGGGATGTTTTCAAGGAAGTTATGAATCCATCTGGAGCAGTTCTGGCTAAACCAAGAGTGGGAGTGAAACAGACACAGACCTTTCTGGAGTTCCCAGCCAGGGTCACATGGTGCAAGGAAGAGTGCAGGGTCTGCATGGACACAGTAGATTTTAATACCTGCTCTCCCTCAATGGCAAAACAGGGAACCTGGCCAAACAGGAAGACTGGGAAGAACAGAAATGCTTTTCAGTGCAAGGCCTGGAGACCCAGTGACACCCACAGACACTGGCAACATCACCTTAGACCTGGCCATGGCTGTTCCTCTAAACACACCTAGGTACCTTGAAACCACTGGCTAAGTAATCACCTGCTGGTGAGTTAGAGCCAGAGGGTGGCCACAGCCACCTAGCTTTCACCATTCCTCAGTTATTGCGGAAGGTTCAGTCAGCACAGTGGGATCCTATGAAGCTGAGGCCCAACAAGGCTAAGGCCTAGAGGGGATTTGCCAAAGATGACTTTGAAAGGTCTAAATAACTGAAGCCCTGTGCCTTTTTTCTTAAGGAAATTGCAAACAATTAGAAGCCTCTTTTTGGTGGGGTTTGGGGTAGCTCAGTGATAGAGCACTTACCTAGCTTGCATGAGGCCCTTGCACTGTGTGGGTAAAAATGTCTTGAATTTTCTCTACACAGGGCTATCTCCTCCAAAAACACAGCACAAGAAAATATATAGATCAATGTGATCTGGACATTGGAAGGGACAAAACCAACAGTAAAAATAAGGGCTGAGTAGTACATTCTTCGTTCACACTTGGCATTTGTCTATTGTTCGTTTGTTCCCTATAAGAAAGAGTCCTTGAGAATCATCTTCATTTCGAATCTAAATTGCGTTGTTCTTATTTTGTCTCTTTTTCCTTTTAAAGGCAGCTCAGGCCCCTGATTTGCATAGCTGGTGTGCCAATATTGTGCTAGGAATACCCTCCCTGAGCTGCTTAAAAATTATAAATGCCCACTTCCTTTTTTTCCTTAGTAAGCATATGTGTATCACTTCCTAAATTGTGCTCATTGTTAAGAAGTCAGCACTACAGAATCATCTACAAATCCATTTGTGAATGAGGCTGTTGACCTCTCCTGTCAAACATCACCCTTGTCTCAAACGTCACATATCAAGAGCCTCTGGACTTACAAGCAGGGGCCAAATGTGCATCCTTCTCAGAATTTTGATTTTCAGAGAAAGTAGATGCCCACATTACAGATGCATGGATTTCCTCTGTTGCCAGTGGATGGGATACACAGCACTGCTTTCACACTGAACCAGAAAGCAAAAGCCAGATGTCAGGGTTCCTTCACAATTCTAAGACAAGTGTTCAACAAGTCATTCCCAATTCAGATTCACCCCAAACCTCAAAACAGGCTCAAAAATGAAAGGGTTTTTGCTAGGATTTCCTTTGGCTTCAGTTTCCAGGCCAGTGATACAAACCATCCCAAAACATGGGCAATTCCCTGTGCAAGTGGAGGTGCAGGGTCACTAGGAAGATAGTGGCTTCACCTCTCAGATCTTGCAGTGTAGAGCAGAAAAGGAGTGAGCATTGAAGACTTCACCCCCAAGAAGACAGGGAAAGAAGGCAAGATGCATTTGATGAAACTAGCTCCAGAAGCATTCTAGGAAAGGAAAAGAAATCAAAGTGTGTGACATGAAGCTTGCAAAGTGTAGTGGCAGGGAAGACTGAACCACTGGTTATGCACATCACTTCGGGGCCACAAATACAAATGTATTTTGGGACCAGAATGATAAAAACTTAAGTGGATGAAGCAAGTTGAGTGTAAGACATCAAGAATGATATGGAAGAGGTGGCAGAAAGAATGTAAGAGCCAAAGGAAAGGTAAGACTCCTTACAACGTGCTCCCCCAGGACACAAAATGGCCTGGATATCCATGACCTCACAGTGCCTGATACTACCTATGCAAGACCATCATAAGAGGAGGAAAAGATCATGACATCAAAATAAAGGAGAGACTGATTGAGATGGGGAGGGGATATGATGGAGAATGGAGTTTCAAAGGGGAAAATGGGGGGAGGGAGGGTATTACCATGGGATATTTTTTATAATCATGAAAGTTGTTAATAAAAATTTGAAATAAAAAAAAGAATGATGAGGAGGGCTAGAGAGATAGCTTAGTGGTTAAGCGCTTGCCTGTGAAGCCTAAGGACCCTGGTTTGAGGCTTGATTCCCCAGGACCCACGTTAGCCAGAGGTACAAAGGGGCACATGCGTCTGGAGTTCATTTGCAGTGGCTGGAAGCCCTGGCGCGCCCATTCTCTCTCTTTCCCTCCCTCCCTCCCTTCCTCCTTCTCTCTGTCTGTCGCTCTCAAATAAATAAAAATAAACAAAAACACTTAAAAAAAAAAAAAGAATGATAATCCCAACCCAATCTAAAGGGATTCTTGACCAAGTAAATACTAGCTACTTATCTGTGCTGAGCTGATATGGCTTTTGTGGCATTTTTCTAAAATGTCAAAATGTTTGTGATTTATCCATGTGTGGTGGTGCACACCAGTACTTAGAAAGTAGTGGCAGAGGATTGTTGTGAGTTCAAGACTAGCTGGGCTAGGTAGTTAGACCCTGTCTTTAAAAAGCCACCAACAGGGACTTGGACATAGCTCATTTGGTGTAATCTTTGCCTAGCATGCACAAAGCCCTGGATTCAGTTCCCAACACCCATTAAAACTGGGTACGGTGACATATGCCTGTATCTCAGCACTCAGGAGGTAGAATTTAAGGTCTCCTAGGCTACTTAGGATACATGACAGCCTGATGAAAACAAAAGCTGGATTCATTATGAGTACATTTCTTCTATTAATCAATATTTTAGCTGGATATCATGAGTCACCACTGAAAGTCACTTTAAGAGTTCCATAAAATTTATGTTTCCCAGTGCTTATTGGGTCAAAAGTGATAACTTTATGAATGCTGGGGAGCTGCTTCTTTCAGATGTCACCACCAATAGTACTTGCTTCTCTAAAGTTCACTAGAAGTTCTTTGATAATATTGCCTTGTTTCATTGGCTTCCAGGAAACTCTGAAATACTTTTGCAGTCTATTTCTGACAAATTGAAGAAGAGCTCTAGGTAACACCACTCAATCTACTGTGTCAGCCCTTAAGTTGCCTCAAATGCTTTGGAGGACCCATTCTTGGTTATCATAAGTCAATTTATTTGCTTACTTCTCTCTTTTGTTTGTGTATTTCTTTCTGTGTATTTATTTAGCCCAGTCTGGCTACCAGCATCAGGAATCTCAGGGTAACATCCAGGGAGCTGCTAAAGGCAGAGATCTATTTTCAAAGATCAAGTGAATGAAAACCAAGACCTGATATCAACTATACCTCCAAAACTTCTTTGGCCTGCCATATTTATCATGTTGCACTTATGTTCTCATCTGTGATTGTCGCAGCTACAGATTTTGTATTTCTGGTGCATGTTCTCATTTCTCTTTTTTCTTTTTCTTGTTTTTAAACATTGTATGCGTTTATTTGAGAGAGAGAAAGAGGCAGATAAAAAGAGAATGGGGGCACCAGGGCCTCTAGCCACTTAAACAAATTCCAGATCCATGAGCCACCTTGTGCATCTGGCTTATGTGGGTACTGGGGAATCAAACCTGGGTCCTTAGGCTTTGCAGGCAAGCACCTTAAGTGCTATCTGTCCAGCTCCTCCTTTTATTCTTTTATTTTTAAAATTGTTTTTATTAAGATCTTTAATATATGAGCATTTTTAATATATGAGTAATTTTGATCTTGTTCTTCTCATTTCTTTGCAGATCTCTTCCCAGCACTTTGGGGTTCCACTGGACCTCTCAGCCTGGGCAGCCTGTCCCCTCTATTGGAGGAGTGGTCTCAGCAGGTTAACCAGAACACCCATTTCTTCACTCCTCCTTAATCATTGGTTTGCCAATATATGTTACATGTGACCTAGCAAGGCCAATCAGAGGCTTCTCTATAATTGGTATATTGATAGCAGGATTGCTAAACTCAGACAGTAAGGCATAATGCACCTTGTCCATTTTGCAGAAAGAGAGCAGAAGCTGGGAAGAATAGAAGATCTGAGAGAGAGTGGGGCCGGGGGATTTACTCTGAGTCCAGTTCTTCCTTGAGACATTGGTGCAATAACCAGTACACTCTACTTGCTCAAACTAGCTTAAACTGAGTTGCTGTCTGGACAGAAAGATTTCTGCCTGTACTTTGTCTCTCATATTCTGACCTGTCTCATCACTTCAATCTCTCCTCCACATAACTGCCAACGTCATGTGGTAATTGCTGTACAAATATCTGATCTTGACATAGCCTCACTCCATTTCCTAGAAGCCTAGATAAAGCATGAATATTCACATGAATAGCCACTCTTTCTTTCAGACTCTGAGCAAGTGAAACTTGGTCTCCTTGTCGATCCCAAGGTCCCCTTGGTCTCCAGGCCTTATACACTATATTTTTATTCCTGAAGCCCCTTTCCCTGCCCTGAACACAGAGGCCACCTCCTCTGGAGCCTGCCTTTGTCATTTGTTCTCCTCTGCTTCCACTGTCTCCTCCTTTCAACAGTTATTCAGTCACTATTCTGGCCTTCCTGCTCCCTAAGAACAGGACAGTTCATTTGTTTTTTGTTTCTTTATTTCCAGCCCAGAAAATGACACTAGTAGCTAAATATCTGCTCTGAGTGAATATCAATAACAGCATGAGTGAAAGTCAATGCAATCCTATGGAGCAATCATACTCCTAGATTCTCACCAGTTTCCTTATCGCCTCATTTCTCCCTTAAGCTCTTAGGCAAATACAACAGCTTAAAATTTCCATATATTTTCAGGTTGAAGGAAGGCATCCTCACATCCTCTTTTGAGATTCAATCCTTTCATAAGTTCTTTAAGGCAAAACTCAATTCTGGTGCATATTATGCTTAATGGATATCAGAACTTCATGTGCCTTATAAATTGTTGACAAAATAATGAACATTTTTTTCTTTTGCATGCATGTACAGTTGTGGTGTGTGTCCATATGTGTGTGGGTATATGTGAAGATGCACATTATGTGCACATGCATGTGGAGGCCAGAGGTCAAGCCAGGTGTCTTACTTGAGTATCCTCCACCTTATTCTTTGAGACACAGTCTCTTCTTGAGCCCAGAGCTGGCCCATTCAGCTAGTTCAACTAGCCAGTGAGCCCCAGGAATGCTCTGCTCTGCCTCCCCAGTGATGGGATTACAAGCACCCACCTAGGAGCACCCAGCATCTTTACATGGGCACTGAGGCACCAAACTCTAGTCCTCATGCTTGTACAGCAAGCACATTAACCACTGAGCCATCTCCCCAGTCCCATATAAACATTTTTAAAAATATATTTTCTTTATTTATTTATTTGAGACAGAGAGAATGGGCATTCCAGGACCTCCAGCCACTGCATACAAACTCCAGATGCATGTGCCTCCTTGTGCATCTGGCTTATGTGGGTCCTGGGGAATCGATCCGAGGTCCTTTGGCTTTGCAGGCAAATGCCTTAAAGGCTAAGCCATCTTCTCCAGCCTCCATATAAACATTTTTAAGATGAAACAAATTACGTATATGACAGCAGGTGGCTTAACCTACTTGAGAGGACTGTGAGTTATGGGCTGTCCATCTTCAGTTACTCAAATATGTGTACTAGTGGCAATGCTGATAACATCCATTAGGGAGCTAGAGAGATTACTCAGTGGTTAAAGTGCTTGCCTGCAAAGCCTAAGGACCTGGCCTCAGTTCCCCAGTACACATGTAAAGCCAGATGCACAAGGAAGTCACAGTTCTCCTTTAAATAAGGACTACCCTAAAACCTTCCATAAAATCCTAGCCATTTTAGATCTGAAAGAGAATTTAGTGACCACTTGGCCTTATTTCTCCTGTATTGAAGAAAAAAAATAAAAGCATGGATAGGTGAAATACTTTGCCAAGGTGAAGAATTTTCTTTGATCCTGTATGCGAGGCCAGTGCACATCTCTAGATACCTTCAATTCAAGTAAATTCTATATGCAGCATTCTTTAGCCAGTTTAACAACTGATACTAAGAAAAAAAAAGATACCCCTACTCCATGCCCATCTAACCTCCCAACAAGCCTTCTTGTCAGCATGAAAAGTGAAACAAGAAAAGGTTTCTTTGCCCTGCTGTGTCATGAATTCCATAGAATCACAGAAAATATACCACAACAGAAACAGTTGGCTAGCTGGATCATTTAGAATGGCTGTATCTACATTCCAACATGTGCTTCTCATTTTTGGTTTGGACCGTTATGAATAAGGTGTTTAATGAATGAGAGTCCTCCACAATTGTAATCAGGACCAGTGGTCGAATTTCCCGTCAAGAATTAGCAATCTGATCACTAGGAAGATTCCTTAGGTAGAGAAATAACATTCCCGGTGGAAGTGCAACTGTGTCTGCTCCGAGGTCCCTGGGGTGAGTTCTTGGAGTGTCTGCACTCCTCCAGAGGGAAGTCCTTGTGGTCAGATAAAGAGGTTCCCTGTAAAAGAAATGGTCATTCAGTTACACTGGCACCAATAGAAACTGAGGAAGTGAGTAAAGAAAAAGCCTCTAAGAAGAGAATTTGCTCTGGTTCTGAGCCTGCCAACGGTGGTTTCTCTTTTCATTTCTGTGGCCTTTGATTGAGGTAGTATGTCCCAAGAAGTCCTGGTTCATGGTCTCTGAATAAGAAACCCTGGAAACCACTCAGGCCTGGAGACCAAAGGAAACAGAAAGGTCATTTCGCAGCTGTCCTTCAACGTGTAACGAGGACTCCCCTGTTCCATCACTGACTGAGCTCTCTTGCAGTCCAATGTTGGGATTCTCACTCTCTTGTAGAGGTCTCTACATGAAAGGTCCAGAGACATCTCAGACCTGTTCCCACTGTCTTCACCCCTAAACCTCTGTTTCTTCTCTCTCTCTCTTTTTTTTTTTTTTTTTTTGGTTTTTGAGGTAGGTCTCACTCTGGTCCAGGCTGACCTGGAATTCACTATGGAATCTCAGGGTGGCTTCAAACTCACAGTGATCCTCCTACCTCTGCCTTCCAAGTGCTGGGATTAAAGGCGTGCACCACCATGCCCAGCTCCTCTTTTTCTTCTTTCTCAACAAATATTCTCATCATGTATCCAGTTTTTCAAGACTGAAATTTGGAACTTATTCTTTACAAATTATCTTGTATCACTTCGAATTCACTCGTCCCCAGGTCCTGTCATTGCTGCTTCTTCACCTTTTCCTCACCAGACCTGTCACCCATGCCTTCGTGAATCCTCAGCTCTCACCTTCCTTCCCAGAGTCCTGCCTGCTACTTATGTTGCCTCCTCCAGTCCATCCTCAGCATTGTTCCTCATGGTTTCAAAAAGGAAAACCTAAGTGCCTGCCTTCCCACTCCTCAAGGCCCTACGGAGGTAGCTATGAAATATGGTGAAACATGATGGAAGCCTGTAATCTGGACACCTGTCAGTGAAGGAGGCCTGCCTAAGACATTTTTTCCAACAAGATGAAACCTATGGGGAACATCTTTTAAAATACCTTATTTGGAGTGTGTACATATGCATGCGAGTGTGGACACAAACCACAGAGTGTGTATGGAGGCCAGAGGACAATTTTTAGGTAGGTCCTTGCCTTCTACCTTGTTTGAGGTAGGGTTTCTCGTCATTGTGCACCCTCCATTCATGAGGTTCTGGGAAATTCTCCTCACTTCCCCTCCCTTCTAACAGTCGGCATACTGGTATTACAGAAGTTTAGGGCTTTTACATGGTATTTACATGGTACTGGAGTTGCACAACTTATCCACTAAGCCATTGTTCCAGCCCAGAGAAACTTTTTGAAAAGAAAAACAAAAAAGCACTGAATATATCTTGCAATTATACTGTTGTTTACTCAGATAGGCTACCTGGTTACCAGCAATTGCATTCCATTTTAGAGACAGAGTTTTCTTAATTTCTTATTAGTCCTCATGTGCCTGTGGCTGCTCCATCTACCTCCTGCATCTCCTCTGGGAGCCAGGCATGTATGGATATCTTGAACACTCTCTGATGTCTGTAGCACATGCTCCAATGACAGCTAGGAAAAAGAAGCTCCTCTGTGGTTGCCTCATTTCTAGCATCACCCTGTTAAATTTCTCATGTGTCCACGGTTCTGTGGCTTTGCCCAACAAGGATTGCAGCCTCAAATTACTGGTGCACTGGCATCCCTGATTCACTTGTCACCAGCAGCATTTCTTCACCTAGCAACATAACTGGGAGTTATTTTTCACCTTCTGCTATAGCTGGACTGGGACAGGGATGGAAAAAACATGAAACAACATAGACACTTGACCAAATATACGAGTTTTTCATGGATCAGGAAATGCTTCTTAGCTTTTAGTTTGCCTTTGGTCAACTTCCAAAAGTGGCATCATTGTCAATGTTCTCTAGTATTGTCCTTGTTTTCTGGGAAGATGATTTGCTGCCCTATTGGTGCTGTCCTGTTGAAAGCCTGAAACCTAGGCTTTATGAGAAGCAGCTTTCCTTCCTTCAGCTTCTCATTGCCCTGGTGGCTTTGGCCTTCAGAATGCCTTTGTAGGGAGAGCCAGGGCCCCATGCCATTATGCCAGATCTGTCAGTCAGAGGTGGCTCAACATCACTCAGCAACTGGATGGTAGACAAGGTAAGTTCAACAGGACAAAAGCAGCAGCAATGAAATTATATGAAGGTAATAACAACCTTTTCCACTGACTTGAAAGATGAAACCTAAACCCTTTCTCAGCCCAAGGAGATTCTGGACATGAAAGCTTTTAGACAAATGACCACCTCATATGGGATGTATGCAATTAGAATTCTGAGACAGATCTGCAGAACAGCACAAAATTATTATTTGAGATACACAGATTTTACTTGAAGCAATGTAGTAAATTTAGTGTCTCTTCTATATATGAAAGAGAAATTCATTTATTAATATACCAACAAGGCAGTACACAATAGCAAGTACAGATTACCCTGGTGCTGAGGGTCAGGAGCCAGACTCCCTCAGATTGAAATTCACCCCCACCAAGCTCATTCCTTTTCCATGCTATGTGAACTCTTCAGCAATTTTCATAAGCTTTTCTTTGCCTAGTGTGTCACATTTGTACAATAGGGAAGAGAAGGTATTAACAGAAAACTAGCCTCAGAGGGTTGGTACACATGAAAGGTCTTAGAATCAACCTAAACCCAATATGAGCTCAATTAATGTTAATTCATATTAGCATCATCATTCCTAGAAATCTCCCATGTAATCCTAGTGAGGAGCCCTTGGCCAGGAGATCTGGTAAGCCCTAGGGTACAGCAGGGGAATGGAAGCAGCAGACTGAAAGTGGGGCTGCTTTCAGATGCATAAAGGTGCCCTGGTGAATGATAATGACTCTTTCAAAACAGCCCATTGGCCAATAGGCTCCTCAGATGCATGCTTCAAAGCTCCTAAGGACCATCTCTCCTCCTCCTCTTCCACCCACCCCACCCCATGCTATCATGCCTAGCCACAGGCCTGCTGACCAAGTACCACTCTTTTCCAGTGGAGCGTCCAAGAATCACAGGCCCCTTGATCTGCATTTTCCCAGTCCTTCAGTTCAGTGCTTGCAGCAGGCCAACCTGCCAACTCAACCTGGCTCCAGGTAGCCAGCATTCTCTGGGATGACACTTAAGAGTCCCATAACCTAACCAAGACCACACACATATCTGCTTTTCTTTCTTTCTTTCTTTCTTTTTTTTTTTTTTTTTTGGTTTTTCGAGGTAGGGTCTCACTCTAGCTCAGGTTGACCTGGAATTCACTCTGTAGTCTCAGGGTGGCCTCGAACTCTCGGCGATCCTCCTACCTCTGCCTCCCGAGTGCTGGGATTAAAGGCGTGCGCCACCACGCCCGGCTTTCTTTCTTTCTTTCTTCCTTCTTTTCTTTCTTTCTTTTTCTTCTTCTTTCCTTCCTTTCTTTCTTTTCTTTTCTTTTCATTTCATTTTGTTTTGTTTTTCAAGGTAGGATTTCATTCTAGCTCCGGCTAACCTGGAATTCCCTATGTATTCTCAGGGTGGCCTCAAACTCACAACAATCCTCCTTCCTTTGCCTCCCAAGTGCCAGGTAAAGGTGTGTGCTGCCATACCTGTCCATATCTGCCCTTCTAATTATATCAACTAACCAGGCTGAACTCAATAACAAAACTACACAGGCCATAGTGATGATGTGGACCAGAATTATGATTATTCTGATATTTACCTTCAGTTCTTGCTTAGGACTACATTAGACATCACAGAGCATTTTAAATAATTCTCAATCTAATATTAAACATACTAATAGCCCTTATTACATTAGATGCCCATTTCCATTCCATATAACATGAACTTAGATCTAGATCCTGTAAGTTTAAATGATTGGATCAAGGCTAAGACAACAGAACCAAATCAAACCAAAACAAAGGTAATATGTGAAGTGGTCTACAATGTGGCCAGTAAACACAGATAACTTGAATTCAAAGATATGCTCCTGTACCAGGGAACCATGGGAGCCTAGGCAAGCTAATCAACCCACTGGGCTGCACTTTCATCTGGAAAATAAGGATAACAATGGGACCTGCTTCATGGAGTTGTCTTAAATGTGATATGTGTAGCATCTCACATGATCCTGGTACTTGTAATGCTTGGCCATGTTTCTACTTATTCTTACTAGACTGTTTAACACTCATACCCATCATTTCCCAACTAGAGGCCTGAGGAACCCAAAGAGGTCACAGAAATTAACCAGTAAATGTATTTAACCTTGAAGACACAAGTACATATCACTTTCAATCAAAAGGATAAATTGCGGCGTAAGTCTATATTTTCAATTTGTCCCATTGGTGATAAAATAAAGGGTAAAGATTTTTCAAATATGTTACTCTATTAAAATGTTTAACAAGAATATAATCTGTGCAGCTGAGCATGGTGGCTCAGGTCTTTAATCCCAGCATTTTGGAGGAAGAAGTAGGAGGATTGCTGCGAGTTCAAGGCCACCCAGAGACTACATAGTAAATTCCAGGTCAGCCTGAGCTAGAGTGAGACCCTACCTCAAAAACAAAATAAAGCAAAACAAAACAAAAAATATACTCTGTGCTTTCATAATTTTAACAGTCTTTGGAAGAGGATTCTCATATTTTTATTTTATTAAATATTTTATATATCTATTTTCAATGAGAGAAAGAAAGAGAGAATGGGTATGTCAGGCCCTAGTACCACTGTAAATAAACTCCACAGGCATGTGCCACTTTGTGAATCTAGCTTTATGTGGGTACTAGGGAATTGAACCTAGGCCATCAGGCTTTGCAAGCAAGTGCATTTAACCACTGAGTTATCTCCCCAGGGCTGGACTCTCATATTTTATTAACACTAAACCAATGGTGGAGATGCTGCAAGAGAACAAAGCACTTGGACAAAACCACCTATGTTCCTATTCCCACATGAACTTACATGTGTGGACTTTAGTGACCATCCCAAGACATAGTCAGCATCAATAACAGCACTGAAATAATCAGAACATGCCAGGTGTGCTGGCGCATGCCTTTAATCCCAGCACTCGGGAGGCAGAGGTAAGAGGATCGCCATGAGTTCGAGGGCACCCTGAAACTACATAGTGAATTTCAGGTTAGCCTGGGCCAGAGTGAAACCCTACCTTGAAAAAGAAAAAGAATTAGAACAAAGTTATTTAAGGCTGTTTTCTAGATATATTTGAATTACATATATCAAAGGTACAGAAAACTTCTATTGCTTAAGCCACAAATATTTTAGAAATTTGTTACAGTAACCATGGCCTACCAGAAGAAACCAACTGAGAGATGAAAAGAGCAACAGTTCCTACTTAAATAGCAATGAATACATTTAGATGTCAGCACCAGCAGTAAACAACACCAACCATGGCCTCACCTCCCTATCAATCATATTGACAATCCTTTGAGACCAGGGGTTCTATCCTTCTTTGTGAATAGCCATCAACTACCTCCTATGAACAGGTTTGTTCATCAGGTGCTGACTAGAAATAGACAAAGGCAGGGATCCTGTCCCCATCCTGCTTCTTAAAAAAAAAATCTAAGTGGAAGCCAGGGAGATGGCTCAGGGGATCAGGCACTTGCATGAGTGCCGGAGTTTGGAACTCCAGCATCCGCATAACAAGCCTGAGGTTGTGACAGACATTTGTATTCCCAGCCATGCCTCTGGGCAAGGAGGCAGAGACAGGAGAATCCTCTGGAAGCTGGGGTGGAGGACAGGTAGCTTGTGAAAAAGCAGCAGTGAACAATGTGAGACCATTCCTCGAAGGAGTCGAAAGGTGACAACTGACACCCAAAAGCTGTCTTCTAATTTCTACATGTGTTCTGTGGCACACACATGCATGGCACATGCACATCATGGCACAAGCATGCACCTGCTTTTACACATGTGAACACACACACACATACATATACAACATTCACACCAAAGGGAAAGAAAGAGAGAGAACAAATAGGTGTCTCAACAGCAGTGTGCACAGAACTCTGCAGGAACTGGCAAGGAACAGGAGCAGCTGACCCCACACTGAAAAACAAAGATTTACACCAGAGACAGTGCCTGACAAGATATACCTACCAGTACAATGGTGGCTCAGGAGGTGTCACCAGGGGTGGATCTTGGGGTAGAGTCCAGCACTGTGTGTTCAGTTAGCTCCTGCTTGCTGGTGTGTGCTGTGTTCTCTTTTGACTGTGGATTATGATGAAATGATATATCCTCAGCACCAAAATAATTAATAATAATAATAATAATAATAATAATAATAAAGGTAGAGCCTAGCAAAGGTGATTACATCATTGGCAAGGCCATTGCTAGAAGGAAGGGATCAGTGCTGATCTTTTGGAGTGAGTTAATTCTTGAGAGAATAAGTTGTTATGAAAGAATGAACTTAATTTCTGAATCTCTTTTCCTTCCTGCTCATCACACTCTACAGTGATCACACCTACCAAAGTCTTACTAAATGGGGTTGCCAATCTTGATGCCTCCAAATCTACAGGCTAAATAAATCTCTTTCCTTCATAAAGTTACCGGCTCCAACTTTTTTGCTAAATGGAAAATGGAAAAAAGACCAGTAAGATGCAGCATGGCACTGGAAAGGGGTGGGTATGTGAGTGTGAGTAGGTGGGCAAGAAAACAGAACAGATTCTGTCTTACAGCTTCATTTCCTTCATACATACAATGGGGCTCAGCTTGAGATGTACTTGTGATGGTAAATCTCTGTGGTCAACTTGATTGGATCTTGGATCACCTAGGAGATAAACCTCTAGGCATATTGGGAGGGATTTTCTAAGGTCAGGTTTATTGGGGTGGGAACACCCATCATCCCATGGGCTGGGGTCATGGATTGGATAAAAAAGAGAAAGCCAGCTCAGTCAACCCTCATTCTATTGCCATTTTTGTCATTCCCCTGCTTTTCTTTTCCTTGAACTATACCTTTCCTCACTCACCCTCTTTAGTTTTAGAATGCATTTTCTTTCTCTCAACTATCCCTCTACTTGCTGTGATCAATTCAATTCAACACACCAACACCCACTCTTGGAAGCCTTCCATGTCACAGACAGATGTGGGTGTGTTTCCTACCTGAGTCGGGAGAGTATTAATTTGGAGTCAGACTGCCTGGGAGCCAAGACTGACCACATCAGTCAGCAGCTAGGAGTTCCTCACAGCCAGGTCCCTTCCCAGATCAACTCGGCATCATCCCAAATTCCTAGGATAGTGCTTGATATACAGTAATTACTCAGGGCATGCACAACGAAAATATATTACATGAGTTATGGCTGGTGAAGAACCTATGAAAAGACATAAGTGATAATACTCTTTATTGTTCATGCTAGGCTTAGAATCTCCAAACCAAGTACTAAAACCTCCCCTAACATGGGAAAGACTATACTCTCCACAGACATGTCCTGGACATTGCAAAGTGCCCCACATGGAAGGCAGTCACATTCATGTCCTCCAATGCTCTCCCTTCCTCAGAGTTGCCTTCTGCAAGCCTGACATCTACCTGTTCTCAGTAACCACATGTTAGCTGTGTGCCTCCTGGATGCCTCATCCATTCACCTAAGGGGCTAACAGTAGAGTGGCCTACTCTGTGGACTTTTGCGCTCTGTCTACAGTTCCCACAAGGTCACAGATGGAGAGTCTGGGCCATAAATCACCTGTTCCACATATGCTTTCCAGATTTCTTTCTTGTTCAACCACGCAAAAGAGCTCATGATGGTCTTTTAGATGCAGAATACTGGGAGATGAAGGGAAACAACAGCTCTCAGAGCACCTGGGTTCAACCACTTGGAGAGCAACTGATCCAGGCCAAATCTCCAAAACTATCAGGAAGGTCTTACCCCCCAGAAGTGCTCACCAGAGGAGAAGGTCTAGAAGAAAGCAGCTTGGAAACTTAAAACTTTTCATGTTAAAGTTATAAAATGAGGAATCCTGGGAAGGAAGGTAGTGATTCTCTTAGCTACATATTCT
The DNA here is from genome assembly GCA_036346955.1 of Dipus sagitta. NCBI lineage: Eukaryota > Metazoa > Chordata > Mammalia > Rodentia > Dipodidae > Dipus > Dipus sagitta. The sequence continues at coordinate 68,562,713 of CM070781.1, forward strand.
ATAAGTATTTCAGGAAGCATTTTTAAATTAGATGCAACAGACTCTGTATTACATTTCGTGAATAATTAGCATTCAACAAGTAATATTCCATGCATGGAACCCCAGAAGAAGAAAAAAATTTGAACAACAAAAAAAGTATGGACCTGAGGTTGTAGCTCAGTAGGTAGAGTGCTTGCTTAGCATGAAGGAAGCCCTGGTTTCTGTTTCCAGCTCTGCATAACTTGGGCATGATGATGCCCACCTGTAATCCCAGCGCTCAGGAGGTAAAGGCAGGAGGCTCCGAAGTTCAAGATCGTCAGTAACATAGGGAGCTCAAGACAACCTCAGCTCTTCATACATGAGACCCTGTCTCAAAAAAATTAAAAGAAGAACAAAGAAAGAAAAATAGAGAGGGTAAATAAATTAATTTTAATAGGCAATTAGCATATTTCTTCTTTTCCTTTCATGAAAATACTCTTGCCAGGATATTGTTACATAATTTTGACAAATATGTAAATCGGAAGCTAGTATAGCTGTTTTTGTATGTCTCTGTGTGCACTATATATGTGCATGTATGTGTCTATATGTGCATGTATGTTTGTGTGTGTTTAGGCATATGCATGTGTACAGGCCAGAAGTCAATGTCCAGTGTCTTCTTTGATCACTTTCCACCTTATTTTTTAAGTCAGGGTCTCTCCCTGAACCTGGAGCTCACAGTTCAGTTAGACTAGCTAGACAGCAAGCCCCAGGGATCCTTCTGTCTCTGCCTCCCAGTGTCAGAAGCACAGGCATGCACTGCCATGCAGGCGATGGGTACCTGGGTACTAGGGATCCAAACTGACCTCTCTGTCCAGGCCCCTAAAGCATTGATCTTTAAATGAATTAAATAAATTAATTTGGGCATTAATGAACTACATTGATTTTTAAGGCACTTTTCAGCCAAAAGTTATCAAGAACAGTTCCATCCCATAGCGTTAAGAAAATAAGCTTTTCCACAAAACTGACAAATCAGAATGGTAAACATTTGAAAAGACCATCATTTCTACATAGCTGTCACAGTAGACATTGTATTTTTGCTACAGGTTCTAAAATATCTATTTATATGTTACTTATATCTGTTCTTCATTCTCTGACAATCTCAGTCATGTCCAATGAGATTAAATGATTTCACCTAAATTCTAAATTTGGCATGATTCTTTGCCTAAATTCTAAATTTAGAGTTAATTTTGATTCACTTTTATCAGGTTCTAAAAAAAAAGTTTTAGGGGCTAGCGAGATAGCTTAGCAGTTAAGGTGCTTGCCTGCAAAGCCAAAGGATCCAGGCTCAACTCCCCAGGACCCACTTAAGCCAAATGCACAAGGTGGTGCGTGCATCTGGAGTTTGTTTGCAGTGGCTGGAGGCCCTTGTGCACCCATTCTCTCTGCTTCTCTCTCTCTCTTTAATAAATAAATAAATAAATAAGTAAATAAATAAATAAATAAGCTGGAGAGATAGCTTAGCAGTTAAGTGCTTGCCTGTGAAGCCTAAGGACCCTGGTTCGAGGCTTGATTCCCCAGGACCCACGTTAGCCAGATGCACAAGGGGGCGCACGTGTCTGGAGTTCGTTTGCTGTGGATGAAGGCCCTGACGCGCCCATTCTCTCTATATATATATCTGCCTCTTTCTCTCTCTGTCTGTTGCTCTCAAATAAATAAATAAAAATGAACAAAAATATTGTTTTAATCTTTTTCAAAAAGTTTTTAATTAAAAGGTTTCAAGTTTTAAAAATATTTTATTTTTATTTAGTTATTTCTTTGAGAGAGGGAGAGGGAGAGAGAGAAAATGGGCACGCCAGGGCCTCCAGCCTCTGCAAACGAACTCCACACGCACGTACCACCTTGTGCATCTGGCTTACGTGGGTCCTGAGGAGTCAAACCTGGATCCTTTGGCTTTGCAGGCAAGCACCTTAACTGGTAAGCCATCTCTCCAGCCTAGGTTTCAAGTTTTTAAGCAGCAGGTTTGCTTATGGCATTTTTCATGTATCTTAGTTTTGGTTGACTTCTCCACCACCCCTTTCACTCCCCATCCCCCTGCCCTCCACCCCTACTTATGCCCACCCACCTCCATATTTCCTATTGCAGGACCCTCACTTTCTGGTTCTTCAAGGTAAATCATCAGGCACGATGTGTTTAAACTCAGGGCACAGAGTCTGAGTCCACTGTTTTTCTATTTGCTGGACAACCAGGTGTTGGGTCAACAGGAAGTGGTGTTGCCGCTCAGGGAGGGGCCGTAGCGCAGGACAGGCCCTCCTCATACTCCTCTGTGCTTGTTCTCCCAACCTCCTTCAGCTTCTGCTCCTCAAGACCACATGTAATGTCTGAGGAGGGTCCTTCCTCCTCCCAAAGGCCTGGGCCCCAGGGCTGAGGTTCTGCTGTCAGCAGCAGCAAGTCTAACACTCATTGTTCCTAGCAGTTATTCATGCCTCCTTCCAGGTCCCATACCAAGCAAAATCCATTCATCCATCCAAAGTTTTCTGAGGACCTGCTATGTGGCAGCACTTCCCCAGTCACTTGCGGGCCACAAAAGTTACCCAGGTCATCTTCACCTTCAGAACATCCAGCTGGTCAGCGCTAGGTATCCGGAACTGAACCAACAAAGGTTATGAGATTTTTATTTATTTATTTTTAGTTTTTTACAAGGTAGGGTCTCACTCCAGCCCAGCTTTACCCGGACCTCACTCTGTAGTCCCAAAATAGCCTCAAACTCACCATGATCCTCCTAACTCTTCCTCTCAATTAAAGGTGTGTGCCACCACAGCCTGCTAGGTTATGAGATTTTTGTTTTCTTGGTTTGTTGTTGTGGTGGTAGTTTTTGTTTGTTTATTTCTGTTTTAATTCATTCATTCATTTACTTTATTTTGGAGAAAGGGTCTCGTTATGTAGGCCATGCTGGTCTTGAACTCACAGTCCTCCTGTCTCAGCTTCCTAAGGATGGTGATTACAAGTGTGCCAGGTTTTGAGTTTATATTGAAAGGGTTTCTGCGGCTAGGGTGTTTTCCTGCAAAGCCAAAGGACCTAGGTTTGATTCCCCAGGACCCACATTAGTCAGATGCACAAGGGAGCACATGCGTCTGAAAATTGTTTACACTGGCTGGAGGCCCTGACACTCCCATTCCCTTTCTCTCTCTTCCTCCCTCCCTCCCCCTTTCTCTGCCAAACAAATAAATAAATGAAAGGGTTTCTGGAATTCGCTGAGCCCAGTCCTCTCATTACACAAACAGAAGTGTTGCTTTGGCATTGTAGGTACTTGTGGTATGGAAAGGACTTCATACATGAGATAGGTTCAAAGGAAGCAATGTAAGTGTAAACTTTTAAAAAGACTTGCCTAGTGACTGAACTGGAGTTGGCCTGAGACCCGAGGCAGCCCACTTTCTGCTGTATACTGTTGGATCTGCTGTTCTCTCTCATTGGATGAGGTACAGGATGTGGGTCCATTGAGGACTACAGGCCTCGGGAGCATTGTGGGTTGCTGGCTCTTCTCCACACATCTACCATCATGCCCCACCAGAACCACCTGGCAGGCCAACAAAGCCAGACTTTTGGCCGGAGAGCAAAGAGCTTGAGTGACAGATAGCCCAGGCCAGGAATGTGAGAGGATTTTGCTCTCTGATGCTTTTCCTATCCTTCAGTCAGCCTGAGAGAAGTTCCCAACATCTCCCATGTCATCACACAGAAAAGGGCTTGGAGTCACAATGGAGTCCGAGAAAACAGCTCCTTCCACCCTTCCAGCTGGATCCTCACCAGTCGTCCTAGCCACATTCACCCTTTATCTGACCTTGAGGAAATCTCCACTATGGGCTGACACTAAAGTGTCAAAACTTCAAGCGGACTCTTGGAGTGCACAGTCAAAGCTCCTTCCAAGGCATGCCAGGCAAAGTACCCCAAGAGGCCCTGCACCCCTGAGTCTAGATGCAGGCATTTTTGCTGCCCAAGAAATACATACTCTAGTCCCTTCTGTGCTGTTTTCAGGGCTCACGTCACACCAGTATCAGCCCCTTACACACCTCTGCAGTACAAGAAACCTTGTCTGAAAGCTCCTTTCTCTGCTACTGTTCTCAGCTATGTTCAAGCTATGTTTCATCCCATGTTTGCTGAGCTTCTACTATGAAGCAAGCACTGTGCTCATGGCAGAGATCACAGGGCAGGGGGTAGGGAGAGAATAAGGCAAATATGGTTCCTTGCCAGCTTTAAGGAGTTTGTCCAGAGGGGAGACAGAGTATCATAATAAGGCTTAACATATACAGGGCCAGGGAGCCTAGCCTAGTCGGAGTGGTTGGGGAAGGCTTCCAAGAGAAAGAGATATTTAAGCTGAGATCTGAAAGATGAATGGAATTTAATCAAGCAGACGTTGGAGGAAGAACTGGCAGAAGGGAAGCTGAAGCAGGACAGGAGCATATACGGAGACCTCGGTTTGTTAGGAAACCTCGGCTTTTAAGGAATGAATGCTATGCCCAGTGTGAGGGACAGAGTGTCCACGGGGTGCTGAGAAAGGCACAGCAAGGAAGGTTAAGCTTTGAAGTGGATTAAGTTTGCAAGGTTGATTGATTGGCCTGAGGTCTGATTGATAAGTTATGGTGTCTATCTGGGCTAAGAGAACTCAACAGGCCAACCCAGCTCTGAGAAGAAGGAAAGCTCTCCATCATTATCATTGTCCTGGCAGATGTACAGATGTGAAACATGAAATTATTTGCCCTGAGTTATCCATGAGGCTCTCTTCACTCAAGCCAGTCCCATGAGGACAGGTGCCACCTAGCTCATTTCTATATGAAACAGCAGAGGGAACCAAGGCCAGGCCTTTGAGGAAGAGCACTGAACACAACAGTGGGCGTTTCATGGGAGGGAGAGTGAACATGAACTTTCACTTTCTCTTGGAGGCCAGGCAGGTATGAACAGTAACTCCAAAACATTGGGCCTTTTCATCAGAAACAGCACTACCTCATCACTTTCACAACCCCTCTCCCCGAAAACCAGTGGTTAAGAAACCCCACAGGGCTCACAGAACAGCGAGAGCAGCAGGACAAGGAAGACCTGTGTGTCGTCTCCTGTGGGGACGCTGCTTCAGGAAGTCTAGGTGCTGCCCGGTGGACAGTGGGACTGTGCTCATTGGGAAGCCAAAATCAGAAAGAGAGTGGGTTGGAAGAAAGCAGGTTACCTCACAAAGAGGAAAACTAAGGTTCCTACCAATGTCTGTGAGTGGAGCCAGAGGGCATGGAATTTCCTTTTGCTCAGGAAAGGGGGTTTCATGAGGCAGGTCTCTGGACAAGACAGATACACAGTAATGATTCCCCACCAAACACACACTCTCTCTCTTGCCTGTGCTCCATCCTCAGAAGGATTTCAGGTGGAATAGAGTCCTCACTGGTCCTTTGAAAGACCATCTTGAAAAGGCTGATGAAATCTTGACAAATGTAAATATTAACTATATCTGGAACCTCATAAGCCAGAATAGCAAGCCTCTCACTCAAGCAAGAAACAAGCAGTTAGTTTTTGGGCGTGTTTTAAAACAAAACCCCAGAAACCAAGAGACTTCTGGAATAAAAGGCTTATTGAGACACTACAGATGTCAACTAGAGAGCAGGGCTAGGGCTGGAGAGACGGCTTAGCGGTTAAGGCACTTGACTGTGAAGCCTAAGGACTCATGTTAGACTCTCCAGATCCCATGTAAGGCAGATGCATAAAGGTGAGGCAAATATTGCATATGCCCACTAGGTGGCACAAGTGTCTGGAGTTCAATTGCAGTGGCTAAGGCCTTGGCACACCAATTCTCACTCTCTCTCTCTTTCTCTAAAATGAAGAAAAAGGGGGCTAGCCTTAGGACAGGTTCCCATAGCCTCAGCAGCAAAACTGGCAGCAGCTGGAAAAGTGTCCACAAGACCAAAAAGGCCACAGTAACTGATCATGAACATTTGAGAAAGAAGGCATAGGTTGTTTGTACTGAGACACTAGTTACAGATGAGAGGAGAAGGATTACCCATAACTGGGGCCATTTAGGGATGGGAGGGCAATTCACAGTATGGAATAAAGTTCCCAGGAGTGAAAGCCTGTTTGTGTGAAAGTTCTATAAGGCCAAAGTCCATGACTGTGGAGAGCTGAGATGTTCCAAGTCTAGACCCAAAGTATCTGGGGCTATCTTTAGCCTCCTTTGTAGCCATTCAGGCCCACTTCATTATGTGATCTAATATCTTTGTGACTCTTAGGTCCATCCTTTTGGAACGCACAAACACACTAATACATTCCATCAACCCAAAATCTAAGACTGTCACCAATATCTGAGGCAGATAATAGACTTCCCTGCTTTACTGGAACCCACCATCCTGTTGTTCCTACAGTGTATGTGAAAAGTGCCTTGGTTTGACACTTTCTTTTGTTCTGTAACTATGAAAACTTCACAAAACTGTTACCAAGTTAGAACATGTCATTCAGAGTAGCCTGAATCCATGTTTCCAAGCTATGGTCATTCATATTTGGTCCAGAATAAAGTATTTCTTACTCCCAAGGGGAGTAAGAAAAAACTATATTTTTGTGTCCGCAACAGAAAATAAAAAAATAAATTCTGCCTCTGGATTGGTTTGGGCTCTAAACAGGATGACTAGGAATCTACAAGATTATGGTCATATTTTAACTAAAGGCTTGACACACATTCAAGAATTGAGACGGTCTTGTTCTTGGGAGGCTATAGCTTTTATTGATTAATGCTGCTCAATTCCCCTCCCTTCCATCTTCTTTGTAACTAAAATTAGAATACCTCTTTTTTCCCTCTTATCACATGTGTAAAATAGGAATCATCCCATAGAGGCTTGTTCTCTCACTCTGAACAACACAACTGATATGTCCAGGTTTGTGGCCCCCCTGGCAATAGGTCCTGAGAGAAGAGTGTTGGTTGATGCAAGAGACTGGCATGGAGGAGAATTTGACCAGCCTTGACTAAGTGTGGCTTCTAAAAATAAGTTCATAAAACAAGGGGCTTTCTATGCCCAATAAATAGGGAGAGAAATTGACCATTATGTAGGCAGAGTAAAAGAACTGAGTTCATCTTTAAGTTTGGAAAATAGATTGAAGGAAAAAAAAATTGAAAAGCCTATGGAAGCTGCCAGAGATCTGGGATACTATGAGCCATCAAAATATATTGTGTGAAAGATGAAAAAGATCATTTAGAATCCACAGGGGAAGGCTAAGCCACTGTGCACATCCCTTCCCCCACTACAATCCTTTGTTCCAAAGGCCCTCTAGGGAATCTTGCAGTTTATGCTTTAAGACCACATGGAAATTATTCTCTGACTTTATCTCTGCAACTGTGGATGTCCAATATGGCTGCTGTACAACTACCCCCACTACATAACAGAATAGGAGATCATTAGAAAGACATAGGGTTTCATAGAAGTAGGTACATTAGCTTAGCTATTAATTCTGTCCTTAAAAGTCCCCTCACTACCATGGCAAGGATCATCTGTGCCCTTAAAAATGATGACAAACAGGCTTTAAAAATTTAGAGAACTTGAGCTGGGCATGGTGGCATACGCCTTTAATCCCAACATTCAGGAGGCAGAGGTAGGAGGATCACAATGAGTTCAAGGCCACCCTGAGAATACAGAGTGAATTCTAGGTCAGCCTGGGCTAGAATGAGACCCTACCTTGAAAAACAACAACAACAACAAAAAAAAAAAAAAAAAAAAAAGATTTAGAGAACTTTACAGGCTTCTTGTACATCACATTTGGATAACAAATCTGCTCACTTTGATCTGGTTTCCTAAGACATCACTCTGTCCCCCAAACTAGGAGTCTCCACGTGGGCTTTACAGGTGACTCAGCTGTCCTGGATGTTGGTTTTGTATGTTGTTATCTTTTTTTTTTTTCATTCATTTCAGTGTTAGTGTGTTTTCTGTCTCACATCCAATTTTATATTGTACAGCTTGTGGGCAAATCTCAGCCTCAATTACCAATCCTTGATCATCCCTAACACCACAACTCAGTTCCCTGAAGAAAGTTTCTCTTCTCTGGGAGAAACCCACTAACACTGCTGGCCAGAAAGCTAGCCTAAGATCAAGAAGGCTAACACAAGACCTGACCAACATCTTCCTCAAGTGAGCTATGTGTTGCATAGAGTACCAGGATTCCAGCCTGTTGTGGTCATGTATACACATAGTTCCAACTACTTAGGAGACTGAGGCAGGAGGATCAGTTGATCCCATGAGCTTAAACCCAACTTGAGTGCTAGGGTTTGAATCTGAAATGTCCCACACAGGCTCATGTTTTGAACCCTTGTTCACCAGCTGGTGGAGTGATTTTGGGAGGCTGTGGAGCCTTTGAGAAGCGGGGTGTTGATGGAAGAAGTAATTCATTAGAGACAGGCCAGTGAAGGTTATAATCAGTCTCTGGTTTCTGCTTCTTGGTCTGCTGCCTGCTCTCCCTGCCACGAACTGAGGAGCTCTGAAATGGTAAGCCAAGACAATATTTCCTCGCTTAAGTTGTTTCTGTCAGGCATTGTGTCTCAGCAATACTGAGCAACGTGGGAAAGACAACATGTCAACAATGACACAATCAAGGCTCATGGTAAAATGAACATTAGATGTGCAGAGTTTAAGTATCTCCTTCTACCTCAGTGTCCAACACAAACTAAGCACATAATATGCACTGTTATTTGAATACATGAAGTGTTTGCTTCAGAAGCACATGTAATAAAACAGAGTATATGAAATAAGTACAAATCTATAGCCCTTGTCAACAACTTTAATCTGCCAAAACACATAAGCTTCCATAATGCTGATCATTTGTTCAAAACCTGCCCAAGGGGGTCCTGTCTTATTTTCCACTGAACACCAATCAGCACCACAGAGAGCAATGTTATGCTGAAGAACCTGGTTTGGAAGCTGCTGGCCTAGTTCCTTTTTGCCTCCCATATCATTTAGTCACTTACAACTTAGCCAGTAATCTTTTGAGCCAAAGCTACTTGAAATTTCTTTAAACTGTTTTCGTAATGAGATGTATCTTTTCTCCATAGCGTGAAAGAGTGGCTGTACCTATACACTGAAATTTTCATGGAGTCCCCAAAAGATCACCACGGGAGGGAAGTGCTGGCCTTTGATGAGCCCTCACTGAAGACCTTGACTGATTGGCTGAATCCAAAACAACACTAGCTTTTGGGCAACTTGTGTTGTGTTCTACCCCAAAGCACCTGATTCTAATAATATTTGGTGCCCACGTATTTTAATGTCAGTGAAGTTTTTATGTAGTATTTTACTGTAAGGGGCATGTGTCCCATGCATCTCCAAAGACATCTTCCTCCCTTCTGCCAGCTATGGATGCCAAGAAAATGCATGAACCAATAAATGTTAAAGACCCTAAAGCTTTGGGTAAATCCCGTGCTGCAAATGTATGCATAATCCTATACAATAATATTGTACCTACCCAGAAGTCACTTCTCAGAAAGAGAAAAGAAATATTAAGCAGAAGGCCAGGCACAGTGGTACACACTTGTAATCCCATTACTTGAGAAGCAGGAGGATCAGAAGTTCAAAGTCACCCTTGTCTATATAGCAAGTTTGAAGCCAGCCTGGGCTATATAAGATCCCGTCTACAAAACAATTCCAAAAAGGGGTAGGGGTTGGGAAGATGACTCACTGGGTAAAGTGCTTGCCACACAAGCATGAGTACCTGAATTCAGATCCCCAGACACCACGTAAAGCTCGAAGCTGTGGTACTCGCATCTGTAACCCTAACATGGCTGCAGCCAAAACAGGCAGAGACAGGACAGTCACCTAGGGCTTGAGGGTTAGATAGCCTGGCAGAGCTACAGTGGTTAACAAGAGACCCTGCCTCAAGTAAGGTGAGGACTAATGCCCGAAATTGTCTTCTGACCTCCACACGTGTGTCATGGCATGTGCACATATACACACACATCATACACCCATACTTCCCAAGGTAGATGGTTTCTAGAATTGAGGGGTTAGCCAAACATACTGGTAAATGATTGTCCCGGGGAAGCATCAGAACTAATATAACCAAGCTCAGTGTGCACTGTCTTTCTTTGCTACCATCTATTTTACCTTAGCTTGTCTCTGGTTTTGTGTATAAAAACTTGTTCAAGCCTTTTGGTTTCTATGACAGTAGGGAAAAAGGAAGCCTATGTTCTCTATGGGAAAAAGTATAACTAAACAATTCTCTGCTTAAGAGCAAATGCAGCGCCCTTTGGCAGGAGGAGCACTATAGCTTCCTGGCCAAGTCAAACAGGCTGGTTCTGCTCAGAAGCCTTTTACAGTCTGGAGATCTGGGCTGCACTTGGCTCATCTGTAAAAATGAAGCACAGAACAAACATAGTTATCCATTTCAAATGAGATAATGAGTAGGCTAGTGCTGTGAGAGGGTCTATCAAAATAAAATAAATAAAAGCCCCTTAGGACCAATGGGGTGGGGATTCCAGCTAAGCCCTATGGTGTAAATGTGGTCAGTAGATGAAGGGTAAAAAGCCACTGGAAGCCCCTGAATCCCAGGCCTAGTGAGCCCCTCAAGGTACAGAAAAACACTCCTGGAAGGATGCAAGAAGGACTCCTCCTGTCCTTTTCTGCTTCTGGCCCTTGAACTCTATTCATGACCATTCCTGAGGAGATAAGAGGAAGTAAAAAGAGATGGTAGCAGAGAAAGGCAACATACAAGACCTTGGTTATATTAATTCTGATTGCCTCCTGGGACAAGCACGTGCCAGCAAATCTGGCTGATCCCTCAACTCTAGAAACAGTCCACCTTAGGGAGGATGGGACAGGACAAGGAGTTTTCATATTGCTTCCATAAATAAATGCATATAGTTTTATACCCTCATCACACAGAGAACATTATTCCACTTATATAATAAGGATTTTTGAGCGTCTATCAAGCCAATTCCTTCATTGAATCATAGATACCTTGGACATGCATACTTCCTTTGAAGAGACCCAATTGTTGGACTAACCAGACTATCGAACTGTTCCTTAATGGAACAGCGTACCTGGAGAGGAAATAGTCTAACTCCAGCAACTCTTGTAGCAATAATGTAGCTTAGACCAAGAGCAGTTTGAAGGTGTTTCCTGTATGCCCGCCTTCAGCGTATGACAGAGCACCCCTCTGCAGATGGCCTATCAGCAGGTATAGTGGCACATCCAGACATACCCACTGTTGCCACTCAAGTGTTCGTGCATCCTTTCAGCCAGTACTTAGCTCCTGTCCTCTCTCCTCAAATTCACACTCCTCTGTGTCTATGTTATTTAATCAAACCTCTTTTTATTCAACAAATGAGTAGTAATCTCTTTCAGTGAGCTGGATTTGACTATTTTTTAATAAAAAGAAACCCCCATTGTCCTCTGTCTTCCAGAGTCAGCCTATGTATGACTTTCTCAAGGTAACTTTCTTTTTGACTCCATCTTGCTAGACTTTACTTTCCCATACAACTGCCTTTCTTACCTGCCAACTGAGGGTCTTATCTATATATATTTTTATCATTTATTTATTTATTTATTTATGAAAGGAGGAAGAGAGAGAGAGAATGAGAATAGGTGTGCCACTGAAAATGAACTCCAGATACATGAACCACTTTGTGCATCTGGCTTTGCATGTGTACTAGGGAACTGAACTCAGGCTGACAGGTTTTTCAAGTTCCTTTCACCACCGAGCAATTGCCTCAGCCCCCAGGAAGTGTCTTACAGGCAGGGCCCAGGTCTTATGCTCTTAGTCATAGCTCTACTTCTCTCATAGAGTTCACATTTAAGACAAAGTTATTAATTTGAATTCCACAGAACAGACCTGGTTCAGACACTGTGGAAAAAGATGCTTCCAGGGAGCTCATAGTTCCCTACCAACTGGTATGTGGGGCTCACTCCATGAGCCTGGGAAATAGACTTTCCTCTGTCTTAAAACCCTTGTTCAGGCACCATGGAAAAAGTCCACTATGGCATTCTTTCCTCTGGTTTTCCCACTTTTAACTCACTCATTGTCACTGCAGGCTTTACTTAATTTTTTTGTCAATTATTTATTTATTAGCATAGAGAAAGGAGAGACAAAGAGAACGGGTGCACCAGGGCCTCTAAGCCATTGCAAACAAACTCCAGATACATGTGCTACTTTGTACATCTGGCTTTATGAGGGTACTGGGGAATCAAACCTACGTCACTAACTTTGCAAACAAATGCTTTAGCTGCTGAGCCATCGCTCCAGCCCTTTAGCTAAGTTTTGTTGTTGTTGTTGTTGTTGTCAGACTTCATTCTGAGTCATTAATGAAAGCATTTTCTTTACCATTGGGAGTGACTAATGTTTGGTAAGAAGGTATCATCAGATCTCTCATTGATTTCACATACTTTGTATTGTGAGAGCTTCAATTCCATGTGCATGAATATAACAGCTGGGTATGACTAGCAACATCTCATCAGCTGAGCTGGGTATCTGTCCCTTTATCTAAAGTAACGAAAGGGCCTGGAGACACCACTTTCTTTCTTTTTTTCTCTTTCTTTTTCTTTTTAAAGGTAGGGTCTCACTCTAGCCCAGGCTGGCCTGGAATTCACTATGTACTCTCAGGGTGGCCTTGAACTCATGAGGATCCTCCTACCTCTGCCTTCCAAGTACTGGGATTAAAGGCGTGCACCACATACCTGGAGACAACATTTGTTTTTCTTTTTGTTTTGTTTTTTTGGGTTTTGGAGGTTTCTGTTTATTTTTTAATTATTTATTTGAGAGTGACAGACAGAGAGAAAGAGAGAGAAAGAGAATGGGCACATGCCAGGGCCTCCAGCCACTATAAACGAACTCCAGACACATGTGCCCCCTTGTGCAACTGGCTAACGTGGGTCCTGGGGAGTCGAGCCTCGAACCGGCGTCCTCAGGCTTCACAGGCAAGCGCTTAACCACTAAGCCATCTCTCCAGCCCATCATTTGTTTTTAAGCCAGTTTTTTTTCCCTCTAGTGAAAGGCTCATGGCAGAGCATAAAACAGTGGAAAAACAATGTCTTGGTTATCCTGTGTGCTCTGACTAGGTGCAAGTGCTCAGTCTTTTTTCTTACATGCACCCACTCTCTCCCAAGGGTGACACTCACAAGGACAGTTCTCTCCATTATGTAGACTTTCTTCACCATCTTGCTTGCTTATCTACACTCCACCCTTAGGAAGACTTGGTCTAGTCCCTTCTGCTTCACAGGACCCATGTAGAAATTGTTTAGAACTCAGAACATATTGCATGGAGGAATAGACATGGAGTGATACTCTCCAATGGACCATGGGTTCTGTTGGATTATCCTTAAATATTAATGTGTGTGCAAATTATATTTTATCCCCAATTACACCAAATTCCTGGTGGTCTGAATCTTTTTAGTACAGGACAATGTGAATACGTGCACAATAAATATTTGTCAAAAATGCCTATAGGGGCTGTGCAGATGGCTCAGTGGCTAAGACACTTGCTGGCAAAGCCTAATGATCCAGGTTTGATTTCCCAGTACCCACATAAAGCCAGATGCACAAGGTGGCACATGTATCTGTGTTTGTTTGCAGCAGCAAGAGGCTCTAGTTTCCCATTCTCTCTCTCTCTCTCTCTCCCTCCCTCCCTCCCTCCCTCTCCTTGCAAATAAATAAATAAATAAATAATTTTTAAATGCCTCCAGATTTCTGGTATTCACAGGCCCACCATCACCTTATTGTCCCCCTCCCCAGATTGCAGATCAATTCCTTTAATCCAAACTCAGGCAGATCCAAGTCTTCTCTCAGTGCTTCTTGCTCAGGGACAGGTCTATCAGATGGAAAACATCACCAGGAAAATTTAAATAGTGATCTTCATGGGAAGTTTGAACCTGGCACCTTTGCCAGCATGTCCTCCTGAAGGACAGGGTGAGCTGCTCTTTCTTGGTACTAATGAGAGAGGTTCTCTCTTATCACCCAGCCAATGAAGGGAAGTAGCCTGAAGGAAGAACCAAGGAACAAGTTAGTCACAGTATCTCAGATACTTAAGGTCAGTAGAGTTGAACATCCAGAACTATGGGCATGAACTTTTTGTTTGTTTGTTTGTTTGTTTGTTCTTAGAAGTAGGGTCTGACTCTAGTCCAGGCTGACCTGGAATTCACTATGTAGTCTCAAGGTGGCCTTGAACTCACAGTGATCCTCCTAGCTCTGCCTCCTAAATGCTGGGATTAAAGGCATGCACCACCATGCCCAGCAGGCATGGACTTTTGACCTAAGCAAGAGGAGCAAGTGTATGAGTCTGGAATAAAGCAGGACAATGGACGTCTGCAGCCATTGTGCGTAACCTGAGCCAACAAGTACAGCGGAGTCATAGCACCCTTAATTATTACAGCACTCTCGTGCAAGTGGGACTATTATCCCCATTTAACAGGTAAGCAAACTAAAGGCTTAGATTGCTTAATGACATGAAAACCTGATTTCTAAGCATTTTAAAAATATTTTTTGTTTATTATTTATTTATTTGAGAGCAGCAGACAGAGAGAGGAAGAGGCAGATAGAGAGAAAGAATGGGCATGCCAGGGCCTCCAGCCTCTGCAAACGAACTCCAGATGTGTGCGCCCCCTTATGCATCTGGCTAACATGGGTCCTGGGGAATTGAGCCTCGAACCAGGGTCCTTAGGCCTTACAGGCAAGTGCTTAACCGCTAAGCCATCTCTCCAGCCCTAAGCTTTTTTAAAAAACTCCATCATTACACCACATAGAATGGCATTTTTCTACCAACAACCAAAACTCAGCCAAAAAATGAAATTAACCATGACCTATTATTTATGATCATGAGTTGACTCTGATGCCAATTTGCTTTAATACTCCCAATACATTTTAAAGCAACCACAGGTACTTGAGTTCTGTGTGTTCAAGAAAGCTCTAAAAGCCGGGTGTGGTGGCACACGCCTTTAATCCCAGCACTCGGGAGGCAGAGGTAGGAGGATCGCCGTGAGTTCAAGGCCACCCTGAGACTCCATAGCGAATTCCAGGTCAGCCTGGGCTACAGTGAGACCCTACCTCGAAAAACCAAAAAAAAAAAAAAAAAAAAAAAAAAAAAAAAAAAGCTCTAAGAAATATATATCTATATCTATATCTATATATCTATATCTATATCTATATCTATGATTCAGCAAGACCAACTGCTTGCTTTGGTCAACAGCTTCATCAACTATAGGCAGAAACATTAACTCACTGAGTTGAGGAGAACAGAGAGATGCTACAGCTGACCCAACCACAGTCCAACCTTGCTTTCTAGGTTGTACCTGCCTCCACAGCAGACATGATGGGCATGGAAAGAAGAAAGGAGGAAGGGAGAAGGAAAGGAATGAAAGAGAGGAAGAAAAAAAAAGGAAGAAAGAAGGATGGGAGGGAGTAAGGAGAAAGAGAAGGAAGGAAGGAAGGAAGGAAGGAAAGAAACGAATAAGGAAGGGAAGAAGCAAAGAAGGAAAATGGGAGGAAAAATGGGGTATATTACATCCACTTTTCAAATTTTCTTTTATGAGAGAGAGCAGGAGAGAGAGAGTTGGAGTGCTGGGGCCTCCAGCTACAGCAATTGAACTCCAGATGTGCACACCACCTTGTGCACATGTGCAACCTTGCATGCTTGCATCACCTTGTGTGTCTGGCTTATGTGGGACCTGGAGAGCTGAACATGGGTCCTTAGGCCTCACAGGCAAACACTTTAACTACTAAGCCATCTCTCCAGCCCCATTCCATCCACTTTTAATTGAATATTGTTTTGTGAAATAATTTCAACTGAGGTAACTTTTTATGCCCATGTTTCCTGGAATTGGATGCAAACAGGAAGTTCTTACCATGGTCACAGTTTCAAAATACTCAATAGTTTTGGTCTTTGAAGAAGAGGTTTCTTTAATGTTGGGCTACACACAAAATATCTGGGTGGTGGCAGGGTTATCATTCTGGCTATTTCCAGGGCAAGGGAAGTTTTCACTGTGGGACATGTCCCCACATCAGAGCCCTACCCTTTCATCTTTCTCTCTCTCTCTCTCTCTCTCTCTCTCTCTCTCTCTCTCTATTCATTCTGGTCCTTTCTCCTCCTGTCCCCACAGACTCACTTGTCCTTTTTGGAAAAAAAAAAATGTGCTAAATGGAAAACACTTTTAAGATTGTCCTTCCTATGAACCTAACTTGGCTCATTGTAGAACAGCAAGAATACTTCTGGGTTAGCTTCCTGTGTCTCCAATGTTCCCCCGAGATCCTTGAACCTCCATCAGAGGACACAGAGAAAACACTAGGAGCCATTGCCAGAGTTCTTTTCCTTAACCTCCCAACAAGCTGCCACACCCTCAGCTTCTGATCATGTCCTGGGCTACGAGGCTACACTGAGCCAGTGACCTCACTCTGCACTTGTGCTCCCACTGTAGCCTGACCTCTTCATTCATGACAGAATGACCATGACCTCTTCATTTGTCTCTCACTAACTGGTGAGCACAAGGGGTAACTGTGCTTTCCATCCCCACATCCTGGTGCTCTGTATGCAGTGGGCACTTCCTTACTGTTTACTGAATTTTAAAACATGAGTGAATCTACTGTCATTTAAGACCGGTGAAGTGGGCTGGAGAGATGGCTTCACAGTTAAGCGCTTGCCTGTGAAGCCTAAGGACCCCAGTTCGAGGCTCGATTCTGCAGGACCCACGTTAGCCAGATGCACAAGGGGGCGCAAGCATTTGGAGTTCGTTTGCAGTGGCTGGAGGCCCCGGCGTGTCCATTCTCTCTCTCTCTCTCTCTCTCCCTCTTTCTCTCTCTGTCTGTTGCTCTCAAATAAATAAATAAAAATACACAAAAAAGTTATTGCTAAAAAAAAAAGATAGGTGAAGTGCCACATTTAAACTTGTTGAAGCCTGTCACTAACCAAGGAGTTAATGAAATTTACTTGCATAGTAAATATCTGACTCTGAACCCAATTAGAATACCTCTTCCTCCAGTTACCAGGCTTCAATGAAGGTCTCTGAGTTACAGTGGAGCATCTAGAGAGTATGTGTCCCCATCCTATAAGTAGGACCTTCAGGGAGACCTGCCCAGAGGACAATCATTTGTATGAGAAGGCAGAGTATCTGGAGAGGGAAAGAATTGTGTTTGGAAGAGACTCTGCAACAAAGGAGTTAGTGGGAAGAGCCACACTCCACTTCTTGGAAAAAACCTGGGGTCTGTCAGGAGCCCAAGCAGAAGCTTGGAAGGGGCTGAGTCAAATGAAGGTTGGAGAAGAGAGACATGCCTGAAGGCCACCTGCCTGATACCTTGCAGCTGCCCTCCAACGTTACTTGAAGAGAATTTCATACCAGTTGAAGAGGGAGAAAGAGAGAGATATAGTCTGAGTAATATTATTTTTATTGCTTTCTACAGAGAAAGTATTTTCCAGTTTGTCAGACAACTCAGTGGACTTTTTAATTGCACCCAATTTTTTCATGTTAGTGCTATCTGCATAGAGGTTTGTCTGTAATTGCACATAAACTGTTTTTTTTTTTTACAGGAAAATGGGTTAATGTATAAAATACTACTTTATGCCATAATAAAGATATTAATACTTAAAAAATGAGTCCATTCAGGTTCATTTCTTGACCCCGTGGGAGCGGTAACACTGGTAGGAAAGAACCATCTCCCCTCAGTCATTGTACCAGAAGCTTCTCCAACAGTAATATTACTACAAAGGGAACCTCATAAGAGGGGACCTTAAAATCCAGCTGCTGCTCCTATCCTCCAGCCAGAGACAGGGGATGGAGCTTCCATTCACCATAGAAAAGGCACGAAGAACCAGGAGACTTCCAGAGACACTGAAAGGAGAATCCTGACAGAGCTGTGGCCGAGTGTGGAGAAGCTGCTGAAAGTTAAAATCAGCATTGGCTTCTGTCCTCATGATAAGAATTAGGCAACCCCCTCCCTTCTTTTTGTTTTTAATCTTTCATAGCTGATGTGGCTTGCATAAAACAGGGCTACCCAGTATTGTGGGAAATCCTGCAGTATAAGTCAGCCTTTTTCTAGAGAACTCAAGTATCTGCCAGGCCCAACATTGGGGGAGTTCATTTATGTTCAGGAAATGGGTTAGTCAGTCAGACCCTATGAATCTAATTTCATTATTAAAGAATGTTCCTATCCTATGAGGAACTAGAGAACAGGACTCTGTCCTTCTCAGCCTCTGCTAATTTTAGGATGTGAGGCTCTGAGGTGCAAAGCCCATTTCTCTATGAAGCCACAGAAATCCCTTCTGAAATTACAGCTGGGCTGTATACTTTTGTTTCTAGTCTAGTATCACATTAATTCAGGAACATCCAGGAAATTTTAAGCTTCCTATAACCATTAAAAGCAACTTACACAAAGCAATACTGCCGTTGGAACAGCCTTTTCAATGAGAAGTGTCATGCTTCTCCGGCTACTTACTTCTTAAGGAAAATCATTAACTGACATGTCATCTACTTGCTGTTAGTGATCTCTGATGCTCCATGGTGTACATCCTTTGGAGGTAGAGAAAGTCTGCTCTGGTGTTAAAATATTAATGCCTTGTGTTTTTAAGATTTTCAATTTTTATGCTTCTTGTCAGAATGGAAAAATACCAAGCAGAGCTATAACATGAATAACTGCTTTGTTCTGTACTTGTCATATGCCCAGAACTCTATGCTCGATACTTTACTTAACCCTCAAGAAGGGTCCTGTGAGCAGAGGTGACACTCATCCAGTACACAACGACAAGCTGACAGAAAACAGAAGCAGTTTTCTGGCAGGATACATCCACTGAGTGGCAGGCTCCTCCCACCGCTGCAGACACCATCCTCCCTTCACCTTTCTTTTCCAGGGCTGGCCTGTGACCTCAGATTGAAGTGTTAATTCCAGTGATGATGGTGAGTGGTCAATGTCCATGCCGAGTGTTGCAGTCAGGTTCATACTACTGGCAGAAGTCACCTGACCAAGAGCAACTTTTGGGAAAAAAAAAGGGGGGGGGTTATTTTGGCTTACAGACTCTAGCCGAAGCTCCATGGTGGCAGGGAAAATGACAGCATGAGCAGAGGGTGGACATCTCCCCTTGGCCAGCATCACATGGACAACAAGAACAGGAGAGTATTCCAAACACTAGCAAGAGGGAGCTGGCTATAACACCCATAAGCCCACCCCCAACAAACACTACCTCTAGGATATGTTAATTCCCAAATCTCCATCAACTAGGGGAAAATGACCAACATCTGTCCAAGCAACTCATGGTGTAACCTACACAGCAGCAAACAATCTGATGCAATGCTCACACAAGTGCAATAGTGGCACACAGCCATGATGGATAACCAACTGCTCTTGAATTGGCTAATGGATCCACTCAATGGAACGAAACCATAGCTGCAAGGGGAAACAAGTCAGAACCATATCCAAAAATCGAGTCTGCTCTCCAATATAAAGCTCCCACCAATCTTGGGCTACAAGAGGGCCTACAGCTATTAAATTTTCTCTAAAATAATAATGGGTATCCCATTTATCCAGTGCTGACTTCACTCTCCATTGGAGAATCAGCTTCTTTTTTTCAGATGGACACAGAACCTGAAGAGAGATTCAGCCTATCACACCTCACCAGGGCCCCATCTGAAACCATAGAGTAATTAGGGAAATGAGCAAGAGTGCTGCTTTCTTGGTGAACCTGGTACCAGCACAAGAGTGAAGGAGAGAGACACAGAGAACATTCAGCTCCTACCAAACCAGATGTCCAGAGACACAGAGCCTCTCAAGACTTCATCACTGAAGTAGACCTAAAACAAACCCAACATGGCTCAGAGAAATTCGTAGAAGTGGGGGCGGAAAGATTGTTAGAGCCACAAGTTGGTACATTATGCACAGAGACATTGCCTCTTCTCCATAACTGATGTCTACCTCCACAATGCATGACCCACAAGCCCCAACATGGAGGGTCCTTTCAGTGGGGGGAGGACAGGGAGGAGGCTAATGATGGTACCAACACGGCCATTTACACACTGAGGTTGTACATAACTAATAAAGAAAAAAAAAAAGAATTGCATCACAGGGTTCCACGAGTGTAGACATGAAGGTCTGTAGCCCAGAACCCACCCTTGAGGACCATCTTGGACTTTACCTCTACCTAAAAATATTACATTTTAACCTAAAAGGCAGGAAAAAGTCTTTCAAGATGAAATGAAATTAATCTCTGTGGCTGAAACCCACTATCAGTGTGAGTGGAATTTAGGGATAGGAGTTTTCCTTGCATTTTTCAATCATCTGAGTCTACTCTTCCTAGAAGGCAGTGCACCAGGACCAGTGATTGACACGTGAATTTCCCATATTCATGCCAAGTGATTTAGCCAAAAAGTCATTCAGAGTAATATGTTTCTTCATGATAGGGGAAGGTTCGTCTACTGTTAAGAAAAGTAAGATTTTTATCATATATTTACACTTAAGGTCATGATGTCTTTCTGAATTCAAATCCCCTTTCAAGGAAAGAGGATTTCAGGCATGTCTTGCTAGTATGTCATCATTTACCTGGTAGAGTGGCTGAGTTGAGTTCCCAGATATGGAAGGGGTTATCATGGGTCTGTCCAGTAGCATCTCCGGCATTATCTCAGCTTGCAGGATTTCCCTCTTTTGTGGAGGCTATTATGAGAGGTAAAGGGATCTAGTTCTTGCCTTTTTGCAATAATTTCTACCTGAGTGACTTCACTGGATGATCTCAACCACAGAGAAAAGGGGAAGCAACCCTATGTACTTCAAGCATCCTGGAAAGAGATTTGAACTCCACCTAGCCCACTGCCATTCATAAGGGCCAAAATTAGGCCCAGGCTTGCCTGGGACCTTATTCCTGCTAGAAAGATATTCATTTTACAATGAATGAAGGTGATGACAAAAACAATGGAGTTAGTCATGCAGATCAAGAAACTATGTAATGTACAAATGCTGGGTGACACAGTACAAGCAGAAGTCCAGTTAAGTTGTTTTCTCCTTTTTATTCCACAAGGACACCAGCCCAATATTCAGTCTCTAAAAGTTAAAGTGTCTATAAATGTTCTCACAGACATACCCAGAAGTATGTCTCCTAGATGATTCTAAATTCCATAAAGTTGATGATCAAGATTAGCCATTATTGATGCCCAGATAGTTGCTAAAACATCATTTATGTGTGTATATGAGGAAGCTCTTGGAAGAGGTAAGAATTTGAATCAACAGACTGTGTAAAACAGACCCACCCTCCCCATTTTAGGTTGACATCATCCAATCTCTTGAGGTCAGGAATAGAGGAAAGGATCCTACAGCTATTTAAAAGGACAGAGGAAGGATCAATTTGCTTCTGTTCGACCTGGACCATCCATCTTCTCTTTCAGTCAGTCTTCAGATGGGAAGCTTCCACCATATTTCCCACTATCTCCTGCTGATTGGGCTTCTCTGAACCCCTTTAACTGATATGTTTATGATCCCCCTGAGGCCCTCCTAGCTCCTCAGCAAGTCACTCAGCAGTCCAAAACTAGGCTGTCTTGGCTGAATGGAAAAGAAATGATCAGCTTTCATTGGCCACTGAATGTAGAGAGTAGTACGCAAGGAACACAGAAACTTGTGCGGGCATTATTATAAGCACTAGCCAGATACCAACTACACTCATAACCTCTATTTTCTTAGTCATCTCCATTTTGTAAATTAGTTCAAGCCAATCTTCAGAACCTATTTTTGTGAGCAGGGTGTGGTGGCACACACCTTTAATCCCAGCTCTCGGGGGTGTGGGGGGGACAGAGGTAGGAAGATTGCCATGTGTTCAAGGCCACCCTGAGACTACATAGTTAATTCCAGGTCATCCTGGACCAGAGTGAGACCCTACCTCAAAACAAAACAAAACAAAACAAAACAAAGACCTATTTTTGTGCCAGAGAGGGCTGTAGACTAGGCTAGCAAGCCCTGTGTGGGGCTATTTATAAAAGAATGAGAGAGTTAGGGTTGTGTTCTTAATGCCTATTTTGTATGCATGGCTTGAGTTGAGTCCTTTATGCATAATTCATTTGGTCATTTACAGGCTGTGACATGACTTCTCCATTAAGAGTTAACTAACAAAGAGGATGTTGTCAGCCATGGCAACCATGATATTATGCAAAGCTTTCTATCTCTGAGCCAACAGAAAAGGGTGTGGGTTGATTAATTTTAAAGATAAAGGGGTGGGGGCTACACATCCCTCTTGATGTTACTTGTCATCCATGAATGCAGCTAGCTGAAGAGAATTTTGAAGGGTAAATCTGTTTTCACATTACTTCTGGGTATGAAGGCTCTGCCTCCTCCTGTGATCAATCATATGAATAAATGGAAAATGTTTGATTTTATTTCTACCCCCTCTGTGGAACAGCATTACAAGAAAGTAGAAAAGTCTTGGATTTAGTATCAGATGACATCAGATCTCTGTCCCTTTACCTTCTGCTTTTCTTTTCTTCTCATGATTTTTTGAGATAAGGTTTTGCTATGAAGCTCTGGTTGGACTGGTACTCATTATGTAGCATTAAATTGCAGCAATCCTCCTGCCTTAACCTCTTCAGTGCTGGGAAGATGAGGCTATGCAACCACATCTCACTTCCTTCATCACAGTTTGCTAACCAAATCACTTAAATTTTGGAATCTCAACTTTGTATATACTTTTCTCTATTAGTCAGGGTTGCAAGAGAAATAGAGGCAATAGCTTATAAATAGATCTATAGAAGGGCGTTTATAACAGAAAATAGCTCACGTGATTATGGATGTCAAGAAGCTCCAAAATATAACATCTGCATCCTGGAGACCAGGAAAGCTGGAGGTATCATTCAGTCTGAGTTCAGAGACCCGAGAACTGATGGGGAAAGGGGGCTTTAGGAGTGAGGCACTCATATAAGTGCCTGAGTCCACAGACCTGACAATGAGGAGCTTATGTTTGAGGGCAGGAAAAGATGAAGATCTCAAATAAAGAAGTGAGAAATGTTATATACTGTGGAATCTACCCTTGCTCATGCAAGAAACCATAATTTAATTCAGTGGGTCCAAACCAAAAAAGGCATGAAAGTAAGATGGTAATGGGGCAGAAGAAGGACATTAGCAGGAGTGGGAGAGGATAAGAGAGGGCAATTGAGGGAATAAGATCAAAATACAATATATACATGTATGAAAGTGACAAAAATGAAAGAATATATAATTTTCTTAAAGAATTAAGAATAGCAAGATGTGGTAGTGCATGCCTTTTGTCCTAATGATACAGGAATTTGGGGTTCCTTACCAACACACCAGTATGATACAGGAATTTGGGGGCATTGCCAAGCACAGGCTGGAGTGTTCAGGAGATGGGCCTGAGCTACCAGGCAGGGCTAAGAGCCCCCAGGCTACAGTAGGCCACTCCCTCCCCAGCTGGGGACACCTGGAGGCTTCACTCATAGCCCTGTGACCTTTGACCAGTTGCCTAGGAAACTCCTTATATGGTATCAGGCAGCAGCCTTCACACAGCCCATCCCCCTGCAACTTGTACCTCATACCTTTCCCCGCCACCACATAGATCACCTGACTCTCTCCCTTCATGCTAGAATGAACATCTCTAGGCATTGGCAAGCAACCTTTGAACCCACAAATCCCCATAGAACCCTCTTCCCTCTCTTTCTCAACTGCTTTTTCTCAACTCAGTCCCCTGACAAATAAATGAGCTGTTCTCTGAAGCTGTCTCCTGGGTGTTTCTTCCCATCACACTCATGGTCACTCAAGACCCTGCTCCACAGTTGTCTGGACACCTGTGGAAAGCCAGTGAGAAACGGCCTCCTGAGGAACCAGGGACACCACAGAGATGGACATGATGCAAAATAACATAACAAAACACCAATATCAAGTAGAAATTATAAAAACCTCTCTAGAACCCATCACCAATAGAGTTATTCATGTGGAACACAGAACCTCTGACCTGGAAGACAAGACAGAGAAACTGATCAGGAGGCAAAAACTTTACTATGTTCAAAAAATCAAGTGGGACACCCTAAAATGACCAAACATGTGGATCATGGGTATACCAGAAAGAGAGG
The DNA here is from genome assembly GCA_036346955.1 of Dipus sagitta. Classification (NCBI taxonomy): domain Eukaryota; kingdom Metazoa; phylum Chordata; class Mammalia; order Rodentia; family Dipodidae; genus Dipus; species Dipus sagitta. The sequence continues at coordinate 68,586,697 of CM070781.1, forward strand.
AAATCAAGGCCAGAGGCATGAGAACATAGTCAACATAATTACTGAAGAAAATTTTCCGAATCTCTCAAAAGAGAGGCCCATCTGGATACAAGAAGCACACAGAACACCAAACAGATAGGACCAGAGAAGAAACTCTCCAAGGCACATCATAGTTAAAAACTCTTAACAATGAAAACAAAGAGAGAGTGTTAAAAACAGTAAGAGAGAAAAACTCACAACATACAAAGGCAATCTCATCAGCATTGATCAGATTTCTCAATGGAAACCCTGAAAGCCAGAAGGGCCTGTAGTGGAACACTTCAAAGTCTGAAAATCTATGGCTTCCAACCCAAGCTACTCTACCCAGCAAAGTATCCCTCATAATAGATGGTGAAAGGAAAACATTCCATGAAAAACTCAAGTCTATGATTATATGAGCACAAAGCCAAACCTACACAGAATACTTCAGGGAATACTCCTCACAGAACCGTCAAACAATCAATCTCAAGAGCCAACAAGAAAAAGATGACAATAACAAAAAATAGGCCAGGCTCAAAACAGTATGAAACACAAGAAAGCACTAGATCCCATAAAACATCTCATCATGGCAGGAATTAATTCAAACCTCACAGTAAAAACCTTACATATTAATAGTCTTAACTTGCCCATTAAAAGCACAGGTTATCAGGGTGAATTTCCATTGTGGAAATCAGTGTGGAGGTTCTTGAGATAACTAAAAATAGATTTGCTATATGATCCAGCTATAGCACTCCTAGGCATATATCCTAATGACTCTTTTCACTACCTTAGAGATACTTACACAACCATGTTTATTGTTACTCTATTCACAATAGGTAGGAAATGGAACCAGCCTAGATGCTCATGAACAGATGAATGCATAATAAAGATGTGGTACATCTACACAATGGAGTTCTATTCAGCAGTAAAGAAAAATGAAATTATGAAATTTTCAGGGAAATGGATAGATCTGAAAAGTGAAGTAACCCAGGTCCAGAAAGCCAAACATCACATGTTCTCACTTATATGTGAATCCTAGCTACAAATGTATAGACTGTGTGATCTGGAACCAAAAATCAGTAGCAGAGGCCCATAAGGTAGAACAAGGCTATAAGGAAGGGAGGAGAGGGAAGATCTTAAGAGGATGTTTTTGTATATATGTAAGTAGAAGAACAGATTACAGGGAGGGGAAAGACATAAGTGAGGTTGGGGGAAGAGACTATATAAAAGAAAGGGGGGAAGGTCAATCAAAATTCAAGATATTCGGAATAAGGCATATGAAGATCTACTTTCTTAAAAAATGGCACATCCAGAAGCCATAGATTGTTACTAGAAAATTTTCAGTGCCTGGGATGGGATACTTTCCAGTGAGTTGTTGGCCAGGAAGGTCCCTGCTGCCTCCAAAATGTTATAGGCTATTGCCAAGGCCCTTGGCTTCCCATGAGAAAGAGATGGTAAGACCCTATTGCTGAAGATTTCACATGCCTGAGCAGCAAAGTCGCTGAGAAATAAAGTTGGTGCTGAGCAGAAAATCTTCTCCCTGTGGCCCAGCCATATGAAAGCTGGAAAAATCTTCTCTGTTTGCAGTCTTACAGGAGACAAAAGTCATCAGCGGTGAAAACAGTGAACACTAGAAACCTCAAGTTTGGCCAAAATGACTGAAGGAGTGCAATAGTGGCATGTCTGCTTTGGGGGAAACCAAATGCTCTCTAATTGGACTGAAGGCTGCTCTATGGGAGGGAATACATGCCTGGTACTAAAAACCTAATCAAAAGCCTATGGCAGAAGAGGTCATGAGCCTTAGGGTTATAAAGCCTGCTCTTGTCTGGATAAATGCATATATTATTCTCAACAAATTGCCCTGAAAGCACTACACTTAATGTTCATACTCATATATTAATGCTACTTTTACTTCTTGTTAGAGAAGCTTCTCTTTTCCAATGCCGATGACCACTGGGATGACCCAAAAAAGCAACATAGTGTTGAGAAGAAGGGACAGAGGAGTGTCCAGTACAGAAACATCTCACACCATCCAAGCTTAGGGTCCATTGTGGAACAGGTGGCAGAAAGAATGTAAGAGCCAAAGAAAGGGTACAAGTCCTCACTTACAACTGTCTAGATAGAATTTGGCCTAGATATCCAAGACCTCATGGTGCCTAGCAACACCTACACAAGACCGTCATAATAGGAGAAAAAGATGATGACATCAAATTAAAAGAGAGACTAATGGAGAGAGGGAGGGGATATGATGGAGAGCAGCATTATGAAGGGGAAAGTAGGGAAGGGGAGGGGAGGGAAATACCATGGTTTGTTATCTGTAAGTATAGAAGTTGTCTATGTGTGTGTGTGTGTGTGTGTGTGTGTGTGTGTGTATGTATGTATTAAAAAAAACTGGACACCTCTATCTGCTATCTTCAAGAAACCCACCTCACCACTAAAGATAGACACCTCTTCAGGGTGAAAGGTTGGAAAATGATATTCCAAACAAATGGAAATAAAAAACAAGTAGGTGTTGCTATATTAATATCTGATAAAATAGACTTCAAACCTAAAGTAATCAAAAAGGAGAAAGAAGGCCACTTCTCACTCATCAAGGGAATGATCCAACAAGAGCAAATCACATTCAAATATATATGCACAAAATACATGTGCACCACAGTTTATAAAACAAAATCTACTTGATAATAAAATAGAAATAGGGCTGGAGAAGATGGCTTAGTGGTTAAGGTATTTGCCTATAAAGCCAAAGGACCTTGGTTCCATTCCCCAGTACCCACATAAGCCAGATGTAAAAGGAGGTGTGTGCATCTGGAGTTCGTTTATAGTGCTATAGTCCCTGGAGCACCCATTTTCTCCCCCCCCCCTTTCTCAAATAAATAAATATATTTTAAAAAAACAGAAATAAACACAAATGCCATCACAGTCAGAGACTTGAATACTCCCCTATCATCAATAGTCAGATTGTCTAAGCAGAAAATCAACAGGGAAATAATAGAGCTCCACACCATCATAGATCAACTAGACTTAACAGATATCTACAGAACTTTCCACCCCAACTCTACAGAATGTGCACTTTTCTCAGAAGCCTAAGGAACCTTCTCCAAAATTGACCATATACTAGACTATAAAGTGTGCCGCCATATAGTCAGGAAAATTGAAGTAACTTCCTGCATCATCTCAGATCACAATACTTTAAAGCTAGAAATTAACAACAAGAGACACATCAAGAACTCCACCAGCTCTTGGAGACAGAACAACACAGTTTTAAACAATGAATGGGTCATGGAAGAAATCAAAAAATAAATTGTAAAATCCATAGAATTGAATGATAATGAAAACACAATCTACAAAAACTTATAGGACACAATGAAGGCAGTCCTAAGGGGAAAATTCATAGCACTAAATGCCTTTGTTACAAAGATAGAGAGATCCTAAATTAATAACCTAACTGTCCACCTAAAAGCACTGGGAAAAGAACAAGAAGAATCCAACCTGAAGAGCTCCAGATGGAAAGAAGTAATCAAGGTTAGAGCAGAAATTAATGAATTGGAAACTAAGAAAATAATTTTAAAAAATCGATGAAATGAAGAGCTGGTTCTTTGAAAACATAAACAAGATTGACAAACCTGTGGCCAATTTGATCAAGCACACACACACACAAAAAGATGTCTCAAATTAACAAAATCAGAAATTAAAAGGGAGAGATAACAACAGACATCAATGAAATTGGAAGAATCATCAAGGCATGATTCCAAAGCCTCTACTCCAAAAAACTAAATAATCTGGAAGAAATAGATGAATTCCTAGACACATACCACCTACAAAAACTAAACTCAGAGCAGATTAATCTCCTAAACAAACCTATCACATCCACAGTGATTTAAAAACCTCCCCAAAATGAAAAATCCAGGACCAGATGGCTTCTCAGTCAAATTCTATCAAACCTTCATTGAAGAACTGAAACCAATTTTTCTCAAACTCTTTCACATAAGCAGAGACCAGGGAATCCTCCTGGCTCCTTTTATGAAGCTAGCATCACCCTAATACCAAAATCAGACAGAGATGCAACAAGGAAATAAAACTATAGACCTATGTCCCTGATGAACTTAGATGCAAAAATATGAACAAAAGCCTCACAAACCAAATTCTACAACACATGAAAAGCATTATCCACCTTGATCAAGTAGGTTTCATCCCAGGGATGCAGGGATGGTTTAGTATACAAAAATCAGTCAACGTAATACACCACATAAATAAACTGAACCATAAGAGCCATATTATCATCTCAATTGATGCAGAGAAGGCCTTTGACAAAATATAACACCACTTCATGATCAAAACACTGGAAAGAATAGGAATGAAGGGTGTATATTTCAACACAACAAAGGCTATATATAAAGCTCCTAAAGCCCAAATAATACTTAATGGGGAAAAACTCAAGGAGTTGCCACTGAGATGAGAAATAAAACAGGGGTACCCATTCTTAACCACTGCTCTTCAACATATTACTAGAAGTACTAGCCCAAGCAATAAGACAGGAGAAAGAAATAAAAGGGATTCAAATAGGAAAGGAATAACTCAAGTTAACCCTATTTGCAGATGACCTGATCCTGTATATAAGTGACCCAAAAGTCTCCATCTCAAAATTTCTAAAAGTGATTAATTCCTTCAGTAAAGTGGCAAGATACAAAATCAATGCACAAAATCAGTAGCTTTTCTATATGCAAAGGACAAATATATAGAGAAAGAAATCAGTGGGGGTGTCTCATTTTCAATAGCAACAAAATAAATTAAAAACCTTGGAATAATCTTGGACCAAGAATGTGAAAGATCTATGTAAGGAAAACATAAAAAAAAAAAAAAACTCAGGAAAGAAATCGAGGAGGACTTGAGAAGATGGAAAGCCCTCCCATGCTCCTGGATAGGTAGAATTAATATTGAGAAAATGGCAATACTACCAAAAGTAATATACAGATTTAACACAATACCAATAAAAATACCAGCAACGTTCTTCACTGAGATTGAAAAAAATGATCTCAAAATTCATATGGAATGGCAGAAAGCCTCAGATATCCAAAAATACCCTCAGAAAAATAAAACACCTCTGGCAGTATCACCATACATGATCTAAAGCTATATTACAAAGCTATAGTGACAAAAACAGCATGGGACTGGAATAAAAAAAAAGAAACAGACCAATGGAACAAAATTGAAGACTCAGACCTTAGGTTAAGTAACTACATCTACTAAGTATGTCCATATATAATAAAAATAAATTTTAAAAAAATAGTAAATTTGTACCAGTAGTGGGGTCGTTGATTCTAGAAACCTGATTCTGTAGCTTTGATCTTTGAGAACTGATTAGCAGGAGGAACATGGATGGACTTGAAACCTTGGCCTAAGAGACACCTTGCAGTGCTATAAGTATAGCATCATGAAACATTCTGGTCAGAGTTGAAAAACCTGGATGCAGTAAGAACTATGGACTGTGAGATTTGACCTATAAAGGTAAAAAAATAATCTTTGTCATGACTGGTCTAGAGGCAGTTTGTGTAAGAGACTTGCTGTGTTCTGCCTATATGTATCCCGAGAACTTGTGCAGCACTGCATGGCATAGAAATTGACTGGTGTGAATATGACAAATAAAGAAATGAAATCTCTGGGCCCAAACTTCTGCCTGTTCAGAAATTATTTGAGATATTACAACTAGTGAGATTGGGCCAACTGATCTGTATTGGGACAGCAGGAAGAACATGAGCTCTTTTGAAAGTAAGAGACTTGAATGGTGAAGGAGTATTATGCTCTCCAAAGTTGGCTTTATTTCCCCTCGGATTAACAAATTTGGTAGCTGATCTGGTAGTATGCAGTATAACAAATTCAGGAAAGAGAAGGTCATTGGATTTGCAACATGGTTTTGTTTTTTTTTGAAAATGACCATGTAAAATGTGAAGCAGGGTTGTTGGAAGTTCCTGCATGAAGACCCAATAGAGCTGTGAAGATGAACTGCGGGTTGCAGTGGAGGCCCAATAAGAGATGCCAGGATTATGAAATGGCTGCCAAAGATAGCTACCAACTCAGGATGGAGGCTAGGAGCAGCCCAGCTAGAGCAGAGGAGCTGGAACCCAAAGACTGTATTGGTTGGAGATGTCAGACTTGGAGCTATGGGATTTGAGATTTTCCCTATTTGTTTTAGATCTTGTATTGGTTCAATTTTTTCTTGTTATTCTCAATGCAGTTTTTTTGCAGTGTGAATGTTTATTCTGGGCTACTATGTGTTATTTGTTTGTTTGTTTGTTTGTTTGTTTGTTTGACAGGATGGCAGTTGAGAGATCTTGGACTATGGGTGTGGTGGTTTGATTCAGGTATCGCCCATCAACTTAGGTGTTCTGAATGCTAGGTTTTCAGTTTATGGAGATTTGAGAACTAACACCTCCTGGAGGCAGAGTATTGTTGGGGGCGGGCTTATGGTTATTATAGCCAGTTTCCCTGTGCCAGTGTTTAGCACACTCTCCTGTTGCTATTGTCCAACTTATGTTGGCCAGGGGGTGATCTCCACCCTCTGTTCATGCCATCATTTTCCCCTGCCATCATGGAGCTTCCTCTAGAGTCTGTAAGACAAAGTAAACCCTTTTTTCCCCAAAGCTGCTCTTTGTTGGGTGATTTCTCCCAGCAATACGAACTTGACTGCAACAGTAATGTTGGTACTGAGGAGTGAGATTGCTGCTAGACACCTGACTGTGTGGCTTTGGCCTTTTGGAGCTGATTTTTCAAGAGGAATGTGGAAGGATTTGAAACCTTGGCCCAAGAGATGCCTTGCAGTGCTATAAGTACAGCTTGATGGATTATTCTGGTCAGAATTTAAAGATCTGAATGTGGTAAGAACTAAGGACTGTGAGGTTTGGCTTGTGAGGGTGAGAAAGAGCTTTGCCTGGACTGGGCTAGGAGCAGTTTGTGTGAGAGGCTTGCTGTTATGTTTGTGCAGGGTTATATTGCATATAAATAGACTGGTGTAAGCAGAGGGATATGGCACAGAAATTAAATCTTTGGGCTGATAATTCTACCTATCCAGCTGAAATTATATGGGAGATTACAACCTTTGAGACTGGGTCAGCTGACCTACACTGGGGCAAGAGGAATAATATAGACTCTTTTTGAGGGGGGCTTAATGCAAAAGTAGTGTCCTGTTCATCAAAGTCTGTTTTATTCCCCCCTGAATTAACAAATTGGCATCCTGCCTGTTATTGTGGAGTATAAGAAATGCAGAAAAGAGAAGGTCATTGACTTTGCAACATGGTCCTGTGTTTTGGAAACAGACATGGGCAGTGTGAAGCAGGTTTTCTGGATACCTGCATGGAGATCCCATGGGGCCATGAGGATGAACTATGGGTTACTGTGGAGACCCACTGGAGATGCTGGGACCACCAAATGGCTGGTAAGGAGAGCTGAAAGCTTCAAGTGAAGTCTTCCAGGACTGTGAGTAGCCTAGCTGGAGGAAATTGGAACTCCAGAGACTTGTTTCTGGTTAGAATTATTGGACTTGGAAATTTGTCATTGACTAGAGTTGTTGGACTTGGAGCTATAGAGTTTGATGTTTGCCCTGGTTGTTTTAAATCTTGTATTGGTTGAATATTTCTTTGCTATGCCCAATGCCATCTTTTGCAGTGTGAATGTTTACTCTGTGTCATTATGGGTTTGGGCGTGAAGTTTTTGTTATTATGGCTCAGTTAAAAGACTTTGGATTATGGGGATCTTTGAACATCATTAGGATTGATAAAAAACTATGGGGACTTTTAAAGTTGGACTGAATGCATTGCATTTCATATCATGGATGGTTCTCAGTGTGTGGGGCCAGGGGTGGAATTTGGTTGCTTGATTCAGGTGTCCCCCATCAACTTAGGTGTTCTGAATGCTAGGTCCCAGCTGATAGATATTTGAGACTTAATGCCTCCTTGAGGCAGAGTATTGTTGGGGGCAGGCTTGTGGGTATTGTGGTGGTTTGATTCAGGTGTCCCCCATCAACTTAGTATTCTGAATGCTAGTCTCCCCACCTGATGGAAATTGGAAATTAAAACCTCCTGGGGGTGGTGTATTATTGGAGGCAGGCTTATGGGTGTTATAGCCAGTTTCCCCTTGCCAGCGTTTGGCACACTGTTGCTGTTGTCCACCTTATGTTGGCCAGGGGGAGAAGTCCACCCTCTGCTCATGCCCTCATTTCCCCCTCAAGTCTGTAAGCCATAATAAACCTTTTTCCCAAAAGCTGCTCTTGGTCAAGTGATTTCTGCCAGCAATGAAAACCTGACTGCAACAGTAATGTTGGTACCAGAAGTGGGGTATGAACCCACACTGTTCCTGTTGTCCACTTTATGTGGTCCAGAGGCTGATGTCCACCCTCTGCTCATGTCATTGCTTTCCCCTGCCATCGTGGAACTTCCCCCAAGCCTGTAAGCCAAAATAAACCTCTTTTTCCCACAAGTTGCTCTTGGTTGGGTGATTTCAGCCAGCAATGTGAACCTGATTGCAATAGGTATCATAGCCAATTTCCCCTTGCCAGTGTTTGGCACACTCTCCTGCTGCTGTTGCCCACCTAGTGTTTGTCGGGATTATGCCCATCCTTTGCTTATGCCATCATTTTCTCCTGCCATTGTGGAGCTTCCCCTGGCATCTATAAGCCAAAATAAAACCTTCTTTCCTAAAAGCTGCTCTTGGCTGGGTGAACCTGGCTGGAACAGTTGCCTACTTACTTTTCAGGGACTTGAAGGCCATTTTTGCTAAAATACTGACTCTTCACTTAGGCCTGCAGATATCTTATATGGCCACTGGAACAAGATGAAAGGGTTTCATATCCCTGTCTTCATATTGCACCTGTTCCCTTGGCAGCCTTAACCTGTGGGCAAAAGACATCTTCCAGCTACCATGACCAAAATGCCAGACCATGAAAGGAGTGAAAATAGGTGGTACACTTCACTTCCTCTTTCCAGAAAAGACATGAATATTCCTTCCTCTCTCTCTCCTCCATTATTTCTACCCTAAATCTAAGTCCTCAACTCACAGGAGTAGAGAGGAAAGTTGCAAGCAAAGGCTCCCTTTTCTCCAATCTTCGGCCATGGAATAAAATTTTTCTTTACCATTCACTCCTGGTTATTGGCTTTATCATTTAGCAGCAGAACTAAACCCTTTCTGGGTCACAAGACCACACATGATATGTCAGGACACTGAGGCACCTCAGTGCTACAGCCATTGAAAACCTAAAATTAATATATTGTCCTTTAAGGTGAGCAATTGTACTGCCCACAGTATTGAAAATTATAATGAGGATACAGAGGTTTCAAAACCCCTGCCTGAGTGCCATGCTAATGTTTTCAAAGGTGAGCTCTGGGGAACCAGAGATCCCTTCTTCCCTTCTGCAATGCTTTGCTGGGTCCCCAGGAAAGCTGATGCCCAGTCTCCAAGTCTGAGCACTTACCGCACTGGAATCTCTGTGCTGTTTCTTTGCTCTCCAGAAGCTGAAGGCCAGATGACCTAATAATTGCTCATCTGAATGGTTTACAAGCTCCTCGGGGTTTCTGGTATCTTATGTGCTCTGTATAAATTTTTTTGATAAGGTCTCATGTACTCAGGCTGGCCTCAAACACACTATGTAGCTGAGAATGACCTTGGGTATTCTGACCTGCCTGATTCTACCTCTCCAGTGCTGAGATTGTAGGATGCACCATCATACCCAGTTTATGTGGTGCTGGGAAATGAACTTGAGGCTTCATGCATGCTAGGAATGCACTCTACCCATTGAGCCACATACCCAGCCTCTACCTCACATACTCTTACTTCTGCATTCCTTACCATTTCTTTCTCCACCTCCTTCCAATAGAATCCCTTTTTGCTTAAAACAACAACAGAAATACTTTCTCCCATTCCCTTTGGGATCCTCATTTCATGTTAACAAGCTTCCCAAACACTTCTGGTAACACCTTCAGCTAATTCAAACAACTTCCCCCTGAAAACAGAGCTGGTTTCTCTTTCATGTTTTCCTCAAATCCTCAAAAAATTTAGCAATAATTACAAAACTACACAGAGCATAAGAAGCCCATGAGTTGAAGAAGAAAACAGGAAATCCACTGAGGGCATGTGTAGCAGACAGCTTCAAGTTTCCTGACATGAACTTCCAGACCAGGCACAGTTATGGAGGAAGGGATTTATTGAAGCTTAAAGATTCAGGGGAAGTACCATAATGGCAGAAGAAGCTGGCCTGCCTTCACAGGTCCAAGCAGAGAGAGAGAAGCACAAGCCCACAAGCCAAAAGGCACACAGCACACTTCAGGAACTGCAGGTGGAATTAGGCACTTTGCATGTCTTTAGACTGGAATTTCAACCCTACCACCATGCCTTAGGGATGGACACTAAGATCTGCCCAGTGACACCACCTTCAGCCAGGTGGCTGCAGATCCAAACTACAAACTAATAAAACACTGAATATATTGGGGGCCATCTATTCAAACTGCCACAGCGTTCATCCATTCTGTAAAATTTCACATTGGTTTTATGTCTTCATGAAGTAATGGGCCCATTTATCATCTCCAAGCCCTGCACAAGAAGGAAGCACTAACAGGAGACACAGGCATGTGTCCCATAATAAGCTAGGACATTAAAGGACAACTGCCTCAGATCAAAGCATCCAGAGAAGAAAAAAAAATACAACTGGTCCACCCTTGAAACCTCCATCCTGACATTTGATGTTATATAGTCCTCAGCTCTCTGTAAGCAAAAAGTCCCAAGTATAAGCAAAGATAATCCCTCTCTAGAGAGTCATCCTTTTGCAGTTACCTTCTTAGTATAGGAACAAAGCACCCAACCAAAAGAACTTGATGGGAGGAAAGTTTCTATGTTGGCTTATAGTCTTAAGAGGAAGCTTCATGATGGTAGGGGAAAACGTGGCATGAGCAGAGGCTGGACATCACCTCTGCTACAGCAGGTGGAAAACAGCAGCAGGAGAGTGAGCCAAACTCTGGCAAGGGGGAGCTGACAATAACACCCCTAAGCCTACCCACCTAAACGTATCTCCTCCAGCAATGCTCTACCTCCCAAATTGCCAGCAGCTGGGAACCAAGCATTGTGAACACATAAGTTTATAGAAGACACCTAATTCAAATCACTATGATCCTAGATTCTGAATTAAGTGTTATAACATTTTTTCAAAGTGAGGAGCATACAGACATAGCTAACCACTTCACAGCAACAAGCACCAAAATAAGCAGAAGAAATAGTATGCTGGGCTTCAGATATAGAAATGATCAAGTGAAGGGCCAGGAGATGGCTTAGTGGCTAAAAGTGCTTGCTTACAAAACCTGCCAGCCTGGGTTCTATTCCCAAGTAACCACATAAAGCCAGATGCACAAAGTGGTACATGCATCTGGAGTTTGTAGTGGCAAGAGGCCCTGGTATGCCCATTCACATTCTCTCTCATTTATTCATTCTCTCTCATTTCCTCATTTTCTTTCTCTCTTTCTAAATAATAAACAAGAATTTGAAAAGGCAAAGAAAATATTAGGGAGCTGGAATATGAATTACAAAAAAATGGGCTAGGATGGTTCAACTGTTAGAAATGCTTTCTTGCAGAACCCAGTGACCCAGGAACAATTTCCCAGCACTCACATAAAGCCAGATGCACAAAGTGGTACATGCATCTGGAGTTTGTTTGCAACTCTCTCTCCCTCCCCCCTCTACATATATATACATAATATATTACATATAACATATATAATAAAATATTTTTATTATTTGTGATATATATCATAAATATATATTATTGTTTGTGATATATATATATAAATATTTTAAAGTATTCATGGTACAGCCTAGAGAGACATAAAAATGAAAATCACAGAAAAAAGAATAAGAAACATAGCAGACTTTAAAAATCTACAACAAATTTAATTGGTGTCAAAAGAACCTGCATAGCTGGGTGTGGTGGTACATGTCTTTAATCCAAGCACTGATGCTGGTGCTGGGAGAGGTAGGAGGATTGTTGTGAGTTTGAGGCTTTCCTGAGACTACATAATGAATTCCAGGTCAGCTTGGACTAGAGCAAGACCCCACCTCAAAAAAAATTACTTTTTTAAAAAAGAAACTACATAGCCAGGCATGGTGGTGCATGCCTTCAAGTCCATCACTAGAGAGGCAGAAATAGGAGGATCACTGTGAGTTCAAGGCCAGCCTGGAACTACAGGTCAGCTTGCACTAGTGTGAGACCCAACTTCCAAAAAAAATCTGCATATGATATAACAAATATAATACCAGAATATATACTATCTGAGAATGTCCCAGAATTAGAACACCATTCAAAATATCCACTTTTCAAAAATCACTAAAACACCCTAGCAATATAGCTAAAAATGTGAGCCCATCAGAATACAGAAAAGTAGAGGAAAAGATAGTCCTTTAAAGGCATCCAGAAAAGAGAAAAAAAAACAACTCAGCTTCAAAGGGGCACTTGTTAAACTACCATAATTTCTCAGTGGCCATAACAGAAACCACAAGACAAGGGAATAGTTACCTTCAATGGGCTGAACAAAGACTATTGCTATCACAATCTTTATACCAACAAATACATTCCACAAGGAAAAAGGTAGAATAAAGACATTTCAGACTAACAAAATTTGAGGGATGCTTCCATTATCACACCCATGTGAAGGGAAATTCTAAAGACTACACTCCACAATAAAACAAACGCAAGAAAAAGGGTGAGCTTTACTGGGAGATAAGAGTAAAGAAAGCAATTCATGTGAAAATTTAAATGTACTATGATAGTATAAAATAATAATGTCTTAGTGCTTTAATATAGAGTTAGGTAGTGCTTGCATATGTATGCATATATTATATGTAAAATACACAACAACAATGGCATATGAGTTAGAAAGACAGTAAACAGAATAAAAGATTCCTAAATCTTTTTATGTTCTTGAGGAGAATGATATTAGACTTTGATACACTAAATATGCACTTTTCCACTTCTAAAATAATGTATAACATCTAAGTAAGCAAAGAGAAAAGTAGAATTAAAAATATTTTTTTTTTAAAGAGAGGGAAGTAATTTCCCTGAAACTCCAGGTAGTGTTGATTCCTAGGGAGGGAATGTGATAAAGAGTAAATATCCACAGAGCACTTTTAGAATGCCAAAGAACTATTTCTTCATGAGGTTGACGATTTTTTTCATTTATTTGTTTTGCTATACAGCTAGGCTTGGATAAACTTTTTCCATGTGCCACATTTCATATCATTATAAGAAAAAAATAAACTTTTGTGCAACTCCAACCTGCAAACAAAATATTCACCAGTCGCCTTGTCTTTGTGGAATTCTGACCTTAGTGCTGCTTCAAGAATGTCACTTTTTCCCCCTGCACTGATATCTGTGCCATCCAGCCATTTCACCTCCACCCACCTTAATTTCTGCACCTTCCCAGGCTCTGTGCCTGAGTAGGATATGATCATCCTCCTTCCCTTGCTAAGTCCCTCTGCTCACTCAGTTTCCTTATTAATAGGTTGCCTGAACAGTTGGTCACGTCTAGGCCAGTGATGGAGCTCTGTAAGAAGTGAAGAAGCAAGTGTACTCTGGTTTCTGGGTTTATTTTTATTTATTTATTTCTGGGTACCAATCATGGCACAGAGAACAGATGCAATACTAAGATCCCAAACTATTACAAAAGCAGTATCTAGGTAGGACATTCATTCCAGGGTCAATTGCATCTGTGCATAAAGACAAATGCAGGGCTGGAAGGAACAGAGTGTGGGGATCTTTGGAATGCATGTGCCAGAAATTAAAGAACACCTGGCCCACATGGACACATCTACACCAGAATATTTGTTATCGATATCCATGAAGAAATGTTGGAGGGGCTGGAGAGATGACTTAGCACTTTAGGCACTTGCCTGTGAAGCCTAAGGAGCCAACTTCGACACTCAGAACCCACGTAAGCCAGACGCACATGATAGTGAATGTCTTTGGAGTTCCTTTGCAGTGGCTAGAGGCCCTGGCATGCCCATTTTCTCTCTCTCAGTCTGCCTGCCTGCCTGTCTGTCTGTCTGTTTCCCTCATAAATAAATAAGTAAATAAAATTTTAGAACAAAGGAAATGTTTGAAACCAGGCAAACTAGCACACATCTGTAATTGCAGTATTCAAAAAGGTAGAAACAGGAGGATCACTGAAGGCCACCTATGTGGCAAGGTCCAGGCCAGTCAGGGCTATGTAAGATCCATCTTCCCACCCCGCCCAAAAATAAAAAAGCAAGAAAGGAGGGTTGGTTCAAGCCATCATTCTCATACCCAATATCCGAATACTCCACATCCAAAACGAGATCAGATAGCACAGTACTGAAGAAGTCAGGCTCTGGGCTGAGTGAGCTACGTGAGCTAATGACTTTCACAGACTAGATGAGGAAACTAATAATACCTTCTCAAGATAAACTTAAGAATTAAATTCTCAAGGCACAAGAAATGCTAGATGCAATGTCTAGCACATCTGAAGACATTAGGTTTGACACGTTATTGTCATTCTTTTATATTTCCTTTGTGTGTTTGTCTAAGTCAGAATTTCTACTCACCCATAACCAAAGCTCAGGCACCCACAGTTAGTTTCAACTTATGCAACAAGTTCATCCCACTTTCAGTTTGTCCACAGAGCTCCCAGGCTCTGTGCTGGAGTGAGATGTGATCATTGTCCTTCCCTTGCTGAGTTCCTCTGTTCACTCACTTTCCTCATTCCTAGGTTGCTTGAATGGTTGGTCAAGTCTAGGACTGGATGGAGGCCTGTAACAAGGCAGGAAGCAGGTATACTCCTACTCTTACCATCCTCTCTTTCCTTCATCTACGTCTGAGTTAGACAATCTTGCTGGATTTTACTTTATTTTTATTTATTTGAGAGAGACAGAGAAAGAAAGAGGCAGAGAGAGGGAGAGAGAGAATGGGCATGCCAGGGCCTTCAGCCACTGCAAAGGAACTCCAGACACATGCACCCCTTTGCACATCTGGCTTACATGGGTCCTGGAGAATCAAACTGAGGTCCTTTGGCTTTGTAGGCAAACGCCTTAACAGCTAAGCCATCTCTCCAGCCCTCTTACTGAATTTTAACTCCATCCACAAGTTGCCTTGCTTCACTGTTTTAAATACAGGGATCATGGTTTTTAGTTCTTACTATTCTAAAGCAATTTTTAAAAGTCCTTTCTAAGAGTACCTTAAGCTCAATAATATTCTATCATGTAGTAATACATCCAAGCATCACTACTGTCAGGCATATGTATATTTTTCATTTATTTCATTATTATAAAAACTTTGGGACATAACTTTTCTTTCACATTTCTTAAAATTCCTTGGAGCATTTTCCTGGATTTACTGGGGTTTGAAGATACAACGTGTACTTAATGACTTGATAAATTTCATCAAATTTATTTTCAAAAAGGTCATACTGGCTTATGTTCACAGTGCCTTTTATTATGGATTTATCAGGATTATGGGTTCTTCTTTATTATTTTTAACTTGACAGAATTTATTTCACTTTAATTGTATATTTTCATGACTTGTATATCTAACTTTATTTATTTATTTGAGAGAAAGAAAGAGAGAGAAAATGGGCGTGCCAAGGCCTCTAGCCACTGCAAACGAATTCCAGACACATGTGCCACCTTGTGCATCTGGCTTTACATGAGTACTGGGAATCAAACCTGGGTCCTTAAGTTTTGCAGGCAAATGTTTTAGTTTCAGTAAGCCATCTCTCCAGTTCCAACATTTTTCATATTCATTATCCATTTGTACTTTCTATTGTGAATTATCTATTATTTTTTCTAATTCATCTTTTATTTTTCTTGATCATTTTGTCTGTATTATTGACAGATTATATATAATACATATGTATATATTGTATATATGTATATATACACATATTTACAGAGAGAGAATTGGTACACCAGTGCCTCAGCCACTGTAAATGAATTCCAGATGCTTGGGCCACCTAATGGACATGTGCAACCTTGCACTTGCCTCACCTGTGTGCATCTGGCTTACGTGGGATCTAGAGGGAGATTGAACATGGGTCATTAGGCTTTGCAGGCAAGTGCCTAAAACACTACGCAATCTCTCCAGCCTGCATTTTGCAAACTGTTTATTGACACCTTCCATAGATATAGACTATAAACCATGATGTAACATTTACTAGGAAAAAATTTCAGTTTGAAAATTGCGTTTATAATCTGTTTTGATTTCTAATATACTCACCCTAATTTAAAATCTGATCAGAACCATGTGTCCTTGATTTGAAGATCTTTTCAATTTTTCCTTTTCTTCTTAACAAAAAAGATAGGAGACTGGAGAGATTGTTCCGTGGTTAAAGGCACTTGCTTGCAAAGCCTGATGGCCTGGGTTCTATTCCCCAGTACTCACATAAAGCCAGATGCACAAAGTAACACATGCATCTGTATTCATTTGCAGAGGCAAGCATGTCCATACTTACTCTCTCTGTGTGTCTATCTCTTTCTTTCTGTCTCTCAAATAAATAAGTCAATTAATTATTTAATGAGATAGAGTCTCAATGAATTGCTCAGGCTGGTCCCAAACACATGATTCTCATGCCCCAGCCTCCTGACACCAGGATTGCCGGCATGTGCCATCACACTAGATTGTCATATGTTATAAAATTTCTACCAATTACCCAACCAATTATTCAACTTTGTGAGCCTTAGAGGAACCAATAAATTTCTTCTCTTCATAAATTAGAAACAAATTAAGAGTTAAAAAGGCTGGAGATGGAGCTCAGGTTGTAAATACTATGGCATGCATGAGTCCCTGGGCTCAGTCTCCAGAAGAAAATAACACAAAGAAGTACATCATCCTGAGTAAATATTTTCTCCCTTATTGCTGATTAAAGCTGATGAGAACGTGAATGTTAGGGGTTGGGAGCACTTGCTGCGTGACTCTGAGTGCCTGAGTGAGGAGCACCAGACCCCAAGTAAAAAGCCAAAAGCTCTGACAAGTTTCTGTAATGCCCATGGCAAGAAGGGACATGGAGACAGGAGAATTCCCCCAAAGCTCCTAAGTGGAGCAGTAAACAACAAGACTCTGCTGTCTCAAGGCAAAAACTTGACCCACAATTGTCCTCTGACTTCCAATGTATGACATTGCACGTGCACTGGCACTTACGCACGCGCGTGCGCGCACACACACACACACACACACACACACACACGTTAGGCAGAGTAATCTCATAAATCTCATCCTTAGATTAAACTGCTTACCTAATCAGTCCCAGACCATGTTTGACCCCTACTGAGCCTCCAAGGGCAGCAACAGGAACTGCTCCTTTAATGGACCACAGAACAGAGTGTGAGCCAACACAAAGGCACATTCAAGCGAGAAAACACAGCTTCCCACACACTGCTTCTTCTAAACTTATCAATCAGCTGCTTCCCTCCCACAGAGCCAGGGCGGGGAAAAGGAAGACTCAGGAGAGAAGCTAAAAATTGAAGCTAATAGTTGAAGGCCCTGTCCATAGAAACACACTCGGGAAATCAGTTTCCCTAATTCCTTCCTTCAGCACCAGTCACAGGACTATCCTTCCCTTCATTTGTGAGATAATCTTTTTTTAACAAAATATTTTATTTTACTAATTTGACAGAGAGAGAGAGAGAGAGAATGGGCACACCAGGGCCTACAGCCATGGCAAACGAACTCCAGACGTATGTGCCACCTTGTGCATCTGGCTTACATGGGTCCTGGGGAATTGAACCTGGGTCCTTTGGCTTTGCAGGCAAGTGCCTTAACCGCTAAGCCATCTCTCCAGCCCTGTGAGACCATCTTTTTCATCATGACATTCTGTGTTCTATGCACAGTGTCTCGACCTGGGGATTGCAACTCCACATGGGATCAAGTAACTTAATTTGGGGTAGTAAAAACATAGGCAACAGTGAGGTTTCTGAGCACACACTGACCAAAAATTAATTCAGAATCAAGTGTAACAAATACTAGGTACTTCCAGCAGGACCTGCCTGTTTTGTGTCACAAAACTTCACTGCAATCTCAGTGAACACGCAGCATGCTCTCCTTGCACCACACATGACATCACACACACATGCCCAAAATGCTGCCGGAAACGACTCAGCTCGGATTAGATACTACTGTGTGTCATGACCGCTGGGTGTTCACGGCACATACAAAATTTTCTGTCTTACACACAAGCAATAGTGATTTGACTTTTGATATGTTCCGTTGTCGTTCCTCAGCAGGGAAACATCAAATCAGTATCTCTTTGATTATATTATGTTAGAATGTTTGATTTAATTTGATTTAAAAAATATGTTTGGGCTGCCTCTTCCTCTCTCTCTCAAATAAATAAATAAATAAATAAATATTTTGATTTATTCACTTAAAAGCAGAGAGAAACAGAGAAAATGGACACAACAGTCCCTCTAGCTGCTGCAAACAAACTCCAGATGCATGTGCCACTTTGGGCATCTGGCTTTACATGAGTACTGGAGAACTGAACCCAGGTGGTTAGGCTTTCCAGGCAAGTGCCTTAACCACTAAGCCATCTCTCCAGCCCCCAACTGTGTGATCTTTAAAATCATGTTGCTAACTTGAGTTTCACTTGAAACAAATTTGCTAAATGTATTTTGACATTGAATTAGAACAGAATGTCCAACAATTTCTGAAATGACCTGAAACATATTTCTGTCATTTTGTACTGTGCATCTATGTGAAGAAGTGGCATCCTCAGCACTGGCAGTTACACAATCAAAATACAGATCAACTCTGGACAACACTGCAGATGCCCTACATCCTGCAGTCTCAAATAGCCAGTCAATATTTAAATTTTGTTTTCAAATTGTGGGGGGGGTGTGCACTCACACACATGCACACATGTTATAGCAAGCATGTGGAAGATAGAGAAAAGGCTCAAGGTGTCTGTGCTGCACATTTTTTTTAGAGACAGGTTCTCTTGTCACTGCGAAGGAATGTCAGACTAGCTGCTCTTTCACTTCAGATTCTCCTGGCTCCTCCTCTCATTGTCATAGACACTCTGGGATCACAGGTGCACATGCCACTTTGCATCCAGCCTTCCGTGGGTGCTGGGAGATGGAATCCAGGCTGGCAGGCTTTGCAAGCAAGCACCTTTAACTGCTGAGCCATCTCCCCAGCCCCAGATTTAATTTTAATGTAAAACTAAACAAGCACATCCATTTTATCAGGATGCAAATTTGCTTTGTCTTAGTAAATGATAAAATTATATGTATACAAGAATTATTTTAAAATAAACTTATGAGTTATTATCAGTAAATATCTGATCTGTATACCTATTTCATAAATCCAGGGTTGTGTCAAAGTTGCTGAGGTCCAAAGAGGTTACCAGAGAAAAAAGTTGAAGATGCTATACTCTAGGGCACATATGAAAAGTCAAGCAACAAGGGGAGGGGTGCAAATGAGTGAATTCCAGAAGAGCAGAGAGACAGACGCTAGTAAGTAAGCACACCATAAAGCTGGGCAGGAGCAGGAGGGCGGCTGAGGAAGAGGTTAGAGAGAGAGGCTGAGGACTGAGACCCCTGACAGCTCAGGCTCCAAGGAGCCATTAGGAGCCCCTGTGGTTTGCTCCTCGGGAAGTGAGAGGCAGGGGGAGAGGAGGACTAGCAGAAGGCAGCAGCGCTGTGGTGAAGACCAGACACTAGATGGATGATAGAGAAACAGAACTACGACAGAGAGACACATGGTGAGCTCCTGAGTGGGGCTGTGAGAGAAATCTGAGACACCTTTCTCAGGAACAAAGTCACTTAGCTGGGGCTTTTTGACACTGGGTGAGCTAGAATTGTTCATTTGGTTTTTTATTATGAGCCCAGGCTATCCTTGAATACACAACATAGTCCAAGCTGGCCTCACATTTGCAGCAATCCTTTTAGCTCAGACTCCCAAGCATCAGGATGACAAGTATAAGGTGTCCACCTAAAAAGAGCTCGGCTTATGGCAAAAACAAAACAAACAAGCAAGCAAACAAAAAGCCCACATTCATTTATGCCTGGTCACAGAACAGCAGTGGTTTGTGTTAAGTATGAGAGGAGAAAGGAAATAGTCTGTTTTTATCCCCTTACACACCTATATTCTAAGTCTTGTAAATAATGCTGCAGGCAATGTTCTTGTACACAGTCCTTGTCTGCATTTCTGATTACTGCCTCAAACTAGAGCTTTGGAAGTAGAATTACTTGGTGAAAATATATGCTGTCTTAAAAGACATTTTGTAAGAACTTCAGTTTTTTTAATGCTGTCTCATCTCTGACCACACCTCTCACCTCACTAGTAGCGATCCTCAACAATATGTTCAAAATCCCAGCTCTGCTACCTGAGAAAGTTCTATGTAACTTGGAGAAGCTATTTCCTGATCTATCAAACAGTGACAGCGAAGACACCAAGCATGTGGAGTTTGTGAGAATTGAATGAAATGATAATGTAAAATTATCTAGAATAGTCCCTAATAATAACACTTGTGGAGTAAATATTGGCAACTCTTACCAGTAATATCACTCTTTCCCAGTTGCTAGAGTAATTTTTGGGTGCAAAATCCCCTGAACACAGTTGGGAAAAGTACCAAACTTCCCTGTTGAATGTCGTTTAATGGTTGAAGACACGACTATTTAATTCATACACAAAGCCTTGGTACTCTAAAATAATAGCCTATTTACTTACTGCTGGAAGTAAACGGGGTTTTTGAAAGGTATTTTCTGCCTTGTGTATATTATTTTAATAATGACATATTTTCCTCTATTATTCTAAGAAGAGAAGATTTTTTTAAAGTGGAAATGGCTTCAATTTGGAAAATGTTTTTCCAGAAAGGCATAGAATCAGCATAAACAACTTCACAATTTGTCACCATAAACAGACCTAGAGACGTCAATCTGCTAGATTTTGGCCCTCAGCTTCCAAAAGACATCTGCATTATGAGTGTTTAAAAAATGGCCCTGAGCAATTTGACAAAGAAAAATTATTCCAATTAATTTTAAAGTTGTCATGGAACTTTGTCTATAATTCAGTGAATTTTATTGGTTATATCCAAAATTACTGGCTCAGAGGATGCAAAACTGAACACTGTCACCTGTAGAAAGCCATTCATCAGATGGCTGTCCTGGAACAACTGAGTGGAATTAGTTTAGCTCCATTTACATACAAAATAGATCATTCTCTATTACATTACAGGAATGCATTTGCTTAATCTTTTCTATAGGATTATATATTTTGGGCAGGGGGGATACGGGAGCATTAGTTTTCAATGTCTACAGAGAAACCAATTCAAGCTGTTCTATACATATTATGTAAAGGATATTCCTACCTGGGGTAAATCTACAAGAATTGGTTTAAACTCTTTGGATTCCTTGACATTGGGTAAGTTTGTATTGTTACTTGGGAGAGAAACACTGGGACATTTCTTACTGTAAAAACAACAGAGGAAATGAGACTGTAGGAGATCAGAAAAGGGCCCCACTGCTTCTCACCTACAGTGTCTTCACTGGGAATTTACTAATGACAAGCTTGTTCTGACACTAACGGAAGTATCTGGGGACAGAACACTGATCCAACTCTTCCCTTTCTGAATATGCCCAAGTGTTTTCCTGTTCTATGTTCCTTCTCCTTTCTCTGAAACCACTGTCTTCAGTCCCGGTAAATTTCCCATGCAGTGGGTCACCAAGTAAACAGAGGTGTACAATAATAAACAGGTCCACATTACTTTCCTGGCAAAGATGGTCACCTGCCCTAGTGGGATGGATCACAGGAACATTGCAACCTAGAGTTGCCCAGAAGTTACACCCTCCCCACACTGCAGTGAGGACCATAGCCTGACAAACACACACTAGACTTTGCCTCAAACTACCTCCTTACCACTACACAATCTTAAATGTCATTTTCACAAACATCTGCAGTCACACAAGAAACAAATCAGGGACAAATGGCGAAAAAAACTTCAGACTTTAACTCTCCCATCTAAGTACTATTGAGGCCTGACCCTGCTTAGCTTCAGAGATCAGATGAAATCAGGCGTGTTCAGGGTGGTACGGCTATAGGCAGACTTTAAATGTTTTATCGTCTCTATGTACCCAGATCTGTATAGATCTTCAGGGTATGCAAATAAAGAAGGCATTCCTGGGAAAACTGTGGGGTAGAGTTTCTTTCTTTACATTGCTCAGTACTTGTTATGGGGTAGGAGATGGCCACATTCCCTCCTCAACAGTAAGAATTTGATTGAAGGTCTATCTCCCTGGCAAGAGGACTACATACAATTAAGAATTGCAGCATATGGAGCTGGACAGATGGCCTAGTGGTTAAGCGCTTGCCTGTGAAGACTAAGGACCTCTGTTCGAGGCTCAATTCCCCAGGACCCATGTAAGCCAGATGCACAAGGTGGCGCATGCATCTGGAGTTCGTTTGCTGGAGGCGTGCCCATTCTCTCCCTCTCTCTCTCTCTCTTTCTTGCTTTCAAATAAATGAATAAAAATAAAACAAAAAATTAAATAAAAAAAGAATTGCAGCATGTGGATTCAGGTCCCAACTACTTACCAAGGACATGAATTTCATGAACCTAAACTAAAATGGGAACCATATTAGTTACTTTTGCATAACTGCAACCAAAATACTTGATAGAAAGAATGTAGAGGGAGCATTCATTTGTTTCAGCTCATGGTTTCCCAGCATTCAGTCCATGGCCATGTGGGCCCATGTTTCTGAGCCCATTGTGAGATAGAACATCCTGGCAGCAAGAGTATAGCATGGGAAAGCTCCTTTAGTTCTTAGCAGACTGGAAGCAGAGAGGAAAAGGTGGGACTACATAAAGGGGCCAGGGGGCCAGGGGGCTGGAGGGATGGCTTAGCGGTTAAGGCATTTGCCTGCAAAGCCAAAGGACCAAGGTTCGATTCCCCAGAACCCATGTTAGCCAGATGCACAAGGGGGTGCATGTGTTTGGAGTTCGTTTGCAGTGGCTGGAGGCCCTGGCGCTCCCATTCTCTGTCTCTCTCTCTCTCTATCTATCTATCTCTATCTCTCTGTCTCTCTCCCCCCCCCCCTTTCTCTGTCAAATAAATAAAAATAAATATTGAAAAAAGGGGGCCGGGGTACATCCTTATCTAGGTTTTATCTTCTACATTTAACCAACTCCTAATAATACTTTTACACTATGAACTCAACAAGCGATTGATCCATGGAATAGGCCAGAGCTCTTGTGGTCTCTGAAAACACCATTGTAGACACACCCAGAGGAGCGCTTCACTGAAACCCTAGATGTTTCTTAATCCAATCAGGCTGGCCAAATTAACCGTCACAGAGATAATAATAACTGGATTATATTATTACTTTACATTTGTAAGTATTCTTTTACCACTAAAAACAGTACAGTATTTCAAAATTAAATAAAAGGCATCTGTAGTTGAAACTTCAATTTTGTAACTCTAAGTACATGGACTCAGTGGTAGAACACTTGCCTAGCATATGTAAGACCCTGACTTTCTGGTTTCAGGCCTAACAATCTACCTTGTGATTCTTCCATGAGAATAACTCGACTAGGTGTTTTTGTTTTTTTTAATTTGTGGGGGGTTAATTTGGTTGATTGGTTAGTTTTTAGACCTAGAATCATTGATGAGCTGTCTAAGTAGCCAAGGCTTAAGGTGCCAAAAATTCTTGAGAGGAAAACTCACTGAATAATCTTGACATGTAGACACTCTCTTGAGACATTTGACATTTCATAATCAGAATGGGTATAGAGGGAAGGACTGGGAAATTGAGCAGGAAGTGGCTATTAAAAAGCAGAAAAGATAACCAGGTTTGAGGAGGCTCATTGAAGGAAAAACCTGAAGTTTAGGCCTCCAAGGTAAACAGGACTTCAGTTGCCGACATCCTGAAAGAATGTTGTAAAGAGGTGATCCAAATACAATGAGCTGATTTTTGCTCTAATTTATTTATTTATTTTGAAATCCAGATCCAAAGGTAGCACACAACTATATTTATTTATTTATTTATTTATGGATTTTCAAGGTGAGGTCTCATTCCAGCTTAGGCTGACCTGGAATTCACTATGTAGTCTCAGGGTGTCCTCAAACTCATGTTGATCCTCCTACCTCTGCCTGTAAGTGCTGGAATTAAAGGTGTGCACCACCACACCCAGCCTTGTTTATTTTTTATTGTAAACAGAACAGAGATAGGTAGAAAAAAAAAGTAGCTGAGAAATTTAACAGAGCTAGTTATGGTCCCACTGTGCTAGGTAAATAAACCATGGAGTTCAGGGCCTAGCAGAGCAGAGAGGCCTGGTCTGTCTGATTTCAGTAAAACCTTATGGTACTAGAAGCTAGAAATAAGTATAAATAGATAAAGACTAGATTTTATAAGCACTGAAAAACAGCCTCAAGTAATTTCATCTACAATCCATTTAGGTGTTTATACTCTCACTACCTACTAAAAGTTAATACCATTGACAGCCTCAGCAACTTTTCATATGCAATTTCCAGCATTCAATCAAAATTTACCAGACATACAATGACAGGAACAAGGAGAAAAATAAAAACTAGAAACAGACACTAGAATTATCAGACTCAGAATGTAACTTACAATAAAGATGGACAATAATAAGTTTCACCAAAGAACTGAAATATTTCTTTTGTTTTCTTTATATTATTATTTTATTTTTGAGAGAGAGACAGAAAGAAAGAGGCAAAGAGGGAGAGAAAGAATGGGTCACCAGGACCTATAGCCTGCTACAAATGAACTCCAGATGTGTGCGCCCCCTTGTGCATATGTGTGACATTGTGTGCTTGTGTCACTGTGTGTCTGACTTCATGGGACCTGGATTTTTTTTTTTTTTTTTTTTTTTTTTTGGTTTTTCGAGGTAGGGTCTCACTCTAGCTCAGGCTGACCTGGAATTCACTATGGAGTCTCAGGGTGGCCTTGAACTCACGGCCATCCTCCTACCTCTGCCTCCCGAGTGCTGGGATTAAAGGCGTGCACCACCACGCCCGGCTTGGACCTGGAAATTTGAACATGAATTCTTAAGCTTCACAGGCAAGCACCTTACTGCTAAGCCATCTCTCCGAACCTGTTTTGTTTTCTTAACAGCAGATAAAGCACTTACCAGTAAAGCCTAACAACCAGGATTTGATTCCTTAATACTCATGTAAAGTACAAAGTGGTACATGCATCTGGAGTTCATTTGCAGTGGCTAGAGGCCGTGGTGCATCCATTCTTTTTTTTTCTCTCTCTCTCCTCACCCCCCATGCATGGTAGTGTACACCTTTAATTCTAGCTCTCAGAAGGCCAAGGAGTAATGTGAGTTCAAGCATCCTGAGACAACACAGTGAATCCAGGTCAGCCTGGGCTAGAGCCAGACCTTACCTTGAAAAATAAACAAACAACAAGAACAACAAAAAGATAGTGGAAATTCTAAAACTGAAAGACACACTGACTAAAGTTAAAATTTTGCTAGTTAAATCTGACAAGGGTTTGGACAGGTGAAGAAGATACTAGTGACCTAAATGATTGGTAGAAAGTACTTAGACAGAAATAGTTGACCCTTCCCTCTCAAAAAGGGAAAGAAAATTTCCAAAAATACCATAAAATACACAGAGCATTTTGAAAAGTTGAATATAGGTCTAATTAGACAGACCCTCCAGGAGGGTAGGAAAGTGAGATTGAGATGAAAATAATAGGCATTATTTGAAGAGCTAATTAATAACCTAGAATGTTCCAAAGAAGATTTAAACTAATAATGCTACAAATTAGCAGAGCATAGTGGCACAAACCTGTAATCCCAGCCTGTAGGAGGCTAAGGAAGAAGGATTGTGAGTTTAAAAACAACCTGAAATATCTAGTGAGCTATGGCAATGATGTATCAAAAATTTACAAATCTCAGCAGAGTAAATAGAAAGAGGCAATCTGGCAATTTAGTGACTAAATAGTTAGGAATAAAAAATATAAAAAGAGCTAGGCTACGTGGTTCATGCATTTAATCTCAGGAAGGCTGAGGTAGGGAGATTAGTCAGCCTGGGTTACTGAGTGAATTCAAGGTCATCCTAAGCTCAAGAGAATACCTGCTTCAAAAAAATATTCAGGTTGGAGAGATGGCTTAATGGTTAAGGCACTTGCCTGTGAAGCCTAGGAACTCATGTTCAAATCTCCAGGTTCCACATAAGCCAGATGCACAGTGACACAAGTGCACAATGTCACACATGCGTACAAGGGGACACACATGTCTGAGGTCCATCAGCTGAAGGCCCTGACACACTTTCTCTCTCTCAAAAAAAATTAAAAATTTAAATTTAAAAAATCTTAAAAATGGACAAATGATCACCCCAAACAAATTATCTTCAAGAAATTAGCAATGATAGCTAATGTCACAACAGAAACCATGGAAGCCAGAAGACATTGTGGCAACATTTATAAAGAGTTGAAAGGAAACAATTGTCAAGGAAAATATTTTTCTAAAATTAAGGCAGTCAGACGTTGTGACACACGTCGATTGCATTTGGAAGGTGAAGGCAGGAGGCCCAGGAGCCCAATGTCATCCTCAGATACATAGCAGGCTTGGGACCACATGGGCTATGTCAGATCATGTCTCAAAAGAAACAAACAAACAAAAAAATCAATAAATAGATAAAGCAAAATAAAAATATATTCATCGCAAAATTATAGAGAATTTGTTCCTTACAGATCCATACTATTTAAAAAGGCTTTTGTTGTTAAAGGAAAAAGAATATTATTCTTGATAGAAGAGTGTATAAATATGAAATGAATGGAAAACACTGGAAGCCAACCATGAATGAATGACAACTTTAAAAATTATAAAAGTTGGATATTTAAAAAATCTGCTCTATGGCTGGGGAGATTGCTAAGGGGTTAAAGGTGCTTGCTTGCAAAACCTGATGTTCCAGGTTTGATTCTCCAGTTCCTGAGTATGGTAGTTTGAGTGGATGTTCCCCAGTAGATTCAGAAGTTTATTAAAGCCTGTAATTTAGATCTCCAGTCTGGCTGGAAGAGGTGTCACTGTGGGCAGATCTGGGGTCCAGCCCTAAGGTGTGCTTGGGAGTGGATCTGAATTTCAGCCTAAGGTATGCAGAGTGCTTGAGCTCTGCCTGGGGCTCCCGGACTGTGCTTGCTTTTGGGTGGTGGTTGTTTTTCTGTGTGGATCTGTGTAAAAGGTGCCCACTTCTGCTGCCATGGAACTTCCTTTGGCTCTGTAAGCTTCAAATAAATCCTGTTCCTCCCATAAGCTGTATGGGTTTGGAGGTTCATTCCAGCAATGTGAAGCTGACTACGACACCAGGTAAATTCAGATGCACAAAGTGGTTCATCGAGTTCATTTGCAGTGGCAAGAGGTCCTGGTGTGCCCCACACTTTCTTTCTTTCCTTCTTCCTTCCTTCCTTTCTTTTTTTCTCTCTCTCTTATAAATAAATAACATATTTTTCACAAAATCTGTTCTAGCAGCATGCCTTTCAATTTTTCAAGTTTCATGTCAAGAAGTCTATTCAAAATAAAAGGATGTCCTTGTCTAGAAATGCTCTGTTTCTTTTAATACCAGGGGCCAAATGGTATTATGATATTACTGCTCACATACAGAGCACATGATGGTTGTGGAGGGATTGTTTAAAACCCCATCAGTTACTAATCAGAGACCAATGCCACAAAAGGAAGCCAAAAGTCTGGTAGGGATCCTGCTGCTTGTACTACAGCACACTGCCTTCTGTCCCCCTGTGTGGATGCATGACTGGGGAGATGGCTCGGTGGGTAATAATGCTTGCTGCTCAAGCATGAAGACCTGAGTTCTATGCCTGGCATGCACATTAAAATCTGGGCATGGTGCACATGTGTAACACCGGCACTGAGACTTGTAACCCTAGCACTGAGTGGGGGCAGAGATTGGTGGCTCGCTGGGACTTGTTTGTCAGCCAATCTTGCCCAAAAATGGCGCAAGCTCCAGGTTCAATGAGAGACCCTGTCCCGAAGAAATCATGTAAGAAAGTATGGACACCTGATGTTCCCAGGCCTCTGCACACATGTGCATGGGGCACACACACCTGTATGTACATGCATACACCCACCCTCATACACTCACCAAAAACAACTTTTCTGTTCATTATGTAATCTGATCTACACAACAAAGCTACAATGGCCAAGGATATCATCTCTTCTTTGTAAAAGTGAAAATTAAGGGGACAAAAAGTGATTTCCACACGAACTAGCAAATGGCAAGAAGAGGCTCAAAGTGAGATCTTTAGATGGCAAGTTCAAATCCCTGTTAGTTCATTAGTTTTTCTGGTTTCACTCATTTTTCCCTCCCTGTTGCTTAGACACTCCATTACTACAGAAGAAAGTTCCATAAAGCCCAGCTCATTAAGGAGATTTGTCTTCAACAACAAATGTAAAGCTCCTCTTCTTACTTCCAATAGAAGCCATGTACTAGACCCCAGATCATGGAACCCACCAACTTATGCTCAAGTTCAAAGATCTCTGTGGACCAGCACTGCAGAACAGTGGAAATCTGAGTCCTTGCTATTCCATGAAGGGCCTGCCATCTACAGTGCTGGCATGAAGGTACAAATGCAGTCTCAACTGATCACAAGCCTCTTCAAGATCTCTCATCTTCCAGGAACGGGCTTCTGTCTGTTTTAAGACACCAAACATAGAGTCAGAAGTCTTCTGCCCAAGGACGATAATAATGAACTTTCTACTTATCAAGAGCAGTAGTAGAGGCAGGCACACTGAAGCTGATACGATCAAGTGTTCGCCTCCTATCACTACTGGTATTTTGGTCTGGTAATCCTTGGTGAGGGAGACTAACTCTCTCCATTGTGACAATCAAATTGGCCCTGAGGAACAAGATCATCTCTACTGAAGAATCACTGGTAGAGACCTAAAATACACTCTCCCAAATTCTTGGACTTTTACCTCCCAGCACTGCAAGATTCTTGATTGGCCAATTGCTCAGACTGAATAAAAGGAGTGCCTAACACAGAAGTGGGTAACATGGAAATGAAGCATGGCCACACTATCTCGAGTTATATTCTTAAAGGATGTCTTTGTCTTTTAGGCAGACAAAGGACTTCCAGGGAAGAGGAGGGAGTTGATCACATTCTTCCATCCATGACACCATTGTCCTCTCTCTTTTCAATGCCCATGCATGTATCTATGTACATTCTCCATCCCCACCCCCACTCTGCTGTTCTTCACTCTCCAGCGACAGCTATCTTGTTGTGCCCAAGGTATAACCTGCTGTGCTTTGTATAATGAGTACTATTTTGAATACATTTTTATCATTTAAGTGAACAGAGACAGCTCCATCATCACTACTCACAATTCTTCAACCCAAAGCAAACTTAAACTCATTTGGCAGCATAATATGATGAAGCAATACAATGCGCTTCAGAGTTCTTTCCCCGTTTCATGGGATAAGTGCCACATTTTGCCTCAAAAATAGTTTGCCATCCGATGCTGCTTCTTTGTCCTTTTATTAAATTCCAAAACAGGGCTAGAGAGATGGCTCAGTGGTTAAAGGCCCTTGCTTGCAAAGCCTGACCTCCCAAGTTCAATTCCTCTGGATCTACATAAAGTCAGATGCCCAAAGTGGCACATGCATCTGGGATTTATTTGCAGTGGCAAGAGGCCCTGCCATGCCCATTCTCATTCTCTCTCTCTCATCTTTATCTCTCCTTGCAAATAAATTATAAAAATATTTAAAATTCCAAAACAGTGCTTGCTTTGGCAGTACATATATTTTTTAAAATCCAAAACAAATATAAGCCCAATCATTTTAATTGTCTACCTACCTATAGCATTATACTTATGCATTATTCTGGATTTGCCTTTATACTTTTACCCAACATTACAATTTGAAGATATGCTTATTCATGATGTGCATCCAGCCATGCATTACATTGAAGTGCTATTGAACACCCCATGAAAGGGATCCCTCACATTTTACCTCCCCACTCCCCCAGTGGTGGACAACTAGACCATCTTTAGCTCCCCACCACTGCGAACAAATTAAGAAACATCCAGATACATGGATCTCCCTTCATGCTTTTCTATGAGACTTTCTTTGGGATATGCATCCAAGGCAGCATAGCTGGATCTTCAAGTGCTCATATATCACTGCAAACCTTTTCAACAGCTGTGTCCATCATCTATCCACACTGGCTGGACGATCCAAGATTCCCACATTTACTCAACTCTTGTCCATATCCAATGGTTACTTCCACTGTAAACGTTATAAAGTTATGTCTCATTTTTCATTTAAAGTTTTCTGATATTAAGATAACTGAGTATCCCAGTATGCACTTTGACCTTTGGACTGTCTGTAAATTGCCCATTCTTATTAAGATTTTTTGTTAACATGAACTTCCTTCTACATTCTCCTTTTATTGTTTTTATTTTTTATTTGAGAGAGAGAGAAAGAGAGAGAGAGAGAACTGGCTCGCTGGGGCCTTAGCCACTGCAATCAAACTCCATATGCTTGCATTTGCCTCACCTTTGTGCATCTAGCTTACGTGGAATCTGGAGAACCAAACATAGGTCCTTAGGCTTCACAGGTAAGCGCCTTAACCAACCACTAAGGCATCTCTCCTTTTATTTTCTTAAGTAGGGTTTCACTCTAGCCCAAGCTTACCTGGAATCCACTGTGTAGTCTCAGGCTGGCCTCACACTCACAGTGATCCTCCTTCCTCAGCCTCCTGAATGCTGGGATTAAAGGTGTGCACCATCATGCCCTGGACAGGGAGGGAGGGAGAGAGAGAATGGGCATACCAGGGCCTCCAGCCACTTCAAACGAATTCTAGACACATCTCCCACTTTGTGTATCTGGCTTTAAGTGGGCACTGGGGAATCAAACCCAGGTCCTTAGGCTTTGCAGGCCTTAACCTTAACCACTTAGCTGTAACCACTGGGCCATCATCTCTCCAGCTCTCCTATTGGTTTTAACATGGAAAAATGGCTTCTTTCAATTTGGCAGCTGTCTATTAATTTAGTCCATAGTTAGCAGTTCATAAAACAGAAATTGTTAATTTTTCTGTTATTCAATTTATAATATTTGCCTTATGGCTAGGGAATTTTTTTTTTTTTTTGATTTTTTGAGGTAGGGTCTCACTCTAGTCCAGGCTGACCTGGAATTCACTATGTAGTCTCAGGGTGGCCTTGAACTCATGGCAATTCTCCTACCTCTGCCTCCCGAGTGCTGGGATTAAAGGCGTGCGCCACCACGCCTGGCTATGGCTAGGAAATTTTGATGCCTTTAAGATGTCCTTCCCACTCCTGAGTGACAAAGATATCCCTGCATTTTCTTCAGCTACCATAAACTTTCCTTTTTCTTTTTTAAAAATATTTTCTTTTTATTTATTTGAGAGAGAGATAGATAGACACAGAAATAGGAGGGACAGAGAAAGAGAGAGAATAGGCATGCCAGGGCCTCCAGCCCTGTAAACCAATTCCTGATGCTGTGCCCCCTTGTGCATCTGGCTTACGTGGGTTCTGAGGAATTGAACTGAGGTCCTTTGGCTTTGCAGGCAAGCGCCTTAACCACTAAGCCATCTCTCCAACCCAAACTTTCCTGTTTCAAACTTAGCCATTAAATGCTTCCAAGTAGATCTACTCTTTGTATGTAATTTATATTAGTTTAATTTTTACCATATAGATAGCATTCTTTCTTTTTTAGTAGTTTTTAATGCAAGTAGTATATGAGGCCACTCCTCAACTGTCTCATCCTTATATTTGCTCTTTTCCTACTTGGCAAGAAGTGGCTTCCCCTTCACGGATCTTTCCATAATCTTTGCTCACCTTCAACCTGGTGGTGACCCTTGCTGGTGTGGATGACTCCATGGGTAGCTGTGCCACTTGTCGTTCCCATAGCATTCATCCAGTGGAGGTGGAGGTGGCATTTTTCTGTAAACCTGGGCTTCTTTGCTAATGCTGACTCCTGTTGTGTGAAGCACTTCATCATCCTTCAGATGAATGTGGACTGAACATTGTACTCCTGTCTCAGGTCTTTGGACAGAAGAGAATGACATATCTCCCTGCAAAGATGGGAAGTTACATTGAAATGCCAGTCACAAAGGCATATTGGGCACTGCTATTTAAGCAACAACCACAAAAGGGAAGAGCCAGCAAACATTTTCTGCCAAAGGATTCATACTTTGGTAATTGACCTGAGCATCATTTGTATCCTACACTAAATGCACATGTAAATTAGCCTGTCTTGTTTTTTTCTGTTTTTATGGGTCACATGTTCTTTTAACAGTGCTTCCACTTCCATTGTTTTGAAATATGGTTTTGAAACATGCCTGTATCTTCACAGGACTCATTGATTATCCACTGTTCCTTTACAAGTTTGTCTTATGGGCTGGAGAGATGGCTTAGCAGTTAAGGCCTTTGCCTAAAGAACCTAACAACTGGCGTTCAATTCTCCAGTGCCCACATAAAGCCAGATGAACAAAGCAGCACATGCATCTAGATTCTGTTTGCTGGAGCTGGAAGCCCTGGCATGCCCATTCTCTCCATGTGCTTTCTGTCTCTCTCTCTGCTAGTAAATAAGTAAAATTATTTTTAAAAAAGTTTGTCTTAGTTTTGTGCAGACTTTATCTTGTATAGATATTTTATAGTAGTTTAAAGGTTTTAAGAAAATATATTTATAATTTATTTGGCAATTCCAATGAGTATATTAATTAGTTAGAAGAGACATGAGATTTTTATACAATAGTAACTTCCACTCAAGGAATCAACTCTAGGGAATAGAATTATTTAACTATATCGTATTATATATTTAGACTAATAAATTTTTCTCCAAAGACTCTTCCACAGTTATACTAACTCATACAATAATAACATCAGCCCTTTGTGTACTATAGGTGTTTTATTGCCATCTTTGTTCAGATGAGGAAACAGTCCATTTCTCACTCACTCATTCAAGAACACATGGCACATAACCAGCAGAGCTTGAATTCAAGCCTCCCTAGCACACTTTATATGATGCTCTGAATGGTATCTTGTATTTTCTAGTTGGTGGTTGAAAAGTAGAAAAGTTAGGTTAACCTTTTTTAAAATCTATTTAGTGGTACTAATGATTGAACCAAAGGCCTCATGCATTCAGGGCTGGCACTCTACCACTGAGCTACATCCACAGTCTGGTTGGTATTCCTCAATTTGGTATGTGTATCCAATAAAGTTACTAAATTTTCTTATTTGTTCTAGTAGTTGGTCTATTCATTTGGGTTTGGTTTTTTGTGTTTTGCATATCAGTGTGTGTGTGATGTGTGTGTGTGTGTGAGGCCAGGGATTAAACCTAGGGGCTCACCTACGCTAGTCAAGTGTACTACCACTATGCTACATCCTTAGATAGATAGATAGATAGATAGATAGATAGATAGATAGATAGATGTATATACACATAAAGTTTTTAGTTTTGAGGCTGGGTCTCACTAAGACTGGTCTTGAACTCACTTGGTAGTCCAGGCAGGCCTTGAATATGCAATCCTCCTGCCTCAGACCTCTGAGTAGCTGGTATTTCAGGCTTGCATCTCCAGGCCCTACTTATAGCAATTACTGTAAAATGACAGTTTTGCCTTTTCTTCCCTATGTTCAAATATCTCCTTTCTTTTGCTTTCCTTTATAGCATTAGCCAAAACCTCCACTTGCAATGCTAGATACTACGTATCAGTACTCATGGGTGGAAACGTCTCTTAAAGAGAGGTAGTATTGCAGAAGGAAGTTGTCAGCTCATCTTGACTTCAGTATGTGGAGCCCATCAGGAGGCTGTTTGACAAAAGTTTAAGTTAAGAACTGTATGTGGCAGCCAAGAACCCATTCGGTACAACAGAAATTACTTTTCCATATGAGAGTTCCTTTCAAGAGAGAAATGGCTCCATTGTGATAAACTCGCTTTCATCTGACTTTACATGCATTTAACTCCAGCATAGTCCCCTGTGTACAACACAGCCCTGTGCCTGCCATTTACTTAACATATACTACTTAGATACTTGTTTTTGACAGTCAGCTGGTCTGTGGCCCCAATTTGCAGCAGCATTGGAAGGAGCCTTACAAATGAACTCTTATCTTGTTTGACACATGTCTAAAAGTCTCCATGTTGGCACCTCATTATCTACAGCCTGATGAATTCCACCCCCCTGCAAAGACTTACACCAACATTGGACAACCAAGAGTCTCCTCACACAAAACTGTTGTGGTTTTCTTCTCATTGGCCTTGCCACACCTTCTTCAAGAAGCCACTCCTTCTGGGTGCTCACAACAGCATGCCATGACCTCCTCTGTGCAGACCTCAATGGAGACACAGAAGCAAGAAGGAAGAGGCACGAACGCTTCTCCCTTGTGTCCACAAAGGCTTCTTGTCATTGAGGTTGTTGTTTCTATGCATAGGTGGGCTCTGGAAGCTCCCCAGAGGCAGTCAGGGGCCTGGGTGTAGCAGGACTCATGGGAAGCTCCAACTTGGTGACCAAACACCCCTCTCCTCTCTGCGCACTCTACTGTGGGATAGAAATGAGGGAACGGAAAACTCCCAAGGAAACCTTACATCTAGCACCTTCAAAATACACACTATCTGCTCCAAACTCCCTTCCTAGACTAACTCCTTGAAGAGGAACCATCTCTCAATCAAACTTTGGCCTCTTCTTACCCTGACAATCCCTTCTGCCTCTTCTGTTCCCTATCCAGAATGGAGCCATGATGGAGACATATCCTGCCAACTGCTCCCTCAGATCTGCTCCGGGTCTTGGGGATACATCGTCTCCACACGGCTGAAGCGGTCTTCTCATCATACAAATCCAGGCGCTCTCCCTGCCTTACATCCCTGCACGGCCCTCAGCTCGGCAGCCAGGGCTCTCTGGCCTTGCCCTGCCCATCTGCACTCTCACAGCCCTCAAGACCCCAGCCTCCGCTCTATCTGCCTTCCTGTGTGAGCCTCAATCCCTGCGTCCAGAGCCAGTCCCTGCCTGCGCCCATCCCATGCCCACTTGAATGTTCACATTCAGACCCGGGATCACACTCAGATCTAGGAGCCTTTGCTGTCCCCCTCCCTCACCCAGGAGGCCTCACTGCAACTGCAGAATCAGGGGCCTTTCTCACAGGACACCAGGCATCCCTCCCTCCCACCAAATCCAAATTGTTCCCTCCCAGAGATGCCAGAACTGAGCCATCAGTTACTCTACAACCACACTGGTTTCATCCCTTTGTGTGCTTATGACCATATTGAGACCTGGTAGGAGAGGGTCCCTAAAGCGTCCTGTTCACCCTGGTTGGCCTGGCACACAGTGGAACCCAAAGGAACGGGATGATGAATGACTTGTCCACTCCATCCTGACTCAGGCAGGAGGTCGCCATCGGGCAGAGTGACCGCCAGTGGGAGGCACTGCTCCTGCGTCCCCGGGAGCCTACAGGGGCCGCCTATGCGACCGTCACTTTCGTCATTTCACTTTCGCTTTGAGCGGGTGGGAGGCGCGGGGCGCTCCCAGGACTCCGCGAGAGCTAATCCGAAAGCGCCGCCAGCTCCGCGGGCCCAGCGACCGCACGTGGCATTGACAAGCTGATGTAGAGAGAGACAGAGAGAGAAAGCAAGAGACCATAGGCCTGGGAAAGTCCTGCGCCTCGAGACAATTATAAAAATGTGTCCCCCTGGGTCAGCCGCCCAGCCGCCTCACCTGCTGCACCCACCGCCCGCCCGCTCAGATCGCAGCGTCCGCCCAGCATGCGTCCATCTCACGGTGAGTCGCCAGCCGGCCCCAGCAGGGACCAGGGTGGCTTGGAAGGGAAGGCGGCCCAGGAAGAGCTGGCAGAAGCCCCGGCCAGGGCCCTTACAGGGAGACTGCAAACTGCAGCCTCAGTCACCTCAGGTCACAGGGAAGGAAGGTGGGTGTCTTGGCTCGCCCTACTCTGCACAGGGCATTGGTGCCCCAGCCAGCACTATCATTATGCCCACTTCACAGAGGAGAAACTGGAGCCGAGCTCCAAAACCAAGGTTTTGTCACCCTACTGTTTCCAAAACTCAAGGTCCTGAGTCGGAACCAGTCATTTCATCACCTGGCCTCAGTTTCCCTGTTCAAAAATGGAGTCTTTCTCTCAGGGAGCATTAAGCCCAACACCCTTGTCCCAGCTCATCCTGGACCTTCCCCGGGAGCTGGTGTCTGCCCTAGATCACAGGGCTGTTTTCCACTTACTTGCTCCCCCTGTTAGGTGTGGAGGAAGGTGGTGCACTCTGGCAGGCAGTTCAGTACCATGAACTGGGTGGGCAGAGGGACAGAATGGCTGGAAGATAAAGGCAGCAAAGCCACGCTGACAAGCTCCTCTGGCCCCTCACTTGCCTTTCAGGTCTCCTCTTTTTGGCCACCTTTGTCCTCTTGGACCACCTAAGTTTGTCCAGGGCCACACCAGTCCCAGGAGGGTTCCAGTGCCTTAACCATGCCCAGAACCTGCTGAAGGTGGTCAGCAGCACTCTTGAGATGGTGAGTTTCTCAGTGTCCTTCTTCTGGCTTAGAAGCTCCTGTGTGGAGGGAACCTCTCTGAACTGATGCGGGAACTTTCTGAGGAAGAATTCATCAGTTGCTGTCAGGAGGGGAGAGGGAACCTCACAAATGACCCAACTGTTAGCTAAGAGTCTCAGTGAGATGGTGTCCCCAGAAAACATAAGAGTGGGAATAAATTATAATGGCATTTGCTTTGGCTGTGTCTGCAAAGAGGAAAGTGGGTGATGGGTGGTCCTCACAGCCTGGCAGCATGGATAGCATTGCAGCAGTTGCCCTGTTTCTGACACTGCATGCCAATCCAGCAAACAGTTCTCAGGTGCATTTTCTGTGTGCACAAGCTACAGAGATGAGTGACACTGGTCCTCCCACTGCTCACCAGCACCCAGCATGGTGTGGCAGCTCCTTGTCAGAGGGACACATCTTGGGAATGATTGTATCAGTGCATTTCCAGTTTTCATTTCAAGGGGAAATATGTGGCCCCCCTTTTTTTACTATTTATTGAAAGTTTCATGTTTGAATGGAAAAAAAAAAAAAAAAAACCTTCCCATTGTAAAACTGGTGCATTTCACCCTTGATCTTGCTGCAAAGTTATATGCTGAAGCTAGAGGTATACCTCAGTTGTAGAGTGCTTGCCTAACTACGAGTAAGGGCCCGCAATCCATTCCCAATATCACATGCACGCATGTACACACACACATCATTTTGTTTTCCTAATGTCTTTTTATATCTTTCTTGAGGACTTTCTAGCTTGCTGCCTTATGATTATCTCAAAATAAGCTCAATGTCACAAAGCCTTCTTGAAGAATTCTTCTCTTCTGATCTTTCAGAATGTGCTGCCATCTGTTCCTCAAAGCTCAACCAATCTTAATTTAAAAAAGGGGTTCCCCTAGTGAAGCCTGAAGAGATAAGTGTTTTGTTTGCTGAAGAAGGTTCCCTATGGATAAAACAGAGCAGCTCCGAGTTAAGTTCTCAGCTTCCCTTGAAAAGGTCTGAAGAATGGCACCAGCCCACAATTTTACTTCTCCCTTTACAACCTGCTTAAGGGTGATTGCCCAGGGCAGCTAGACACTTCCAGTAATAGCATGCATGTTTCCTATTGCTGCTGAAATCAGTTATCGAGAGCGGTGCCTGGGATGGAACCCAAGGCCTTTCACAAGCTAGGCAAGTGTTCTGTTGCTGCACTACTTCCCCAACCATAGAGGCTTTGAACAACAAAAGGTTATTTAATAGCTCAGGAGGTCAGAAGTCCAATGTGTGTCTCCCTGGGCTAACATCAGAGTACCACAGAGCACCCCTTCCTGGAGGCTGTAGAGGAGAATGTGTTGCCTGGTCTTCTTCAGTTTCTGGAAGCTACTGCTGTACTCCGTGGCTCCAACTTCCTTCTACCTTTCAAGGCAGGGCTTAGGGATATAGCTTAGTGGTAGGCTGCTGGCCAAGCATGTATTAGGTCCTAATTTCAATCTGCAGCACTGACAAAACCAAGAGTCACCCTAGTCTTCCTTATGCTGTGTCACTCTGCTCGACCTTTCTGGTTTCCTCCTCCACTAGTGGGGACCGGATGGTTACACTAACCATTCAAATCATCTCTCTACTGCAAGATCAGCTATGTAGCAACCTGGAGGTCTTCTGTACCTTAGCCCTAACCCTTTGTTTGCCTCGTCGCATAGCATATTCCCAGCACCAGAGGTGAGGGAGGCCTTCTAATCCTCATCCATCAGATACAGCATCTCCAGAGCTTCCCTCCCTGCTCCTGCCAGAGCCTTCATGCCCTCCCAGCACCTCTTGTCTGCTGACACGTCTCCTAGACAATTGGGCATTTGCCAGTCTCCACAGGAAGGCACACAGCTGTCCCTCCCTTGTCAGATCCTTAGTACCATAATTGAATGTACAATTATTTCAAGCTTCAATAAGAAAGCCATTGACTTCTTATGATACATTGTGAAGAATACAAGTTCAATAGTGTTTTCCAACACATCTGTGAGACAATGTCTCTGTATGTGTAATGCCTGTGTACCACTAATTACTTCTCAAGTACTTTTTTTTTAGGGTTTGTGTATTTGTTGTAGCCATCAGGACATGACCTTAACAGTTCCCTCTATAAATGATACTTGGAGAAGAGGTTCATACAGTGTGACTGCTTTGTCCAAAGAGAAAATAGGCTTCACCAGAAGCAAGTGGCACCACCCACAGGAATGACAGCAGTGTTTACAGAACAGGGAAAATGTCATCCTGAGAAGCACAGCCTGAGCAAAGAGGGAGGAAGAAGGGAGAGAGAGAGAATGCAGACAGCCTATTTCTTTTCATCTTATGAAGAGTCTGAATTTCCTATAGGTTACAGAGATGAAGGTTAAGGCAGCCAGATCCCGTCTCACTGCTGCCCTGGGGTGCCAGCCTCACAGAAAGCCAACTGTCTTGAGAAAAGTATCATCTCAGCTTGTCCTCATGGTTTTTACAGGCCAGACAAAACCTCACACTCTACCCCTGCACTGCTGAAAAGGTTGATCATGAAGATATAACAAAAGACAAAACCAGCACCCTGAAGGCCTGCTTACCACTGGAACTGGTCAAGGTATAGAGGACTTGCCCCCAGAGCATGTGGCACAGTTCAGAGCTGTACATCCAATTCTAGCTACCTCTGAAAAATTAAACTTCTGGTGTCCATGACAAGCAAGATTTTGAAAGAAGAAAAAAATTGTCATAATGATGTGAATACACTTAACACTCCTAAAGTATACACTTAAAAATAATTATGGTTGTGATTGTTAAATAAATATATTTGTGTGTATGTGTGCAAACATGTCATGGCATGCATGTGGAGATCAGAGGACAACCTCGAGGTATCCATCCTCCCCTTCCAGCTTCTTTGATAAGTGGTTTCTTGAAGCTGTGCTACTGCATATGCCAGACTAGCTGAGCTATGAGCTTAGGCCCATTCTGTTGGCTCTACCTCCCATTGGCATAGGCACATTGGCATAGGCTCACCACTTTGCATGTGGTTCTACATGAGTGGTAGGGAGGATCAAACTCAGGTTGACAGGCTTCTATAACCACTAAACAATCTCCCCCCAACCTGGAAATTTTTGTTGTGTTTCTGTCACAGTAAGTTTGAGATGAACAATGAGATATATCTACATGAAGAATTAATAAAAATAACATAATTGATTTATGTTTTTCCCCTCTAGAATGAGAGCTGCCTGGCTTCCAGAGAGACAACTTCTACAACTGTGAGTAAGCAAACTAAATAAAGCCTTCCCCCACATGATGGGTTCATAGTCTTGATGTCTCATTATTCTTTCCTCTAGAATGGGAACTGCCTGACCCCTGGAAAGACATCTCTGATGATGGTAAGACATACCACCCTTTTCTCACATGCAATGGGGAAAATGATTTAACCTACCTGAAAGGTTTCCACCCTGTTTTGTCATGTCACCTAGACCCTGTGCCTTAGTAGTATCTATGAGGACTTGAAGATGTACAAGATGGAGTTCAAGGCCGTGAATGCAAAGCTTTTGATGGATCCCAAGAGACAGATCTTTGTAGATCAAAATGTGCTGGCAGCCATTGATGAGCTGATGCAGGTAAGCCATCATCCTGTCAGTGAAAGTAGGGGGCCAGCCAGGGTCCTTA
This sequence comes from Dipus sagitta, assembly GCA_036346955.1. Lineage (NCBI taxonomy): Eukaryota > Metazoa > Chordata > Mammalia > Rodentia > Dipodidae > Dipus > Dipus sagitta. Next base: position 68,626,829 of record CM070781.1, read on the forward strand.
ATGAAGGTGTAATAAAATCAATGCCTGGCTGGATTAGGGGAGACCTGATATCCTACTGGCAAAGGCCTTGCAGAATTACAACTGGTAGGAGACAGTCTTCAGGGTTCTCACCACAATGAAGGCAAATGCAGACACCTTAAGAAAAGCACCTCCTATCTGTTGACCACCAGGCTCTATGCAGATGGCTATATACATTTTGTAGGTCATCCCTACAACAATCAAATAAATTCTGTACACAAGGGAGCTGAAGCTTAAGAAAGTGGAGCCAGTTGTCCCAGTCACACAGCCGTAAGAGGCAAAACCAGGATCCCTTCTAAAAGGATTCTATACTTGTCTTCTCACTCACCTCAAAAGGATTCAAAATGGGCCTGCACTGGGCAGTTTGTCTATCCATGAATACACTAGAGAAAACACATGGGGCTAGTGCCTGATTATAACCTGTTTTAACAAAAATGTAAACAGTGTGAAAAGAGTGGCCTATTATCTAGGGACACACATAATGTTCCTCATTGGTGGGCACTTTCTATAAAATTTTGTGGCCACCATTAGCTCATAATGCCAATATACAACTTAGGTATGTAAGAAAGAAAAATGGCTGTCTTGGTGATGGGCAACAATGATAACATATTGGCAGAAATCATTCTCTAAAAACTGATTTTTAAAATTGTATTTCATATATGTGTGTGTCAGATTACTTGTTTGATAGGCAGTAAAATTCATGTAAGTATCAAGCAATCATTATTCAGGGAGGGGTAATTGATATTTCATTTACAGGAGCAGAAGTCAGGTGATGTGGGTAATGGAATTAGTTCTACATAAGTAGATAACTATGCTCATTCAGTTAATCCCTATTTGTGTCAATTTATAAAATGGGGTGATGTTACAAAACATAAATTCTTATTCTGTGTTATAAAATACAAGGGCTAAAGATCTACCACTGCATTTATGTACCTTACACAAATGGCATTTCTATAGCAAACAGGCTTGATGGCATTCTGATCAATAGATCCCAAAAGAACATGGCTTCTTAATGTAACCTACAAAGAATTAGAACCAATGTCATCTTATAGAAGTGTGTCTTTCTAAAATGCAATGATTCTAAATGCTGATGATTTTCTGAACAGCTTAAGGGTCTTTTCAGAGGTCACTGAAGATTCATGTGTTTAGAAATGAGTTATTTCTTCTCTCATCTTCTGAGTGGAATTTTCCAGGTTGGGTATATGTAAATATTCTAACATTTACACACATGTATATATGTATGTATTTTTTTAGGCCCTGAATTTCAACAGTGAGACTGTACCACAGGAAGCTATCCTTGAAGAGCCAGATTTGTATAAAACTAAAACCAAGCTCTGCATACTACTCCATGCCTTCAGAATCCGTTCCGTGACTATCAACAGAGTGATGAGCTATCTGAACTCTTCCTAAAAAGTGGAGGCCCTTCCCAACCTTAGCATCATTTTTATAAAAATATGAACAAAAATTATTAATAAGAGGTGGGTTAAAAACTAGAGAGGGGGACACCTGGTCACAATAAATCTCTGGCAGGAATCCTCCTACTCCTGTCACATTCTCAGCCCTCATGGAAGGTGGCAATTACCTCCGCATGGCCCCTCTGATTGTTTTTTGCATTTTCTGTGTGTATGTTGTAGGTTTCCATGAGCAGATTGCTAAGGAGGGAAAATGTCCTCCCTGAATGTGTTTGTCTTCCCCTTTTATAAAAGAACAAGAATTGATAAGCTATTTTTGTACCAAAGTATTTGTGGGAACACTCGATAATCATTTATTTAAAAGTATTTATTGATAATTTTGTATTCTTGAAACTATGTGAACTAATTTATATTTATTTATATTCTATTTATTATATTTCTTATCAAATGGGTTTGAAATATGCCTTATAATGTTCTAATAAATTGATGCAACACCTCACACATGTTTCTAACATCATTGGTATATTTAAGTGTAAAAATATACTTTGCAAAGCTGGAGAGATGGTTTAGCAGCTAAGGCACTTGCCTGAAAAGCTTAAGGACCCAGGTTCAACTCCCCAGTACCCACATAAGCCAGATGCACAAGGTGGCACATTGTGTCTAGGCTTTGTTTTCAGGGGCTGGAGGCCCTGGTGCACGTGTTCTCCCTCTGTCTCTGTCTGCCTCTCTCTCTCTCTCTCTCTCTCTCTCTCTCTCTCTCTCTCACGTGCGCTCTCTCTCTCTCTCTCTCTCTCTCTCTCTCTCTCAAATAAACAAATAAATTAAAGAAAAGATACACATTGCAGCAAAACTGGAAACTCTAATGAAATTTAAACAACACAACCTTAGCAGATGGCCACAAAAACTCATCTCCTAGCTCCCATCATCTCGTGGTTATAAGGGAGCCTATCCAGCAAGACTAGATAGGCAGGAATGGTTAGGGGACTATGTGAATTGTGGTTTGTAAGAATTCATTTTGGGGGTTGGAGAGATGGCTCAGTAATAAGGCACTTGCTTGAAAAGCCTGAGGGCCTGGTTTCAATTCCCCAGTACCCACTGAAAGTCAGATGCACAAGGTGGTATATGCATCTCAAGTTAATTTGCAGTGACAAGAGGCCCTAGTGCACCCATTCTCTCTCTCCTCTCTCTCTCTCTCTCTCCCTTTTTTTTTCTCTCTCTCTCTCTCTATCACTGTAACTAAATTAAGAAAATATTTTAAAAAGAATGCACTGTCATTATTTTTGTTCAACATCTGAATCTAAAAACAAAAAAAAAAAAAAATGGGAATGTTGTTCCTGATAATCACAGGCCCATGACATACTGAGCATTAAACAATACAACATGCTCTTCAATTGGGAAAAAAAAATATCACCAAGAAGTCCTCTAGTTCAACGACTCTAATTATGATCCTTTAGTCTCTCAGGGGGGAGTTCTTTGTAAATTACAAACAGAAAGGCTCTCCATTTGCCTAAATTATACAGAATATTTTCCTGAGCCACATGAATAATTGCCTCTCTTTGGCTTAAGAGATCTAATGATTACATTCCTCTTTCTAATTCTCTAAAGCATGTGAATTTACAAGGATTCCTATGGGCTAGAGAGATGGCTCAGCAGTTAAGGCATGTGATTATAAATCCTGATGGCCCAGAATCGATTCCCCAGTACCCATGTAAAGCCAGGTCCACAGAGTGGCACATGTGTCTGGAGTTTGTTTGCAGTGGCAAGAAGCCTGCCATGCCCATTCTCTCTCTCTCTCTCTCTCTCTCTCTCCCTCTCCTTGCAAATAAATATATAAACATTTAGAATAGATTCCTGTTACTTAGTGCTTAGATAACTCTGTTTCTCCAAACTGTTAGAGACACATTTTCTCACTTTCTCCTGCACACTGGGTCTCTTCCTCATTTCCAGGAACCTGGAGGAGAGTATGTGTGGCCACATTCCTGCCACAAGCTCGCTCAGTGTCCCAGTTTCTCATCCACTATACACCATCAGACAGACTCATGGGAAACAAGATCCACATGGGGCTCCTTCTCAGAGTGATTTCACCACAAGCCTGGGTAGCTGAAGGCTCATCTAACACGGGGGTACTTTCCTTTGAAGAGTTACTCTCCAGTCACCATTTTGACCTGGGAAGACTCATGGACTGTGGAGTGGCTGCCACTCCTTGCTGGGAATGGCATCTGCTGGTTGCCTGAGTCCTGAACCAAGCAGGGCAATGGGACAGTCTCCTCCACGGATTGGGTCTGTGCAGGGGAACACACCTGTCATATTTGTTCTAGAAATTGCCATGAGATATACTTTGAAGTCAGGACTGAAAATGAGTTTGGTGGTTTAAGTCTATAACCCCAGCTCCTGTCAGGCTAAGGAAGGATATGGTGAGTACAAGACCAGCCAGGACCACACAGTGAGGCCCTGCTTAAAAAAAAGAATTAGAGCCCCAACAGGTGTCTTCACCACAAATTCCATTCCTCACCACATAGTTTCTCACACCATTTTTCCTTTTAGGTCAGGATCTGTGTCTTACCACTTATATAATGTGACCAAGTTGTTAAAAGTCCCTCCCTGTCTCCTCTTCTAAGAAACTAGGGTATTAGCATCTCCTGGAACTGAGGGTTAAATTGACAAAGCATTCACCTGATACATGTTAAGTATACCATCCCTCTTTTTGTTTTTGTTTTGTTTTTCAAGGCAGGGTCTCACTCTAGCTCAGGCTGACCTGGAATAGTCTCAGGGTGGCCTTGAACTCATGGAGATCCTCCTACCTCTGCCTCCCAAGTGCTGGGATTAAAGGTGTGCACCACCATGCATGCTTCACCATCAATCTTGTTAAAAAATATGTTTTTAATTGATTTGCCAGGAAAAGAGAGAGAGAGAGACAGACCAACAATGGGCACAACATGGCCTCTTTCCACTGCAAACTCCAGATACAAGTGCCACTTTGTGCATCTGGCTTTACATGGGTAGTGAGAAATCAAACCCATGCCACCAGGCTTTGCAAGCAAGTATCTTTAACCACTGAGCCATCTCTCCAGCCTTCACCATAAAGCTTAATAAATCTTACAGATTATTATCAGTCATTGGGTTTGGCAATGCAAACAGATTAGCTAAGCCTCTTTGCTACTATTTCTATAAAGTCAAATTCACAGTGTTATTGTGTGAGGACTAAAAGAGATAGTGTCAAAGCCAGACATGAAGACTCATGTCTGTAATCCCAGTGCTGTGGGGACGGAAGCAGCCTTAACTACATAGTGAGTTCCAAGCAGGCCAGCCTGAACTATAGGAGATCTTGCCTCAGAAGCAGTGGAGGGAGGCAGAGACAGAGGGAGGGAGGGAGAGAGGGAGGGAGGGAGGGAGGAAGGGAGGGAGGAAAGAAGAAAGGGAGACAGGGAGGGAGGGGGGAAAGAAGAAGAGAGGCAGGAGACAGGGAGGGAGGGAGGGAAGGAGGCAGGGAGAGAGGGAGGGAGGGAAGGACAGAGGGAGAGAGGTAGGAAACAGGGAGGGAGAGAAGGAAGGAGGGAAGAAGAGAGGGAGGGAGGGAGACAGGGAGGGAGGGAGGGAGGTAGGGAGGTAGAAGATATGGAGGGAGAGAAGGAAGGAGGGAAGAAGAGAGGGAGGGAGGGAGACAGGGAGAGAGGGAAGGAAGGAGGGAGGGAGGGAGAGAAGGAAGGAGGGAAGAAGAGAGGGAGGAAGGGAGGCAGGGACAAAGGGAGGAAGGGAGGGAGAGAAACAGGGAGAGAGGGAGGAAAGGAAGGAGGGAGGCAGGGAGGCAGGGAGACAGGGAGGGAGGAGGGAAGAGAGGAAAATGAGACCATGCTGGTGCTTGGTGGTTCTCACAGGTCAATTTTTAAAAACATTTATTTTGTATATATTATAACAGTTATATCCCCTTGTCACCAGCTCCCATTACCCTGGAGGCCCTCCTCAGTGGAGTCAAAAAGGCCTCAGTCCCTATAAGATAGTGGGTGACTGTGCCTCAGGGTATTCCCATCCACTCTGTGGCTCTTACAGTCTTTTTTCTCCCTCTTCCACAATGTTTCCTGGGCCATGGTAGGCCTTTTGGCAGTCTGATTTAGTGTTGAGTTCTCTGTAGCCTCTGGATTTCTGCATTGATGGGCTTTGATTGATCACCGGGCCTGTCACCATTGCCGTGGAGCTGGTTGTCAGGCTAGCAGTAAGAGCAGTGTTCAGGTAGCCACTTCCCCTGCAAGTTCTCCTGCGCCCAGGAAGATGTGGAAGAGGTGACAAGTCTCATGGTGGGCAGTCAGCTATCTTCTTGCCTTATCAATGGATCTTGGTTCTCCTCTGTTTTCTCTTCCATGTGTGAAATAAAGCAGAATCTCCAACCAAAAGTGAGAGCAGCTTGGGCTAAAGAGGGTATGCAAAGTTGTTTAGGAGAGTTTTGGTGTGCCAGCCCACTTTCTCCTGACTCTGGGAGTCTGACTTGGTTTCTAGTTCTAGATATGAGCTCTCTCTCACTTAGCAGGCTTCATGTCCAATCAGAGAACTATTGGTAATCTGCAGAAGCTAAGTATCACTGTTGCACAAGTGTGTACTTCTAGTCTGGCTGGTTGATTTCACAGTCTACAGGGTCACTTGCTTATTCATGCTGTTGGTAACCGCTGTCCTCCAGCGGCTCCCACCGGGCTCTCCAGCACCGTGAGGACTAGTTGGGAGGGAGCTACCTTCCCTTTTGGTTCCAGCATAGAATGCCAATGTCCTGTGACCACAACTTGTGGTGTCTTCAGCTGTAGGGTCTTTTCTTTACCTGTGGCAGGTAAGCAAATGCTTTGGCAATGGGGACCTCATAGGTCTCTCTGGCCAACAGTTCACTCCACAGGTGAATTTTCTAAAGATCTGGGCATGGGCAGATTGAATGTGGTCAGCAGAAGCCACTGTCTGGGCAAGATACAGGGTAACAGAGCAAAGGATGTGAGAAAATTAACTTCTTCAGACCAAGTACCTCAGCTAAACATTCCCCATCATAGCTCATTAGAGAGCTGCTTGACTAACAAACTGCACTACTTCCCCAAGAAGGACTCAGCCCCAGAAGCCTGTCTCACTCCTGAGAACAACTTCAGCAGAGAATCATGGGAAGCATGTAGCGGCAGCTGCCCCACTTGAGAGTCCAGAGCGTTTTGGAGAGAGGGCAGTGTGGGGAGGCATCTGGCCATACATACAAAGGCAGCATCAGAAGTCTAAGAGCTGAAAAAGGGCTCTACCCCAAAATAGGCCCAAAAGGGATAACTCAAGCTGATATGGGGCCGACACCAATATCTACCACTAGTCCCCTGGTTGTGTCACCCAGGGCCGTTGTCCTTTGTTTCTAGCTTACATCATTTTGGCTAAATAATTTAAGCCTAACCTGCATATAAAATTTTTAATTATCTAAAAATTTTAAATTTAAAAAATCCAGCTGCATTTTCCAATTGAATGATGTAGACCTGAAATATTTTAAGAATTTTGGAGTGTTAGGGAGATGGGTTAATGAATAGGCACTCACTGCTTGAGATAGAGCACCTGAGTTTGATGCCCAGGCCCCATATAAAATGCCAAAATACCTAGCGGGGCTGTAAACCCAACATAATGTAGCAAGAAGGGAGGGAAAGACAGGAGAATTTTCTGGAAGCTCCCTGGAAATGCAGCAAAGAATTGTAGAACATGAATCGATAGTGAGAAACTCTGCCTCAAATGAAGTGGAAGGCAGATGGTTGGCCCAAAAGCTGTCCTCCGACCTCCACATGCATGGCATGGCAGTCGCATGCCTGTGCTCACACGCTCACTCACAAGAACATGCACACACATGAAAATGCACCCAACACAATGCTTTTTAGTAAGTCAAAAATTTTGAAGATTTTGTTCAGTGTATTTTTTTGTATTTTTTAATCTATTTACAGACAGAGAGACAGAGAGAGAGAATGGGCCCACCAGGGCCTCCTGCCACTGCAAACAAACTCCAGATGCATGGCCCATTTTGTGCATCTGGCTTTATGTGCGTACTAGGGAATTGAACATGGGCCATCAGGCTTTGCAAGCAAGCACCTTTAACCACTGAGCAATATCTTCAGCCTTAAAACATCAAGTTTTTAAAAATCTAGGCACACTAGTAATGTCTGTACTCCCAGCTGCTCAGAAAGCTAAGGCCAATGGACCACCTGACCCCAGAATTTGGAGCCCAACTTAAGGGCTGGAGAAATGGCTTAGTAGTAAAAGCGTTTGCCTTCAAAGCCAAAGGACCTTGGTTGGACTCCATGGGACCCACATAAGCCACATGCACAGAGTGGTGCATGCGTCTGGAGTTTGTTAGCAGTGGCTGGAGGCCCTGGTGTGCCCATTCTTTCCCTCCCCCTTCCCTCTTTCTCTCTCTCAAATAAATAAATAAAAATAATAAAATATTTTTTAAAGTGGAAGAAAGGAAACCTGCATACTATGTTTCTCATTTTCTAACCAAAGTCTAAACGACATCTTTAGTCTTTGAAAATTACTTCTAATTGCCAAAACAACTTAAAAATTAAAAATAAATGTTTGCTTGGTTCAAAATAAGTATACATATTTGTCATAAAGGAAAGGTGCCACATGCATAAGCTTCTTGCTTAAGTGAAAAGAATTTAAATAATCAGGTTTGAGGTTAGTAATTAACAACCTTACGAAACATCTAGCTGACACAGCATGCCCTCACCAGTAAAGTGGAATGTGGTTTCCTTGCTGCTAGGTTGTAGAAGTTTTTGAAACACACTCTTGGGTTGGAGATGTTGTTCATTGGTACAGCATTTGTCTAGCATTATGAGGCCTAAGTTCAATCCCCACATTGGGGACTCAAGTGTGTCAGTCAGCTTTTATTGTTGTAACAAAATGTCTGACACAAACAACTTACTTCAAGGAGGAATGGTTTCTTGTTGATCATAGTTCAGAGGTTCCAGGCCACCATCATTTGGTAGCTTCTGGGCCCATATGTGGTGAAACAGAACATCAAAGCCAGGAGCGTGGGGTAAGGTAAGTGACTTACCTATCTCATGGGAGACAGGAGCAGAGAAAGGAGTGGGGAGGAAGCCCCCCCCCCCACATACACTATACTCCTCCAGGACAGGTCCTCATGACCTTCTTCCTCCAATTGGGTGCAACTTCCTAGAGTTTCCACCACCCAATAATGTCATCAGCAGGCAACTAAGTCTTTGGCACACAGCCTGTGGGGGACATTTCAGATCCAAACCATAACATCAAGCAATCATCTCTTGTGCTGGTTTCCATACTCCTCATGGTGGGGTGAGCTCACGGTGCCAGCTGGGCTCCTGGTTATCCCTCAGACCCTCTTCCCCTCAGTGACCAGCCCTGGAGCTGCTCCAATTTGGAGTGCTTTTCCAGGGCAGATTCCAGGTAAAATTCATTTACTGTTTGAGTGTAAATATAAAATGTGTCCACAGACTCACATGTTTGAACACTTTGTCCCCAACAGTTAGTGGTGCTATTTTGGGAGGTTGTAGAAACTTTAACAAGTGAGGTCTGGCTGATAGAAATAGGTCACTGGGCATGGACTTGGAGGATTAGAAATCACTGACATCTAGCCCAAGCCTTCTACTTCTGATTGTCACCATGATGAAACCAACTTTCTTTCACTCCTGCTGCCATGCCCTCCTCGCCAAGATGGACTGAATTCCCTCACAGAGTGACCCAAAAGAAGTCCTTTCTCCCTTAAGTTGTTTCTGTAAGGTACTGTGACACAGAGATGAGAAGAAGCAATTAATGCACTTATACATATGTGCTCTGGAGTAAAAGAAAAAAGTAAAATCTCCCTGAGCTAGACCAAGCCATCCCTATGACTGTTTTTATAAGTAACAGAACCTTCTCCTGGGCTCCCACACTTGCTGAAAAGAAAATTTCTGCCACAAATGCAAGCCTTGGCTGAAAACCCAATTTGTGCAATGCTTTGTTGCAAATGTGTACAACCTTCCCAAAACTGGAGCCAATAGCAAAACGCCTACAGGATAAAGATGGGTGACTGACTCTAGAGATTCTAATCAGGGAACGTCTAAGCAGGGTGGGGGAACGTGAGGGCGGCAGATGCAGCTGACCGATGCCCCTGGCAAACAGAAGGGATGCCTTCCTGCGTGCTTGGCAAATAATCTACCAGATGATTAAGCTATAGCCACAGGCTGTCGTTGTGGTTTTACCAAATGTGTCAAAGGAAGAGAACAGTCTGTTTCTGCCAGGGTGGGTGTTGTATTGCAGAATCCAATCACCTCAGGGCCCCATGACCTGCCTGAGTACGGAAAGTGCAGGGGAGTCCATGGAGAAGAAGGAGAAGCAAGGCTTGTACCCGGAGGAGGCAAACCACCATGAGAAGAGAAGGGCTTCATTTTACCATGGAGAATCAGTGACATGTAGGTCCTCGGTGGCCAGGGTAAACTTCATTTCAATGAAACTCCGTGCTGGGTGCAACCCTGCTTCAGGTGTCCTGACTCCTGGGCATCTGGATGCAGTCACACTGGAGCACCTGAGACAATGTCAAAGAGAAAACTGAATCAAAACCATCAGCCAGTTATTGTCTATAATTTGGAAGTTGCCAATAATTTTTTTAAATTAAGTTTTAAAAAATTTAAAAGAAACCTTCATCCAGGAGCTGGAGAGATAGCTCAGCAAACACGCTTGCCTACAAAGCACATCCCGGGTTCGATCCCCCAGTACCCACATAAAGCCAGATGCACAAAGTAGTGTATGCTTCTGGAGTGCATTTGCAGCAGCTAGAAGCATTGGCATGCCCATTCACTCACTCCTTCTCTCTTTGCAAATAAATAAAAATTTTTACATTTTTTTAAATAAACACCAGCCAAGCTCTGTAACTCCCGAGGTCAAGGAAGGAGATGAAGGGTGAAAAGCCACAGACTAGTGCACCAAGAGGTGCTGCGCCCACAGACACTGTTCAAAGCTCTGCAAGCCAAAAGGGTCGATGCGATCACTCCCCTGCTACCCCTGCAACTACTGTGGAGATGAAGTGAGGTTTCCTCACTTCCAAAGCTTCCATCTGCTTTGACATCAAGACACTCCTGGGCACTTTGGCCAGCATGCAACACCAAAGCGGTGGCAGCAAGCTAGGGGACCACAAAGTGGACACCTTGAAAAATCAAACACAGGTGGTAGCAGCCTGCACGGCCCTCATCTTGCCACAGTCCCTGCCCATTTCCACTTTTTCCATTCCAGCTCCTCTAGCCCCTACTGTTCTGGCAGACCAGGCTGCTGAGGCTCCCATCCTGCTATCCCTCTACCTTCCCTCACCCCAGATATATACACATCACTATTTCTCCTTCTTCGATGACCTTCCCTTCTGATCTTCCCCGTTCTTTGAGGGCCAGGCCCAATTTTAGGGTTCTACCAGATGACAGTGGAACCCCTACCCATTAACCGGTACTGCAGCTTCGCCCACTTCTCACCTCCCTACATCTCCTGTTTCCGACCCTTTACCCTTCAAAGCTCCTTCCTTCCAGAAGGAGTCCCCAACACCCGCGCTCATAGATTCCCACTTCCGCTTTCCTTTCCCACCATTCCCCTCGACTCTTCCCCCAGGAATCCTCCCGCAGTTTCTACCACAGCAACCCATACCCTCACCACCAGGCCAGGCTGCCAGCTCTAGATCCCAAGGGTACAGCCATGGACACAACTCCACAGCCCCACACAGTGATGTTCAGAGCCGCTCAGATGGCAGCATGGGTGCTGTGCCATTTCCACACTTCAGTGACTGTATGCAGTAGAGGCTGGCTGCAAATGCCACGTTAGGGAACCCTGGTGGGCAGAACACTTCTGTCCCCAGCGCTCCAGACTGGCCCATATCCTACGCTTCCGTCCGTCATAGTAGGCAGCATCAGGACAACAGCGCCATCTCGTCCTGCCACGGACCTGGAGGCCACAGGTCCCACCCTTCTGCCCAGGCTGCTGTTGCCCACGCTCCACCTGTCCACGGCAGCTCGCAAGCACAGTCCACTTGGAGACTAGCGGCCACGCACAACCTGAGGATACGGACTGGAGCTGCCCCTCAGTCCACCTCTGGGTTGCTAAGTGGGCAGTAGATGGAAGTTTAGTTCTTCTGAGGGACCAAACGGCCTCAGAAGCAGCAGGGGCCTGGCACCCCCAGCAGCCCAACGCCCCAGCGACAGCACAAGGCAACTTGGATATGTAGGCTCAACACTACCTGTCACTAAGCCATTCTGTGGGAAGTGCCCATGTGTGTCACAGCCACCTCTGCCTTCACACTCACCACCGGAACGACGGACTCTGGGGACTGCGGCTCACGTTCAACCTACTACATAGGCAGCACACCCGCCTGGATGGGACCTGCAACACCGCCAAGCGGAAGGAAACGCGCGTGATGTGCTCATCCAAGACCGAAGCCCAGCAAGCGCAGAGCGCAAATTCAGAGCGGGGCTGAAGGGGACTCCTCTTCCCCCGTCATTCTGAAATGTGCCCGTCTAGTCGTAGTAGGCACGCTGGGGGAGGGGGGGATCGCTGGTCTCTCTGACCTGGTTGCCCACCAGCCCAACTCAGGCTTCAGGGCAGTTGGCCGCAGTCCTGGATGAAGAAGGACGCCCTGCTCTCTCCCCTCAGCATTGCCTCAACATCCTCTTTTTTTTTTTTTTTTTGGTCATTCTCTAGGAAGCACACTTTTGTTAGTAAACACTTCCTGTTCTGGAAACTTTCAATGGTTCTGTTAAAATATTACTGAAGGCCAGGCGTGGTGGATCACGCCTTTAATCCCAGCACTTGGGAGGCAGAGGTAGGAGGATCGCAGATAGTTCCAGGTTAGCCTAAAACTACATAGTGAATTCCAGGTCAGCCTGGGCTAGAGTGAGACCCTACCTCGAAGAAAACAAAAAAATAAATATATATAATTGAAGGACAATGAACTACATATATTTCAAATACTTTTTTTTTAGTTTTTTGAGATAGGATCTAGCCCAAGCTGAGTTGGAATTCCCTATGTAGTCTCAGACTGGCCTTGAACTCACAGCCATCCTCCTGCTTCGGCCTCCCTAGTGCTGAGATTAAAGGCGTGCGCCACCACACCCAGCCCAAATACACAATTTGCTAAGGGTTGATATATGCATAGTCCCAAAAACCTGTTATCACAATTAAGAAAATGAACATGTTGGTCACTCTCAAATGTGTCCCAAGACCCTTGAGATACTCAACTTTTCAACTGCCCCATCTTTGCCTCCTTTGCCACTGTAGATGTAAGTGAATTTAAGCAGTGCTGCTCTTTGAGAGGGCTTTCTCACCAAGCATTAATATTGTGATCATATCCCATTTTGTGAATATTAGCCTATTTTGCTGATGTAATATTCTCTGTGTACCACACTGAGTTTATTCACTAGTGTGTTAGTAATTGTGTTATTGTTTTCAGTTATTAAGCTAAGCTGATGTTAATGCTCTTATAAAAGATTTATAGGAATGACTTTACTGGGCTTTGTGCTTTGTATATGTTTACTTTTTAAACAAAACTGAAGTGATTTATCACTAAAAAACCAAAGTTTAATAATTCAGCAATAAATAATTTTACTTTAAAAAAGATTTTAATTATTTGAAAGAGAGAGAGAGAGAATGGGTGTATCAGGGGTTCTTGCCACTGCACACACACTCCAGATCCATGCCTTACTTTGTGTGTCTGATTTTATGTGGGTGCTGGAGAATTGAACCTGTAAGGGCAGGATTTGCAAGCAAATACCTTTAGCCACTGACCCATTTCTCCAGCCCCAGCAGTAAGTAATTTTGAAAAAGAAAACTCAGGGGCTGGAGAGATGGCTTAGCGGTTAAGTGCTTGTCTGTGAAGCCTAAGGACCCCGGTTCGAGGCTCCATTCCCCGGGACCCACGTTAGCCAGATGCACAAGGGGGCACACACATCTGGATTTCATTTGCAGTGGCTAGAAGCCCTGGTGTGCCCATTCTCTCTCCCTCTCTCTCTCTCTCTCTCTCTCTCTCTCTCTCTCTGCCTCTTTCTCTCTGTGTTGCTCTCAAGTAAATAAAATTTAAAAAAAATAAAACTCAGATCTCAGCACCCAGAATCTCCCATGACCTCCTGTTCATATTAGCAGCTACAGAGCCATTAGCAGAACTATTCAGACCATGCTGTCTGGCAGGGAGGCCAGGAATGCTGTCTCCTGAAAACCTATCTGAGCTGAACCTGAGCTGAATCCCTGGTTCCCTACCTCCAGTCACGACGTTCAGTCCTTCACTGTGCTTCTTTACCCAGAGAAGGACTCCAGAACCAACACCCAGCCAGATAGCTAGAAGAAAATTCTCATGGGGACATAGTCAATAGGTAGAAACATGTGTCCTTGGAGAATGGAGTGTGTATTGGCTTTAATCACGTGTCTGCCATAAACTCATGTGTTCTGAATGCTTGGTTCCCAGATGATAACAATTTGGGAGGTGGAGTCTTGCTAGAGGAGGTGTGTGCTGAGGAGAGAATGTTATAGCCAGCTCCCCCTTGCTAGAGTTCAGCTCACTCTCTTGCTACTGTTTTCTACCTGCTGTGGCAGAGATGATGCCCAGTCTCTGTTCATGCAATGCTTTTCCCTGCCATCATGAAGCTTCCCTTTGAGATTGTAAATCAAAATAAATACTTTCCTCCCATCATCTGCTTTTGGTCAGGTGTTTTGTTCCAGCAAAGCAAAGGTAACTACAACAGAAAACTGATACCAGAGGAGTAGGGTCATTGCTGTTAGAAACCTGACCATGTGACTTCTGGCCTTTTAGTTGTTGTTTCTTTTTTTTTTTTAACCTTTTTTATGAGGGAGAGAGAGAGAGAAAGAGAGAATTGGCATGCCAGGGCCTCCAGCCATTACAATTAAACTCCAGATGCTTGTACTACCTTGTGTGTATGTGTGACCTTTGTGCTTGTATCACCTTGTGTGTCTGGCTTATGTGAGACCTGGGGAGTCAAATATGGGTTCTTAGGCTTCACAGGCAGGTGTCTTAACTGCTAAGCCATATCTCTAACCCTTTTAGAATTGATTTAAAGGAGGAATGTGGAAGGATTTGAAACCCTGTACTAAGAGATGCTTTGCAATGCTATAAATAGAACTTGATGGGCCATTCTAGTAAAAGTTTAAAAGACCTAAAAGCAGAAAGAACTGCAGAGGTTCAGCTTATGAATGCATTCAGTCCAGACTGGCATGGTGGCACACGCATTTAATCCTGGCACTTAGGAGGCAGAGGTAGGAGGATCACCATGAGTTCAAGGCCACCCTGAGACTACAGTGTGAATTCCAGGTCAGCCTGGGCTAGAGTGAGACCCTACCTCAAAATGCAAAAAAAAAAAAAAAAAGAAAAGAAAAGAAATGGCCTTGAGTCTATAAAAGCCAGGGATGAAATGTGGTGGTTTGAATAATATGTCCCCCATAAACTCAAGGTTTTTGAATGCTTGGTCCTTAGCTGGTGACAATTTGGGAGGTGGAGCCTCGCTGAAGGTGTTGTATTGCTGAGGGTGGGCTTAGGGTAGTTATAGCCAGCTCCCTGTTGCCAGAGCTCAGCTCACTCTTGCTGCTATCTCCCACCTGCTGTGGCAAGGAGCGATGCCCATAAGCCAAAATAAACCCTTTCTTCTCATCAGCTGCTTTTGGTCAGGGTTTTGTCACAGCAATGCAAAGTCAATTACAACAGAGTGAAATGTGCTTCCAGAGAAAACTAAGGGTAGGGCCCTTCCTCAGAATCATTGTGACAGTCTTACCCAATGAGCCCCAGGATGGGAAGAGTCCCCCTCTAAAGAACCAGAGACCTAAGCTCAAAACCGTACCTGCCCACAGAGCTGAGGTGACAACAATCATATTGGATAGGATGCCCTAAACAGTGACTTGTAGGGCATTTAGCCAGTGGTAGAACGCTTGCCTATCAAATGCAAAGCACTAGCTTGATCCCAGCACACACACTTTAAAAAAAGTGACTTGGGCTGAAGAGATAGCTCAACATTTAAAGGTGCTTTCTTGCAAAATCTACTGTTACTGATTTGATTCCCCAGTGCCCATGTAAAGCCAGATGCACAAAGTAGTACATGCATCTGGAGTTCATTTGCAGTGACAAGAGTCCCATACCCATGCTTGTTCTCTCTCTATCTCTATCTCTTTCTCTCTCTCTCCTTGCAAATAAAATTTTTTAAGTGGCTTGTAATTAATAATACTACAAAGAAGATACATAAGCACTTTAAAGGGAAGATTTTTCTTGCCTTCACCAATAATTTATTAATTCTTTTAAAACAGCTAAAGAAACAAATCCAAAATGTAATTTATCACCAGAAGAATTCTGGGAGGAGACAATACCAATTTGTTCTCCACAAAATACATCTTATTCATTCCAAGAGCCAATACGGTCCATTCTTTTCCTGGGAAAGCCTTCCATAAGAATATAAAATACTTGGGCTGGAGAGATGGCTTAACGGTTAAGGCACATGCCTGCAAAGCCTAAGAACCCAGGTTCGATTCTCCAGGTCCCATGTAAGCCAGATGCACAAGGTGGCACATGTGTCTGGAGTTCGTCTGCAGTGCCTAGAGGCCCTGGCGCATCATTCTCTCTCTCTCTCTCTCTCTCTCTCTCCTTCCCTCCCTTTCTCTGTCTCTAATAAATGAATAACTAAATAAATTTTTTAAAAAGAATATAAATATAGTTATATTTGCTTGAAGCCCTGGGTTGATCCTCAACAGAGGAGGGGAGAGAAAGCAAGACTGGGGTGTAGAGGGGGGAGACTTTTCATTTGGGAAGGGGAGGTAGAGAGACTGAAAGAACAGATACTGTTCCCTCAGTCCTGCTAAAACTATTTCTGAAATAGATATAGAGTGATATAGATATCTATATCATCTATATCTATATCTCCATCTCTATCATCTCTTTATCTATACCTATATTATCTATATTTATTTACATACAAGAACTGTGGAGCTCGGCCTGGTAGTTTTAGGGGGATAGCAATGAAACTTGAAGAAACTATGAACAGGCAGTTGAAACCAGCAGTGTGTGGAAGCACACAATTGCACCCTCTCTGGTTGCTTGTGGCTTTCTGCACGCAGACACTAGAGGGCAGAAGACTTCAGGTGCTGTCCTGAAAAGCACATGGGAGTTCAGAAAGCTGCTACTAGTCATGTCTGAAAAGAGAAATTAAATTTCTTTTCTTTTTTTTTTTTTTTTTTTTTTTGGATTTTTGAGGTAGGGTCTCACTCTTGCCCAGGCTGACTATGGAGTCTCACGGTGGCCTCGAACTCACGGCAATCCTCCTACGTCTGCCGCCCAAGTGCTTTGATTAAAGGCATGCGCCACCATGCCCAGCTTTTCTTTCTTTTCTTGATTTCTGTTTTTGGTGCTAAAGAAAGAACCCACAGCCTCCCACATGGTAGGCAAGTAATCTACCACTGAACAACATCTTGTATTAATCACCTTTCTTACTATTGTGACAATATTCTTGACAAAAGCAACTTAAGAAAGTTTTGGCTCCTTTGAGAATCCAGCCCATCATGATAGAGAAAGCACAATAGTGAGAATAGCTCTAGCTGTCACAACACGAGAGTGAGACAGCTGGTCACACTGAGCCTGCAGGAGAGAGAGAGAGAGAGATCAAGAGAATGCTGGTACTCAAATGCTTTCTCCTTTAAACCTCTGGAAACACCTGCATAGCCAGCCAGAAGTGTGTTTCCTAGGTGATTGTAAATAGTGTCTAGTTGACAATAGAGATTAACCAGCACACACCCCAAACTGCTTTGATTTTTGATGCAACAGTGTTTATTTATACACTTAAATTTTTAAGGTAGAAAAAGTGTAGATAGAACTCTGTATAAAAATTATTTTCTGAGATTTTGAAAAGCAATAGTACTTTTCTTTCTTTTTTAGTTTTAGGGTTTTTTGAGGTAGGGTCTCACTCTAACCCAGCAGGCTGACCTGTAACTCACTATATAGTCTCAAGGTGGCCTCGAACTCTTGGAGATCCTCCTACCACTGTCTCTCAAGTGCTGGGATTAAAGGAACGCACCACCACACCCAGCCATTTCTTTTACAAAAAAAATTATATCTTATTTATTTGAAAGAGAAAGGGCAGATAGAGAAAGAATATGGATGTGCCAGGGCCTCTAGCCACTGCAAATGAACTCCATATGCATGTGTCACTTTGTGCACCTAGCTTGCGTGGGTTCTGGGGAGTCAAACCTGTGTCCTTTGGCTTGGCAGGTAAGCTCCTTAAGTACTAAGCCATCACTCCAGCCAGCAATACTACATTTTTTAGTCATATTAATAAGTAATCAGTAGTTTGAATTGGTTTATCTGGGCTATGGCAATGTTCTAGGTTTAGCAACAACATCAAAAACCAATGTAAAAACAAAAAAGTAGCACTGTGGTTTCTGGATTAATGTCAGAAACAACTCCATCCTGCAATGGGCTCTATAGGGCTCACTGATGCCACCCAATGGCCATTCTAAGCACTGCTTCAGACCCATGGGAGGCCAGGAAGGCTCAGTGTTACCCCTCAGGTCTCAAGTACTGAGGCTGCCTGCCTGGAGCTTCACAGACGCTGCTCCTTTCACTCTCATCACGTGCACAGGACAGAGGGATCTGGCAACCCAACCAAGCGGCAGATGGGGACAGAAAACCTTGAAATTAGATAAGAACATGGTGACACCACAAAGCTACTACTGGCCCTTGAGCTTGGACTCCAGCCCTTGTGGCTCCACTTCACAAGTCGTCTTACTGAGCAATGGCCAGCCGCATGCTTACCGCTGAATTTGAATGATTCTCTGAACTCAAGCTTAAAAGCTACAACTAACAGTTCCCATAGCAAAAACTGGATATTGCCTCAGATGCAGCTTGATTGCAAGTAAATGGCTGATGTGGATAATTTCCTGCTCACCTTCCAGCACGTCTTGCACTAGGAGGGAGATGGCGTCTTCTCAGCCGTTATCAGAGTGTGGTTGGCAGCAGCACTCTGCCCTTGGCCCGGCGGCGGTTCGGCAACATCAACACTCAGGTATTAACACTCTCTGTCCTCTCCCCTCATCGTTATCACTAACCTCCATCTCCAGCTTGACAAGGCCATTTTTATCCATTCCCCTGCTTCCCGGCTAGAGTGATTAACTGTGTACCTGTGAAGGCTGTTTTAGGCTATCCTGCACCTAGGAAAGCAATGAGGAATTCAGCATTTCCTCACTGCCCTTCAGTCACTGACAGCCATTTGTAATGAAACTAAACTCTCATTTTAAAATGCACTATAATTAGTTAGTGTTCTAAGGACTGAACAGTTTTCTTTCATGTAACATTAAACTGCTGGGTATAATGTTCACAAGGGAGAGTCACATTGACACTGTTTTGCAGGTCAAATTAAACTGGAGTTCTAAGCCAGACAGCCAAAATAATTTCTGTGGCTCACAAACAAAAATCCTTGGCCTTGCTGCTGCCCCTCCATGTCTTTACCTAGATGTCAGCTCAGCAGCCTTCCCCTCAGTGGCCAGCAAGGACAACTAGAGACAGGTTTCTAGTCTCTGGTGTGCAGTTTCCCAGCATCTGAGTCAGAAGCATATTCCAAGAAAGTGGCGCGGGGTGGTGACAATGCCTGTTCTGTGTCCGATTTGCAACATCTATTGATTTTCTAAAAACAGTGTCCTCTACTTGAAAGGGCATATGCCTGCCAATGCAAGCCAGAGGCCACATACAACTCTGCCTCACACGAAACTAATTGCTCTGCTTTGCCCTTATTATCTTATTGCACTAGCGTGCAGCAACCCTCCCTGCTTACACAACTCAAGGAGCCGCAAATGTCAATAGTGGCATCAGAAGGGAGGGAAGTGAGAAGGCTACTTCCCGCCCTCTCCCCAGAATGCTTTTTTTTTTTCAAACCTTAATGTGAAGAATAGTACCAAGAGGTGGCCCACGCCACCTAGTGGTTGTCCTGTGCAAGGCTGATTACTCCTAGCTCTCAAAACTGCTTTAAAGTTGTTCCTGGAGCTTGTTAAAAAAGAGCAATCTCACAGAGGAGGGCCCTCAGTGGAACGGGGGCAGAGACGAAGGAAATGATGGTACCAACACAAGATGTGTCCATACAAAGTACATACCTAATAAAAAAGAAAGTATTTGATAAAAGTTAATACTATTATCACTTGTGTAAATCTATAGCATTGCTTTCCAATATGGTGGCTGCATGTAGCTACTGAATTCCTAAAATGTGACTTATCAAAATTGAAATATCATATAAGTATAGAATACACACTGGGATTTGAAGATTTAATCTAAAAAAAACTGTAGATGATCACATGTTTTAACTGATTACATGTTGAAATGATAGTATTTTGGACATAGTTTACAAAGATAATTTTATTCTAATAAATATTACCTGTCTTTTTTGTTGTTGTTTTATTTTGTTTCGTTTTTGAGGTAGGGTCTCACTCTAGCCCAGGCTGACCTGGATTTTACTATGTATTCTCAAGGTGGCCTCGAACTCTCAGCGATCCTCCTACCTCTGCCTTCTGAGTGCTGGGATTAAGGGTGTACGCCACCACGCCCAGCTCACCTGTCTTTTTTAAAAGAGCACTTCCTCTGCAGGCACCAGGGCCTAAGGCGGCCTGAGAGCAGGCTGGAGTTTGATCCCCAGGATCCATGAAAACAGCTGGTGTGACCACACAGATCTCTAACTCCAGTCCTGTAGAGGAGTAGAGATCTCAGAATCTGGAGCTCACAAGGAAGAGGAAAAAAAAAGAAACAGGTAAGTTCAGGGATCAGTAAAAGACTCCTGGTCAAGTAAGGATGGGGTGAAAGA
This sequence comes from Dipus sagitta, assembly GCA_036346955.1. Taxonomy (NCBI): domain Eukaryota; kingdom Metazoa; phylum Chordata; class Mammalia; order Rodentia; family Dipodidae; genus Dipus; species Dipus sagitta. Next base: position 68,647,062 of record CM070781.1, read on the forward strand.
ATGATGGAGGTGGGACACTGGACATTCGGCTCCAGCACCTCGGGAGTGCACAGGACCCCACATGTCCATGCACACAGACACACACAGACCCCACACGTCCATGCAGACAAACGTACACACACAGACACCACAAGTGCATGCATGTGCACACACACACAGACTCCACGAGTCCATGTACACACACACACAGACCCCACATGACCATGCACACACACACAGTGACCCCACAAGTCCATGCACACACACAGAGACCCCATATGTCCATGCACACACACATACACCAGACCCCACATGACCATGCACACACACACAACACTCCACATGTCCATGCACACACACACAGACCCCATATGTCCATGCACACACATATACACACAGACCCCACATGACCATGCACACACACACACACGACACTCCACATGTCCATGTACACACACACAGACACCACATAACCATGCACATACACACACACACACGACCCCACAAGTCCATGCACACACATACACAGAAACCCCACATATCCATTCACACACACACACAGACCACACAAGTCCATGCACACACAGAGACCCCACATGTCTATGCATGCACACACATTCAGACCCAACAAGTCCATGCATACACACAGACCCCACATGACCATGCACCCACACAGAGACCCCACATGTCCATGCACACACACACACAGGCCCCACAGGACCATGCACAGACACACACAGAGACCCCACATGACCATGTACACACACACAGACACCACATGACCATGCACACACTCACATACAGACCCCACAAGTCCATGTATACACACACACAGACCCCACATGTCCATGCACATACACACACATAGACCCCACAAGTCCATGCACATACATCCCATATGTCCATGCACACACACAGACCCTACAAATCCACTTATGTACGTGTGTGTGCATGGACATGTGGGGTCTGTGAGTGTGTGTACATGGACTTGTGGGATCTCCAATTTTCTGCTCATTTTGAGCTGACCATGCTTTAAAACTCCAGAAGGGTGACTAGAGAGCTTAAAGAATACCATTAAAAACATTAAAAGCAGCCAGGTGTGGAGGCACATGGCTTTAATCCCAGCACTCAGGAGACACACACACAGAGGTAGGATTGCTGTAAGTTCAGGGTCACCCTGAGAATACATAGTGAGTTTCAGGTCAGTTTGAGCAAGAGTGAGACCTTACCTTGAAGGAAAACAAAAACATTAAAGGAAGTTAAGAGAAGTAACAGGCCGGGCACGGTGGTGCACGCCTTTAATCCCAGCACTCGGGAGACAAAGGTAGGAGGATCGCCATGAGTTCGAGGCCACCTGAGACTACATAGTGAATTCCAGGTCAGCCTGCTAGAGTGAAACCCTACCTTGAAAGAGAGAGAGAGGGAGAGAGGTAACAGAAGAAGATTATAATCAAAACACATTATACACAGGTATAAAAGTTGTCAATAAGACATTGCAAAAATAAACAACAAATGATATGGTGTGACTACTACAGGCTAGGAAGGACAGGGCAGAGCAAGGTCAGCAGGAAGTTAGGATCCAGGTACTAAAATAAGCAAGACATTATGAATAAATTCTGGTGAACTGCTGCAAAATAGAATAAGCCTAGATTCCAAAAACTTACTCTATATTTGTTGGGGAACAAGAAGAAGAGTTCAATGACCCCAAACATGAAAAATTATTAGAGCTGGAGATATGATTCACAAGTAGACTGTTTGCCAGCAAGCACATGGTCCTGAGTTCAATCTCAAGTGCTCTAAAGGGGGGGGGGATGAAATTATCTTGATTTGGCCATTAAATATTGGATGCATGTGTTGAATTATCACACCATACCCTATAAATATGCATCATTATTTTATTTCTGTGAAAAAGAAAAAGAGATATGAGAAAGCACTTAAAGTCTTTATTGATAGTTCAGTGGTTAAAGTACTTGCCTACAAAGCCTAATGACCCAGGTTTAATTCCCCAAATATCCATATAAAGCCTGATGCATGAGGTGGCACATGTGTCTGAAGTTAGTTTGCAGTGTTAGATGACCTGGCATGCCCATTCTCTCTCCCAATCTCTCCCTTCCTCCCTCTCCCCCTAAATAAACAACTAAAATATTTTTAAAGTCTTTATTAATTTGCTGATTTAGATATTACTCTGTCAACTCCAAGAAGGTTGACACCCATACTGTTCTGAGCTGGATGTGGTTTCACAAGGTTGCTTCAGAACCGTTAGATGAACATCGGAAGGGAATATATTAGTTTCCTGCTACCATGACAAATACCTATAGGGAACAATTTAAATGGAGCAAAGATTCATTTTACTTCATTGTTTTAGCCCATGGTCACTTAAACCTCTGCTGCTTCTGGACCTATGCCTATCACCATGACAGGAGCACGGGGTGGTGCAAAGTGGATCACAAGAAAGGGTTTGGGACAAGAACTCCTGTAAAGACACTTCCTTGGAGACACATAATGTCCAACCTAAAGTTTCCATTATCTCCAAATACAAGTTGGAAACATACCCTTCAACATATAAGCCTGTGTGGGGTGTGTTACACACAAAACCCAACAGAAGAACAAGGGAGTGGTTATTCTAACAGGTGGAAGGAACAGAGCAGTGTATAAAACTCTCCCCATGTTCCAGCACCAACCGCTTATGATAGCTTCAGAATGGCTCCATTCTGTGTGATGAGCCCAGTCACCAGTCAAGTACACTAAGCACCCACTAGAGAAACAGGCAACCATGTCTATTAAATAAATCAGTTGGTGAAAGTGTGCTCGACTCTAAGGTCTGAATGGCCTCTCTAGATTTCAAGTATGAGTCTGATGTTTGAACTTGCCTTGCATTGCCACCTCCTGGTCAGGAGGGGAACTGCAGATCCCAGGCTTCAGCCGCTTCCCAAAGCCAGGCAGGCTGGGAAAGGTGGAGGGGGGGGGCGCTTTGGGATTAGAACCGAGGGAAAGCTACCTTTTCTTCCACCCAGCAGCCTGGCTTAACCTTGTGCGGCCCGAGAGGCCGTCGAGGTGCTTGCGCAGGACCCAGGCTCGGGGTAATGAGAGGGCGCAGCGTCAGACCTGCCAGGACGCCCGGGTGACCTGGAGCCCAGGGGTCTGTACTGCAAGGGCAAGATCGGAGCCCCTGAGGAGTACTGAAGGAGCTCAGCCTGTTCTGCACGTGGGGACCGTGGGCTTGGCACCTCCACCTCCACCGCGTCCTTCCCCTTCCGGCTGGCGCTGAGCACTGAGGCTCAGGTGGCACTCACTACGCACCGATCCAGAGTGCCCTGCACTGTCTCGGGAGGCCACTGGGACTCGAGGGGGTCGGGTGGACCTTGGCAGCTTTGGCTAGGGAGGAGCTGAAACTTGCGCTAGCTGATGGCCCTGCGCCAAGCACTGGCTGGTACACCCGCCCGCCTCTGTGGAGCTCGCCTGTGCATTTGGCTGAGACCAGAGCAGGGCTGACTGGGAGCTTCCCTGAAGTGGGGAGGGGTGCGGGGGGACACTATGATTTGAATGTTTGACTCCCTTTCCAAAATTTCCGTAGAAACAGCCTTAGTACAACAGTATTACATATGGGGCCTTCAAAATGTAGCCAGGGCTGATCCCCGTGAATGAAGTAAGCGCTCACCAGAGGCTTGACAGAGGGAGTTGGGTTTCGCCGGGGCTCCTGCTCTTCTGCCATGGGAGCACCCCATAAGTAACCTTGATCTAGAACTTGTTAGCCTCTAGAAACTGAGAAATCAATATGTATTCATTAAGGGCCAGTCTCTTTTCAGGACTAGAGGCATATACCCACAATCCTAGCTATTCAGGAGGCTGAGGAGGAAGGATGGTGCTTTTAGGCCAATCTGTTTAGTTAGACCTCATGGAAACAAATGAATGACTGAAGGAATACCTAACGAAGCCGCTGGCAGTTTCTTACCACGTAAACATCCAAGACAAAGGGACACTGCCACTATGGAGGGGACATACAGCTTCTGTCACATTGACTCATGTTGGTACTCCTGCATCTGAGGATTTGTCACCTAGAAACCATGACTGTCAGGGCTCCATCACTCTTTAGCATCTTGGGATCTTAAGTCCACTGAAGTTCTATTCCAGGGTTTGTATCTACATGGTAATGCCTGGAGTGAGAAAATACAACTTTCCTCCTATTCAACCACCTCACCTTGACCTTCAAGCCATATAAACCAGAGGTTCCCAAACTGGCTGTATATCAAATCACTCAGAGAGGCTTTGACATCTGGAAGCCTGTTGTATTCAAATCAACCCCAGGATGGGTAGTTTGGAAAAGACCTGCAGGTGATCCCACCAAAGCCTTAGACTGTAGGGTTATGAGAAAGGACATGCCAGGGGAGGCAGTGTTCAGGGAGAAGACAGCTAAACTACTAGCCTGTTTTGGAGATGATGAGTCAGTTCCAGATTGGACAATGAGCTCAGGGGAAAAGCAGGGTACATGATTGAGCATGTGTTCTTGTTTGGGAACATAAGAAATGGTGGGACAAATCAGGCTTCAGAAAACAGGGCTTGATGAAGAAGAAAAACAGAATGCTGTGAGGAGAGGCTGGAAGCAAAAGAAAAAGGGGTAAAATTCTATGGCCATAGCACCACAAGGCCTTCCCATCACTGAATCATGAGTGAAGTTTTCAAGGTGTAAACTTTGCCAACATTTAAGCAAGTGCTGACCCATCTGAGCTTGTTAGTCTCTATCTTATATTATGTCATCAGTCTAACTCTGCAATTTCAAAAACTCTGGCTAGGGAACGGGTGGAGAACAAATACAGTAACAGTCCCACCACTATGACATTACATAATGGATGGCTCCTTCCTGTGTGTCTCAGGCCCGCTCACTGTGAGACTGTCCTAGCTCACCTAGTCTAGGACAACACCCCTCACTATCCTCCGCTGCTAGCACCAGCAAGCAAGCACTTTAGGTGCAGATCCCTACACCTACAGGCAAGAAAATTGGTGTTATGTTGACAGACTTTACACATCTCCAATACTGTTGTTCTTTCTTTTAAAATTTTTTTTATTTATTTACTCACAAGTAGGTTGGGGGAGTGCAGAGAATGGGCATGTCAGGGCCTCTTGCCACTGCAAACAAACTCCAGGTGCATATGTCACTTCTTCTGACTTAATGTGGACACTGGGGAATGGAATCCAGGAAGTCAGGCCTTGGAAGCAAGAGACTAATCACTGAGCCACTTCTCCATCCCCAAAGTTGTTTTTTGTTTGTTTGTTTCTTTTGTTTCAGCTAAAACTGATAGGAGAAAGTTACTAGAAATGAGCCATGGTCACTGGATCACACTAGATCATTCTTTTAGGTGACCTAGAGTAAAGTATATTAGTAGATGTATGAAGCCCATTAATACAAGAAGTGATTAAGAAGAGAAAGGCATGAATGTGTGTTTTTCACACAAACGGGTGTTGCTGTTTCCTTCTCATTGCTGTTATAAAACACCAGAGCAAAAGCAACTGATGGAAGGCAAGTTTTCATTTTGGCTGGCAGCCTTGAGGGGCCGCTCCGTGATGGAAGGGGAAAGCACAGCATGAGCAGAGGCTGGGCATCACCTCTGCCACGGCAAGTGGGAACAGCAGCAGGAGGGTGCCAACTCTGGCAAGGGGAACTGGCTATAACACCCCTAATCCTGCCACCAACAATACCCCTCCTCCACCAAAGTTCCACTGCCCAAATTGCCATCAGCCGGGGAGGGGGGGCGTGCAGAGGCTAGCATTCCAAACACATGAGTTTATGGAAGACACATGATTCAAACCACCATATGTGGGGGTTCATGAGAATGAAGAGAAGAAAGTCTAAAAACAATTGAACAAAGCATGATGCTTTCATAGTTTTGGGACAAAGAACAATAAGCTTGTGGAGGAGTGACAGAATGAAGGGATGCCTGGGCTAGGAAAGGAAGTTCTAGGGTGTTACTAAGCTACATCTGGGTGTTTAGTGCAGACATTAGTAGAAGACAAGTGTTACAGCCTCCAGCCTCTGCTCTTGCTAAGTGAAGCCCATGCCTCCCAAAAGAAACTTTATAGAGTGCTGTATGTACGGAAGGTCACATGGCTCTTTCTGAAGTATCAATTCCTCAAATGATTTTGTCTTGAAATAATTAATATATCAAGTATCATATTTTTTAAGGTTTTATTTTATTTTATTTTTTAAAGAGAGCGAAGTGGTGTGCCTCCGCCCCTGCACTCAAACTCCAGACACTTGTGCCACCTAGTGGGCATATGTGACCTTGCACTTGCCTCACCTTTTTGTGTCTGGCGTACTGCTGTACTTGGGATCTGGAGAGTTGAACCTGGGTCCTTAGGCTTAGCAGGAAAGTGTCTTAACAGCTAAGCTATCACTCCAGCCCTTAAGTTGGCATTTTTTGAGAGGTCTGTCTTTAGCCCCTTCATAGGGTAGATGGAAAGGACCTACTAAAAGACAGTTGGGGGGGGTGGAAAGATGGCTCAGTGTTTAGTAAAAGGCACTTGCTTACAAAGCCTAATGGCCCTGATTCAATTTCCCAGTGCCCGTATAAAGCCAGATGCACAAGGTGACGCATGCATCTGGAGTTGGTTTGCAGAGGCAAGAGGCCCTGTCACACGCATTCTCATTCTCTCTCTCTCCTTGCAAATAAATAAATATTTTTTAAATGAGTACTTGAGATGAAAACTTGGAATTTAGTAGATGAGCGAACCAGCCAGGCAAACATGGTGGTTCATACCTATAAACCCAGTACTCAGGAAGCTGAGATAGGAGGATCTCTGTGAGTTCTAGGCCAACCTGGGCTGCAGAGACACCTTACCTAAAAAATAAATAAATAAATAAATAAATAAATAAATAAATAAATAAATAGATGAACAAGTCACAGTTATTTTCCCTCAAAAGAAAAAAATCGAGTATAACAAAAGAAGGCTGTGTGGATACAAAGCACAGCTCTCATCTCAGGGAGTGAGAGATAGTCCGCTCTAAGCCAAATGTGAATAACGATAGCCCAGGAACATGGATTTAGGTTGTTACAAATAATATGTGCCCATGTAGAAACTGCTTCATGAACTTTTCATAGTTACAGAACAAAAACTCATAAATCAATGCTTTTCCATACAGCAGTGAGGACAGCAGGCAGCAGGTTACAGCAAAGCAGGGACATCTCTGTCACAGCTTTTAGGTCCTGTCTGATGACATTTTAGCTTTGGGGGTTTTGGAAGCTAGAGTTCTGCTAAGTTAATACCGTCCAAAGATTTTATCTGACAGTCAAACAGATATTAGGTTAGGTAAAAATGGTGGATTTTACCTGACAGTCAAAAGGATACTAGGTTAGAGAAGGTGGGCACCAAGTGACTATTAAGGGACTTGGATAGACCAAGATAATGTGGCTCTGGATCTGCAACATTTGCACTCTATAGTCTGATCAGTCCATCGGCCTCGTAGACTCTTTAGCACGGGTGTGGCTTTTCTTCCGGAGTTTCAGGTCACAGCTATATAAGTATACATTCAAAACCTTGACCTGCTCTGTTATCATTGATGGGGCATGGAGTACAGTAGGTTTCGGAAAGCTCCACGTGTGTGGACATGTCACATGGGGGTGACTTATTCCAGAGGAAGTGTGAGAGCTTGGAAGGAACAAGCCCTTCCCAGGAGAAGGAAGTGGGCTCCTGACGGAGATGATGTGGTGAAGGAATGAGGACAACTTTGGGGCAAGCGGGCCTGACCTAGAGTGTTGTCCCTGCTGCTCCTTGAAGCTGTCCGGATAGATTGCTAGAGGTTTGCACTAGGAAGGGAGCATGGTCTGGGGAAAGCCGCTGGGTCACAATGGCACAGCTCAGTGCCGTTGGGATTTGTGCTTCTGTTTCCAGATTGGCTGCTTGCCTGGAAGGACAGAGGAGACTGGAGGCAAGAGGCAGCTTGGTGTGCATCGGAGCACCAGCTCTGGAGTCCCACAATGGGGACTCTATTTTCAAATCCTACCTCCACCCTGTGAGGACTGGAGCAAATTTCTTGCCCTTTCTGGGACATGTTAGCAAAGGCAGTATTCCACAGCAGAAGGAAGCTAACCTATGAGCCTAGTTCTGTACTTGCCAAAGTGCCCCCAGGTTGGAGGCTGAGCTCAGCAAAAGATGATGAAGATGTTGCAAACACTTCCAAGTGTGGGGCCAAGACAGGGTGGGAGAATCAGGCTTCTGGGACGTAGGGCTGAGGGGCTGATGCCTTGATGATGAAGGTGGAGGAAGGTGGAGGAAGGAGCAGCTGGAAGCAGAAGTGCATGTGAGACTCCAGAGTGAGATTTCCAAGGCCAGGGCCAATTCATGTAAACTCTGACCTCTCAAACTGTCATATCATATACCCTACCATTGCATTCTATTTTGTCAATTAATGCCATTTTTAAATTTGAAATCTCTTTTTCTAAAGAATTGAATTTGGATCTGATAGTTCACTTTCAAAGTAGAAATGCCATATGTATCCAAAGCAACCAGCAGAACTCAAATTACTTTTGGTAGAGATGGATTCTGAGCTGGCTGTGTGCACAGCCAAACTGAGAGCATGCCTTGTATAGAAAACATAAACTGGTTTGCAGTGCGAAGGTGTGCAGGTTGCTAAGAGAGAGGAAATATAGTCACGTGGGAATTTCTTTAAAAAAAAAAAAGAGTATCACTTCTCAAACTTTCAGTAAGGATTAAACAAAATTGTCACAGAAAATGTTGCTCATCGTTCCCAAACTTTCACTAGTTAACGGGCGAAATGCCCCTCTAATGCTGCTGCTCCATCACCTGACAACCGTCGCTCAGTAATGACTTGTACAGGAGAGTCAGAGAAAGGCTGGAATCCAAGCTCACGTGCCTGTGACTTTGTGACTGTCAGCAAGTTCTGACTAACTTCAAGGCTTTCTGTTCCCTTCTGCCCCGTGGGTGCCAAATACCTCTGTCCTGTGCAAGTGATGAGAGCGAAAGGAGCCGTGTTTGTGAAGCTCCAGGCAGGCAGGAAGCCTCAGTATGGGTAGATACTAACAATCTGGTACTTGCGACCTGAGGTAACAGCCTTCTTGGGCTCCCAGGGCTCTGAAACAATGCTTAGAGAAGCCATTGGGTGGCGCCCGTGCTTAGACAACAGGCTCCTTTGTTTTGAAATTGGTTTTTGATGTGGCTGGACCTTGAACGTCGCCATAACCCAGTTCAAACCACTGGTTGTTTACTCAACATGATTAAAAATGTCGTTTTACCAGAATCTCAAAAAGGATTTTTTTTAGAATTCTATTTGCACTTTTTCTAATCTAAAAATGTAAAAGTGTGGGGTGGAGAGATGGTTTAGTGGTTAAGGCCTGTGAAACCTAAGGACTTAGGTTTGAGTCCCTGGTAGCCAGGTAAACCAGATTGGTATATGTGTCTGAAGTTCGTTTGCAGTGGCTGAAGGCCCTGGCACACCCATCCTATCTGCCTCTTCCTCCTCCTCCTCCTTCTTCTTCTCTCTCTCCAATAAATAAATAAAATATTTAAAAATAAAAATATCTTTTAAAAATGTAAAAGTATGAAATACAGTACTAGATGACATCAAAAGTCAAAGCAGGTTGGGGTGTGTGCTGGTAAACCTTTTTTAAGATTTATTTTTATTTATTTATTAGAGACAGAGAGAGGGCTAGGGGAGAGAGTGAGAATGGGATTGCCAGGGCCTCTAGCCACAGCAAACGTACTCCAGACGCATGTGCCACCATGTGCATCTGGCTTATGTGGGACCTAAAGAATCAAACCTGGGTCCCTAGCCTTCACAGGCAAGCACCTAAACTGTAAGCCCATGTGCTGGTTAACCTTTATGGTCATCTAGACAGGATTTAGAATCGCCTAGGAAACACATCTCTGGCTGGCTATGCAAATGTTTGCAGAGGTTTAACTGAGGTGGGGAAAAGGAGCACGCATTTGAGCACCAGCATCCTTCTCCCTTCCCCATGCTGCCACAGCTAGAGCTCTTCTCACTGTTGTGCCTTCTCCACTGCGATGGACAGGACCCTCACACTTGCCACAAGAAGCCCTTCCTACTTTCAGTCGTCAGGAATATTGTCACAGCCGTTGAAAAGTGACTAATACAAAATGTTTCTCAGTGGTACATTACTGGTCTAGTGTGTGGGAGGCATGAGATCCATCTTGAGCCCAAGAAAGAGAAAGAAGAAAGAAAAAGAAAGAAAGAAGGAAAGAAAGAAAGAAAGAAAGAAAAAAGGAAGGAAGGAAGGAAAAGAGAGGAAGTAAGGGAGAGAAGAAGGGAGGAAGGGAAGAAAAGAAAGAGGGGGGAAGAAAGTGAGTTAGAAGGAAGGAAGGAAGGAAAGAAGAATGGAGGGAGGGAAGGAAGAAAGGAAGGGAGAGGGAGAGAGGGAGAGAGGGAGGGAGGGAAAGGAGGGAGGAAAGGAGAAAGGGAGAGAAGGAAGGAAAGAGGGAGGGAAGGAAGAAGGGACGGAAAGAAAAGAGGAAGGGAGGGAGGGAGGAAGGGAGGAAGAGAGAGGAGGAGAGGGAGGAATTTAATCTTTTCAGACATGACTAGCAGCTTTCTGAACTTCCAGGTGCTTTCAGGACGCGCCTGAGGTCTGCTTCCCTCTAGTGTCTGCGCGCAGAAAGCCACAAGCAACCAGAGAGGGTGCAACTGTGTGCCTCCACACACTGCTGGTTTCAACTGCCTGTTCAGAGTTTCTTCAAGTTTCATCCCCTCTCATAATTACCCTGCCAAACTCCTCATTTCTTGAATTGCAACCTGGAATCATTTCCTTTGAAAAGAGGGGAGAATGATGCAATGTCCCAGGAACAGCTTCAGCAGAGCAGCAGGAAGACTATCTGCTCTTTCAGTCTCCTCAACACACCAAATAGAAGACTCTTTCTTTTTATTGGCCAAGCAGACAAGGAAACACCCCCATAAATACATAAATCACAACCCAATTGGACTCACCATGTTTAGAGTCTAAGCCTAGAACATTCATATAAATTCTGGGTCATAGTTGTGTGCAGTTTGATTGTCTCAAGAGTCACAGTTTTGGGGGTGTTGTTGTTAATGAGATACGAAGTTATGCTTAAGTCAGATAACATTCATTTCATAAAGTGCACCATCTCCCATGTTCCCAATTTCCGAAGCTCTCTCCTGGGCCAGGAAGGCGGGATCCTCTTCCTGAGGCATGGAACTCCTTTGCTGTGCCTCTGTTTCTAAGACCCAACCAAACCTGGCCCCATTCCTCCGGCCAGGAATGCCCATGTTTCATTTAACTGGTGCAGAGAAGGAGAGGAAGGGTCCAAACCATGGGAAACCCCAAACCATAAAAAGTTTAAAGAAGGCGAGAGAATCAAGAGCAGAGCAGAAAGCCTGTGGGATTTTAGCTGCTTAGCCAGACATCTAAGGTAAAAACAATAAATACAAATAAGCAAACTTCACAAACTCCAATCATAGCATACACTAAGTCTTTCCAACAATACAAAATATATATATTTAAATTATTTATTGTCCCTTTCATGTTAGAACCAATAAGCAGATAAGTTGGAGAGCTATTTAGATTTGAAAATGAATGAAATTTATATTTGCTTTTGAAACGAAGATCTCTCCTTCTTTCAGCCATATATCTTCACTCCCTACATCCATTTTCAAATCCACTCAAGTAGTTTAATTTTTTTAAGTGCTTTTCTGTACTAGCTTTCAAATAAATTATTTACCCCCTGTGGATGTTTTAAAATGAACCCAGCCAAAGCTGATGTAAGTAAACCCAGAGGATTTTACAACACAAAATAAAAGCTTTTTTTTTTTCCTCTTAAACAGAACCACAGAAATTTGAGGGGAAAAAATTAATGGAAAAATAATTCCAAGTTTCAGTTTACAAAGAGGAGAAATGAGTGCAAAACAATCTGGGATATAATAATCCCTTATTCCAATCTGGAAGCAATAATTAGTATCCTAGGTGTCTATTAAGTGGACAGGTTCCTAACTTTTGAGCACTAATGTTGTATACACAAGTGTGAAGAGTGCTATGTCTAAAAGGAAGTACTGCAGCAGGCTATAGTAAATGCTAAACGTGGTTTAGTAATCATGTAAGATTTAGTTAAAGAACCATAGAAAGAAGAAGTTATCAGCAGGCAGTTTATGAAGTTTGGGGGAGGTATTTGGTTCTGTGATGGGAATTGAATCCAGGGCTTTGCACATATTAGGAAAGTGCTACACCACTGGGTTACACCTTTAGCTCCACAATAAAATGCAACTTGTAACAAATGACCAAAAATAGAGAAAACTAACTGGAATTTTTCTTAGACTCATGAAGCAAGAATGTAAAATTTTGCAATTTTTTATTCTTAAATATATGGAGATATCTCTAGCCAAGAAGAGTTGATGAATCTGGAATAGATCCCAGCTGGATGTACAAATGCTCCCAGAGGATAAACAATAAAGGTCACTAGTCTGTCTTCTGGGGTTGGGTACAAGGAAGTAGGGAAGAGTATAAAACAGGAGAACTGGGAAAAATAGGTCAGAGCGTCCCAGGCACCAGTATGCAAAGCTATGCCGGGCTCCATTCCCACAAGAAATGCTTATGTCTTCATTAAATCAGATACTCCAGCCAAAGCAATGCCGTGGAGACAGGGCGTCAGAATACTTGTTGATGCTTTCACTTGTAATGAGCTACGGAAGTGTAAAGAGGGCTCGGGATGAGAGTCACGTCCTAGTCTCAGGGTTAAATGAGATCTTAGGATCTAAACTTCTCCACCTTATTATTTTACCATTGAGAAAACTAAGGCTGAAAAAGTTATTTGTGTGTTTGCTTGTTTGTCCTAAACTTCAAGACACCTCTGAATGCATCAATCTGTTCACTAGATAAGTGCCCTGGCACTGTGGCTAGGACACATACTGTAGCCCTCTTTGTCTCAGTGCTTTTGGTCAGCAGAATCTTTAGATGAAATTAAATAATTCCCAGCAAGCTTCATGTCCCCTTTTATAAACAGACAGCCACAGACAAAGAAAAGCAAATACTGTAATCTCAGCATTGGAGAGGCTGAGATAAAAAGATACCAAGTTCAAAGTTTAAGGCCAGCCTGGCTTACATAGTGAGACCTTGTCTGAGAAAAGGAAAAGAAAAAAGAAAAACAAAGGTGAGAACAAATGGTGAGCACAAACCCTTCACCTAACAAGAAGTTACCTTGCTGCACATTGACACAGTGTATGATGTGACATGTGGTAGGATTGGATGTCTAAATAGGATCAGAATGTTCCAAGCTCATGACTCTTGAGCCTTAGGCTCTTATCAAGTCAGCATTCTTCCTACAGTCCCAATGCAGAACACCTAGCCTCAATCTCAATGGTGGTAATCTCTGTGACAAGTGCAGCTGAAGCAGGCTGTAGTCTCCAGCCCAACATTCATTTCTTTCTGTGCCATGTCCATCTGCTCACAATCAGTCCATTTCCTAAACTCAACCATGTTCAAGTTCTCCTGACTTGGGAAGAGTACAGCAAGCTTCTCACACAAACTTCTAGCCCGGTCCAAACAAAGCCTTTTCTTCCCCTCATAAGCCAATCCTGCACAATTCTTTATGCATTTAGTTCTTTTAAACTCTGACCAAAATGGTCCATAAAACCCTGCTTACATAACTGCAAGGCATCTCTTAGTCCAGTGTTTCTAATCTTTCCACATTCCTCCTGTAAATCAATTCCAAAAAGGCCAAAAGCCACAATCAGGTTTTATCATTAAAAATCTCTCTCCGCTGGTACCAATTTTCTGTTGTAGTTATCTTTGAGTTGCTGGGGCAAAGTAACTAACCAACAACAGGTGATAAGAGGAAAGGTTTTTTTTTTTTTCTTCAAAATTTACTTTATTTACTTGAGAAAGAGAGGCAGATAGAGAGACAGAGAGAGAATGGGCATGTCAGGGCCTCTAGCCACTTCAGACAAACTCCAGACTCATGTGCCACCTTATGCATCTGGCTTATGTTGGTACTGGGGAATTGAACCTGGGTCCTTATCATTCACAGGTGAGTGCCTTAACCACTAAGCCATCTCCAGCCCCCCCCCCTTTTTTTAAATTTTGGCTTACAATCTTCAAGGGAAAGCTTCATGATGGCAGGGGAAGTCATGGTATGAGCAGAGGTACACATCACCTCTGTCACAGCAGGTGGAAAACAACAGCAAGAGACTGAGCTGGATTATAGCAATGGGGAGCTGGATATAACAACCCTAATCCCACTTCCAATAACACACCTCCTCCAGCAAGGTTCCACCTCCCAAATTGTCATCACCATCACCGGGGGACCAAGCATTCAGAACACAGGAGTTTATGGAGGACACCTGATTCTAACCACCACAAATGAAGTTACCATAGAAAGACAGGTTTAGTGAAGTCTACTATCTAGAATTAGATAAGATCACAGAGGATAAAAGGCAGGTAAACTAGTTGAATATTTACAGTGGAGACCTCTGCAAACACTACCTCAACCAGATGACAAAGAACAACCTCGGTAGTGTGTGGACCTGTGATATGATTGGTGAAGATGGCATTTTACCCATGATCTTCCTCTCAAAACATATAGCCTTAGTCATATCACGAGAAAAAATATCAGGTGTTTTTCCAACATATCTGAGCAACATATTATACTTAGTGAGGTAACCCAGGCCCAGAAAGCCAAACATGTTCTCTCTCATATGTGGATACTAGCTACAGATGATTGGGCTTCTATGTGATTAGGAATAAAACTCAGTAGCAGAGGCCAGTAAGATGGAATGGAGATATAGAGGGAATTGAAAGGGAGGGAGGGGGGAATTAGTAGGATGGTATTGTATATATGTAAGTAGAAGAACAGATTAATGGGCATTCATGAAAAGGCCTAAGTGAGGTCAGAGAAAGAGATTAAGTAAAAGAAAGGATGGAGGAAGAGATGATCAAAATCTAAGAGGATATAAATAAGTCACATGGAAACCTACTTTTTTGGACAATGGAACACTCAGAAGCCATAGATTGTTACTATAAAATTTTCAGTGTCAGGGATGGGATACCTTCCAATGAGTTGTTGGCCAGGGAGATTACCTGATACGCCCCAAACATTACAGGCCATTGCTGAGGCGCTTGGTTTCCCACCAGGAATAGGTGGCAAGACCCTATTGCTGAAGACTCCACATACTTGGGCTGCAAGATCACTGAGAAACCCTGCTGGAGCTGAGCTGAAAACCTCCTCCATGTAGGCCAGCTGACAGAAAGCTGGAAAAAGCCCTGCTCCATACAGTTCAATGGGAGAGAGAGAGAAATCACCAGTGAAGATACTCAACAGTGGACTCTGCAAACCTTAAATTTGGCCAGTCAGGCCAAATGAACCAACAGGTGTAATAGTGGCATGTCTGTTATGGGGAAACCAACCGCCCTCTAATTTGACTGAAGGCCCACTCCATGGGAGAGAATACATCCCTGATATTGAAAACCTACAACAGGGGTAGTCATGAGCCCTAGGGGTGTAATGTCTACTGGTGTCTAGCTAAATGTATATACTATGCTCACCAAACTACCTAGTAAGCACTTCTCTTAATGTTCATACCCATATATTAATACCACTCTCACTTTTGGTTAGAGAACCTTCTCTTTTCAGACAGCAGTGAACTTGGGATGGCGCAGAAGGCACCATGGTGCTCAGAAGAAGTGACAGAGGAGTGATCAGCACTGAAATATCTCTATCACACCTTCTAAGGCTCAGGGTCCATTGAGAAGAGGTGGTGGAAAGAATGTAAGAGGCAAAGGAAGGGTAGCACTCCTTACAACATGATCCTCCAGACACAAAGTGGCCTGGATATCCACGACCTCACAATGACACTACCTACACAAGACCATCATAATAGGAGGAAAAGACCATGACATCAAAATAAAAGAGAGACTGGTTGAGAGGGGGAAGGGATATGATGGAGAGTGGCATTTCAAAGGGGAAAATGGGGGAGGGAGGAAATTACCATGGGATATTGTTTACAACTATGGAAGTTGTCAATTATATATAGATATATATATAATTTTATATATATTATATATATAATTTTATTTTATATGCTTCTTGAAATTGTCAACGCCACTAAGAGCAGGAAAAGACTTTACAGGAACTTAAAGGAAATATGACAACTAAGTGGGATGTAACATCTCAGATGGGGTCATTTAATAAGAAAAAAAGACATCAAATGAAACAAAGGAGGGTTGGGGATGTAGCTCCATTGGCAAAGTACTTACTTAGCATGCAGAAAACCCTGGGTTCCATCCTCAGCTTCATGTAAAACTGGGTGTGATGGTACACACTTGTAATCCCAGTACTCATGAGGAGGCTTTACCCACTTTTCCATTGTCTGGTCACTTCTTCTTGATTAAAATGACAGATTAAATCCCCAAGTCTAATTACTTTCTGTTTTTGCTTCTTTTCTGTGACCTTCCCATACATGTAAAATTAGTTGTCATAATCAGCTCCCTGATGCTGAGCTGAACCTTCAAACCAGACAATTTATGGGCAGAATGGAATTTGTTTCAGGCTTACAAATCAAGGGGAATTTCCATAATGGTGGGAAAAGCTACCCCCTTTTCACAAATCCATGCAGAGAGAAACCACCACCAGCACCACAAGCAAGCACACTCTGGGAACCCACTCCCCAGTAGAGCTCAAGAACTCTGCATAGCTTAGACTAGAATTCAAATCCGCCCCCAGTGCCCCCAAGGCCATGCCACCCCTATAGGAAGAGTCTGCCTGCTAGGTACAGAAGGTGCAAATTCAATTTTAGTAACACTTGAGTCTACTAGGGAACATAAATTCAAACTACCACCTTCTGCCCCGGCTCCAAATAAGACTCATGACCATTTCACACTGCAAATTGTGTTGAGCTCAACTTCAAAGGTCCCCATTGTCTTTACCAACTTAAAGATAGTTCCAAAGTCTGAAACCTCATCTAAGATTTAATACTGTCTCTTAACTATGAGTCCTATAAAATCAAAACAAGGTATATATTTCCAACATATAATGGCACAGAGTAAACATTTCCATTGCTGTAAGGCATAAGGAGAGACTGAACCAATGCAAACTTAGCCATTAGGCAAATATCTGTAGTTCAAGTTTAATATCCATAACCAGTGACCAGGGACAAGTCTCTGGATTTTCCGATTCTTCCCCTCCAGCTGGACTGAGTAGCCAGGGAAACTTCCATGCGGAACCAACAGCGCTTCATGGTAGCTGTTGCACAGTCCTGGCATATCCAAAACATCTTTGGGTCTCCATGTAAACCATGGTTCATCTTTCAGTGACTTCACTGATCTCTTTATCAGGGCCATCACACCCAGCCTTGTGCTGCATCTCAGCAGTGACTCCTGGAATCATGTACACTTCATGATCTACTCCACACATTTTTCATGATTCCTGAAACCAATACCAGGTGTACCAGACACATCCATTTTGTTAATTTGGAGATGAAATAAATCATGACTTTGAAGAGCAGTTTCCTTTCTTTCAGTCATCTCCTTTCAAAAGAATTTGCATTTCTACCAATAAGTCTTTCCTCAGGCATCCTTTCCATTGTTTCAATGAGTGGGTCATCTTCCTCAAGATTCCTAATGTATTTGACAATAGCAGCTTCAGTAGTCTCAAATTCTTCTCTACACCTGTAAATTTTAAGCCTGTTTGGATTTCTCCAGTTTTAAATCTTATATCTCTCAGTTCCATATTTTTAGCCAAGCATATCATTACTTTCAAATTCAACCTTGATCTAACTCTCTGGGTATGGGCAGCAGAACTCAGCCAACCCTTATGCCAGTATCCTAGCTCCAACAAGATTCACTGCAGTCTTTCCTTCGCCTTTGAAAGTTCCAAAGCCAACACAATCTCTACACTTAGCACTTTCAAACTCTCACCTGAATAGTCCATAAAATTTGGCTTACTGCTCTGGAAGGTATCTTCAGTTGCAAGTACCAAGTCCACGCCCATTCCTCCAAAACAAAAGTTCCAAAAGATCAAAATCTACATGGTCAGATTCATTGTACAGCAACAAACCACTCTCTGGTACCAGTTTCTATTGTAGTCAGTTCCACATTGCTGGGATGAAACTCCAAGCCAGACACAGTTTATGGGAGGTAAGGCATTTATTTTAGGATTACAGATCCAGAGGAAGCTCCACAATGGCAGAAGAAGCTGGACCTCTTTCACAAATACACATAGAGAGAAAAACCACCACAAGCACACTCTGGGACCTCGAGGGAGAGCTCAAGCACTCTGCATACCTTAGGCTAGAATTCAGATCCACCCCCACCCTGCACCAGTGACATGCCACCCCTGTAGGCTTCTGCCTGCTAGGAGCAGAAGCTACTAACTCAATTTTAATAACAGCTGAGTCTAATAGGGGACATAAATTAAAACTACCACATTAGCACTCCTTTTTTTTTAATTTTTTAGTTTATTTATTTATTTGAGAGCAACAGACAGAGCGACAAAGAGGCAGAGAGAGAGACACAGAGAGAATGGGAGCGCCAGGGCCTCTAGCCACTGCAAACGAACTCCAGACATGTGGGCCCCCTTGTGCATCTGGCTAACGTGGGTCCTGGGGAGTTGAGCCTCGAACCGGGGTCCTTAGGCTTCACAGGCAAGCGCTTAACCGCTAAGCTATCTCTCCAGCCCAGCACCCCTTTTTTTCTGTTCATTTGTCTTCTGTCAGTTTGAATGATAGGACCAGGCAAGGCTTCTGAAGAAAGAAGCAAAGATTTTCTTCCCTACAAATAAAACCAGCTGAGATTATATAAACTGTATATGGAATTGTATCTAAGTGTACATAAAGTTTCAAAGTGCTTTCTGTAGTAATTACCTTCCTTGGAATTTAGTTTTCTCTCCTACAATCTCACCCTAGTCCCAAAGGATATAAGCAGAAGATGGGATCATACCAATGAAGATGCTGATGCTGATGCTGGTGCAGATGCTTATGATGCTGATGCTGATGCAGATGCTGATTATGCTGGTGCAGATGCTTGCTATGATTTAGATCTTGAATGTCTTCTAAAGGCCACTTGTGCTCAAGGGCTGGCCATCCCATGGTACTACAGGAAGCTGGTAAAGACTTTGGGCAGTGAGGACCAAGGAGGAAATTTTAGGGCATTGTGAGTATGCCCTTGAAGGAGAATGTGGGATGCTGGTCTCTTTCTCTCTTCTTTGTATCCAAGCCACTGTAAGGTGACCAGTGACTATAACCCCAGTCTCTCACCTTGATGTCCTACCTCACCACAGACCCAAAACAACCATGGCCATGGGCTGAATGAAGCTTCTGAAGCCATGAGCCTGAATAAACATTTTCTCTTTATAAAAAGATGACTAAGACAATGCTAAGTCATTCTGGACATGTGCACCATTAGTGGTCATAGTCCCTGATGTATGTGAATGCATGGAGACTTTCCTTTTAGCTCCTTGGTAAAGGTAACACAGGTAAAGGTGACTTATATCTGCAATGTTAGTTTGAAAACCATACTTCATCCATCCAGTTGGATGTGAACAGGTCCAGGGAAATGAATCACCTTAGCCAAATTTTCAAAAGATCAATTTACAAAGCAGAGTTAAGCACTAATCTGAGGGGGCAGAATATAATAATTAAAGAGGTCATGTCTGAATTGAGGCCCATTCCTCTGGGATTAAAGGTCTTCTTGGAAAAACATTGCAGGCTCAGAAGCCCACATAAGGAGGAGAATGGAGTAAAAGGATGCTATGCTCTGGTCTTGATGGAATGTGTGACTAGCTCTCTTATTAATTTATGTCTCAAACA
The DNA here is from genome assembly GCA_036346955.1 of Dipus sagitta. NCBI lineage: Eukaryota > Metazoa > Chordata > Mammalia > Rodentia > Dipodidae > Dipus > Dipus sagitta. The sequence continues at coordinate 68,666,815 of CM070781.1, forward strand.
CACTGCCATGAGCTAAACTGAATCATCTACAAATTTCTAACCCCCACTACCTCAAAATGCAATTGTATTTGGACATAGGGTTTTCAAAGAGGTAACTAAGTTTAAATAAGGTAGTGGTGTGATAGCTCCGGCAAACTAATACACTCCCTATTGAGAAATACCTGGAGAGCCTGTGACAAATTTTTCCTGCCCTCTAACTCTCCTTTACCAGCCTCTGTGGCAGGAAGGCTATGACTGAGACAGCATAAAGAGAAATAGTCCCCATCACAAACTTGTTCCAGAAAGTGTCCCCAAACATAAAACTGTTCCATTCAAGCTAAAATGTGTATGTTGGAATGATGTAACTGAGTAGAGCCAATCTGCATTGTTCATAACCTGGTAAAGAGCTGCAGCCATCCTGTAACCCCAGCCTCTTCCCAGGTCCCTACATCAGCCAATAAGAACTGTCCTTATTGGTGTGGTTGGGGTGACATGTTAGGAAATTACATGCATAGTGGCTCACCCTAACCCAACCAGGAATGCTCCAAAATGGAGACCACCACAGCCCATTACCTTAGTCAGCCAGTTTTGCTGTTCCCATTTCTACTTCTCTTTGGGTTATGCTACATAAACTTGGCTCCCTCATGCTATTCTCTCCTATAGGGACCAGGGACCAGAGGTCTGGCCTGTTTATCAGGCCTCTTAGTTGAAAGGCCTTCCTGCCCTGGAAACAGAATTTCTGACCAAAACAATTCTTTGGTAGAATCTGAAGGCCTGGGACAGGGTGACCCTATGGCTTGCCCTGTAAGGGAGGGAAGGACAGTTTTCTTTCTACTCAATCCTTGTTCCCACCACATGTTAAGCAGCAACAGGTGCTGGACGTATCTTTGCATGGTAAAGTACATACCACCCTGTTTCTTTCCCTTCTCTTCTGGTCAGTTCTCATCTAAGGATTTTCTGACAACATCAGATTGCAGAATCTCTACCATTCCAAACCCACTCCAGTGTTTTGCCCTCAGCACCAAGAAGTCCTTTAGTCCTTTAGGAAGTCTTTTAAAAGATGCACTTTGGGCTGGGGAGGGGAGATAGCTCAATGGATAAAGGCACTTGTGAAGACTGTCATCAGTTTCAATTTCCTAGTACCAGGTCAAGCCAGTTGTAAAGTGGCACATGAACCCATCTGTGGTCCCAATGTGCCTTCAACAATGGGAAGTGGAGCCACAAGAATCCAAAGCTCGCAGGCCAACAGGTCTGGTTCAGTTGCAGTCAGGCAGTTTGTTTGACACAGCAAGAGACCCTGTCTCAAAGAAGGTGGAGCACATATTATCATCTGACCTCCACATGCATGCTACGGCATGCACACCCATGCATGCTTGCATACACACACACACACACACACACACACACACACACAGAAATAAATTATTTTTTAATTTAAAAATAATTTTAATAGTTTCACCTTGTGGGCACTCCATCAAGAGGTCCTTTGAAAGGAACTTCCAGACCAGGAGTCATGGCCCTTGAACAGTACTCTTAGCTATACCACCCTTCTCTAGCTTTACCTTTTCTGTTGTATCCTGTCCAAACGGTCTGAGGTCTCCTATGTATAGAATGTCATGTCTCTTTCTAGAGATCCAAATCTATGAAAAGCCTGCCACAAAGCCTCAAGTTTGGCCAGACAAGCCAAATGACCAAGGGGGTGCAATAGTGACGTGTCTAATCTGGGGGAAACCAACTGCTCTCTAATTGGATTGAAGGCCTGCTCTAGGGGAGGGAATGCATGCCTGGTACTGAAAACCTAATCAAAAGCATATGTCAGGGGAGGTCATGAGCCTTAGGGGTGCAAAGCCTGCTCTTGTCTGCCTAAATGCATATATTATGCTCACCAAACTGCCCTGTAAGCACTACACTTAATGTTCATACTCATACATAAACCCTATTCTCACTTTTGGTTAGAGAAGCTTATGTTTTCAGAAGGTAGTGATCACTGGGATGACCCAAAAGGCAACATAGTGCTGAGGAGAAGTAACAGAGGAGTGTCCAGCACTGAAATATCTCTATTACGCCCTCCAAGGCTCAGGGTCCATTATGGAAGAGATGGCTGAAAGAATGTAAGAGCCAAAGGTAGGGTGCGACTCCTTACAATGGAACTGTCCAGACAGAAATTGGCCTCGATACCCACAACCTCGCAGTGCCTAACAATACCTTCACAAGACCCTCATAAGAAGAGGAAAAGATGATGACATCAGAATAAAAGGGAGATTAAGAGCCAGGAGTGGTGGCACATGCCTTTAGCCCTAGGACTTGGGAGGCAGAGGTAGGAGGATTGCATTGAGTTCAAGGCCACCCTGAGACTACATAGTGAGTTCCAGGTCAGCCTGAGCTAGAGTGAGACCCTCCCTCAAAAAAAAAAACAAAGAGAGAGAGAGAGAAAGAGAGAGGAGAGAGAGACTACTGGAGAGAGGGAGGGGATATGATGGAGAGTGGAGTTGTGGAGGGGAGGGAATTATCATGGTTTGGTGTCTGTAAGTATAGAAGTTGTCAATAAAAAAATTACATATTTAAAAAAAAACCTGCCACATATGTTTAGCCAGATTCCCTAGGCCCTCAGAAGGCCATAGCATCCTGAATGATCCCTCCCTAGTGCCACCTTGTCCTCTGACCACTCTCCAAGCCTACTGCTAAAGGAGCTTCTTGCTCTCCTGTGTATCCAAGGAACTCTAATGCTCACTCCCCCCCTTACACACCCAGCCAGGGAATACCTCTAAAGAGCAGAAACCTCCTACTGCTGCTGGAGGAGATCTATATCCTGAGTTGGATCTTTTAGCAAAGATATCATCTCCATTTTCATCAAAGAATATTGGACCTTCACAATCTTCTATCTTCTTTCACCTAACTTGGCAATGTGTGTGTGTGTGTGTGTGTGTGTGTGTGTGTGTGTGTGTAATTTTACCTAACCTGGAGATATATATATATATTTAATATATTTAACTACCAAGTATATCTAATACATGGAAACCAGCTCCAGTCCATACTAGGGTTCCTGAGGTGCGTTCCTACATAATATAGCCAGCTTAAAGCTCCATCCATGTATGGTCCCTCCACCATGTTAGGGGACCAAGATTGAGTAATGCCCCTTTTTGCCCCATGGTAACCCTCATGAGACTGCTACCAGCCAGGATGCTTTAGTTAAAACTGTCAGAAGCCCCAATATGCACCATTTGACCTGTGTCTACTTTGCAAACTAAAAGGACACTAGAGCAAGACTTCCCTTCTCTTTTTCCAAAAAGAAAGGTCACCCCAATGCCAAAAGTCCCAGGGACATTATGCAGAGGATCAGCAGTTATATCTCACTCTGTAACCAGATTGTAAGGAGCTCATGGGGGAGATAGAGCTTTCTCAGCTCAATTGTTGGGGCCAATGGACATTCAAATTCTGCATTTTTCATCTCTGTGGAAGAGTCTCAGATGACCCTGGATGTGACAAGAACTACAAATATTTTTTTGTTTTGGTTTGGTTTTTCAAGGTAGGGTCTTGCTCTATCCCAGGCTGACCTGGAATTCACTACATAGTCTCAGGGTGGCCTTGAATTCATGGTGATCCACCTACCTCTGCCTCCTGAGTGCTGGGATTAAAAGCATGCACCACCATGCCCAGCAAGATTTTTGTCTGTGGGCTGCAGAGAAGAATGTGCATTCTGTAGAGTTGGGGTGGAAAGTTCTCTAGATGTCTGTTAGGTCTAGTTCATCTATGGTATTGTTGAGCTCTGATATTTCCCTGTTAATTTTCTGCTTGGATGATCTGTCTATTGATGATAGTGAAGTACTGAAGTCTCCTACTATGATGGCGTTGATGTTTATTTCTGTTTTATTGTCAAGTAGATTTTGTTCTATAAACTGAGGTGCACCTGTGGTGCATATATATTTATGATTGTGATGTGCCCATGTTAGATCATTCCTTTGATGAGTAAGAAGTGGCCTTCTTTCTCCTTTTTGATTACTTTTGGTTTGAAGTATATTTTATCAGATATTAATATAGCAACACCTGCTTGTTTTTTTATTTTCATTTTCTTGGAATATCATTTTCCATCCTTTTACCCTGAGGAGGTGTATATCTTCAGTGGTGAGGTGGGTTTCTTGAAGACAGTAGGTAGAAGAGTCCTTTTTTTTTTTTTAATCCACCCTGATAACTTTGTCTTTTGATGAGTGAGTTAAGACCATAATATTTTAAGTTATTACTGTGAGGTTTGAATTAATTCCTGTCATGATGAGGTGTTTTATGGGGTTTGGTGCTTTCTTGTGTTTTATACTTTTTTGAGCCTGGCCTATTTTTGGTTATTGTGATCTTCTTGTTGGCTCTTGAGATTGTTTGTTCAAATCTTCTTTGTGGAGTATTCCCTGAAGTACTCTATGTAGATTTGGTTTTGTGTTCATACAATCATAGAGTTGACTTTTTTCATGGAAAGTTTTCCTTTCACCATCTATTATGAGAGTTACTTTTGCTGGGTAGGATAGCTTGGATTAGAAGCCATAGTGTTCTAGACTTTGAAGTGTTCCATTCTAGGCCCTTCTGGCTTTCAGGATTTCCATTGAGATATCTGACATAATTCTGATGGGATTGCCTTTGTATGTTGTGAGTTGTTTCTCTCTTGCTGCTTTTAACATTCTCTCCTTGTTTTCGTTGTTAAGAGTTTTAACTATGATGTGCCTTGGAGAGTTTCTTCTCTGGTCCTGTCTGTTTAGTGTTCTGTGGGCTTCTTGTACCTGGATGGGCCTCTCTTGAGAGATTTGGAAATTTTTCTTCAGTAATTTTGTTGAATATGTTCTCTATGCCTCTGGCCTGGATTTCCTCTCCTTCTGGTATACCCATGATCCAGATGTTTGGTCGTTTTAGAGTATCCCACAGTTCCCTCATATTCTGTTCACTTGATTTTTTTGAACTTAGCAAAGTTTTTGTCCTCCAGATCAATTTCTCTGTCTTGTCTCCAGGTCAGAGGTTCTGTCTTCCACATGAGTAACTCTGTTAGTGTGGGGTTCTACAGAGGTTTTTATAAGCTCTATTTGATTTTTGTTTTCTGTTGCGCTATTTTGCATCATGTCCATCTCTTTTTTGAGGTACAATTTCAGTTTGAGTTCTGATTCTCTTGATGCTTCTTGGAATTCATTCTTATATTTGATCAAGTCTTCACTAAGCTTAACCAATCAGTTGTTGAGATCTTCCATTTGTTGACTCAACTTCAATTCAATCATACCTCTTTTGAGGGTTCTAACATTTTCTTCAATCAAGGTAAGCCTATTGTCAAAAGCTAAATGCTCTAAGAGACAATTCTGTTCAATTTCATTGATACGATTTTTGGTTTTTTGATACCTTGCTTCCAGTTGAGCAATTCTTTTGATCAGGGTCTCGTTGATTGTTGTGTTTTTATTTTGGGATTGAATTTCAACTGATTTCTCTGTAAATTCATTGGAGACTTCCATTGTAGGACTAGGCATCTTTGGTGGAGATCTCTCAGTTTTCTGACTTTTTTTTGGCTTTTTTGCATTGTGGTCTACTGTGGGGAACCATTGGACACTAGAAAAGCAAAAGTACCTCCATCTTAAATAATGACTCCATTTTGTAATAAGTTGTCTGTTCTGGAAAGTCGCAAGGTCTGCAGTTGTTAACCCATGCACGGAAAAAGAATAATGTAACCCATAAAGAATGAGAAAGTCGTTATCTCATGGCTTTGGGGCTGGGGCCTTATCCTGTGAAACATCTTGTGCCTTTGGGGCCGGAACCTTATCCTATTGAAACGGAACTGTAGCAATACCTAAACTGTTGACAAACTTCCCTGTTCTGCTGTATAAGAGGCACCCTGAGAAAAATTAAAATTGGCAGCTTGATCAGACTCCTGTCTTGCTGTCGGTTCCTTGTGTCTCTTGTCCCTTTCATTCCAGGTTTTCTGGGGTCTGTGCTCCCGTTGAAGCCCCGCTGGCCGGGGCAGTCTACCTATCTTGGGGAGACGCTTTATTCTATTGAAGAGGAAGCAAGTTTTTGCCCTCATAGGATTTTCAGGGGTGTTCTGTTTCAAATGTGAATTGGATTGGTGTACTGGTGTCTGGTGGGGATATAACCACAGATGCACAGGTTGTGGAGATTGCAGGTACATCAAAGGTACCTGGAATTGGGAGCTCTGGCCTACTCACTCCACTTGCATGTACTCTTTAGCTCACAGGGATCATAGATTGGGGAACCAGGCACCAATATGTTGGAGAGCCAGAGGCAAGAGGCCAGCTCCTACAGTGGCCCATACACCTTTGGACTGAGGTGGATAGGGCTATCAGTACCCAGTGGACAGTCAGGATACCAGAGCAACAAGCCTGCTTCCACAGCCCCTCCCCCACAGAGACTAGGGCTTCCCCAAGCCAGGTTCAGTGAGACCTTCCAGGACCAGGGAACTGGAAGGAGCCAGGGAACAGGGATCTGACCTACTCACTCTGCACTGTTCATGCACACCCTCCAGTACAGGGTACCAGGACCAGGGAACTGGGAGGAGCTGGGGAACAGGAATCTGGCCTACTCACTCTGTGTCACACATGCACACCCTCTGGCACAATGTACCAGCACAACACTTCATGAACATTAAAAAACCTCTTTCTTTTGTCTCCTTTTCTCTCAACAGTCAGATGATTGCCCAGCTTTCATCTTTAATCCCATCACTTGAGAGGCAGAGGTAGGAAGATTACCATGAGTTTGAGGCCACCATGAGACTACATAGTGAATTCCAAGTGAGCCTGAACTAGAGGAAGACCCTACATTGAAAAAATAAAATAAAATGTTATCTGGCATCCACAAACGTTGGAAAAGGTATAGAGGGCCACTCAAACATTAAAGAGGCTCTTTACTAAATCCAACAGTTCTGGCCAACTCCTCTCCAAGTGGCAGTCCTGAAGTCTCATCTCACTCCAAAAACTGAAACATATCTTAGCCCACTTGAGGTCCTATTTGGAAGGCCATTTCTTCAGACAGATCTTTTCTTTTTTGTTGTTGTTGTTGTTTTTTGATATAAGGTCTTACTCTAGCCCAGGCTGACCTGGAATTCACTATGTAGTCTCAGGGTAATCTCAAACTCACAGTGATCCTCCTACCTCTGCCTCCCAAGTGCTTTGATTAAAGGTGTATACCACCATGTCTGGCTCAGACAGATCTTTTAAGACCCTGAAACTCTATCAATATATCAGACCTTTGGGACTAACCAACAAGTCCATTAATGATTATCAAGATTGCAGCCTTCCAACTAGCCTCCTTGCAAAAACAAGAAAACCTCTCCCAAACATCTGGGAAGTGGATATGTTTCAAAGTTCTTCCACAGGACAGGAAATCCCTGGAAGTCATCAGGACCAACCTCACCAAGTTCTCTTAACAACTCCCATCATGGTTAGGCTTCAGGAATTTTCTTTCCAGATCTGCTTCTTCCACATTAAACTTGATCCTTCACCAGCACAAATCCCCAACTTATTTCATTCTTGTTTTCTCCTGCATGCTTGTCACTTTTTCGCTATTATCCTCCAAAATTGTCTTTCATATTTTTTCAACTAACACTGATCACTAGCTCCCAACTTAGAGAATTCATCCTTAATCTGTTTTTTCCAGGGTGACCTCATGGATTTTACTTGGGATGAGAAAATGTATTCTCTAGGACTTCAAGTACCAAGTGTTTACATGCAACACAAAAGGAACCTAATCTGATCTGTCTCTTGATCACTGCAGTACCAATGGGTTCATGCTTTCTTATCTTCCTCAACGCCTTGTATGATGCTCTACCAGTTACTATTTCATTGCTGGGACAAAACACCTGACCAAAAACAGATGGAGAGGGTTTAATTCCAGGTTACAGTTCAGATGAGAACTTTCATCATGGCAGGGAAAGCATAGCAGGACAGACAACTATGCATTACATCTTCACTTCAGCAGAGAGAAAATAGAGTGACTGTTGGGATTTTAAAACAACAAATGTTGGGTCCAAGTTGCTTCTTTTGTTGGGATCACTTGTAGCCATTTGTCTACTTTTTTTAAAAATTTTGTTCATTTTTATTTATTTAGTTGAGAGTAATAGAGAGAGAGAGACAGACAGAGAGAGAGAGAGAATGGGCACACCAGGGCCTCCAGCCCCTGCAAATGAACTCCAGATGCATGCACCCCCTTGTGCATCTGGCTAATGTGGGTCCTGGGGAATTGAGCCTCTAACCGGGGTCCTTGGGCTTCACAGGCAAGTGCTTAACTGCTAAGCCATCTCTCCAGCCCCCATCTGTCTACTTCTTGCATTTGGTCCCTGCATTTTTAACCTGTTTATCAAGTTTATTTCTCAAGCGATTCAGCAGTTCCATCAACAGATGCTTCCACAAGCCTTTCAAACCCGATTGTCAGAAGTACCAGTATCCTTAATACCCTTAGGCCAGATAATATGGACCTTCTACTAAAACTGCACTTAAGTGCAGCTCTTTTTGCAAGGAATCCCTGCCAGAATACAATAGACAGGGCCCACACATCATCCCTGCTCCCCATGTTTGAAGCAGAGGCTTCCAACCAACTTCTCAAGATTTAGTTTGTTGCTTGATCATGGGAGAGTGCAGAGGAAGGTCGTGATGAGAGACCAAACAGAGAAGGGGTCACCAGTGCAAGCCTGGTCCAGAAAAGATTCTCAAATAGAAAACTGTGACTTTGTTTAGCTTCAGAGCCATGAAAATGAACATAGTTATTCAAAATTAACCTCAACTCAGTACCACAGAGCTACCACCGGTAAACCTAGGTCAAAAGCAGTATCAAACATCAACCAGAACTGCCCTCATTTGTGTGGACACAGTAGCATGCATAGGTGCTTACCCTTACAGATGGAGAACTGCTCCAAAATGGAGACTGCCTTAGCCTTCTTCTCACACTGGTGTTCCTCTGTTCCTGCCATGCCAACCGCTCTCTGCAGTGGACTAGGTAAATGTGGCCCCTGTTGAATTCTTACCTTTCTTTCTTTCACTAATCAGACAATCCCCCACCACAGACTCCTCCTTAGATTGTAATTATAGCATGCATTGCAACACATTGTAATATGAATACAATTTTGTGTAAGCTTATTTGAATAAACAAAAAATTGGTAGTGCTGGGGATCAGGATCTCACAAATAAAATTTTATCTTTATAAATAAGTTAATTTGAAATTATATTAACATGCAGATAATTTAAATGGCACATTGAAATTAAGAAGACATTCTCTTATGGAATTTGCCAGAGTAGCTTACTCCTCAAAACCACACTTGTTTAAAAAAAAAAACTGTATATTATAGTCCTCTTAGAAGTTCAAAATGTGTGGGCTGGAGGGATGGCTTAGCAGTTAAGGTGTTTGCCTGCAAAGCCAAAGGACCCAGGTGTGATTCCCCAGGACCCACGTTATCCAGATGCACAATGGGGCTCATGCGTCTGGAGTTCATTTGCAGTGGCTAGAGGCCATGGTGCACCCATATTCTCTCTCTCCCTTTCTCTATTAAATAAGTAAATAATTAAAAATAAGATATTTTAAAAAGAAGTTCAGAATGTGTATAACAGATCAAAGATTGCAAGGAGTACTGCAATAAGCAAATGTGTTTCAAGATTATTTAGTCCAGTATTTGAAGAAATTTTTTTTCTTGTGAGACTGTTTTTTCCTAGAAGATTTCTATTTACAACTCATTTGGAGAAATGTTGCTCTGGCTTAAAGTAACTTCCCACTTACCGGTAATTACTATAGCATGTGTATTTCCTCAGAAATCAGTTAATGTCATCCTTTGTATTCTGATTTATTCTCAACTTCTCCCACAGAGGGTGACATTCCTTGGCTGTCTTCCCGGATTCTCAACCTTCTGAGCTTTCTTTCACAAACTACAAAGAAGTAAAATTCCCTAGTAAAGCAAGAAAAAAAGGAAGCCATTTGAATTAGTATCATCTTGTCACATCAGTTAACTATAAATGTCTCAATGGGGATCAAGAGCATACAAGAAGCTCCCACTTCAAAAAAGCCATTTTTCTTAAAGCTTTATTAGAATATCTAATTGCTGCTGTGATAAGAGAAAAATTCTGAAATTCCTGAAATTTAATTATGGTGAACAAGAACAGAGGGGAGGAAAAATGACGGAAGTTACCAAGCTACAGGCCAAAACAAAGACCACTTTCACATTCGTGGATGTGTGTTCAAACCTTATCTCAAATCCCAGTACTGCTACTACCCACAACCCCAACCAATCCAAGATCCACAGTTTGTGATCTAGCTAATTGGACGGAATAAAGCTAATCTTTGCACAGACTAAGCCTGGGGACATGGAAAACTATGAGCCTTGGGTGGAGTTTCTTGAAGATGGGAAACTCACAGCTTCTCCAAAGATTTCCTGATATAAATAAACCTGGACAAACAAGTCATGATCTGATCTGATTGGTCTTATGCCCAGACTCCCCATTGGTTTGAATGAAAGCTGTGAGTACATGCAGTGGGGGAGCGCTCAACTCATCTCACTACTCTTCCATTAAATCATATTTACCTGTGGTGTGTTCATTTGAAGTTTATCCAAACACCACTGGACAGTGTACAACAAGTGGCTTCTGGAACACGGACATACCTGAGTCAGAAGGCATGAAAAACTGAGGAAACGCAGTAATAAAAAAAAAAAACAATAGGGCTGGAGAGATGGTTTAGTGGTTAAGCGCTTGCCTGTGAAGCCTAAGGACCCCGGTTCAAGGCTCAATTCCCCAGGACCCACATTAGCCAGATGCACAAAGGGGCGCATGCCTCTGGTTTCGTTTGCAGTGGCTGGAAGCCCTGGAGTGCCCATTCTCTCTCTCTGTCTACCTGCCTATTTCTGTATCTGTCTCTCTCTCTCTCTCTCTCTCTCTCTCTCTCTCTCTCTCTCTCTCTCTCTCAAATAAATAAATAAAAATAAAATATTTAAAAAAAATAAAACAATATAAAGAAATGTTCACATCAATGTTGATTTGTTCTTATTTTTTAAACCAATTCAGGTGTCCCTTGAATGACACATCTTAAATGTTGGTATTGAGGATGCCAGAACCAGTTACCTGGCTTCTAGTTTGTCCATAGCTTAGATTTGTTCCTGTTGTCACAACTGTCCCACCACGAATGGTATAGCACATGCCCATGCATAAAATGTTTGAACATCCTGTATTTGTATTTGTTTTTAATATTGCCAAGGTGCTATGGGAAATTAAAATTAAAACTTAGAAAAAATAAAATCATTAAAAACAAAATTAAATAAATAAATATTTTTAAAAAACAGCTAGGCATGGTGGTGCACACCTTTAATCCCAGCACTTGGGAGGCAGAGGTAGGAGGATTGCTGTGAGTTCAAGGCCACCCTCAGACTATGTAGTGAGTTCCAGGTCAGCCTGAATAGAGCAGGGCCCTCCCTACCTCAAAAAAATTTTTTAAAAAAGTGGGGGAGCTGTGGGAAACATAAGTAAGGGGGTTTCCACCTGTCCTGGGGAAGTGTGGTTGTAAGGTTACTACAGAGGAGTAATTTTTCACAGAACATAAAGAATATATTAAGGGCCAGGCATGGTGTTGCACGCCTTTAATCCCAGCACTAGTGAGGAAAAGGTAGGAGGATCACAGTGAGTTTGAGGCCACCCTGAGACTACATAGCTAATGCCAGGTCAGCCTGGACCAGAGTGAGACCCTACCTCAAAAAACCAAACAAACAAAAATAAAAGAATATATTAAGGTTTTTCAACATTTTAAAAATCCTCAGGGGCACGTCTCAGAGGACTCTTAAAGCCATTGCAGACAGTAGTGATATTAATTTTTGGTTTCCTGACAATGGCACGGTGGATCTGGCATTGTGGGCTCAAGTGGAGACAGAGTATGAGATGGGCTCCTGAGCAGGGAGACTACCAATGTCAATTCTTCTTTCAGACCCAGGTCCTCCTCTTGGAGGGTCAACCTTCTCTTTTTCCATTAAACAGTTACTATTAGCCAGGATCACCCACCTTGCCTGGGCCCAAGGAGGTGACCAAGCCCTCTTTCACTGTGCTACAGCAAACAGCAATCTCTCTCTCTTTCAACCAAGTGTTGGACAATTTTGCTTACCTTGTTCTACAGTGCATGCATGGCTTTTCTGTGGGATACTACATACAGACTGGTTCCCCTGATATTCTAACCACTCTCCTACCCTAAAGAGAGTAACTGAAAACAGCATGGAAGAGCTACTCTTAAAGCAGATCCAAAATATTTTTAAAATGGCTTTCTTCTAAATTTCTCTGCTTGTTATGAACCTGATAAGTCTTTGAATCTGGATTTTTACAAGGTGCTTGAAAGAGTTTCCCTAGCTTTCAAGATCAGAATATATAGACTGAATAAAAGAATATAAAGTTTTGACCTTAAATGTTTAAAAAGATAGATCAATCTGTAAGAACTTCTCCCTCTCTGCTGTTTAGTTCTTAAAAATGTGTGGATAATTATTTGCCATAGATCTACATAAGTAACTTCATCAGCAATCTTTCATGTTATTGAGTCTCACATCTCAAAAGATATAAAGTTGCAATCTAATTTTCTTAAGGTACACCTGGGATTTATGTATTTGTCATGTGTGTCCATAGTGTTGTCTTGTGAGAAAAAAAAATAGAGCATAACAATGTAAAATTCAAAATATATAAGACTTGTGGCCACTTCAATTTTTTATTATTCTTAATATTGCTTTTAAAATATTTTTGGTATATCAACTTAAAGCGTGAATGTGAATGTTTTGGTGATATATATTAAAAGGCCTTACATATTTATACATATTCCTAAACTTAAGTAGTCTTCACTTCTACTAATCTATAGTAATGAGCTTGGAGCTTCTGTGTCTCCTGTGGCTGCAGCGTCTGGTAAGGTTACACTGAGGCAGAGCGCTTTGTCCCCAAAGCCTGAGCTGAGGCCAGGAGCAGAGGCTGACCTGGCCACCTGGACCTGCATCTCATGACTTCGGGTAGCGTGAGGACACAGCGCATGGCGTCCAGCACCACGCCCGCCCTTGTGGGTGTGTGAGGATTGCCTTGGCCCCCAACCCTGGCCCCGCAGTGGTGTGAATCACCAGCATGCTGACTAGGCCTGGAGCGACATCCCCAGCACAGTAAGGGAGTAAGTGAGCCAGGACTCCTGGCTCCTCCGCACTTCTCCCCTGAAGATGCACCTTTGTCCTTTTCCTATGGTTGTAAGGGTCCGAGAATCGCTGAAGAAAGACCCCCACACTCAAATAGTATGTAAAAACAAAGTGTTTATTGTGCAAAATCAGCCAGCATGCAGGGGTCAACCATTCATCCAAAATGGTGACCCTGAGAGAAACTGGCAGGCTCCTTTTAAGCACAGCTAGGGGAATTTTGGTGGGCTTAGTCTTTTCTAACATGATTGGCTAATTTGAACAGTAACTGTATTTGTATTCTTTTGATTGGTCCAAAGGTTTTGGTGGGCTAGGTCTAGGGGAATTCCAGGCGGATTAGGTAATCTTTAAAATGATTGGCTAGGCAAGCAGCAGTTACAGTTGTGCATCTCTGATTGGTTGAGGCAGAAGGCACCAAAGGGACATGTCTGGGCATGTCCAGGAACTGACTCAGCCTTTGGGTGGCTCTCTTCCTGGCCACATATCAGGTCAGGCCCTTTCCAGAAGTCCTGCCTGCCTCTCTGGCAAACTGAAACTTGGGCCTAGTTAGAGTGGTGACTTACTAAAGCCTGTCATGGCATCAGTTTGGTCCCTTCACTGGTCAGCTGCTGAGCTCCTGGTGGCAGCCTGCCGGGTTGTGAGCATGCACACCACATTCTCCTCCAGCCTTAGGGCCCTTCTCCTTTGCAGAAGCCCAGGTCCAGGCACCTCCTGTGGTTCCTGCCACTCCATTACCCACCGCTATACCTGAGGTGGTCAGGGAGAGAGTACAGACATGGTCCAAGCTGCTGCAGAACAGACCTTCACTGAACTGGGGCTCGGCTTATACACCTCTGCAGAACTGATCCAGAACCTTCTGGAATTAATGCATGTTGACCTGAGTCTTCCTTGGTGAGGCCTATTGCTACATGTAAGAGGAATAAGTCCTGGACATGGACAGAGGAAATGGGGACTTAGAAATGGAGATAGAACCTCAACAATGGCAGTTCTGGGAATGGATCAAGGAAATAGGTACCAAAATTTAGGAGTTAGAGAAACATGATTCAAAATACTGATTTACTTATTCATTTATTTAATACTTGAAAGAGAAAGAGAAAGAAGCAGAGAGAGGGGGTGGGTGCTCCAGGGCCTCTAGCCACTACAAACTAACTACAGATGCATGAGCAACCTTGTGCATCTATCTGGCTTTACTTGGGTACTGGGGAATTGAACCTGCATCCTTTGGCTTTGCAGGCAAGTTCCTCAACTGCTAGCCATCTCTCCAGCCCAAAACATAGATATTTGAAGATGAGTAAGGGGGCTTATTAACAGTAATGAAGATGTTCTGATGTAGAATAGAAGGTCAGGTCAGGCACATAAGCCTCCAAATTAGAAAGCCAATCATAGTGCTCTTATAAGAGCCACAGTTATGCTTTGAATTCCATCTCTTCTGCACCATATTTCATCAGTTGTCTCTTCTCACCCGTCTCTTTGATATCTGTTGGGTGGTGTTTTGTTTTGTTTTGTTTTGTTTTGTTTTGCTGGGGATTGAACACAGGGCCTTGCACATGCTAGGCCACTGCTTTACCACACAGATACATCCTCATCTCCTTGGTTTTTGAGGCAGAGTGTCACTATATAACCCAAGCTGTCCTCAAACTCTTGATCCTCCTGCCTCTGCCTCCCTAGTGCTAGAGTTGTGTGCATGCAATGCCACACCCCTTTAAGTGCCTTTGTCTTTGCTGTCCTACCCTAAAAAGAAAAACTTGCAAGTGTCAATAAAACACGCCAATGAGGGTAATCTGTATGGGGTATTCTATAATGAGATGATTCATTGAAAAAAAAGTAGTTACAAGAGAAAAATAGTATTATCTAATTATTGTAATTTATCCTTTCTTAAACTACAATGTGTGCCCAAATACCAGAAAACTGTTGTGAGTCAAGTTATTTAACATAAGGAATATAATAATATTTTTTATTTCACATCACAATTAAAAAGTTGACAGAAAAAAATCTAATATTAGTTTGAGATTTACTAAATGATTCATAAAACCATATATGCTACCTGTTTAAGTGATATAATATTGACTGGAATCATAAGACAAAGGTTTCATTTAGGCTATAGACATTAACATTGGATGCATAAATTTTGATAATGATTTCTTTCCAAAACAGATTTCACAGCAATTCTATTCCATTTTTCTATGATCATAGGTAACAAAAATAAAATATTAAAATATCTAAATGTATACTAAAGGTCCTTTAATTAGATTGATTTCGTGGGACTTATTTTTCAGGATGAAATGTAAGTACCAAAAGTAAAATTTTATTTTATATGCTTGTTGGGGATTTTTATGTTAAATTTCCTTTCCACATTGGAAATTACAAAAGATGCTATTCCAGAAGCCAGGCATGGTGGCGCATGCCTTTAATCCCAGCACCTGGGAGGCAGAGGTAGGAGGATCAGTGTGAGTTTGAGGCCACCCTAAGACTACATCGTGAATTCCAGGTCAGCCTGGGCTAGAGTGAGACACTACCACAAAAAACAAAACAAAACACAAAAAGATGCTACTCCAGAAAACAATGACATTTGAGAATCTGGGTAAACCTACTGATGTGTGAAAAAGATGGCTTTGTTGTTAAGTATTAAACTGAAGTCTCATAGTTTTTAGGTCACTTTTAACTTACAGTGTAACATTAAGATACAAAAATTATTGTCTGTTCGTCAGTGCTCTCCTCCTTAAACACAGTTTTAGTTAAGGTCTAAATTTTTTGTTTTATTACTATTAAGTCATATTTTTTTAAGGTATTGATTTAAAAATAAAGATTTAAAAGTAGCCAGACTTACAGGGTGTGATGGCACAAGGCTTTAATCCCTACATTTGAAAGACAAAAGTTAAAAGATGTCTATGAATTTGAGGCAGGCCAAAATGAGTTCCAGGTCAACCTGGAATAGAGGTAGATCCTCACGTAGATCCTTCAACAAGTTTGTAGTTGGAGACTGGAAAAGACAAAAAATTTACATTTAATCTACACATTTTTGCCAGGTCATACTGAGTTATTTTACTACTAGAGACATTAGAAACTAACTATACAAAAGAAAAAGATTTAAAAGCATTCTGTAAGGTACATAATTTCTGTAATGTATAATGTATGTTTTTGTGGTTTTGAATGATAGACATTAAGTTAACAAACATAAGACAATTTCAATGGGAGTTTTACTGCCCCTTTACTGCCATATTTTAAGAGAACTATTTTACTTCTGTGAGTACAGATTTTTCCAAAATTTATATGTTGCTGAATTTTTCATTGATAATTGGTTTAATTTAAAATATTTAGGTTTATTGGACTTTGATATATTTATAATGTTTTCCACTTAACTGTTAAACTCTTGTCCAATAACAAGAGTTAATCTATATGGCAGTATGTGTTACTTCAAAAAATAAATTTTAAAGTAAAAAGTCATAGATAAAGCTTGTTAAGTTGGTTCAAATTCCTTTTAAAACACAATATAATTAAATTTTAAACAAGGATAATTCATCTTAATCAAGATTTTATTCTATAAGTTACTATCTCAATTTTAATTTCACAAAACATCCTTATTGCTTAGACTAGCCATCAGAACATAATGATTCCTGCTTCAATATTTTATTATCTCCCTCATAGATAAATGGGGGGGTGTTGTATGACATTTTACTTTTTCTCCAGACATAACATAAATCCATCTTGCAGTAAAAAAAATACCTTGGCCAGGTAGCTACTAGAACTTTAACACAAAACAGTACAGTGGTACAAGGTCTATAGTAATGGTAATAGAGCTATTAACAACTCCATCATGGATGAAGAAAAAGGGAGGATCACAAGACCCTCACCTAAGTTACAATTGTTCCCTCCCATTTCCCCTCCCTCTATGTCAGTTTTCCCAAAGATTTCTAATTACTCATAGCTGATTGTCGGGAGCCATAAAGCAAAAGCCTCTCCATTTTTCCTGGGCCTGTTCTTAAGTTGACTCATTCACCAGAAAGCTGGTCCATCCAGCTTGCAGTTAGGAATGTTGGTTCACAGAATCTTATCTTTTGCAAAAGGCCAGTTTATGATCAGGATGTCAAGCCATTAAGGCAAGATTAGAAAAACACCCAGATACATCTCCTCTAGGTTCCCTAAGATTAGATAAACACCCGGTTCCATCTCCTCTTAGTTTCCTAACAATTCCGGCCCTAAATCACGTCAGGCAGCTTACTCCCCCCTTTTCTTCCCCTATATAACCACTGTGTAAAAAATAAAATTAGAGACCTTGATCAGACTCTAGACTTGGTCTCGTTCTTGTGTCTGTTTGCCTTCTCCCATTCAGGTTAACTTCCCCTCGGGCCTCTGTTGAACCCCCGCAGGCCGGGGCAGCTGATGCCCTATCTTTAAGATTACCTAGTGCTATAAAAAATAATAATTAAGATAATCATTTGATTTTAAAACTGACTAATGGGGACTGGAGAGATGGCTTAGCAGTTAAGGCGCTTGCCTGCAAAGCCTAAGGACTCATGTTCTACACTCCAGATCCCACCTTAGCCAGATGCACAAAGGTGAGGCAAGTGAACAGTTGCACATGCCCACTAGGAGGCGCAAGCATCTGCCATTCTATTGCAGGGGCTGAGGCCCTGGTGCAATCTCCTCTCTCTCTCTCTCTCTCTCTCTCTCTAAAATAAAATTAAAAAAAATTTTTTTGAAAACCTGACTAATGGCAAATTTTAAAACTACAGAATTTATTTGGCCTTTACAGTGATCTATGTGGCTAAGTGTGATACATATTGTCTGCTGAAGATATGATAACATTGACTTAGTATAGATTAAATTTAATTATATAAATTAAATATTAACTAGGTTCTTTGTCACCAGCCACTTGTTATGCTGTTCTATGTTTATGTTTCATGTAGTTTGTCTTTATGTCAAGTAAATGTTCAAAAGTACATGGATAAAGATTAAAATAATACTAAATTGCTAAAATCAGGATTACAGTATGTTTAAAATAATTCATTTCTATGTCTTAGAGGCTAAAGCACTTGCCTGCAAAGCCTCAGAACTCATGTTCCAATCTCCAGGTCCCACGTAAGCCAGACAGACACTGACGCAAGAGAGCAATGTTGCACATGCACGCAAGGGGGTGCATGCACCTGGAGTTTGTTTGCAGTGGCTCTAGGCCCAGGCACACCCATTCTCTCTCTCTCTGCCTCTTTCTCTCTTGCTTTCTCAAATAAACAAATTAAATAATTAATCTCTAATCTTTTGGCTTAATGCTTGTTCATGCTTACTATAACAATTTTAAGTTACCTTCTAAATGCATATTATGACTTAAATCTTTAATAAATTAATTTGGATTTATTAACAAATCATATTTGGCTAATGTATTTTGGGAGACAGAAGTTGTAAAGAGAGCAAAATGTTATATTTCTCTACTAAATTACTAGCCTAGAGAAATATAGAAATCAGGAGGCTCTGTTGATGGTAGACAAACAGGAGGCTGTGCTAATGGCAGGTAAACAAGAGGCTCTGTTGGGATGAATAGCATTTCCTGGGGCCTGCATTGTTGAGCAAACTCCTTAAGATAAGCAGGACTCCTAGTCACAGGCCCACCTCTCACCCCCCAGGTAGCGCTTCCAGTAACTGACCAACAGATCTGTTTACAAGTTCCTTTTTTTTTTTACTTTTATGGCTGTAACTGTCACATGTAAATTATGACTTAGGGTTTAACTCCTGTCGCTCCCCCAGCAGGTAGTGCTGAGGAAGGAAGGCCAGGAACACCCCAGTCAGGAGTCATGTCGAAGTAGGATCTTGTTTTATTTTAACAGGTAGGTGTTTATATAGTA
The DNA here is from genome assembly GCA_036346955.1 of Dipus sagitta. Classification (NCBI taxonomy): domain Eukaryota; kingdom Metazoa; phylum Chordata; class Mammalia; order Rodentia; family Dipodidae; genus Dipus; species Dipus sagitta. The sequence continues at coordinate 68,685,784 of CM070781.1, forward strand.
TGGGGAACGAGGGCGGGGATCTCAGGAGGGGATAAGGTGTAAGGGCCAACAGCATATCATGACTTTTGAAATGATTGGTTCTAAGCACGTGCATGAGAACTCTAACTTTCTACGCAGAAGTAGCAGGCCAGAGGCTATTAGGCGTCTTACTGAGTCATAGCTGGCCAGAGACAGGTCGCCAAACTTTAGCTAGGCTTAGGAATTTCCAACAGGTCTCACGTCCAGGTCTCTCAAGGCCCAACAAACTCCCATCCTGTTTTTTGTTTTTTCTAATATCATGTGGTAATTTCCAATAAAAGATGACACTCTGAACAGTTCATGGCTGCCCCCTCTGAGATTCCCTCTGGGGGAAGACCTAATAAACAGACCTTCTTTTTTCTTTTCTTTTTTACCCAATAAAGCTTTGCCTCAAATTTTGTGAGTCAGTGGTCTTACTTGTGTGACACCAGACCCCATACAGTCAACAAGTGGACACTGCAAGCCTTAAGTTTGGCCACATAGGCCAAATAAGCCAATAGGTACAATAGTGGAATGTCTGTTATGGGGGAAACCAAACGCTCACTAATTGGACTGGAGGCCTGCTCCATGGGAGGAAATACATGCCTGGTACTGAAAATCTAGTCAAAAGCCTATTATGGAGGAGGTGATGAGCCCTAGGGGCATAATGTCTGCTGGTATCTTAACTAAATGCATAGATTATGCTCATCAAACTGTCCTGTAAGCATTTTTCTTAATGTTCACACCCATATCATATATTAATGGTACTCTCACTTTTGGTTAGAGAAGTTTCTCTTTCATATGGTAGTTAGTGGCTGTGAGATGACTGTAAAGGCACCATAGTGCTGAGACACAGTGGCAGAGGACTATTAAGCACTGAAACATCTCTATCACACTTTTCAAAGCTCATTGTAGAAGAGGTAGCAGAAAGAATGTAAGAGCCAAAGTAAGGATAGGACTCCTTATAACGTGCTCCTCCAGACACAAAATGGCCTGGATATCCATGACCTGACAGTGCCTGACAGTACCTACACAAGACCCTCATAATAGGAGGAAAAGATCATGACATCAAAATAAAAGAGAGACTAATTGACAGAGCGAGGGGATGTGATGGAGAGTGGGTTTGTGAAGGGGAAAGTGGGGGAGGGTATTATCATGGTTTACTGTCTATAATTATGGAAGTTGTAAATAAAAAAAAAAGAAAAAAAGGAGACCATTAAATATAATAAAAATTACAAATATAAGGTATATTTTAATTAAGAAAAGACATGTTTTAAATCAAAAAGGACACATGGTATACAAAAAAAGGCACGTTATTTAAACAAAAAGAAGGGGGAATAAAGGATAAGGCCAGAGTCACCCACAGCTAAACTACATGCTTATATCATTACATTTACTTTTTTAATGTTTAAAAAGATGGTCTAATGGCTGCTCAAACTTGGAGCAACCCAAATCAATTCTGGCCAGCCCTCCACTCCTCATGCAAACCAGGAAGGCCATACTGTGACCTGATGGAGACTGAAAAAACTTTCCCATCACATTGAGGTGGTTCTGGCAATGTCAGGTCAACCTAAAGTCCTCTGACTATGCTTGTGGACATGGTGGCAGTCATCTCCTGTGTGGTAATGTGTATACCCGGGGTAAAAGGGAATGCACATTGGTGCACAATAAAACATTCTTCTTTCTAACTGCTGCCTGGTCCTGCTGGTGCTACTGGTAGGATCTTGTCTCAGGACCTGGGCCTTTTTCTGGCTAACATCTATAATGTCTTACTAAACTCTGTATTTCAGAACTCCCTCAGTCTCAAGAGTTTTTATTTGACAGTATGGTGACATCAATGGGATTTAGTCTACAAAGAGCAGAACAACTTTCATTACTGACCTCCCTTTATGGGAACCACTCAAGGATGAATCCACCTTTCCCTATTTTTAATAAAAGCACTTCTTGGCTAGAGGCATACAGACTCCTGAAATTAATAACCAACTTAATTTTACCCACATTTCACCCTTAGCAATCAATTATTGCTTCACTCATTTGCCTGTATGCATAGGTTCTAATCATTTATGCCTTACAACCAAGCTACGTAAAGCATAGTAGCAGCTGGAAGAGACAGACTAGGAATGGTTATGTTTATCCTGAACCCAATCACTATTAGAATAATTTTACAATCTGGTACATGTCCTGTCGGGCCCTGTGATGGTTTGAATAGAATAGATGGCCCCCAATATATTCAGTATTTTATTTGTTTGTAGTTTGCCACCTGGCTGGAGGCAATGTCACTGGGTGGATCTTTAGGTGTGGTGGTGGGTTTCAGATTTCAATATAAAGATATGCAAAGTGTGCCTAGCTGGAGTTCCTGAAGTGTGCTGTGTGGCTTTTGGCTTTTGGGCTTGTGCTTCTCTCTCTGCTTGGTCCTGTGAAGGCAGGCCAGCTTCCTCTGCCATTTATGGAACTTCCCCTGGATCTGTAAGTTTCAATAAATATCCCTTCCTCCATAACTGTGCCTGGTCTGGAAGTTCATCTCAGTGAACCTGAAGCTGTCTCATACAGGCCCCAACACATTTCCTGTAGGATTTTTTTTATATTCAGGATGAGGGTCTTTATAAACAAAACAGCAGGGTATGGGAGGCTGAAACAAATTCTTTGTCATTTGTATAACTACCCACAACCAAAAATTCAGCTTGTGGGTAGTCTGTCCATATGTCTATCAATGGCCTCACAGTATATAACAATGATTCTATTATATGGGGAGAAAGAGGGCTATACAGCCCCAAGCCTTTGTAGTGAAAGGACCACCACAAACCTCTATTTGGTGACTTGGCTCTGCCTTTTTAAGTTATTCAATGTGAAAAGCAAATTCTCCTTATAAGAGCCAATGTAGGTTCAATATAAACAAATTATGCCTCCCTTCCCAAATCTTCATTAATAAAACATTCTTCTTTCTAACTGCTGCCTGGTCCTGCTGGCGCTACTGGTAGGATCTTGTCTCAGGACCTGGTCCTTTTTCTGGCTAACATCTATAATGTCTTACCAAACTCTGTATTTCAGAACTCCCTCAGTCTCAAGAGTTTTTATTTGACAGTATGGTGACATCAGTGGGATTTAGTCTACAAAGGAGCAGAACAAGGTGTGATTCCTTGGGGCCAAGCAGACTCCTACAGCAACATTCCCTTTGTGATATCAACTCAAAAAGCATAGCTCTCATCTCAAAGGGGATAAAAAGTTTGATGATGGCCCAGGAACACAGATTTGAAGTACCTCAAATTCCACGTTTCAACATTGTAACAGTTTTATAAAATTTTTATGGTAACAGAACAAAGAAAATCATAAATCAAAACTCAAATCTGATAGAAAATCAGGTAGGCAGGTTACAGTAAAGTGGAGAACTTTCTGCCATAGACCTCAGATGCTATCTATAACATTATTAGTTTTTGAGTTGGTGGAAGCTAAGGAGTCTGTTCACATGCTCCCAGTAGCCACACATGTGTGTGGATTGGAGAGATGGCTCAGTGGTTAAAGGAGTTTGCTTACAAAGATGTTAGATCACACACACAAAGGGGACAACACATAACTATTTAAGGGCTGAGATCATTTGGTTCTGGACCTGCATCATCACAATTCCCCACAATCACTGAAGTTCTAATTCATCAGCCAACCTGCTAGAATGTTTAGTAGAGTACAGCTTCTTTTTGGAAACTTCAGTTCACAGTTCTTCCTGTTGGCTAAATATCACGGTTTGTGTATGGAAAAGCCAAACATTATGTCCCCTATTGCTAAGAAGGTTCATTCATAGGACGTGATACAGATGAGACTGAGTAAACAGGAACATGGTCTTCAGGAGTGGAAGAGCTGGTAGAGCCATTAAGGAAGAAATTCTTGGATCATACCAAATCTATTATCCATTATGATTTAGGCTTGGTTTTTTTTCTCTGTTACTCATCCTCTGTATTTGATATAATACTTACATGTCACACATAAATGAAGTATTATACTTAAGATTAAAATAACCAAGAAATTATATGGCCTAAAGAAGTGAAGGTAGCAGATGAGGGGAACAGGCATTTTAACCAGTCAACATTGATACTTTTAAAACTAAAGTCACTCTGTATTTCCTCAGAATCTACAGTTATTTGTACTCTTTCAAATATTTCATTTGATATTTGGAGTATTTAAAAGACTTCACTATTTTTTAATTTTAGTTTTTATTTTGGCCAGTTAGACTTCATAGTTATAAGCTCATATGGAGTTGCTAGCTCTAATTTTTAGAGAAGATTAGCCTTTAATAGCTATGTTACCACACCCCTTTTTGTGGATAATAATTTGATAGGTTCTATTGTCTAATATGTTTGATACATATAGGGATTATATTGATTTTTAATTTAGGAAAGTAAATGTAAAATCACATTAGACATGAAATCAGATAACAGTATAGTATCTAAGAGGTTTGAATGGAAAATGTCCCCCATAGCCTCATGTATTTGAATACTTACTCCTCAGTTGGTGGCAGTCTTTGGAAAGGTTGTAGAACCTTGGGGAAGAGGAGCCTTGCAGGAGGAAGTATGTCACTGGGGGTAGCAGTGAGGTGCTATAGCCCAGTCCAGCTTGCTTCACTTCTCCTTGCTATTTCCTCCCTACCTATGTGAACATGTGTTGCCCAGCTGTCTGTTTCTACCATACTTTCCCCACCATGATGAAACTTTCCCTTGAAACTGTAAGCTGGAAACAAATCCTTTCCTTCCATAAGATGCTTCTGGTATGGTGTTTTGTTCCAGCAAAGAGAAGTTAACTCCTACAGTATAAGTATAAATTCTCTTTTAATGAAACTGTTTTTTCCCATGTACCAAATTATGGGGTCAGAAACAAAAGATCAGGCATGTCAAAACTTAGGATTTATAGGGTTTTTGGGGGGCATAACCAAATGCTATTTCTTATTTTACAGACAAAAAAGAGAAATGGAAGTGTAGTATGAGGCACTGTAATATTGTTCATTTCCTTTTTATTAGCTAAATATCAATATTGTTTAATTTTTTTAAAATTCTAACTAACAGTGCTATAGAACCCCTTAAACACTCACTTAATAAAACAAATTGACTGCAGGTACTAAGTACTAGAAATGTTATTATCTTATCCTTTTGTATAATTTGAATAAGAAGAGTTAATCCAAATCTTTAGTTATCTCTAATAAGAGTAAATAGAGTTAAGGTTACTATAAAGTAGTAAGAAATCTGTATATATTATAGGACTTCTTAGTCTTTAATTTGTTGTATCATAACATTTTAAAAATTTTTTGTTTATTTTTATTTTATTTATTTGAAAGTGACAGAGAGAGAAAGAGGCAGATAAAGAGAGAATGAGCAGGCCAGCACCTCCAGCCACTGCATACGAACTCCAGACTCGTGCACCCCCTTGTGCATCTGGTTAACGTGGGTCCTGGGGAATCGAGCCTCGAACAGGGGTCCTTAGGCTTCACAGGCAAGCACTTAACTGCTAAGCCATCTCTCCAGCTCCGCTAAGCCATTTCTCCAGCTCCGTATCATAACATTTTAAAGAAACATAGCGATCCAATTGGTTACACCCAGTTAACAGATTTCCCTTTCTCTAAATAGAAAAAAAATTGTTTTATGACCTAAGTATTTGTATTTAAAATAGAAGTACCTCCAAAATGGAGTTCCTTTTGAAAAATTTAAAACAAATTTATGCCAATTTAAAAATTTGAAATTTTTATCCAAATATACTGACTGAGAGATTTTTAAATAAAAAGAAGTGAAAAATTTAGCTATACCCATGTCATCTTTCTTTAATTTTCAATTCTCACAACTTCTTTACAACATACTTTGACCTTTTAATTTTCCTCACCTTATTTCTATTGGAATAATCCTTCACCTTAGTACAAAATTTTACTCGACCATACAAAGTCCTTTGTTTTCTAAAAGCATTTCTTTACTTTAGCCTTACTTACAAAAATATAGTTGATATCTACAGCTTTTATATGTCTTTTCTCTCATTTTTAAAGCTAAAGCATAGAGATGAGTTATTGTCCTAAATGCATTTTAAAAGAAAAATTATACTTATAATGTAAAGAAACTTATTAGGATCATCTGTAAACCTCATTTGCAAGCCCTTAAGCAGGATTTTTTTTCTTTTCTTTAGTCCTGGAGTTTTAGAATTGTATCTTACTTTGGGTTTGGCTAAGCAATAGCTGTTTGGCATTAGCAGCCAAAAATCATCCCCAAAATGCTTGTATTCAAAAATATACATATACATCGAAATTCAGGCATATACCAATAGCACTCAATTTTTTAAAAATATGTATAAATAAAAAATAAATAGACGCTGGAGAGATGATTCAGCAGTTAAGGCGCTTGCTGGCAAAGCCAAGGGACCCAGGTTCAATTCTTCAGGACCCACATAAAGCCAGATGCACAAAATAGCACCTGCATCTGGAGTTTCTTTGCACTGATAGAGGCCCTAGTGCTCTCTCTCTCTCGCTCTCTCTCTCTCGCTCTCTCTCTCTCTCTGTCTCTTTCTTCCTTTCTCTCAAATAAATAAATAAATGACATGTATAAATGAAGATTTTGTTACATAAAATGACACATAAAGACAAGCATACAAAAACAAAAGGAAGCATGAGATAATTACGTTATCTTAGATTAGGTTAGGGTACACCCAGTTTTAAAAAAAACACAAAGTAAAAGGTTTACATCTCTATCGCTTTGAGATATAAGAAAGGTTTTGTGCCACAAAAGATCAAAAGTGAATGAATTAAATCACTGTCTTTTCCTATTTAGGAATTCATTATCAGAGTTCTTTGCAAATAGGGATCTGTAATATACTATGGGATTCCTTTTTCACGTAGGTTCTTTTGTTTGTTTGTTTGTTTTTGTTTTTGTTTTTTGTTTTTCAAGGTAGGGACTAGTTCTATCCCAGGCTGACCTGGAATTCACTATGTAGTCTCAGGGTGGCCTTCAACTCATGGTGATCCTCCTGTCTCTGCCTCCCAAATTCTGGCATTAAAGATGTGCAAGACCATGCTGGCAAAAATTTTTAAACTTTCCCATGTCCCTCTTTCAGGGACAGCAGATGGTACTATGGCTAAGAAATATGGGGCTAAATTGTTCACATTTTTATTAAATTAGGTTAACCTTACTAAGGTCTACATTTTGCAAGTTGTCCTTTGCAAGGCTACTTACTGTGATGGTTTGAATGTAAAGTGTCTCATAGCCTCATGTGTTTGTGATTGAGCCTCATACTTAATCCTCAGCCGGTGGAGCCTTTGGGAGGTGGAGCCATGCTGGAAGAGGTGTGTCACTGCAGGGCAGGCCTTGGGATTTTATAGTGTAGCCCTGCTGCTCAGTGCTAGCTAGCTCACTCTCTGTGTTCTCCATGCTGCTGTGGAGATGAAGTGGAGATGCTGTGACTCAGGCTTCCTGCTGAGGCCCGTCATGCTTTCCTTGCCATGATGAAGCTTCCCCTCATAATCGGTGAGCCTTAAACAAACCCTTTCCTTCCATAAGCTGTTCTGGTCAGGCCTTTTGTTCGAGCAGCCAGAAGGTAACTGCTCCTCTTACCTTCTCTTTTCCCTTTACATGGCTACTTCTCCCTACAGTGAAGCTGCACAAAAGTTAAGGTTTTAATTGCTAGTAATCTTTCTTTAGATTTACAGAACCCAGACTATCTGGTGACCTTCAGGTGACATCAGACTATGTCATGTTCCTGCATATCTGGGCTTAGTCTCTCCATATCTTTAATTTTACACGTCAGTTAACACAAAGCATAACAAATATTGTGCCATTTAACTTGCAGAGAAGTAATGTATTTGTTACTATCCCCAGGATATCACAGTCAGTTCTCTGAATAGAATGCCACACTTACCATGAACATGTAGCTTCCTGCTCATTATCCCAGACTCTTTCTTGCCCACCTATAAAGAGTACCTCTGTGTTCCCTACGATACAACGTTGAGGGCAATATACCCCCTCATCCTCCCAAGGCAGGGCTTTCTTCCCACTAACTCTCATCTCTTGAGTATTGACTTGTGAGATGAAAACAGCCAGATCTGAGTCCATGAAGAGGTTGATATATCTTAGTGCTCTGACAAAAATGGTGTTCTTGCAATCCAAATCAAATTAATTGCATTAAACAATAAGAACTGGAGCCGGGCGTGGTGGCACACACCTTTAATCCCAGCACTCGGGAGGCAGAGGTAGGAGGATTGCCATGAGTTCGAGGCCACCCTGAGACTCCATAGTGAATTCCAGGTCAGCCTGGGCTAGAGTGAGACCCTACCTCGAAAAACCAAAAAAATAAAATAAAATAAGAACTGGACTGGGATGGAGAGATGGCTTAGCGGTTAAGCACTTGCCTGTGAGGCCTAAGGACCCCAGTTTGAGGCTAGATTCCCCAGGACCTACGTAAGCCAGATGCACAAGGGGGCACACCCATCTGGAGTTCGTTTGCAGTGGTTGGAGGCCCTGGCACACTCATTTTCTCTCTCTCTCTCTCTCTCTCTCTCTCTCTTTCCCTCTTTCTCTCTGTCTCTCTCAAATAAATAAATAAAAATAAGCAAAATTTTTTTTAAAAAAAACAGACAAATAATAAGAACTGGAAACATTTCATTTGGTCTTCTAAAGCTAGTAGATGGCCTGCAAATACTTGCCTCCCTGGTAGATTCTCTTTCTAAACTGACTGAACCCTGTAGAAGTTTTAGTAAGCTCTAAAGAGGCTTTCCTAAACACTAACCATCTTCCCTCCTTTAAGCCCACTTATCCAACTCTCCCTTCTACTCCAAAACTCAAACTGCAAAAGAATACAAAGTATTTTTAATAGTCAAACCCTCTGGTGAGACATAAAAAATGATTGCCCCACTGTATTTGTTAAAGTCAATAATCTAATTTAAAACCAAGCCATATTGTTCTTTATTCTTTTCTTGCATGGTGAGGTCATGCTATGCTGTTCAAGCTATCCTTGAACTCCTGGGTTCAAGTGGTCCTCCTAAGTGACCGAGACTACACGTGTGTGCCACAATACTTGGCAACAAGCGAAGACTTGTCTATCAACTAAATCAGTCTCCAAATTATACCATTCTGGAAATTTTTTAAATTTCATTTATTTGCTTGAGAGAGAGAGAGAGAGAGAATGGGCCCACTAGAGTCTCTAGCCGCTGCAAATAAGCTTCAGATGCTTATTTTGAGATGCTTATTTTACATCTTGTGTATGTGGCTTACATGGGTACTAGGGAATTAAACCTGAGTCCTTATGCTTTGCAGGCAATCACCTTAACCACTAAGTATCTCTACAGAACCCTTTCTGGAATTTTTAATTTTTATTTTTGGTATTTAGAGACAGAGTCTCATGTATCCCAGGCTGGTCTTGAACTCACTATATAACTAAGTATGACCTTGGACTCCTCCTGCCTCTAATTCCAAAGTGCTAGAATTACAGATATGCACCACAATGACATTTTCATTGACTACCATGAAACTCATTGTAGAAGAAACGTATTAAGATAATTCCATTTGTAGTCATGCCATTAGGCTTTGCAGGTAAGTGCCTTAACCTCTGAGCCATCTCTCCAGCCCCCATAATTGTCCAGTTTTACAATTTTGGTCTCCCAGGACTCCAAAGCAGAGATAAGAGAATCATGAGTTCAAGGCCAACCTGAGTTACATAACAAGTTTAAGAAAAAAACCAAAATAGCAGTTTAGTTTTACAGTTCATAATTTTATGAATGCAGATAAACTGGATGCCTAGCTGAAAAGAGTAGTGGGAAGGGGTGGATCCTATCTTCACCCATTAAAAGGGTTATGGATAGCCTAACAAAACACAGGTTAATAAAATAAAAGCAAAACAAATTTATTTGATCAAACTTTTACAGAACACAAGAGCCCTCTGAAATGACAATCTCTAAGCCTAGGAAAATGTATATTTTTTTGCATGGGTTTGACAAAGAACGGAGTTATGTCGAAATGTGACTGGACAAAAGGGCTGGATCCATGGTAACAGAGGAGAATACCCACCCAGATCTGTGTGTTCAGATTTCTCCCATCCTCTCTGGAAGCATCCCTACCCATGTATTATGGGGTAGGACCCCTTAGAATGAGAAGAGAGAAAAGAGAGATGCCTTTTCTAGGCTTTATGGTTGTCATTTAGGGAAAAGGCTTTTAGTATGTATGACTGACCTTGGGTAAGGGGAGTTCTGGTTTCCATGACTAACTTTAGGACAGAAAGGAGCCTGAGAGACAAGACAGGGGAATGTCAGAAAGATGTTTCTTCTCAGGCCTTCCAATGCCCTTCCACTCAAAGCACTCACATATCAAGGTGCCTACTTTGGGCTACTAAGATCTGAGCCCTGGCCAAAGCCATCTGTTTATTATCTGTGGTTGCTGAAAGATCCCTTCTGCAAATTAAAGATTATTCTATCTAGCAATCTACAGCTTGACTTTTATCTTTGTTATAAGTAAGAGAAATGCTAACTTCATTAGCTAAAAGCAATTGTTATTTATAATTAATGTTGTCTTGCTCCTTGGTCAACAACTCAACAGAATAATTATTACATTTTTTGGTCTTTTTTCATCTTCATTTTTCTTAAGGTCTCAATTACTGCTTTAAATTCTGTACCAGAAGGATGCAACAGCTTACAAAAATCAGCCAACCATCTTGAGAGAGGATATAAAAGCTTGTTTTCTAAACTGAGTGAGCTAGGGTATAATTTACAAACCCGCTAAACTCTTTCTTGGAATTGCAAATTAAATTAGAGAAGCTGCCCAGAATTTTGGGATTGAAAAGGAAAATGATGTCTGTCCCATATTTCTATTAATAGAAGAGGAAACTTGTGACCAGGCTCTAGGGAGGCCTTGTGGTAATAGCAAGAGCAGCTGTCCTCACGGGCTTCCAACTTCGGCTAAGCAACTTTCCAGCTGTGATCCCGTGACTCCTCTGGCCTCTGCGTAAAGGGTTCTCCCCTTGCACAGTGTCGCAACTGTTGCTGTGCCTTCCTTACATTGCAAGGAGTTCAAGATTCTGCAAGGGTCTGTAACAGGAAAACATGTATGTGGCAGTTTGCAAATTGGCAGCCTGTCATTTTCCTGACTAATGACCACAACTGTAGGTTAAATCTAATCTGTTTCTAATTGCAATACTAAAGCTGTGGGATGCCTTGTTCTAGAAGTTGGAGTAAGTGTTCTGATAACCTGAGTAGAAGGGGAGGTTGGCGTTATAGACAGTAATGGGCCAAAAAGGCAGAAACAGAACAGAAAGTGGGTTGTTTGCCTCTGAATTATTTTCCTGGAAACAGTTAAAGCACAGGGGACTTCTCTCATCATGCTGACTGTTGCAGAATTTTGTCTGTTATCTCTCTTATGCCTGGTTTCTTGGACGTCTTGACAAGCAATTTCATTTTGGCTTGGTGGTGTGAAATTTCAGCATGAGTCTCTTCAGTAGTGTTTAGAGGCTCGTTCTAAACCAGTGGACTCCTGTAAATGTTCTTCAACACATGTTTTACTAAAACTCATTTTGTCTCAATTAAAAAAAGATTTTGGTGTGTGTAGGTGTATGTGTTGTATGCACATGTGTGTGTGCAGCTGTATACATCCAATGCAGAGGGCAGAGGAGAGTGAAGGCCCTTGCTTTTTGGTTAGACTGGCTGATCAGTGAGCCTCATGTCTCAGCTGTTCCCCCCGCCCCCACCAGCACTAGACTTACAGGCACACACTACCATGCAGTCATGGCTGGTTTTACATGGTGCTGGGAATTGAACTCACATCCTTATCTGTACATAGCAAGTGCTTTTACTGCTGAGTTATCTCCATTTTAGCTCAATTTTTAAATTGAATTTTACTTGCCATAATGAGACACATTGCTTTTTATATGCTAACTTACGGGGAAAAATAAAGTTAAAAAATAGATTTAATTAAAAATTTACTTTCTGTTTTCTCATAAAAAATGGAGCTCCTTTTCAGCATTGGGCTTACATTCTCACCTGTGGAGCAGAGGAGCACCCCGTCCCTCTGAGGGTACCTGCTTTCCAGCCTACCCTGGTGCTCTACACCTCTTCACTGCCTGCATAGCATGTCATTTGATGTCCTAACCCTTGTAAAAGAGGGGACTGCAATATGAAGTAGGGAGACCTTTACTCCAATGTCTTCAGAATACACAGGGTTGCATCTGTTATAGTCTTAGATCGTATCAAGTTTATCTAAACCAAGTGCTTTTGACAAAAAGAAAGGATGAATCCTCTGGACCTCTTGTTTTCTGAAATCCTGCAGAATTTGGCATTATCATAAGGGCTTCTGCAAAATACCACCCTTCCCTCATAAAACTTAGGTAAACTCCAAGATGGCCCTGCTTTATCTGTGACAGTGACCGATAAAGACCCTCTCAATTTCCATTTTTCCTCTCATGAATGGTTAGCTAGATTGTTCCCTTCTCACTTTCTCTCAAACAAAAATCTATCTAGACCCAGAAATGATGCTTGTTAAATTAATTGATACAGATTTTCCCCTGATGACAATACAGTGCCAGTTGTCACATAGCTTCACCTCATCTGCTCCTTTCTACAGAAGTCTAGGTGAAGCCACCCTGCTGAAATAGTCTCATCTCCATGCCAGGCAATTTCCTTTCTTGTTTAGACTTTAAAAAAACATTTACTTAATTTATTTATTTGAGGGAGAGAGAAAGAGAGGCAGATAGATAAAGAGAGAGAGAGAGCTAGTGGGTACGCCAGGGTCTCTAGCCACTGCAAATGAACTCCAGGTGCATGCACCACTTTGCGCATCTGGCTTACATGGGTACTGGGGAATTGAACCTGGGTCCTTTGGTTTTGCAGGCAAGTGTCTTAACAGCTGAGCCATCTCTTCAGCCCCCCAGGCTTCTTTTATTTTGCCATTGACACACACTCCTTTCAATCCTGTTCTGAAAATTGTACAAGGCCTTTGCACAGAAAATGAACACTAGCGTCAAACCCTTCAGATGCAACTGAGTCACAGCACTAGACAGAGAACGGTTGCTGAATGCCATGGAGAGAATCCAAGGACACCTGTCTAAAGTGGAGCTGGAGTCAAGCTGGAGTTTAAGGCCAGCCTGGGCTAAATACAGAGAACTTGTCCCCCAAAATAAAACAACCACAGGAGAAAATAGTTACAGTGGAACCTAAAGGCTCTTAAGGAAGCAGAGATTTATGTTCATCTCAAGCCCTGCCTGTGAGCTTCTGGTCGCTTTGGCCATAGCTGCATTTTATCCATTGTATCAAGACGCGCATCAAAATGGTAGCAGACTCTTGTCCTGCGCATGTTTGATTACGTATATATTGTTTCTTAACCTGTGCGTTCCTATGGCTGCATGTGTGTGGAGGCCAGAGGACAACCTCAGGTATCATTCCTCAGTAATGCTGTCCACTTTTTTAAAGAGAGGGTCTTTTTTTTTTAAGAGAGCCCCAGGGATCCTCTCCCTCCCCAGCACTGGATAACAAGCACGTGACACTGCACATGACATTGCCGCATGGGTGTAGGCACCCAGTGCAGGCCCACATACATTTGAGTCAATCATGTTACTGACTGAACTATCTTGCCAGCTTGGTATATGCATTCCTATCTTCTGCCAGTCTTTTTTATTGACAACCTCTATACTTACAGACAATAAACCATGATAATTCCCTCCCCTCCCCCACTTTCCCCTTCACAACTCCACTCTCTTGTAACTTTTGAATTCCTTGGCACCTTCAATAGCTGTTTCTCTTGAAACAATTTTAATGATCTTGTCTGTGTTAGAACTTCTTCCTGTATAAACTCCCATGTTCTCTCACATTGCTTTAGTCTGACTGAACTTCTGTCTCCCGCATTACCGTTCTTTGTTCTTTACAGACCCTGTGTTCTGCTTGTTGAGGAACTGAGGGAGAGAGGCAAGCTCAGGGAGTTGGTGTGGGGAGATGACTAGCAGTAAATATGGAGATATACTGAAGGAAGGAATAAGAGATAGGTCCTTAAAATGGATCGAGAATTCTCTAAACATCATTTTCTTTTATTAAAACAACTCTTCAAGCCAACATTTCTCCATTTCAGCCCTTATGCCTTCTAACATGTCTTCAGTTTCTTTATCTGGGGTATGTCCTCCACACCACCTCCACTTACCTGATTAAAACACAACCTTGACCAGTTAAAATCATGCTTTGGCTGTTTAATTCAACAGTCCAAGTTGAACAGTATTATTAAGCTATCAAGGACCACATAAACCAACCACAAAAAAATCCCTTCTCCAAATCACCATTGTGCTTTTTTTTTTATTCATGTGTGTGTGTGTGTGTTGTGCATTTATGTGAGCACACATGTGTGTGTACATATGTGTGTTTGCATGCATGTGTAAACTAGGGGTTGACCTCAGGTGCCTTGCTTGATCATGCCACACTTTATTACTGAGGTGGGTTCCTTGAACCCAGAGCTCACTGATTCAGTGAGCCTAGCCAACCAGCTTGTGTGGGGATTCTCCTCCTCTCTTTCAGGAGGCCTGCCTACCTGTTATTTATGTGGAGGCTGGGGATCCAAATTGTGGTCCTCCCTCAAGCTTAAGCAGTAGGTGCTTTCCCAATTCAGCAACCTCCCCAACCCCAACATGCTGGTTTTGAAGGTGCCATCTTACAGAGCTGTTAACACCACTACTTCAAGAGGCAAGTATTACACGTAATTCATTGACTTGGCTTACTTACTAGTAAAACAATGCTCCATTTTATTAGTTTCACATATAGGCTGCATACCTATTCTCTTCAAGTTTGGAGATTGCACAAATTGGAATCTTTACAAACCAGTCTGTACTACATTTTTAATATGGATTTTTGGGAAGGATGATTCTAGATGAGTTGAGAAAGGCAGGAAATGATTATGATTACAAAAACATTTCGTGCATTTGAGATTGTAGTTTTGTACTCAGAGTCTCTTCGTTAGGTCTTGGCACTATTTCTGCCAGACAAGGGTGTAATTACTCATTGCTATGCTCAAGGGATCAAAAGTAGCCAAGAAACAGGACTCAGGTATTCAGCTAGGCTACCCTGCCCTTCACTGAACAAAAGCCTTGCCCTGTCCCTGAAGAGTTCAAGGTAGAAAGCAGGAAAATTGTGGCATTGTTAGAGAAACACAATTGGTAAGCTGGAAGACATGAGGGGCTTCCCAAAGAGACTTCTTAAAGGAGAATATGTACTGAGTACTGGGTCAAATACTAGGAACTTTCAAGAATGGTGGAGGTGAAGCCAAATTGTTCTGATAATAGCGATGCATCACCATCCAAGGGTTAGCAAGATCATGTGTTCCAAAGAGATATGGATTAACATTACAGAGGGAAAAGAAGTGTCTAGCATAGTTGTGTATGAGCAGACACAAGGCTGAGAAAATGAAGCAAAGAAAATGTCAGGGTAGTATCAGAAGAGAAAGAGAAGAACTGGCAGACCATTTTGGTCTGGACTAGCCTTGCATGCGTGCCAGTGGTGATGACCTTGGAGTTCAGCATTTATGAGTGCTATATTCTTCTCTCAGGCCAATGATGACTGGATGTTTAGGACTGTGGGCCCTGAGTTTACCCCTGCCCAGCCTCCCACACATGCTTCAAGAATGACTGCCCCTCAAAAATAAGCCTTGTGGATGTCCCCTATGTCTCTTCCACCCCACCCCAAGAGGTATGCATGTGAGCAACCCAATGTTTTTCACAATGACTGTGCACTTGCTGTGTGCCAGAAACTGTTCAGACGCCTGAAGTACAGCAAGTCATCTACGCCTGCGAACAATTCCTAGGCAGTTACATTTTACAGATCTACCAACCGAGGTAAAGGTAAAGTGAGTTGCTCAAGGTCACACAGCTAGTAAGAAGTAAGGCTGGATTTGAACGTGGGCCTTCTAGTTCCTGCAGGGTGCTGGTGTCACCTCTTTAAAGTAAAGAGAGGTAAGAAAAAAAAACCTTTTCAAGCTGAAGTAGGAAGATGAGAGGAAAAGAATTGAGGACGGGGGTGGGGGGGTGTTCTCTTTTGTTGACTTAGATGTGGAGGACAATCGAAAGGGATCCACAGAGATGGAGTTAGTCTGCTATAGGACCTGCTGAAGAGAACTGGTGGGACTGCAAAGGTCCAGAAGGTCATTTACATGAATCTTGTATTTTTTCTTATTTACATCATAGTTAGATTAAGCTTAAACAAACAAAGCTGGATAAAATATCTTGATTTTGTTAAGAACTCAGTTTTTCAGTAGTCAAAGCTTAACAGAGGAGATCTATGTATTCCAGAATTTTAACCTTGATATGAAACAATAAATTTATCAACTTATAAAGAGTTAATTCTGAATTATATATAAACAATTTTATGTTAACCCACTTTATCTTAGCTGAAAATACATTTTATAGTAATTTTGATGGACTCTTTCTGTATTTTATTATTATAAACATTTAGAAATTAACCTTGAAACCAAGGAAACTATGGCTTGACAGAAAGCATATATATTGTATCTTAACAGTTATAAACCCAAATTAACCATTTTTTAAAAAATTAAGTATTTAAGTCATAATAAACATTCAGGCAATGTCAATAGCAGGATTAAACTTTGGTGTATAAATATGTCTATTATGAACAAGTATAAAGCCAAAAGTCCAGAAGTAACTTATTTTAAATATATTATAAACCTACTTTTATCAATTTAACATCATTTAAGAACATATGAATGAACAACCAAACACTTAGTGACCATAAGCACTAGAACAATTACTGATCACAATTTAGTTACACATAAAGACAGACTACGTAAACATAGAACACATGACATGACATGGCTGGCCAGAGTTAGACATGACAAAGAACACGATTAGAAAGTCGTCCTTTTCAAGATTTTAGCTATACTTCAAATTAATGAGGCCTCAAGTTAACTTGATGTTTTTTAATTTATACGAATACTTGCTTGTGAGCCAATGTTTTCATGTCACCAATCAGCAATACACACTGTTTGCAGATGAAATTTAAAAGTGACACTTTTTTTAATGTGACCACTGTTAAATGAAGGCCCACACTGTGAAGAATAGAGTACCAAATGTTAGGGGAGAGGCTGAGAGTGGCATGAGAGTGGTTGGAGATGTTCATAAGAGCTGAGGGCGGGGAGGAGTGGCTGTAGCAGAGTGAAGGCAGTAGGAGCTGCAGCGACGGAGGAGAAGCAGAAGAGAAGTAATGGAGGGAGGGGTCAAGGATTGAGATCCGATTTACAGATTTTTTTATGAGGCAGGCCAATAGTGTATGGTTGGAATTGAATGATATTTACCCATTTTGGAGCTTAGATATAGGCCAAGACTCACTTTGTCTCCAGGACAAAGGTAGTCTGAAATGAAATGTTTTCTTGGATTTTTTCAAGCCTCCTGGAAAAACTACCTAGAAAGACATCCCCTTTTGGCCTAAGGCCTGGATTAAGGCTGTTTGGAAATGTAAAACCTCCCACAGAAGGGATATGGACATTTCACACAGTAAGGAGATGGACGAAGACCCCCAGCAGGGTCTGAGAGTGATCCAGTGAAAACCCCCGGAGGGGTCCTAAGGAGACTGAAGTCCCAGTTGCTCAGCTACATTCCCAGAAATATATGCCTTATCTAAATTCCTTGGGGTTGAGTGATGAGTCAGAATGTTGAGCCAGATTTGGGTGTTTATTGACCTCTTATGTTGGACATTGAAAAGAAAGAGGGGGAGAAAGGAGTCTGAATATGGGGAATTAGCTTTTCCAGTTTTTGAAGTTTTAAAATCTTTAAAAATTGGGAAATTGAATGTGTCATTTTCAGGCTAGCAGGAATTAATTAATGTCCAATTTATATTGTGGCCAGACTGTATTGTAATAAAAAATGAGACATTAGGACTTTATGTCTCATTTTGGGCCAAGGGTCTGGGGCAGATTTAGGGCAAGGCAGTCCCAGACCTCTGCCTGATGCAGAGGGTATGAGGAGGATGTCTGGGAGGAATGTGGTTGGCTCTAAGCTCTGGAAATAAATCAGAAAGACAGCAATGGGCTCCTAGACCCCACCTAGAGAGACCTGGTTCTAGTCACCGGATTTACCAGAGAATAGAGCTGGTATTCTCTGTAAGAAAAGCCTCAGCAAAAGGCAAGGAAGAAAAAAGGGGGGAGAGCCCAGGAAGGTAATCAGTTTTGGGGTACCTCCGTCTCTGGTTTTACAATGGAGGACCAAAACAGATAGCTTTTGGGTCTAAGAGTTTATTAAGATTGGGCAGGAAGGCAAGTAAAATTTTGAAATATTTGAGAACTGATGGAGGGTGGAAGTGCAGGGACCATACACACACTAAGGGTTGGTCCAGACAGCGGAGAGGGCAGGGCTGGAAGGCCGTAGCCTTTATAGCATCAGGTTCAGGTGTGTAAGGGGAAGACCTGATTGGCTGGTATATTAAAGGATGAACCTGAGGGGTCAGCCCACTCAGGTAGCGCAGTAGACTGTTGGCAGCAGGGGGCGCTGTGGATCAGTCTCAATCACACATTTTGCCAAGTTTCCTTCTTGTGGAATGTGAACTGGTACCCCGGTTCTCCTTAAGGCTCAAACCCCAGCTGAAACTATCTAGAAAAGCTAGCTTTCTCCTATCCGCCTTCATTTCCCCATCCTAACATGAAACTCGTAACTGCTGTTGGGGAACAACACACGCAGGCCGCTCTAACTTTTTCAGGCTAAATGGGGCTATGGGATGTATGCAGCAGTTAAGAGTGTTGCTCAGAGGGAGGCGCTATTCTAGAAGCCCAAGGCAGAAACCTGAGAGTCAGTTGGATGTCTTATCATCGTTGGTGTGTAGTTTTTTTTTTTTTTTTTTCCTTCATCCTTGCAAAGGTACTTGGGAATAACAAAAACATTTTAACAGTCTGAGACAATAGGAAATGGTCTTTGTGTCATTGGAACAAAAGGCAGAAGTTTAGGTAGCTTGGCAAAGAAAACCAGAAACAGTATCTATTGGGAGACTTATCTGCTTGTTTGAAAGGAATTTTGAGTTTTTGTCACATAAGAAGTTTTTTGATAGGAGCCTAAGTCATGTGACAAACCTGTATAGGTTTGGCTGTCTTAGCTGGATTGATTTTTCTCTCAGTGGCCCAGACTTTAGAATTAACATTTATTTTTGCTAGAGGTTAAGAATAACATTGGCTCAGGGGGCAGGAGAATGAAAGTCCCTGGTATAGTTATGAGGTCTCACCCTAATAGTGGGGAGATTTTCGCATAACCAAAAACACAACTGAGAGGCATGAAGAAGTGTCTGGCTTTGCCAGAAATGCCTGTCACAGTCTGTTTGGGAAGAGAGCTGGCCAGGGATAGAGCGTAAGACTGATATTGAGGCTCTGGTGGCTGGGAAGAGCCAGCAGGATCTCCCTCTGTTGTTGGAATTACCTGGGGCTCCTGGAAGGTGATGAGGCTTTAGTTGTGGAAGCAGCAGGGGAGGTCTTGAGCCTCTTCAGTCCATTTAGACCATTTGTGAGGTGGCCTCTGGCCTTGGAGGTCTCCGCCTTTAGGGACAGGTGGCCCTCCAGTGGTTTCCTTGGCATAAAGGACAGGGGCCAAGTGGAGGTGTCCTCTGGGGACAGTTCCTCTGAAAATGCCCTGGGTGTCCACACTGGTAGCAGGCTCGAGGAACCTTCTTTTGGGGATGGCTTTTTTGTAAAGCAGTTATTAGAGCCAGAGTTCTTCTTATAAAAACTGACAGCTGTCTTAATCAGACTATTTAGAGTGTTTTCAGGCTTTAACCACTATTGATCACAGTTGTTTTTTTTCTCTAGTATCTGGGACTAATTTAGTTAAAAATCAGCTTTTAATTACTATTTCTCCAGTCGGAGAAGCAGGAGAAAGGTTGATAATTAGTACTTCCCTCAAAAGGCCATATTTTTCCTTCTTTTAGGTTTTAGGTGGGCCATTTAGGTGCTTTTTTCCTTAGGGTCTCTGGGTCAAAGAAATCCCAGTTTTTTAGGACACATTCTAATGGTATGTACGTGGTGAATGGTTTGTTACCCACACTGAAAAGAACAAAGAAATGGCTATAAGAAAATACATTTTTAATCAATCAATCTTGTTTTTAGTTACCCAGGGATGGCTGGAAGCATTTGTGGATTCTGGGGACAGTGGAACTTGAGATCATTTTCTTCAGATGGGGCCACTGTTTGAGCATGAGGCTGTATCCTGGAGCAGGAAATGTGACTCAACAATTAAGTTAGTTATAAGTAATGAACTTAAGATATCAGAACTATGACAATAAGTAGTAAACTGGTTGAATTAAAACAGTGTGGTTTTGATATAACCCTTTACAAATGTATTTAGAAAAAGAAAAATATAGCCAGAGAAGTGAAGTTTCTATATAAATCTCAGAAGAGAAATATATAACAATTGTTTTGATGTACATTAGAGCCATCGGAATTAATATAAAATTGCTTTATGTCTTACTCATTAAAATTGAAAATAGATGAAGCTTAAGCAGATTATATCTACATATCTGTATATAACAGAAAGACAAAGGTCACAATAATGGAAATTAAGTCATTTAATGTTTAAATGATAAATCTAGTGATGACAATTTGATAAGATTAAATGAACAGATAGAAACTATCTTTAAAGTGATAGTACTTCCAGAAGTGATAACATTGTTAAGTACTAACAATAACCCAAAACTATTAATGAGTAAACCTTGAGACTCAGTTTTTCCTGTAGTTAGATGGATAGAAGAACATAGCTAATATTGTTGAGTACAGTTTTATAACTTAACAGGAAAAAAGATAGCATCAATCAGTTAAAGGTTTAACCTGTACATTTGTGAGGAATCGTGACATAAATTTATAATCTAGATGACATAATATCCTATATAATTAAATGTGAAAATTATCAAGGTAACAAGTCTAACCCAGTTAGGCCGGTCTAGAAAGAAGCTGAATAGATTGTTTGTGAGTAAACCTGTGTTGCCACATAGAAATAGAGCATCCACCCAAACATGGAAACAGAGCGAGGCTGGCACATGTGTGGCATCTATGCACCAAACAGCATCCAGTACCTGAGTGTAGACCCTGCACATGAAGCTGGCACCCATGAGAGGAGGAGACAAAGCTGACAAAACTTGAGTTTAGCCTAAACGGAATTTTTTTTTTTAGGTTGAGTTCTTATCTTTCTAAGTTTGTCTTACAATCTTTCTGTCTACATCCTCAAACCTTCTTACACTTACATTGGCCTTTTCAATCTTAAGTACCACTCAAACAGAGCCTGGCATGGTGGTGCCCTCCTTTAATCCCAGCACTCAGGAGGCAGAGGTAGGAGGATTGCCATGAGTTCGAGGCCACCCTGAGACTCCATAGTGAATTCCAGGTTAGCCTGGGCCAGAGTAAGACCCTACCTTGAAAGACCAAAAAGAAAAGCAACATTCTTGTAAGGTTTGTGAATGACCGAAGACCACATACAACCACTCTGAGGAAGGAAAAGAGCTGTTTAATGGAGCCTGAGCTACCAGACTGACTCACAGGAGGAGAGAGAGAGAGAGAGAGAGAGAACAGCTGGCATGAGTCTGGATGGTTTGAGATTTTTATAGATTTTCCTTTTGGGAGGGGGATACAGAAGACAAAAGGAGTGAGGAATTCAGGGAACAGCAGGGACCAAACTGAGAAGGTAATTAATCAGAGAATGGATTGCCATCAGAAGAGGAGGCAGGTTGTCTTTAACATAAGATTGGCAGGAAAACTGTGACTGAGGGCATTGTTAAGTCAGGGGAGTAAGGGCTGGACAATGTAAACATCTAAAGTTGCATCAATCAGGCTGCTTTCATTCTCCTTCTTCATCTTGAGTCCATCTTGGGACTCTTGTCCTACCTAACATTACAGCATTTTGTTAAGGATAGGGGTTGGAGTTTCTCATTACTGCTTCCTCTGGGAGGGGGTGTGGCCAGGTGTCTCAGGGGATGCTGGTGTCAGGGTCTGGAAAGTCCTCTTGGAGCAGGTGATGGGGAGTTGAGTCTGAGGAGGCTAAAAGTTGGTACTAAGTGAAAGAGGGATAGGTTAGTAGAAATTGGTTGAATGAGTCATGTGTAAGACTGTGTACCTAGTTTTGGATGCGTTTCCAAAGACAGGGAGCTATCAAGAATAAAAGAACTATCTCTTGTTTAAAAGAAAGGTGTGGGGGAGGGTCAATCAAAATTCAAGATATTCTGAATAAGATATATGAAAATCTACTTTCTTGAATAATGGCACATCCAGAAGCCGTAGATTGTTACTAGAAAATTTTCAGTGCTAGGGATGGGATACCTTCCAGTGAGTTGTTGGCCACGGAGGTCCCTGCTGCCTCCAAAACATTATATATAGCCTATTGCCAAGGCCCTTGGTTTCCTGTGAGAAAGAGATGGTAAGACCCTATTGCTGAAGACTTCACATGTCTGAGGGGCAGTCACTGAGAAAGCTGGTGCTGAGCAGAAAACCTTCTCCCTGTACCCAAGCCAACTGAAAGCTGGAAAAAGCTGCACTGTATGCAGCCTTATGGGGGACAGAATTCCTCAGTGATGCAAACAGTGGACACTGGAAGCCTCAAGTTTGGCCAGGCAGGCCAAATGACTGAGCAAGTGCAATAGTGGCGTGTCTGCTCGGGAGGGTGGCGGGGGGAAGCCAACTGCTCTCTAACTGGACTGAAGGCCCACTCTATGGGACGGAATTCATGCCTGGTACTGAAAACCTAATCAAAAGACTGTGGCAGGGGAGGTCATGAGCCTTAGGGGTATAAAGCATGGTCTTGTCTGGATAAATCCATATATTACTCTCACCAAATTGCCCTGAAAGCACTACACTTAATGTTCATACTCATATATTAATGCTACTCTCACTTCTGATTAGAGAAGCTTCTCTTTTCAGATGGCGATGACCACTGGGATGACCCAAAAGGCAACATAGTGCTGAGAAGGGATGGAGGAGTGTCCAGCACTGAAACATCTCACACCCTCCAAGGCTCAGGGTCCATTGCAGAAGAGGTGGCTGAAAGAATGTAAGAGCCAAAGGAAGAGTACCACTCCTTACATACAACTGTCCAGACAGAATTTGGCCTTGATATCCAAGACCTCACAGTGCCTAGCAGTACCTACACAAGACCCTCGTAAAAGGACAAAAAGATGATGACATCAAATTAAAAGATAGACTTATGGAGAGGGGAGGGGATATGACGGGAAGCAGAGTTATGAAGGGGAAAGTGGGGGAGGGGAGGGAAATACCATGGTTTGTTGTCTGTAAGTATAGAAGTTGTCAATAAAAAATAAATATATTTTAAAAAAGAGTAAAAACCTATCTCTATTGGTGGCTCAAGTAATGGTGGTAGTCAAGGTCAAATGGTTCTGAAGATACTCCATGGTTCTGAAGACAGTGGGGCATCAGGATAGAGTCTGTCGGACAGAGCTTGGAGCTCTTTTTTTTAAATCTCTAATTCTACTTTATCCAATTGGTTTATATAATAACAGAATTCCTTGTTTAGGAAGAGACAGGTTCCTCCCTTCTTGAAGGACTACTAATGCCAATGAGGTGAACTGCTACTGTAGCAGGTGAAGGGCCACAGCAGAGTCCTTAATGGCTACACTCAGTTCTGTGGGAAGCTGTTTATAAGAGATTAGGCTGTATCCCAGCCCTCCTGTAGCCAGCCCTATGGCTGTTATAGAGGAGGAAAGGCTTATTTTTATTAGTGTAGGTAAATACACTGTGACAAACTCAGCCTTCTGGGATGTACTTTCCTTAGACAATGGACCAATCTTTATTATCTGGACATCTGAAGCTATAGCATATTCTGTTATTCAGGATCCCTGTGGGGTTATAAAGAGCTTCCATCTATATATACCATGTGTGGGTCAGGGAGGAGAGACCATGAAATTCTGGGGCTGTGGTAGGTGACCTCTTTTAAAGTCTCTAGACAGCAGTATATAAATTGCGTAGGTAGAGGTAGAAGGATAGTTGGGTTAAGTGGGGGCAAGAGTCTAAAGTAATGCTTGGGTTGCCTAGAAAGGCAACATGAAAAAGTTGAAGTTTGGATGGGGTTAAGGTTTTAGGTAGCCTCCACTCAAACCCGTGGTTCCCAGTAGAATTTTAGGCCTTGGAGGATGATACAGGGGACCCAGGTAGATGGAGTTAGATTGTTGCAGAACCATCTGAGTGTAGGCTAACTGTATATGAGAGGATACAAGGATAAGATTGTAGTTAAACACACAATGTCCCAAAATTAGCAGAATTATTACTAGAAATGACAAGCATGGTCAACATAAAGATCTAGAAATTTTCCAAATGGTAATTGTTTTTGTCACAGTGAGCATGTCTATCTAAAGTTACAGTCTGGACTGTGATGATTAAATTTTTTATGATATACCTTATTTTTTGGCTGTATTTTTCTATTGAGTGTTTATGACCAAGTAGGTGGCCAAAGTTTAATTTTATATTGTAATTTTGAAGGTCAATTGTGGCTCTTTAGGGGAGACTTTTAGGGACAGGGAAGAGCTCTCTGGCTCTCTCACATTTGTGTCATCTGCTGGGATGAGTCAGGGCCATGCTGACCATGTGGCTTCCCTGCCCTTGGGAGCATTAAGGGTTTTCCCCTTTGTTTTGACTCTCCTTTGGCAGACCATATATTGATTTTAATCTTTTTTTTTTTTTTTTGTCTCTATGTCTTCTCTAATCAAGAAGATAGGTGACTTACCAAGAGCTTTAGGATCCTCTAGGGAAAGAAGTGTCCCATCATCTCTTGAGCCCTTTTGACCTGCAGGGACTGGACCCAAAATATTGGTTACCCATTTAACACCAAAGTTCTCATTGGTTCTGGCTGCTACATCTGGTTGCTAAGCACCCAGGAGAAAAATGGGAACATAGAGTATGTCTGTATCTTTTCTCTTTAACAAAACATATCTAGTTAAAACATGGCATTGAAAAAAACCTTAACATTTTGTTATAACATTTAACTTATGTTCTCTGATGACATGTAAGCCATATCTGAAAGGAAACATACATATTATTTAACATATGCAAGTACAGGCAAAACATGTTAACAGTCCTGGAGACAAATTTTATGAACAAAAGTATAAATATTAGCGCTGGCTTTTATTTAGTTTTTGTGCCCTGGTGAAAGCCAGTAGTTTTATTCTTACATTGAGGATCTAGGCTTGAATATGAGACAAATAACAATGGATTTTGTCATTAACAGTAAACTTTTATCAGTGTAATTTTTATAACCATTTTACATTGTTCTATCAACAAAGTCAAATCAAGCAATCTATCTGAAATTAAGTTACTGTAATAAGCATTAAATCCACCTAAATTTTAACCTTTTAATTGAGTCCATAAGGAAATCTAAAATCAAAGATGAATTTTGGACTTTTTTGGTATTTGAAAGCCTCTGGCAGATACACAAGGGGGTGCATGCATCTGAAGTTCATTTACTGTAAATTCTCTCTCTCTACATGCCTATTTCTCTATCTCTCTCACTCTCTCTCAAATAAATAAAAATATTTTTTAAAAGCCTCTGGCTACTGTTGCAGCAGATATAAACAAGAATTTCTTGTTTTAAAGTTGAAAACCTGGAAGTCTGCCGTAGTAACTTAGAATCACCTTTAAACATATCTATGTACCTGTGCACATTTTAGTGGCTTTAATCTTTCTGTCTGAACTGGATTAGACATAAAATCCTGATAGAGAAATCTATAACAATCAAGCTGATGTACCTTGTTTAGGGTTACCTTGATTAACATAAACCAATTTTATGCCTCATTATTCTTGTTACCCATTACTATTAAATGAAGCTTTGACCAGATAGTTGATAGTTTGTGTTTAAATTACTTTGCTTGTAAATAACCGATTTTAGCATTACAACTCATTTTGGTCCAAGAATTATGAATGGAGTTCCTCAAAAATTGAGAAAACATGCAATTTATAAAGTTATCAGAATATGGGAAGACTACAATGAATGAAACTAGATTATATATCTATATTTATAAGCTGAGTTATAAATATAGCAATGACTACCTAGTAGAATTAGTTTTGTAAAAGGAAAATCAGTAACTAATAAATAAATCTTAACCTTATTAAGACTCAGTTTCTCTAGTAGTTAAAAGTTTAACATAGAACACATTTTAAAAGCATGGATTTGTAAATGCTGGTAAAACTGATAACTATCCTGAAGATAATATAAAACATCTGGAAATAGTTTTATTAGTAAAGACATATATGAAGTATATTTATGATATAACAAACTAAGATTACCTGTTCATATGGTTAAATCATAAAATTCTAACTTGAAAAGCCTAGTTAGATCTGGTTATTGTTTGTTTGTTATCTTTCTTTTAAGTCTGAAAACTGTATTCTAACAAGGCATTAGTGATCTTAGACAAGAGAGAAATTTAGAGAGAACCAAGTTTATACAGTGATTGTCATTTTATCTTTCTTCATCCAGAGGCAATAGGCCAATTTGCCTAAGGACAAGGTGTGGATGACACGAGGTTTTAAATGTGCCTGGGGTCTGAGTTAGGGGAGCCAACCCATTTCTCAGAATAAAGCTTACCAAGAATTTAAACAGCATATCACAATTAATATAATTTACATTACAGTGAAGTAGAAACAATCATTAACAAGTATCTCTAAACATTCAGCAAACCTGCCAGTCCGTAGGTGTCTGGCTTTTACCCTTTACCTGGAAGACTTTGGGATTCAACTTGTTCTTTGAGCCTGTGCCTGGCTATGGCATGGGGTTTCTCTGTCACCATCCTGCTGTTGTTTGCCATCTAGCATGGGTCATGGCCTTGTGTTTGTGCATCCCACATACAGCACATCCCTCTAAGCAGAGTCCCACATGGAGTCTCATCAGCATGACTGCACATGTTGTTTGAATCTATGTCCTACAGCACTGCTGCAAACACAAACCAGTGCAGCCAGAATCTGTATTTCCCCCAGACTAGCACTGGTCATTAATATCTGAAATTTAGGTCAGTGTTCAATCTCATATTCATGAACAATCAGTTAAAGTTTAAATCGGTTGTTTTTTAGCTATTTTCTTTAATTTTTGTTCTTATCTAAATGGGGCCAGTCTCACCTCAGAAACCCTTTGAGGTTTGCCCTACTTTCCTGGAAAATCAGGGGTCAGTATGAGAGTGGTAGACAGGAAAACATAGAGATCATGGCAGGTAAAGTCATAGGCCTGAGAAAAGTAGCAGAATTTGTTAGTATAGTGGGCAAGGTCAAAAGAAAAGGATCTTACATGTGCTTTAATTTGAGATAGACCAGACATAGAAAATGGTACATGGGTGTGTACAGTTTGGGGGACAGGATGTGTACAGTTTGATGGCATTCGGATCAAGAGCTGAAGGTGGGGGGGGGATAAGGAGAGGGTGTTGAATTTGGTTTTGTCCCTGAGGCCTTAGCTACAGGAAGCTGGTGAGTAGGGAAAGCAGAGCAGACTTTGACCAATTGGCTGTGCAGTACCAGAAGTTTATCTAAATCAGTAAGAATTTGGAAATCAAAAGTATCATTTTTAGGTCGTATGGACCCATTATCCAATTTATAGTAATGCTAGGCCATGTTGTATTAACAGATTAAATGGTGAGGTTGGACGAGATATTAGGAAGAGGGAGAGAAGGAAAGTGGCCTTTTTTTTTAAATGTTCTCCTTGGCCACTGTGGCTGTGGTGGTGGGGGCAGGCCAGGGGTGCCGGGGGCATGCAGATCAGAGGGGCTTGATAGACCAAGCAGGGATGGGGATGCACAGATCAGAGCACATGCCCAAGGCAGTCAGGCATTCAGAGCTGAGGCCGGTGGCAGCGTTGGCAGCCCCATGAGACTGGAGAAGCAGCAGATGTGCAATCCTGTGGCTGAGAGTGGCCCAAGGCAGCTCAGTGGGGAGGAAGAGGAGGAGGGGGAAGGAAGAATGTGTTGACTCCCCTTAGGGAGCAGCCTAAGAAGTTTGACGGAGAGAAGAAGGAGGTGGAGGAAGGAGAAGAGTGTCCCGAAGCTGGCATACTGAGCCAAAAGACACCCCTTAGGGCTCAGTGGGCAAGAGAGAGAATTCTGAGGTCTCCAGAACGCATCATTTTTGAGACCTAGGCAGCCCAGAAGCTGGCAAGTGGGTGTGGCCTGACATACTGATACGGTTTAGATGGGGGGAGAGTATGAGTATATCTCCGTGAGTAGGCCAACCCATGAGGGACATTTACAGAGGAGTAGAGGATGAGGGAAGGAGAAGTGAAGCCAAATTATGGTGAATGGGGAAGTCTGCACCTAGCAGATGGTCTGTTGGCTTGGTCAGGGGAAAGGAGGTCTAGTTACCCAAGAGGGCAACTGGGAGCCTCCTATTTGAGTCACAGCACCAGATGTAAGGTTCGTCAATGACCAGACCATGCACGACCACTCTGAGGCAGGAAAAGAAGTGTTTATTGGGACCTGAGCTTCCAGGCTGTCTCACAGGAGGAGAGAGAACAGCTGGCATAAGTCTAGACAGTTTGGTTTTTTATAGAGTTTTTTTTTTCCTTTGGGAGGGAGGTACAGAGGATAAAGGACTGAAGAATTCAAGGGAGAATAGGGACCAAACAAAGAACCAGGAGGACAGAGACCAAGTAGAGAAGGTAATCAATCAGAGAATGAATTGACATCAGAAGAGGAGCCAGGTTGTCTCTAAGGTAAGATTGGCAAGAAAGCTATGACTGACGGCATTGTTAGATCAGGGGACTAAGGGTTAAGCAAAATAAACATCTAAAGTTGCATCAGTCAGGCTGCTGTCATTCTCCTCCATCTCAACTTCATCTTGGGACTCGTCCTGCATAAAAATTCTATGTAAACATCATTGAAAATTTACTCTCAATTTATCTTTCACAATCTCATCTCATCTTTCTATGAAATTAGTTAACCATCTTTCTTATAGAACTATTAAGAGAAATTATACCTTAGTTGACTTTACCAATTGACAGAAGCAAGGATCATTGGTGTTATATAGCATTAAAGATTTATAACCATCCTATTATGGGAAACCAGTAGAGAAGAATTTTTAACAGAAAACTTAGAATTAATATTTTTTTTATTTCTAAACACTAGGGCATGATCTAAGGCTTGTATTTAAGGATCGCAAATTAGCATGAAACATTTCTTGTAAATCATTGTAAAAGCATAAAAGCAGGTTAAAATTAACAGTATATAAATGAGTATTTAAATCTTAAAGAGCCTGAGAAAGGAGAAAGATACAAACCTATACTTATTCTTATAGTAAAGAGGCATAGTTTAAATTTAGAAAGAAACAAACTTGTAGTTTAGTGAAAGTGTAAGTGGCTGTTTTTTTTTTTGTTTGTTTGTTTTGTTTTGTTTTTTTCCCTTGTCTGTAAGGACCAAGAACCTAGCAGGCAAGTTAGCATATGAATTGGTGTTTCTGCAGCTGTTGCAGAAAAGCCAGTCTAGCTTGCGGCTGATTACCTGTCAATTAGCATTTGAAAGAAAGGAAAACTCCATCCTTTTGCTCTGCAGTTTGCCTGAGCAAAGACAGCCAAACAAATAACTTTATAATTTCATTATTTTTCCTCCTTATGTAGTATCTTTGGGTCTCCAAATATAATGTAGGATTTGGGGGCTTATGAGGGGTCCCCCAGAATTTAGGTTTGAGTTTTGTCTTACCTTCAATAAAGAATTAATAAAGACAGACTCAGAAAGGATAAGTTATGAATCATTAAGTTTCTTTAGGAGGAAATCACAAATTGTAGGGTTTATTTAAGAGATAATGGGGTCTAGGAAGAGAGGCTAAACATGTGGGAAGTAGGAAGCATGGTCTCATTGACTAGTTTATAAGGTTCATTTAAGAGAAATTGAAAATGACTGGAATAGAGTTGTAAGCACATGGAAAGTAGAACTTAGAGGTATATGTAGAGAGACTCAGAAAACACACATGGCATCTGCCACATGATTTCCTCAAGAGGAAAAGTATCAAAGCAGAAGATAATTGAGGGTGAAATAGCTAAAATAATGCCCTCCAGCCCTAACTAAGCCCACACTCTATTTATTAGGGGAAGAAAATAGCTAAGCAAACACTTATCTGCTAGGGCACCTTTCAGTTGCAAACTCCTTAACTCCCTAGGAGGGCCATGTCTGTATTGTAAACACTCCCAGGGCTTTCCATGACCCCAGAGTGTGGCTCAGTTGTTTAAACTTAAGTTGGCTTCTGGAGAGGGAGTGTTAGCTCTGGTCAGGCTCCCAAGATGGAGTCACCACGGTCAGCAGAATGGTGACAGAGGCATGGGGAAGTAGACTATCCACATTCTTCAAGAAACCACTGGGTCATGATCCCCTCCTTGCCTAACAACGCCCAGTTCATGGTTTCCTGCCCCCTTATGTAAGTAGACTGGTCACTGTTCTGGTGTCACACCATAGCTATTTTAAATTGTTAATGTAATGATCTCCCCTAAAGGAGCTTTTCTATTTAACTTAACAAACAAGTTCGTTTTTTTCTTCCTCACCTTCCCCCAACTGAAGAAGGCCTATAAAGCCCACTGCCTGAAAACTCAGGTTGGCTGTGTTCCTCTCTTGTGAGTCAGCCCTGACAGCTTGTGCTTTTCTTGGATAAAAGCTTTCATCTTTGCCTCAGAGTGGTTTGCGTGGTCTTGGTCACTCCCAAACCTTACAGGGAGTGGAACTGAGAGAGGGGTACAGTTAGAGTGACGGACTCCTGGAAGTAAGATAAAGGCAAGGAAGTCTGTACTTGCTAGAAATCAAAGATGATCTGACTTCTTATCTCTTGCCTAGTTCCCTAGACCTGTTTTCTACAAACAACCAGGAACCCTCCTGGGAGGGAGATCTTTCATAGGATTGAAACATTGTTGTTGGTCAAGTTCAGCTCCCCGAACTTGGTGTCAGGGCTATACCCTTCCTGAGGCAGCCCCTAGTTCTAACCAACCAGGTGTCTTCCTGGTTAACCTGAGCTGGAAGTCAGCCCACCACTATAAGGTTATAAATACTTTTTCAAGGGGAGGGCTGGCTTTCTGACCACTTGGGAACTTCTAGCTGTGGGCTGCCTCAGACCAGGCCCAGCAGGGAGGGTCCCCTAGTCCTTACTTTCCACATGGGTTCTTTATCCCCTCCAGCTCCCCACATGGCAGGAGCCTCTTGAACTTTTTTTCCTCTCCTTTCTCTCTATGGTTTCTCCAAGCCCTCAAAATGGAATCTCTAGGCCATGTGGCCGCCTTTCCTTGGCTCTGTACTTCCTCAATAAATTATCCTTCTCAGTCTTTTTTTTTTTTTTTTTTTTTTCCTCTTTCAAGGTAGGGTCTCAGTCTAGCTCAGGCTCACCTGGAATTCACTATGTAGTCTCAGGGTGGTCTTGAACTCACAGTGATCCTCCTACTTCTGTCTTCCTAGTGCTGGGATTAAAGGTGTCCATCACCATGCCCGGCTTCTCAGTCTACTTTTAAAATTTAACTTTTACTTATTTATTAGAGATGGGAGAGGGGATGGGGAGAGAGAATGGGCACACCAGGGCCTCCAGCCACTGCAAATGAACTCCAGACGCATGTGCCACTTTCTGCATCTGGCTTACGTGGGAACTGGAGAATCGAACCTGGGTCCTTAGGCTTTGCAGGCAAGTGTCTTCTTAGCTGCTAAGCTATCTCTCCAGCCCCTCAGTCTCTTTTTATTCAAGGACTTTCCGGAACACCTAACACCCTGTTGCAGTTGGCAGCCCAGATGGGACTATCTTGAATAGGAAAAGTATGGTCATTATATTATGGGAGAAAGTGGGAAGCATGTTTTCCATCTGTGAGCATGACAGGGTATTTCTACTGCTTCTCTTCACTTGTGAGAAAACTGACTTGCTTTCTGTTGTTGCTGGAGGTTAAGATGTTCTATCTCTGACTAAGCTGATGAGAATAAATGATGTGTGGCATTGGCAGTGCCCAGGCAGTCAGACAGGCCTCCCTTCAGAGTGGAATCCTCTGTCACCTACCCACCACAGCACATCAGCTTCTCCTGCTGCCTGGTCCACTCCAGCCTGCTGGGATTTCAAACCCTGTTGAAATGCATGCTATCACATGAGGCCAAACTGGGATGGGGCCAGGTGGGGCTCTTCTGTACCGGTGATAACTTTTGAAGGGAGATGCACTTAATTGAGCTTCCCTGACCCCCAGCCACACTTAAGAAGGCTGAACGCCACTGGAGCTGGGGAGCTTGCTCTGCTAAGCTGGGAGGGAGGAGCCTCATGGCCACAAGGAGGCTTGAGAACTAAAGATTGCTGGCCTAAATATCTTCTAAGGTTTTTTTTTTTTTTTTTCTTTTGTCCTTTTCCCATCACAAGCTATTGTGCCACAAGACACATGGTTGCCCTTGGAGAATGGGAGGATGGAGCTGTAACTCCAGTTCTTGGCTTCACCCCTTCTGTGGCACTGGCCTCTGCCTGGTTCAGTTGGAGACTTGAGGCCACATGTCTGGAACCAAGCAAGCCACCAGCCTGAGACTGCTAGTTTCTTCCCCCCTAAATGAGGGGGAGACAAAAACTGCTTCAGCCAATCCTTGAGCCTAGACATTTGTCTGGAAAGGTTTCTTCAACAGGCCTGGCGTTATGGGGTCTGGTGTCACACAAGTAAGACCATAGACTCATTGAGTGTGAGGCAAAGTTTAGCTGGGTAAAAAGAAAGAAAAAGAAGAAAGCTGGTGCATCAGGTCTGCATCCCACCCAGAGTTCAGCATCTCAGGATGCAGCCTCGAACTGCTGGGAGTGTCAGCTTTTATTGGAGAAAACCACAAGATGCTCATTGTAAAAACAGGAAGGAAGTTAAAATACAAAGTTAGGCAAAACTTAGGCAAGAAACATTGTATGTATATGATCAAAGGTACTTAGAAACAGAGAGGTACAGGAAGGTCATGGTACATTGCAGAGGGTGTCATCCCATTTCTTAGATAATAGAAAACACCTGAATTTTGTAATAAGACCTGTGATAACAATTCCTAAAACTTCTCCTTTATCTGTCAGGAAGACCAACTCGGGTGGTGGCCTCCATTATGTGTGCCTAAAGGCAAGGGCTGCACAGGAGGATGTTTAACCAGGTCTATAGTGTCCCTTTACATTCCACTTTTCACTGGGTCCCTGCCACATGCTTCCTCCTCACCATGGAGCTGAGGCCTGTGGCTGTGTCAGCTGGGTGGGGAAGTTAACCATGCTGTCTCTCAGGAAATACAAAGACACAATGGAAAAGACATACCTGATGGTGCTTGCTAACTGCCATGATTTTCTTTCAAAGTGTTCTATGACAAATATATCTTTACATAACTGTAAATCATTTATTAATACAGGTACTATAAAAAGTAAAACGAACTAGGCCTGATGGCCAAGCCTGTTATCCTAACTACTTGGGAAGCTGAGACAGGAGGATATCCAATTCAAGGTTCCAATGTGGTAGTCTGAGCCCACATTTAAAAACCACATGACTTGTAAATTGCTTGGTAAAAACTAAGTACATAATTTAAATTTGAACTTTACCTGATATTTTCTATTTTGTTTTGGCTTTAAATGAAGAAAATGTTGTTTATAGGCACCTTTTGATTTCTTTATTATGTATGATAAATTACAGTCTTGTTGACCTAATCCAAACAGTTCAACAGATCTCCCCTAAAGTTTTTGTTTGCATTTGATTTATTTTAAGGTTTTTTTGTTTTTCGTCTTTAACAGGTCAGATTTAACTGAAGCCTACAGTGAGCTGAAATTTTATATAAACAGGCCATAATCTGTTACATAATATCATAAATATAATTACTGAGTTTATGTTGTAGGTCAGCTTCAACCTACAAAGAAGATTATTGGAAACAACAAAATTCCCCCTAAGGTGGTTGTCCATAATTTGCCAGATATTTTAAAAGATTGTAATGTCCTGTCACTTAAAAGAAGGAAGCAACTGGCCTGGGTTCCAGGCCAACCTGCCTCAATACAAAAAAAAAAAAAAAAAATTGCCTCAGTTACTCTTAATAAAATCATTTCCAAGTGAAATAAAGATATTGATAAAGATTATCCCCAAAGCAGATGTCATGTTTTGTCTGTATTCACAGACTTATAACTTTTAAAAATGTATTTCATGGAGTTTATTAATAGTTTACTAATAGTTTACAAACTCAAATCAATGTTTTATAAAATTTATAGATATATGCTGGTACTATAAAAGAAGTCTGGTTGTCAGGTAAAGATTTTTGGTGACATAAGTACTAAGGAGATTGTGAGGTTTTGGGCTAAGGCTGTTTCTCTACTAATTTGTAATAGTAAGATGGTTAATTAACTCTTTGATGTTAGACTACTTGCTTCTTTGTCAGTGGATAATAAGATTAATCAATTTGGTGTAGTTTCTCTTAAGTCTTATAAGAAAGACTTTTATAATTATGGGTGGAGATGAGGTGACTGAAGGAATGGGAAGGACTTTTTCAACGTTAGACATGAATGCTTGCCAAAAATGATTTTTGTGAGTGGAACTTAAATCAGAACATTAAAATATGTGGATGCATGAGCACACATGTAGAAAGGATATTGGAGATCTAAAAAGACCAAATTTTGCCTAAAATTAATTTCTTTTTATAAGGAACAAAAAGCTAATTTTTGAGCTAAACATAGATAAACACCATACCTAAAACTAAGGATTTTCCAACTGTCTACAGACTCTTAAGGATGCTCTAAAAGTTTTATATAGGGGCACAGACTAAATCTAAATTGAGCTTACATTAGACACAGGTGATGTTCTGTTCTCAGTGAGTCACAAAGTCTTAGCACAGATGTAATTCACATTCTTTAGAGGTCTAACTAGGTTAGACATAGACAAGACCCTATCACTTGTTACAAATGGGGGAAATTAATTTCCTAGGTAAAAACAAACAACTTCATGATAGGACAAGGAATGCCTGGATGCTTAGCTCTCTGCTCTGTCATTTCCTTTCACTCTTGCTTACTGTTATATGCTATTTAAAGTCATGGCAAGTTGGACTCTGGAAAAAGGGATGGTGCCCCGTTTATCTCAAATACCAAGCAAGTTTAAATCATGTGTCGCCCAGACACTGTCCAGAGACAAAATGGCCAGTTGTCTCTGACAAGGAAAAGGGAATAACAAATAGCATATAATTTTGGTTCTCTTTATAGTTTCTCTCTTTTGAACACCTAATGTCACCTCTGTCAGATAAAATTTCTCACTAGACAAAAAAGGTCAAATAGGTAAACTGAGTTAAGGTATTTGATTAATGTGATGATTAAGTTTTGTGTCAACTTAATCTGTTTCGGAATCTACAAACATTCCTCATAAGTGGGTCTCGGAAGTTGCTACCAGGAAGGATTAAATAAAGGAGGAATCCTCCCAGAGTGAACAGCCCCTTCTCAGATGGGGGCTTTATCTAAGGAAGTTCTGGGAAGAAAAGTATCCCTCCTTCCACCTTGCTGCTGGTGAGGTGAGGTCTGAAGACCAGCGGCTCTCCTAAAAGCCTTCAGGCCTTCAGTTCTGGATTGGGACTGCTGAGGTATCCAGCCTCATGGACTGAGCAGCTACCAGGTTCCTTGACTCTTAGGCCTGCAAACTGCTATTGTCAGACTGCTATAAGCAAACCCAATTCATTCTATTGGTTCTGTTCCTCTACATAATCTTGACTAATACAATGAGGTTACAAACTCCTTACATAAGAGAAACATCATACTTCCTAACATGTATATCAGGGTAGAAACAGATATAATATAAAGACATCAAATAAATGATATCTCTCATGTCTGTCTCTAATATCAACAAATGGTAGGATCCCTGTATTTAAGATAATAAAACCAAAGATTACCTTTAAAATAATACCCTTTAGTCCCTAGACCATTCTGAAACATTTGCAAAAGGTGGGGGAGCCCATATCCCAGGCTCGCAGAAAGTGGAGAAGGGAAAGAAACCCCAGGAACCACCCACCCAAACTTGCACATTTAGGCTGTCAAGACAGGAGTAAATATGGGAGTCTTCATACTTGGGCCTATCTTGCGAGCGGCACTGCTTATATGCCATGTTGTTAGACACATGCTGGCTTGGGAGAGTGATGGAGGTACTCAGACTTGGGAGCACAGATATCTGATCTTGGACCTTCCTAGCTCCAGGAGGTACATAGACCCACATTATGTGTCCCTGTTTGATTGGGGAGAAAACAGAAAATTTTGGATTAGGACTCCTATAGAAAGGGGATTTTAAAAACTCTAATTTCAGCCAGGTGTGGTTGTGTATGCCTTTGGTCCCAAATCTCAGAAGGCTAAGGTAGGAAGATTGCCATGAGTTCAAGGTCACCTGAGACTACAAGTGAATTCCAGGTCAGCCTGGGCTACAGTGATACCTTACCTTAAAAAAAAAAAGAAAAAAAAACAACCCTAATTTCTTCTCCCAAACCTGGTTGGAGGATTGCCCCCATTCTACAAGAATATGCAAGCATAGATTGGGCATAATATGACTCTAGACCCTTTACTTTCCTACACTTTGTTTCATATAGGAAAGCTGGCTTCCAAGATACCCCAAACATCACTGCTGGCTTCTCTCCTTAAAAACTGGACTCAAGCCAGGTGTGGTTGCACATGCCTTGAACTCTAGATCTCAGAAGGCAGAGGTAGGTGGATTGCCACGAGTTCAAGGCCACCCTGAGACTACATAGTGAATTTCAGGTTAGCCTGAGCTAGAGTGAGACCCTACCTAGAAGAATCAATATTGTGAAAATGTCACTCTTACTGAAAGCAATCTACACATTTAATGAAATCTCCACTAAAATCCAATGGCATTCTTCACAGAAATAGAAAAACAATCCTAAAGTTCATTGGGAAGCACAAAAACCTCTAATAGCCAAAATAATTTTGAGCAACAAAAATAAGGCTGGTGGTATTACCATACCCAATTTTAAGCTATATTATAAAGCCATAGTAAGAAAAGCATCATGGTACTGGCACAAAGACAGACATGTAGATCAATGGAACAGAATAGAGGACTCAGATGTTAATCCAGGCAGCTACAGCCATCTGATTTTTGACAAAATTGCCAAAAATAGGGATGGAGGATGACTCAGTGGTTAAGGAATCTGCCTGCAAAGCCAAAGGACCCAGGTTCGATTCACCAGGATCCACTTTAGCCAGATGCACAAGGGGGTGCATGCATCTGGAGTTTGTATTTGCTGGAGGCCCTGGCACACCAATTCTTTCTCTCCCTCCCTCTTTCTCTGTCAAATAAATAAATAAATAAATTTTTTTTTTTTTTTTTTGGTTTTTCGAGGTAGGGTCTCACTCTAGCCCAGGCTGATCTGGAATTTACTAGGTAGTCTCAGGGTGACCTCAAACTCATGGCAATTCTCCTACCTCTGCCTCCTGAGTGCTGGGATTAAAGGTGTGTGCCACCATGCCCAGCTGAAAATATTTATCTTAATTACAAGCATATATGCTGCTAAAGGTTATACAAATGTAAACTCTGGAATTGTTCTATATATTTTTTTTAAATATGATATTTGAAATAAAATATTTTTTAAAGGCCAAAAATATTCATTGGAGGAAAGACAGCTTCTTCAACAAATGGTGCTGGGAAAATGGAATATAAAAGGATTAAAATAGATCCTTGTCTTTCTCCATGTATGCAAATCAAGTCCAGATGGATCAGGGACCTTATATCAGACCTGAAACTCTGAAACTGCTAGAGGAAAAGGTAGGGGAAACCCTTCAACATATTGACATAGGCAATGACTTTCTGAATATAACCCCAATTGCTCAGGAAATAAAACCACTAATCAACCAATGGGATCTCATGAAATCACAAAGCTTTTGTACAGCAAAGGACACTGTGAATAGAGCAAAGAGACAACCTACAGAATGGGAGAAAATCTTTGCCAGCTATACATCTGACAGAGGGTTAAAATCCAGAATATACAAAGAACTCAAAAAACTAAGAAATCAAACAACCCAATTAAAAAAATGGGCTATGGAACTAAATAGAGAGTTCTCAAAGGAAGAAATATAGATGGCATGTAAACATCTGAAAAAATGTTCTACATCCTTAGCCATCGGGGAAATGCAAATTAAAACTACTTTGAGATTCCATCTCTCTCCTGTCCGAATGGCTATCATCAAGAAAACAATTAACAATAAATGTTGATGATGATACAGAAAAAGGGAAACCCTTCTACACTGCTGATGGAAATGTAATCTGGTACAGCCATTGTGGAAATCAGTGTGGAGGTTCTTGAGACAGCTGAAAATAGATTTACCATATGATCCAGCTATAGTACTCCTAGGCATATATCCTAATAACTCTTCCCACTACCTTAGAGATATTTGCACAGCCATGTTTATTGCTGTTCTATTCACAATAGCTAGGAAATGGAACCAGCCTAGATGTCCCTCCACAGATGAATGGATAATAAAGATGTGGTACATTTACACAATGGAGTTGTATTCAGTGGTAAATAAAAGTGAAATTATGAAATTTGCAGGGAAATGGATGGATTTGAAAAGGATTATACTAAGTGAAGTAACCCAGGCACAGAAAACCAAATATCACATGTTCTCTCTCATACATAGATCCTAGCTACAAATGCTATAAGGGAGGCAGGAGAGGGAAGGACTTTACGGGATGATATTGTAAATAGAAGAACAGATTTCAGGGAGTAGAATGGCCTAAATGAGGCCAGGGGAAGAGATTAAGAGAAGGGTGGGGGGGGACAGTTGTGGTGGTTTGATTTAGGTGTCCCCCATAAACTTAGGTGTTCTGAATGCTAGGTTCCCACCTGAAGGAAATTTGGGAATTAATGCCTCCTGGAGGGAGTGTATTGTTGGGGGTGGGCTTATGGGTATTATATCCAGTGTCCCCTTGACAGTGTTTGGCACACTCTCCTGTTGCTATTGTCCATCTTATGTTGGCCAGGGGGTGATGTCCATCCTATGCTCATGCTATTGTTTTCCCCTGCCATCATAGAGCTTCCCCTCAAGCCTGTAAGCCAAAATAAACCTCTTTTCCCCACAAGCTGCTCTTGGTTGGGTGATTTCTACCAGCAATGTGAACCTGACTGCAACAGTATAGTGGTACCGAGAAGTAGGTTTGCTGCTAGACACCTGACTGTGTAGCTTTGGCCTTTTGGAGCTGATTTTCAAGAGGAATTGGGGAAGGGTTTGAAACCTTGACCTAAGAGACACCTTGCAATGCTGTAAGTACAGCTTGATGGACTATTCTGGTCAGAGTTGAAAGACCTGAATGCAGTTAGAACTATGGAATGTGAGGTTTGACTTATGAGGGTGAGAAAGAGCTTTGCTTGGACTGGACTAGCATTTTGTGAGGAAAGCTTGCTGTTATTCCTGTCTCCTGAGAGGTTATGCTGGGTTTCTTTGTGTAGAAGTGAACTGGTGTGGGCAGAGGGATATGACACAGAAAAAAAAGAAATCTTTGGGTGAATTGCTGCCAGTTCAGCTGCAATTGGGAGATTACAACCTTTGAGAATGGGCCAGCTGATCTGCATTGGGGAAACAGGAAGAATGTACTCTTTTGAAGGGTCCTGAGTGCTCAAGTTCTTCAAATTCTCCTTTATTCTCCCCTGGATTAACAAATTGGAACCCTACCTGGTATTGTGGAGTATAAGAAAAGCAGGAAAGAAAGAGTCATTGAGTTTGCAACACTGTCTTGTGTTTTGGAAATGGCCATGGGAAATGTGAAGCAGGTTTTCCGGATGCCTGCATGGAGACCCCATGGGGCCATGAGGATGAACCGTGGCTTGCAGTGGAGACCCAGTGGAGATGCCAGGATCATGAGATGGCTGCTGAGGAAAGCTGCCAGCCCCAATGAAGTTTTCCAGGACTGTGAGTAGCCTAGCTGGAGGGGTGGAATTGGAATGCCAGAGACTTGTTGCTGGTTAGAATTATCAGACTTGGAGATTTGTCACTAAATAGAGTTGTTGGACTTGAAGCTATAGAGCTTGATGTTTGCCCTGGTTGTTTTAAATCTTGTATTGGTTGAATATTTCTTTGCTATGCCCAATGCCATCTTTTGCAGTGTGAATGTTTATTCTGTGCCATTATGGGTGTTTTGGGGATATTTTGGTATTATGGCTCAGGTAGAAGATCTTGGACCATAGGGATGTAGGAACATCATTGGAATTGATAAAAATTATGGGGACTCTTAAAGTTGTACTGAAAGCATTGTATTTTTTCTTTTTTATTAATTAGTTTTGTACTCAGTGAATACAGTCAAGTAGGTACCATTGTTAGCCTCCTCTCTGTCCTCCCCCCTTCCCCTGACCCCTAATTGTTGAGGTATATGGGTCATGCATTGTGGGGTTAACCCTCAGTTATGGGCAGGAGGAAATATTTCTGTATATCATGACCCAATATGTGGCTCTGAAATTCTTTCCGCCCCCTCTTCTGCAAATTTTCCTGAGCCATGTTGGGTTCATTTTAGGTCTGCTTCAGTGATGGGCTCCTGGGAGCCTCTGTGTTTCTGGATATCTGATTTTGTAGTAGTTGATTGTTCTCTGTATCAATCTCCTTCAACCTTGTGCTGGTACTGGGTTCAACAAGAAAACAGCACCCTTGCTTGTTTCGCCAATTGTTCTTAGATTCAGCTAGGGCCCTTTTGAGGTATGATAGGGTGGTTCTCTCCTTAGGATCTGTGTCCATCTGAAAAAGAGAAGCAGATTCTCCAATGGAGAGTAAGTTAGCACCAGATAAATGGGATAACCCTTATTTTTTAGAGAAAATTTAATAGGTGTAGGCCCTCTTGTAGCTCATGATTGGTGGTAGCTTGATAATGGAAAGCTGGCTTATAGATCTGACTTGTTTCCCAGCTCCAGCTACGGGTTCCATTGCACTGAGTGGATCAGTTAGCCAAATCAAGAGCAGTTGATTTCCCACCATGGCTGTGAACCACTATTGCATTTGTGTGAGCATCACCACAGGTTATTTGCTGCTAAGTAGGTTAAACCATGACTTGCTTGGACAGATATTGGTCATTTTCCCCCAGTCGCCCATGTAGCACCTTTTGGCACTAGACATGCTGACTGTCTGAGGACTGACTCTCTTCCAGCTTCCAGCCATGTCACTCCATGTTACATGTCAACTGCATATGGTATCTTCAGCAGTAGGGTATTACCACTAACCTTTGGTGTGTCATCAAGTACTCTGACAGAAATTTGTCATTCTTTTAGGAAACGTTGTAGGTCTCTCTGATCAAAAGCTCATTGTGGATGATAGCCACCTGCTGGTACTGGGAATTACAGACCAGTGCCCACTGAGAAGGAAGGAAAAGATAAGTAATATGAAAGAGTTAGAGAGAAGAGGGAGAGAGAGAAGCTGTAGAAGATTAAGGTCAGTCTTCCTTGTACCCTCTCCAGGGCCTTGTGACTCAGGTGTGCCCTCTAAGGGCCTGATGAAGGTTCAGCCATTTGGTCTGCCTTTTATGGTGTAGAATTTTATGGTACCATTGCTGTCTGGCTTCAGATTTGAGTGCCCCACCCCCTCCTTTGCCCTGGCCTCCCTCCCCACACACCCTGTTGTCCAATCCTCCAGATGCTTGCTGGGTATGTTGACATCTTGGGTAGATTCATGTGAGGTGCTATAGATGAGTGACACTATGCGGCAATTATCTTTCTGTGATTGGGTAAGTTCACTGAGAATGATCTGTTCCAGGTTCAACCATTTTTCTTCAAATTTCATTGTGATGTTTTTTTCTTACTGCTGTGTAGAATTCCATTGTGTATATATACCACATCTTAGTTATCCATTCATCTAGTGATGGACATCTGGGTTGATTCCAGCTCTTAGCTATTATGAATTGAGCCACTATAAACATGGTTGAGCAAATCTCTCTGGACTGAGGCTTGAAGGTTTTAGGGTAGATGCCCAGTAAGGGAATAACTGGGTCTGTTGGTATCTCTATAGTCAGCTTTTTTAGGAGTCTCCATGTTGTTTTCCAAAGTGGTTGTACCATCTTACATTCCCACCAACAGTGGAGGAGCGTTCCTATTTCTCCACATCCTCACCAGCATTTATTTTCATTTGATTTTTTAATGTTTGCTATCCTTACTGGGGTAAGGTGGAATCTCATAATTGTTTTAATTGGCATTTCCCTGCTAGTTAGGGATGATGAACATTTTCTTAAGTGTGTGTTTGCCATTTGTATTTCTTCCTCTGTGAACTTCCTGTCCAGCTCTTTGCCCCATTTTGTGAGTGGGTTGTTTGACTTTTTATTGTTTAGGTTTTGAGTTCTTTGTAGATTCTAGAGATTAGGCCTCAGTCAGTTGGATATTCAGCAAATATTTTCTCCCATTCTGTGGGTAATCTATTGGCTTTGATTATTGTATGTTTGTCTGTGAAGAAACTCTTCAGCTTCATGTGATCCCATTGTTTGAGTGATTGTTTAAGATCTTGTGCTCCTGGGGTTTTGATATCATGGAACATTCCTCCTATATTTTCTTCCAGTAGTAGCCAAGTTTCTGGTCTTATATTGAGGTCTTTGATCCATTTGGACTTGTGTGTTGTGCATGGCAAGTTGTGTGGATCAAGATTCAATTTCCTGCATGTGGCTATCCACTTTGTCAGGCACAATTTGTTGAAGATGTTGTCTTTTCTCCAGCCTGTATTGTTAGGGCCTTTGTTAAATATCAAGTAGCTGTAGTTGCCTGACCCAAAGTCCAGGTCCTCAATTCTATTCCATTGGTCTATGCTCCTGTTTTTATGCCAGTACCATGCTGTTTTATTACTAAGGCTTTGTAATATAGCTTAGATCAGGTATGGTGATGCCTCCAGAGGTATTTCTTTTGCTGAGGATATACTTGAATATCTGAGGCCTTCTGCCTTTCCAGAGTAAACATTTTTCTATCTCTGTGAAGAACAATGTTGGGATTTTAATTGGAATGGCATTAAATCTGTATATTACCTTTGGTAGGATTTCCATTTTCACAATGTTAATTCTGCCTAAACAGGAGCATTGGAGGTCTTTGCATTTTCTCAAGTCCTCCTCAACTTCTTTTTTGAGTGTCTTTATGTTTTCATTGTATAGCTCTTTCACGTCCTTGGTAAACATTATTCCAAGGTATTTTTTTGTTGTTATTGCTATTGAAAATGGGACCATGTCCCTTATTTCTTTCTCTGTATCTTTGTCATTTGCATGTAGAAAGGCTACTGACTTTTGTGCATTGATTTTGTATCCTGCTACTTTGCTAAAGGAGTTAATTTCCTTCAAGAGTTTTGGGATGGAGTCTTCTGGGTCTCTTACATACAGAATCAGGTTGTCTGTGAATAGAGCTAACTTAACTTCTTCCTTTCGAAATCGTATCCCTTTTATTTCTTTCTCCTGTCTTATTGCTTGAGCTAGGACTTCCAGTACTATATTGAAAAGCAGAGGTGAGAGTGGACAACCCTGTCTTGTTCCTGATCTCAATGGGAATTCCTCCAGTCTCTCTCCATTAAGTAATATTTGGGCTTTAGGAGCTTTGTATGTAGCCTTTATTATGTTAAGATATGAACCAACCATGCCAATTCTGTCCAATGTTTTGATCATAAAATGATGTTGTATTTTGTTTAAGGCCTTTTCTGCATCTATTGAAATGATCATGTGGATTTTATGTTTAATCTTGTTTGTGTGGTATATTACATTGACAGATTTCTGTATGTTGAACCACCCCTGTGTTCGCAGGATGAATCCCACTTGATCAAGGTGGATAATGCTTTTGATGTGTTGTTGGATTTGGTTTGTGAGGATTTTGTTCAGGATCATTGCGTTTAAGTTCATCAGGGAAATAGGCTGGTAGTTTTCTTTTCTTGTGGCATCTATGCCTGGTTTTGGAATTAGAGTGATACTATCTTCATAGGAGGAGTTGGGGAGCTTTCCCTGTTCTCCAATTGTGTAGCACAGTTTGAGAAAATTGGTTTCAGTTCTTCGACAAAGGTGTGATAGAATTCGGCTGAGAAGCCATCTGGCCCTGGACTCTTCTTTTTGGGGAGGTTTTTTATTACATTTTCTCTCTCAATGCGTGTGATAGGTTTGTTTAGGAGATTAATCTGCTCTGAGTTTAGCTTTAGTAGATGGTATGTGTCCAGGAATTTATCCATTTCCTTCCTATTATCTAGTTTTTTGGAGTAGAGTTTTGAAATAAGTCCTGATGAGTCTCCCAGTTTCACTTATGTCTGTTGTGATCTCTCCTTTTTCATTTCAAATTTTGTTAATTTGAAGCATCTCTCTCTTTTTTTTTTTTTTTTTTTTTTCTTGATCAAATTGGCCAGGGGTTTGTCAGTCTTGTTTACTTTTTCAAAGAACCAGATCTTTGTTTTGTCAATTTTATTGTTTTCTCAGTTTCCAATTCATTAATTTCTGCTCTGATCTAGATTATTTCTTTCTGTCTGGAGCTTTTTGGGTTGGATTCTTCTTGCTTTCCCAGTGTCTTCAAGTGGATGGTTAGTTTATTGATTTGGTGTCTCTCTGTCTTTGTTATGAAGGTATTTAGTGCCATTAATTTTCCCCAAGGACCACCTTCATTGTGTCCCGTAAGTTTTGGTATGATGTGTTCTCATCGTCATTTATTTCTAGAAATTTTGCAATTTCATTTTTTATTTCATCCACTATTCATTTATTGTTTAAAAGTGTGCTGTTCAGTTTCCAGGAGCTGATGGGATTCTTGGTGGGTCTTTTGTTGTTAATTTTTAGCAATATAGCATTGTGATCTGATATCATGCAAGGAATTATGTCAATCCTCCTAAATATATGAATGCAGGCTTTGTGACCCAGTACATGATCTATTTTAGAGAATGTTCCATGGGCTGCTGGGAAGAATGTGTAGTCTGTGGATTTGGAATGGAATGTTC
Source organism: Dipus sagitta (assembly GCA_036346955.1). NCBI lineage: Eukaryota > Metazoa > Chordata > Mammalia > Rodentia > Dipodidae > Dipus > Dipus sagitta. The sequence continues at coordinate 68,730,567 of CM070781.1, forward strand.
TGTAGATGTCCGTTAGGTCTAAGTGATCTATGGTTTTGTTGAGCTCTCTTACTTCTTTTTTTTTTTTTTTTTTTTTTTTGGTTTTTCGAGGTAGGGTCTCACTCTAGCCCAGGCTGACCTGGAATTCACTATGGAGTCTCAGGGTGGCCTCGAACTCACGGCGATCCTCCTACCTCTGCCTCCTGAGTGCTGGGATTAAAGGCGTGCACCACCACGCCCGGCGAGCTCTCTTACTTCTCTATTGAGTTTCTGTTTGGATGATCTGTCTAGTACTGATAATGGTGTATTGAAGTCCCCAACTATGATGGTGTTGGTGGCTATTTCTGTTTTATTGTCAAGTAGGTTCTGTTGTATGAACTGTGGTGCTTCTGTATTTGGTGCATAAAGATTTATGATTGTGATATCCTCCTTGATGGATCGTTCCCTTGATAAGCAGGAAGTGGCCTTCTTTGTCTTTTTTGATTATTTTTGGTTTGAAGTCTATTTTATCCAATATTAGTATAGCTACGCCTGCTTGTTTCTTAATCCCATTTGCTTGGAATATTGTTTTCCACCCTTTCACCCTGAGGAGGTGTCTGTCTTTAGTGGTGAGGTTTGAGTTGATCCCTGCCATATTGTGTTGGTATATGTGGTTTGGTGTTTTCATGGAGTTTGGAGTTTTTTTGTGCCTACTCTGAGTTTGGTTATTGTGATCTGCTTCTTGTAGGAATTTGAGGTTGATTAATTGATTCTTCTATGTGGAGAATTTCCTGAAATACTCTCTGTGGGTTTGGTTTTGTGTTTGTATAATTGTAAAGCTGAGTTTTGTCATGGAAAGTTTTTCTTTCACCATCTATTATGAGGGATACTTTTGCTGGGTAAAGTAGTTTGGGTTGGAAGCCATAGGTTCTTAGACTTTGCAGTGTTCCATTCCAGGACCTTCTGGCTTTCAGGGCTTTCATTGAGAAGTCTGAAGTAATTTTGATGGGGTTAACTTTAAATGTGATGTGCTGTTTTCCTCTAGCTGCTTTTAGGATTTTCTCTTTGGTGTCAATGTTTAGAGTCTTAATGACAATATGTCTTGGAGAGTTTCTCTTTTGGTCCAATCTGTTTGAAGTTCTGTTAGCTTCTTATATCTTGATGGGCCTTTCTTTTGAGAGAATGGGAAAGTTTCTTTCTTCAATTATTTTTTTAAGTAAGTTCTACATGCCTTTGGTCTGAATTTCTTCCCCTTCTGGTCTTCCCATGATCCAGGTGTTAGGATGTTTAAGGGTATCCCACAATTCCCGCATGTTCTGTTCACAGAAATTTTTGAACTTATTGAAACTTTTGAGTTCTCAACTGTTTCTTCTGTCTTGTCTTCCAGATTAGAGTTTCTATCCTCCACATGACTGACTCTATCCTTGAGAGCTTCTAAAGTGTTTTGGGCTTGTTCAACTAGGTTTGCATCTTCTACTACTTTTCTATGTATAGTTTCCATCCCTGTGTTAGACTCCCTTTTCACATCATTTTCTGATTTTCTTGATGCTTCTTAGAATTCATCCTTGCATTTCTTTATATCTCCAATTAGCATTGCCAGCTGATTTTTTTTGGGGGGGGGGTTTGGTTTTTTTGAGGTAGGATCTCACTCTAGTCCAAGCTGACCTGACACTCTCTATGTATTCTTAGGGTGGCCTTGAATTCAGTGCGATCCACCTACCTCTGCCTCCCAAGTGCTGGGATTAAAGGCATGTGGCACCATGCCCAGTAAAACTTTTTTTTTTTTTCAAGGTAAGGTCTTGCTCTAACCCAGGCTGACCTGGAGTTCACTATATTCACTATGAAGTCTCAGGGTGGCCTCGAACTTAAAGCGATCCTTCTACCTCTGCCTCCCAAGTGCTAGGATTAAAGGCACGTGCCACCATGCCCGGTCTGCCAGCTGATTTTTGAGGACCTCTTTTTTCTCACTCTCCTTCTTATCTCTTATCTGTCTTTGAACTCCTTCCATTTTCTTATCTATTAAGTCTAGTTTAGTGATGGTAGCATCCACACAATTATCAGTCGTTTGTTGCTTTTCTGCAAGTTCTACCAGTAGTTTGGTCAGGGTTTCACTGTTCATAGCTTCATTTTGGTGTTCTGATCCTAATGTCTCTTCTATGTTTTTTTTAATTTTTTTGTTTATTTTTATTTATTTATTTGAGAGCGACAGAGAAAGAGGCAGAGAGAGAGAGAGACAGAAAGAGAGAGAGAGAGAGAGAGAGAGAGAGAGAGAGAATGGGCACACCAGGGCTTCCAGCCACTGCAAACAAACTCCAGATGCATGCGGCCCCTTGTGCATCTGGCTAACGTGGGTCCTGGGGAATCGAGCCTCGAACGGGGATCCTCAGGCTTCACAGGCAAGTGCTTGACCACTAAGCCATCTCTCCAGCCCTCTTCTATGTTTTGATTAGAGATATTCATTGTAGGACTGGGTGATCTTACTGGATTTACTTGCATTTGATTTTTCATGTTATTTCTTTTGTGCTGTGGTCTGCCCACCACAGTGTATGGGCAGGGAGAAAAGGACTGTGGTCCCAATGGGTACGGGAAGTGGTGCCTCTTTGGGGAGCTGTCCTGAGCTAGCAGATGGGCAAGTAGATGGGCAGAGCAGTCCTGAGCTCATACGTGGGTGGGTGGATCAGCCTGAGCTCACACGCGCGGGGTCGCTGGAGCAGCCTGAGCTTGTGCGTGGCAGACAGCTGAGCAGGCAGTTGATGCGGCAAACAGGGCATTGGGCCTGAGCTGGTATGGCGGATAGGCAGAGTGAGCCTGAGTTCGCGCGTGGACAGGTATTATGGGCCTGAGCTTGCACATGGATGTGCCGGCGACTAGATCAGCAAGTGGACAAATGGGCAGAGCAGGCTGAGCTCGCACAGGCAGATGGACGAATCGAGCCTGAGCTCACGTGGGACAGCAAGCGGAGCCTGCCCGATGCCACGTGTGGGTGGGGGTAGCAGGGTAATCGCCCCTGCCCAGTGAGGCAAGTGGAACTATGCTGGCCTGGGTCCCCTTTCCTACAGTAAGTGTGGGAGTATCCTGAGGCTGGGGCTTTGGCTATGGCAGCTGCTTGGGGGGAATTGGGGGACTGGTGGGCTACCCAAGAGCAAGGGAATCAGCCAATTCCCTTTTTTTCCCCTCTGCACCCTCCTACTGGGGGTCTATTAGAGATTGCTCTCCCATAAAAGACTCAGTGAAGCCTGAATGCCTTGCCTTTCCTTCCCAGGGAGGTGTGGCACAGTTAGGTGGTTTCCATCTTGACCAGTAGTCGAAAGCATTGTATTTTATATTATGTATGAATATCAGTTTATGGGGGCCAGGGGCAGAATGTGGTGGTTTGATTTAGGTGTCCCCCATAAACTTGGGTGTTCTGAATGCTAGGTTCCCAGCTGATGCAGATTTGGGAATTAACGCCTCCTGGAGGGAGTGTATTGTTGGGGTCGGGCTTATGGGTGTTATAGCCAGTTTCCCCTTGACAGTATTTTGCACACTGTCCTGTTGCTATTGTCCATCTTATGTTGGCCAGGGGTTGATGTCCACCCTATGCTCATGCCATCATTTTCCCCTGCCATCGTAGAGCTTCCCCTCAAGCCTGTAAGCCAAAATAAGCTTCTTTTCCCCACAAGTTGCTCTTGGTTTGGTGATTTCTACCAGGAATGTGAACCTGACTGCAACAAGGGTCAAACAAAATTCAAGATATTCTGAATAAAACATATGGAAGCCTACTTTTTTGGATAATGGCACATCCAGAAGCCATAGATTGCTACTAGAAAATTTTCAGTGTCAGGGATGGGATACCTTCTAGTGAGTTGTTGGCCAGGGAGGTCCCTGATGCCTCCAAACCATTACAGACCATTGCCAAGGTCCTTGGTTTCCCATGAGTAACTGATTGTAAGACCCTATTGATGAGGGCTTCACATGCCTCGGTGGCAAGATCATTGAGAAATCACACTGGTGCTGAGCTGAAAAACTTTGCCCTATAAACCAGCCAACTGAAAGCTGGAAAAAGCTGCACTGCATGAATCCCTATGGGAAACAAGTCATCAGCAGTGAAAACAGTGGACACTGGAAGCCTCAAGTTTGGATAGATAGGCCAAAGGACCAAATGGGTGCAATACTGGCACATCTGCTCTGGGAGAAACCAACTGCTCTCTAATTGGACTGGAGGTCTGGTCTATGGGAGGGAATACATGCCTGATACTGAAAACCTAATCAAAAGCCTATGGCAGGGGAGGTCATGAGCCTTAGGGGTATAAAGCCTGCTCTTATCTGGCCAAATGCATATATTACTCTCACCAAACTGCCCTGAAAGCACTACACATAATGTTCATATTCATATATTAATGCTACTCTCACTTTTGTTTAGAGAAGCTTCTGTTTTAAGATGGCAGTGACCAATTGAATGATCCGAAAGGCATCATAGTCCTGAGAAGAAGTGACAGAGTGTCCAGCACTGAAACATCTCTATTACACCCTCCAAGGCACAGAGTCCATTGAGGAAGAAGTGGCAGAAAGAATGTAGGAGCCAAAGGAAGTGTACCACTCCTTACAATGCAACTATCTACACAGAAATTGGCCTTGATATCCATGACCTCGCACTGCCTCGCAATACCTTCACAAGACCCTCATAATAGGAGAAAAAGATGATGATATCAAAATAAAAGAGAGACTAATAGAGAGGGGGAGGGGAAATAATGGAGAGTGGAGTTGTGAAGGGGAAAGTGGAGGAGTGGATGGAATTATCATGGTTTATTGTCTGTAAGTATAGATATTGTCAATAAAAATGTTTTTAAAAAACCTGGGCTTGTTTAGGTAACACAGGGAGAACAGGAATTGCCCCATCACTTTTCTCCAGAGACACAAGGAGACAATTAGAAAACATACTAATGTAATTCCAGACACCACAGAGAAGGAAATTCTTCTTAAAGATAAATTGTTAACTCTGTCAACACCTGATATTCATAAGAAATTACAAAAATTGTTAGCCAAACCAGATAAGAATTTAAAACAGTTGTTCCATGTGGATTATGTTTATCATAATCGGGAAGACAAGAGGAAAAAAAGGGGGAGCATCAGAAAGGGAGATAAAGAAAAAAGGATAGACATCACCAGGAGATCATAATGGTAATGAAGCTTGCTCGGGGAAGGACGCTGTCACTGAAACATTTAATTGGATAAAATCTAAAATATGTTTATTTGATGTCAAGGTTTTTTAACCAGTAGAGAAACTGAGTCTTCACCCATCATCAGCTCACTGATGCTAATTTGTTATGGTTTAAGGGTTATAAAAAAACTGACTTTAAGGGTCTCAATAAAATAAATTAGGTTCCTCTGTTTGTCAAGTTTTAACTATCATAGTTAAATATTAATTAATACATAAATAAGTTAATAATGAGTCTTGAGATAAAGGTTCATGTATAAATATATAATTTCCAAAGATGATGTACTCATAGCTAAAAACATTGTGACTTTAACGATAGCTCCTGTTTTAGTTATGCTAATTCTATCAAATGGTCATTACTAGGTTTAATCACTTATGTTTAAGTGATTTAATTTCAGTAATTTTAACCTTTATCTTCCTGTTAGGTAAAATATGTGGGGATAGCTTGCCTAAGCTTTATCAATTTTAAGTCATGGTTAAGATGTGAAATTTTTTATGTTAATAAAAATTTTTGTTATATATAAGATCAATTGCTCTCCACGATAAAGCTAAAAACATTGGTTGTCACTGTTTTCTCTTTTAAAACAGATTTGTCAAGGGTTGTACTAGAGCTCAGCTGGTTTGGCTTGACAATGCCCAGATTATGCTCTATTATATGCAAAGTAACTGTCTCATTCCTTTTATTTTTTAAATTTTTATTTATTTTTTTTATTTACTTAAGAGTGAGAGAGAGAGAAAGAGGCAGAGAGAGAGAGAGAGAGAGAGAGCAAATGGGTGCACCAGGGCCTCCAGCCACTGCAAATGAACTCCAGATGGATGCACCCCCTTGTGCCTCTGGCTCATGTGGGTCCTGGGGAATTCAGCCTTGAACCAAGGTCCTTGGGCTTCACAGGCAAGCACTTAACTACTAAGCCATCTCTCCAGCCCCTCATTTCTTGCATCTCAAGTCCAGTGCTTATAACAAAATTAATTCTTAAAACATATTCCCTACTTTAGGGTACAGCCTCATGCTCAAACAATGGTCCTCATCTGAGAGAAATAATTTCAAGCTCTGTGGTTCTGTTTCCAATGTTCCCTTGGTAATTGGTACCCACACAGGTATCTGGACTAATCAGAGGTGTTTTCAAACATAGGTGCTAACACTTTATACTGTCTTGCTTGTCTTTTTGATGACAATTTCTAGGTTAAGTTAATTGGTTTAGATGTATATTGTTTTCAAGACTGGTAACAGGTTCTGCCTGTATTTATAGCTATTCAGATATTTAAAGGATGAGATGTGCCTACTTTCTATGCTTCAGATATGGCCTATGCTGCCATAGGACAACTAAACTAAAAAGATGGACAAAATGACTTTAACCTCTGTGCCATTCTTTAACTAGATCTGTTTCAGTATTCAAATGTGCTATATATGTACATATATCCAGGTTGGCATAATTTCCTTTCTAAGTGTCCTAATAACCTATGTAGAAGCCAAAACCAGTTGGATTCACCACAGCTAAAAGGCCAACATTGTGGCCTCCGCTCACAGGTCATGAGGCCACTGGAGATAATAGGACACTTCTGCCCTGGCCCCCTGGTAAGTCACCTGTCTTCCTGACTAGGGAGGATACAGAGACCCAGAAACAACAACCACACACACACACACACACACACACACACACACACACAAATCAGTCTACAGTCTGAAACAGGAAAGTCATGGCTAAGGAGAAATCAGTCCTGGCCTACTATGGCCCTGACTCATGCTAATGGACAACACCAGTATCAGAGAAGCTATAGGGCCACTCCCAGGTCCATAAAATCTCCTCTAGAGAGCCATTAGTTATGTCCAAAATTAATCCTTGATTAAATTTTGGCTGTCTCTTTGACCTTAAACACTCATACAGAAATGTATAACCAAAGATAAAGGGATACCTAAAATATTATATGAATGGCCTATTACATGTTGTCCCCATCTCTAATGGTTCTAATCATATAATAAGGCAAAACAACCATAGATCAAGAGGATTATTTTCAAATCATATATAAGACTCTGACCAAGGGTAGCTTAATTTAAAAAGACTTCCTTATACTGGGAACAATGGTGAGTCCCTTCTAACTTGTGCCAGGACATCATTAAATAAGTCTTGAGGCCAAAAGTATATTATACAGCCCCTACGGGCAATCAATGGCTCTATGGTACCAACCTTTGGCCCTGGCTACCCCCAGGGCAAACTGAAAAAGGTACATTCTGGAAGGCTTTTATACAAAATAAGATATATTCACCATTATCAAAGTTAAATGCTGTGTATGTAGTCCTGATAATACTTACTAATATCTTATTTGTTTTACAAGCTACACAGAAACAGATTCAGGCCATGTCAAATACTACTGTGCCATTCGATGAACAGTTCAGGAAGAAAGTCTCAGCAAGCTCACGCTCAGATGGTCCTGAGACATTCCAACTCCATCTACCTGGGTTCTTTCAAATGCTCCCCAAGGCCTAGAAGTCCACAAGAAGAAAAACCTTAAAGATGACCAGTTTGCTGTGCAATTTGCAATTCTCATTAATTTCTTACTTTTTTTCTTTCTCCCCAACATTTTCTTCCAAGCCTATCTTCCTGCACTCCATCAATACACTTTTGGGGTCCTTTAGAATAGTTCCACTCTCTGCCATACCTGCCATATTTCTATATCTCCATTCAGATGGAAATAGTTCAAGATCTGACGTCATCACCCCCTGTCCTCTGACAGCAGTTAGAGTGTCTCCTCATGAGAGCAGGGAATTAGAGAGGGGAACAGTTAGGCTGATTGGACCCTTGGAAGTAAAAAAAAGATAGGAAAGTCTGCACTTGCTAGAAATCAAAGCTAATCTGACTTCTTATTTCTTTCCTAGTTCTCAAGATCTGTTTTTCCACAAACAACCAAGACCCCTCCCAGGAGGAAGGTCTTTCATAGGATTTAAACGTTGTGGTTAATCACTCAGCCCCTGGAACTTGGTATCAGGGCTGGCCTCTTCTTGAGATAGCCCCTAACCCTAACCAACCAGCTGTCCTTGTGGTTCACCTGACCCGAAAGACAGTCCAACACCAAAATGTTGTGAATACCTTTTCAAGGGGAGGCCAGGCTCTCTGACCACTTGGGAACTTCTAGCTGTGGGTAAGTGTTTTCCTCAGATGGGCCTGAGCAGCCCAGGCCCTGAAGGGATGGTCCCCTAGCCCTTACTCTCCACATGGGTTCTTTATGCCCTTCAGCTCCCCACATGGCAGGAGCTCCTTGAACTTTCTTTTCTCTCCTTTCTTTCCATGGTTTTTCCAGGCCCTCCACATGGGATCTCTGACCATGTTGGTCCCTTTCCTCGACTCTGTACTTCCAATAATAAATGTAATTATTTAATAATTATCTTTATCAGTCTTTTTAATTCAATTCCTTGATTAAAATTAGAAATGAACCTAGGGTTTTGGGTTCAAGGACTTTCCTGGACCCCAAGCAACTCATTACAAAATGCCTGCGATTCCAAAGATGTCCTAACCTACATCTGGCACCAATGTCCTTGTAATTTTTATGGTCTTTTGCCTTTAAAAAGATTGTACCAGCCAGGCATGGTGGCACACGCCTTTAATCCCGGCGCTTGGGAGGCAGAGGTAGGAGGATTGCTGTGAGTTTGAGGCAACCCTGAGACTACATAGTGAATTCCAGGTCAGCCTGGACTAGAGTGAGACCCTTCCTCATAAAAACAAACAAAAAGACTGTACCCCCTGAGCTTCTGCACTGACAGCATTTTCTGGCAGGAGCCCCTCTCAGTTGCCAGTGTAATAAAAAAGACTCTCAATTGGCTACTAAAGCTTGGTGGTCTATCATTCTCTCCCATGAACTATAATAAGTCTTTGGGAAAAATTGGAACAGAGCTGCAAGCGTGTGGAGAGGAATTAAACTGATACTTTTAAAGAGAAATCAGGGTAAAGCTGAAAGCACATGGACTTGAGGGAAACTGAGGCTTTTAAAGAAAAATTAGGATGAGCTGCAAGCAAATGAAAAGCATTATCTAGGAGCTTGTGTTCAGAGACCTAGGAGAAACCTGCATGGCTTGTGCATGTGGGTTTAGAGGAGTTAAGAAGACAAATGGTGAGGCACAATGAAAAAAATGAGAGGGCAGATATCAAAGAAGAGACTAAGAGATTCACAGAGAAATGAATGATGAAGAGGGTAACATTCATGACCCTGAGTTTAGAGTAAGTACACAGGTAGCAAGTCTAGGATTGGTAAGAGCACCCACGTGGTAGATTTGGAGATAAGAGAACAATCATACATGTAATTAAAGTGAGAAGTTACCCCAATCTCTAAAACAGAGGCAAGCAGAAAGGAAGATACAGAGGCTGACTGACCATTTCCTTTGGCTAAAGACAGTCTGGTGTTGGATGACTCAGTGGATACAGCCATGGCCTTTCCATGGCTGGAACCTGTGGGGGGGGGGGGCGGGGAGGAGCTTTTAGGCAGGTAAATTACCCCACCAGATTGTTTATTTGTTCCAGGCAGCTGGAAGTTTTGAGAGCCCACTGAAATGTTACCTCAGTCTTGGCCTCACAGTCCTGTCCAGGGGAGTTGCAATTCTCACGCAATTCACCATGGTGAAAGGAGAGAGAGATATATGGCCCATGCAGAAACTATTAGGATTTAGGATTAGACCTGGGACAAGGTGCCACCATATTTATATACCTTAGTTTGTTCAGGTTTTGGCACCATGTTAGAAAAAGAGACCAGTATGAATATCTATGAAAGAGGAAATAAACTTTATTAGAGGAAAGTCTTAGTCATAGAGGGGCACTTCACATCTCAGCAGCAGAGTCTCTGGAAATGTGAGGTGTCTACCCAGCATAGGGCCAGGAAAGTTTTATGTCCAAGGAGGGGGAGAGGGAGAAGCATTAGCAAGTGTGAAAGCAGTGGGCTTCTTTGAACTCCTTTCTTCTGAGATCACCAGCCAGGTATCTGGCTCCCCTGGGGTTTTCAGGGTAGCAAGGGGACTGTCTTCTGTCAGACTTTTTGGTGTTTGCCAGTAGTATGTTGAATTTCTGACTTGCTAACTCCTTCAGCTTCCAGCTGATATGACAAGATGTGATGCCCAGCTCTGCTCTGCCATGCTTTCCCCACCATGATGAAACTTCCCCTCAAAACTATAAGCCTAAAATAAATCCTTTTCTTCCATGAGCTGCTTCTGGTCTTGTGTTTTGTTCAACAATAAGAAAGCAACTATAATATGGTATTAATAAATGATGGCTACCTGGGGTGAGCCTCTTTTCCTGATTTAGTGAAACTTGGGCTCAAACTTTGGGGTAAGACTTATGGATTTGTATTACCAATAATATTCAACCTTATGCAAGGTTACTTTAGAAGACAAGTGTAAAGACTTTAAGTCTCTGAATTACATTGTAGAGACAAGGTCCTAATAAGACAGCAAATTGCTTGAGGATAAGATTACTGGCTAATTCTCCTTTGAAATCTCAGGGCTAGGTACTCAATGATGTCAGCTATAAAGATATGTTCTTGGTACAGTGAAAAAGGCAAACTCCTAAAGTTTAATTTAATATTTAACTAATTTAATACCATCTACCAGTTTCCCTTTTTTGTTGTTTATTTTTATTTATTTGAGAGCAACAGACAGAGAAAGAGGCAGATGAGAGAGAGAGAGAGAGAGAGAGAGAGAATGGGTGCGTCAGGGCCTCCAGACACTGCAAACGAACTCCAGATGCATACGCTCCCTTGTGCATCTGGCTAACGTGGGTCCTGGGGAATTGAACATTGAACCAGGGTCCTTAGGCTTCACAGGCAAGTGCTTAACCACTAAGCCATCTCTCCAGCCCCCCTTTCAGTTTTACTACTGGCATTTGTTCTCCCTTGACTCCTGTGTAATGGGTCTGAGGCAGGCAAGAACAGGAAAATAGCTTAGTAAGCCAGGATACCTCTTGGCTAGGTCAGAAACACACTCTTTCCTCACAATACAATGCATTTAGCAACCTGAGACTTCTACCTACATTGAGCTGCACATACACCCCACTTCAGACAATAGAATAAGTTTCCCCTTCCCTACTAACCATTAATTCTTCCCCCTTTGTGATGAGTTTCCATTTTAATATGTTAGATGTATCTGGGACCAGAACAGAAGGTGGCCATCTACCTTGGACAGGTTTTAGGTACTAGTAAGTCAAACTATGTCCTCCATGTGAACTTTTAGAGAGAAACCTCCATTTTATACTTTATGCCTATGTATAAACAGACATACATATGATTAAAATCAGATGAATCATGGGAAGGAACATGCATAGTAAAGATTATCCATCCTAAACCTGTCAATAAAACCCGAGGACCACTTAAAACTATGCCCCTAGCATCTGGCCAATCCTCTTCTCAACATACTATAAAGAGAAACTCCAAACCACTTCCTGGTACCCATGGGTATCTTCTCACTCATGAAGCCTACTGCCTCTTCTGGAAGTATATTCCAGCCTTCACGGTACTTTACTCTCACTAAAGCTCATGCTGCTTTACTTTCTGGGCGTGTCTTTCCCTGTTCCTCTGGATCTCACCGTGCCATTTGCAGCCAGCTCATCTGGTAGAAGTCTCTCTCTCTTGCCAGCATGCTGTGCTCCTCTAACCTTGGGGAAGAGCTCTGTGGATCCTGTTTCAGCTTGTCGGGATTTGTTTACCTCCTGAGCCTTCCTCTTCCTTGCAGGAGGGAATTTTTAATTTGGCGGAAATTGCTACACAAAGCCTGAGGAGGTAAGCAATAGTTCAGAGAGCTTGTAGAGAGCTGGAGATAGCTTTAAGAACATTTCACCACAGGTGACCTTTCCCTCTACATGTAGCAAGGAGGCAAACACACCCTCATGAAGTTTTCCTGGACTCAGCATGGTTTGCACGCTGGGACATTGGTCAACAGACTTGGTTGACATTTGTAGGCAAGACGCGGGTACTCAGATGGTGTCTGTATTGTGGGACAATGCGAGAAATGCCCAAGGGAACTTCACAACATGGCTCTTTTAAGGGATGGAAAGAGAGAAGGGGGATTTAGGATCATAATTGTCCCTCCAGGCCACTGGGCTTAGGATTTCTGGATGTCCATCATTATCCAATATAGGTCAGGATCCTGAGAGCTGAAACCCGCAGAAGAACCAGAGGTGCACTTTCCTCGCAATTGATGTTCCCCCTCCAGATTGGGAAGTGGCTGGGAGTCCCAAAGGAAACAGCAAGTCTGTCTTCATTGCTGGAATCTAGGATCTAAGAAGCCTATTCAGCTTCTGCCATTTGTACAGTTTGAGATACCACCCAAGGCTCTCCATCCAATGACTTCTAGTGACTTTTTAACAAATCCTTGATTTTTAGAGTTCATCAAAAACACGGCTGTGGAAATGGAGCCTTGGTTAAAGCGCTTTGCTGTGGAAGCATAATGACGTGAGTTTGGATCCCCAGTACCCATACAAAGTGCCAGGCACAGTGGTGCACATCTGTAATCCCAGCCCTAGGGAGATAGACAGGAGGATCCCCCGAGCTTGCTGATCAGCTAATCTAGCCAAATCAATGAGTTCTGAGTTCAGTGAGAGATTCTGTCCTGTAAAATTAAGATGAAGACTGATAAAGACAACATCAACTTCTGGCCTCTCTACATGCACGTGCACACATCTACATAAACCCACACACATGTAACCACACACATACAAACATGCATTATATATATTCATGTGCAACACACACACGTGCACACACACACACACACAGATACACAGTTCACCAAAATACTTTTCAAGCTCTCATCCAATCTTTATTTTTGCAGGTACATTCCTACCCACGTATCAAGTTCTCACCTTACTCTTCTCTGGAGAAAAAGGAAGGGGGACTCCAATTTCTAGGACTTCTGAGGCCAAAGGGAAGCTATCTCTTTTCCTAATCTTAACAGATAGTATGGGCTTTCTGGAGGAAGCACAGGACAGCAGGCCCAAAGACTTCACACTGGAATTAGAAGGTGACGGGCTGATGGAGTTGCAGCTGGAGTTCATACATTTGTCTAGTCTGCGTCACCATGCCTGGAATTTTATGTGAATTCTGTGGATCCGAACCCAGATCCTCATGTTTTCATGGAAGCACGTTTTGAGCTTAGCTATCTTCTCAGCCCTAGTGATGTGCCTTTTCATTCTCTGATGTGCTTCTTCATTCTATCTCAAAAATCTCAATGTGTTTAAAATCCAATAATTATCCCAGTACTGCTCATTTCCTTGGCATGTCTAAAATACTTGCTAGGAGGGAACAAGATTCTCTGAGATTAGGCTTTCTTGTTTGGGGCCTATAATTGGTACAGAACAAAGTGCAAGGACCTAGAAACTAATGTATTTTATAGTATAAATATCCCTAAATTAAACTCAGGGGATGTGTGTGAGCACATGAAACTTGGCATTTCTTGGTGTTTCCATTGCAAATTTGGAGCACTTTTAGCCTTGTTTTGGGAATTATCCACAGGCCAATTCTTGTAGGCAATTGCATTCCTTTCATTGAAATAAAAAATGAATCCTGTGCCTTTAATGGAATTTATGTTCAATTAGTCAACAAACGGGAGGAAGAGTGTATCAGTGAACACATTCTAGATAACAAAATTAAGTGAATTTGCCTCAACCTGATACATTTTTTTTCCTTCTAGAACACAGTGTACATTATAGGAAATTCTAAGGTTTCCCCTAATCTTCACCGTTCTTTCCAATTTTGTCCATAGCTGAAAACATAGATACCCTTGAATTATTGTATTACCAATAATATGGTTGTTCTTTCTTAAAGTATTGACACCTTAACATAAGCAGCTTGTGGTTTATCTTATCACTGCCCACCAGAGAACACCTTTCCACATCGGTTCAGAACAGCTGGAGGCGACCCAGAGTAAACACCCAATACACGAGGCTCCATAGTGTAAATAAACTTCTATAAAACACACAAGGTCAAATAAGTACTAAAATGTGGATGGATTGCCACAAAAATAATGGGACACTTTGTAAAAATTCCCAAAGAACTTTCTATCAGCCCTGCACCATTGAGCCACAGACCACTGAATCAGGGACTGCTGCAGACAGTTCTCCTCTACAGGTGGCCTTTTGCTGGGGTTCCAAAGGGCACAGCTTAAAAACACATTCTGGAAGGTCAGCTTTTCAAAACACATTAGAAGCTAAATAAAGACACTGCCAATCAAACATGATTGTGATTTAAAAAATGAATGTGATACATACACTTAAAATGCACAGTTGCTCAAATGATCATTCTTTCCAAGTTTCCCTTGACAAATGCCTGAGCTTTGTAATTGATTTTACTGAACCTCAGGAATAACAGCTGAAATGACAGAGGTGCTCCGTGGTCAGGCCTGAATTTTCTCTGGGTGTTTACCCTTAGGATCATGCATCACCAATCAGTAGTTGTTGTTAGTTAGACTCAAGGGTTTGAGGGAAATGGGTGACATAAAGTCCTAGAAAGTGCAAGGGCCAGCAAGTAATATATTTAAAACCAGTTTAAAACCTCATACTAATGGTGGTCCAGGTTGCTGCCATTGGCCTTGGTAGGATTTTGTGAGGGTCCTGGATTTGACTGATGGACATGATTTCTCAAAGTTCTGGAGATGGGGAAGTGTAAGATCCAGGTTCCTACAGATTCAGTGACTGAAGATTTGTCTCCTGGATCACACATGTCTTCTTACAGGTCCTCCCGTGATAGGAGGGGCAAAGGAACTCTTGGGATGTGTTGAATTTTTTTTTAATTTCTATTAACAACTTACTGTAAGCATAGACAATGAACCATGGTAATTCCCTCCCACCACACCCACTGTCCCCCTCCCAAATGTACCCTCCATTCTTCTTATTCTTTCTAATTAGTCTCTCTCCTATTTTGATATCATCATTTTTCCCTCTTGGTATGAAGGTTTTTTGTAGGTGGTGTTAGGCACTGTGAGATCATGAATATTAAGGTCATCTTGTGTCTGGAAGACAGTGTTGTAAGCAGTCCTACTCTTCCTTTGGCTCTTACATTCTTGCCACCTCTTTTGCAATGGACCCTGAGCCTTGAAGGGTGTGATAGAGATGTATCACTTAGTGCTAAACACTCCTCTGTCACTTCTCAGCACTATGGTGAGTTTTGAGTCACAGCCATCTGAAAAGAAAAGCTTCTCTAAGTAAAACTGAGAGTAGCATTAGTATATGGTTATAAGTGTTTAGGGGGCAGTTTGGTGGGCATAATATATCCATTTAGCCAGACAACAGTGTTTGTTACTCTCCTAGGGCTCATGACCTCCCCAGCCATAAGCTTTTCATTAGTTTTTCAGTGTCAGGCATGAATTCCCTCCCATGAAGTAGGCCCATGGAGCAGAGAGCAGTTGATGTCTCCCATAACCGAATGCCACTATTGTACCAGTTGGCACATTTGGCCTGACTGGACAGTCACAGGCATGCAGGATCCACTGCTGGTCAACACCATTGGTGACTTCTCTCTCCCAAAAGTCTGCAATTCTGCATAGCTCTTTCCAGCATTCTGACAGCTAGTCAACAGGGTGGAGGTTTCCAGCTCAGCTCCAGCTTGATTTCTCAGTGATCTGCAGCCCAAGCATGTGAAGTCTTCAGTAATAGAGACTTACCATCTAGTTCTGGTGGGAAACCAAGAGCCTTGGCAATGGCTTGAAATATTTTGGAGGTATTAGAGGCCTCCATGGCCAACAACTCAGTAGAAGGTATCCCATCCCTGGCACTGAAATTTTCCTTAAAACAATCTATAGCTTTTGGGTGCACCATTAAGTACCTCCATAGGATACTTCTGCCCAAACTCTTTTAAGCATATATATTATTGGCTATCAAAGAAGCAGGCTTCCATATGGCTTATTCATAACATCTTAAATTTTATTAACCCTCCTGCCACCCTGCTCTCCTGATAGGGTTCCTGTTATAAGAGAACTAATAACATTCAAGAGGGCTCATCACATGATCTAATCACCTCCCAGAGGTCCATCTACATCCAAATGCCATCACACTATAGATTACATTTCAACATATGAATTTTGATGGGGGGAAGAGGAACATCCAGCCTATGGCTACAGTACAGTCAGATGTTCATTCATTAATGTCCCATTGAGGGAGAAATCCCCCGCTTCTGGGAACTACATAGTTAAGAAACTTAGACATTGTATGGCTGGGTTGGAGACTGAAAACCTACGCAGATGCCTGGGGACAGGCTGGGGCTCTGGGAGAGGATCCAAAAACATTGCTGTTGGCCAAGGCAGTTAATCACTGCTTCTGTCATCAGCAGGCCCTGTTCCCTGTTCCATCCTCAACACAAAAGATTTCCATATTACTACAAAATATTCAATAGACAATTATTCAGCCTAGGACACTCTCAATTATGGGTAGAGACAGTTCTAATATTTTTAAACCCCTTGAATCTAGCCCTCATTTGAGTTGTCCACTTTTGGGGCTTCCATCCTGAGGGGTGCTTTACTGCCTAAAACTAAGCTTGCTGTTAGTTTCTTTGCTGCAATTCTGGTTCCCATAGAATAAAGCTTGTTTCATATATCCACTTACTTCCTCCTGCCAGCTTTCTGATTGTTTTGGGTTGGCTTGAAGATGATAATTATTTTTCGTTTTCTAGGTAAGAATGGTTCAGCGGAATGGAGTTGCCGTGCCCTCCCTTCACAGTGAGCGTGGTTTAGTGGATCAGATTGTAACCTGCTCTCCTTCCTAAGGTAGGCATCAGTTCAGCTGGAAGTTACCAGGACATCAGAGCAAGGGGAGGGGTTTCTTGCGTACAGTGTTTGGTCCCAGCAGGTGTTGGTGACCCACTGGACCATCTCTGCAATAGTCATTTTTGTCCCACATACTGGCTGGGTACTCACTTTTTGGATTACATTTTAATGACATCAGAGATATTTACTTAAAGAATTGCCCTTTTTGGGTGACCATCACTTTCTGATTGGATTTAAAGCCTACTCCACAGGCTGGAATTCACACTTGGTACTATAAACCCAGTCAAAAACCCATGGCTGGTGAGGTTGTAGTCCCTAGAAAGGATACTGCTGCTGGTGTTTTGCTAAGTAAACATGATGTCATTTATTAAAAAAAAAAAAAAAAGAAGAATTGCCCTTTTCTGATTTTCTTGATGATTCTTGGAGTTCATCCTTGCATTTCTTTATGTCTTCATTTAGCGTGGCCAGCTGATTTTTAAGGTCTTCTTTTTTTTCACTCTCCCTCAAATCTCTTAACTCTCTTTGAAATCCTTCCAATTTCTTATCTAATCCTTCCAATTTCTTATCTATTAGTTCTAGTTTAGTGATGGCAGCATCCACACGATTGTTGGCCCTTTGTTGCTTTCCTGCAAGTTCTACCAGTAGGTTGGTCAGGGTTGCATTGCTCATAGCTTCAATTTGGTGTTCTGGTCCTATTGGTTCTTCTATGTTTTGGTTAGATGTATTCATTGTGGGACTGGGTGATCTAACTGGATTTTCTTGCATTTGATTTTTCATGTTATTTCTTTTGCGCTGTGTTCTGCCCATGACAGTGTATGGGCAGGTAGGTGGGCGTATCAGCCTGGGCTCAAGAACAATAGGAATCTTATGCAGCCTGGGGCAGTTGCCAAGCAGCCTGGGCTTTTTCTCTCACTTGCTCTACTGCCTGGCAGGGGAGCCAAAGTTGCCTGAGTTCTCAAGTGGTAATGTGCCAAAGCTGCCTGTGTTCGAGCTAGGAGTGGCACTGAGGCACCAAGCACTGAAGCAGCCCGAACTCTGGCTGGGAACGCTGGGACCCGGAAGCAGTCTGCGCTCCCCTGCCACAGGACAATGGCAGACGGCGGGCGTGGCAGACAGGTAGGGGATGGCACCTGAGCTGGTGCAAGCAAGAGACACAGTCTGAGCTTGCGTGGCACCTGCTGTGGGACTGGGCTCACTTAGTAAGTGGGCGAGTGGACCAGAGTGTGGAGCAGTCTAAGCTTCCGCACGCTGGGAACAATCGGCGCTCCGTGGCAGCAGTGGCGGCCCGCGCAGCAGCGGCGGCAGCGGTGGTGCTGTGAACACGGCGGTTATTTGGGGTGAGGCGTGGCTACCTGCCTGCGAGGGTATCCCCGATTCCCTGTTCCCCCGCCTCTGTGCCCTCCCAGATTTCTCTCCCCTAAAAGCCACTATGTACCCTTAATATCTTGCCTTTCTTTCCCCGGGATTTGCAGCGCAGCTAGGCGGTCGCCATCTTGGCCGGAAGTCCAGAATTGCCCTTTTCTAATTTTCATTGACCAACCTGGTCTTAGTGATGCTCTTTCTTTAGATAATTTAGTTTGTTTAATTAGCTCCCAACAGGTGGGCTATCTGGGGGCTGCTGTTTCTCTGTAAGGTGTGCTATCATTTTGATATTTTGTTTTGTTTTAAACAGATTGGATTTTGATATGTTGCTGGGGCCGGCCACCAACTCCCAGGCTCAAGTGATCTTTCTACCTCAGCCTCCTGAATAGTTGGGATGACAAGCATGAACTGCAATGCTTAACTTTATGTTTTGAATCTTGAATGTTCCTGAAAGGCCTATTTCTTAATATCTAGGTGGTCATTGGTAGGTTAGAACTATTTTTTCCATAGTAATAGAAAGCTGATAAAAAGAAGATGGCATTGCATATTTCTTCTTTGAGTCCATTTGGGTTCAAAGGGCAATTCATTTTCTTTTTTCTGAGTGTGTCATGGAGGTAGTAGTACCTATGTCATGGTGTCCTCCATTTGATACCTACATATAACACTATGTATACACACATATACATATGCATGTACAGATGCATATACACATATCATATATATATAATTCCTGATGACTGTGAATTATCAGGAAGATGAACTATTCTAGGATGGCACACTTTAATGTCTAGATAAGCACTGAGCTGCTGAAGAAGAGACAGAAGGTATGTCAGGTAGCTCTGGTTTCATATATGATGGTGAGAGGAGATGGCAGAGGAGATACTGAATCTGCCTTGTCAGATAACTGATGGAGCTGGGCACTGTCTTTTTTTTCTCAGTTGTTTTTTCAACACCTAGAAGTGTTTGGCACACAGTAGTTGCTAATTAAATATGATAGAAAGGCCGAGATCAAAGAAACCAGACTTTTTAGAGTAAAAGATTAATTCTGAAATGGTATCTCCTTGGAAGTCTTGACTCACTGGAAAGAAGAATTCAGCTCTTCTGCTCTGAGTTATGGGATCCGATGTGTCAGCTGGTTGAGCTCATTTCCTCTCATGTACGTGATGTTATTTTCATTGACAGCCATGAAAAATTAAATGTTCTACTAACTTCTTAAAAGAAAACTGCGGACTAAACTAAACTGGAACGCCCATGGAGTAATGGATGGTATCCTTCACATATATATCATCGGTAAGTCAAGTGACAGGAGCTGTTCTTCCAGTTGGGAGAGTCACTGAGAGTCCCCTAACAGCAACCCTGGCACTGAAGGTGACCTGATGACCTGTCACTAAAGCCAGGGATTCTCTGGGACAAAACCTTTAGAGTTTGCACTGCAAAAACTCCCAGATCCATCATCCTAGATCCAAACCTCAGACTTTTTCATCATTAGCCATATGAGCTCAGAGCCCCATTATCCAGTCTCAGGGGAGTTCATATGGTTCTATAGTTCCTCCATCAGAGAACTCTGGTTAATGACATGAGGGAGGTTGTGGTAGTTCGAATGCCCCCCCAATAGACTCAGGAGTTTTTATTGAAAAGCTTGTTACTTGGATTTCCAGCCACCTGGCTGGAAGAGGTGTCACTGGGCAGATGCTGGGATCCAGCCCTAAGGCATTGCTGGGGGTGGACCTGAGTTCCAGCCTGAGGTACCCACAGTGAGCGTTGCCTGGGTTCCCGGCTATCTGGCTGCTGGTTTTGTGCTTGCTTTTGGTGGTGCTAGTGGTGGTTTGTCCCTCTGCTGGGAATTTTGAAGGGAGGTCAGCTTCTTCCACCCTCAACAGAACTTCCCCTGGATCTGTAAGCTTAAAATAATTCCAGTTCCTTCCATAAAGTGTGTCTGTTTGGAAGTTCACCCCAGCAGCATGGAGCTGACTACAACAGAGGTCCTATGTGGACAGGGTGAAAGCCTTCTGAGGTGGAGTGGAGATGGCTTCTGCCCTCGCCAGATGTGAAAGGAAGCTGAAAGCAGACAAATCCATGAAGCTGTTTCTTTTCCAAAGGGTGCTCATCTTTGGTTAAAAATTGCATTCATACTTGTTCATTTCTGGTCTTAAGCTTTGGCTCCTCCCTTAGTTCTGAAAGTTTTTCTACTACAAAGGGCAGAGAAAAAAGGATCTCTAACCAGATTTTCTGCCTGAATTGTGTGGGGGGAGGAGTTTGTAGTTTTATGAGTTTGCAAGTAGCTTGTTCTATGATAATGTGAAAGAAAATTAAGCAAAGAAAAACTACGAAGAAGAAAATAACAGTGATTTCCCACTCAGGTTTAACCACAGCATCTGTTCTGTTCTCATTGTGGAAGTTTCTAGTTCATATTTTTGGAGTTTCTAGGCTTGCACATTGTGACTTCTCCCTTCTCTGGCATTTTGTCTCTCATCAATTCTAACAAAATGTTGCATTTGTTTTCTTGCCGTAATTGAGCACCAGCCATGTATACCTGTCTCCACTATGTTTCTAAATGTGGCAACTGTGTCTTTTGTATGTGTCTTGACTATTTCAGGCTGCTGTTACAAGACTGCATTGACTAGATAGCTCAGAAGCAACAGAAGTTCATTTCTCTCAGTTATGGAGAGTGAAAATCCAGGTTCAAGCATGGCCAGATGACGGTGCAAACCTTCTGGGTTGCAGACTGTCATCTTCCCATTGTGGAGCGAAGAGGGTAGTGACAGAGCTCTGTAGGTATTATATTAGTCTGCTTGTTGTCTCTGTAACAAATACCTGAGGCAGGCTAACTACTTGAGGAGATGAGGTTTATTCCGGCTCATACTTCAAGGTCTAGAAGCCTCATCTGGTAATAGGCTCATCTTCTGGCTGGTAGAAAAGGCAATAATATAGAGCATCACATGGTAAAAGACAAGAAGTGTGTGTGTGTGTGTGTGTGTGTGTGTGTGTGTGTATGTTGCACCCTCTCCTTATGCTTATAAAGCTGCCAGGATTTAGTCATGGAGATTCTACCCTAATGGCCTTATTTAAACATAATTACTTTCCCAAGGTGACACCTTTAAACACCTTAGGAGCATTATTTCTACCCTCTGGATATCACACTATGAGTATCAAATTTCAGCCCATGATGCACTGGAACCATATCCAAACCATTTTAGTCACTGGTTCCATTCGTGGGGAGGGGGTCTGCCTTCATGCCCCAACTACCTCCTATAGGCCCCACCTCCTCCTACTATCACATTGAGGGTTAGGATTTCACAATAGATTGAGGGAGTACATTGATTCTCTTGGAATATGTAATCTTCCTGCTGGGGCCCCATTGCTTGTTACTTCCCTTTTCCTGTCCTCCTCCTGATGTGTCTTGGGTGCTATGTGTCTTTGATTCTCTCTAGAAGATACAAATGAAAGATGGCTTAAGACCTTGTAGTGGACTTGAAGTAATGGGAGCTTGTTGTATTCTCATTGTTCAGGTTAAGCCCCTCTTTTTTCTTTAAAAAAATGTTTCTTTCCATATAGTGTCACTGTCCCTGTGCACCTAGTATTGGGAGATGAGATAGATTCTGGCACTGAGGCTGTATGGAAAGGCAGGAAACATCATAGGAATGTGTGAAGAAAAGATGCATGCAGCTTTGTAGCAGTCCCGCCCTGGGCAGTATTTCATTTTCTGAGTTTGTCATATAGGTCATGGTTCACTGGATCATCTCAGCCATGGGCACCCTCGTAGGAACCTGATATTTAACCTCACACCCCATGTCCCTCATTATCCCCTTGACTTCCTCATAGTGCTTACCCCTCCAGCTTCTCCTGCTCCAACATGTTCAGTCTTACGGGCACCTGCTTGGACTATTAACATAAATGGGTTATATGCTCTATTTTCCTTTCATGATAAAGGAGTATTAAAAATGTTTTGTTTGTTTGGGATGGAAAGATGGCTTAGCAGTTAATGAGCTTGCCTGCAAAGTCTAAGGACCCATGTTCTACTCTTCAGGTTCCACATAAGCCAGAAACACAAGGTGATGCAAACACACAAGGTTGCACATGTGTCTAGAGTTTGATTGCAGTGGCTGGAGGCCCTGTCATGCCAATTTTCTCTGTCCTCTCTCTCTCTCTCTCTCTCTCTCTCTCTCTCACACACACACACACACACACACACACATTAAAAAAAAAAAAGACCAGTCTTTTGGGCTTGCCTCAAAAAAAGGTTTTGTTTGGAGGCTGAGGAGATGGCTTAGTAGTTAAAGTAGCTTGCTTGCAAAGCCTGCTGGCTCTAACTCAATTTCCTAGTACCCAAGTGAAGCCAGATGCATAAAGTGGTACATGTATATGGAGTTCCTTCACAGTGGTAAGAGGTCCTGGTGTGCTCATTCTCATTCTCTCCTCTCTCTCTCCCTCTCTTTCTCTCTCCCCTTGCAATAAAATAAATACAATTTAAAAAAATGTTTTGTATCTATTTGCGTGTAAGACAAGGTCTCACTGTGTAGCCCAGGCTGGTCTTGAACTCACAATCCTAAGTGCCATCCAAATGATGGGATCACAGACATAAGTTCGCATACCTGGCAGAATTTCTTCAAGTTTATTATTATTTATTTATGTATTTGAGAGCAAGAGAGAGAGAAACAGGCAGATAGATAGAGAGAATGGGCATGCCAGGGCCTCCACTACTGCAAATGAACTCCAAATGCATGTGCCATGTTGTGCATCTTGCTTTTGTGGTTCCTGGGGAATCAAACTTGGGTCCTTTGGCTTTGCAGGCAAGACACTTAGCCACTAAGCCATTTCTCTCCAGCCCCAGAATTTTTTTTTTTTTAAGGAGAGGGAGTAAAAGAGAAGATTGATCCTGGTAGGGTTGGAGCTAGATGAAAAATGAAAATGCCCTCCTGTCTCGGAGGCCTTGCCAGCCAGCTCTGCTGGTTTGGGGAGCTGAGCAGACAGCGGGCTGCAGGTGGAAGGATCTGCTCAAGCCTCATTTTGCCCAGTGAATAGGACTTGCCTGCCTCCTTCTGTCTTTCTGCCATGGGGAGGAGCGGGGGGGGGGGGGGGAAGCCTAAGGATAAGACAGTTTACTAAAGATGTCAGGGTGAGAGGAGAAAGAACCAGAGACAAGAGCATGTAACATTTTGAACCAAGGCACCAGTAACTAATAATTACCATCTTTTCCCAAATATTTAATTATGGGAGAAACTGTGTGAATACCATCATAAAAAGGGCTTTCCCTGTTCTGTTCTCTAACACACACCTAATAATTTGTTATTCCTCTGTTCACCCTAAATCCTAGGGTGGCTGGTTGCATCAGTCACCACAAAGGTTCTGTAGCACCCAGATGAGGAGGCTGTGGCGACCATTACTCTAGGAAAGCCTGTGGATGGGGTCCTGTGTGAACTATGCTTGGGAAATCTCTCCAGAATGTGGGAAACCCTCTTTCAATGATTATTCAACTTATGAATAAGTCAATCTTATGAATGATGTTGAGTTCTAACCCCCTCTCAGGTGCTTCTTAGGAAGATGTTTGGGTAGGAATCCGAAATCTCCAAGCCTAGAATTTTCTATGGAACATCATGCCATCTAGGCTGTATTGTTAGGTAACCCCAGTGACAGAAGAAATGAAAGCCAGGCTATTAATTCTGCTACTACTGACTATTTCAAGCTAATTATTTAACTGAAGTGGTTTTGCCTTAATTATGGACCATTATTCAATTAAATCGCATTTGACTAACCATAACTCTTATTCAAAAAGCACTTCATTGCAGATTCCTCTCATCAGCACAGAAAGCACTTTAGAAAGTACACACTTAACCCAGTAAAAGTGAAAGCCACGATGCATGAGCTCTGTGTGCTGGGGAATCTTCAAACGTATCTGTACATGATCCTGGTCTAGAAACGAGAATCTACCCATATCTACTCAGAGCAACACAAGGGGGTGTGGAGAAAGCCCTGAATTATATTTGTTCTTCAAAGCCAACAAAAACCTTAAAAAGCTCCTTTTACCAAAATGTAAAATAAAGATATTATAGTACAATTGATTTAATCTCTATTCACCCAGCATTAAAATAATAAGGAATTTAAAAGACAATTTTCCTGGGAAGCATAAGCTATCTTGTATAGAAAATAGGTCACTTGCTATAGTTTTATGGAAAGGTTTAATTGGAAGCCCAGAGTCTTTCTTCTGGTGCCTGATGTATGTCAGGCCCCGTGCTAGGCATTGAGCCTCTGCCAGCAGCAGCAGTGACACTGTCCCTGCCATCCCCAAATTGGTAGTTCAGATTGAGAGGAGCCTCAGGGACAAACAGGCCAGGAGTCTGGACTTTATTTTGTGGTCACAGAATAAGGGCACAGAGAAATCACTGGAGTAAAGTTTTACTCACCATGAAACCATCTCTCTGGCTGCAGTGTGAGACTGGGTGGAGAATGAACAAGACTGGAAACCAGGAGTCCATTAGCAGCAGAGAGCAAGCTTGAGAGGTAAGGGGCAAAGACAGGGGCTCTGGAAGGACAAGAGTGACATAGCTGGGAGACACAGGGAACAGACAAGAAGGGATAGACTGTGTTGGACACTGGGTGGGAATTGCTATCAGTCACTGAGTCTGAGCTAGTGCCGAAGAGGTTAAATGTCTAAGAAAAGTGAGCCAAGAGTTTTTTTAAGCGCTTAGAACTTCCCCTCTCTTCACAGTGTGATAGAGGAGGTGGAGACCGAGAGCCTCCTAAGTCACTTGGCCTTGAGATATCTGGATGCTTGGTGCTTATCTCTATTGGATGCTCTCCTGCCTGTCTTTCTTTTACAGTGAAGTTCTGGGTAAAATAGAGGTGACAGATTTACCCTCCAGATAATTTACCCTTGATTGAATAACCTCCCTAGGAAGCTTTACAGGGGTCTCTGTGCCAGGAAAGGTTAGTAAACGTGGAAGGTCTGCTCTCATGTCCCAAATGAACAAGATGCGAAGCAGTATCTCATTTATCACAGGTATCTTGATCTTAGATTTGGAAGAGAAAAGCTGAGGTTCAGAGACATCACATGATGTGTCTAAAGTTACATGATGGGTACCTCAGACCTGTCCAGTCTTGAAGGGCATGCACTGCCCAGCCATATTGCCTGGTGTCCCTTCTGAGCAAGAATGAGACTGGTGGTGTGAGTATCAGTGCTATTCACTTTCTTTGCTGCCTGGACATCAGAGCCTAGTTCAGCTGAATCCCTGTCCTAATTGTGGGGATCATGGGTCTCGTAGGTCTTGTGATCTTCCCCCATTGATTACCAATTAGTACAGTTGCTCAAGTTCAGTGCTCAAGTTGTAAATCTGACCTTTCACCCACTTAAAGAGAGCATGGAAGGGTTCTCCCCCTACGCCCACCCCCCAGACAAATGAAATCCAGCTGCCTGGGGCCTCAGCCATACACCAGATGTTTTAAATGTTCCTTCTTGTTCAGTGTATTGCTCCCCTGACCAAGTTGTTTTTAAACTGCAGGCTGCAATCCATTAATGATATTGAAATCACTTGAATGGAATAAAAGGATTTTTAAAGATATTGGAATAGAAATACACTAGAAGGAAACATAAAATATCAGAATGCATCCCATTTAATAAAGAATATTATTTTAGAAACATTCATTTCAGTTCTGATTTTTACCTGGAGTATACTAAATGTAATCCCTGCTTCAGAGAGCTCTGGCTCAGCTTCCTTCATAGTCCCTAAAGAAGGAGCTCCTGGGAGCTGGAGAGATGGCTTAGTAATTAAGGCATTTGCCTGAAAAGCCTCAGGACCCCAGTTTGATTCCCCAGGATGCATGTAAGCCAATGTACAAGGGGGCACACACATCTGGAGTTCATATGCAGTGGCTGGAGGCCCTAGCAGGCCCATTCTTTCTCCCTATCTGCTTCTCTCAAATAAAAAAATATATATATTTTTTAAAGAAGTAGCTCCCTGGCTCTGAAGGTGAAGTGTTCTGGCAGGAAAATCACAACTCCCAGGAGAGGGGGATGTTCTCAGTCAGGAAGTCTTCAGAGGCCAGTGTCCTCACCATAACCTTGCCACGTACAGAGAAGTGTCTTGTCATATCAACTACTTTTTCTCCATGTGTCCAGGTTGCTTTGTGGATGCTATGTGGTGGGTGCTCAAAAACCACTTTTTAGATCCTCCACAGCCCAGTTTTCTGAATGCTTCAATATGAGGACAGAAGTGTGTGTGTGTGTGTTGCTTTTTAGAGTCATATATATATATTTCAGAGACGGCCCGCTTGGCCCATAACTCTGTGTACCTGAGTTCAGATCCCCAGGACCCATGTGAAACTGGAAGCAGTGGTGGGCTTCTGTAACTCCAGTGCTCCTACCCAAGAAGGGAGGTAGAGATAGGAGAATTTCCCAGAAACTTATGAAAGTAGTAGAACAGTGAACAATGAGAGACCTTACATCCAAACAAGGTAGAAGGTGAGAACCAACCTGAATGCTGTCTCCACACAAACCTATCTCAAATACATTTTATAAAATGTTTTAAATTTAGTTATAATAAAATTCTTTAAAAGTATTCAGGATTGGGCCAGGCATGGTGACATACGACTTTAATCCCAGCATTTGGGAGGCAGAGGTAGGAGGATCACCATGAGTTCAAGGCCCCTGTGAGAATACAGAGTGAATTCCAGGTCAGCCTGGGCTAGACTGAGACCCTACCTCAAAAAAAAAATGTATTCAGGATCATTTAATAAAACTCAATGTATCATAAGCCAAATGGTTTGCATCCCCTTCTAAGAAAGACCTCAAAAGAAGCCTGATCACATACACCGAAGCATGTCCTAAGTGGGACAAAAAAAGCAGGGACACAATGGCTTTTTGCAAAGAGGTAGGACAGGCTAGCATAAATGAAGAGTTCTCAGTGGCTGACCACCAGACACTACCTAGTCCAACACTGTCATTTTACAGATAAAGTCACCGAGGCTGGAATGATAGAATGAGGGCAAAAGCACTATGGCAGCTCTGCTGCTCTTCAGGCGCGATGGCCTACCAAGCACAGGCATGTGCTTTCTATCCAGGTTGGAAGAGAAAGAGGACCTGGGATGGCTTGCTGTTAGGAAAGACAGACTCACTTGGTGCCAACCACAATTGTGGCAGGTCTTCCAAAGTGGCATTCTGGATCTTCATGTTCCCTGAGGTACATTCATACCTCTCACTGCATGCAGACGAAGTTCAGCATTAAACAAAACAGCTTACTTAAAATCTTCAGACTCTCTTCTTCCCTAAACAATGGATTCCTTCCTTTTCACTTCCATGGCTCTGTCCTGCTTTAGCCCAGGTCCAAACTTCCAGCCAGCCCTTCCATAGCCTCCTGTCCCATGGCTCCATGTCACTCACCTCCCCTCTAAGCCCACATGACACCTAGTAGTTTTCTGTCTGCCTCCTGACACCCCAGGCTGGTTCCCCCTCCGAGCCTGCAAGGATGTTCTTTGTGTCATATATTATCCTTTTCTTCTTATTCATGCCAATTCATCTTTCTTGGCTGCTCTCAACAATAACCTTTCTTAAATAAATAAATAAATATATATACACACAAATATATATATATATATACACACAAATATATATATATATATACACACAAATGTGTGTGTGTGTGTGTGTGTGTTTTTCAAGGTAGGGTTTCGCTCTAGCCCAGGCTGACCTGGAATTCACTATGTAGTCTCAGGGTGGCCTCGAACTCGTGGCGATCCTCCTACCTCTGCCTCCCGAGAGCTGGGATTAAAGGCGTGAGCCACCGTGCCCAGACTATTTTTTTATTTTCAAGCACAGACAGACAGACAGAGAAAGACAGAGAGAATTGGCATGCTAGGGCCTCAAGCTGGGGCAAAAAAATTCCAGGCACATATACCACTTTGTGCACCTGGCTTTACATGGGTATTGGAGAATCAAACCCAGGTTGTCAGGCTTTGTGGGCAGGTGCCTTAACTACTGAGCCATCTCTCCAGCCCAACTCTAACTTTTGAAAGTCTGTCATCCTCTCTCCCCTCTTGTGGGTACCAGTGTTTCTAGTCCACTTCATTCACATGGAGTTTTAAAAAATATTTTATTTATTTATTTGTTGCAGAGAGAGAAAGAAAAGAGAGAGAAAGAGGGAGAGAAAGAGAATGGGCACACTAGGGCCTCTAGCCACTGCAAATGAACTCCAGATGCATGCACCACCCTGTGCATCTGGCTTATCTGGGTATTGAACTTGGGTCCTTAGGCTTCACAGGCACAGGCAAGTTACCTTAACTGCTAAGCCATGTCTCTGGCCCCACACACAGCTCCTTAATATTACCCATCCTACCATAGTCCACTAGCCATTTCATCTGATCTCTACTCTCCTTAAGGCTAACATACCCAAGTCCTTCTTTGTTGAACGTCTCCAAAGGTGAATTAAGCTGAGGCAAATGCTTTAGGGCAGCAGGGCACAGTAAAATGAGCTCTGGAGTCATAGCTCCTTGGGTTTGGATCTCCATTTCTTGGTACCCACTTGACTGTAGCAACTTCCTTGATCACAAAAGACCAGGATCTACCTAGCAGGACAAATCCAAAAGAACCTGCTTCCCAGATGACCTAACCCAGAGAAAGCAAGAATAGTATGTGGAGGCAGACCGAATTAATCCCATCACCATTACTTTCTTAGAAGTAAGTTACTTCAGGATCAAGTTTGTACCACCAGCCATGCCTACAGGCTGTTAAGTCAAATACTGCTAATGCTGGAAGGGAATGTCAGACATTATTGTAAGAAGTATGCACTATAGGTTCAGCAAGCTGGGAAGAGCACACGAGGGACACACACTATCTACGGTAATTAGTACAAGCTTCTGTGACAGATAAATCTGAACCCTCAATGGGCTTAGTCTGGTCTGCATGGTTGTTGGGCCTAAGTCAGGAAAAAGACCTCAATCTTATTATGAAAATATTACTCCAAAGTTGCTGGCATGACAACTGACTGCAAGGATTTCTGGGAACAGAGGGAGCTCGCAGACACCACCAACAGCACAGCTATGCAAATGTGAGAAGGCCAGGCACTTTGCTTTTGATGAGAATCTCAACTATACTTCTGGGTCCAGGAAAGCCTGGTCCACAACACAGGGTAGACTTTCTGGTGGCAGGGTCACTTGAGGCAGGAGGAGGTGAGAGGGGCCATGGCTCAATGGTCCAGGCTCTCTCTGCCTGTCCCTTCAGGATCTGTAAACTTCCCATGGCTGTCTGTTTGCACAGTCCTCCCACCTCTTGCCATTATCTCTTATTTCCATTTGGACAGACTTAACACCTGGTAGAACCAAGATGGCAGCAGGCAAGGAGGATGGACTTCCCTAGGCCTTTCCCAGGTCCTTGGCTTCCCAATGAGATGTTTGGATGGTAAAGATCATTTTATTTACTGTGTACATAGTTGGATACGAGTAGAGCCTTACTCCTATAGTGGGACATGGAGCTGGCCACACCTTTGTTTGGTTCATAGATCTTGGCAATGTTCTTGAATATCTCTGAGTGCTGGTTCACAGTACAGATAGTTATTAAAGATACTGTAATGTGTGTAAAATTCCTAGCATGCAGTGAGCCCTCTTAAACTAGTAGATTATAATTATTAGATAATTTCTTAAAGGCAAAATTCCTGTCTGATTCCTCTTTCAACCCTTATACTATCTTAACATGAACATTAATTGGTGGGATTAGTTCTCCCAACTTTTACTTACTGATGCCTCTTCTTGGTAAGAAAACAAGTGACAGGGGAAGTCCCTGCCTGTATGGAATTGCTATGAGAAAATGACAGTCAATGACCAAATAAAACTGCACTATTGATAAGTAATAAAGAAAGCCATGGTGTAATCAGGGCTAGGGAACAAGGTGAGCACTATTTTAGGTGCTATAAACCAGGAAGTCTTCACTGAGGAGGTGATATCTGGAAAGATAATGGAGTCATAATGTCACTGTGTGACACAGAGAAATGTCACAGTTTCACTCAGTGCATGAGATTAGGTGGCAATGCTTTGATTAGAATTATATGGACATTTTAGCTTTTAAGCAGCCCCTTCATTTAACGGGTTCTCATCCTTGTATTCGCTGTTCATTCTCTGCTTTTTACTCTAGCTACAAAGCCATCGACCTTCTGCTTCTTTTTCCAGGCTCTTCATTCAAATTTTATAGCCCCCTCTTCCCTCTTCTGTTCCAAAACCACGTTGATCTTTTTTGCCCTTTGCCTCTCTTAAGTGTTCCATGGCATTTTCTGCAGAAGATGCACATTTTCAGCAAAGCTCTCATCTCCACGCCCTCTGAGACTATCACAGAACAGCTAAAAGTGCTGAGCTCATTAGGGAGGCAAGAGCTGCAGACAGGGGAAGGTCAGGGAGAGCTGAGCTGACACAACGCCTGTGCAGGAGTCCCAGGGCAGGTGCATGGCTCACAGGCCACCGTGACCAAGGAGTCTTAGCAAGTGCCTGCACATTACAGCCTCAGCTATGGAGCTGTCAGCCCCTCCTTCCTCCCCAGCCTGTCACCCTGGCCTCTTTCCACTGGGCTCAGGGGTTACTGTGGTGCACTTGTGCTCTGAGGTGGCAGAGGGAGAGTGCACACACCTCATGTCTTTGTCAGCTTTTCTTGACTGTGAAAACACAAAATGGGATCCGTAGACAAAGCTTGGAGGACAGTCGATGGAGTAACATTTTCATCAGTCATCTAGGGACCTTCACCTTAATCTTCGTTGCACTGTACACCACTTGTACAATTTCTTACCCAACATTTGTTGTTGTTTAAGATGGTATCTTATGTAGCCCAGGCCAGCCTTGAACTCCGGATTCTTCTGTGGCTACCTCATGATTGAATGGATTATAGTCAGGGACCATCACGTGGGGCTTTAATACTCTTTTTCAAGTTGAATCACTTCCCACATTTACAAAGGAATCTTTCTATCAGGCACAAAAGAAAACTAGTAGCAGACAGAAACACTAACAAGTATTTGTCTAGTTTTATGTTGATGTTTATTCTAAACCTAAGATGATATTCTGTCTGCTGAAATGAAGAGAGAAAAAAAAAAGCATACACTCCAAAAAATAAATAAAAGTAAAAAAGGCAAGAAGGTAGATGAGCAAGGTAGAGAAGCATTATTTTTATAGCAGTACTCTTGCTTTGGTTTTATCAACATTGAAAGAATCAAAAAGAGTGAATTGTTCTTAATACTGATTCAATATTATGAAGTACCATACCAACATGACATACTGACACACACAGAAACTCAATAGTAAGTTTGGGTAGGTGACCTGCTTCTGCTGCCATCCAACCTGTGAGATGGAGTCTCTCACTTTTTGGAATAGCAAGCCCCAGGGAGCCAGTGATTATGGGGTCTCCACTCTCCAAAAGGACCATATCATGCCCTGCTGTTTACATGGGTGCTGGGGATCTAATTTATGCTGGCTTAGGCCCCCATGTTTGCACCAAAAGCACTCCTGGCAGCTGATCCATCTCACCAGCCTTGTTTTTCTAACTCTTTGTTCAAACCTTTCCTTCAGTGAACTGTTGCTATGTCACAAACTACCCAGCACAAAGTGAGAATTTAGTGTTGTACACAATATGAAGGTCTACAACAAGGTAAATTGATTGGCTTTTCCCTGCTCAATGCAATGTGAACAGGAAAAAGGACACCCACTATGTTTCTTCCTGTCACCAGCATGGCCCCTGCAATGACTAGAGTTGGTGGCACAGCTGGGCTGTGGATGTGTGTCAGGGCCTCCTTGTCTGTGGCTTTCTTGGCTTTTGCCACTAGTCTCTTTGGTAGTGTAAGAGAACTTCTCATATAGCGCTGAGGCTCCAGAAAGCCTGTCTGTTGAGGAGGAAGTGGAAGCTGCCAGTTATCTGCCACATCCTCTAGTTACAGCAGTCACCCGATCAGCCTAGATGCGAGAGCAAGGGCCTAACACCACTGAGGTGGAGTGGAAGAACTGAACATCTGTAACATCACAACTGAGAAATCACGGTGAGGCTAACTTTTCCTCTCTTTGAACATCACAAACAGATAAAAGGGGAGAGAAGTACATTGGCTACAAGTGGGAGTTTGGGCATTCCTCTGAGATTCCCTTGGATTTTATATGAAATTCAGGTTTCTAGGAAAGAAAAAATTTAAAGGTTGACTGTCCTGGATGAGCTTCAAGCTTCCTTGCCTTGCCAAGCCTGCATGACCCATGATGCAGCCTGTCTGTTGCTCCGCCTGCACCTTCCAGGTCCCCATAACTCCGCTGCATCTCTGCTCCACTGACCTTCCTGTGCTCTTCCAACACAGTCCTTCCACAGGACCTCTGCACGGGATGGTCCCAGTGCCCAGAATTCTTATTCCTCAAGTCTTCACAGCAACAGACTTTCCCAGCTGTTTAGATCAGAGAGGTCTTTTCTACCTAAAGTAGTTGTCTCTAAACTCCAAACAATTTCTTTATAACATTTATTATCTATAATAGACTTGCTAATTCGTCTGTTCTTTCATTTTCTTCTCCACTAGAAAGCAAACTCCCCAAGGGCAATGACATCACCTCTCCTGTTCACTGCCCTTATTTCTGGCATCTAGTAGTAGGCTGTCCATAGTGTTCACTAAACAACAAAGTAATTAAGTCAATGAATGGATCATATTTAGTATAAGGTTATTTTTCCATATGCTCTTTTCTCAATGTGTCTCCAGGGTGTTCCAGAAGAGGAAGGATTGGTCTGTATACAGGCAGCAAAATGAATACTACTAATGAAAATGGCCTTGATAGGGTCTAGTCCTCTAGCCCAGGTCTCTAGACCTCTTCAAGTATCCTTTCTTTTTAGGAGATGAGACAGACGCTCACTATGTACCAGGCTGCCCCAAATGTGGTTACTTAGACTAAATTTCTCAATCCTCCTGCCTCAGCCTCCCAAGCGCTAGGCTTATATGTAACTACTACCACACCCAGCTTAAGCATCTTTCCAAATGAAGCTGCTCCAAAGTGATGCCAAGGCTATGGGCAAGTCTGACCAGAGGAATCCAGATAGGTTCTTAGTGAAACATCTGCCTGCATACCTAGGAGAACCTAGCTTATAAATGTTCTGGGCTGTGCTGCTTGTAGGATGTTTCACTGCCAGGTCCATAGTGCTCAGTGAGGATATGGATACGACTCCACCCTTCTCATCCACAACAGGCACACAGCCTGTTACGTCACTCTCACTTCAGAAAAATCTGCCAATCTGCCACTCTGCCAGTAGCTTGCCAATCCCCCATTGTGGTGGTTTGAAGCAGATTTCCCTCATAAAGTGATGTGTTCTGAATGTTTGGTTCCCCGGGTGATGGCAATTTGGGAGGTGCCTTGCTGGAGGAGGTGTATTGTTGGGGGTGGGCTTATGGGTGTTATAGCCAGCTTCCCCTTGCCACAGATTGGCTCATTCTCCTGTTGATGTTTCCCACCTGCTGTTGGCCAGGAGGTGGTGTCCAGCCACTGCTCACTCCATGCTTTTCCCTGACATCATGGAGCTTCCTCTTGGGACTGTAAACCAAAGTCAATCCTTTCCTCCCATCGGCTGATTTTAGGGCACTTGGTCTGAGCAATGAGAATATCTAGAACACCCTCTCAGAGATGGAGGTAGCCTATGTTATTTATTTATTTTTATGGAAATCCCAGTGTCCATTTACCTGTTTATCCCAAGGAATCCTCATGCAACTAGAAATCCTAGTTGTCCCATGTCAGTCTCCTAACAGCATGTGGATCCATATCACATTGGCCTCCCTAGCCAGAGAACTCATTCAACCTGGTCACCTTGAAAGCTACCTGTAGCACATGTGGCAAAAGGAAAATTTTCTTTGCTTACAACTGAACTTTGTTCTAGTTAGTAAACTTGAACTTTGTTCTAGTTAGAAAACACTCTGTACTGGAGATTCATGGAATCTACAGGGCATTCTGTCAAGGATCCAGAGTTATAGCATTTGTTTAAAATTTCACACACCCTCCAACTCCTCCCCCAAATTCAGCAACACTCTGCCTGGGTGCTTCAGGAAAAATCTTCAAGGTCACCAGTTTCATGACATAACTCAAAATGGATTGGGAAGAATTTTCCCCAAAGACATTAGGTCTTGATTTATTATATGCTACCTTGATCTTAGCCTAGGCAATTGTCCTTTTAAGACAGTAGCTCTAAAAATGTGAGCTGAGGATCTTTTAGCTTAGAGCATTAATCTCCACAGTATGTACTTTAGAGGCATGAATTAATAATTAAGTCATGATCAATTTACTTGTGATAGCCCTTCTTGGTGTCTCATCAGGAACACCCCATCCCATCAGGAGAGCCTCTTTGTCTCCACAAATAGGAGATTTGGGTGAGGGGGGGAAGAAAAGAGATAGGGAACAGTTCATATTAGAGATCTCTGTGACCCAGAGTGCTACCTGAGATGCCCATTTCGCACTGAGAGGATGCTGGGGCCAGGTCCTAATGGTGCACCATGGGCAAATCACTTCCCCAGCTCCATTTGAAAGCTGGGAACTAGAAAATTACTACTGTAATAATCATCACAGTCCACAATAATCAAAGGATATTAAAGTCAGTGGAATAGTATAGTGAGCACCAGCAGTGCTGTATAATCCTATAAGATACCTGTTAATTACACAAGGCAGTAAGAGCTCTCAAGTAGCACACCTACAAGCACCACTTTAGCCAACTCACATCAGCAATGACAAGACAAGGAGACAGCATATGCCCTCTGATATGATCTGTTGTGAACATCTTTTATTGTTGGTGCTTATTTGTTTGTTGCGTGGTGTGGAGGTTAGAACCCTGGGCCTTATGCATGCTAGGCAAGTGCTCTACCACTGAGCTACATTTTTAGCCCTTGGTTATTTTGAGACGCTGCCTTCCTATATAGCTCAGGCTGGCCTTAAACTCTTCCAACTTCTGCCTCTCCAGCCTTAGGATTCTACACATGTGCCTCCACACCTAGCAGCTTTGAAGGGTTTTCTTGGCAAACATGTAGAACATAAATATAGTCATAAGGAAACATTACACAAGCCAAATTTGAGGGATGTCCTACAAAACTGAAGGCCAATACCCTTCAGAAGTTCTAAGGTCATAAAAGGTAAGTCAAAAAGAAGCAACTATCCCAGATTAAAGGAGACCAAGGAAATTCTGCAACTTAATATAATGTGTGGTCCTGCACTTGGATCCTGGTTCAGGAAAAGGACATTAATGAGACAATTTGTGAAATCTGAAGAAAGCATCAATGTTAATTTCCTGGTTTTGATCGTCATATTGTAGTTATATGTTATATATTAGGGCTTGGGGAATAAGATTTGCTACTGTGTGGTAATGTGGGAATTTTTTCTAGCCAATTTGTAACTTGTTTTGAAAATCAGAAAGTACTTCAAAAAAAAATTTTTTTTAATCTTTGAACGAAATCAGAGAAAAAGAAATGTCAACAGATCAACAAATGAAGATTTTGAATTTACTGTATGCCAGACGCTAGTCTTGGAACTGG
Source organism: Dipus sagitta (assembly GCA_036346955.1). NCBI lineage: Eukaryota > Metazoa > Chordata > Mammalia > Rodentia > Dipodidae > Dipus > Dipus sagitta. The sequence continues at coordinate 68,766,301 of CM070781.1, forward strand.
AGATACAACTGGGAAAGAAGAATCTCTGATGCCATGTGGCCTAGTCTGGACTGGAAGGATGCAGTCTCATGGTAGAAAGCTGTGGTGAAGGCTATGTTAGAAACTTGAGCAGTGTTACAAATATATAAAAAGAAGTAATAAAAATTAGGGTGTGTCTTACTAGGCCCCAAACATTACAAAATCCTGAGGGAAAACCCCTGTGGAGTGAAGGCATCATGACAGAACTTCAGGGAAGCACGGTGGGCAGGGCAGAGAAGGAAGCAGGCAGCCGACAGTTGGCCAGGGAGCCTCAGGAGTTAGGCAGCTGGAGAGGGGGTGGTTGAAGGTAAGCAGCAGAAGAAAGCTGTGAGTAGGGATGAGAGGGAGGTAGTAAGGACTTTATCCCTTGGAATGAGGAGGTGAGGTTCCTTTGTGGAGGGCTGGGTTGGGGGAGTCCCTAGGAATCAGATGGAGACAGCTGCAATCATTGAGAGTAGACATTGTGACACACTAAGGTCACAATGAAAGTGAGGAGAAGAAATGATAGTTTCTTGGAAGGCAAAGGAGGGTATGGACCTCTCTGCCAGCTCCGTTATCCGCTCAGTGTCACCTTGATAAGAAGAAGGTAGCAAGGGTTGCAGACAGGCTGATGCCAACCATGCAGAAACTCCACAGATAGGGCCTGGGGTCTTGCTCAGCATCTGTCCTGGGCTGTTGTTGGCTCCTGTGCCTGCTGCCTGACCCGAGTCACTGCTCCGAGCTAGCACTGCAACTCACAGCCTTGGGAGAGTTCCCAGGCACCAGGTCTGGATTGTCACTCTGCTGTACCCAAGAAAAGCCCTGATGGAATGCCTGCATCTCAGAAAGACCAAGCCTCAAAGCCAAGACCTTATTATTCAGTCTAAAGTAACTCAATTCCAGGCAGTGCTTAACTAAAGCGTTCCCCAACAATGAACAAGGGAGAGAAAGCTAATTGTAAGATATTCTCTTTTCCATGAAACACTGGCAGCAGTTAGGAATACTATGGGTTGGTTATGTGCCACGTGGTTCTTGTGGGTGACTGCAGTGAGCATTAAGAGGGAAAATAGGAAATAACACTGAGGTGACTGTTCCTTTCTGGTGATTATGCTTCAGGACTTGGAAAGGTAAGCCTATGCAATAGTCAAGCCAAAGAAGCATGGAAAGTTGTGCAACCTGAATCCAAGAAAAATCTAAATCCCAAAATGAAAATGAAGTTTACCCTCAACTAAATGAGGGTGTCAACAATTAGCCAACACTGAGTTGAGATGCTAGTCCATCTGAGAGTGTGTGTGTGTAAACATGAGGGGAGGGAGGATGAGGAGCTCCTTGCTTTGTAAGACTGCTGCAAAACACAGTAATAGCATCACAAGCACGTGTTCAACAACTGTATTTGAAGAACCCTTTCTTTTTAACTTTTGAGTACAGCCAGCAGATGGGGATAGTTCTTTGTTGGCAGATAATAACAAGCTTCACAAATAACCCAATTTGTTACTTGTGGATAAGCCAAAAGAAAAAAAAGAATTAAATTAGAATCCTTTGTCTGCATATTAAGTAACATCAAAATTATGCAAGGAACATATTATCACTTCCTTATTCAAGTAATGACCAGAATTACCTTTCTCCAATGCTCATTGAGCACTCCTTTGTAGGCACTGTATTGAGCACTTTGTTCCTCACAACAGTCTTAAACGACAAGTAATGAGATAACAATTTAGTTGTTCAACATCACAGACCTGGCATGTGGCAGAGCTGAGATCTCATCCTAGCCCATCTGGCTGCAGATTGTGGATTCTCACCCATATTTTATATCTTCCTCCAGTACCACTTGAGATTTGATGCCAGATAAATAGGCATGGTTCAAGCCTGTCAGGAAATGGGGAAGGATATCATAAACCAAAGACAGGCTAAAGGTTAACAGTGGATGAATCACATCAGAAACAGAGGAAGCTTAGGCCATTACTTCTTCATGTTACCCCCAAAATTGGGATGAACTTTTGGAAAAACAAAACTCCAAGCAACTCAAGAGAGAAAATAAGCTCTGATAAGACCACAAACTTACTTGAAGAATGTGATGGTAGAATTTAGACCAATAAAAGGAGAAATGAAAAATAAACGCCACATCAGAAGGAGCACAAAGTAGAACAGACACCAAGGAAATAAGATGGAAAAAACAAAATCAGGGCTGGAGAGATGGCTTAGCAGTTAAGGCACTTGCCTGCAAAGCCTAAGAACCCAGGATTGATTCCCCAGTACTCACGTAAGCCAGATGTACAAGGTGGCACATGCATCTGGAGTTCATTTGCAGTGGCTGGAGGCCCTGGAAGCCCATTTTCTCTTTCTCTCTCTCTCTCCCCCTCTTTCTCAAAATAAGTAAATAAATATAATTATTTTTAAAAGAAACATTTTCAGGGGCTGAAGAGATAACTCAGATGTTAAAGGCATTTGCTTGCAATGCCTGACAGCTTGGGTTCAACTCCCCAGTGCCCAAGTAAAGCCAGATGCGCAAAGTAGCACATGTATCTGGAGTTCATTTACAATGGCTGGAGGCCCTGGCACACACATACTCACTCACTCCCTCTCTGCCTCTTTCTCTTGTCTCAAATAAATAAAAAATTTTATTTTATTTATTTATTTGCAAACACAGAGAGAGAGAAACAGAAGAGAGACAGACAGAAAGAGAATGGGCACCTCAGGGCCTCTTGTCACTGCAAACAAACTCCAGGTGCATATGCCCCTTGTGCATCTAGCTTACATGGGTCCTGGGGAATTGAACCTGGGTCCTTTGGCTTCTCAGGAAAATGCCTTAACCGCTAAGCCATTTCTCCAGCTCCTAAAAATTATTTTTTAAAAAATTCAGGAGAAAATTAAAGATTTGTAGTAACATGATAGAATTACAAATGAGAATTTATCTGAAATAGAGGGGAAAATAAGAATTCCATCACAATTGGAAAGAGTAAGCACGATCACCCAACAGGGAAATGAATGCAAGCTAGCCACAGACTTCTCCACACTATCCTTCAATATCCTATGTCAGAAGACAATGGACTAGTGTTTACAGAATTCTGATTTAAAATGTTACCTATAGGGCTGGACAGATGACTCAGCAATTAAGGCACTTGCCTGCAAAGCATAAGAACCTGGATTTGATTCCCAGTACCCATGTAAGCCAGATGCACAAAGTGGCACATGCGTCTAGAGTTTGCTTGCGGTGGCTGGAGGCCTTGGCATACCCATACTGTCTCTTTTTAACTATCTTTCTCATTCTCTTTCTCTCAAATAAATAAACAATTTTTTTCTTTCTTTTTTGAGGTAGGGTCTCACTCTAATTCAGGCTGACCTGGAAATCACTCTGTAGTCTCAGGGTGGCTTTGAACTCATGGCAATCCTCCTACCTCTGCCTCCTGAGTGCTGGGATTAAAGGTGTGCACCACCACACCCGGCCAAAATAATTTTTAAATGTCACCTAATCATACTAAATATCATGCATATGTTATTCACATTGAAGAGATGGAAAGGCCAGAAATTCTCCAGTATTTAGGAATTCAAGACATATAGCTCCCCTGAGGTCTCATAAAAAGAACCATTTCATGATTCAATCCAGAAAGTCAAGGAACCCTTTAAGTATTCTCAAATAAAGATCTTAAATTATGAAGAGTCTGCTAATGGTGAGTGTACACTACACAGATCACTCTCAAAATATTTCAGAGTAACTATCAGAATACAAAGACATGTATTTTGCTTTGATGGAGAAAAGTTTTCTAAGCATGACCCAAAAATCTAGCAATTGTGATGTACATGACCATGAAGTCTAGCTATGCACAAAAGTCAAGCTTACAGGGTGCTGGGCTTGGTGGCACACACTTGTAACTCTAGCACTGGGCATGGTGGCACACACTTGTAACTCCAGTACTGGGCATGGTGGCACACAACCTTCCCTCAGACAGCTATAAACTCTGCAGAAAACTTCTCTCTCTTTATCACACACACACACACACACACACACGCAACATGCACACACACACGCAGAGATGTGAAGACTATGGACAGTGAACAAAAAAAAAAAAATCAATGAAGCCTAACGAAAAGTGAAAACTTGGAAAAAAAAATAGTCCAATTCAGTTAACTGCCTCCAAATAAAAAATTGTTAAAACTCTAAGTAGGATACACAGTTTTTATTTATTAATTTATTTTTAATATTTTATTTATTTATTTACAAGCAGAGAGAGAGAGAGAAAATGAGAATGTGCCGGGGTCTCTACCTCCTGCAAATGGACTTCAGATGCATGCACCAGTTTATGCATGTGGCTTTATGTGGGCACTGGGGGATCAAACCCTGGTTATTAGGCTTTTCAAGCAAGAACCTTAAGGCTGAGACATCTCTCCACCCCACAATAGTTTTTAACTTTTTACATATGCACATGTTTGTGTGCTTAGCACTGCAAAAGAACTCCAGACACATGCATCACTTTTTACATCTGACTGGGAAATCAAACCCAGGTGGACAGGCTTTGCACCCTAGCCCCTTTAACTGCTGAGCCATCTCCCCAGTCCTATACAACAAACTCCAGAGTCTCAACAACATATAATAGCCACAAGTACCAATCCAAGATTACTTGATACTGGAAAAGGGAGAAGACAGTGACCCAACTTCAAGAGAAAAGGCAATCCCTGGAGACTAACTCCAACATTCTGCAAAGGTGCAGTGAACAGTCAAGAATTTTGAAGCATCTGTTAATTATGCTTAACAAAATAAAATATGTCTTTTCAGTAAATGCAAAAATAAATCTCAATAGAGTAATAAAAACATCAATGAAGAGTCAATAAAAATTCAAATACCACATCTGTCATGTAAAAGTCACTAGCAGCATGCATAAAATTTTAAATTAAAATTTCAATCTGAACATGGTGGCACTCACTTGTAATCTAAGTACTTGGGATCAGAGGCATGGAATTTGAGAGTTTAAAGCCATCCTGGGCTACTAGTGTGACCTGGTCTCCAAACAAAAATAAATTTCATGGAAGAATAATAATGGTAATGATAATGAAAAAGCAAATGAACCTGGGTGTAGATAACTTGAAATCACTCAATTCAAAGAGCAGGAAAAACAATGCAAAAAGTTAATCAATTCTTAGGGAAAATATAAAGGGTCAAGCAAAATACTTTGGAAGAAAAAGGAGGGAATGGAGCAGAAAAATCCTCAAAGATACGATGGATGTAAATTTTCTAAATTTGGTGAGTAACATAATAATTTAATAATTTCAGTGACCCTGAATGTAAGGGCAGTACCCAGGAGCCATATACGCTATGCTATTTACTATTACATGTGGGCCTGTTGTTGCCCAAGATGTTCTTCTATATCACACATACAGCATCTCACGCAAAAGCATGGAGTCTAGAATGACCTCTATGGTGATGAAGCTTTTACATTCATTTTTAATAGTTTTTACAGTGTTTGTAGAGTGATACAATATTAATTCTACAAAGACCATGAAAAGTAAAGGATATAAACTGTAATTCCTGCAACAACTGAGAAAAATGCAGTCATAGCTAAAAAAAAAAAATAAAAAAAAAAGGATTCTAAAGGAAGAGCATACTTCCAAGAGGAGCAAAAACAAATGGGAGGGGTTATGTAATGAAGGAAACTCAAATGTCTAGGAAACAGTTGAAGATTTTTTGAAACTTGGGAAAATAAAGATATAGCAATGTAACCCAATTTTTTAATTATCAGACTGGCAAAACGGGAGTTGGGACAATTGCTCTGAAGGGCAAGGTTAAAGTGGTTAAGGCAAAACTTTAACATAAATTCAATCCCAGGAGTATATACATAATTATATAGTAAATCTGGTCTGTTCTTCCTAAATTAGAAATTATTTTGACAATATAAATACAGTTAGTGAGCACAACTAAGTAAAAGTAAAGTAACACAAAGATTTATATTTAAGGGGCTGGAGGGATGGCTTAGCGATTAAGGCATTTCCTAGCAAAGCCAAAGGACCCGGGTTCAATTCCCCAGGGCCCGCATTAGCCAGATGCACAAGGGGGCGCATGCATTTGGAGTTCGTTTGCAGTGACTGGAAGCCCTGGCGTGCCCATTCTTTCTCTCTCTCTCTCTCTCTCTCTCTCTCTCTCTCCCTCTTTCTCTGTCAAATAAATAAATATATAAAATGTTTAAAAAAACAATTTATATTTAAGTATGTTCACTGAAGTACTATTTACAAAACAGGAACTATAAATTACTTATGTCTATTTAACCAGTCCCCCAATGAAATAGGACTGGTTAAATAGAGTGTGTACAACGAAATACCATGCACAAGAATGAAAAAAAAAATTTTTTTTGTTTTTTTTCAAGGTAGGGTCTCACTCTAGCTCAGGCTGACAGGCCTCAAACTCATGGTGATCCTCCTACCTCTGCCTCCCGAGTCCTGGGATTAAAGGTGTGTGCCACCACACCCAGCTATTTTTTTGAGGTAGGGTCTTACTCTAGCTTAAGTTGACTTAGTTCCAGGGTGTCTTCAAACTCACAGTAATCCTCCTACCTCTGCCTCCCCAGTGCTTGAATTAAAGGCATGTGCTACCACACTTGGCAAGAATGAGATTTTTTTAAAGCTATTTTATTTATGTATTTATTTATTTATTCATTCATTTATTTATTTATGAGAGAGAGAATGGGCATGAGAGGGCCTCTAGCCACTGCAAACAAACTTCAGATGTACGCGGCACCTTGTACATCTGGCTTATATGGGCACTGGTGAATTGAACCTGGGTCCTTAGGCATTGCATGCAAATGCCTTAACCACTAAGCCATTTCTCCGGCCCCAAGAATGAGATTTTTTTTTTTTTTTTTTTTTTTTTTTAGACAGAGAAAGAGAAAACTGGCGCTCCAGGGCCTCAGCCACTTGATTGAACTCCAGATGCTTGCTCCACCTAGTGTGCATGTGCAAACTTGCACTTGCCTCACCTTTGTGCATTTGTCTTATGTGGGATCTGGAGAGTCCAACATGGGTCCTTGGGCTTCATAGGCCTTAACCACTAAGCCATCTCTCCAGCACAAGAATGAGATTTTTATACAATGAAAAAAAAATATTGTTAATAGATAAAATCAAGCTGTTCCTTTTTAAAAGTCCTGTACTGTTCTTGCTGGTATATGTGTTGTGGTAGAAGCTAGTGGAGGTTCATTCATTCTGTTCAGCAGAAATATAGGATTCTGTATTCTCATTGGACGGTGGGAGCTACAGTGGCAAAGGGGCAGAAGCAGCAGCAGGTTGGGCCCTCTAGTGGTGGTGGCTCTTGTGCTGGCCTGGGGTACTGAGACCCTGAGCTCCACTAGAGTTATAGCTCTTGTGCAAGCCTAGGAAGCTTTGATTCCTCAGGCCCTGACACTGGCCAGTGTTTGGGTTCCCTGGTCTGGGGTGTCTGAAGTGCTTGAGTTCTAGTTCTCTGGATTCTTCTAGCAACCAGAGCCTGTTGTTTCTCATCTGGCACTTAATAGTATCCTACTGTCCTTCCTCAGTATTATCTCTCTACCCTCTCTTGCCTTCTCTCCACTTCTGCTGTTGCTTTTCCTGCCCTGGTCACTCACCCATACTATTTTACTTTGTCCCCTGAGGTAGTTCAAGTAAAAATTGCCACCACGCTGCTGCTGGTGGTCACTAGTCTTATAGTTCTTTTGCAGCTCCGCCCCAGTCCCTGTCCCAACCCGGAGTTCTCCTGTAGCCCTGTTTCCATTGCCTGTCAGCATGGCTGGGCACCCATGGCTCCCTGTCTTCTGCAGCTGAGAGGCCATTCTCTGTGGCTCTGGCCCTGCCACTGCCATCAAAGCAGCCGGCTGCGGTGCCACCTCTGCAGTATGGCCTAGGCTGCTGCACCGTACTGTCCCTGCCATGTCACCACAATTCTCTCTCTCTCTCTCTCTCTCTCTCTCTCTGTGTGTGTGTGTGTGTGTGTGTGTAGCTGCTGCTGACTTTGTCTTGTGAGCTCAGCCCGTTCTACTAAAAGCAGGGAAGAAAAAAAAAAAAAAAAACCCACTCCAGAAAAGCCTTTTATTTGGGCCAAATGTTGCCACACCCAGGGAGGCAATACAGAAGGCATCTCCCAGCCATCTCACAAATGAACAGAACAACCTACTTACATAGACAGAGAAGGAGTGTTTGTACCAATCGCAGGAAACCTTTGATGCAAATAAAGGTTTGTCTTTGCACCAATCAGAGCATCATTCTTTTTGCACCAGCCACTGTAATAGACCACCACTAGACTGCCTCCCCTCCTCTGTTCTAGCCTGAGTGGAAATGATTGCAGAGTCATTTAGAGCTCAATGAATCTTGTGTTAGCATAAAGTCTAGGGTGAAATGAAACAGTGCTGGCTGGGCCTGTACCTCTAGGTCCAGAGCAAATAGCTGCAAATGCTATGTAGTTCCTCAAGGCATCTGGAGAGTGCTCAAATGAACCAGTGCTGGTATAAGGGTGGTTTGGCTGGCTGCTTGACTAAGTCTCTGCTCAGGATACCAGAAGAGTCTTAACAGCTGTGAACAAGGGCCCCATTAGCCAATATCTTTGCTTATTTATAGAACAATAAGTCTCAGCAGGAATACTCACAATAATTACTTATTACCAACATTAATGTTGGCTGTAACAGATTTTCGCTGTGCATTAACAGTGCTTGTTTAACACCTGCCCAGCACCTCAAAGTGAGAACAGGCCCCCTTAACTGTCTCTCATGCTGTTGAATAGCAATTTCCTCCCAGTTGAAACATTCCTTCCTGGGGGAAGGAAGAAAGTTCTGGAGACTCAGGAAGTCAACAAGTCTAGGAAAGGGTTGTAAGTCCCCACCCTATGGCTACAGAAAGGGAAAAGAACTCACTGTCTCCTATTGAGCTTCCTGCAAGTTGTGTAGTGTGCTGGAGACCCCAGTCAGCTGAGCTGACTGCAGGGTAAGCAGTGTGCTCCAGCGCAGCTCCGGCTGAGTCACCGCCTATGCTGGGGTGGGGATTTTGGTGATGTAGCCACCTTTGAATCAGCCATTTCTTCTGTAAGCAACCTCTGACCCTGCTCTGTAAGTAATCCCAACAAACACTGGTTCACCAAAACTGGTTTTGGTGTAATCCTTTGGTCTGTTGTCTGAACTATCTGGGTGAATAGATGTTTGTGTTGCCCAAAAAGTTTCCTGGGACACATACCTAGAAGAGTGAGTCCCAGGTCAGCCTGAGCTAGAGTGAGATCCTACTTATAAAAACAAAAGAAGAAAAATTGGCTGAAAGGATTTCCAAGGGCTGAAAAATTGCTCAGTGGTTAAAGGTGCTTGCTTACAAAGCCTGCTGACCTGGATTCAATTCTCCAGGACTCATATAAAGCCAGATGCAAAGTGGCATATGCATCTGTGACCTCAACCACCTACAACAATAGAAAGTGGAGCTAGGAGAATCCTAAGCTCACTGGCCAGCTAGTCTGATGTGCCTGTGCAGACTGGCAGTTTGTTTGCAGTGATACAAGACCCTGTCTCAGAGGAGGTGAAGCACAGACACCTTGAAGTTGTTCTCTGACTGCCACATGTGCACTGTGGCATGTGCACACCCCACACACAGATCAATAAATTTTAAACAATAAAATGGAGAGCAATTGGGGAAGATACCTGATGTCTACCTTTAAAGAAAATAAAAAAGAATGTAGATGTCTAAGAAATTGTCTATAGTTGTTACTTCTTAGAACTGGGACTGGAAGGGAGCTGGAGAAATGGCTCAGTAGTTAAAGCACTTGCCTGAAAAGCCTAAAGACCCAAGTTTGATTCCCCACTACTCACAAAAAACCAGATGCACAAAGTGGAGCATGCATCTGGAGTTCATTTGCAGTGGATAGAAGCCCAACATGCACATTCTGTCTCCTTCTCCTTCTCTCCCTCTTTCTCTCTCTTTCATAAATAAATAGAATATTAAAAAAAGAATGGGACTGGAAGAAAATGGGAGGCCTCTATTTTCCAATGTATGCTCTTCTAAATTATTTGACTCAATTTTTACCATGGGATTATTACTTTTAGATTTTGAAAACTTGTAAAATGTAGGTAGGAAGTCACATGGACAAGAGAGTACAGTAATAATTCAGGGTTGCATCGGCTCTTGCAGCTGGGAGCTCTCAAAGGGACCACATGTGTTCTAACCCTTAGCAGGCCCCTGCACACCTGTCTGTGCTGCAACCATCTTCTAGCTCTTGGCCCACACTTGTTGGCTTCAGTCTCTGCATCCCAGCTTCTGCCCACAGTTGTGGCCTCTCAGTTCTTGACACCTTCTCCCATGATCCTTCCCCATACCCCATCTCAGCTACTCACTTCCTGAGTCACATCTCAATCCTGTTATTTTCAACACTGAACCCCCTCCCATCTTAATGTCAAGCATTATGTTTTGTGACAGCACACCCCAACTTTCCACCTGCGGGGACAGAGGGTGGTGTCCAAGGTTCACAAACCAATACTCCTACAGCAAAAAGTTAACAAGAGGAAAAAATAAATTTATTTGGCACAGAGGACTTCAGAAGTAAAACCCAGAGGAAAGAAAATCTATTGTCAATTTAGATTCAACAGTCATAACAGACTGAAGACAAGATCCATGAGTACTGTCTGCTCAGATTTCCCTTGGCCTCGGTGCACAGACTTCTTTCTCCTGGGTATAGGGTAGGGCCCCTCTGAAATAAGAAACTATGAAGGGATAGGGGACAGAGTGACCTTTGTAGGCCTTACAGCTGGCTTTGGTGGGGAGAGGGGGGTCTATGACCAGCCTTGGGGAAGAGGAATTCCAGTTTCTCTGCCTCACTTCAGTGGAGGGTGGGGATAGAGGAAGGTCACATAGACCTTGCTTCTGATCCCTCCAGATTCCTCTAGTCCAAAGTATTCAACATGCCAAGATGTCATACTTTGCAGTACTTTAACCTGAACCTTGATGCCTGTCACTTCTTCCAGTACCTCAGTTGGACTGAAATTTCATCTGTCTATCTTTTTTGTTTGTTTGGTTTGGTTTTTCGAGGTAGGGTCTTACTGTAGCTGAACTCATGATCTTCTTACCTCTGCTTCCTGAGTGCTGGGATAGTGCTGGGATTAAAGGCATGTCCCACCACGCCTCACTCTTATCTACCTTTTGATTGTCCTTCTGCCTTCACTTCTCCTCATTTCTCTCTTTATCCAGCACAAAATCAGTTAATATTAGCTCTCTGCCTACTCACTTGTGCCCACAATCACCCAAGGAGTCCAGAGAAATTACACAAATTTCTGGGGGCTTAGTAGATGAGCTATGTAATACCTGGAGAAAAGCATCCCAGAAACCAGAAACTGCAAAGGCTCAGAGATGTAAGTGCATAGAGACCCTGAGGAATAAAAGGCCTATTGCCTGAGCAGGAGGTACAATAGAAAACATAACTGAAGATGTGTTCATGGATCTGAGAAGGCAATCTTTCCACCCAAGGTTTTGTAGGCTATAGTAAAGACTGATTTTCATCTGAGCACGAGAGGGAGCCTTTGGAAGGTTCTGAAAGACATTGGCATGAGCTGACTTGGATCTGCAGAAGCGCTTCTGGTGGTGGTTAAAGAAAAGACAGCAAGATGTGAGGCTGGGGCAGGGGGCAGATTTCAGGGTGGAGGCCTGAGTCAGTCAGATAGCCTGGCAGATGCCAAGGGTGGTCTGGTGCTGGCCTTGTGTTGAAGGTAAGCAAGATCTGATGACTGTGGGAGGTGGGGATGAGTGAACAAGTACATGTACATTTTTGTTTGCTTGCTGGCTTTGCTCGCACAGCTGAAAGGATGAATAAGCATCCACAGAGATAAGGAAGACTGGGTATGGGGCCGGAGTAGTTTGGGGAAATCTCACATAACCTTAATCTCAGCAAGGTCATGCTTAATTGTACTCTCACTTTTACCCCCTTTGTCCCTTTACTGATAGTTTCTTTTCTCTACAGTATGGGTAATGGAGACTTTCTTGACTCACACCACCCTCCCCACACGGGCCAGACAGTAAAAGTCCCTTCTGACCTGAGTCTCTGAAGAGGCATTTAGTGGATAGTGTCCCAAGAAGAATATGATGGAGATGCTACCACATGGGGAGTGGAAGCTGAGTAGGTAAATAAAACAGATGTCCATCACAAACTGTACAAAGGAAATTTTCTTCCAATAAATTTATGTTTAAACCAATTACAGTCGCAGAAACAATAGCTGTCCCTCTGTTACATCAGCTTCAGGCTGTCCATGCATCTGCTCAGGAAGTGGCCCAGAGTAGATGTCAGCAATAGACCAAGAAGGGTTCACAAGACACTTGTGAGGAGAGATCTCTCCTCCCCTTATTTGCTCTAAATGCTCATCTTTCCAGATCCTTATCTTGGAGAAGAGTCAAGGGCAGCTTGGTTCCCAAACATTCCCACATTGATAAGCGAAAGCCATTTAAAAAAAAATACATCAAATTCTGTCACTCCCTCAAAGCCAGCTCATGTCCAGTCTTCTCAAACGTTTTTTAGACAGCCCCACCCAGGATTAGCCTCTCCATGAAGTTCTCAAATATTACAGTGGCAACCTCAAAACTAAGCATGAAGCCACATATACATGGCATTAGGTCTTCCATCAAAATTAAAGAATCAACATTCATCACATAACTTCATGAGGCAAAAGCAGGCCAGGAATTGTGGGAGCTCAGGGTTCAGAGTTCAAAATGTCAGTTCCCTGTTTTGCTGTTTTCTATTTCAGATAATTCTTCGGCTGTCCTGCACACAATGTGGTGGTTTGAATGGGGTGTTGCCCATAAACTCTTGTGTTTTGATTGCTTTGTTCCCAGATGATGGCAATTTGGGAGGTGGTGCCTTGCTGAAGGAGGTGTGTTGTTTCAGGGTAGGCTTGCTAGAGTTGGGCTCACTCTCCTGTTGTTGTCCTCCTGATGTTTGCAAGGAGGTGATGTCCAGCCTCTGTTCGTGCCATTTATTCCCTTCCACCAAGGAGCTTCCCTTTGAGACTATAGTGTGTGTGTGTGTGTGTGTGTGTGTGTGTGTATGTGTGTGTGTACTATCATGGCATGTTTGTAGAGGTGAAAGGACAACCTTAGGGTGTTGGTCCTCTCCTTCCAACTTGTCTGATGGAGGATCTCTCTTGTTATTGTTTTGCCAAGAAAAGGCCAGCGGTGTGGCCCATAAACTGTGGGATTCTCCTGTTTATATTTTGCCAGGATGACCTGCCAATTGATGAGAGTGGGGTGCTGAAGTCACCCACGACAATTGTGTTTGGTGTTATCTGTGACCTTAGGAATAATAGTGTTTGTTTGATGAAACTGGGAGCCCCCATGGTAGGTGCATATATGTGTAGGATTGTAATGTCCTCCTGCTGGAGTCTTCCTTTAATCAGTACAAAATTACCTTCTTTATCTTTCCTCACTAATGTTGGTTTGAAGTCTATCCTGTCAGATAATAGGATAACAACCCCTGCTTGTTTCCTAGACCCATTTGCTTCAAATACCATTTTCCATCCTTTCACCCTAAGGCGTTATCTATCTTTTATTGAGAGATGAGTTTCCCGGAGGAAACAAATGGCAGGATCCTGCCTTTTAATCCAGTCTGCAAGCCTGTGTCTTTTGGTTGGGCCATTGAGGCCATTGATATTAAGAGTTATTATTGAATATGTATTTATTCTCACCATTCTTATTTTGTAGTGTTTCCTGTTTTCCCTTTACTCTCTTGTTTTAACTGTTATTTGAGTATGGTTTATTTTTTCCTATTTCCTTATGTGTGTGCCTTGCTTTCTCTTCAGCATGAGGGATTCCTTCAAGTATTCTCTGTAGAGCTGGCTTAGTTGTCATAAATTCCTTTAGCCTGTTTTTGTTGTGGAATGTCCTTATTTCTCCTTCAGTTTGGATAGGTAGCTTTGCAGGATAAAGTAATCTTGGGTGACAGTTGTTATCTTTCAGCACTTGGAATACATCATTCTAAGCCATTCTGGCTTTTAAAGTTTGTGTTGAGTAACCAGCAGTTATTCTGATGGTCTTGCCTTTGTAGGTGACTTGCTTTTTCTCTCTAACTGCTTTCAATATATTTTCTTTGGTTTGTGTGTTTAGTAGTTTAATTACAACATGGCAAGGAGAGGTTCTTTCCAGGTTTTGTCTCTTTGGTGTTCTAAAAGCTTCAAGTATTTGCATTGGCATTTCTTTCCCAATTTGGGGAAAATTTTATCATATGATTTTGTTGAAAACACCTACTAAACCTCTGGATTGAAATTCTTCTCCTTCTGTTATACCCTTATGTTTGATCTATTCGTAGTGTCCCAGATATCTTGAAATTCCCCTTCATACCTTGCTATTAGCTTGTCTTTCTCTTTGTTGTACTGTATTAGATCTGCCACCTAGTCTTCTAGTTTAGATATTCTGTCCTCTCCTTCATCCATTCTACCGGTGAGACTTTCCATAGTTTTTTTATTTCACCAACTGTATTCTTCAGAGTTAGGATTTCAGCCTGGTTTTTCTTCAGTATTTCTGTTTCCTTACTCATGTCTTGTAATGACCTACTTATTTCATTAAGCTGGTTTCCTGTGTTTTCTTTCAGGAGTTTGTTTTCTTTAATTCCTTCATTTTTCTTCTTTGTTTCCTTTCATTTCTTCTTTGATTTCTTTGAGTATAGATACCATCATTTTTTTTGGAATCTTTGTTAGGCATTTAATCTAAAACAGTCTCGTTGGTGATCATTTCTGATGGATTCATAATTTTGGTGGGACTGTATTGTCTTGATTCTTTGAGTTTATTTTATTATAATGTAGTGACTTTTGCATCCTGAGTTGATTTGATGCTTGGGCTTTCTAATAATCTGCAATGCTCTTTGACTTGGAAATCCAACTTTATGTACCTTCAGAGTAGAATTTGAAGGTCCCAAGTGTAGCTCTTGTACTTCAATCCAACCACAGAAATAATCCTAAATGTTGAGTGTGCCTACTATTCAAGTATTCTAGTGGGCTGGGTGGAGCACTTACTGACAAAATTCTAGACTTCAACTGAGCAATATACACATTCAATAAAAACCATCACAGAGTATGCAAGTGTGGGGACTGAAACAAACAGATAATCTTATAAAGCCAAATCCCTAAGGATGTGTGTTGCTCTGTACCCTTAATCCTGTCAGCTGGGAGGTTGAGATTTCTGTTCTGCAATGGGTTCCAAGTCAACCTGGGTCTGAGTCAGACCCTGCCCCCAATAATGACAGAAGAAAAAGACAATGGCGCTATGAATCTGAAAGCATCAAAGGCAACAATAGTCAACCCCCAAATACAGCTTAATTGAGAATGGTAAAGCCAACCAAGAATATGTAAACTATAACGTACCCTGACATGGAAAGAGAGATTAGCACTTCCAATGCAGGCCTATGTGCCTTTTTTGTCAGGCTGTCTTGTTACCTTTTGGGGTGGCTTCCAATCTCATCAATGCTGAGTGCCCTCCTCCATCCCTATGTGTTATGGCTGTTGCTCTGACCAGCTGTGCTGGATGCCCTGCCATAGGGGCTGACTGCATTCTCTGGAATGGGAGAGTCCAGGCAGCCTGGAGTTGTACTGAAACTGCTTAGCTGGTCCTACCTGTATCCCCTTCAGCTGGTCTTCACTGTCTCCCTTTCAAGTTTCTTAACTTTGCAAGGAGGCTGATGAGGTCGGAAAATTCGCTTGTTTGGTCTCTGCTCCTGCAGCTCAGCACTGGTCCAGGCAGGCGGTGGTCTGTGGATGGGGGCCACAAAAACTTGGCAGGATTCTGGTCAGTTTCCTCCTTTCTGGTAGATCTTGGTCTCTCCTGCTTCTCCACTATGGCCGGTAAAAACCTATACACCTTCACTTTTCAGAAGAAAAGTGTATTTTGCTGTGGTTTTACTTGAATGTCTCCCAAGGCTGGTTTGGTGTGACTCCTATGGAGCCATCTTACCCAGAAATCCCTGATTTCTTTAAGAGTCAGCTTGCCTTAAGGAATGTCTCATACTCTAGGTTAGTTCTAATTTTCCCCTTATGATTACATCCAGATCAGGTGTTCTGCTAACATACTCATAGGTAACCTTATGAATTCTTGGTGCACCACAGCAGTGATGTTTGGTCAGTACTGAGAGGGCCAGGTTTAATCATTTGGTTAAGGTTGATGGCCAGCTCTCTCTTTAAGAGATACTTTCCCCTCTTGGAATGTATAAGTAATCTATGGTGACACTGTTAGACCAGGTGAATCTTGTGTAGTCCAGTAGTCTTTCACATAACTGTTAAATTGGAAGTTTACAAAATAGCAATCTTATAATTTCATCACACTTCATTTATCAGCTGGCCTTCAAATGTAAAGGACCTCTCCCCTGTCTCCTCATGCTGGGGATCTAATCCAAGGCCACATGAATGTTATACAAATACCCTACCACTGAGTTACACCTCATACCTCATTTAGTGTTGCAGTCAGGTTCACATTGCTCATAGAAATCACCCAACCAAGAGCAGCTTGTGGGAAAAAGAGTTTGATTTTGGCTTACAGGCTCAAGGGGGAAGCTCCATGATGGCAGGGAAAACCACGATATGAGCAGAGGGTGGACATCACCCCTTGGCCAACATCACATGGATAATAGCAACAGGAGAGTATGCCAAACACTGGCAAGGGAAAACTGGCTGTAACACCCATAAGCCCACCCCCAACAATACACCGCCTCCAGGAGGCGTTAAATCCCAAATCTCCATCAGCTGGGAACCTAGCGTTCAGAAGTTTATGGGGGACACCTGAATCAAACCACCACACTTAGCTTAAAGTATCACTCACTTTTGTGTTCGCTAGGTTGTTGTCTAGTGCCATCATTATTCTCTTCGATGTGCTGGTGTCAGAGCTGGCCTGTGGCCCCTTCAAGCTCTACATTCCCACATGACCCCATCACTCTTGTGCATTCATTACTAACTCAACAGAGTTCTCAGGGATGCTGTTGTACTTTCTGTGCTCAGGACAGGAAATCTTCCGTTTCTCAAAGGAACCCTGGTTCTTTTTCGTAGAGAATGGCGTTCAAAAAGAAAGTCTGGCCCCTCGATGTGCTCATTTCTACATGCCCACCCCTATTTCTAGTCACTCCTTGTGTACAGACATGGAAAAACCCTCATCCACACTCAGCCTGGCCCACACGTGAGTTCTTGCTCATCCCTCTGACTCAAATCCAACAGCACAGGGTACTTCCTAGCCTGCCTCTGCTCCTGTATGTGTTCATTAATTTGATCTAGCTCAAAGTACAATTAGATCAGCAATACCACAAACCTACTGGTAAGTCCAAAAATGCTTTGCCATTCTTTATTTCAGAATATTAATATTCAGAATATTCAAAGGCCATCCTGAGACTACATAGTTAATTCCAGGTCAGCCTGGACTAGAGTGAGACCCTACCTTGAAAAGCCAAAACACAAAACAAACAAATAAAATATTGTACTAAAATTATTTGCATTTGAAGTTTTTTCTTTCTCAAGTTAGCAATTTGTATCTTTCTTACCCTGTCCTTCCCTCTTCCCCCTCCCTCTCTCCCTCTCTTCTTACCCCCTCTTGCTCTTACTCCTCCCCCTCCTCTTTCTTCATTTTTTGATGTACTTCAGGCTGGCCTAGAACCCACTATGTAGACCAGGCTGGCCTCAAACCCCTGCCTCTACCTCCCCAAGTGCTGGGGTTACAGTAGTATACCACCACACTTGGATCCAGGTTATCACTTTGATGCTCTAGTTGTTTATTCCTGGTTTTAATTTCTTGAATCTTTAAGACAGGAAATCCAAAAGTTAAAACAATAGAAAAAGTATGCTCAGATAAATCTTAATCCCATCCTTTTCCTTCCACTCCATTTGCTCGTACATCCTCGTATTCTGATTTGTGAAAAACCAGGAATTTTGGTGGAATCTTTTTTCTTACAGGTCTCCTGTGTAAGCCCTGGGTCTCTTCACCACCATGCATGCCAATGATTGGCACCTCCTCTGTAGTGGTGGAAAGAACTCAGGTTCTTTAGATTCTTTTCAGTCTCATTGTTCATATCTATAGAGTATGGGTGGCAGTAATATCTATCCTGCAGAGTCTGGTGAAAAGTAAGGTGGATATGTGGGAAGTGTCTTTGCCGTCTACTGTTTAGGGTGCTGGTCTTATTACTAGTGACCATGTATAAGTACTGGTCATGTGCTCAGCCAGCTCTACGTGCTGAACCAGACTGCACTCACTGAATCCTCCTTACATCTAATCGAGTAGGCATTTCCATTGCACATAGGTAAACAAGCAGTTGAGCACAGACGTGGCATCCGGCCGGCTGGCTGCAGAGCCCATGCCCTCATCTACTGAGTGTTACAGGCTCTTTGATAGTGAACAGACCCACATCACGCCAGGAAGAACACCAGTGTGGTATCTCAAATCCACTTCCTGTATTAACAAGAAACCCAGGAAGGGTGCCAGGAGAGCTCTGAGTTCTCTCCACAGCCATGGGAACCAACAGAGGAAGTGAGAAATAGTACACACCTCAGACTGACATGCTTTGACAGAACCAATTTCCTTTCCTTGCCATTTATTGCTTCAATGATGAAATGCAACTTCCTTTGTCTTATTTTATAGCTAAAAATTTAATATTGTACAAGAGTAGGCAGAAATGTCCAGTAACTTACCCAATTAAAATACTAGTAAATTGGTGGCACATGCCTTTAATGCCAGCACTTGGGAAGCAGAGGTAAGAGGATTGCAGTGAATTTGAGGCTAGCCTGAGACTACATAGTGAATTCAGGTCATCCTGGGCTAGAACAAGACCCTACCTCAAAAAAAAAAAAAAAAAAGAAAAAGAAAAAAGAAAAACACTAGTAAGTACAAGCCTTCAAAGAAACATGAAACATGAATAAAATATTCCTGCAGCCATTTTTATAATGTTGAAACAGTGGAAGCAAAGCAAATATCTTTTAGTAGGATTCCAGCTAAAAGTGCCATATATCCCTACAATACTGTCCAGCTTTTAGCCTGAATGAAACAGACTTAAAGATAAGGAAAACAGTCTTACATGCAATGCTAAGTGAGAAAGCAAGATATAGAAGTATACGTCTGATAGGATTCTAAGATGAACAGTATCTTAGAGAAAGCACAGAAAAAAATGTAGAATAATCAACAAATTCTTAACAGTTTATGAAGAATCAATCATGGGTGATTTGGGCTTCCTAAATTATACATTTCTGAATTGTTTGAATTATTTACAAGCACTTATTCACTTTTGAGAACAGAAGCAAACAATATATTGTTTAAATAGCAGAAGGCAAAGGCTGCCAGAGAAGGAGCAAAGGAGAGGCAGCTTGAAGCTGACACATGGCTCTGCTCCCTCGGTCTGTCAACTGTCGCCTCAGTTCCTGGTAGCAGAAGTTTATGACTGGCTGGCTCATGATGAAGCCTCCTGCCAACAACAGGACATTGGCAAGCGAGGACATTAGAAATCTTCCTTGAGAGAATTCTAACAAAAACCTAATAGGCATTACCACTTGGAAGAATGGCCAAAGGGGAAAATCCATATAAGACACCCATCCCCCAAGTGTCTATCCATGGGAGGAAATGCAGCCATTAGGCCAATGAAAGGAATTAGGATCATTATGAAATCAAGCTGGCCTGGCTGCAGAGAAAATGAGAACCCTTAAGTGCAATCCATCTTTAGAGAATGCCCTTCCCATCAGGCCTTGGGACCTACATGGTCATAAAAGCAGCAGAGATAAGATAAATAATCACTAGGAGAGCTGACATCGTTTCAGTGAGCCACAAATGTCAGAGTCACTTACATCCATTTTATGCCACATTGCATGTCTGCCAGTTCTCAAATCTCAGGGAAGCAGGGTTTTCAGATTAGGAAGCCACTGGTGAGTGACACAGCAGGATTTGAAACCATCCTAGAAGTACATGGAATAATGTCAGATGAAGCCCATCTTGAAGTATTTGTATCTCTTGCTGAGAAGGCAGATGAACAACATCTACATCAAAGGAAAAATGACTGATGTTGGATGAACAATGCAGAAAATACACGGGACCCTGAGAGTCCAAATGAAGCCACAGATGAGGAGACATTAGTCAGTCGGTACTCCCCAAATGTCAGGGAGTATATCAGAGCAGATCTGAGTGTGGTGACAAGGCTGTGGGAGGTCCTGGTACTATGGACACATAATAACCTCCCCTTTTCCTTCTCCAGACTGTCTCCTACAGCTGTGGGTCCCTAGTGTTCTGACATGTGGCTGTGAAAAGAGGGGCTTTGGGAGAGCCACTCTAGCCCCAACCTCATCTGGAGGGCTGAATGTTCTTCTGGAAGCTGAAAAAAAATGGCCTATTTTTAAAAATATTTTAATTTATTTATGAGACAGAAAGAGAGCAAAAGAGAGAGAATGAATATGGGCACACCTCTGTGCATCTGACTTTATGTGGATACTGGGGAACTGAGCCCAGGCTGACAGACTTTGCAAGCACATATCTTTAATTGCTGAGCCATTTCTCCAGTCTGAAACAAAATTTTTAATACTTTTATTTATTTGAGAATGACACAGAGAAAGAGGCAGATAGAGATAATGGACATGTCAGGGCCTCTAGCTACTGCAAACGAACTTCAGACTCGTGTGCCACCTTGTGCATCTGGCTTATGTGGGTTCTGGGGAATTGAACGGAGGTCCTTTGGCTTTGCAGGCAAATGCCTGAACTGCTCTCCAGCCCTGAAAAAATATTTTTAAATATTTTATTTATTTATTTATTTATTTGAGAGAAAGAAAGAGAGAGAGAGAGAGCATGCCAGAGCCTCAAACCACTGCAAATGAACTCCAGACGCATATGCCACCTTGTGCATCTTTCTTCCATGGGTCCTTAGGCTTCATGGGCAAGAGCCTTAACCACTGAGAAATCACTCTTTTTAAACCAACAGATGGATAGCTAGAAATACAGACAGATTAACCTGTGTGGCACTAGTTTTGAGAGACTACGATACATCCTAGGACTTGCTGCCGATGACTCCCAACAGCAAGCCCAAACAGAAAATGTCCTGGTTTTTATTTAACAGAGTGATGCTCTCCTTACACATCTCCCCTCTGCTTGCAAAAAGTTACGTTTGGTGTCTTTCTACTTCTCACAGAGAAGTTTGCTATTGTCTAGACATTAGAATTTTCCTTATGAGGTCCACAATAAAATAACTAATTTTTGAATGTTAATCAACACAGAGTTAACTATGACATTCATCCATGTTTTCCGATTTAGTTACGAAGTTATTCAGGGGACTTGTTCAGATTTTGAAAATGATGGATAATCCTTTTGTTTTATTATACTTTTAATGCATTTGTATTTAAAGAAATCTGAGAATATACAGCATAGTAAACATACTATATACTCTTTAGTATCCTCTGGATTTTGTTTATATGTAAAACACACACACATATATATGTATACACACATTTGCATATGTATAAGTATATAAGCATAGATATACCAGGTAAGAGTATAAGTTTTTTTTTAATTTTTAAAGTATTTTTTATTTAAGCAGAGCTAGTGAGGTGGCTCAGTGGGTTAGAGCTCTGGCTGTTCCAGTACAAGAACTTGAGTTCAAACCCCAGCACATATGTAAAAAGCCAGTCATAGCTGCCTATAACCCTAGTGCTGAGAGAGGTGGAGACAGGAAGATCCCTGGGATTACTGGTCAGGAAGTCTAGCCAAAAAATGGAGAGGTCCAGGTTCAGTGAGAGACTCTGCTTCAGGGAAATAAAGTGGACAAGAGGGAAGATGACATCCAACGTCCTTCTCTGAATCTGCCATGCATGCTTATAGGACATGCATGTCTGCACACATGCTTGCATATACTGCACATATCACACATAACACACACATACACACACACACCAATGAAAGCAATTCAAATACTCTAGCAACTTTTGCTGAAATACAACAATAATAGCATATAATCATAGCTCTGACCAACTTCTAATAAAAGAATATATAAGAAGACAATTTAAAGACTTTAATTTGCTCATCTCTTAAGCAGAGGTGTTGTTATGAAGGAATAAAATTGTAGATTTTGCACATAAATCTCTTGCAGAGTCATGGAAATGGGTCCTTGGGGGCAGCTCACTCTTGGAGAACAGTAAACTGAGTTCAACTCAGAAGTCAATAAATCTCTCTGTACTAGACATTTGGTACTTATTCATCATTGGACCATTCAGGTGGAATTGGCCTTGACTTATGATGATCAATTATGTTGTTTTGTCTTACAGGACTTAATTCATTATCAGATCCTTAGGGACTAAGTTGAGTATTAAGTATATTTGCAGTAGCAGACAAATTCATAATCTGCCTGTCAATTCAGCCTACTGCCCAGTCATCCTTCTCCTCTACAATTGTTCTAAGTGAAGAAGCAGTAATACACATCTTAAAATTATGATGGCATGTTACAGTTAGCAAAATGCTTTCACATATTTTACTGCATTAGCCTGTCTTGGCAGCCTTGTGGGGGAGGCAAACAGACATTATTATGTCTGTGTTATACACGGTTGTTCCTATGTCACTTAATCAGGAAGCGGAGAGCCAAGATTAGAAGCTGGGTTCCCATTATCCCATTCCATGTTTTACAATATTTATGTGAGAGTTCAGAAAAGGGTGTGTTTGTATGTAAATATATTTTGGTAAATTAAAACACAAGGCCAATGTATCAGTTTTAGAATTTCTGGGATTCCTAAATGGAGTTCACATAGACATTGCTTCATTTGCAGTTTGAACTTACCTTGACAGTTATAACATGTAGATTCACATGGGTAGCCAAAGTGTGTTCTTGTGTGATGGAGACCATTCATTTTCACAGTCTCACTTATGACTCATGGGTTTGTGGGGGTGTTGCAAAGAAAAATCCAAAGAAAAAGGAACAAGAAAAGATGTCTTTCTATGTTTAAAGATAAATAATAGAAAGAGTCTGAGCTTAGTTATAAATAACAGTGAAGTGCAATGTTCTCTGGAAAATCCATGACAATAGCTTTACTGCTGCCTGAGCAATGTCACTACTTAGATTCTGTTTATTGTAAACATAAATGCTTCTGTTGTCGTCTTTGCACCAAGTCATATTCCTGAATTTTTCCAGGCTTACAAATTGTCATAGTTGGTTTATACATCTCATGGATTCATGATATATATTGTTTATTTTATTTATTTACTTATTTATTTTACTGTCTCACATGTTAGGGAAAGCAACCCAGGCTATGACTTAAAAATGTGCTTTTTGCAGCAAACGTGAATGCCCATTGATTATTTTACATATTGACCAATTATTCTAATGATAAGGAAAATACTATTAGGCTGAAATTTTCCTCACAAATATTCCTACACAAGTACCATGATAAAGGCATTAAATGACAACCCAGAGACCAGAATCTGGAAAGATTTGGTTGCAGTATTTGTTCAAAATCTAATGAAGTTAGGTAATTAAGTTTACTTTCAGACATAGCCCAGATTGCTGCGAGAAGAGATAACCCTAGTCTGACAAGGAAAAGTCTCACCACTCTGTGTAAAGTGTCTGTCTTCAAAGCTGAAAGGAAACACTTGCTCACCCTTCCATTTTTTTTTCCAACCCGCTGAGTCATCTTGCCTCTAACATGGCTCCAGAGCCAGAGGTGGGAGAGAGGGTTCCAAGCCAGAACAAAGCTCCTTCCTCTTTGGTATGCTCCCGCTTAGACGTGAGCTCAGAAGCTGGATGTATAGCTATGTTTTATATCTTTAAAGGTTTCGGGCTGGAGAGATGGCTTAGTGGTTAAGCGCTTGCTTGTGAAGCCAAAGGACCCTGGTTCGAGGCTCAATTCCCCAAGACCCACGTTAGCCAGATGCACAAGGGGGCGGAGACATCTGGAGTTCGTTTGCAGTGGTTGGAGGCCCTGGCGCACCCATTCTCTCTTTCTATCTGCCTCTTTCTCTCTGTGTTGCTCTCAAATAAATAAATTAAAATGAACAAAAAATATTTTAAAAAATAGTTTTCATGTGATATATTTAATAGGCCGTAAGGATCCATTTGAAGAGTGCACAGGAATGATTCTATTTTTTTTTTTATTTTTTTTGTTCAACTTTATTTATTTGAGTGTGACAGAGAGAGAGACACAGAGAGAGAGAAAATGGGCACGCCAGGGCTTCCAGCCACTGCTAACAAACTCCAGACGCGTATGCCGCCTTGTGCATCTGGCTAACGTGGGTCCTGGGGAATCAAGCCTCTAACCCGGTTCCTTAGGCTTCACAGGCAAGTGCTTAACTGCTAAGCCATCTCTCCAGCCCATGATTCTACTAATTGTATCATCATGCACAGTGCTAAAATAGGTCTTGTCTCACTTCATCCATGCTCTCAGAAATCTGCAGATCCCACAGCCATTGGCAACAAGGTTGGTGGTAGGGAAGGGTGCAAAAGAATAGTTAAGGACAGCACATGGAGTTCTAATTTGTTTTCTATGTTCCAAGATGGATGTAGCCAACCTAAGCTAAAGAAAAACCAATTACTTTGTGTAGTGGTTAGTCAGCAGGTTTGTCAGCAGGACTTAGAATCACCATAGAAACAAATCTCTGGGTATGTCTGTGAGAGATTTTCTAGATTATGTTAATAGAGGTTGGAAGAGCCACCCTGAACGTAGCCATGGACATCTCAAAATATATATAAAGGAGAAAGCTAGCTGAGCAGAAGCATTCATCTATCTCTGCTTTGTGACTCTGTGTGCTTTGGAATATAACCAGCTGCTTCACCCTTTCTGCCATGCCTTTTCTGCTATAATGACTGAATCCCCTTGAACTGTGAGCTGAAACAAACCCTCCCTTCCTTAAGTTGCTGTTGTCAGGCGTTTGTCATGGCATTAAGCAAAGTAAGTACTACACCTTGTGTTCATATTAATGGAAAGTTTGCTCACATTTTGAAATGTTAACCCACCTCAGAGATTAACACTTCTCAGCCTGTTGTTGAACATATGTCAAAATATATATGTAGGTCATTGTATGTGGCATTGTTAGGAAAAGCAGGAAATGAAATGAGAGGGGCAGAAGCAGGCTTTATTTGGGAAGCCTGAAAAGGTCTCTGACAAACAGGTCAGAAGTCCCCTTCCTCATAGACTAGGGATACTTATGGGGTGGTGGGAGTCATTGGGATTCCTTGGTTGCAGAGCAGACCACCTTGCCTCAGAGCTTGAGCCACTACAGGAAAGTGATTACCGGACAGGTGATCTGGATCATTCCAGGAAAGTGATAATGGTGATGAGTGGTTGGGTCACTCTGGGAAAACACAGTTACAATGAAATGGCAGTCAGAGTCCAAAGATGGAGTCATTCTGGTTCTAACAGTATTTATCCAAGGTAATGGGTTACAATGAGCAGAAGTACTCCAGGGAAATGCTAGTATGGGGTGGGGGGAGCAGACAGCAACATGAAAATAGCAATCATTAGAGCCACAACAAAGCAAGCATGAAAAAGGGCATGCTGTTATGACAGCCAGGTAACATGGGAGACCAACTAATCCATAACTTCAAGGGAAGTCAGATTCAAGAAGTCAGACACACCAGATTTGAAAGCTGGATTGCAGGTAAGTCTGACAAAGGCCCACGTGAGTAGAGTAAGGACCACAACCCTGACTCTGAGACAAAATCTCATGTATACTTCCTACCAAGTGTCACCTGGAGAGATAGTCCTTTCATTACCATGCTGGTTTATGACAGCCTAAATTAATTTTGTTACCAGGATAAGTTGAGTTATGCATCACGGCTGTTACGCTACAACTTTCTAAGCTTAGTTCCCCTCTTAACTGGTTACAAATGGGCAAATTTAAGCATGTGTGGAACAGGTGATGGATGTTTAAAGGTCAGGAGATAAGCCCCTCACCCATACTGTGGTGGCGCCACATTGCCTGCACGCCTCACCTGTAGGAACCCAGGAGGTTGCTATAGAAATGCCATATGGCTGGGATGGTTGAAGTTCCTAATAAAGGCTGGATTTCAAAGTCCACAGGAAGCACACAGGCCTTTACCTTAGATGCTGTGTGTATACAAGGCAGCTGCTTACTCCATGTGGCTAGCTACCACTGAGAGCTTGGAGTGGGGAGGGCAGGTAGATGATCATTGCAGCCCTGGGCTTCTGCTCTATCAAGAAGGGTCTGAACTACTCAACAGGACATTAGGGGAAGCGGAGGGAGCTCCTGCACACAGATGGTGGTCTCTCTAGGCAATTCCATTCTTTCCACTTGTCACGATAGGCTTATTGGTTAAACAGGCTTGCTCAGCCAATTTCAAGAGGACAGAGATTGAGCACAAAGGGAAAGGCAGGAGTTGAAATCAAAAGATGAAAAAGAATGAGGAGGTAGTTGGGGTTTTGGAGAAATAGGACAGACAGACCCAACATGCAGACATCCAATACTCTACAGAGGTTTCAAAGCCAAGCTGTGGGATAGTTTAAGTATCAAATGTCAGGCAGGCAAAGGGCAGACAGAATCAAACCGATGTGTCAAGATAGCATTTCTGAGAAAGATCCTGTGTCTGGTCCAAGGATTGTCTCATCCCAAGGTGCCTTGGTTATCCCTTGCCAAAGACAACTGCCTCGACATGAAGAAAAAGCTATTCATCACTACCAAAGGCAGATTCAGATGTGGAGCCACCAGAGTTTATTTGATACCAAAATATGGCAGTTACCCAAGGAAAAGCTTGAAACAAAAAGAAAAACATATTTTCATCCATTTCCATCAGTGCCCATAAGAAAATAGAGCTAAAAGAGATGGTCGAAGTTTTCTAATCCAGCCCTTCATTTTACATATGTAACTGAGGGCACACCCAGTGAGAACAAGGCTGGAACTGGCCCTCACACCTGCTCATGCTCTGGCCAGTGTTCTGTCCATTGCACTTTTAATAGCCACAGGATACCATAATGAAGGACTTTGTGGCCACAGCATAAGCCAGCAGAGTGGCATAAATTTACAGTACCACAGAATGAAGATGGGAACACCCTCAAACAGCAGGAGATTGAGAAAGGCAAAAAGGCATTTAAAAAAGGCAATTTATGTTCCATCCTAGAAGTTAGCTGTGTGATGCAGGACATATTAGGAAATGTTCAACAAGAAGTAGTAGGACTCACAGGCTCTGAGGGTGGCATGAATAGGTAAGAGTTTGGCTGGAAATGTTTTCTTACTGTGGAGATTACCCAGTGGTTCAGAGGCAACTCCTCAGGTAAAGGTATTATTGATAATAAATTTACTAAAAAGTTTTCTAGAACCTAGGTCAAGGAAGACCCATTTCTAGGCAGGAGACACGCTAGAGGCTGAACTGGCCTGGGTTTCATGGCAGGACAAGCAGAGAGGCCAGGCGTGGGGGGAGGAGGCTGCCTTTTCAGAGCAGCTCATTAGGACGGCATTCGTGTCCCCACTCTGGGACAGGGGAGATGGGTATTGTCTTGCTACAGTTTTAACACAGAAGGTTAAGGAAGGAGGTCCCAAAAAGACTTGTTCCAAAGCTTGGATTTTTTATTTTAGAAGGGAAGGCTGATATCTTGCTCCTGATTTATTTGCTTCACCACTGGACTCCAAGTGCTTTCAGATGGGCAAAGCACCTTGAGGAGGGATAAAATGGTAGAGAGGCTTAGGGAAGGGCAAGGACACCTTCTCTGGTGCATGTTTGTATCCCCCTGAAATTCACACACTGACATCCTAGCTCTCAATGGGGTGGCATGTGGAGGTAGAGACTTTGGGAAATGGTAAGGTCATAAGCTGCAGCCCTCGTCAAAGTTCATATAAACAGATGCAAGAGAGTGCTCTTTTATCTCTGCCACATGAAGACACGACATCAAAATGCCAGGTACAAGCCAGAGGGAGGCTTTCACCATACATCAGCTCTCCTGCACCTTGACCTTGGGCTTCCCAGTTCCCAGAACTGTGAGGCATAAATGTGTGTTGTATAAACCACACCGGTCAGACTGCCTCAGACAGCTCTCATCAAATTCCCAGGTCTAGGAGACAGAAAGCAGTCTAGTTCAAGCCCCATCTGTGGGATAGGGAAGAAAGAGGAGATCAGGGCTGTAGGAACACAACATTAAAGAGCATGGGGAGAGACCCCCGTTTAAAGGTGTTTCACAGGCTCTATCCAAGCCATGATGTATTGTTAGAGTGAGGGGCTGCAGCAGTGGAACTGAACCAATGGTGATGGTCATCTCAGAAGTAACCTCACTGGAGGCTTGGGCCTGGGAAGGTAACTTTCATCTTCCACAGGAGGAGGAGGGAAAGGGGAATTGGCCACTCCACATCTCATACCCCAACCCCCGGAGCCACAGCTTTAGCTTACGCATGGGAATAAAGGATTTGGGTTATATATAAAACTAAAGTTTTACTTTAATGTTTTTTTTTTTTCCCTTTAGCATTGCTAGAGATTGAACCCTGGTCCTCACATAGTAGGCAAGCACTCTACCACTGAGCTACATTCCCAGTCCTGACATTAATGATTTAAAATGAATGTGACTGGGTTTTGATAACCATCTTACCATATTTTAAAAATCATATTTAAATTTAATTTTTATTTATTTATTTGAGAGAGAGAGAATGGGTACATCAGGGCCTCCAGCCACTGCAAATGAACTCCAGACACATGCGCCCCCTTGTGCATATGGCTTACGTGGGTCCTGGGGAATTGAACCTGGGTCCTTTGGCTTTTCAGGCAAGTACTTCAACTGCTAAGCCATCTCTCCAGCCCAACCTTACCATACTTTAATAACTGAAATGATGCTGAGTTGAACAAGGGGACTTTCACCCCAGTAGAGCATAGGTGACTTATAGACACATGTTGTAGTCAGGAGGTTCGCATTGCTGGTAGAAATCACCCAACCAAGAGCAGCTAGTAGGAAAAAGAGATTTATTTTGGCTTACAGGCTTGAGGGGGAAGCTCCACAATGGCAGGGAAAACAATGGCATGAGCAGAGGGTGGACATCACCCCCTGGCCAACATAAAGTGGGCCATAGCAACAGGAGAGTGTGCCAAACACTGGCAAGGGGACACTGGCTATAACACCCATAAGCCTGCTCCCGACAATATACTGCCTCCAGGAGGCATTAATTCCCAAATCTCCGTCAGCTGGGAACCTAGCAGTCAGAACACCTACATTTATGGAGGACACCTGAATCAAACCACCATGATGCACATTGGAAAAGTGTTGTCTCCAAACTCCAAAACCATCATCTGGGACAGTGTAGTGGCTGGGGCACAGGTTATAGGTTTCAACCCCATGGATTTGACTTCTGCATGGACAAGTGCATGACGTTTATACTCTTAGGGCAACTGACTTCTATTTCCCATTGCAAAGTAGGGGTGACATATACTAAGTCACAGAGTTGTGAGATTTCAATGAGATATCAGCACACAAAAACAGACCAATGGGGATCTTTTGTGCCTGCAGACCCTCCTCTGCTTTCCTTATAGCCACTCAGCATAAATTATCAGAGACATCTCCTTTCTGCTAGAATAGCCTTTCTCTTTCCAGTGGGTCTCCAAGCTGGTGTTGGTATTCTTTCCTGGGCCTGCCTTTTCTCTTAAAGACCTCAAGATAGTCTCTCCAGACCCTCAGCCTCCATTGGCTATATAAATAGTGATAGACCCTCAGCCTCCATTGGTTATGTAAACAGTGATGCCTGGAAGAGGGGGACTGAGCTAGATGTACAATGGTCTCCTGGAAACATTTTCAAATGCAGAGGTATAACTTTTCTTGAGTAAAGTATACAGATGTTGATGTACTTGGAAAACTTTTACATATGTATGCCCCCCACTCGTAGCCCTGTAAGTTACCCAGACCAAACCAAACCTCACTGCAGGCTAGTGTCTAAGGAGACAGTTTTCATCCTCCACAAAAGTTTGGGGTACAGGATGGAGAAAAAGTAAAGAGACTGTTCCACCTCCAAAACTCCACAGAAAATTTCCACCATCCCAAAAGGCTTTGCCATGCTCAGAAACCTATTTTCTCGTCTTATTTAGTCAATTACCAACTCCCTTAGAGGTAGGTCATCATCATTCCTACTTTTTTAACCACATCAGCCTCACCTACTTTGAACTTGGTATATACAGAGTCATGTCTACACAGGCTAATGCTCATATCTGGCTCATTTTGTTCACTATAATGTCAACTTCATCCATATTGTCATGTATATTGATAGTCTTCCTTTCAGTTGCAGGGTATATTCTGTTGTATGGATGCGCTACCGCTACAGTATTTGTTCACCTTGAGAGTCACTTGTGTGTTTCTGATTCTGCCAGTTCTGAATGAAGCTGCTATCAAGATTCCTATGCATTTGCTTTACAAACATAATGCACTTGGTTCACTTTGGTAAATACCTCAGTGAAGCAGATAGGCAAGTGTTTAGCTTTAGTAACATTTAATAAACACCATGTGTTAGAATATATGAGTGAATGAATGAATGGAACTTACTCCAGTTATAAACACAGAGCAATGTGTGATTCTGAGGAGAAAGAGAGAGAAGGAGGGAAGGAGGGAGAGAGGGAAGGAGAAAGGGAGGGAGGAAAGGGTGAAAATTGGAAATAAACTCTTAGATAGGATTGTTGATATTTAAAGCTGAGCATGTAGCTTTGGGAGGCAGGAAGGAAGAGAAGCCCGGCCAAGAGATCCCTGGAATGAGATGCAGGATGTTAGAAGATTCCATGCAGCACTGGAGCAGGGGTCCAACCCAGACATGCCCACAAAGAGAGCAATGGTGTGTGCTTTCATGGGACTCAGCTTCCTGTTTCGTAACTGGTTGCCTTCACCTTGGGAGTCTTTAAATCATACAGCATTTAGCTGCCAAACATTATCTATCAAACCATAAGGATAATGTATCAGTAACATAATCTGCAATTAGTACAGCTGTCGGTCAAAAGCTACCCTGGGGAGAACAATAGACCCAGATCCCCTCCCCCCCCCCCCCCCCCCCCCGCACCTGCCCCTGTTGTTTCAGGTTCTCTTCCAGAACTAACCTAAGAACCCAGTGCCCTTCTGCTTCCTCTATGTCCTGAGGGCATGCTCTTAACCCCTGAGTCATCCTACAATACTCAAGAGTTGGCAGCTCTCCCCAGGACTTCTGGAGTCATTTGAGCTTATGAATATGCAACTGTAGGAGGAAGAAAGTAATTGTCATTGATAGTGGAATTTGACACATCAGGGGCAGGAGCAGGGGTGGGGCAGGGGAAGGAGGGAGTGGAGGAAAGAGTCGTGGTAATGTCTTAGTAACACAGCTTTGCCCTCACAGGAGATGGATCATGCAGATACCACACTTCTGTACTTGAGGTTTTATTATTAGGCTCAAGTTCAAAGCCCTTACTTTACCCTGTACACCCTCACTTTACTGGTCTTGCTCACTCCCCACCCTACCCACTTTCTCACCTCATTTTGGCCACATCAGCCTTTCTCTGCCTTTCCACACCCCAAGTTCCTTTCTGAGGACCTCTGCAAACAGTTCTAACCTGTTTGTAACCTTACCAGTTTAGTCCTCTTGCTAGTCCTTTTTATTCCTATTCCTGACCCTCTATTCTTTTTTCTCTACTTTTTTATTGACAACTTGCATCAATATAAACAATATGCCATGATCATAATCCCCTCCTTTTCCCCTCTCCCAAGTCCCCCCCCTCAACTGAATCTCTTCTTTCCAACTAGTCTCTTCGATCCTAATATCATCATTTCCCCCCTCCTATTATGCAAGTCTTATGTAGGTAGTATCAGCCACTGTGAAGTCCTAAATATCAAGGCCACTTTGTGTCCGGAAGACAGTATTGGAAGCACTCCTCCCCTTCCTTGGCTCTTATAATCTTTCAGCCACCTCTTCTGAAATGGTTCCTGAGCTCTGGAAGGGTGTGAGAAAGGTTTATTTAGTGCTAAACACACTTCTCAGCACTTTGGTGAATTTTGAGTCTCCCCAGCCATCTGAAAAAAGAAGCTTCTCTAACCAAAAGTGAAAGTAGCATTAATATATGGGCATAACCATAAGTAATTAGAAGTCATTATTATATTATTTATATTATATTATAATGGTTTGGTGGGCATAATATATGCATTTAGCCAGAAAACAGTAGTTGTTCCCCGCTAGGGCTTATGACATCCCAAACCATAAGCTTTTCATACCAGGTTTTCTATACCAGACAGGAATTCTCTCCCCTGAAGTAGGCCTCAAGTCCAATCAGAGAGCAATTGGTTTTCCCCATAACAGACATGCCACCATTGCAGCAACTAGTACATTTGGTCTGGCTGGCCAGCCATAAAGTTTATAGATTGACCCTCCTCCTTGGAGATTCCCTATGTGCTTCCTAACCCTTGGAATATTTCTTAAAAAAAAAAAAAGAAGACTTTATTTTTTAAAAATGTTTTAGCTGCACAGCAAAATGTAGAGAAGCTAGAGACTTCCCTTACACATTCTCCTTCCCCTTGTTCCTCCACACATTCACAGTTCCTCCTATTCCAACATTCCCCACCATAGTGGTATATTCTTCACAACTAATAGACATAATCCTCATGAGTCCACTATCTACATTAGGATCCATTCTGTGCATTTTGAAAGAGGGTCCTGTAGTAGTTTGAATGTATGGCCCATAGACTCAGTCATTTTTGATTAAACTTCCTACTTGTGCCCCTACCAGGCAGATCCCAGCCACTGAGGAAGAGGTATGTCCCTGGGGATGGATCTTAGAATCTAGTCCCAAGGTGTGTTTGAGTCACAGATCTGCATTCCAGTCAAAAAGTGTGGAGACAGCAGTTTGAGTTCTGGCTGTTCATGTTTTGTGGGGCTGGCTGTTGGTGATACCTCTCTGCCTGGATCTGTGAAAGAGAGCCAGCTTCTTCCGCCATTGGTGGTGGTGTCCTGGATCTGTAAGCCTGAGATCAACCCCTTCCTCGCACAAGCTGTGTGTGGAGGATCCTATGCTTCTGATGCCTGCCCATGGGATAGAGATATGAGAAACAAAAAGCTCTGGGATGGGAACAGGTTCCTCTTAGTTGAGAAGTGTTGTATTCTCTCCTGTAAGGAAATATTTAAAGCTGCTGACCGTGATTAGCAGCCCAGTATCATTAGGAATCTCACACTGGAGTCAAACAAACCTGTTGCAGTCAGGTTTGCATTACTGGCAAAAATCACCCATCCTCTCCTAGATGACACTATGGGTAACCAGGAGTCAGGAATGGCCTAGCCAAATGGTCCCAAACCCACTTCTAGGGCCCATGTAGGTCTCTTCTCAAAAACAGAACACACACCGTGAACCCAGTGAGTGGCCAAGAGGCAATACATACTAGTAAGGTTCCTCAAAAGGCTGGGCAAGCCGGGCGTGGTGGCGCACGCCTTTAATCCCAGCACTCGGGAGGCAGAGGTAGGAGGATTGCCGTGAGTTCGAGGCCACCCTGAGACTACATAGTGAACTCCAGGTCAGCCTGGGCCAGAGTGAGACCCTACCTCGAAAAACCAAAAAAAAAAAAAAAAAAAAAAAAAAAGGCTGGGCAGACAAGGTAGAATGGGTGGGAATGGGGCATGAGGGAGCTGGCCACACACTGAGCTTCAGTTAAGAACTCCAAGGAGCCCTAGAATTACACATTTGCATCTGGGCTTCCAGGTCTTTATGCAATGAACAGTTTGTTCATTTGACTCATAACTTAAAATATAGACATATGGTATATGTGCCTCTAATTGTTATCTAGCCCAAAGCCTGACAAAAGCTAGGGGCAGCCATCTAGTACACCACCACTATACACTGTCTACATAAAGGTTCCGGTGAATGAAGAAATGTACGGAAAAATGAATGAAGTTTAAGCGGATGAACAGTGTTCCCACAGTGGAAGCTCCAGGGCGTTTTCGCAGTCATAAAAGCACCCCTGCTGGGTGCACACAACCCAAGCAACCAGTTTGTCCTACCATGGGTTGAAGCAGGCTGTCCCCAGGAATCTGTAGGACAGACAGAGAACCTCAGTAGTAGGATTTAATTAGACACATGGCTACAATAACAAGCACTTTGTAAGGTGGTCTAGAAGGCCACTCTGAGCTTTTCCACAGGGATTTCAACTGCTGACTACATGGAGTGTAAGACATTAAGAGACACCATGATTAATAGCTAGCCCCATCCTATTTTCCTAGGAACTGTGAAGTTCATGGATTAGCCCCCAGCAAGATAATCCAACAAGATAATTTAACAAAAGAAGGGGGGAAAAGAGTTAATTCTATAAAGTTCAGTAACCACTAAGTCAAATGTTTTAAAACATTTTAGAGATTTTTTAAGGCCAAGAATTAATGCTCTGCTTACTTCAAAGGAATCAATTTATTTCTTCAGCATTTGTTTTCAGAATCAATCATTTTGCGTCACCTAGAGAACTTAAGAAATTGAACTTTGTGAGCACATTACCGTAAAACACTCATCAGTCTATATATGACTTCCAGCTACCACAAGTCTTTTTCACATAAATCCCAAAGATAGTTGATTTCTTGTTGCTTTGTTTGAAACATTATAGCTGGTAATAATGTCCTGTGGAGGCCTTCTAAATAATGGCAGCAAATCAAAGCCGGGTGGAGGGGGTCAGTTCAGCTCAGCAAGCATTGAGAGAGAACCCACAGGATGAGGTGGGTGCAGGATGCTACAAGGGGCTTTGGTGTAACTGAGCAGCCCCAGCTGCAGTTCAGAAAACTCATTCCCTCTGCTAGCTGAGTTATGCCTGTAGATTTGTTGGGTTGGAGGTCCAGAAATTGTTTAAAGATTTCTGCTGAAGAGCTGAAGGGCAATGATTAGGCACCAATGTATCTTTGATTATATTTGCTTAGCTTCTGCTTTGTACAAACACCCAGTGGAGAGCATAGCTCAGTGGGTAAAGTTCTTGCTGTATGTTTCAGTCAACTTCTTGTTGCTGGCAGACAATACCTGACCAAGAGCAGTTTGTGGAAGGAAAGGGTTTATTTTGGCTTACAGACTTGAAGGGAAGCTCCATGATGGCAGGGGGAAATGATGGCCTGACCACAGGTGGTCATTTCCTCCTGGCCAACATCAGGTGGACAAGAGCAGCAGGAGAGTGTGCCAAACAATGGGAAGGGGAAGCTGGCTGTAACATCTATAAGCTTGCTCCCAACAAAATACATTACCTCCAGGAGGCTCTAGTTCCCAAAATGCCACC
The DNA here is from genome assembly GCA_036346955.1 of Dipus sagitta. Taxonomy (NCBI): domain Eukaryota; kingdom Metazoa; phylum Chordata; class Mammalia; order Rodentia; family Dipodidae; genus Dipus; species Dipus sagitta. The sequence goes on from CM070781.1 coordinate 68,801,400, forward strand.
GGCTGGGGACCTAACATTTAGAACACATAAATTTATGGGGGACACCTGAATCAAACCACCACACCATGCAAGCATGAAGACCTGAGTTCAGTTTCTCAGCACCCATGTAAAAGCTGGGTATGGTGTCCCATGCATTTAAACCAAACTCTGGGGAGGCAGAGACAAAGGGATCCCTAGGGCCAGCTAGTATATTCAAGTACTAAGCTCTAGTTTTAGTGAAAGACCCTGTCTTGAAAAATAAGGTCCCAGGGGGTGCTAAGGAGATGACTCAGTGGAAAAGAGTGCTTGCTAAGCAAGCATGAAGGACTGAGAGGGTCTGAGATTGCCCACGTTCAATTACCCAGCACCTGCATAACCAGTTGGGCATGACCAAACAAGCTTGTAATAACCACAGTCTTGTGGGGAGCAGAGGCCAGAGAATCACTGGGGCTTGGGTTCAAAGAGAGAGAGAGAGAGAGAGAGGTTCTGCCACAAGGAAATACTCAGATGAGTGATGAAGGACACTCAGCATTCTCCTTTGCCATCCACATTGTGCACACAGGGTGCATGCACCTGCACAGACATGCACCACACAATATACACACACAGGTGCATGCACACACATCACACATTCTACACATGCAATAATAATAATAATAATAAGGTGAAAAAATAATAAGGTAGAGATCAATGGATAGAAACCTGACATTAACCTCTGGCCTCCATACCTACACACTCGTGTACACACCACACATATATGCATTCATGCATATACATACATTCACACACACATATACATGCAAACAGTACAGCTGATTTAATTTAAGGTCAATACTATTGTCCCAATGCTGAAACTAACAGCCTAGGTGAACTTGAGCAAGTCATCCGCTTCCCCAAGCTTTGCTTGGGATGATGATCACTAGACAAACCCCCCCCCCATGTTAACTGATACCACCATGGATTCAGACATACCAGCTGTCTGGCTTCAGAAGACAAGACCTCCAGACAAATGAGGGTGTTTAACACTGAACATTTTGGCAGCTGACACCCAGTGCATAATATCGGAAGCAGATTAGCAATGGAGACTTGGTAGAGAGGGCCGTGGTAATTCAAGCTCCTAAGCATCCTCTTTACTGAAAAGTGGCTCTGGATTAAATAACCATTTAAATTACACACGCATTCCAAATTGGATTTCAGGCTGAGCATCGTTGCTAGAGTGGAGGAGAGGCAGCTGCAGTCCTAGGCTACATGCTGTGCTCAACTTCAGTTGGATCAAGGTTAAATTCTTCCAAAGACCCATGTGCTTCACTTTGCAGTTGACTGTAAGAGGAAACTTAGCAGGAAAATTACTGCATGTGAGGTGGAGGGGATAGGGAGAACCTAACTTTCCTACCCAAAATTCTTGTTGGGGAGGGGGAAGGGGGTATGTGTGTATGTATTGGCACATGCATGCTTTGGTGCATGTGTGGAGGTCAGAGCACCACCTTGGGATATTGGTCCTCACTTTCCCCTTGTTTGAGACAGGGTGTCTCTTGTTTTGTCACTGTGAATGCCAGACTAGTTGGCCTTTGAGCTTTGGAACCCTCCTGGCTCTGCCCCCATAGGTGCATTGGGACTACATATGCATGCATCCTGGCATCAGCCTTACTCACATGGGTTCTAGAGACTCAAACTCCAATAGTCAGGCTTGCAGAATACGTGCTTTTAAGAGCGGAGACAATCTCCCCCGCCTCCACCCCAAACTCTTTACTGACTTCAAATGTTACTTTGAGCAATTCTTTTTCTATAATCAGTAAGGTCCATCCTATCTCCAACATCTCATTGTGTATCACTCATGTCCAATGAGAATCAGGTTAAAACTAACACTCAATAGCCAGGTGGGGTGGCACATGCCTTTAATCCCAGCACTTGGGGGACAGAGGTAAGAGGATCACCATGGGTTTGAAGCCACCCTGAAAATACATAATGAATTTCAGGTCAGCCTGGACTAGAATGAGACACTACCTCAAAAAAAAAAAAAAAAAAACAAGGCAGCATTTAGAGAAAAAATTCTAATTCTTGGATGCATATGGAATTGCTCAAAGATCTTTTGAAAATGGCTGATATTGTGTCCTACCCAGAAACCTAATTTAATTGGCCCAACGGTTGTCTAAGTTATCATTTCAAATGCTGTCCAGGGATACAAATGGACAGAAAGGCTGTTTCAGGGCAAAGGCTTTGCCATGCGGTGATACACACAGATATTGCAGAGCCCAACCTTCCCATATCTTCTTCTTAAAAAAAACATAGGGCAGAAAACTAAAATATTTACCTCTTTGCACTCTGGTAGCTAGGGAGCCTGTGTGACTATTTGTGACCATGAGATGTAAGTGGAACTCACTGGGTAAAGATCTTGCAGAGCTGTTTAAAGGGCACTGTGTTGGCCATCATGCCCCCTAGCCTCTTGCTCTTTGCTTTCTCGGGTCCTCATGCCTGCTGTCAAGATGCCCTGGTCAGGCTGTGGCAGCCATGTTCCAGTGATGTGAACAAAAACATTAAGCACTAATCTAAAGGTTGTAGAGCAGGAAGAGAGAAAGGTCTGGGTCTTTAGAAGCATTGTAACCACTCACTACCTACCTGTAATCATGAAATGAATAAACTCCTTACTTATTTCAGTCACTGCCAGCCACATTGCTCTTGTATGCTGTCCAACACTGGCTTTAAGAGACACACAGAATGTGAAAGAGGTTAATAAGAAATGCTTCCCCTTCTCAATGTGGACTCAGTCTTAAAGCATGGATTAAAATACATTCATACTTAAACCAAGAGTACCATATTTTTTATTACTTTAGGGGGCTCCCAGAAGAGCTTGCACATTTATAGAACATTCTAGAACTGAGCTACCTGATAAAGTTTATGGCTATTGCAAAGCTGTACTAATATTCAACAACTGTCCTGATCCCAACCCTACCACTACCAGCAGAGTGGGTCAAGAAGAGAGCCTAATATGTTCCCGGGTACAAGGATAGGATGCTGAAAGTACAGTTATACAGAACAAGGCTCAGCCCTCAGGCACTACTGAAAGATGTTGTGGGACCGGGTGGTTATGGACCTGTAATCCTAGACACTCAGAAGGCTGAGGCAGGAGGATTAAAATTTCAAGACCTGCTTGGGATACAGAGGAAGTTCAAGACTAGCCTGGGCATCTCAATGAAATCCTGTCTCAAAATTAAATAGGTGGACTAAGAATATAGATTGATGGTGGAGAACTTGCCTGGCATGTGCAAAGCCCTGCACTGAACTCCCAGTACCACCAAAAAGAAGAGGAGGAGTTATTTCAGAGGCCTGATCCTAGCAATCATTTTTTTTCCCCGTTTTTGATTTTTTGATGTAAGGTCTTGCTGTAGCCCACTCTGACTTGGAATTCACTATGTAATCTCAGGGTGGTGTTGAACTCACAGCGATCCTCCTACCTCTGCCTCCGAGTGCTGGAATCAAAGGTGTGTACCACCACGCCCGGCTTCCTAGCAATCATTTCTAACAGGCCCTGAGCAAGAAGCTTTAACTAATGGAGGCAGGAGTTGAGAAGAAGGTAGTCAGCATCTCCTACTTCTTTTTCCTCTAAGTTGTCTTTCTAAACTTACACTTTTGCACTCACAGGGAAGAGATGAGTGTAAGCCTGGCCTGCACTTACCTGACTTTGCAGGGTTTTTCCGTAGGCGATGTTGGAATGAGCATTCATCTACATGTGCTATCTCTCTCCTTCCTACGCAGTGAGGAATCACTTCCTGCTTACTAAGCAGTGGTTTCTTCCCTTACAACCTTCGCCAGTTACCCTGCTGCCATTCCCACCCATATCTTGTTGCTGGTGTTAGAAAAGAGAAGCAGGAAAACAGCAGGAGAGACATGTGAATTGAAAGAGGTGATTTCTTAAGGACATGTCTGGCTGGTGGAAGTAACCTACTAAAGAAAGTGGTTGAAGTTTTAGGAGGGAGGAAAAACAAAAGGACAACATCCTTTGGAAGTCAAAAGGAGACAGAGATCAGGGTACAAGTGGGGGCTGGCCTTTGGAAGGATGAGGCAGGAGAGAGGCCCAGCCCTGTGTCAATAGATTTGTGAGTTTGATATATTTGCCTAATAATGCAGGAGATATCCTCAGCTGAGAGTAACAGCCGAGGTGTGGGTGTGGGAAATAGTAGGGAGAAGCAGGTATTGATCCACCATCTATTGTCTTCTTTGTCTTTTCTCTCCCATCAGCGTTGAACATGGCCTGCTAGCATGCTTGTAAGGCTACTGTAAGACTACTGGCTCCTTGGCTTCGGTTAACAGATCCAGTCTTTTGAAATGTTTCCATTGTGTATCAGTCCATGCAGAGAATGGGCATGAAGTCCTATTCTCAGCCTAAATCAAAACATGCTCCTGCAACTTCCCTGTGGCTCAGCCATTCTCCTCAGCATCAGCATTCCCACCCTTTGCCTGGCGACAGCAAGAGAGGAGAGGCAAAGAGTCAAATTTGGACAATAGCAGGTAAATTTGGAAAATACAGTGAAATCAAAATGAGCCACCTGATCCTGAAATACAGTATTAGAGAGAAGCAAATATTTTCCAAGTAGTTCTGAGATCTCTGGGCATCCCTCAGCATTCCAGGGCTTCTAGTAATGATTTAAGACTCTGGATAGAAACACGGATCTTTACTTCCCAAGATTATTAGAACTTTACCTTAGTTGGCCTAGAGCCATTCTGTACAATGACTTTGAAAAGTTCTAAAATGTGGGCATGGGAATGTGACAAGGTGGAAAGAGGCTATGGGGTTGTGTGAAACTTTCCCCTACTTTAAACCCCATAAAATTCTCCAGGAACGCCTCCTGGTACAATGCCAGGAATCCCACAACAGAGAGGCAGGCAGGCAGGCAGAACCATCTCCAAAAAAGGAGTTCATAGAAACTGTGTATCCTCTTCCTGGAACCAGGAATGGGGAAGGAGACTGAATATCCATGTGCTCTTGCAAGACCATAGTTGGGGTTCAAGGTATAAGCCAGCGAGGAGGCAATTCGGCCCATGCCTTATGAGCAGAGCTGAGGAAATCACTGACCAATATTATTCAAGAGAATCCCCCTTGTCATCCCTCTTTAAGTCAGCGTCTCACCGAGAATCCCATCTTCCCACCTTGTTCCTACTTCTCTTATGGTGTCTTCATCCTCTGCTTCCTCACAGTTAAAACTTCTACCCATCTTCTTCCTTTTCCTCAAAGTGATCCATTGAAGAAGACACCTAACTCATTATTCCCAGTGCAAGTGTCAAATATTGGACTGACTGCTCCTGTCAAAGGGACCAAAATTAGAAATTTGGAATTTCCTAAGAAGTAATCATATAGCAGTATCTTTGTAATCCAATGATTAGCATTATGGAATGTCATTTACTGAGGAATTTAGATTAGTTAATTGTCATATTCTTATCATGGGAAAGGAGATTAATGACTTGTTACCCATAGTCAACTTTCAGAGGATCCAAGCATTCTCAAAGCAGGCCAGGGTATGGGACTCAGTGGCTCTTAACAGAAAGAATACATTGTTTTGGTCATTTTATTTTCTTTCGTTTTCGTTTTTTTTTTTTTTTTTTTTTTTTTTTTTTTTTTTGGTTTTTCGAGGTAGAGTCTCACTCTAGCCCAGGCTGACCTAGAATTCACTACGGAGTCTCAGGGTGGCCTCGAACTCATGGCGATCCTCCTACCTCTGCCTCCCGAGTGCTGGGATTAAAGGCGTGTGCCACCACGCCCAGCTCACTTTATTTTCTTAATGCAGTGTCTCATTATGCAGCTCAGGCTGGCCTTGAACTCATGATATTCATGCCTCAATTTCCCAAGTGCTAGTATTATAGGCATGTGCCACCAGACCTGGCTCTACATATTCATCTTTAAATGAAAAGTTAGGGTCTGGAGAGATGTCTTACTGGTTAAGGCACTTGCCTGTGAAGCCAAAGGACCTAAGTTCAATTCGCCAGGACCCACATAAGCCAGATACACAAGGTGGCGCATGCGTCTGGAGTTTGTTTGCAGTAGCTAAAGGCCCTGGATTGCCCAGTCTCTCTATATATCTGTCTCTTTCTCTTTCTCTCTCTCTCTCTCTTCCTCCCTCCCTACATACTTCCCTCTCTCAAGTAAATAAATAAAATATTTTTAAAAAGAGAAATATGTGAAATTTAAATAAAAACAAAAAGTAGAAAGAAAACAATGGATGTTGGGACTTCCAGACAAATATGCCTTTGGAGTATAACTCTCTACCACTGGCATCAAATCACCCCTCCCTGATAGGCAGGCATTCTTCATCACCTTTTGCTGTCCAGTGGATTGTGATTGGAGTCCTAGCCAACTTCCCCAGTGGCCTTCAGTCAATCTCACAATGAAGACAAGTCTACCATCCCGTTTGCTCGTCCTCTGCTTGAAGTACCTCCACATTTGCCCCCTTTTCCATGGACACTATTGACTTCAGGCTCTTGGATATCAAACATGAGAAGTAACACCTCAGACCTCTGCATGAATCATTGCAAAGGTGTGAAATTGCATGCTGCCTCACTTGTGAGGTTGCTAATCTATCTTCCTGTGGGTCTGTACAGTTTCAAGTGCTCCTCATTGGAGATCTCTGATACCTGCTGAGATATACTGTCTTAGGGCCCAGTCCCACAGGCTTGTTTGGAGTGAGAACACATATGGGAGTAGGGTAGAGCCAACCTGAGGCCCTCAAAATACAAGGCATGTTGAATCTACTGCTGTGTTGATAAATATGACTTTTCCTAGTCTAGCTTTTGATATTGTGGCTCATTTGTCATAGACGTTTGAGGTGTCAAAGCTGACCTCAAAATTGATGTAATTAATTGGTTTTAGTTTGCTCTGTTTAATTGATGTTGAAGTACAGACCAAAACCAAAGTGTGTATAGGGAGGTAATTATCTAGTTAGATGGATATTGTTTTGGCTTTTAGAGTCTTCTAGTTATTCCAACAGTAACATTCTAAGTGTTAGCTCTGGTCTGTTAGCTTTAGGATGGTTACTGTGCCATCATGCCTAATCAACAGCTGTGCGGAAAACTCATTTTAATCATAGTTTTTCCTTCCTAGAAATTAGTAGATGAAGGATAATTGCTACCAAGTAGCTCCATTATGATAGGCTGCTTCCTGTCTAACACTGTAAAAAGTGAAAATTTAAAGAAATTGTAGGACTTTTCTTTCTATTTTATTTTTCTATGAAGCATGAACTCATGGTGTTTTTTCCTACCTAAAGGCTGAGTATGAGTTGCCCATTTCTCTACCTCAATATATTTGAAACTTAAAGAAATTTCATAAATATACACGGGCTATATTACCAACAGTTATCCCAAGTGGCCTTCAGTCAATATCACAATGAAAGACAAGCCTATCATCCCATTTAAAAGTATTGAGATCTAATGATCATTGTTTCATCTCACAGTTACTCCTTAATTGTGTCATACACTTACCATTTCATTTGGGAACTGGAGGATTACATGCCATGACTCATATATTCCTCACTGTACAAGGGAAGCAACCAACCACCATCACCTGGTGACTGTGACATTAGAAGAACCTTTTCTCCACTGGATTTCTCTGCACATCACACCTTCTTCCAAAGTCACAGTTACGGCCTGCTGACATTGAACTGAGCACCTGTGAAGCTTCTGCTACTATATATCAGCCATCTGTCCTGCTTCACAATCTTTATTTATTTATTTATTTATAACATGTTCTGTATGGATACATCATGTGTTGTATCCTCTTTTCCCTCGGCCCTGCCCCCATTCCATGGGGGACACTCCTGGGTGGGGTTGCAGGTGTTCCTCATGTTGTTGTGGGATATGTGTTGTGGGAGTAGCAGTCAGTTATTTTTTTGTGGGGGTTGGGGGGAATGCCTCTGGGCATGATGTCTCAACCTGTGGCTCTTACAATCTTTTCACCCCCTCTTCTGCAAAATTCCCTGAGCTGTGGTGGGTGAGTTTTAAGTCTACTTCAGTGATGAGCTCTTAGGAGACTGTGGATCTCTGCTTTGGTAGGTGTTGTGTATCCTCTTGGTGTGTCTCCTTCACCCTGGCACTGATTATCAGGTTCAGCATGGAAGCAGCACTCTTGCTCATCTCCCCAATTCCTCTGTGGTTTCAGCTGTCTATTGGCTGAAGTGTGAGGGGTAGTTTATCTCCTTGGGTCTTGCTACCTTATGAAAAAGAAGAACAGTTTCTCCAGTGGACAATAAAATCAGCATAGTTTAAATGGGATAAGTGTTATTATTTTAGGGAGAATTTGATGTATGTAACCCCTCTTTTAGCCAAAGACTACTGAGAGCTTTACACTGGAGACCATAATCTTTGTCTCCATAAGATTCTGATCTGGTTCCCAATTCCAGATATGGGTTCCTTTACACTGAGCAGATCTCTTAGCCAATCAGAGAGCTATTGGTTACCCACTAAGGCTGTGTGCCACTATTGCACTGATGTGTGCATCTTGTCAGGGTGTTTGCTTCTGAGTAGATTAGACCTCTGGTTGCTCATACCATTGCTGGCCACTTTCCCCCAGTAGTTCACGTAGCACTTTCCAGCACTAGGTTGGCTGGCCAGGGACTGGCTCTCTTCCAAGTTCCAGCCGGGTCCCACCATGCTCTGGCATCACACATCTTCACATGCACCTGCCTCCTCCCACCTGACAGTGTTATTCCTGAAGGAAGAGTAAGGCAGAACCCAGTTCTGCTTTGGTACCCCCTCAGAGGTAGCAAGGTGGCTTCAAAGTTTTTTGAAATTTGAAATGAAATTAAATTCAAAATGAAGGAGAATGAACTAAATGGTTTTAGAACTTCATTCTGGTCCTAAGATTTTATTATTCAAGGCTACATCTCTGACCAGATCTTTGCTGGTTTGTCCATGATAGACATTACTAGTAGGTTATTTTCCCTGCTTCCTACAACCACCACTGGCTTGCACCTCTCAGCCTCTCTTGCAAAGGATGTAGCCACATGATTTCAAATCAGTGCAACACACATGATTTTCAGGACTGACCCACAGCACCATTCATGCAGGGTACTCTTTCTACCTCTGCTGGCTTTAAACAGATTAGGAGGAAAATTGAAGGATCTGAAAGATGAAAGGAGCCTGGGTCTCCAAATCTTGCCTTGATGGAGAAGTGCTCCATCAGGGTTTGCTTTGGACTTCATAGGAGAGAAAGCAAAACTGCTAAACAAGTCCACTGAAATTTTGAAAATGATGTCTGCTATCATAGCTCAATCCTCTCAACTAAGGGAACCCAACAGCTCCTAGCCACATGTACCCGTAACTTCAGCTTCTTCCATATTCAATAACTCATCAAAGCCTGAAAGCTTGTCACCAGGTATATTCCATAAAGCCCACAACTAAGTAAAGATGCTAGCCATCTAAGGAAACTGCATCGTGAACACAGGACTGGTCATCAGGTGTGGATACTCTACACAGTGCCTGGCCCACATGGCAAGAGAGGATTCAGAGGGGTCAGGGGCCCCCAAGTGCTCAGGTCTGCTGCTGCATGAACTTCATGTTTTCTCCTGGGACTAGTGGGATCCTCTGTCTGGGGTACTTATTCTGGCAGGGGTCACGGGGGTCACATGGTCACTCACGGTTTTCTCTAGCATACCCTGCAGCTGCTAAAATCAGCCACAGGAAACACCACAAGCCATGAAACACAATTAAAAAAAATAAAACATCAGATCCTTAATTTGGTTTGTGATAATGTACCTACCTACTAAATAATACATCTCAAATCCCTTGAAGACTCATGTAGCCAGTGGGGTTTAAAGAAGCTTTTAGATAGAGATTCCTTAAGACAGAGGCAGACATAGCTAAATTGTTCCTTTTTTTTTTTATTGGTGTGGACTTTTTAGATTTTATTCTTTCTTCCTTTTCCCTGTGACTCATATGTTAATGAGAAGACTAAATTAATATCATATAATGTTATAGTCAGCTCCATGCTGCTGGGATGGACATCAACTAGACACAGTTTATGGAGGAACCAGTTTATTTCAAGCTTACAAATTCAGGGGAAGTTGTATCAATGGTGGAAGAAGCTGGCTCCCTTTCACAGATACAAGCAGACAGAAATTATCAAGCAGCCAGCACCATAAGCAAGCACAGCCAGCCAGAACTCCAACTCTTCCCTTCACACCTTTAGGCTGGAATGAAGACCTGTCCTCAAATACACTTTAGGTCTGGCCCCCAGGATCCATGCCCAGTGACACCTCCTCTAGCCAGCTGCTGGAGAATCAAGCAGGAAGGTTTAACCGTAACCAAATATGGCTGTAGGGGACATACATTCAATTCAAACCACCACATATACCACAAGGCAACATGCAACCAGTCTTGTCTACAAGAGAACATGAAGGGGCTCTTAAACACACTGACTGCCTGATCACATACGTGCTGGTTCTCTTTCAGTTTCTCTCCAGTGGATTAGGATTCTCTGGCTATATATGAAGTTTCTCGAACAAGCCTAAACTGGTTCTAGCCCTACCACCCATCCTGCAGTCATGACAACAGGAGGCTTTTGCTTTGGGTGGCTTCTTGAGCAGCGACCACTGGGCAGAAAACAGAGCCTAGTAGCCCAGACAGAGTGTTCATGAAACACACTTTACTGTCCTTAGGCATTCCCATGTTTAACTAGGGAGAGAGAATTTGCTCTGGTTCTTATATGGTAAGTTACCCCAAAACACAGAGGCTTAAAAACAAGAATAGTAACTTACTCAATCTCACAGTTCTCCTGGGCCAAGGGAAATGAGGTACAGCAGCACTGCATGGAGGCTCCTCGGTGCCCATCCCATGGCAGGGACTCACGAGCAGCAGGAGGGGGCTTTAGGAGGTTAGTTCATTCACGATGCTGACTTTAGAACATTAGGGACCTAGCTGGGACTGGAATGGCCACACAGGGCATCCCTCTGTCTCCCTGTGTCCAAAGCTTCCCCCTAGTATGTGTGTGTGTCGGGGGGCGGGGGGAGACAGAGACAGAGAGATTTCATTTTAAAAATAGTTTATTTATTTATTTGACAGAGAAAGAGAGAGAGAGAGAGAGAGAGAGAAAATAGGTTTGCCAGGGCCTCCAGCCAATGCAAACAAACTCCAGATGCATGCGCCCCTTGTGAATCTGGCTAATGTGGGTCCTGGGGAATTGAACCTGGGTCCTTTAGCTTTGAAGGTAAATGCCTTAACTGCTAAGCCATCCCTCCAGCCTGAGATTTCATTTTATAACCTAGCTTTGAAGAGTCATTTATACGATGTTCTTTTACTTTAAAGGGAAGGGCCATGAGTCCCAGCAAGGGTGACATATAGATCATACAGAATAACATGATGTAATCCCAGCACTTGGGAAACTGAGGTAGAACAATCCAGAGCCAAGTTCAGCTTGAGGTTCATAGTATGACTCTGTTTCAAAGCACAATAAGCACCATGTGAGAGGGGGTGTCTGAGAGAGAGCTTTACTTTACATAAGGAGCAGCAGGGACAAGAGGCAGGGAAATATGCTTGTTACTATAGATCTGGGAAAAATGGAATTACCTACTCAATTTTGTGGTTATATGGACTTGTGCCTTATATCTATCCCATTTTATTAGGTTTCTTTTCTTTTTTTTTTTTATTTATTTGAAACAGGATCTCATTCTGTAACCCAGGCTATCCTAGAACTCACTATCTAGCCCAGAGTAGCCTCAAATTCACTCTTACCCTCCTGTCTCAGACTTCTAAGTGCTGGAATTACAGGCATGCACCACCACACCCAGCTATTCTGCTTGTTAGAGCATAAGACCTATTGTACAAGACTAGGTTAAAAGGTGGCTTTGGGATCATACATTTTATAAGAAGTAGTCATAGTCCTCTTAGTCATCAGTAATCAAGGGAAAATCCCTACTAAAAATTTTTAACTGGGCCAGAGACATAACTCAGTGGTATAGCAGCTGCCTAGCATGTATGAGACCCTAAGTTCAATCCCCAGTACTACCAAAAAATATCTTTTTTAAATCATTGTATGGTATATTGAAGTGTCATAGCTTTTACTTTTACAAATGTCTGTAATACATACCCAAGACTCTAGCTTCCCTACTAATTGTACTTGTAATTCATTCTGCTAGATATTTGTGATGCTATACAAATACACTTGCCCTGCTATATCTGCAGGGATATAACTACATTGATGGGAATATATAAGTTTTGGCAATAAAAGGTGCAAGTTCCAACATGTCAAAAAAAATATGTTGCACATTACAACCGCCCACAGTTCTGTTTCTTTTTCTCTCCAAACTTTTCTCAACCTTCAGCTCTCTTCCAACTATGTATATCCTCCCCAAGGGACTTCCCTATTTCCCAGGCTCACAGAATCCAAAATGACATTTTTCCAACACTTGTCCTTTTATTCCAAATTAATGATAGTAAATATCACACATTGGTGCATCATTCTGTGAATATCCCATTCTCTGGTATTCTTTTATGCATCTAATATGTAAGTGTAAGCTTTAATCTATATCTAAAAATACATCTTGACTTACTGTAACTGCAAATCCAAGAGGCAGTAAACATGCTCACAAGGGCTTGCCAAAATACTGCTTCTAAAAGCCTATTAAGGAGTTTAAATATTTCATTTTGGATTATGCAAATAAAGTTTATAAACACGATTGTTAAAAAGTAATGGGGATGAGAAAGCCTTTCTCGTTCTTTCTATCTGTGTAGAGTGAATTGCCTAAGTATCCACCCTACTAGCCGTGGCTGGGTCCATCGCAAACCTTACTGTGTCCAGCTGGATGTAGAGGAGCAGCCTTCCAGCTGGGTCACTCCTCTGTGAGAACCAGCCTCCTCCATTGGCTCACTTTCCAATCCCATCTCAGTGGCTCTCACAACAATCAGGAACTATTACCCCAAGGTCCTAAGCAATAACACTTGGCTTTGAACTTGTGTCCACCACACACATCCCTGTCCTGCAACCATGGTAGAACTGACAGGGGCAGTTCATACCCCAGAAGGTGCTAGTTGTCCCTATCGGTCCTGTGGTTTTCTTACTGGGAATAAGAGAACCAGAGTTCAAATCCTATTTCTTCCTGTTTCTGAAACTTTAAATAAATCACTCTTCTTGGATCTTACTTCCTTCTAAATTCTCTAAAGTTAGGTATATACTAAGCATTTACAATGTACCAAGCACTTTGGATTATTATTGATCCTTATAAGCCTTATTAGACAGATTTTTTTACTACTCCCCATCCTTTAGGGGAGAAAAGTGAGGGGTTATTAGAATAATTAGGTGACCTACACAAAGTTATAAAACTAGTGGTAGAATCAAATTTAAAGCCAGATCTGTCTAACTGAACAGCTTTGACTCCTAGACACATGCCTAATTGTGCCTACCAAGGCTCTCTGATCCATCTTGTTGCAACAAACAAGGTGACACATGTGCAAATGTTTTAGAAATATTAGGCATAAAACAAATGCTAGCTGGCATGGTTCTGATTATGAGGGGAAACCTTGCTATAAGGAGCTGTTAACTCTCTGGGAATAAACATCATGTGGATAGACACCTAGAATTTTGGAACCCTACCACTGGGCTCTGGAATCAAAGCCAGGCATCTAGGATGCCTTAGCATTAGATGGCTCACTTGGCAGTATCCATTTTATTCTCCTTTAAGAAACAGTAGATCACTGCGAAAATATCTTTCTGAACTGCTTTAATTATAGATTATATTTATCAATCCCAATAAAATTGTGCCCGGTGCTTAAGGCTCTTATAGAGAGAGGTATGTGCCTTAAAGTAACCCCTTTTCTTTCCCAAGCGTGTCACTTAAAATTTTTTCTATTCACAGCTTAATTCTTTAACTCTATCCTTAGACTCATCTCTAACCTGGGTCATTGCTAACCTTTAACTCTATCCTTGGACTCATTTCTAACCTGGATTGTCTAAAGCTAAATTGTGGCTTTCAGATATTGACAGCTTAATGTCACAATAGTGACATGACCACTGAATTTATATTTCTCCACAGACTAGCAGATTTTATGCATAAAACAGCAAAGACTCAACATGAAAAACATACACATTTCCTCTCAAATAGTTGTTTTTCATCATTAAATCATGATTTTTAAAAATCTATATATATGATTAGCTGGGTGTGATGGTGCACACCTTTAATCCCAGCACGTGGGAGGCAGAGGTAGGAGGATCACCATGAGTTCAAGGCTACCCTGAGACTACAGAGTGAATTCCAGGTCAGTATGGGCTAGAGTGAGACTCTACCTCAAAAAAAAAATCCTACTATATGATAAAAAAAAGTGGCTTTATGTGTTACTAAGAAGTCAATTTTGAAGGTATATGTCATCTTCAGTCAACATATATCTGAGAAATGGATATAAATAACAATTTATTATTTTAGCCAAAAAAGAATTTAAAACAAATACTGGTGGGAGAAAAGCTGACATTTAGTGAGTATTTAGTACATGCCATTACATTAGAAAAATATTATCATGGCTATCTAATACTTAGCATTGAAGCAATGATATGTTCTATTTGATTCTTCTACCAGAGGTAAGGGAAAATTGCAAGACAAGAAGGCACTTGGAATGCACCTACTCTTCTCTCAATATAATTCTTGCTTATTCCTCTGTGTAAATGATACTGTTGTATATATATGCATGACAAACAATAAATGTTGTGAATAAATATATTAATATGTGAAAAATCTATGTAATATATATTTAAATATATATTATATGCAATATTACATATACTTATTATTATATTTATGTATGTTTTATATAAATATATATATTTAAAGTAGATGTATCTTTTAAATTCCTGCTCCTAAGGAATACTGTTAAGTATTCCTCTGCTCATTACTGCTCATTACTGTAACCAAATACCCAATAATAAGCAATTTAAACTGAGAAGGATATAGTTTGGATCATGGTTTAAGAGTACAGGGAAAGACATGCAGTAGGAGCAAGTATTATGTACTTTTCTCATTGCTGTGACAAATACCCAACAAAGGCAAGGAGGGCTTATTTTGGCTTACAGTTCAAGGAATATAGTCCATCGTGATGGGGAAGGCGTGGTGGTAGGAGCGGGAAGCAGCTGCTCACATTGCTTCTACTGTCAGGAAGCAGAGAGTGATGAATGCTGATGCTCAGCTAGCTTTCTCATTTTTATGCAGTATAGGACCCCAGCCCATGGAATGAGGCTACCCAGTTAGGATGGGTCTTCCCACCTCAATTATCACAATCTAGAGACTCTCTGAAAAACATGCTAAAAGATGCATTTCCATGATGATTGTAAATCCTTTCAAGTTGGCAGCTGAGAAAAATCATCACAAAGGAACTCACAGCTGTGCTGGCAGAAGCATGAGGTTGTGTGCTCACATGTCATGTTGGTGGACCAAGAAACAGGGTGTCCAAGAACCAGGGCTAGGGTACAAAATAGCAGCCTACTTCCTCCAGTGAGGCTTCATCTCCTAAAGATACTACAGCCTTCCACAAAAGCATCACCAGCTATGGACCAAGTGATCAAATACATGAGCCTACAGCCGACATGCACATGCAGCCCTTTCAGATTGAGTTGTGGACTTACTGGAAAAACACTACCTAATAGGCAGTTCCTCATCCATGGATTAGTCCAGGGTGGAGAACCCTAGGTCCTCAAAGTATTAATTGGAATTTTATCTTTTTTAAAAAATATTTTATTTATTTATTTGAGAGAGAGAGAGAGAGAGAAAGAAATACATAGAGAGGAATTCCAGATGCATGTGCCCCCTTGTGCATCTGGCTTACCTGGGTCCTAGAGAGTCAAACCTGGATCCTTTGATGTTGCAGGCAAACGCCTTACTGCTAAGCCATCTCTCCTTTAAAATATTTTAAAATATTTTTATTACTTATTTATTTATTTGACAGAGAAAGAGGGAGAGAGAGAGAGAGGGCGCACCAGGGCCTACAGCCATAGCAAATGAACTCCAGACACATGAGCCCCCTTGTGCATCTGGTTTATGTGGGTCCTGGGGAATTGAACCAGGGTCCTTTGGCTTCACAGGTAAACACCTTAACTACTAAGCCATTTCCCCAGCCTGGAATTTTATCTTTTTTAAGACAAAAAAATGCAAAGGAGGAAGGTGTTCCTTGGTCACTTGGGTCCAGAAAATTCTGCTTTATATTGTTTGTTTTTAGAGAACCACAGTATACCTTAATAAAGTACAGGTTCTGGAAAAATCCCGAGTTAAGCTCACAGGACACTTCCCAAACTTACTTGACCACGCATCAATTTTCCAAATAACAGTAACATGCTATAGAATTCATGGTCTATGAGACTCTGGTAAAGGTTGTTATAATTGATATTGCAATAAAAATGGCTAACATTTTACCAAACCATTTGCACATCCCAGAACACACCAAAGCAAGAAAACATAACTAGCAATGTCACTTGTGATTTTTTCTGTTTTTTTTTTTTGTTGTTGTTGTTGAGATTATATTCTAAAAAGAAGTCAATGATATAAAATAACATATTGGTAGAAAATTCATAACACATGCCGAAAACCTAATAAATTTAGTGTTATTTACATCATCTTATTCCACAAAGAACTATACAATAACTTACAACATAAATATAAGTGGCAAAATGTGAATAAAGAATCAAATAAACTGGGCATGGTGGCATACACCTTTAATCCCAGCACTCACACTCAGGAGGCTGAGGTAGGAGGATCACTGGGAATTTGAGGCCAGGCTGAGACTATACAGTGAATTCCAGGTCAGCCTGTACTAGAGCGAGACCATACCTCAAAAAAAACAAGCAGACAAACGAACACACAAACAAAAAGAATCAAAAACTAAACTGAGTTAGAAAACCCAGGTCATATTAGGGTAGAAACATAAATATGAAAGAAGAGCTGGGCATTGTGGCTCGTACATTTAACTTGGAAGGCTGAGATAGGCATTTGGGAAGTTGAGATAGGTGGATCACTATGAGTTCAAGGTCAGCCTGGGCTATAGTGAGATCCTGCCTCAAAATAAATAAATAAATATGAAAAAGGAGTAGCCAGCATTGTTGTTATAATTACTTTTACATTTAGTTCTGAGGGTCCTGCCAACAAAAGCAAAAAGGGATTCACAACCATTTACACAATTACCACAATAATAAAGAAATGAAGCTTTCATGAGTACATAAGGAAAACATGGCTTTTGGAGACAGAATTCTAAAAGAAATGATTCAAAAAGGAGAATTTCACAGGAGACCTAATGCCTGAAACAAGTGCTGTTGGAGACACATGTTAATTCTGAGAGCATTGCCAATGACAAATCTGAGAGCCAAATATTAAATTCTACAGTTAATGGGTTCCATTTGTCTTTGGATGATTCAGGAAGACAAGTTACAAATCTAATCAAGTCATGAGCACCCTAAGAAAAATCAGCTTTGAAGTTCACCATTTTAAGAACCAAACCAACAGGCAAGAAGATGATGCACTCTCTGTGGTTAAATAATCATTATGGCTAACACACACATACAGCTCACAATGAGTCAAGCAGTGTTCTGAGCACTTCATGAGTATCTATTCAATTAATCCTCCCAACTCTGGAAGGCATGAACCACTTTGCCCTCTATTTTAAAGAGGAAGAAATACAGGCCCTGAGGTCAAGTGCCCAAGGTCACATAGCCAGTACCCTGTTTACTGTGACTAGCATTTGAAGCTAACTTTCCACTGTGATAACAAGGGCAACAGGAGTAGTCTTAGGCAATAGAAAACGGACACATGCCAGGCGTGGTGGCCCACGACTTTAATCCCAGCACTGAGAGGCAGAGGAAGGAGGATCACTGCGAGTTCAAGGACACCCTGAACTCCATAGTGAATTCCAGGTCAGCCTGGGCTAGAGTGACACACTACCTCAAAAAAACAAAAAAATAAAAGAGAGAGAGAGGGAGAGGGAGAGGGAGAGAAGGGACACATTACTGTGTTCCATCAGCCTTGATTTGGAGAAGGCCCATCAAGGGCACTGTGCCAGACAGGACCCAAACAGGAGAAACAAACCTCAGAGTTCTAAAACAGAGAGAAACTGACAAGCAGTGCTGAGAATCTTCCCAGAAAGAAGAAGCAGCTCTGGCCATCTTAGGAAGTGATGCTCTTCTGGAACTGTGTGGTGGGGTCACTCAGCAGAAGCTGGAACCACTCACAGCAGGCCTGGGGAAAGACTCACCAAACTGCCAGAGCCCTGCCCTACCTAGCGTCTCCTTTGTCCTCCCAACCATCTCTCCCTGGCAAAGCTCAGCTGGAATTCCACCACCAGGGAAATGCACCCCCAAGGGTGAGCCCTCCTCAGATACAGAGCAGAAATGCACCCCAGGGTTCAGCCCTCCTGAGATATAGGGCAGGAATGCACCCCAGGGTTGAGCCCTCCTGAGATATAGGGCAGAAATGCACCCCAGGGTTGAGCCCTCCTGAGATATAGGACAGAGCCACAGAAGGTTAAGGACAAAATCTAAAAACCAAACCACCAAGCCTGGCTCAGGTGCTCACTGTATAGATGTGAAATTTTCATCTTCCAGTGGCTGGAGGATATGGGCTCTAGGAGGCAAATCACAGGATAATTAAATGCTCTCTAAATCCCAGGTCTCTGTAACAAGGCAGAAATCCCTTTTGCTTAAAAGGAGTAAAACAAGGAAAAATGCTACATGCTTCAGTTAACATAACCATAGAATAGTTGCTCATGAGAGAGTGTATATGTTGAAAATCTAGATTCCTCCAAAGATCAGGGCACACTGAGAACAGGAAGTGGAAAGTATGTAAGAGCCTCAAGGTGGTAAGTACTAAGTGTGGGGCACTGCCTTCCTGACATGAACCCACTGGTGCATTCGTGACCCCACAGTGGTTCCTAATACCCTACAAGAGCTGCACTGTTCTGAGACCATCAACATTTTGATATGGAGGAAGACAAAAGGAACAATACAACAAAACAGAGGTGTCCTCAAGGAATGAGAGGGCAGGGAGAGGGAATAAAAGGGGATAATGGGATGGGAACACCATCATATTGCAGTATGTTCATATATTAAATTTCTCAATAAAAAGGAAAGATAATGTACATGCATAAATATAGGTAAATTGGTTCCACAAGTGTGTGTTCAGCATTATTGTGCCAAGTTTAGCAGAGGTTCCCAGATGGTGTGCCAGTCAGGGGCCCTGTAAGTACTCAGTGGACATGCTGCTTTCATTTCACCCCAGGTGAGCCTTATGTGTCTGGTGATGTCATGTGATGGAAAGATGGACATTTTGGTCCTTGTGACTTGTGTTCAGCAGGAGCCTTGCTACAGGGGTAAGTAGACTATTGCTAGTAAAGGTTAAAGCAAGATGGCCCTGATGGAGGAACATCTGGGAGCTCTGACTCATGAATTTCTAATGGAATACAGGATGGGAACAGCTGCATTTGAACAGCAACACAGCAAGGAGAGGAGTCCATAAGAGTCCAAATGAGCCATTTAGGTGAGCATCCCAAAGCCCACCACTCCAAAAGGTACCAGGGGCTGAGGTCCAGGGTAGAGCATGTAAAGTGTTTGCATAATGGTGCAGGCACACAGAAATGGAAACCCGGTGTGGCACAAAAGCACACAAACAAAGCCTGCCACCAGAAGTTGACTCCTAAAACTCCTAAGGTGAGATGTGAACATAACCACCAGAAATACAGGGTAGAAAGAGAACTGCCGCAAGCTGATGGTGGTAATTGTTCTGAGAAGAAACATGGCCTCCAGTGGGTATAGGTGGATTTGGGGATGGGTAAGACTCTGGAAGTGTAGTAGAACCAGGGCTGTATCTCATATGGTTTTGACCAAGAGATCCAGGGAAAGGGAGCTCCTGATGGAGCACACATTTCTGTTTCCTTTTGGAAAGGGACATCCCTGCAGCAGGGTGTGGAGCAGCTCTGGGAGGTGGCTGCTCACTGAAGCAAAGGGTGCAGAAAACAGAGTAGAAAAGTTAAAATAAAAAGAAGGGTAGGATAATAATTGAGGTAACTCATGACTGGATAATTCTTCAATGAACTTT
This sequence comes from Dipus sagitta, assembly GCA_036346955.1. Taxonomy (NCBI): domain Eukaryota; kingdom Metazoa; phylum Chordata; class Mammalia; order Rodentia; family Dipodidae; genus Dipus; species Dipus sagitta. The sequence goes on from CM070781.1 coordinate 68,821,415, forward strand.
CAGAGAAATCTCAAATATTTGGGGATATATTTAAAATATATTCCAAGTGTGGTGGTGCACACCTTTAATCCCAGCACTGGGAAGCAGAGGTAGGAGAATCATTGTGAGTTCCAGGCCAGCCTGGGCTAGAGTGAGATCCTACCTGAAAAAACAACAACAACAACAAAAAGTTCAGGGCTGGGGCTGTAGCTCAGAGGTAGAATACTTGACTAGTATGCAACCAGGGTCTGGGTTCAATTGACAGCACTGGAATAAATTAAATTAAATATAGAAGATTAAGCTGTTGATAGATAATATTGTGTATTCATTTGTTTAGGAATTCAGCATATCCTTATTTTCAAGAGCATATATCATTTTATGTTGTTGAGCATTAAATGACTTCGTATATAGGTAAAGATCATATATAGGTAAAAATGTAATGAAGGAAGGGAATTTGTTTGCAGAAATACATATAAAAATAGCTGGCCCATTACATTATCACCTAAAGCATCATTAATGGGCCACTGAAAGTGGCTACAAAATAACAGAAATAAAAGCTTTATTTTCTCAGAAGAATCTTATATTCAGTCTAAAATTTGTGTTATCATTGTATCATTGGTCTCTTCATGCATCAGGATCTGTGAGAGTGAAGACAAGTGCCCAACTCCCCTCTCCGACCCCCATTGGTCCTGCTCAGTGGGAGAGTGAGATGCCTACTTACCCTCTGTAGCTAGACCTGGATTTATAAGCCTAGGGCTCCACTTTCAGTACCTGCCACAACTTTTCCCTGGGCCTTGAGCAGGACAGGCAAGTGCTCTATCATTGCGCTACATCCTCCAGCCTGATTCAGGTGTTTTAGCCTATCTGTGAATAATAATAATAATCTGAAGCTGCATCACAGAAATTGAGTAAGGAGAAAACAAAACAATGCATGTGTGTGTGGAGGCTGTTTGAAATTAATATAGAAATAGACCTAACTTTTTGTCTCTGACTTCAAGTCTAGGAGAAACCTTTGCATTTCCTTTTGCATCTCATTTAAATAAAAGACACAAAGCATCTCACTTTGATTTTTCTCCTGTTTTCAAACACATGGTTTATGGGACAGCTGAGAATTCATAAAGTTGAAAAAAGAAATCTGAATTCTACTCCAAGTCCAGTGTATGAAAATGAGAAGAACAGGAAATGAAGCTATAACTTTCCTGGTCTCCAAGGGGACACTGAGCCAGACAAAACACAAAGGACAATCATAAAACCTTATATCCGCAGAGAACCAGATTCAGTTTGAATCTGTGTGGCAGCAGGAGTAGTTTGATGCTGCCTAAAGTTAATCTAGAGTAGCAACAATTGAGATAGAAATTACTCAACTTTTCCCAAGCAGTTTCCTTTGCCTGGAAGATTCCTGTCCTCTTGTCTTTTTTAAAAAATCTCGCTTCTTTCTTTCTTTCTTTCTTTCTTTCTTTCTTTCTTTCTTTCTTTCTTTCTCCTTTTCTTTCCTTCTCTCTTTGTTTTTTTTAGAGAGAGAGAGAGAGAGGGCAGGCATGCCAGGGCTTCTAGCCACCGCAAATGAACTCAGACACATGTGCTACCTTGTGCACCTGGCTTACGTGGGTCCTGGGAATTGAACCTGGGTCCTTAGGCTTCACAGGCAAGTGCCTTAACTGCTAAGTCATATCTCTAGCCCTACAGATGTCTTTCTTAGGGAAGTCTTCTCAGCCACCAAGCCACCACTACCACTCCACATCAGACCCAGGTAAAACCTCAGACCATTCTACACTTCCTTAACATAAGGACTGATCAATGAGGAGTCAATTCAGTACTTTAACGTTGGTACTCCCCACAACACACACACACACACACACACACACACACACACACACACACACACGCACAGCAATAAGCCCCTTGATGGCAGGGAAAGGCTTGTTTTCATAACATCCCCAGAGTGAAACAAAGTGCCTAGCTCAGAGAGGGCTCTTATTAAATATTTATTGAATGACTGATGGAAGAAACATGATTTGCAAAGAACTCCAACCCAGACTATTTCAGGTCATTTTTAGATTGGTATATTTATGCAAATATACATTCAACCCTTAATTAGCTATTGTTCAGGGAGGACTTATTATAAATGAAAGGAAACCACAAAAGGAGAGGGGGTTAACAAATCCATTATCATAATGTGATAGTAAGACACTATGTTGCACATCTTGAACAAGGAAGTCTTAAGTACTGGACAGTATACCAAGTCCCAACTGCCCATGCCTAGATGATTTGGGGGGGGGGTTGGAAAAGGACATGAAAAGGGCAGAGCTGTTGTTTCTAGATGTGAAGACATTCGTCCACAGTCAGCAGACATTGGGAGAAACTTCCTTCTGAGATGTGTTAAAACGCAAGGTTTCATGATGGACACACTTGGCCTTTCTCAAGCTATCAGGGACACAGCTGACATAGCCAATTTTACCAGGTTCTATTTACTTTCTTCTTTTCTAAACAGCTGAAATGTATGGCTAATTTTACTGTCATGTGAGTATAAACAATCTAGAAAGATAATTTTTTTAAAAGATCATTCAATCACTTTAGCAAGGTAAAGAAGATTTTTTTTTTTTTAAAACATAGTCTATGTAGCCTCTGGTTGGCCTTGAACTCACAGTCTTCCTGCTTCCACCTCCCACATGCTGGAACTGTAAGAACAAGCTACCAAAATCAACTCATTCAAATTCTTAGTTTTTATCAAGCCATATCCCAACACAACACATTTTTTTTTGTTATTTCCCTTTCACTATCTGCTTTTTTTTTCTCTTGCACTCATTCACTCATTTACATGCTTTGAGGAAATTTTTCACAAAATGCACTAATTTTTTTCCTGTGGAACATATAATTAACCTCTATCTTCCTCATTTCAGTGGTTTATTCATTTGTCCGTTAGATATAAAGAAAACAAAGAGGATGCTGAGTAATGAAGATCATGGATCTTCTGGGGCTTTGAAAGTGATAGAATTTCTTTTCTTTCCTTCAAAAGGTTGTACACAATAAATTACGCTGCAAATAAAAATGGATTAAGTGAAACTGAGAAATCTGAGAATAAAGAGGCACCAGTTACTGTAGAGGGGCACTAATGGATGGTGCTTTGGGACTATCAATTCAGAAAGCAAAAACTACAAAATCCATCCCATACTTATTTGACAGACCTCTTTGTTTTTATATGTCTCCTTAATGTTTATTTTTTTCAGACCTATAATCTTTTTACTGCATCCTAATATTCTGCAAACAAATTCTAACATATTAAAGGCAGAGACTAAGCAAATTAACTGTAGTTGTTTAGTTTTTCAAAGTATCAAGAAGGCCACTTTCTCCTATGTATCAACAGCCATACCTCTCCTCTTTTACTTCTGTCATTGTTTCTACTATAACTGGCTGAAGTCCTAAAAACTCAGATAGATAATTTTAAAAACCCCAGGAGGTATTGGTATTTCTTTCAGTATTATACAAGCCTCATCTTAAGCCATGAACTACCCTTATCCCTGAGAGTATTTGAAATTCATCCATTTTATTTATTTATTTATTTTTAAATTTTGTTTGAAAGTCAGACCAAGCCATGAGGAAGGAGAAAATTTCCGTTGACTTCCCTCTGGGGAATCTCCCTTTCACTCTGCTCAGCTGAAGCTGGGGTGCAGACCTGGGGGGTGTCACTTCATGCCTTGATGACATCAACTTTTGATGTTATGGTGAGCATTCTTGCAGGGTTCCTCGAATATAGAGCATATTCAATGTAAATTCAGTGAAAGAATAGGAAAAAGAATAATTTGAGACACTTCTACTATCTCAAAACCAGTCACTTCCATTTCAAGATCTTACTAGAGTTTGGAAGCGCTGTCAGTCTAGCTTGACAAAATAAGTCTTCTTGCAGAGGAAATGGATTGTGGCCAGCCAGAGAAGTGTTATGGCTTCAGGACAGCTTAGACAAACCCAGGGCTCAAGGAAGCTTCACGGACTCTTGTCTAAGTGAGGGAAGCTACTAGGTGAGGAGAAAGCATCATTTTGGAGTATGAGTGTTCCCAGTAGTAAAAATAGTACAAATGTTTTCATGTAAACCCGGCAATCAACTCCTCCCATTCCAATCTTCTTGGTCATTTTTTTTTGTTCAAGAGAAAAAGCTTGCTTTTATCCTACTACCCCACAGTTTTATACTGTCTCCTTATTTCCCTGTATTCTCACAATGACCCTGGAATTTCCTAGTTTCTGTTCAGGGAGTCCTGCTGTGGTGGTCTGCCTAGGCTGCCTTATTCAGTGTCAAGCCCCTGACTTCTTTGTAGTCCGGCTCCGAGGGGCTCCACCACTCCGCAGATGTTGCTGCGAGTTAGGGACCACAGTAGCTGCTGTTCCTCCAGTGTGCACTAAGGGGATTCCCCAAGGGACAGTGACTTGTCGCGAGTGCTAAGTGGAAGCATAGATAGATTTCCTTTAAAATCAAACTTCGCAAACAAGAATAACCTTGAAGAAGACCTTCAGAAGCAGATCTATGTTCAGAAATATGTCCGATTCCTTAAAGCTCCCCTCTGACATTTCACAGATATGTCACTTATACTAATTCCTGCTCTATCATTCGGATTCAGTTGGGGGCGGGGTTGTCATATGAGCCTCTCTCCTCTGGTTTAGCTCAGGTCACCTGGACAGAGTGACTGCTTTCTCCGTCCTGGGGCGACTTCTGTAGCGGTGTCTCCCAGGAATTCTCTTACCTGTTCTGGGGGTTTCCTGGGGGTCCAGCCTCCCCAGCACCCTGGACCTAGTTGACACCAAAGATTCCCACCCCCAAACTCTAGGACAGCAGTGGGGCTGCACTAGCCACTAAGGGCCATCATCCATTTTTAATCAGAAAGATCACAAGAAAGACGGTAAGCGAAACCCAAGCGCAAGTCAATTTAAATAACATTCCTGGGGAAATCCAATCACTTACAACGGAGACACCTACGCCAGCGAGAGCCCCCTCCCGTCTGGCGGGACGGAGCGCCACGGCTGAATTAATCAAGATCAAGGGGCTCCGGGGCTGAGCAAGGAGCGTTAACCCTTCCAGTGCCGAAGGGTGCCGGGCGCGGGGAGGACTAGCGCAGCCGGCTGGGGCCAAGATGCCACGGGCGGCCCACGGGCCACCTTCGCCCATTGGGATCGTCTCGGGCCACCACGCGCGCAGGGTGTCCAGGAGGCCCGGCGCCCTGCGCTGAGCTCCGAAGCTCCCGGGCGGCTCCGGTAGGCGAGCAGCAGCCGCCTCCCGCGGGCTCGGCGTGCCTGGGGCTCCTCCTCCCACCCGAGCGTGGCCCTGGGAGGACGGCTCCCGCCGGCCGGCCTGCCGCAGGTAGCCGGGGCCCGCGAGGCGGCGCGCGCGGGGAGCGCAGGCAGCGTGCGGACGAACAGACAGACGGGGGAGCCCCGAGCCTCGCGGCCCGCAGGACGGACGGTGGCCGCGCGGGGCATGTGGGGACCCGGGGTGACCGCCGAGGGCCTATCGCCGGCCCCGGCGCCGCCGCCGCTGCTGCCGCTGCTGCTGCTGCTGGCGCTGGCGCTGGTGGCGCCTTCGCGGGGCGGCGGGGGCTGCGCCGAGCTGGCGTGCGGCGAGCGTGAGCGCTGCTGCGACTCGGCCAACGCCACGGCGGTGCGCTGCTGCAAGCTGCCGCTGCACGCCTTCCTGGACAACGTGGGCTGGTTCGTGCGCAAGCTCTCGGGGCTGCTCATCCTGCTTGTGCTCTTCGCCATCGGCTACTTCCTGCAGCGCATCATCTGCCCCAGCCCACGCAGGTACCCGCGTGGCCAAGCGCGCCCCGGACAGGGACGCTCCGGGCCGCCGGGGAGCGCCGGGCCGCCGGGGACCTCGGGTCCGCCCGACGACGACGACGACGACGACTCGCCGGCCCTGCTGCGAGACGAGGCGGCCGCGGGCTCGCAGGACTCGCTGCTGGACAGCGGCGGCCGGGGCCGGGGAGGACGCCTGGGTCCCTCCGGAGCCTCGGAGCACGAGCTGCGCGCCGTCCCGCCAGTCTTCCTGCAGCTGCCCAGCTACGAGGAGGTCAAGTACCTGCCCACCTACGAGGAGTCCATGCGGCTGCAGCAGCTCGGCCCCGCCGAGGTGGTGCTGCCCGTGTCGGTGCTCGGCCGTCCGCGAGGCGGCGGGGCCGGGGACCCCGACGGCGGCCAGGGTCGCTTCCCGCTCATCTGAGCGCCCAGGGCCCCTTGGGAGCGCGTGGACCTAGACCTGGGCAGGCTGGGAACTCGGGGCGGCACGCCCTGCGAGTGTGCCTGTGGCCGCCACTGACCACGCCTAGTGCCCTGGCAAAGCCTGTCGCCCCGCGGCTGGGTTGGGGTCGGGGTCATCTTCCTCCCTCTGCTTCACCCCCACCCCCGCCACCTCTGGGATCTTATGTTTTCCTGCGTTTCTGTCGGCCCAAGGAAAAGTTGGGCTCGCTCAGAGGGGCAGTGGCCGCGGACAAGCCCCCAGGGTCACTTAGGCGGCGTTCCCGCCCTCTGCTCTGCCTCCCTTGGGTTCACTCGTAAGTGCCTGCTTCCCGCGTCCAAGAGAACCCGTGAGCCCTATGGCGCGTCCTTCTGGAGAAGGGCGTTTGAGGAAGGAGCGCGGTTCCACTCCTGTCCCTCCAGCCTGGACAGGTCACGGTCTCCCAGGATGGACAGGTGGCCCAGAGCCATTGGATACGACCCGCAAGGAGCGAGTGTTGCGCCCAGGGAGGTCTGGGAGCAGCACAAGGAGTGATGGAATAGCTCCCAGAAACCCCTTCAGTGCTTGGCCAAGCAGATAGTCACATGGGCTCACAGTCAGGTGGGCGTACCATGACTATGGTTAAGAAGGCTGTACCAGTTCAGGACACAGCAACTACTTACACCCAGACTGTATTCATACTATGGTATGGTTGAACTTTGGATTTTTCAGTAACTGAGACGATGTTTATTTTGGCTTTTATTTTTCTATTTGCATCATGTATTGAAAGCAGCTGAAAGGCAGGTCAGCAAATTGAAAGGATAATTGTATTATCACTGTTTTTGTGTTTTGTTTTTTTAGGCCAGTAGTCAGCAATATGCTCACCTTCTGCCATTATTGGTTAACAAAATGTTGGACATTATTTCATTTAAAATGGGGGGAGGGGAGACATGGTTAAACAAGGAAACGTGACATAAAAACATGAAGGATACCTTATTTTCACTATTTGAGAATATATTTTATTTTTAGTACTATGGCATAATATATAACGTTTTATAATAACTATACATAGTGTAGTCTAGGTCTTAATTGCATCATTTATTGCATCATTGTATGTAGAAATCTCTGATACGTGTATGTCATACCATGACGCAAGATGTCTTGCACTTTCTTCCATTTTCCATCTGGAATACATTCTGCAGTGTAATTCAAAATATTGGAATTTGGGACTTGAAATTTTTGTTTAAAGCCATACTTTTGCAGTAATGTGCTACAGAAGAATTCAGACTACTTATCTTTTTGAAAAAAAAAAGTCATTATATTAGTTCTGTGACATTTCCTGTAAGCAAAAAGTAATGACATGTTTTAATGCATGGTGTATAGTGTACATATGGTATTGTCTATGTACAATATATACATTGTATGCCTCACAATTATGGCAGCTCATGACTACCATAGAAGGAAAAGAAAGATGACAAATCCAGATTTCTCTGGAGAAGGGTAAATGTCAGTAGTCACAGAGAAAGTTTATCAACATGGATGTAGGTTTCCTTGTATTTGCAGAAGCTGTAGAGTCCTGAGAAGTCATAACACACTTGACTTGTAGTGGAAGAAGCTTGGATCACTTAAGTTTTTGAAGGCTGGTTGAAAAAGTCTGACAGCCCTGCAAAACTTTTAATGTGTACATTGTAACAAAACAGAATGGTTTGTTTTAAACTTCTGGAAGCTACTGACCTGATCATTAAAGAAAATCATTTGAAGTATATTAAAATTGAAAAGGCACTAAAATCTTTCTTTGTGCATTTTTGTCTTGTTTTGTTGAGACAGGGCCTCACTCTGCAACCCAGGTTGACCTCAAACTTGAAGCAATCTTCTTGCCTCAGTTTTCCAACTTTGAGAATTACACATGTGAGCTACCACACCCAGCTCTCTTTGTACAATGTTATGATTTGTGACTATGCAGTAATATATTAAAATATAAGTATGTATATGTTGTTTAAAACCAGTTTTAAACTGTGAATTGGCAAAACATCAGGAGTTCAGGATATATTAGTTTGAGAATGACACAAGATTTAATCAAAACTGATTATGCTGAATAATCACATATGTTAATCTTTCTCAATACTCTTAAGTTTTTTTGTATGTGCCCACCAGTACTACTACCCATCATTCAAATAAACTGGGGTATTAGCGGAACTAATGTGGAAACTTAGTTTAATTTTAGGATTCTTACATCTTAAATAAACACTCTCAGGAATGCCAATAGCTGTGCAGTACTGAGCCCTTTCTCCTGATTTCCAAATACCAAAATATTTCAAGCACCTTTTATTTTCCCTGATTTCTCATGAATAAGGAAATAATACTTCTGAATATGACAACCAATCTAAAATGTAGAAAACATGATGGATCTACATAGTCAAGTATGTTCACGGTGGCCAGCATCCACACGTATCACCAGTTGCTTGGAAGCAATCTGTAATGGAGGCCCAATATCATCACCAAAGAGGAAATGTCTTCTTGAGATACAATAAGTTTTAAAAGGCCCTTAATTGCCACTTTCTGCAAATGCGAGGACACATCAACCATGGAAAATGGTATTGGCAATTATGCCAAAGGGCATAAAGTGTACTATATAAGGAAAACCAGATGCAATTGTAAAGGCCAAAGGGAATATTAAAGAAACAGCATCACTTAGCAATTTACAAGGCAGTATGCTAAGTACCTTAATGTATCTGGATATATACAGTTTCTCTCAAGTGGAATTAATAAAGGAAATTGATACATGATAAAGACAAACATGGAGTTCAGATTTATACAATAGTCTCAATTAACTTTTATAAAAACTTCATGAACTGTAAATAATTTGCATTTCCAGGTTGAGAGAAACAATGATATGTGTTGAATTTTATTTTGAAGGATAAGTCAAGTCTAAAATAGTTTCATAAACAAATCAGTAGAATATTTGGCAAGTTGATATCTGGCTTCATGGTTTACACTTTATTTTCTTCTTTCATCAATAATGAAAAAGCTGATAGCTGGTGGATGGACAGAGGCATTTTATCAACCAAAATATGACTTGAAAAAAACAGCCATCCTTTCTTTCACATAGTTCTATCATTGTCAACTTTTAGCTCAAGATCTCCATTGTTTTGATCTTTTCAAATTCTTCTTAAAAATACTTTATTTATGTATTTATTTGCAAGCAGATGGAGAGGAGACAGAGCAAGTGAGAGAAGGAGAGAGACAAGGGTGAGAGGAGTATCTGGCTTTACGTGTGTACTAGGGTATCAAACCCAAGTCAGTAGTCTTTGCAAGCAAGTGCCTTTAACCACTGAGTCATCTTCCCAGGCCCTCTTATAATTCTTTTTTGTTTGTTTGTATGTTTATTTGTTTTTGGGTAGGGTCTCACTCTAGCCCAGGTTGATCTGGAATTCACTATGTAGTCTCAGGGTAGCCTCGAACTCTCAGCAATCCTCCTACCTTGGCTTCCTGAGTGTTGGGATTAAAGGCATGTGCCACCACACCCCAACCCTCTTACAATTCTTATGTTCTCTGTGCGTTTTCCTGCTCTGGATTTTCATAAGAAGTTTTTCCTCAAAAACATCTCAAGAACTCCACACAGCATACATTGCTATAATCTAATACCACTCAAGTTACAGCTTTGCCCTTTGCACAAAATTTCTTCTTTTGGTAAATCAGTATTTTCCCATGTTTCTTTTGTTTACTGTTTGCCTGTGACTTCTTTCTGTAGGTTTTTCTAATTTGAGTGACATAAGTTTGCTCCTCTTTACCCATTAGAGGACTGTATTTTTTCTTTTAAAAAAATAGAACTTGTCTCTGTTATTCTGGGTGAAGGATGAACATCTTCAGTGAAGATCTGTTTCTGTGTCTCAAACACAATCAATCATGATTTGCTATCTTTTCTGCTGTTCCTTTCTTAGTTGTGCTGGAAGAGATTACCAACACTTCTTATTTCTTCCCTTGCCCCATGTGTATCCTCTGCTTTATTAGAGCAAAAGATTTGACCTTTGCATTTGTGTACTGACACGGACCTAACATGGCTTCTGGACCTCAAGTATTTTGCTTCCTCATGGACTGCTGAATCTTTCGAGTTTCTCACACTTTTCTATGTGGTTTCCTCTATGTGGATTATTTTACCTAAGTAATGGGGAACTGTTTCCTGCCCATCCTTGCTCACAAACATTCTACTTGTTGTTCTACACGAAAGATCCAATCCTTCTATCTTTGTAAACTTTAAGCCTGGAGACTTCAAAGGTAACTTGATTTAGGAAGGACCAATGTACCAGCATGGGCTGTTACTCAACTTCCTCTACATACAGCATCTCTGTTGTATTGGGTGGACTACAAGTGAGTGACCTCTAACTTTACATTGCATTTACTTCTGCTTCCACATTATCTTAAAATTATGACTTGAATCCTCACTGTAGATTTTTTATTATTTCTGGGGGGTGGGCATGAGTGAGTAGTACAGAGGACAGCTGCAAGGTGTCTGTGCTCCTCCTCCTTTGAGACAGGGTTTCTTGCTGCTACCAACAAGCTGCTAGATGCAAAGGAACATCAGTCTAGTGAGTTGTGGGTTCTCCTGGATCTTCCTCCCACTGTCATAGGCATGTTGGGATCATAGATGCATGCCCCACTTGCATCCAGCTTTACATGCTTGTTGGGGAGTTGAACTTGGGCCAATAGATTTGCAATCAAGTGCCTTTGACTTATGAGCCAGCTTCCCACTATAGGTTTTATCTGAATAACTATTTTATAGTTAGCTACTTTGTTGATGACATGTTTCATCAAAGCATTAGAACCTTTCAGAGTCACTTGTTTTTCTTCCGTTTGTGTGAGTTTTGTCTTCAGTATTGACCAAAGATGTTACCAGATAAAAATTAGTTTTGATTATTCTTCTAAGTCTTAAAAGTATCTTCCCCTTCAAATGGTAAGTCCAGCCTTTTTACATGGTGATTGGCATTGTCATCTACAAAGTTCAAGCTAGAGAACTGTGCAACTGATTTATAAAAATAAGTCACAAGCGGGGCGTGGTGCACGCCTCTAGGGAGGCAGAGGTAGGTTGATCACCATGAGTTCCAGGCCACCAATATTTCTTCACACCCACTGTATTTACCTTCCAAGCATTGTTATTACCTGGATTCTGCCTTGAGTATTTGTGTCCCAAGAAGTCTTCAAAGTACTTTTCCTTTTTCTTGATAGTCTCAGTAAATTATTAACTCTTGCTTGACTCAGATTTGCTTTTGCATGGTTTTGGATGGACTTCCATATTTTCTTCTGACTGAAAACTTTCACAATCAACTTGAACCCTAATAGAGCACAAGAACTCTGTATGTTCTTTTTTTTTTTTTTTCTCATACTGGGCTTTCTTGAGTAGAGATGTGTGGTGCCCCATGGGCTCCCTTGCAGCACCCCAAGGGTTTGCCTGCAGTGGCTAGAGAACACTGGGTTTTCCACTTCATTACTTATCCTGTTTTTCCTTGTGACAGTCTCTCACAGATTCCGGAACTTGCTATTCGTAAGCCAGGGATTCTCCAGTCTCTGTTCTCCCACAGGCAGGGTGTTATGGACAAATATGGATTCTGTAGATTCAAACTCAGATGGTCCCAGGTTCCATCAGACCCTCATGTGTGCACAGGAAGCACTCCAGCTAAGTTTCCACATCTTTCATTTCAGGTGTTTCAGGGCAACTATTTTCTTACAATTTCTATAATACAGGGTAATCAATGATAAGGATTTCCTGTAAGCAAGTTTTTAAAACTTGGAGTTTCCATGAGCCTTGTTATGTTTGCTAGATGTGCTCTTGGACATATCTGAGGGGCTTTTAGCAGTTTCCTGTTGCCAGCTGGACTTTCTACTCTTGTTTTCTACTTTGGAGGTAGCAGCAGGTTCTTCACACCTGTCAACCTTCCCTTGCCTTTCTTTCTGCTGCTTTGTCTGAGGGTGCTTCTCAAGTCTCCTGTGGGTTGTCTTTTCCACAGAAGTTCTCAGAAGTTTTTTAATTATTGTTGAAGATTCAATGAACTGACGCGTCTTTCCAGGAGTTGCCCTGAGTGTTTGCTGTTGTCTTTTCTGCTTCTAGGCTTATGCTGTTGTTTCCACAGGGCCTTTGATTCCCATTGTCTTTTTCACAGATTCTGCCTTTTCTCTAAGCATCTTAAGCAATCTATGCAGTTTTGTCTTTTCTGCATTCCCATTTGGGAGACACGAAGTTCTGGCTGCCCTAATGCATTTACCTGTCTGCATTGCTTCCTTTGGTATTTCCGTAGGTTCCTTGATGCCTATCAGGTCTTCTTGGTAGCATTTTCCTCAGTTATTCCTGGGGATCTCTGGGTGCTTTCATTTTCATCAGTGCTGGTTTAACTTTGGAGTATTCCTTATCTTCCCATGGACATTGTCACTACTTATTATCTTATTCTTCGTACTTGTGGGAACTCTGAGAACTGCTTGTTCTTCTATGGTTTCTGGTTTTGTATAAGGTGTTCTCAGCAGCCTCCGGATGCCTATTAGATGTCCTGATGGTTCTAGATTTGGCTCAGGATTGATCCTAAGTGCCTTGTTGTCATTCTTGCCATCTACTTTTTCCTGTGGTTCTGAAGTTGGAATTTGTGGTAGCTGCCAGATTTAGTTTTATTTCAGGTGGTCTCAGCTTTTTCATCGTGGCTCTTGGAGATTTTGCTGGGTCTGGCTCATGGAGTGTTTATCTCTTCATAAAATAGAGGGCATTCTCCTCGTGCGTGTGTGTGTTTGCAGGAGCTGATACCTGCCAGATCTTGTAGCGCTTCCAGCTTTTCTTCAGGTGTTTCCAGTCTCTTGAGGGACATGAATGTGTCTTGAGGGTCCACTTTCTTCTGTGGAGTGCTGTTAAGCCATTTGTGGGCAGTTAATTTTGCTTTAGTAGGCATGATAACATACTTATAATTAATGGTTTAATTAGTGAATTTTCGTTATTTATTTATTTGAAAGAGAGAAAAAATGGGTGCACTAGGGCCTCCAGCTGCTGCAACCAAACTCTAGATGTATGGGCACCTTGTGCATCTGGCTTATGTGGGTACAGGGAAATCAAACTTGGGTCCTTTGGCTTCACAGGAAAGCATCTTAGCCACTGAGCCATCTCTCCAGCACCTGGTTAGTGAAATTTTGGAGCTTTTAGTTTGAATTCTGGCAGTTCATTTTGATAAGCTTAACATTTCTAGCTTGCTTTCATTTAACACTTAGTAGCTTTTCTTAGAGTGGGTCCTGTCTATATTGATTCCAAATTCTTTGTAGGATGGAGACGTGCTTAACGGACAAAATCTAAAAATAAAAGATTAATATGAAAATGACACTACAACCATGACATGCTATGGAGGTACCACTTCATTTTATCATGATAAAATAATAATAACAATAATAGCTGTAATACAGTGAATGCTTACATATATCAGGCACTGGACTAGACATTTCACATGTATTCATTAAAATTTCACAGCAGCAAGAACTGAAGTTTATTAATCCAACTTTACAGATGACAAAAGTGCACCTCAGACAGGCCAAATACAGTGCTCAGAGTCGCATAGTCACATAGAAGATCCAGGAGGCAGATCCAACCTGACTCCAGAGCTCATGATGCCCACTAAATACGTCCACATACAACTGATTTGACCTTGCAGAACATTTTATCGATGTCATTGCATAACATTACATTCACATCACTTTTAGATTTTTGCAAACAAAATGACAGCTATTTATTACTTGCTATTTAAATGAAGTACTATTGAAAATATGAAAAAGTTTATGCTAGGAATCTATGACTTCAAATTCTTTGTAGTATGGAGACACACTTAATAGATAAAATCTTAGATGTTTGAAAAAAAGACTGAAATTTCTTTCCATTTCATTTATTATCTTAGTTAACTTTTAAAGTTGAAAACATTTCTTTAAAATAGCTAGTAAGTCATGCCCAGTGTTAACAGTGAAATAATTTTGTATGTGTAGTATAAAAAAAGAGAACAACATATAGTATAAAAAAGAGAACATAACTGAATATCCCATACCACTGCTGATTATATCAAACACAAACATAGAATACTCCTAAGTTAAGATTGATCTAAATTTTGGGGTAGAATTTGATTTGTTAAGATTTCAGTAGGATAACAGTGGTTGCAAGTTGGGCTGTGGAGTCTGCCTGCCTTGGTAAATCTGGTCATAAGTTAACTTTTCTGAACCTGTTTTCATGTTTTCCCATCTGTAGAGTGGAAAGAGTATTTGTCATAAGAATATTATGAAGATGAAGCTAATGTGTACAGAGTCATTGACATAGTACATAAATATGTACTTCCCATATTAATTGAATAAACACACAAGGGTTGACACTGTTTTTATTTATTTATTTTTTGGTGAAGTTCAAATACTTTTGTGGCAACTTCAAGACTTTTCCAGTTAATCACGAGCAATAATTATTTCATTTAGAAAGAATATATGAAAAGCAAAAGGTTATTAACCCTACAAGCTGATGTTAATGACTGGTTTTGGTTGCAGTGACACAGTAGTAGGAAAAACAGGGTAGCAGAAGACACATGCCTGGAAGGAAGGCCTTAAGTCATATTGGGAAGGTGGAAAGAGGGTATCTTGATGCTGAGGAACGAGTGTCATGGAGAAAGGTGAAAAAAGCTGGAAAGACTAGTCTGTAGAGTCAGTGACAAAGGATGCTGAATTTTAAGGCTTCATAGCTAAATGAACTCTGGGTAAGCAGAGGACTTGGAAGCAGATCCTAGAAGAATGGCCATGAGGGTAGGAGCAGAGGAGGGGACAGGTTGCTAGGGGAGGCCATAAGAATATTTAGTAATGAGGGAAAATCAATTAGACCAATAGATATTACAACTTATTCAGCTATGGTGGAATGGGAATCAAAGAAAGACTTTTATATAAACATTTCTGATTTTTAACCTAAAGAAAAGACCTTAGCCCTAATCCTAGGGGAAATAATTATCTTTAGATATTTAGTGTATTATTATTTAAAGGCAAACTGGGAGAAGCAGAGTGAATCTTATTTTATAGTGCTCTTGAAGATAAAACTCATCCATATGCCTAGCTCTTCATCCAGGCATTCTGTAACTCACAGATTCAAGGCTATTTACAAAATGCACATCAAAAATAAGAAGCCACAAAAGTAGATTAAAAAAAAACTAGGGCAGGGCTGGAGGGATGGCTTAGCAGTTAAGGCATTTTCCTGCAAAGCCAAAGGACCCAGGTTCGATTCCCCAGGACCCATGTTAGCCAGATGCTTAAGGGGGCACATGCGTCTGGAGTTCGTTTGCAGTAGCTGGAGGCCCTGGCATGCTCATTCTCTCTCCCCCTTCTCTCCCTTTTTCTCTGTTAAATAAATAAAATTATAATATTAAAAAAAAAACTAGGGCAGGGCTGGAGAGATGGCTTAGCAGTTAAGGCACTTGCCTGCAAAGCCTAACAACCCAGGTTTGATTCCCCAGTACCCATGTAAAGCCAGACACAATGGCACATGCCATCTGGAGTTTGTTTGCAGCAGCTAGAGGCCCTGGTGTGCTCCCCCATCTCTCTACCTCTCTGCTTGTAAATTAATTAATTAATTAATTAATTAATTAAATATTTAAAAGGATAACAGGGCAAAGGGAAATGCAGTTGGAAAGGTAAGGCAGTATCTTGGTTCTGAGCTACATAGAAATAAAAGACAGAAATCTATCAGTTAAATTTTTGCAGAAATACAAGAAAGGAAACTAATTGGTTAGAGTTCACATTTAATTTTAATTTTATTTATTAGCAACAGAGAGAGAGAAAAAGAGAGAGAGAGGAAGAGGAAAGAGAGAGAGGGGGAGAGAATGGGTACATCAGGGCCTCTAGCCACTCCAGATGCATATGCCACCATGTGCATCTGGCTTACATAGGACCTGAAGAATCGAACTTGGGTCCTTAGGCTTCACAGGTAAGTGCCTTAACTTCTAATCCATCTCTCCATCCCCACATTTAATTTTAAAGAAACAGATCAGTAGCTTAAGAGACAATGAAGTGGTCTAGGGACTGAAACCTGGGAGCTCATAAGGCTTCTCATAAGGAAGATACTACAAAATCAAGAAAAACATATGGGCCTGGGGGTGGCTCCATGAATACTGTGCTTGCCACATAAATATGAGGACCCAAGTTTGGGTCCCTAGTGCTCACATAAAATGCTGAGCATGGTGGTATAAGCCTTGAATATGAGCACTGAGGAGGCAGAGACAGGAGGATCCCCAGGGCTTGCTGGCTAGCCAGTCTAGTTGAATCAGTGAGCTCTAGGTTCAGTGAGAGACCATGTCTCAGAAAAAGAAAACAAAAAGAGTACTTTGAATACTATCTTCCAGACCCGATGGGGCCGTGGTGTTCATGATCTTACAGTGGCTGATGCTACCTACACAAGACCTGTATAACAGAAGGAAAAAAATAAGGAATAGAGACTAGTTGGAAAACACTAGAAGGGATTCAGTGGAGCAGTGATATGGGAGGGTGATAGGAAAGAATTATATCATTGTTTATATTTACAGAAATTGTCAATTTAAAAGTTTTAAAAAATAAGGGATGATTAACTGAGGAAGACACCAAACATCAACCTCAGGTCTCCACATGCATGTGCACACTCATGTACAAGCACCCACACATACACATGCATATATGCACCTTCCCCACAAAAATACATATACATAAAACACACATGCACACATGCTAACTTTTTTTAAAAGAATAACTCATACAACTATCTCTAAGTCTATATTCAATAGGGTCCCTCAAAATTATATTCGTGGGCTAGGGAGATGACTCAGCTAAAAACCCAAATCTGATTCCCCAGTATCCACAGAAAGGCAGATGCATCAAGTGGCACTTACATCTGGAGTTTGTTTGCAGTGGTTAGAGGCCCTGATGTGCCCATTCTCTCTCTCTCTCTGTCTGCTTGCAAATAAATAAAATATTAAATATATATATATATATATATATATATATATATATATCTGTAGAGAGCTGCGAAGTGCCGCGCCTTAAAGAGGGCGCTGGCTTCCGCCTTCCACCTCCCCGATGGTGAGTGCTCTCTGTTGTAAACAACTCCATATATGGCTAAGGCTGAGAATCTGGCTTGCTTCCTCGTATGTGGACCTATCTGCATTCACCACGTGGCGTACTGGGGTTGGCTACCCAAGGGCCTTATATACGATGGGCTGGCTTTCCCCGGGGTCAGAAGATTGTTCAAGGTTCCTGAATAAACTGCTTAAAGAAGAGTCCGAGCGTTGCGTCTTCCTTGCTGGTCGAGGCGGTCGCGACCTATATCTTCATTGTAGACCAATGGGATAACACAAATGTTGGCTACAGAGGAAAGGGTTCTTCCACAGGTTCAAATAATGCACTTCAGGAATTCCATTTCCCAGTGTTTTGGACCAATCTCCAATCAGATTTTGTTCTAGAAAGTGATACAGATGACTCTCTAACTTTTTAATTATTCCCCATAAAAGATATTTCTCTCAAGCTTTTTAAAAGAAGCCATTTTCATTGTTTTGGTAAGTTACAGAAGTGATATCCAACACTCACTAGATATGATTCCATTCTAATCCTTAACCCTTTACACTTAGATGCTCCACCAAAGGTGTGTAATCTTTCAGTCTTTTTTGTTCACATTTTCAATTACTAAAGAAATAACAACTACAGTGTCATGGGAAGACCTTGGCTTGAAGTAAATACATTCATTTACCAGATAAAAATAGTTCTCTGATAAAGCCCTGGCTAATTTGAGACAAAAAAAAAATACAATTTAGGTAGATATGTTATTGCTTTTGGAGTGATTTAAGCTCTCTATACTGACAATAATAGTTCCAAAATGGAGATAAGCTTATGCCATTTGATACTCACCTTACTAGAAAAAGTGTTACAATCATTTCCATAAAATTAAATATTTTTCCAATTTTTCAAATACAAAATGCTTTATATATTTTTATTTATTTAGTTAGTTAGTTATGATTGAGAACTAAAGAGAGAGGAAATATAGGCATGCAGGGTCTCCTGCTGATGTAGGGCTGGAATCCTGGGAGAAATTAGATGTCCATAAAAATACAAGAGACCCCAGGCCAGGATACCCCAACTTTGGATCCTTGTCCAAGTCATATAAGAATTACAAACTCAAGCCCGGTATGGTGGCGCATGTCTTTGATCCCAGCACTCAGGAGGCAGAGGTATGAGGATCACAGTGAGTTCAAGGCCACCCAGAGACTACACAGTGAATTCGTCAGGCTGGGCTACAGCGAGACCCTACCTAGCAAAAAAAAATTAAAAACTGAGAGGAGGCTAAATTATGAATTATGACATTTTATTTTAGGAAGAGTTAGGAGGGGACACAAGCAGGAAAGCCCAAGCCAAGAGGAATCTCACTCCCCTTCCCAAACTGCCTGGGAAGGGGGGAGAGACACAGAGAATCAGCCTAGCTGAGCCCACAGTGCAACAAAGAGGGATCCAGGCAGGCACTCAGCAAAGGTGAGACCTGAAGCCATCCCAAAAGGTAACAGGGCCACCTTTCACTGGGTCAATTCCTATCCCAAAGCCAGGTATAGGCCTGCACTGGAAGTGCTAATTGCACCTTTCATGTCAGGATAAATTATGCATTAGATTTGACTGAAGTCCTTTGGTCAGCTTTGCCATTCTTAAATCAGCTGTGTTTTGGGGTTGACTTTTGTTGCTTTTGATATTTCCTGATTTATAGTGGCTTTTTTTCCCCATCTTTCTTGGGGGTAGGGTCTCAGGCTGGCCTGGAACCTCTTACAGACCAGGAGTCTCAGCCTCCAGTCAACAGGATTAAGGGTGTGAGTCAACATACACCCTTAGGGACTTTGGCTTTGTTAGATTATGTGTTTGTTTTAACCACTCTTGCATAAATATTTCATGCTAGTTTTGATTGTGTATATTGCTCAGTTGGATTTTAGAATTTGCCTGTATTTTGCTCCACCCAGCCTACTAAAATATTGGCATAGCAGGCAAATCCAACAGCTAGGGTCATTTCTGCTGTTACTCTGGGAGTAATATAAGAGCCACATCTGGCACCTTAGGCTCCTACCCTGGAGATATATATCTTCTGATTTGCACACCTAAGAATACAGCAGAACATTAGAAAACCCAAGCATTGAATTTACCCAAGATGCAAAAATCTCTACATTATAATACAAGAAACACAAAAAATCAAGACAATGTAATTCCACCAAAAATGATAAATCCATCACAAATGACCTCCAGTGAGATAGATTTAGATGCCAAAAGAATGATTATATCTATGTTCAAAGAGATCAAAGTAATCAAAGTAGGAAACAAACTCCTGAAGGAATCCTAAGAGAACACAGGGAACCAGCTTAACGAAATAAGGAGGTCAATACAGACATGAGTAAGGAAATAGAAATTCTGAAGAAATACCAATCAGGAATACTAGAAATGAAAACACAGTAAGTCGAATAAAAAACTCTACAGAAAGTCTCAACAATAGAATGGATCAAGGAGAGGACAGAATATCTAAACCAGAAGACCAGGTAGAAGATCTACAACAGTCCAACAAAGAGAAAGACAAACTGATGGAAAGGTATGAATGGAAATCTCAAGACATTCAGGACACTACGAAGAGATCAAACATAAGAATTCAGGGTATAGTAGAAGGAGAAGAAGTTCGCTCCAAAGGCACAGTACGTATCTTCAACAAAATCATAGAAGAAAACTTCCCCCACATAGGGAAAGAGATGCCAATACAGACACAGAAGCATTTAGAACACCAAATAGACAAAACCAGGAAATAACCTCTCCTCATCACATATAATTAAACTATAAACACACAAACCAAAGTAAATATATTAAAAACAGGCCAGGCATGGTGGCACATGCCTTTAATCCCAGTACTCAGGAGGCAGAGGTAGGAGGATTGCCATGAGTTTGAGGCCACCCTGAGATTACATAGTGAATTCCAGGTCAGCCTGGGCTAAAGCGAGACCCTACCTTGAAAAACCAAAACCAACAACAACAACAACAACAACAACAAAACAGTAAGAGAGAGGCATCAAGTCACCTACAAAGGCAAGCCCATCAGGATAATAGCAGATTACTTAACACAAACATTAAAAGCCAGAAAGGCTTGGAATGGCATATTCCAAGTTCTGAAATATAACAACCGTTTTCGAAGATTGTTATATCCAGCAAAGCTATCCATCATAATTGATAGAAAAATAATGACTTTCCAAAAACAGGCTAAAGGAATATATGATCACTGAGCCAGCTCTACAGGAAATACTTGAAGGGATCCTTCATGCTGAAGAGAAAGAAAAGTACATACATGAGAAAGGAGGGAAAAAAATACTCAAATAACAGTTAACAGAGAGTAAAGGAAAAACAGGCAGTACTACAAAACAACAAAAATGGCAAGGATAAATACACACCTTCCAATGATAATTCGTAATAGTAACGGCCTCAATGCCCCAACCAAAAAACACAGGGTTGTAGACTGAATTAAAAGGCAGGAGCCTTCTGTTTGTTACCTCCAAGAAACTCACATATCCACAAAAGATAGACATTATCTTAGGGTGAAAGGATGGAAAATGGCATTTCAAGCAAATGGGCCTAGGGAACAAGCAGATATATCCTAATATCTGACAGGATAGACTTCAAACAACATTAATAAGGAAAGATAAAGAAGGTCACTTTATAGTGATTAGAGGCTCACTCAGGAAGGGCCAGCCCACAGGAAAACTTGAAGAAGCAAGAAGCTGTTGCTGAGGAGTTGTTGCTTGTAGTCCTCTTGGATAAGACTGGATCAGATGTGGTTTCTACTCTTGGCAGAGCAGGCAAGATGGTATCCACATCTCCATGGGCCATTCCCTACCTACCTACCACCTACCTGAAAAAAAAAAATCTATCTTGCTTTTTTCCCCTATTATCATTGCCACTGCAAACAAAATCCACATGTGTGCACCACTGTGTACACCTGGCTTTACAAATTGAACCAGGGCCATCAGGCTTTGCAAGAAAGCACTTTTAACTGCTGACCTATCTCTCCAGTCCCCAAATATAATTTTTTTAACTTTCATATTTTTTTATTTGAGAGAGAGAGTGAGGGGAAGGGAGAGAGGAAGAGAAAGAGAGAGAGAGAAGGGGGGGAGGGAAGAATGGGTGAGCCAGGGTCTTCAGCTGCTGCAAATGAACTCCTTATGCATGTGGCTTATGTGGGTCCTGGGGAGTTGAACCTGGGTCCTTTGGGTTTTCAGGCAAGCACCTTGACTACTAAGTCATCTCTCTAGCTCTAAAATGTTTTAATAGAAAAGTTGCTTCACTGTAGCTATTTGTTGTACAGCAAAATTCCTCCATGTTAAAAGCAGAAAACAATAAATAAGATGACTTAGTGGCTAAGGTGTTTGCCTGCAAAGCCAAAGGACCCTGTTAATTCCCCAGGACCCATGTAAACCAGATAGACAAGGAGGCACATGAGACTGAAGTTTGTTTGCAGTGGCTGGAGGCCCTGGCTCGCCCATTCTCTCTCTCTCTCTACCTCTTTCTTTCTCTCTCAAATACATAAATAAATAAATATCAGGGAACAAGTTTGTTAGCTTTTATCAAAAGCTGGGACAACTGATGAGAAGAATGTGTGGAGGGTCATCAGAACCCCGCCTGAGATCTCAGGCACACTGTGCTAGCTGTACACAGTAACATATGAGGTCTGGTGACCTCAGGGGGAGATAAGAGTATACAGCCAGTAAAAGATTAAGGAACAAAGTGCTCAACCCAAGGCTGCGGGAGGAGCATTTGCAGGGGTAATCCTGATACAGTGAGCCCTACTGAAGTGCTTCTCTGTGGTCCCATACTCCTGGACAAGGACAAGGAGCTTCTAGAAGCAACCACAGGGAAGTCATCATTCAGGATGGGATGAGACTTCTCAGTGTGGATGAGGGAGGAGCATCTGACAAGTAATCTTGACACAGGGAACCCCATCAAAGCAGTTGCTTTTGGGGGCTCCACATTTCTATAAGTAACCCCACCACCAAAACTCATTGGTTCACTGCACTACTATTGATATAATTGAACTTTGGTCTGCCATCTGAGCCCTAGTTGGTGCGAAGGCATAAATTTGCATCACCCCAGGGGAAAAGTTTCCCGCAACAGTATTTGAGTAGAAGAGCATTTTAGATAATCCAGAACATGTGAGAGGATCTGAAAAACTGAATTTCTCTAAATTGCATTGAAATAGGTATTTTTCAAAAGTATATCCTAAAATTCTTTACATTTAAAAACTGGGCAGTGTGCATGGTGAGGATATGACCCACAGGGTTGGTGTGGCCAGATAATGGGATTCCAAAAGCTGAGGCCCAGTAAGAGGGACAGAGTAGAATTAGAGTGAAGCCGATAGAATAAAACATGACTTTGTCACAGACAATAAACAGTTATGAGAATCAGATACATTTTCTGGCCCAGTGATCATTTACTGCTAAACAGAAGATGCTCAAGTTATACAAACTAAGTCAAGAGAAGATGGTGAGTATTTACAACAGCTGTAGCATCACCTTGTGTTTAGTATTGCAGATAGGGTTAGATCTTGACAAATGATTTTCCAATAATCCTATCTGTAGATGGGGTTAGACCCTGCAGATGATTTCCCACAATCCTATCTGTAGAATAATCTAATAAGGAATTTTTAGTAAATAACATGTATCTGTATATTGTTATTACTATATAATATCTGTTTGTGGTATATACACTGTAATTCCAATTTTTCCAGCATAAGACTAAGGGAGCTGGGAAGGTAATGGCTTAGTGGTTAAAGGAGCTTGCTTGCAAAGCCTGCAGGCCTGCATTAAGTTCTGAAGTCAGCCAAATAACCAGACATAAAAAGTAGTGCAAATATCTGGTGCTTGTTTGTGTGGCAAGAGGCCCAGGTGTGCACCCACACACACAAGAAAATTTAAAACAATTAGTAAGGAAAATAGACTAAAAGTGTAGAATGTATCTAAATAGTATTTATGTAACATACTTGTTGGCAAAAAATATTTTTTAGTGCTATATTTTTATTATTTTTAACATTTCATACATATATATTGGATTGCAATTACATGCACCTCACAATGACATTCCTTGTCCCTCCCCAGTCCCACTGTACTCCTTCTCATCACTTACTACTGGGTATGCCATGGAAGAGAATGACTCCCCCTCCCCAGCAACCAGTAACTTATTAGCTCTTCAGAGAGGGGCGTGACCTCATAAGCCCCATCCCTACCTTAACAGATTGCTGACTGGCCCCATCATGAGCAGGTAACCACAGCTGCTCTGAGTTCATGAGTGCAATGATGTCATGCCCTGACTACAGTTTCCACAGCTCTCCTCCCTACCTTCCAGCTCTTACATTCTTTCTGCCCCATCTATTCTATGTTCCTGGAGCCCTGGAGGGTATTATGTACATGTTCCATGTAGGACCAAGTATTCACTCATTGGTCACTTACTTTCATCACTTTGGCAAGCTATGAGTCTCTGAATTAACTGCCTCCCATGTCAGGAGTTAAAAACCAGAGGGGAAGCTGGGTGCGGTAGTGCATGCCTTTAATCCTAGCACTCAGGAGGCAGAGGTAGGAGGATCACCATGAGTTCGAGGCTACCCTGAGACTACATAGTGAATTCCAGGTCAGCCTGAACAAGAGTGAGATCCTACCTTGAAAAAAAACAAACCAAAAAAAGGGGGTGGCAAGGTTTTCTGGCCAGGGCCAAGAATAGAACTAATCCATGGGCATAAACATAGATAATATTTAGGAGGCAGTTGGATAACACACCCACTTAACAGAACAATAGTAGGTTCTCTCCTAGAGACTATGGCTCCCTAGCCTTGGGCTTTTGACCTGGTTTTCAGAGCCTGTGTACAGGGGGTAGTCTGTGATGAACACGTCTGATCTTTGGGGGACTGAGAATATTTATATATGCGATTTGACTTCTTGTGCTAGGTTTACTTCACGTGGCATCAGTTTTTCAAGATCCATTCATGGAGCAGCATGTATCAGAATTTCATTCCACATTCCACACTTTTTCATTTGTTGATGGACATTTGGGTTGATTGCAGCTTTTGTTACATGAATAATGCCATCAGCTTTGATGTATTCTGTAACATATTCTTAAAAGTCTATCGTATATTTTTGCTTTATCAACTTTTGGAAGTACTTTACAATCTATAGGTCAAATAGAAATTAATACTAACATACATTTAAAAAAGTTAATGTTTTATTATCAGCATTAACTTAAAATTTTTTAAATATATATTTTATTTATTTAGTTAGTTAGTTGAGAGGGAGAGAGAAAGAATGGGCGCACCAGGGCACCCAGCCACCGCAAACAAACTCCAGATGCATGTGCCCCCCTTGTGCATCTGGTTTACATGGGTCCTGGAGAACCAAACCAGGATCCTTTGGCTTTGCAGGCAAACACCTTAACCGCTAAGCCATCTCTCCAGGCCCTAATGTTTGTTTATACTTAAGATTCTGTAATAAAGTTATGAACAAAACTAGAATGTAGTCAACACTACTCTAGACTATATATATATTTTATTTTTTTTAATTTTTTTTTTTTTTTGGTTTTTCGAGGTAGGGTCT
Organism: Dipus sagitta; assembly: GCA_036346955.1. Lineage (NCBI taxonomy): Eukaryota > Metazoa > Chordata > Mammalia > Rodentia > Dipodidae > Dipus > Dipus sagitta. Next base: position 68,846,234 of record CM070781.1, read on the forward strand.
CGCTCTGATCCAGGCTGACCTGGAATTAACTCTGTAGTCTCACGGTGGCCTTGAACTCATGGCGATCATCCTACCTCTGCCTCCTGAGTGTTGGGATTAAAGGCGTGCACTACCACGCCCGGCTTTAGACTATAAATATATAGAAATATTTTGTTAATTATTAGACTTGAAAAATATAAAAGATGGAATTACATTATTATTAGTAGTATTATTATTGGTTTTTTGAGGTAGGGTCTCAGTCTAGCTCAGGCTGAACTGGAATTCACTGTGTAGTCTCAGGGTGGCCTCAAACTCATGGCAATCCTCCTATCTCTTCCTCCCGAGTGCTGGGATTAAAGGCATGCACCACCACACCCGGCTTGGAATTACATTATTTTGTGCTTAACTTTTCTTAATGTACTTTTAGTATTAAATACACAGAAAGTGTTTATGCAATTACTTGAAAATAATGCCTCTTTCTTTCTTTGTCTTTCTTCAGTGCTGATTATGCATGCTAGGCGGGTACTCTAATACTGAACAACACCCCAACCCTAAATTAATAGTTTTTTTCTGTAGTCATTAAGACATGCTCTTCTTTGGTTAATCAGAATTAGCTTAAAGTCAAAGCTTCTTCAGTTGAGCATAGCACTCAGTGCTTCAGACCCAAGTTCTTGCCAGGCTGGCTGCTTGATGACCTCTCTCGTTCTTTAGCAATTTCCATTTCAATTTTAGCTTTAATCTTCTCCCAGTCTATCTGGAGCTACAACAGAAAGAAAAAAAGAAAAATGCTTATATAGTATAAGACATTTTTGCTTAATGAGAAGTAAGCAAAAATAAAAAAAATATAATAGATGACTTCAAAAAGAGAGAAAGGAAAGTATCAAAGAAAAGTCAATGAGAAGTAATGCTGACAAGCTATGAATCATCTTGAAGAATAAGAGCAAAGAGAACAGTCATGATACAAGGAAGACTCGTGATATAATTCAAAAGACCAAAATCTACTTGCAGCTATTTATCTCCTTTGTATATGTGCCATACATGTGTGTATAAATGTCCGTATGTGTGGGTGCACATGTGTATATGTGGAGGCCAGAGGTTGATGTTAGGTGTCTTTCTTAATTGCTCTTCACCTTACTTTTGAAGCCAGAGTCTCTCACTGAACCTGGAGCTCACCAGTTAGGCTAGACATACTGCCCAAAAGCCCTAGATTTTTTTTTTTTTTTAAAGCACTATTGCCACCTCCCCAGCATTGAGATTACAGGTGTGTGACACCACACCCAACATTTCATGGGGGCTCTAGGGGTCTAAACTTAGGTCATCATGCTTGCATAGCAAGCACTTTACCCATTGAGCCATCTCCTCAGTGCCTAGTTGCAGCTGTACACTGAAGAAGTCCCATGGAGCCTTAGGATTCTGTATAAGCACAAGGAACAAGGTAAGCGAAATGGATCACACTCCCCTCAACAAAAGGCAAATGGACAGGGCTCTGGCAACTAAACCGTGTTTCCAACAGGTCTGCTCTTCACATCTTACATATTGATTTTCTTTAGAAGCCTAGCTATTTGAAAAGACAGTGAAACATTAGTTTCCTTTGAGCATTTTCTACCCATTGTGACTCTACTGTGACAACCCTTAAAGTGGCGTCAGGATGTAGGGGTCATGAATAAACTAGAAAGTGATACAAGACTGTGAGGGTAGTGAAGAAACTAGGAAGTGATAAAAGGTTGGGGTGGTCCAGAAAAAACTAGGAAATTATGTAAAGGTATGATAGGCCAGAAGAAACTAGGAAGTGATATAAAAGTGTGGTGTCCCAGAAAAAACTAGGAAGTGATGTGAGGCTGTGGTGGGCTAGAAGAAACTAGGAAGTGATGTGAAGGTGTGGAGGGCCAGAAGAAACTAGGAAGTGAAGTGAGGGTGTGATGGGCCAGAAGAAACTAGGAAGTGATGTGAGGCTGTGGTGGGCCAGAAGAAACTAGGAAGTGATGTGGGGGTGTGGTGGGCCAGAAGAAACTAGGAAGTGATGTGGGGGTGTGGTGGGCCAGAAGAAACTAAGAGGTGATGTGAGGGTGTGGTGGGCCAGAAGAAACTAAGAGGTGATGTGAGGGTGTGGTGGGCCAGAAGAAACTAGGAAGTGATGTGAAGGTGTGGTGGGCCAGAAAAAACTAGGAAGTGATGTGAGGGTGTGGTGGACCAGAAGAAACTAGGAAGTGATGTGGGGGTGTGGTGGGCCAGAAGAAACTAAGAGGTGATGTGAGGGTGTGGTGAACCAGAAGAAACTAGGAAGTGATGTGAGGTTATGGTGAACCAGAAGAAATCAGGAAGTGATGTGAGGGTGTGGTGGGCCAGTAGAAACTAGGAAGTGATGTGAGGGTGTGGTATCCCAGAAGAAACTAGGACATGATGTAAGGATGTGGTGGATGTGAAGAAACTAAAAAGAACAAACGTGGAAACAAAAATGATGTAAGAATGTGGTGGTCATGAAAAAAGTAGGAAGTGACATAAGGACATGGTGGTCATGCAGAGACTAGGAAAATCATCTGAGGAAAGAGAAGGAGAACAAGACTGGGAGGCACATAGTCACATAATACTGTTTTATCTGCTGGTTTCTCTTTTATCCATGATGCAGTCTGTCCTATCCTAGCCTAGACCTATCTTTCTCCTAAGTTTATTAGGCTTGAAGTTGAGAAAGGCTGTGTCCCTGAATTCTATGAGAAATTTCTTTGAGAATATTTCTATAATCAGGAATTTCTTTAGGAATTAATTTCATTAGAATCAATCCCTTTGGGAATCTACTATTTAACAAATCTTGAGATCATTTCATGCCTTCTTTCTTTTGTGCAAGCAGTTGATGATATTATTGGTTTATTTTTTTATTTCAGTATATTATGCCTGAATTCCTGTGAAATTATGGATATTCTGGTCACCTTCATAAAAATAATAATTGAGGCAGTCCTAAGAAGAAATTTTACAGTTTCAGGTGTTCATATAAGAACTTACAGAGGCCACAAATACATCACAATGCTACACCATAAGGCCTTAGAAAAAGAAGAACAAGGGCTGGAGAGATGGCTTAATGGTTAAGTGCTTGCCCGTGAAGCCTAAGGACCATGGATTGAGGTTCGATTCCCCAGAACCCACAAAAGTCAGATGCACAAGGTGGAACAAGCATCTGGAGTTTGTTTGCAGTGGCTAGAGGCCCTGATGTAACCATTCTCTCTCTCTCCCTCTCTCTCTCTCTCTCTCTGCCTCTTTCTCTGTCTGTCTGTCACTCTCAAATGAATAAATAAATAAAAATAAACAAAAAAATTGTAAAAGAAGAACAAGCCATGCAAAACTTAGTAGAAGAAAAAATAATGAAGATCAGGGCAGAAATTAATAAAACAGAAACAAGAAAAATTACAAAGAATAAATAAAACAAAGAATTGGGGGGCTGGAGAGATGGCTTAGTGGTTAAGCGCTTGCCTGTGAAGCCTAAGGACCCCGGTTCAAGGCTTGATTCCCCAGATCCCATGTAAGCCAGATGCACAAGGTGGCGCATGCATCTGGAGTTTGTTTGCAGTGGCTGGAGGCCCTGGCACATCCATTCTCTCTCTTTCTCTGTCTGTCACTCTCAAATAAATAAGTAAAAATAAACAAACAAAGAATTGGTTCTTTGAAAGACAAAACAAGATGGATAAACCCTTAGTAAAACTGACCAAAAAAGCTGGTGTGGTGGCACACGCCTTTAGTCCCAGCACTCGGGAGGCAGTGGTAGGAGGATTGCCATGAGTTCGAGGCCACCCTGAGATTACCTAGTGAATTCCAGGTCAGCCTGGGCTAGAGTGAGACCCTACATCAAAAAAAAAAAAAAAAAAAGAGCCGGGCGTGGTGGCGCACGCCTTTAATCCCAGCACTCGGGAGGCAGAGGTAGGAGGATCGCCGTGAGTTCGAGGCCACCCTGAGACTCCATAGTGAATTCAAGGTCAGCCTGGGCTAGAGTGAAACCCTACCTCGAAAAACCAAAAACCAAAAAAAAAAAAAAAAAAACCTGACCAAAAGAGAGAAGAGATCCAAATCAATAAAATTAGAGATGAAAAGGGAACCATTACAATAGACATTAATGAAATTCAAAAAATCATAAGGACATACTTTAAAACATATTCTACTAAATTTGAAAATATGAAAGAAATGGACAAATTCTAGACATATATGATCTACAAAAATTAAAGCAAAATGAGATAAACCATTTAAACAGAAGCTATAATAAGTATTGAGATTAAAGCAGTTATAAAAAAATTTTTCCCAACTAAAAATAGTCCAGGCTTGGATGGTTCCACTGGTGAATTTTACCAGACTTTCACAAAAGAGCTAACACCAATGCTTCTCAAACTTTTCCAAAACCTTCACTGAAGAACAAAAACCACTTTTTTAAAGTAATATCACACAATTGGTAAAGAGGGAATGCTCTCAAACTCCTTCTATTAAGCCAGCATTACTGTGATACCAAAAACAGACAAGAGACATAAGAAAAGAAAATTATAGAATGATATCTCTGATGAACCTAGATATGAAAATTCTCAAGAAAATCCTTGCAAACCAAATTCAAGAACACATCAAAAACATTATCTGCCTTGATTAAGTAGGCTTTATTCCAGGGATGCAGGGATGGTTCAACATGCAGAAATCAATGAATGTTATACACTACATAAATAAATACAAAAACCACATGATCATTTCAGTAGATGCAGAGAACAAAATACAGCATCACTTCATGATCAAAACACTGGAGAGCCGGGCGTGGTGGCGCACGCCTTTAATCCCAGCACTCGGGAGGCAGAGGTAGGAGGATTGCTGAGAGTTCGAGGCCACCCTGAGACTACATAGTTAATTCCAGGTCAGCCTGGACCAGAATGAGACCCTACCTCAAAAAACCAAAAAAAAAAAAAAAAACACTGGAGAGACTAGGCATTGAAGGTTTATATCTCAACACAATAAAGGCTATATGTAAAGTACCTAAAGCCCAAATCATACTAAATGGGGAAAAACTCAAAGAGCAGCCATTAAGATCAGTAACAAGAAAGGGTTGCCCACTCTTAAACATAGTATTATAGTAGAAGTCCTAGCCTAAACAATCATTAAAGAGAAATAAACAAAAGGAAAAATGGGAAAGGAAAAAGTCAAACTAGCCCTATTTGCAGATTACATGATTTTAAATATAAGTGACCCAAAAGCCTCTGCCAAAAATCTTCTAAAGGTGATAAACTTTTTCAGCAAAGTGGCAGGATATGAAATCAACACAAAAATCAGAAAATTAGTAGCCTTCCTATACACTAAAGATAAACATATGGAGAAAGATATCAGTGAGGCTGTCCCATTTTTAATAGCCACAAAAAATTAAATATCTTGGTATATCACTAACCAAGCAAGTGAAAGCCTTATTCAATGAAAACATAAAAACACTGAAGAAAGAAATCAAGGCAGAGGTAGGAGGAATGCCATGAGTTCAAGGCCACCCTGAGACTACATAGTGAATTCCAGGTCAGCCTGGCCTAGAGTGAAACCCTACCTTGAAAAACAAACAAAACAAAAAGGCTATTCTATCAATTTATAGATTCAATGGGATACCTATAAAAATCCCAGCAACTTTCTTCAGAGATAGAAAAAAAAAAGTCTCAAAATTCATATGGGGGCTGGAGAGATGGCTTAGCAGTTAAGGCGCTTGCCTGCACAGCCAAAGGACCCAGGTTTAATCCCCCAGGACTTACGTAAGCCAGATGCACAAGGTAGTGCATACATCAGGAGTTCTTTTGTAGTGGCAAGAGGCCCTGGCATGTCCATACACACATATTCTCTCTCTCTCTCTCTCTGTATATATATATATATATATACATATATACACATACACATATATATCTTCGTCTCTCTCAAATAAATAAAAAAGTAAAATATTTTTTAAAAATTCATATGGAACTACAGAACTTAGATATCCAAAACTATCCTCAGCAAAGGAAACACATCAGGAGATATCTCCATACCTGTCTTCAAGTTATACTACAAAGCCATAGTAATAAAAACAGCATGGGACTGGCACAAAGACAAACAAACAGATCAATGAAACAGAAAATCCAGGCCTTAGTTCAAGCAAATACAATGTTTTGACCTTTGACAAAGGGGTAACTGCACACTGGAGAAAAGACAGCATTTTCAACAAATGGTGCTGGAGATATCTACTTGTAGAAAAATGAAACTGGACCTACTCCTCTCACCATGCAAAAAAATCAACTTCAAATGGATTAAAGCTCTCAATATAAGACATGAAACTCTAAAACAACTGGGGGAGAAAATAGGGAGAACTCTCCAAAACATAGTAGTGCAAAAAGACTCCTAAATAGGGCCATAGTAGCTCAGGAAATTAAGCATTCAATTAGTGAGATCTCATGAAATTAAAAAGCTTTTGTACCTACAAGCATACCATAAAAAGAACCAGCAGACAGCCAACACACAGAATGGGAGAAAATCTTCATAGCTGTACCTCTGGCACAGGCCTAATATCTAGAATCTATAAAGAACTCAAAAAATAAGCAATAAAAAATCCAATTGAAAGCTGGGCATGGTGGCACATGCCTTTAACCCCAGCACTCGGGAGGCAGAGGTAGGAGGAGCACTGTGAGTTCAAGGCCACACTGAGACTACACAGCTAATTCCAGGTCAGCTTGGGCTAGAGTAAGACCCTATCTCCAAAAACAAACAAACAAACAAACAAAAAAAAAAAAGGAAAGAAAATCAAATTGAGAGGGAGTAGGCTGTTAGGGTGACTGGACCCCTAAAAGTAAAAAGGTAGGAAAGTCTGCACTTGTTAGAATTCAAAGATGAGCTGACTTCTTATCTCTTGCCTAGTTCCCTAGACCTATTTTTCCACAAACAACCTAGGCCCCTCTTGGGAGGGAGGACTTTTCTAGGATTTAAATCTAATCCTAACACTGTAGTTGGTTAAACTTAGACCTCAGAACTTGGTTAGCCTCTTCCTGAGACAGCCTCTAAGCACTAACCAACCAGCTGTTCCTCTGGTTCACCTGAACCAGAAGGTAAGGCCCATGACGGTAAGGTTTATAAATACATTTGCAAGGAGAGGGCATGTTCTCTGAGCTGCCTGATCACTTGGGAACTTCCAGCTGCTGGTGAATTTCCCATGGGCTTGGCCCAGGCCTAGCTGGACCAGCTAAGGGGAGAGCCCCCAGCTCTTATTCTCTACATGGGCTCTTTACCCCCTCCAGCTCCCCAGATGCCAGGAGCTCTTGGAACTTTTTTTTTCTCTTTCCTTTCTATGGTTTTCCCAGTCCCTCCATGTGGAATCTTTGGCTATGTTGGAGCCTTTCCTTGGCTCTGTACTGCCCTAAATAAATATAATAATTTAATACTTATCCTTTTCAGTCTTTTTTAATCCAATTCTTTGATTAAAATTAAAAACAAACTTAGGGTTTGGGGTTCAATGTTGGGCCTTGAAAGGCCCGGACGCGAGGCCTAGTGGAACTTCCAACCTAAGACAGGCCATGGAATGGGTTCTCAGCAAGCTAAACACCTGGTACCCAGTGACGGGTAACATCCCCAGAGGGGGACAACCTAAGACAGGGGCCATGGTGACTAATACTCTTACAAAAACAAAAGGGGGAGATGTTGGGCCTTGAAAGGCCCGGACGTGAGGCCTAGTGGAACTTCCTGAGCCTAGCTAAAGTTTGGCGATCTGCCTGTGGCCAGATATTACTCAGCAAGATGCCTAATGGCCTCTGGCCTGTTACTTCCGCATAGGAGTTGGAATTCCCACACGCGCACACTTAGAACCAATCATTTCAAAAGTTGGGGTATACTATTGGCCCTTACCTCTCCCCCCATCCTAGAATCCCCACCCTCGTTCTCAACACTATATAGGCAACCGCCTGTAACAATAAAGTGAGTTCCTGCTTCGACAAGACTCCTGACTCAGTGTGGTTTTTCTCTGGTGACTAGGAGAGGTTCTGAGTCGTCGACACTCATCCTCCTCCTCAACCCCTTGGGAGGAACCAGCGGGCCTGGTCCTTCCTCAGCACCACCTGCCGGGGGAGCCCGGCAGTTCAAGAACTTTGCTGAGGGCTGGAGGGATGGCTTAGCGGTTAAGGCGTTTGCCTGTAAAGACAAAGGACCAAGGTTCAATTCCCCAAGACCCACATTAGCCAGATGCACAAGAGGGCACATGCGCCTGGAGTCCATTTTCAGTGGCTGGAGGTCCTGGCGCGCCCATTCTCTCTCTCTCTCTCCTTCTTTCTCTGTCAAATAAATAAATAAATAACAATAAAATATAAAAAAAGAACTTTGCTGAATCCCAAGTACCCTATTGCAAAATAATCCACTCAAAAAATGGGGCAGAAAACTGAATAGAGAATTCTCAAAGGAGGAAATACAAATGGCCAAGACTCATTTAAAGAAATGTTCAACATCCGTAGTCATCAAGAAATGCAAATTAAAACAACTCTGACATTCCATCTTACTGCAGACAGGATGACAATCATCAAAAAATCAAATGACAACAAATGTTAATGTGACTATGGGGAAAGAGGAACCTTCATTTACTGCTGGTTGGAATGCAAAACTTGTACAACCCTTATGGAAATCAGTATGAAGACTTCTGAAAAAGATGAAAATTAAGTTACCATGTGACCCAGCTATCACTCCTTGATATCTATCCTAAAGATTCCACACTTTACTTCAGAGATACTTGCTGTGGTGGTTTGATTCAGGTGCTCCCCATAAATCTATGTGTTCTGAGTGCTAGGTCCCCAGCTGGTGGCAATTTGGGAATTGGAGCCTCTTGGAGGCAGTGTATTGTTTGGGGGTGGAGTTATGGGCATTATGGCCAATTTCCCCTGGCCAGTGTTTGGCATACTTTTTTGCTGCTATTGTCCACCTGATATTGGCCAGGAGGTGATGACCACCCTCTTATCATGCCATTATGTTCCCCGGCCATCATGTAGCTTCCCTATGAGTCTGTAAGCCAAAATAAACCCTTTTTCTCCCACAAGCTGCTCTTTGTTGGGTGTATTCTGACAGCAACATGAAGCTAACTGCAATTAAAATCGGTACCTTAGGAGTGGAATCATTGCTGCTAGAAACCTAATTCTGTGGCTTTGGCCTTTTGGAACTGTTTTGAAGGAAGAAAGTAGAAAGATTTGAAACCTTGGCCTAAGAGATGCCTTGCAGTGCTATAAGCAGAGCTTGATGAACTATTCTGGTTAGAGCTGGAAAAATCTGAATGCAGTAAGAACTGTAGACTGTGAAGTTTGGCTTATGAAGTTGAGAAAGAGGTTTGCTTGGACTGGGATAGAAGCAGTTTATGTGAGAGACTTGCTGTTATGCCCATGTCCTGAGAACTTGTGCAGGGTTGCATTGCACAGAAATGAGTGGACTGGTGTGAGCAGAGGAATATGGCACAGAAAGAAGTGAAATCTTTGGGCTAAAACTTCTGCCCATTCAGCTGCAATTGTTTGAGAGATGACAACCATTAGGATTGGACCAGTTGACCTATACTGGGACAACAGGAAGAATATAGACTCTTTTGAGGGGCCTGAGTGCTGAAGGAGTGTCCTGTTGTTCAAAGTCTGGTTTATTCCCTCCTGGATTAACAAATTGGTAGCCCACCTGGTATTACAGAGTATAACAAATGCAGAAAAGGGAGGGTAATTGAATTTGCAACATGGTTTTGTATTTTGGAATTGGCCATGGGCAGTGTAAAGCAGGTTTGTTGGATTACCTGCATGGAGGCCTGATGGAGCCATGATGATGAACTGTGGGCTTCAATAGACCCAACAGAGATGCCAGGACTATGGGAAGACTGCCAAGGAGAGCTGCTGGCACCAGATGAAGTTTTCTAGGACTGTAAGTAGCCTAGCTGGAAAGGTGGAATTGGAACTCCAGAGACTTGTTACTGGTTAAAATTATTGGAGACTTGTCACTGGCTAGAGTTGTCTGATTTAGAGCTATAGGGTTTGATGTTTCCCCTGTTTAAAATATTGTATTGGTTGAATATTTTTTTGTTATGCTCAATGCCATCTTTTGCAGTGTGAATGTTTATTATGTGTCATTATGGTTTTTGTCAGTGTTGTTGTTTTATATTATGGCTTAGTTAAAAGATCCTGGACTATGGGGATGTTTGAACATCATTGGGATTCATAAAAACTGTGGGAGCTGGGCGTGGTGGCACATGCCTTTAATCCCAGCACTCAGGAGGCAGAGGCAGGAGGATTGCCATGAGTTTGAGGCCACCCTGAGAATATATAGTGAATTCTGTGTCAGCCTGAGCTAGAGTGGGACCCTACCTCGGAAAAAACAACAACAACAACAACAAAAACAACCCCAACTGTGGAAACTTTTAAAGTTGGACTAAATGCACTGCATTTTAGATCATGGATGGTTATCAATTTATGGGGGCCAGGGGTGGAATGTGGTGGCTTGACTCAGGTGTCTCCCACAAATTTATGTGTTCTAAATGCTAGGTCCCCAGGTGGTGGCAATTTGGGAATTGGAGCCTCCTGGAGGCAGTGCATTGTTGGGGGGTGAGCTTATGGGTGATACAGCAGCTTCCCCTTTCCAGTGTTTGGCACTGTCCTGCTGCTCTTGTCCACCCGATGTTGGCCAGGAGGTGATGTCTACCCTCTGCTCCATGACATCATTTTCCCCTGCCATCATGGAGCTTCCTTTTGAGTCTATAAGCCAAAGTAAACCCTTTCCTCCCAGCTGCTCTTTGTTAGGTGTTTTCTGACAGCAATGTGAAGCTGACTGCAACACTTGCTCAATGATGTTTACTGTAGCTCTGTTCACAATAGTTAAGAATTGGTGTACCATCTCCTCTCCAGGTTTTATGAAGACTTCTTTCCTTTACCCTTCTGTGTTAGACTCTTAAAGTACTGCAGCAACCTTAAAAGGGCACAGGAAAGGGCCCAAAAGCTTAATTCTTAAACCATGGGCTGTGGTTTGTGGATCCCAGGGTCAGATCTGGATTAACCCCCCACAGCGAGCAGTTGGCCAGGGTTATCCATGTGATTCCTAAAAACAATGCATGCCTTTGCCAAACACTTGGTTACCAGACAGAGCTAAAAGGTAAAACCCTATTGCTGAAGACACCACAAGCTGATCTCAGAATGGTGAGAGACAACATGGAATATGAGAGGAAAACCAGTCCTTGCCTGGCCAAGCCTTATGGCACTGGAAAGTTCTATGGGAACTACTGAGTGACAGTGGTTACCAAGAGCATGAGTACACAGGAGACCCTACAAGCCACACAATCTGCTAGTAGGACAAGAACTTGTTACTTGTTTGACAGTGGCATACAGCCTTTGTGGGTAGCCAACTGCCCTCTGACTGGACTCAATGGGACAGAACTCATAATTGGTACTGAGAACCAAGTCTATACCATGATCAGGAAAATCACAATAATCAGAGAGAAGCCTCCCCAGTCTTCCCATATAAGTCAAGTGGGTAGCCTCATAAAAATATTTCTCAAGGGGCTGGAGAGATGGTTTAGCAGTTAAGGCACTTGCCTGTGAAGCCAAAGGACCCAGGTTTGATTTTCCAGTATCCACATAAGACAGATGCACAAAAGGATGCATACATTTGGAGTTCGTTTGTAGTGGCTAGAGGCCCTGGCGACCCATTCTTTGTCTTCTCTCTCTCTGCTTGCAAATAAATAAATAAATAAAAACTTTAAAAATGCTCATTTTCTTAAAAAAAAATTGTTTCTCAAGCTCCTAGGCATATCTCCTTTAATCAAAGCTGCTCTCACCCTTGGCTGGAGAATCTGTTTTATTTTACAGGTGGCAAAAATACTGTGGAGATCCAAGATCTACCAGTACAAGAAAAGACAGCCAAATGCTCACAATGAGATGTGCCACCTCTACCACATCTACCAGGGTCCAGAAGAAAGTGCTGAGGAAGCAGTAATACAAGTATTGCTCCCAGTGCTAGCCTGACATTCACATACAGGAAAATAGCAACAAACACTATGGCGAACTGAAACACGTCATAACAGAAATACAGAGACTACAGAGAAGTCAACACTAACTGAGAACACATCCGCCAAGGCTCAGGGACTTATAGAAGTGGGGGCAGATCTTACCCATAACTGATGGCTAACCCTACAATGCATGACTTATATTCCCCAGCGAGGAGGGTCCCTGCAGAGGGGGGAGGACAGGGAGAAGGCTAACAATGGTACCAACATGACTGTATACACACTGTGAACATAACTATTAAATTTTTTTAAAGTGGGGGCAGAAAGATTGTAAGAGCCTTAAGGTGGGTAGAAACACCCTGAGGCACAACTTCCCCCAGAGACAAAAGCCCTAATTACCCCACAATAAACACCAATAACCCTGCTGAGGAGGGCCCTCAAGGAAATGGGGACTAGAGGAGTGGACATTCTAAAACCTATGTTAAAAAATTAATGTAAACCAGGCATGGTGGCACATGTCTTTAATCCCAGCACTCGGGAGAAAGAGGTAGGAGGATGGTGGAGAGTTCAAGGCCAGTGAGACTACACAGTGATTCCATGTCAGCCTGGGCTACAGTGAGACCCTACCTTAAAAAACAATAATAATAATACTAATAATAATTTTTAAAAAACTTCCATAACTTCCAGGTGTGGCGGCACACTCCTTTAATTGCAGAACTTGGAAGGCAGAGGTAGGAGTATCACCGAGAGTTAGAGGCCACCCTGAGACTACATAGTTAATTCCAAGTCAGCCTGGACCAGAGTGAGACCCTACCTCGAAAAACCAAAACCAAAAAAAAAAAAAAAAAAAAAACTTCCATAAAATAGAAAAGAAAGAAATACTACCAAACTCCTTTTATGAACCAGCACTAACCAGATAAAGACAAAACAAAAAAAGAAAATTACAGACCAATCTTCCTCATGAACATAGATGAGAAAATTCTCAGGAAAATGCTGCAAACAGAATACAGGAACACATCAAAAAGATGATTCACCCTGACCAAGTGGGTTTTATTCCACAGATAGAGGGATGGGACAACATAAACAAACCAATAGATGTAATACACCATGAAAATTAACTCAAGGACAAAATTTATAGTATCAGCTCAATAGAGGAAGAAAAGACATTTACCAAATCCCAACATCCCTTCATGATGAAAGCCATAAATAGAATGAATATAGTTCAACATAATAACAGCTATTTATGACAAATATATAACCAATATCATCCTAAATGGGGACTAACATGAAGCATTTCCACTAAATCAGAAATAAGACAAAGGTATCCACTTTCTCCATTTTTTTTTTAAAAAGCTTTATTTATTCGTACAGAGAGAGAATGAGAGAGAAAATGGGCACACAGGGCCTTTAGCCACTGCAAATGAACTCCAGATGCATACACTACTTTGTGCAGCTGGCTTTACATAGGTACTGGGGTATCAAACCCAGATCGTTAGGCTATGCAGGCAAGTACCTTAACTGCTGAGCCCTCTCTCCAGCTCCCACTTTCTCCATTTTTATTTAATATAGTACTGGAAGTGTTCACTACAGCAATAAGACAAGAGACACAAATAAAAGATATATAAATAGGAAATAACTCAAATGATCATTATTTGCAGATGATACGATTCTATACTTAAGGGACCCCAAAGCTTTTACCATAAAACTGTTAGACATGCTAAATGCTTTCAGCAAAGTAACAAGATACAAAATTCACACCCACACACCCCCACACACATTAGTAGCCTTCCTATATGCCAATGATAAATGTGCTCAGAATGAAATATGGGAAATACTCCCATTCACAATTGCCTCAAAAAATAATAAAGTATCTTGAAATATACCTAACTAAGGAAGTGAAGGGTCTCTACAATGAAAACTTTAAAACATTCAAGAGAGAAATTGAGGAAGACACTAAGAAATGGAAAGGCATCCCATATTTATGGACTGGAAGAATCAATATCGAGAAAATGCCTATATTACAAAAGCAACCTACAGATTTAATGCAATACCCATCAAAATGCCAAAAGAATTCTTCATTGAAATAGAAAAAAACAATCTTAAAATTCATTTAGAAGCACAAAAAAACCTCAGCCAAAGCAACTCTGAACAATGAAAATAAGGTTAACAATATCACCATACCTGATATTAAGATGTATTACAGAGCCACAGTAACAAAACCAGCACATAACTGACACAAAAATAGACACACAGATCAATGTAACAGAATAGAAGTACCAGTCAGCTACAGCCATCTGATTTTTGACAAAAATGGCAAAAATATTCACCAGAGAAAAGACAGCCTCTTTAACAAATGGTGCTGGGAAAACTGGATGTCTATGTATAGTAGAAAGATGAACATAGATTCCCTGCAACATACAGGTATAGGCAACAACGTTCTGAATAGAACCCCAGTAGCTCAGGGAGAAAAGGCCACTAATCAACCATTAGGACCTCATGAAATTAAAAAGCTTTCATGCAGCAAATGACACTATGAACAGAGCAAAGAGGCAACCTACAGAATGAAAGGAAATGTTTGCTGGCTATGCATCTGACAGAGGATTAATAACTAGGATATGCAAAGAACTAAAATAAAAACTCTAAATAATAAATCAAACAACCAAATTAAAAAAATAGGCTATACAACTAAATAGAAAGTTCTCAAAAGAAGAAATACAAACACCAATAAACACCTTAAAACATGTCCTATGTCCTTAGCCACTAGGGAAATACAAATTAAAACTTTCGAGATTATACCTCACACCTGTCAGAATGGCTATCATCAAGAAATCAAATGAGGGCTGGAGAGATGGCTTAGTGATTAAGGTACTTCCCTGCAAAGTTTCACAACCCCAGTTCAGTTCCCCAGTACCCACATACAGCCAGATGCACAAAGAGGCTCATGCATCTAGAGCTCATTTGCAGTGGCAGGAGGTCCTGGCACATCCAGTCTCAGTCTCTCTCTGCTTGCAAATAAATAAATAAACATTAATAAAAAAATAAATCAAATGATAATAAATGCTGGTAAGGATGTCTGCAAAAAGAAACCCTTCTCCATTGATGGTGGGAACATAAACTGGTACAGCCATTGCGTAAATCAGTGTAGACATTCCTGAGACAGCTAAAAATAGATTTACCATATGATCCAGCTACCCTAAGGACTCTACATATTGCTATAGAGATACTTGCTCATCCATGTTTACTACTGCTCTATTCACAATAGATAGGAAATGGAACCAGCTTAAATGACCATCAACTAATGAAAGGATAAAGAAGATGTGGTAGATTTACATAATGAAGTATTATTTAGCTGTAAACAAAATGAAATTATGAAATTTGCAGGGAAATGGATGGATCTGTAAAGTGCTTTGTCATACTGTCTTCTAGATACAAAGTGGCCATGGTATTCATGACCTCACTATGGCTAATGCTACCTACACAAGAGTTGCATAATAGGAGGGAAAAATGATGACATGAAAATATAAGAGAGACTAGTTGGGAGAGACTAGTTTGGTGGTAGCAGGAACATGGGGGGACCATATGGTGGAGGAAACTATGGTCCAGGAGGCAGTGGAGGAAGTGGGGGTTATGGTGGGAGGAGCCGATACTGAGCTTCTTCCTACTTGCCATGGGCTTCACTGTATAAATAGGAGAGGATGAGAGCCCAGAGGTAACAGAACAGCTTCAGGTTATCGAAATAACAATGTTAAGGAAACTCTTATCTCAGTCATGCATAAATATGCAGTGATATGACAGAAGACACCAGAGCAGATGCAGAGAGCCATTTTGTGAATGGATTGGATTATTTAATAACATTACCTTACTGTGGAGGAAGGATTGTAAAAAAATGCCTTTGAGACAGTTTCTTAGCTTTTTAATTGTTGTTTCTTTCTAGTGGTCTTTGTAAGAGTGTAGAAGCATTCCTTCTTTGATAATGTTAAATTTGTAAGTTTCAGGTGACATGTGAAACCTTTTTTAAGATTTTTCTCAAAGTTTTGAAAAGCTATTAGCCAGGATCATGGTGTAATAAGACATAACGTTTTTCCTTTAAAAATTTTAAGTGCGTGTGTAGAGTTAAGAAGCTGTTGTACATTTATGAGTTAATAAAATAATTCTAAAGGAAAAAAAAAAAAGAAAATATAAGAGAGACTAGTTGGGAAGAAGGGATTAAGTAGAGGAGGCATTCAGGAGGGAGAAAAAGGAGAGTTGGAGAATTATGACCATGGTATATTGTCCATATGCATGGAGGTTGTCAATAATTTTTTAAAAAAATAATTGTACACATTCATTTATAGTGATACTAATAATAAGTAATAATATAGATAAAGCAACAATTAATGGAATTCCTCTTAACCTAGAAGATAAATGTCTTTGTATTAAAAAAGGAAAAAAGTCTGCAGTAAGAAGCAAGTGACAGCTTGTTGAAAAATGTTAAGATAATTTGAAAGATTCATTTTTCAACTGGGCTACAACTTGGTTTCTTAAACAGCAAAACACATATTTTCATGTCTAACAAAACACTTATTTAAAAGAAAGACAAAACTTGATAAATGTCTTGGCCTTCTTCCAGCATTAAATTGATTTGCATATGTTTGTCAAGTTAATCACAATAAAACTATATACTGATGATACATTGAACTGTTGCTGTGTTATGCTAGAAGTCCACTGACTAAATTGAGACATTACTTACTTCCAATACCAATGAGGCTATCAGTTGACACTCTCCTGCTGAAGGCAGTTTCACTTCAACTTGCCATTTATCCAACTGTAGAACAGTGTTCTAATGATAATTTAGTTCTTGTATAAGAATATTTTTACTAGTAGGTTTTAAATAAGGACAGTTTCAAGTGACTTCTATATTAAAATTTATACTTTATACTATTGGGAATGCTAAGCTATTTGACACCTGTTTTTTGCTTCCTAGTCAATTATTACCTACATCAAAGCAATTTAAACATATCTAGTGGCTCTCCATCCAGTACCCATCTCTCTTAGTAAAAATCAGTTGCCTACCTGGCATGAATTCACTTGATTCTCCTTCTGTGTGCTCACAAATTTACTAATACCTGTAACAATCACCCTCATCTCCTTTCCTCTGTCCCAGGCTAACCTCTTTGCATCTCTAATCTCATCTTTCCTTTCCTTTCTTTTCCTTTCCCTCTTCCTTCCTTCCTTCCTTCCTTTCTCTCTCTCTCTCTTTCCTTTCTTTCTTTGTGTGTGTGTATGTGTGCGTGCATGTGGGTGGAAGCCAGAGATACACATTGTATGTTTTCTTCAACTGTTCTTTCACCTTACTTTGTTGAGACATGGTCTCTCCCTGAACCCAGGACTCAACAATTTGGGTAGACAAGCTGGCCATTAAGTATCAGGGGCCCTCTTGCCTTATGCTCCCCTGCATTAGGATTAGAGATGCCCACCACCACATTTGGTTTTCACAGGGGTGCTGGGGATCTGAACTCAGATCCTCATGCCCCCATACTTGCATAGCAAGCAAGCATTTGACCCACTGTTCCATTTCCACAGCCTCTGACCCCATTTTTCTTGACTCCTCTAGGATTACTTTCAGATAGAGTTCTCCTCACTGGCTTCTTCACCTCTTTCCTGTCTCTGCCAACTACCACCCTCATTCTTCCAACTCATGACTCTCACACTCTCCCTAGAACACTGCAATATGACTGTATTCCACCCACACTTTAGAAACTTTTAGTTTGTTTTTATGTGGTACCAGGGATCAAATCTAGGACCTCAAACTTGCTAGGCAAGGACTCTATCACTGAACTATATCCTCAGCCCCAGAAAATTTCCCCTAAATCCACCATTTGTTGTTTGCAATTCTTATCCTATATGCCTTCTTTGTATGATTCAATTTAGCACTTACATATGCCAATTCTTCTTCTAGTACAAGGATTCAGCAGACAAAAAAATAAAAACTACTATGTTCATAGAGAAATAACAGAAATAGATATAGTGTAAGAGACAAAATACTTAAAAGTATAGTATGTCATAGGTACTGTTTGGAAACTATGGAAAAGAGGCAGTGAGTGCCAAGAGTACAGTAAGAGGCCACATGGCCCTCAGTTTATTTGATGGATTTCTGGTTGTAGTTCCAATAAAGAGTAATCAAAGAAGTTGATGTCCCTAAAAGTGGACACTAAGATTTGAAGGAGATGAATGAATCCATATGAACAGGGAAGAGAACCAAAGACCCCAAGATAGGAACATTCTTTGTTGACCATGGCTTTTTGAAAAATCTCTCATATCAGATTCCATGGTATCGCTCTTTTGGCTTCTGTTCTTTATAAATGCTTCCCTGTCCCTACTGGCTTATGCATTGTCAGGAAAGAACTGCAATTTCCCCTAACCTCTCACAAGTTCATAGTTGTCATAGATCACCATAACATAGGACACACTAACAAGAACAATGTGTGCACTGTTCAGTGTGTGCAGTGCACACCACTCAGGAGAAACCTCAACGGAAGGAAACTATGGTGGTTTGATTCAGGTGTCCACCATAATTTTATGTGTTCTGAATGCCATGTCCCCAGCTGGTGGCAATTTGGGAATTAGATCCTCCTGGAGGCAGTGTATTGTTGGGGGCAGACACATGGGTGTAATAGCCAGCTTCCTCTTGTCAGTGTTTGGCCCACTCTCCTGTTGCTGTTGTACACCTTATGTTGGCAAGGAGGTGATATCCACCCCTCTGCTCACGCCATTATTTTCCCCTGCCATCACGGAGCTTCCCCTTGAGACCGTAAGCTAAAATAAACCCTTTTCTCCCACAAGCTGCTCTTGGTTGGGTGATTTCTACCAGCAACAAGAAGATGACTGCAAAAGTGATGAAAGCAGTGTCTTAAGGCCCTGACTTACACAGACATAATCTTCCACAGAGCAAAATAGACTTTAGAGAAATGATAAGACAAAGAATAGCAGCTTTGGGGGCTGGACAGATGGCTCAGGGGTTAACAGTGTATGCTGTGCAAGCATGAAGGCCTAAGGAGTGAACAGAAAGTACTGAGTTAGATTCCCCAGAACTCACATACATAGTTGGGTATGGCCATGCACTGGTGTAACCCCAGGCCTGTAGAGAAGAGAGAGCAGAGAATCACTGAGGCTCATGAAATGCAAAAGCTCCAGAACCAGTGAAGAGACTTCATCTCACAAAAAATGCAGAAGAGTAATAGATGGGGACAGCTGACATTTTCCTCTGGCCTCTGTGCTCACATAGGGCACTGCATTTGCATACATGCATCACACACCTCATACCTCCTTGCACATGCACATGTAAAAAAGAAAAGAAGAAGAATAACAGTTTTAGGTGTTCAGAGGCAGGAGACTGTGGGAAGGTAAAAGAAATGGAAGAAGACAGTAGAATGAGGATTGTAGATCTGGTGCTGTCTCTGATCAAATTAAGAGTTGTCTCCAGTGAAGTGAAGTTATATTCTGCATTTCAGTAAAGCTTCATTTGCTTTTTAATTGCCTTTAGTTTAAAAACTACTGATGTTTGGGCTGGAGAGATGGCTTAGCCATTAAGGCACTAGCATGAGAAGCCTAAGGAGACCCCCCCCCCCGCCATGTTCGATTTCCTAGTATCTACATAAGCCAGATGCACAAGGTAGCACATGTGTCTGGAGTTTGTTTGCAGTGGATGGAGGCCCTGGCATACCTATCCTCTCTCTCTATCTGCCTTTTCCTTGTTCTCCCGCTCTCTCTCAAATAAATTTTAAAAAATACTTATGTCAGCAGGACACATATAGTCCAAGGCTAAGGCCAAAAGATGGTGAGTTTGAAGTCAGTCTGGACTACACATCAAGAACCTGTCTCAAAATAAGAAGTTATGCCAAAGAAGGTATATTTTGGGTTGACATATTTGGGTTTCCTTTAATAATCTCCTTACTATTAACATTCACTAGGGTTCCAACCATAGCTTCCTTATGCTTTTCCTAGGGTGTGTCAGCACTTCCATATAGTTTCGACTATATCTCCAGCCCGGGACAGACTTAGTTGTCTAGCTAATTTCTCCTCTAACAATATCCTTGGCATCCCCACTGATATGTCCAAATGGATCTTCGAGATTCCCTATCTGCACATCCTACACACTCTTCAAACTCAAACTTTTGAGTTATCAAACTCAAAGTTTTATGACTTATATTTTCTCAGCCTTTATTTTGCATGAGTATGTGTGTATGGTGTGCATATATGTGTAAGTATTCATATTTATGGATGTACATGTCTGGTCAGGTATGTGGGCACACATGTGAGTAGAAGCCAGAGATTGGCATCCCATCTTCCCTAATCACTCTCCAAATTGTTCACGGAGACAGGGTCTCTTGCTGAATGTAGAGTTCACTGATTCAGCTAGCCCACCTAGCCATTAAGCCTCAGGGATTCTCTATCTCCACCTCCCCAGCCTGGGACTACAGGCACATACCACATACCACCATGCCTGACATGTTACATGCGTGCTGGGGATCTGAACTCAAGACCTCATAATTACCCACTATGCCATCACCCTAGTATATATTTTCTAGAGCAAAATGATAATGCCCACCCTGGAAATGCTAAAGTCATTCCAAATCCCTTTCCTTGTCTTATCACCAGTCTTCTTTCCTTCAACTACAATTTGTCTCTTAATTTTGCTGCTGATGTTTTTTTTTTTTTTTTTTTTTTTTACATTCTTACACGAGTATAGCAACTTCCTAGTTGGTTTCCTACTTGCCACCCTCACCCCTAAGTCTCTAGGCTTGTGATTACAAGCTCTGTCTTTTCACTGTCTTCCTAACTAAGCCTATTCTTCTTGGTAGTATCAAGACCCTACAGTGTCAGGTCCCAATCAGTATTCAGCCACCCTATGTCCAGAACAGCCAGTAAGGATTTCTATCAACCTTTCAACACCCCATACATTGACTCATGTTATCATCTTTTAACTGGTTGTCTGTGAATTTTTCTAACACTAGAGGTTGAAACCAGAGTCTCATCCATGCTAGGCAAGTGTTCTACTGCTGATGCTATCCCAGCTCAATTCTCTGGAAAATTTTAAGTCTTCATTTATTTTTAGAAGTCAGAATTGGGCTGGAGAGATGGCTTAGCGGTTAGGCGCTTGCCTGTGAAGCCTAAGGACCCCGGTTCAAGGCTCAATTCCCCAGGACCCACGTTAGCCAGATGCACAAGGGGGCGCACGCATCTGGAGTTCGTTTACAGAGGCTGGAAGCTCTGGCGCGCCCATTCTCTCTCTCTCTCTCTGTCTCTCCCTCCTTCTCTCTGTCGCTCTCAAATAAATAAATAAACCAAAAAAAAAATTAAAAAAAAAAAGAAGTCAGAATTTTAAAAGGGAAAAGTGTTTTTAAATTTGCCCTGTAAAATCCTAAAACCAACCTTCCTATTGCTTTTACTCTCTTTTAGCCCAGTAGAATAAATTTAAGGAGGTTGTTCAGGTTTAATACATGACCATGTTTTTAAAATAATGACAGAAAAATCAGGTCATAGGCTGATTCCCAGCCTGTTTGGCACTGTATTGGTACTGGCTGTTGTCATATTCAGTGAGTTAGAGTGTAACCTCATAGATCCCAGGGACCCTGAGACTTTCCAAGTAGTAGAGAAAATCCTATATATGTTAGGAGGAGCCTGCTTAATATTCAGTATTAAACTGAATACTGGGAGTTTGGGTTATAAGTATCGATCTATCATCTATCTATCTATCTATCTATCTATCTATCTATCTACCTATCTAATATAATCTAATATAATATATATATCATGAAACTTCTATAAAACATGTCCCTTTTTTACCACAAACTCCACAATTTGTAGCTTTCTTAGATCTGTTAAAGTTGCATTGCCAAACAGTAAGGATGCCTCCAAAGACCCCACCTCCCTGAAAAGTATTCTTAGGGTTAAATATGTAGACCATGACATCCAGGATTCTAAATATGGGGGTCAGATATTATAGAAATTATAGGGGTCTCCTCTTGACTTTCTCTTTTTTCCCAAGGCTTCTCTAACCTATTCTCTCTCTGGAATAGAACAGAACATTCCCTTTTATTCTACCTAAGGAGTATACTCACATGGTTTCTAAGGCAGGGGCTCTCTGATTCCACACCTAGCAAAGTGCCCAACAGAGTGAGATCTTAGAAACCCTTATTAAATAAAGGAATGAAGAAAAAGCTGAGAACATTAGCTCAGAGCTGAAAGCAAGGTCAGCCAAGAGATTGGCTCTATTTCTGTTCTGAGTGATCTGGGCAAGTGGCCATAGTCAGTTCTACTCTAAGCACTGGGGCAAAATCTCTGGTTTGGTTCTCCTTGTATATTGATGGGTACTGGAATTACTTTCTTCAAACTAGGATGATAAAATCAAAGATGACAGTAGGAGTTTGGGAGGCACAAGTTGAACATTCCTTGGCTTCAGACAGTGAACTCTATGTCAGCTGGGCACTGTATGAAGTGCAAGCTAACCCCTAGGACTTGACAAGTATGTATGTTTGGCCAGCACCCTTTAGGATTGGAACAGGAGTATGGTGGCTCATGCCTATAATCCTAGCACTCAGGAGGCTGAAGCAGGAGGACTATACAGGGAATTCCAAGCTGGCTTGGACTACAGATTGCAATCCTGTCAAAACAAAACAAGATCACACAAAATTGAATGCAAAAAAAATGTAGTGCTGCAATCATATAATCACAAAGTAAGACTAGCATCAGAAGAAAAAGTAATAATTCCTTTAGAAATTATAGTATAAATTATTCAATTTTGCCTTAAGATGAGCATTTTATATGTTGATAAATCATATTAATTATTATAAAATACTGTATAATACTTACACCCTCTGCATATTGCAAGTATCGTGTATTAGTTTCCTGTTTACCAAATGTCTCTAAAAACTTCTGACGGTAGGCAAGAACAGTGTCAACATGGGTTTTGTATTTTACAGCCAATTCTAGTGCCCTGTAACAAGAAATTAACAGAATTATCAGTATTAGTTGTGCTGGACTTCACAGACAATAGAAGTTTGAAGTTATGGGTAGGACAAACGGTTATCCCTTCTGGTCACTTATCCTTATGCTTACTTATTTCTATCTACCCACCTCGCTGAATCTTTTTTTTTTTATTTTTCAACGTAGGGTCTCATTCTAGCCCAGGCTGACCTGGAATTCCCTATGTACTCTCAGGGTGGCCTTGAACTCATGGCAATCCTTCTGCCTCTGCCTCCTGAGCGCTGGGATTAAAGGCATGTGCCACCACATCCAGTTCCACCTTGCTAATTCTTATTTGTTCTTTAAGCCATAGATTCAATGTGACCCCTTCTTCCTAGGCAGCTCTCCTTGAAGAAATGTACAAGTATAAATGCTTCATATCACTTATATATACCATTATTATAGCACTATTTACAGTATTTTATCACTCAATCTGTTTCCTCTACTAGGGTATGCATTTTTAAAGTATGTTTTTGGTTTTTCATTTATTTATTTGGACAGAAACACAGAGCAGGGAAGAGAGAAAGAGAAATAGAGAAGGAGGAAGATGAGAAAGAAGAGAAGGAAGAAGAAGAGAATAGGCACACCAGGGTCTCTGGCTACTGAAAATGAACTTCTAGCTTTGAACATCTGACTTCGTGTAGATACTGAAGAATTGAACCTGGGCTGGCAAGCTTTGCAAGCAAGCAACTTAACCACAAAACTATTTTCCCTGCCCAAAGCTTATGCATTTTTAAGGAAAATCTAGTTTGCATTTTTCTTTGGTGAGTACTACAGAGTATATGCATAAGTTCATTAACACTGTTTTTGAAATCATAAAGTCCATGAACTTCATTAGAATTAAGCTATCTTAACTGTTTTTATACACCTATAATAAAATTATGGAATTAAAAATTGTTATTTTGAAGATGGCGACCACCGAACTGCCCTGCACATCCCTGGGAAAGAAAGGCAAGACATTAAGGGTTCACTAGGTCTTTTAGGGGAGAGCAATCTCCAATAGATTGACAGTGGGAGGGCACAGAGGGGATAAAAACAGGGAATCGCTCATTCCCCCTTGACCCGGTAGCCCACCCCTCCCCCCAAGCAGCCACCTTACCCACAGTCCCAGCTTCAGGAAACTCCCACACTTACTGTAGGAAAGGGGCCTGGGCCAACATACTTCCACTTGCCTCACTGCACAGGGGCCATCGCCCTGCTACCCCTGCCCACGAGTGACCTTGGCCAGGCTACGCCTGCTGGCCCACTGGAGCTCAGGCTCCTTTGATCAATTTGCCCACCAAATGGCACCACCACTCAGATCCCCGCTTGTGGAAGCTTAGACTGCTCCACCTACTCGCTCACTTACTGCTCCAGCCGCCCTACATTCATGCACGAGCCCAGGCCCATTGCAACTTCCCAAGTGAGCTCAGACTGTGTCTGTGCTTGCGCTAGCTTAGGTGCCATCCCCTCCCTGTCTGCTGCGCCTACCGACCGCCACTGTCCTGTTGCAGGGGAGTGCAGACGGCTTCCCGGTCCCAGTGTTCCGCCATGCCAGAGTTTGGGCTGCTTCAGTGCTTGGTGCCTCAGTGTCCCTCCTAGCACGAGCGCAGGCAGCTCTGGCACATTACTGTGTGAGAGCTCAGGCAACCTTGGCGGCCCGGCCAGGCAGGAGCTCAGGTGGCTTTGGCAAGTGCCTCAGGCTGCTTCAGATTCCTATTGTGCTTGAGCCCAGGCTGATCCACCCATCTACGTGCCCATACACTGCGATAGGCAGACAACAGCCCAAAAGAGATAACATGAAAAATCAAATGCAAGAAAATCCAGTTAGATCACCCAGTCCTACAATGAACATCTCTAATCAAAACATAGAAGAGCCATTAGGATCAGAGCACCAAAATGAACCTAGGAGCAATGCAACCCTGACTAAGCTACTGGTAGAACTTGCAGAAAAGCAATAAAGGACCGATAATCTTGTGGATGCTGCCATCACTAGACTAGACCTAATAGATAACAAAATGGAAGGAGTTCAAAGACAGTTAAGAGATATGAGGGAGAGCGAAGAAAAAGAGGACCTCAAAAATCAGCTGACGATGCTAAATGAAGACATAAAGAAATGCAAGGATGAATTCCAAGAAGCATCAAGAAAATCAGAAAATGATGTGAAAAGGGAGCTTCACAGAAAGATGGAAATTATACATAGAAAAGTAGTAGAAAATGCAAACCTAATTGAACAAGTCCAAAACTCTCTAGGAGCTCTCAAGAATAGAGTCAGGCATGTGGAGGATAGAAACTCTGATCTGCAAGACAAGCTGGAAGAAACAGTTCAAGAGTTCAAAAATTTCAGTAAGTTCAAAAGTTTCTGTGAACAGAACATGAGGGAACTGTGGGATACACTTAAAAGTCCTAATATCAGGATCATTGGAATACCACAAGCAGAAGAAATTCAGAGCAAAGGCATGGAGAACTTATTTAACAAAATAATTGAAGAAAACTTCCCCAGGCTCTTAAAAGAAACGCCCATCAAGATACAAGAAGCCAACAGAACTCCAAACAGACTGGACCAAAGGAGAAACTCTCCAAGACATACTGTCATTAAGACTCTAAACACTGACACCAAAGAGAAAATCCTAAAAGCAGCTAGGGAAAAACAGCACACCACTTTTAAAGGTAACCCCATCAGAATTACTCCAGACTTCTCAATGGAAACCCTGGAAGCTAGAAGGGCCTGGAATGAAACACTGAAAAGTCTAAGAACCTATGGCTTCCAACCCAAACTACTCTACCCAGCAAAAGTATCACTCATAATAGATGGTGAAACTATAACTTTCCATGACAAAACTCAGCTTTACAACTACATGAACACAAAACCAAACCTACAGAGAGTATTTCAGGAAATTCTCCACACAGAAGAAACAAAGAATCAACCTAAAATGCCTACAAGAAGCAGATCACAATAACCAAACTCAGAGTAGGCACAAAAAACTTCAAAGTCCATGAAAACACCAAACCATATATACCATCACAATATGGCAGGGATCAAATCAAATCTTACAGTCATTACCCTAAATATTAATGGCCTTAATTCACCCATCAAGAGACACAAGTTAACAGGATGGGTCAAAAAATTAAACCCCTCAATCTGTTGTCTTCAAGAAACCCACCTCACCACTAAAGACAGACACCTCCTCAGGGTGAAAGGGAGGAAAACAATATTCCAAGCAAACGGGATTAAGAAACAAGCAGGCGTAGCTATATTAATATCAGATAAAATAGACTTCAAACCAAAAATAATCAAAAAAGACAAAGGCCACTTCCTGCTTATCAAGGGAACAATCCATCAAGAGGATATTAAAATCATAAATCTCTATGCGCCAAAAACAGGGGCACCACAGTTCATAAACCAAAACCTACTTGACAAAAAGACAGAAATAAGCACCAACACCATCATAGTTGGGGACTTCAATACACCATTATCAGTAATAGACAGATCATCCAAACAGAAACTCAACAGGGAAGTAAGAGAGCTCAACAAAACCATAGATCACTTAGACCTAATGGACATCTACAGAACTTTCCATCCCAAATCCACAGAATACACATTCTTCTCAGCAGCCCATAGAACATTTTCTAAAATAGACCATATTCTGGGTCACAAAGCCTGCCTCCATATATTTAGGAAGATTGACATAATTCCCTGCATGGTATCAGATCACAATGCTATATTGCTAGAAATTAACAACAAAAGACCCACCAAGAATCTCAACGGCAACTGGAAACTGAGCAGCACACTTTTAAACAATAAATGGGTTGTGGATGAAATAAAAAATGAAATTGCAAAATTTCTAGAATTGAATGACAATGAGAACACATCGAACCAAAACTTATGGGACATAATGAAGGCAGTCCTCAGGGGAAAATTCATAGTACTCAATGCTTTCATAAAAAAGACAGAGAGATTCCAAATCAATAACCTAACCATCCACCTAAAGGCACTGGAAAAGCAAGAAGAATCCAACCCAAAGAGCTCCAGAAGGAAAGAAATAATTAAAGTCAGAGCAGAAATTAATGAATTGGAAGCTAAGAAAACAATTAAGACAACTGACAAAACAAAGAGGTGATTCTCTGAAAAAATAAACAAGATTGACAAACCCCTGGCCAATCTGATCAAGCAAAAAAAGGAGAAGCTTCAAATTAACAAAATTCAAAATGAAAAAGGAGAGATCACAACAGACATAAGTGAAATTGGGAGAATCATCAGGACTTATTTCAAAATCTACTCCACAAAACTGGATAATGTGGAGGAGATGGATAAATTCCTGGACGCATACCGTCTATCAGAGCTAAACTCAGAGCACATTAATCTCCTAAATGAACCTATCACACTCACTGAGATTGAAAAAGTAATGAAAAAAACCTCCCCAAAAAGAAGTCTCCAGGACCACAAGACTTCTCAGCTGAATTTTATCAAACCTTCATGGAAGAACTCAAACCAATCTTCCTCAACTGTGCCACACAATTGGTGAACAAGGAAAGCTCCCCAACTCCTTCTATGAAGATAGTATCACTCTAATTCCAAAACCAGGCAGAAATGCCACAAGAAAAGAAAACTACTGGCCTATTTCCCTGGTGAACTTAGATGCAAAGATCCTGAACAAAAACCTAGCAAACCGAATCCAACAACACATCAAAAGCATTATCCACCTTGACCAAGTAGGATTCATCCCAGGAACACAGGGGTGGTTCAACATATGGAAATCTGTAAATGTAATACACCACAAAAACAAGGTTAAACACAAAAACCACATGATCATTTCGATAGATGCAGAAAAGGCCTTTGACAAAATACAACATCACTTCATGATCAAAACATTGGAGAGAATTGGCATGGTTCATTCATATTTTAACATAATAAAGGCAATATACAAACCTCCTAAGGCCCAAATAGTACTTAATGGAGAGAGACTGGAGGAATTCCCATTAAGATCAGGAACAAGACAGGGTTGTCCACTTTCACCTCTACTCTTCAATATAGTACTGGAAGTCCTAGCTCAAGCAATAAGACAGGAGAAGGAAATCAAAGGGATACAATTTGGAAAGGAAGAAGTTAAGTTAGCTCTATTCATTGATGACATGATTGTATATGTAAGAGACCCAAGAGACTCCATCCCAAAACTCCCGAAGGTAATAGCAAAGTAGCAGGATACAAAATTAATGCACAAAAATCAGTAGCCTTTCTATAGGCAAATAACAAAGATACAGAGAAAAAAAATAAGGGACATGGACCCATTTTCAATAGCAACAACAACAACAACAAAAATACCTTGGAATAACATTAACCAAGGAAGTGAAAGATCTATATAACAAAAACATAAAAACACTCAAAAAAGAAACTGAGGATGACTTGAGAAAATGGAAAGACCTCCCAAGCTCCTGGATAGGAAGAATTAACATTGTGAAGATGACAATCCTACCAAAGGCAATATACAGATTTATTGCAATTCCAATTAAAATCCCAACAGTGTTCTTCACAGAGATAGAAAAAGTGATCTCAAATTTCATATGGAAAGGCAGAAGGCCTCGCATATCTAAACATATGCTCAGCAAAAGAAATACCTCTGGAGGCATCACCATACCTGATATAAAGCTATATTACAAAGCCATAGTAATAAAAACAGCATGGTACTGGCATAAAAACAGGAGTATAGACCAATGGAATAGACTTGAGGACCCAAACTTTGGGGCAAGCAACTATAGCTATCTGACATTTGACAAAGGCCCTAACAATATAGGCTGGAAAAAAGACAGCATCTTCAACAAATGGTGCTGGACAAATTGGATAACCATATGCAGGAAACTGAAACTTGATCCACACATTTCACCATGCACTACATTCAAGTTCAAATGGATCAAAGACCTCAATATAAGACCAGAAACTCGACTACTACTGGAAGAAAATATAGGAAGTACTTTCCATGATATAGGGATGGAAAAAGACTTCCTGAACAAAACCCCAGTAGCTCACGATCTTAAACAGTCACTCAATCAATGGGATCACATGAAGCTGAAGAGTTTCTTTTCAGACAAGCATATAATAAGCAAAGCCAATAGATTACCCACAGAATGGGAGAAAATATTTGCTGGTTATCCAACTGACAGCGGCCTAATCTCTAGAATCTACAAAGAACTCAAAAATCTAAACAGTAAAAAGTCAAACAACCCACACACAAAATGGGGCAAAGAACTCAACAGGCAGTTCACAGAGGAAGAAATACAAATGGCAAACACACACTTAAGAAAATGTTCATCATCCCTAATTAGCAGGGAAATGCCAATTAAAACAATTATGAGATTCCACCTTACCCCAGTAAGGATAGCAAACATCAAAAAAATCAAATGGAAATAAATGCTGGCGAGGATGTGGAGAACTAGGAACACTCATCCACTGTTGGTGGGAATGTAAGATGGTACAACCACTTTGGAAAGCAATCTGGAGACTCCTGAAAAAGCTGACTATAGAGATACCAACAGACCCAGTTATTCCTTTACTGGGCATGTACCCTAAAACCTTCAAACCACAGGCCAGAGAGATTTGCTCAACCATGTTTGTAGTGGCTCAATTCGTAATAGCTAAGAGCTGGAATCAACCCAGATGTCCATCACTAGAAGAATGGATAACTAAGATGTGGTATATCTACACAATGGAATTCTATATAGCAGTAAGAAAAAAATGACACAATGAAATTTGAGGAAAAATGGTTGAATCTGGAACAGATCATTCTCAGTGAACTTACCCAATCACCACATAGTCTCACTCATCTACAGAACCTAACCTGAATCTACCCAAGATGCCTTACATACCCAGCAAGCATCTGGTGAATTAGACAATAGGATGGATGGGGAGGGAGGGAAGTGCAACGGAGGGGGTGGGAAACAGAAATCTAGACCCAAACGGCAATGGTACCCTTAAATTCTGCATCCTAAAAGGCAGACCAAATGGCTGAACCTTCACCAGGCCCTTAGAGGGAACACCTGAGCCACAGGACACTGGAGAGGGTATGATGAAGACTGACCTTAATCTTCTACAGCTTTTCTCTCTCTCTTTCTCTCTCTCTTCTCTCTGACTCTTGTATATTAGTTATCTTTTTCTTCCTTTTCTTAGTGGGCACTGACCTGTAACTCCCAGTACCAGCATGTGGCTACCATCCACAATGAGCTTTTGATCAGAGAGACCTACAAGGTTTCCTAAAAGACAGACAGATTTCTGTCAGAGTACTTGATGACCCACCAAAGGTTAGTGGTAAGACCCTACTGCTGAAGACACCTTATGTGTTGATACGTAAAATGGAATGGCATTGCTGGAAACTGGAAGAGAGTCAGTCCCCAGACAGTCAGCACATCTAAGTGCCAGAAGGTGCTACATGGGCAACTGGGGGAAAATGACCAATATCTGTCCAAGCAACTCATAGTCTAACCTACTTAGCAGCAACTAACCTGTCGTGATGCTCACACAAGTGCAATAGTGGCACACAGCCATGGTGGGAAACCAACTGCTCTTGATTCGGCTAACTGACCCCCTCAGTGGTCCGGGACCCATAGCTGGAGCTGGGAAACAAGACAGAACCATATCCAAACATAAGCCCACTCTCCAGTATCAAGCTACCAGCAATTGTGGGCTACAAGAAAACCTACACCTATTAAATTCTCTACAAAAAAAGTAAGGGTTATCTCTTTTGTCCTGGTGCTAACTTACTCTCCAATGGAGAATCTGCTTCTCTTTTTCAGATAGATGTAGATCCTAAGGAGAGAGCCACCCCATCATACCTCAAAAGGGCCCTGGCTGAAACTAAGAACAACTGGCGAAACAAGCAAGGGTGCTGTTTTCTTGGTGAACCGGGTACCAGCACAAGGGTGAAGGAGATCAACACAGAGAAAAATCAACTCCTACCAAGTCATAGATCCAGAGACCCAGAGGCCCCCAACACCTCATCACTGAAGCAGACCAAAAATGAACCCAACATGGCTCAGGGAAACTTTGCGGAAGAGGGGGCAGAAAGAATGTCAGAGCCACATGTTGGGTCATGATATGCAGACATTTATCCTACTCATATCTGTGGGCTAACTCCACAATGCATCACCCATATACCTCAACAAGGAGGGGCCAAGGGGAAGGGGTAGGTAATGGATGAGCCTAATAATGGTACCCAATTGACTGTACTCGCTGAGTACAAAACTAATTAATAAAAAAAATAAAAATAAAAATTGGTATTTTGATTACTATAGCAAATTAAAAATTTATGAAAATAAAAAAGTGATATTTAAAAAGTCTAAGAGCATTCCATTTGTCATTTGATTCTTAGAACATATTAAAATAATCATTGAAAATTTCTAATTCAGTCTTATTTACCTATACAACTAAGTTATATTAAGGTAATAATTTATTTAAATAATAGCAGAAGAGAACAAAGTTAATTGCTGAAAACATTAGCAAAACACCAAAGACAAAATGTCTACATTGCTAATTTGTAAACAGATGATCCTCAGATCCAGGTTTATTTCACATGCAGGTTTCAGTGCCTCAGCCACTACAGGCCTATGCATAATTATATCACTTGTGTCAGGGCCAAGAAGTTGAGTATGGTTCTCCCATACTGTTTACTGCCTTCTTGTTTTAAAGTATAGATAATAGTAAGCATAGTGGTCAAAATCACATTTTTAAGTTGTCTTGCTTTTTTATTTTTTATTTTTAGAGAGAGACAGCCAGGCGTGGTGGTGCACGCCTTTAATCCCAGCACTCAGGAGGCAGAGGTAGGAGGATCACTGTGAATTCGAGGTTACCCTGAGACTGCATAATGAATTCTAGGTCTGCCTGGGCTAGAGTGAAACCCTACCTCAAAACAACCAAAAAAAAAAAAAAAAAAAAAAAAAAAAAGAGAGAGAGAAAGAGAGACAGAGGCAGAGAGAAAATGAGGGAGAGAGGGCCTCAGCCACTGCAATGGAACTTCAGACATGTGTGCCACCTAGTGGGCATGGGTTACCTTGTGCTTGCCTCACCTTTATGCATCTAGCTAATGTGGGATTTGGAGAGCTAAACATGGTCTTTAGGCTTCGCAGGCAAGAGTCTTAACTGCTAAGCCATCTCTCCAGCTATTAAAAATCTGTTATTTAGGGCTGGAGAGATGGCTTAGTGGTTAAGCGCTTGCCTGTGAAGCCTAAGGACCCTGGTTCGAGGCTTGATTCCCCAGGACCCACGTTAGCCAAATGCACATGGCAGCGCACGCATCTAGAGTTCATTTGCAGTGGCTGGAGGCCCTGGCACGCCCATTCTCTCTCTCTCTGTCCGTCGCTCTCAAATAAATAAATAAAAATGAACAACAAAAAAGTTTTAAAAAATCTGTTATTTAAAATTTTTTTCTTATCTATTTATTTGAGAGAGAGAGAGAGAGAAGAGGCAGACAGAGAGTGAATATGAGCACAGCAGGGCCTCCTGCCACTGCAAATGAACTCCAGATTCATGTGCCACTTTGTATATCTGGCTTTACATGAGTACTAGGGAAACTGAAACCAGGCTATCAGGTTTTGCAAGCAAGCACCTTTAATGGCTGAGTCATCACTCTTGTCCCATAAATCTATTATTTATACAAATCTGAATATTGGGGCTGGGGAGATGGCTTAGCAGTTAAGGCACTTGCCTGCAAAGCCAAAGGACCTAGGATTGATCCCCAGGACCCACGTAAGCCAGATGCACAAAATGGCACATGTACCTGGAGTTCATTAGCAGTGGCTGGAGGCCCTGGCATGCCCATTCTCTCTCTCAAATAAATAAATAAATAAATAAATGCATTTAAAAAATCTGAATATTGATATTTTATGACTCATCAGTCAGACACTATAATTTATTGCTAGCACTTGGTTTCACTGTTAGCCAAACTAATCACTTTTAAAGCAATTTGGACATACTGAATGCACTGACAATTGATAAGCAATTGAGAAAGATACCAAAGACAATATGAAAAATACTAATTTAGAACAGATATAACAAATGGTAATGCCAAAATTAGGCAACAGTATTTCTTATAAAAGCATACTGACATATACTGCATTGTTGAATACAAAGTCCAACATTTGCTACCTGCCATGGACTCTCACAGAGTTCCTTCATTCTCTATGACTTTAAGCCTTTCAGAGAAAAGGGGTTAGATAGATGGGTCAGCAGAGTACAGAGGAATGGAGATGGAAAATAAAGAAGGCAGAAAGCAATTCACAAAGGCTTAAAGGAAGAGCAATGTAAGTAAAGAAGGCTAAGTCCTCTATCCCTCCCACAGACAATCCCCTCCATACACCTAAGGCGGATTGCACAGGGGATGTGTCACTGGAGATTGTGATAAGACTTTTGGTACCTAATTGTGCATGATGGGGAAGGACATCTTGATTATGTTAAACTGTAAGTGTAAATGAGGCATATATAAGCAACCATTCTGTACTGGGGCTTTTCAAAAGGTAGTTTGGTATGCAACATCAATACATTTAATTATGCAGAAAGAACATAATATAATGTCTCATTCTATATTTAGGGCTACATCCTAGGTATTATCTATAATATAATTTTTATAATATTATTACAATAATATAGCATGCATTAATTATATGGAGAGCAATGGCTAAAAGTAAACATTAAATAATATGTTCTATTTTAAATGTTCTCTAAATGTACACACACTGGGTAACAAACGTTTCCCTACATATTTAGGAAGGAACTTACTCCAAATTATATAAGGGTTTTGGAAACAGTATGTCTCCAGTTTTAAAATGGTTATTTGGCAACCAAACAAATGTGACATTAGATTCTAGGGCTGGAATAAATCCACGTATTTTAAATAAAAGGGAGTTATATAAAGATATTGTAACTTCAATATATGATCTTTTACATTATTCAAATGAATCAAATCACTTTATATAACTATTAGAAGACAGAAATTTTTATTAATACTTGCATACGGGATCATATGGTTATATGGAACTTTTAGTTTTTATCCTTAACTTCAATTTATAAAAGGATAGTAACACCAAACTTTTAGAATAGATAGCAAGCAAATAACTGGCTCAACTACAACCCCTTAAGAGCTGCATTTTACTAGATTTCAGGTAATTTTCAAATTCAAATATAAAAGACAGAGTACAAATCAGTAGGGCGGTGCTTCTCAAACAGAGTAACACATGAATGGGTTAAAATTAGACCATCTAAACAAACAGAGAAACTTGGGAATCTTAAAGGCAGTTTAATATCCAACACTTAATTCTTTACTTCTAGAATGAATATAACTAGGCAGTGATTATCAACAGTTGCTAATATCAGAAAAACACAGATGACCAGTCCTCATGGAAATATACGTACCACCAACTAGGATACTTTAACCCCTCCCCAATTAGACCTAAGCTTATCAAGCTCCTACATTCACAACCAATTTGCAGCTAATTTTGGAGACAAAGGGTTATGTAAATGACATCACAAAGATACAATCATTATCCAAACGATAGGAAGTTCTATGAGCCCAGTTTCTTTCATGGAAAAATTATATGAAAACACAAAAAGAAATAGAATGACCTATAAATCATAAAAATTAAGAATGTGCCAACTAATCATAATATGTAGATCATTTTTGGATCTTGATTTAAACAAAATATTTATGAGATAAGAGAGAAATAAAGACATTATATACTTGCTATTAATTTCTATTAATATGATCATTGTATCATGTGTATGACCATGCATGGCTATTTATAAAAACTTTCAGAAATATACACTGAAATACATGAAGATGGAATATGATTGGAGGAGGCCTTAAAATAAATGATAGGAGAAGCGGTAGGGAAGAGAGAGGTTGTCCACAAACTGACCATGGTTGAAAAAGACTGATGGGTACATGAGAATTCATTATACAGTTCTGTATTTGGATATTATGGAAATCTTTCTGGTTCCTCCTGATTTCTTTTGTTGAATCATTTTTCTCTCACGTATGTCAGACAAGTGTATAATATCAACTGAGCTCCACCCCCAGCTCCTGAATCATCTTCTTTATGCAGATCCTTAATGTTGACATTCAGCAATGCTGTATCTGCAATCCTCTCCTCTTCATTTTGTAAATCCTTGTGGTTCATCTTAGCCATTCTTATGGCCTCATTACTCTCTATGGGAGAACACTCCTTGAGAGGCATCTTCTCAAGGTTTGACAGCTTCCTGAACTTCACACCTATAAATCCCACCCCTATTGGACCGCTTGATCTCGACAAAAGCAATTAAAATTAAACAGTCCAGATTTTAAACAAATTAATGACTACCTCACAGTCTATAAAAAATTCCAACCTCCAGTATATTTTGAGCTTGCACAATACCAAGTGTGAACTTCTACTGCTGCTGAGGTACAAATTCAAGCCCTGCTAGTCTTTCTGGAACATATATAATATTGAACTTTTTTTTTTTTTTTTTTTTGGTCTTTTTGAGGTAGGGTCTCACTCTGGCCCAGGTTGACCTGGAATTAACTATGTAGTCTCAGGGTGGCCTCAAACTCATGGCAATCCTCCTACCCCTGCCTCTTGAGTGCTAAGATTAAAGGCATGCACCACCACGCCTGGCTAATATTGAACATTTAAAAAATATTTCATGGGATGTGGGGAGATAGTTCAGTCAATAAAGTGCTTACCATACAACCATGAGGATCTGAGTTTGGACCCCAGCACCCACATAAACGTTGGGTATATTGGTACATACCTGTAATCCCATCACTGGCAAGGCAGAGATAGGAGAATTGCCCAGGGCTTGCTGATTATTACCTTGTCTAGCTGAATCAGTAAGATCCTGTCTCAAAAATTAAGGTGGAGAGAGATGGAAGGAGACACCTGAAGTAGACTTCTGGCCTCTCCATACATATACACACACGTGCACCCACTCATATACATGTGCCCTACAAACATCAACATGCGTAGACACATGCACACCACACACATACATACATACACACACACACACACACACACACACACACACATATGTAAAAAAAAAAAACTCCATCATTTGGGGCTGGAGAGATGGCTTAGTGGTTAAGGCACTTACCTGTGAAGCCTACGGACCCAGGTTCCATTCCCCTTTACCCACATAAGCCAGATGTACAAAGTGGCACATGCATCTGAAGTTCATTTGCAGTGGCTTGAGGCTCTGGTACATCCATTCTCTCTCTCTCTCAAATAAGTGAATAAATAAAGTATTTTTAAAGAACTCCACCATTTGATACACACAAATTATGTAAATTTTAAATTGTGAGAATGATCACCTTTCTAGTACTAAGGGGGGGGGGGAAGGAAATTTATGTGAAGTAAAAATAAAATCTTAGGGCTGGAGAGATGGCTCAGCAGTTTGAGAAGCCTGAAGGCCTGGGTTAGAATTCCTCAGTGCCCATGTAAAGCCAGATGCACAAAGTGGTACATGTGTCTGGAGTTCATTTGCAATGGCACAAAAGTCTAGCGTGCCTATTCTCAATCTCTCTCCCTCTTTTTCTGTCTCTTTGCTTACAAATAAATAAATAAAATCACAAAAAACATTTTAATAGATTACTATCTACATAAATATGCAAGCCTATGAATCAATCAATTAACCACATAATTTTAATATTCATGCTATGTGTGAATAACTTTTGTTTTGTTTTGTGGCAGGCTTTCACTCTAGCTCAGCAGATGTGGAACTCATTATGTGGTCCAGACTGGCCTCAAACTCACAGCAATCCTTCTACCTCAGCCTCCCAAGTGCTAGGATTATAAATGATTACAAATGCCTGGCATGTGTGACACTATGCACAGAGACTCTTCTACCCCTTAATATATATTACTATGCCATCCAATATCTACTCTTCCTACTTCTACCTTTTTATCTTAGCCATGCCTTTTAGGGTCATACAATTAAGATACAATTCAGCTATCACAGAACCTTCTTGTATTTTTTCATTGTTATATCCATAATATCCAAAAACTGAGACACTGCAGGTACTCAACAAATATCTAAAGAAAGAAGAGCTATCATTCCTCAAAGGCTTACTGTGAGTCATGAAGAGATTTTAAATCTATTTAATTCAGTTTTGGTAACAAACCCAGATGTTATTACCATTTTAAGCATGAGGAATGGAAAGTTACAGAGCCTTAGTAATTTGCCCAAGATTATATAGCTAGTAAACACAGAACCTAAAATCAAACCTAGGTCAGATTCTAAAGCTCTCATTCCTAACCACTTGTTGCAGTCAGGTTTGCATTGCCAGCAGAAACCACCTGACCAAGAGCAGATTTTGGGAATAAAGGGTTTATTGTGGCTTACAGGCTTGAGGGAGAAGCTTGATCATGGCAGGGGAAAACTATGGCATGTGCAGACGGTGGACATCAACCCCTGGCCAATATAAGGTAGACAATAGCAACAGGAGAGTGTGCCAACCACTGGCAAGGGGGAAACTGGCTATAGTACTCATATGTCTACCCCTAATACACTGCTTCCAGGCGGTGTTAGTTGCCAAATCTATATCAGCTGGGAACCTAGCACTCAGAACACTTAAGTTTATGGGGGAATACCTGAATCAAACTGTCACACCACTCAACACTCTTTTGCAACAAAGTGCACTTAAAATGCCCAGGCATTTTACCAAGGATGGGGTTTTATAATATCTAAATATACCAGACTTCCAGTTAAGCTGGTGGAATTGGAGCCTCACTAAAGAAACCTAGGGGGAAAAAGAGGCAAGATAACACACAATACACTTTTCTACTAAAAAGTTGAGATATATAAGGAATTATTAACCCAGCTGATGTCCCTGAAGAGAACCAGAAAGGCGCTGGAGCTTCCAGCAATCACACAAATCAGCAAGGATCTGCTCCACCCAGTGGCCTCTGGGAAGAGCTTCTACTCACTGGGCTCTGCTTGAGCCAGTAAGAGCAGAACTACAGGGACAGGACTCTCCACTTCCACTGGCCTTGCAAAATCAAAAACCTTGAAGGAAGCCGGACATGGTGGTGCACGCCTTTGGAGGCAGAGGTAGGAGGATCTCCGTGAGTTCAAGGCCATCCTGAGATGACATAGTGAATTCCAGGTCAGCCTGGGCTAGAGTGAGACCCTACCTGGAAAAACAAAAAACAAAACAAAACAAAACAAAATCCTGAGGGAAAAGACAACAGAGACTAGATGAGCAGCTCCAGAACAACTCCAGATAGCTTTCCACACTTTCCCTTTCCCCATATGCAAGCACCAAGAAACACTGAAGGTCTCAGGCCCCAAGAGATCCAAACCCCCCGTTCCTCACATAGCATCCAGTACAGCTGATCAGAAGAGCAGACCAACATAACCAGCTGAACCACGCCCACAGTGCACCAAAGAAGAAACCAGCTTCTCTCTTTGTAGGTGTAGATAGAAAGCCATGCTCAAATCACAGAAATGAAGAGTTGGTTCTTTGATAGGATAAACAAGATCAATAAACCCTTAGCAAAACTGACCAAAAGAAAGAGAGAAGAGACCCAAATCAATAAAATTAAACAGGAAAATGGCACCATTACAACAGATACAAATTAAATTTAGAAAATAGTAAGAATATACCTTAAAAACATATATTTTACTAAATTGAAAAATCTAAAAGAAATGGATGAATTTCTAGATATGTATGACCTAACAAAATTAAAGCAAGATGAGATAAACCATTTAAGCAGACCTATAGTAAGCAGTGAAAACAAAGAAGTTATAAAAGCTCTCCCAACCAAAAAAAAGGCCAGGCCCAGATGGATTCACTGGTGAATTTTATTGGACCTTTACAGAGGCACTAATACCAATGCTTCTCAAATTTTTCCATAAAAGACAAAAGAGGTTGGAGAGGTGGTTCAGCAGTTAAAGGCACTTGTTTACAAAGTCTGACAGCCTGGGTTTGATTCCCCAGTACCCATGTAAACCCAGATTTACAAAGTGATGATTGTTTCTTGAGCTCACTGGCAGCGCCAGAAGGCCCTACAGGCCCATATTCTTTCTCTCTCTCTTCCTCTCTGTCTCTCAAATAAATAAATAAATAAATAAATAAATAAATAAATAAACAAACAAATAATATTTTACAAAGAAAAAAAAAAAACCAGAAAGCTAAAGAACAAAGCCAGAATTACCATGATACAAAACCAGATGCAGACAAAAAAAGAAAACTACAGACCAATCTATCTCTTGAAAATATGCAAAAATTCTCAACAAAATATTACAAACAATACAGGAACACATCAACAAGATCATTCACCCTGATCAAGTAGGTTCCATTCCAGAAGTAATGAAATAATGCTTCAACATATGCAAATCAATAAAGGTAATACATCATACAAATGGACTAAATGGTAAAACTCACATGATCATCTGCTTCGTGAGAAAAGTCCTAAAGAAACTGGAAATAGAAGGAACATATCTCACCATAATAAAGGCTATTTATGACAAAACTATAGCCAACATTATGTTAAACAGGGAAAAACTAAAAACATTTCCTCTAAAATCAGGAACAAGAGAAGGGTGTCCACTTTCTCCACTTCTTTTTACTATAATACTGGAAATCTTAGCTATAGCATAAGACAAGAAACATACATAAAAGAGATACAAATATAAAAAGAAGAAGTCAAATTAGCCAAGAATAGTGGTGCACACCTTTAATCTCAGCAATCAGGAGGCAGAGGTATGAAGATCACCATGAATTTGAGGATGCCCTGAGACTAAATTGTGAATTCCAGGTAGCCTGGGCTAGAGTGAGACCCTACCTCAAAAAACAAAACAACAACAACAAAAGTCAAATTATCATTATTTATAGACTATATGCTTCTATACATAAGGGACCCTAAAGAACTAATAGAGCTGATAAATGCTTTCAGCAAAGTAACAGGATACATAATAGACACACAGAACTCTAAGTAGCCTTCTTATATAACCAGTAACTAATGTGCTGAGGATAAAATATGAGAAATACTCCCATTCAAAATTCCCTCAAAAAGGAAAAATAAAGTACCTTGAAATAAGCCTAACTAAGTATGTGAAGGGTCTCTACAATGAAAACTTTAAAGCACTCACGAGAGAAATTCAAGAAGACACTAGGAAATGAAGAAGACATCTCATATTTATGGACTGGAATAATCAATACTGTGAATATGTCTGCCTTACAAAAGCCATCTATAGATTTAATGCAATCTCCATCAAAATGCCAACAGAATTCTTCACTCAAATAGAAAAAAAAAATCCTAAAATTCATTTAGAAAACTGTGTGTGTGTACACGCACACACACAGACACACACACAGACACACACACACAC
Organism: Dipus sagitta; assembly: GCA_036346955.1. NCBI lineage: Eukaryota > Metazoa > Chordata > Mammalia > Rodentia > Dipodidae > Dipus > Dipus sagitta. The sequence continues at coordinate 68,886,502 of CM070781.1, forward strand.
ACAACCTCAGATAGCCAAAGCAATTCTGGTTTTTGTTTGTTTGTTTGTTTTTGTTTTCTTCTTCTTTTATTTTTAAGGTAGGGTCTCACACTAGCCCAGGCTGACCTGGAATTCAATATTTAATCTCAGGGTGGCATTGAACTCATGGTGATTCATCTATCTCTGCCTCTCAAGTTCTAAGATGAAAGGTGTGCACCACCATATGCTGCTGGCAAGGCAATTCTGTGCAACAAAAATAAGGTTGGCAGCATCATCATACCTGATATTAAGATATATTACAGAGCCACATTAACAAAACCAGAATGGTACTAGCACACACAAAAAAAGACATGCAGGTCAATGGAACAGAGTAGAAGAACCAGGCAGCTACAGCCACGTGATATTTTTCCAGCTACTATAATTTATTAGTTATTAATAGCACAAACTTTATGCTCCAAAAGAAATATAAAACCCAGCAAAATGGTTATATTAAATTTCCTCATAGAAACAGATGAATTAAATCTAAGGAAGAGCTAGCTTTTCTTGGTATTTCCTTTTCAAATCACTTCTACGAATTTATCTGAGATAATAACATGTTCTCCCAACCTCAAATAGTTTGCAGAAAGTTTCTAAGATAGTGTATTTCTTGTCTGACTTCCAAAAATAACAGTTTTCTAATGGAAAGCATTTGCATCCTTAGATCTCTAAAGCAAACATTGAAAAGAAAGTACCAAAAAATTATTTCTCAGCTTCTGAGCAGCTCATGTATGTACATAAAGGATTTTCTTCCCAACACTTTCTCAAATTCAAAAGGTATTTCCTCCCAAGAACATGACACATAATCTTTATTTCAAACCATTCATTCTGATGCCATGATGACATTGTGGAATTCCTTGGGCACCATAAGTCACATCAGTTGACTGTGGAACTTCTCAATCTTCTTCACATCTTAAGCTTGGTCATCATTGGGTCAGTAAGGTAGAGCTTTTCAGCTGTGTAGCTGAACTCCTCCCAGACCTGGTACTGAGGCATGGCGACTCCAAGCCCAACTTCTAACGAAGGTGAGTGGCAAGAAGAGAAGAGGCAAAACAAAAAATGGAGAACTTGGGCCAACTGCCTATGAATGCAAGGTTCTCAGCTACACAAAGACAGTGGCCTAGCCATCTGATTTTTGACAAAAATGCTAAAAATACCCTCAAACATCAGCCAGGGCCCATGTGAAATCACAGAGGAATTGGGAAGATGAGCAAGAGTGCTCCTTCCACTGCGAGCCTGACAACCAGCACCAGGGTGACAGACACTGAGGCTACTCAAAATGTATCAAAGCAGAAATCCAGAAGCTGCTGAAAGTTTAACACTAAAGTAGACTTAAAACACCCATCATGGCTCAGAGGACTTTGTGGAAGATGCGGTGGAAAGACTGCAAGAGCCACAAAGTGGGAGGGAATATCCAGATGCATTGCCTTCCTTCACAATGACTGACTGCTGCTCTCACAACTCATAACGTACAACCCCATGGTGAATACCAGCAACCCACTGATGAGGACCCTCAGTGGAATGGGGGCAGGAAAGAGGAAAATAATAGTATCAACATACGATGTATCCATACAAAGTTTCTACTTTGTAAGATGTAAAAGAAAAAAATGCTAAAAATATTCATTGGAAAAAAAGACAGCCTCTTTAACAAAAAGTACTGGCAAAACTGGGTATCAATATGTAGAAGGATGAACATAAATCTTTATCTCTCTCTCTCCATGAACTAGAATCTACTCCAAATGGATCAAAGAACTTAGCATCAGACCCAAAACTCTGAAACTGCTGCATGAAAAACTAGGGAAACACTTCAACATGTAGGCATAGGCAAGGTCTTCCTGAATAGAACCCTAGTAAGACCACTAATCAATGATTGGGACCTCATGAAATTAAAAGGCTTTTGTACAACAAAGGACACTTTGAATAGAGCAAAAGGCAACCTATAGACAGGGAGAAAATCTTTGCCAGCTAGCTATACATCTGACAGAGGATTAATATCTAGAATCTACAGAGAAGTTAAAAAATAAATAAGAAATCAAGCAGCACAATCACAAAATGAGCTACAGAACTGAATAGAGAGTTCTCAAAATAAGAAATACAAATGGCCAATAAACATATACAAATGGATTCTACATCCTTAGCTACCAGGGAAATACAAATTAAAAATTTTGAGATTATATCTTACTCCTGTCAGAATGGCTATCATCAAGAAAACAAATGACAATAAATGCTGGCAAGGGTGTCTGCAAAAGGAATCTTTCTCCATTGCTGGTGGAAATGTAAACTGATACGACCATTGAGAAAATCAGTTTAGAGGTTCCTGAGACAGCTAAAAATAGTTTACCATATGACCCAGCTATACCACTCCTCGGCATATACCCTAAGGACTCTATACATTACTATAGAGATACTTGCTCACTCATGTTTACTGTTTCTCTATTCACAATAGCTAGGAAGTGGAACCAGTCTAGATGCTCATCAACTGATGAATAGATAATGATTATGTGGAACATTTACACAATGCAGTTTTATTCAGCTGTAAATAAAATGAAATTAAGAAATTTGCAGAGAAATGGATGGATCTGAAAAAGACCATATTAAGTAAGGTAACCCAGGCTCAGAATGTCAAATGCCACATGTTCTCTCTCATGTGGATCCTAGCTTCGAATATTTAAATTTGTATGTGAATTGGAACAAAAGTCCATAGTAGCCGGGCACAGTAGCATACACCTTTAATCCCAGCACTGGGGCAGCAGAGGTAGGAGAATTGAGTGAGTTTGAGGCCACCCTGAGATTACATAGTGAATTCCAGGTCAACTTGGGCTAGAGCAAGACCCTACTTGGAAAAACTAAACTAAACTAAACAAAACAAAACAAAATTCCATACTAGAGTGCAGGAAGCTAGAAAGGGGCCACGAGGCAGGGAGGAGAAGGGAGGGCTTAAGGGAAGAGTACAGTAGATATGTAAGTAGAGGGGTAGAACATTGAGGGTGAAAATGGTCTAAAATGGAGTCAGGGGGAGAGGTAGAGGAGAGGAGGGCATGGGAGGAGGGTTAATCAAAATGAAAGATGTTGAGTAAGCCAGATTGAAACCTACTTCTTTGCTAGCTAAAAAATATATTTGTTTTTTAAAAAGAGAGAGAGTTTGGGCAGAAGTATCCTGTTGGGGGGGTGTGGATAATGCTATACCCAGAAGAGATAGACTGGTACTAGAAAATTTCAGTAGCAGGGATGGGATACCTTCCAATGAGTCAGTGAGGCACTTTTGCCCCAAGACATTATAGCCTATTGCCAAGGCTCTTTGTTGCCCACCAGAATGAGATGACAAGGACCTACTGTGAAGACTCCACATACTTAGGCTGCAATTCACTGAGAAATGAAGCTGGAGCTGAGCTGGAAGCCTCTTCCCTGTTGACTAGATGTCAGAATGCTGGAAAGATCTATGGAACCTATTGGGAGAGAAGAGTCATCAACAATTTTAACCAGCAATGGACCCTGCAGGTTTTATGGTTGGCCAACCAGACCAAACATACTAACTGCAATGGTGACATGTTCTGAGGGACATCAACTACTCTCTGATATGATCTGAGACTTTCTCCATGGGAGGGAATTCATGCTTGGTACTACAGAAGACCTGCATAAACAGGAGCAGAACAAATGATGATGCCAAAATAGAAGAGACTTGTTAGAAAGAAGAAAGAATTCAATGGAGGGAATATTCAGGAGAGGGAAAAAGGAAGAGAGTAGGAGGGAATTAAGATCATGGTCTTTCAAGTTAAATATATATATATATATATCATATATATGAAACACACATATATACATATCCATTACAGTAGACATGCATTAGCTGCAGAGTAAATGAATATGCATTATAAACAAGTATTCCACAGGGTCTCAAAAATATCTGGAAATGAAGACATAAATTTCTTTAAAAAATATTTTTAAAATGGGGCACGGTGGTACACTCTTATAATCCCAGTACTTGGGAGGCAGAGGTAGAAGGATCACCATGAGTTGGAGGCCACCATGAGACTACATAGTGAATTCTAGGTCAGCCTGGACTAGAGTGAGACCCTACCTTGATAAAACCAAAAAAAAAAAAAAAAATTATATATTTTATTTATTTATTTGAGAGAGAGAGAGAAAGAAATTGAAAGACAGAGATCAAGAGAAACAGAGCATTTGATTGGATGTGCCAGGGCCTGTAGCCACTGCAAATGAACTCCAGACACATGTGCTACTTTGTGCATCTGGTTTATGTGGGTACTAGGGAATCGAACCTGGGTCCTTAGGTTTTGCAGGCAAGTGCCATAACCGCTAAGCCATCTCTCCAGCCCAACATGAGTTTCTTAAAGGTTCCTTCACAGCTGTACGTATTTCTGCTGATTATTTGATGTCATTTATTTTCCAATTTTAACATTTGTGCTACAAGACATGAGGAACTATAGGCTTCATTTAAATGTGGTCATGGTCAGATTCCCATTGTGAACACATCCCTATAACCACAGTATTGGGAATGGGTTTGAAAAGTGCAGGCTGGGGCTGGAGAGATTGCTTAGTGGTTTCAGGTACTTGCCTACAAAGCCTAAGCATCCAGGTCCAATTCCACATAACCCACGTAAGCCACATACACATGGTGGTGTATGTGTCTGGAGTTTGTTTGCAGTAGCTAGAGGACCTGGTGTGCCCATTCTCCCCCTCTCTCCCTTTCTCATAAATAAATAAAAATTTTAAAAAAGAAAAAAAAAGTGCAGGTCATAGGCAGAGAGACTAGTGATGACATTATACAGGAAAACTGATCAGTTTGGTAGAGAAGTGGATATAGAGATGAGTATCAGGGGCATCTGGAGGGAATGGTTGTTAACAAGACAAACAGAGGCTGAAGAAAATGTCAAGAGTAACTCCTAGATTTCCAGTTTTGTGTAACCAAAACGAAGATAAGACAGGTTACTCTGGAAACTGAGGGTTTAGCTCAGTCTTGCCCATCCTGTCCAAGGTCACAGGGTTAATTTTCAGGACCACAACAAAACCAAAAGGACAGGTTGCCCTGGAAGGAAACCAGAAGGAATATGAGGAATACATATCATCTAAACTCAAACATGTGAGCTATCTGGTGGAAATGTTGATAAACCCATTTGAATAAACGGGCAAGACAGAAGGCTAGATATATATTTACAAGTCTGAAGTATTAAGACAGTAATCAGAATCCTGGAACAGTGCTCTGGATCTTTCTCTTATAGCAAAGCTTTAGCAGCCTACCAGCCATAAGTAACCCAATGGTTTATAGTTAGATAAAAACACAAAGCACAGGAAAAGGAGATGCCTAATAGGAAAAATAAAGAAGCACCCAAGATCCACTTTGCTTCCTCATAACATTCTCTACCTTCCTTATCCCATATCCAAAGATCTAATAAACTTAAGGCAGTGTTTCTTGATGAGACTTGGAGGGACAGGGGTGTTGCAGTGAGCAGCATATAGGGATAATAGTGGCATTTGAAGTCTCCAGCAGAGAATTAGTATGGTAGTCGTGCATAACCTTTAAAGGCCTGGAGATTTTATATGACAGGAGAATAAAGACAAAAGGGACATCAACTCTACTCACATCCAGATCCCAAGATATGAGCAGGTGGAAAGAATAAACTATTTGAGAGCTATATTCTCTGAGAAGAGGATAGTTTCACTAAGGTCAGTAGAGGGACAAGAAATGTTCAGAGGATTACCCGAGGCAAATTTTCTTATCTTCTAGCTGTAACACCTGCTCGCCCATTACATTGCACCCATTACAAGTTATCTGCATCCAGTAAATGTTCAAAGCAGAAGACCACTGTATAATTAATTATTAAGAGAATTGAATGGAAATTGAGAGCATGACTATTCAGTACCTACTATATACAAATAATATAAAATGTTTCTGTCCTTCAAGAAGAAGGCATAATCTGAAACTTTGCATGAATATCTGCAAAGATTAAATAATTAAAGAGATGCAGCAGTCCAGCAAAAGAATATAAAGCAATGGCTTCAGCAGTATGATACCTAATTGCCTGGTGTTAAATTGAGCTCCTCTTTGATAGTAGAACACTGAGGTTCAAATTCTAGATCTCTACTTATTATTACCCATGTTGGTAAAATGGAATTCCAAACTAGGACATAAGCTTTTAAGACAAAGATCAATATAGTATTTTTGCTTTACAGCCAGGAGTGATGGTGTGTACACCTTTAATCCCAGCACCAGGGAGGCACAGGTAGGAGAATTAAAGTGAGTTCAGTCAAGGCCACCCTGAGACTTCCATAGTGAATTCCAGGTAAGCCTGGGCTAGAGCAAGACCCTACCTTGAAAAACCAAAAGAAAAAAAAAGTTTGATTTACAATGTTCAGAGTACTATATAAATAGCAGTGCCTACCATTAATTAGTGAAAATATTTTTTCAAAATCACTTGTTGAAGCTGAGTATGTAATCCCAACACTTGGGAGGATGAGACAGGAAGACTGCTGTGAGCTTGAGGCCTGCCCGGACTACATAGGAAGATCTTGTTTCACCACTCCAAACAAACAAACAAACATTATTGGAAGAATACTATTCTTCTGTATTTCTCACAGAAGTATTAGCTTGGCGCATATATATATATATATATATATATATATATATATATTTGTACTGTATTCTATATATATAATATATAATATATAATATATAATATATAATTAATATATAATATATAACATATAACATATAATATATATATAATACAGTATACATATATAATATACATATAATATATATATATATATAAATAATGCTATGTGTCATTTAATACAGTGCAAAATATTATTTATATTTTATCTCTTCCCAAACTAATTACTTTAAATATTATGAATTATGAATAAATTGAGGATAGGGACAGTAACCTATTCATTTTTCTAGAATCAGCATCTTTCCTGATCTTCTATATACTAAGCAGTGGCAACAAATGCATATAAATAAAAAACAAAACACAGAGTGGTTGGATTATGTGAATAGTATGGATCATTAAAACACAAGCTATATCAATCACAAAACTAACCACATGGATTGTTGTTACTTATACTCAAGGGAAATGTACAGAAAGAATATCTCTAAAAGTTCTAATCCATAAAAGTTATAAGGTCTGATAGTTAAAAGTCTGATAGTTAAAAGTTAAAAGTGAGAGGGTAATTTTTAAGCCCAGGGGCAAAAAAATGAAAGATCATGAAAGACATTTGAACTGGAAAATCATTCAATTTCATAATATAGCAACTTGGGTTATATAAACAACCTCCTTTTGTTCACTGGGAGACACATTCCTAAGAGAATAATGGGAAGAACATAATATCTTACTGAGAAGAGCAGCATACCACACTGTCCCAGAAGGCAGCCTGCCAAAGCCTAACGAAAAGACTCATTTCACTCCCTATTATAAACCCTTTCTTTTTTTCTCCTTAGCACCACAACACCCTCACCCACCTAGTTCTTTCTTTAACTGCCTTCTGGAATCATCTTTGGGAGGGAAAGGGGGTAGAATTGTCTTTTTATGGGTCTTTCTTCTCCTATCCAACTGACAAATGTAGTTGTAACTTCCACTTACACATCCCAATCAATTGTATCTATTCTTGCTTCAACTACTGTTCCTCTTAATAATGTCTACGTCAAAAAGTCTAGTTTAAACCTTTCTTATGTGCTCCCAGTCCATGCAACAAACCATTACTACCTATCACCTGAAAAATCTTTCAAATTCAACTTGTCTAAAATTGTACTCTTTTCCTTACCATATCTGCTAACACTACCACCTGCTCAGCAGTAAAATTACAAATCTGAGAGATATGCCAGATTCTTTTCTTCCTCACATTCCAGCATATAATCAAGTTCAGAGAAAGCATAAATTACCCCAATGGAAATTTTCTATGATTGAAAATGTTATGATCCACCAGGCAAAATACTCACAAATATGAACAAATTCTCCTGGAGTGCTAAGTAACTGTAAGAACAGTAAACACAATTTACTAAGTTGCAGATAGTCAAATATACTAAGGTCATAAGTCTGGGAGTTTTTGAAAAACATTTTTATTACCTTTCCCAGTTGTAGAGATTAATATTGATCTGGATTGCTTGATAAACAAGGCCAGCTTGAAGCAGTATTATTTCAGCCTCCTGTATGTTCCCACTAAATAGTAGTATGTGGGCCATTTTTGATTCTTTAGATGGAAGATCTTTTATAGAATTGATGTATCGAACCTTATCAATCTAAAAAAAGAAAAGAAGCATTTTGGAAGTGGATAAAATAGAAATACAACAAATTATGATGAGAAAAAAAACACATGTTCATTTATGCAAACAGTACTGGCTTACTTCACCAATCGCTGCATAGGCTATTTCTGCAGTAGTCATGTCACGATTAGCAACTGCCATAGCAGCTAGGCAAGCCCACATGCTCTGCTCCTAGAGTGAAAGATGAGAACAAATTCCTTAGCTGCATGACTGAGCTGCCATAAAACAAACACTGGAGTTGCAGGTGTGCTTAGTAACACCTGGCTTTTTATTTAGGTGCTGGGTGTTGAACTCAGGGCCTCTCAGGCCTTCCTGCTGTATGGGAAACACTCTTACCCACTAAGCCATCTCCCCAGTCCAAAAATAAGGATTTTGGTTTTGGTTTGGTTTTTTCTTTTTTTTTGGTTGGTTGGTTGTTTTTTTGAGGTATGGTTTCACTGTAGCCCAGGCTGACCTGGAATTCACTATGTAGTCTCAGAGTGGCCTGGAACTCAAGGCAATCCTCTTACCTCTGCCTCCCAAGTGCTGGGATTAAAGGTGTATGGCACCACACCTGGCTCCCGTGTGTATATTTTTTAAATGATTTTATTTGCATATGTGCATGTGTGAGTATGCACACTTGTGTGTGTGTGTGTGTGTGTGTGTGTGTGTATGGGAATGCTAGGATTTATTGCCACTGCAAATGAATGCCAGATGCATACATCACTTTTTGCAACTAGCTTTATGTGAATGCTCGGGAATTGAACCTGAATGGGAAGGCTATACAAGCAAGTGTTTTGAGCCACCAAGCCATCTCTCCAGCCCTCCAAAATAAGTGTTAAAATAAAAAGTCATGTATGTAACAGGGCCTTGAAAAAAATTTTGTGTGTGTGTGTGTGTGTGCACACATATGTGCATGCTGTGCATGCATGCATGTGTATAGGTACACACATGTCACACTGTGGAGGTCAGCAGATAATTTTTGGGTGTGGGTCCTTTTCTTCTACTGCTAGGAGGCCAGGTTTTTATTGCTTGTTCTGGTTTTGTTTTTCTTTTTGTTTTTGTTTTTTTTTTCCACTGCACCAGGCTAGTTGGTCCAGAGCTTTGGGAAATTCTCCTGACTCTGCCACCTTGCAATCATGTGCTGGGTTACAGAAACCTGCAATGGCTTCTGGCTTTTATGTGGAGCTTGGGGGTCCAATCCTGGGCACTCAGTCTTGAGCACCAAGCACTTTGTCCACTGAGCCATCTCTCCAGCTCCCAAACTACTAATTTTTCAAAAAAAAATTAATGATATTCAGGCTGGGGCTGTAGATTGGTGGTAAAGCGTTGCCTATTTTGCACAAGGCCCTAGATTCAATCCCCAGTACAGCCAAAAAATTAATGATGGAGAAATTTCACTGTGACCACTCTGTTAAAACATACTGATAGGCTGAGCATGGTAGCACACACCTGTAATCCCAGCACTTGGGAGACAGAGGTAGGAGGATTGCTGTGAGTTCAAGGCTAGCCTGAGGCTACATAGTGAACTACAGGTCAGCCTGGGCTAGAATAAAACCCTACCTTCAAACAAAACAAAACAAAAAACCCCAACATACTAAAAACAAAGAACTATTGAATAAATTTTTCTAAATTTTCATTTGTTTGTTTTTTGGAGGTAAGGTCTTACTCTAGCCCAGGCTAACATGGAATCAGTCTGTAGCCCCAGGCTGGCCTCAAACTCATAGCAATCCTCCTACGTCAACATCCCAAGTGCTGGAATTAAAAGGGTATGCCACCTTGTCTGGCAAATTTTCTAAATTCTTCTTATTTCTATTTATTAGTTACTAAGTTACAGTAAAATAAGCCCTCCATTCTCTTTCAGAATATACCAGTTACTGGGAATCAGAGGAACTGTTAAGGTTTCACACATGCTACTATGTCAAGCTGTCACCAACAACCCCTTGTAAGGAAACACGTCCAAATGTCACTTCACAAATATATATTCTAAGGCATTCCATAAAAGAAGATGGTGGTCAAACATGTTTGAAAAATACAAGATACTACCAAGTTGGGAAATGACAATCAAAAGCAGAGATTCTTTAACAATATGGTATCTGAGAAACTTAAAAAATATATCTAAGCCTCAACCCAGATCTAACTAATCAGAATCTCTGTGGGTAGAACACTGGAATTTGATTTTTTTTAAAGTTCCACAGGACTTTTATATGAGTGAGTATAGAGAAACTGCCAGTCTAATTATAGCTTCCTCACAGAACAAATCACACAGCAACATCTAATCCACTGTATTTGGCAATGTATTCATTGATAAAGACATTATCCTGGTTATAATTTTCTAACCCTTAACTACTATTACTACTCATCTTGCAAAAAAGTAAACAAATAAACAATAGATATCCAAATATGCAAATACCTTAACAAAACGACAAAGTCTTACAGCATCCTCCCATTTTGAGCTGCTTACATACTCATGGAGAATAGCAGGATATGGTGATATGCTGATGTGTACCAGGGAGCCATCAGCTCTTCTTATAGTTACCTGATTGCCAACAAAACTCACAATATGTGGGTTTTTACTGTATTCACTGTGGAAAAACAGCAAAAGGCAAGTTAAATTTCTGCACAAAAATTTTCATATATATTAAAGTTAAGAAGTAACCTTAATATGTATAAAATACTGCAAGAGAGAGTGCAAGATAGAGCCTCTTATTTTCAAGGTACATCCCCCAAAACTTAGTTCCAGGGAGAATATGTATATTCAAATAAACACTTCAATCTAACTTGGTATGTATGCATGAAACAAAATATACCAACAATTAAAAGTGACAGAAATTATTAAATATTTGACTGCTACCCTTAATAGCATTTTGTATGGGCCTTTCCTATACTTTAGATCACAAATGTCCCCTCAAAGTTCCATGTACTAAAGCATGCTCCTGGAGTCGTAGAGGTGGAGACCAGTGGGAAGTCACTGCTCCTTGAAGGGCATAATTATACTGTAACAGGACCCCACTCCTTCTTCTTCCCATCTTGAGGTGAGTAGTTCTGCTCCACCTCAGTCTGCCATCATGAGCTTCACTGTCACAGGCCTAAGAGTAATGGACCAAGTAACCAACCATGGCCTGAAACCTCTGAAACCTGGAACCAAAGAAAACCTTTTGCTTCACAAACTGATTATCTCAGGCATTTGTCATAGCAACAGAAAGTTGACTAACATGTTATATTTTCCTGAGTCTTAAGATAAATCATAAAAACAAATAACTCAGCTTTTGTGTTTAAAAGTATTAAAGAGCAAAGTAATTGAAAAAAATTAAGCTGAATTCCAAAGTCACTTTGTGTGTGTGTGTGTGTCTATGTGTATGTATGTACGGGTGCATGTGTATGTGCCATTTCACGTTCATGCATCTGCACATATGTGTGCATGTGTGTGGAGGCCAGAGGACAACCTTGGATATTGTTCCAGGTCACCTTTTAGTGAGACAGGATCTATCACTGCCTGGGTTGGCCAGCAAGCCCCAGGGATCCACCTGTCTCCATCTCTCCAGTGCTGAGATTACAAGTGTACAGTACTATGTCCAGGCATTTGGTAAATGCAGTTCTAGAGATGATGCTTGCCTGGCAAGTAATTCACTGACAGCTATCTTCCAACTTGACTTTGTCATAATAAGACGAGGTGAACTTTAAATAAGGAAAATGACTTCTTTTAATTAATTTAACATACTTCTTTAAATAAGCTGTTTTAAAAAAATAAGCTGTTTTATTTTAATGACTTTAGTTTTGATAAAGTTGTGGGATGAAATACCAAAAATAAACTCAAAACAGATTTTAAAACCAAACTAAGGCTTAAAGTTAAGGTCTTTATATATATTTTTTAATTTTTTATTCATTTATTTATTTGAGAGTGACAGACAGAAAGAGAAAGAGGCAGATAGAGAGATAGAGAATGGGCACGCCAGGGCCTATAGCCACTGCAAAGGACCTCCAGACGCGTGCACCCCTTGTGTATCTGGCTAATGTGGGTCCTGGGGAATCGAGCCTCGAACTGGGGTCCTTAGGCTTGACAGGCAAGTGCTTAACCGCTAAGCCATCTCTCCAGCCCAAGGTCTTTACATTTTAATTTTATCAAAAATACATCTCCTGAAAAATTTAGGAACATAATTGTTTGATTTTTCTAAAGCACCTAAGTATTTTAAATTAACTAATTAGTTAATTAAATTTAAGTGGGAAAGAGAGAGAGGGAAAGAGAATGGGTACACCAGGATCTCTAGTAACTGTAAACAAACTCCACATGCATGTGCCACCTTGTGCATCTGGTTTACGTGGGTATTGGGGAATCGAATCTGAGTCCTTGGGCTTTGCAGGTAAGCACCTTAACTGCTAAGCCATCTTTCCAGCACAGTATTTTTTTTAAAAAGGTGTTTCAGTAGCTTTGGTTTATTCTACCTTTAACACTAACCCCAAATTTCAATAGAAGAAACACATACGTTCCTGAAATTCTTAAAGTCAATGAAAATCTGTATGTTGGGTAGTTATCACAAAGTTGCCCGTTGCTAAAAAATCTATCCCCAAATCACTAAGTCACTAAAATACCTAAGGTACCTTAAACAACATTGAGCTTGAAAATTATACTCACACATGAAGCGAATCAATAGTCCTTATTATGCTTTCAATTTGAACCTCTCATTAAGTCTACTAAGATAGTTTCAGCTGAATAATTTATTTAGTTGAATCTGATTAAAGAGTTGAGGAACTTGAAAAACACGACCCAGAAAAAGTATTACATTATTAGTTTTACTTCCCGCAAAATAGAATCCTATGCAATAAAAGGTTACCTTGCATCCTTTTCATACAATGTTTTAGGCAAAATGTCTCTGTCCACATAAACGGTACTGGGATAATACCACACTGTAAACCGAGTATCTTGAAGTCCACAAAGGATATTGCATGTATCACACCATGCCACAGTGTGCACCATGGTTCCTTAATTTAAAAAGAATGTGACTGCATTATGTTTCAGTAAGTAAGTATTAATACATAGCTTTAAAATCAGCTTGTAAAAAAAATACCAGCTAATTTCTGACAAGCACAGCACTACTTTCTAACTGTATAAAGGTGAACAGATGCAAAGAATCTCCTAAAACTTTACTAAAATATTTCAATGCTCTAACCTAGCACTATTCTGTTTTTACTGGCAGGTGGGTTTCAATGCTAATTGTGTGGCAGAAGCTATAATTTGATATTAAAATTGAGTTAGTGGGCTGGAGAGATTGCTCAGTGGTTAAGGCAATTGTCTGCAAAGCCTAATGACCTGGACTTAACTCCCAAGTACCCACATAAAGGCACATGCACAAAGTGGTGCATGCATCTGGAGTTTGCTTGCAGTGGTTGAAGGCCCTGGAATGCACCCATTCTCTCATTCTGTCTCTTCTCTATTTTTCTGTTTGCAAATAAATAATTTTTTTAATTGAGTTATTAATTGCCAAGCAATGAGACAAAAACATTCTCATATATTCATTTGTACATTAAACTATGTATTACATGATAATCTAAGAAAACTTGACAATAATTAAATTTCAAGTGAATTAAAACTATTTTACCGAGTTTGATAATTTGTTCTTCCTTCCCAAATCGTTTCACTGAGGTGATATAGAGATCTCTATTTTTATCAATGAAAGCAATTTTTCTGTCATTGGTAAGTCCTTTTTGATCCACAGCAATTTCCAATATTTCATTCTAAATTTTAAAAAAATACAAAAATGTTGGATATGTTTTAGTGTTTTGACATATATATTGTTTGAATTATTCAATTATCAGGACATTACTGTGCTTAAAGATCAATTAAGCTAAAATGGTGGCACACGCTTGTAATCCCAGCACTCAGAAGACAGAAACAACAAGGCTATAAATTCAAGGTCAGTCAGAGCTACATATCAAGCCTGGGCTGCACAGCAAGACCTGCATCAAGATATTTAACAAGAAAAACAACAACACAAATCAACTGAATGTCAATTACCTTTTTATCATAATAAAATGTCCCTGTTTAATCATTTTAAGCTGCCAATATATAAATAATTCAAGTATAGCACTAAAGTGCAGTTACCTAGATGGCAATCCATGGGAAAGATGCTCCTTAAGATAGAATGAAACAATGTGATTTTGACCCTCTATGCTGAGAAACACTCTCCTCTACACTCCTGGTTATCTTTACTTGGCAGAGTGAAAGAAAAGTCTGAGAATCACATGGGAGGGCTTCAAAGGTTCCTCACATGAAAATTTCTTCTAAGAAGACTGCCCAACACTTATTTTTTTTTAAAAAATTGCTAAGTATAAATTTTAAAAAATATATGGAAACATCTCATTTTCAGAGCATTAGATTTTACAATCTTCCATATCATTTTTCTTTGGAACAGGAAACTTGGTGTAGGTATTATTATACTTCACAAACAAGACTCATAGCCAGGCAGTGATTTTTGCTCAGAAAAAGCTGGTAATAGGCATGTCTAATACTTACAACTCAGACTTTTGACTCCAACCTCCCTGCTTTCCACATAGCTTATTTCTGGCATCCTGTATTACTCAATTGTACTAGCTAGTAAGATGAACTTACTTAACACCCGAAAGACTTCAGTATGGATTTGTTTCAGTTCTGTCCAAGAGGAATTTATGTGCTGCCTACTAAGACATTGCTAGGAATTATGAATCAACAAGATCACGATTATGCCATTTAGTTACTGCATCTAAGTGTATATAAATGGGATCTTTTAGAACAAATATACATATATCTTTATTCAAACTGATGGACCAGTCATATTCTGCTTCAAACTATTTTTTTAAAAACAAGCTCTTCTCTGGAATGCCATAATTCATATTTTAAAGAAGAAAGTGATTTTTAAAAATTTATTTGATATTGCTGAAGACTCCACATACTTGGGTGGCAAGGCCACTGAGAAATTCTGCTGGAACTGAGCTGATAACCTCCTCCGTGTAGACCAGCTGAGAGAAAGCTGGAAGAAGCCATTCTACATGCAGTTCAATGGGAGAGAGATATCACCAGTGAAGATACTCAACAGTGGACACTGCAAGCCTTATAATTGGCCAGCCAGGCCAAATGAGCCAACAGGTGCAATAGTGGCACGTCTGTCATGGTGGAAACAAACTGCCCTCCAATTGGACTGGAGGCCAGCTCCATGGGGGGGAATACATCCCTGATACTGAAAACTTAAAACAGGGGTAGTCAGGAGCCCTAGGGGTGTGTAACATCTGCTGATGTCTGGAAAAATGTATATACTATGCTTATCAAACTGCCCAGTAAGCACTTCTCTTAATATTTATACCCTTATATTAATGCTACTCTCACTTTGGGTAGAGAATCTTCTCTTTTCAGATGGCAGTGACCTTGGGATGATTCAGAAGGTATCATAGTGCTGGAAAGAAGTGACTGGAGTACTGAGTAACATCTTGATCACACCTTCCAAGGCTCAGGGTCTAATGCGGAAGAGGTGGCAGAAAGAATGTAAGAGCCAAAGGAAGGGTAGGACTCCTTACAACGTGCTCCCTCCAGACATAAAATGGCCTGGATATCCATGACCTCATAGTGTCTGACACTACCTACACAAGACCATCATAGGAGGAGGAAAAGATCATGACATCAAAATGAAAGAGAGACTGATTGAGATGGGGAGGGGATATGATGGAGAATGGAATTTCAAAGGGGAAAGTGGGGGGAGGGAGGGTATTACCATGGGATATTTTTTATAATCATGGAAAATGTTAATAAAAATTAAGAAAAAAAAGAATCTTAAAAAAATAGATTTGATAACTGCAAAAAAAATTTATTTGTGAGAGAGAAAGGGGGAAGAGACAGAATGGGTGTGTCAGGGCCTCTAATCGCTGCAAACAAACTCCAGATACATGTGCCATTTTGTCCATCTGGCTTATGTGGGTCCTGGGAAATCAAACCTGGGTCCTTTGGCTTTGCAAGCAAGCACCTTGACTGCTAAGCCGTCTCTCCAGCCCAAGAAAATAATTTTTGTTCCATGTATATTAAGGCACTCAAATACTAAATTTTGGCATTTTGAAAATATAAATAAATAAATTTATCTTCATAATAAAAGAGTTAGTGATATTCACTACAAAAAGAATCTAGTGTAGTAAAACAGTTAAACAGGTGGTTCTCCTAGAAATTTAAAATCAAAGATGGACGATGATGCCTATGTACACCTAAGAGAGGGATACCAGTTTCATTAATACTCCCCTCCTCCTCTTCTCAGTCCTCCTGTCTCTACTTCTGCTCTATTCCTCCTGGGTCATTTCTTGCAACAACAGCAGGGTTCCTTAGAACCTTTTCCTTTGCCCTGCACTAATATTCACTTAATAATGCACAGGCATGAGTTCTAGTTCAGACTCCATTATTATTTGGGAAGATCTCAATTCTTTGTTTCTTCATGCATAGAATACAATAGATACTTTTTAAATCGGGCATAGTAGTCCACACCTTTAATCCCAGTGCTTGTGGAGAAGAATAGGACTGCCAGGAGTTCGAGGTCACCTTGAGACTACATAGTGAATTCCAGGTCAGGCTGGGCTAGAGTGAAACCCTACCTCGAAAAACCAAAATCCAGGAGGAAAAAGGTAATTTTATCTATAGAATGCAAGACTTTATTGATTTATTTGTTTTTTTTTAAGACGGAGTCTTTTTAGGTAGCTATGGCTGGCCTAGTAATATAAAGGGGTAGCTAGAGAAATTGCTCAGTGGTTAAAGGCACTTGCTTGCAAAACCTGAAGCCCAGGTTCAATTCCCCAGCACCCACATAAAGCCAGATGCACAAAGTAGTACATGCATCTGGAGTTTGCAGTGGCAAGAGACACTGACATGCCCATTTCCTTTCTTTCTTTCCCTCTCAGCTTGCAAATAAATCAAATAAAAATATTAAAATGACTCTAATGGAAATGCTGTAGGGAAACAGGCATCTCATATATTTCTAGTGAGAAGGAAATTGATACAATCTCTTTGGAAGATAACTTGACAATACTTACTGAAATTACATGGTGCTCAAATCCTCTGACCCAGTAAAATATAAAAAGTGAATGCTCAGCATGCATAAATGCAGGCAACTCATACCAGGGCATGGGCAAGAGGTGTGAATGCAAGGTAATTTATTTTGACAATGCTTGAACAGCAAAAGATTAGAAACTATGTGTCCCAGGCTGGCCCTCAACTGTGATCCTTCTATAACAGCATCCCCAGTGCTGGCATTATATACCCATGCCCAGCTAGACTAGAAGTTTAAGTGTCTATCACCTGGTTACAGATTAAATAAATAGATATATTCGACAATGTTACATTATATTGTGAAGCAGGTAAGAAAGCAAATTATGTATATATATCAAATATCTTCAAAAATAGTGTTGTGTGGGGAAAAAAGCAGGGCACAGAGCTACATGCTACATTGAACACATAACCAGATTTGCCTATGCACCAAAAATCTGTGGAAGGATATAAGAGATTAACAACTGTGATATTTATTTGATAGTGTATTGATGAGCAATTGGTATAGTAGAGAGAATTTTTCCATAATATATTTTATTTCTGAATTATATAAATATATTTGCTATTCAAATTTAAAACTAAAATTGCAAAGAAAGAAAATACAAATTATAATAACTTATCACTAGAAATGTTAACAATAAAGTCTGAAGCATCTTTAAACCCTAATATATCACTGTTTTTAATATTTTTATTTACTTATTTGTATGTTAAGAGAGAAAGAGAGAGTACAAGCATATTAGAGCCTCCTACCACTGCAAACAAAGTCCAGACACATGTACCACTCTGCACATCTGGCTCTACAAAGACACTGGAGAATCAAAGCCAGGCCTGTAGGCCTAGCAAGCAAGGGACTAAACCACTGAGCCATCTCACCAACCTATATCACTTATTTAAAGGGATTAATTATATAAATTGTGCTGCTTTGTTTAAGATGAAAATCCAGAAGCCAATGAACAATTCACAGCTCAGGTTCTTTTTGTATTTTTATAGAGAATAATTTTTTCTCTATAATTATATAGTCATTTTACCACAGTTATGAAACCTAAAGAGATATTAAGGACAGTTCAGTAAGGAAACTGCAAGAGATCTATAGACATTTTAACTTATATAGAGAATATGCTATTGAAAAGTAGTAAAGAGCCTGGACAATAGACATATGTCAATCATTTTATTCAATTTAACTTACCTCTGTAGCTTCCTACTTCTGACTTTCTCTGTACTTAGTCTTAAACTGTGACATTTTTAGGCAAACTATATACATTGGTTTTAAAGTGCCAAAGTAATTTCTATATTTTATTCTTTAAAATATAACTATTAATTTTTAAAGGGGATTAAATAGTGGCTATTTATGTTAGAAATAGGTAATGTCCATTACCTTATGAGAAAGAAGTCTTCCATCCCCTAAGGGTTTTCCAGTTGATGCTTCAAAGAGAAAGATTACTTCAAAAAAAAAAAAAAAAAAAGCAGAACATCATTTAACATATTGTATTAGGATCTTTACTGGTACATTTCACTGGAACTTTCATAGTCCTTAGAACTTATTTAACTTTGCGGACCACAGTGACTTCATCAGCGCAGAGGAGCAGCAGCATCAAATTCCTACCTAGTAAAGGAGTCACATTTTTTATGAAAACAGTAGAACAAAATGTTTTCCTCAAAACACTACTCCTAATTAAAATTGCTAGTGGGCTGGAGAGATGGCTTAACAGTTAAGGTGCTTGCCTACAAAGCCAAAGGACCCAGATTTTGTTCCCCAGGACCCATATAAGCCAGATGCACAAGGTGGTGCATGCATCTGGAGTTTATTTGCAGTAGCTGGAGGCCCTGGAGTGCCCATTCTCTCCATCTCTATCTGCCTCTCTCTCTGTCTCAAATAATTAAATAAAAATAAAATACAAAAAATTGTTAATAATAGTAATACTAAAATGCAAATGGTAAAATGCTTCAAAAGAAAGACCAAATGTGGATGCAATTTTAAATTCTGCTATCTCTGTTTTAGATCAGAAAAACATCATAGGCAATTATAGTCCACACACACACACACACACACACAAAATGTATTGAGTGCTCATCATCATGTCAAACAACGTATTAATAAAATACTATGCCGGGCGTGGTGGCGCACGCCTTTAATCCCAGCACTTGGGAGGCAGAGGTAGGAGGATTGCCATGAGTTCGAGGCCACCCTGATACTCCATAGTGAATTCCAGGTCAGCCTGAGCTAGAGTGAGACCCTACCTCGAAAAACAAACAAACAAACAAACAAAAAAAGATACTATTAGTAACTAGTATGGTAAAAGAAATAATTTGTCCTACCTTTGTCTCAGGTTCTTGCTTGAAAATTCGTAAAAACCCTTAAAATTTCCTCAGTTTCTTTGCTACACTAATAAGGGTAAGAAATTCTTGGCATGTACTTTCTTAACCATGTGTTGGGGCTCATTATCCAAAAAACCAAGCAGTGATTGGTAGGATGGAACTTTCAGACCTCTGACCTCTGAAGGTAGGAAGGGGATTAGACACTGAGTTCAATTGTGTGGCCAATGATTTAATTAATGATTCAGTTTAGTAAATCTCCACTAAAATGCTGGACACCAAAGCTTGGTGGAGCTTCCTGGCTGTTGAACACAGATGTACTGGGAAGGCAACACATCCTGAGAGGGGAGGACACAAAACCTCTGCATCCCTTCACAAGCCTCACGGTATTTTCAGCCTTCAATAAACCTGGAACTGCAAACACAGCCTTCCTTTGAGTCATTTTAGCAAATTATGAATTTGAATGGGTCATGAAAGTCTGAAAGTGCCTGACATTTAAGTTAGGGTGATTTCATGGAAGACTGCCCTATATTTTGGGAATTGTACTAGTTCTGGTTATTCAGGGTTAGAACTGAATTATAGTATACCCAAATTTGGGAGAAAATGGATTACCAATAATTGAGATTTTCCATAAATCATTGATATGTTATTACAAATTGATGGCCTTATTATGAAATATTCAACTGAAGGCTCAAAATATCAGATACCTTGCCTCAGAACTATAGAGAGATCATAAAGAACCTCTATTAGTTATGAACACCTGCTTTGGGAACTCAGGTAGATCACTGTGTGAAAATTTCCCTGAACTCTTTAAGGAACATTCCAAATACTCTCCATATTTCTAGTAAGCCCCTTAACTTTTTAGAGTTAGTTGAGGGGAGAAAACAAAAACGATATGTGCTGTTACGGGTTACAATTAGATCTTCAAGGTCCTCCAAAAGCCAAATGTTAAAAGGCTTGGTTGCCAGCCTATGGTGTTATTAGGAGGTGGTGGAAGCTATGGAAGAAGCTGAGGGCATGCTCTTGCAGGGGACAGTGGCACCCTAGCCCCTTCCTCTCTTTCTCTGCTTTCTGGCCACCATGAGGTGAACACCTCTATTCTATCTATGTGCTCCATGCTATGATGTGCTGACATGCCACAGGCTCAAGTCAACAGGACAAAGTGACCATGAATTGAAATCTCTGAAACCATGAACCAAAGTAACCCTTTCCTTCTTTTAGCTGATTATCTCAGGTACTGTGTCACAGTGACAGAAAGCTAATCCATGTTTATAAATAGTTTTCATCAGATGATGATTCTATTAACAATTTCTTTTCCCAAATGCTAGTTAGGGAAATTGGCTTATGTGATGAATGGGGCAGAGTTTGTAAAGTAAATATTTTCCATGGATAATCAAAAGTCGGTTTTAAGGCAGAGCATTTTCTAGGGTGAATAAGCATAAAAAGACAGGCAGTGTCATTATCTGGAAAGCTACAAGCCAAAACTGCATCATCTCACACCTGTTAGAATGGCTATAAAAAGGTAAAGGAACCACAACAAAAAAATGTGTTGGTGAGAATGTAAAAGGGTTGCAATAAAGACACTTGCTCTCAGTGAGAATGCAAAATGCTCCCACCAGAAAAAATGGTATGGAAGATCCTCAAACATTTTAACTAGAACTCTATGTGACCTAGTAACCCCACTTCTGGGTGGCTGTCTAAAAGAACCAATCTGAGTATCTCAAAGAAAAATTAGCATTCTCATATTTAATGCAACATTATTTACAATAGCCAAGGTACAAACAACCCAAACAGTCACTGATTGATCAACTGATAAAGAAAACCCTACAATGTCTGAAAGACAATGTGCTCGATAAAATATGGAAGTCACAGAAGGATGAATATAGTATATGATTCTAACTCTAATGAGGTGTTTTCTCTACATTATGAGTTAAGCTTATAGAAGTAGAAAGCAGAATGGTGGTTATCAGAGGCAGGGGGAAAGAAGAAATAGATACAAACTTTTCAGATGCAAGATGAACATATTCTGCAGATCTGTAGTATACTAAATGGGATTGGGACATTTGAAGTTATTGTGAATCTCAACAATTCAATTGTATAATGCTTACTTAACATGGGTGAGGTTCTAGATTCAATCCCCAACACTTCAAATAGATGGCTGGATAGATGAAGACAGACAGACAGATAGATTGATTGATACATAGATAGACAGACAGACAAATAGGATTAAAAATTAATCCTGCCAGGCGTGGTGGCGCATGCCTTTAATCCAAGCACACAGGAGGCAGAGAGAGGTAGGAGGATCACCGTGAGTGTGAGGCCACCCTGAGACTACATAGTGAATTCCAGGTCAGCCTTCGCCACAGTGAGACCCTACTTCGAAAACCCAAAAAGAAAAAAAGTTAATCCTAAAAGAATGCTTAGAAGCCTTGAAATAGACATGAAATAGTTATAAAGATCATGTAAACATTTTTTAAAATAAACTGCAGCAAAATAAAATGTATGGTAATTTGATGTTAACAGGTCAATTTTCTTCAAATTATTTTGTATCTTTTTTTTTTTTTTTTTTTTTTTGAGGTAGGGTCTCATTCTAGCTCAGGCTGACCTGGAATTCAGTCTGTAGTCTCAGGGTGGCCTTGAACTCTCAGTGATCCTCCTACCTCTGCCTCCCGAATGCTGGGATTAAAGGCGTGCGCCACTACGCCCAGCTTCTTCAAATTATTCTGAAATATACTTGTAATTGCCACAAACCCTAGTCCAGTTTTAGACAAAGTAGTGTCTAGTGCCCTCAAACTCACTCTGGTACATTCCTTATCTGCCTTGTCATTATTCCTACTAGCTTGACTCCAGAATTAGGTGTGCCATGACACAAGTTACATAATCAGTCAAATTCATTTTAAAAAATATTTTATTTTTATTTATTTATTTATTTGACAGAGAAAGAGGGAGAGAGAGAGAGAGAGAATGGGTGCTCCAGGGCCTCCAGCCAGTGCAAATGAACTCCAGATGTGAATGCCCCCTTGTGCATCTGGCTAATATGCGTCCTGGGGAATCGAACCTGAGTCCTTTGGCTTTGTAGGCAAATACCTTAACAGCTAAGTCATCCCTCCAGCCCCAGTCAGTCAAATTCTTTAGTGCTGTGTTAGTCATGTGCAATGTTTTGTACTAGGTTAAAAAGAGAAGGATTTAATATTTAAATAATAAATATTTATAGTAGAGTTTAAAGATCATTCACTCTCCTGGTTTTGCTGACTCCTCACTCCTTTTTACTCTTCACATATAGATGTGTTCTGTTTTTGCTCCTCTTCTCTCCCTATGCTTGCTTTCCATTGACCTCTCTCCTGAACCCTGTGCTTGTTTACTCTGCATCTCTGCTTGGATGTCTAAGAAGCATTTAAACACACCATGGCAAAAATAGAACTCTTGATTCACAGAGCTGCTCCAAATTTCTTCCTTCTTCTCTGTCCATCTCATTTGCCCCAGATAAGTCTAAGATAATTAAGTTATCTCCTCTGTTTCTACATGTCTAGTTCTTACAATGGCTGAATTATCTGCTTGGCTGTCTCTCTGCCTCCTCTTCTGAAACTGTCTGATTGGTGCTGCCCTAACAAGTGACCAGCCATTCCCACTTCAAAATCCTTCCACTTGTTTGTCCTAGAGTAGCCAGTCCCTGCATCAGTTCAGAACTCTCATTCCTTCATGCTGCATTAATTTTCTTCAGAGCAGGTATCATCAGCTGACAGTTTGATATTGGTTGCTCACTTGTTTTTATTTACTAAATTGCCTGTCATGTTCACCATTGTATTTCTAACCTCTAGAAAAGTACTTAAGCTTTAGCTAGCACTAAGTGATATCTGCAGAATGATGGAATCTGTGATATAGCACTACCTCAATAACATGGCTTTACTGCACAAGGCATCCCCAAACATACGACATGCTTATTTTAACTTATAAATCCTGTGAACTAGATTGTAAACAGACAATTTTAGCTATTCATGCATTCTCCTACTTCATTATCTTAAAATATTACTTAAAATATATAAGCAAAACAACATGGGGAAGAATAACACTTACCATATTACCAAATGAATAAAAAGGAATAATTTTTAAGTTCAAGATCTAAAAATAATGCATATTTTAGGTAAAATCTTGAAATAAGATTCTCTACTGAATATATATAAAGATTTATTTCTTGCCACTGTTCTTGGATGTTGAGACAATATCTATTTATTATATCAGTATTTAAATTTTAGCTAATTCACGTTTAAACAAATTAAGAAACTCATACTTCTTTCATGTAATGTATTACTAGATGAGAAATGCAAAGCTTATGAAAATTTTACAGCATTTCCAAATTTCATAGAAATCTGACATAGAAAATTATAAAAACTATACTTACTTTTCTCATCAGCTTTGTCTTTTATTGCAATAGTATCATTACTCAGAGATACCGTCTGTGCATTCAGAATGTCTGTTCTCATGCCAGGGAACTTTGGAGAAGAAATGAAGCGCCCTTCATAAGAATGTAAATAGATGCCACCACCATCCACCAGAAGAAAATGTCTAAAAATAAAGAAGCAAAGTATTTAGGTGGGCTGGGGATACAGCTCAGTTGATGAGTGAAGTCCTACATTCAATCCCTAGTACTGCATAAACTGGGCATGAGATCCAGCAAGTTTAAGGTCATCCTCAGATATATGCCAGTTCAAGGCCAGCCATGACTAAATAAAATTTGTCTGAAGGAAGGAAAAAAAGATTTAAGGGCTACAGAGATGGCCCAGTGGTAAGGCACTTGCCTGCAAAGCCTAAGGACCTAGGTTCGACTCCCCAGTACCCATGTAAAGCCAGATGCACAAAGTGGCACATGCATCCGAAGTTTATTTGCAGTGGCTGGAGGCCCTGGTGCACCCATTCTCTATGTCTCACTCTGATGGCAAATAATAATTTTTTAAAGGATTTTTAAAAATATGAGGATACTGGGATAGAGAGATGGCTCAAGGATTAAAGGTACTTGCTTAGAAAGCCTTTCAGCCTGGGTTTGATTCCCCATTGCCCACATAAAGCCATATTCACAAAGTGTTACATGTATCTGGAATTTGTGTTTATAAGAGCAAGAGGCCCTGACACACCCATACTCTCCATCCTTCTCTCTCAACTAAATATTTAAATAAATAAATAAATGAGGATATTGTACTTTAATTTATTTTTATTTTTATTTATTTGACAGAGAAAGAGGGAGGGAGAGAGAGGGGGGTGGTGGAGAATGGGCGCACCAGGGCTTCCAACCACTGTAAACCAACTCCAGACACTTGCGCCCCCTTGTGCATCTGGGTAAAGTGGGTCCTAGAGAATCAAACCTGGGTCCTTTAGCTTTGCAGGCAAACACCTTAACTGCTAAGCCATTCCTCCAGCCCACCTTTTGAAAACCATAAATCCTACAATTATAAAAAGTATATAAATAATAGACTAAAATATTTGAAAATTTGAGAGTGCTTGTTTGACTTATTTTCTAGTTTTCTGTGGTTTAAGTGGAGGTAAAAGAAGAAAAATAAAAATATCCATAATCTGGACTGGAGAGATGGCTTAGCAATTGAGGCGCTTGCCTGCAAAGCCAAAGGACCCAGGTTCGACTCCCCAGGACCCACATTAGCCAGATGCACAAGGGGCGCATTCGTCTGGAGTTCATTTGCAGTGGCTGGAGGCCCTGGCGCGCCCATTCTCTCTCTCTTTCTACCTGCCTAGTTCTGTATATATCTCTCTCTCAAATAAATAAAAATAAATAAAATCTTTTTTAAAATATCCATAGTCTGCATCCTACATACTAAAATTGTGATATATTTTATATTTAACCCTCAATAAATTTTCTTTTAATTTTTTCTATGTTATTTATTTGAGAGAGAGTGAGAGAGTGAAAGAGATAGAATAAACTCCAGATGCATGTGCCACCTGTGTATCTGGCTTTACGTGGGTACTAGGAAACTGAACCCCACTCCTTACGCTATAGAAGCAAGTGCCTTAACTGTTGAGCCATCTCTCCAGCCCCAAATTTTCTTTTATAAAAAAGGACCTCAGGGGCTCAAAAGATGGGGCAGTGCCTTACTTGCAAAGTCCGGTGACAGGAATTCAATCCACCCCAGACCTGGACAAAAGTGTTGTACATGTCTGAGATCCCAAAACATCTATGACAATGGGAATCAGAGCCAGAGGAATACAAAGCTCTAGCATTCTTTTGCAGTGGCAAGAGACACTGCCCTGTCTCAAAAGAAGGTGGAAAAACAGACACCTTAAAGTTGCCTAACCTCCACATGCATGCCATGGTACACTTGCACATCCCTCCTCATATAAAATAAACATAAATTTTATAAAGAAAGTCCATGCAATGGCAATTAGTAAGTATGATGATTTAATTATTTCATAATTAAGGATTAAAGATTAAATGTTGGTTAAACTCATATCTGAAAATGACTCAAAAATTAATTTATTAATCCCACCACTTGGGAGGCAGAGTTAGGAGGATCACCATGAGTTTGAGGCCACCCTGAGGCTACATAGTGAATTCCAGGTCAGCCTGGGCTAGAGTGAGACCCTACCTCGAAAAACCCAAAAAAAAATATTAATTTCATTGCCAGCATTTATTAAAGATGCTTCTTTCTTTAAAATCATAAGGTGATCATTAATATGCATGCATATTAAAAAATACTTTTGCAACAGCAATGCAATGCTATGTTATCGCGATATCCAAGCCACTGGACTCTCTGTGCTCAATTTATTAATTTGCATAAGCATTTTATGGCTGCTAAATTTCCTCTTTGGAAATTTATAAATATTGTAAAAATAATTCAAATACAAAGAAAACAAAAATACTCTTTGATCCTAGCCTATAGATTTTTCTTCTCTCTCTCCTTTTTCTCCCCTCCCCCTACTTTTTTGATTCAGAGCTGAGGACTGAACTAGGGTCCTTTACATGCTAGGCAAGTGCTCTACCACTGGGCCATCTTTAGTCCTACTAATTCACACTGTGAATGGACATTTTATTTCAGATTGTTGACTGTTTTAAAGAATGCCTAGGGCTGAAGGGGTGGTTTAGCAGTTAAGGTGCACCTGCAAAGCCAAATGACCCAGGTTCGATTCCCCAGGATCAACATGAGCCAGATGTACAAGGTGGCGGCATGTGTATGGAGTTCGTTTTCAGTGGCTAGCGGCCCTGGCACCCCCAAATTCTCTCTCTCTTGTAAATAAATAATAAAACTAAAATAACATTTTTAAAAAGAGTGCCTATGTACATCTATCTTCTTACCCCTTGGCATTGTTTCTAGAAGCACCAGTGCTGGATCAGAGTGAAAATACTTTTATAAAGGTAATACACATCAGTAAACTGCCCTTTGAAGAGAATGGTTATATTGATTTATGTCTACTATAATTACATTTCTGTGCCTGTTTTAACATTGAAGACAATGACTTTTAAAATCTTATATTCAACAGCTAAATGCTCTTGATTCAGATCTACTTTCTGAAACTGCTAATTACTCTTTTCTGTTACAAAAGCAAAAAGAAAATAAACCAAAACTAAGAAGAATTATATCTAATGAATATCAAATGTACATACTTTAATTAACACTTCAAATAGTTTACTTAAATATTTGGTCCTTAAACATCAGCGTATGTCTACATACATTAGTATTTGCAAGTGATGTTTCCTAATTTGGACTGACGCACCATACCAGTATATATTCTTTCATTGTGCCATTACTGAAAGCACCTTTTGTTTCTTTTTGTTTTCATCACTCTACAAAAATTAACTCATAATAGAACTATAATGTAAGATCTAAACTCTGAAACTACTAAAAGAAAACATGGAGAAATAACTCACAAAAAGGAAAGGCAAAAACTTTCTGCAAAGGATTCTATCAGCTCCAGAAATAAAGACTGACAAAGGGAACTGTATAAATTAAAAAGTTTCCACACAGAAAAAGAAACAATCAGCAGAGGGGTTTGTTGTTTTGAGATAGGGTCCGTCTATGTAGCCCAGGCTGGCCTTCAAACTCACAATCCTACCTCAGCCACTTGAGCTGTAGGTGGGAGTACAGACACATGTCAATTCTCAGTCTTGAAAGCAAGCATTTCCTAAACAAGACACTAGCTTTGAACTTCCTTGTGAGTAAATACCTCATTTCAATGGACAAGCATCTCTAATTGTATTAGTAAGACCAGTGGTAAGCAGTAACTAAAATTTTTTACGTATTTATGACATTAACATATGCTTTTGCTAAGAACATATACAGTAAATATATTAATAAGTAACATATAAACAAATTTGGAATTGTTGGACTAAAAAGCATTTCATAAATAAGGCTTTTTAGATAGCTCACATCATATCTTTTAAATAACAAAAGTGATTTATTCAAAAATTATGCTCTAACTAAAGCATATATTGTAGCTTCTTTATACTGATGGTATAAAATTTGACATAACATTTTCTTGATCATCAATATGACAACCATGTTCTTTAAGTGATAGATAGGTATGAGCCTCATGAGAATCTGCTGCAGCTCAAATAATTGTACCACTCAGCCACCGTTTGTGCTTTTAGTTTGCTTCAACTTCCTTGCCAGACAGTCACTTTCCTTCCTGTCTTTATGCCAGCCTCTAACAGCTCGCCAGCATTGTTCCTGTTCTGGTTTGCTATTTATAAAAAGGCTGTGGACTACAAAACCTGATAATAAACACTATGAAGCACTCCCTAGTGATAAGTAAAGGAATCAAGTGTATGGTTTGAGTGCAAAAGCTTTAAGGGTAGCTGTTTTAGGTGAATATTAACTACATTTCCAAACCTTTATCAAGTTTTATTGGGTAGCTGTTCTAGGTTTGATCTCTGATTCAGTCGATTATTATACTTAATTTATTGACAGTTTTCATGGAAAAGTGGTGATTCAGACTGAGGAGAAGGTTCAAATGGTAAAGTGCTTTCTGTGAAAGCTGAGTTTAGATTCCCAGCACTCACATACAATGCCAGATATGATGGCACACACTTGTGAACCCAGCACTGGGGAGGTGGAGATAGGAAGGGAACTTGCTACCTAAGCTAGACTAGCCAAATCAGTAAGTTTGGGTTCGTTTGCAGTGGGTGGAGACCCTGGTGCGCCCATTTTCTCTTTCATACCCCCTCTCACTGTCAAATAAATAAAATATTAAAAAAAAAAAAGATGAAGAGCAATTGAGGAGGTTGCCCAATGTGGACCTCTGGCCTTCACATGCACACACTTGTGTGCATGTGCACCCACACACACATTTGTGACCACATATGCATACCATACGCAAAAGCAAAGTGTGAGTTCCTGGAGTAAAAGCTATTCCGAATTTTCTTAAGCTAATTGTGCAGACTTTCTTAGTCCTATATACACTGAGAGAGTTGGCAGAGAATACCATTTTACAGATGTCAGGTCACAGCTCAGCAAGAGGGCATGAAACTATTAAGTTTCAGCCAATATTTAAATATAAAAACAGGACTGGGGTATAGCTTAGTTGCAATGTATATGCTTAGCAGGTACAAAGCTTTGGGTTAATCTCCAGCACTAATGAAAGGAAGAATGACAGAGAAGTATGGGGGATAGAACACAATAAAATATTGGGCACCAAGAAGTCAAAATAGTTTTCTAGTTTTTTAATTAACAGCATAATAAATGTTGACATATATAATCCATATATAACCCTCACAACTTTTAAAAAAATATTTTATTTATTTGAGAGAGAGATATAGAGGCATATAGAGAGAGAATGAGTGCACTAGGGCCTCTAGCTACTGCAAACGAACTCCAAATGCATGAGCCACCTTGTGCATCTGGCTTACATGAGTCCTGGGGAATCAAACCTGGGTCCTTAGGCTTCACAGGCAAATGTCTTAGCTACTAAGCCATCTCTCCAGCCCATTCATAACTTTTTAAGAATGTAAAGAAATTCTGAAACTAAAAAATTTCAGGGCTGGAGAGATGGCTTAGCGGTTAAGGTGTTTGCCTACAAAGCCAAAGGATCCTGGTTCAATTCTCCAGGACCCACGTAAGCCAGATGCACACGAGGGTACATGCTTCTGGAGTTCATTTGCAGTGGCTGGAGGCCCTGGCATGCCCATTCTCTCTCTCATGCAAATAAATAAACAAACAAAATATATTTTAAAAAATTCAGAACCAACTGATCTAAGGGTATTTGTCCTATTTTTAATTCTTAAATATAATAGACTGATTCCAAATAACTACTATAGAAGCATTCTGTGAGAAGTTTTAAAGAGTGCTTTCCTACTACATGAGGTATCTTAACCTTGAATCCAGTAGTTAAAACTTCATAAATAACTGGGTGTGGTGGTACACACCTTTAATCCTAGCACTTGGGAGGCTGAGGCAGGAGGATTTCCGTGAGCTTGAGGCCAGTCTGGGACTACAGAATGAGATCCAGGTCAGCCTGGGCTAGAGTAAGAACCTACCTTAAAAAAACTAAAACTAAAACAAAACAAAACAAAAAAACCTCATAAACAATTACCTTTCTGCTTGCAGAATTAAACTAACAGTTCCTTCTTTGAGATCAAATATAAGTGGTGTATTCCAGTTCTTCGTACTAAAAAACAAATAAAATTGATATTAACATTTAAAATATTAAATACTTTTAGTATGTGGACAGGTACTCATTTCAAATGGTGATTTTAGTTTCACAAGTAGTAGATAACAGTAATAATTAATGTATTTCTATAACATATAGTACCATTATAGATAATTGACAGAGCCATGGGGTCAGAGGCCAACAGCCAGCACCTGTCAGTTGCAGAAGTGAACCACCAGACATATAGTTCTGTAACAACATGACGGTCTATATAATAGAAATACATATTGTATCCTGCAGCATTTTCTATTATATATAGTCCATTAAAGCATATTCCCTCACTTGTATTCATCCCCAACTAAAAAGAGAGATTCTATGTCTCCAGTAATTAGCACATGGTAGGCCTTCAATAAATGCTCATTTGGAGGTATTATATATGTGAATTTATGAATCATAAGAATAAGCCTTGGTTCTACAGCATATCAGTGTGAAGTCTGGGCAAGTCATCTGGAGTTTCTCATCTGGGAAGCAGTAAAAGCACAGCACAGTGAAGATAGGTCTTTGCTGGAAATTCTGGTTTCTACACTTCCAAGCTTCTTTAGGAAACTTACCCTCCAAAGCACCAGTGTCCTTAATGAGTAAAATGGATAACTACAGTCTATGTAAGTACCTGTTACACTGTGTATTATGTATCAGCCATGAACAAATGACCCTAACAATAATATGATAAACATGATCCTTTCTCCTATAGGTGTCTCCATGTTTTTGTTGGGTTGAAATGAAGTTATTTATGTTAAATATTCTATGAACTGTAAAGTACTAGATAAAAGTAAGCTAAGCTATGACCATACTTACTGAATAAAGTGACAAGTAAATGAATATATAATTCCTCTATTTTTATAGGATAATATGATTCAAGATTGTGCCAAGAGCCAGGTGTGACCACTCATACCTATAATCGCAACACTCAACAGGCTAAGGCAAGAGCATTGTCATGAGTTTCAGGCCAGCCTGGGCTATATAGTGAGACCCTGTCTCAAGCAAACAAAAAAAATGAAAATAAAAAAATTAAGAGACTAGGATGGGTGAAGAAAAAAATCTAAAAGTTAAAAAAAACTGTGCTTAAGGATCAGTTAAGATATTTTATTTGGGGATGCAGAGATGGCTTAGTGGTTAAAGCACTTGCCTGCACAGTCTAAGGACCCAGGCTCAATTCCCCAGAACCCACATAAGCCAGAGGTGTATGGTGGCACAAGCATCTGGAGTTCATTTACAGTGGCTAGAGGCCCTGGCATGCCCATTCCCACCCCCCTGTAAATAAATAAAAATAAAATATTTTAAATATATATTTTATTTTTCTTATGAATTCTGAATTTCTCTCAATAACTCTCATAAAATCTATTCTTTAAAAAAGATGAACTCTCATTTTCACTTCCAGAAGATGGAAGGGGAAGGTTAGAGTGACCAAGTAAAGTGATGGGCAGTTAATCTTGGCTGTCAGTCTATGCTTATTTAAGTCAGTTTATGCTTATTTAATGCATGCACAGAGCAAAAGAAATGGATTCCTTCTAATAATATAGTAATTTTATTAGTGATTAGTATTACAATGAGTCTTGAGGTTCACAGGTATGAAAAAGATGTGTACTTTTATACTTCAGAAAATAATGTTATAGCATGTTTCACTAGTCATTAGAATTGATCTTCATTCTTTGTCAAGAGAGCTAATTGGAACAGTAGTGATTTATGCAGTCTTCAAAAAAAAAGTCCTCTCAGAAATATCTGTGGTTGCTGACAACTGAGATAGAACACAAATGCCATGTAAATATACACTCCTCAGGCTAGAATTGTGAACAGAACAAAAAGAAGACTGTTTAATACAATTATTTTTAACATGTCAAGGTACTACCTTATGTATTATTTTGTTTTCCTGGAATATCTTTTAATATAAATCAGTCTATTACTTACATACTTATTTTAAAAATTGTATTTGTATTACCAAAAAGAGGATAACAGTAATTAGGAACATAGAATCAAATCCCATTTCTTTTAGCAAAGTTAACTGGGGCAAGTTACTTCATTATTCTCTGTATCCTTTAGTAGTTCATCATGTATAATAGAATAATGCTAATGATAAGCAGAAAAGATAGCATGACAGTCAATGAGTTATTATGTGAAATGCTAGTAGTTTCTAACTTAACAAAATACATTTTAGTATGTTTCATTTTGTTTGTTTTTTCAAAGTAGGGTCTCATCACCGCAATCCTCCTACCTCTGCCTCCCCAGTGCTGGGCCACCATGCCCGGCTTGTTTTGTTTTTTGAGGCACAGTCTCGTTCTAGCCTAGGCTTACCTGGAAGTTATTCTGTAGTTTCAGGCTGGCCTCGAACTCACAACAATCCTCCTACCTTGGCCTCTGGAGTGCTGGAATTAAAAGGCATGTGCCACCACACCCAGCCATTTTTTTCAGTACTTTTTACTGACTTTCTGGTCAGCAAGGCCTAGGGATCCTCCTGTGCCTTCCTCCGCTACACTGGAATTACAAGTGAACACTACCACACCTGGCATTCTTATGTGGGTATTGGGGATTAAACTCAGGTGCTCATGTTTGTAAGATAAGCACTTTAACAACTGGGCTATTTCCCCAACCCAACTTCGGTATTTTTAAAATTTATTTATCTATCTACCCATTTATTTATTTGTTTATTTATTTACTTGAGAGAGAGAGAATAGGCATGCCAGAGCCTCTAGCAACTGGAAACAGACTCCAGATGCATGTGCTACCTTGTGCACCTGGCTTTACATGGGTACTGGGGAATTAAATCTGGGTCCTTTGGCTTTGCCAGCAAGCACCTTAATCACTAAACCATCTCTCTACCCCATCTTTGGTATTCTAAAATATTTGGTATTTTAAAATCTGATCTCTCCAGGATCTGTAGCATCTAATCAGACCAAACCTATAGATTCAAACACTGTAACTAGTCAACTAAATTCTTCATTTTAGGGCAGTTAAGAGCTCTACTTTTCTACAAACAGCCTTTAAGATAAAGAGCTCTCCTTTACTTTCCTCAACCATTCAAATGCCTACTGCTTTGAGATTTCACTCCCATTTTATAATCCCTTGCTTACATCAACTGTTTGACTTCCTATTTTCTGTTTACTGAAATTATCACTAGCTCTCTTGCTATTTCATTTAAGAAAAAAATCACAAATAATTGAGTTACTTGTTCTTTATTCATTCTTCTCTGCTTTGATTCCATTACTCATGACTTGGCTATTCTCCCAAGCTGCAAATTCTGGTTAGGTGCAAGTTTAATACAGATACATAGTGATTGGGAAACTATAATGCATACATACATATGTATGTTACACACATATATAAAACTAACAGCTGTCAATTAAATACAGTATTGCTGTGTTGTAAATTACTGGGCTCTAGGGCTGGAGAGATGGCTTAGTGGTCAAGCACTTGCCTGTGAAGCCTAAGGACCCCAGTTCAAAGCTCAATTCCCCAAGACCTACGTAAACCAGATGCACAAGATGGCACAAACATCTGGAGTTCGTTTGCAGTGGCTGAAGGTCCTCACATGCCCATTCTCTCTCTCTCTGTCTGTCACTCTCAAATAAATAAATAAACAAAAAAATTACTGGGCTCTAGACACCAAGACAACCTTATATATGTCACACTGTATTAAAATACCTATATATTTCAAATCATTTATTTGTTCATAATATCTACTAAGTACCTTCCACATACTGAACTAAGCAGTGAGCAAAGAATAATGAACAAGGCACATTCAGTCTTGTTCTGAACTCTATTTTATGTTCAGTGATTAAACTGTAGCCATATAGTATTATAAATATAAGCACATTTTAAAAATCCTTAACAATTAAAAACACTTGAAAGTTACTTAAGTTTTGGGGATGATTAAGGAACCAACTGATGGTATGCAAGAGCTTGTACCCATTGGAATTTTTAGAATTGTGTAAGTCAACTATTAAACATAGCCATTCCTTGAGATGAAGTTATATAAACTTGCTATTAAGCAAATTATATGCAAAACAAAGGGACAGATACTCAAAACTTATCACCTCACTGTTATTTTATTATAGTTTATGATATATATGATATATTTACATCTAGCCTATCTACATAGTGGTAATAATATACAATACTTGCTATTCTGCATGTCCTCTCTTTCAGCAAAATCACATTGGCAGTTTGAAACTGGTCATGACCAAGTTTTTATATCACAGAAATAATCAAATACTGTAAATCAGGCTTGGAGGTTCAAGAAAGCAGGCTGTTCAACAATTTACCAGCACACAGTGCACTAGTTACCCTTTTAAAATAGCAAATGCATTTTTAAATTCTTAGGTGCAAGATTCTTTGATGTATTAACATCACTTGCCTTCTAATACAGAGTTTTCTTTCATTACTTCTGGACAACTCTGGGACATCAACATGACTGTGGGCTATGACATTAAGCTTAAATTCCTTGTGCCCTTATTGAATGTCTTTCAGCCTATTGTCAGGTATAGCTATCACCTCTTATGGGATATGTTAGCTCCTTATCATCAGCTATCAGCTTTTCCTAAGCTCTGGGTTTTGAAGTAAGATTATATTAAGTTCTTTAGAGCTATTAGTAAATATTATATCAGATATGGTATTTCCAATGTAAAACTGGTTATTGAAATTTAAGAAAGAACCTTTCTTAGACAATTTTCAATGCACACAGCTCCTTTTCCCTCATTTCCTGGTTTGGCCTAATTAGTAAAGTGTGTTTTGTTTTTGTTTTTGTTTTTCTTTGTTTTTTGAGGTAGGGTCTTGCTATAGCCCAGGCTGACCTGGTATTCGCTGTGTGGTCTCAGGCTGACCTCAAATTCACAGCAATCCTCCTACCTCTGCCTCCCAAGTGCTAAGGACTAAGGCATGTGCTACCACGCTCGGCTATTAGTAAAGTTTTGAAAAAGAAAGTTTAAGCCAAACGTTGTTGATGTGAAACTTGAAAATCAATCTGTCATTACTGACTAAATTGGATTTTTAAGAAATATAAGAATCCCAAGACTCAGGAGGCAGTGGTAGGGGGATCGCCGTGAGTCCAAGGCCATTCTGAAACTACCTAGTAAATTCCAGATTAGTCTGAGCCAGAGTGAGACTCTACCAAAAAAAAAAAAAAAAGAAAGAAATAGAAGATGCTTACGAGAACACATAACATTGAAGAGACGTTGAAACAACTAAGTGTGCATAGTTTAAAGAGGCTTTAATGACTCGATCACGAAATTCCAGCAAATCCACTGCATCATTAAGAACATTACGAACCTAAGAAGGAAAAAATGAAATACTAACAAACAACAATTTTAAAAATTACATTTTTAGTTAGGTAAGTTAGCAAGATTTTAATATATACAAAACAAATATACCACATTAAAAATAATTCAACTAGGTATATGATGATGTATTTGAGCATAAAAATCAACCAAGACAAAGTACAAATTTTAAAAATATCTTAGAAATAAATAGAAAGACCTACAAGGATTTTACCCTTTAAGCTAAACTGACTGATAAAGCAGTAGGGAGGAGTTAAGAGTGAAAAATGTTCTAAAAGTGAGATACAAAGGAGGGTGACATATAGAAACTGGAAAGATACTGAATGATTTCTGCCCAAAAGAATAAGAATATCTCTTTTCAGATTAGATTTTACTTTAAAATGTAAGTTCTATAAAAAGAGATATAATTTCTTTAAAATCAAAGCGGAGGCGGCATCAATTAAAAAGACACTACATAGTAAAGAGTCAAGCTGCACAAAGTGGGGAAGTATTTCCATGCCATTGTAAAGACAAAAATATATGAGAAGAGTAAGAATCAACTGAAAAGGGGAGATTTACATATGATACTCAAAACTATTACAGAAATTTGTAATAGACTAGTTTATGAGGATCTTAGTACTGGCAGCATTGGCTAAAATTATAAAGCTGAAGTTACCAACTCCAACAAATCAAAAAAAAAAAAAAATGTTGCGCAAGTACAACATACCTAAGCTCTGGTGTGGTAATACACACCTTTAATCCAAGACTCAGGAGGCAGAGGTAGGAGAAATGCTTTGAATTTGAGGTCAGCCTAGTACTACAAAGTTACAGGTCAGCCAATGGCTAGAGTGAGAGCCTACCTCAAAAAAAAAAAAAAAAATGGGTAAGATAGTATATTACAAAGTAAAGAGAGAAAAACTATACCTGAAAGTTAGTAAGTTTGTAAATTCTCCTAAAAATATTACCATTTTCCCAAAAATAATATGACAAAGCATTAATGAACAATGAAGTGGAAAGAGATATACGAAGTAAAGCCACATTTTTATGAATACTTCTTCCAAGCATAGAAAGGAAGGAAGATAAAGTCACTTTTCCTCTAAGTACTTTGCATCCGCTATGAACCAGAAAATATGCCTTCCTCAGACACCAAAAATCTGCTGGCACCTTGTTCCTGGACTTTCTCACTTCCAGAACTATGGGAAAAAAAATTGTTTACTTATAAGCTTCCCAGACTATTATATTTGGGGGATGCAGCATGAATAGCCTATAACAAGTATGTTATAATTTCATGATTTCCCACAATTATTATCAAGTCAACAGGTAGCAAAATTACATCCATACTTACTCATTCATCTAGTAATCATTGTTCTAGAATTCTATACTCAACATAAATAAGCAAAACTGTGACATAGCACCTGTACAGGCTGATTACTTCAGCACTACTGGTAATAGCAAATGACTTTCTGAAAACAGCCTAAATGTCTACCAACAAGTTGAATAAACTTGTACATTTACACATGATATAGAGCTGTGAAAAAAAATGAGTAACTATGGAGTAATGGCCAGGATATAAATTAACATACATGATGCAGAATAGTAGTGTTTAGTATGCTATCTTCTGTCCAAGAAGGGAGGGATACTTAGATATATGGATGTGCTTATTTTTATTAAAAACAAGAAATATAGGGGGCTGGAGAGATGGTTTAGCGGTTAAAGCATTTGCCTGCAAAGCCAAAGGACCCTGGTTCAATTCCCCAGTACCCTCATAAAGCTAGATGCACAAGGTGGCACATGTGTCTAGAATTCGTTTGCAGCGGCTAGAGGCCCTGTATACCCATTCTCTTTGTCTCTTTCCCTCCCTCCCTCCCTCTCTTTCCCTGCCTTTCTCTCATCTCTCTCAAATAAATAAACAAAACATTTAAAAAAAAACAAGAAATAACACTCATTAACAAATTATTAGAGTAATACTTATATTGTTTTAAAAGTATGTTTTAAAATGCATGTGAAACTGTTAATGTTCTTAGGAACCAAAATTTTCTTGTAAGAGAAAATAACTGAAATTAAACATCAGGAATAAACCTGCATCCTCACATATGAATCAGAAATTTCAACACAAACTTATGAGTTGCTTTTACTTATTGAAACCTAAAGCATTTTGTCTAGAAGTAATGATGAAATATGTAGCAATGAGCACATATAGTCCCTACCTATGATCTCTAAATATTAAATACTTCCCTGCAGTGGAGGCAAGGCTTTCCTGGAAATATGCCGAGTCCAAACCAAACTATACGATCCAAACTGGAATAAACCCCTACCATAATGGCAAAGTTGAACACTTGATGGTAATCACTCAGAGAAGAACACTGGCTGTCCTGTTGCTCTTCTGCCTGTTTCCTTGAGATAAAGCCTTTCACTGAGCCCGGAGCTGTTGAGTTTGGTAGAATGGCTGACCAACAAGCCCTAGTTATTCTTGGGTCTCTGCTTCCCACAGGACTGGGGTTACAGACATGTGCAGCCAAGCCCAGCTGTTTATGTAGGTGGCTGGAAATCAAAGTCAAGGCAAATCAGCCTTTCATGCCTGTGGAGCAAGAACTTACCTGCTGAATCCTGGTAATCATTCCTACAGTTATAAAACTATGGCATATCTGTTCTGAGTTTAATGAATTACTCTGTTCAATTCAGTGCTATTCCAGAATTAACCACCTGATACTAACATCATCCTATACATCTTTATAAGGAAATCTACAAAAGAAGCATGCAACATACCAGACATTAAGGAAGCTATCATGTCAAAAGAAAATAGACATTAACTTGCCAGAGATGGGACAAATTTAGCTTTAAAGAAAATAAGCTGGGTGTGGTGGTGCACGCCTTTAATTCCAGCACTCGGAAGGCAGAGGTAGGAGGATCACTGTGAATTGGAGGCCACCCTGAGATTACATAGTGAATTCCAGGCCCTTCCTCGAAAACAAACAAACAAACAAAAATAATAATAACTTCAGCAGGTTTAAACAGATTAAAAATGTCTGGGCTGGAGAGATGGTTTAACAGTTAAGGGCTTGCCTGTGAAGCCTAAGGACCCTGGTTCAAGGCGCAATTCCCCGGGACCCATGTAAGCCAGATACACAAGGGGGTGCATGCATCCGGAGTTTGTTTGCAGTGGCTGGAGGCCCTGATGCATCCATTCTCTCTCTCTCTGCCTATCGCTCTCAAATAAATACATAAAAAATTTTAAAAATGTTAATGCCTACAAGTTTGTGATGATAACACCAATAACTTGGGAGAAACTAACTGGGCTTTCTAGAAAAATAACTCATTTGAAAATTGCTAAATAATGGAAATAATTAACATTTGTCTCATCTCAGGGCAATGGGTAATGACACAAAGTCACTGGATTAGAGGCCTACTTCATACGAGAGAATTCATGTGAGGTACTGAAAATCTAATCAAAAACCTATGGCTGGAGAGGTCATAAACTCTAGGGCGGAACAACTACTGCTATCTGGCTAAATGGATATAATATGCCTACCAAACTGTCCTCTAAATACTTATGTTTATACCCATATATTAGTGCTGCTCTCACTTTTGATTAGAGAAGCTTCTCTTTTCAGGTGGTGGTATCCACTGGAGTGACTCAAAACTCACAAAGTGCTGAAAAGTGACAGTGGGTTGTTCAGCACTGTTGCAGTCAGGATCGCATTGCTGGCAGAAATCACCCGACCAAGAGCAGCTTTTGGGAAAAAAGGTTTGGCTTACAGACTCAAGGGGAAGCTCCATGTTGGCAGGGGAAACTGGTAGTATGAGCAGAGGGTGGGCATCCCCACAGGCCAACATCAGGTGGACAATAGCAACAGGAGAGTGTGCCAAACACTGGCAAGGGGAAACTAGCTATAAAACCCATAATCCTGCCCCCAACAATACACTGCCTCTAGGAAGTATTAATTCCCAAATCTCCATCAGCTGGGAACCTAGCATTCAGAACACCTAAGTTTATGGAGAACACCTGAATCAAACCACCACAAGCACTAAGTAAGACATCTCTATTATACCCTCCAAGGCTCAGGGACCACTGAAGATGAGGTGGCAGAAAGAATGTAAGAGGCAAAGGAAGGGGAAGAGTGTTTACAATACTGTCTTGTAGACACAAAGTGGCCTTGATGTTCATAACCTCACAGTGGCTGAAGCTACATACACAAGATTTGCATAATAGGAGGGAAAAAGTATGACATCAAAATAGAAGAGACTAATTGGAAAGAAAAAAGGATTCAGTGAAGGGAGAATCTAGGAGGGAGAAAGGGGGTGATAGGAGGGGATTATGATCATGGTATATTATCTATATTTATGGGAGTTGGTAATAAAATGTTAAAACACAAAGATGGGCAACACTCCTCAGAACAACATTTGATACTGTCCTTTGACCCCACACACAACAAACATACACACACATGCACACACAAACACTCATAAACACTCTAAAAAAATTAAAGGACAGTATACATCAGTAGTCTTAGGACATGATATCCAGCCAAACAATGTTAATTCACTTTTAGGAAAATTTAATATTTTTTAAAAACCTCTGCTATTATCCAGATTACACAGAGAGTCTTAGATTACATATTTGCCTAAAGTTTCACTAGAGATGATGCCTGTGTGTGTGTGTGTGTGTGTTGTGAGAGAGAGAGAGAGAGAGAGAAAATGAATAAGAGAATATTTGGCAGGACAGAACCAAATCAGAAGAAAACACCATAGTCATAATACCTAAACTAAAGACAGAACAGTGATCACTCTTGCAGTTTCAAAATTGTGGTGAGTCTCAAGTACAATTATTGTGTTGTGAATTGTAAGATACACCCATTATCTGTTCAATTAAGAGCTGCTCTAGTATTAATCCCCTGACACTCTTATATCACCTTATTCTTCACAATATTTAGATGCCTCAGTTTGGCATAAATCCAAAAATTTCTAAATACTCACTTAATCCTATGCATACCTGCACTAACAGCAGTAGCTATAGCTTATTTTTGCTTCACAATCATTATCTCATTTAAGCCTCAAAACCACTCCATTAGTAACACTTTACAAGATATAAAGTGACTAAGAATCAGATCCTCTTGAACTGTAGCAACAAAGAAAAATAAAATCCATGTCAAAATAACAATAAACAGGCCTGGAGAGCTGGCTTAGCAGTTAAGTGCTTGCCTGTGAAGCTTAAGGACCCTGGTTCGAGGCTGGATTCCCCAGTTCCCATGTAAGTCAGATGCACAAGGCGGCGCATGCATCTGGAGTTCGTTTGCAGTGGCTGGAGGCCCTGGTGCACCCATTCTTTCTCTCTCTCTCTTTTTCTCTCTGTTGTTCTTAAATAAATAAAAATAAAAAAATAAAAAAGAACAATGAACAATCAAGTGAGCTTAATACCCAGAGACTGTCTCAGCACCCTTTTCCTCCTATACTCTTCCTCTTGACAAAGACATAACTATGCGTTTTGAAAGACTAATCCATTGGAATGTACCCATAGGCAAGAGGTAGATGAGAAGCCTCCTTCTATCCTACTGTTTCCCACAAACCTGAGGTGTGGGGAGATAATGACACCTGTTACTGAGAAATGGAACTGTCATGTCACAGTCCACATTTAAAATACGGTCTCCACATGATCTGTACTTCATGACTTAATGGAACAATAGTTCTTCAAGAAACTACTTACTTCCAAGGAAACTGTAAAACTTTAAACCTTGCAAACAAAAAATTGTGATTAGAGATGAGGAGATGGCTCAGTTGGTAAAGTGCTTGTTGCTGAAGCAAGAAGACCTGAGTTCAGATCCCCAGCACCAACATAAATCCCAGGCAGGCATGGCGGTACCTGTAATTCTAGAGCTCAAGAGGTAGCACTAGGGCTACCTAGCAGCAGTAGGGCTCGCTGGTTAGCAAGATGAGCTCTGGGTTCAAGAGAGAGACCTTGTCTCAATAAACAAGGTGAAGGGAGATTGAGGAAGACACCAAACATTAACCTCTGGCTTCCTACAAGTGCACTCTCACACATGAACACAGCACACTCATATACACAAGCAAAAAAGGGGCTAGAGAGATGGCTTAGTGGTTAAGCATTTGCCTGCAAAGCCAAAGGACCTCAGTTCGAGGCTCAATTCCCCAGGACCCACATAAGCCAGGTGCATAAGGCGGTGCATGTATCTGGAGTTCGTTTTCAGTGGCTAGAGGCCCTGGTGTGCCCATTCTCTCTTTTTCTCTCTTTCCCTGTCTGTCACTCTCAAATAAGTA
Organism: Dipus sagitta; assembly: GCA_036346955.1. Taxonomy (NCBI): domain Eukaryota; kingdom Metazoa; phylum Chordata; class Mammalia; order Rodentia; family Dipodidae; genus Dipus; species Dipus sagitta. The sequence continues at coordinate 68,928,305 of CM070781.1, forward strand.
AATAAATAAAAACAAACAAACAAAAAGTTGGACTACTGGGAATCCCCCTCATGACAAAAGACGATGAGGAGCTTTTAAGAAGCAGTCCCAAGAAAGAAACTTCCAAAGGAGTTCTTCCTAGAAAGGAGAACCAGAGTTATCCATTGACCAAACAGCTAAGATTGCAAAGGAGCTCTTGGGATACTGTAGTCCAGCAAGGCTTCAGGTTTGGATTTGGTAATCACTGTGTGTTGTTTCCCTTTCCCCCATTTTCCAAATGGTTTTTATTGCAGCCACCTTCTTTTCCATTCATTCTTGTAAATCAGGAATATGGGAAGGGGGAAGAAGGAAGGGGGAAAGTGGCACATATCTGAAGTGTACATATATGAATAAGGACATGCCTGTGTGGTGCCATCTTAGGAGGCAGCCTCAAAGGTTCTCACCTCTGCTGTTTACAGCCCTGCATAATCTCTGCTTGCATATGGATTGGACCTAGTAGCTTACTTCTAGTGAATAGAATGTGGCAAAATTAATGGTGTTAGGTAGGTGGACAGGCATGAGCATGCTTACAGGCCACTGAAGATGGACCCTTCTCTGATAATCAGCTCTGGACACCACTTTCCCTTTCCCTGCTGAAGGGAAAAGGCTGGAGGTATCAGGGCTTTGTTGAGGAAAGGTAATTCCTCCTTGCCAAAGGAAGGAATTTTACTCTGCTTCTGATCTGTCGTAGAGAGATGACATTCAAAACAATCCAAACATAATATTACAAAGAAATACCCTCCCTTAAGAGTTAATCCAACTGGGCCTGTCAACCATAAAGCCAAGAGATCACACCTCAAGAAAGCTGATTCACCAGAAGACATGCTAATGAGATGGTGTTGCGGGAATTTCTCTGGAATAATTAGTCCAACACCAATGAGAGAGGAGTGCATTTATCTAGGGACAAAGTTGGAATTGCTCCCAAAGAAACTTTGGCCCCAAGCTGAGATTTTACTTTCATTTTATAAGTATCATAGCCGTGGAGAGGGGTAAGCAGGCAGAGGGAGATTACAGAAGCAAAACGTGGCAATTACCTGAGTTAGCTTGTGTGGTGTATATTGTTCCAAAACATTTTTCAAAACATGCATATCAATCATTCCTGTAGTTGGGTCGCCCTAACCATGAACTCCATTTTACTCGTTTAGTCTAAACTGTTCTTCCCTCTTATTGGCCCTCTGGGCCCTTCCTGGACAGTTCTCTCTTTAGGAAGTTTTCATCTGCTAACAAAGATAAGTTCATCTCCTCAGCAATTAATCTTACAGTAACTCAGTGGATCAACTGAACTTTCAGCTTCTTTTCTATCACAATGGGAGAAATAACTATCCCTTTAGAGAGATAATGTACATATATATATGAAGAATTATGAACCCTTTCTGTTTTTGTTGAGTTCTCTGCTTCCTAACTGCCACAGCTATATAACCAGCTACTTCACACTCCTGCCTGAGAGGTCACGAAGCCATGACAGACTGAAACCCCTGAACTGTGAGCCAGAATAAATCTTTCTGTAAGTTGTCTTTGTCAGGTACTCTGTCACAGTGACAAGAAAAGTAACTAACACATAACTGACTATGCACCAGTAAGTAAACAACCAAAGGTGTGGTGATTTGGGTATAAAATGTCCCCCACAGTCCCTGGTACCAGAAGGCTGCTGGCACCTTTGGGAAGTAAAATTTTGCTGGAGGAGATGTGTCACTGGGGATGGCCTTGGAATTTTATGGTCCATCCCCACTTGTCAGTGCTAGCAAGCTCAGTATACTTCATTCCTGCTGCTATGGAGATGTGATGCCCAGCTGTCTGTCTGCTCCTGCCATGCTTTCCCTACCATAAATAAACTTGCCATCAAAATTGTACACTGGAAAAAATTCCTTTCCTTCCATAATGTTCTACTCAGGTGCTTTGTACCAGCAATGTGAAGTTAACTGTCACAAAAAAAAAAAAAAAAAAAAAAAAAAAAAACAGACTATAGAGTAGATATCTTTTATTTTTTCTTTGGTCAGCATAGAATCACATTGTATCATTCCTGGTAAATATGCCTTGATTCTCCTTTAGGAGACCATCCCTTCTATTAGACTCAGTGACTACATAATTTAGACAAGGTTGGCCCCCAGCTTTCCTTCTCCCTAAACTAAATAGATTTAACCCAGAGTGAGCATGAAATACTCCAACCTGAAATATCTACTGGAATACCGGGGGGGGGGGGGGGGGAATAACAACACTTTTTGATAGACTTGACTTTGATCGGATACAACCCTGGAGCTACTAAGATCACAATGAGGAAAGCCTTTCTGAAATAAAGTTAAATACAAAGAAAAAGAAGGGATGGAGTCCTGCTGACAGGATTTGAGCCCCTGAACCAACAATGCCTTAAGTCAGTCTCTTTATTGACTTTACATAAATCAATACATTGTTTTTCCCCATAATTTTTCACTTTAAATTAATTTGTGTTGAATGGGGGGGGGGACGACGACAGATTTTCAAGATGCTACTCTAGGCCTGTGAGAACAGATACCAAATCTGTGTCATCAGTATGAGATTCCTTGTTGTTTAGCCTACTAAATGACAAGTATGATAACTCAATATATATTCTTTAAATGAAGAAAATCTTATTCCAAAAATTAAAATAAAATAAATGGGTACAGTATAGCAAAAATGCAAGATGTTTTATAATTACAGAGAATGCAAAACCTCTTTATAAAAATAAGTTTTGCAAGACATGGTGGCACACCGCCTTTAATCCTAGCAGAAGTAGGAGGATCTCACTGAGTTTTAGGATAGCCTGGGACTACAAAGTGAGTCAGCCTGTACTAGAGTGATACCCTACCTCGAAAAAACAACAAAAAAGGTTTACTGAGCCGGGCTTGGTGGCACTCATCTTTAATCCCAGCACTCGGAAGGCAGAGGTAGGAGGATCACAGTGAGTTTGAGGCCACCCTGAGACTACATAGTGAATCCGAGGTCAGCCTGGACTAGAGTAAAACCCTACCATGAAAAAAAAAAAAAAGATTTATTAATTTTAAAACTTCAAATACTTATCAACATTAAATACAATGATACCTTGGACTGGATAAGTCATTTAAAATCCTTCACAGTTCATATAATTTCACATGAGAAGCTTCTAGTCACTGAAATTACTCCTTTTTAGTTTGAAAGAAAAACTCCATTTAGAAGTATGTCTGTATTCTTTACCTTAGGATTCTTATAATTAGCACTAGAACTTTATTTTTTTAATTTAAATTTAATTACTATATTGGCTAGCCCCATTGCCACATAAATAAAATAACTATGCTACACTAATCACCTGTCAGACAAGATGTGCCCACTGGTACAATAATGACATGGTTGTTATGGAAGTAACAATCTCTCTGATTTGATTGAGATCTACTTCACAGGCCTGGGTGCCTTCAGGGGGACCGCAGCCGGCCCCCAGAGCAAAGACCCAGGAACCCACAGGTGACTGGTCAAAGTACAGACTGCTGAATGCTCAGTCCTAAGGAATACATCTATACCACCTCCTCTAAGACTCAGAGACCATGATATAAGAGGGGCCAGAAAGAATATAAGAGCTGAAGGAAGAAGTGTTGTGGATCATGAACTGCTGTCTTCAGGAAACAAATGAGCTCATAGCACCTGTGGTTACCTATACAAGACTGAGCAATCTGTCATGGATGGGGAGGAGCTCACAAGAACCCCCACACACCACCCTAAGGAGCTCTTGACAGTTAATTGTTGCTAGGGGAGAAGGAGACATTTTCCTCAGTGGTGCAGCCACTGATATTTGCCTGTGCTCTGGTAAATAACCCCTACCCATGCTCATGCAAGCATTCCTAATTAAAGTGAGTTAGTTTCAGTGAGTCACACACACACACACACACAAAATATATGAAAGTGGAAGACTAAGGGGTTTATTAGGAATGGGGGAACAGCAGGTAATAAGAGGATAAATGTAATCAAAAATTTACATGTATGAAATTATCACAAGAATTATGTTCCAAAATGGTTCATTGGAACAATGTTATTGTTTTGGTTCCCAGGTTAAATAACTGAAGTATATATTAATACCATCATCTAGACACAACTATTAATTTGCAGGAAGTTTAGAAGACAAGACGGTCACATCAAACCATTAGTATGTATGGCATTACATGTATACAGGAAAGCCTAGGCCACCAGACTTTGCAAGCAAGAGCCTGTAACCACTGAATCGTCTCCCAGGCCCCTTTATCACCATTAGATCATATCTATTTTTACCCTATCATATTTCTCCACAGCTGTCCAATCTTCGCCAAACCTACAATGAAAGTACAGAGGTTGAACTTCCTTACAAAGGCGCTCATCCCACATAAGTTACAATAAATAAATGTGAAGGCTGCTGTCTTATTATCCTTTGTCAGAAGGGCCTCATCTTTCCTTCAGCATACTTCCTAAACCCAGTAGGAAATTTCTTCCATTTTCCCATTTTGACTTGCCTCCTGTAATTACTAAAAGACAATTTTTGTTTTGTTTTTATGAGGTAGGGTCTCACTCCAGCCCGGGCTGACCTGGAACTCACTCTGTAGTCCTAGGCTGGCCTCAAACTCACAGCAATCCTCCTACCTCTGCCTCCCAAGAACTGGGATTAAAGACATGCACCACCATGCCCAGACATAAGAAAAATTTTAAAACTCAGGTTAAATAAATATTTCCTAAGTAAAATAATTCAAACCAGGAAATGAAAAAATAAATAAATATAAATAAATATAAATAAATGTGACTGGAGAAATGGCTTAGCAGTTAAGGCACTTGCCTTTGAAGCCTGATGACCTAGGTTCAATTCCTCGGTACCGACAAAGGACAGATGCACAAGGTGGTACATACATCTGGAGTTCATTTGCAGTGGCTGGAGGCCCTGGCATGCCCATTCTCTCTATCTGCCTTTCAATCTCTCTCTCTCTAAATAAATAAATTAATTAATTAAAAAATTAATCTGGGGCTGGAGAGATGGCTTAGTGGTAAAGGCATTTGCCTGCAAAGCCTAACAACTGGAGTTTGATTGCCCAGTATGCACATAAAGCCAGATGCACAAAGTGGCACATGCACATGTAGTTCTTTGCAGCAGCTAGAGGACCTGTAGCATCCATTCTCTCTGTCTGTCTCTCTATCTCTCTCTGCTTGCAAATAAATAATTAAAAAAAAACAGGGCTGGAGAGATGGCTTAGCCATTAAGGTGCTTGCCTGCGAAGGCTAAGGGCCAAGGTTCAATTCCCTCAGGGCCCACATAAGCCAGATGCAGGAGGTGGTGCATGCATATGGAATTTATTTGCAGTGGCTGGAGGCTCTGGTGTGCCCATTCTCTTTATCTGCCTCTTTCTCTCTCCCTTGCTCCAATAAATAAATAAATATATTTTAAAAATTTAAAAAACAAACAATTTAATCCTGCTGGTAACCAGCAGGGCAGACCTGCTTTGACTTGTCCTCTGGCATTAAATGTAACTTGTTCCTATTTGTCTTCACTTCAAGCCTCCTCCTTAATTGAATCTACATTACCAAAAGGCTTCAATTGTCACTAATCTTCCCTAAGCCCATCACCACTAGATCTCTGTACATTCAGGTTCTCTTTCAGAGAAAAGTTCTAAACTTATGTCATGAAAAAGTGGCTATTAGCATAGTGAATACATTTCAAATATAACTGGGTTTTGCTAAACCTGAGTAAATACAACTGACAAAGATAATCTGTAGAGTGAACTAAAGTGAAAACAAGCAGGTTGAATCAGCCTCACAACATAACCATACCTGCATGGTCCTTCTCTTGGTTAATGTTACTTGAAAATTTTTCCACTCCCAGTGCTGCTCCACCACGTGTGCAAAAACAACATGCCCATTTCCACAGGCTCCAGCAATCTGAGTGCCATCAATTGACCATGCAATATTAAATATACTGCCAGTGTTGGGTTTTTCTAAAGCATATGACCACTAGAAGGGAAATAAAGAAGGAAAAATTAATTTACAAAAAAGTAACAACTTTGGGGGGGGCTAGAAAGATGGTTTAGCAGTTAAGATGCTTGCCTGTGAAGCCTACGGACTCTGGTTCAATTCCCCAGAACCCATGTAAGCCAGATACACATGATGGCATATGCGTCTGGAGTTCGTTTGCAGTGTGGCTAGAGGTCCTAGTATGCGCTCTCTCTCTAATAATAAATTTAAAAAATATATTTTTGAAAATTGTTTTTAAATGTAACAACTTTTAAATTAATATAGTGAGGTGATTTTTGAGGGAATTATTTAAATGCTTTTCATAATAAAATTATACTATGCAGGATAGAAGATACAAATAATGTTAAAGTGTCCAATAGAAACACAACAAAACAGCATATGAAATCTCATGAGAACTGCAAAAAAAACACCATTTTAATCCATATGACAATACTGAAAATATTCTATAGAAAAAATATTTTACTTCTGAGGTTCTATGGTCTATATCTAAAATAATTTTGGTATGATATTTCAAGAATGTCACAAAAACATTTAATCATGTAATGTAAAACATTTGATAACAATTCTAAATCAGGAAAGTATTACATAAATGAATATATTTCCTTTTTCAGAACATACTAAATATAACATTTTAGAACTTATGTGAGAAAGTTATGAAGGAATTAATGAACAGCAATGAGGACAAGACACTGTTGCACGTATGTAAGAAAACCACAAACTTTTATTTTATTTTATCTTATTTTATTTATTTCAGAAAGAGAGAAAGAGAGAAAGAAGGAGAGGGACTATGGGCACACCAGGGCCTCTTTCCATTGCAAATGAACTCCAGACACATGCACTATGATGTGCATCTGGCTTTACATGGGTGCTGGGGAATCGAACCTAAGCCATGAGGCTTTGCAAGCAAGTAACTTTAACCACTAAGCCATCTCTCCAGCTCAAAAACCACAAACTTTTTGACAGACGGTTTTAGATGCATTTTCTTTCATTTTTTTAGGTGTAACATAAACATGTGCTAAAAGGGTAATTTACTAACTCAATTGAGCTTACACACATATTTTCTTTCAATTCTTCCAACCTTATAGTTAAATTGTCTTGAATTTTGTTGCTGATTTAGCTGTTTTTTTGTTTTTGTTTTTGTTTTTGTTTTTTTGAGGTAGGGTCTCACTCTAGCTCAGACTGGCCTGTAATTCACTGTGTAGTCTCAGCGTGGCCTCGAACTCATGGCGATCCTCCTACCTCTGCCTCCCAAGTGCTGGGATTAAAGGTGTACACCACCACGCCCGGCTTTAGCTGGGTATTTTTGGTTTGTTTTACATAATTACTTTTTCAGAAATATTCACTATTTGCTTATGAGGGCATAGCTCATTGTAGATCACATGCTTAGCATGTGTGAGGTCCCAGGTTCAATCCCTAGTAGCAAGAAAATCAAGTGTGAACAAAAGCACATCATTTACAAATATGGGACCACTCTAATAATTGTGGAGAAAATGAAAAAATACAGGAAAGATTCATTAATTCATACAACCATAAAATAAGAATTTAAGTTCCTATTAAAAGTTTTAGGCTGGGTGTGGTGGCACAACACCTTTAATTCAAGCACTTGGGAGGCAGAGGGAGTAGAACTGCCATGAGTTCGAGGCCACCCTGAATTCCAGATCAACCTGGGGTACAGCAAGACCTTACCTTGAAAAACCAAAAATAAATACATAATTAAGTTCGAACATAAGGGCTGAAGAGATGACTCAGTGGTTAAGGCATTTTCCTGTAATGATTCAGGTTTGATTTCCCAGTACCCACATAAAGCTAGATGCACAAAGTGGCACGTGCATCTGGAGTTTGTTTGCCATGGCTGGAAGCCCTCCCTTGCTCAATTTTCTCTGTTTTCTATCACTCTCTGCTTGCAAATAAATAAATAATTTTTTTTTTTAGTTCAAACATAAAAAATACCAAAGGACTCTCTTACTATTTGCTGAACCTTTTTTTTTTTTTAGATACTTCTCCACTTACTGTCAACCCCTAATTGTTGCTTAGTGAGTGGCTCAAGGAAAAGATCTATGAAACCAAAGATATTGAAGAAACCACAAGCTGTTGTTCATCTTTCATATGAAAATATTACAAGCCTTTCCTTTTCTGAAATTTAAAATAACTTTTTTGAGGTAGGGTCTCACTATAACACAGGCTGATGTGGAACTCATTCTGTAGGCCCAGAATGGCCTCAAACTCACAGCAACCCATGTCCAGCACAAATAAATTTGTAAAAGAATATATATAATATATATAATATATATATAATAATAAATATAAATACATCCTGGCTTCCACATACATGCACACACACATTCATATGGACACATATGTGCACCAAATACATATGGACATGCACACATATATGCATGGACACTACACATACACATGCAAAAAAAAAAAGTTTCTTAGATCAAAGGAAAGCTAATGGGATAGATTTTGTTAACAATAAGAAAGTAATGTCAAAAAAAAGGCCTGGAGAGATGGCTTAGTGGTTAGGTGCTTGTCTGTGAAGCCTAAGGACCCCGGTTCAAGGCTCAAATCCCCAGGACCCACAGAAGCCAGATGCACAAGGTGGCACATGCATCTGGAGTTTGTGTGCAGTGGCTGGAGGTCCTGGCACGCCCATTCTCTCTCTATCTATCTGCCTCTTTCTCTGTCTGTCTGTCACTCTCAAATAAATAAAAATCAACAAAAAATTTTAAAATAAAGAAAGTAATTAAAAAAAAGAGAAAAGCCAGGCATGGTTGTACAAGCCTTTAATCCCAGTACTCAGGAGGCTGAGGTAGGAGGATCGCTGTGAGTTCGAGGCCAGCCTGAGACTACATAGTGAATTCCAGGTCAACCTGGGCTAGAGTGAGACCCTACTTCGATAAAAGAAAAGAAAGAAATGGGCTAGAGATATGGCTTCTTAGTTAAGGCACTTGCCTGCAAAGCCTAAGGACCCAGGTTTGATTCCCCAGTATAAAAGTCAGATGCACAAGGTAATGCATGTGTCTGGAGTTTGTTTGCAGTGGCTTAAAGGCCCTGGCACACCCATCCTCCCCACCTTCTATATCTGCCTCTCAAATAAATAAATAAATAAATAAATAAATAAATAAATAAAATGTGTACATGTTTTGAAAAAAAGAAAGAAAAGAAAAAGTAATGAATTCCTTGAGTTATTTTCCCTGAACATTCTATCAACGAACTTATTGCTAAGATTGCCCTGAATTGTAGTTAACAAAGCCAACAGAATGCATTATATTTTTATTATTGCTATAACAAATTGCCACAAATTTAAACTTAACACATGGTTATCTTAAAAATTCTTCAGGTCATAGATCGAAATGGATTTCACAAAATACAATTAAGGTACTGGTATAGCTGTGTTCCTCTGTGAAGGGTCTGGGGAATGGTCTACTTCACTTAGGTGCTGGATGTACCTAAACTCAATTCATTGCAACTGTAGATTTGAGGTCCCTTTTTCCTGGCTGGCCATTTGTTGCATCTAAAGACCACCTGCATTCTTTGGCTTGTAGCCCCCTCCCTCCTATTTAAAGCCAGCAACAGCAGGTTAGCTACTCTTACTTTGACTCTTTCCTCCTCCATCTTCTAACCCAGCTGGTAAGAACCTACTGTTAAGTAGTTAGACTGGGCCACTCAATAATCTAGAATAATTTACCATCTAAAATTTCAATACCCTTAATCATATCTGTAAGACTCCTCTTTCTTCCATTTAAAGCAGCATTTTTTTTCAAGGTAGGGTCTCACTCTAGCTCAGGCTGACCTGGAATTCACTATTCAGTCTCAGGGTTGCCTTGAACTCATGGCAATCCTCCTATCTCTGCCTTCCGAGTGCTGGGATTAAAGGCATGCACCGCCACACTGGGTTAAAGCAACATATTTATAGGGTTTGGGGATTAGGGTATAGGCATCTGTGGGAGCCCATTATGTAGCCTACCACAGAATTATTTTAAGGGCTGGGAGAGATGGCTTAGGGGTTAAGATGCTTCCCTGCAAAGCCTAAGGACCCAGGTTAAATTCCCTATTCCCCCCATAAGCCATATGCACAAAGTAGCACATGTGCCTGGAGTTCGTGTGCAGTGCTAGAGGCCCTTGTGTGCCCATTCTTTCTATCTATCTGCCTCTTTCTTTCTCTAATAAATAAATAAATTATTTTTTAAATTATTTTAAGAAAAATATAACAATCAATTTGTAAATTTCAGACACCTATTCATTTCTTTCCCTTGAACAGTCAGATTCAGAGAACAGTATGAACAAAAAATATTTTGGCCATTTTTTAAAAGCAGTTTCAGGTTTGTGGTTTGGGCTTTTAAGGCTTTTTATTATCTGTGAAATAAATATTGAACAATAATTTGACTATGTTGTCACCATGTTGTTGATAATGTGGTATTAGATTAGCAAGGATTTCCAAAAGAAACCATTTTAAAGTTATTAAATAGATTACTTTTTGAAAGGTTAATAGCTTTCCCTGAAAACTAGAGGGAACTAAAGAGTTAATAACTATCCCTAAAACAACAAGGTTATAAAGCAGCAGTGGAGGCATTCAGCCCAGACTGGCCTGACAACTCCCCTGATTGATAAACTTCCCTTAACTCAGAAAACCTTGAAGAAGCCTATTCTGAGTTCCTTATCTACTGCACACAGCACAATGTTTGTCTAAGGATCCTCCTTATAAGTTTGAGCCTCAGTCTGGCTCAGTGCTTCAGCCTTCATCCCACAGGAAGGCTGCTGCCCCCTCACTGCTTCTCTCAATAAGCAGTCTGTCTGTAGAGATCAAGTCCAATGTTCTCTTTTGCTTTTCTTTCTTTTTTTTAGTTTGTATTTATTTATTTGACAGCGAAAGAGAGAGAGAGAGAATGGGCACCCCAGGGCCTCCAGCCACTGCAAACAAACTCCAGACAAATGTGCCACCCTGTGCATCTGGCTAACGTAGGTCCTGGGGAATCGAACCAGGGTCTTTTGGCTTTGTAGGCAAATGCCTTATCCACTAAGCCATCCCTCCAGCCCCTCTTTTGCTTTTCTCTTACACTTTCCATGAGAAAAAAAGCACAATGTTACAAAAAAAAAAATCACTGAGATTATAGTAAGAAAAAGAAAGCTATGGTTTTTCAAGACCATTTCCTAGTAACAAGAAAAATTAGACTACAGGTATGACATTAATAGCTTCCTCAGAGAAAGCATGATATTTTACTATTGGGGGAAACATGGACATCTGACCACTGGTGGAAACATGGATATCTTAGTATTGAGAAAGGTGGACATCTTACCACTGCGGAAAACATGGACATCTTAGTATTGGGGAAAAGTCTTCAACAGCAATTTTAACTGGACAAATCAACAGTCCCTTACAGATGATATGAGATCTGGTCTAAAGATCTAGAAATGTCTACATAATGCTTAAAAGAGAGAAGGGTGAGGAGAGAAAAGGCATTTAGCTCAAGGAAATAAAATAACACCTCTTGCTTATATTAAAAGATTTAATTTTATTACTTGACTGTTATTCCTAGCAACAGCTCATTCAGATATACTGGAGTTTGGTTTACAAGGTGTTTATGAGTAGAAGAAAATGTGCACAAAACCCTACAAAAGGAAACAATAGCACTCCTCCCCAGTGGACAAGGATCAGGAAGATGGCATACTGCAGGTCATGTGTTGTCCCCAGATTAGCCATGTGTGCATATGACAGGAGTATGTGCATGATTTTAGTATGTATACACAGAAAGCAGAAAACATCTGTCATACTAAAGTCAAATTCTGTGTTTCTAGACATAGTCTTAGATTTTTAGGTACCAATATCATAAAAAAGCAATGCAGGGCTAGGGAAATGGCTCAGCAGGTAAAGGTATTGGTTTGCAAAGCCTGCTGCTGGCCTGGGTTCAATTCCCCAGTACCCATGTAAACCCAGATGCACAAAGTGGCACATGCATCTGGAGATCATTTGCAGCAGCAAGAGTCCCTGGTACACCCATTCTCACTCATACCCTCTCTCTGTCTGTAATAAGTAAATAAAAAATATTTTTTGTAATTTGATTAAATATATTTTTATTACCTAGAAAACAAAACAATCCATGAGGAAGGTGTTAGGATGCTTTCCCACCATTGTTTTAGTTCTCTCAAAGCTTACCCTGAGTATGGGACCAGCCTTTTTCAAGCCAAAATGCACATCTGTTTATATGTAATTTTTTTAATGTAAAATTTTTTATTGATAACTTCTACACTTACAGACAATAAACCATAATAAATCTCTCCCTTCCCACTTTTCCTTATACAACTCCACTCTCCATCATATCCCCTCCCTCTCTGCATTATTCTCTCTTTTATTTTGATGTTATTGTCTTTTCCTCCTATTATTAGGGTCTTGTGAAGGTAGTGCTAGGCACTGCGAGGTGGTGGATTTCAAGGCCAATTTCTGTCTGGACAGTTGCAATGTAAGGAGTCACAGCCTTCCTTTGGCTCTTACACTCCTTCTGTCACCTCTTCCACAATGTATCCTGAGCCTTGGAGGGTGTGATAGAGATATTTCAGTGCTGAACACTCCTCAGTCACTTCTCAGCACTGTGTTGCCTTTTGAATCACCACCATCTGAAAACAGAAGCTTCTCTAACCAAAAGTGAAAGTAGTATTAATATATAAATATAAATATTAAGTACATAAAGAGCAGCTGGGTGAGCATAATATATGCATTTGACAGACAAGACCAGGCTTTACACCCCTAAGGCTAATGACCTCCACTGCCATAGACTTTTGATTAGGTTTTCAGTACCAGGCATGTATTTCCTCCCACAGAGTGGGACTCCAGTCCAATTAGAGAGCAGTTGGTTCCTCCATAGAACACATATGCCACTATTGCACCCATTTGGTCATTTAGCCTGTCTGGCCAAACTTGAGGCTTCCAGTGATCACTTTTTTCACTACTGATGACTTCTATCTCCCATAGGGCTGCATGCAGTGCAGCTTTTTCCAGTTTTCAGTCAGCTGTTCTCCAGGGAGAAGGTTTTCAGCTCAGTCCCAGCTTGATTTCTCAGTGACCATGCAGCCTAAGCACATGGAGTCTTCAGCAATAGGGTCTTACCACCTGTTTCTGGTGTGAAACCAAGTTCCTTGGCAATAGCCCGTAATCATTTGTAGGCAACAGGGACTTCCCTGACCAACAATTCACTGGAAGATATTCCATCCCTGGCACTGAAATTTTTTCTAGTAACAATCTATGGCTTCTGGATGTGCCATTATCCAAAAAAGTAGGCTTTCATATGTCTTACTCAGAGTATCTTGAATTTTGTTTGACCATACCCCACCCATCTTTTACTCAATCTCTTCCCCTGGCCTCATTTAGGCCATTCCACTTGCTGTAATCTATTCTTCTACTTACATATATATAATACCATCCCCTTAAGTCCTTCCCTCTCCTTGCTCTCTTATAGCCTTTTTCTAGCTTACTAACCTCTGCTACTGAGTTTTGGTTCCAGATCACACAATCTAAACATTTGTAGCTAGGGTCCACATATGAGAGAGAACATGCGACATTTGGCTTTCTGGGCCTAGTTACTTCACATGGCATAATCCTTTCCAGATCCATCCATACTCCTACAAATTTCATTTTTCATGACTGTTGAATAGAACTTCTTTGTGTAAATGGACCACATCTTTATTATCCATTCATCTGTTGAGGGGCATCTAGGCTGGTTCCATTTCCTAGCTATTGTGAATACAGCAGCAATAAATATGGTTGTACAAGTATCTCTAAGGTAGTGAGAAGAGTCCTTAGGATATATATGCCAAGGAGCAGTATAGCTGGATCATGTGGTAAATCTATTTTTAGCTGTCTCAGGAACCTCCACACTGATTTGCACAATGGCTGGACCAGACTGCATTCCCACCAACAGTGTAGAACGGCTCCTCTTTTTCCGCATCCTCACCAGCATTTATGATCATTTGTTTTCATCATGGTAGCCATTCTGAAAGGAGATGGAATCTCAACGTAGTTTTAATCAGCATTTCTCTGATGGCTAGGGATGTAGAACATTTAGCTGTTTATATGCCATCTGTATTTCTTTTTTTGAGAATTCTCTATTTAGTTCCATAGCCCATTTTTTAATTGGGTTGTTTGATTTCTTAGTTTCTTGAGTTCTCTGTATATTCTGGATGTTAATCACCATTCAGATAGATAGCTGGCAAAGATTTTTCTCCCATTCTGTAGATTGTCTCTTTATTCACAGTGTCCTTTGCTGTACAAAAGCTTTTGTAATTTCATAAGATCCTAGTGGCTGATTAGTGGTTTTATTTCCTCAGCAACTGGGATTATATTCAAAAAATCATTGCCTATGCCAATATGTTGAAGTTTCCCCTAGTTTTTCTTCTAGCAGTTTCAGAGTTTCAGGTCTGATATTAAGGTCCCTGATGATTTGGACTTGACTTTTGTGCATGAAGAAAGACAAGGATCTCTTATCATCCTTCCACATATTAGATATCCCATTTTCCCAGCACCACTTGTTGAAGAGGCTGTCTTTTCCCAATGACTTTTTTTTTTTTTTTTTGCATTTTTGTCAAAAATCAGATGGCTGAGCTGAGCATGGTGGCACATACCTTTAATCCCAGCACTTGGGAGGCAGAGATAGGAGGATCACTGTGAGTGTGAGGCCACCCTGAGACTACATAGTGAATTCCAGGTCAGCTTATGCAACAATGAGATCCTACCTTGAACCCCCCCCCCCAAAAAAAAATCAGATGGCTGTAGCTGCCTAGATTAACATCTGTGTCCTCTACTCTGTTCCACTGATCTACGTGTCTGTCTTTGTGCCAGTACCATGCAGTTTTGGTTATTATGGCTTTGTAATATAGCTTAAAATTGGGTATGGTCATACTACCAGCCTTATGTTTGTTGCTCAAAATTCTTTTGGCAGCAGGGTATGGTGGACCATGCCTTCAATCCCAGCACTCGGGAGGCAGAGGTACAAGGATTGCCCTAAATTCAAGGCTACCCTGAGACTCCACAGTAAATTCCAGGTTAGAGTGAGACCCTACCTCAAAAAAAAAAATTATTTTGACTATTCAAGGTTTTTTGTGCTTCCAAATAAATTTTAGGATTATTTTTTTCTATTTCCATGAAGAATGCCATTGGAACTTTGATGGGGATTGCATTAAATGTGTACGTTGCTTTTGCTAAGATTGACATTTTCACAATATTGATTCTTCCAATCCAAGAACATGGATGTCTTTCCATTTCCTAGTGTCTTCTGCAATTTCTCGCATGAGTGTTTTAAAGTTTTCGTTGTAGAGATCCTTCACTTCCTTGGTTAGGTTTATTCCAAAGTACTTTTATTTGTTTCTTTTTGAGAAATTGTGAATAGGAGAGATTCCCTGATTTCATCATCATGTCTGCTGTTAGTATATAGAAAAGCTACTGAAAGGAGGCAGAGGTAGGAGGATCACCATGAGTTCAAGGCCACCCTGAGACTATATAGTGAGTTCCAGGTAAGCCTGGGCTAGAGCGAGACTCTAACTCAGGGGAAAAAAAAATGCTACTGATTTGTTTGTGTTTATTTTGTATCCTGCTACATTGCCAAAAGCATTTATCAGCTCTAACAGTTTTCTGGTAGAGTCTTTAGGGTCTTTTATGTATAGAATCATATCATCTGCAAATAATGATAATCTGATCTCTTCCTTTCCAATTTGTATCCCTTTTATGTGTGTCTCTTGCCTTATTGCTATAGCTAAGATTTCCAGTACTATATTAAATAAAAGTGGGGACAGTGGACACCCTTGTCTTATTCCTGATTTTAGTGACAAAGCTTCAAGTTTTCTCCCATTTAGTATTATATTGGTTGTAGGTTTGTTGTGGCTTTTAAAAGACTCTGGGAGAAACCATGAAAGTGACCATAGGTGTTAGGTTTGCCTGCTATGAGAGTACTCTAGTAGGCTAGGTGGAACAAAATACAGGCAAATTCTAAAATTTAACTGAACAATATATACATTCAATGAAAACCAGCACAGAGTATTTATGCAAGAGTAGGTATTATGACAAAGTCTAAGTCCCTAAGGATGTGTGTTGACCCACACCCTTAATCCTGTCAACTGGAAGGCTGAGATTTTGGTATGTAGAGGGTTCCAAGGTCAGCCTATGCCCAAGTGAGACCCTGCCCAAATGAACAACAGAAGAGGCAACAAAGGCACTATAAATCAGAAAGCAACAAATGACAACACCCAAAAATAATTTACTTAAGAATGGCAAATCCAGCCATCCATCAGATTTAACATATAATTTACCCTGGCATGGAATGTGCAATTAGCACTTCTGATGCAAACCTATATACCAGGCTTTTTTGGCAAGTACTGACCTGGTGCAAGCCCAGTTACCTTTTGGGATGGCTATGCTGTGTGCCCACTTGGATCCCTCTTTGCTGTGCTGTCGGTGCAGGGAGGCTGGCTTGGTGGATTGCTGCTCTGATAGCTTGTACTGGGGTGCTGTGTAGGTGAATTCCCTTCCCTAGGTCTCTGGTGCTTGCTGGCACTGGCGGTGGGGGAGGGGAGGCTACAGATCTTGGCTGAAGTTGTTCCGCAGGCCGCCATGATCCTCTTCCTTAGTAGCTGCTCAACTGACCCCTGATGTCCTCCCCTTCAGGTTTCTTGAGTTTGCGAGGAGGCTGACGTGCATGGAAAATCCCCTCACCTGGCTTTTCCTGCAGCTCAGACAGAGCCTGGCAACTGCATTGCACAAACCTGGTACCACCGCTACTGGAGATGCTTCGGCCTGCTTCTGTAGTCTTTAGATGCTCTGGATCTCTCCTACTTCTCTGATGTGGTTAATAATTTCTTATACAACTTCACTTTTTAGTAGAAAAATGTATTTTGCCTTTTTTTTTCTTTTCCTCCCCTAGGCTGCTTTGGCATGGTTCCTACACTGCCATCTTAACTGAAAGTCCAAAATTATTCTTTAAAGCAAATTAAGGGGGGAGGGTTAATCAAAATTCAAGATGTTATGAATAAGACATGCGGAAAGCTAGTTTTGTTGGACAATGGCATACCCAGAAGCCATAGACTGTTAATAGAAAAATTTCAGTACCAGGTATGGGATGCCTTTCAGTAACTTCTTGGCCAGTAGGGTTCCTGATGCCTCCAAAATATTACAGGTCATTAACAAGGCTTTTGGTTTCCCATCAGAAGTAGATGGTAAGACTCCAGTACTGAAGACTCCACATGCTTGGGCTGCAAAGTCACTGAGAAATCAAGTTGGAGCTGAGCTGAATACCTCTTCTCTGTAGACCAGCTGACAGAAAGTTGGAAAAAGCTATGCTACATGCATCACTATGGGACACTGCAAGCCTTAATGTTGGCCAGTCAGGCCAAATAACTGAACAGGTGCAATAGTGACATGTCTGTTATGGGGGAAACCAACCATTCTCTAACTGGATTAGAGGGCCACTGCATGGGAGGGAATACTGCCTGGTACTGAAAGCCTAATAAAAAGTCTATGGCAGAAGAGGTCATGTGTCCTAGGAGTGTATCACCTGCTCTTGTCTGGCTAAGTGCATATATTATGCTTACCAAACTGCCCTGTATGCACTTTCCTTAACATTTATACCTATATATTAATGCTATTCTTACTTTTGGTTAGAAAAGCTTCTTTTTTCAGATGGTAGTAACCAGGATGACCCAAAAGCCTCCATAGTGCTGAAAAGAAGTGACAGACGAATATTCAGCACTGAATTATCTCTATCACACCTTCCAAGGCTCCGAATCCCTTGCAGAAGAGGTGGCAGAAAGAATGTAAGAGCCAAAGGAAGAGTAGGATTGCTTACAATAGATTCATTCAAACAGAAATTGGCCTTGACACCATAGTGCTGAGAAGACATAATAGAGGAATGTTCAACAGTGAAACATCTCTATCACACCTTCCAAGGCTCAGGGTCAATCATGGAAGAAGTGGTGCACAGAATATAAGAACCAAAGGAAGGGTAGAATTGTTTACAATGCAATTGACCAGACAGAAATTGGCCTTGATATCCATGACCTCATAGTGCCTAACACTATCTTCACAAGACTCTCATAATAGGAGGAAAAGATGATGACCTCAAAATAAAAGACAGACTAATGTAGAGAGGGAGGGGATATGATGTAGTGTAGATTTGTGAAGGGGGAAGTGGGGGAGGGGAGAGAATTATCATCGTTTATTATCTGTAAGTATGGAAACTGTCAATAAAAAAAAAAAAGCCGGGCGTAATGGCTCACGCCTTTAATCCCAGCACTCAGGAGGCTGAGGCAGGAGGATTGCTATGAGTTCCAGGTCAGCCTGAGACTATATAGTTAATTCCAGGTCAGCCTGAGCTATAGTGAGGCCCCACCTCGAAAAACAAAACAAAACAAAAATGGCCTTGATATCCATGACCGCGCAGTGCCTAACACTCGACCTTCACAAGACTCTCATGATAGGAGGAAAAGATGATGGCATCAAAATAAAAGAGAGACTAATTGAAAGAGGGAGGGGATATAATGGAGAGTGGATTTGTGAAGTGCAAAGTGGGGGACAGGAGGAATTATCATGGTTTATTGTCTATACTTATGGAAGTTGTCAATAAAAGAGTTTTTAAAATGAAAGTTAAAATTTTACTCATTGAAAAGCAAAACAATCTCTAGGCATTTCAAAAAGTTGTCTTTTAAGTTTGTCAATCATGGAGAGAAAATTTACTTAAATCAATTTATCAAAAATAAATGCAGATAGATCTAAAAATTTACCATTATTCTGTTTTTATCTGATCTCTTATAACAATTTTCAACATCAGTATTAAATATTTAGGTTATCTAATCATTTGTTTACATCTTTTGGGAAGGGAGGGGTTGTTTTTCTTTTTTTCTGTTTTTTTTTTTTAGATAATAGAAACAGTTACCTTTTTATTTTATTCATTTATTTATTTGAGAAAAATGGAGAGAGAGAGAGGGGGGAGAGGGAGAGGGAATGGGCATGCCAGAGCCTTCAGCTGCTATAGACGAACTCCTAATGCATGTGCCACCTTGTCCATGTGGCTTATGTGGGTACTGAGGAATCAAAGCTAGGTCCTTTGGCTTTGCAGGCAAGCGCCTTAACCACTCAGCTATCTCTTCAGCCCTGTTTTCTTCTTCTTTTTTTTTTCATTTGCAAGCACAAAGAGAGAGAGAGAATGGGCATGCCAGGGCTTCCAACCACTGAAAACAAACTCCAGATACATGTGCCACTTTGTACATCTGGCTTTACATGGGTACTGGGGAACTAAACCCAGGCCATCAGGTTTTGCACACAAGCACCTTAACCACTGAACCACTCTCCAGTCCAGGATTGGTCTTTTGAACTAGAGTCTCAATATGTAGCCTAGGCTGGCCTGGAAATCTCAATTTGGGATTACAAGTGTTTATCACTAAGCCTGGCTATTGCATATTAGTACTCAATTTTTTGTTTTGTTTTGTTTTGTTTTGGGAAGCGCAGAAAGAGGTTCTCATATTCAGCACAAGCTAATATTTGTGGCAATCCTCCTGCCTCAGATATGGATAATCTCTGAATAGCCAAAGGATCATGCATGAAAAACTCTGAATTAATGCATGAATACTGAATAATCCTGTGCCATTAGGCAAGCCTTCTCTCCCACAGCCCAATCATGCTTTTTTAAAAAATATTTGATTTATTTATTTGAGAGAAAGAGAGTGAGAGAAAGAGGCAGGTGGGGAGAGAGAGAGAGAGAATGAGCACACCAGGAACTACTGCCACTGCAAACGAACTCCAGACACATACACAATCTTGTGTACCTGGCTTACATAGGTACTGGGGAATCAAACCTGGGTCTTTAGGCTTTGCAGGCAAGCACCTTAACCATTAAGTAATCCCTCTAGCCCCTCATGCATACTTTGAATCAAAACTGACTTTTTCATTTGTCTGTTATTTGTGACAGTCTCACTCTGTAGCCCAAACACTGAGAGATACTCATTCTGTATCTCAGGCTGGCCTTGAACTCATGGCAATTTACCTGCCTCAGCCTCCCAACTACTGAGATTACAGATGTGAGCCACCCAGTTGGTTCAAAATAGACTTTTTAAAAACTTTTTTTATTTATTTGCACACACGCACACGTGCACGCGCCAGGGTCCCCTGGCTCTGAAAACAAATGTCAGATACTTGAGCCACTTTAAAAAAAAAAAAAAAAGTTATGTATTTGAGAGAGAGAGAGAGAGAGAGAAAGATAATGAGCACACCTGGGCCTCTAGCCACAACCAAGAAACTCGACACATGTGCCACCTTGTGCATCTGACTTACATGGGTCCTGGGAAATCAAACCCAGGCCAGAAGGCTTTGCAAGCAAACATTTTAACCACTGAACCATCCACCCAAGTCCTGAACAGACTTTTAAAAGTAAAATATTAAAAAAACTAAGAATAACATTAAAATACAGACATTTAGATATTTTAAAACTAGCCTTGGGCTGGAGAGAAGGCTTAGCAGTTAAGAGCTTGCCTGTGAAGCTTAAGGACCCCGGTTCACGGCTCAATTCCCCAGGACCCATGTTAGCCAGATGCACAAGGGGGCACATGCCTCTGGAGTTCATTTGCAGTGGCTGGAGGCTCTGGTGTGCCCATTCTCTCTCTCTCTCTCTCTCTCTCTCTCTCTCTCTCTCTGCCTCTTTCTCTCTCTGTCTCTCTGTCTGTCGCTCTCAAATAAATAAATAAAACAAAAAATATTTTTAAAAAACTAGCCTTCACTGATGGCACACACCTATAAATAATCAGATCATTCAGGAGGATGAGAGAGAAGCCTAGCTAGAGTTTGCAACTGAAGTCTGATTTTGGATTATTGACCGTACTTCTCCATTCTGAATAGCAGAAGGAGAATCCCTTACTTCTGTTATCCTTTATGATTTCTAGCAAAGTTGGTTTTCTACCAAATATGAAAAAGTAACTCCAAATTTCTTTGTCTTCCATTACAAAGTCATAAATTTACTTACATAAGAAACTTTCTCAGAAGATTAAACAAACAAAAACTTTTGGTGAATTAGGCTAAATGAGCTTTGAAACACAAATTGCAACCTATTTGATTGGCTGCCTCCGCTGCTTCTTCATTTACCAGTACCAATCATCCAGGACTACTATTCTAGAGTCCTGCCAGTCATGTTTACACCACCTCCCCAAATGTGCCTAGAGGCATGTGATTAGACCAGGCTTGTGTACCTAACCTATGAAAGGCTAAGCATCCCTCCCCCGGGGGCATGCAAAATCAGGAAGCAGCTTTTTTACTTTGTCTACTCTCTGCAACAGAGGATGTGTACACTTGAGGTCACTTTTTTTTTTCTTTTGGTTTTTCGAGGCAGGGTCTCACTCTAGCTCAGGCTTACTTGGAATTCACTCTAGTCTCAGGGTGGCCTTGAATTCACGGCAATCCTCCTACCTCTGCCTCTCGAGTGCTGGGATTAAAGGCATGAGCCACCACACCTGGCTTAAGGTCACTTTCAAGCATGTAAACTGATGGGAAAAATAGGTGACTACACTGGGAGAGTGAAAAAGCCTGGATAAAGGAGCAAAGGCAAAAGATACAAAAAGGGACAAATTTCAGTGCTCTCCAGGCCCTCTACTCTGGGTTAAGGCCTACTTACATTTTCTCCCTGGCTTCTGAAAGACATCCCTGTGCTCTTGTAGCCAATTCCCCTTATTATTTAATGGTCTCTTCTGCTTACATCCAACTACAATGAAAGTGCATAAGCCTGAAGTCACAGGGGTCAGCCACATTCCTCCAGCACTGGTATGCACAGTATAGTAAACAGTTTCAGGTCACTGAGATGAACTTCCAAACCAGGCCCAGTTTATGGGAGGAATGGCATTTATTTGAAGCTTACAGATCCAGGGAAAGTTTTATAATGGCAGAAGTTGCACCCCCCCCCCTTCACAGATCCAAGGATGGGGGGGGCAACCACCACTAAAAGCAAGAGCAAAAAACAGCTAAGCAGCAGGGAACCCAGGCAGAACTCAGGCACTTTGCATATCTTAGGTTGGAATTTCGGGTCTACTCCCACATCTTAGGACTGGACCCTAGGATCTGCCCATAGTGACACCTAGTTACAAGCTTTAATAAAACTTCTGAATCTACTGGGGGACATCCATTCAAACTACCACACACAGTGTTGCCTCTTCTTGTATGAAAACAAAGAAACAATAACTATTCACAAGAGGGAATCAGCAGCCTACCCAAAGTCCATGGAATTATATCATACAGGGTTGGGGAGAGGCTCAGTGGTTAGAAGTACTTGTTTGCAAAGCCTTCCAGCCCAGGTTCAATTCCCCAGCACCCTTGTACATAAAGCCAGATGTAAAAGTGGTGAAGCATCTAGCGTTCATTTGCAATGGCATGAGACCATGGTACACTCATACACATGTGGATGTGTGCACACACACACACATGAAAACAAATAAAATCTTTAAAAAAATAAAAATAAAAAAAGGGGACTGGAGAGATGGCTTAGGAGTTAAGGTGCTTGCCTACAAAGCCTAAGGATCCAGATTCAATTCTCCAGGTCCCACGGAAGCCAGATCCACAAGGTGGCTCATGCATCTGGAGTTTGTTTGCAGTGGCTCGTAAATAAATAAATAAAAATAAATCTTAAATGAAATAAAATAAAATAAAAAAGGTATCACAGAATTGTGGAATTAAAAGAAGACAGGTGCTATATGGCCCTGATCAATTATTTTAAGCATGAAGAATGTAAAGGCCCAGAAGAAACATTTAACTATGAAGCATCATCACCAGAGTTTGGATTCCAGATCTCTAAAAATAGGCAAAGCTACACCTACCTTCAAGTAAAACATAAAATTTAAGTAAAATTTCAAAATAAAATTGTTGAATCATAAAATAAAATGCAATAAGCAATAAATATAAAGAAAAGCAATTGAAAATGTTTTTATAAAATATTAACTTATTAATGGATGACATATCCCTTTGAGTGGAGAAACAAAATTTATTTTGTCCTGTGTTTTCTGAACTGCTTTATGCATTCTGGGGAACAAATATTAAAGTTAAAATCAATGGCTTTTAGGTCTCAAAGACAACCAAATCCTTCTCCTTGCTACTCCTATACATATAAGTAAATTATATTTAAAAGATCTTCAAAAGTATAATCATTGGTGTATCAGTTACCTTCCTGTTGCTGGCACAAAATACCTGCCTAGAAGCAGCTGATGAAAGGAAAGGTTTATTTCAGCCTCCAGTTTGAGGAGAGGTTTCTCCATGGCAGGAAAAGCATGGTAAAAACAGACAGCTGGCATCACATCTCCATAGGAGCAGGGAGGAAGCAGAAACTATGTGCAGGCTAGCATTGGCAAGCTGGGTGAGACTATAAAATCCCAAACCCCGCCCCCAAGTGACACACCTCCTCCAGCAAGACACCACCTCCCAAAGGCTCCACCACTTGGGGATTAAGTATGAGCTTAATCACAAACACATGAGGCTATGGGGGACAATCTACATTCAAACCACCACAAGTGGGTTAGTTCAATAAATTCATGTCATAAAATTATATATGTCCGGATTAGCTTAAGTCAAAGAGAAAGGAGAAACAAAGTTTTCTTTCAGGTATGCTAAGTAACTTTTAGGAAAATTCTGAGTCTAGGTAGATGGCTCAATGTGCTTGACACACTAGACTGGGGAGCAGAGTTTGGATCCCCAGAACCCATGTAAAGGCTTTGGTGGTCCCTTGTAATCTCAGCACTAAGGAGGCACAGACAGGGAACCCTGGGAAAAGCTGGCTAGCTAGTCTACCTAAAATCAGTGAACCCTGAGTTCCATGCTGACCTTGCCTCAGTAAAGGATGGTCAAGTAAGATATCAGATGTCAAATTTATTATTTTTTATCGGAGAGAGAGGAAACTGGCATGCCAGGGCCTCCAGCCACTTCAGTCGAACTCCAGATACGTGTGCTATCTTGCGCACATGTGCAATCTTGTGCACTTGCGTCACCTTGAGCATCTGACTTATACAGGCCCTGGAGAGTCAAACATGAGTCTGTAGGCTTTGCAGGAAAGCGTCTTAACCACTAAGCAATCTCTCCACCCATGAAACTTATTTTAACTGAATGCATAAATGAACATAAAGAGGTCATATAATGACTGAATATCCAAAGAAAAATGAGAATCTCAAACGTTCTTTAAGCAATAGCACCACCTTCTGGTAAACAAATACAACAACATCAGTTAATTCAAAAGAAATCAAAAGAACCTTGCATATTCCGATCTTTCTCCTTGAAATCTGCTCTGTGCTGTACAGTGTAATTCATTAATATATTTTCAGTGTTTACTTATAATAACAATGTCAATTTGTGCCTTACATATGTGAATCAAGCACTGTTTAAAAATCAGAGATAAAAATAGTTCATCATGAATCTAGAAAACAAAATAGTACAATAGGTCTGTTTTCGTAAGAAATTCACTAGTACCATGATTTATTTTACTTATCATCCAGCAAAGTGCAGTTTGTATATTTATTTATTTTAAAATTTATTTTATTTATTTATTTATTAGAGACAGAGAGGGTGAGAAAGAGTGAAAGAGAATGGGTGCGCCAGGGACTCTAGTCACTGCAAACCAACTCCAGACGCATGTGCCACCATGTGCATCTGGCTTACATGGGACCTGGAGAATCGAACCTAGGTCCTTAGGCTTCGCAGGAATGCATGCGCCTTAACCACCAAGCCATCTCTCCAGCCCTGTATATTTATTTTAGTATTCTTTGATCACCGCACTTAAAATAATATTGTATTTCCCAAGTTATTATAGTACCCCATCTTGTTTTTTAATACTCTTTCATCTATTTGAATAAAAAATTTTCAACAAAAGAATCTAGTGTGAGTGTGTGTGTGCGTGCCTGTGTGAAGGTAGGTGCGCGTGTGGTCAGAGGACAACCTTAGGGTGTTAATCCTCTCCTTCCACTCTGTTTGGGAAAGGCCTCTCACTGCCTTGCTCTAGACGTGGTATTGCTATATAGGCTTGTTTTTAAATGACCAGTGAAGTTGTCTGTTTATACCCTGTGAGCTTTGGAGTCCTCCTGACTCTGCTCCCCCCTTCCCACAGACACGATGGGATTACATATGTGTTTGCACTTCTACGTCTACCTCTGTATGGGTGCTGGGGATCTGAACTCTGGTTGGCAAGCTTGCTGAGCAAGTGTCTTTAATGACTGAACCATCTTCTCAGCAGCCTCCCCCAGAAAACTTATTAATAACCACAGTAAGTGCTTGACACATATAGACTCAATAAATATTTGTGAAGAAATTAATGAATATGAAAATAAATGAACAAATAATACTTTCCTAAAGGTATAACATTTATGTCAAAATCTACAATGTTTTCAGCAGATTCTATCTAACTCAGTAAAGTTGCACTGATGCATGCTCTATAAGGAAGCTCATTTTCACATTTATGATGTGTGGAAAAAGGCATTGTTTTGTTGATTCTGAACACATAAAACTCATTACTGAAGAGACTATCTTGGGATTCTGGGAGTATTTACATTTCTTTTATCTTTTCTTCATACTTTTAAAAAATATTTATTTATTTGCATATGCACGTGTGTATGGTACGCCAGGGTCTCTTGTCACTGTAAACAAAAGCTTATGCCACATTTTGCATCTGGCTTTACATGGGTGCTAGGGAATTAAATCTGGGTTAGCAGGCTTTGCAAGCAAGATACCTTTAACCACTAAGCCATCTCCCCAATCGCTGGTCATATTCTTAATTTCAGAATTTCTATTAGGTTCCTTTTTAAACTTTTTTGTTTTTGCTTTTGTTTTTCAAGGCAGGATCTCACTCTACCCCAGGCTGACCTGGAATTCACTATGTAGTCTCAGAGTGGCTCCAACTTATTTGGACCTTTTTTTGAGTGTATAGTCTAATGGATCCAATGCCTAACTTCATCAAGGATGGTTTGTTAATCTTTCTTCCCTGTGAATGAGACATCATTTTTTTGTGACTTAGAATGCTATGTAATTTTTAGTGAGGTATTTTTCATATCATTCTGTGATGGCGCTGGAAATGCCCCCCACCAGCTTGGCTTGTTGCCTGATGAGAGCTGTTCCTATTTTCAAAACTATTCCTGGCCTGGAAAAAAATGCTTAGCAGTTAAGGTGCTTGCCTGCGAAGCCTATGGACCCAGGTTCAACTCTCCAGAATCCACATAAGTCAGACGCACAAGGTGATGCATGCACACGTCTGGAGTTCATTTGCAGTGGCTAAGGCCCTGGTGTGCCAATATTTATTCATTCTCTTTCTCTCCCCCATAAATTTTTAAAAAAACAAAAAAACAAATAAAAACTATTCCTCTCCTGTGTCCCCATTGACATCTCCACCATGTAACTCAGCAGCCAGCCAATGACCAGAAAGCCAAAAAGAAGGGAAAAGCTACTCTCCTGCTCTTTGACAACTGCTCTGACCACACCACCTCCAATTTTGCTTTCCACCTTTACCTTTTACTGTGATGCCCAGAGACCAACCAGTGAGAGCAACTTCTCATCCTCCCTGGGTTCCAAGCATAGTGTACACTGGGCTCCCCTATATATGTGAGAACCCACCAAAGCACATGTTCTGCCATCTCTCCCCCTCCTTCTCCTTTCTAGATTTTTGGTCTATCTGCTGCCTGCTCTATCCACCATCCACTATTTTGGTCAGCTGTGGGTAGTATGTATCTTTATGTGCTTTCAACATATGATAGCTGGGAAGTTACTCCAGCTCTGAGAGACTTTCAACGGAGACAAAACAAAGATAAAGTCTGGGCCAGTCATTGAGGGAACACATGACAGGTCAGAAAGTACAATATTTGAGAACATTGCCCATCTTGTCATCTACCACAGCACTAGCAAACTGCACCAGAATCTGGGCAACCACTGCTATGCTACTGACAAGCTGGGAACAAGGAATTAAGACACAAAGCAAAGGAACCACAAAATTACCAGCCTCAAAGATTAGCCACAAAAATTTAAAGACTCTTTATTAAATGCCACTCCTGGTTGCTTATTAATTTTATATTAGTGTCCAGCGCTCTGGAAAAGTTGTCTATGACTTTTTTAGGGTTTTTCCCAGTTTAGTGGCTGCTTGATGGAGTAACTAAGTCATAGGAGCTATCATTTCTGTGACATCACTCCTCCTTTGCTCATTTTTGGGTGCATTTTCACATTCATGCATGGGTGAGTATGGGTATGCATCTGGCAGAGTGCACATGTGGAGGTCAGAGGACAACTTTGGGTGTCAGTACTCATCTTCCATCTTGTTTTCTGAGGCAGGATCTTTTGCTGCTCATTGCTGTGCTCATCAGGCTGGCTGGCCCATGAGCTACCAAGTGACTCTCCTATCTCCACTCCCTCCTTTTCTTACCCTAGGTGATTACAGATTGGAGATTACAGATGCCAGCATGACTGCTATGTGGATTCTGGGGATCCCAAGTCAGGTCCTCACACTTGCTTGGCAAGTACATTATCCACTGAGCATCTCCCCAGGTCTCCTTTGACCATTTTCACTGAAGACAAATTTAAAGCCATTGTTGCAACTGTACAGTTGATTAAAATGTCATTAAGAAAACTTGGTCAGGCATGGTAGCACATGCCTATAATCCGAGCACTCAGGAAGCAGAGTCAGAAGGATTATAGCTAGCCTGCACCACAGAGTGGGACACTATATCAAGAAATGGAAAGATGGAAGGAAAGATAAAGAGAAAAGAGCTGAGCATGGCACACACTTTTAATTCCAGCACTTGGGAGGCAGAGGTAGGAGGATCACCACGAGTTCAAGGCCACCCTGAGACTACATAGTGAATTCCAGATCAGCCTGGACTAGATTAAGACCCTACATCAAAAAAAAGAGAGAAAAAAAAGAAAGAAAAGAGAGAGAGAGAAGCAAACAAGCAAGCCAGGTAGTGTACAATATACAAAATAAAGATGAGAGGAAATGGACCAAATATAGTTTCCAGCAACAAGGGTGTTAGCCACAGTTATACAATTCTACAAAAGTGGATCCACAGAATAACAGGCTTTCTCAGTGCTTT
Organism: Dipus sagitta; assembly: GCA_036346955.1. Taxonomy (NCBI): domain Eukaryota; kingdom Metazoa; phylum Chordata; class Mammalia; order Rodentia; family Dipodidae; genus Dipus; species Dipus sagitta. Next base: position 68,956,355 of record CM070781.1, read on the forward strand.
GTTTCTACTAAATAATTTACTATGGATATTTTCCCAAGTAATTAAATATAGTTTTTTTTCCCTGTTTTTATTGAGTAGAGGGTATTGCATTTTAGGTAAATAGAATAATAGCTCAGCTTCTTTATTCAAAGATATTCATATCTAAGTTTTCTTATTAAAATAATGTGATAAAATCATTATGTATACATCTTTGTGTACTTATACAATGTCTTTTTAAAGTAAATTCCTCTAAGTGAGATTACTGGGTCAAAGGATATATACATCCAACATTTAAATAGATATTAGTAATCTATCTCTCAGAAAGATCAGTTTCCCAAAAGAAGTCTAGTCATCCACACCTCTGAAAGCAAGCCCTCCCCCTTATTCCTAGAAGTAACTCCAATAAGTTCACCAGTTTGCCAGCTTGTGGCTGTGAGTGCCCTATCTGTGGCAAACAGATGTTTGTTCCCAACTCCCTAGGAAAAGCCACTCAACAGGCCCTCACTCCACAGTGAGCAAGTACTGTGGACACTCTGGACTGGGGTCCTGGGACCCTTCTGTGCCTGCACCAATACCACCCAAGAAGCAGCACACATCTCCCCTCAGCAGAAACGGAAGGTTATGGCAAAGAGGGAGACATCAATACAAAAGAGGAAGTAGTAGGAAAAACATGGGGAGGTCAAGGGAGGGAGACTGGGGGAGGGGGAGAGGACGACAAAGAAAGCTAGTGGAAGGGATGATGTAAATTTTTAAATTAAGTTTTTTTAAAATTTATTTAAAAAAAAAAGAATCACAGGGGTGCTGAAGAGATGGCTCAATGGTTAAGGCACTTGCTTGCAAAGCCTAATCACTTGGGTTTGATTTCCCAGTACCCACATAAAGCCAGATGCACAAAGTGGCCTATGTGTCTGGAGTTCATTTGCAATGGGACAAATGCCATGGCAAGCCTATACATCTCTCTCTCAAATAAATAAATTAATTTAAAATAAATAACTTTACATTAACAAATTATCAAATAGTTACTGTATTATATAGGTAATAATATATAAGGTTATAGGATCTTTTGTACTAAAAACTAAAAAATAATGTAAATAAAACTAAAATGGACACTATAGGTTCCATGCTTTCTTTTTTTTTGTTTGTTTTCCAAGGTAGGGTCTCCCTCTAGCTCAGGCTGACCTGGAATTCACTATGCATTTTCAGGGTGACCTCAAACTCATGGTGGATTAAAGGCATACGCCACCACGCCTGGCGGTTCTATGCATTATAAACTGAATCACTGATAGAAAACCTGAGATGAATAAAAGGTTCTTAAATCTAAAACAAAACAAAGCAAAACAGTTTCTGAAGTGGTAAAATAAATCTGCATCCCAATGTTATAAATGAGAAAAAAGAGATCTAGGTGAGAAAAAAATAGAAAAATAGATTTTAAAAATAATTTTAAACATTGGGATGCCTAAGGAAAGTATGATGAAAGGAAGTTAAATATGAGATAGGTCTTTAAAAATGTGTAGAATCTGAGCTGGGCGTGGTGGCGCACGCCTTTAATCCCAGCACTCAGAAGGCAGAGGCAGGAGGATTGCCGTGAGAGTTTGAGCCTAATAGATCATTTATAAAGTTCTCAGATGTCTCAGTTAACTCAGTGCACCAGAGCAATGAGAAGATGTACTCATGGTTAGGAATAGTGAGGAACAGCTCACACTACAGTTTATATTTAAAACACCCTCCAAAGGCCCAGCTGCTAAAGGTCAGTCCCTAGAGTGGCACTACCAGGAAGTGATGGAACCTTCAGAAGGCAGGACCCTTGTGGACAGGAGGTCTTTAAGTCACTGGCCTTTAAGGGGGATTAGGAGACCCCCTCCCCACAACAGTCCTCTTTTTTTTTCACTTCCTGGATGATGAGGTAGATGGTTTTGCTCTGCCTCACCACATGCCCCAAAACATGGGACCAACTGATCATGTTCTAGAAAACCTCCAAAACTGTAAACCAAATAAAAAGTTGGTTTCCTCTACTATTTTGCTAGTGACAGAAAGCTAATATAACTCAGTGCAACCACATAATACTGGTGTTCTGGGGACACTCTGATGGAAAAACTCACTGTTCAAGAATATTGGGTAAAGGTTGATGAACCTAACTGTCTGCCTAAATTCAAAACAGAATTTTAAAAATATTTATTTATTTGAGGGAGAAAGAGGCAGAGAGAGAGAAAGGAAAATGGGCACACCAGGGCCTCTAGCCACTGCAAATAAACTTCAGATGCATGCACCACCACCTAGTGCATCTAGCTTTATGTGGCTACTGGGAATCCTTAGGCTTTGCAGGCAAATGCCTTAACTGCTGAGCCATCTCTAGCCCTCAAAATAGAATTTGTATATAAAAGAGGGCAGACTCACTAAAAAAAAAAAACCTCACATGTATCCAAATATGAATCCTTAACAAAGAGAAATTGAGACAGAATCTCACTCTAGCCAAGGCTGACCTAGAACTCACTCTATAGTCCCAGGCCAGCCTTGAATTCATGGCAATCCTCCTACCTCTGCCTCCCAAGTGCTTAAAGGTATACGCCACCACATCCAGCTCATCCTTTGTTTTTAAAAACTATTATTTCTTTAATAATAATATACATCTAAATTTTATATGATACATACTGAGAGCAAAAACTCTCCATATTGGGTGACCATAAATTTTAATAGTTTAACTACTTCATTGTCCTTTACAAATGCTCAAAACAAGTATTTCCAAGGAGACAAAGATTAGAGAATATGACATTTTTAAATTTTAAACTGCTTGTTCTCATAAATCTAGAATTGACTGAAACACCTTACCAGTAAGACAAATCAGAATGATTCGGTCAAATGCATTCATAGGAAACATGCTTAAAAACAGAGAACCACATCTGTGATTGCTTACCACTGTAACTTACCCCAGTTTTATCACACAAGCGTAAAGTATGAAATGATCCAACAGCAAATAGTTCTCCATCAGGAGCCCAGGCAACTGAGGTAATAGGATGCTCATGAGGTTGTGAGCTGTAGAGGAGGCGGCCATAACTATCCCAGACCTACAAAGCAAAGACTTTAAATCTTTTATAACAATCCCACTGTTGTTATAAAGAAGTTTGTCTGCCAGTAAGGTATTCAAATAAATATGATGAAATAATAATCTTGTATTAACTACTAAATGCCTTTACTATTCTACAAAAGGGGAGAAGCTATATTCCTTAAAAATTAAATACTTCAAAAATAAAATATTTTATTACATTATAATTTTCAGATTTTACTAAACTCTGGATTAAAAAGTAAATCTACTAATTTTAAGTGCTCTAAGTTTAGTAGTAAAAATTTGGATGCTTAGTATTTTCCTCGAATTTTTTTTTTTGCCAAACGAAGTCTCTAATAACTTTGTCCAAAATAATTTATTTCAATTAAAATGCCTATAACTAGAGTTACATTATATTTTATTTAGAAATGAGGGTATACCTCAGTAGGGCCACCTTTGCCTAGCATGCACAAGGCCCTGTTTTCAAAAAAGGGGAAAAATTATTATTCACTTTGGTCAGAAACTGACAATGTTTTGGAAATCAGGAGCATTGATTGTTTAAAATGTAAGTGATGAGCTGGAGAGATAGTTCAATGGTTAAGGTACTTGCCTGCAAAGCCTAAGAACCTAAGTTCAATTCCCCAGTACTCATGTAAAGCCATATACACAAAGTGGCGCATGCATCTGGAGTCCATGAGATGGAGGCCCTGGCTCACCCATTCTTTCTGTCTCTCTCCCTTCTCTCTCTCTCTGCTTGCAAATAAATAAATAAATAGATAAAAATATAAAAAATGTAAGCGAGCTGGTTGAAATTAAGGCACTAACACTAGGGCGGAGCCAATGGCGCTGCTAATTAAAACACATTTATACACCAGTGGACATCTATGGTGGGAACTTTAAAATAGCATGTAGAGTTAAAAAATAATTTGCTGAAGTATTACAGATAAAAGGCAGAAAGAATATTCATGTATGCTAAATATTTTCACCTAAATTTTATCTTTTTAATCGGGCAGTAAGTCTAAAAATCATACCTTGTACTTACAGTCTTCCCCAGCAGATAAAATAAGATCATTGACTGAGTTCCAGTCTACTTTTAAAATAATGCCATCATGAGCTTTCCACTAGGAAGAAGAAAATAAGATTGTACTTAAAATCAAAAAGTGAATTTTTCTATAAAAAGGACACTTTCTTTTTCTTCTCTTTGCATGTGTGCATGTGGGCACATGTGTGTGCAGGTGCAGATGTGCATAGGCCACAGGTCTATTTATTATTATCTGATTGAGGGGGGAGGGGATATGATGAAGAGTGGAGTTTCAAAGGGGAAGGTGGCAGAGGGAGGGAATTACCATGGGATATTGTTTTCAATTATGGAAGTTGACAATAAAAAAATAAAAATATTGAAAAAAAGAAATTAGAAAGGTGTCAAGTAAATGACCTAATGCTACACCTTGGAAAAAGAAGAACAAGACAAACTGAAAATCAGTAGATGGGAAGAAATAATGAAGACTAGGGCAGAAAGAAATTAATGAAATAGAAACAAAAAAAACCTAAAGAATCAATAAAACAAAGAGTTGGTTCTTTGAAAGGATGAACAAGATTGATAAACCCTTAGCAAATCTAACCAAAAGAAAGAGAGAGACACAAATTAATAAAATTAGAGATGAAAAAAAAAATCACAACAGATACCAGAGAAATTCAAAAAATCACAGAGACATACTATAAAAACATATATTCCACTAAGTATGAAAATCTGAAAGAAATGGATGATTTCCTTGATTTATATGACCTACCTAAATTAAATCAAGATGAGATTAATCACTTAAATAGACCTATAACAAGTATGGAGATCCAAGAAGCTATCAAAAATCCCCCAACTAAAAAAAGTCCAGACCCAGATGGATTCATGGGTGAATTTTACCAGACCTTCAGAGAAGAACCAATATCATTGCTTCTTAAGCTTTTCCATAAAATAGAAAAAGAAGGAATCCTACCAAACTCCTTCTACAAAGCCAGCATCACCCTGATACCAAAACCAGGCAAAGATAGAACAAAAAAAGAAAATTACAGACCAATCTGTCTCATGAGCATAGATGCAAAAATTCTCAACAAAATATTGGCAAACAGAATACAAGAATGTATCAGAAAGATCATTCATCCCAACCAGGTAGGCTTTATAAAATAGATGCAGGGATGGTTCAACATATGTGAATCGATAAATATAATACATTATATAAATGGACTGAAGAACAAAAATCACATGGTCATCTCATTAGATGCAGAGAAAGCATTTGACAAAATCCAACATCCCTTCATGATAAAAGTCCTACAGAGACTGGGAATAGAAGGAACATATTTCAACATAATAAAGGCTATTTATGACAAACCTCCAGCCAACATAATACTAAATGGAGAAAAACTTGAAGCTTTTCCACTAAAATGAGGAACAAGACAAGGGTTTCCACTCTCCCCACTTTTATTTAATATATTACTGAAAGTCCTAGCCATAGCAATAAGGCAAGAGACACACATAAAGGGTATACAAATTGAAAAGGAAGAGATCAAGTCATCATTATTTGCAGATGATATGATTCTATATATAAAGAACCCTAAAGACTCTACCATCAAAATTAGAACTGATAAACACCTACAGCCATGTAGCAGAATACAAAATAAACACACAGAACTCAGTACCCTTCCTATATACTAACAACAAACACACAATTGTTGGCCAGGAAGTCACTAATAACCCCAAAACATCACAGGCCATTGCCAAGGCTCTTGGTTTCCCACCAGGAATAGATGGTAAGACCCTACTGCTGAAGACTCCACATACTTGGGCTACAAGGTCACTGAGAAATCCTGCTGGAGCTGAGCTGAAAATCTCCTCCATGTAGACCAGATGACAGAAAGCTGAAAAACGCTACAGTGCATGCAGTTCAATGGGAAAGAGAAAAGAAATCACTACTGGAAATACTCAACAGTGGACATTGCAAGCCTTATATCTGGCCAACCAGACGAAATGAGCCAACAGGTGCAATAGTGGCACGTCTGTTATAGGGGAAACAAACCACTCTGTACTTGGACTGGAGGCCCACTCCATGGGAGAGAATACATGCCTGATACTGAAAATCTACAACAGGAGTAGTCATGAGCCCTAGGGGTGTAACATCTACCGGTACCTGGCTTAATGTATATACTGTACTCATCAAACTGCCTACTATGCACTTCTCTTAATGTTCATACCCATATATTAATGCTACTCTCACTTTTGGTTAAACAAGCTTCTCTTTTCAGATGGCAGTGACTTTGGGATGACTCAGAAGGCACTGTGGTGCTGAGAAGAAGTGACAGAGGAGTGTTCAGCACTGAAATACCTCTATCACATCTTCTAAGGCTCAGGGTCCACTGTAGAAGAGGTGGCAGAAAAAATGTAAGAGCCAAAGGAAGGGTAGGACTCTTTACAATGTGTTCCTCCAGACACAAAATGGCCTGGATATCCATGACCTCACAGTGCCTGACACTACCTACATAAGACCATCATAATAGGAGGAAAGATAATGACATAAAAATGACAGAGACACTAATGGAGAGGGGGAGGGGATATGATAGGGTAGAGTTTCAAAGGGGAAAGTGGGGGGAAGGAGGAAATTACCATGGGTTATTGTCTACAGTTATGGAAGTCGTCAATAAAAATAAATAAAAATAAATCTGAGCAAGCTGCTAAAGTTTTGATTTAGTTTTGTTTTGTCTCAAACCTACACATTTGAAGTTGAGTTAAGTTTAAAGACATCCAGTTGTGCCAAATCCTATGACAATTCAGTAACTCAAAGCATTGTTATGGAGCTGGAGAGATGGCTTAGGAGTTAAGAAGCTTGCTTGCAAAACGTGACATCCCAAGATCAATTCCCCAGTATCCACATAAAGCCAGATATACAAAGTGGGATATGTGTGTAGAATTTATTTGCAGTGGCAGAAGGCCCCTGGTGTACCCAAATACTCTCTCTTCCTCCCTCCCTCCCTCCCTCCCTCCCTCCCTCCCTCTCTCCCTCTCTCCCTCCCTCCCTCTTTCTCTCTGTGTGTGTGTGTGTGTGTGTGTGTGCTGCTCTCTCTGTCTCTCTCAAATAAAATTATTTTTAAAAAACACAGAGCTCATATTTATTTAAAAAAAAACACAGAGCCCATATTTATTTTTTAAAAAAAAACACCATTATGATGTATATAGAAGGTGGAATAAGAAGGAAGTACATTTATTGAAAACATAAACATACCCATTCTATAGTAAAGGTTGATAAAGCTGCACACTAGAAAAACCAAGCAGAAGAAAGTGATTCGAATCCCACCCAGCCCAGCAGTGAGACAGATCCTGATACCAGTTACAAGATGAGGTATACCTGTAAAACTTTAGCATTTGGTTGAAGAGGTTTAATGATCAGCTGCTTGCCTGCTGTATAAAGAACCTTTTCGGAATCAGGACCCCATGCTACTGAATACACTGGTAGTCCTAGAAAAAGAGAAAGACCGATAAACTATCATTATTATACTTTACAAAAATGGATACCATTAACAGGATCAAAAGCAGGGAATATCTATAATCCTAGCATTAGGGAGGCCAAGATATGAAAACCATGAGTTCAAGACTATCCTGGCTACATAGTGAAACCCTGTCAGATTTAAAAAAAAAAAAAAAAAGGATGAATAAATCAATCTGGGGTGTCATTTCCTCTTTATTCAATGGTCCTCACACTGTGAGAATACCCCAACAACTGAAATACAAACTGAGTTAATAATATTTCACTAATTCAAAATAAAAATAAACTGGTGAGCCACTGACATATTATATTTTGTTTGTTTACTGGCTTTGATTTGTTGGTATTTTGAGACAGGGCTGGGCTATATAGCCCAGAATTACCTGGAACTCAGTCTGAATTAGGCTGGCCTCAAATTTATAATCTTCCACCAGGATTATAATTATGTTTTACTACACCTGTAAAATGATATATTTTCAACTAAGTTGTATCTTGCTGAAAAAAAAAGTCATTTTTTCAGATAGTATGCTATGGACATATATAATACAGGATAAGGAGAAACACTGCAAAATTTATGGCTGATTATTTCCTATCAATAGCCAACAGGGCTTTATCTACTCAATACCTAAGGTGTTCCAACCAACTCTTTATTGCTGGAAAATACCTGAAAAAAATCAGTTTAAGAGAGGAAGGGTTTATTTCAGTTTACAGTTCCAGGTTACAGTCCACCAGGGCAGGAAAGGCATGGCAGCAGGAGCTCAAGGCAGCTGGTCACATTCAGCACAGTGAGGAAGCAGAGTAGACTGATAGGTGCTGAATGATGAGCTAGCTCTCTCCTTTTTATACATTTCAGGAACCTAGCCCATAGGATGGTGCTGTTAGTGTAGGTCCCCCCCACCTCCATTAATTTAATCTACAAAATCTCTCAAAGACATGACTAGAGATTATTTCCATGGTAACTCTAAATCTTGTCAAACTGACAACCAGATATCAACATTGACATAAGGTAAATGAACTTTTTATATACAAATATACATGGAAAAATATACACACATGGTAGACTTACCTTATACTTTCTGGTACTGCAACATGCAAAAGATTTCCAGGTATAACTTCTAGTAACTACAGTCACTTGATATTTGACAAAGAGGAAAAATATGCACAATAGAGAAATGATAAAATTTTCAACAAATTGAGCTAGAGAGACTAGATAACCACATTGGAAGAATTAATCTACCCCCTCTTCTCTCACCCTGCAGAAAATCAACTGCAAATGGATTAAGTATCTCAATGCAACACCCGAAATTCTGTAACAAACAGAAGAAAAAGTAGGGAGAACACTCCAAGATATAGGCAGGGGGAAAGACTTTCTGAATAAGATCTCAGTAGCCCAGGGAATTAAACAAACATTCAACTATTAGGATCTCATGAAATGAAAAAGTTACTGTACAGCTAAGCAAACTATCAACAGTCAACACACCACCTTCCAAATGGGAGAACATCTTCATCAGCTACCTGACTTCAATATCTAGAATACATCAAAAACTTCAAAACTAAGCAATAAAAAAATCAATTAACTCACTCAAAAAATGGGGCACAGAAGTAACAAATTCTCAAAGAAATACAAATAGCCAGTAAAAAATAAAAAAATAAAAAAAAATCAAGGAAATGCTAACTATTCCAAGATTCCATCTCACTCCAGTCAGAATGGCTATCATCAAAAACTAAAACTGAACTGGAGGGATGGCTTATCAGTTAATGCACTAGTCTGCAAAGCAAAAGGCCCAGGTCTGATTACCTAGGACCCACGTAAGCCAGATGCACAAGGTGGTGCATGCTTCTGGAGTTTATTTGCAGCGGCTGAAGGTCCTGGAGCACCCATTCTCTCTCTCTCTCTCCTTCCCTCTTTCTCTCTCCAATATAAGTTAAAAAATAAAATATTAGAGTTGGGCGTGGTGGCGCACACCTTTAATCCCAGCACTCGGGAGGCAGAGGTAGGTGGAGCGCCATGAGTTTGAGGCCACCCTGAGATTAAATAGTGAATTCCAGGTCAGCCTGAGCTAGAGTGAGACTCTACCTCAAAATAAATAAATAAATAAAATAAAATAAAACATTAAAAAGAAAACTAAAATGGCTAGGCATGGTGGCACATACCTTTAATCCCAGCACTCTGGAGGCAGAAGTAGGAGGATCACCATGAGTTCAAGACCACCCTGAGACTACATAGTGAATTCCAGGTCAGCCTGGCCTACAGTGAAACCCTACCTCAAAACAAACAAACAAAAAAAACTAAAATAACAACAAATGCTGGTAAGGGTGTGGGGAAAGAGGAACCCTTACCCACTGCTGGTGGAAGTGTGAAATTGTACAACCAATTTAGAAATTAGTATGGAGGCACCTCAAAAATCTAAAAGTAGATCTACCATTTTATCCAGCTATGCCATGCCTTGTCGTATATCCTAAAGACTTGTTCTGCCATGTTTATTGCTACTTTTCACAAAACCTAGGAAATGGAATCAGCCCAGATACCCATCAACTGATGAATGGATAATGAAGATTTGGTACATATACTCAATGGAATTCTACTCAGCGATAAGGAATTAAGAAAGTTGCAGAAAAATGTATGGACCCGGAAATAAATCACGCTGAGGTTACCCAGTCTCAGAAAGACCAATGCCCCATTTTTTCTCTTATACGTGGAGCCTACCATGGAATACTTTGATTTGTTTGTAAGCAAGTTAGGTTTATTCCAAGGTATTATTTTTTGAAGCAATTGTGAAGGAAGTGATTATCTGATTTCATCCTCTGTGTGTTTGTTGTTACTATATAGGAAGGCTACTGATTTCTGTGTGTTTATTTTGTATCCTGCTACATGGCTATAAGTGTTTATCAGCTCTAACAGTTTGCTAGTAGAGTCTTCAGGGTCTTTTATGTATAGAATAATATCATCTGCAAATAATGACAACTTGATCTCTTCCTTTCCAATGTGTATCCCTTTTATGTGTGTCTTTTGCTTTAATGCTATGGCTAAGACTTCTAGTACTATAGTAAATAAAAGAGGGGAGAGTGGAAACCCTTGTCTTGTTCCTGATTTTAGTGGAAAAGCTTCAAGTTTTTCTCCATTTTCAAGTTGGCTGTAGGTTTGTCATAAATAGCCTTTATTATGTTGAGATATGTTCCTTCTATAATGAATGAATCTTTAAGAAATTTACATTCTCAGTAAAATGAAATCTGAATTGGATAATTTATTGGCATTCCATAAGATTCAAATACTTATTTAAGAGGGAAATCCAACATGCTATAATCAAAATGTAATAAATTTCAATAAGACAAACACCCTATTCCTTTTGACAATTTTCCCAAATAAGTCCAAAATTCAGTTGTGAGCAAGTGTGGGGCTAGAAAGTCAAGTTTAGATCTACTACATCAAAATTCTGTAGCAGCTTCAGGTTTAACATTTTAAAGGGTCTGACTACCCTGTTTAATCAATAACATCTAAGACTGTTCTGTATTAAAAAAAAAAAAAAACAGGCTGGAGAGGTGGCTTTAGAGGTTAAGGCACTTGCCGGCAAAGCCAAAGAACCAAGGTTCAATTCCTTAGGACCCACATAAGCCAGATAGATGCACAAGGTGGCTCATGACTATGGAATTCATTTACAGTGGCTGAAGGCCCTGGAATGCCCACTTTCTCCATCAGCCTCTTTCTCTCCCTCTCGCCCTCAAATAAATAAAATAAAATTTAAAAAATGTAAAAGGTATAGATCGATACCCTGAGGTTGTTCTGACCTCCACATGCACATATAATATGTACAACCATGCATACACATACCAAGAAACAAACAAAAATCAAATCTCCAAATGGAGAGTCAACTTTAATAAACGCACACTTAAAACGTAAGCCAAAACTTCATATACTGCAAATATGCTTCTAGGTAAGGACTCAAAGGAAGTAGAATGGACTCATTAAACTCAGAATATAGTTAGAGTTATAATCAAATTGTAGATGCCTTCTTTATTTCCATTATTATAATTATAAATTTTGTACAAAAAAGGAAATGAATATATTTTCCTTAATAAGCTGTCAAATATTCATGAACATACTCAGTAAATTACAGTTTCCTGGGGCCTATAGGAACTTTTAACCAACATCCACTTTAAGGAAATAATTTGGTAAATACAGTTCCCATTGAGTTATACAGGATGTGACTTTAGGCCTTTAGTTGTGGTGAAAGGCAAGGTTGGGGTATAGCACAAGGAGCTAGGGACTTTCATCCTTCTAACTCTAACACTTAATCTGTGGCCCCATTAAGTCAGCTGTGTTACCATGTCCTTGTTTATAAACCTTTCTTCAGAATGCTTATCTATAGGACAAGGAAAGAATTTATCTCCAGCTTATACAACATTTTTTGAATAATAATGGTAGAGAAGCATATAATTTAGAGTATAAAACAAAGTGAGAAAAAGAAGTGATTTCTTTGTTATGACATGCATATTTTAACCATATTCCTTCAGCCAAAATACAAGCAAATATTGATTTGGGTGTCTGAGGAAGATTGTGAGTTAGATGAATAGCTTTACCAAGCAAATAATGGTTTCTATTATGATGAAATCCATCCCACTAGCATTTGTAGCAAATTCAGAATATTCAGAAAATTCAGAATATTAAGACATTGTTTTAAAAAAACTTTATTAAAGCATGAAATAGCCATGTGTGGTGATGCATGCCTGCAATCCAGCACTAGAAAGGCTGTTGCAGGAAGACTGCTGTGACTGTGAGGACAGGCTGGGCTACAGGATGAGTATCAAGCCAGCCAGGGCTATACAGCAAAATGCTGTCTCAAAACAGTAAAGGGAAAGATTGATTCCCAGTACCTTATTTCACTTTGCAAAGTCAGCACAGAAATAATAAATTTAAGCCAGACATGGTGGCACACAACTTTAATCCCAGCACTTGCAAGGCAGAGGTAAGGAGGATCACTGTGAATTCAAGGCCAGCCTGGGACTACAGTGTAAGATCCAGGTCAGCCTGGACTACAGTGAAATCCTACCTCGAAAAACAAACAAACAAACCAAAAAAGAAACAATAAATTTAGGTCTCAGAGTGAACTATTTAAAAACAAAGAGTTTAGCAAATTATGTAACAAGATGTTTTTAATTTCACCATTAACCAAAAAATGGACAAAACACAAACAATAATTTTATAGTTATTAATTTCTTGATTTTTTTTATATTGGAAACTTTTATTTCTGCTCCATTTCAGTTAAGATACTCAAGATCTTGTTTTTCTGACTTTGTACACTAAAATCATGTGATCTTTATGACATTTTTTAAGAAACCACATGCACCTGGGTTGTGTTAAATGTCAGACCCTTATCTCTCCGTAAAATAAATTATCTAAATTCTTTCAACCTGTTGAAAGCATTTTAAACCACAGAAAAGGAGACAAAAATGTATTTCAATTGTTTTAAGGAAGTACCTGGTCAAATATACCATGTTTTTCACATTCATACCATGAAAGCATCCCCTAACAGTGTTGTTTTTCTATGCACTAAAGAGTGCATTTGAAACAAACTGCTCATTATAGTAAAGAGACGTTATCTGTCTTTGCCTTGAGTGTAATTCAGATCTGCACTATGTGGGTCTAAGCACCCGGAATAAGCTGGCACTAAAGAAGCACTACAGCAATGACTACAGTGAGGCAAACAACTGCTGGCTTACTTGCTTTCACAGCTGTACCCACACAAAAATAATTTCCCAGCTGGGTATGGTGGCTCATGCCTAGAATCCCAGCACGAAAGAGGCTGAGACAAGGGGATTAAGCTCAAGTCCATCCTGAGCTATATAGTGGGTTCCAGGCCACGATGGTTATAGTGTGAGATCCTATCTCAAAACAACAGCAAAAAAAAAAAAAAAAAAAAAAAAAGTTTAATTTCCTTTCATTTTGTTTTTTGTTTTGTTTTTCAAGGTTGGGTCTTGCTCTTGGGCTAGAGCAAGAATTCCCTACGTGGTCTCAGAGTGGCCTCGAACTCACTCGCCTCAGGGCAACCTTCTTCTGCCTCCTCCAAAGGGCTGAGATTAAGTGCATCACCCTGCTAGCCTAATTTTCTTTCATTCTATTTGTAGGAGCCATACACATTAACTATAGTTAATCACGTGGACTATTCAAAAAAGGCAACTTTTTGGTTATGTATGTCACTGGGTCAGACAAGGTTTAAATATAAAGGCATTTGTTTTAGTTTCTATCCTCAGCTACCTCCAACTTGCCAATAGTATTATTTTTTACTTTTATGTAACTGACCCCTAAATTACTATTTTGGCCTTTACTTCTTTTTTTTTAATTTTTATTTTATTTATTTAAGAGAGAGAGAGAGAGTCAGAGAGAGAGAGAGACAGAGAGAATGGGCACACCAGAGCCTCCAGCTACTGCAAACGAACTCCAGATGCATGTGTCACCTTATGTAGCTGGCTTACATGGGTCCTGTGAACCAAACCTGGGTCCTTTGGCTTTACAAACAAGTGCCTTAACTGCCTAGCCATCCCTCCAGCCCCTTTATCTATTTCTGATCTAACACATTTCTACTTGCCCCAAAGATATCTCCATACCACAACTTCCAAGCCTACATATTCTAAATCACCAACCCTCCATAAGAATCCCTAATATATTAACAGGCATGGTAGCATACGCCTTTAGTCCCAGCACTTGAGAGGCAGAGATAGGAGGATTGATGTGACTTTCAGGCCACCCTGAGGCTACATAGTGAACTCCAGGTCAGCCAGGACCCTACCTCCTAAAACAAACAAACAAACAAAAAATCCCTAATATATGTTCTCTAACCTACAGAGCATCCATCACTTCCAGCCCCTGGAAGCCTGATCTGCATTATCTTAGGACCTTTCCTTAACATACTTACTGGCTACCTTCATTTAATCTCAACCTCCAGCCATTTATCTGCATGTAACTTGCTAAAGCAATTGTCCTAATCTCATAAAAAGATAATCACCATCTCTTACTGTTCTACTGAGTGTTGTTTTATAAGGGTTAGCATGTTTTCAGAACAAATCCCAAACCCCTTGATTCTGTATCCAGTGTTGTGGCCCTCTAGTAGTATAGCCCATATACTTGGAACCCAGCCCAAGGTGTCTGCACCCACTCACCTGACCTGTATGCCTCCCGCTCTCCTTCCATGACTCTCATGTTAACTTCCCCTAATACCAACAAGCTTATTTCCTTACTGTATTTCTCAGTGTAAAACCCAGGAGTGGTGGAGCACACCTTTAATCCCAGCACTCAGGAGGCTGAGGAAAGAGGATTGTCATGAGTTCTAGGCCAGCCTGGGCTACAGAGTGAGTTCCAAATCAGCCTGGGCTAGAGTGAGATCCTACTTCAAAACAAACAAAAGATGCTGCAGTATTTGCTACAAAGCCTCCTAATGCTTTCTCTGAGTTCATAGCACCAATCTGTGCCTTACATCCTCTAATAGCACTTTATAGCAATGGGCGTTCTACACTGTTATTACAGTTATTTACACTTGCAGCTTATCTTTACTAAATTCATTATGGACAGGTTCCATGCTTTGTTGGTCCATCCCTTTACTTGAAAGTAGGTAGATGTGGGGGGGTGGAGAGATGGCTCAACAGTTAAAGACACTTGTTAGCAAAGCCCATTAGCCTGAGTTCAATTCTCCAGTTCCGGTGTAAAGCCAGACCCAAAGAGTGGTGCTGCTGTCTGGCATTCATTTGCAACAACAAAAAGACCTTTTGCACCTATGCAATGGCTTTTTCAAAATTTTATTGTTAAGTACTTTTATTTATTTGCATGTGTGTGTGTACACCTTTAATCCCAGCACTTGGGAGGCAGAGTAGGAGGACTGCTGTGAGTTCGAGGCCAACCTGGTAATACAGAGTCAGTCCCAGGTCAGCATGGACTAGAGTAAGACTCTACCTCAAAAAAATATTTTTTTTGAAAAAAGAAAGTAATTGGGAAAATCAATGTCCTTAAAGGCTTGAATTGTTAGCTTATTCCAATCTGAATACATAATTAAAATGTACACAAGATAGGGCCTAGTTATAACTATTTTTAACTTACATATTTTTCTCAAATAAGGAATAACTGCTCATAAACACCAGTAAGAATCAGTCCTGAGTCAAATTTACCCCAAAAGTTGGGATTTCTTGTCCTATACTCAGAAGAGGATAATGACTATGAGTTTCTGGGTGAAAATCTGGCTCTAATAGTCAAGAAAGGAGGGCTGGGGAGATGGCTCATTAGTTAAAGGCATTTGCCTTCAAAGTCTGACATCTGGGT
Organism: Dipus sagitta; assembly: GCA_036346955.1. Classification (NCBI taxonomy): domain Eukaryota; kingdom Metazoa; phylum Chordata; class Mammalia; order Rodentia; family Dipodidae; genus Dipus; species Dipus sagitta. The sequence continues at coordinate 68,972,205 of CM070781.1, forward strand.
TTGATTCCTCAGTACTCACATAAAGCCAGATGTACAAAGTGGCATATGCATCTGGAGTTCATGTGCAGTGGCAAAAGGTCCCCTGGCGATTTGTGGCGCCAGCGGGGCTCGCGGGAGACAGAGGGCCGCCGTAAGGGCGGACGGGCCCGGCCCTGATGCGGTACAACAAGAAGGAGCTGCGGGCGCTGTCCAGGCAGCCGGCCGAGATGGCAGCCGAGCTGAGCATGCTGGGTCCTAAGAAGGGGAGCGTGCCCAAGCGGCGGCTGGTGAAGCTGGTGGTCAACTTCCTGTTCTACTTCCGCACGGACGAGGCCGAGCCCCTTGGAGCCCTGATGCTGGAGCGGTGCAAAGTGGTCCAAGAAGAGCTCTGCGGCTTCTCCATCAGCTTCCTGGAAGACCCTGAGAGGAAGTACCACTTCGAGTGCTGGAGCCAAGAGCAGTGCCAGGAGTGGACGGAGGCTTTGCACAGAGCCAGCTATGAGTATATGCGAAGGAGCCTCATCTTCTACCGGCATGAGATCCAGAAGATGACAGGCAAGGACCCACTGGAGCAGTTTGGGATCTCAGAGGAGGCCAGATTCCAGCTGAAGAGCCTTCCTAGGGATGGGTGGACAGCTTGCCTAGACTCCCAGCCAGACATGCTGAACTGACCCTCACTTGGTCCCCAAACCACCCTGGGTTTTCCTATGGGGAGGTGTTCAGGCTTAGACACCCAGAGCCCAAGTCCTGGAACACACAGGTGTGCCATCTCTGTGCTACTGCTCACACCCTGGGACTGAACCTGGTGCGGCTCTTCAGTACCAGCTGAATGTACAAAACTAGGTGAAGCTGTGAATGATGAGGGGTCCCCCTCAGCCAGCCATGAACCCCACTGATGGGGCAGGCTACTGCACCAAGCCTGCTCTGTAATAAAGGTACCTCTTTTCCAAAGTAAAAAAAAAAAAAAAAAAAAAAAAAGGTCCCCTGGCACATCCCTTCTCTTGGTCTCTCATTCACTCTCCCTGCTTGCAAATAAATAAAATATTTTTTAAGAAAGAAAGGAATTCAGGAATTAATTTCTCTTCAGTAAGAAATAAATGCAACTAAAATAATAATATACATGTGAACAAAGTAACAAGGATGCTTTCAACACTATTTATGGAATTCCAAGTATGATGATAATTTGGGATATATATATGTGTGTGTGTATGTGTATATATATATATATATATATATATATGTATATCGATATATAATTTTTTTGAGGTAGGGTCTCACTCTAGCTCAGGCTGACCTGGAATTCATTATGTAGTCTCAGTGTGGCCTCGAACTCATGGCAATCCTCCTACCTTCGCCTCCCAAGTGCTGGGATTAAAGGCATGCACCACCATGCCCAGCTAAGTTATATTTTATAGCAAAATTTAGAGATTCTTTCATTAAAGGAAGCACTCAAACCTGCCTTGCCTTCTAAATTGAACCTCAAACCTGTTAGATTTCAGGATTCACAATGGAGAATCAAAGTTGAATCAAAGACTTTATTGTAACAGGTGAGAGGGAGAAGAGGGGAGAGAGAATAGAGTCTCTAGCCTTCAGTACCTCAGATTCACAGTTACTCTTAAAATTACAGTCTCTATAAATAATAATCATGGGCTTCTTGATTGGCATCATCACAATTTAGCTTCTCTAATGATTTCTCCAGAAAGGAAACAGGTAAAGCCTGCCTTATTAGGAAAGAACATGTGACACCAGTAATTAGTTCTTCAAAACTTAGGGGCTGGGGAGATGGGTTGGCAGTTAAAGATGCTCACTTGTAATATCTGCTGGCCTGAGTTCAATTCCCCAGCACCCAAACAAAGTCAGATGCATAAAGTGGTGCATGTGTCTGGAGTTCATTTGCAGCAGCAAAAGGCCCTTGAGCTCGCTTGCTCTCTCTCTCTCTCTCTCCTCTCAAATAAGTTAATAAAAATAATTTTAAGCTCAAAAATTAAATTCATTCTCCTTTTTTAAAGAATTTATTTAGCTGGTTACACATGTTGGGGGAGGGGGGAGCGTGCCAAGGTTCCCTTGCTGATGAAAACAAATGTCCATACAGGTTTACATGGGTGGCTGGGGAATTGAATCCAGGCCAGCAGACTTATAAGCAATCACCTTTACCTGCTGAATCATCTTTCTATTCCCTAAATGCATAGTCCCATAGGATTACTGCAGAAAAACAGAGCAGATTACTAGAAAACAGGAGGCTAACTAAAATTTGAAAAATCTATTTAATTTTGCTTACTAATTTGACTTGTTTTTCAAGACAAGGTCTTGCATACATTTTAAGCTGGCCTCAAATTCACAATCTTCCTGCCTTAGTATCCTGAATATTAGGATTACAGGCATGCACAACCATCCCTAACTAGACACCTAACTATTCTATATAGGATATGTTCCTGATATTTTGGAATCATTTTAAAAGAATATTTAGCCTATCATATACTCTAAACAGATTCAGTCACATAAAGACAAAGGGTTTGAGTATTTCTTCCACTTACTATACGACAACCTATCAGGAATCACAGAGGGAGATGAAAAGGTATAAACAGAAAGAGATTTCAAATTTTGAAATTCACAGTCAATTTGAACCACTGTTATAGACTGTTTCTAAAGGAAAATGTTAGGATCCTCTTGTATCAACAATCTTTGAAACTAAAATTACCATTTAGAAAGCATACCTTGCTGAGCTAATGTTGATCTGAGCATCCCGGTCTTTGACCAGATCTTCACCTGTCCATCTTCTCCAACTGTACAGAGGAAAAACATTATCTATAGAAAATATACTTAACCTTAAATCTGCATACAAATCAACAACATCTAATGTTTTTAAATTCAGGTATAATTCATTTTAATTAAGTGATAAAGTGTGCTATAACTATAAAAATTAATAAAAATTACTTGGAAACAATCTTATCTACCAATGTAACCTAACTTACATGGCTAAAATTTTTCTCCCTTCAAACTTAAAAACTTATGACTATATTATTCAAATGCTGTGTCCACTGTCAATGAAATCTCCATCTTAGAATTTTGAGGAAAGTATTTCCAATATAGCAATAACTGCTGCAGCCAAATTCCAGTGAGTTGGGAACTGAATGAAATGAAGTAACTAACTACTCCTTGGAATAGCTTAAATGAAAAGGAAAGAAAGAACTTGCAGTTAAGAGTATTCTTTTCTTCATTAGGGATCAAACTCAGGGCCTTGTATATACTAGGTGATCACTGTATCACTTAGCTACATCTTAGTCTAGGATTTAAATATTTTAGTTTTAGTTATTTTAGAGAGAGAGAGAGAAAGAAAGTGACAGAGAGAGGGAGAATGGGCAAATCAGGGCCTCTAGCTACTGCAAATGAACTCCAGATGCATGTGCCACCATGTGCATCTGGCTTACGTGGGTCCTAGAGAATCGAACCTGGGTCCTTTGGCTTTGTAGGAAAGCGCCTTAAACACTAAGCCATATTCCCAGCCCTGAGTCTAAGATTTATATTTCTTTCTTAACTTTTAAAATGGGTCACATCTACCAGGCATGGTGACGCATGCCTTTAATCCCAGCACTCAGAAAGCAGAGGTAGGAGGATCACAATGAGTTTGAGGCCACCCTGAAACTACATAGTGAATTCCAGGTCAGCCTGAACTAGAGTGAAGCCCTATCTTGAAAAAACAAAAAAAGAGTCACATCTAAATACATTCACATGCTAAAAAAGAAACCTCTGAAAAATGTCAAATTAAAGGTACAGGTGAGAAAAAGGACATCAATGGAAAAAAAAAAAAAAAAAAGAATTCTTCCTAGAGAGGACCCAGTAGATAGATAGCTATAGTAATTTAAAAACATATCCACAAATTCTTTGTTATTTCTCTCTTCAAGGGATGGAAGTTTAATTTATTCTTCAGTGTGGGCTGTACTTGGTGACTAACTTCTAAAGCATAAAATGTGCAGGATGGAAAGGATGGAGTATGATTTCTGAGGGTGAGTCACAAAAGATATTGTGGCTTCTATATTGCTTTGTTTTGGGATCCGAGGGAAGCCAGGGATGCCATGTTATAAAAACACTCCATCAGCCCTATGGGGTTGTCTATGTGGCAAGGAATCTCTACCAAAAGCCAAGCAGAAAACAAGGCTTCTTGCAACAGCCATGTGAGTAAGCCAACCTCCAAAGGGAGCCTCCAGCTGGGTCAAAACTTCTTATGACTGTGCCCATGTTACAACTTGAATGGAACCTCATGAGAGGCACTGAGCCAGAAAGAGATCTCCTCCTGAAGTGCACCTTGGCCTACAGAAGCTGTCATAATTGTGTGCTTATTATTTAAGTCACTAACTGTTAGAATAATTCACTGTGCCAACAATAAATGAAGATGAGCCCCCTTGTAGTAGGACAGAGGTAAGAAACAGAAGACAGAGAAAAGGTAAATTACATGAAAATATTTTGAAGGTTAGAATTTTTTTTAAGTATAACTTTTATTAACTCCATACCTGATCATTCTAAAAGCTTTCTCTGACAGAACAATCCCTAAAAGTTATAAAAGAAAACTTAACAATTAATGTAAAATTCAAAAACTGGGCATGGAAACACACTCCTGTAATCCCAGTACTTGGGAGGCTAAGACAGGAAGTTATCAAGTCCAAGTCAAGACTGGGCTACAAAGTAAATGTGAGGCCAACCTGGACTGTATATCAACTCTCAAAATGAAAAAAGATATTCTGAGTGATTTATATAGTACTCTATATCAGTACTGTGATAATTACTACTAAATACCATTTCTGAAAGAGAATATTTTTTCTTTGAAAAACAGTTTGCATGTGTATTGTTTGTATATTTATATGGATATATGTGTGTGTTCATGCATGTTCACATGTATGTGGGCAAATATATGTGTGGAGGTAGATATGCACATGTGTGTCTGTGTGTGAAGGCCAGGGGTTGACATCAGATGTCTTCTGCCTTATCTACCAAGGTAGGGTCTCTCACTTGAATGTAGGGTCCACTGATTCTGGCAGTCTGGTAGCCAGCTTGCCCCAAGGTCCCCTGTGTCCATACTGGGATGACAGGCAGCCACATTTTCCATTAAGCCATCTCCCTAGTCCCTGAAAGTTTTTCTTTAAACATTCATTCAAAATGTCATCTTGGAGCTAGGGGATATAGCTCAGTGGTAGACCACTTGCTCAGAACATGAAAGGCAATGGATGTGATCCAAACACAGTTTAAAAAAAAGAAGAAGGAGGAGAAAAACCACAGGCAATTTTGCAGAGAACACACACCTGTAACTAAGGCTGTTCCTTCATAATTCCACCTTCCTGCAAGCACAGCTCCACAGTGAGCCTCTACACTCTTTTCCACTCTTCCTAACTTGGAAATTAGATGAAATTTACCTAAAAGAAAAGAAAATCAAATTAAAATCAGTCAAAATTTTAAAAAGAAAGAAATTTACCTAAAGGAAATTCCATGTGAGAAATCTACCTCATTAAATTAATGTACTTATACTCGAATATTTGTGGAGCTCCTACTTCTAGACTACTTAGTATAGTTGCTATGTACTACAACCATGAGCAAATAATAATATTATTTATATAAATACATATTATATAAAATTTACATATTGCAATATATTATATATATTGTTATATTATTATAATATTCTTATCTCAAGGAACATATAAGTCAACCAGGAAAAGATAAAAAAATGAAATTATGAAAACGTGAAAAAACAAGTAGTATAAGAAACATACACTGATAGTTCTGAGATAATAAAATTGTTCTGGAATATGGAGAACTGTCATAAAAAGCCTTTAATTTATGAAGAATTTGGCATTCTTCACTTTTTAAAAACAATATGAGAAAGCTGAAGAAAAAAAACCCAACAAGATAGTTAAGTGACTAATCCTAGGTTTACAAATAAACCTTTGCTGGGGAAATGGCTAAGCAGTTAAAGACACTTGCTGGCTGGGCATAGTGGTGCACACCTTTTATCCCAGTACTTGGGAGGCTGAGGAATGAGGATCACTGTGAGTTCGAGGCCAGCCTATGACTACGTAGTGAATTCTAGGTCAACCTGGGCTAGAGCAAGAACCTACCTTGAAAAAAAAAAAAGATTCTTGCTTACAAAGCAAGGACTATGACTTTGATAGAGGATCTGGTTGTAATAATACCTACTCTTGCATAAATAACTTGTGCTGCTTTTCATTGAATGTGTCCATTGGGCTATGGAACTAAATACAGAGTTCTCAAAAGAAGAAATACAGATGGTACAAAAACATCTAAAAACAAAATCTTCCACAAGCCTAGTCATCAGGGAAATGCAGACTTAAACTACGTTGAGATTCCATCTCACTCCTGTCAGATTGGCTACCGTGATGAAAACAACCAACCATAAGTGCTGGCGGGGATGTGGAAAAAGAGGAACCCTTCTACACTGTTGGTGGGAATGCAATCTGGTCCAGCCATTGTGGAAATCAGTGTGGAGGTTCCTGAGACAGCTAAAAAAACATCTACCATGATCCAGCTGTACCACTCCTAGGCATATATCCTAAAGACTCTTCTCACTACCTCAGAGATATTTGTTCAACCATGTTTATTGCCATTCTCTTCACAATAGCTATGACATGGAACCAGCCTAGATGTCCCTCTACTGATGAGTGGATAAAGAAGATGTGGCACATTTACACAATAGAGTTCTAGTCAGCAGTAAAGAAAAATGAAGTTATGAAATTTGCAGGAAAACGGATGGATCTGGAAAGGATTATATTTAGTGAGGTAACCCAGGCCCAGAAAGCCAAACATCACATATTCTCTCTCACATGTGGAACCTAGCTACAAATGATTGGACTTCTATGTGACTAGGAATAAAAATCAGTAGCAGAGGCCAGTAAGCTACAAAGGACATATAAAGGGAATAGAAAGGGAGGGAGGGGGGTACTTAATAGGTTGGTATTGTATACATGTAAGTAGAAGAATAGACTAATGGGGTGAAAAGGCCCAATGTGAGGACAGGGGAAGAGATTGAGTAAAGGAAAGGTAGAAGGAGGGCTAACCAAAATCTAAGAGGATATAAGTAAGTCATGTTGAAACCCACTTTTTTGGACAATGGAACACTCAGAAGCCATAGATTGTTATTAGAAAATTTTCAGTGCCAGTGATGGGATACCTTCCAGTGAGTTGTTGGCCAGGGAGGTCCCTGATACCCCAAAATATTACAGGCCATTGCCGAGGCCCTTAGTTTCCCACCAGGAATAGATGCTAAGACCCTATTGCTGAAGACTCCACATACTTGGGCTGCAAGATCACTGAGAAATCCGGCTGGAGCTGAGCTGAAAATCTCCTCCATATATACCAGCTGACAGAAAGCTGGAAAAAAACCACACTGCATGCGGTTCAATGGAGAGAGAATTCACCAGTGATGATACTCAACAAAGGACACTGCAAGCGTTATACTTGGCCAGCCAGGCCAAATGAGCAATAGTGGCACATCTGTTATGGGGGAAACCAACAGCCCTCTAATTAGACTGGAGGCCCACTCCATGAGAGGGAATACATCCCTGATACTGAAAACCTTCAACAGGTGTAGTCCTGAGCCCTAGGGGTATAACATCTGCTGGTGTCTGTCTAAATGTATATACTATGGTCACCAAACTGCCCAGTACTCACTTCTCTTAATGTTCATACAATATAGTAATGCTACTCTCACTTTTGGTTAGAGAACCTTCTCTTTTCAGATAGCAGTGCGGTGCTAAGTAGAAGTGACAGAGGAGTGCTCAGCACTGAAATATTTCTATCACACCTTCCAAGGCTCAGGGTCCATTGTGGAAGAGGTGGCAGAAAGAATGTAAGAGCCAAAGGAAGGGTAGGACTCCTTACAATGTGTTCCTACAGACACAAAATGGCCTGGATATCCATGACCTCACAGTGCCTGACACTACCTACACAAGACCATCATAATAGGAGGAAAAGATCATGACATTAAAATAAAAGAGAGACTGATTGAGGGCTGGAGGGATGGCTTAGCAGTTGTGTTCGCCTGCAAAGCCAAAGGACCCAGGTTCAATTTCCCAGGACCCACGTTAGCCAGATGCACAAGGGGTCACATGTATGTGAAGTTTGTTTGCAGTGGCTGAAGGCCCTGGCACACCTGTTTTCTCTTCTTCTTCCTTCTCTCTCTCTCTCTCTCCCTCTTCCTCTCTGTCAAATAAATATATAAAAATATTTTTAAAAATAAAGAGACTGATTGAGAGGGGGAGGCAATATGATGGAGAGCGGAGTTTCAAAGGGGAAAGTGGGGAGAGGGAGGGAATTACCATGAGATATTGTTTACAATTATGGAAGTTGTCAATAAAAATATCCAAATAGGGGGACTGGAGGGATGGCTTAGCAGTTAAGGCCTTTGTATGCAAAGCCAAGGAACCCAGGTTCAATTCCCCAGGACCCACATAAGCCAGATGAACAAGGGGGCACATGCATCTGGAGTTCATTTGCAGTGGCTAGAGCCCTGGCACACTCATTGTCTCTCCTTCTTTCTCTCTGTCAAATAAATAAATAAAAATAAAAATAAATAAATAAATAAATAATGATCCTATCTTGACCTTCTACATGTCACTACTTCCCTTACAGACTGCCTACCTATCCCAAAGCCTTCCAATCCTCCCCAATTCTAAATAACTGGTGTAAGGTCTGTGCCTTCCTTTCCCAAATTTTCATATTTATTTATCCAATTTATTCTTTTGCAGGCATAAAGAGAGAGAAAGCAAATAGGCATGCCAGGGCCTTTTGTCACTGCAAACAAACTCAAGATACAAATGCCACTTTGTGCATCTGGTTGTAGCTGGGTACTCGGGAATGGAACCTAGGCCATCAGGCTTTGCAAGCAAGCACATTTAATTGCTTAGTCATCTCCTCAGCTCCTTAATTTTCATTATAATGTACTTTGATCATTAAATACAGAGTAAATTTTTCTAGCTGCTACCTATTCTTGAGGGTGGTACCTTGAGGGAATTTATCCTAGGATCAGTTTTTTCTTACTGGCAAGCATTTTGTTAAGGAAAAATAAACCCTTTTACTCCTGAAATCTTAGTCTCAAGAATTTTGATATGACACTATTATGGCATCTTCTTGTGATTCCTTTCAAGGGAAGGGTCATATCTTTTTGGTCATATTTTTGTTTTGTTTTGTTTGTTGGTTTTTCAAGGTAGGGTCTCACTCTAGTCCAGGCTGACCTGGAATTCACTCTGTAGTCTCAGAGTGGCCTTGAACCCAAAGCAATCCTCCTACCTCTGCCTCCTAAGTGCTGGAATTAAAGGTGTGCGCCACCATGCTCGGCTTCTTAGTCATATTTTTACTTGCAGTAGTAAGTTTAGGTAATCAGCATTTGTTCAATGTAATCAAGTGTCTCTTCCAAAATAAACTTTGACAATCTTCTCTTTCTCATCCTGATGGCTTTTTTCTCTCATTATTCATTTTCTAGGCCTTCAACAATAAGGTAATCTTGTATTTCATGTAATGATCCACTAGCACCATCCACTTTTCCTTATATGTTCCTCTTAATTTTATACTTACTACTGTTATTTTTCTATTAAAAAGCTACTTGGCTTGGTGGGTAGTGTGGGGGGATGGCAGACCTTCATTCCCAGCACCTGGAAGGCAGAGGTAGGAGGATTGCTGGGGGACCAGCACGGGACTACAGAGTGTTTCATGTCAGCCTGGTCTAGAGTGAGACCCTACCTTGAGGACAGGCATGGTGGTACATACCTTTAATCCTAGCACTAGGGAGGCTGAGGTAGGAGGATTGCCATGAGTTTGAGATCAACCTGAGAAAACAGAGTGAATTCCAGGTCAGTGTGGGCTAGAGTGAGACGCTACCTTGAAAAACAAAAACAAATAAAGAGGAGGCTTCCCACAGCTGCAGGGAGGCTGTCCAAAATCAGCCTTCGTTGGAGGAGAGGGTGACCATCTGCTCAGTCTTGGCATTGCTATAGCACATGGGTTTACTCCACTTTGAATAGTAGAACTTGAATTTCACTGAGCTTGAATGAAGTGCAGTCACAGCTTAGGGTTGTAGTGAGTCAGCATCTGAGAGGCAATATGCATGTGGTCAAAACCCTCCAAAATTCTTATGTCATGCTTTCGAAGGACTCCAAGAGGACTACACAGGAAGAAGGTCTGCAATTAGTTCCAGAACTCAAAGAGGAGACTCTTCCATGCTGTGTACGTGGGCTGCTTTACATGTATGTGCGAGAATACGATTTCATATGGAAGACACACCATCTCGTCCTAACGTGTAATATTTAAAGCTAAATGTGCTTTTAATCAACAATCTTGCTGTACCTTTACTGTGTCTTGTAAGTGACAAGAAATGGGTATCTTCACTGTGGGCTGGATAACTTCTGAAAACAGACATAGCAACTTGAAATAAAAAAGGTTTTCCAGGGCCAGGCGTTGTGGCACATGCCTTTAATCCCAGCACTTGGGAGGCAGAGGTAGGAGGATTGCAGAGAGCTCTAGGTCACCCTGAGACTACATAGTGAATTCCAGGTCAGCCTTAGCTGGCGTGAGACCCTACCTCAAAAAAACATTTAAAAATTAAAAAAAAAAAAAAAAAAGGTTTTCCATGCATAAAAAAAGGGAGGCTACTGACTCCAACTTATTATAATTCTCTTTATAAAACAACTTAAGGCGAGGTATGGTGGTGCCCATCCAGTACTCTGGATGCAGAGGTAGGAGGATCACCATGAGTTCAAGGCCACCCTAAGATTACAAAGTGAATTCCAGGTCAGCCTGGGCTAGAGTAAGATCCTACTGTGAAAAACAAAACAAAAAAAAACTAAGTAATTTGGATATTTTTTAATGTATTCCTTTACAACAAAAAGAAAAAGAAAAAAATTTCCACAGAAGAACCTATAAAGATGACATAGACTAAATGAAAAGCCAGTCCTATGACCATGACTTACTCAGGTTTATCTCACTGAATGTTACCACATATCTAGCATGGAATATTCACACAATAAATAATTACTGGAGATGACTGAACCCATCAGAGATTAACCACATAGCTTTTTTATCAGCTTACACAGTTGCAGGTTTTCTCATGGCATCTTCACACGTATTTGTGGTTAAGCCTCTCCCCTACCCACTCTTCTCCCTATCTCTCTATTCCCTATCACTAATTAAATCCACAGTATTCCTCCCTCTTCCACTTTCATCTCTCCCCACCATTATAGGTTTTGTCCTCTCACATTTTTACTAGTTTCTTGGCCTCTAGACATTCTCACTCTCATATAAATAAAAAGTGAGTATCTACACATGAGAGAGAACATGAACCTGGTTCACTTAATATTTTCCAGTTCCATCCACTTTCCTGTAAGCTTTATAATTTCATTTTTCTTTACAGTTGCATAGAAGTCCATTATGCGTGTGTGTGTGCACGCACGCGCATGTTTTTTGTTTGTTTGGTTTTCTTTCTGGAGGTGGGCTCTTGCTCTAGCCCAGGCTGACCTGTAATTCAGGTGGCCTCAAACTCACGCCAATCCTCCTACCTCTTCCTCCCCTCCCGAGTACTGGGATTAAAGGCGTGTACCACCACACCCAGCTCCATTATGTATATATATCATTTTCATTATCTATGTTATTCCCTTACTATTCAACCAAATAGTTCTTAACCAGAAATGTGTAGTCCAGAAATTGTCTTTCAATTCATTCTTTTTAAAAATATTTTTATTTATTTGCAAACAGAGAGAGAAATAGAAAGGAGAGAGAAAGAATATGGATGTGCCAGGGCCCCCAGCCACTGCAAATGAACTCCAGATGCCTACACCACTTTCTGCATCTGGCTTTACATGGGTATTGGAGAATCAAACCCAGGTTATAAGGCTTTGCAAGCAACTGCCTTAACCACTGAACAATCTCTTCAGCCCTCTTTCAGTTTATTATAATTTCTAGAAATTCTGTGTATACCTAAATAATTTTCTCCCAAGTGCTATTACTCTTGCTTCCTCAGCCACACAAAATCCGTATCTTATGACAACTGGGATCATCTTTTACATAGATTTGGGGTTAAAGGTGTGCGCCACCACGCCCAGTGAAGCACATTTTTAAAGATTATAAATGAGAGCTGGAGAGGTGGCTTAGCAGTTAAGGTGCTTGCCTGTGAAACCTAAGGACCCAGGTTCAATTCCCTAGTACCCACGTAAGCCAGATGCACAAGGTGGTGTATGATCTGGAGTTCCTCTGCAGTGGCTAGAGACCCTGGTAAGCCCATTCTCCCCATGCCCTCTTGCCCCCTCTTTCCCTCTCAAATAAACAAACATTTAAAAAGAAAAGATTACAAATGTCCACGAGCTATGTATGGTGGTACACACCTGCCATTCCAGCACCTAAGAGGCAGAGGCCAGAGGATAGTGAGCTCCAGGACAGTTTGGGATGGGGTGGGGCAGAGGGAAGAAGGGAGAAACCAAAGAGAAAGGCAACATTAAGCAAATATTGAACTTAAATTAGATTAATTTTACAACAGTATGGATTGTTAATTCTGAAACCAATGTCAGTTACAGAATGAAGCAACTGAGTAAATACACTGATTACAATGGGAACCAGAGATCCTCACTATTTATAAGTACAGAAAAGAGAAAACTAAAATTAACCCTGTGGTTAATCAGTGTTATCAAAAAACACAGAGAAATGGCTACCAATATGCATTTTAAAATATACATTTACATTCATACTTCTTAGCTCTATCTGCTCAAAGGGCCTTGAAGTAAACACACCCCACTGGAATTAACACAACTATTGACACAAAGGCATCTTGGCTTTTTTTAAAAACTTTTTATTAACAACCTCCATATATACAGGCAATATACCATGGTCATAATCCCTTCCCACCACCCTTCCTTTACCCCTTCCCCAACTCCCCCTCCACTGAATCCTTTCTCCTTTCCAACTAGTCTCTTTTCTATTTTAATTCTATTTTATTATTTTTATTTTATTTTGCAAGCAGAAAGAGATAGAAGAGAGCCAGAGACAAAGAGAGGAAGAAAGAGAATGGGCACGCCAGGACCTCCAGCCACTGCAAACAAACTCCAGACGCATGACCCACTTTGTGTGTATGGCTTTATGAGGGTACTAGGAAATCAAACTAAGGTTGCTAAGGTTTGCAGTCAAGCACCTTAAATACTGAACCATCTCTCCAGCTCTCTTTTCTATTTTGATGTCGTTATTTTTCACTTTCCCATTATGTAGCCACTGTGAGGTCATGAACACTGTGGTCACTTTGTATCTGGAAGACAATATTGCAAAGCACTCCCCCCCCCCCCGCTTCTTTTGACTTTTAAATTTCTTCTTGCTTGAATTTTAAGTATCATTAACCACCCCACCCCTACCCCACCCCCATCCCAAAAAAAAGGTCCCTTTAGAAAATGAACAATTTGGAAACTGGAAGCTGGAAGTATAAGAAAAACTTGGGCTTGGCTGGCTCCTAAACTCCAGGTTCTGGTAAACCTTCCCTTCCTTCACCTTAGCTGGGGGCTCTTTACCCCCTCCTGCCCTTCACATGGCAGGAGCTCTCTGCACTTTCTTCTCTTTCCTTCTCTCTCTCACTCTTTCTCTCTCTCTCTCTCTCTCTCTCTCTCTTTCTCACTCACTCTCTTTTAATTACTGTGTTTTGGTTTTTCAGGGTAAGGTCTTGCTCTAGCCCAGGCTGACTTGGAATTCACTATGCAGTCTCAGGGTGGCCTCGAGCTCATGGTGATCCTCCTATCTCTGCCTCCAGAGTGCTGGGATTAAAGGCATTAAAGGCATGCCCAACTTTATTATTATTATTATTATTATTATGCAAGCAGAGAGAGAGAGAAGAGAGACAGAGAGAATGGGCATGCCACGGCCTATACCCACTGCAAACGAACTCCAGACGCATGTGCCCTTGTGCATCTGGCTTAAGTAGGACCTGGAGAATCGAACCGGCATCCTTTGGCTTCACAGACAAACACCTTAACCATTAAGCCATCTCTCCAGTCCTTAATCACTTTTTTTTAAAAAAATTTATTTTATTTTATTTTTACTTGAAAGAGTCAGAGAGAGAAAGAGAGAGAATGGGTGCTCCAGAGCCTCCAGCCACTGCAAACAAACTCCAGATACATGTGCCACCTTGTTTATCTGGCTTACATGGGTCCTAGAGAATCAAACCAGGGTCCTTTAGCTTTGCAGGCAAACCTCTTAACCTCTAAGCCATCCCTCTAGCCTTAATTGCTTTTTTTAATATATTCTTTATTTTTATTTTTTGAGAGAGAAGAGAGAATGAGCACACCAGCGCCTCCAGCCACTGTAGACAAACTCCAGACGCATGTACCACCCTGTGCATCTGTCTTATATGGGTACTGGGGAATCAAACATGGGTCCTTAAGCTTTGCAGGCAAGTTCCTTAACTGCTAAGCCATCTCTCCAGACTCTCTTTCCTTCTCTCTCTCTCTCTTTCTCTCTTTCTTTTTGGTTTTTTGAGGTAGGGTCTCACTCTAGCCCAGGCTGACCTGGAATTCACTATGTAGTCTCAGGCTGGCCTTGAATTCAAAGCCATTTTCCTACCTCTGCCACCCAAGTGCTGATTAAAGGTGTACGCCACCATACCCAGCTCTTTCCTACTCTTAGTCTAATAAAGTCTCTCTAAACCTTAAAAAAAAAAAAAAAGACAAATTTGGAACCACTTATGCCAACAAGGAAGTATTCAAAAAATGATGAGGGCACGTGCCAAAGCAGTGATGGGGGGCAGGCAGGGGAGATCCAAGTAGCTGGCTCCACTGATGGGGTTGCCACTAGCCAAACATGGGACAATTATTAAATCAAGACTGAGAAATGAGAGTAATAAAATAATCATTTATAAGTCTAACCTGACATAAAAACAATATAAACGGGCATGGGACAGTTAAAAGTTCTTTCTTACAGCAAACATGGACAGGATATAGAGATACAATGTCATTGTCTGGCAACCATTTTGGCAAGAGAAAGTCTGCGGAGGAAGAGAACACTTTTATATAGTGCCCAAAATAATCTCTCACAAACAAGTTATTAAAAGGGGAAAAGAGTAGTGCCAAATAGATGATCTTAATTGATAAGCATGTAATGACAATATCAAATAATGAGAGTTAACTTCACCAATAATGGGCCAAATCAACACCAGGTATCTCTTAATCTAGTGTCTCAGGTAAACTGAATCTAATCATTAGGAGACATCAAACAAATACAAAAGTTAAGGGGCAGTCTATAAAATAATAGACTGTATTCTTCAAATTATCAAGATCATACAAAAAATAAATGGCAGATGACAGTATCAGTTTTATAGAACCTAAAGCAGAAATCATTCTAATACACTATCTTTAAAATATACAGATGTGCATACAACATTCACTAGAAACTTACCATCAGAACTTGTGAGAACAAAGCTTTCTGCTTGAGTCTGTTTCTTTACACCCAAGCTTTTTGGAAACCAGTGAAGATCAATGGGGTAGATATCATCAGGAAGCTTTACAATTTGACTTGTTTCACTGGTTAACAAGTTCCACTTGACTATCTGGTGATCATCACTACATGAATACAGCTCCTCAGCGGTCGTCCAGCCCACACAGCTTACTAATTCTTGATGTGATACCATGTTAAGGGGGCATAAAGCACACAAAACTCTTAAGTATTAATAAAATAATTCAAGATATTGATTATAAAAGTGAAATAAGCAAGGCATGGTGGAGTACGCCTTTAATCCCTGCAATCAGGAGGCAGAAGTAGGTGTGAGGCCGAGGCTAACCTGAGACTACATAATGAATCCCAGATCAGCCTGGGCTAGAGCTCAAACACACACATACAAAAAGCAATCCTGTGTGCACTATTTCTTGGGCTGGAGATATGGCTTAGCAGTTAAGGTGCTCACCTACAAAGCCAAAGGACCTAGGTTCAATTTCCCAGTACACACAAAAAGTCAGATGCACAAGGTGGTACATGCATCTGGAGTTCGTTTGCAGTGGCTACAGACCCTAGCATGCCTATTTTCTCTCTGTCTCTCAAATGAATAAATACTTTTTTAAGTCCTTCTAGGGCTAGAGAAATGGCTTAGTAGTTAAGGCACTTGCCTGAAAAGCCAAAGGACCCAGATTTGACTCAGGACCCACATAAGCCAGATGCACAAGGTGGCACATGCATCTGGAGTTTGTTTGCATCTGCTGATGGCCCTGGTGTGCCCATTCTCTATATTTCTATCTGCCTCTTTCTCTCTCTCTCTCTTTTTTTTCTCTCTCTCCCTCTCTCTCTCTCAAATAAATAAAAAGTCCTTTAAAACGTGAAATAAGGCCAGGCGTGGTGGTGCACGCCTTTAATCCCAGCACTCGGGAGGCAGAGGTAGGAGGATTGCCATGAGTTCGAGGCCACCCTCAGACTACATAGTGAATTCCAGGGCAGCCTGGGCTAGAGGGAGACCCTACCACGAAAAACCAAAAAAAAAAAAAAGTGAAATAAATGGGGCTGGAGAGATGGCTTAGCAGTTAAGGCATTTGCCTGCAAAGCCAAAGGATGAGGCCCTGGAGCGCCCATTCCCTCCGCTCTCTCTCCCTGTCTCTGCCTCTTTCTGTCTCTCAAATAAATAAATAAAATATATTTTAGGGCTGGAGAGATGGCTTAGCGGTTAAGCTCTTGCCTGTGAAGCCTAAGGACCCCAGTTCAAGGCTCGACTCCCCAGGACCCACGTTAGCCAGATGCACAAGGGGGTGCACACGTCTGGAGTTCGTTTGCAGTGGCTGGAAGCCCTGGCGCGCCCATTCTCTCTCCCTCTCTCTATTTGCCTCTCTCTCTGTCTGTCGCTCTCAAATAAATAAATAAAAATAACAATAAAATATATTTTAAAAATAAATTAATTTTAACAAGCGAAATAAATGTTTCCAAGCTTCTAAATGAATTTTTCATTATATGGCTTTAATATTTTTTTCCAGAGAAGAAATTAAGCAACTAGCAAAACAAAATGGAAAGCAAAGAAGAAAGCCAGATGATGAGAAAAAAGCTTTGACTACAAAAGCATTTAAAACTTGTATCACAAAATATTCCTTAAACAAAGCCAAAACACACACAAAAGAAACAATCCATCAAATGTAGAAAATTATCTACACTAAATAGATATTTATACTTACGTTGTAATTTTTTTGCTTGTTCCGTTTCGTTTTTTTCGTGGTAGGGTCTCACTCTGGCTCAGGCTGACCTGGAATTAACTATGTAGTCTCAGGGTGGCCTCGAACTCATGGCAATCCTCCAACCTCTGCCTCCCAAGTACTGGGATTAAAGGCATGCGCCACTATGCCCAGCTGATATTTATACTTATGATATACATATATATCATTTATGTTATTAGCATGTATCCTTTTCACCAGTTTTAAAAAAAAAGACTAAAATCTAATAATAAAATACCTCCTTAAATCACACGTATAATAACAGTTCACCTAAGGGGAAAACACATTGTTTGAAACTAAAATTTTATTCATTTTTATTTTCTACACTTCATTTTAGTTCCTATGTTTGTGTTTGTTTTTATGTTGTGGCTCTAGGATCAGGGCCCTGTGTATAATGGCTACATCCCCAGCCTTTCGTGTTTTATTTTTAATTAGCAATTTTTTTTTACCTTAAAGTCAAATAGTAACTCTACTACAATATACTATACTAATAAAATGTGTAGACAGCTGGGTGTGGTGATGCATGTCTTTAATCCCAGCACTCAGTAGCCTGAGGCAGGAGGATTGCTATGAGTTCCAAGCCAACCTGAGACTACACAGGGAATCCCAGGTCAGCCTGGGCTAAAGCAAGATCCTATCTCGAAAAACCAAAAAAGAAAAAAGAAAACAGCAGTGTAGATAAATGAAAAAATAACTCTTAAAAGCTTTTATTTAACCCAATTTTTAGTCTCATATATATACACATATGTGTGTGTGTGTATATATATATATATATATATTTTTTTTTTTTTTTTTTTTTTTTTGAGGTTGGGTCTCATTGTAGCCCAAGCTGACCTGGAACTCACTTGGTAGTATGAAGCTGGCCTCAAATTCACAATGATCCTCCTACCTCTGCCTCCCAAGTGCTGAGATTTAAGGTGTGCCCCACCACACCTGGCTTCATCTTTTTTTTTTTTTTCCAAGGTAGGGTCTCACTTTAGTCCAGGCTGACCTGGAATTCACTATGTAGTCTTAGGGTGGCCTCGAACTCACAGCAATCCTCTTACCTCTGCCTCCTGAGTGCTGTGATTAAAGGTATGTGCCACCACACCTGGCTTATCTTTTTAACTTATTTATTTGTGCGTGGGGAGGAGAGCATACCAAGGTCTCTTGCTGCTGCGAATGAAATATCCTTCTGGCTTTATGTAAGTGGCTGGGGAACTGAACCCCAGGCTTTGCAATCAAGCACCTTTAACCACTGAGCCATTCCCCAGGCCCAATCACAAATATTTTTACATAAGTGCAAATACTAAAGTAGCTTCCATGTCCTTGATCTGCTGGGAAGATGGCTCATCAGTTAAAGAGTTTGGTTACAAACAAGTTGTATAGCCTAGCAGCACTGTGTATCTAAAGAATTATTTCATGCTGTCTTTGACACGGGATGTTTTTTTCTTGTTTACATTGTATTTCTTGCATTTCTTTTATTTAAATATTTTTATTTATTTATAAGAGACAGAAAGAGAGTAAATATGGGCACGCCAGGGCCTCCTGCCACTGCAAACAAACTCCAAACACATGCACTACTTTGGACATCTGGCTTTACGTTGGTAAGGGGGAATTGAACCCAGGCCATTAGACTTTGGAAGAAAGCATGTTTAACCTCAGAGCCATCTCTCCAGCCCTACATTTGTATTTCTAAACTGCCAGAGCAATCTGGTTGGGTAGTTTATTCTGCTGCTATTACAAAATCCTTCCACATTCTTCTCTTTTCTTATCAATTCTCTTATTGGCTTATCTGGGCAATCAAACTTTTTCCAAAGAAATAGAATGAGACAATGGATGGCATAATTATTAGGGAATGCTCTAAGATCTTTTTAATTGTTTAAAAATATGATAGATTAAGCAAAATTCAAAAAGATGAGCCGCTTCTCAAATAGGTAACGGGTGGCACTGGAATGCTATGAGTCAAAACACAGTATAAATAAAAGAACCACTAGAGCATAACTAAAAATACTGCTCCTGTAAAACTGCTGTCTATCACCTGACAATGTATCCAAAACCTACAGAAAACACACACACACCCCACAAACCAAAAACATGAGCTTATTCTTGTCTAAGTTGTGATTGTCAAACTACTAGGCTGACTAAACAGAGAAGTGAGAGAACTGCTGGACCAGAAAGTCTGAAAAGTGCTAGGGAAATGGCCCAATGGTTAAAGGCACATGCTTGGAAAGCCTAACCGCCTGGGTTTGATTACCTAGTACCCACATAAAGGCAGATGCATAAAGTAGCACATTCATCTGGAGTTCATTTACAGCAGCACAGGGATGTGGTACTCTCACTCCCTCTTACTCTTTCAAATAAATAAACAAAAGGGCTGGAGAAATGGCTCAGAGGTTAAAGGCACTTGCTTACAAGGCCTGACAGCCCTGGTTCATTTCCCCATGACCCTCGTGAAACTAGATACACAGGATGGTACATATATCTGGAGTTCCTTTGCAGAGGCAAGAAACCCTGTGGTGCCCATCTCTCTCCCTCTTCTTCCCACCCTTCCTACCTCCCTCCCTCCTTTTCTTCTTTCTCTTTGTCTCTCTTCCTTGTAAATAAATAAATGACCCCAAGGGTTTAAAAAATAAATTAAAAAAAGAAAAAAGAGGGGTGATTCTTTAGGTTAAAAGAAAAACAGACAACAAGGCTGGAGAGATAATTTAATGGTTAAGGCATTTGCCTGCAAAGCCTAAGGACCCCGGTTCAATTCACCAGTACTCACATAAGCCATATTCACAAGGTAACGCATATGTCTGGAGTTCATTTGTGGTGGCTGGAGACCCTGGCATGCCCATTCACACTGCCCCTCCCTCTCTTTCTCAAATAAGTAAATAAATTAAAAAAAAAAAAAGCAAGCCTGGAGGACTCTTGATGACAAAATATAGGGTTGTATATGAGACATTAATAACTGCCTCCTTCTCTCATGCAATAATAAAGGTCTTACCACTCATATCTCTACTTTATCAGAAGGGCAAGGAAATATAGCAAAACTTAATGAACACATAGGTATTAGATCACACTTAGAAATATCTGGATTAAAACTAAAAGCTTCCATACAGATGACTGGGCTTCTGTGTGAGAAGGAAACACCTCAGTAGCAGAGGCCAGTAAGCTAGAAAAGAGATAGAAAGGGACGACAAAGGAAGGGAGGGGGGTACTTAATAGGATGGTATTGTATATATGTAAGTAGAAGAATAGATTAAGGGGGGTGAAAAGACCCAAAACGAGGTCTGGGGAAGAGACTGAGTAAAGGAAAGGTGGAGGGACAGCTAATCAAAGTCTAAGAGGATATAAATAAATCATATGGAATCCTACTTTTTTGGACAATGGAACACTCAGGAGCCGTAGATTGTTGCTAGAAAATTTTCAGTGCCAGGGATGGGATATCCTCCAGTGAGTTGTTGGCCAGGGAGATCCCTGATGCCCCCAAAACATTACAAGCCATTTCGAGGCCCTTGGTTTCCCACCAGGAATAGATGGTAAGACCCTATTGCTGAAGATTCCACATACTTGGGTTGCAAGGCAACTGAGAAATCCTGCTGGAACTGAGCTGATAACCTCCTCCGTGTAGACCAGCTGACAGAAAGCTGGAAGAAGCCATTCTGCATGCAGTTCAATGGGAGAAAGAGAAATTACCAGTGAAGATACTCATCAGTGGACACTGCAAGCCTTATAATTAGCCAGTCAGGCCAAATGAGCCAACAGGTACAAGAGTGGCACATCTGTTATGGGGGAAACCAACTGCCCTCTAACTGGACTGGAGGCCCGCTCCATGGGAAGGGAATACATCCCTGATACGGAAAACTTAAAACAGGGGTAGTCATCAGCCCTAGGGGTGTAACGTCTGCTGTTGTCTGGCCAAATGTATATACTATGCTTATCAAACTGCCCAATAAGCACTTCTGTTAATGTTCACACACTTATATTAATGCTACTCTCACTTTTGGTTGAGAATCTTCTCTTTTCAGATGGCAGTGACCTTGGGACGACTCAGAAGGTATCATGGTGATGGAAAGAAATGACCACAGTGCTCAGTACTGCAATATCTGTATCACACCTTCCAAGGCTCAGGGTCTAATGTGGAAGAGGTAGCGGAAAGCATGTAAGAGCCAAAGAAAAGGCAGGGCTCCATACAAAATGCTCCCTCCAGACACAAAATGGCCTGGATATCCATGGCCTCACAGTGCCTGATACTACATGCATAAGGCCATCATAAGAGGAGGAAAAGATCAAGACATCAAAAGTAAAAGAGAGACTGATTGAGATGGGGAGGGGTTATGATGGAGAGTGGAGTTTCAAAGGGGTAAGTGGGGGGCGGGAGGGTATCACCATGGGGTATTTTTTATAATCATGGAAGTTGCTAATAACAAAATTTTAAAATTTTTTAAAAAAAAGTGGGGGCTGGAGAGATGGCCCAGCATAAGATGCTTCCTATCAAAGCCTGGTGGCCAAGTTCTGTTCCCCAATACCCACATAAAGTCAGATGCACAAAGTGTCATATGCATCTGGAGTTAGCAGTGGCAAGAAGCCCTGGTGCACCATATTCATTCTCTCTTTCTCTCTCTCCTTGAAAATAAATGAATCATATTTTAAAAATAGCTGTACTAATACAATGACTCTAAACTAAATAAATAAATAAATAAAAGCTTCCAGGCTAGAGAGATAGCTCAGCAGTTAAGGCACTTGCCTGTAAAGCCTAATGACCCAGGTTAGATACCCCAGTACCCAAGTAAAGCCAGATGTACAAAGTGGTACATGCATCTGGAGTTTGTTTTCAGTGGTTACAGGCCCTGGTGTACCCATTCTCTCTCTCTCCCTGTCTCTCTCTCTCTCCCTGTCTGTCTCTCTCTCTCCCTCCCCCTCTCTCCTGGCAAATAAATAAATATTTTTTAAAAGTGGAAAAAAAGAAAAAAAGCTTCCTTTTAAGATACCACTACTCTAAGCAAGACCATTTTTTAAACACTTAAGTATAATACTTAAATATAGTAACAAAAATGTCAATAATAATTTTTTAATTTTTTGAAAGTAAGACTTAGAGCAAATAGTTTACTTTAGGAAATATCTGCAGCATATGATCTTGAATATGTTGAAAACAATTTAATTATAAACTACCACTCAAGACATGAAAAAAAAAAAAGCCCATTCTTTAAGCAGAATAAAAAGAAGAAAACCAAAGCCAGGTGTGGTGGTACACACCTTTAATCCCAGCACTCAGGTCAGCCTGAGCTAGAGTGAGACCCTACCTCGAAAAAGCAAAACAACAAGAAGAAACCCTTTAACAGTATTATATTAAATTGATTGAAATAAGGTTTAAAAGTATTAAAAGGATATGTTTTGGTTCTTTCAAAAGAGATATCTTCAGTCTCATGTCTTCACCTCCAGCAAAAATTTAAAATGCCACTTGATTGTATTCACTGTAAAGATAAAAGGAAAGAAACTATCAGCATTAACAAATGTGCACACATGCACACAGAGGTACACAAACCTTTGCATCCTATGAAGCACCACAATACCTTCAATAATTCTGGTAACAAATAGGAAGACAACTAGTGAGTGTGTCAATCATACCAGGAGTGGAGAGGGGATCTTGGGGTTCTCCATATCCTGCCTAACACAGTCCCCCTGCTCTGGAACACTAAATCTAGTTGATTAAAGAATTTCTAGAGCTGGGCGTGGTGGCGCACGCCTTTAATCCCAGCACTCAGGAGGCAGAGGTAGGAGGATCACTGTGAGTTAGAGGCCACCCTGAGACTCCATAGTGAATTCCAGGTCAGCCTGGGCTAGAGTGAGACCCTACCTCGAAAAAACAAAACAAACAAACAAACAAACAAAAAAAAAAAAAGAATTTCTAAGGCTGTCCTGAGTCCAAATGAAAAAATCATACTACTTTCCAAACCAAAAGATCAGCACTGATACTGTCTCATGGATATCAGTTAATTCCTACTGCCTGATGAAGGCCTAAACTACATCTTTTTAAAATCTATATGGAAATAATCCAACAATAGACTAGCAACCCAGTCTTGGGCTTATATTCTATTGTAAGGAAACAAATTACCTCACTGTTACAACTACCATCTTAGCAATGTGAATAAAAAGTAAATAGTCAAATGAAAACATAAAAATAAAAACTAACAGCATTCTCTAAACAATCATATCATTAAAAGATCCAGGTAGAAAACCATGAACTGCCTGAGTTTAATTTTATATTTAGAGAATTCTTTCTGAACAGTACCACTAAGTAACTTATATAGAAAAATCAAATGAAGATGCAATTAAAGGGAGAAAAGTCTCTTTACCAAATTGAAAATTACTGCTACCTACATCAAAGGAGGTGCTGACCACAGATAAAAATTCAACAGGCCTCACTGAGATACTTTCTCATTCCCCTGAATTCAAGAGGTCTTTAAGATAAGCAAGGTATAAATATAGCAGTCTTCACTTCTGTCTTTTCTAACTCTATGATGATTTCTCTTACACTTCAAAAGTATGAAACTATATGTGACACAACCAGAAAGAGAATGCAATCTACTCTGGGTACCAAGTCAACTCTGTTCCCGAGAAGCTCTCCAGCTTTCTCAAAATTCCTTCCATCCTTCCATCAGACCTCCAACTATGAAGGAGGAAAAAGGGTAGTAACATTTTATAAAGACCTACTTCTTCATAATTATTCAAATTTATTCAGATTATAAGGAATACAAAGAATACTGGAGAAAAATTATTGCTTAGAAATAACAAACATACTTGGTAAATATGTGTGTATGTATGTTTAATTAATATTACAACCAGAAAATTAAAAGCTTTGTGGTATAGGCATAATGTACTCTATATCAGAAAACCTTGAACTGCTGAAATTCATAAAATTAGGACATCTAATTAGGACATGCCAGAAGAAGGTGTAATTACTCTCATGTAGTAAAAGCAATATGCTTTTTTTTGTAAGGGATCATCAGCCATTCAGAAATACAGTGCCAAGGGGCAAAGAAGGCAAAAGTCGTAACACTGGGAAGAGCCTCCCTCCCTCAGAAAGAGTGCTCCCATACACCCTATTTAGCTGAGATCATCTGCATACATACATGCAGTACTAAATAAGAAAATAACGAAAAAGTAACATTAGGGGCTGAAGAGATGGCTTAGTGGTTAAGGCACTTGCCTGTGAAGCCTAAGGACCCAGGTTCAATTCCCCAGTACCCACGTAAGTCAGATACACAGGTGGCACATGCATCTGGAGTTTGTTTGCAGTGGCTGGAGACTCTGGTGTGCCCATTCTCTCTCTCCCTCCCTCTTCTCTCTCTCTCTCAAATAAATGAATAAAATACTGTTTTTTAAAAGTAACATTAGAGAATAGGCCATCTGGGGAAATGAAAATAGCTTGAATGCTACACTATGGTATTTGTATCTACCCAAAAGCATTGGTCACTGACAGTGATAGTTAATTTCAATTTTCAACTTTGTTGGAGTAGGAAATTAAATTTGTCAGACATGTTGGCTCATGCCTTTAATCCCAGCATTTGGGAGGCTAAGGTCAGTGGATCACTTGTCAGTTCAAGGCCAGCCTGGGCTACAGTGAGTTTAGGTCATAGGGCAAGAGTGAGACCCTGCCTCAAAAAAAAAAAAGAAAAGAAAAAGAAAGAGGAAGAGGAAGAGGAGGAAGAGGAAGAGGAGGAGGAGGAGGAAGGAGAAGAGGAGGAGGAAGAGGAGAAAGAGAAGGAAGAAGAGGAAGAATGGGGAGAAGGAAGTGGAGGAGGAAGAAATTAAGTTGCTTTTTGTCAGGTATGTGGTCACAGAAACCAGAGAAGGAACTAATACACAAAGGATCTGACTAACCAGTGTAGTTGGGTGGGGTAGCTAATAGAAACTTCCCAGAACAGAGATAACTTTGCAACTTTACACAGGTGGCAGATGGAACAGTAGTATCAAGGATTTTTTTTTAATTTACTTCTTTAAAATTTCTGTAGTCAGTGAATACATTCAAGTTGGTACCACTGTTAGCCTCATCCCTGTCCTCCAACCCCCCCCCCCCGGGACCCTCCTTGTTGGGGTATATGGGTCATGCATTGTGGGGTTAGCCTTTAGTTTTGGGTAGAAGGAAATGTCTCTGTGTGTCATGACCCAACATGTGGCTCTGACACTCTTTCTACCCCCTCTTCCGCAAATTTCCCTGAGCCATGTTGGGTTCAAATAAGGTCTGCTTCCGTGCTGAGATTTGGGTGCCTCTGGCTCTCTGGATATCTGGTTTGGTAGGGGTTGATTGTTCTCTGTGTCTATCTCCTTCACCGTTGTGCTGGTTCCCAGTTCACCAAGAAACAGAACCCTTGCTTGTTTCGTCAATTACTCTTAGTTTCAGCTGGGGCCCTTTTGAGGTATGATGGGGTGGTTCTCTCCTTAGGATCTGCGTCTGTCTGAGAAAGAGAAGCAGATTCTCCAACGGAGAGTAAAGTTAGCACCAAGTAGATGCGTTAACCATTGGTTTTTAGAGACAGTTTAGTGGAGAGCGGATTCATTTTTGGATATGGTTCTGACTTGTTTCCCAGCTCCAGCTGTGGGTTCTGTTCCACTGAGTAGATTAGTTAGCCAAATTGAGAGACGTTAGTTTCCCACCATGGTTATGTGCCACTATTGCACTTGTATGAGCATCACGTCAGGTTGTTTGTTGCTAAGTAAGTTAGACCATGCATTGCTTGGACAGATATTGGTCTTTATCCCCCAGTCACTCATGTAGATACACTAACTGTCTGGGGACTGACTCTCTTCCAGCTTCCAACCATGTTGCTCCATGCTACATACCAACAGTGTATGGCATCTTCAGCAGTAGGGTCTTACCACTAACCTATGGTGGGTCCTCAAGCGCTCTAACATAAATCTGTCTTCTTTTGGGAAACCTGTAGGTCTCTGTGATCAAAAACTCACTGTGGATGATATCCACCTGCTGGTACCAGGAGTTACAGATCAGTGCCCATGAAGAGAAGGAAGAACCGGGTAAGTGACATGAAAGAGACAGAGAGAGAAGAGGGAGGGAAGGAGTGGGGAGTGAGTGAGAGAGATAGAGAGAGAGAAGCAGAAATAGGAGGAGATAATGAATAGTTTTTGTCATAGCCTCTCCAGAACCTTGTGAATCTGCTGTTCCCTCTAAGGGCCTGGTGGAGGTTCATCCATTTGGTCTGTCTTTTAGGATGTAGAGTTTTATGGTACCGTTGCCTTTTGGGTCCAGTTTTGTGTACTTCCCTCCCTTCCTTACCCTTCCCTCCCTCCCCACCCTCCCAACCCACTCACAAAATGGGGCAAGGAACTGGACAGGCAGTTCACAGAGGAAGAAATACAAATGGCAAACACACACCTAAGGAAATGTTCATCATCCCTAATCATCAGGGAAATGCAAACTAAAACTACTATGAGATTCCACCTTACCCCAGTAAGGATAGCAAACATCAAAAAATCCAATGAGCCAGGCGTGGTGGTGTACACCTTTAATTCCAGCACTCGGGAGGCAGAGGTAGGAGGATCGCCGTGAGTTCTAGGCCACCCTGAGACTACATAGTGAATTCCAGGTCAGCCTGGGCTAGAGTGAGACCCTACCTCCAAAAACCAAAAATAATAATAATAATCATCATCATCATCATCCAATGAAATTGTATACATAAAAACACTGTCAGGAGGAAAGATGAATCAGGCTGCATGAAGGGAGAACAGACAGAATTTCAGAAGTACAGAAGGAACATGAAAGCAGTTTGGACCAGAAAGGATGAGGAAAGCAGTACTACATGTGGTGTGATCATATTCTGAATAGATTTGGAAAGACTAGTCCACAGGATTTGCTGATGAAGCATATTTAAAGCAGAAAGTAGTAGAACACTAAATCTCAATAGGTAAGTGGAATGGCCAGTTAATGAAAAGAAGACAGGAACATTATAAATGGCTGTTTTAAAAGTTCTATTTTTGAGCCTGGCATGGTGGCACACACCTTTAATCCCAGCACTTGGAAGACAGAGGTAGGAGGATCACTGTGAGTTCGAGGCCATCCTGAGACTCCATAGTGAATTCCAGGTCAGCCTGGGCCAGAGTGAAACCCTACCTTGAAAAACCAAAAAAAAAAAAAAAAAAGGTTCTATTTTGGGGGGCTGGAGAGATGGCTTAGCAGTTAAGCACTTGCCTGTGAAGCCTAAGGACCCTGGTTCGAGGCTCGGTTCCCCAGGACCCACATTAGCCAGATGCACAAGAGGGCACACGTGACTGGAGTTCGTTTGCAGTGGCTACAGGCCCTGGCGCGCCCATTCTCTCTCTCTCTCTCTCTCTCTCTCTGTGTGTGTGTGTGTGTGTGTGTGTGTGTCTTTCTCTGTCACTCTCAAATAAATAAATAAAAATGAACAAAAAAATTTTTTTAAGTTCTATTTTGGGCTGGAGAGATTTCCCAGTGGTTATGGCATTTGCCTGTAAAACCTAAGGACCCAGGTTCAATTCCCTAGGATCCATGTAAGCCAGATGCAGAAGGTGGCTCATGTGTCTGGATTTCACCTGAAATGGCTAGAGGCCCCAGCATGCCCACTCTGCCTCTTTCTTTCTCTGCAGCCCCCTCAAATAAATAAATAAAAAAAATTTTAAGTCCTATTTTGATTTACCATAGTGCTGAGGAGTGACAGTGGCATGTTCAGCATCAAGTGAGATACCTCTATACACCCTCCAAAGTTCAGAGACCATTATGAAAGAGGTGGCAGAAAGAATGTAAGAACCAAAGGAAGGGGGGACTGCTTACAATGCTGTCTTCCAGACACAAAGTGGCCTTGATATTCATGATCTCACAGCAACCAACACTACCTACACAAGACCTGCATAACAGGTGAAAAAAATGATGACAACAAAATAGAAGAGCGACTAATTGGAAAGAAGAGATTCAGTGGAGGGAGGATTTGGGAGGCGGAAAATGGGAGTACTGAGAGGGGATTATCATGGTCTATTGTCTATTAAAAAGTTTTCTTTAAAAAAAATCTGTTTTGAATGTGTTAAGTTCTAGATGTCATTACATTTCCTAATGTAAAAGCCCACTGGATATACAAGTCTGTAGTCAAGGGAAAGGCTAAAGTTGTACATACTAAGTTTGAGGATTTTAAGTACAAAACCATCAAGCAGGGTGGGAGGATGTTGCAGTCAGGTTTGCATTGCTGGCAGAAATCAGCTGACCAAGAGCAACTTGTAGGGAAAAAGTTTTATTTTGGCTTACAGACTCAAGGGGAAGCTCCATGATGGCAGGGGGAAATGATGGCATGGGCAGAGGTGACATCACCTCCTCGCCATGTCAAGTGAACAACAGCAGCAGGAGAGTGTGCCAAACACTGGCAAGAGGAAGCTGGCTATAACACCCATAGGCCCGGCCCCAATAATACACTGCCTCTAGAGGGATTTAATTACCAAATTGCCATCAACTGGGGACCTAGCATTCAGAACACCTAAGTTTATGGAGGACACCTGAATCAAGCCACCACAGGAGATATGGGATAAAATGAAGCTGCCAAGAACATAAAAACGTAAAAAGCTCAAAGGACTTCAAATATTTCTAAAGTCTGAAGAATTGTCAGCATTAAGATTCTAGTGCACGGCTTCTTCAACTTTTCCCATTCTCAATCCCTTTTGCCTAAGAACTTTGTTTATTTATTTATAATTAGCATACAAACTATTAGATTTCATCATGGCACTTTCAAACAAAATTTGTTCTGGTTGATTCTCTCCCCCTTTTCCCTTATCCAGGTGCTCTCCATTATACCCTTCCACCACCACACCTCCATTTTCAAGTTTCAGATGTCCTATAGTTCCCTTACTTGAAACCTTTTCCCCCTCCTGTAATCTTTGCACTTTCATAGTCAATACCACATTCACTTCCACTTATATGCATGCACATAAACATATGAGAAAGATCATGTTATTTTTGTCTGACTCTGGGTCACCTCACTTAATGCTTTCCAGATCTATCCATTTCTTACAAATTTCATAATTTTTATTATAGTTGAATAAAATTCCATTGTACATATTCCACACTGTCATTATCCATTCATCTGTTGATGGATATCTAGGCTGATTCCATATCCTTGCCACTATGAAAGATACAACAATGGATGCATTCATGCAATGGCGGAATATGGATGTGCAAACATCTCCACTGTCCATGGTAATGTATACAGTCCTTTGGGTATATGCCCAGGTCACATGGTAGTTCTTTTAATTTGGGGGAAAATGACTACAATGACTTTAAATATTTTATTTATTTGAGAGCGAGAGAAAGAGAGAGAATGAAAAGGGATACCAGGGCCTCTGGCCACTGCAAACAAACCCCAGATGCATGTGGCCACCTTGGCTTCAGGCTTTACAAGGGTACTAGAGAATCAAACCTGGATCCTTTGGCTTTGCTGCCAAATGTCTTAACTACTAAGCCATCTCTTCAGTCCCTTGATTTTTATAATGGCAGTATTTATACTCTCACCGACAGTGAATAGGGGTTTCTCTTTCCCCACATTCTTATCAGCATTTGCTGTTGTCTATTTTCTTGATTCTGACTGGGGTAGATGGAATCTCAAAGTATTTATCTATATTTCTCTGATAACTAAGGAGTTTAAATACTTTGAGGGGGGGCCTCGAACACAGGTCATTAGGCTTTGCAGGCCCAACACCTTAACCACTGAGCCATCTCTCCAGCCTTGAAAGCTGACTTTTATATGTTGATTTTGTATCCTAAAACATTAGTGAAAGTGTTCCTGGGGCTGGAGACATGGCTCAGTGGTTAAAAGTGCTTTCTTGCAAAGTTTGACAACCCAAGTTCGATTCCCCAGAACCCACATGAAGCCAGATGCACAAAAAGTGCCATGTGTACCTGGAGTTCTATCACACTAGCAGGAGATCCTGGTATGACCAGCCTGTCTGTCTGTCTGTCTGTCTCTCTCTCTCTCTCCTGGTTGTAAATCAATGAATAAATTTATTTTTTAAGAAAAGTATTACTGGAAGCTGTGCGTGGTGGCGCACGCCTTTAATCCCAGCACTGGGGAGGCAGAGGTAGAGCATTGCTGTGAGTTCAAGGCCAGCCTAAGACTCCAGGTCAGCCTGAGCTACAGTGAAACCCTACCTCGAAAAACCAAAAAAAAGAAAAGAAAAGAAGAAAAAGAAAAGAAAAGTATTCCTGGGTTGGAGAGATGACTTAGTGGTTAAGCACTTGCCTGTGAAGCCTAAGGACCCTGGTTTGAGGCTCGATTCCCCAGGACCCACGTTAGCCAGATGCACAAGGGGGCGCACGCATCTGGAGTTTGTTTGCAGTGGCTAGAAGCCCTGGCATGCCCATTCTCTCTCTCTCTCTCTCTCTCTCTCTCTCTCTCTCTCTCTGCCTCCTCCTCTTTGTCTGTTGCTCTCAAATAAATAAATAAAAATAAACAAACAAAAAAAGAAAAGAAAAGTATTCCGGGGCGGAAGAGATTGCTTAAAGGTTAAGGCATTTCCTGCAAAGACCAAGGTTTAATTTCCCAAGTATCCATGTAAGCCAGATGCACAAAGGTGCGCATTCATTTGGAGTTTGCTTGCAGTACCTAGAAGTCCTGGTGCACGTTTGGAGTTTGTTTGCTTGCCGTACTAGAAGCCCTGGTGCACCCGTGTTCTCTCTCTCTCTACATCTCTCCCTCTCTCAAATTAATTAATTAATTAATTTTTTAAAGTATTCCTCAGGTTTAAGAGTTCTCTGGTAGAATCTATAGTCTGGCAGAATATAAATTATATCATCTGCAAATGTGGATAACATGACTTCTTTTGTCTTTTTTTTTTTTTTTTTTTTTAAGTAGGGTTTCACTCTAGCTCAGGCTGACCTGGAATTCATTATGTAGTCTTAGGGTGGCCTCGAACTCACAGTGATCCTCCTACCTCTACCTCCTAAGTGCTGGGATTAAAGGCATGAACCACCACACCTGGCTTCTTTTGCTATTTTTAGACCTTTTAATAACATTCTCTTGTCTTAGGTCTCTGGCTAAGATGTTATTTATTTATTTATTTTAATATTTTATTTATCTATTTGAGAGAGAGATAGGAAGAGGCAGATAGAAAGAAAGAGAAAATGAGCAAGCCAAGGCCTCCAGGCACTGCAAATGAACTCCAGAGGCATGTGCCCCCTTCTTCATCTGGCTTACATGGGTCCTACGGAATCGAACCTGGGTCCTTACCATTTCCCCAGCCCAAGATTTTTAAACACTATATTGAATAAGCATGTAGACAGTGTTGCCTGAGAAATTTTTATACAACACTGGTTACATAGGCATATAAAATAGATATGTAAAGCAAACTTGTAGTAATAATAAATCATAACTGCCTTACTATGGTGTTTGTGATTAAGTTTGCTACTTGGTCCTCAGCTTAGTGCATTTGGGAGGTGGATTCCTGCTAGAGAAAAGTGTGAGATATGTTCCTTCTATTCCCAGTCTCTGTAGGACTTTTATCATGAAGGGATGCTGGATTTTGTCAAATGCTTTCTCTGCATCTAATGAGATGATCATGTGATTTTTGTCCTTCAACCCATTTATATAAGGTATTACACTTATAGATTTGCGTATGTTGAACCATCCCTGCATCTCTGGGATAAAGCCTACTTGGTCAGGGTGAATGATCTTTCTGATATATTCTTGTATTCTGTTTGCCAATATTTTGCTGAGAATTTTTGCATCTATGTTCATGAGGGAGATTGGTCTGTAATTTCTTTTTTTGTTCTATCTTTGCCTGGTTTTGGTATCAGGGTGATGCTGGCTTCATAGAAGGAGTTTGGTAGAATTCCTTCTTTTTCTATTTCATGGAAAAGCTTAAGAAGCAATGGTGTTAGCTCTTCCTTGAAGGTCTGGTAAAATTCACCAGTGAATTCATCTGGGCCTGGGCTTTTTTTAGTTGGGAGATTTTTGATAACTGTTCGGATCTCCATGCTTGTTATATGTCTATTTAAGTGATTAATCTCATCTTGATTTAATTTAGGTAGGTCATATAAATCAAGGAAATCATGCATTTCTTTCAGATTTTTATACTTTGTGGAGTATATGCTTTTATATTATGTCCCTATGATTTTTTGAATTTCTCTGGCATCTGTTGTGATGTTACCTTTCTCATCTCTAATTTTATTAGTTTGTGTCTCTTCTCTCTTTCTTTTGGTCAGATTTGCTAATGGTTTATCAATCTTGTTTATTCTTTCAAAGAACCAGCTCTTTGTTTCATTAATTCTTTGGATTTTTTTTTTGTTTCTATTTCATTAATTTCTGCCGTAATCTTTATTATTTCTTCCCGTCTACTGATTTTTGGTTTACCTTGTTCTTCTTTTTCCATGGCTTTAAGGTGAAGCATTAGGTCGTTTACTTGCGACCTTTTTAATTTCTTAATATAGGCACTTAAAGCTATAAAAATACCTCTTAGAACTGCCTTCATTGTGTCCCAGAGATTTTGGTATGTTGTGTTCTCATTATTGTTTGACTCTATACATTTTTTTGATTTCCTTCTTGATTTCTTCATTGACCCATTCATCATTTAGTAGTATATTGTTTACTTTCCATGATTTTCTGTATACTCTATAGTTTTTCTTGCTATTGATTTATAGTTTGATTCCATTGTGGTCAGATAGAATGCAAGGAATTATTTCAATTTTCCTGAATTTGTTAAGATTTGCTTTGTGTCCTAATATATGGTCTATTTTAGAGAATGTTCCATGTGCTGCTGAAAAGAATGTATATTCTGCATCATTTGGATGAAATGTCCTGTATATATCTGTTAGGTCCTTTCCTTCTATGACCTCATTTAGTCCAGATGCCTCTCTGTTTATTTTTTCCTGGGATGGCCCGTCAATTGATGAGAGTGGGGTGTTAAAGTCACCCACTACCACTGTGTTTGGTGTTATCTGTGACCTTAGTTCTAATAGTGTTTGTTTGATGAATTTGGGAGCCCCCATGTTAGGTGCATATATGTTTAGGATTGTAATGTCCTCCTGTTGGAGTGTGCCCTTAATCAGTATAAAGTGACCTTCCTTATCTTTCTTGACTAATGGTGGACTGAACTCTGCCTTGTCAGATATTAGGATAGCAACCCCTGCTTTTTTTCTAGGTCCATTTGCTTGAAACACCGTTTTCCAACCTTTCACCCTAAGATAATGTCCATCCTTTGTAGAAAGGTGAGTTTCTTGGAGACAACAAATTGTAGGATCCTGCTTTTTAACCCAGTCTGCAATCCTATGTCTTTTGGTTGGGGCATTGAGGCCGTTGATATTAAGAGATATTATTGAAAGGTGTGTATTTATGTTTGCCTTTTTTATTTTATTTTATTTTTTTTTTTGTGGTTCCGGTTCTACCTTTGCTCTCTTGTGTTAACTAGTATTTGAGTATCACTTGTTGTTTTCCAGGTTCCTTATATGTGTGCTTTTCCTTCTCTTCGGCATGGAGGAGTCTTTCAAGTATTTTCTGTAGAGCTGGTTTTGTCTTCAAATACTCCTTTAGCCTGCTTTTGTCACGGAATGTCCTTTTTTCTCCGTCTATTTGAATGGATACTTTTGCAGGATAAAGTAACCTTGGTTGACAGTTGTTATCTTTCAGAATTTGGAATACATCACTCCAAGCCCTTCTGGCTTTGAAAGTCTGTGTTGAGTAATCTGCTATGATCCTGATGGGCTTGCCTTTGTAGGTAACTTGATTTTTCTCTCTAACTGCTTTCAATATTTTTTCTTTGGATTGTGTGTTTGGTAGTTTGATTATAATATGGCAAGGAGAGGTTCTTTCCAGGTTTTGTCTGGCTGGGGTTCTAAAGGATTCCTCTATCTGCATTGGCACCTCTTTCCCAATTTGGGGGAAGTTTTCTTCTATGATTTTGGTGAAGATGCCTACTATGCCTTTGGAGTGAAATTCTTCTCCTTCTACTATGCCCTGAATTCTTATGTTTGATCTTTTCATAGTGTCCTGAATATCTTGAAATTCCCATTCATAGTTTTCTATTAGTTTGTCTTTCTCTTTGTTGGACTGTATTAGATCTGCCACCTGGTCTTCTAGCTTAGATATTCTGTCCTCTCCTTCATCCATTCTACTGGTGAGATTTTCTACAGAGTTTTTTATTTCATTAACTGTGTTCTTCATTGCTAGTAGTTCTTACTGGTTTTTCTTTATTATTTCTATTTCCTTATTTATGTGTTGTATTGACTTCTTTATTTCATTAAATTGGTGTCCTGTGTCTTCTTTGATTCCTTTGATTTCCTCTTTGATTCCTTTGATTTCTTCTTTGACTTCTTTGAAAATATTTACAATCATTCTTTTGAAATCTTTCTCAGGCATTTCCTCTAACTCGTTCTCACTGGAGGTCATTTCTGATGCATTGATACTTTTTGGTGTATTTATATTGCCTTGGTTTTTGGTGTTTTTAGTGTTATAATGTATATATTTTTGCATCTTGGATTAAGTTACTGCTTAGATTTTCCAGTTAGCTGGGTATTCTTAGCTGTATCAATTGATCTGATGTTGTGTATCTTCAATGTAGGAGATTAAGATGTTAGGTGCGGCTCTTAACACTCTCAGATTATCTAGACAAGTGTTTCTAGGGGTTGAGTTTGCCTGCTATGGGAGTATTCAAGTAGGCTGAGTGGAATAAAATACAGGTAGATTCTAAAATTTAACTAAACACTGCACGCATTCAGTCAAAAACAGCACCGAGTATTTATGCAAGAGTAGGTATTACAAGAACCAGATCCTCTATCAACAAAGACGTTAAGATTTCTGGTCTGTTGAGGGATCCAAGTCAGCTTGTGACCAAGTGAGACCCTTCCTTGGTTCAATCCCAGTTACCTTTTTGGATGCTTTTGGTCTCAGTCAAGTTGCTGGCTGGGTCATTGGGCCGCTGTTCTGTTTTCTGGAACTGGGCACTGGCTTTTCCTGCGGGGCAAACCGAGCCTGGCAACTGTGGCCCTGCAGATTGGCACCCCTGCTGCTGGATCCGCCGCTGCTGCCGCTGGAGCTGCCGCTGCTGGATCCACCACTGCTGCCACTGGAGCTGCCGCTGCTGGGTCCGCCGCTGCTGCCGCTGGAGCTGCCGCTGCTGGATCCGCCGCTGCTGCCGCTGGAGCTGCCGCTGCTGGGTCCGCCGCTGCTGCCGCTGGAGCTGCCGCTGCTGGGTCCGCCACTGCTGCTGCTGGAGCTGCCGCTGCTGGGTCCACTACAGCTGAAGCTGCCACTGCTGGATCCGCCGATGTTGCTGTTGGAGCCGGAGTCAAGGCTTCCACTGCTGCTTCTGCTGCCGGAGCCTGAGCCGCCGCTGCTGAAGCTGCTTCGGCCTGCCCGTGTAGGCTCTGGATGCTCTGGATCTCTCCTACTTCTCTGCTGCCATTTTAATCTCTTATACACCTCCCTTTTTAGTAAAGGTGTGTATTTTAGTGGGTTTTCTTTGGCTTTTTCTCCGCTAGGCTGCTTTGGCGTGGTTCCTATGCTGCCATCTTGACCGGAAGTCTCCACAACTACGCATTTTTAACTACTCAGCCATCTCTGTACTTGGTTTTCTTACATATGTAAAATGGGCCTAACAATAACTAAATTCATTGGATATGAGATAAACTATGTAAAACGTCCAATAGAGCACTGGACACATAGTCATCACTTCATAACTGACATGAATCTAAAGTGAAAACTGTGGTTCTTGTCACACAGTACTCATTCCTTTATCTGTGAACCTAGACAGTCACTTCTCACTTTAAGTCAGGGAGGCAAGAATAGAGCCAGAATGACCCCAGAGTTAAGCCAACAATTTCTGCATAGTGACTGCTTTATAAGCAGCATAGGAGTTTCTGTTCAAATAAAAGATGGGACATGGAACACTCAGGAGCTATAGATCGTTGTTAGAAAATTTTCAGTACCAGGTATGGGATACCTCCAGTGAGTTGTTGGCCAGAGAGATCCCTGATGCCCCCAAAATATTATAGGCCATTGCCGAGGCCCTTGGTTTCCCACCAGGAATAGATGGTAAGACCCTATTGCTGAAGACTCCACATACTTGGGCGGCAAGGCCACTGAAAAATTCTGATGGAACTGAGCTGATAACCTCCTCCATGTAGACCAGCTGAGAGAAAGCTGGAAGAAGCCATTCTACGTGCAGTTCGATGGGAGAAAGATATACCACCAGTGAAGTTACTCAACAGTGGACACTGCAAGCCTTATAATTGGCCAGCCAGGCCAAATGAGCCAACGGGTGCAATAGTGGCACGTCTGTCATGGTGGAAACAAACTGCCCTCCAATTGGACTGGAGGCCTGCTCCATGGGGGGGAATACAACCCTGATACTGAAAACTTAAAACAGGGGTAGTCATGAGCCCTAGGGGTGTAACATCTGCTGATGTCTGGAAAAATGTATATACTATGCTTATCAAACTGCCCAGTAAGCACTTTTCTTAATATTTATACCCTTATATTAATGCTACTCTCACTTTGGGGAGAGAATCTTCTCTTTTCAGATGGCAGTGACCATGGGATGACTCAGAAGGTATCATAGTGCTGGAAAGAAGTGACTGGAGTACTGAGTAACATCTCGATCACACCTTCCAAGGTTCAGGGTCTAATGCGGAAGAGGTGGCGGAAAGAATGTAAGATCCAAAGGAAGGGTAGGACTCCTTACAACGTGCTCCCTCCAGACAAAATGGCCTCGATATCCATGACCTTATAGTGTCTGACACTACCTACACAAGACCATCATAAGAGAAGGAAAAGATCATGACATCAGAATAAAAGAGAGACTGATTGAGATGGGGAGGGGATATGATGGAGAATGGAATTTCAAAGGGGAAAGAGGGGGAAGGGAGGGTAGTACCGTGGGATATTTTTTATAATCATGGAAAATGTTAATAAAAATTGAGGAAAGAAAAAAAAAGATGGGACAAAAAAGTCTCCTTATCCTTTGTCTTTAACTTTAGAGGACTGTCAGCTGTAATGACTACAGCTATCTTACCACAGGGAAGAGAAAGCCTGGAGGAACTCAAGACCACCATGTGAAACCTGAACAAACCATAGTGGAATACAAGGCAAGAAAGAAACCAAACTCTGGGCTGTACGGTGCTAAAGATGGAACTCAAGGCCTTCCGTGTGCTAGGAAAGTAGTCTACCACTAATCTATCACACCAGGCCTGGTCACATGACTTTTAGTTATGGGAGATAATATTTCTTTCCCAAGAATATTTGGATTGGGTTTTCTGTCACATGTAATCTCAGGGGGCTTAGCTTAGACATTACTATAAATTCTTTTTACATTCTAAAGAAATGCTATTTATTCAATATTATTGGTCTGGTACTAGCTTTTTTATATACTTATAACCATGCAGAGATGGCTCAGCAGGTAAGAGTGCTCACTGTATAAGCATGTGGACCTAAGAAGTCCTGAATTCAATTCCCCATGCATGCCTATAACCCTAGCCCTGTGGGAAACAGATATTGGAGAATTGCTGGGGAACTCATATGTATGTATGGGGTACATACATCTGCAAACAAACATGCATATATTACATATACATATATGTTTAAAAAGAAAAAAACTCACTGGGCATGGTTGAGGACACCTTTAATCCCAGCACTAGGGAGGCAGAGGTAGGTGGATCACCATGAGTTCAAGGCCACCCTGAGACAACATAGTGAATTCCAGGTCAGCCAGGGCTACAGTGTTCTACCTCAAAAATAAATAAATAAATAAACAAATAAATAAATAAATAAAAATCTCTTTTCAGTGTTCCTATTTTACTTTATTTTGAGACAGGGTTTCTAAGTGGCCAAGTATGACTGTAAAGTCAAAATCCCACTTCAAAGTGCTGGGATTATAGGCATGTGCCACTACTAGAGACTAGTTCTCCAGTTATCTCATCCTATTTTTACTCCGGGGCTATATTTTCTACTGCTACTGCCCACTGAATATATCTTTCCATAAATTCAACATACAAGAATAAAAAAACACATCTTTCAAAATGATATTTCCCAAAAACAACTGCTCCATTTTCTAACTTCCCAAGGTCCTTTATTTGTTTTGTTTTGGTCCAGATTTTCTGTGATAAACCAGGTGAAAGATCCACTATGATTAACAAATTAGAAAGCTTAATTTACTTTTTTCCATATTAGGGACTAAATTCAGGGCCTCAATCATGTTAGGCCACTAAGCTTCATCCTTCAGAGACTTTATTATCAAGAAAGAAATTCATTCCTCCCTTTACTATGTTTCAGTCCAACTTATTCATTCTGAACAATATTTTCTAAATGTTTATACATTATTTAAATAAATCCATGCTTATTAATTAATGTCTTAGGTTATTAAAATATTTAAAATTATAATTTATTTTGCTTTTTTTTTTTGCATTTTCAAGGTAGGGTCTCATTCTAGCCCAGGCTGACCTAGAATTCACTACATAGTCTCAGGGTGGCCTCAAACTCATGGCGATCCTCCTACCTCGGCCTCCCGAGTGCAGGGATTATATTTCACATTTTTAATTAGCATACAAGTATTAAGTTTGATTATGGCACTTTCAAACAAAATTTGTTTTCATTGATTATATAAGCTTTTTCAACATTTAGTTGTAAGTGTAATTTTAGGCTTTTTGAAATCTTTTAGAAGGTATACAAAACATACATTATTGCAATTATGGCACTTAAAAAACTACAAAGGAGAATTTTAATTGTAATGCTAATTTTTCTCTTTGAATTTATTTTTATTTCTTCCTATGGAGTAAAATTTGACTTATTTTTTACATAGGATCTTGTATATAACTCAAACTGACTTTAAACATGATATCCTCCTACCTCAGCCTCCCAGGGCTGGAATGATAAGCATCCACTCCCGTGCACACACAAGTATATACATAATTTTACTTTTCAAATGTTAAAAAGAAAAATGAGGCTTAAGACTATACTTTCTGGAATCATTTCTATAGTTCATTACTAGAGAAGTTTCTCTGTGTAGAATACTGTGGATCAGCACTAAAATAACCTACCTCTTGGGCTAGAGAGATGGCTTAGCGGTAAAGCACTTGCCTGCAAAGCCAAAGACCCAGGTTCAGTTCCCCAGTACCCACATAAAGCCGGATGCACAAGGTGGTGAATGTGGCTAGAGGCCCTGGTGCACCCATTCTCTCTCTCTGCCTGCCTGCCTGCCCCCTCAAATAAATGAATAAATAAAACATTTTTAAAAACCTACCTCCTCATTAGCTAATTGAAAGATATAACTCTCTTTTTTTTGAGGCAAGCCTAATAAACTGAACTTTCTTTTTATGTGTGTGTGTGAGAGAGAGAGAGACAGAGAAAGAGTTGGAGTGCCAGGGCCTCCAGCCACTGTAATCAAATTCCAGACATATGCACCCCCTTGTGCACATGTGCAACATCATGCACTTGCATCATTGTGTGCATCTGGCCTACATGGGACCTGGAGAGTCAAACATGAGTCCTTATGATCTGCAGGCAAGCGCCTTAACTGCTAAGCCATCTCTCCAGCCCTCTAGCACTTTTTAAAAAAGAGAGTTATGGGGCTGGAGGGATAGCTTAGCGGTTAAGGTGTTTGCCTGCAAAGCCAAAGGACCAGGTTTGATTCCCCAGGACCCACGTTAGCCAGACGCACAAGTGGGCACATGCATCTGCAGCGGCTGGAGGCCCTGGCATGCCCATTCTCTCTCTCTCTCTCTCTCTCTCTCTCTCTCTCTCTGTCAAATGAATAAATAAAAATAAAATATTTTTTTAAAAAGAGAGAGTGAGTTATGGGGCTGGAGAGATAGCTTAGCAGTTAAGGTGTTTGCCTGCAAAGCCAAAGGACCCAGGTTCAATTCTCCAGGACCCACGTTACCCAGATGCACAAGGGGGCACATGTGTCTGGAGTTTGTCTGCAGCGGCTGGAGGCCCTGGCATGCCCATTCTCTCTCTTTCTTTCTGTCAAATGAATAAATAAAAATAAAAAATTTTCTTAAAAAGAGACAGAGAGTTATGGAGCTGGAGAGATGGCTTAGCAGTTAAGGCGCTTGCCTACAAAGCCAAAAGACCTAAGTTTGATTCTCTAGTACCCACATAAGCCAGATGCACAAGGTGGTGCATGTGTCTGGAGTTAATTTACAGTAGCTGGAGGCCCTGGAATGCCCATTCTCCCTCTCTATCTGCCTCTCTCTCTCTCTTTCCCTCTCAAATAAATTGGAAAAAAAAAAAGCACTAGAGAGAGGCAGGGAGGGAGGTAGTTTGAATGGAAGTGCACTGAGGGGTGAAGAAATCTATGCCATAAAACCATAGACCATTGATGGTAAATTCCAGTATCAGAATTGGGTTATCTCCCCGCAACCCCCCCCCCCCCACACACACACACACTGCCAAGTGAGACCTTGGTCAGAGAGGCCCGTGAGGCCCTGAAAACCATTCAGGAAATCACAAAAGCACTTGGTTAGCCACCAGAACTACATTGGTAAGACCCTATTGCTGAAGGCACCACAAACTAGTGTTGTAGGACATTGAGAGATCATGCTAGAACTGAGATGGAAGTCAGCTCTCTGCTATGTAGCTGTAATAGTGCTGGAAAACAGTATGTGAGCTGCTGGGGGATGAGGGTCACCAACAGCATCAACAAGCAGTGGCTCCTGCAAGCTACAAAACTGACCAACCAGGCAAGATATATACCTATTGGTACAATGCTGGCACACAAGCTATGTAGGTAATCAATTATCTGGTTGGATTTGAGGACTACTCAGTGGGAGGGAATTCATGACAGGTACTGAGAACCAAATAAAAAGTTGGAAAGTGGGCTGGAGAGATGGCTCAGCGGTTAAGCGCTTGCCTATGAAGCCTAAGGATCCCGGTTCAAGGCTCGATTCCCCAGAACCCACGTTAGCCAGATGCACAAGGGGGCACACATGTCTGGAGTTCGTTTGCAGTGGCTGGAAGCCCTGGAGCACCCATTCTCTCTCTCTCTCTCCCTCTGCCTCTTTCTCTGTCTGTCTGTCACTCTCAAATAAATAAAGAAAAAAAATTTTTTTTTAAAGTGGGAAAGTCATAGATCTTAGAGGGAACCTTCCACTGTTACTTGGCTAAAAGGAGAGGTTATGCCCATCAAAAAATCTTCTTCTAAGTGTCTATGTTTATTACCACTGATGCATGGTACTCTTAATTCTTGTCTAGAGAAACTGCTTTGTACAGTTGGTGAATACTGGGGAAGACCCAAGACCCACCAGAATAAAGATAAAGAGAAAGCCTACTGCCTAGCACAAGACAAGTCATCTCTACCACATTTGCCAAGGCTCAAGAAGCATTACAGAGGAAGTAGATTAAATATGAATGCTGCTCTCACAGACAACCTGAGAACTTCCTCCAGGGGGGAATGGCAGTAAATACTGAAGAGACCCAAAGCTCATCAAAGCAGAAAATTGGGAGCACCATGTGGTGGTGGCAGCACACCTTTAATCCCAGCATCTGGGAGGCACAGGTAGGAGAATCTCTGTGAGTTCAAGGGCAGCCTGGGACTACAGAGTGAGTTCTCCGAAATAAACTAAATTTAAAAAGCAGAAAGTTAGAGGTTGCTGAGAGCTCAGCATTAAAGGAGACTTAGAACATTCCTG
Source organism: Dipus sagitta (assembly GCA_036346955.1). Taxonomy (NCBI): domain Eukaryota; kingdom Metazoa; phylum Chordata; class Mammalia; order Rodentia; family Dipodidae; genus Dipus; species Dipus sagitta. Next base: position 69,013,986 of record CM070781.1, read on the forward strand.
CCAAGGCTCAGGGAACATTGCTAAGGAGAGGCAGAAAATGTTAAGAGCCATAGGGTGGGAAGGTGTACTGTGAATTACTGTTCTCCCCACAGGGACTGAATTGAGCATCCATGACCCCACAGTGACTATTGATAGCCCCACTAAGGAGGGCCCTCAGCAGAATAGAGGCAGAGGAGAGGAGACAAATTTGCAGTATGTTCAGATATTAAAGGTTTCCCTTCTCAGACTGTGTGAAGTTGCAGATAAGGATTGTCAGTGCATCATTTTAGACAAGGAAGATGAAATATGGTGATACTTTTCTAAGATTGTAACTGTTATGGTTGGGTTATGACTATAAGCCAGTCTTTCCCAGGTGGACCAGTTTCTCTTTATAATTAGTATCTGTTAATTTTGTGAGAAAGTGTCTAGAGTATTGGCAGCAATCAACCAAAGTTTTTATTTCTTGGGCTTCCTAATACCTTACAAAAATTATACTTATGGAGGCTGGGGAGATGGCTCAGTGAATAAAAGTATGCCAAGCAACTCTGAGTACTTCAGTACAGATCCCCAGACCCCACATAAAAAGTGAGAAGTTGGTTGGCATTCTATAATCCAGTGGACCTTTTGCAAGAAGGGAAGTAGAAAGAGGAGAATTTCCTAGAAGCTTGCAAACTGAATAGTGAACAAGAGAACCTCCCTCAAAACAAGGGGAAAGGCAAGAACCAACTTGGTAATTCTACTCTGAAGTTGTATGCTAAGAGTATCTTCTTCCTTATGCAACTTGGTTTAAGACTGTTTCAAACATATTTATTCTCAGGCTGGGGAGATGGCTCAGCAGTTAAAGGCACTTGCTTGCAAAGCCTTCTAGCTGGGGTTCAATTCCCCAATGCCCACATACAGCAAGATGCACAAAGTGCCCTACCCCCTTCTCTCTCACACACACACTCAAATTAAGAAAAAATTATTTATGAGAGAGAGATAAAGAGGCAGAGAGAGAGAAAATGGACATGCTAGGGTCTCTAACCACTGCAAATGAATTCTAGACACAAAGCCAAGTTGTGCATATGGCTTTACATGGGTACTGGGGAATCAAACTTGGGTCATTAGGCTTTTGCAGGCAAATGCCTTAACTGCTGAGCAATCTCTCCAGCCCTAAAAAAATTTTTTTAGATACTTATTCTGCCAGACATAGTGATGCCTGCCTATAACACCAGGGTTTCAGGAAGTTCTGAAGCAGAAGTATCTGGAGTTTAAGGGCAGCCTGGATTACATAAGGCCCTGTCTCAAAACAAAACAAAACAAAACAAAACAACTCATCCACAGAAAAGAGAAGAAACAGCTGGGCATGGTGGCACACGCCTTTAATCCCAGCATTACAGAGGCAGAGGTAGGAGGATCACCATGAGTTCAAGGCCTCCTTGAGGCTACATTGTGAATTCCAGGTCAGCCTGGACTACAGTGAAAACCTATCTTGAAAAACCAAAAAAAAAAAAAAAAAAAAAAAAGAAAAGAGAAGAAACTATTTGTTCTGGGTGGGGCATGGTTAGGTTAAATTAAATGAAAGGCTCTCAGTCAGTAAGCTGATTTATTGAAACTGCATTTCTTTCACATCAGCCATTAAGACCTTCCAAATTGCCAGGCGTCGTGGCACACACTTTTAATACCAGCACTTGGGAGGCAGAGGTAGGAGGATTGCCGTGAATTCAAGGCCACCCTGAGACTACATAGTGAATTTCAGGTCAGCCTGGGCTAGAGCAAGACACTACCTTGGGGGGGAAAAAAAAGCTCTTCCAAATTAACAATGATCATCCAAGGCAGTAGAACTAAGACTTATCTGTGCCTTGTTTTCTTCCTATCACCTCCTCACTAATTTAAGAATAAACAAAGAGCAGTACCTGTCAGTCCACTAACTCAGGGATTCACAAAGAACAGTGCCTATCAGTCTTTAAAGGTTTACACTCATTACCACCAGAATCTACAAAATCAGTATTTTCTCCAAAATGACTTAGAATTTTGCTTTCTATTGTGGAAACATTTCTTCCTGCCCATGGAGCACTGCACAGTAACAGTCTAGCTAAAGAAATGACTGATCTCTTTCCCTTTAAGATATCCCAGATACTGGTTTTGTGGGGGGTTTTTTGTTGTTGTTGTTGCTTTTTTTTTTCTTTTTTTGGACAGGGTCTCATTGTGTTGCCTTGGCTGGCATGCACCTCACTATGTAGTGTCATACTCATGGTAATCTTCCTGCCTCACGTTCCAGGTGCTGTAATTTTAAGCGTGAGACACCACAACTAGCTCTTCAACTCCAACCTTATACCTATGGGTATAAGTCCTCTCAAGCCCTTTCTGAAAGTCATTGACCTAACTATGTACCTCAAAGCCAAGATGTACAATAGATTTTAGAGCAATAATATAAATTCATTCATTAAGCAAACTTATGGGTGCTTTAATATGCTAGGCCCTGAGTTATAGAAGGGTTTGAAAACAAAAAAGAAAAAAAACAAAAGGCTAGCCATTCTCAACATGAAAGTTGCAGAATTAATACATTCAGAAGGAAGTCAAATCAACTAGTGGTTCTTTACCATTGTGAGGGATAAGGACCACATTTGAAATTATAGGAAAACTAATCCTCCAAGAGAAAGCACAAACACAGAATTTTATATATAAATTCAGGGTAGTTAGGAACTCAATCCTAACCACCTACCAACACATCCTCAAACTCCAGGTTAAAGACCCACTCTTGAAAGTAAATTCTCCGTGTCGTAGTTACCTTTTCATCACGGGGATAAAAACACTTTAACAAGTGCTCGCTTCGGCAGCATATATACTAAAATTGGAACAATAAAGAGAAGATTAGCATGGCCCCTGAGCAAGGATGACATGCAAATTTGTGAAATGTTCCATATTTTTACACTACCTTAGGGTGAAAGGATGGAAAATGGTATTTCAAGCATATGGACCTAGGTAAAAAGCAGGGGTTGCTATCCTAGTATCTGACAGGATAGACTTCAAACCAACATTAGTGAGGAAAGATAAAAAGGTCATTTTATACTGATTAAAGGAACTCTCCAGCAGTTGGACATGACAATCCTAAACATATATGCACCTAACATAGGGACCCCCACTTTCATCAAACAAACATTATTAGACTTAAGGTCACAGATAACATCAAACACAATTGTAGTGGGAGACTTCAATACCACACTCTCATCAATTGACAGGTCATCCCGGCAAAAAAATAAACAGAAAGACATCTGAATGAAATGATGTCATGGAACAAATGGACCTAACAGATATCTACAGAAAATTCCATCCAAATGCTGCAGAATATACATTTTTCTCAGCAGCATATGGAACTTTCTCTGAAATAGACCATGTATTAGAACACAAAGCAAATCTCCACAAACATAGGAAAACTGAAATAATCCCTTGTACTCTATCCGACCACAATGGGATTAAACTGCAAATTAGCAACAAGAAAAGCTGCAGAGCATACAGAAATTCATGGAGACTAAACAGTACACTATTGAATGATCAGTGGGTCACTGAAGAAATCAAAAAGGAAATCAATAAATTCATAGAATCAAATGATGATGATAATACAACATACCAAAACCTTTGGGACACAATGAAGGCAGTCCAAAGAGGGAAAATTATAGCTCTAAGTGCCTATATTAAGAAATTAGAGAGTTCACAAATAAACAATTTAATGCTCCACCTTAAAGCCTTGGGAAAAGAACAAGGCAAACCAAAAAGCAGTAGATGAGAAGAAATCATAAAGATTAGGGCAGAAATTAATGAAATAGAAACAAAAAAAAAAATCCAAAGAATCAATGAAACAAAGAGTTGGTTCTTTCAAAGGTTAAACAAGATTGATAAACCCTTAGCAAATCTGACCAGAAGAAAGACAGAAGAGACAAAAATCAATAAAATTAGAGATGAAAAAGGTACCATTACAACAGATACCAAAGAAATTCAGACAATTATAAGGACATACTTTAAGAATATATATGTTTCTAGCCAGGCGTGGTGGTGCACGCCTTTAATCCCAGCACTCAGGAGGCAAAGGTAGGAGGATTGCCATGAGTTTGAGGCCACCCTGAGACTACAGAGTGATTTCCAGGTCAGCCTGAGCTAGAGTGAGACCCTACCTCGAAAAAGGAAAAAACAAAAAACAAAAAACAAAAAGAATATATATGTTTCTAAGTTTGAAAAATCTGAATGAAATGGATGACTTCCTTGATTCATATGGCCCACCAAAATTAAATCAAGATGAGATAAACCATTTAAACAAACATATAACAAGGACAGATATCCAAGCAGTTAATAAAAAGTCTCCCAACTAAAAAAAAAGCCCAGGCCCAGATAGATTCACTGGCGAACTTTACCAGACCTTCATGGAAGAACTAACACCAATGCTTCTCAAACTTATCCATAAAATAGAAAAGGAAGGAATTCTACCAAACCCCTTCTATGAAGCCAGCATCACCCTCATATCAAAACCAGGCAAAGACAGAACCAAAAAAGAAAATTACAGACCAATATCCCTCATGAACATAGATGCAAAAATTCTGAAAAAAAATATTGGCAAACAGAATACAAGAATATATGAAAAAGATTATTCAGCCTGAGTTGGCTTTATCCCAGGAATGCAGGGATGTTTCAACATATGCAAATGGATAAATGTAGTATGTCATATAAATGGTCTGAGGGACAAAAATCACATGATCATCTCAATAGAGGAAGAAAAGGCATTCAAAAAGCCAACATCCTTTCATGGTAAAAGTATTACAGAAACTGGGAATAGAAGGAACATATCTCAATATAATACAAGCTATTTTTGACAAACCTACAGCCAACATAATACTAAATGGAGAAAAACTTGAAGCTTTTCCACTAAATTCAGGAAGAAGACAAGGGTGTCCACTGTCCCCACTTTTTTTCAACATAGTTAGTACTAGAAGTCTTAGCTATAGCAATAAGGCAAGACACACTCATAAAAGGGATACAAATTGGAAAGGAAGAGATCAAATGATCACTATTTGCAGATGATATGATTCTATACATAAAAGACCCTACCTGCAAACTGTTAGAGTTGATAAACACTTTCATCAATGTAGCAGGATGCAAAATTAATACACAGAAATCAGTAGCTTTCCTATATACTAACAACAAACATGTGGAGAATGAAATTAGGGAGTCTCTCCCATTCACAGTTGCCTCAAAAAATAAAATAAAATAAAATGCTTTGGAATAAATTTAACTAAGGAAGTAAAGGAGCTCTAAAATGAGCACTTTAAAACACCCAAGCAAGAAATTGCAGAAGACACAGGGAAATGGAAAGCTAGCCCATGTTCTTGGATTGGAAGAATCAATATCGTGAAAATGTCAATCTTACCAAAAGTAATCTACATGTTTAATGCAATCCCCATTAAAATTCCAATGGCATTCTTCACAGGAAAAGAAAAAAAAATCCTAAATTTCATTTTGAAGCAGAAAAAAACTCGAATAGCCATAATGATTTGAGTAACAAAAATAAGGGAGGTGGTATCACCATACCCGATTTTAAGCGATATTACAAAGCCATAGTAACAAAAACAGCATGGTATTGGCACAAAGACAGACATGTAGATCAATGGAACAGAATAGAAGACCTGGATGTTAATCCAGGCAGCTACAGCCATGTGATTTTTTGACAAAAATGCCAAAAATATTCCTTGGAGAAATGACAGCCTCTTCAACAAATGGTGCTGGAAAACTGGATATCTATATGTAGAAAAGATGAAAATAGATCCTTGTCTTTCTCCATGCACAATAATCAAATCCAAGTGGATCAGGGACCTTAATTTCAGACCTGTAACTCTGAAATTGCTAGAGGAAAAGGTAGGGGAAACCCTTCAACAATTGGCATAGGTAATGACTTTCTGAATGTAACTCCAATTGCTCAGCAAATAAAACCAGTAATTAACTACTGGGATCTCATGAAATTACAAAGCTTATGTACAGCAAAGGACACTGGGAATAGAGCAAAGAGAAAACCTACAGAATGGGAGAAAATCTTTGCCAGTTGCACATCTGACAGAGGATTAATATCCAGAATATACAAAGAACTCAAAAACTAGAACAATAAGAAATCAAACAACCCAATCAAAAAATGGGCTATGGAACCGAATAGAAAGTTCTCACTGGAAGTAATACAGATGGCATATAAACATCTAAAAAAGTGTTCTAAATCCTTAGCCATCAGGAAAATACAAATTAAAACTATCTTGAGATTCCACCTCTCTCCAGTCAGAATGGCTACCATCAAGAAAACAAATGACAGTAAATGTTGGCAAGGATGTGGTAAATGGGGAACTGTTAGTGGGACTGTAATCTGGTACAGCCTTTGTGGAAATCAGTGTGGAGGTTCTTGAGACTGCTAAAAATAGATTTGCCATATGATCCAGCTATAGCACTCTTAGGCATATATCCTAATGACTCTTCTCACTACCTTAGAGATACTTGCACAACCATGTTTATTGCTACTCTATTCACAATAGGTAGGAAATGGAACCAGCCTAGATGTCCATCCACAGAGGAATGAATAATAAAGATGTGGTACATCCACACAATGGAATTCTATTCAGCGGTAAAGAAAAATGAAACCATGAAAATTTCAGGGAAATGGATAGATCTGGAAAGTATTATACTAAGTAAGGTAACCCAGGCCCAGAAAGCCAAACGTCACATGTTCTCTCTTATAGGAGCCTAGCTGCAAATATATAGACTTCTGTGTGAGCAGAAACCAAAATCAGTAGCAGAGGCCCATAAACTAGAAAAAGGCTATAAGGGAGGGAGGAGAGGGAAGGTCTTAAGAGGATGGTATTGTATATATGTAAGTAGAAGAACAGATTACAGAGAGAGGAAAGGCCTAAGAGAGGTCAGGTGAAGAGATCGTATAAAAGAAGGGCGGGGGGGGATCAATCAAAATTCAAGATATTCTGAATAAGACATATGAAAATCTATTTTCTTGAATAATGGCACATCCAGAAGCCATAGATAGTTACTAGAAAATTTTCAGTGCCAGGGATGGGATACCTTCCAGTGAGTTGTTGACCAGGGAGGTCCCTATTGCCTCCAAAACACTATAGGCTATTGCTAAGGCCCTTGGTTTCCCATGAGAAAGAGATGGTAAGACCCCATTGCTGAAGACTTCACATCACTGAGAGGCAGTCACTGAGAAATCAAGATGGCGCTGAGCAGAAAGCCTTCTCCCTGTACCCAAGCCAACTGAAAGCTGGAAAAAGCTGCACTGTATGCAGCCTTATGAGAGATAGAAGTCATCAATCATGAAAATAATGGACACTGGAAGCCTCAAGTTTGGCCAGACAGGCCAAATGACTGAATGAGTGCAATAGTGGCATGTCTGCTCTGGGGAAAGCCAACTGCTCTCTAATTGTACTGAAGGCCTACTCTATAGGAGGGAATACATACCTGGTACTGAAAACCTAATCAAAAGCCTATGGCATGGGAGGTCATGAGCCTTAAGATGCCCTTAAGGGTAAATCCATATATTACTCTCACCAAATTGCCCTGAAAGTACTACACTTAATGTTCATACTCATATATTAATGCTACTCTCACTTCTGGTTAGAGAAGCTTCTCTTTTCAGATGGTTATGACCACTAGGATGACCCAAAAGGCAACATAGTGCTAACAAGAAGGGATGGAGAATTGTCCAGCACTGAAACAACTCACACCCTCCAAGGCTCAGGGTCCTTTGTGGAAGAGGTGGCAGAAAAAATGTAAGAGCCAAAGGAAGGATACCACTCCTTACATACAACTGTCCGGACAGAATTTGGCCTCGATATCCAAGATCTCACAGTATCTAGCAATACCCACACAGGACCCTCATAATAGCAGAAAAAGATGATGGCATCAAATTAAAAGAGAAACTAACGGACAGAGGGAGGGCATATGAAGGAGAAAGTGGGGGAGGGGAGGGAAATACCATGGTTTGTTGTCTGTAAGTGTAGAAGTTGTCAATAAAAATATATATATATTTAAAAAAATAAATAAATAAAAATTAAAATCCCATAAAAAAAAACACTCAACAAAAATAGCAGCTAATGGGATGAAAAGTTTTATTTTGGTTTACAGTCTCTAGGGGAAGTTTCATGATGGCAGGGGAAAGCAGGACATGAAAAAAGGCTGGACATCACTTCTGCCACAGCAGGTGGAAACAGAAACAAGACTGTGAAATGAACTAGCAAAGCAGAGGTAGGCTATAACATGCCAAAATCCATCCCCAGTAACACACCTCTCCAGCAAGGGTCCAACTCCCACACTGTTACAAGCAGAAGAGGAAGCATCCAAAGCACATGAGTTTATGGGGGATATCTAACTTAAGCCACCACATTCTACCTGTGGTCCCCATCTCAGTATATTAAAATGCATTCAGTCCAACTTTTAGTAAAGTTTCCAAAGTTTTTCTTAATACCAACAGTGTTCAAATTTCCCTATAATTTAAAGTCTCTGAACTGTGAGCCTACAAAGCCAAAACAAGTTACATATACATAATGGCACACTGTATATATTCATACTGGAAAAGGTGGCATTGGGCAAAACAAGGAAAGGTTCAACCAACGCAAGATCTAAAACAAACAAGGCCAATATCCAATCATATGTGTGTAGTGTCTATAACCATTGATGAAATTTCTGGAGTTCCAATTCTACCCATAGACCAGGGAAAACTCTATCCTGAGTCAGCAGCATTCCTTGGTGGCCATTCCATAATCTTGGCATCTACAAACTCCTGGGGTCTCCAATGCAACCCATAATTCCATACCTTGGTCTTCCAAGGCTTCTACACAGAGATTTAACAACTCTGCCTCATATCACCCAGTGGCCATTTCCAAAATAAATAGCATTACAAACAATGACCCCATTGTTCCTGCATTTGTAATACTTCCATAATACCAGATAGGCTACCAAATTTGTTAATCCAGTGGGGAATAATTTGAGAGGCAAGAAAATTCTTTTAGCATTCTTCCTTTTGTGCCAATAGAGAATAGCTGGCCCAACCTCAATAGTGGTAATCTCTATAGCAATTGTAGCTGAACTAGACTACAATCTCTAACCTGAAACTTTCATTTAATTCTGTGCTATATCCTTCTACTCACACTAGTCTATTTCTTCTAATCTCATGCCTGCTCAAGTTCTCAATACATGAGCAGACACTGCTAGCCTCTCACACAAACCACTTCTAGCCCAATCTGGTGAAAGCTTTTTCTTCCCCTCATAAGCCAAGACTACACAGACCACATTATTTATTTCAGTCTTTCAAACTCTGGCCAGAATGGTCCATCAAGCTCTGCTTACATCACTGCAAGGCATCTTTTAGTCCAAAGTTTCAAATCGTTTCATACCCCTCCCATAAATCAGTTCCAAAAGAACAAAAGCCATAGTGAAGTCTCTAGCAGCAATGACCCTATTCCTCTGGCACCAATTTTATCTTGTAGTCACCTTCTCATTGCTGGAATAAAGCACATAACCAAAAGCAGTTGGTGGGAGAAAAGGTTTTATCTTAGCTAACAGTTTTGAGGGGAAGCTTCATTTTAGGCAGGGGAAAGCATGTACAGAGAATGGACATCACTTCTACAACAGCAGGTGGAAAACAGCAGCAGAAGAGTGAGTCAACAGCAGTTAAAGCACTTATTTGCAAAGCCTGCTGGCCTAGTTCAATTCCCCAGCCACCCACAATAAGCAAGAATGCTCTACTACCAAGCCACCAAATCCCTAGTTCTGATGATGATGATGATGATGATGATTATTTTGATTTTCCAAGGTAGAGTCTCATCCTAGCCCAGGCTGGCCTCAATCTCACAGCAATCCTTCTGCCTCCCAAGTCCTGGGATTAAGAGTTTGCACCACCATGCCCAGCCCCAGTTCTGATTTTTGTTGAGAGAGGTTCTCATTGTATAGTCCTAGCGGACCTAGATTTCATTATGTAGACCAGGCTGGCCTTGCAACAATCCCTCTGTGTCTGCCTGTAAAGTGCCACCATTGCAAGCTTAAGTCAATATGCCCAACAGATCCAGCCCATACTTGGGATTATTTTAGTTTGTTTGTAACCTGGTCTCCTACTGAGTGCTGAAATTATAAGCACAAGCCACCATGTCTGGTTCCCTCTTTTTTTCTTTTTCTTTTTTTAAAGATAGCTGGCCAGGCTACCTCCTGAGTGCTATGATTATAAAATGTATACGACCACAGTGGCTTCACTAAGTATTTCTTAAAGTTGTTTATTTGATGGTCATGAAAGCACATCTATCTGGAAGCCAACATAACAAGAACTGCAGACAATTTTAATATGTATTTTTCCAAATAGAAATGAAAACAGCCCATCTTCAGTAACCACCTGTGCATACTAATTGAATGTTCTATAAAAGTCTTTAATTTTCTAGAAAATGTGAGTTTCTCAGCACTGAGACATCTCTGTCACACCCTCAATGCTCAGAGACCATTGTGGAAGAAGTGGTAGAAAGAATGCAAAAGCCAAAAGGAAAGAGTGCTTTGCAATATTATCTTCCAGATACAAGGTGGCTATGGTGGTCAGGACCTCAGTGACTGACACTCCCTACACAAGACTTGTATATGAAAAGAGAGAAAACATGATGACATCAAAATAGAAAGGAGACCAGTTGGAAAGAAAAAGGGATTTAGTGGAGGAGGCATAGGGGAGGGGAGAAGGGAAGAGAGTGCTAGGGGATTATGATCATGGTATATTGTCTATATGTATAGAGAATGTCAATAGGAAGTTTTCTTTAAAATATTTTATTTACTTATTTGCAAACAGAGAGAGAGATAGTAGTGATAGAGAGAATGGGCACACCAGGGCCTCCAGCTACTGCAAACCGACTCCAGGCACATGCACCACTTTGTGCATCTGGCTTTACATGGGTACTTGGGTTGTTAAGCTTTGTGGGCAAGTGCCTTAACTGCTGAGCCATCTCTCTGTAGTAGTATTTAGGTATGCACAGAATTTCTAAAAATTAGAATAAATATAAAAAGGGCTAGAGAGATGGCTCAGCTATCTTTCTGGAGAGGTATTTAGGTATACACAGAATTTCTAAAAATTAGAATAAAGTCAAATAGGGCTGGAGAGATGGCTCAGAGGTTAAGGCACTTACCTGCAAAGCTTAATGATGTGAGTTTGATTACCAAGTACCCACATAAAGCCAGATGCATAAGGTGGCACATGCATCTGAATTTCATCTGCAGCGGCTGGAGGCCTGGGCATGCCCATTCTCTGTCTCTGTACTATTGTCCTCCCCACCCCCCATTTTGAGGCTGGGAAGATGGCTCATAAATTAAAGATGCTTGCTTGCAAAACCTGCTGGCCTAGGTTCAATTCCCAAGCCATTCCTGTAAGAAACACAAAAAGTGACACAAGAGGCTAGAGAGATGGCTCAGTGGACAAAGTAGCTTTTTTGCAAAGTCTGATGACATGGGTTTGATTCCCCAGTACCCATGAAAAGCCAGATGTACAAAATGGCACCATGTATCTGGAGTGGCATGGGGCACTGGTCCTGCAAGTTTCATTCTCTCTCTCTACTTCCCTCTCTCTGTTTCTCTGCTTGCAAATAAATAATTTTTCTAAGGTGGCACAAGTATCTGGTGTGTTCACTTGCAAAGACAAGAAGCCTTGGTGCACCCATATACACACATACACACACATGAGCAGACAAATACATTTCAAAAGAAAGTCTTAGTTTCTTTAGATGCATTCTGTATATCAACATAAACTTTAGTTGAATCAAGGTAAAATATATATTTATTTTTATTTTCAGGGATTTAGATTTTCATTTCTAAAGGTTGTAATAACATCAGATGTGATAATACATATCTGAGTACACAACACTGGGGTACCTGAAGCAGGATTTGTAATTCAAGGTTATTCTTGATTACATAGCCTAAACTAGATGAGACCATGTCGGGGGGCAAATGCTAGAAATATAGCTCATTGTAGAGTGTTTGCCTATCATTCATAAAACCCTGGGCTCCATCCATCCCAGCACTGAGGTACATTACCAGACTATTTTTCTTGTTGATGATTTTTATGCTGGGCATGGTACCACATGCCTGTAATCTGTAGCATTTGCTGCATAGCCAAGAATGGCCTCAAACTTTTGATCCTTCTGCCTCCATCTCCCTAAGTATTTGGATTACAATCAAGCACCGCCATGCCCAGTTATTTTATTTGACTTTGTTTCTATTTTTTGTTGTTGTTGTTTTTTGCAGTAGAGTCTCACTTTAGCCCAGGTTGACGTGGAATTCACTAGGTAGTCTCAGGGTGGCCTCGAACTCATGGCCATCCTCCTATCTCTGGCTCTCAAGTGCTGAGATTAAAGGCATGTGTCACCACAACTGGCTGTTTCTTTTATTTATTTTTTTATTTGAGAGAGGTAGAGAGAGAAAATGGACATGTCAGTGCCTTCAGCCACTGCAAACAAACCCCAGATGCACGCACCCCCTTACTGTGTGTCTGGCTAATGTGGGACCTGGAGATTTAAACATGAGTTCTTAGGTTTTGCAGGCTAAGCTATTTCTCCAGCCTTGTTTCTATTTTTACCAAGTCAGGATTGCACTAGTAGCCCAGGCTGGCCTTGAGCTCATAGTATCATACATTAATCTCCCAAATGATGGGACTACTAGCCCAGATATCTCACCAGGCTTTGTAAAGATTTAAAAACCTTTAGTAATGTAAGCCACTGGGTCAATAAATGGAACCTTGCACCTTGAAAAGAAAATAAGAGTGAGCCAAACTGGCAAAAGCGACCTGGGCTATAACACCTCAAAGACAGCACTCAGTAACACATTGCTTCCAGCAACGGTTCCACCTCCCAAATTGCCTTAGGGGAGGACCAACTCTTCAAAAGACATGATCTTATGGGGGAAATCTGGTTAAACCACCACACTCAGACAACAGGAATTATCATAGTTGTTTAATAATACTGGTTATTCTTTGCCCAATGCAATGTATATTAAAAACTACATATGACCTAGCTGCGATTGATAATTCCCCCATAAAAATAACTAAACGACATGGCCAAGTTGGTTCTCTCACTAGGAACTCTTTCTGTCAAATTATGTTTTTTACTCTGAAATTCCGTTTCACTAGTGACACTAATTACCTAACACAATAATTCGAAATTCATCACTGTGCCATTTACGTGTTGTATTACAAGATCATTCACTAATCTTGTTTTCTCTATCTCGACTCCTTTAAAAGTCCTTCCCCCTTTTATCCCAAGAGCAGTATCCAGAGCTCCACTGCCTCCAGGGAGACAAAATAACTGAAGCTCCAAGAAGCACACCCCTCAAAGAAAGAGAAAGCACGATCCAAGAGCGGCTACAGCTTCAAACCCTTTCTTCAAATGTCTGGAGGTGAAGAAATTTACCTCAAACTGCAGAAAAGCGGTGGCGATTGCTATCAGAGCTGAGGACAGTTAACTAGAAGTCTCCAGACCTTCCCGTCACCATAGTGATTTCTAAGCTCTCCGGCCGCTTCCTCTTCCCGCGATATTTCCCAGCTGTCCATCATCCGACTGGACCCTATAGGGCCCGCCCCTAACTGAGCGCGCCCTCTTCTTGCTATTGGACAACGGAACGTAGATGTGAGGGCTGTAGTGAATATTTTTACCTCTTTCAGAAATTCGGCCGGTTGTTTTCCAAGTGCTACAGTTTCAATACCGACGCCAAAAGCTGTAGTTTCCATAACACTGCTTCTATACCAGACCGTAAGGCGAACATCCCCTCGCAGTTCCTTTTCACTTGCTAGAAATTTCCTGTGCCGCCCGGTCCCGCCAGGAGTTCGCGCCTGCGCACAAGCCTCCAGAAGATGGCGGTGGTCACCGCCGCACATTTTTTTCAAATTAGCGGATCCCAGAAACCATTGCGCGCATTTGTAACGAATTTCCGTTCGAGTTTGGATTTTAGGCGCCATTTTCGAGTGAAGGATCCAGAGCCGAAGCAGCTGTAGGAGCGGGGCGGGGGGTTGGCTGCACCACCGTTTCCAGCCGAGTGGGATTCGTGGGCAGGTAAAGGGCCTCTCTTCCTGATGGGGCCGTCACTCTCCTCCTTCCCGGCCCTGTCCGCGGCCGTCGGGGACACGGCCTAGGGCGGCCGCGGCGGGGAGGCTCGCCCGCCCCCTCCCGCGCGGCCCTCCCGGCGGCGGGGCGGCTCCTCCGGGAGGCCGGGGCTCCGTCGGGGAAGGGCGTCTCCCCGCCCTCGGCCTTGTTCCCCGCGGGACCGCCACCCGCGCGGAGCCCTTCGCGGTGGCCGTCCCCGGGACCCCGGCTCTACCCGCGCACGCTGCGAGCGCCGTGTGGGAGGTGGCCGGTGGCGGGGTCCCAGCCTCCCGCCGTCAGGGCGCCAGGAACTAGGCGGCGGGCGCGGGCGACAGGGGACTGTCACTCAGGCGCGGAGCCCGAGCACTCGCCGCGGGTGACCTGACGGCCTGGGTGGGGGGCGCGGCGGCTCCCTCTTCGTAGACGAACCGACCGAGGTGTGGTCCGGAACCAGCCGTCCCGCCTCGTTGTCACTTGGGGTTTGCGCGACCTCTTCCTACCTAGCGGCGCGGTCTGACTCGGCTCCCGCTCTCCCCGGCCCCAGCACCATGCCCTGCAAACGCAAACCGCGCTCCACGGCCCGCCGCCAGGAGGAAGGGCCGCCTTCCCCGGACGGCGCCCCCAGCGACGCGGAGCCCGAGCGGCCAGCAGCCGCCGCCGCAGGTGAGTGCTGGGCCGCCGGGCTACGGGAGGGAGGAAAGGAGGCCGGCGCGGAGGTCGCTCGGGGTCGCCCCGCGCGGCCACCCTCCGGTGGGATTCCGTACAGCTTGGGCGTACCGACCGATTCTGCACGGATGGGGTGAGCAGAGGACTTCTGTGTTTTGGAATGGTCCTGGCTGACAGCGCGTGACCCCCGACATCGCGACCCCTGGCCTCCGTGAGCCCTGCTTGCCTTTAAAGAGAAGGTGGTGGTTTGAGACCACTAGTTTTCTAAGTGGAGGGATTGAGAGCTGTTATGAAACTCCCGAGACTAGTTCTTCGGGTGCTCGGAGATGGAGAGTTGTATTTAGACCCTTAGACTCATTCTATTTCGTATAGGACGAAAGGGATCCGTTTGCTGTGACTTTCACGGGTTTTACGTAAAGTTTTGACTCCTAAGAAGTGTAATGTATACAATTTTCGTGACTGGTTGCACTTCTGTCAAGAACTTTTTTTTAATGCAACGAAGCTGGAATATCATCCCCAGTAGTTTAGGATAATACTCTACGTAGAGAAGACAAGTTCCTGGGTTTCATGAGTAACAAATCTTCTCCCTTTTAGAAGTATTAGCTAGCAGTGGTCCTACAAACTAACGCAGTAATGTATGCTCCCCCCACCTCTTTGCCTTTCCTTTACCTAGAGATTCCAGGTGAGGAACTTGATAACAGAAGTTTAGAAGAGATTTTGAATAGTATTCCTCCACCCCCACCTCCAGCAATGACCAATGAAGCTGGAGCTCCTCGGCTAATGATAACTCATATTGTAAACCAAAACTTCAAGTCCTATGCTGGGGAAAAAGTTCTGGGACCTTTCCACAAGGTATTTGCCCATTTCACATACCTATTGTAAGGTAATAATGCCGTTTCAATTTTCTGACTTTGTTGACCCCACACACACACATACACACGCGCGTGCGATTTCAAGAACTGAAATTAGTTTTTCTTTATTTGTTATCTTTGGTGCCTCCTTTAGCAATGAAGTTTTCCTGTTGAATGGAAACCGTGTTTATGTTGGAAAGGGGATTTTTCCCTTTAGCTGTTGTAATGAGTTGAGTCAAAAGTTTTGGTCAGAACTTGAACTTGAACATGATTTTATTTAAGGTGATAGAAGAGAGTGTGTTGTAAGAAAACTCAAATTGCGCATCTTCTAATAAGAACACTTTTAAAATACCTTAAATTTTACCACAAGTTTAAAAATCAATTCAAAATTAGTAGTATTACTATGACCTTTTAAACTTAAAATTTTTAATTTTTTCTTTCATGTAGCGCTTTTCCTGTATTATTGGTCCAAATGGCAGTGGAAAATCCAATGTTATCGATTCCATGCTTTTTGTGTTTGGCTATCGGGCACAAAAGATAAGGTCTAAAAAGTTGTCAGTACTAATACATAATTCTGATGAACACAAGGACATTCAGAGTTGCTCTGTAGAAGTTCATTTTCAAAAGATAATTGACAAGGTAAGGGTTTCGTTTCTTTTTTTTTTCCTATTTGCATCTTCAAGTTAGGAAAAGGGCTTCCTTCATTCAATACTTAGAATATTGTTACTGTTGGCCTGAATACGCTTTTAAAATTTTGTGTGTAACTGAAGCAAGAGATGGTGATTTCATTACCTCTGAGTGAGCATAAAGCATTAAAAATTTCAGCCAGGGAAATGAATTATAAATAGCTCATAGTAATCCTTTTGAAAGAAAACATTGAGCAGCTTTTGTATCCTGGGAGCTAATTAAATGTTCGTTTGCTATAAATTTGGCATTCATTTTTAAAGTTACATTACTATAATACTGAAGCTGTAATCATTGACATATTTTTACCATCTCCATTATTTTAGTGCACATTAAATGTTATTAGTGGTCCTAGGTATCTGAAATGAAAAATTTTGTTGTGTTCGAACTATGATTAAACCTTTTTGAAATGGCCAAGCTAACACTTGTTTTCTAGAAATAATGGCAATTATAAATAAAATGTCTAGATTATTTACATGGTTTGGTTTGTGTTGTGGGTATTTTTAAGTGGGAAATGACTTAGCTATTTTTTTTCTTTTTTAAATATAAAAGGACTTTACACAGAATCGTATGTTAATTTTGCTTCTTAATTTATTGTAGTGTAGAGTTTGGATTAAAAAAATAATTTCTAATTCAAATTAAAAAATAATTTGCAAGTAAATTTTTTTTCTTCAATCACCTATTAATTACATTTGCTATATCTAAAATTGAAAAGCTAAGGCTTCAGTGTAACAGCTTTTAAGAATAAATAAGCTTTGTTGTCATATTTATACTTGGGTTTTTTAACCAGAGAAATATACAGTCGGGGTTTTTGTTTGTTTGTTTGTTTGTTTTTTGTAGGGTCTCCCTCTGGTCCAGGCTGACCTAGAATTAACTATGTAGTCTCAGGGTGGCCTCGAACTCATGGAGATCAACCTACCTCTGCCTCCCTACTACTGGGATTAAAGGCCTGCACCATGGGGCTATGAATTCTTTATAGTTCTTTTTACCTTAAATTAATGGTTAATAGGGGATGCTAGACAGGAAGGGACAAAGGGTCGCTATGTGTTCCCTAGTGACAATGACATGTCCTTTACCACCACCAAAATTATCATCACACAGTTAACTGCCTTCTCTTTTTCCTTGAATCATTTCTTCATGTAGCTGTTTAAATCAGCCGACATAGTTAACTGATTTGGATGGGATTCTAGTCTACTCTTCTCTTCTCAGACAAGCATACTTTTTAGATCTGTCTGGAGCTGAAGTTTTTCTTTGCTTGATTTGGCTTTTTGGTTTAGGGGCTCTTTGAGGGGGGAAAAAAACTTGGAGAAGGAACTTAATTCTTGATTTTTTTTTTAAACTACTGCCAGTTTGTGTGCATGTTCAAGTGCAAGATTTAAATCCATAGAATTAATTTAGTATAAAGTGAGTGACGTTTGAAGCCAACCTGTGACTTGATAACAACCGTTGTTTTCTGGTTTTGTTTTTCCTAAAAACAGGAAGGGGATGACTATGAAGTCATTCCTGACAGTAACTTCTATGTGTCTAGAACAGCCTACAGAGATAATACTTCTGTCTATCACATAAATGGGAAGAAAAAGACATTTAAGGATGTTGGAAATATTCTCCGAAGCCATGGAATTGACTTGGACCATAATAGATTTTTAATCTTACAGGTAAGTTTATTAAAGATTTCAGAGGTTCTCTTGTTTTTTTAGTTTATTTTCTAATAAAGCTAGATGGGAAGAGGTTCTTCTGTTGAACAAATCCTGTATTTAGAGGCCTTAAAGTACTGTAGCAGCACATCATGGTTTACATAGTACAGTCAAGATGCGAATCATTATTTGCTGCTCTAGAAAT
The DNA here is from genome assembly GCA_036346955.1 of Dipus sagitta. Taxonomy (NCBI): domain Eukaryota; kingdom Metazoa; phylum Chordata; class Mammalia; order Rodentia; family Dipodidae; genus Dipus; species Dipus sagitta. Next base: position 69,032,116 of record CM070781.1, read on the forward strand.
TTAAGGAAATTCATTCAGAATTACATTGTTCTCATCACATGTTCATTTTCTATTTGGATATACTTGTTCCGCTCTAGCAGCACGTAAATATTGGCGTAGTGAAATAAATACTAAACACCAATATTATTGTGCTGCTTTAGTGTGACAGGGATACAGCAACTATTTATCATTTCTCTTTGAATTTCCCTTTAACATTTTAAATGAGATTATCTTGTAATCATCTATCCTTTTCCTTTATTTTCATTTCTTCTAAAGAAGGAGGTCTTCATTCTTGAAGTTCCACAAATTTCCCTTCCCTCTATGCCTAAGCTAATTTTTTTAACACTTACAGTAATTATCTAAAAGTTTGAGTAGGTTACTTTTTGTTTGTTTAGAAGGGCCTACTTTATTGGACAGATCATAAAGTAACTGATAATTCATTCTTAAGTATCACAACTGTTATAGAAGTCTTATTTAAAAGGAGGTATAAAAATAAAGTACATGGTACTAGGTTAATTTTTTTTTTAGAGACCCTGTATTTTTAAGTCAATTTATATTTTGCCAGTATAACTCAATTTAAAATATTTTTTTTCGTCCCTGTATCTTCCAAAAAGAATTGTATAAAACTAAGGCTTCATTAGGCATTGTAAATTCCTGTTTGACTTAAGGGCATCTTATTTCTGTGTCCTATCCAAAATCACCAAAAGCAAAAGAAGCAAAGTTATTTCAGTATGCAGAAATGGCTGGTAACATTCTCTGGTATTTTGTGCTACTTACTGATTTTAAAATACATTGAAAATTTTGATTTGATTCTAAATGTTTGCTTAGGATGGCTAAGTGTTCCCAGTAACCTATGAATAGTATCTCTTATTTCAACAGCTTAGTCTGTATTCTCCAGTTATTTTATTACTTTTAGACTCACATAGTATACAAAGCAAATAATATTCTGGAATAACTTTCATTAATGTCCTTTATGATAATAAAGCACATTTGCAATACTTGGGTACACAAGGTTATTTAAAAATAAATATGGAAAATCAGATATGCTTCTAAACAAAATCTGAATTTATGTAAATGTGGGCTAAAAGCATTGTGAAAAGCTTTGTTTCTTGTATTGTTTTATGGATTTCCATATTCAGGAATTTGATTTAATTAGGTATTATTTAAAAGTTGTATACTTCTATAAAGCTAAACTTAATTATAACATTTATAGGAAATTATACTTATGTTATCTTTTGTATATTTTTTGTCATTTCTTTTTTTCTTGAGATAATCAAAATTATACCTTTGCAAAGACATCAAAATAAAGTGAGCTCCATTTTAGGCCTTCTAAGGATAATTTTTTCCTCTGTAATTTCTTCATTCATAATTCAGTAATAAAGGAAGCTAATAGCATGATTTCCCTAAGAAATAAATTTTAAATTATTGAGTTTACATTAAACATATGCTTCTGGAGCTCTCAGAAATTGTTTTTAAAATATTTTTTGAGGCAAGCCAACAGACTGGCCTTTTTGATTAAATTTACAAATAAGAACCATAGCAAGTCATCTCATAGGAAGAAGAAATGGGTTGGACTGGTAGAACTTACAGTCCTATTACATTTGAGAGAAAGGAAAAGGGGTTTCTATGTATTTTTTCTTAGCTCCTTTTCAGAATCTTTGACTTTTACACTAGTAAGAGATTTAAAATATTTGAAGGTAAGTAAGGCTGTAGTTTTTATTATTTTTCTCTTCCACTAAGTAGTATATCTTAAAAGCTACCATGACTGGGACTAGGAAATTTGAAACAATATCATGATATCAACATCTAAGATAGAAGTGATTCACTTGGAGTGCCATGTATAGACTGAATTAATCTAAATTGATTGAAAGCAAAGTTTTCAAGATTAAATAGCACTAAATTTTAGAAGTCCATAAAAGTAAACTTTTTGCAATGTTTATTGTTTTGATAGGTTGTTTTAGTAAATAAACATTTATGTATTTGAATCTATTTATTTTAAAAGAGTTTCTAACAGAGTACAGTATATGCTATGCAGCTAAAAGTAACATAGAGATGATTAAACTCTGTTTCTTGTCCTTAGACTAATACATGCCCGCAAAAATAATCATTTGGACTGGGCGTACTGGCACATACCTTTAATCCCAGCACTTTGGAGGCTGAAGTGGGCAGATTGCCATGAGTTCAAGAATAGTCTGAGGCTACAGAGTGAGTTCCAGGTTAGCCTGGGTTAGAGTGATACACTTACCCCAGGGGGAAAAACTAGTTAAAAAAAAAGAAAGAAAGAAAGAAAGAACTTGAGATTGGCTGGCTATTGATAATTACATAGGAAAACTTTGCATATCCTTTTACTTACATGTATCTTACTGGGAAGCCTTTGTCACATTGTGATAACTATTGGTCCAAACAAATAATTTTATTAGCTTACAGTATTTCATTGGTGACTGACTTTTATTAATTAGATATAGTTGTTTTTGTTCTGTTTAATGCAATTTGCTCCACTCGGGTAAAAGAATGTTAGCCTTAACGCTTCTGTTACATTTCAAAGTTGCATTAATAACTGCTGACTCAGGAGTGCTTTTGTAAACTCCTATAAAAGATATAACTAATTGCACAGCTTGTATTTTGCTAAAATTTTTGACTTGTATATTTTTGTCTTCATACTATAAATATGATTTGTTACTGTTTTCTACTTTGATAATGAATTAACCTAGATCTAAGTTGTTGTACATTTCCCTTTTTTAATACACTTTTCAGATTGACATAGAATTAAACTATTTGAGCTGTGGCTTCTTCATCTGTAGCAAAGTATGGCCATAATAGCAAAAAAAAATTTGGACTTGACAGTAATACATCAGTTTTTCAAAGTTGCCATATTCAGCACCTCAGTTGTAGAAAGCAAAGAGAGCCTGCCGCAAAGCACCCATGGGGCATTAACCCATTTTGTTTGTGACTCATTTCAGATACTAACTTTGTGATTTAGACTGAGGTAGGACAAATAAAAGGAAAATGTCCTAGGGGAAAATAAAAGAAAAATAACTAGTGCAATGAAAAGTATAAAAGTAAAAATTAAGGCAAAATGGAAATTTAAAGGCTATTTAATTTTGTATGTAAACTGTACTTATTTTACCCAATTTAAGTCTTATTCAGAAATAACAGTTTGATTATAACTGTATACTATTCAAGTTTACTATGGTAAATGCATGCTAAAATTTGTATTACATTTTAGTGAAGATAAGTGGATATCTTTAGTCAGGCTGTCCTCAACATCCTTCTGCCTCTCAAATGTTAGTATTACAGATATGTGCCACTGTGACCAGCTTCCTCTTAGTTTTTAGGCTGTATATTCCTATAAATAAGATTATCAAAAAGAAATGGTATAGCTAAATCACAGTGTCTTTGTTTGCTACCCAGTGAAGTCTTCAATAAGTTAAAACTTTTAAACCCCCTTTTTTTTCTGGTAACGGGATCAAATTCAGGGTCTTAAATGTGCTAGGCAAGCACTCTGTCACTGCACTGCACACTCAGTCCAACAGTATCAGGGGCAGTATTGAAAACTTTATTCAGTATACTTAAGCTATTAAAAGTGGGATAACTTTATGAGGGCCTATGCAATTTAACCAGCTTCAAATACTGCATAGCAACCTGAAACTATTTCTTTTTCATGGTCCTGGGAACTAAACCTTACACAAATAGTAAGCATTCTTGACCTAAACCAAATGAAACTTTTTAATAAGCTATTGATCATGACTATTAGTGATTTGGAGCCTTGATGTAGAGATGTAATTTAAATTCAAGTTGATGTTTTTAAATTATTTTTGGAAGATACTCAGCTTACTGCCTTAAGTGAAAATTCTTATAATTTAATATGGGGTAGGTTTTCTGAAAAATAAGTCTGCCTAGAGGAATACTTCTGTAAACCCAGATTACATATGCAATGGCATAAAACAGAAGATAGAAATATTACAAAGCAAACAGGAGCAAGTGATAGGGCATGTGGAGGACATCAAAGGACAGAACCACAAGAAAAGTCTTAAGTTTTATTCCTTTTTTGGTTTTTCAAGGTAGAATCTCACTCTAGCCCAAACTAACCTAGAATTCAGGGTAGTCTCAAACTCACAGCAATCACCTAACTCTGCCTCCTGAGTGCTGGGATTAAAGGTGTGAGGAGCTACTACACCCAGCTTTTTTTTTGGTCAGGGTCTTACTCTACTGCAGGCTGACTTGGAACTTGCTTTGTAGCCCAGACTAGCCTTGAACTCACAGCAATCCCCCTACCTAAGCCTCCTGAGTGCTGGGGTTAAAGGCATGAACTACTATGCCTGCATTAACCCACCTTTTAGAAGTTGAGTCATAATGCACATAGAAATGGGAATTACTAAATTACTGATTCATTTTCTTGCCTTTATTTTAGCAAATTTGCTGAAACAGATTTTTTCCACTTGCCTGTTTGTTTCGTTTCTTCTGTTATAATAATGTAGTATACATACAAGAAAACTGCTTCTGTAAAGTAACAGGATTTTGCCTGAATATGTTTAAACAGAGTTCTCCACCTTCAAGCTAAATGATTGGCTGGCATTCAGCCTCAGTAGATTTTCCTTTTAAGTTAAATTTAAGATTTTAAGTATAGTTTAAAGTTTTTAATTACTGGCAAAAGTTTTTTTGTATAGCATATTCTAATAACATTAGTTTTCTATAGCCATGGTGGTCAGAGATTCATTATTGCCACGAGAAATAGGTTTTTTATGTTCGACTTGATGTTATTTAGAAAATTAGAATATTGAGTTTTAGGTTTCTTTATGGGGCTGGGGCCATCATTTGTTTGAACACCAGAAAGTATATGTGGAGAGAGTGGACTATAACCACTTTGAGGAACCGGTTCGTTCCTTACATAGTTTAATCATGATGGGATTTTTTTTTTAAATTTATATTTACTTATTTGCACTGTAAATGAATGCCAGACAAATGCACCACTTTTTGAATCTGGCTTTATATGGGCACTGGGACATTGAACAAGCAAGCACTTTAACCACTGAGTAATCTCCCTAGCCACATGGTGGACTTTTAGGGAAAAAATTATATTTCATTTTGATTTACTTATTTGAAAGGGTGGGGCAGAGAGAATGGGTGCACCAAGGCCTCCAGCCACTCCAGGTGCATGCGCCACCCTGTACATCTGGCTTACGTGGGTCCTGGGCAATCGAACCCGGGGTCCTTTGGCTTTGCCTCAACTGATAAGCCATCCCTCCGGGCCAGAAAATTCTTTTACAACAGAATTATGCATGCATATATGTAAGTAAGAAAGAGAATATGCATATACATTTCTCACTCCTGTATAAAATTTCAAAGCTTATTTGGTGAACATTATATATTGGATTTGTTGATTGCCCCAATTCTCACTTAAGACTCATTTAGCTAAAAGTACAATAAGTGTGAAATATGACTCTTTTTCAAGGGTGAAGTTGAACAGATTGCTATGATGAAACCAAAAGGCCAGACTGAACACGATGAGGGTATGCTTGAATACTTAGAAGATATAATTGGCTGTGGACGGCTAAATGAACCTATTAAAGTCTTGTGTCGGAGAGTTGAAATATTAAATGAACACAGGGGAGAGAAGGTGAATCTTCTGTAGATGTCTGGTACCAATGAAAATGTCTTATTTATGGATGAACTAATTTTTACATTTTTGAACTGAACTTTTTATATTATCAGCCTTTAAAATGGGCATGCTTCTTTTATTTAGTACTGACATACTTTAAATCATATGTGTCTAGAGTATTAAAGCCTTAATCTCTTTATATTTTTTATGTTTGTAGTTAAACAGAGTTAAAATGGTGGAAAAGGAAAAGGATGCCTTAGAAGGAGAGAAAAACATAGCCATTGAATTTCTTACCTTGGAAAATGAAATATTTAAGAAAAAGAATCATGTCTGTCAGTATTATATGTAAGTACAATAACCAATTTTATATATAAATAAACATTAAATTGTAGCCCTTTCTCTGTAGTAGAGAAATACAAAGACTGAAATACAAAGTTTCCAAAAGTAATTTTAATTAACTTTTACTCTTCTATTTTAAGTTGGGAGGTATATTTATACACATGCATAGTAGTCCCCTTATATAAGAATGGTACTATTCCAACACCTAGCAGATGCCTGAAACCATGCATAGTGCCAAACCATATATATATATACATATATACACATATACATATACACACACACACACACACATATTTATATATAATGTGGTTTTTGTTTATTCCCTACTGAAGTGCCACAAAGTTTGTATTTTATACCCTAGTGCCTCCTTTGTATTATTTAGTAGTAAAATAAGGATTGCTTGAACACAACCACTGTGATGGTCACACAGTTGATCCTGAATACCCAAGTGGCTACCAAGGTGTTGAATATATTGTGGGTGCACTGAACAAGGGAAGTGTCAGAGGGGCAGCATACAGTTGAAGTAAATTGTTTATTTCTGTAGTTAATCATCTATTATTTCTAAGTATTGGTCTATCACAGATAACTGAAAACATAAAAAGCGAGATGGTAGATGAGAGAGTATTGCATACTCTTATATTTTATAACAACATATCTACCTTCATTTACTTATCGTGAACCTATTTTTTTCCTAAAGTCTGTCTAGCTTTGCCCTCTTCATGCTTAATTATAAAATTAACTGGAGTTAAAAATACTTAAGAAGCAACTCATCTTACTTAAAGTGGTTGTACAATTTAAATGTGCCATCTTAGAATCTCTTTTTTTCCCTCTAGCTATGATCTGCAGAAACGAATTGCTGAAATGGAAACTCATAAGGAAAAAATTCATGAAGATACCAAAGAAATCAATGAGAAAAGCAATATACTGTCAAATGAAATGAAAGCTAAGAATACAGCTGTAAAGGATGTAGAGAAGTAATAATCTTTGGAAACTACGAAAAATGTTTAGATTCAGCTAATTTTATCACGCGTCTGTATTTAAACTCATTGCTAATACATTGTAATATGTTTGCTGGCATGTAAAATAGTCTCTTTTTTGCCAAAACAAAAATGAAAAATTGAAACAATTTATTAAATTGGGTACCAAACTCTGGGTGTAATGGAGGATGTCTCCCCCTACTGGCAGAATAGGTTAAAAAAAAAAAATAAAACTAAGCATTTTGATTTAAGGGTAGAATTTGGGTTATTTTGGATAGATTTTTTTTTCTTAATGTTATCATGACTACTCTGTCAGTCATTTTAGATGACAATAGCATTTCTTACCTAGTATTTTACTTTTATGGCCAAATTTTTATATACCTAGACATTGTCACTAATAAATGTGGTATTTTCTTTCTAGCCCAGGAAAGCTGAATAATTCTCATAGTGGTGACAAAATGTGATATCTTCATCTCTCTGGCAATTAGAAGATGGGTAGTTTTAGAATTCTGTCTGAAAAGCTTAGACATATTTATATATGCATACCAGGAAGGGCATATATAATAAATGTCAAAAATTATGACAAATAATTTACTTGCTTTGCTAAGGAGACTGAATAAAATTACAAAATACATTGAAGAAAATAAAGAAAAATTTACACAACTAGATTTGGAAGATGTTCAAGTTCGGGAAAAATTAAAACATGCTACAAATAAAGCTAAAAAACTAGAGAAACAACTTCAGAAAGATAAAGAAAAGGTAGGTGTTGGTGGGGTGGGGGACAATTCCAAAAAGTTAATATGTTTATATTTTATCAGATGTGGTTACTTGCCCTATAGGATAGTTGAGATTGCTAAAGAAGGATGATTGTAGCCTGAAATCAGGAGGGATAAAAGACTTAAAAAAGCCCTGCCAGGAAAAATTTCCTTTCATAAATTAATCAAATTTATAAAATGATTTTACTGTTAAACTGAGAAAAGACAAATTGTGGTGACTGATAAAGTTAGCTAATTTGGATATTATTAGAAAGTGTGTGTGTGTGTGTGTGTGTGTGTGTTTACTCATACATCAAAGACCTAGAGATCCTAAGAAATACTTTTGTGCCAGAGATTTAGAGATTGAAGCCACAGTTTCTTGCATGCTAAGATGATGCTCTACTACTGAGCTATACCCACAGCCCTAGATGCATTTTTAAAGTAAAATTTTGATAGTATTGAGTAACCTATGGAATATGCCTCTATAACATTTCTTTGTTTTATAATGTCAGGCTAAAGAATTTGAAAATATACCTGCCAAGAGTAAGAACATCATAACTGAGACAACAACCAGAAGTAATTCACTTGAGAAGGAAAAAGAGAAAGAAGAAAAAAAATTAAAAGAAGTTATGGATAGCCTTAAACAGGAAACCCAAGGCCTTCAGAAAGAAAAAGAAGTAAGATTCTGTGATTTTGTTCATTTTTTCCTACCTTGAAGGCTTTTGCAGTAATATTCAAAGTGGAACATTTTAATATTTTTAAAATATTTATACTTTAAATTAATATTAAATTAATATTAAAATTAATAGCTTCCACAGCTGGGCGTGGTGGCGCACGCCTTTAATCCCAGCACTCGGGAGGCAGAGGTAGGAGGATTGCTGTGAGTTCGAGGCCATAGTGAATTCCAGGTCAGCCTGGGCTAAAGTGAGACCCTACCTCGAAAAACCAAAAAAAAAAAAATAATGGCTTCTATAAATACAGACAATAAACCATGATAATTCCTATCCAGCACCCCTCAAAGTTGAACTTTTAAAAAATTGTAAGGTGAAATATGGTGGCACATGCCTTAAATCCCAGCACTCAGGAGGCCAAGGTAGGAAGACCACTCTGAGCTCAAGGCCAGCCTGGGCTAGAGCAAGACCCAGCCCCCCTCCCAAAAAAAAAAAAAAATCAGGGGCTAGAGAGATGTCTTAGTGCTTATGGCATTTGCCTGCGAAGCCAAAGGACCCATATTTGACTCTAGGTCCCACATAAGCCAAATGCACAAGGTGGCACAGGCATGAGGAGTTCAATTACAGTGGCTTGAGGCCCTGGTGTGCCAATTCTCTTGGCTCTCACATTTTAAAAAGGGAGGCGGGGGTGGCTAGAGTGGCTTAGCACTTAAGGCATTTGCCTGCAAAGCCAAAGGACCCAGGTTCAATTCCCCAGGATCCACATAAGCCAGATGCACAAGGTGGTGCATGCTTCTGGAATTGGTTTTCAGTGGCTGAAGGGCCTGGTGTGCCCATTCTCTCTCCCCCTTTCTTTCTTAAATATAAATAAAAATAGCCAAGCATGGTGGTGCATGCCTTTAATCCCAGCACTCGGGAGGCAGAGATTAGAAGGATTGCAGTGAATTCAAGGCCACCCTGAAACTACATAGTTAATTCCACGTCAGCCTGAGCTACAGTAAGACCTTTCATCAGGTGGGGGTGAGGGGGTTAGTTCCCTCTAAATATTTATAGTCAGGCTGGTAGTGCATGCCTTTAATCCCAACACTCCAGAGGCAGAGCTAGGAGGATCACTGAGTTTGAGGCCACTCTGAGACTACATAGTGAATTCCAGGTCATCCAGAGGCTAGAGTGAGACCCTACCTCCCAAAAAAATAAAAATAAAAATAAGTAATAAAATTTATTTAAGTGGGGGAGCAGTCTGTCAGGACTGTCAGTTAGGCTTAGGCCCTGTGCCTTATTGATGTATGCTGTGATGTAGTAATCCCAGCTACCTAGTATGCTGAGGCAGAGAAGATTGAGGCCAATCTATGAAAACTAGTAATACGGTATCTCAAAAAGTTTGCCCCTCTCCCCCGCCCCATTTTTTTTTCTTCAGTTTTTGATCTAGAGTCTCACTCCAGCCCAGGCTAACTAAAGTATTTGGCCAGGTCTCTTTGCCTTTTTGTGTTCTACTTTTCTATTTTAAAACAAAGTTTGCTGAATGAGAATGTTATGGTCAAAAATGTGGTGTCACATACTTAGACTTATAGCCCCTGTGTACAGTCTTTTTATTTCCTAAATTGTTTTCTTGGTAACTAACATACTGGTCACCCTACAATCTGGTACCACAACAGCTTCCTTTTTGCTTCTATTACACTTGTATAATAGTTGAAAGCTGTGGCTCTTGTGCTAGCTTTTGTTTCAAATCATAGTTCTCTGTTCTCGTACATGTTATTAAAGTACCTAGAAAATAAATTCAAAAATGCTTTGTTTCACTACTTCATGAAACAACACAAGAAAGCCAAGCATGGTGACACACACCCTTTTTTTAAATGTATAATTTTTTTATTGGCAACTTCTATACTTACAAACAATAAACCATGATAATTTCCCCACTTTCCCCTTCACAACTTTACTCTCCATCATATACCCTCCCTCCCTCTGATAGTCTCTTTTATTTTGATGTCATCATCTCTTCCTCCTATTATGAGGGTCTTCTGAAGGTATTGCTAGGCACTGGGAGGTCATGGATATCAATGCCAATTTCTGGGTGACATACACTTTTAATCCCAGCATTCAGGGGGCAGAGTAGGAGGATCACTGAGTTTGAGGCCAGCCTGGGATTAGAGTGAGTTGCAGGTCAGCCTAGGATAAAGTGAATACTTCTTATACCTTAAAAAAATAACCATAAGGGCTAGGTATGGCGGTGCATGCCCTTAATCCCAGCACTTGGGAGGCAAAGGTAACAGGGAGCTCTGTGAGGTCAGGGCCACCCTGAGATTCCATAGTGAATTCTAGGTCAGCTGGGGCTAGAGCAAGACTCTACCTCAAAAAGCCAAACACACACACACAAGAAATTACCACAGATACATATCATCTACCCAACAAAAAGTATTCCCATGAAGCTAGCTCTGTTTATATTAGCACATATTTATTGAGCAGTGTGTTTTAACAGATAATGGTGATTTCATTCACTCCATTAAAGATCATTGACTTAGATTCTGCTTGTAATACAGATAATTTCCTAAGATCACACTATTAAAGTAATATGGCTGTATAATAAGGTGGTAGTGGTGATGCAGTCGCTATGTGGGATACTCAGTGCTTGTTAGATTTGCTTATTTATTGTACATTCCATTTTCCTATGTATCTTCTATCCTGTGTTAATGACAAAGCTCTTTCTCAAATAAAAAATGTCCTCATTCACTGGCATATTGCATAGATTTTGAACACAAATATATGTGAGGAAGTCTGAATGGTTCTTAACACCTGGAAACATGAAAAGAGGATAGAATCTAAAACAAACTTGAAACATTTTTCTTTGAACCACTACTCCCTTTTAATTTTTTGTTTGTTTGTTTGTTTGTTTTTGAGATAGGGTCTCACCACTCTAGCCCAGGCTGACGTGGAATTCACTCTGTAGTTTTAGGGTGGTCTTGAACTCACAGCAATACTTCTACCTCTGCCTCCCCAGTGCTGGGATTAAAGGTGTGCACCACTATGCCAGGCCCTTTTTTGTTTCAATTTCTTTTTTTTTTTTTAATATACAAACTTAGTATTTTCCTCTTATTTATTTATTTGAGAGATAGAATGGGTGTGCCAGAACCTCTAGCCACGCATCTGGCTTACGTGGATCATGGGAAATTGGACCTGGGTCCTTTGGCTTTGCAGGAAAATGCCTTAACCACTAAGACACCTCTCCAACCCTTTTTGCGTGACATATGGAAACTTTATGTGATAGAAATAATTGCTGTGTTCTACATCCTTTAATGTTTAAAATAAATAACAATATGTGCCAAGTGTGGTGGTGCATGCCTTTAATCACAACACTCAGGCTCAGGTAGGAGACTTGCCATTACTTTGAGGCCAACCTGGAGCAACATGCAGAGTGGTTTTCACATCAGCCTGGGCTGCAGAGAGATACTGCCTTGAATAAAAGCAAAAGTAAATAAAAATTGAAAAAGCAAAATGCAACATTGACTATCCTCAGATCCTTTTGTTTCAGTTTATAAAATGCAGTTTTAGGGCTGGAGATATGGTTCAGTGGTTAAGGCTCTTGCCTTTAAAGCTTTAAGGACACAGGTTTGATTCCCCAGTACCCACACAAGGCCAGGTGCACAAGGTGGCACATGCATCTGGAGTTGGTTCGCAGTGGCTGGAGGCCTAATACAGCCATTCTCTATCTGCCTCTCTCACTCTCAAATAAACATATTTTTAAATAAATAAATAAATGAGCTTGCTAATAACAGTCTCAAAAAGCTCTTATGACATCAGTCAGGAAAAGACTATAAAAAAGAGTGAACATTGTCAGCTAGCATGAACCATATCAATTGGTTCAGTTTGTAAGAATTTTTTCTCTGCATACTACACTTGTACGCACTCCCTTAAGTTAGCATCAAGTACAGTTTCCATTTCTGTTAAGGCTTGAAAGTAAAGATATTTCAGATTTAATGATCTCATATTTTAACAGAGTCGAGAAAAAGAACTTATGGGCTTCAACAAATCAGTAAACGAAGCCCGTTCAAAGATGGAGGTAGCTCAGTCAGAACTTGATATCTATCTCAGTCGACATAATACTGCAGTGTCTCAACTAAGTAAGGCCAAGGAAGCATTAGTCGGAGCTTCTGAGACTCTCAAAGAAAGAAAAGCTGCAATCAAAGATCTAAATGTGAAGCTCCCTCAAACCGAACAAGAATTGAAGGAGGTAAGTCTTTGCTTCTGTATTTTGTGTAAGTATTTTGGGCTCTAGTTTTTATATATATTATTTTTTTGTTGTTGTTTTTCATCTCGGTATTAAAAATGATTGGTGCACAGGTATCTTTTATCAGAATAATCGCTGAAGAATGGGGTGAGCATTTCAGTATTTGGTTTTTCCAGAGGTAGGGTCTCAGCCTGGCCCAGGCTGACCTGGAATTCACTATGTAGCTTCAGGGTGGCCTTGAACTCATGGCAATCCTCTTACCTCTGCCTCCCAAGTGCTAGGATTAAAGGGTGTGCCACCACGCCCAGTGCATTTCAGCATTTGAATTGAGCTTAATGAGACTGGATGTATAACAGTACGGTAGAGATCTTTTTGTAGCCTGGACAAGGCCCTGGGTTCTGTTCCCAGTACCTCAAAAGAGGAAAGACTGGCTGGGGGCGGGGGATGATAATCCCAAAAGCATCAGACAGCAAATACACTTGCCATAATCCATGGTAATAATTTAAAGGAAAAAAGGTGTGTTTCTCTGGTTGAGGATATAGCTTAGTTGGCACAGAGCTTGCTCAGCATGCACAAAGCTCTGAGCTGAGTTTCCAGCATTGCATATAACTGAGCACCATGGTGCATGTCTGTAATCCCAATACAGGTAAAGGCAGGAGGATCAAAAGTTCACAGCCACCCTTGAATTTACAGGATGAATTCTAGGCTGGGCTGGATTACAAATCAATCTCTCTCTTATTTTGGTGTCACGATCTTTCTTATGATGGTCTTGTGTAGGTAGTGTCAGGCGCTGTGAGGTCATGGGTGTCCAGACCATTCTGTGTCTAGAAGAGCACATTGTAAGGAGTCCTACCCTTCCTTTGGCTCTTACATTCTTTCCGCCACCTCTTCTGCAATGGACCCTGAGGCCTTGGAAGGTGTAATGGAAATAGTTCAGTGCTGAGCACTTCTGTCACTTCTTCTCAGCACCGTGATGTCTTCTGAGTCATTCCAAGGTTACTGCCATCTGAAAAAACGTTCTCTAACAAAAAAGTGAAAGTAGCATTAATATATGGGTATGAACATTAAGAGAAGTGCTTACTGGGCAGTTTGGTGATCATAATATATACATTTAGCCAGCAGCAGCAGTTACACACCCCTAGGGCTCATGACTACCCCTGTTGTAGGTTTTCAGTATCAGGGATATATTCCCTCCAGTCAAATTTGAGGGTGGTTGGTTTCCTCCATAACAGACGTGCCACTATTGCACCCATTGGCTCATTTGGCCTAGTTAGCCAAATGTAAGGCTTGCAGTGTCCACTGTGGAGTATCTTCACTGGCGATTTCTCTCTCTCCCTTTGAGCTACATACAGAATGGCGTTTTCCACCTTTCTGTCAGCTGGTCTACATGGAGGAGCTCTAAACTGAGATTTTGTAGTTGTCACTCTGCTTACTATGGACTGCTCTGGAACTTCTGCATTTTTATTCCTTCTTACTGGCCCAGACAATTTATGCCTCTTAAAACAGGAAAGGCCAAACCCATCTCTGGTTTTTAAAGCAGACCACAAGTTTGCAGACTGGGTTAAAAAGCAGGATTATTCAATTCCTTGTCTCCAAGAATCTCACTTTTCCAGAAAAAAACATGGACACTATCTTAGGATGAAAGGTCAGGAAACGGTGTTTCAAGCAAAAGGGCCTAGAAAACAAGCAGGTGTAGATATCCTAATATCTGACAAGGTAGACTTCGAAACAACATTAGTGAGGAAAGATAAAGAAGGTCACTTTATATTGATTAAAAGCACACTCCAACAGGAGGACATTACAGTCCTAAACATATATGCACCTAACATGGGGCTCCCAGTTTCTTCAAATAAACACTATTAGAGGTAAGGTCACAGATAACACCAACTTCAACACCCCACTCTCATCAATTGACAGGTCATCCCAGCAAAAAATAAACAGATGCATCTGGATTAATGAGATCATAGAACAAATGGACCTAACAGATATGTACAGGACATTTCATCCAAATGCTGCAGAATACACATTCTTTTCAGCAGCACATGGAACAGTCTCTAAAGTAGACCATATATTAGGATACAAAGCAAATCTCAAGAAATACAGGAAAATTGAAATAATTCCTTGCACTGTATCTGATCACAATTGCATCAAACTACAAATCAACAGCAAGAAAATCATGGAAACTAAACAATTACTAAATGGTGAATGGGTCAATGAAGAAATCAAGAAAGAAATTTAAAAATTCATAGAATCAAATGATAATGAGAACACAACATACCAAAATCTTGGGGACACAATGAAGGCAGTCCTAAGAGGGAAATTTATAGCTTTAAGTACCTATATTAAGAAATTAGAAAGGTCACAAGTAAACAACTTAATGCTTCACCTGAAAACCTTGGAAAAAGAAGGCGGCAAACCTAAAATCAGTAGATGGGAACAAATAATAAAGATTAGGACAGAAATTAATGAAATAGAAACCAAGAAATAAAAAAATCCAAAGAATCAATGACAAAGAGTTGTTTCTCTGAAAGGACAAACAAGATTGATAAACCCTTAGCAAATCTGACCAAAAGAAAGAGAAAAAAGACATAAATTAATAAAATTACAGATGAAAAAGGCACCATCACAACAGATACCACAGAAATTTTAAAAATTATAGGGACAGAGCCGGGCATGGTGGTTCACACCTTTAATCCCAGTACTCGGGAGGCAGAGGTAGGAGGATCGCCTTGAGTTCAAAGCCACCCTGAGACTACATAGTGAATACCAGGTCAGCCTAGGCTAGAGTGAGACTCTACCTCTAAAAATCAAAATAAGTAATAAAATAAAAATCATAGGGACATACTATAAGAACATAAACTCCACTAAGTTTGAAAATCTAAAAGAAATGAATGATTTCCTTGATTTATACGGCCTACCAAAATTAAATCAAGATGAGATTAACCACTTAAGCAGACCTATAAACAAGTATGGAGAGCCAAGCAGTTATAAAAATAAAAATCTCCCAACTAAAAAAAGTCCAGCCTCAGATGGATTCACTGGTTAATTTAACTAGAACCTTCATGGAAGAATTAACGTCAATGCTTCACCCTGATACCAAAACTAGACAAGATAGAACAATCAAAAAAAAAAAAGGACATGAACATAGGTGCAAATATTCTCAACAAAATCTTGGCAGACAGAATACAAGAATATGTCAGATCATTCACCCCGACCAAGTAGGCTTTATCCCAGAGATGCTGGAATGTTTCAACATACACAAATCGATAAATGTAATACATTATATAAATAACTGAAGGACAAAATAAATCACATGATATCTCATTAGATGCAGAAAAAGTATTTGACAAAATCCAACATCCCTTCATGATAAAAGTCCTACAGATACTGGGAATAGAAGGAACATATCTCAACATAATAAAGGCTATTTATGACAAACCTACAGCCAACATAATATTAAATGGAAAAAAAAAAACTTGAAGATTTTCCACTAAAATCAGGAACAAGACAAGGGTGTCTATTGTCAAGTACTGGAAATCTTAGCCACAGCAAGCAATAAGGCAAGAGATACACATAAAGAGATGATATGATTCTATACATAAAGGACCGTAAAGGCTCTACCAGCATACTGTTAGAGCTGATAAACACAGCCATGTAGCAGGATACAAAATAAACACGCACATATCAGTAGCCTTCCTGTATGCTAACAACAAGCACAGGAGGAAATCAAAGAATCACTCCCATTCACAACTGCAACAAAAGTGGGAGGTTGCTGGACAGATGGCTTAGTAGTTAAGGCACTTGCCCGCAAAGCCAAAGGACCCAGGTTCGATTCCTCAGGACCCACATAAGCCAGATACAGAAGGTGGCACATGCATCTAGAGTAAATACTCAAGGCAGAAATTTCAGAAGACAGTAGAAAATGAAAGACATCTCTCATTCTTGGATTGGAAGAATCAATGTTGTGAAAGTGGCAATCTTACCAAAGCCAGACCACAATTGCAATATGAAAGCTCAGTGCCAATCATGTTTATTTTTATTTTTTCTTTTTTTTTTTAATTTTATTTTTTCTCATTTTTTAAACATTTTCCATGATTATAAAAAATATCCCCTGGTAATACCCTCCTTTCCCCCTTTGAAATTCCATTCTCTATCATACCCCTCCCCATCTCAGTCTCTCTTCCATTTTGATGTCATGATCTTTCCCTCTTATGATGGTCTTGTGTAGGTAGTGTCAGTCACTATGAGGTCATGGATATCAAGGCCATTTTATGTTTGGAGGGAGCACGTTGTAAGGAGTCCTACCCTTCCTTTGGCTCTCACATTCTTTCCGCCACCTCTTCCACATTAGACTCTGAGCCTTGGAAAGTGTGGTCGAGATGTTACTCGGTACTTTAGTCACTTCTTTCCAGCACCATGATACCTTCTGAGTCATCCCAAGGTCACTGCCATCTGAAAAGAGAAGATTCTCAACCAAAAGTGAGAGTAGCATTAATATAAGGGTGTGAACATTAACAGAAGTGCTTACTGGCAGTTTGATAAGCATAGTATATACATTTGGCCAGACATCAGTAGATATTACACTCCTAGGGCTGATGACTACCCCTGTTTTAAGTTTTCAGTATCAGGGATGTATTCCCTCCCATGGAGTGGGCCTCCAGTCCAATTGGAGGGCAGTTGGTTTCCACCATGATAGACGTGCCACTATTGCACCTGTTGGCTCATTTGGCCTGGCTGGCCAATTATAAGGCTTGCAGTGTCCACTGTTGAGTGTCTTCACTGGTGGTATCTCTTTCTCCTATTGAACTGCATGTAGAATGGCTTCTTCCAGCTTTCTGTCAGCCATGTTTATTTTTGATCTTTTCCTTATTGAAGCATTACTAGAATTCTCTATGATTGGTGTGTTTAGGATCTAATGAGCATAGGTTTATTTTCTTTTCACTTTTAGAAAGAACACAAACTTCAGAGACTGACTCAAGAAGAAATAAACTTGAAAAGTTTGGTTCATGAGCTATTCCAAAAAGTTGAAGATGCAAAGAGCTCCTTAGCAGTGAGTCGAAGCCGGGGGAAAGTCCTTGATGCAATAATTCAAGAAAAGAAATCTGGCAGGATTTCAGGAATCTATGGAAGATTGGTAAAGTAAAAATTTAAGTTTGATTTATTTGAGTGTGTAAAAGGTGTATGAGTACTCCAGGGCCTTTACTGCTATAAACAAACTCCATATGCA
Source organism: Dipus sagitta (assembly GCA_036346955.1). Lineage (NCBI taxonomy): Eukaryota > Metazoa > Chordata > Mammalia > Rodentia > Dipodidae > Dipus > Dipus sagitta. Next base: position 69,049,888 of record CM070781.1, read on the forward strand.
TGTGCCACTTGTTTTTAGACCTCATGTCCACATTGTGTATTTTTATGAAATAAAAAGTCTTCCACTGGCCATTAAGAAGTTCAAAATAGCGGGCTGGAGAGATGGCTCAGCCATTTAGGTGCTTGCTTACAAAGCCTAAAGAGTCAAGTTTGATTCCCTGGTACCCATATAGAGCCAGATGTAGAGTAGTGCATGCATCTGGTGTTCAACACAAACAACATATACACCACACATTTGGGGCCGGGGGGGAGGGTGGGAAATGACATGTAGTGCTTGGGATATAGCATAGCTCATTGGTAGATCATTTTTGCCTACAAATGTGAGCCTCTGGGTTCAGTCCCCTCTGTAAGGGGAAGGTTTGGGGGAAAAGGACACACTGTGTCCTTTTATGCATTTTTAAAACCATGCATACATTTAGTTTTCCAATTAATAATAGCAAAATCTGAATAGTAATAAAATGGGGTGTGGTTTTTATTCAATTCCATTCTAATTATAAATTCTTTTTCCCCCTTTTCTTAACTATTAGGGGGACTTGGGAGCTATTGATGAAAAATATGATGTTGCTATTTCATCCTGTTGTCATGCATTAGACTACATTGTCGTTGATTCTATTGATACAGCCCAAGAGTGTGTAAACTTCCTTAAGAGACATAATATTGGAGTTGCAACCTTCATAGGTTTAGATAAGGTAGGTATTTATACAATGAGCTACTTACTTCAGTTTTTAAGTTCTAGTTTCCCTTTGAATTCTAGCTTTTTATTTACCATTATTTAATGAACCCCGGGTAACTTTTAAGTTTGGGGGGTTCTAACATGGTTGTGGGGGATAAATTTTGGAATACATTGATAAAAGAAATGCCAATGTTGGGCTAACATCCAACATGTGATAGCTTGACACAAATTACAAAATATATATAGTAAAAAGTATAGTTGAATGGGGAATTTTTCTTTTGCATGTGTAATGTGGTTTTCATGTGTAGTGTATGTGCCCATGCAGCATCCCTTGTGTTAGTTTGCTGTGGTGGAACATTGGGTGTCCTGCTCCGTTGCTCTCCTGTTGTTGGAGTCAGAGTCTCTTACTGATCCCAGAGCTGCCTGATTTTTTGCTGTTGGGTCTCTGCTCCCTTCAGGACTGAGGTTACAGGTGTACAAGGTCATAACCCCCAACTGTTTGTATGGTTCCTGGGACTGAGCTCTAAGCACTCTAAGGCCTCCTCGGGCCCTTGTGCTCAAGAAGTGTTCTTAACCTCTGAGCCATCTCTACAGCTCAAGTTCAGAATATTTTCATTACCCCATAGGCATTATTCATTCTATATACCTTTTTCCTCTTCTCTAGTAACAGACATTGATCTGTTTTGTTCTCTACATGTGTTTTAAACATTTCATTTAAGGGAATCTCATAATGAGGCACCTTTTTGTGTAGGTTCATCTATTTTATAGCATGTACATACCCTTTTTGTTGCTTAATGAGACTCCATCATATAAGTATGGCATGTGTTCTTTGTCCATTCATCTGTTGATGAACAGAGTCTTGTGAGGTGTATGCTATATAAAAATTTCCTGTTTGGTGGGTTATAGTTCTACTCTCCTGATTCTAGAGTGTAAAAGCTCAGTTTTAAATTTTTTTCTTAGTCACTTTGGGATTTGGGGGAATATTTTGTGTTTTTTAACAGGGTCTTGCTAGATATATATTATATGCACATATATATGTGTGCTATAACCTTGGTTGGTCACAAATTTGCTATGTAGACCAGTTTGGCCTCAAGCCTGCCTGTACCTCCCATGTGGTGAGATTACAGGTATTGCTTGTGTTTTCTAAGAGTTTCATAGCTCTTAGCTCTTGGCATTTAGGTTTTAAAATGTTTTTTATGCAATGGACAGCAGAGATCAGACTTCTATTCTTTGCAAGTAAGATACCAGTTCTTCAGTACCATTTGTCAGAACTATTCCTTATTGAAGTTTCATAACATCCTACCTAACATCAGCCAACCATATTTAAATATAAGGGTTTCTGTCTATACTTTTGTTTCATTCCTTGTGCTAGTGTAAGTGCACTGTCTTAAAGTACTATAACTTAGTCTTGTTTCCTGGTTACTCATTATTACTGTATGGAAATACAATTCATTTTTGTATATCTTATATCCTACAACTTTGCTGGCCTCATTCATTAGTGTTAATAGTTTGGAAAGCTTTTCTTTAGAACTATGATAGGAATTTATTTAGGATTATGATACCTAGAAGACATATTGGCTGTTGATTGCATGTATGAATTTTTTTTCTTAAACTTTTAGATGGCAGTGTGGGCAAAAAAAATGACTAAAATTCAAACTCCTGAAAATACTCCTCGATTATTTGATTTAGTTAAAGTAAAAAATGAAGAAATTCGCCAAGCATTTTACTTTGCTTTACGGGATACCTTGGTGGCTGACAACTTGGATCAAGCCACAAGAGTAGCGTATCAAAAAGATCGAAGATGGAGAGTGGTCACCTTACAGGGGCAAATCATAGAACAGTCTGGTAAGCTGGGATTTTAACTACCTCTGCATTTTTTAAGCTCCTGGTGGAAAAGATCTAAAACTGACTTCTGTGTTCTCCAGGTACAATGACTGGTGGTGGAAGCAAAGTAATGAAAGGAAGAATGGGCTCATCAGTTATTGTTGAAGTCTCTGAATCAGAGGTCAGCATATGTAAACTTGTAGTCACTTAAACATTATAAAATTTGGCCATTTGAATTATACTGCACCCAGATTTTGAGTTAACTGATTGGATCTCTAGTAGCTTTTCTTAGGTTGAACCCTTTCAAAGGATTGAAAACATGTTGAATAGAAAGTACCAGGGAGTAATCCATGTGGAAGGCCCTGGGTTTGATCCAAGTGCATGATTTGCAAACATCTGTTTTAGTGAATACATTTGATTTGGGTCATGTGTATTGTTCATAATTTACTTAGCAGTTCACATTTATTCTTTAACAATGTTATAGTCATTTAAGTTTTATTTATTTGAGAGAGAGAATGGTTGTGCCAGGGCCTCCAGCCACTACAAATGAACTCCAGACACATGCGCCACCTTATGCATCGCGTTTACGTGGCTACTGGGGAATTGAACCTGGGTTTGTAGGCAAGCACCTCAACTGCTAAGCCATCTCTGCAGCCCTAATTAGTTTTTGTTTTGTTTTGTTTTTAATTTCAGAGTAGTTCTTTAAGGCATAACAGATTCCTGATGCATGTTTTTTAAGTTTATTTTAAAAGATTTTGGAAGCCGGGCGTGGTGGCACACACCTTTAATCCCAGCAGTCGGGAGGCAGAGGTAGGAGGATCGCCGTGAGTTCGAGGCCACCCTGAGACTCCATAGTGAATTCCAGGTCAGCCTGGGCTAGAGTGAGACCCTACCTCGAAAAACCAAAAAAAAAAAAAGATTTTGGCAGCTCATGGGTAAGCCTCAGTGGCTAAGTGTTCTAATGCTTTCTTCATTAAAAGTGAATGGCATCTCTTAAGCTTTAATATTGGGGATTTGAACTGGATTGTTCAGTTTTGTTTGAGTTTTTTGATAGATTGTTTGGTTTTGTTTGGTAAATGTATCGTATGTAGTCCTGGCTGGCCTCAAAGTCATGATCCTCTTACCTCAGCTTCTCAACCAGCAGGGATTCCACACATGCATTTCCTCCACACCTGGCTTTTGTTTAGTCTTTAAGATCAGAGTTTGGGTTGCATTATATTTTTTTGTTTGTTTTGAAGCAGGGTCTCACTCTAGCCCAGGTTAACCTGGAACTCACTCTAACCCAGGCTGGCCTTGAATTCATGGTGATCCTTCTACATCAACCTCCCTTCCAGTGCTAGGATTAAACTCATCAGCCACCATGCTCAGCTTGGTTTTTTTATTCATACATGGACTTTGCTGTCAATCTAAAATGATTCTTAGCAAAAATTTTACTCCTACTTCTCTTTGTAGGTAAATAAAATGGAATCCCAGTTGGAAAGAGATTCTAAAAAGGCAACACAAATCCAAGAACAGAAAGTACAACTTGAAGAAGCAGTAGTTAAGTTAAGGCTTAGCGAACGAGAAATGAGGAATACACTAGAGAAGTTTTCTGCAAGCATCCAGGTACTATGTTCATATGTGTGTGAATATCATCTAAGCTGTTAGAATGTAGCACCAATTGGGGGAAAGCATTTATTTATATTTGCTTACCTTTTTAAAATACAATGGATGATTTTTTTTTTTCTTGAGCACGGGTGGATAATGCCTGTTATCTGTCACAGTGTTGACTCCAGGCACAGCCATACCTGTTTTCCATTTTTTATTTGACAGAGAGAGAGAATGGGCGTGCCAGGGCCTCCAGCCACTGCAGATGAACTCCAGATGCATGCTCCCCCTTGTGCATCTGGCTTGTGTGGATGGGTCCTGGGGAATCGAACCTGGGTCCTTTGTCTTTGCAGGCAAATGCCTTAAGCACTAAGCCATACCTCCAGCCCTACATACATATTTTTTTAATGTTAGGCTTTTCTTAATTAGGGTTTTCTTTCTAAGCCAATATAAATTTCCTGTGTTTTAGCTGATTTAGAGTGTTTTGATCTTGCCCTATTTTGATTAATGTTTTTTGTGTTATGTACCCTGCTAAGTTTAAAATAACATTGTGAGACCCTACTTTACAAAAGAAAAATGTGGCTGGAGAGATGGCAGAGCCAGTTAAGGCACTTGCCTGCAAAACCAAAGGACCCAGGTTTGATTCTCCAGGACCCACATTAGCCAAATGCACAAGGGGGAGCACGAGCCTGGAGTTCGGTTGCAGTGGCTGGAGGCCCTGGTGCAACTATTCATTCTCCCCCCCCCCCTTTCTCTGTTAAGTAAATAAAAATAAAATATTTAAAAATAATAACATTGTAGGTATGTCATTACATGCTCATCCAACTCCTTAAGATAGATTCCTGAAATTTTAATTAGTTCACAGTATGTTAAGACTTTGAAAACCTAGTCTTAAATATGTTGTAAGTTTGTTACATCCTAAACTCTTTTGTTGGTGGTAGTGCTGGTGGTGGTGGTGTGTGTGTGTGTGTGTGTGTGTGTGTGTGTGTTGTTTAGTTTTTCAAGGTAGAGTCTCACTGTAGCTCAGGCTGACCTCTAATTCACTATGTAATCTCAAGGTGGCCTTGAACTCCTGGTGATCCTCCTACCTCTGCCTCATAGGTGCTGGGATTAAAGGTGTGTGCCACGACGCCTGGCTACATTCTGAACTTTATAATGGCATTTTAGGGCTAGAGAGATTGCTCAGTGGTTAAATGCACTTGCTTGCAAAGCCTGCCAGCCCAGGTTCAATTTTCCAATACCCACATAAAGCCAGATGCTCAGAGTATTGCAGGAGTCTGGAGTATGTTTGCCAACAACAAGAGGCCCTGGTGAACTCTCACTCTCCTTCCCTCCTTTCCCATTCAACGTTCTTAATATACTTCTGGTTCAGATGAATCCCCAGCTTGCAACACGTCTTTGAAGATAGGTCTGTCATGTTCATATTGGAGGCTTCTGTGGGCTACTTTGGTATTTTTCTTGTTCCTGTTCATTCACTCCAGACTTCTAGACATGAATTCATTTTCTCCCAGAAATATCAAACTAGGTCATATCTTGTGGTTAAAAAAAAGATTGTGTAGATTCTTGAGATTCTGAAAATAACAGCAATAAAGACACTATTATAGCCACTTAGCAAACTGAGGTAGAGGATCACTGTGAGTTTGAGGCCAGCCTGGGACTACGGAGTAATAGGCATGTGTTTGTTTGTTCGTCGTGTCTGCATGCATCCTCATGGGTTGCTGAGGGAAGCGAGATGGCTCAAGTGTCATATTAAAAGGGAATCATCCCAGTGACAGTCTCAGGAAAGAGGCAGGTCTTCAGAACAAACTGAGAGAGTAACTATAAGCATACTCCTGAATTGAAGTGGAAAGATGACTTCTCAATTCCTAGGCAGAGAGTGTGTGTGCCCTAAAATTTCATGACCAGTTATAGTGTATGCCAAGTGTTACCTGTCTTCACTTTAAAAATCTATTTGAAGCCGGGCGTGGTGGCGCACACCTTTAATCCCAGCACTCGGGAGGCAGAGGTAGGAGGATCGCCGTGAGTTTGAGGCCACCCTGAGACTCCATAGTGAATTCCAGGTCAGCCTGAGTTAGAGTGAAACCCTACCTCGAAAAAACAAAAAAATAAATAAATAAATAAAAATAAAAACAGAAATCTATTTCAGCCGGGCGTGGTGGCGCACGCCTTTAATCCCAGCACTTGGGAGTTAGAGGTAGGAGGATCACCATGAGTTCAAGGCCACCCTGAGAATACATAGTAAATTCCAGGTCATCCTGTGCTACAGTGAGGAACCTACCTTGAAAAACCAAAAAAAAAAAAATATCTATTTGAGGGCTGGAGAGGCTCAACAGTTAAAGGCACTTGCTTGCCTAGCCTGATGGCCTAGTTTCAATTCCCCAGTACCCAAGTAAAGCCAGAAGCACAAAGTAACACATGCATCTGGAGTTTGTTTGCAGCCAACAAGAGGCTCCAGTGCACTCTTTCTCCCCGTCTCTTTCCCTCCCTTCTGCCATTTCCTCCTTTGTCTCTGCTGGCAAATAAAAAGTATTTTTAATATTTTTTTTAATTTATTTGCAAGCAGAGGGAATGAGAGGGGGAGGGAGAGAATGGGCATACCATGACCCCCTACCATTGCAAAAGATGTCGAGATGCATATGCCACTATATGCATCTGCCTTTGTGTGGGCACTGGGTGTATGAATCTAGATTATTAGGCTTTGTAAGCAAGCTCCTTTAACCAGAACCATCTCTCTAGCCCCTGAAAAAATTTTCTTAAAAATTAGAATGCCATTTTAAATCATCTTTGTAACAAGATTACATTTTGGGTTTTGGCCATTTTGTGCTTGTATTTTCTGTCCTTTTAATTAAGCCTTTTAAAAATTCAAAGTAAATGTTACTGTTACTAAGTTAAAATGTTGTCTATAAATCCTTAATTGTTTTTGTAGCATTTAGCAGAACAAGAAAAATATTTGAGTGTTCAAATTAAAGAACTTGAAGCTAATGTACTTGCTACTGCCCCTGACCAAAAAAAACAGAAATTACTAGAAGAGAATGTCAGTGCTTTTAAAACAGGTATGTTTAAAGATAAAGACTTCTTGATGTTATAAAAAGCAATGTTTTGCAGTGTTTAAAAAAAGCTTGAAAGCCGGGTGTGGCAACGCATGCCTTTAATCCCAGTACTTGAGAGGCAGAGGTAGAAGGATCGCCATGAGTTTGAGGCCACCCTGATATTACATAGTAAATTCCAGGTCAGCCTGAGCTAGAGTGAAATCTTACCTCGAAAAACAAAAAAAGAAAAAGAAAAGCTTGAACCAGGTACACACCTTTAATCCCAGCACTTAGGAGACTGAGGTCAGACTGTCCTGAGTTCAAGTTGAGCCTAGGCTACAGAGTGAGTTGCAGGTCAACCTGAGCTAGAGTCAGACCCTGCCTTAAAAAAATGGCAAAAGAATAAAAATGTTTGCACAGTAATAAGTTGGAGCCAAATTATGTACAAGTCATTACACTGACTGTTTTGGCTTTTTGATAGTTACTTAATTCTCACAAGTCAACGTATCTTGTTAAGTTCTCTCCACACCCTTTCTTACTAAGAGAGCAGGTGGTTTGTATAATTTGCTTGAGTTCACACAGTACATGGTGATACACAGGGATAAGTGGTGTCTGATTCCAGAGCTCATACAAGTCCATAATTTCATACTTTGTTCTTGATCTTCACAAACATTTTTCAAGATAGTTTTGTTTCTTGTTTTGTTTTGTTTTTCGAGGTAGGGTCTTGCTCTAGGTCAGACTGACCTGGAATTCAATATGTCATCTCAGGATGGCCTCGAACTCATGGTGATCCTCCTACCTCAGCCTCCCAAGTGCTGGGAATGAGGGCATGCCCCACCAGGCCTGGCCAAGGTAATTATTAAGACATCGGAGGCATTGAAGGAACTAAATCAAAGAAATGTAGAAGTTGGGCATGGTGGCACACGCCTTTAATCCCAGCACTAGGGAGGCAGAGGTAGGAGGATAGCCATGAGTTCAAGGCCACCATGAGGACTACATAGTGAATTCCAGGTCAGCCTGGGCTAGAGCAAGACCCTCTTGAAAAAAAGAAAGAAAGAGAGAGGGAGGGAGGGCAAATACATGACTTGCACACAGAACAATACTTGTTTGAATGCTTTTCCTTCCATAACTTTTTATTCTTACACAGTAATACATATCTGCCAAAATAGAATCTTTAAGCAAGAAAAGGAAATTATGGACACAGTTGGTTTTTTTGTAGCCTTACTTGAAGTCCTCTAGTTATGTACTTGAGCACAGCCCTGATTCTCTTTGGCTCCAGTCAAAGGAACAGTAGGTTGTATACACAGACCCTTTTCCAGACTTGTAACATCTTAGCCTCCCAAAATATAGTAGGCCTTGGAAATTTCCTTAACAGAGATGGGCCAACTGTTACTGTGCCAAAGACAGCAGATACTCTGTCCCAAAAGACTGATGAGGGACCCTGACACAGTGATGCACATCTATAGCCGTACTGGGGGGTGGGGGTCAGGGGCTGAGGTGGGGGAACTCAGGAATTTGAGAAAGGCCTGGGTAGCATAGTGGGATGACTTTAAGAGAAAACACAAAGGGAAAGAACTAATGAATTGGAAAAATTATCAAAATCCTTCAAAAATGAGAAATTTTTTTTCTAAACAAGGAAATAAAATGAAGTTAGGTGTCTTCTGTGCATAGCAAATCTTTATTTTACGTGCATATGGTTATGTTTTAGTAAAGAGAGGAATAAAAAGTGGAGCTTATCTATAAAACCTCAAGGCCCAACTTCAGTGACCCACTTCCTCCAGCAAGGTTCCAACTCCTAAGAGTTCCATAACTTCCCCAACAATGCCACCAAATGGGGTCCAAGTTCCCAAACATGATTCTGTGGGACATTTTAAACTCAAACCTCAACAGCACATTAATTCCATTCAGTAAAATGATTTTTAAGGTTCTTTCACAAACCTAAGAAATAGAAACATTGAGAGATGTTAGGCTGAGGAAATGGATGAGTCTGCAACTTGCCTCACAAGCCTGAGGACCTGAATTTGATGTCTAGTACCAGTGTAAGAATGATGGGCATGGTGGCATATACCTATCATCCCAGCACTGGGGAGACAGACAGCCAAATCCCTGAGCTTTACTGACCAACCAGTCTAGCCTATTTGTTGAGCTCTAGGCCATTTAAGAGACCCTGGCTGGAGAGAAGGCACTTAACCTGTAAAGCCTAAGGGCTTAGGTTCAATTCCCCAGTACCCACATAAACCAGATGCACAAGGTGCTGCTTGCATCTGGAGTTCGTTTGCAGTGGCTAGAGGCTCTGGTGCCCCTATTCTCTCTCTCTCACTCAAATAAATAAATTATTTAAAAATTTTTTAAATATATATATATTTTTTTTAATTTGACAGGGAGAATGGGCAAGGGCCTCTTGCCATTGCAAGCAAACTCCAGACATGCACAGAATCCACTGGCTAGACGTGTATGTCATGAAGGTTTCTAGATTAAACTTGCAAGAAGAAAATCTGTGGCTAACTGTAAAATCATCAACAGAGCCATTACTTTTTCTTCACTGAAAAAAGTCATGCCTCACATTGGGAAGATGTCACTGCGGATGCTAACAGCAAAAAAGAAAAGCACACTGCACCTAATATGTCATCAATGTTAATGTCACTGCTTGTCAGTGCTAGCAAAGTTAACTGCCTGGCCATCATAAACTACTAACTGCAGCAGAAACCAATCATATTTCATTACTTACACCTACCTCAAAAAAACCAAAGGAGGGGGAGCTGAAAATGGTTTTCTTCAGAACAGTGAAGAACACCAGTTCATCTGTTCTTTCACTTTATAATATTGTGGACAGCTTCTAAGTTGGGTTGACAAAAAATATATATATAATTTCTTTACCATATGAAAGTTTATAGTGGCTATGGCTAAAAAAAATTTTTAATGTTTTTATTTGAGAGAGTATGGGGCACTCCAGGACGTCTTGCTCCTGCAAACTCCAGATACATGCACCACTTCATGCATCTTGGCTTTATGTGGGTGCTGGGGAATTGAACCCAACTTGGCAGGCTTTATAAGCATCTAACCACTGTGCCATGTCCCCAGTTCAAAAGTCTTACAGTCCTTGATGCACCCACCTTAAGGAATGGTTGAAAAGCTCTTGTTTTGTTTTGTTTTTTGTTTTTTCAAGGTAGAGTCTCACTCCAGTCCAGGCTGACCTGGAATTCACACTGTAGTCTCAGGGTAGCCTCAAACTCACAGTGATCCTGGGGTTAAAGGCATACACTACCACGCCCAGCTGCTGAAAAGCTCTTTGAAAGCATGAGAACATAAAGACATTGAGAAATAACTGGGTATGTTTCTACCTGAACCAGAAAAGGTTAACCTTGTGTTATAACACCATGTGTATTGACAATAGTGTTCTGGGTTTTTTAAGGTACTTTTTTTCAATATCTAAATATTTGCTATCATGCATTAGATTAAGTAATTAAAGAAATTTACATCGCCAGGCATGGTGGTGCACACGTTTAATCCTACCACTCAGGAGGTAGAGGTAGGAGGATCTCCATGAATTCGAGGCCACCCTGAGAATACTGAGTGAATTCCAGGTCAGCCCAGGCTAGAGTGAAACCCTACCTCTAATTTAAAAAAAAGGAAAAGAACAGAAATTTACATCTATTGAATGATGCTTACTAACATAGGAACATTTTGAACTGCTCTTTCATTTTTAATTTCAGAGTATGATAGCGTGGCTGAGAAAGCTGGTAAAGTAGAAGCTGAAGTTAACCGTTTACACAGTGTCATCATAGATATCAACAATCATAAACTCAAGGCCCAGCAGGACAAACTTGATAAAATAAATAAGCAACTAGATGAATGTGCTTCTGCTATTACTAAAGCCCAAGTGGCAATCAAGACTGCAGACAGGTAGAGTATCCACTAGTCTCACCTATAACTCCACATAAGAGAGCTAACATTTAAATGAAATGTTACTTACTAAACTTTCCTGACATGTTATTACCTCACAGTGGTACTTTAAGAAAGAAAAATTCTGGGCTGGAGGGATGGCTTAGCAGTTAAGGCGTTTGCCTGCAAAGCAAAAGGACCCAGGTTGATTCCCCGGAAGCCACATTACCCAGATGCACAAGGGGGTGCATGCATCTGGAGTTCGTTTGCAGTGGCTGGAGGCCCTGGCGCACCCATTCATATTCTCATTCTCTCTCTCAAATAAATAAATTAAATATTTTTTAAAAAGAAAAATTCATTTGTCCAATATTAAATTAAAAACTGGTAAAAAGATTGACAACCCAGTTGTTAGCAAATAAACATGAGTTTTATTTCTCTGGTTTAAAAGAATAGATGTAATTTAAATAGATGCAGGTCTTAAAAGAATAAGAGGTAAGATGAGAACTCTAAAGCATCTATTAGGATTACAAGAAAATTTGTGTGTTGACTATCAATCAAATTAGGTCAGAGATCATTTGTTTGTTAGGAGCAGAAGCATCTTAGGAGATTTAAGGATCCCTTGCCAGAAGAGTTTTACAATCTAATATATGACTTTGCCTCAAAGTATTAATGTTAGATAATACTAGAAGGTTAGGTAAGGACGTTTCACTGATTTATATGGAAAGCTTGATAAAATATACAGCTCACACCCCAAGTATTTGTATAAACAAAAACCAATGCAGGGACTGGAGAGATGGCTTAGTGGTTAGGCACTTGCCTGCCTAGCCTAATGAGCCAGGTTCAATTCCCTAGTACCCATGTTAGTCAGATGCACAAAAGTTATACATGCATTTGGAGTTGGTTCTCAGTGACTAGAGGCCCTGGCGCACCCATTCACTCAATCTGCTTCTCTTTTTTCCTCTCAAATAAGTAAATAAAATATTTAAAAATATTAAAAACAAAATTCAGGCTGGAGAAATGGCTTAGCATGTAAGGTATGTGCCTGCAAAACCAAAGGACCCAGGTTCGATTCCCCAGGACCCACATAAGCCAGCTGCACGTGCATCTGGAGTTCATTTGCAGTGGCAGAGGCCCTGGCATGCCCATTCTCTCTCCCTCCCTCTTCCCCCCCCCCCCACTCTCTCCTTGCAAATAAGTAAAAAACAATTCAGCTTAGTGGTTAAGGCACTTGCCTACAAAGCCAAAGACCCAGGTTCAATTCCCAGTGCCCACATAAGCCAGATGTATAAGGGGTTGCATGTATCTGGAGTTCGTTTGCAGTGGCTAGAGGCCCTGGCATGCCCATTCTCTCTATCTCCTCCCTCCCCCTTGCAAATAATTTAATTTTTTAAATTCAAGGAATATATGAAGTCCTAAATTTAAAATCTAAGAGGAAGGGCTGGGGATGTAGCTTTTGATACATTTGCTTGCTGTGCATGTGTGAGGCCCTAATTTTCATCCCCAGCACCACAAAATTTTATGTATATTTGAATGAATGAGACTGCCAAGTAAAATAGTACCATTAAATATTACACAAGTTCTGTGATAGGTTATGCGAAACAACATTTTTAATGTGTTTTGCTTCTTTAGAAATCTTAAAAAGGCACAAGACTCTCTATCTCGCACAGAGAAAGAAATAAAAGATACTGAGAAAGAAGTAAATGACTTAACAGCAGAGCTAAAAACTCTTGAGGAAAAAGCAACAGAGGTCATACAAAATACAAATGCTGCAGAGGTAAGATTTTATTTTGCATTATAGTAAAAGGTATATTTGAAAGAGTTTAGAGTTGGTCATGTTTAGAATTTTCATATACATAAATTTACGTGTACAAGAAAAAAATTATAAAATTATGTAAGTTAATTTTTTTTAATTAAAACAAAAAAAGAACATGGAAGGAAATTGCTGTCTTTGTAATGTAAAAAGTGGCTGTTGTTCTTAGGAAGCGATTATCTGTAATGGTTGTTACTGGTTTTTAGAAGTCCTTGCCAGAGATCCAGAAAGAACATCGTAATCTACTTCAAGAACTAAAAGTTATTCAAGAAAATGAACATGCTCTTCAAAAAGATGCACTTAGTGTTAAGTTGAAACTTGAGCAGATAGACGGTCACATTGCTGAACATAATTCTAAAATAAAATACTGGCAAAAAGAGGTAAGATTGCTACCTGTAGTTAAAGTCAACTTCAAACTATTAATGAAAAGGATTTGGGAGATTTGTTGTTGAGGTATATACTATAGTTGTTTTTTCTCTATTCTAAATTGAATTTAGATTTCAAAAATAAAATTGCATCCTGTGGAAGATAATCCTGTTGACAAGGTTTCAGTTCTAAGCCCAGAGGACCTTGAAGGAATCAAAACTCCAGACTCTATAACAAATCAAATTGCACTTTTGGAAGCCCAGTGTCATGAAATGAAGCCAAACCTTGGTGCCATTGCAGAGTATAAAAAAAAGGTCTGAATGCATATTAGAAATGTTTTGCCCTTGTCTAAATTAAGACCTTTAATTTTACACAATTGAGCATTCTTATCTCAGAGTTGTATCTGACCAGGTTTTCTTTACAATCTTTTCACAGGAAGAATTATATTTACAACGAGTAGCAGAATTAGACCAAATTACTTCTGAAAGGGATAAATTTAGGCAGGCATATGAAGATCTTCGAAAACAAAGACTGAATGAATTTATGGCAGGATTTTATACAATAACAAATAAATTAAAGGAAAACTACCAAATGCTTACGTTGGGTGGAGATGCAGAGCTAGAGCTTGTGGATAGCTTGGATCCTTTCTCTGAAGGAATCATGTTCAGGTTAGTGGGGAGCCTTAGATCCTACTGTTATTTGTCTCTACGCAGTCTCAACTCAGTATTTCTTGGCATTGAGGTGCAAAATAAATAAAATATGTATTTCGTTACAAATACAATTTGTTCATATGCTTGTAAATTGACAGCATAAATGATGTGTAAGTACAGTACTTGTTACGAACTTTGTCTAGTTCTTTTTAAGAAGGTCTTAAGATTTGAATAAGAGAGAATAGCAAGAAGTAGTTAGCTTGCTGTATAAATATTAAAATTTTGGTAGAACAGGTTTTTCTAATGTGTTCTATGTTCCAGTAACTTTGTGTGTGTGTGTGGTTTTTCAAGGTAGGGTCTCCCTCTATCCCAGGCTGACCTGGATCTTACACTGTAGTCCCAGGCTAGCCTCACACTCATAACAGTCCTCGTACCTTAGCCTTCCAAGTACTGGGATTAAAGCCGTGTACCACGGCTGGCCCAGTAACATTTTTATAAACCAGGAGGGCCAGGGGAGGGGGGACCACTAGGCATGGGGTGCTGTATACCTGTTAATTCCAGCACTCCAGTCAAGGAGGCCAGAAGAACACACGTTTAAGGGCAACCTGAGCCAGGCATTGTCTCAAAAAAACAAACAGAAAAGCAGCAAGCTAGAGATTCCCAAGGAGGAAAATGACTGAAGTCAATTATGGGAAACACTTCCTTCATAAAGTCCTAACTTGGCATTACAAATAGTTTGGCTTGGACTTTTTTTTTCCGAGGTAGGGTCTCACTCTGGCCTAGGCTAACCTAGAATTCACTATGTAGTCTCAGGGTGGCCTCGAACTCATGGTGATCGACCTGTCTCTGACTCCCAAGTGCTGGGATTAAAAGTGCACCACCATGCCCGGCTTGAGTAAGGCTTTTTAATTGACAGTTTCCATAAACATGAACAATAACTCCCTCCCACACTCTCCCTTTTCTCCTTCCCAAATCAAATCCCCCCTCCACTGAATCCCTTCTGATTAGTATGTTTTGTTTGTTTGTTTGTTTCCTTATTTAGTTTTTCGAGGTAGTGTCTCACTCTAGCCCAGGCTGGCCTTAAACTCACAGCAACCCTCCTACCTCTGCCTCCCAAGTGCTAGAATTAAAGGTTTATGCCACCATGCTCAGCTTCTGTTCTGTTTTTATGTAAGATTTTTCTTCAATATTACAGTGTCCGACCACCTAAGAAAAGTTGGAAGAAGATCTTCAACCTTTCAGGTGGAGAGAAAACACTCAGCTCATTGGCCTTGGTATTTGCTCTTCACCACTACAAACCCACTCCCCTGTACTTTATGGATGAGATTGATGCAGCTCTTGATTTTAAAAACGTGTCCATTGTTGCATTTTACATATACGTAAGTTTAAGAGTGTTTTCATCTTGGAAATTTTAGTTTGACTTTGAGTTATTCCTTACAATTGGGATTTTTTTGGCGGGGAGGTTGGAAGGGGTAGTTCTTCATTTTGAATTTTTCCCCCATCCTCTAAATTTCATGTCCTATAATATCAGAATTAAAACTTCCTTATTTGAACCAAATATTTCCATTTTGGAGAAGTAAAATAGATAATGCAAATTCATAGTAGAAACCCATGTGGTTTTTTTTTTATTGTTTCCATTAGGCTTCTAGGTAGTCATACTACTAAAAATAAACTGGTCGTCCTCAAACTGAGTTTCATGAATTATTCATACTATCACAACTATGCATGGTAATTGTCTGTTGGACCTAACTGCTCAAAAACTATGGGGCTTAACATTTTAATCATGTGATTTACCTGTTTCTCTTTTAATATTTTTAACTTCTCTCTTTCATTTTAGGAGCAAACAAAAAATGCCCAATTCATAATAATTTCTCTTCGAAATAATATGTTTGAGATTGCAGACAGACTCATTGGAATTTATAAAACGTATAACATAACAAAAAGTGTTGCCATAAATCCAAAAGCAATTGCTTCTAAAGGACTTTGTTGAACTTTATATTGAAGCTTCTTCAGATTGAATTGGCATGTAGATTTGGGGTTTCAATTTGTAAAGGGTTAAGTTGTGAAAATAAATTTTTCTATGCATGATAAAAACGGGTGTCTGTTTTATGCTCTTGAATCATGGTGGCTAAGAAAGTATTCTGTATGCCCATTTTTAGATTATTAAATGAGGGGTTTGTTTTGCTGGTTTGGTGCTTCTTTTAAGACATTGTTTCCCTGTGTATTCACATTGCCTTCAAAGTGGCACGTGTATCTGGAGTTCATTTCCTATAAGAGGCCCTGGCTCATCCATTCTCTCCCTTTCTCTTTCCTCTCTAAATGGCAGGCTAGAGAGAAAAATAAGGTCCATGGATGGTTGAGTGACTTGTCCTTAGCTCCAGGTGACTGCCAGCAGTATGTTAGGGGGAAAAGAGAGTATATTAGGGCTGGAGAGATGGCTTAGCAGTTAAGTAAGGCATTTGCCTGCAAATCCTAAGGACCCAGGTTTGATTCCCCAGTACCCATGTAAAGCCAGATGCACAAGGTGGTACATGTGTATGGAGTTCATGGAGTTTGTTTGTAGCTGCTAGAGTGTGGGACACCTGTTGTCTGCCTCTTTCTTTCCTTTAATATTTTTATTGACATTTTCCATAATTGTAAACAATATCCCATGTTAATTCCCCCTGTCCCCACTTTCCCCTTTGAAACTCCACTCTCCATCATTTCCCCTCCCCCTCTCATCAGTCTCTCTCATTTTGATGTCAGGATCTTTTCCTATTATGATGGCCTTGTGTAGTGTCAGGCACTGTGAGGTCATGTCCAGGCCATTTTGTGTCTGGAGGAGCACCTTGTAAGGAGTCCTACCCTTCCTTTGGCTGTTAACATTCTTTCTGCCACCTCTTCCACAATGGACCCTGAGCCATGGGAGGAAAAACATCCCTGGTACTGAAAACCTACAACGGGTAGTCATGAGCCCTAGGGGTGTAACGTCTGCTCTTGTCTGACTAAATGTACTATGCTCACCAACTGCCCAGTAAGCACTTCCCTTAATGTTCATATCCACATATTAATGCTACTCTGACTTTTGAGTAGAGAACTTTCTCTTTTCAGATGGCAGTGACCTTGGGGCTACTTGTGCAGGAGACTAAGTATCTGAACTACCTTGTAGGTCAGAAATAACCCAGTATACTTTTTAAAAGCATAGTAAATGTAAATTAACATGTCTTGACTATTTGCCATCAAAATATTTTTTTCACATGTATGGTATAGGCATGCACATGTGTAGATGCACTTGCAGGTACATGGATTACATGTGTTCTTCCTCTTGCTCATCAGCATGTTTCCTTGAGGGTGTCTCAGAAAATGGGGCCTGTAACCCCAGTGATCCTCTGGTCTCCCATCACAAGAATGGGATTACAGATCTGCATGGCACCCAGTTGTTGATGTGTCCTAGGAATTCAAACCCAGGGAGTCTCAGGGCCTCATGCTCACAGCAAGAGTTCTCACCTGAACCATCTCCCCAAACCCCAAATGGATTTTTTGTTGTTTTGGTTGGTTTTCCTAGGTAGGGTCTCTAGCTGAGGCTGACCTGGAATTCACTATGCAGTCTCAGGGTGGTCTCAAATTTAAGATTTTATTTATTAAAGACAGAGAATGGGTGCACCAGATCCTCCAACCACTGCAAACAAACTCCAGATGCATGCGCCAACATGAGCATCTGGCTTATATGGGACCTGGAGAATCGAAACTGGGTCCTGAGGCTTCACAGGCATGTGCCTTAGCCACTAAGCCATCTCTCCACAACCCCCCCCCCAATGGATTTTTAATGTATTAAGAATGTTATGCTATTAGAAATAAGCAATCACTTGGTTTTCAAAAGTAATGTGAATGTCAAATCTGCATAGGTTGTACAATTTCAAGGTATTTACCCTAAGTTAAAAATGCCTCAATTTGTTGGGCATAATACAAACACACTACATGGTTGTTTAAAATCAAGATTACAAAAAAAGTACTACAAATACTACAATTGCGAAGCCATTTTTCACTGGTGTGAAGTGAATAAAAACACTGCATTCTAGTAACCAGTCCAGAATTCAGTAGTTTTCAACTCAAAGCAATGTCCCGCCAAGCCATGGAAATTCCAAAGCTACCACTTGATGATTTTGAACACCATAAACCATTCAATGCAGATAAAATACCAAGTTTATTAAATGTTTTGATACAGAGAACCCAATTTTTTCCAAGGTTATATACTTTGAATTATACAATCTTACCTTCCTGCAACAAAAAAAAAAAAAAATCAAGTTCTTTTACCCCCCTTCTTGTCTACTAAGACTTGGCAAGAATATTAATGTGAAGCCTGCAAGGTGTTAACAGGCATACACTAATTTTGAGCCATAAAAGTAAACAGAAGTGTGATTTAGCATCAATCTTGGCTTGCTCATAGTCTTAAAGCACATGAGAATACATGAGTTCTCTCGCCTGCTAACATCACTGCATTACTATTACCTTGTCTACGAAGAGGTTAGGATCCCTTTCAAAAAAATGCCTTAGAAATAGTCACTAACATGCATGTCTGTCTTAAATTTACTTTAAAACAGCACTTCAATGGCACAACTTCAGGCAAATTAGTATGTTTTTCTTTTATTAGCAGTTCATATCTCTACCTCCATTATACCCTTTAGATATTCTCACAAAATCATTGTGCTAGGTGTAACCAACCTAAATGGCATGATCTTAGTAATAACATTTGACAGGTAAGGCCTCAGTAGTTTTAGCTCTCAACACTTCAATGGCTGTAAGATGAACAGTATTATTTCCTAATCTGACATAAGTATCTGAACCTACATAAGTAAGGCTTCTAGAATATTTAACCCACTTGTGGTTTCTGGAAACCAGATCGGTTTGAGCAATGGATGTCCTACTGTAAGTATCACAACCATAGCATAAGAAGGGAACTGACTTAATGAGCTCTGGTAACTAGTTAAAGATCAGCCAGGTATAGGGGCTCACACCTGTGATCCTAGCAGTTGGGAAGGTGAGAGGATTGCTGTGGGCTACGCAGACAAAAATCAGAAGGATGTGTAATGCTTCAACATGGAGAACATTTTTTTTAATTTTGTTTATTTATTTGAGAGCGACAGAGAGGAGGCAGAGAGAGAGAGAGAACGGGCGCGCCAGAGCTTCCAGCCTCTGTAAACAAACTCCAGATGCGTGCGCCCCCTTGTGCATCTGGCTAATGTGGGTCCTGGGGAATTGAGCCTCGAACCGGGGTCCTTAGGCTTCACAGGCAAGCGTTTAACCGCTAAGCCATCTCTCCAGCCATCAACATGGAGAACATTTTAAGACAACTTTTAAGATACAGTTTACCTAAAGCTGGGCGTGGTGGTGGCTCATACCTTAGTCCCAACACTCAGAAAACTGAAGTTGGATTCTGAGTTCAAGACCAGCCTGAGGCTACAAAGTTCCAGGTCAGCGTGGGCTAAAGTGAGACCATGATTCAAAATCTTGAAGTATCACCAACATGACTGTTCTAAGTTTCATGACTTTTATCCATGAATCAGTTTGACACTATACAATCAATGACTTAATTTTTGTTTTATAGTTCTAGAAACAGCATGCTAAGCAAAAGCTCTTATCAATTAGCTATGTCCCTAGACCCTCAACATTTGAGTTAGTTGGTCAATTACTTAGGTTTTGCAATGGGATCTCACTACGATAACCAAGCTGACCTTGAACTCCTGACCTTGCCACCTCCCAAGTAGCTGGAACATCACCACACTCTGGTTCTAAACAGTGTCTTAGATTAATGACAAGTATTAGACATTGTTCCCTAGTACCTAGTTAATGCACAAGTAACCTTGCTTGGAATGAATGCAAACATATTAGGTATGTCAGTTGTATTTGATCCAAAAAAAAAAAAAAAATCCTTTTATCACTGCTGCTTGGGTTTAAAAAAACAAAAAACTTTACCATGGTTATCCGCATAATCAAAAGCTGCCCACCTCAAAATAAAGGTGTATGCACTTTGAGGATTTTATCATCTTTTTTATAAAATATTTATGAGAGAGGAAGAGGCAGATAAGAGAATGGGCACTCCAGGGCCTCTACCCACTGCAAACAAACTCCAGACGTATGTGCCACCCTGTGCATCTGGTTTTACATGGGTATTGGGGAATCAAACCTGTGTCCTTAGGCTTCACAGGCAAGTGCCTTAACTGCTAAGCCATCTCCCCAGCCCTTCTTAACTTTTACTCTAAAAGTTTCATATACATAACTGCAAAGCCAGCCACTGCAATATACTGGTTAAAAAAATACTGGTAAAAGGATATTTCAATGTCAAAGTAGCACTATTAAAAATGAGATAAACTGGGCATGGTGGCACTCGCCTGTAATCCCAGCACTCAGGAGGCAGAGGAAGAAGGATCGCTATGAGTTCGAGGACACCCTGAGACTACATAGTGAATTCCAGGTCAGCCTCAGCTAGAGTGAAACCCTACCTTGGAAAACCAAAAAAAAAGAGAGATAAAGTATTCAAGTAATTTTAATTTTCTAATAATCTGATAATCTGAATCATCTTTCAGATATCTCATCTCTGTTGTTCCATTTCTATTGAACCACGGAATTTATATTTGTATCCAACTTTATACTAAAGTTTAATTTGCTATTTATGCTACCCTTATTTCTCCATTTAGCAAGTTAGCCTCCGTTATACAGAGTAAGCCCAGTTTATACTTAAGTTTTCAATGAGAAACTATTTTCCACATGAATTCCTTTAACAAATAAAAAGCATGGCATAGTATATTCTTAATATCATAGAGGTTATTAGATAAACTTTGGTAAACAGACAGAGAGACTTCACAGAAACATATGGAAGTGATTTCATTTAAGAAGGTTATTATGTGTTGGTTGAAAAAGAGTATTAACATTAATATCACTGAAATTAGTGTGACTATAACAATGTTTAAAATTTTAAAAAATTCAACTTCTTTTTCATCTTTATCAGGCCAGGAACAGGGCATCCTTTTAGAAGAAATTTTCATTGCAGGAATGACAGCTTTCCTAATTTGTCCAATTTCTGTTCTGCTCCAGTCTTCTTTTAATACTTTGCTTACTCGAGGATAAATTTCCACAGGTTGGACTTCAGGAAGTGGCCTTTGTCTCAACATCTGCACTCGCTGGCGGACATCATCGATTTTCTCAAGAAACTTAAGTGGAGATTCTTCTTGTAAAGATGTGGTCAGTGTCATCAACTCAAGCTGTTGCTCTCTTATTTCTTTTACTCTTTCAATTTGTGGACTATATTCTTGGTTAATCAGGTTGCCAACATCACAGAGCGCTGTTAGGAAAAACTTCTTTTTCTGTTCTAATATATCAGTAAGTTCCTTAAAATAATGGAGGACCACTTCCTTATCACCTTGGACCATTTTCTCAGAGTGAGACTTTTGTTCTTCTAGCTTTTCAATGAGACGAGTGATATATGTCCAGTGTGTATCAGTTAACTGTTTAAGCAATTTTTGAGGTGTGTCCTTTTCTTTCAGATATGCACTTTGAAGGTCATCTATAGGATGACCATGATGTTGACCTATAGTAAGGCAATGACCACAAACTAATTTTTTATCTAGTAGACAATAAACATTTAACGGTTGCCTGTAATGTTCAGGGCAGGTGACGACATCTGGATGGTCTTCTTGCTGATACTTTTCAATGATTGCTCGTAATGCAAAGTTAACAGGTAAAGATTCAATACCGGTTGAAGCAATTTCAATAATACTTCTGCAGTTAGGACATTTGAGGGGAATCCGCAAAGGTCTCCATATATAAAAGTTACCAGATGCCTGAAGAACATTTTCCAAACAATTTCTACAAAATGTATGAGAGCATGGTAGTACACGAGGATCTTCAAAAATACTATAACAAATGGGACATGTTAATTCTTCTTCAAAATTGTGCATTTCCTGTCAAAGACAAAAAAAAAATTTAAAGTCTACATATACATCTGCATATGTTATGTAAAGTTTTAGGTATTAACCTCCAAATTGTTGATTTTGTCATTTAAGGGACAAATAAAGTATTACTAAGGTTTTTTTTTTTAATTTATTTTCTTTTATTTATTTGAGAGACAGAGAGTAAGAAAGGGGAGAAAGACAGAGATTGAGAGAGAGAATGGGTATACCAGAGCCTCCAGCCACCACAAACAAACTCCAGATGCATGCACCTTGTGCATCTGGCTTAAGTGGGTACTGTAGAACTGAACCTAGGTCCTTAGGCTTTGCAGGCAAATACCTTAACTGCTAAGCCGTATCTCCAGCCCTTTAATAAGATGGGTTTTGTTTGTTTGTTTGTTTGGTTTTGGTTTTTTGAAGTACGGTCTCACTCTCTAGTTCAGGCTGGCCTCAAACTCAAGGCAATCCACCTATCTCTGCCTCCCAAATGCTGGGATTAAAGGCGTGCGTCACCACACCCAGTTCTTTAATAAGATTTTTAAATGAAGCTTTCTTAGTAATTCAACATACAATATATAATACTGAATAACTGATAGCTTTAAGAGCTTATTCTTGTAGAACCTAATTAAGTAGTGATAAAATGTTTCAAGTTAGTTATTTAAAATTATGTAATGGAAGACTAAATAAAATTCAGTGTTCTACTGAAGTCCACTTAATTATAATTACTATAAGCAATAACATGCTAAGATACTAAAACCAAAACTGAACATACAATGAATAGATAAGACTAATCAATTACTTTACATAATATTATGTTAGGCTTAGCAAAATTACTTTTTAAAAAATGATCACAGAGTGGCCTTTAATCCCAGCACTCAGGAGGCTGAGGTAGGAACATTGTCATGAGTTCAAGGCCAGCCTGAGATACGGAGTGAGTTCTAAGTCAGCCTAGACTAGAGTGAGACCCTGCTTTACAGAAAAGAAAAAAGTGGGCTGGAGAGATGGCATAGCAGTTGGCACTTGCCTACAAAGCCAAAGGACCCAGGTTTGATTCCCCAGGACCCAAGTGAGCCAGGTGCACAAGGGGGCGCACACATCTGGAGTTCATTTGCAGTGGCCAGAGGCCCTGGCGCTCCCATTCTCTCACTCTCTACCTGCCTATTTCTCTCTCTCAAATAAATAAACAAATATAAAATATTTTAAGAAGAAAACAGTGATCCCAGGTAGCTTAATCAAAGCTTTTTGTTGTTTTTTGGCTTTTATTTTTTGCTTGTTTCTTTGAGGCAGGATTTCACTATATATCCCAGGCTGTTCTAACATGTAATTTGTAGCCTCAAACTGTGGCAGTCTTCTTGCCTCAGCCTCCCAAGAGCTGGGAGTGAGCTACCACACTGAGCTGAATCATAGGCTTTGTTTGTTTGTTTTGTTTTGGTTTTGGTTTTTGGTAGAAGGGTCTCATTGTAGCCCAGGCTGGCCTCAAACTCATGGTGATCCTCCTACCTCAACCTCCTGAATGCTGGATTCAAACACATAGGCCACCATGCCTGGCTTTCAATCACAGCTTCTTAAACAAGTTATGTATTTAATTTCTCTACAAACTTGCTATAAACTTCTTAGCTGCTTGAATTGGAATAAGTAAGCACAAGATCACCACAGAAGAATTAACTTTTCTCTCTCTCTCCCCCTCTGTTCTCTCCCCTTTTTCTTCTATGATGTTAGAGAATGAACCCTGGCCTTGTACATATTAGAAAAGTACTCTGCATTCCCAGACTCAGACCTTGACTGTAATTTTCTAAAGAAATTATTTAAACTTTGAAGATTTGGACAGGAAAGTAATTTTTAATTTGTCATTGCAATAAAACTCAGTTTGAATGAATGATGAGTTGATTATGGCGACTGAAGTACTAGCTGCATTTTTCAGTTAAAAGCTAAAGCACTAATGGAAAAGGAGATAAACATCAGCTATCTTTCCTCCATTAAGTATCTTGATGAGTGTTTCACTGGGACAGAAAGAAGCCCAGTAATAGTTCAGAAACTCTGACCTCTACCAAACTACAAGGATTTCCTACAGAAGCCAACAAGTTTGCACCTATGACCTCATTCTCAATGCAAGCTGGTCTTCTGACTGCCTAGCCTTTTTCAAAGGAAAACCAATTTACAACATCACTGTTGTTTAAAGAACCTTAAGCTAGGGGCTGAAGATGGTTCAGTGGTTAAAAGCACTTCTTCGCAGAACCTCCTAACCTAGGTTCAAATCTCCAGTACCCATAGAAAACCAGATGCACAAAGTGGTTCATTTGGGATTGGTGGGCTCATACATACACATATTCATTCTCATTCAATGTCTATTTCTGCTCACAAGAAAAAGGAAGGTAAAAAGGCGAGAGGGAAAGGAAGAAAGAGGAAGACAGGCAATGGACTAGAGCAATGGCTCAGCAATTAAAGGTGCCAAGCAAACCCTGCCAGTCTGGGTTTCCTTTTCCAATACCCAAGTAATACTAGATGTACAAAGTGGCACGCACACCTGGAGTTCATTTACAATGGCAAGAGGCCCATGCGACCATCTTCTTTCTTTCTTCCTTCCTTCCTTACTTCCTCCCTTCCCTCCTTGGAGATATAAACACAAATGTTTAAAAATAAAAATAGGGCTGGAGTGATGCCTTAGCAGTTGAGGCACTTGCCTGCAAATCCTGGGGACCTGGGTTTGATCACCCAGTACCCACATAAGCCAAATACACAGGGTGGCACATGCATCTGGAATTTGTTTGCAGTGGCTAGAGGCCCTGGTGCACCCTTTCTCTCTCTCTGCTTCTCTCTCAAATAAATAAATATTATAATATAAAAAAACAAAAATAAAGCAATAAAGGCTAATAAGGCTTTTGGTTGCCCAATACAGCTAGACAGTAAGACCCTATTGCTGAAGCCACACATGCTTGGGCTACAGGTCACTGAGAAATTGAGCTGGAAACCTCCTTTCTGCTGACTATCAGGATGCTGAAAAAACCTATGCCACCTGTTGGAGGAGAAAAGTCATCAAAGGTCTTAACCAACAGTGGCTCTACAAGCTCTACAGCTGGCCAGCCAGGCCAAATGTGCCAACAACTGTGGCATGTCTTATGGGAGAATCCAACTACTCTAGTTTTGAGGCCTGCTTCATGGAAGGGAATTCATATCTGGTACTGAAAACCTAATCAAAAGCCTATGGCTGGGGAAGTCATAAGCCTTAGCGGGAGAACTACTACTGTTGGCTGGCTAAATGGGTATATTATTCCCACCAAAATGCCCTCTAAATGCTTATGCTATGCCCATATATTAATGCTGCTCTCACTTGTGGTTAGAAAAGCTTCTATTTGCACATGGTGGTGACCACTGGCGAGACTCACACTCACCAAAGTGCTGAAGAGACAGTGAATTGTTCAGCACTAAGTGAGGCATCTCTATCACACCCTCCAGGGCTCAGGGACCATTGTGGAAGAGGTGGCAGAAAGAAGGTAAGAGCCAAGGAAGTGGAGGAATGTTTTGCAATACTGTCTTCCATACACAAAGTGGTCATGGTATTCATGACCTCACAGTGACTGATGCTACCTATACAAGACTTGCCTATAAGAGGAGGGAAATGATGACAATAAAATAGAAGGGGGGGGCAGCTTGGCATGGTGGCACACACCTTTAATCATGGCACTCAGGAGGCAAAGGTAGGAGGACGCCCTGAGTTCCAGGCCACCCTACAGTAAATTCCAAGTCAGCATAGGCTAGAGTGAGAGCCTATCTCAAAAAAAAAGATAGATTAAAAAGTTAAAATTTTGGGGGGCTGGAGATATGGCTTAGAGGTTAAGGCCTGCAAAGCCAAAGGATCCCAGTTCAACACTGCAGGACCCATGTAAGCCAGATGCACAAGGGGGAGCATGCATCTGGAGTTCCATCTACAGTGGCTGGAGGCCCTGGCACGCCCATTCTCTCCCTCTCCCCCCTTCCGCCCGCCTCTTTCTCTCTCTCAATAAATAAATATGTATTTTTAAGTTTAATTTTTTAAAGGGGGAGGGGCTAGAGAAGTGGCTTAGTAGTTAAGGCACTTGCCAGCAAAGCCAAAGGACCCAAGTTCAACTCCCCAGTAACCATATAGAACCAAATGCACAAGGTGGTGCATGTGTCTGGAGTTTGTTTGCAGTGATAGAAGCCCTAGCATGTCCATTCTCTCTATGTATATCAGTCCCCCCCCCACACACACAAATATATAATTTAAAAACATTTTTAAATAAAAATTTTTTCGTTGTTGTTTGTGTTTGTTTAGTTTTCAAGGTAGGGTTTTGCTCTAGCCCTTGCTGACCTAGAATTCACTATGTAATCTCAGGGTAGCCTCGAACTCACAATCCTCCTACCTCTGCCTCCCAAGTACTGGGATTAAAGGTGGGTGCCACCACGCCCAGCAAGATTTTATATTATGTGTATGTGTGTGTGTGTGTGTGTGTGTGTGTGTGTGTGTATACAGCAAAATAAATAGGGGGCTGGAGAGAAGAATCAGCAGGTAAGGCACTTTCTTACAAAGCCTGACAGCCTGGGTTTGATTCCCCAGTACCCACATAAAGCCAGATGCACAAAATAGCATAAACATCTGGAGTTCATTTGCAGCGGCAAGAGGCCCTAGCACACCCATTCTCATTCTTCTCTCTCTTCTTGCAAATAAATAAATAAAAATATTTTTAGGGCTGGAGGGATGGCTTAGCGGTTAAGGCATTTGCCTGCAAAGCCAAAGAACCCTGGTTTGATTCCCCAGGGCCCACATTAGCCAGATGCACAAGGGGCACATGTGTCTGGAGTTCATTTATAGTGGCTAGAGGCCCTGGCACACCCATTCTCTCTCTCTCTCCCCCCCCCTTTCTCTGTCAAATAAACAAATAAATATTTTTAAAATATTTTTAAAGTAAATAAAGGCTAGCAAATAATCCTCTATAAAATTAACTTTTCAGATTGCAAGTTTGTAAAAATAAGGCTGGAAATGTAGCTCAGTGATAGATTGCTTGCTTAGCATACATGAGGACTGAGATTCAATCCCCAGCATGGCCAAAAAACAAGAAGGTTGAGAAAACAGCATTTAAAAGTAACTAACTGGGGCTGGAGATGGCTTAGCAGTTAAGTGCTTGCCTGTGAAGCCTAAGGACCCCGGTTCAAGGCTCGATTCCCCAGGACCCACATTAGCCAGATGCACAAGGGGGCACACGCGTCTGGAGTTCGTTTGCAGTGGCTGGAGGCCCTGACACGCCCATTCTCTCTCTCTCTCCCTCTCTCTCTCTCTCTCTGCCTCTTTCTGTCTCTGTCTGTTGCTCTCAAATAAATAAATAAAACTAAACAAACAAAAAAAAATTTTAAAAAGTAACTAACTGCACTTTTTAAACCCCTTTAGAGCTGAAGAGATGGCTAAGTGGCTAAAGGCACTTTCTTGCTAAGCCCAACAGCCTAGGTTCAAACCCCAGTACTCATGTAAAGCCAAATGCACAACAAAGTGGAGCAAGTATTTGGAATTCCTTTGCAGTGGCCCTGGCATGCCCATACTCACTCTTTCTCTCTCTCTCTCTTTCAAATAAACAAAAATATGTATTAAATTTTTTTAAACCCCTTGGACATTTTAGCTGTTGGCTCCTTATCTTATTCATCATCTACCAAATTCTTACTGTCCCTCAAGTCTCCATGTGAGACTGCTGCTTCCTCAGATTAGGTCCCTTTGTGAATTTAACACATAGTAGGCATTTACTCCCTACTGGTTGAATGAAAAACTGCCTCTTAATAGAGATTTTTTTAATAATAAAATCTCTCTTAGAAATTCCATTCCAACTGACAATACTCAGGATCCATAATGAGCAGCCAAGTTGTGCATATAGTGACTAACCTTGACCTACATAAGAATCCAGGAAACTAATAAATGGGCAAGAGTTCAGAAGATGACAGTGCAAATAAATTCAAGTGGATGTATGTTGGGAAGCCTTTATTACTTTACTCCACACTTCTAGAAAGCTCTGAAGTCATAAAAAAATTACGCAAGAAAAGCAAACATGCTTCTCAGAATAGGTCAATGATATTAGAATGCACAATGAAGACTACAGACCAGCTCTCCACAAAGAGTATTTCAGCAACAGACATGCATCCAACCTAGATTTAATAATACTGTTACTTAATGTGTAAGGAGCAAAATTACAAGGGAAATAAGATTGGGAGATAGTTTACTACTACTTACATATTCAATTGCTCCAACATTAATTAAATTTTCAAAGTCCTATTTCATACTTATCAAAAAGCTAGGGAGGGCTGGAGAGATGGCTCAGCGGTTAAGACACTTGCCTGGAAAGCCTAACAACCAAGATTCAGTTCCCCAGTGCCCACATAAAACTAGGTGCACAAAATGGCACATACATCTGGAGTTCATTTGCAGCAGGAGAGGCCCTAGTGAGCCCCTTCTCTCTCCAAATAAATTAAAATATATTTTTTTAAAAGCAAGGGATCAACCCTTGAGAATCCACTTAGGGACCCAATAGCTTAGCTTTCTTTTGAAGAATACAGACAATAATGAAAAGAAAATATTATGTTTTTCTAGGATGAGCCATATTAAATTCAGATAAAGCTAGAACAATTCCAACAAGAAAACACTAGACCCTAGAAGATGATAAACCAATGCCTTCAAGATTCTCAGGGGAAAGAGGAAGGAATGAAGCTTCCTTAATGGTAACCTAAAACTCTATCCTCAGAAAAAATCATTTTGATATAAAGATAACTTGACATGAAAGCTCTCAAAAAGAAGCTCCTCCCAACTCTTCCAAAAGACACTAGTGCAGGCTGAAAAGCAAGACTTCCCACTAAAACAATGCAGGAGAGATTCCAGGACAGCTGTGGAAAAGGAAGGCAAAGCCTAAACGGATGTCCTTATAATAAATGAACTGAGAGAACCTTCATATGTCTGAGGATGGAGCGATGGCTCAAGTGGTTAAAGGCTCTTGCTTGCAAAGCCTAATGGCCTGGGTTCAATTCCCCAGTACCCATGTGTTGCAGTCAGGTTCACATTGCTGATAGAAATCACCCAACCAAGAACAGCTTCTGGGAAAAAGAGGTTTATTTTGGCTTAAAGGCTCAAGGGGAAGCTCTATGATGGCAGGGGAAAACGACAACATGAGCAGAGGGTGGACATCACCCCCTGGCCTACATAAGGTGGACCATAGCAACAGGAGAGTGTGCCAAACACTGGCATGGGGAAACTGGCTTTAACACCCACAAGCCTGCCCCCAACAATACACTGCCTCCAGGAAACGTTAATTCCCAAATCTCCATCAGCTGGGAACCTAGCATTCAGAACACCTAAGTTTATGGGGGTCACCTGAATCAAACCACCACACCATGTAAAGCCAGATTCACAAAGTGGGGTCTCTGCTTGCAAATAAATAAATAAATAAATTTTTTTAAAAACGTCATGTGTCTGAATATATTGAGAGGTAATGAAAAAACTACAAAGGATAAAATCATGAAATAGGAGTAAATACTATATAGGCCACTTCATATTAACATATTAGTAGAAACAACTCCAGGAGTACATTAAAATACTGTGCCATGACTAGGCTGGAGGTGTAGCTCAATGGTAGGGCAAGACTCTGGGTTCAAACTCCAATACCAAAAAATAATAATAATAATCTGGCTGGAGAGATAGCTCGGCAATTAGGCATTTGCCTGCAAAGCCTAATAACCTGGGTTCAATTCCCCAGTACCCACATAAAGGCAGATGCACAAACTGGTGCATACATTTAGAATTCCTCTGCAGCAGCTAAACGCCCTAGCATGCCCATTCATAGTCCCTCTCTCTCTCCCTCTCTCTCCCTCTCTCTCTCTCTCTCTCTCTCTCCTTGCATTTTTAAATTTTATTTATTTATTTATTTTGGGTTTTTGAGGTAGGGTCTCACTGTAGCTCAAGCTGACCTGGAATTCACTATGTAGTCTCAGGGTGGTCTCAAACTCATGGTGATCCTCCTACCTCCCTAGTGCTGAGAAATAAATATTTTAAGAAAAAACGGAAGGAAAGATGGCACATACCTTTAATCCCAGCCCTTGGGAAGCTGAGGTAGGAAATTACTGTGAGTTCAAGGCCAGCCTGAAACTACATAGTGAATTCCAGGTCAGCCTGGGCTAGAGTGAGACCCTACCTCAAAAAAAAAAAAAAATGGTTTGGGGCTGGTGAGATGGCTGTACCTGCCTGAGTAAAGCCAGACATACAAAGTCGCACATGCATCTGGAATCTGGAATCTGTTTACAGAGGCAGGAGGCCTTGGCATGCCCATACTCACTCACTCTCTCTCTCTCATTTCCTCTCTGACAAATAAAGTCATTTTTAAATGCTGGGCATGGTGGTGGACACCTTTAATCCCAGCACTTGGGAGGCAGAGAGGTAGGAGGATCACTGTGAGTTAAAGACCAGCTTGGCACTACAAAGTGAGTTTCAAATCAGCCTGGGCTAGTGTGAGACCCTAACACATTTTTTTCAAAGAATTTTTTAAAATGTTTATTTGCAAGAACAGAGAGAGTGAGACAGAGAATGGGTGCACCAGGGCCTCTAGCCACTGCAAATGAACTGCAGATGCATGTGCCACTTTGTGCATCTGGCTTTAGGTGGGTATGAGAAATGGAACTCAGGTCATTAGACATTGCAGGCAAGTGCCTTAACCACTGAACAATCTCTCCAACCCGTATCACACAATTTTTTAAAAAACTAATAAACAGGTTTTTACAAGCAATTAATGGTTGCAAGGGGAGGAAGAGATTTTCTTCAACAGTAGGTACAAATGCCCCTATAAAGAGGCCCTCACTCATGCTCTTGTAAGCAACCCTAACACTCACTAGGTCACCAAAAAGAGTGAGAAAAAAAAATGACAATGAAGGAAGACCACTTGGGGATGGAAACAGTGGGAGGGATGAGAGGGTAAGGGTAAATATGAGCAAAACATACACATGTAAAAGAACTGTCTTGCCTATTACGCAGCTGTTCCTTACAATTTTATTTTTATATATTAGAGAGAGAGAATGGGCGTGCCAGGACCGCCAGCCACTGCAAACGAACTCCAGACACATGTGCCACCATGTGCACATCTGGCTTACATGCATTCTACAGAGTAGAACCTGAGTCCTTAGGCTTCACAGGCAAGCACCTTAACTGCTAAGCCATCTCTCCTGTCCCCAAATTAATTTTAAATCAATTTGCATTATTTTATGCTCTTAAAAAGCAAAAAATGAAGCTGGGTATGGTGGTACACACCTTTAATCCTAGCACTTGGGAAGCAGAGATACAAGGATCGCCATGAGTTTGAGGCCACCAAGAATACATAGTGAATTCCAGGTCAGCCTGGGCTGGAACAAGACCATACCTCAAAAAAAAAAAAAAAAAAAAAAAAAGAGCTGGAGAGATGGCTTAGCAGTTAAGGCACTTGTCTGCAAAGCCAAAGGATCCAGGTTTAATTCCCCAGGACCTACATAAGCCAGATGCACAAGGAGGTGCATGTGTCTGGAGTTCATTTACAGCAGCTGAAGCCCCTGGTATGCCCATATTCTCTGCCTCCGCTTTCCCTCTCATAAATAAATAAAAAATAAAATGTTAAAAAACAAAAACAAAAAATTTTAAAAAGCAAAAAATGAAAGTAAACCATGTAAAATGTATTTTCCTCCAGTGAGCATTTAAAAGCTAAAGTAAAAATTGATATTGCCAGGCATGGTGGCAAACGCCTTTAAGCCCAGCACTCAGGAGGCAGAGGTAGGAGGATCACCGTGAGTTCAAGGCCACTCTGAGACTGCATAGTGAATTCCAGGTCAGCCTGAGCTACAGTGAGACCCTACCTTGAAAAAAAAGGAAAAAAAAATGATATTTAGCTCAAGATATCCACCTACTTGCATTAGAGAAAGTCACCAAGAAGTATTTTTTCTGGGGCTGGAGAGATGGCTCAGTCGTTAAGGTGTGTGCCTGCAAAACCTAATGACCCAGGTTTGATTCCCCAGTACCCACATAAAGCCAGATGCACAGTGCTGCATTCATCTGGAATTCATTTGCAGTGGTTGGAAGCCTCTCTTTTTATTCTCTCCCTCTCTGCTTGCAAATAAGTCAATAAAAGTTGTTGGGTTTTTTTTTTTGGGGGGGGGGGGGGTTTGAAGTAGGGTTTCACTCTAGTCCAGGCTGACCTGGAATTCACTATGGAGTCTCAGAGTGGCCTCAACCTCACAGTGATCCTCCTACCTCTGCCTCCCAAGTGCTGGGATTAAAAGGTGTGCACCACCATGCCCGGCTCAATATTTAAAAAAAAAAAAAAATACTTTTAAAGGATCACTGTGAGGTGGAGGCTACCCTACCTCGAAAAACCAAAAAAAAAAAAAAAGAAAGAAAGAAAGAAAGAATATTGCCAGGCACAGCATTGGGAGGCAGAGGTAGGAGGACTGCCATGAATTTGAGGCCAACCTGAGGCTACATAATGAATTCCAGGTCAGCCTGGGCTACAGTGACACCCTGCCTCAAAAAACCAAAAAAAAAGTTTTTTTTTTCTTAATGTTAGAAACAGAACTAAATTAGCTATGTATAAATCGCTTCACAATTTTCTTGTGTTAAATATCAAAAACACACTTATTTTTCTAAACATTTTTGTGAAGTCTTTCATTAGACTCATTCTAAGTTTTTTTTTTTTTTTTTTTTTTTTTTTTTTGGTTTTTCGAGTTAGGGTTTCACTCTAGCTCAGGCTGATCTGGAATTCACTATATAGTTTCAGAGCGACCTCAAACTCACAGCCTGGAGTGCTGGGATTAAAGGTTAAGAAACATTCATTATTTTTTTTTCTAGTTTTTTTGAGATAGAGTCTCATGTAATTCAAGCTATCCTTGAACTCACTATGCAACCAAGGGTGGCCTTAAACTCCAAATCTTCCTCTGCCACATACCATCTCAATGTACATTTTACAACTTCTGCAAAGAAATTATATTTACCATATTACAGAATTCAGTGACTTACCACAGAACTTCTGGTGAGTCAGCTAATAAGCCTGGGAAAATTCAGGTGGTGCCACCACCCAGTCTAGGGTTCACATCTTTGTGGCCCAAACTGATTTTAAAAGAAGTACATTTTGCCAGGTGTGGTGGCACACACCTTTAATCCCAGCACTCGGGAGGCAGAGATAGGAGGACCACCATCAGTTCAAGGCCACCCTGAGACTACATAGTGAATTCCAGGTCAGCCTGGGCTAGAGTGACACCCTACCTCAAAAAAAACAAAAAAAAAAGTACATTTTATGCAATTTAAGACTTAAGAAATGCTATTCATGTTCATCCAAAAGACTTTAAAATATACCTTTGTCAGTCATTGTATAAATATATAAAAACTTACAATGAAACCTATTTTGTATGCTTATTTTAAAAGACTAAAAATATTAAAATAAAAATATATCTCATGTATAAACATACAGAAATGGCAAATTAGAAACCCTGTGGTCAGATCTGATTGTAACTTCACCCATCTGTACTTTCATATTTATATCAACATGTTTCTTCCCCAAGCTGTAACAAAAACTATTAGTGGTACTTAACCAGGAACTGACATGTGAAGTTGAGGCTTTGCAGGTGTGGTGGTGCATGCCTTTAATCCCAGCAATTGGGAGGCAGAGGTAGGAGGATTGCCATGAGTTCAAGGCCACCCTGAGACTACAAAGTGAATTCCAGGTCAGCCTGAGCTACAGTGAGACACTACCTCAAATTAAAAAAAAAAAAAGAAAGAAAGAAAAAAAAAAGTAATAGTTGAGGCTTTGACTGATTTTTGTTTGTTTGTTTTCAAGGTAGGGTCTCACCCTATCCCAGGCTGAACTAAAACTCACTCTGTAGTCTCAAGCTAGCATCAAATTCCCAGTGATCCTCCTACTTTTTTGCCTCCTGAGTGCTGGAATTAAAGGGATGCACCACCAAGCCTGGCTTGATTTTTTTATTTTATTTATTTATTCATTCATTTATTTATTTATTTTAGAGAGGGAAAAAGGCAGAATGCGTGAGTATAGGTGCATCAGGATCTCCTTTCACTGCAAACAAACTATATCTATGTGCCACTTTGTGCATCAGGTTTTATGCAGAGAACCCAGGCTCTCAAGCTTTGCAACTTTAACTAAGACATCTCTCCAGCCCTAATTATTTTTTTTTCTATACCTTTCAAAGTGACAATATATTTGGTGGAAAGCATTCAGCAACATATACAAGTAAGAAGTAATAAATGCAATCTACAAATATATATT
The DNA here is from genome assembly GCA_036346955.1 of Dipus sagitta. NCBI lineage: Eukaryota > Metazoa > Chordata > Mammalia > Rodentia > Dipodidae > Dipus > Dipus sagitta. The sequence goes on from CM070781.1 coordinate 69,083,911, forward strand.
TATAAAATACTATTTGTGTGCATATGTTCTGATGTAAAGTTTCTGAAAACTTTAAAGGTTAGGTCAGAGGGAGTTGTTTACATTTCACTTTAAGCTTCTTTCATAAGATGGCAAGTATTTTTATTTATTTATCTGTGAGTGAGCACACACTGTACCTGCATGCCAGGGTCTCTTGCCACTATAAATGAGGCCCGTCTAGCTATACATGGGTGGTAGAAAACTGAATTCAGGCAGATAGAAATTGCAAGCAAGTCATCTCTCCAGCCCCAAAATGGCTAGAATTCTATACATCTCCAATATACACATATTTTTTCTAATTTTACAGTAGATCATAGCTGTAAAAATTTACTGAAATTTTTTTAAAAATCCACTTTGCTTACCAGAACTTACCTAGTTTGTCAATCTCCTGATTTAGATGCTGAAAATACTTTATCTTCTCCAAGTTTCCAGATTCTTTTTTGTATTCTAAAATTAAGACAATTTTATCTTTAATGTTCCACATTTATTTTCTCAGTAAAAATGTTAAATAAAAACCGGGCGTTGTGGTGCACACCTTTAATCCCAGAACTCTGGAGGCTGGGGTAGGAGGATCGCTGTGAGTTCCAGGCCACCCTGAGACTACATAGTGAATTTCAGGTCACCCTGGGCAAGAGTGAAACCCTACCTCGAAAACAAACAAAAATAATAAAGGTAAATAAAAAATGTCTTAGGAATGGCTTTTAGTTCGCTGACTTTGTTATTTACCTCCCCTCTACCTCACTGTCTAAGGTAAGTGGTAACAAATGCCAACATTGATAACTTGTAGTAGGTATCACTTGATTTTGAAAATCCCAACAATTCTGTGACATAAAGGACTTCTTACAGCAGCAAGTATCTCATCTTATGAACTCTGGACAACATTAACCAACATGATGATGGTGAACTAGACATTCATAGTTTCATTTTGTTTTGTTGAAATAGTATCTGCTATGTAACCCTGGCTTGCCTGGGAGTCTCTGTATACACCAGGCGGTCTAGGACTCAGAAAACTGAGAGATGGGCCAGCCTGTTCTTCTCCAATCTCCAATGCATCATTTCAGGCATGATCACCACGGCTACAAATGGACATTTTTGTTGTTGTTTGTTTTTCAATGTAGGGTCTTGCTATATAGCCCAGGCTGACTTGGAGTTCACTATGTAGTCTCAGGCTGGCCTCGAATTCATGGCGATCCTCCTACCATCTGCCACCATGCCCGGCTTAGCAAATGGACTTTCTAGTCACCCCTGAGACTAAAAGATTTGGCTAGCTCAAAACAATCGATTTCCATCAACATGTTTGCCCATCTCTCGGTTCTGCCATTGAAATGCTATGGGACTCTGGGTAGCTTTCACCTACTGCCTCTAAACGCAAGCTTCACATCTGTAAAATAGGCATATCATCTACTGGGAAGTCCTGTGTGAACTTCAAAAAAGCGGCTCAAAATGGCAGTCAGTGATCTTCCTTCGCATCCCGAGGATGTGCGACTCTCCAGGGCTCACTCCACGCGGGTCCCCGTCGCCGTAGCACCGGGCCACTGCCAGAAGTGCGGTCCGCACCCGGGGAAGGAAGCAGGGTTCCCCAAATCGCGGGGATGGACGTGGGATCCAAGTCCACCTCGGCATCTTCCAGTCCCCAAGCACCCCGCCCAAGACACCCAGCCCGGCAGCCCGAGCCCCGGGGAAGGAGAAGGGCCTGGGCCGTCTTCTCGGTCCCAAAAGTCCGAACGAGACTCACCGAGCGGGGCGGAAAGGCTCGGCGCGGGGCGGCGGCTACAGGGCAAACCGCCTCCAAGCAAACGCTGAAAGCCGCGGCTGGGCTGCGCTCCGGTCTTCGGGTGCCCCCGTAGGGGCGGGGCCTCACGGGGAAGAGGCGTTTCCAAGCAACATTCAACTGCGCGGCTCGGCCAATGGGAGAGCGCGCCGGGCAGCCTTTGAAAGTCAACGGCCGGGGGGCGGGGCTGCGCCGCTCGCGGGGCTCGGCGCCTGCGCGCTCGCAACGAGCGCGAGCCGCTGCGGAGAAGCGCGAGGCGGAGCCGGGGTGGTGCCTGTGAGCCGAGATGCGGCCTAGGGAAGCGGGCTGGCGCCTGGGCCTGGGCCTGGGAGGGCGGGCGCCCACGCGGGGCGGCCCGCGGCTTCTGGAGGCGGCGATGCGGGGCCACGCCTCCACGGATGATGCTGGGGTTGACCGCGAGCATCAGTTACCTCACAGGTCCCGCTCCGGCCTTGGGCCCGCTCTCATTTCCTCTAGTCTGTCTCAATTATTTCCTATTTTGTTACTTAAAATCGCTGAGCTCCGTTCAACACTTTTCTGAAATGCCTACGTCTTATTTCTAACCACCGTCCATTCAGAAAACAGTTTAGTACTTTTCATATTTTTTTTTCCAGAGAAACATTTTTTTTGTTTTTTTGTTTTTCTAGGTAGGGTCTCACTCTAGCTCAGGCTGACCTGGAATTCACTATGTAGTCTCAGGGTGGCCTCGAACTCACAGCAATCCTCCTACCTCTGCCTCCCGAGTGCTGGGATTAAAGGCATGTTCCACCACGCCAGGCGAGAAACTTAATTTGCACGTAAATCACTGTATTTATTCTGGTGTTAGATAAACCTATGGGCTTTGTGTTTTGCGCATTACCAGAACATCCAAGTCTTAGTAAACTATAGAAAAATAAAATGAAGCAGAAATGAAGACAATATTACTGGAGACCTCAGCGAGTATCAGATGTCTTCATCAATTCAGATAACTCAAAGATGGTTTATGAAGTATGGATTTTAGTGACTGTATGCCCACTATTTAGCTGTTTCTTTTTGTTTGTTTGTTTTGTGTTGTGTTGTCTTTCTGAAGCAGGGTCTTACTGTGGTCCAGACTGACCTGGAACTCATTATCTAGCCCAGACTGGCCTCAAACTCAGTGATCCTCCTACCCCAGCCTCCCAAATGCATGGATTAAAGGCGTGTACCACCAGGCCTAGCCTGTTTCCATCTTACACATCCGTTTTAACCTTATACATTTTTAAAACACGAGTCATCCTGATAACTTTTTAACTTCCAGTCAAAATAATCTGTTCCATCTTTCCATATCAACAAATGTACTACACCTCTATAAAAATTTTCTCTTAAGTATGGTTACCTCTACAATTAATACAGTCAAATATTAATGCTTTTGACTATAATTTGGGATCTCTGTTTCCTTCCTTCAAAAGAGTCACACATATGGCAAGAAAGCAGGTTTTATTTTTTCTTTCAAAAACCAGCAATTTTTGGACTGCATAGATGGCTTAGCAGATAAGGTGCTTGCCTACAAAGCCAAAGAACCCAGGTTCAATTCCCCAGTACCCATGTAAGCCAGATGCACAAGGTGGCACATGCCTTTGGAGTTCATTTGCAGCTGCCCAAGGCCCCATTTTCTAACCACCGTCCCCCTCTCTCAGATAAATAAAAATAAAGTAAAAAAGCAGCAACTTTTAAAGAAACAGAGTAAATGCTTGTGAGAAACACAAGGAGAAAAGTACAAAGCCCCAGAATAGAGACAGTAATGAGGGAGGAGAGAGAGATGTTCTGCTGGGAAAGTTATGGCAACAGAAAGAAAGCAAATCCCGGGTCAGGTGGGGGGCGCAGGGAGAATGCTGCTAGCCTGCAATCCCAGCTCTGGTGTCTGATATGGAAGGATCTCCAATTAGAGACCACAGGGGCCTACATATCTAGTTCTAGGTTAGAGGAATGACAAGGCAAGTCCTTATCTGAAACGAAGAGAAGGTGGGGGAGAGAAAAGGAGGGAAAGGAGAAAAAGAGCTACATTTGTGCCGCGAAGGAGTCTGGTTTAGAGGTTCATAGAGTTACCAGCCCTGGCAAAGATTTCAGTAACATACTGAAGACGGGAAAAGATGATGGCAAAGTAGAGGAGTATATAAAACAATGCAGGGCTAGAGAGGTGGCTCCGTGGTTAAAGGCACTTGCTTGCAAAGCCTGACAGCCTGGGTTTGATTCCCCAGTACCCATGTAAAACCACAACATGCCACTTGCATCTAGATTTTGTTTGTAGACACAAGAAGCCCTAGTGTGCCCATTCATACTTTCTCTCTCTCTCTTCCTTTTCTTGCTGTGGTAGTTTGAATCAGGTGTTCCCCATAAATTTAGGTGTTCTGAATGCTAGGTTCCCAGCTGATGGCGATTTGGGAATTAATGCTTCCTGGAGGGAGTGTATTGTTGGAGGCAGGCTTATGGGTGTTATAGCCAGTTTCCCCATGCCAGTGTTTGGCACACTCTTCTGTTGCTATTGTCCACCTTATGTTGGCCAGGGGGTGATGTCCACCCTCTGCTCATGCCATCGTTTTCCCTTGTCATCGTGGAGCTTCCCCTCGAGCCTGTAAGCCAAAATAAACCTCTTTTTTTCCCAGAAGCTGCTCTTGGTTGGGTGATTTCTACCAGCAATGCGAACCTGACTGCAACACTTGTAAATAAATAAAATATTTGTTAAAAATGATTAGGTTTGTGGATTATGAGTCAAGCAGTCTACAGAAGATGTTAACCTAGAAAGGAAGAACAGGAGAATTACCACAACAGAAGAGTCATTAAATAAGGCTAGAAAGATGGCTTAGCTGTTAAGGCGTTTGCTTGCAAATCCAAAGGACCTAGGTTCAATTCCCTAGAATCCAAGTAAGCCAGATGCACAAGGTGGTGCATATATGTCTAGAGTTTGTTTGCAGTGGCTGAAATTCCTGGTATGCCTATTCTCTCTCTCCCCCGCCCCCTTCTCTCTGTCTCTGCCTCTTTATCTCAAATAAGTAAAAAAAAAAAAAAAAAATCTATGAACCATGGGCTCTGGCTGGTAAATCTAAGGCACAGAATTGGGCTACTCCTCCACAATAAGCTGTTGGTGAAGGAGACCCATGAGGTCCCAAAAAACAATACGGACTATTTCCTAAGCATTTGGTTACCCACCAGAGATAAACAGCAAGAGACCCTGTTGCTGAAGAATCCACAAGCTAATGTCTGGGGATACTGAGAGCCCACGTGGGAACTGAGAGGAAAGCCAGTCCTTTCCTGGCAAAACCTCATGGCACTGGAAAGTGCTATGGGAGCTGCTGAGGGACGACGGTCACCAATAGCATGAATAAGCAGGGGACCCTACAAGCTGTGCAATCAACAAGCCAGACAAGAAGTATATACCTGTGCAATAGTGACACACAGCCTTTTTGGGTAACCAACTACCCTCTAATTGGATATGAAGCCCACACAGTGAGAGAGAACTCGTACTTTGTATTGAGACCAAGTCAGAATCCCATGGCCAGGAAATTCACAAACCCCAAAGGGAAGCCCCCAATGCATTCTGGATAAGAAGAGAGAGCATACACATCAAAAAGTCTCTCAAATAACTACACATACCCCCTTTAATCCAAGCTGCTCTCACTCTTGGTTGGAGAATCTGCTTTATTTTACATATGGCAGAGAATATTAGGGAAATCCAAGATCCACCAACACAAGAAAAGATATCTACCTGCCCACCCCAAGACATGCCACTTCTTCCATATTTACTGGAGCACAGGAGAAATTGCAGAGGAAGCAGTAACATAAATATTACTCCCAATGCCAGCCTGACAACCAGCTCCAGGGAAATGATGATAGACACTGTGGTGAATCAAAACACATCAAAGCAGAGTGCTATAGAGAACTAAACTCTAAGCTAAACCGCTAACCTGCCAAGGCACAGGAATTGTTGTGGAAGAGGGGGCGGGAAGACTGTAAGATCCAAAGGGTGGGTAGAAATCTCCCGAGACACAGCTCCCCACAGAGGGAGACTGGCTGAGGCCCTAATTACCCCACAGTGAACACCAATAACCCCACTGAGAAGGGCTATTAGGGAAATAGGGTTGGGGAAGAGGGAATATAAGACTGTAGCCTATGTAAAAAATAAAAAATTATTTTTTTTCTTTTAAAAATAACACAGGTGCTTAGGCCTCCCCAAAATGTAGACAGTATGAAGTTCAGCTGCGTTGGGTCTCTGCCTACATACTTCTAGTAATCTCATTTTTTTCAAAAAAAAATAGCTTTTTATTTATTTGAGAGACAGAGAGAGAAGACTGCACCGGGGCTTCTTGCTGCTGTAAACTAACTTCAGAAGCACATGCCATTTTTTGCATCTGGTTTTATGCAGATACTAAGGAATTGAACCCTAGCCAGCAGGCTTTGCAAGTCCCTAGTAATCACCTTGTGATAGAATATTGGAAAAAGTCAAAAGATGATAAGGTGTAGGAAGAGGAAGCAATAAAGTATGAACTTAGGAACATGGGATTTACCTTGGTGATAATGGGCTTGCCTGGCACGTCCCAAGCACTGGGTCCAATCTCCAAAGCCAAAAAGCAAAAACTAGAATGTGGAGGAGGGGAACAAAATAAGGTTATGGAATGGAATTATGATCAAAATGCATTATGTACATGTATGGAAATTGTCAGTAGAAAGTTTAAAAAATAAAATGTATTTTTGATAACTTTTTCATGCTCAGATAAGATACCTTGCTTCAACATCTTCAGTTGACACAATGATTGCTATTAGAGAAACAACTATGCCTATCTTAGGGGAAAACAGCTTGATCCTGTGCATATGGAAGTCAAGATCTGATGTACCGAGAAATGGCTAAACTACTCTTCATGAAAAAGTGAATAGAGTGCATTTTACTCAAGAGAGAAGTCAACGAGATAGGAGGTCTGGGGAAATGGAGGCAAGCAATGGCAGTGAGTGGTGAATAGCAGTCTGCCAAGCCGTCACAAGATGGGTTCCATCTCTGCCAACATTGTCTCCCTGTAACAAGCATCTTTTTGTTTAAGAGTAATAGATCTCCAATTGTTTCCTGGCAGGTGGTTGAAATTGTGGCTTGTTTTCAACACAGCATAATTGGCAATTTGAAGAAGCAAGTATCAATTACATAGCTAGTTTCATTTTGTTTAACTGTTCCTTTAAATCCTACTCAGTAGAGAAAGTTCTTCCCCTGACTGGATGAAAGCTCCTTTTCTAGTCACTGGCAATCCAAAGTCCTGAGACTCTTAAAGTCAAAACAGTCTTTTATCAGAATAATCCTTATTGCCAAAGCTTCAGCCTTCATTTGAAAGTGGAGTTCCTGCCACACTCTTAGGGCCTACTCAAGGTTGGGGAGGGGGGTTGACTTCTGGAGAAAGTGTAAAGTTGAAGTGTCTCCAAATGACCTCTTCTCTGAGAACCCCTCCCCCATTTCTTTTCCTCCCTGTGTTGGAACAGAAGGTGGAGGGGAAGTGAAGTGGATAGTGTTCTTACCTGGCTGGCACTGCGCCCTGTCCACATTCCTTCAAGGCGGGTGCTGTTAAAGCTAGGGGGCTGCTGGTGGTGATTGAAAGCACTGCACAGCTCCTTCCGAGGAAGTCCTCACCAGCCCTCCCCACCCATGCTCACTTTATGAGGGTGAGAGGTTTCACCACTCCTCAAGTGCCCATGTTCCATACATTCATATGGTATTTGACATCTTGTATCTTGAAGCTGCAGTTAAAATGCTAATACAAAGGCCATTTGAGGGAAAATAATTTATTTGACCTGGAAAGGAGAAAATTGTTAAGATTTGTCTTCAATTCCTTAATAGCTGGCCACAGAATTATCATTACATGACTTTCATAGCTACGTGAAGCTTGGGGTGTGTGGACAAAGAACAAAAGAAGCACTTCTCTTGAGTCTGAGATTCCAGAGAAATCTGTCACAAAGACATACTGATGATTGTTTTGTTTTTTAATCTTTTTTTTTTCTCCTCTCTTTCTTTCTTCCTGTCTCTCCTTTTCCTCTTCCTCCTCTTCCTTCTTTTCTTCTCCTTCTTCTTTTCTTTCCTCTCTCTCTTTCCCCTTTCCTTCCCTCCCCGTCACCTTCCTCCTTTCTTCCAGGCTTTCATTATGTAGTCCAACCTGACTTTGAATTGTTGGTGTTCCTTCTGCCATAGCCTCCTAAGTGCTGACACTATAAGTATACAGTGTACCACCATACCTGGTATACTATACTTCATACTTTTGATAAAACTATTATGAGGTGTACAGAAACAAATTCAGGCCATGTCAGGCACTACTGTGCCATTCAATGAATAGTTGTAGAAGAAAATGTCAGCCAGCTTGTGCTCAGATGGTCTCACGACAATCCAACCCCATGTACCTGGGTTCCCTCAAATGCTCCCCAAAGCCTTGAAGTCCACAGAAGGTGACCAGTTTGCTGTGTGCTCACTCCTCATTAGCTCCTTACTTTTGTTCTTTCTCCCCAACAATCTCATCCAAGACTATCTTCCTGCACTCCAGTAATATACCTTCTGGGACCTTTAGAATAGTTCCCCACTCTGGGACAGACTCTCTAATTGCCACAAATAACTTTGTGCCCCATTCAGCAGGAAATCATTCACAATCTGACATCACGGTCCCTTGTCCTCTAACAGTAGTTAGTGTCTTCTTATGAGAGGGGGGAATAAGAGGGGTTACAGTTAGGGTGACTGGACCCCTGAAGGTAAAAAGGGCAGGAAAATTTGCACTTGCTAGAAAATCAAAGATGATCTGACTTTTTATCTCTTCTCTAGTTCTGTAGAGACCTGTTTTTTTCCACAAACAACTAGGACCCCTCCTAGGAGGGAGGTCTTTCATAGGATTTGAACATTGTGGTTGGTCAACTTCAGCCCCCAGAACTTGGTGCCAGAGCTAGCCTCTTCCTGAGACAGCACCTACCCCTAATCAACCTGCCCTCTGGTTCACTTGAGCTGGAAAGACAGCCCACCCCATAAGGTCATAAATACCTTTGCAAAGGGAGGTCAGGCTCTCTGATCACTTGGGAATTTCCAGCTGTGGAAAACCCTAGCCCTTACTCTCCACATGGGTTCTTCATCCACTCCAGCTCCCCACATGGCAGGAGCAAATTGAACTTTCTTTTCTCTTTCTTTCCATGGTTTTTTCCAGGCCTTCCATGTGGGATCTCTAACCACTTGGGTGCCTTTCCTTGGCTCTGTACTTCCCTCAATAAATATAATAATTTAACAAAAAACTATTGTGAGGTAAACATTCTTTGTTTTTGTTTGTTTGTTCATTTCAAGACCAGCTCTTGCTCTGTCCTTACTCCACAAATGTGTAGGAAGCATAAAAGCATCACACTGTGGCCTTTCTTCAGCCTTCACTCTCCAGTGAGGATCCCATGTTTATTAAAATAAGTCAAACCTTTGTGCTTTTTCTCTTGCTAATCAGTTCTTGTTTTAATTGAGTTCCTAGTTGCAGCTGAAGAGCCCCAGACAGAACTTGGGGTAGGAGAGAAAGGAGAGGGGACTGTCTCCTTTACAGCATGAATGGCTGTTGGATAGAAAAATAGGAAGTTTAAATATGATCTTGCATTCGCTGTGAACTTGCTCTGTTACCTTGAGCAAGACACTTCTTTCTATTTTAGGACTAAATTTATCCTGCTAAAAATGAGATAGTCTCTGTGATTCCTTCTCCATCTACGAGACTTCTCTATTCTACAAGACTAAACTCTCAACATTGTGTGATGTCCTTAGTCCACAGGGATCTTATTAGGATGGTGTCATGTGTTAAATGGCTTTCCCCAAAAAGTTACATTCACATCTTAACCCAGAACCTTATTTGGAAAAAAAAAAAAAAAAAAAAAAAAAAAAAAAACCTCTTTGTGGAAGTAATTAAGAATATTGCTAGGCATATTGGTGCATGCCTTTAATCCCAGCACTCAGAAGACAGAAGTAGGTGGATCACTGTGAGTTTGAGTACAGCCTAGGACTACAGAGTGAGTTCCAGGTCAGCCTACCTCAAAAAGACAAAAACAAAAACAAAGAAAGAATATTAAGGGCTGGAGAGATGGCTTAGTGGTTAAGGCACTTGCTTGCAAAACCTAAGGACCCATGTTTGACTTTTCAGATCCCACATTAACCAGACACGTGAAGGCGAGGCAAGCAGAAGGTCACACATGCCCACTAGGTGGCAAAAGTGTCTAGTTCGATTTCAATGGCTGAGGATCTGGTGTGCCAATTCTCTCTCTGTCTCTCTCTCTTGCTTGTTCTCTCTAAAAATAAAATAAAATAAAACTTAAAAAGAGAATATTGAGTTGAGATCATTCTAGGTTACTCAGGTAGGCCCTAATTCAAATAACAAGTGTTCTTTTTTATTTTTTATATTAATTTCTTAAAATTTATTTGATCTATTTGAGAGTGGGAGAGGGAGAGAATGGGCACATCAGGGCCTTCAGCCACTGCAAACGAACTCCAGACCCATCCACCCTTGTTCATCTGGCTTACATGGGTCCTGAGAAATTGAACCTGGGTCCTTTCACTTTGCAGGCAATTGCCTTAACTACTAAGCTATCTCTCCAGCCCAAGTGTTCTTTAAAAAAAAAAAAAATGTGTGTGTGTGTATACACACACATGCTTGAGCATGGGTGAACCATACCAGGGTGTCTTACCACTTCCTGCAAACAAACACCAGATTCTTGTGCTACTTTTTTTTTTTTTTTCTGGTACTGGGAATTGAAGCCAGGGATTCATGCATTCCAGACAAGCTCTCTATCACTAAGCTGTATCCCCAGCCCTTGTGCCACTTTTTGTGTCTGGCTTTATGTGTGTGTTAGGGAATCAAATCCAGGCCACAGGCTTTGCAAGCAAGCACCTTTAACACTGAGTCATCTCCCCAGCCCTCAAATAACAAGTGCTCTAATGAGAGACAGAAGACGTGCAGAGGTAATGACAATGTGAAAGCAGAGGCAGAGTGGCATCACATAGCTGTAAGCCTAGGAAAGCCCACAGCCACCAGAAGCTGGGAAAGGCCAGGGCGGATTCTCCAGCCTTTAAAGAGAGCACAGTCCAGCTCACACCTTCAGTTTGGACTTTAGACTTCAAAACTGTGAAAGAATAAATTTCTATTGTTTTATCACAGCAAGTTTGTGACAATTTATTATATTATCCATGAAAAACTCATATACAAGGTGAAGAAGAAAATGCACACAGCCTGGCAGTGAACAAAAACTTCTTTCAATGACTTCAGGTGAATATCTAACTGCTAACATTGAGTTCATCTCTCTCAAATAATAAGTAAATAGATATTATATAAAAACAAAGTGCTTTGTGATGAAGTGGAGCTCATAAACTCAGAGATTTTGAATTGGGAGAGAACTAGGATGCAATCTAGATTATAAGAGAAGAAAACTTGTTGACAATGTTGGTGTTGCCGTAAGCAAATTTTGAGCCAAACATTGCATATTAGTACCTAAAATACATAAGTTATATACTTTCAAACTATAGAATATATTGTATAAAATTTATTTGTTTGCAGCTCTTTTTAGCTGTATCAATTGAATTACAACAAAGATGTGTCTGCCCAGTAACATTTTATGTCCTACCTAGTTTCCTTTTCATTTACTGTAAGGGCTGGGAAGATTGCTCAGTGGTTAAAGGAACTTGCTTGCACAGCCTGTGGCCCAGGTTCAATTCCCATGCCTTCCATGTAAACTATATGTAAAAAGGTGGCACAAGGGGCTGGAAACATGGCTTAAGCAGTTAAGGCACTTGCCTGCAAAGCCAAAGGACCTTGGTTCAATTTCCCAGGATGCACATAAGCACAAGGTGGCACATGCATCTGGAGTTCATTTGCAGTGGCTGGAGGCCCTGACACACCCATTTTCTTTCTCTCTCTCTCTCTCAAATAAACAAATAAAAATTTTTAAAAAGGGGGGGGGGCTGGAGGGATGGCTTGGCAGTTAAGGCATTTGCCTCCAAAGCCAAAGGACCCAGGTTCGATTTCCCAGGACCCACATTAGACAGATGCACAAGGGGGTGCACATGTCTGGAGTTTGTTTGCAGTGGCTGGAGGCCATGGAGCGACCTCTCTCTCTCCCCCTCTTTCTCTGTCAAATAAATAAATAAATAAAAATAAAGTATTTTTTTTAAGTGGCACAAGCAGCTAGTGTTCATTTGCAGGGGGCAACAGGCCCTGGCATACACACATGAAAAAAAAGGTTGTTTTTGTTCTTTTAGAGGTAGGCTCTCACTCTAGTCCAGACTAGTGTAGCAGTTAAGGCACTTGCCTGCAAAGCCAAAGGACCCAGGTTCCATTCCCCAGGACCCATATTAGCCAGATGCACAAGGGGGCGCATGTGTCTGGAGTTTATTTGCAGTAGCTGGAGGCCCTGGTGTGTCCATTCTCTCCCTCTTTCTCTGTCAAATAAATAAAAATAAAAAACAAACAAATAGAAGTCAAGGTCAGAAGGAAAGGCTGAGGAACTGTAGGAGCACAGGCTGAAAGCCATGTGGGTTCCTAGATAGTGTCCTAGAAGCAGGAAAGAAGTGGTAAGGAAACAGTTGAAATTTTAATAAAGTCTTCAGTTAACCACATCATATCTAATGTTAATTTCCTGGTTCTGATAACAGTACTGATATGGTCACATAAAATAATAATGCTGAGAGCATAATGGGTAAGATATGTATGGAAACACTTAAAACTATGTTTACAACTTGTCTGTAAGTTTTAAATTAACTCAAAAATAAAAAGTTAAAAAATAAATCAAAAGGGCCAGGTGTGGTGGTACATGCCTTTAATCCCAGCACTTGGGAGGCAGAGGTAGGAGGATTGCTGTGAGTTCGAGGCCAGCCTGAGACTACAGAATGAATTCCAGGTCAGCCTGGGCTAGAGTGAGACCCTACCTTGAAAACAAAAAAAACAAAAAAAATAATAAGTCAACATGGAAACAGAACTGTCACAGATAGATTAAGAAGACAGGAGAGCTGAATGCTTTTCATCTTCATGGCAATGATGTTTCCATATGTACATGTATGCTAAAACTTGTCAAACTAGTTAGTCGTGGTGGTGGTACACACCTGTAATCACTGCACTCAGGAAGTGGAAGAAGAAGGCTCATGAGATAAAAACTAGCCTGAGTTACATGGTAACACTTTGTCTCATAAAACCAAGAACACAGGACTGTAGAGATGGCTCAGAATTAAAGGCACTTGTCTGCAAAGCCAAAGGACCCCGGTTCAATTCCCTAGTACCCACTTAAAAGCCATATGCACAAGGTGGTGCATGCATCTGGAGTTCGTTTGCAATGGCTAGAGGCCCTGGTACATCCATTCTCTCTCTCTCAAGTAAATAAATAAATAAAATATTAAAAAAAAAACAGGAACACCAAACAAAAGTTCCCCAACTATATTATTTTCTTAAAATATTTCTTTTTTATTTATTTGACAGAGAGAGAATGAGGCAGAGAAAGAGAGAGAAGGAAAGGGCACACCAGGACCTCCAGCCACTGCAAACGAACTCCAGATGCATGCGCCCCCTTGTGCATCTGGCTTACGTAGGTCCTAGGGAATTGAGCCTGGGTCCTTTGGCTTTGCAAGCAAGTGCCTGAACTGCTAAACCATCTCTACAGCCTCAACTATATTCTTTAAGTATATGTAGTTTATTTTACTGGTATGCAATGAAAAGAATATAAAAAGGAAGAATAGTATTAGGAAAGAAATGAAAAATTATTATGTATAAAGCCACCAGTAAATTCATGAATTGTGTTTGTTTTACCTCCAAAGAAGCAGTATAAACAACTATAATCACATTTGCTAGAGGATTTAAGTATCCAATTTGCTAATCCGAATATTTCATCATCAGACTCTCATGTCATCAGAGATGAGTCCAAGTGTTTGGGGAGATGGCTCAGTGGCTGTGCAAGGCTGCCAACCAGAGCTCAGATGGCCAGAACCCACGTAAAGACTGACACAAGTAGAGCACACATCTGTAATCCAGTGCACCTGTAGCAAAGGGAGGCAAAGTTAGAATGCGAAGCTCTCAGGCCACAAAGCCTGGCATTCACTGTGATACAAACAAGAAAGAGTCTGTTCCAGGGCAGGAGGGATGGCTTGGCAGTTAAAGTACTTGCCTGCAAAGCCAAAGGACCCAGGTTCTATTCCCTAGGATCCATGTAAACCAGTTGCACAAGGTGGCACATGCATTTGGAGTTTGTTTGCAGTGGCTGAAGGCCCTGGCATTCCCATTCTCTCCCTCTTTATTTTTTTCTAAATTTATTTATTTATTTAATTTATTTGAGAGAGAGAGAGAGCACGCCAGGGCCTTCAGCCACTGCAAATGAACTCCAGAAGCATGTGCTACCTTCTGCATCTGGCTCACATGGCTCCTGGGGAATTGAACCTGAGTCCTTTGGCTTTGCAGGCAAGTGCCTTAACTGCTAAGGTATCCCTCCAGCCCATTCTATCTCTCTCTCTCTTTTTATTTATGTATTAATTATTATTTATTATTATTATTTTCTTTTGGTTTTTCGAGGTAGGGTCTCACTCTAGTCCAGGCTGACCTGGAACTCATTATGTAGTCTCAGGGTGGCCTCGAATTCATGGTGATGCACCTACCTCTGCCTCCCAAGTGCTGGGATTAAAGGCGTGTGCCACCATGCCAGGCCTATCTCTCTTTCTATCTGCCTCTTTTTTTCTCTCTTTCAAATAAAATAAAATTAAAATTAAAAAGTAAAATGAACTTATATATGAAAAAGAAAGACCCTATCTCAAACAAAGACTGACACAGGAGGTTGTGTGCTGGACCTCCACATGTACATTGTGGCATGCCAACACCCACACATACACACACTCCAAACACACAGATACGCGGACGTACAAATATGCACACCAAAACAACAAAACAGAAGACAGGCCCAAGACTCCAGTCACCTTAGCCAGTGAACTCCTCTGTGTCAGTCCTAAGAAAATCATCCTCCTACTCCTACACACTTGGCCTGTTTATTCTTCTGTTTGAAAGAGAACTTGAGTTGGGCATGGTGGCACACACCTTTAATCCCAGCACTTGGGAGGCCTACTTAGGAGGACCACTATGACTACCTCATGAAAAAAAAAAGAAACGAAAAAAGAGAACTGGAGGGTAAAATCAGTACAGAGCAAAGCAGAGCAGGGAGATGGGGAGAGAGCAAACAACAGCATTTATATCTTTGGATCCTTCTGGGTGGGAACTGCATATACCTATGGCCTGAGCTCGTCTGAGGAAAGCTTTTGTCACTTGTAACCAAGGGAATCCTGACAAACAACTCTGAAATCAGTACAGTAACAATGGCATAAATTCTCTTCATTATTCTCACATACCACCTCTGATCATGACAGTGTCAGAAACCAGAACTGAGAGCTGGAATGTAACTCAGTGGTAGTGTTGGCCTAGCCTGTGAGAAGCTCTAGGCTCAATTCCCAGCACTGTGAAAGTAAGAAAGAAAGAGAGAAACAGAAATAGAGAAAAAGGGGCTGAGTGGCTAAAGGAGCTTGTTTGCCAAGTTTGATGGCCTGGGCTGGATTCCCCAGTACTCACATAAAGCAAAATGTACAAAGTGGTATATGCATTTGGAACTTATTTGCAGTGGCAGGAGGAACTGGCATCTTCTCTACTCCCCCCCCCCCCCCCCGCTTCTCTCTCTCTCTTAAATAAATGAATATTTTCAAAAATAAGAGAAAATGGCTAATGAACAATTCTGAGCTCTGAATTAGGAAATGGCTAATGAAACACAGTCACCGAATGAAACCCTCAACTCCCACATTCTTCCAAGCATCCAGAATTGAGTAGATAGAACCAATCCTCCTCCAAGTTCTGGAGAACTAAAAGAGAGCCAGAAGTTAAGACCTTATGGAGTCCTATTCCCTCTGTTCTCACTCTAAGAGTCAAAGCCACTTCTCTCTAGTTAGGTCAAAGTCTTGCATTCCAGTCCTTTGTTTATTGGGCTTATTGTTTCATTTGTTGATGTTTTGATTTGTTTTTTGAATATTTATTTATTTATCGGACAGAGAAAGAATATGAGCCTCTTGCTGCTGCAAACACAAACTCTACACATGCGCCACTTTGTGTGGCTGGCTTTACTTGAGGACTGGGGAATTAAACCAGAGCTGTTAGGCTTTGCTTACAAGGGCCTTAAACTGCTGAGCCATCTCTCCAGACTTTTATTTAAATTAATTAATTATTTATTTGCAAGCAGAGAGAGAGAGGAAGAGAAACAGAGAGACAGAATGGGTGTGCCAGGGCCTCAAGCGGCTGCAAAGGAACCCCAGATGCATGTGCCACTTTGTGGCTTTAAGTGGGAACTGGGGAATTAAAGCTGGGCTTTGCAGACAAGCACCTTAACCACTGAGCAATCTATCCAGCCCTGCTTTTTGTTTTTTTAAAGCAAAGTCTCACTCTAGCCTAGGCTAAATTGGAATTCACTCTATAGTTCAGGCTTGACTTGAACTCATGTGATCCTCTTACCTTATTCTCTTTAGTCCTGGGATTAAATTAAGAATGAGCCACTATGCCCGGCTTGCATTCCTGTCTTTTGTACGCTATCTGAGGGGTGGCTTGATCACACACTAGCCCGTATGTCTGCAGACAGGAGCTTCCTTCTTCACTCATTCTCCTTGAACTGTCATGTAGTCCCGGTTTCTTGCTACTAATGCTACCTGGAGCAACTCCGTGTCTACTGATATCTGCACTTACTGCCATTCTAGCCTACCGGCCTGTCTGTGGTGATATCCATATAAAACATATATAATTTCATAAATAAAAAAGGCTTATGATGGTTGAAAGTAACAGAAAATCCTGCTCACAAGCAAGAGCTAATGAGTCAGACAATCAAGGCTTCTTTTCCTCACATAACAGGAAATCAGCAGGTAAGTGGCTGCCTCTGTGAGTTCTGCAGCTCAGGGTCACCAGTACCAGAGTGGGGCTTGCACTTCTCTCAGCCATTCCCTGATGGTAGCAAAAAGGTGCCCAGCTCCACACATAATGCCTGCCTCTTACTTAGAAAGGGAAATGGGCAGTTGAGGAGATGGCTCAGAGGTTAAGGGTGTTTGCTTGCAAACCCTGCCTTCCCAAGCTCAATTCCTCAGCACCCTCATAAAGCCAGATGCAAACAGTGGTGCAAGCATCTAGCATTCATTTTCAGTGGCAAGAGGCCTGGGTGCACTCATACACCCCCTGACAAACACACACACACACACATGTGCAAATAAATTTAAAAATTTGAAATTAAAAAATAGAAAGGGATAAGGAGATAATGGCAATTATGGCTGTCCCTTTAATCAGGAAAAAAGAGCTCTCTGTGTTCTTCTATGTGTATCTTCTTGGCCAGAATTATACTGGGGAGGGAGAAGGGTTGCCATGGGTCTTGATGGTCCTTCCCAAGTGAATCTTTAATGCATATGAGTACATTATACCTTACAAATGTGACATGAGCAACAGGAATTGTGAAGACTTAAAGCAAAGCACAAAAACCAATTTGAGACTTAGAACATGACGTTGACAAGCTGGCTTTAAAGGAGCTAGAAGCATAAAGAGCACTTGCAGCATTAACGCTCCTGTGGAACGGGGATGTGGATGCTCCCTATCTGAAGTTAGACAATACAGTATTAATGGCTTTCACTACGATTCTAATGTCCTGGTTTTGTTACAGTTTGCCCTGTGTACCAGGGAACTGAAGTCCATATGTGGGCTGAGATGTGAAACTCTCACCAAGCACAGTCTACACACCCACACAGCTGTATTCATCACAAGTTTCTGTTGGAAGCTTGTTAAAATAAACTCATTGCAAGGCAGGTTAGTTCAGTTCAGTTTCAAATACACACTAGCAAAATTATCATCTCTATCTGTTGTCAGCACAGTAAAGTTAAATTTTATTTCTACTTTCAGCTTTCCCATTAAGCTTTTTCTCTTTTCAAGAAAACAAATTTGTGGGCTGGAGAGGTGGCTCAGTGACTAAAGGCAATTGCATGCAAATCATGACAAGCCCAGGTTCGATTCTCCAGTGCCCATGTAAAGGCAGATATACAAAGTGGTGCATACATCTGGAGTTTGTTTGCAGTAGCAAGGGGCCCTATTGTGCCCATTTTTCCCTCCCTCCCTCCCTCCCTTTCTCTCTCTCTGTTTGAAAATAAATATTTTTAAAACTTCTTTATTGATAGATTCCATAATTACAGACAATTAACCATGATAACTCCCTCCCTGCCCCTACTTTTCCCCTCACAAACTCACCCTGCATCATATACTCCCCCTCTCACTAAGTCTCTCTTTTATTTTGATGTCATCATCTTTTCCTCCTGTTATGAAGTACTTATGTAGGTAGTGTCAGGCACTGTGAGGTCATGATATCCAGGCCATTTGGTGTCTGGAAGAGTGCATTATAAACAGTCCTACCCTTTCTTTGGCTCTTACATTCTTTCCACCACCTCTTCTACAATGGACCCTGAGCCTTGGAGGGCGTGTTAGAGATGTCTCACTTAGTGCTGAACACTCCACTGATACTTCTCAGCGCTTTGATGAGTTTTGAGTCATGCCAGTAGTCACCTCCATCTGAAAAGAGAAGCTTCTCTAGCCAAAAGAGAGAGCAGCATTAATATATGTGCATAAACATAAGTGTCTAGAGGGAAGTTTGGTGGGCATAATATATCCATTTAGCCAGATAACAGTAGTAGTTTCCCCCCCTGGTGCTTATGATCTCCTCATCCATAGGCTTTTCATTAGTTTTTCAATATCAAGCAGGAATTCCGTACCATGGAACGAGTCTCAAGTTCAATCAGGGAGCAGTTGGTTTCTCCCATAACAGACATGTGACCATTGGTGCATTTGGCCTGGTTAGCCACTTGTAATGCTTATAGGATCTACTGCTGATTAAGACCACTGATGACTTTTCTCCCTCTGCAGGCTGCATAGCTCTTTCCAGCATCATAACAAGTAGCCAGCAGGGAGGAGGCTTCCAGCTCAGCTCCAGCTTGATTTCTCAGTGACCTGCAGCTCAAGCATGTGGAGTCTTCAGCAATAAGATCTTACCATCTATTCCTGGTGGGAAACCAGAGCCTTGTCAATGGCCTGCAATGTTTTGGGGGCACCAGGGGCCTCTCTGGCCAACAACCTGCTGGAAGGTATCCCACCTGGACACTGAAATTTTTCTAATAACAACCTATGGCTTCTGGGCCCAGCATTTTCCACCTCCACAGATACTTTTACCCAAACTGTCTCTCTTTTTTTGTTGTTTGTTTGTTTGTTTGTTTTTGGTTTTTCAAGGTAGGGTCTCACTCTGGCCCAGGCTGACCTGGAATTCACTATGTAGTCTCAAGGTGGCCTCAAACTCATGGCGATCCTACTACCTCTGCCTCGCGAGTGCTGGGATTAAAGGCATGTGCCACCAGGCCCGGCCCAAACTGTCTCTTTTTTAACATATATATTATTAGCTAACAAAGAAGTAATTGTCCATTGCTGGTGGTGGTTGCTTTTCTCTCTCTCTGTGTACCTGTGGAATGGGGCCAACTTCCTTCATAAAAAAGAAGTAGTTTTCCATATGGCTTATTCATAAATCTTAAATTTTGATTAACCCTCCTCCCACCCCTTTCTCTCTTCCATCCCCTCCCCTTAGACCATCCTCTCCTAATATTCGGGCCCTCTACTTACAAATCTACTATACCCTCCCCTTAAGCCCTCCATCATAGCCCCCTTTTAGCTTCCTGGTCTCCACTACAGACTTTTATTCCAACTCATGTACAAATCTAAACAACTGAAGCTGGGATCCGCATATGGGAGAAAATATGATGTTTGACTTTCTGAGCCTGGAAATTTTTTCCTGGTCATAATTTCATTTTTCTTTACAGCTGAGTAAAACTCCATTGTGTAAATGTACCACATCTTCATTATCCATTCACTAGTTGAAGGGCGTCTAGGCTAGTTGCATGTCTTAGCAGAAGGACTTGAGACAGTAAGCCTTCCCACATCGTCACAAATGGCATGTGTATGATAATGTCTTCCCTGGAAAGTACTTCTTCCTAACAGCATGCAGTGCAGAGATCAGCAAAGACACACAAACTTCACTCATGTCCCTCTATTACTTTATTTTTATTCCTTTAGTTTTAAAGTGCAATTCCTTTATTTATTTATATTTTTTGAAACAAGGAAGGTCTCACTAAGTAGCCAAGGTGGCCTCGAACTCAGTTTTCCTGCCTCCATTTCTCCAGTCTTAGGATTATAAGCATATATCATCTGACCTGGCTGCAATTCTTGGGTTTTTTGTTGCTACTGTGTTTTTTTGAGGTAGGATCTCACTCTAGACCACGGTGACCTGGAATTAGTCTCAGGCTGGCCTTGAACTCATAGCAATCCTCCTACTTCAGCCTACCAAGTGCTAGGATTAAAGGTGTATGCCACCACACCCAGCTAATTCTTGTAAACCAACCTCCAACCTCATTTGTGCAAATTTTCAAGTGCCTCCCAAAGATTTTCGAAATTTTCTCTGGGTTCAGTTTTCAGTTCCATTAGTCCCGTGGGTAATATACATTTCATTCTCATGTCATTCAGAAGGCAGAGCCCTATCCTGTTTCCAGATTCTGTAAGGAACCCTGTCACCCCAAGCATATTATTATTATTGTTTTAAGTATATCATATAGTTCAAGTCTCTTTTTTGCACTATAATTTTTTTATTTAGTTTACAGAAAGAATCTCTAAGTACAAGTTACAGAATAAAAATATTTATTGCTATTTATATTCATTTGAAAACTTTGCTCTGTACAAATATAATTCTCATCAGTATGAATCATTTTTTCCTCTTTAAAAAATATTTTATTTTTTACTTATGACAGAGAGAGAGGGAGAGGCAGAAAGAGAGAGAGAAAAAAAGAGAATGGGCACACCCGGCCTCTATCCACTGCAAACAAACTCCAGACGAATGTGCCATCTTGTGCATCTGGCTTTACATGGGTATTGGCGAATTGAACCCAGATCCTTCAACTTTCTCGTCAAGTGCCTTAACCTCTTAACCATCTCTCCAGCCCCTGAATAATATTTTTGTAAATCTACTGCATATAAAGCCTTTTCATCAAAGCCTTAATAATGAATAAAATATCCTGATTGCATTTAAACAAAGCTGACTATTTAAAACCATGTACACCTGATCTTTATAAGAGCGAGAACACTTCAGCAATAAGATCTTACCATCTATTCCTGGTGGGAAACCAGAGCCTTGTCAATGGCCTGCAATGTTTTGGGGGCACCAGGGGCCTCTCTGGCCAACAACCTGCTGGAAGGTATCCCACCGGACCACTGAAATTTTTCTAATAACAACCTATGGCTTCTGGGCCCAGCATTTTCCACCTCCACAATACTTTTACCCAAACTGTCTCTCTTTTTTTGTTGTTTGTTTGTTTGTTTTTGGTTTTTCAAGGTAGGGTCTCACTCTGGCCCAGGCTGACCTGGAATTCACTATGTAGTCTCAAGGTGGCCTCAAACTCATGGCGATCCTACTACCTCTGCCTCGCGAGTGCTGGGATTAAAGGCATGTGCCACCAGGCCCGGCCCAAACTGTCTCTTTTTTAACATATATATTATTAGCTAACAAAGAAGTAATTGTCCATTGCTGGTGGTGGTTGCTTTTCTCTCTCTCTGTTTGAAAATAAATATTTTTAAAACTTCTTTACTTCAGCCTGCCAAGTGCTAGGATTAAAGGTGTATGCCACCACACCCAGCTAATTCTTGTAAACCAACCTCCAACCTCATTTGTGCAAATTTTCAAGTGCCTCCCAAAGATTTTCGAAATTTTCTCTGGGTTCAGTTTTCAGTTCCATTAGTCCCGTGGGTAATATACATTTCATTCTCATGTCATTCAGAAGGCAGAGCCCTATCCTGTTTCCAGATTCTGTAAGGAACCCTGTCACCCCAAGCATATTATTATTATTGTTTTAAGTATATCATATAGTTCAAGTCTCTTTTTTGCACTATAATTTTTTTATTTAGTTTACAGAAAGAATCTCTAAGTACAAGTTACAGAATAAAAATATTTATTGCTATTTATATTCATTTGAAAACTTTGCTCTGTACAAATATAATTCTCATCAGATAACAGTAGTAGTTTCCCCCCCTGGTGCTTATGATCTCCTCATCCATAGGCTTTTCATTAGTTTTTCAATATCAAGCAGGAATTCCGTACCATGGAACGAGTCTCAAGTTCAATCAGGGAGCAGTTGGTTTCTCCCATAACAGACATGTGACCATTGGTGCATTTGGCCTGGTTAGCCACTTGTAATGCTTATAGGATTACTGCTGATTAAGACCACTGATGACTTTTCTCCTCTGCAGGCTGCATAGCTCTTTCCAGCATCATAACAAGTAGCCAGCAGGGAGGAGGCTTCCAGCTCAGCTCCAGCTTGATTTCTCAGTGACCTGCAGCTCAAGCATGTGGAGTCTTCAGCAATAAGATCTTACCATCTATTCCTGGTGGGAAACCAGAGCCTTGTCAATGGCCTGCAATGTTTTGGGGGCACCAGGGGCCTCTCTGGCCAACAACCTGCTGGAAGGTTTCCCACCTGGACACTGAAATTTTTCTAATAACAACCTGAGGTAGGATCTCATTGAGGTAGGATCTCACACTAGCCAAGACTGACCTGGAATTCTGTAGTCTCAGGGTGGCCTCAAACTCAAGGTGATCCTCCTACCTCTGCCTCCCAAGTGCTGGGATTAAAGATATGTGCTCCATTTTTTATATGTTTATTTTATTTTATTTATTTATTTGAGAGAGAGAGAGAGAGGAAGAGGAAGATAAAGAGAGAATGGGCATGCCAGAGCCTTTAGCCATTGCAAACGAACTTCAGACACATGTGCCACTTTGTGCATCTGGCTTACGTGGGTCCTGGGACTCGAACCTGGGTCCTTTGGCTTTGCAGCAAGTGCCTTAACCACTAAGCCATCTCTCCAGCACGGCAACTCCATTTTTTTAAAAAGCTAAAGTTACTTGTACAGTTCAAGTCTTTACAAAGCTGAAGGATTATACCACATGCTACCTAGACATGCCTCCTGTCTTTCTCTCAATCTTCCTTCCAAGATCCCTTTCCCTCTAGCCCCAAATTATTCTCAGTTTTTATTCCATAGTCTAAAACCCATAACATCAGCATCAGCCAGAAGTACATTTGAAATGCAAACTCTAGGTACAAGGAGTTAGAAGCTTTGGGGCTTGGGTGCAGGACTCTGTTGATACAAGCCCCCGGAGTTTCTGACGCATACTAAGATTTTTAAAAAAAAACCTTTACAGGCTGGAGAGATTGCTCAGTGGTTAAGGCACTTGCCTGCAAAGCTGAATGACCCAGGTTTAATTCCGCAGTACCCACAGAAAGCCAGATGCACAAAGTAGTGCATGCATCTGGCGTTTGTTTGCAGTGACTACACAGCCTGGCATGCCCATTCTCTCTCTCTCTCTCTCTCTCTCTCTCTCTCTCTCTCTCTCTCTCTCTCTCTTCTCTCTGTCTCTGTATACAATCAAATAAATAAATAAATAAACCTCTGCATTGGGACTGTGAAAGTTTGCTTAGCACCTGGTTTGTGTCCCAGCACCACATAAAACCACACCAGATGTGGTGATACATGTTAGCAATACCGAGACACTGGAGGTGGGACAAGATGATCAGACATTCAAGATCATCCTCAGCTACACAGTGAGTTAGAGGCCAGCCTGGACTATATGAGGTCCTATCTCAAAATAATAAATAAGGAACTAAATAAAAACTTCTGCACTAACACCTAGGTTTAAACTCTACCCCATGACTGCATCTGAAATAATATCATAAAGGAGCCCTCCCAAAGAGGAATCCTGGCAACAGCTACTAAGAATATGCCTCTATCATACTATATTTCATATCCATTACAATCCATTTGTTTCTTACTCTTTCTGATGAAAAACACATTCCTTCTTTGTTGTGAAACACAGAGGTGGAGCCAGGGCTTGACCATCCCCCTGAACCACTGCTTTGGTGCCAAGACACTCTCAGTAACCTGGGTGGGTCTGGCCTTGGGTAGCTGATAAGCAGGAGAGTCACATGATAAGACAGTTAGTCTGCACATGTAACAGCATAATGGGATGGTATGTGTGGTATTAACTAGCAAATACCAGATGCAAAGATGACAGGATAAAATGTAAATATGAAATAAA
The DNA here is from genome assembly GCA_036346955.1 of Dipus sagitta. Taxonomy (NCBI): domain Eukaryota; kingdom Metazoa; phylum Chordata; class Mammalia; order Rodentia; family Dipodidae; genus Dipus; species Dipus sagitta. The sequence goes on from CM070781.1 coordinate 69,107,885, forward strand.
GGCACTCCCACTACACTCATAGCACTAGCTTAAAGGCTTTGAATTACCTCTAAGGAGCAGAGACACTGGAAAGCAGTGTGCCCAGCCCTACTTCCCACAGTGACCTGGAAGCTCACTAACCATGGAGATCACAGATAAATCCTCTCAAGAGATAGAGGATACTCCACTACACAGCGACTTCACCTTTTCAAAATGAAGCAAAGCCTGGGACTTCACAGCACTGAGGTCCCCTTGGAAGCATAACAGATTCTGTATTAGGTCTAACCTTGCCTTCCCATACCTCCACCCAATCTCTCTCTTCCCCAGTGTTGATTATCTTGCTCAACACCAAGTCAGGTCATCACCTTGTGCATTCTAAAGCTTAGTTATTTCTCTGGTCTGACTTTCCCTGACCTAATCTACCAATGCCACTTCTTCTTAAGCTTTCACTTATGTCCTTCAGAATTTCTGTTACCAAGAAAACAAACTTCCCATGTACCCCAACTTTTCACTAAAACTTTCCTTTGAAAAGTTAGTTTTGCACTAATGAGCCACATCTCCTACAGCTCCTTCCTGAAATGCTGCTCTTTCTCCCCCATCCAGATACTTGAGTAACCCAATCTCACCAACTGCAGAAGGGAGCTCCCACATTTTGAGCTTGTTTCTCTGTCCCTACCACCAGCAAACCTTCAGCCCTCCAGAGATATGCTAGGGTCTCAGGGAGTGACTGACAAGTGTTCTTCCTCTTCTGTTCAGGACCCTAAACAGAATACTGCCTCTGCAAGCATTAGAGACTGGTTTGAGGCTGCCCCATCTCCCCATTATCTATAGACCCAACCAGACAGTGGTCCTGGGCATTGCATAAAAGTAACACCTCTCAAGGCCCTGGGTTCAAATACTCCCAAAGTGAGTTCTCTTTTCCAGCCTCCGTCTCTTAGACCCCCAAATCTCATGAAGTCCCTCATCATCCACTCACTGCAGCTTCTACCTAAACCTTCTGAGGTCTTCATATTCTTTGTCTTAATCTCTTTTTTTAAACAAATGCCATTGCAATTTTCATTTATTTACTTATCTGAGCGAGAGAATCACTGCAAATGAACTCCAGAAGCATGCGCCACATTGTGCATCTGCCTTATGTGGGTACTTGGGAATCCAACCTAGGTTCTTTGGCTTTGATGGCAAGTGCTTAAACGCTAAGCCATCTCTCCAGCCCTATCTTAAAAAAAAAATGTTTTATTCATTTATTTATTTGAGAGAGAGAGAGAGAGAAGGAGAGAAAGGAAATGAGAATGGGCACGCTAGGGCCTCTAGCCACTGCAAATTCCAGATGCTTGTGCCGCCTTGTGCATCTGGCTTTCGTAGATACTGGGGAATCGAACCTGGGTCCTTAGGCTTTGCAAGCAAGTGCCTTAACCACTAAGCCAGCCCTCCAGCCCCATCTTTCTCTTTTATACACACACAGATACAAGCATTTTTGTTGTTGTTGAGACAAGATTTCATACTATAGCCCTGATTGGCCTGATATGTAATATGTAGACCAGGCTGCCTTCATATTTAGGTTGACCCATCCTTCCAAATGTGGGGATTGCGGGTGTGACTCACTACACACACTGCTTTTCAGCCAGAAAAGTTAGCAGCACACATGTATATCAACAATATGAATGGATGCCAGAGATTGGGGGTTACTTAACAGCTCCATACAACAGGCTATGTGCTTTCAACTGAGGCAGTTCGGGGGTGGTAGGGCCTCAAAGTGAATAGTTTTCTCTTGGCTAAACTTGAGAACTGTCCTTGGACCTGGAAGGGAAGATCTAGGTCATTACTTTATTACAGGTCAAAACTTCAGAAGTCTAGCCTTCCATCCTACAAGAAGGCCCTTCCTAGAGATTTAAGATTTCTGGAAAGATTGACCTTTTCCAGAAGTCCTGACCCCAGAACCTGACGTCATGACTAGACTGGCTAGACCAGCTGCCCACCCAGGGGGCTCACATAAAAAACCTCACCCTGAGTCTCAAGGTGGGCTTCGTAAACTTTCTCTTGCCCCCTTGGGCAAGAGCTATGCCTTCCTTCCTTCCCCTAAGCTCCTCTTCTCTTAAAACTCTCCCTCATAAAGCTCCAAACCATAATAAAATCTTTCTGAACCTCATTCTCTGCTCCATGGATTTCATTCATCAAATTCATAAGAATCCAGACACCAACCCCACCCCCCAAAACTGGTGCATTGGTGTATCGCTGTAAAAGACAGTTACACTATGCTGGAATAAGTATCCAAACCAGACCCAGCTTAGAGGAGGAAGGGATTTATTTCATTTCAGTTTACAGATCCAAGGAGAAGTTCTGTCAATGGCGGAAGACGCTGGCTCCCATTCGTAAATCCAAGCAGAGAGAGAACCACCAGCAACACTGCAGAAAAAGCAGCAAGTACCAACCTGCAGCAAGCAGGAGCCCTGAGCTCCGAGCTGGAATTCAGATCTGCTGCAGTGACGCGCGGGCGTCTGTTCCCCCACGCATCACGTGGTGTGCTTGGATGGGAAACCGGAAGGTAAGTTTCTCCTGCTTCCTGCCTTCTGCATATTCCTCATTCTGTCTTCTCTGAAATGCTCTTCCTCTTGGGACTGGGAACATTTAAAACTTGGTAGATGGTAAATGGTGGATTTGGGAAATTTCTGTGGGAGATAGTATTAGAACTTTACAGCCGGGAATGGTGGCACTTGCCTTTAAATCCCAACATTCAGGAGGCAGAAGTAGGAGGATCGCCATGAGTTCGAGGCCACCCTGAGACTACATAGTGAATTCCAGGTCAGCCTGGGCTAGAGCGAAACCCTACCTCGAAAAACCAAACATAAATAAATAAAAATTTAAAAACTTTCCATGTTCTCTTTCCTCTGTTTTTAAAGCCAATAGCAAAATGTAAACGCTGTGTATAGAACATTGACTGAATATGTCAGAATATATTTTGTGTTTGCTCTGTGGAACATTGACTTGAACTTTAAATGCTGATGACCAATGCTAATCTGTGGGAAGGGTAAGAATGCAGATTCCACCTGGGATTGCCGGGCTGGGTTTGTGCTGAGGCAGTGATGTGGGACACAGATTCAAGCAGTGTGCGCAGATAAGGGCCCATGTTGGAAGGACTCTGTGAAGCTACAACCTACACTAGGTGGCAAGCAGCAGCGGGAGGGTGGCAGAGAGACCCCATGCCATAGCCAAACTCTGTAATGGGAGTCTTGGTGTTACTTGCAAATACAAAAATAAATGCCAGTGCACCAATAAATTTGGAGTATCCCCAGATTCTTGTCTTATGAGTTTAAAGAATTAAAATCCACAGACCAGAGGGTAAGTTTAGAGATACTTATTTGATTAAGAACAGGAAAGAGGAGAAAGTTCAGGGAGCTCCTGCCACGTGGAAGGTGGGAGGGGGTGAAGGCCATGTGGGAAGGAAACACACACACACACACTCAGGAGGGAAGTGCAACAAAAGGGTGTAAGCATTTTGCCTTCATATTAAGAAAAAACTATGAGGTCAGATAGTAAGCTGGGCTGGGATAGGCTTACCAGAGTAGGGATGTGGGGGTTCAGACCTCAGGAGAGATGAACAGCCAAGAAGAGACCTTGCCAGCCCATTAAGCATTCATTTATAATCTTGTCTGTAGGGTTTCACTGTTAGGCTCAGGTGAGTTCTGAGAGAGCTGATTGGTCTGGACTCGGGGGCCTGGCTCCGGAAGAGGCAAGCACACCAGAGTAGAGTGTGCTGTGGCTGAGGGATGAGACTGGATCAGATGCTGAATTCCCCTTGAGCCCACTATCCCTACCTGATTACCTGAAAATAAAGCTACCTAGCTAACTGTCTCTCAACCACACCAGCAGGGACCTTGCATCTGAGACTTGCTCAGTCAGCCACCTAAGGGCTCAGAGGATTTCTCAGTGGTTGGAGATACTTGCTAGTGACCACGTCTGTCTGATGTTTTTTGGTTTGCTTTATGCCTTGGATAAAATAAGATGTTTTACCTGTACACAGTTTTATTCTCTATGTTACATGTGGTAAATTACAGTATGGCTTTCCTAATGCAGACAGCTTGACAAATTTTTTTTCTTAATTTTTTTTATTAGTTTTGTACTTAGTGAATACAGGCAATTTGGTGTTGTTGTTAGCCTCCTCCCTGACCAATCCCCTCCGCAGGGACCCTCCTTGTTGGGGAATATGGGTCGTGCATTGTGGGGTTAGCCATCAGTTATGAGTAGGAGGCAATGTCTCTGTGTATCGTGACCCAACGTGTGGCTCTGACATTCTTTCCACCCCAGCTTCTGCAAATTTCCCTGAGCAGTGTTGGGTTCATTTTAGGTCTGCTTCAGTGACGAGGTCTTGGGAGCCTCTGTGTCTCTGGATATCTGGTTTGGTAGGAGTTGATTGTTCTCTGTGTCTGTCTCCTTCACCAGGTTCACCAAGAAAACAGCACTCTTGCTTGTTTCCCCAATTATTCTTAGTTTCAGCTGGGGCCCTTTTGAGGTATGATGGGGTGGTTCTCTCCTTAGGATCTATGGAGCTTGACAAATTTTTATAAGGAATTCACTCCAAGTTTTCATCCATGCATCCTGTGTAAATTAAAAAAAAAAAAATAAAGGAGTCAGACTGGAGAGATTGCCCAGTGGTTAAGGCACTTTTCTACAGAGCTTAATGACCTGGATTCAATTCCCCACTATCCACATAAAGCCAGATGCGCCAAGTGGTGTGTGCGCCTGGAGTTTGTTTGCAGCATCTGGAGGCCCTGGTGCTCTCATTCTATCTCTCTCTGCTTGCAAATAAATAAATAAATAATATTTTAAAAAAATAAAGGAAGGCTGGGCATGGTGGCACATGCCTTTAATCCCAGCACTTGGGAGGCAGAGGTAGGAGGATTGCTGTGAGTTCAAGGCCAGCCTGGGACTACATAGTGAATTCCAGGTCAGCCTGGGCTAGAGCAAGACCTGCCTCAAAAATAAAATAAAATACAGTAAGTTAAAAAGGAGATAGAAAGGGAAGAGAAAGAAAGGGAGAAGGGCATTTATTAGGTTGGTATTGTATATATGTAAGTAGAAAGATTGAGATGGGGAGGGGATATGATGGAGAATGGAATTTCAAAGGGGAAAGTGGGGGGGAGGGTACTACCATGGGATATTTTTTATAATCATGGAAAATATTAATAAAAATTGAGAAAATAAAAAAAAACAAAAAAAATAAAATAGGTTGTTGGCTAGGGAGGTCCCTAATGCCCCCAAAACATTATTGGCCATTGTTGAGGCTCTTGATTTCCTACCAAGAAGAGATGGTAAGACCTTATTGCTGAAGACTCCATATGCTTGGGCTGTAAAGTCACTGAGAAATCTTGCTGGAGCTGAGCTGAAGACCTCCTTCATGTAGACCACCTGACAGAAAGCTGGAGAAAGCTATGCTGCATGCAGCTCCATGGGAGAGAGAGAGAGAAATCATCAGTGGGGATAAATAACAGAGGACACTACAAGCCTTAAATTGGGCCAGCCAGGCCAAATGAGCCAATGAGTGCAATAGTGGTATGTCTGTTATGGGGGAAAATTGGACTGGAGGTCTGCTCCATGGGAGGGAATACAGCCCTGATACTGACAAACCTATGACAGGGGAAGTCATGAGCCCTAGGGACATAATGCCTGCTGGTGTCTGGCTAAATGCAGATATTATGACCACTAAACTGCCCAGTAAGCACTTTTCTTAATGTTCATACCCAAACATTAATGCTACTCTCACTTTTGACTAGAGAAGCTTCTCTTTTCAGATGACAGTGACCTCTGGAATTACTCAAGGGGCACCATAATGCTGAGAAGAAGTGACAGAGAAGTGCTCAGCACTGAAACATCTCTATCACACCTTCTGAGGCTCAGGATTCATTGCAGAAGAGGTGGGGGGAAAGAATGTAAGAACCAAAGGAAGGATAGGACTCCTTATAATGTACTCTTCCAGACACAAAATAGCCTGGATATCCATGATCTCACCTGGTACTACGTACACAAGACCAGTATAATAGGAGGAAAAGATGGTGACATCAAAATAAAAGAGAGACTGATTGAAGGGGAGGGGATATGATGGAGAGTGAGTGGAGTTATGAAGGGGAAAGTGAAAGGGGAGGGGATTATCATGGTTTATTGTCTATACTTATGGAAGTTGTCAATAATAAAAAATTTATGCTCCAATAAAATAAAATAAAAAAGGAGTCAAAATATTTTACAAAATAATAATTTAGAGGCTCAATCCACAAGGCTGTTTAGACCCTCCCTGTCTCATGTACTTTAGAAGCTATTTGGCTTCCCTGACGTATAGGTCTCAATATTTATTTGAGGGGCTTTTTTTTTTTCCTTTTTTTTTTTTTTGCCAATACTGCTTCAGTGGCTAAGACATACTTAGAAGTTAAACTCATAATGTATGGCTGAGATTAGTCATAGGCTCTGCAAGAAGGCTAAGAAGTCACCTAGCTCATGAATATTAGTATAGAGTCATACAGTTGGGAAGTGGGTAAATTCACAGGTACTCCTCCTTTTCATGGTTGCTAATAAGGGGGAACAAGATGCGGTTTATACCAGACGGCATTGCCATGAAGTGACTAACCAAATAAGTCTGAAGTCTCTCTCCTGTGGCAGCTCAGAGAGAAAGAAAAGGTCTTTAGGGGATGCTCTAGTGAAACAGACAAAAGAAATTTGGGCGATGTTCCAGTATATGGTCTTTTGTTTTCTACATGGGTATGTGTGTGTGCTCAGCATAGGCTTCCCTAGACTGTATCCTCAAATATGATCTACAAAGTGTCTCATGTGCAGGCTTTCTTGCTCAAAGTTACAGGAAATGCTACACTACTTTAGCATTCTTGGCTGCCAAGGGACCATGCATACTGATCTCTGCCTGGAGAAATGATCTTGAGACCGCCCAGAGACTTGCTTTTCTAACAAAATGAAAGTGCCACACAAAGCTATTGAGACTTTAAATCAGGGTCAATATTCTGAGATTTTGACTCTGTTTCTCTTGCTTTTTCTACCTCACTGTAGTGTAAATTATACTAATAAATTGTCAGATGCTGCTTACAATTATGGCAAGCTAGATTCTGGGAATGGTTGGCACTCCCTGATCTCAGACCCTGTGATAGTTTGAATGTTTGTCCCCCAGTAGACTCAGGTCTTTTTATTAAAAAGCTTGTCTCAGCCAGGCGTGGTGGCTCATGCCTTTAATCCCAGCACTTGGGAGGCAGAGGATCACTGTGAGTTTGAGGCCACCCTGAGACTACATAGTTAATGCCAGGTCAACTTCAGCTACAGTGAGACCCTACCTTGAACCTCCCCTCCTCCCCCCAGAAAAGCTAGTCTCCAGCCAGGTAGGATCACTGGAGGTAGATCTGATTTCTAGCCCAAAGGTATTCAGAGTACGTGAGCTCTGACTCCTCTGCTCTTTTGCTGCTGGTTTTGTGGGTTTTGTGTGCATGGTGCTAGTGGTTGGTGGTTCTCTCTCTGCTTTGATCTGTGAAAGGGAGACATCTTTTTCCACCATTATGGAACTTCCCCAGGATCTGTAAGCTTCAATAAATCCCTTGCTCCCATAAACTGTGTCTGTTTGGAAGTTCATCCCAGCAGCATGAAGCTGACTACAACAGACCCTAGGCAGTTTTAAACCATGTGTCTTCTAGACCTTATACTTAGACAGGCTTGGCCATCTGGTGCAGTGATAAGAGAAAGGATGACAAACAGCACAGAAACCATTTTGGCTCTGTATATGTTTCTCTTTTCCTTTGGTTATTTTAAGGGCAGCTATCTGTCAGGTCAATAGACTTCCAGTATTTCTTTCTAGAATACTGTTATTATAAAAATTAGTACAAGGTCCTTAAACCAACAAACAGATTTACCTAGGGCTTATAGCAAGCTAGAACTTTATAATTTCACAGCATGTAAATGAGTAGTTTTATTTGTTACATTATGCCATGAATATAATTCAGATTCAACTCCTATTTTAGGTTTTAGGATTAAAACTCAATTCAGCAGGTCTGCACTTGCATGGGCGCGGGCTTATTTGCTCACTGGCTGTCCTGTGGGCCAGAGGCTCCAGGCATGGGGCTGGCACCCATGGCCAAGTAAAACCCAGTTATCAAAATTGATTGCAGAAGCCAGGCGTGGTGGCTCACGCCTTTAATCCCAGCACTCGGGAGGCAGAGGTAGGAGGATCGCCATAAGTTCAGGGCCACCCTGAGACTACATAGTGAATTCCAGGTCAACCTGAGCTAGAGTGAGACCCTACCTCAAAAAACTTAAAAAAAAATTTATTGCAGAAGAGCAAACCTGACAAGCCAACAACAATGAAAGAAATTGGGAGAATTACCAAAAATCTGTCATCCTTAACACCAGGCTTAGCTGGTATCACAGGATGCAAGGTGAGAAGCATCTGTACATCTAAGTACTTCAGAAAAGAGCAATAACATAGTTCAGCCTTGTGGAGCACCTTCTGCACTCCACATTACTCCTGAGTGTTTCCTGTGTGTTAGTTAGCTCAATGAATTGTGCCAGTCTATGAGACCAAAGAAGTTCTTCCTGAAGAGAAAGACCTTAAGCAACATGATGGATTCAGAAGCTCATGAGAAGAGGTCACGGATCCTCACATCTTCACAGGATCTGTCTCCTCACATTACACATGTTGGTGAAATGAAGTGTTCCTTGTGTGGCTGCTATGTGGCTTTCAACAATGGAGCAGTCACATACCTGGTTCAGCAGATCCTCTTTCTGCAGCAGCTGTGTGGGATCAAAACCCGGGATGCAGTACTTCAGTTGAAGAGGGGTGGTTTTCAAAACCTGTACAATGGACACCCCCACCCCCCAATGATGCAGAAAACAACTACCCTGGCCCTTATGTTTGGTCTCTATGAGGAGTTATCTTGCCTTCTCTGGAAGCACATTAGTGCTCCTGAGTTTGTAACCTGTGGCGTGGCAGCAATACTTGCAGGGACAACAGAAGCCATTTTCACTCCATTGGAAAGAGTTCAGACACTGCTTCAAGATCATAAGCATCAGGACAAATTCACAAAAACTTACTAGGCTTTCCAGGCGCTGAAATACCATGGGGTTAGGGAGTATTATTGAGGTTTGGTGCCTATTCTTTTCCCAAATGGATTTAGCAATGCCCTTTTCTTCGGCCTTTGAGGACCTATTAAGGATTTTCTGACTACGGTGGCACATAACGTTCATCTGGTCAATGACTTCCTCTGTGGAGGTCTTTTGGGTGCAATATTGGGATTCTTGGGTTTTTTTTTCTCTCCAGTTAATGTTGTGAAAGCTTGAATATAGTCTCAGATTGGTGGGAAATTTCACTCCTTCTGAAAGGTTTTCAAGAACATCTGCCTAGAGCTGGAAAGGAACCCAGCATATCTTTTCAGAGGTGCTCATCTGAATTACCATCAGTCTCTAGTTTTTTGGGGAATAATAATGCAACTTATGGGTTTTTATTACATGACAAGATCACCAGTAAAATGTGATTTATCAGCTAATTAGACCCCAGAAGAATACAATTTGGTTTTTCCTAATTGGCCTAAATAAGTTGATGTCATTCAGACAATAAATTATAGGCAAAGCATCAAAAAAAAAAAAGTTTTCAGAAGGAAAATCGAAAGGTTTTTGTTTTGATCCCTGCTCAAGAGCTTTAGGCTGCTGCCTAGTAACTGGCTGTGTGTCTTGGAGCCCTTCAGGGTAACCAGAACAGCCAGGACCTGATTCCTTTTCCTCCTGGAAATAGACTTTTGGCCTTCTGTATGGAAGCATCCTGGCCCTGCACAGCCATAGCACATGTTCTTGGGCCTCAGGATCCCTCAGGCATACTTAGCTTCCCTTATCCTGGCTTCTCTGCTTTCAGAGGCAGCTGTAGAACGCAGTCTTTGCTAGACTGAGCATCTGTAGGACAAAGGAGCAGAACAGAGGAAAACCAGCTTATTAGAGGCAGGCATTTCACAATGAATTACTGCTGCTGGTTTTGAAAGGAAGTGCTTGTTGGGTTAATCATCAGAATTATTTCTGTTTAGACTTAGTAGAATCAAGCAGCTAATATAAGTTTTCATTTTGCTTTTTTAGCTTTGAAAGTTTTCTGTTTAATTCTGAATGTGACCTTAAGCCATCCCCAAATATCTCCGTGTTGATTTTACTGAATTCATTGCCAAAAGATGGGAGGACTTACATTCTGTTACATGTTTCATCTTGTTAAATACATATAGAATAGAACATACCCTGTCTAGCTTGGTTTCTTTGAATTAATGGTACCAACTTGAGAAGAATATCATTGGGCATTATTTTCCCCCTTCAGTAGTATTTGTCATATTCAAGCATCCTGTTCTCTTGAAATATACTGCTAAACACTTCCTGGTCTGGGAAGATCCCTCAGTGGTTTAATGGTGTTTGGTTGCAAAGCCTGACAGCTCAGGTTCAATTCCCAAACCATTCACATAAGCCAGATGCAGAAAGTGACTCCAGTGTCTGGTATATGCAGTAGAAAGAGGCCCTTGGCACATACACACATGTATGCAAATAAATTGGTTTAAACAAAAACTTCCATAAAGTTTAAAAAAATTCAATTCACTGATGTTGCTTTGTTCATTATGCACTTATAAAAACTGGTTTCAAGATGTTTAATCAAGTTGGCAATGTTTCTATGTCAAGCTTTTTTATTTATATTTTCAGGCAAGCCCAACAGACTGACCTTTTTTTTTTAAATGAGAGCCAGAGAGAGAGAGAGAGAGAGAATTGGCATGCCAGGGCCTCCAACCACTGTAATCGGACTCCAGACATGTGTGCCACCTTGTGCACATGTGCAACCTTGTGCGTGTGTCACCTTGTGCGTCTGGCTTATGTGGGATCTGGGGAGTCAAACATGGATCCTTAGGCTTCATAGGCAAGAACCTTAACCATCAAGCCATGTCTCCAGCCCCTATGTCAAGCTTTTAACTACTAGAGAAACTGAGTCTTAACAAGATCAAGATTTATTAGTTACTGATTTTCTTTTATAAAGCTAATTCCTCTAAATGGTTTATAATTTAGGTTCTACAAAATGATACTATTTAACAGATCAGAGTATGTGCAGTGGCCCATCACATTCACACTAATGGATCCATTGCACAGTGTTTTTGAGGGCTCTTGGTGATATTTCAGCCTAAACCCTAGGAAATGCAGCTTGTGACTCCCTGAAAGATGTCACTCAAATTATGGAAAATCCTTGTAATCAAAAATGTATGTCAGTGCCGGGTGTGGTGGCACACACCTTTAATCCCAGCACTCGGGAGGCAGAGGTAGGAGGATTGCCATGAGTTCGAGGCCACCCTGAGACTGCATAGTAAATTCCAGGTCAGCCTGAGTTAGAGTGAGACCCTACCTCGAAAAACAAAACAAACAAACAAAAATGTATGTCACAGTGCTGGTAAAACTACATTGGTTATTAAAAGCTACTAAACTTCTACACCAAAAAAAAAAAAAAAAAGGTTATAAAAAGTAAAAAAATGAAGGTTTACTGTCAAATGAGAAAAGTCATTGTTACTATCCCAAACTCATGTTCAGGTCCTCCAGTGTATGAATGACATGCTTCTCTCTGCCCTATAAAGGAGATTTCACAAGGTAGTGATGATTATCAGTAGTCAATTGCCTTGATGTTAGGTAGTCATCTATCTTTTTTGTTTGTTTTGGTTTGGGATTTTTTGAGGTAGGTTCTCACTCTAGCCCAGGCTGACCTGGAATTCACTCTTTAGTCTCAGGCTGTCTTGGAAGCTATCCTCCTACCTCTGTCTCCTAAATGCTGGGATTAAAGGCATGCACCACCACATCCATCTGATAGGCATCTTTTAAGATTACAGTTTGAGCCCTATTGGAGGCAACACCCTGGTGAGATGGGGACATCACCCTGGTTTTCCTTATCCCAAGTCTAGGAGATAAAGAACCCTAGCCCCTTGGGGGGATTTACCATCCTTCAGCTAGACCTGCTTTACAAGAGGTAAAACATGGACTGAGGTCTTCAATGTATAAGGCTTTTTCTATTACTAAGACCATCTGAGATGACCCAAAGCCACAGGTGACACCCTTAGGCTTCTCAATGCCCTGGCAGGTAGAGACTTTGAAACCTTAAGTTCCAGGGCTTCACTGTACCAAGACACTATAAAGTATTTGAGATCTTCCGGGCGTGGTGGCACATGTCTTTAATCCCAGCACTTGGGAGGCAGAGGTAGGAGGATTGCCATAAATTCGAGGCCAGCCTGAGACTACATAGTGAAGTCCAGGTCAGCCTGGGCTAGAGTGAGATGCTACCTCAAAAAAACCAAAAAAAAAAAAAAAAAATTTGAGATCTGTTTTTTCAGGAAAACTGGGACATTAAATGGTAAGGAGGAGATGAGGTCTTTTATCTCTCAGTCACTCCCTGAGACCTTCAAGCAATTTAAGAAGTTCTTGGGATCACAAGGTTCTGCCAGTTGTGGTAAAATACCAGCAAAAATTTGCTCAAGAAGCTGAGACAAAAAAAAAAAAAAAAAAAAGTCACCAGGCATAGTGGTGCACACTTTTAATCCCAGCACCCTGGAGGCAGAAGTAGGAGGATCGCCATGAGTTCAAGGCCACCCTGAGACTACATAGTGAATTCCAGGTTAGCCTCAGTTTGGGTGGAGACCCACCACAACCCCCTCCCAGCCCAAAAATCAACAGATCTAGGCCAGCCTGCCTCCATGCACTCACAATCATGACCCTTCTAATTCCAGAATCTACCAAATTAACTTTGAGAAACTGACCTGACTTGCTTGTACCCCTATGATGTGTTAGGCCTGTTATTCTCCATGTGAAATTTCAGGCTAACTGATAATTGCCCCCTGAAATAACAGGTTGCCTTCCTAGAAGTTCCTTTGTAGAGAAAAGAATCCACAGGTTGGCTATACAGTAACCACCCTCAATGAGACAATTAAAAGGACCCTCAGTCCCTCAGGCAGTAGTACTTTGCTAATGAACTGGTGGCTCTCACACAGGCACTAGAACTAAATAAAAAGCAGAGAGTTAATATTTGTATTTTTGTTTTCAAAAGAATATCTTCAGGGCTGTTAAAGTGTTTTCCCTGTACTTACAACCATATATTGTATTTTCCCTTTTTAAAACGTAATTAGTTTCCAGGCGTGGTGGCACACGCCTTTAATCCCAGCACTCGGGAGGCAGAGGTAAGAGAATCACCGTGAGTTTGAGGCCACCCTGAGACTACATAGTGAATTCCAGGTCAGCCTGGGCTAGAGTGAGACCCTACCTCAAAAAAAAAAAAAAAAAAGTTAATTAGTTTATTTATTTGAAAGAGAAAGAGGGAGAGAGAAAATGGGCATGCCAGGGCCTCTAGCTACTAGCAAATGAACTCCAGATGCACGCGCCACCTTGTGCATCTGACTTCATAGATATTGGGGAATTGAGCCTGGGACTTTAGGCTTCACAGGCAAGCACCTTAATCACTAAGCCATCTCTTACCATGTCACCAGACAACTTAAGTTAGGTGTGTAAGGTTTTTATACCATTCTTTAATTAGATCTATTTTGCTAAAGGCAGGAGTACAGAGATGCCTTCTATCCTCTTTTTTCTTCTGGATGCTCAACAACCAGACATAGAAGCCACCTTGTGCATCTGCCTTATGTGAGCATTGGGGAATCTAACCTGGGTCCCTAAGTTTAGCAGGCAAGTGCCTTAACTGCTAAGCCATCTCTCCAGCCCCCATATTCTTTTTGTTGCTATTGCTGTTTTGTTTGTTTTTTCAAGGTAGGGTCTCACTCTGTAGTCTCAGGTTGGCCTTGAGCTTACAGCATTCCTCCTACCTCAGCCTCCCAATTGCTGGGATTAAAGGCCAGGCTTCACCACATTCTAATCACACCAAAATGGTGAGCCACTACAGAGAACTGTGAACTCTCTCCCACTAGCTGTCCTCATCCTCACCCTTCCAGCCTCATGCAATATCTTCCCTGAGGCTACACTTACTACTGTCAAAATGGAAATTTACCGAGGATAAGGATTATGAGACTTAAAACTTTTTTTTTTTTTTTTTTTTTTTTTTTGAGGTAGGATCTCACTCTAGCCCAGGAGACTTGGCAATCTCTCTGCAGTCCCAGACTGGCCTCAGACTCACAGTGATCTGCCTACCTCTGCTTCCTGCTGGGATTAAAGGTATATGCCACCTTGCCCTGGCTTAATTTTTTTTTTTTTCCTTTTTGAAGAATGACTTAAAGAGTAAGACAATTTTTCAAATGATCATAAATGTTGGCGGGGATGTGGAAAAAGAGGAACCCTTCTACACTGTTGGTGGGAATGCAATCTGGTCCAGCCATTGTGGAAATCAGTGTGGAGGTTCCTAAGACAGCTAAAGATTGATCTACCATATGACCCAGCTATAGCACTCCTAGGCATATATCCTAAGGACTCATCTCATTTCCTTAGAAGTAAGTGCTCAACCATGTTTATTGCTGCTCAATTTATAATAGCTGGGAAATGGAACCAGCCTAGATGTCCCTCAACTGATGAGTGGATGATGAAGATATGGCACATTTATACAATGGAGTTTTACTCAGCGGTAAAGAAAAATGAAGTTATGAAATTTGCAGAAAGGTGGATGGATTTGGAAAGGATTATACTAAGTGAGGTAACCCAGGCCCAGAAAGCCAAGCGCCACATGTTCTCCCTCATATGTGGATCTTAGCTACAGAGGATTGGGCTTCTGTGTGAGAAGGAAAAAACTCAGTAGCCGAGGCCAGTAAATTAAAAAGGAGATAGAAAGGGAAGAGAAAGAAAGGGAGGAGGGCATTTATTAGGTTGGTATTGTATATATGTAAGTAGAAAGATTGAGATGGGGAGGGGATATGATGGAGAATGGAATTTCAAAGGGGAAAGTGGGGGGGTACTACCCTGGGATATTTTTTATAATCATGGAAAATATTAATAAAATTGAGGAAAAAATAAAAATAAATTTTTAAAAATGAGTAAGACAGTTTTTGTGATAGAGCACTAAACCAGAGAGGATGAGCTTGAGTCCCTCACTGCCACTAAACTAAGTCACTCTAGATATCTCTTTCTGGGCCTTTGATTTTTCTCACCCACCAGATGGGAGCTCCCATCTCTGAAGGATCTGCTTTGTCAGGTTTTGTGGATTCCAGAAGTTCTGCAAAAGTCATACAAGTCTTGGGCTGGAGAGAGGGCTCAGTGGTTAAAGGCTTGCAAACCATGACAGCTTTGGTTCAATTCCCTGGTTTCCATGTAAAGTCAGATGCTCAAAATGGCACATGTGTCTGGAGTTTGCAGTGGCAAGATGCCCTAGTACACCCATTCCCTTTCTCTCTTTCCCCCTCTGCTTGAAAAATAATAAAAAAAATTTTTAAGTCATACAATTCTTCACTTTTGCAAGTAATACAAATTTAAATGTGCAATAACTGTTATACTTTTGCCTCAGCAGAAACAGGAAAGTCACTAAACATAAGTTGTCTTTTTACTACTTTACAAAATTCTAGATTTGGGGGACAGTGGCCAATCTGAAATTGCTCGTTTGTCTCCCCTGCTTTTGGCAGAAGGGGTCAGCATGTGATGTGAAGGAGAGAGAGTTTTGGAGTCCCTGTGCCTCCCTTCCTGCTTTCATTCCCCTGTCTTCCCTCCTCCAGCTGACCCATTTGGTTCCAGAAAAGAACAGATACACTGTTGATTTCAAGGCTGAGAAACAAGGCCCAAGGAAAGGTAATGAGGAGGTGGGTACACAAGGCTTTATAGGCAAGCTCTTTAATCAGTCCTTTCAAGATTGTACTGATCTTCCCAGAACATAGTCACTAAACAAAAGCTTTAGTCATCATGAGGAAAATGGGTTATATTAGTGCTACACTTTATATTGCATAGTAACTCTAAAAGACAACCACGCTAATAAATTCCAAGAAGAAAGAGAAATGTCCATCTTCCCATCCGAAATAGCATAAGAAACTTAGTCACTGCTACACTTTTCAACCTGAAATTCTGCTGCTGTGTTTAAGATTGAAACCAAGCCTCAAACTAAAATGATTGCACCTATTAGGGTTCTGGCTAGGTGGAGATTTTATAATTCAAAGGTCTTGCTAACAGTAGCTGATCTTATGAGTGTGTTAGCCATTAAATGCTGACCTATTGCAGGCCTGGAGGTGAAGGTGACATTGGAAATGGAGCAGTCCGGAGTTGCTGTTCATATTTTAGCAAATGTACTGTCCAAGTGGGCTCCCTTTTTGTGTTTCATCACAAGTAGATACCATTCTTTGTTTAAAGAAAGGTAAAAGGGACAAGAGCTCTGGAAAGAATCTTGCAGCCATGTGAGCCCTGTGCTGTCCAGTTGGGCATGCTAAGAGCTCTTTACCTCTCCTCTGCCTTCTCTCCTGCAGGAGAAATCTCCCAGGAGCCTGTTATTAAGTCTCAGTAAAACTGTTCACTATAATAAAGACAGGTCCAGAAGATTCTTTTAGCAATTATAACCAGAAAAAATATTCTGAAATTCTTCTTGTTGTCCCATTCCAGGACTTTTTGGAGAGAAGTATAGTTCAATTATTATAATTTTATTTGTGAATAAGTAACTGAAATAGTAATTGTATAGTGATACTTTAATCAAATTATAAAATATTTTTATTTATTTGTGAGCAGAGAGAGAAAGAGAGTACCAGAACACTAAGGCCTCTGCATTTGCAAACAAACTCCAGATGCATGAGCCACTTTGTGTATCTGGCTTTATGTGGGTACTGGGGAATTGAACCTGGGCCACCAGGCTTTGTAATAAAGTGCCTTTAAATACTGAGCCATCTCTCCAACCCTTCAATCAATTTTAAAAATCTAAGTGGGAGTCGCGTGTGGTGGCGCATGCCTTTAATCACAGCACTCGGGAGGCAGAGGTAGGAGGATCATCATGAGTTCGAGGCCACCCTGAGACTACAGAGTGAATTCCAGGTCAGCCTGGGCTAGAGTGAGACCCTGTCTTAAAAAACAAAAAAGAAAACAGAAAAAAAGAAATCCAAGTGGGTACTTGATATTGAAGTCGTGAAATGATTACCTTCATGGAACACATGACCTTACAAACAAAATGGGAATAACCCATGTGTAATTAAATTAATTATTTTTATTATTTCATATATTCAATACCTACTAAGGGAAGAGATAAAAAGTGACTAAATGTAGATTAAGTTAAATAAGAATATAAAAACAGGGGCTGGAGAAATGACTTAGCAGTTAAGGCACTTCCTTTTTAAACCTAAGGATCCAGGTTCAATTACCCAGTGCCCACATAAGCCAGATGCACAAGGTGGCGCATGTGTTTGGAGTTTGTTTGCTAGAGGCCCTAGCCAGCCCTCTCTCTCTCTCTCTCTCTCTCTCTCTGTTTTCCCCCCTCAAATAAATTAATAAATAAAAAATATATAAAAAGGAAAAAAGGGCTGGGGAAATGGCTTAGCGGTTAAGGTGTTTGCCTGCAAAGCCTAAGGACCCTGGTTCGATACCCCAGGACCCACGTAAGCCAGATGCACAAGGGGGTGCATGCATCTGGAGTTCATTTGCAGTGGCTGGAGGCCCTGGCACGCCCATTCTCTCTCTCTCTCTATCTGCCACTTTCTCTCACTCTCTCTCAAATAAATAAATAAAATAGTTTTTTAAAAAAGGAAAAAATATGAAGTACTGGTTGGATGGTTCAGTGGTTAAAGGCACTTGCTTGCAAATCCTTCTGGACCAAAATCTATTCTCCAGTACCTACGTAAAGCCAGATGAACTAAGTAGTTCATAGGTCTGGAGTTCATTTGTAGTGTTGAGGCCCTGGTGTATCCATTCTCTCTAAATTGTACAAATAAAAAAAAAAAACATAATATGAGTTTCTGGAGACTAGAGAGAATATTATCATTTTCTAAATTAGTTATACTTAAAATGCTTTCTTTCAAACTGTTTTGAAAGCAAAATATGTTTTCCTACAGAAGTAACAAGGGACTACAGACATAGGGAAGAGAACAGTCATTAAAAAAAAAAGTGTCACTAGGGCTAAACTCAGTAGTCAAGAGGCAGATTATGTTAATTCAGTTGCCTTATTTTATTCACTCTTCACACATGTTAATTAAGCCAGGTCCCTTTCTCCCTTATCCTCTTAACTAGCCTAAACCCTTGAGGCACTCACTTGTGACATCACTTGGCCCATGGGCGGCATCTGGGTTCTGCTTTGTCCACTCGTGCCAGGCTGCTGAGGGGTCCCACAGGCTGCTTCTTCTCACTGCAGATTCAGCACAGAGAGGGACGTGGAGTCTGCCTCTCTGAGTTGAGTGACAGTGTCCTGAGCTTTTGCTCATTTTTCCTATTTTACCCATTTTTCCTCAGTCATCCTGGCTGCTGATAGCCACCTTAGGGTTAGCTCATTTGCATATCAGCTCAAAGCTGGTCTCTGATCAGTCTATGGCCAGTCTCTGGTTGTGGCCCCTGGTTGCCATGGTAATGTCGCTGCTGAGTGAGTGCCACAGTTTTACTCCTAACTATTGCTCCTAACATCCCACCCCCCTGATGCCCCAAGCATAGGGGGTAAAAGGGCATCACATACCTCAAAAAGTTAAAGCATAACACACTGCAAATCCATAACAAAATTGAAAAACACAGCAAACAATCATATTATAATACTAATTTAAACCAACTCAATGTATCACATTATAAGAGTGTTTCAACAGTCTATATTCAATAAAAACCTGTTGGTATAATTTCCAAGTCAAAAAGCAGAAAGTTGAAGCAAACAAAACTTAGCAAAAAGTCCTACCAACTCCCTCAGGCAATATTCCTCCAAAGATCTAACGGGAAGTGGTGGGTTCTTACCAGTAGGTTCCATAGAACACCAAGAGAAATTAAGCATGATGGCAACAGAATCAGGGTCATGTCTAATCATCTGTTGGATCATGGCAAGATACATGGAGACGTACAAGGCTGCCAAAAATCTGACCATTACCACAGGCACTTGCTCACATGGTTGGCTAATATGTATTACCAAATCGTAGTGAAGGATATGGCACAAAAATGTAGTAAAGAAGGAATTATTTTGCTCATGCCTGATGCTAATAATTACAGACCATCTTCTTTACAAAAGTAGCAAGTAGATGGTGGGGTATGTCCTATTAATCAACGCAATATACATCTAGTGTTATAGTCCAAGCAATGTTTCCAACATTGTTTAAAAAATCTATCTCGGGCTGGAGAGATGGCTTAGTGGTTAAGGCGCTTGCCTGCAAAGTCAAAGGACCTCAGTTCGATTCCCCAGGACCCACATAAGACAGACACACAAGGGGCACACACGTTTCATTTGCAGTGACTAAAGGCCCTGGCTCGCCCATTCTCTCTCTCTCTCTCTCTCTCTGTGTGTGCGCGCGCGCGCGCGCGCGTGTGTGTGTGTGTGTGTGTATCTGCCTCTTTCCCTCTCTCACTCTCTCAAATAAATAAATAAAACCCATCTCCCAAAAGTACAGGGCAAAACCTGTGTTTAGAAAGATATATTAGGCATGTTCCAATGGGGACTGGCTGGTCTTCTTATCAATGACATTGTGCAATCCCGATCTGCAAAAGCAAAACAATATTCTCAAACAAACAATTAGTATAACAATGCCAGTGCATGTATAAAGGAGTTGCTTAAACCAGTGAGGCGGGTTCCAAGTCCAAATGCATGTTGTGTCCAGGCATGCCAGTCTTCCAAGTGTGTCCAAAAAGGTGCAATGTCTGATGTCTCGGACCTTAGAGACCCAGGCCAGAGTGTCAGTCTGTAAAACATGTGCCACACGAGACATGTGATGGACCTTTGTGTCATATTTGTGGAAGTATTGTTTGACAGTATTGCTTATGTTGGTAAACTGTTTGTTTATGCTATAAGAGGTCTGTTAACTTTTGCACAGAGGCTTCTGCCTCCCTATATTGCCTGTCATCATTGAATTGGTCAGCTTCATACATCATGGAATCAAAGATGTGAGATTGTGGTGCAGTAATTGTGGAGATACAAGTCATGGACTTGGTGAAGAAGTCGGCGGTCACTCTATATGAGTTAGAAGCCAAATGGCATCCTTCTGGTAACTGCCACAAGGATGACAAGCATTCCTAAAATGTGACGTTGAAAACATAAGTGGTGAGGTTAAATGGCATAGCTCCACAAAGTGAGAATACAAAGGTACCTAGATCATCCACGATGTCATAAAAGGTGGTCAGTGAGACTCCTGAAATCTGCAAATCAGTAACCAGAGGTTTGGTGGCTACATAGGAATTCACCCCAAGATGCAAAGTGTCATCTAAAGGATAGTACTAGGGTTCATTAGAAATGTTCATCCAGATGTATGATCATATAGGTTGGACAAATGCATTGCCCAGTTTCCGTGGTAATTGCACAGTCAGATATGCAGGACTGCTCTGTCCAGAAAGACCTGTAGGTGATTGATTACCCATGTATCATTTTCACAATATGAAGTTTTGTGGCCATCCAGAATAGATTTAAATGTTGGGGTTTCTGCACCCATGCCAGTAGCAAACAAAGTGTTCAGTTCCATTTTTAGCTTATTCATAAGTAATTGAAATTTCATGCATCTTCATGTGGATCTGGTGTCCTTAGCAAGTGTCCATAAATTGTCCAGGGAATCACGAGTAGACTTTCCATGTGACTTCATAGATTCCTGCAATAGTTGTACTTCATTCTGTATTTGAGCTACTAAAGCATGAGTAGTTTGCAGAGCATCTGACCACGCTGTAATTGCTTGTGTCTATTCCTGTGTCAGCTGTTTAATATCTCTGATATTTGCTTGTAAGAGTGCCATCATAGCTGAAGCAATGCTAGCACCTAAAGCTGCACCCGCTATGAATGAACCAACTGCCAAGATGGTTCTTGCTGACCATCCATTCGTAGAAGAGTAGGAAAATACTGGAAGAGGCTGTTCTGGGCACAGCCCCTTAGGTGGTGCCCAATCCTTCAAATTAAAAGTCACTACAATGTGTTGTATACGAGGTTGAACTACAAGTCTTACTGGAGTTGATAGGTCAGGAACCAAAATCGGTGCCTATGTGACTTTAGGTGGATCTAGCAAATCCATTGCTCACAAAACAGCTTGTAATGGGCTGTAAAGAATTTATGTGACTAGCTGGGCATGGCGGCACACACCTTTAATCCCAGCACTTGGGAGGCAGAGGTAGGAGGATCACCATGAGTTTGAGGCCACCCTGAGACTACATAGTGAATTCCAGGTCAGCCTGGGCCAGAGTGAGACCCTACCTAGAAAAACCAAAAAAATAAAAAATTTAAAAAAAAAGAGTTTATGTGACTGGTTGAATCCATCTCTATCTAGGATGCAAGGGACATCACTATTATCTTAAATGTCACAAGTTTTAAATGATATTGCAAAAGTCCATATCAAGTCAAACTCATACCTGGTGTCTCTCTCATCACCAATGGGAAGGAAGTATTGATGAAAGGTGAATGAGTTACTAAATCCATGACTCCCAATTTGTACACCCTAGGTAGAGGCAAAATCATATAGAAATAGTACAGGAGGTCATGGTGATGTCTGAAGGAAACTAGTCGAGATCCAAACTACATTCCAGCCAAGTTCTGCCAACACAGAGTTTTCTGGTCAGCTTGTTTAATGGAGTACCTTGCTTATAGTCTGCCCAATGGGTCAAATCTTTGGAAAGGCCATTGGGTGCAACCAGTCTGGGAAAGATGTATTCAATCTCAGACATGTTGTAATTCATACTATTGCAACTCCTGCATGATTTATAACATATTATCTGATTGTTCATATGCACATCCAAAGGTACAGAGTAAGGTGCAGATGAATTTTCTGCTATGATGTGGATGGTATCACATAAAGTTTTAACTGTCTGCTGGAAAAAACCTGCATCTGCGATGCTTCCAGTTGGTCATGCTTGAGCCAGATCAAAAAAGAACATGGAGTATTCATGTGGGGAGAGAGCATACTTTATACAGCATCGCAGGTTTTGTTGATTCTATTGCGAAAAATATGATACAGTCAGGTTGGCAAAGTATAACTGCTTCCGTTGTTTGCCATCATGTACAAACATGTAGGTGGCATTATATGTCACGTTGACATAATGTCATAGGTGTGGTTGGGTCGCTGTGAACGTCCAATCCACTGTTGTCCCATTCAAAAGAAACCGACTGGGGCTGATAAAAGTAGCTGTCATATTGTTTGGAAATAAGGAGTAATAATTGCCCATGATACATAAGGTATCATATTCAAGGTATTTATAATTTATCAGGAGATCAACATCATACGTGGTGTAAGGTTGTAGTATTGTGTCAGTAAGGATAATTGGCAATTTATAATGGGTACCCAAGGTCAGTATCTTACACCAATCTGGTACTAGTAGGAAACTGTCATTAGTGACATCCATATCTATTACTGTGAATACCATCACTCTAATTTGCCATAAGATGGAAAATTGGGAAAGCCAGCTACACATAAAATAGTATAATTAGTCAAGTTTAACCTCGGGTATAATCCAAATGGTTCTTTGGGGAAGGAGCCCATATGGTGTTGGGACTGGTACCCACTTAAAATTGTCAATCAGTTGTTTAGCCTCCCAATAGGAAGGCCAGGGATAAGCAGTGGGGGTAGCCATGGTCAGTTGTCATCTCATCTGTGCTGTCATCATAATCATAAAAATCCTCAGCAGGGTCAAGCATCTGTTTTGTCCATGGTGCAAAGAAAGCTGACAAAAATTTTGTCTGCTCCGTGTTTGCATGTGAAAGTTTGATCAGTATCCTCACTGTCCCATTCAAAAGTGTGTCTGGAGGCTCCCCCATTGTGGTGGACTTCCATGATACATCTGGTGAGAACATCAATCTTGCACATGTGCATAACATAAATTGCAGAAGCTGCTGTGACCTGGCGCCAGAGTTCAGTACCAAGGCAACGTAACGGGTTTTCATCATGAATATTCATTTGATCTATATTCTTTTAGAGAAGCTCTGCCTATTGGGCTGTGCTGGGCAGTTGCCTTTCTGTACTGTTCACAGTAAGAATAGTACACATAGTGGCCCACATGTTGACACCAAGCATAGTTAGCCCAAAAGGAGAGTCTTGCATATGTAACATTGAGACCAATATGGTAATGGTTCCAATATTGTGGGACCAAACCCTCAGGATCCTATAATGCTAGATAGGGTTTAGTTGGTATTACTGGTGGTGCAGCTGTGGTGGCGGCTGTGGTGGCTATGGTGTCACTGCCAACAGCCCACTTATCATGAATAATAATAGCAATAATATAAAAAGCCACCACACCCATCCTCCTGGGGCATCTTGTTCCACAGGCTCTATATATCATTGTGTAAAGGTATCTATAATACAGAGGGTGTAATTAGTTACCTACATATGGGTCCACTGAGTAGTCCTGTTATATTTCTTGTTTCCACAGAAGGAATAGTGCCCCAGCAGCAGTACCACTACTATCAATGTACGCACTACACCTGTGACCCAGCTTTAGTCCTACTATTTTCATGTTAAATACCATCCAATGATATCTTTTAATTTTGCCACGCATAGATCGCCCTTTCCCACTGTTGTCTAAACTGTGTTTGTGTCTCCAGGTGCCACAATTTCCTGTGGGGAGAGATACTTGTCGGTGTTATGCAGCATAATTTTGTGTGGTAATAACATTATAGGTTTATCACTTATTTTGGGTAGGTCAATGACTCCATGCCCATATGCCTCCTCCAAGGGGCTGACTCTGTGCTGTCTATATCTGGAATTCAACTCAAAACAGGCTATTTTCAATGTTTTTTTTTTTTTTTGTTTGTTTTTTCAAGGTAGGGTCTCACTGTAGCTCAGGCTAACCTGGAATTCACTATGTCGTCTCAGGGTGGCCTTGAACTCACAGCGATCCTCCTACCTCTGCCTCCTGAGTGCTGGGATTAAAGGCGTGCACCACCACGACCAGCTTCAATGCATTCTTAAAAGGGGCTTTAACTAATGTTTGGCGTTTATGTTTGGGTTGTATGGTAAATGAAAACCCCAGAGTAATAAATAAATAAATAAATAAATAAATTTTAAAAATTTTCCAGAGTATATCCATTACACATGCCCATTTTTGTACTACACCTCCTATAAAGTGAAATCCCTGATCTGAAATAATTAGCATGGGGGGCCCATGTTGCACAATCCAAGTCCACAATGTATAAATGGTTGCGATCTGATTTGGCTTGTCACATGCCTTGGCGCTTCCCAAACCTGTCCGTATATCTACCATGGTACATGCATATTGATTATGGAAAGAAGATAAAGGGCTGATAAAAATCCATCAAATAGGGCTGGAGAGGTGGCTTAGTGGTTAAACGCTTGCCTGTGAAGCTTAAGGACCCGGTTTGTGGCTCAATTCCCCAGGACCCACGTTAGCCAGTTGCACAAGGGGGCACACGCGTCTGGAGTTTGTTTGCAGTGCTGGTGGTTCTCTATCTCTTTCTCTCTGTCTGTTGCTCTCAAATAAATAAATAAAAATAAACAAAAAATATTTTTTAAAAATCAATCGAGTAGCATAATTAAATCTTTCAGGTTTGGAGATATCACTAGGTGGATTACGCCTAAACCTCAACTCAGTTCCAGGACAATCCTCACACCAGGCAATTATTGTTTTGCATTCCTGCCAAGTTACTGGTAGGTTTCTGCATTGCATCCACGTAAACATGACGTGTGTTCCCAGGTGTCCCAAAGCCTTTTATTTTTTCGAGGCAGGGTCTCTCTAGTCCAGGCTGACATGGAATTCACTATATAGCCTCAGGGTGGCCTCAAACTCACTGCGACCCTCCTACCTCTGCCTCCTGAGTGCTGGGATTAAAGGCGTGCACCACCATGCCTGGCTGTACCAAAGTCTTATGCAGCTTTATTAATTCCTCTCTACTAATTGGCACCTCATTCTCCTGTACTATTTGCCATTGCCTAGGGCATTTAAGCACCATGCGCAAATCTCTATTTTCTACAGTCTTCCATGGGACTTTATTTGTAATTCTTAGAGTCATGATGTGAGCTAATTGGTGTCCTTTCCTGTTATGAATACTAGTGGTGTCTTGCCTACTTGTGTGTGCATCCACATATGTTATAAGGACTTTTATACCTTCTGCTAATTTACTAATCTCTATCCAATGTTCCTTAGACCAAATATCCATATCACTGATCTTCCAATTAGTTTGTTTCCATTTAGCTGACCATTAACCAGGCACCATGAGTCAGAGGAAATGTGGATTAACTGCTTTCTTTCCTTTGCTGACTGACTTAATGCCAGCAAGGCTGCGCGTACTTCTGCATGCTGCATGGACTTTGCCCCCCCTTATCTGTCAGGATATACCCCTCAGATGGTCTCCAGGCTGCAGGTTTCCATTGCCGCTTACCCCCCATGTTTGTGGACATGAACCATGCATTCATTTGCATTGGGTCCCATTCAGTAGTCCCCCATATTCTGATAGATGCCTCTTTTGGGGGAGGGGCCAGGGTATAAGAGGTAGCTGTGCCAACTCTTCTATCCAGCCAGGCATGTCTCCTTTGGCTGACACCGTATGGTCCCTAATAAATGCCTGAAGGTACTATTTCCATTCTGTTTTCATTCCAGCCAAGGCTTCGCCTGGCATGCACACCCATTCCAGCAGGGGCACTGGGTTTTTATTAGGCATCAATCCTGGATATTGGGGCTAAATGTCGTTAACACCTTATACAGGGTCCATGCTAATTTTTCAAAGAAGGAATACTTATTCTCTGAAATTAGAACCCTTTTGCAGTAGAATGCCACTGGTCATCTAATTCCATGTGGGTTTTTTGTAAAAATGCTCTAGTTACCATTATTGTTAAGAAAAAGTGTAACCATATATATGTCATCCTCAGGTTATATAGTATATAGTTGGCAAAACTCAGATATATATGCACATACTTGATGAAAAGCTTGTTGTTGCTGTTCTCCTCATTGGAAGTCAGCAGCCTTTCTCGTAATACCATATAGTGGTTTCAATATGAATTGCAACTACAGTATATGGAGGTGCCAATATATATCCAAATAATCCATCCAAATGCTGCATTTGTGCTTTATTTTCAGATTATTTTAAACTAGCAATGTTATTGATAACACAAGAGGGAATATTGGGGCCCTCACTGCTCCAAATTATTCCTAAGAACTTAATGCTAGTGTCTGGGGGGTGGACTTTTTCATTACTAATCGTCCATCCATCCCCCTTCAAAGTTTTTACTAGTGCATCTAATACTTCCTGTGCTTCCTCCTTGGTATGCCCACAATTATGTCATCCACATAAGATAATATCAGGATGTGAGGTGAATGTTTCACTTTATCCAGGCTCCACTGTAGGCTGACATGCACAATGATTGGGCTGTTGTGATATCCCTGTGGGAATCTAGTAAACTGGTAGTGTTTATTTGTCCATGTGAATGTAGTATATTCTCTACTATTAGGATGCAGAGGAATGCAAAAGAACATATCTGACAAATCCACCATTGCAAAATATTGCACATTGAAATTTCTGATTTTGTTAAAAATTTCCTCCACTTCAGGTAAATTTCCAGGCATGGCCGGGCCTTTGGGGTTTAACTTTCTGTAGTCCACTATGAACCTGTACTTCCCATTAGCCTTCCTCACTGGCCATATTGGACTAGTGCATGAAGATTGGGAGCATTCAATAATACCTTCCTCTAAAAGTTTCTTTACATTCTCAGTTATTTCATCATGTCCGCCTTTCTTTTTTTTTTCTAGCTCCTTTGATAATTTTTTTTCTTTTTTTCTCAATTTTTATTAACATTTTCCATGATTATAAAAAATATCCCATGGTAATACCCTCCCTCCCCCCTACTTTCCCCTTTGAAATTCCATTCTCCAAAATATCCCTTCCCCATCTCAATCAGTCTCTCTTTTATTTTGATGTCATGATCTTTTCCTCCTATTATGATGGTCTTGTGCAGGTAGTGTCAGGCACTATGAGGTCATGGATATCCAGGCCATTTTATGTCTGGAGGGAGCATGTTGTAAGGAGTCCTACCCTTCCTTTGGCTCTTACATTCTTTCTGCCACCTCTTCTGCCTTAGACCCTGAGCCTTGGAAGATGTGATCGAGATGTTACTCAGTACTCCAGTCACCTCTTTCCAGCACTATGATACCTTCTGAGTCGTCCCAAGGTCACTGCCACTGAAAAGAGAAGGTTCTCTACCCAAAGTGAGAGTAGTGTTGATATAAGGGTATAAATATTAAGAGAAGTGCTTACTGGGCAGTTTGATAAGCATAGTATATACATTTTTCCAGACATCAGCAGATGTTACACCCCTAGGGCTCATGACTACCCTGTTTTAAGTTTTCAGTATCAGGGATGTATTCCCTCCCATGGAGTGGGCCTCCAGTCCAATTGGAGGGCAGTTGGTTTCCACCAGACAGACATACCACTCACCCATTGGCTCATTTGGCCTGGCTGACCAATTATAAGGCTTGCAGTGTCCACTGTTGAGTATCTTCACTGGTGATTTCTCTCTCTCCCACTGAAATGCATACAGGATGGCTTTTTCCAGCTTTCTGTCAGCTATTCTACATGGAGGAGGTTATCAGCTCAGCTCCAGCAGGATTTCTCAGTGGCCTTGCAGCCCAAGTATGTGCAGTCTTCAGCAATAGGGTCTTACCATCTATTCCTGGTGGGAAACCAAGGGCCTCGGCAATAGCCTATAATGTTTTGGGTCATGTTCCCCTTTCAATAGACACTGTTTAGTAAAAGATGGAGGGACTTTGGGTAGTTCAACTGGCGGCAGGTGCACAGTACTCAGCAGTGCACTGGTCTGTTATCTCACAGCATAGCTGTGCATAGGGGCAGATGTCCCGGGAGGCCCCCTTGGATACCCCATGATGAGTCTCAGGGGCATCCATGGGCCCTGGCTGCTGGGCCTGATAATAAAGACCCCTCTTCCTGTCAGGGACAGCAGCCCTCAAATGGCCTGATGTTCTTGAAAACCCCCTGGGGAACATCGTGTCCCCAGGGGCCCTGTCTGTTTTTTTCTCTCCTGCATTTACAGAATCCTTCATTATATTGGGGACATTTAGGCTGGGGCACTGCTCACACCATTTAGATTGCACTCTTGGACTGTAAACGTGGCCCTTGCCTGCATAGGCTTAACAATTAAGGTCTCTGTTGTTTGTTTAAAGAACTCAATAGCTGTGACTATTGTCTGGCATATAGCCAGGGCTGTAGACAGGGTTTTCCTCATATGCTGAGGTGCCCCTTTTATCACTATTCTGTTCATTCCTGGCATGAATGGTGCCACCTGTGGGGTAATTATCCCCATATTATAAATCTTGTATAAAATCCCTAACTTGTGACATAGCTCAATGGCTTCCTCTACTGTCCATCAGCCTCAAAGGCTGCAAAACCTAAATTGGGGAAGGTACAGACCCAGGCAAACACTACCCAAGCAAACAATGACTGCTGGTCTCCTGCACACTCCTTAACGATTGTGCTAAGACTTTCATGAATATGTGGATTTTCCACTATGCCAGCCAGGCTACACATTTCATCTGCTGTCAGACTTAATGTGTCACTGCCTTTCCCCCAAATTCTAGCTATGTAAGTGACATCTTTTTCTGCTCTTTGAGCAAACTCTTGCCTGAATGTTTGTAATCCCACTCTATTTAAATTTCTGGTTTCCACTATCTGTTCTACTTCCATTTCTAGTCTCTAGCAGCTCTGCGGGGAGTATTCACCTATTCATTACTTTCGGAGTCGAAATTGGTAGGCTAGCCACAGTGATTTTGTCCCCTTCCCATTCTGCAATGGCATCCTTCAAGAATGGGTTATTTTTACACCTCTCTAAAAGTTGTCTGGTGAGTCTTTTTCCTTTCACTCTGTCTTCTTCAATATCATTCATAATTTTACATAAAATGATGGACATTTCCTTTTTCTCAGCTCGAGCTATGATTGGTTCTACAACTTCTGGCTTGTGGAGCAGAATTTCTATCTTAGTCCCTTTCTCATACTTAAGTATATTTTTCTTGAACTATTTTTTCTGTTTTTCTCCATTCTGACTGTGGCTTAAGTTCCTTCCTCTCTGTACACCTTCATCTCCACCATCCCTTAAAGTGGCACATTTTGTGACAAGGCTAAATAAGAATTTCACACACACAAAAAAATGAATTTCACATACTTCTTTCTGAAATATCAGCTACAGGAATTGGCACTGTATATTTCTGAGGTTAGAGTTTCCAACTTTCTTTCAGCCAATCTGAATATTCTTTGTGCAAACCAATTTCCCACACTGCAGTTGCTAGTGCCTGAGTGCCATGGGCCCACTCCAGCTACCCAGTCTTAGGACCTTCACAAGCCCGTGCCATCCTAGGAGTCTGGCCTCTCATCCAGGGTGACCATCTGTGTCCACGTGGTCGTGGTGTCTGTGCACTTCCCTGGGTGGCACTCACACACTTTGCTTCCCTCTGGGTGACCAGCGCCATCTCTGCACAAGTTCTAGTATCTGATAATAGGACTACAGCGCCACTGCGTGGCTAACTGCTGCCCATGTCATTGTAGGACTGTGACAGAGGGGCAACGAGAAACCCCTTCAGGAAACTGCCTATTGCTGGGTAGTGGTTTGCCTTATGCAAATTGCACCGCTAGAAGCATGTAATTTAGTTCCACCTTAACTCATCCCGCCAACTGTGCTACCTTCCTCAAGCACTAAACTCAATAGTGAAGAGGCCCATTATGTTAATTCTGTTGCCACACTTTATTCACTCTTCACACATGTTAATTAAGCCAGGTCCCTTTCTCCCTTATCCTCTCAACTAGCCTAAACCCTTGAGGCAGTCACTTGTGACATCACTTGGTCCACTGGCGACATCTGAGTTCTGCTTTGTGGGCTCCATCCCAGGCTGCTAAGGGGTCCCATGGGCTGCTTCTTCTCACTGAGGGTATCAGCAAGGAGAGGGACATGGAGTCTGCCTCTCTGAGTTGAGTACAGTGTTCTGAGCTTTTGCACCCATTTTTTTCCTCAGCCATCCTGGATGCTGATAGCCACCCAAGGGTTAGCTTATTTGTATATCAGCATTCAGCTGGTCTCTGGTCAGTCTGGCCCTGGTTGCCATGGTGATGTTGTCGCTGCTGTGTGAGTACCTCATTTTTACTCCAAACTATTGCTCCTAATATCAAGACAGGGCCGGAGAGATGGCTTGGTGTTTAAAGGAGCATGTCTAGTATCCATGTTAAGCCAGATGCACAAAGTGGTGCATGCATCTGGAGTTCATTTACAGTGTGGCAAGAGTCCTTGGGGTTCCAATTCTCACTCTAAATAAATAAATAAATAAATAAAATATGTTTTGAAAAGGTAGTTCTCTAGACTGACAATTACTAGACTGAGGGAAACAATGAGAGGGTGACAGCCAAGAGCTGAAACATTTCTCAGGGCGGCCCCACACACAGAGGATCCCAGATGAGTGGCTTGGCATGGGGCCATGTAACTACTTCTGGTCCCTGTCTGACATGAGTTCTCTTGGGCTTTCATATGAAAGTCTTTTATACCTCCGATTTTGGTTCTTGATGAGCCAGCCCTGCCAGTGCATTCTCAAGTCTCCATCCTAATATCCCTTGGAGTTAAACTGTGACAGGTCCCTCTCTCCTTTGCACTGAACAGAATCCCTTTTCTCTCCCATGCACTGCCCAGAATCCCTCTACCCTCCCCTGCAAAGCACAGAATCACTCTCTCCTCCCCTGCACTGCCAAGATTACCTCTCTCCTTCGCTACACTGCACAAAGTCCCTCACTACCCAAGATCCTTGTTTCCTCCCCTGCACTGCCTAGGAGCCTTCTCTCCTCCCCAGCACTGCCCAGAAACCCTCCCTCCACCCGTGAACTACTAACAATCCCCCTCTCCTCCCCTGAACTGCCCAGAATCCCTTTCTCCCACTAACTGTGCAGAACCACTCTCTCCTCCGTGCACTGCCCAGAAGCCATCTCTCCTCACACGCACTTCCCAGGACCCCTCTTTCTTTCATTGCACTGCCCAGAATCCCTCCCTCTTCCCCTGCACTGCCCAGAATCCCTGTCTCCTCCTATGCACTGCACAGAATTCCTCTCTCCTCCCTTGCACTGCCCAGAATCCCTGTCTCCTCCTATGCACTGCACAGAATCCCTCTCTCCTCCCTTGCACTGCCCAGAATCCCTGTCTCCTCCTATGCACTGCACAGAATTCCTCTCTCCTCCCTTGCACTGCCCAGAATCCCTGTCTCCTCCTATGCACTGCACAGAATTCCTCTCTCCTCCCTTGCACTGCCCAGAATCCCTGTCTCCTCCTATGCACTGCCCAGAATCCCTCTCTCCTCCCTTGCACTGCCCAGAATCCCTGTCTCCTCCTATGCACTGCACAGAATCCCTCTCTCCTCCCTTGCACTGCCCAGAATCCCTCTCTCCTCCCTTACACTGCCCAGAATCCCTGTCTCCTCCTATGCACTGCACAGAATTCCTCTCTCCTCCCTTGCACTGCCCAGAATCCCTGTCTCCTCCTATGCACTGCACAGAATTCCTCTCTCCTCCCTTGCACTGCCCAGAATCCCTGTCTCCTCCTATGCACTGCACAGAATCCCTCTCTCCTCCCTTGCACTGCCCAGAATCCCTGTCTCCTCCTATGCACTGCACAGAATTCCTCTCTCCTCCCTTGCACTGCCCAGAATCCCTGTCTCCTCCTATGCACTGCACAGAATCCCTCTCTCCTCCCTTGCACTGCCCAGAATCCCTGTCTCCTCCTATGCACTGCACAGAATTCCTCTCTCCTCCCTTGCACTAGCCAGAATCCCTGTCTCCTCCTATACACTGCACAGAATCCCTCTCTCCTCCCTTGCACTACCCAGAATCCCTGTCTCCTCCTATGCACTGCCCAGAATCCCTGTCTCCTCCTATGCACTGCACAGAATTCCTCTCTCCTCCCTTGCACTGCCCAGAATCCCTCTCTCTTCCCACGCACTGTGCAGAGCCCCTCCCTCTTCCCCTGTACTGCGCAGGATCCTTCTCTGCTTCCACACACTGCCCCAAATCCCTTTCTTTTCCTCTGCTCTGCCCAGTATAGTTCTCTCCTCCCCTTCACTGCCCACATTCCCTTAATCCTCCACTGCACTGCCCAGAATCCCTCTCTCCTTCCCTGAACTACCCAGGATTCCTCTGTCCTCCCCCTGCACTGCCCTGGATTCCTCACTCCTCCCACGCACTGCCCAGGATCCCTGTCTCCTCCCCTGAACTGTTCAGAATCCCTCTCTCCTTCCCTGAACTACACAGGATTCCTGTCTCCTCCCCCTGCACTGCCATGAATCCCTCTCTCCACCACTGCACTGCTCAGAATCCCTCTTACCTCCCCTGACCAGAACCCTGTCTTCTCTCCTACACTGAGCAGAATCCTTCTATCCTCCCCTAGACTGGCCAGAATCCCTCTCTCCTCCCCTGCACAGCACAGAAACCCTCTCTTTTCCCAGACACTTTGCAGAACCCCCGTCTCCTCCCCTGCACTGCCCAGGATCCCTCTCTCTGCTCCTCTGCATGGAACAGAATCACTCTGTCCTCCCCTGAACTGTCCAGAATCCCTCTCTCCTCCCCTGCACTGCCCAGAATGTCTCTCTCCTCCCACACATTGTGCAGAATCCCTGTCTCCTCCCAGAATCCCTCAATCCTGCACTGCACTTCACAGAATCCCTCTCTCCTCCTCTACACTGCCCAGAAGCCCTATATGCTCCCATGCACTGCCCAGAATCCTTCTCTCTTCCCCTGGGCTGTCCACAATTCCTCTGTCCTTCCCTGCTGTACACCGGATCTCGCTCTACAACCCTGCAGTTCCAAGAATCCCTCTCTCCTTCCCTGCACTGCTAAGAATCTATCTCTCCTCCCCTGAACTGCTCAGAAACCCTCTCTTTCCTCCACTGCACTGCCCAGAATACTTCTCTCCTCCCAGGCACTGTGGAGAAACCCTGCACTACCCGGTATCCCTCTTTCCTCCCCACACACTGCTGCACTGCCAAGCCCCATTCTCCTCCCCTGCATGGCACAGGAATCCTCTCTGCTCCCCTGCTGTGTCCACCATGCCTCTCTCCTCGCAAGAGCCCAGACTCTCTCAATCCTCCACTGCACGTCCCAGAATCCCTCTCTCATCCCGTGCACTGCCTAGCATCCCTCTCACACACTGGGCAGAACCCTTCTCTCTTCCCCTGCAGCACACAGAATCCCCCCACCCCCAGTGCACTACCCAGGATCACTCTGTCCTACCCTGCACTGCTAATGATACCTCTCTGCTCCCATGCAATGCCCAGAATGCCCCTCTCTTCCCCGCATGGCCCAGAATGCCAATTTCTCCTCCCAGGCAGAGTACAGAACCCCTGTCTCCTCGCCTGCACTACCCTGGATCCCTCTCTTACCATGCACTGCCTAGGATCCGTCTCTCCTCCAATGAAGTGCCCATTACCTGTCCCTCATCAAGGCATTGCATAGAATCTCTCTCTCCTATCCTTACTCTAAA
Source organism: Dipus sagitta (assembly GCA_036346955.1). Classification (NCBI taxonomy): domain Eukaryota; kingdom Metazoa; phylum Chordata; class Mammalia; order Rodentia; family Dipodidae; genus Dipus; species Dipus sagitta. Next base: position 69,141,391 of record CM070781.1, read on the forward strand.
AAAAATCCATTCCTCCTCCCCTTCATTGTCCAGAATTCCTCTTTCCTCTCCTTACACCAAACAGAAACCCTATCCCCTCCTTGCACTGCCTAGAGTCCTCTCCACTCCTTACACTGAACAGAATACCTTTTTCCTTCATGCACTGCCTATAATCCCTCTCTCCTCTCCTGACATTAAACAGAATCCCTTTCTCCTACCCCCACTGCCTAGAATCCCACTCTCCTCACCTTAAACTAAACAGAATCCCTTTCTCCTCCCCTGCACTGACCAGAATCCCTCTCTCCTCTCCTTACTCGAAACAGAATCCCTTTATCCTCCCTGCATTGCCTAGAATTCTTCTCTCCTCTCCTCACACTAAACAGAATCCCTTTCTCCTCCCCTGCATTGCCTAGAATCCTTCTCTCCTCTCCTTACACTAAACAGAAACCCTTTCTCCTCCCCTGCATTGCCTAGAATCCTTCTCACCTCTCCATACACTGAAGAGAATCCCTTTTTCCTCCCCTGCATTGTCTAGAATACCTCTCTTCTTATCCTAAACAGAATCCCTTTCTCCTCCCTGCACTGCCTAGAATCCCTTTTTCCTCCCTTTCCACTAAAAAGAATTCCTTTCTCCTCCCCTGCACTGCCTAGAATCCCTCTTTCCTCTCCTTTCACTGAACAGAATCCCATTATCCTTCCCTGCACTGATTAGAATCCCTCTCTCCTCTCCTTACTCGAAACAGAATCCCTTTCTCCTCCTTGCTCTGCCTAGAATTCTCTCCTCTCCTCACACTAAACAGAATCTCTTTCTCCTCCATTCACTGCCTAGAATCCCTCTCTCCTCTCCTTACAGTAAGGAAAATCCCTTTCTCTTCCCTGAACTGCCTAGAATTTTTCACTCCTCCCCTTACACTAAACAGAAACATTTTCTCCTTCCTGAACTGCCTAGAATCACTCTGTCCTCTCTCCTTACCCTAAACAGAATCCCTTTCTCTTCCCTGCACTGCCTAGAATTCCTCTCTCCTCCACTTACACTAAACAGAATCCCTTTCTCCTCCCTGCACTGCCTAGAATTCCTCTCTCCTCTCCTTATGCTAAACAGAATCCCTTTCTCCTCTCTGCACTGCCTAGAATCCCTCTCTCCTCTCCTTATGCTAAACAGAATCCCTTTCTCCTCTCTGCACTGCCTAGAATCCCTCTCTCCTCCCAGTGCCCAGGATTCTTGTCTCCTTTCTTGCACTGCCCATAATATTTCTCTTCTCCCATGCCCTGCGCAGAATTCCTCTTTCCTCCCGGGCACTGCCCAGTATTCCTCTCTCTTTCCCTGAAGTTTCCAGAATCCCTCTCTCCTTTCCTGCACTGCCATGCATTCCTCTATCCTTCCTTGCAGTATCTAGAATCCTTATCTCCTCCCACATAGTGCACTGAATCCCTCTATCTTCCCCTCCACTGCCCAGAATCCCTCTCTTCTCCCATGCCCTGCCCAGAATCCCCCTGTCATCCCACACATTGCACGGATTCCCTCTATCCTCCACTGCACTTCTTTTTTTTTTTTTTTTTTTTTTTTTTTTTTTTCGAGGTAAGGTCTCGCTCTGGCCCAGGCTGACCTGGAATTCACTATGGAATCTGAGGCTGGCCTTGAACTCAGGGCAATTCTCCTACCTCTGCCTCCCGAGTGCTGGGATTAAAGGCGTGCGCCACCACACCCGGTTTTCCACTGCACTTCTTAAAATCTCTCTCTTCCTCTGCACTTCCCAGTATTCCTGTCTTTTGCCATGCACTGTGCATAACTCCTCCCCCCCTGCCCTGAATTGCTCAGGATCCCTCTCTCCTCCCTTGTACTGCCCAAATCCCTGTCTCCTCCCAGGCACTGTGTATAACCCCTGTCTCCTCCCCTGCACTGCCCAGAATCCCTCAATCCTTCACTGCACTTCCCATAATCACCCTCTCCTCCCGTGCACTGCCAGAATCCCTCTCTCCTTTCTTACACTGCCCTGAAGCCCTTTCTCCTCCTACACATGGCACAGAATCCCTCTCTCCTCCCCTGCACTGTCCAATATTCCTCTCTGCCACTGCACTGTCCAGAAATCCTCTCCCACACTGCATAGAATCCTTCTCTCCTCCCTTGAACTGCCCAGAATACCCGTCTCCTCCCCTGCACTCCCAGAATCCCTCTCTCTCCCTAAACACTGTGCAGAACCCCTCTCTGTTCCCCTGAACTGCCCAGGATCCTCCTCTCCTCACACGCCGTGTCCACAACCCCTCTCTCCTCCGCAAGATGCCCAGAATCCCTCTCTCCACCCCTGTACTGCCAGGAATTCCTCTATTATCCCCTGTACTGCCCAGAATCCCTCTCTCCTTCCCCGCACAGCCCAAGATCCTTCTCTCCCTTCCCTGAACTGCCCCGTATTTCTTTCTCCTTCCAAGTAATTCCCAGGATCCCTATCTTTTCCTACACACTGCCCATGGTCCCTCTAGCCTCCCCTGTACTCCCCAGGATCCCTCTCTGTTCCCTTGCACTGTCCAGAATCCCTCTCTCCTCCTAGGCACTGCCCAGAATCCCTTCTGTCCTCCCCTGAACTGCCCAGAATCCCTCTCTTCTCCCACACACTGCTCAGATTCTCTGTCCCCCCCCCCCCATGCACTGCCCAGAATCCTTCTCTCATCCCATGCACTGCCTAGTATCCCTCTTTCCTCTCTTGCACTGCCCAGAATTCTTCTCTCCTCTTCTTCACTCCCAGAATCCCTCTCTCTTCCTCATATATGGCAAGAAAGTATTCTACCACTGATCCACACCCATGCACTTTAAATGAGATGGTCTTTCAAATAAATGCCTTTAACAACTGTGCCATCTCCCCAGATCAAGATGGCCTTTCAATGAACTGAAGATTTAAAAAAAAAAAAAAGATATTTTATTTATTTGTAAGCACAAGGAGAGACAAAGAGAAGAGAGACAGACAACATGGGCATACTAGGTTCTCTACCTGCTGCAAACTTCAGGTGCACGTGCCACTTTGTGTATCTGACTTTGCATGTGTACTGGGGAATTGAACCTGGGTCTTTAGGCTTTGCAGGCAAGTGCTGAACCACCTCTCCATACCACAAGTGGAAAAAAAAAAAGTTGCAGGTGGTAGTGCATAGCCAGGGATTTTGGTGCTCACCTTTAATCCCAGCACTTGGGAGGCAGAGGTAGGAAGATTGCTGAGTTCAAGGCCAGTCTGAGACTGAGTAGTGAATTCCAAGATAGCGTAGACTAGAGCAACACCTAACCTTAAAAGGACCAAACAAAAAAAATGGGCTGGAGAGATGGCTCTGTGATTAATGACACTTGCTTGTAAAGCCTGATGGCCTGGGTTCAATTCCCCAGTAACCATGTAAGATGCACAAAGTGGCACATGTTTATGGAGTTCATTAGCAGTAACTGGATGCCTTGGCATGCCCATATTCCCTCTCTCTGTCTGCCTCTTTCTCTCTGTCTCTCATAAATAAATAAATAAAACATTTTATTTATTTATTTGAGAGATTGTAAGAGAGACAGATAGAGTGAGATATAATGGATGTGCTAGAGCCTTTAGCCAGTGAAACAAACTCCAGACATGTACCACCTTGTGCATCTGGCTTATATGCTTACTGTAAAGTTGGACCTGGGTCCCTAGGCTTTGCAGGCAAGCATCTTAACCCCTAAGCCATCTCTTCAGCCCTAAGTAAAAGTTCTTTTAAAAAAATTAAATATGGGTTAAGATGGTGGAGTAGGAACCATGCCAAAGAAGCCTACAGGAGAAAAAGCCAAAAAAAAAAAAAAAAAAAAAAAGAAAACTACACTCTTCTACTAAAAAGTGAGGTGCATAAGAAATTATCAACTGCAGCAGAGAAGTAGGAGAGATCCAGAGCATCTAGAACCCACAGAAGCTGGCAGAAACAGCTCCAGCAGTGGAGGCACCAGGTCCTCGTGGCCACAGCCGCAAGGCTCAGCGTGAGCTGCAGGAAAAGTGTCTCATGAGGAAGAGGAAGAGGATGAGAATGACCAGCAGGAGAACTTCAGCCACCATCCACAGCCTCCCCTCCCCTCTACCAGTGCAAGCACCAGCAAGCACCAGAGACCTGGGGAAGGGAGCTCATGTACACAGCACCTGGCACAGGCAATCAGAACAGCAACCCACTGACCCAGCTAGCCTTCCTGAGCCCACAGCACAGCAAGGAGGGACCCAAGTGGCCGCACAACATAATTGAGACCAAAGCCATCCCAAAAAGTAACTGAGATTACACCAGGCCAGTACCTGCCAAATAAGCCTGGTTTATAGGCTTGCATAGGGAGTGCTAATTGCACCTTCCATATCAGGATAAATTATATGTTAAATCTGATGGATGGCTGGATTTGCCATTCTTAAATAAGCTGTTTTGGGCTTGTCATTGGTTGCTTCCTGATTTATAGTGCCTTTGTTTCCTGTTCTGTCGTTTATTGGGGAAGGGTCTCACAAGCTGACATGGAACCCACTACAGGCCAGAAATCTTAGCCTCTGAGTTGACAGGATTAAGGTTGTGGGACAACACACATCCTTAGGGACTGTGACTTTGTTAGAGGATCTGGTTATCATAATACCTACTCTTGCATAAATACTCTGTGCTGTTTTTCATTGAATGTGTAAATTGTTTAGTTAAAGTTTAGAATTAGCCTGTATTTTGTTCCACTCAGCACACTTGAATACTGTCACAGCAGGCAAACCCAACAACTAGGGTCACCTTTGTGGTTACTCTGAGTCTTAAGAGCCACACCTAGAGTGTTAAGCTCCTACCCCAAAGATATATAACATCAGATTGATTGATATATCTAATAATACTGCAGCTAATTAGAAAATCCAAGCATTAAATTAACCCAAGATGCCAAGATCTCTACATTATAATACCAGAAACACAAAAAACCAAGACAATATATATCCACCAGAAAGTATTAATGCATCAGAAATGACCTCCAGTGAGACTGATTTAGAGGAAATGCCTGAGAAAGATTTCAAAAGAATGATTATAAATATGTTTGAGGAAATCAAAGGAATCAAAGACGACTCAGGAAACCCATTTAATGAAATAAAGAGGTCAATACAAGACATAAATAATGAAATAGAAATAATAATCAAATACTAGCAATGAAGAACACAATCAGTAAAATTTTTTAAAAAACTCTGTAGAAAATCTCACCAGTAGAATGGATGAAGGAGAGAACAGAATATCTAAACTAGAAGAACAGATGGCAGATCTAATACAGTCCAACAAAGAGAAAGACAAACTAATAAGAAAGTATGAATGGGAATTTTGAGATATTTGGGACACTATGAAAAGATCAAACATAAGAATTCAGGGTATACTAGAAGGAGAAGAATTTCACTCCAAAGGCAGAGTAGGCATTTTCAATAAAATCATACAAGAAAACTTCCCCCAAGTTTGTGAAAGAGATACCAAAGCAGATATAGGAAGCCTTTAGAACACCAAACAGAAAAAACCTGGAAAGAACCTCTCCTCACCATATTGTAATTAGACTACCAAATATACAAACCAAAGGAAATATATTGAAAGCAGTTAGAGAAAAAAATCAAGTCACATACAAAGGCAAGCCCATCAGGATCACAGCATGTTATGCAACACAAACTCTAAAAGCCAGAAGGACTTGGAATGATATATTCCCAGTTCTGAAAGATAATTGTCAACCAAGGTTACTTTATCCTGCAAAGCTATCCATTCAAATAGATAGAGAAATAAGGATATTCCACAACAAAAGCAGGCTAAAGGAATATTTGAAGCCAAAACCATCTCTACAGAAAATACTTGAAAGGATCCTCCATGCTGAAGGGAAAGAAAAGAACATATATAGGGAACATAGAAAAAACAAGCCATACTCAAATTCTAGTTAATACAAGAGAGCAAAGGTAAAATTGGAAGAACTACAAAACAAGAAAAATGGCAAAAATAAATGCACACCTTTCAATAATAACTCTTAATATCAACAGCCTCAATGCCCCAACCAAAAGGCATAGATTTGCAAACTAGGTTAAAAAGCAGGATCCTTCAATTTGTTGCCTCTAAGAAACTCATGTTTCCACAAAAAAAAAAAAAAAAAAATGGACACTATCTTAGGGTGAAAGGTCAGAAAACGGTGTTTCAAGCAAAAGGGCCTAGAAAACAAGCAGGTATAGATATCCTAATACCTGACAGGATAGACTTCAAACCAACAGTAGTGAGAAAAGATAAAGAAGGCCACTTTATATTGATTAAAGGAACACTCCAACAGGAGGACATTACAATCCCAAACATATATGCACCTAACATGGGGCTCCTAGTTTAATCAAACAAACACTGTTAGACCTAAAGTCACAGATAACACCAAACACAGTTGTAGTGGGTGACTGCAACACCCCACTCATCCATTGACAAGTTACCCAAACAAAAAATAAACAGAGATTCATCTGGATTAATGAGGTCATAGAACAAATGGTCCTAACAGATATATACAGGACATTTTATCCAAATGCTAAAGAATACACATTCTTTTCAGCAGCACATGGAACATTATTTAAAATAGACCATATATTAGGACACAAAGCAAATCTTAACAAATACATGAAAATTGAAAAATTCCGTGTACTCTGTCTGATCACCATGGGATCAAACTACTGGTCAATAGCAAAAAAAAAAAAAAAAAAAAAAAAAAAAAAGCTATAGATCATACACAAAATCATGGAAACTAAACAATGCACTACTAAATGATGAATGGGTCAATGAAGAAATCAATGAAATAAAAAAATTATAGAGTCAAATGATAATGAGAACACAACATAACCAAAACCTTTGAGACACAATGAAGGCAGTCCTAAGAGTGAAATTTATAGGCTTAAGTGCCTATATTAAGAAATTAGAAAGGTCACAAGTAAACAACATAATGCTTCATCTTAAGGCCTTGGAAAAAGAAGAATGAGGCAAACTGAAAATCATTAGATGGGAAGAAATAATAAAGATTAGGGCAGAAATTAATGAAATAGAAATAACAGCAACAACAAAAAATCTAAAGAATCAATGAAACAAGGAGTTGGTTCTTTGAAAGGATAAACAAGACTGATAAACCTTAAGCAAATATTACCAAGAGAGAGAAGAGACACAAATTAATAAAATTAGGGATGAAAAAGGCAACATCACAACAGATGCCAGAGAAATTCAAAAACTCATAGGGATATACTATAAGAACATAAACTCCACTGAGTTTGAAAATATGAAATAAATGGATGATTTTTTTTTGATTTATATAATCTACCTAAATTAAATCAAGATGACATTAACCATTTAGATAGACCTATAACAAGTATGGAGATCTGAGCAGTTATAAAAAAAATCTCCCAGTAGAAAAAGTACAGGCCCAGATGGATTCACCAGTGAATTTTTCCAGACCTTCAGGGAAGAACTAACACCATTGCTTCTTAAGCTTTTCCATAAAATAGAAAAAGAAGGAATCCTACCAAAATCCTTCTACGAAGCAAGCATCACCATGATACCAAAACCAGACAAAGATAGAACAGAAAATTACAGACCAGTCTCCCTCATGAACATAAATGCAAAAGTTCTCAACAAAATATTGGCAAACAGAATACAAGAATATATCAGAAAGATCATTCACCCTGACCAAGTAGGCTTTATCCCAGAGATGCAGGGATGGTTCAACATATGCAAATCGATAAATGTAATACATTATATAAATGGACTGAAGGACAAAAATCACATGACCATCTCATTAGATGCAGAAAAAGCATTTGACAAAATCCAACGTCCCTTCATGATAACAGTCCTACAGAAACTGGGAACAGAAGGACCGTATCTCAACATAATAAAGGCTATTTATGACAAACCTACAGCCAACATAATGCCAAATGGAGAAAGACTTGAAGCTTTTCCACTAAAATCAGGAACAAGACAAGGGTTTCCACTGTCCCCACTTTTATTTAATATAGTACTGGAAGTCTTAGCCATAGCAATAAGGCAGGAGACACACATCAAAGGTATACAAATTGGAAAAGAAGAGATCAAGTTATCATTATTTTCAGATGACATGATTCTATACAAAAAGGACCCTAAAGACTTTACCAGCAACCTGTTAGAGCTGATAAACACCTATAGCCATGTAGCAGGATACAAAATAAACACACAGAAATCTGTAGCCTTCTTATATGGTAACAACAAACACACATAGGATGAAATCAGAGAATCACTCCCATTCACAATTGCATCAAAATAATAATAATAATAAAGTACCTTGGGATAAACCTAACCAAGAAAATGAAGGATCTCTGCAATGAAAACTTTAAAATACTCAAGTGAGAAATTGCAGAAGACTCTAGGAAATGGAAAGACATCCCTTGTTCTTGGATTGGAAGAATCACTATTGTGAAAATGTCAATCTTACCAAAAACAATCTACACATTTAATGCAACCCCCATCAAAATTCCAAAAGCATTCTTCATGGAAGTAGAAAAAACAATCCAAAGATTCATTTGAGAAGCAAAAAGCCCTCAAATATCTTTAACAATTTTGAGCAACAAAAATAAGGCTGGTGGTATCACCATACTTGATTTTAACCTATATTACAGAGCCATAGTAACAAAAACAGCATGGTACTGGCACAAAAACAGACATGTAGATCAATGGAACAGAATAAAGGACCCAGATATAAGTCTGGGTAGCTACAGCCACCTGATCTTTGACAAAAATGACAAAAATACTCATTTGAGAAAAGGCAGCCTGTGCAAGGCCACTGAGAAATCCTGCTGGAACTGAGCTGATAACCTCCTTCATGTAGACCAGCTGACAGAAAGCTGGAAGAAGCCATTCTGCATGCAGTTCAATGGGAGACAGAGATACCACCAGTGAAGATACTCAGCAGTGGACACTGTAAGCCTTATAATTGGCCAGCCAGGCCAAATGAGCCAACGGGTGCAATAGTGGCACGTCTGTCATGGTGGAAACCAACTGCCCTCCAATTGGAATGGAGGCCTGCTCCATGGAAGGGAATACATCCCTGATACTGAAAACTTAAAACAAGGGTAGTCATGAGCCCTAGGGGTGTAACGTCTGCTGATGTCTGGATAAATGTATATACTATGCTTATCAAAGTGCCCAGTAAGCACTTCTCTTAATATTCATACCCTTATACTAATGCTACTTTCACTTTGGGTAGAGAATCTTCTCTTTTCAGATAGTAGTGACATTGGGATGATTCAGAAGGTATCATAGTGCTGGAAAGAAGTGACTGCAGTACTGAGTAACATCTCAATCGCACCTTCCAAGGCTCAGGTCTAATGAGGAAGAGGTGGCAGAAAGAATGTAAGAGCCAAAGGAAGGGTAGGACTCCTTACAATGTGCTTCCTCCAGACATGAAATGGCCTGGATATCCATGACCTCATAGTGCCTGATACTACCTACACAAGACCATCATAATAGGAGGAGAAGATCATGACATCAAAATAAAAGAGAGACTGATTGAGATGGGGAGAATGGAGTTTCAAAGGGGAAAGTCGGGGGGAGGGAGGGTATTACTATGGGATATTTTTTATAATCATGGAAAATGTTAATAAAAATTGAGAAAGAGCTGGGCATGGTGGCTCACACCTTTAATCCCAGCACTCGGGAGGCAGAGGTAGGAGGATCGCCATAAGGTCGAGGCCACCCTGAGACTCCATAGTGAATTCCAGGTCAGCCTGAGCTAGAATGAGATCCTACCTCGAAAAACCAAAAAAAAAAAAAAAAAGAAAAGAAAAAAAAGAAAGAAAGAAAGAAAAGAAAAGGCAGCCTGAAAGCAAATGGTGCTGTGAAAACTGGATATGTATCTGTAGAAGGATGAAAATAGATTCTTATCACTCTCCATTCACAAGAATTAAGTCCAAATGGATCAAAGACCTTAATATCAGACCTGAAGCTCTGAAACTGCTAGAGGAAAAAGTAGGGGAAACCCTTCAACATATTGGTATTGGCAAAGACTTTCTGAATATTACCCAAGTTACTCAGGAAATAAAATCATAGATCAACCGTTGGGACCTCATGAAATCAGAGTGTGAGAATGTGCATGCCAAGGTATGATAGTTTAAATAGATGGTTCTGAAAGATCCTCGAAGCGAGGACCCCCCCCCCCCACGCTCTGACTCAGGAAAGGCAACACCCCAATCACTCACAAGAAACGGTCTTGATGCAAACAGCAAGAGGACTTTTATTCCAGCGCGCTGGGGCCCACAGTCATACGCCATGCAGGAGTAGAGGGCTGTGGACCCCGAGTGCAGGATCAGGACAGCTCTTATAGGGTTACAACAAAGCCCACACATCGTGAACCAATCATTTCATAACATCAGAAGCCCGCGCAGTGCCGACCAATCAATTTGTAACACACCATGATCTTCTTCCTATAGCCTCAGAGGTCTGCATTTGCACAGGCTCCTGGGTGGGGGTGACAGATTGCAGTTAGGATAGGTCACTAGGGCTAAAGTTGAATCAGGGGTTTCTGTGTGTAATCTTTTCTTTTATGGTGCAGGCAGTTTACAGAAGCCAGATAAGCGGCTATCCAGCTCACTTCCTGTTATCTTACTAAGCCATAATCACGTATTCAAGGGCCTGTCTTACGACCTTTCTCCTAGTTCCATACAGAAAGCAAGTCCTGGAAGAAATGTGACCTTTTACCCATCTTCTGGCAGAGAGCTGGGTCTGGAATTTGAGGTATTTAGGGCTTCTTAGGAGGCTGGAGTTAAGGCTCCTTTGGAGTGAGATAGTATTTCTAAACTTCTAACTTTTGGGGGGGGTCTTTTGGGGGGGGGTTAGGCTGTATTTTTCATCCTTTCATTCCCTACTTCTTCTCTTGTTAATAGTTCTAATCCTAGAACTGGGAGGACTAGAAGTCAGTTTCCTCCTGGTTCGGAAGGCCCCTGTACTGTTGTCTAAGCACCATGAGTTGGACCACATTCACCTGTTCCCTAACAAAAGCAATAAACCTGTTAATTATACAGGGCCCAACTGTAAGCAACAGGAACAAAATCATTAAGGGTCCCATCAGAGCCAAAAGTAGGGTGGTCATCCAAGGAGACCTGCTGAACCATCCTTCAAACCACCCCTGGTTAGCCTCCCTTTCCCTTTGATGTCTCTCTATCCTTTCTCTGAGCTTGCTCATGGAGTCTCTGATAGCTCCCGAGTGATCTACATAAAAGCAACATTCTTCCCTTAAGGCTGCACACATCCCACCTTCTTTCAGAAACAGCAGATCTAATCCTCTCCTGTTCTGTAGGACCACTTCAGATAAAGATGTCAGGGATTCCTCTAGGTTGCTAACAGACTTCCCTAAAGCTTGGAGATCTTCAGTCATGGCAGCATGTAGCTCGCCAAGTCCTTTTTCTAACTGTTGTGGTCCCATGATCAGGGCTGTGGTCCCTGTTCCTACACCCACGGCCACCCCTAACCCAAGCATGACTGCTAGGGTGAGGGTCACGGGCTCTCTTTTAGAGCGGGTAGGTCGATAGTCATACTCACTGATGACTACTTCCTCAGGATGGTAGTAAACTCGGGGTACAAGCTGACACAGAAATTTTTGGACTGGTTGAAGACTGAAGTGGAGACACAAGGTAACCCAGTATCGCAGGCCCACCACCTGTTGTAACCTGGTACCAAATACTGATTACCTGAGGACTGATTATAAGCCAAAGTACTATTGCAAAGGTGTTGGTGGGATGGGGGGGCTTTTCCTATGCATGTCCCCTTTCCGGAGACTTCAGTGAGGGTGAGCTTATTCCGGGACCCACATGAACACTGATTATCATGTTCTTTTGTCACACTGAATTTTCCTCCTCTAGCTATTTCTTCATAATAGGGTGGTCCTGCTGAAAGGCAAAGCCAGCAAGCAGTTGTGGCACCAGGGTTGGTGGTGTTGATGGCCATGAACGCTCCCTGGATGAGGTTAAGGAGTCTCTGACCTGTCTTGTCTGGTGCTCTAGAGGAGGGGTTGGGGAAGCTGCTGGGGCATGAGTGGTCGTGGAAGCAGGTACAGGGACTGGGGAAGCAGGAAGTCGCACAGGGACTGGGGGTCCCTGGTCGGCCAGCACCCTGTTGGGGCCTACTAAGTTGGGGACCAAAGATTATATTTTTAATCTAATGGTGAAAAATAATCCTTTATCCTTCCCGGTCATATAGAAACGGAAACCCCAGGTTTTTCCTTTTATCCAATCTAGTGACTTTTTCCCGGGGAGGCGAATGTGATGTTAAGTGGGTCTGCCCCCTTCCCTGTCAAGCTTCTCTGGACAGTGATAAGGTCCCAAGTTGAAGAGGGACTCCAGTAAGCTTCCCCGATGGTTTCACATCCCCAGTATTTGCAATAATAGTGCTCAACACCCCCATAGCTTCGTTTAGCCCCCCAGGGGCAGACATAGAAGGGGGTTGATTTCAGTCTTCGTTGGGCGGCCCTGGTACTGCAGCCAGGGTCATCAGCCACATAGAGACCTTGGGATGTGACCCCCTGTGCCAATGCCCGCTTCATCATATGTCCATAATGAGGTCGGGGAATCTCAGAAGGGGTAAGGTCAGGGATGTCCCAGGTATCCAACCCGGCCATTAGGGCGCAAACATCGGGGGTCAGGTGTGGCCACCAAGTCCAAGGGGGGGGGCATCTTTAGAGACACTCCATATTACATCCCCGGTCTGGAAGATCACCTGCCAAGTCAGTTTCAGGGGAGCGTGGGGATTAGTAGAGTCACTTAGCTGAAGAAGCAGAGTCCACACGACGAAGCTTAAGTTTAAGGGGGTTGTTAATCTTTTTGATTCTCCATTCTGGGTCCGGCAGCAGAGCAAGCTTGACATGGGAGGCATGTATCCAAGTGGAGATCCCTTAAACCTTTAAGGCAGTCGATGTGGTCAGCAGCATGATGTAGGGGCCCTTCCACCGGGTCACAAGGTTTCCTGCACGGTGGCGCCTAACGTAGATCGAATCCCCGACTTGGAAGCGATGTGGGACTTGCAGGTGTCCTTCTCCTGAGTAGGCCTCCTGTAGCTGCTTCCACGCTTGTTGTCTCATCCACTCGAGTGCCTTGAGCCTAGAGAACAAAGGCTGGGAAAGCAGCACATCAGCACTATGTACAGAGGCAATTTCTACCAGTGGAGGGGGCCCCCCATAGAGCAATTCATAGGGGGTCAGCCCAAACTGTCCAGGGGTGTTCCTAACCCGGAAGAGCACAAAGGGTAGGAGAGCTATCCAATCATTAATGCCAGTCTCTGTGGTCAATTTGGTGAGGGTCTCTTTAATGGTTCTGTTCATTCTCTCTACCTGTCCTGAGCTTTGGTGTCTGTATGCACAATGTAATTTCCAATCAATCCCCAATGTCTTGGCCAGTCCCTGACTTACCTGGGCAACAAAAGCTGGACCATTGTCTGACCCTATTACCTTAGGTATTCCAAATCTTGGGAAAATTTCTTCCAGTATTTTCTTAGCCACCACGGTTGAGGTCTCCTTCTTGGTAGGATAAGCCTCTACCCATCCTGAAAAGGTGTCTATAAAAACTAATAAGTATTTGTTACCATACTTGGCTGGCTTTACCTCAGTGAAGTCCACTTCCCAGTGAGCACCTGGGTGGCTTCTCCTCAGTCTCTTCCCAGGAGGCATTTTTGAAGGATTCGCATTAACCAGCTGGCAAGGTACATAATGCTTGACCACTGAGTCAGCTACCCCTGGTAATCTCAGAACATAATAGGGGATGTTCTAACCAGTTTCTGCAGATGTTTAGCTCCTAGGTGGGTTAGACGATGTATCTGTTGGACATATTCTAGTCCCTCCTTTTGGGGTAGGATCTCTTTCCCATCTGAGGTATAGCAAGTTCCCTCTGGGGCCCTAGAGAACCGGTCTATCTTTTTTATCTCTTGCCAGTCTTCCGAGGTGTACTGCCATCCAGGTTCTAGGGTTTTGAACTTTTTCATTACAGGCAGAAGGCTAACACCCTGGGCTGCCTGCTTGGCTACCTGGTCAGCCATCTTGTTCCCTTTTGAGATGAAATCTTTGGCCTTCTGGTGCCCAAAGCAATGTATAATAGCTAGTCTTTTTGGCAAATGCAAGGCTTCTAACAAACTTAGAATTTTTTCTTTGTTTTTGACTTCCTTTCCTGCTGAAGTAAGCAGTCCCCTCTGTTTATAGATGGCCCCATGCACGTGTGCGGTCGCAAAAGCATACCTGCTGTCCGTGTAAATGTTTATGGATTTTCCTTCGGCCAGCCACAAGGCTTGCGTGAGGGCTATGAGCTCATCCCTTTGTGCTGAAGTTCCTTCCGGCAGACTGCTGGCGCAGACCGTGTTGGTCCCGTCCACCACCGCCGCCCCGGCCATCCTCTTACCTTCTACTATGTAGCTGCTCCCATCAGTGAACCAGGTCAGCGCTTCTCCGGCCAGTGGGACGTCTGTAAGGTCCTCGCGGACCCCGGTCTCCTCAACCAATAGTTGGTGACAATCATGAGTCACTGGTTCATCAGTCTCTTCAGGCAGAAGAGTGGCGGGGTTGAGGGTGGCTGGTGGAGCGAACGTGACTCTCTCGGTGAGAAGCAGGCTTTGGTAGTGGGTCATGCGGGCATTGGTCATCCATAGGTCTGGGGGCTGCCGGACGATGCTCTCCAGTGCATGGGGGGCTATTATAGTTATTTTTTGCCCCAAAGTTAACTTGTCAGCGTCCTTGACCAATACAGCCACAGCCGCGATAGCCTTCAGACAGACCCGCCATCCACTGGCTACTGGATCGAGTTTCTTTGACAGGTAGGCAACAGGTCTTTTCCATGGCCCTAGGGATTGGGTCAACACTCCCCGGGCTACCCCCTTACGCTCGTCCACATAAAGGGTAAAAGGTTTAGTTACATTAGGGAGGGCTAGAGCAGGTGCACTCATCAGGGCCTTTTTGATGGCATCAAATGCCGTCTGATGCTCAGGTGCCCAGAAGAATTCCCTGTTTTCTTTGGTCAGTGGGTAGAGTGGGGCTGCCAAGGTCGTGAACCCCGGGATCCACAGCCTGCAAAACCCAGCTGTCCCCAGGAATTCTCTCACTTGCCTGGCCGTGGTTGGGGCCGGTATCTGGACTACAGTTCTTTTTCGTGCCTCCATTAGCCATCGTTGCTGGTCCCTTAAACTGTACCCCAAGTACGTTACCTCTCTCCTGCAAACTTGGGCCTTTTTGGCTGAGGCTCGGTAGCCTAGGTTTGACAATTCCAGTAGCAGTGCTTCCTTACCTTCCAAGCAGTCCTGTCTAGTGGCTCCAGCCAGAAGCAGGTCATCTACGTACTGAAGGAAGGTCACCTGGGGGTGCTGGGTCCTGAAGTTGGCCAGATCTTTATGTAGGGCTTCGTCAAAGATGGTCAGGGAGTTTTTGAACCCTTGGGGCAGTCAGGTCCAGGTGAGCTGTCCAGTTCTTCCTGTACCTGGGTCCCTCCATTCAAAGGCAAAAAGTGGTTGGCTGGTGGGGTGTAATCTCAGACAGAAGAAGGCATCTTTTAAGTCCAGTACTGTGTACCAGATCCGTTCAGGCGGGAGAGCACTCAGGAGGTTATAAGGGTTTGGGACAGTTTGTTGTATATCCTGCACCCTCTTATTGACCTCTCTCAAGTCCTGTACTGGTCGATAATCATTGGTCCCAGGCTTTCTAACTGGTAGCAGGGGAGTATTCCAAGGGGATTGAACAGGAACCAGGATGCCCTGCTGGATCAATCTTTGAATATGGGGCCGAATTCCTTCCCGAGCCTCTCTACTCATGGGGTACTGTTTGACTGATACTGGTATAGCACTGGCTTTCAGCTGAATAACCTGTGGGGGAACTTGTTTTGCCAAGCCCACCCCTGCGGTTTCTGCCCAGGCTTGGGAAACTGCTCCAACCAGGACTGTATGTCTTGATCAGGCTTTACCAGGGGAGAATATAGCCGGTACTCATCATCTAATTTGAGGGTCAACACAGTGATAGGTTTGTTATTTGCAGACACTTCTGGTTTCCCTTGTTTAAAAGAAATTTGAACTCCCATCTTAGTCAGTAAGTCTCTACCTAGGAGGGGTGCCGGGCACTCAGGGATGACTAGAAATGAGTGGGTTACCCATCCCACTCCCAAGTCAATGGTTCTTCGGGTAGTCCATGAATATTGCTGTTGCCCTGTGGCACCCATCACCCAGGATTTTTTGTCCTTCAACTTTCCTAATGGCTGTAGCAGCACTGAATGCTCTGCTCTGGTATCGACCAGGAACTCGACTGGTTGCCCCTCCACCTTCAAAGTTACCCTGGGCTTGGGGAGGGGGTCCAAACCCCATCTTTCCTAGTCTTCATCTTCCCCTAGGGCTAGGACCTTTGGTCCTCTGTTTCTCTTCCTGGGGCAATCCTTTGCCCAGTGTCCTTTCTCCTTACAATAAGCACATTGGTCCTTGTCGAGTGGGGTCCTGTTGCCCAGGTTCCCTGATGGTCTAGGGCCTGCCCTAAATTTTCTAGAATCTCTCTCTCTCTCTCCGCTGTTCTTCCCTTCAATTACTGCGGCCAAGATCTTAGTCAAATTCTTCTCCTGCCGTTTATCACGTCTTTCCTCTCTCTCCTCTCTTTCCTTTTCTTTTCTTTGTTCCTTTTCTTCTTCTGTCTCCCTTTTGTAATACACCTTCTCTGCCTCTTTCACTAAATCACATAACTCAGCCTCCTGTAACCCTTCCAGTCTCTGCAGTTTCTTTCTGATATCTGGGGCCGACTGCCCTATAAAGGCTAGGGCCACTGAGGCTTTCTGAGCTTCCGAGGTAGGATCAAAAGGAGTGAACCGTCAAAAGGCTTCCATAAGCCTTTCAAGAAATACCGAGGGAGGTTCGGCCGGTCCCTGTATTACCTCTCTTACCTTAGCCAAATTGGTAGGCCGTCTTGAGGCACCTCGGAGACCCACCACCAGAGCCTGGCAATAGATTCTCAAGCTCTCACTACCTTCAGCCGTGTTGTAGTCCCAACCGGGGCGAGTCAAAGGGAATCCCGTGTCAATCTCATTTTGTAACTGCGTGGGCCGCCCGTCGGCCCCAGGAACATTTTTTCTAGCCTCTAATAGAATTCTTTCTCGTTCCTCGGTTGTGAACAGCATCTGCAGCAACTGTTGGCAATCATCCCAAGTGGGCTGATGAGAGAACATAAGGGACTCCACCAACCCCGTGAGGCGTTGGGGATCCTCTGAGAAAGGGGGATGGTTAGTTTTCCAATTATAAAGATCTGCAGAAGAAAAAGGCCAATACTGGAGGGGCTGCAATTGGCCACCTGGCACGGGAGGGCCAAAGGTGCACAGTGGTAATGTCACGATTTCGTCTGCCTGCTCCGGGGTGGCGCCTCTCTGACTCCGAGTCCCAGCAGCAGGTCCCCCCGCCGCTGGTGCTTCAGGAGGGGTGGAGGGTCCCCTCGCGGTGCCCCATGCCAAATAAGGGGGTGGGGAAATAGGTTGGGGTTCCGGCCAAGCTGGTGGCTCCTCGATCTCAGGGTAGATGCGAGGAGAGGGTTTGGCTTCTTCGGGCAAACGTTTCCTTTCACTTTCAAGGGCCAGAACTCGGGAGCCTGGCTTTCTTGGTTTGCTTAGCCATGGTTTAACCCATGGTGGAGGGTTGTCTACCAAATTTTTCCATGTGAGGATATAGGGCTCTTGATCGGGATGAGAGCTAGGTCCCGTCTGAAAAATAATCGCTTTAACAGCTAGGATAATTTAAGAACTAAAGGTTCCCTCTGATGGCCATTCAACACCAAATGTCGGCCATTCAGAGGCACAGAAAGTCTTCCAGGGTCCCTTCTTAACCTCAACTGACAAATTATGAGCCCAAGATTTAACTTCAGTCCAGTGGTCGAGAGTCAAACTAAGGGGGGTCGTCACCGTCTGTCCCATGATAAAACTATAAACAAAGACACATAAGACAAAGACACACAAAACAGAAATTAACAGATCCAGACACTTGTGACCCGTCCGTGTCTTCCACAGGCAGGCAAAAGAATCAGACGGCCACTGAGGGGGAAGCTTCTGCTTCAACAACAGAACTCAGTCCTCTGACTGACAGTAGGAGACCACCAGACATCCCTGGCTCTCCTCACCTCCCGGGGCATCCCCCAGGGTGGCAACCTGTGATCCTCCTAGCACGTCTGCTGATCACAGTCCTCTGGTCCTTACGGCCCAAGAGGACGGCTGCAAACCGAAAGCGCGCATTTCAGAAAACAGACACTCAGAACAGAGACACTGACCGGTACGCACACATTCCAGAGGGGATCCCCTTACCTCCAAGTCGGTTCTCGGGTGTGAGGGGTGGTTGCAGTTTCCCTGCCAATGCACCAATGAAAGACCCTCAAAGCGAGGACCCCCCCCCCCACGCTCTGACTCAGGAAAGGCGACACCCCAATCACTCACAAGAAACGGTCTTGATGCAAACAGCAAGAGGACTTTTATTCCAGCGCGCTGGGGCCCACAGTCATATGCCATGCAGGAGTAGAGGGCTGTGGACCCCGAGTGCAGGATCAGGACAGCTCTTATAGGGTTACAACAAAGCCCACGCATCGTGAACCAATCATTTCATAACATCAGAAGCCCGCGCAGTGCCGACCAATCAATTTGTAACACACCATGATCTTCTTCCTATAGCCTCAGAGGTCTGCATTTGCACGGGCACCTGGGTGGGGGTGACAGATTGCAGTTAGGATAGGTCACTAGGGCTAAAGTTGAATCAGGGGTTTCTGTGTGTAATCTTTTCTTTTATGGTGCAGGCAGTTTACAGAAGCCAGATAAGCGGCTATCCAGCTCACTTCCTGTTATCTTACTAAGCCATAATCACGTAGTCAAGGGCCTGTCTTACGCCCTTTCTCCTAGTTCCATACAGAAAGCAAGTCCTGGAAGAAATGTGACCTTTTACCCATCTTCTGGCAGAGAGCTGGGTCTGGAATTTGAGGTATTTAGGGCTTCTTAGGAGGCTGGAGTTAAGGCTCCTTTGGAGTGAGATAGTATTTCTAAACTTCTAACTTTTGGGGGGGTCTTTTGGGGGTTAGGCTGTATTTTCCATCCTTTCAGTTCCAATGTATTCACTATTTTATTAGTTTGTAGTTTGCATCTGCTGCCACCTGGCTAGAGGTAGTGTCACTGGGGATGTCATAAGTTGTGGTAATGGGTTTGGGATTTCAATATAAAGATATGCAAAGTATGCCTAGCTGGAGTTCCAGAAGTGTGCTGTGCTGTGTGGCTTTTGGCTTGTGCTTTTCTTTCTCTGCTTGGACCTGTGAAGGCAGGCCAGCTTCTTCTGCCATTATGGGACTTCCCTGTATCTGTAAGCTTCAATAAATATCCCTTCCTCCATAGCTGTGCCTGGTCTGGAAGTTCATCTCATTGAACCTGAAGCTGTCTACTACAGAAGGTGGTACCAGGAGTGAGGTTAGATGAACCTGACCTCATGGATTTTGATCTTTTGGAAACTTTGTTTTGGAGAATGGGCATGGACTTGGTGCTTGCAACTGAAGATGCTTTCTGGAGTGGGAAGCCCAGTTTTATGGACTATTCTGATGAGAGTTTAAGAATGCTATGTGCACCTTTAATCCCAGCTCTCAGGAGGCAGAGGTAGGAGGATCACCATGACTTTGAGGCCACCCTGAGACTACACAGTGAATTCCATGTCAGCCTGAGCTAGAGTGAGACCCTACCTCATAAAAACCAAAACAATAAAAGATAAAATAAAATAAATGTGTGAGCCATCAAAAAAAAAAAAAAAAAAAAAAAGAATGCTATGTGCAGACAGTATTGAACTTTGAGGCTTGCTTTACGAACTTTCTAAGGGGAAGTAAAGACTGTAGAAGACTTTGTTGGAACTGACCTACTGGCATAAAGGCTGGCTGCATTCTTCTGCGCAGGCCCAGACAGTTTGATCAAGGTTAAATTTGTAATGGACTGATGTGCTTGTCTAAAGACAATTGGACTGAGAGATTTAAGATTTTTAAGCTGGAAAACCTCAAGCAAATTAAAATTAAAGTCATTGAGACTGGTCTTAGGTTACTGAACCTGCTATTGTCAAACACATTAGTAATCTTAGGGAAGATGGCCCAACTGATTTACATCAAAACAATGGAAAGGATGCCTGAGGAAAGAGTATCATGGAAATGCAAACTCTTTTGGAAAGAGCTGACTGGAGAAGGAACCTGCTTTTCAAGGTTATGATTTATTCTGTCGTTGAATTAAGAATATGGCTGTGTCCTGCACACATGGTATAGGTTTCAGAAGCATGAAAAATGTGAGAAGTGGTCGTGAATTACACATGGTTCCAGGAGGTGCTGCTGAGATGTGGCATGAGGTAGGGCCTGAGGCCCTGATAGGCTCAAAGAGCCTTTGGAAGATGGACTGTGGTTTGCATGAAGACCTGAAGATGTTTTGGATATACCAGGACTATGCAAGGGCTACCATAGAGCACACTGTTGGCCTAGGATGGTAGTAATCCCTGGATACTCTGCCCAGCTGGAGGGTCAGAATTGGAAAATCTGAAGACTGTCAGCCTCTAAACTTGAACTGCAGAAGTTTGATGTTTGTTTGATGGTGGTTGAGTTTGCATTGTTTTAGTCTCCCCTTGCTATACATTATACCAGTTGAAAAATGTTTACTCTGTGCCTTTAAATGTTGGAAGTATTTAACTTGTTTGATTTTACAGGACTTACTATCTTAAAGTGGTCAAGACTGTGGGGACTTTTGAAATTGGACTAAGTACAATTTACAATGTGTGATGGTTATAAATCTATTGGGGGCTGGGGCAGAATGTGATAGTTTAAATAGATGGCCCCCAATATATTCAGTGTCTTATTAGTTTGTAGTTTGCATTTGCAGCCACCTGGCAGGAGGCAGTGTCACTGCGAAGATCTTAAAGTGTGGTGGTGGGTTTGGGATTTCAATATAAAGACATGCAAAGTGTGCCTATCTGGAGTTCCTGAAGTGTGCTTTGCTATGTGGCTTTTGGATTGTGCTTTTCTCTCTGCTTGGACCTGTGAAGGCAGGCCAGCTTCTTCTGCTATTATGGAACTTCCCCTGTATCTGCAAGCTTCAATAAATATCCCTTCCTCCATAACTGTGCCTGGTCTGGAAGTTCATCTCAGTGAACCTGAAGGTGTCTGCTACACAGGGCCTTTGACTGCTGCAAATTAATTCCAGATGCATGTACCGTCTTGTTCACCTGGCTAATGTGGGTTCTGGGGAATCAAACCTGGGCCCTTTGGCATTGTAGGCAAGTACCTTAACCACTAAGCCATCTCTCCAGCCCTCTTTGCAGTATTTTAGAGCACTGAAGAACACATGAATATGATGCATAGACTTACATTTTTGTAACGAATATTTTCTGGTTTGATTTGGAAAAAAGCAGTCCTTCTTTATTACACAGAGATGTTTTATCTGTTTATGTTTGTTTTTAGACATAATACTTTACTAGTTTCCTCAGAAATACGTGCTTGTGGTTAAGGGAGACACTTGGTAAAAAAAAAAAAAATTACAAAGAACAATGAAAGTGCTTGAGAAACAACTCCAGTTACACATTTTCTTGAGTGAATTGTCTTAGGTAACTTAGTAAATGAAAAACAAATTTTACTGGTTCTTTTAATTAGTGTTGACATCTGTTTCATTTTGCACAGGGCAAACCATTATTTTAAAATTTTATTTAGTATTTATTTGCAAGGAGAGAGAGAGAGAAAGAGAGAGAATTATGTGTGTATGGGCACACCAGGGCCTCTTGCCACTGCAAATGAACTCCAGGTGCATGTACCACTGTGCATCTGGCTTTACATAGGTACTGGGGACTTGAACCTAGGCTGTCAGGCTTTGTAAGCAGATGCCTTTAACCACTGAGAAATCTCTTTCCCATCTATTTTTTGTGTTTGTGTGTGCATGTGTGTGTAAATGTGCTCACCCCCTGTGTGCATAAGCAGAAGCTAGAGAATAATTTCAGGTGCATTTGTCTGTCACTCATTGCCATGTTTTCTTGAGATGGAGTCTCTCACTGAACCTGGAGTTGCTGTTTACAGTGAGGCTAGCTGACGAGTGAGATCCAACAATTCTTCAATCTCTGCTGCCCACAAATCCAGGGATACACACGTGTGGCTACATCCAACTGTTCACATGGGTGCTGGGAAATTGAACTTAGGGTGAATTAGGCCCACATACTTGGCTGGCAAGTGCTCTTATCCACTGAGCCAACTCCCCAGGCCCACAAACCACTACTCTTTTTATTTTAGTAATCTTACTGGTGCTGAGGAAGAGTACACAAACATTTCAATTGTACGCAAGTTTTACTTAACACATGTACTGAAAATATAAAGACCATGTATTGTTTCTTTAGAAGTTATTCCAGTGACACCCAGCTTCAATCATAGAGGCATTTTTCCTTAAGATGTTCTTGTGTACAAACATCTTCAAATGCTCACAATCTCTAGTCAACTCCCACTGGTTCACAGTTTTAGTATCATATACACTGCAAATGCAAACATTTCATCTTTTTGATTATTTAATTATTAGGAACATTGGACTACCACAACTACAGATGTCACAGAGGCACACAGTGCTGAAAGGGCAGTGACCAAGGAGTGCAAACCACTATTCTTTTTTTATTTTATATTTATTTATTTATTTGAAAGAGAAAGGGGAGTGAGAGAGAGAGATTGGGCCAGGGCCACCAGCCACTGCAAATGAACTCCAGATGCATGTGCCCCCTTGTGCATCTGGCTAACGTGGGTCCTGGGGAATTGAGCCTGGGTCCTTTGGCTTTGCAGGCAAATGCCTTAACTGCTAAGCCATCCCTCCAGCCCCAAACCATTATTCTTTTTTAAAAAATATTTTATTTTTATTTATTTACTTATTATTTTTTGTTCATTTTTATTTTATTTGAAAGTGACACAGAGAGAGAGAAAGAGGCAGAAAGAGAGAGAGAGAAAGAGAATGGGTGCGCCAGGTCTTCCAGCCACTGCAAGTGCCTCCAGACGCGTGTGCCTCCTTTGCATCTGTTTAATGTGGGTCCCGGGGAAGCAAGCCTAGAATCAGGGTTTAGGCTTCACAGGCAAGTGCTTACCCACTAAGCCATCTCTCCAGCCCCCAAACCACTATTCTTAATCCACAATTTAAAAATAGATTATTAAGAAATCCACAAGGCAGGACTTCCAGGTGGCACAGCAGCCACTCCAAACCAGCCTAAGGAGGGATTTAAGCAAAACCCCAGCAAAATGCACTCTTCTGAAAAGTGAAGGAGTATAGGTTATTCTTAGACACAGCAGAGCAGCCGGAGAGACCAAGATCCACCAGAAAGGAGGAAAATGGCCAGAGTATCACTGAGGCACTCATGGCCCACGATTCATGCTCTGTGCACCCACCTCCCAGGCACACCAGGTGTGCCAGGTGGCAGCAGCAGCAGAGACCAAACAACAGATTTTTCAACTTCATCAGTCTTCTTGAAAAGTTAAGAAATCTGAAGGAAAGACAGCTGAGGTCAACTAAAAAGCTACTGAAAGTGTGAGCAACTCCAGAAGTCTGAACTCTCCCATCCCCCACCATCAGAACCACGAACCTCTGGCATTCAGCCACCAGTGGCAGCGCAGATGACACAGCTGATCAGAACTCCATCTCCACAGCACAACACCGAGGGATCGAGGTGGGCACTCAGCATTGGGTCTGATCCAGATCCAGATCCAGGCTGACCTTGGAACCCAATTCAGAACAGAAATTTCTACCTCCCAGTTGACAAGATTAAGGGTATAGAATAACACACACCCTTAGAGATTTTGGCTTTATAAGATTATCTGTTTGTTTTAATCCCTACAATTGCATACTTTGTGCTGGTTTTCATTGATTGTGTATGTTACTCGGTTGAAGTTTAGAATTTGCCAGTAAATTATTCCACCCAGTCCATTAGAATACTTGCTTAGCAAGCAAACTCAACACATAGGATTACTTCTGTGGCTTGATTGGGAGACAAGAGCTACACCTGGTACCTTGAACTCATATCCTGAGGATATACAGAGGTGGATTGCCACATCTGGGAACACTGCAGATAGGTAGAAAACCCAAGCATCAAATCAATTTAGGATGCAAAAGTTTTTACAGTATAATATGAGAAACTCAAAGAATCAAGACAATACAATCCCACCAAAAACTATAAATCCACTGGAAATGATCACCAATGAGACTGTTTTAGATGAAATGCCTGACAAAGATTTCAAGAAAATGATGGTATCTCTGCTCAAAGAAATCAGAGAAGAAATGAAGGGAATCAAAGATAAAAACAAACTTCTGAAAGAGAACACAGGAAACCAGCTTAATAAAATAAAGAGGTCAAGACATGAGTAAGGAAATAGAAATCCTGAAGAAAAACCAGGCTGACATCCTAGCTTTGAAGAATACAGTCAGTGAAATAAAAACTCTGTGGAAAGTCTCACCAGTAGAATGGATAAAGGAGAGAACAGAATATCTAAACTAGAAGACCAGATGGCAGACCTAATACAGTCCAACAAAGAGAAAGACAAGCTAATAGCAAGGTATGAATGGGAATTTCAAGATATCTCAGACACTATGAAAAGATCAAACATAAGAATTCAGGGTATAGCAGAAGGAGAAGAATTTCAATCCAGAGGCTTAGTAGGTGTTTTCAACAAAATCATAGAAGAAAAATTTCCCCAAATTAAAGAAGAAATGGCAGCCAGGTGTAGTGGCACATGACTTTAATCCCAGCCCTCGGGAAGCAGAGGTAGGAGGAGTGCTGTGAGTTCGAGGCCACCCTGAGACTACATAGTTAATTCCAGGTCAGCCTGAGCCAAAGTGAGACCCTGCCTCGAAAAACAACAACAACAACAACAACAACAACAACAACAACAACAACAAAAAGAAATGCCAATGCAGATACAAGAAGCTTTTAGAACACCAAACAGACAATGCCTGCAAAGAACCCTCGCCATGTTATAATTAAACTACTAAACACACAAACCAAAGAATATATATTGAAAGCAGTTAGAGAGATAAAGGAAATCACCTACAAAGGCAAGCCCATCAAAATAACTGTAGATTACTTAATACAAACTTTACAAACCAGAAGGGCTTGGAATGATGTATTCCAAGTTCTGAAAAATAACAACTGTCAACCAAGATTACTTTATCCTGCAAAGCTATCTATACAAATTGATGGAGAAATAAGGATATTCCACAACAAAAACAGCCTAAAGGAATTTATGACAACTAAATCAGCACTACAGAAAAATTTGAAGGAATTCTTCATGCCGAAGAGAAAGCAAAACACACACCGAGGAAATAGGAAAAAATAAACCATACTCAAATAACAGTTAAAACAAATGAATAAAGAGAAAGCAGGAAACACTACAAAATAACAATGGTGAGAATAAATGCATACCTTTTAATAATAACTCTTAATATCAATGGCCTCAATGCACCAAACAAAAGACACAGGCTTTCAGACTGGATTAAAAGGCAGGATCCTGCCATTTGTTGCCTCCAGGAAACTCATCTCTCAATAAAAGATAGACTCTGCCTTAGGGTGAAAGGATGGAAAACAATATTTCAAGCATGGGCCCTGAGCAAGGATGACATGCAAATTTGTGAAGCGTTCCATATTTTTACACCACCTTAGGGTGAAAGGATGGAAAATGGTATTTCAAGCATATGGGTCTAGGAAACAAGCAGGGGTTGCTATCCTAATATCTGACAGGATAGACTTCAAACCAACATTAGTGAGGAAAGATAAAGAAGGTCATTTTATACTGATTAAAGGAACTCTCCAGCAGTTGGACATTACAATCCTAAACATATATGCACCTAACATGGGGGCCCCCAGTTTCATCAAACAAACACTATAAGACTCAAGGTCACAGATAACATCAAATGCAATTGTATGGGAGACTTCAATACCCCACTCTCATCAATTGACAGGTCATCCCAGCAAAAAATAAACAGAAAGACATCTGAATTAAATGATGTCATGAAACAAATGGACCTAACAGATATCTATAGAACATTCCATCCAAATGCTGCAGAATATACTTTTTTTCAGCAGCACATGGAACATTCTCTAAAATAGACCATATATTAGGACACAAAGCAAATTTCCATAAATATAGGAAAATTGAAATAATCCCTTGTACTCTATCTGACGACAATGGGATTAAACTGCAAATTAGCAACAAGAAAAGCTGCAGAGCATACAGAAATTCATGGAGACTAAACAGTACACTATTGAAAGATCAATGGGTCACTGAAGAAATAAAAAATGAAATCAATAAATTCATAGAATCAAATGATGATGATAATACAACATACCAAAACCTTTGGGACACAATGAAGGCAGTCCAAAGAGGGAAATTTATAGCTCTAAGTGCCTATATTAAGAAATTAGAGAGTTCACAAATAAACAATTTAATGCTCCACCTTAAGACCTTGGAAAACAAAGAACAAGGCAAACCAAAACTCATTAGATGAAAGAAATCATAAAAATTAGGGCAGAAATTAATGAAATAAAGCCAGGCATGGTGGCGCACGCCTTTAATCCCAGCACTTGGGAGGCAGAGGTAGGAGGATCGCCATGAGTTTGAGACCACCCTGAGACTACACAGTTAATTCCAGGTCAGCCTGGTCCAGAGTGAGACCCTACCTCAAAAAACAAAACAAAAAACAACAACAACAACAAAAGAAATTAATGAAATAGAAAAAAAATCCAAAGAATCAATGACACAAAGAGTTGGTTCTTTGAAAAGATAAACAGG
The DNA here is from genome assembly GCA_036346955.1 of Dipus sagitta. Taxonomy (NCBI): domain Eukaryota; kingdom Metazoa; phylum Chordata; class Mammalia; order Rodentia; family Dipodidae; genus Dipus; species Dipus sagitta. The sequence continues at coordinate 69,168,146 of CM070781.1, forward strand.
ATTGATAAACCCTTAGCAAATTTGACCAGAAGAAAGAGAGAAGAGACAAAAATTAATAAAATTAGAGATGAAAAAGGAACCATTACAGCAGATACAAAAGAAATTCAGACAATTATAAGGACATACTTTAAGAATATATATGCTTCTAAGTTTGAAAATCTGAAAGAATGGATGATTTCCTTGATTCATATGGCCCACCAAAATTAAATCAAGATGAGATAAGCCATTTAAACAAACATATAACAAGGGCAGAGATCCAGGCAGTTATAAAAAGTCTCCCAACTAAAAAACAAGCCCAGGCCCAGATGGATTCACTGGTGAATATTACCAGACCTTCATGCAAGAACTAACACCAATGCTTCTCAAACTTTTCCATAAAATAGAAAAGGAAGGAATTCTACCAAACCCCTTCTATGAAGCCAGCATCACACTGACACCAAAACCAGGCAAAGACAGATCAAAAAAAGAAAATCACAGACCAATCTTCCATATGAACATAGATGCAAAAATTCTGAACAAAATATTGGCAAACAGAATACAAGAATATATCAAAAAGATTATTCACCCTGAGTTAGCTTTATCCCAGGGTTGGCTCAACATATGCAAATTGATAAATGTAATATGTCATATAAATGGTCTGAAGGACAAAAATCACATGATTATCTCAATAGAGGAAGAAAAGGTATTCAAAAATGCAACATCCTTTCATGGTAAAAGTATTACAGAAACTGGGAATAGAAGGAACATATCTCAAAGTAATAAAAGCTGTTTTTGACAAACCTACAGCCAACATAATACTAAATGGAGAAAAACTTGAAGCTTTTCCACTAAATTCAGGAAGAAGACAAGAGTGTTCACAGTCGAACAGCCAAAACAATTTTGAGCAACAAAAATAAGGTTGGTGGTATTACCATATTTGATTTTAAGCTATATTATAAAGCCATAATAACAAAAACAGCATGGTACTGGCACAAAGACAGACACGTAGATCAATGGAACAGAATAGAGGACCCAGATGTTAATCCAGACAGCTACAGCCATCTGATTTTTGACAAAAATGCCAAAAATATTCATTAGAGAAAAGACAGCCTCTTCAACAAGTGGTGCTGGGAAAACTGGATATCTATATGTAGAAAGATGAAAATAGATCCTTGTCTTTCTCCATGCACAAGAATCAAGTCCAAATGGATCAGGGACCTTAATATCAGACCTGAAATTCTAAAATTGCTAAAGGAAAAGGTATGGAAACCCTTCAACATATTGGCATAGGCAGTGACTTTCTGAATATAACCCCAGTTGCTCAGGAAATAAAACCACTAATCAACCACTGGGATCTCATGAAATTACAAAGCTTTTATACAGCAAAGGAAACTGTCAATAGAGTAAAGAGACAACCTAAAGAATAGGAGAAAATCTTTGCCAGCTACACATCTGACAGAGGATTAATATGCAGAGTATACAAAGAACTCAAAAAGCAAAACAATAAGAAACCAAGCAATCCAGTTAAAAAATGGGCTATAGAGGTAAATAGAGAGTTCTCAAAAGAAGAAATACAGATGGCCTATAAACATCTAAAAAAGTGTTCTACATCATTAGCCATCAGGGAAACACAAAAATACTTTGAGATTCCATTCCACTCCTGTCAGAATGGCTACCATCAAGAAAACAAATAATAATAAATGTTGGCGAGGAAGCAGAATAAGGGGAACCCTTCTACATTGTTGGTGGGAATGCAATCTGTTCCAGGCATTGTGGAAATCTGTGTGGAGGTTCTTGAGACAGCTAAAAATAGATCTACCATATGATCCAGCTATAGCACTCTTAGGCATATATCCTAATGACTCTTCTCACTACCTTAGAGATACTTGCACAACCATGTTTATTGCTGCTCTATTCACAATTGTTAGGAAATGGAACCAGTCTAGATGCCCATCTACAGATGAATGGATAATAAAGACGTGGTGCATCTACACAATGGAGTTCTATTCAGCAGGAAAGAAAAATGAAATTTTCAGGGAAATGGATGGATCTGGAAAGGATTATACTAATTGAGGTAACCCAGGCCCAGAAAGCCAAATGTTCTGTCTCATATGTGGATCCTAGCTACAAATGTGTAGACTTGTGTGTGATCTGGAGCCAAAAATCAGTAGCAGAGGCCTATAAGCTAGAAAAAGGCTATTAGGGAGGGAGGAGAGGGAAGGTCTTAAGAGGATGGTATTGTATATATGTAAGTAGAAGAACAGATTACAGGGAGAGGAAAGGCCTAAGAGAGGTCAGGTGAAGAGATTGTATAAAAGAAGGGCGAGGGGGGATCAATCAAAATTCAAGATATTCTGAATAAGACATATGAAAATCTACTTTCTTGAATAATGGCACATCCAGAAGCCATAGATAGTTACTAGAAAATTTTCAGTGCCAGGGATGGGATACCTTCCAGTGAGTTGTTGACCAGGGAGGTCCCTGTTGCCTCCAAAACACTATAGGCTATTGCTAAGGCTCTTGGTTTGCCATGAGAAAGAGATGGTAAGACCCCATTGCTGAAGACTTCACATCACTGAGAGGCAGTCACTGAGAAATCAAGATGGCGCTGAGCAGAAAACCTTCTCCCTGTACCCAAGCCAACTGAAAGCTGGAAAAAGCTGCATTGTATGCAGACTTATGGGAGATAGAAGTCATGAAAATCATGAAAACAATGGACACTGGAAACCTCAAGTTTGGCCAGACAGGCCAAATGACTGAATGAGTGCAATAGTGGCATGTCTGCTCTGGGGAAAGCCAACTGCTCTCTAATTGTACTGAAGGCCTACTCTATAGGAGGGAATACATGCCTGGTACTGAAAACCTAATCAAAAGCCTATGGCATGGGAGGTCATGAGCCTTAAGATGCCCTTAAGGGTAAATCCATATATTACTCTCACCAAATTGCCCTGAAAGTACTACACTTAATGTTCATACTCATATATTAATGCTGCTCTCATTTCTGGTTAGAGAAGCTTCTCTTTTCAGATGGTTATGACCACTAGGATGACCCAAAAGGCAACATAGTGCTGAGAAGAAGGGATGAAGAATTGTCCAGCACTGAAACATCTCACACCCTCCAAGGCTCAGGGTCCTTTGTGGAAGAGGTGGTGGAAAAAAATGTAAGAGCCAAAGGAAGGATACCACTCCTTACATACAACTGTCCAGACAGAATTTGGCCTTGATATCCAAGACTTCACAGTGCCTAGCAGTACCTACACAAGACCCTCATAACAGGAGAAAAAGATGATGGCATCAAACTAAAAGAGAGACTAATGGAGAGAGGGAGGGGATATGATGGAGGGCACTGTTATGAAGGGGAAAGTGGGGGAGGGGAGAGAAATACCATGGTTTGTTGTCTGTAAGCATAGAAGTTGTCAATAAAAATATATATATTGGGCTGGAGAGATGGCTTAGCAGTTAAGCGCTTGCCTGTGAAGCCTAAGGACCCCGGTTCGAGGCTCGGTTCTCCAGGACCCACGTTAGCCAGATGCACAAGGGGGCGCACGCATCTGGAGTTCGTTTGCAGTGGCTGGAAGCCCTGGCGCGTCCATTCTCTCTCTCTCTCTATCTATCTGCTTCTTTCTCTGTTTGTCACTCTCAAATAAATAAATAAAAATGAACAAAAAAAAATATATATATATATTAAAAAAAAAACACAAGGAAGCCGGGCGTGATGGTGCATACCTTTAATCCCAGCACTAAGGAGGCAGAGGCAGGAGGATCGCCATGCGTTTGAGGCCACCCTGAGCATATATAGTGAATACCAGGTCAGACTGAGCTAGAGTGAGACCCTATCTCAAAAATAAACAACAACAACAACAAAAATTCACAAGGAATGAATGAAATTATTGGTGAAGGTAATTTAACAAGTCAAGTTGTTTCCTGATCCTTATATTCTCTGTCTTCCATTGTCATTTGTCATTTTATAACCCCTACCCCACCCCCCCACACCAAGTGCTTATGAGACATCAACTGTGTCACAGCCCTGTCACCTGACTGTCTCTGGAAATGCATCATAGACACCAAGGAGAATATTTCACTAAAGAGCAGGAAGGGCTGTGCTGACCCCATGCAGTTCTTCCTCAGACCCTGTATATTCATCACCTGTAATCAGAGTCAAAACTATAATGGTTTATACAGGTGTTAGTCAGCTCAAGTATAAGTGCCCTGAGAGGAATTAACTGTTACTTCACTACTGAATCCTGTGACTCAGAGACCAACACAGCACTCAGCAAATAGAAGGTGCTTAGGAAGCTGGGCGTGGTGGCGCACGCCTTTAATCCCAGCACTCGGGAGGCAGAGGTAGGAGGATCGCCGTGAGTTCGAGGCCACCCTGAGACTACATAGTGAATTCCAGGTCAGCCTGGACTAGACTGAGACCCTACCTCAAAAAAAAAAAAAAAAAAAAAGGTGCTTAGGAAACATCTGTGTTATTTTTTCATCAGTATGTCCTATGTAAGGCAATAATTGTAAATAAAAACCTATTTTACTTTTCTTCCCTCCCTTCCTTCTTCCCTTTCTCCCTCCCTCCTTCCCCCCTTTTTTTCTTTCCTTCCCCTCTGCCTCCTCCTCCCCCTTCTTTTTGTAGTCTCTGGGGGTCAGACACTGAACCCGGTGCATATGAGAAAACTGCTCTATCATTGAGCTACATCCTCAGCCAGGTAGTAGTAATTCTGTAATATATTTATTTATCTAAAAACTTTCTGAGGTCTGGGAAGATGGCTCAGTGGTTAAAGGCATTTGCTTGTAAAGCCTTTTCACCAATGTTCAATTTCCAAGCCACCTATGTAAGATGGATGCAAAAAGTAGCACAAGTGTCTGGCATTTGTTTCCAGTGATAGCAGGCCCTGATGCACCCATGGGCACATGAGTGCGTACACACACATACCAAGTACAAGTAAACTTTCCCTAGTTAGTTAAATTTTGAAGCATATTTTAGATCTCTAGGACCTTTATTACAATGCCACTTCTACCAATTCAAATATGCATTTACAGGATTTGGTTTGGTTAGTTTTTAAACATATTTTATTCATTTACTTGAGGGAGAGGTAGATAGAGAGAGAATGGGCATGCCAGGGCCTTTAGCCACTGCAAATGAATTCCATATGCATATGCCACCTTGTGCATCTGGCTTACGCGGGTACTGGGAAATCGAACCTGGGCCCTTAGGCTTCACAGGCAAGTGCCTTAACAAGTAAGCCATTACTCTAGCCCTTGGTTGGTTTTGATTTGTATGTGTGTGTGGTACTGGGGGTTGAATTCTGGGCATCCTGCATACCAAGCAATTGCTCTGCTACTTAGCTACAGCCCAAGTAGTTTCTTGTTTTGATTAATAAAAGGATATAATCCCACAATTATGGCAAAAATGCAACATGTCATATTGCAATATTAAATAAGGCATAAGTTTGAGAACAAAGAAAGAGTATACTGGTATAGCATTTATTTTAGGTTTTTTTTTTTTTTTTTTTTTTTTGAGCTAGGGTCTCGCTCTAGCCCAGGCTGACCTAGAATTCACTATCTAGTCCCAGGTTGGCCTCAAACTAAGTGATCCTTCTACCTCTGTCTCCCAAGTGCTGGGATTAAATATGTGCACCATCAGGCCTGGCTCTGTTACTGTATTTAAATACCATTCAATTTATACACTATTCATGAAGCATAATTGTGGTGATTGAAATGTTTCACACATATCAATCCAGTCTTCCCTTCCTAGGGAGTCAGAGAGGTGGTATATATCCACTTGGGAAATAAATTAGTATCAATACAGTGAATATCTGATAGATATGCTCAAATATGCCTGGAGATGTGTGGTAGAGCAGTTGCTCAGCTTGCATGAAGTCCTGGGTTCAATCCACAGCACCAAAAAAAAAAAAAAAAAAAAAAAGCTCAAATGAGTGATCTCCGTGGTAAATGCTCTGGGAACATGAAAGGTGGATGTGAGATCAAAGTGAACTGTATGCATCAAATAAAGCTTCAGGAAGAAATGGACCAGAAACTGGACCACAAATAGCATCACCCAGTATCCCTGCTTGTAGGGCCCCACTCTGGCTCTTCTCCAGCTACACCCTAGCATAAGAATAAGGAAATGCCTACCAGCACCTGATCTCCTATGTTCTCAACCACATTCTGTGTATTGGGACCCTGAAATCCTGAGTCCACATCTAGAGCCACTCATAGGCTCTCTTCTGGGATATTCACTGCTAGTGAAGGATCAACCAGAAGGTAGACAAGCAAGCAAGGTAGAGGTTGGACATGGTTGTGTGCTTAGTCCCAGCTATTCCACAGTCCCTGTCTGGGAGTATCACTGAGCCCAAAACTGCAACACAGTGAGACCCTTGGATAAAAAGAAAAAAAGCAGTGTAGACCAAAGGCTTGCTGTTGAAGGTGAGGGGCTGGGCTGGCTCTTTTTGTATTATCACATTCTGGCATATAACAAGAATTCTAAATTAGAACCCAGTCTTCCAAAATTATTACAAAGATAATGCCAAGGAAGAAAAAAGGGCCAATCTTCTTTAAAATTTTTTTGGTATGTGTGTAGTGTGCATGCATGTATATGTGTTTACATGCATGTGGATGGAGGCCAGAAGCAGATGTTGGGTATCTTCCTATGCTGCTCTCCATCATATATTTTTTAAAAATTAAATTTATTTTTATTTATTATAGAGAGAATGGGCACACAAGGGTCTCTAGCTACTGCAAATGAACTCCAGACACATGCACCACCATTTGCATCTGGCTTATGTGGGTCCTTAGGTTTTGCAGACTTTAGCCTTAATAGCTAAACCATTCTCCAGCCCTCCACCTTATTTTTGAGACAGAGTCTCTTATTAAACCCAGAGCTAACCAATTCTGCTAGACAACCTAGCCAGCCCACCCGAGATCCTCCTCCAGCCCCAGAGATCCTCCTGTTTCCTCCCAAGTACTGGGTACACCAGGGCCTCCTGCCACTGCAAACAAACTCCAGACACATGTGCCACTTTATGCCTCTGACTTTTTGTGGGTACTGGGGAATTGAACCTGGTCTTGTAGGCTTCGCAAAGCAGAACCTTTAATAGCTGAGCTATCTCCCCAGTCTCCTCTTTTTTTTTGGGGGGGGGGGCCTTTCCAAGGTAGGGTCTTACTGTATTCCAGGCTAATCTGGAATTCACTATGTCACCTCAGGGTGGCCTTGAACTCATGGTGATCCTCCTACCTCTGCCTCCCAAGTGCTGTGATTAAAGGTGTGCACCACCACACCCAGTTTAAATTTTTTTGTTGTTGTTGTTTTGAGGTAGGGTTTCACTCTAGCTTAGGTTGACCTTGACTTCACTATGTAGTCTCAGGGTGGCCTCAAACTCATGGCAATCCTCCTTCCCTGCCTCCCGAGTGCTGGGATTAAAGGCATGCGCCACCATGCCTGGCTCAAAAATTTTTATATTAATTTGTACATTAAAATATTTAGCCTGGGACTGGAGAGATGGCTCAGTAGTCAGACGCTTGCCTGCAAAGCCTAATGACCCATGTTTGATTCCCCAGTACCTACATAAAGCCAGATGCACAAATTGTATGTGTCTGTCTGTCTGTCTCTCTCTGCTTGAAAATAAATAAAAAATTATTATGTTTATTATTATTATTAATAAGATGTTTCATATGGATATATCCTATGTTGGTACCTTTTTTCTCATCCCTGCTCCCATTCCCTGTTGGGGATGTTCCTCAGTGGGGTTGCAGGTATTCTCCATGGGGTTGTGGTTTGTGTATTGTGGGAACAGTAGTCAGTTATTTTTGGGGGGGATGGAATGTCTCTGGGCGTGATGTCTCAACCTGTGGCTCTTATAATCTTTCTGCCCTCTCTTCCACAAAATCCCTGAGCCGTGGTGGGTGAGTTTTAAGTCTACTTCAGTGATGAGCTCTTAGGAGCCTCTGGATCTCTGCTTTGGTATGTGCTGAGTATCCTCAGGTTCTGTCTCCACCCTGGCGTTATCAGGTTCAGCATGGAAACAGCACTCTTGCTCGTCTCCCCAATTCCTCTGTGGATTCAGCTGTGTGTTGACTGAAGTGTGAGGGGTAGTTTATCTCCTTTGGACTCACTACCTTTGGCACCAGGGAACTGGGAGTAGGCCAGAGATCTGGCACAGGGTAAATGGGCAAAAATTTCTTAAAAAATATTTTGTTTTTGTTTATTCATTTGAGAGAAAGACACCGGGGAGAGAGACAGAGAGAGAGAGAGAGAGAGAGAGAGAGAGGGAAAATAGGCGCACCACTCACTGCAAACAAACTCCAGACACATGCGCCACCTTGTGCATCTGGCTTACGTGGGTGCTGGGGAATTGAACCAAGGTCCTTTGACTTTGTAGGCAAGCTCCTTAACCTTTAAACCATCTCTCCAGCCCCCAGGCAAAAAAAAATATATATATACATATATATATATATATATACATATATATATATATATATATATGTATATATATATATATATATATATATATATATATATATATATATATATATATTTAGCCTAGTGTGGGGGGTGCACGCCTTTAATCCCTGCACTCGGAAGGTAGGGGTAGGAGGATCACTGTGAGTTCCAAGCCAGCCTGGGACTATAGAGTTAGTCCCAGGTCAGCCTGGGCTAGAGTGAAACCCTACCTCCACCCACCCCCCAAAATATTTACACATAGAAAATATTGAATCAACTTTGTACTTCTGTTCCATGTATGACAAATGTGGGTGGGTTTGATCAGAAAGAATAAGGGAAGAATACTGGTATGACTATAGAGCAGAACATGAAGGAGAAATGTGTGAAGTCCATGCAAGTTTAAAAGTGGACTGCATAGTCATTTGAAAGATGTACACTTTTTATTAAAATTTTTATTTATTTCTTTGAGAGCGACAGACAGACAGAAAGAGGCAGAGAGAAAGAGAGAATGGGCGCGCCAGGGCCTGCAGCCACTGCAAACGAACTCCAGACGCGTGCGCCCCCTTGTGCATCTGGCTAACGTGGGTCCTGGGGAGTCGAGCCTCAAACCGGGGTCCTTAGGCTTCACAGGCAAGCGCTTAACCGCTAAGCCATCTCTCCAGCCCAGATGTACACTTTTTGAGATATGGTGACTTTGTATAATACCTAGTTCCCTTTCAACAAATATTGTTGCTGCTTACATCAAACAGGGTGCAGATATAACTTGAAGACATTCTGTTTGGTTCCAGACCACATCAATAAAGCAATATACACAGTCTTCAGTTTCCCAGCACATGCAAGTTAGGTTTACATTCTACTGCAGTGTATTAAATGTGCATATCATAGTGTCTAAAAGGCACATATCTTAAAAGTTTTTGAGGTAGGGTCTCAGTCTAGCTTAGGTGATCCTCTTAAGTGCTAGGATTATAGACATGAACCCCCATGCCTGGCTTCAATTAAAATTTTTCAGGTAGGAGGGTTGCTGTGAGTTTGAGGCCAGCCAGGGCTACAGAGTGAGTTCCAGGTTGGCATGGGCTACAGTGAGACCCTGACTCAAAGAAAATTCGTTGGAGCAGGCTGGAGAAATTGCTTAGTGGTTAAGGCACTTGCCTGCGAAGCCAAAGGACCCAGGTTCAATTCCCCGGGATCCAGGTAAGCCAGATGCACAAGGGGCACATGCATGTGGAGTTAATTTGCAGTGGTGTGCCCATTCTCTCTCGCTCTCTTATCTCTCTCTGCTTGCACATAAATAAAGAAAGAAAGAAAGGAAATTCTTTGGGCTGGAGTGATGGCTTAGCAGTTAAGGCATTTTCCTGAGAAGCCTAAGGACCCTGGTTTGATTCCCCAGGACCCACGTAAGCCAGATGCACAAGGGGGCACAAACATCTGGCACTCATTTGTGGCAGCTGGAGGCCCTGGAGCACACATTCTCTCTCAAAATAAATAAATATTTTAAAAATTCTTCATTGTTAAAAATATGAATGAATGGGCTGGAGAGATTGCTTAGTGGTTAAGGCGATTGCCTACAAAGCCAAAGGACCCAGGTTCGATTCCCCAGGACCCAAATTAGCCAGCTGCACAAGGGAGCACGCATCTGGAGTCCGTTTGCAGTGGCTGGAGGCCCTGTGCCCATTCTCTCTCTCTCCCCCCCTTACTCTGTCAAATAAATAAATAAATAAATAAATATTTTTAAAAATTGCAAATAATCATTAAAACTTCAGTGAGTGGCTGGAGAGATTGCTTAGTGGTTAAGGCATTTGCCTGTGAAGCCTAAGAACCCAGGTTCCACTCCCCAGTAAGCCAGATGCATAAGGTGGCACAAGGGGCACATGCTTCTGGAGTTTGTCATGGCTGGAGGCCCTGGCACACCCATTCTCTCTATCTGCCTCTCTCTCTTCCTCTCTCATAAAAAAATAAATAAATATTAAGAAGTAAAACAAAAAACATCAGTGATCTGGGTGTGGTGGCAGATGCCTTTATGTCCTGGCACTCAGGAGGCAGAGGTAGGAGGATTTCTCAGTTTGAAGCCAGCCTGAGACTTCAGAGTGAACTGCAGGTCAGCCTGGGATAAAGCAAGACCCTATATCAACCACCCCACCCACAAAACAAACAAACAAACAAACAAACAAACAAACAAACAAACCCCCACTTCTGTGCATCATAATCTTGGTGGAAGGTCTTGCCTCAGAGTTAAAGCTATTGACTAATTAGGGTGGTGGTGGGGTAAAGGAGGGAGGTGAAGAGTTGATTTTATGACAACCAACATTGTGTACAGAAGACCTATCAGGACCAGTATTCATCCAGAACTTCCCAGCTCTTCCTTGAACACTGTAATATCACTCAGAGACAGGTACTTTTTTTTTTTTTCCAAGGTAGGGTCTCACTCTGGCCCAGGCTGACCTGGAATTAACTATGTGGTCTCACGGCGGCCTTGAACTCATGGCAATCATCCTACCTCTGCCTCTTGAGTGATGGGACTAAAGGCGTGTGCTACCACGCCTGGCTGAGACAGGCACCTTTGAGTTCTTCATTTCTATAGTCCGAGGGGAGGGTCTGAGTGTCCCTCTCTGGTCATCAATCTGAACTACAAAGATCTGAACATCAAGGCACAAGACGTGTTAGATGGACAAATCAAATCATCTTTATGGATTTGTTCCTTGTTGGTCTTGGGCTTCTGGTTGTTGGTGGCCTCCATCAATTTCTAGACTTGTAAGTTCAAAAAATCCATACTGAAATTAGAAATGGGCACACAAAGTAAAAATGATGATGATCTGAGTTGGATTCCTCAGGAAACTTTGAATGTGATCAACAAATCTTCACCAAAAAGAACGTACAGCAACTGGGCACAGACGAGATCCAGGAATGTGATGAGTAAATGTTCATGTTTACCCTGCCCTGTTTTTTGGCCTGATTGGAATTAGTGCAGAGGAACCACAGCACCACAGAAGGCAACTAGTATTTATGTGTGGACTGAGTAACCAGTCTTTGATAATAAGACTGAAAATGCCTTGTATTTTCATTTTTCTGAAGCAACAAACTGGAATTTAATAAAACATTAAAATTTATATGTGTATGTTATGTCCTCCAGTTATGTCCTCCATTGAATTTCCTGAGCCCCTCAAAAGTCCTCCCTGTGGGTTGGGATTGACATTTCCTTCCCTTTTCCAAAAAATATTTTTATTTAGCTGGCCATGGTGGTGCACGCCTTTAATCCCATCACTCGGGAGGCAGAGGTAGGAGGATCGCCGTGAGTTCGAGGCCACCCTGAGAATACATAGTGAATTCCAGGTCTGCCTGGGCTAGAGTGAGACCCTACCTCAAAAAAAAATTATTTATTTGGGAGAGAAAGCAAGTGTGTGTGGGGGGGGTGTTAGAGAATGGGCGAGCCAGGGCCTCCAGCCACTGCAAACTAACTCCAAATGCATGCATCACCTTGGGCATGGGTCCTGGGGAATCAAACCTGGGTCCTTTGGCTTTGCAGGTAAATGCCTTAACTGCTAAGCCATCTCTCTAGCTCAAGGGATTGACATTTCCTAAACTCTTGTTAATGTGCATATTCTGACTTCCTCTCATAATCACAAATATTCTAAATGATATCTAGGTTTTCTTTTTGACATTTTTGAGAGAGAAAAAAAAAACTGAGTGAATGAGTGGGAATATGAATGGGTATGCTAGGGCCTTCTGCCAACAAACTCCAGATCCATGTGCCACTTTGAGCATTGGCTTTTTGTGGATACTGGGGAACTGAACCTGGGCACTGCCAGCAAGTTCCTTTAACTGCTGACCCATCTCCCTAGCCCCTAGAGTGGCTTTTCAATTTACTTTACTCAAATCTTTCAGAGGCATCACTATCTGACAAATATAGTCCTGTGAGATATAATACTTTGACAGTTAAGACTTGAAAGTCAAAATCTCACCTGGTCTATGGGGTACAGTATGAATGTTAACATGCATGAAAAGATTACTAGATAAAAATAATATTAGAGCCAGGCGTGGTGGCGCACCCCTTTAGTCCCAGCACTTGGGAGGCAGAGGTAGGAAGATCACTGTGAGTTCGAGGCCAGCCTGAGACTACATAGTGAATTCCAGGTCAGCTTGGGCTAGAGTGAGACCCTACCTTGAAATATATATATCACCATCACATCTTTTTGGTACAGGTGCATTGTCAATGAACATAACATTTTGAAGGGTAGTTCCCCCCCACCCCGAGTAGTAGCTTTCAATACTGAGCTTAAATATTTAGTTAACCACTTTATACACAAAAGTGCTGCCATCCAGTCACTGATGCTCCATTTATGAGCACAGGCAGAGTAGACCGAGATAATTAAGGACCCTAGGATTTTTGGAATAGTAAATAAGTGTTGGCTTCAACTTAGTCATTAGCTGTATTAGTAACTAACAAGAGTTGGATTGTCCTTCAGACATTGACATCTCCCTGGTCTTCTTCCAACATAATGGTGCTTCATTTCCATTGGAAAAGCACTTTCACCCGTGGTCTTAGCTAGACCTTCTGGATAACTTTTTATAGCATTTATTGCCTCACTGCTACTTCATCTGTACTTTACATCACAGAGTTGGCTCTTGCCTTAAAGCTCATGAATCATATTGTTAGCTTCAAGCTTCATTCTGCAGCTTCTTCACTTCTCAGCCATTTTAGAATTGTAGAGTTAGGACCTTGTTCTGAATTGGACTTAAGAAAATATTGTGGCTAATTTGAGTGTCTATGAAACCATCACAGCTTTTTCCATATCATCAGTAGATCTATCTCACCTTTGTTCACTGAGCAGCACTTTTAATTTTCTGTAAGAGCTTTCCCTTTATAGTCACAAATTAGCTAACCCTTTGGCTCAAGAGGCTTGGCTTTTGGCTTCTCAGCTTTCCCTACCAAGTGTGGTTACCTCTAGGTTTTGATTTTGCAATTAAGGCACTTGCCTGCAATGCCCAATGACTAAGGTTCAATTTCCCAGTACCAATGCAAAGCCAGATGCACCAAGTGGTGCATGCATCTGGAGTTCATTTGCAGCGGTAAACGCCCTGGTGTGCCCATTCTATCTGTTTATCTTCTTGCAAATAATTAAGTTGAACATTCAGAGCCCACACTGTATGCTTATTAATTGTTCTAACTTCAATATTATTGTGTCTCAGAGAATAGGGAGGTACAAAGAGATAGAAAACAGACAAAAGGCAATGGTCAGTTGGTAGAACACTCACAACACACACATTTATCGATTAAATTTACTGTCTCACATGGGCATGGTTTGTAGCAGGGCCTATAACAATAGTAACATCAAAGGAATAACACCACATCAGAGTGATAGAAAAATATTGTAATAATTTTCAGTTACGAAAATGTGACCCAGAGACATGAAGTAAGCATGTGCTGTTGAAAAAATAGCACTAATGGGTTTGCTTGGCACAGACCTTCAAGTTACAAGCAATGAAGCATCTGTGAAGTCCAATAAAAGAAAGTACATCTGGGGGCTGGAGAGATGGCTCAGTGATTAAAGGCTTGCTTGCAAGGCCTAATGGTGTGGGGTTTGATTCTCCAGTGCCCACGTAAAGCCAGATGCACTAAATGGAACATGCATCTGGTGTTTATTTGCAGTGGCTGAGGTCCTGGTGTGTCTATTCTGTCAGGCATGGTGGTGCACACCTTTATTCTCAGCTCTTGGGAGGCAAACGTAGGAATATTGCTGTGAGTTCAAGGCCAGCCTGAGACTACCTAGTCAATTTTAGGTCAGTCTGGGCTAGAGTGAGACCCTACCTCAAAAAAAAAAACACCCATAAGTCATGTTGTAGATCATGATTTTGTTCCTTGGGAAATTATTCATAAGTGAAAACAGCAGGACATAAAGTTGTACGTGTTGCATCAAGTTTGTTTTAAAAATGCATCAAGTCAGGGGTGGTAGTGTATGCCTTTAACCCCAGTGCTTGGGAGACAAAGTCAGGAGGATTACTGTGAGTCTGAGGCCAGTCTGAGACTACATAGTTAATTCCAGTGAATTTTAGGTCAGTCTGGGCTAGAGAGAGACCCTACCTCAAAAAAAAAAAAAAAAAAAAAAAAAAAAAAAACATCATATGCATGTTGAAAACAATGCAAAAATATAATAGCAGTAAATTTTCAGTTTAGCAGACTATAGCCATTTTTAAAGTTTTCCGTATTTCCAGTTTTATACAGTGAATATGTGACTGTTATATACACACAGAATCTGAAGCAAAGAAAGTGAACTGAAAGTTATCTTGAGGATTCTTCTAGTTAAATATAGTAACAGAACATGCACATTTTCTATTTTCCATGCAGACGAGTAAAAGCTAAAACACTTTTAACAGTTAAGAATACGTGATGATGAATCATAAGAAACAAAAATAGTGAAAGTAGCCGGGCGTGGTAGCGCATGCCTTTAGTCCCAGCACTTGGGAGGCAGAGGTAGGAGGATCACTATGAATTCGAGGCCACCCTGAGACTACAGAATGAATTCCAGGTCAGCCTGGGCTAGAGCGAGAACCTACCTCAAAAAAAAAAAAAAAAAAAAAAAAAAAAAAGTGAAAGCAAAAAAAGCAGCAGATGGGCTCTTAACAAAAGAAAATGGGGGCCAGGGATATTGCTCAGTGGTTAGAGCTACTTGCTTGCAAAGTCTGAAGGCCTGGCTTTGATTCCCCAGTGCCCACATAAAGCCAGATGCACAAAGTGGCTGGTGTGTCTGGAGTATGCTTCCAGTGGCAGGAGGTCCTGCATGCCCATATTCACTGTTTGCCTTTCTCTCTAATAAATAATATTTAAAAATTTTTTAAATTAGGGGCTGGAGAGATGGCTCAGTGGTTAAGGCACTTGCTTGCAGAACCTAACAACCTGAGTTTGATTCTCCAGTACCGACATAAAACCAGATGCACGAAGTGGCACATGCATCTAGAGTTCATTTGCAGCGGATGGAAGCCCTGATGGGGCCCTTCTCTTTCTCCACTTGCAAATAAATAAAAGTATTTAAAAAAGAAAAATGATCTATACAAAGAGAACAAAGGCTCTCTATCTTTGTCCTAAAATTGTGTAACTCTCAGTCTGATGATCAATGCCTTGCCCACACTCTTTAAGGAAGTGCAGTTAATGAAGAATGTTCTGCCTTCTTAGTCTAGAAAGAGGTAACCAACAATATAACAGCAAAATACCCACACTGCATTCCTGGAATAATTGTCTCATTCTTGTTTTATTATTATTTTTTTTCGAGTCAGATCTTATTTAACCCAGGCTTGCTTTGAACTTTTCATACTCCCCCTCAGCCACTTGAGTAGTTCATTCATTCTGAAAGATGAACAGAAAACAGCGACCACAGAATATATGAAGAAAACCAGTGGCAACAAAGGATCAAGATTAGCAAAGTGCCTGATTGTAGATATAATTTGTGCAATAGGTAAACCGGAGATTTGAGAAGCCAGCATCCTATGAAACAAGAATATACTGCAGTGAAATAGGAACATTCTTGAATTCAAATGTTTTTAAGAAGTACAAAATATAATAGCCGAAGGGGGTGGGGAAGGGACTGGTAGACATGTAAACATGAAAAAAAAATTCAAAGAACATTAAAGGGCTGGGTATGTAGCTCAGTCCATGTCCACCAGGCAAAGTCTCAGGTTTGATCTCCAGCACTGCACAAACTTGGCAGGATGATGGCGTGCTTGTGATACCAGCATTTAGTAGGTGTAGACAGGAGAATCTACTAGAAGTTGAATGTAATCTTTGGCTACATAGTAAGTCTGAGGCTAGCCTGGGGTACATGAGATCCCATTCCCTCACCCCCCCACCGACACACACACGCACGAAAACAAAAAAAACAAAACAAAACAAAACAAAACCCAAAACCACCTCAACAGGAAAGAATGAACCAAAAAAGGGCACGGGCAAATCTCTGAGAACAGATTAATGCAACCATTAGCTGAAGGCATTGTGGGGCAATGATGGTTGAACACTATACTAAAAACCACTGAATCACTCTTCAGATAGGTAGGCTTTATATGTAATTATACCCAAATAACGCTGTTTTGAAGTGATGTAAATAAGTTTGGTGGTAGAAGAATGAAGAGATATTATACCTTTTGTTCACATACCTGGGAGTTGAGAGAATGGTGAAACAACACAAAAGGAAGGTTTGCATAGAATTCATTTATTTGAAATATTTTTATTTGTGGAGGGAGACAGAATGAGTATGAATGAGAATGGGTGTGCCAGGCCTTCTTGCCACTTCCAAAGAACTCCAGATGCATGTGCCACTTTGTGCATCCGACTTTGCACGGGTGCTGGGAAATTGAACCCAGGCTGGTGGGTTAAGCAAGCGACTTTAACTACTGGACCATCTTCCTAGCCCTTAAGTGTATAAAGCATATAGGTCTGGGGATGTAGTTTAGTGTTGAGTGCCCAGAATGAGAGAGGAAAGACAGAGGAAAAAGAAAACACTCAGGACTGGGGAAATGGCTCAGTGGTTAACAGCACCTGCTACTTAACATGAGGGCCTCTTGTGATGGAGACCACCAAGTTCAACTTTTCAGAAGCCATGTAAAAACTTGGGCATGAGCCAGTCATGGTGGTGCACGCCTTTAATCCCAGCACTTGGGAGGCAGAGGTAGGATGGCCGTGACTTCGAGGCCACCCTGAGACTACACAGTGAATTACAGATCAGCCTGGGCTAGAGTGAGACCCTACCTCGGGGTGAGGGGGGGGCAGGGGGGGAGGGGAACTTGGGCATGGTCATTCACCTCTGTAACCTGTCATCAAGCATCAAGGACAGGGGAGATTGGACAACTGCTAAGAAGACACCCTGTTTTACTTTGGTCTGGGTCAAGTGTATCTGCATACACTTCACACGTGTGCGCATTCATCACAAATCACACACACAAACACACACACACGGCCCAAAACTCAGCAGCCACTCAAAAAGAATGGGAGTGGGAGTATCAGTGCACTGCCTTTTCTTTCATGCTAGAGGCAAAATATACTAAGGTTGGTAAACTTGCTTTAAGAAATAAAAAAGGCTGGGGGGATAGCCTAACGGTTAAGGCGTTTGCCTTCACAGCCAAAGGACCCTGGTTCAATTCCCCAGGACCCACGTTAGCCAGATGCACAAGGGGGCATACACGTCTGGAATTTGTTTGCAGTGGCTGGAGGCCCTGGCATGCCCATTCTCTCTCTGTCAAATGAATAAGTAAAAATAAGAAATTAAACTGGGCTCAGTGGTTAAGGTTGTTGCCTACAAAGCCTAAGGACCCAAGTTCGATTCCCCAGTACACACGTAACCCAGATACACAAGGTGGTGCATGTGGCTAGAGTATGTTTGCAGTGGCTGGAGGATCTTGCATGCCCATTCTACCTACTTCCTTTTCTCTCTCAAATAAATATTTTAAAAAAAAAAAAGAGTAGGTCAGAGTCGGGCGCAGTGGTGCATTCCTTTAATCCCAGCACTTGGGAAGCAGAGGTAGAAGGACCACTGCAGGTTCGAGGCCACCCTGGGCTAGAGCAAAACACTACCCAGAAAAACCAAAAAGTCAAGTGGATAAAATTCAAAACTCGAGATATGAACTCTTTGGGGAATGGATGTAGGATCAAGACAAAGACTGTTGTTTCACTAAAAGTCCTTTTTTGTTTTTGTATTTATTTACTGAGAGAGAATGGGTATATTATTTTGTTAACCATGGGAATGTAGTACTTTAACAAGCAAAACCAAAACACAATTAGAGAAATAAAAAATGACTTACATGGCCCACAAAATGTCTTTTGCATGAAAAAATACTGGCCATAGATAACCATGACCTCACACTGGATTACACTACCTACTAAAGACCCAAGAGAACAGAAGTGAAGAAAAAAAATGATGGCATCAAAATAGGAGACTAGTTGGAAAAAAGGGATTCAGTGGGAAGTGGGATTTCGAAAGGGACACGATCATGTTATATTTACATTTAAGGAGATTCAATAAAGTTTAAAAAGCAAAATAAAATGATTAAAAAATACAGGCCAGCCGGACATGGTGGCACATGCCTTTAATCCCAGCATTTGGGAGGCAGAGGTAAGAGGATTGTTGTGAGTTTGAGGCCACCCTGAGAATACATAGTGAATTCCAGGTCAGCTTGAGCTAGAAAAACCAAATAAATAAATAAATAAATAAATAAATAAATAAATAAATAAATACAGGCCATGGACTAGAGAGATGGCTTAGCAGTTAAGATGCTTGCCTGTGAAGCCTAAGGATCCATGTAAGCCCGATGCACAAGGTGGCACATGCATCTGGACTTCGTTTGCAGTGGCTAGAGGGCCTGGCATACCCATTCTCTCTCAAATATTTTAAAAAATTAAAAAACAAAACAAAACAAAAAAAAACAAACTACAGGCTAAACACAAACATGTCCTGTGACGAATTTTCTAAATTATGTTCTATTTAACACTGCCACCTTGTGGCAACAAAAAATTTATATATATTGCGCTTTTCGCTATTTGGGAGGTAGCTCGGTCAGTCAAGTGCTTGCCATAAATATTATCCACATGGTTCAAATATTTAAGAAGTATTATTTTTTTCAAGGTAGGGTCTCACTCTAGCCCAGGATAACCTGCAATTTACTATGCAGTTTAGGCTGGCCTTGAACTGAAGGCAATCCTCCTCCATTGGCTTAACTCCAGACGCATGTACCATGTTGTGCATCTGTGCTGGCAGTCTTTGCAAGCAGGTACCCTCAACTCCTGAGCTATCCTTGCAGCCCCTGAGTATTTTCTAATGCCAGGGTGTGGCAGCATCCATCTGTACTCCCAGGAAGCCAAGGCAGTATTTCAGAGCAGCCTGGTCTACCTTAGTGTCTCCACAGAGAAGCCAGTGTTAACTATTTTACTGTTCAGTTTGTGGAGACAGGGTTTCATGTACCCCAGGCTGGCCTCCAACTTGCTATGTAGCCAAGAATGACCTTGAACCCCTGGTCTTCCAGCCTCCATCTCTCAGAAGCTGGGATTACAGCCATGTAACATGATACACAGTTTAATAATTTACTTTTTATTTTTTGGTTTTTCGAGGTAGGGTCTCACTTTAGCCCAGGCTGACCTAGAATTCACTATGGAGTCTCAGGGTGGCCTTGAACTCACGATGATCCTCCTACCTCCCGAGTACTGGGATTAAAGGCGTGCGCCACCATGCCCGGTTTAATAATTTTTTGAATACATTTTCCATAGATATTTTAAGCATGTTCAAGAGACTGCATATGGGCTGGAGAGATTGCTCAGCAGTTAAGGTTACGGCCTGCAAAACTTAAGGACCCAAGTTCAGTTCTCCAGTAGCCACATAAAGCCAGATGCACAAGGCGGTGCATGCATCTGGAGTTCATTTGCAGTGGCTAGAGGCACGGAGTGCCCATTCTCTCTGCCTCTTTTTCTCTCTCAAATAAATAAATAAATATAAAAAAAACCCCAAACAACAGCCAAAAAAGTACATGTATATCCTTCTTAAATACAAGGGCTAAAGTACAATATGCAATTATATATTTTGCTTCTCTGATTTTCCTATTTTAAATGTAAACCTCAATGTACTGTAAATAAAAGAAATGAGGGGCTGGGAGACAACTAAGTGAAGTGCTTGCCTGGCAAGCATGAGGACTACTTTCGATTCGCCAGGACCCACATAAATGCTGGCTGGGCACGGTGGCCCCTGGAATCCCAGTGTGCAATGTGGAGACACACTACCCTGGGCGCTCTATGAGGTCTTAAGTGAGAGACCTTGCTGCAGTATAATAAGAGTAATTGAGGAAGACACTCCATGTTAACCTCTGGCCTCTGCTCACCCACTCACACATACACTCAGAAAACCAAAAGGAATCTGATTCTGTGAATTTATTTTGTATTTGTGGTGCTAGAAATTCAGGGTCTTGTGCATGCTAGACAAGCATTCTGCTACAGAACTAAAATCTTATTTCAACTTTAAGCCAGTGCTGAGGCAGCAGAAATTTTGATAAGGGCATTTTAAACAAAGAGAAGCACAACTGTAATCCTAGTACTTGGGGAGGTGGGACAGGAACATTGCAAATTTGAGACCAGCCTAAAACTTTCTCAAAAACAACAAAAAAGGAGTGGCTGAAATACCAGTTCAGTTCAGAGAAGTGAGCAGAGTTTAACAAAGGTCAGGGTCATGTTAATTTGTGTAACTGCCATCCAGGCATGCAATTGATGTAATTATGTGGTAATCTTATCAATGAGCACTATAATATCATTCAAATCATGCCATACCATTAACACTCACCTTTATGATTTGGGTTTTCTTTATGAAACAGCAATTACTATTTACATCATATACAAGTATGAAATTGTCAAAAACTTTTTAAAAAGGGTGTTGGAGAGATGGCTCGGTTAAAGGTATTTGCTTACAAAGTCTCACAGCCCAGGTTCAATTCCCCAGTACCCATGTAAAGTCAGATGCACAGAGTGGCACATGCATCTGCAGTTTGTTTGCAGTGGCAAGAAGCCCTGGAGTACCTATTCTTTTCTTTCTCTCTCTCCCTTTTGCTTGCAAATGAATATTTTAATTGAAACAAAACAAAACAAAACATAATGGAGGCCTGGTGTGGCGGTGTATGCCTTTAATCCCAGCACTGGAGACATAGATGTAGGCCAGCCTGGGATTACAAAGTGAGGGCCAGAGTGAGACCCTACCTCGGAAAAAAGAAAAAAGAAAAAAGAAAAAAAACCCAATCACCATAATGGAAAGTTCTTTCAATAAATAATATTTCAACAAATTGTGTTGTGCCAGTTATCATAGGTTTACTTTTTTTCTTGTTTCATATATAGAAACTGGTATTGGCAAATCATATGACCCATGTCTACATGCTATAGATGTCAGACATTTAGACCAGAAAGAATGTAAAGTACCATAAATGTGGAAAAGGAAGCACACATTTATCTGGCAAGGGATAAAATCTCTTTCCCACAGAAAGTCTTCTGAACTTCAGATATAACAAGGCAAATGAAAAAGTTTTTCAATTGAAAGACTTACAAGTAGTCAATCAGATCA
This sequence comes from Dipus sagitta, assembly GCA_036346955.1. Taxonomy (NCBI): domain Eukaryota; kingdom Metazoa; phylum Chordata; class Mammalia; order Rodentia; family Dipodidae; genus Dipus; species Dipus sagitta. The sequence goes on from CM070781.1 coordinate 69,189,629, forward strand.
TCTGAGAAGTTGTATATCATTACAAACTTTTATTGAGTGCCATGGTTCATGGCACCTTCATGGTGTTTACAGAGCTTTGCTTGTATGCTGACCTTGCCCTTCAGGAGCTTACAATCTAGTGGGAAGGAAGACACAGAAACGCAATGAGTGACAGACACTGCACACTGAACAACTGCCATACACGTAAAGCGTATACTGCAGAGTGAGTTAATGGGGGTGACAAGGATGGTAGATATAGCCCTGTAGATATTCCTGAAAGACACACACACACACACACATACACACACTCTCACAATCCAAGAGGACAGAAAGTGGGATTGAGAAAAGCCAGGGTGCAAACCAGACAGACACATCTTCTCTGTTGCCTCTTTTCCCTTACTCTGCATGTGGGGAGAATAATGAGGAAAATAAGGATAGAGATAATAGGAAAACAAACTGTAGTATTTTTAGCACCTCTAATCACAAGTTGAATTAAACCAGAACAAGGCTCTATGTAGATAACTTCAGACAATAAAAACTGGATCAAAGATAAAGGCCAAAAAAAAAAAAAAAGTTTTGCTGCAGCACTTCTATGTACACATAACCCTTAGCTTAATTAAGATGGCTAAAAATGCCACCACCCTGAAGACTGGAGTTCTGGATACAGAAATATGGAAGTGGCAAAGCTGCTAGTTACACAGGGGTGCACCTTGAATACCACACCAGGAGCCACTAACTAGAGTTCCCACAGAACTCATCTGTTTATGGAAGCAGCATAGTGGCAAAGAGAGAGGGAAATAGGTGGAGAGACAGGATATACCCAGAACATGTAGTGGTTGTTTTATGTTCAACTGAACAGGGCTATCACCCTTAAGAATATGGCAATACTCTGACAGGTATTTTGGTCTTGCTCCCTCACCAGTTCTGAGTGAAAATAAGGAAAGTTTCCTTAAAAAAAAAAGCTGGAGAATTAGATATCACTATACACAAAAGCAGTAAAAAGGTGGGCTGGGGATATAGTTTAGGGGCACTATGCCCCAAACCTTGACACATCCAACATACCCAATACACATGCAAACACATGTGTGCACAAACACACATACACACACAGTAAAAAAAAAAAAAGGCAACTGTACAAAGGCATGTAGTTTATGGGACTCAAAGGCAGGTTAAATACTCTTGAGGGAATTATCTGGAAGGCAAATAATTGCAGACTGAGCACACCATAAAATCATACAGATTATTTGTCTGCCATGATCTCATGTGTTTAACTCCACTCTGAGGTATTATGAGGGTAGTATTTGGGCAGTGTCCAGGACTAGCCAAGATTACTAGGGTACAGCCTCCCAATCCTTGTGGCTTTATGTGAGACCAGACAGACATATATATAAGAGGTCTAGCTCTTCTAATGTGAATCTTTCCCTTACCAGAAGATGTAGCCCCTTTGACCTTGGACAAGAACAATGAGCCACAATAAACCTTTTGGTTAAAACTTACCCCACTTGAGGTCTTCAACTGAGAAAGAGACCAAGAAGGTATACAGATCAGAAGTAAAATATGGTTAGCTAGGTAAAGTAGGACACATGTCTGAAGAATAAGCACCAGAAAGTCACAAATGAAAAGGGTTTCAAAAAATTTTTAAGGTTAAAATGGAAAGAACTAGACATAGTAGCTATTTTCAACAAAATCACAGAAGAAAATTTCTCCAAAATAGGAAGAGATGTCAATACAGATACAGGAAGCATTTAGAACACCAAAAAGACAAGAACAGAAAAGAACCTCTCTTCACCATATTATAATTAAAAACTACTAAACACAGACAAAAAAAAAAAAAAAAAAAAAAAAAAAAAAAAGTAAAGAACTGAGTCTGGAAAAAGTTAAGTCATCTGTAGGTAGGCAGCATATCTGGAGACACAAAGGTGCAAAATCTGAAGAAAACAGAAAATGGGCAAAGATATAAGCAATAAGGGAATCTGCAGCCCTCTGGTCGGAGGCAGATAAAAATCTGCAGGAAAGTTTTGTTTTTTAAATTTTTTTGTTCATTTTTATTTGAGAGCGACACACAGAGATAAAAAGAGGCAGATAGAGAGAGAATGGACATGACAGGGCTTCCAGCCACTGAAAAGGAACTCCAGATGCGTGTGCCCCCTAGTGCATCTGGCCAACGTGGGTCCTGGGGAATCGAGCCTTGAACCAGGGTCCTTAGGCTTCACAGGCAAGTGCTTAACCTCTAGACCATCTCTTCAGCCCCAGGAAAGTTTTCTTTATACTCAGGTGGTCTTACACCACAGTAGCAGCTTTCCAATAAATTTCAAAAAATAATACATCATTATATGGACAGCCAAAGTGAAATTTTTGTTATTAAAGGACCTGGATTTAGGACTATTCAAAATCGCAGCTGCTAGGAAAAATGTAAATTCTACTTTTTCCTTATGGTTAATGTAGTAGAGAAGTGTGACATCCAGTCAACAGAGCTACTTCTATCACATTGATCAGCTCGACCAACTTTCATTTTTTCTACCGTACTTTATAAAAAAAATGACGTGGTGTGGGGCTGGAGATACGACTTAGTGGTTAAGACGCTTGCCTGCAAAGCCAAAGGACCCAGGTTCAATTCCCCAGGACCCACATAAGCTTGATGCACAAGGTGGTGCATGTGTCTGGAGTTTGTTTGCAGTGGCTGGAGGCCCTAGTGTGACCATTCTTTCTCTTTTTCTCTATCTGCCTCTTTTTATCTCCCAAATTAAAAAAAAAAAAAAGGCATGGTATGAGTTAAGAGGCCTGCCTCAGCAACACAGTGAGAACCCATGTTAAAATCCATTATTACAGTCATCACTGTGTACTGCAATTTGATTCCAACACCAGTGCAACATTTATCAGTGTTTTAAATATCCTCTCTCAGTGCTACGGTTGAACCCAAGGCCACATACAAGGAAAAGCATTCTCAACTGAGTTCCATTCCCAGCCCTAAAAAAGGCATACTTTACTAATGTGCTTATTTAAAAACTTTAATTTAAATGTTCAAAACACAAACTTGTTAGGCATGAATCTGATAGTACAGTATTTGGGAATACTGAATAAGGAATCTGGGCAACCCCCACCCAACTCATATTATATTATTGAGTGTCATTTAAGGAATTGTGCCAATATAACATCCAGTAAAAAGTAAGAATACTGATATCTAAGGCCTTCAGCATAGTCAAGAATAATTCTCACAGAAATTTTATACATGAAAAGGTGGATGAACTCCAGGTAATTGCCTCTGGCTAAAGCTTAGTGGGCCTGTTTATAGACAAAACATGGGAAGTGCTGCAGAAACACTTCTTCTATTGCATGAGCTTACAAATTTAAATGAATTCAGTTTAGTTCCAGATTACTGACTGAAAGTACTGCATGATACTGGAGTCAAGATCTAGGTAGGCCTTACCTAGCTCTCAGTAGCCATGTGACTTTAGCAATTTACCTTTTAAAAGGACAAATAATTTGTACTCCACAACTCAGTAATGCTGATAATAGCTACAATAAAACTACATGGAAACACACACACACACACACACACACACACACACACACACACCCTTTTGAGGTAAGCTGCTTGAGCTTTTGATAGGTCCTCACAGGTGACCCTGATTCAAAAATAAGCTTATATATGGAGTAATCACTACTAAATCACTCTAGTTCTACTAAATATAGTCTTCTGTAGTAGGCAGAATTCCACAATGGTTCCCACAACTACCTATACTACCACTCTATACAATTCCTTCCTCCTGAGTGGTCAGGGTGTGTCAATCTAATGGGCAGAATCCATCCCTGTCATGGGACTACAATCCAGGCAAAATGAAGGGATTTTGTAGGTACCTACTCAGTTTGGGTTTAACCAAAAGAGAAATCACCCTGGAGGATGAGGGACCTGACTGCCAAGCCAGCCCTTTGAAAAGATGGCTTGGGCCTTCCCTGAGATCAAACTCTCCTGCTAGCCTTGAAGCAGCATGCTGCCAGGAGACTGGTAATTCCAAGAAAATTGATTCTGTCATGAACACAGTAAAAGACCCTAGCTTCATATAAAGAGGCTTTGGCAGACACATTGATATGCAGTTTTGCAAAGCCCTGAACCTGTAGAGGATCTAGCTGTCACTAGACTCAACCTACAGACACTGAAGCAACAAACATGTCATACTCCAAGTAATCAGTTTTGAGGTAATCAGTTAAGCATCAACTGGTCTTAAAAGACAAAACTTAGTTGAATTTCTGTAACTTTTTCTTGAGGAAAATGAGGCAATGAATAATGTTAGTCTGATTTTACAATAAACCTAGTCATTTTATAACATAGTTATACCTGTAGAGTCTCATGCTGTAATGATTGAGCTGGCCTGACACTTGTCGTTTATAGCGTTAAAGAAAAAACAGCTGGGTGTGGTGGTGCACACCCTTTAATCCCAGCACTTGGGAGGCCAAGGTAGGAGGATTACTGTGGGTTTGAGGCCAGCCTGAGACTACATAGGGTATTCCAGGTGAGCCTGGGCTACAGCGAGACTCAAGGCTGGGCATAGTGGCGGACACCTTTAATCACAGCACTTGGGAAGCACAGGTAGGAGGACTGTTTTGAGTTTGAGGCCAGACTGGAACTATAGAGTGAGATTCAGGTCAGCATTGGTTACAGTGAGACCCTACCTTAAAAAAAAAAACAAAAACACTTTCAAACTATGAATACAGCCAAGGTAAGCCTCTACAAAGAAATTACACATCTTCTCCCCTAAACTCTTCCAGATGCTTTTTTTATTGTTGTTTTTTCAAGTATTAGCCCAGGCTGACATAGAATTCACTACGTAGTCTCAGGGTGGCCTTGAACTCTCGGAGATCCTTCTAACCTCCCAAATGTTGGGATTAACAGCATGTCCCACCACACATTTTTAATGATCAGTAAATAGCCTAGGTTTGGCATAGGTCTACAAAGTGCCAATTCCACTATATCGTAATTATTGAAACCTTTCAGAATTAGAAAGGAAGTAATATTTGTACAGATATAGTTTAGGCATGGGCCTCTCATATGTCTGAATATAACATTCTTATTTGTATAGACTAAGAGGAGCTCAGTACTCATAAAAGACAGTTTAAGATTCAGAGTCAAGAACACTTATTACTCCATTTTCCCTTTATCAAATGTAATGATTTATGTGAAAAATGAAAGCAACTCCTAGAACACTGGAAAATTAAAATAAGTTGTCTTTAATTCAGACAACTATAGTTAAGTAGACTAAAACAATTTCAGACACAGAAAAGCCTATCTTAGCATTTACCTGAAAAATCAATGTTCTACAACAGTTAAAAACAAATATTTAGAGCTTCAGGTAGTCCTTGTACTTAAAGATGTTAACCTGTTTCCCACATACCTATTTTGCCCAGATTGTCTTTGAACATGTGATTTTTCTGCTTTAGCCTCCTGAGTTCTGGCCTTACAGACATGTATCTCCAGGCTTACCCCACATATACTTTTTGCTGTTTTTTCGAGGAAGGTTCTCACTGTAGCCCAAGTTGACCTGGAGCGCACTCTATAGTCCCAAGAGGGCTTCAAATTCACAGCAATCCTCCTGCCTCAGCCTCCCAAGTGGTGGGATTAAAGGCATGCATCACCATGCCTGGTGACCCCACATATTGTATACGAGGATAATTATATTCTATAAAATTGGCCCATTACCAATTCATTGGCTTATTCTGAACTAAACTCTTTTTACTAAGAAACAAAAATTGGGTAAAGTATTGTAATGTTCACCTTCCCAGTAATTATAGCTTTCTGTAATAAACATACTTTGTATGCAATCTATCACTTGGAAGCATATGATGAAGGTTCATTAGTAGTTATTATATAGCACAAGTTGTCTCTCTTAAGTCTATCTGACTATGAAAGTGAAGGAAGGCCAAAATCTGAGTGTTAACAGGAACTAAGTGTGAGGACAGATGGTGTCAACTGAACAAACTCAGTGGGCTGAAATACTAGAATATGTCCATAATGAAATGACAGAGCTGCTGAAATTTCTTATGTTGTTTTTAGGAAAAAGTGTAAGAAAGTCAAGAAGCTAATAGAAGCCATTGAGGTATATTCTATCTTAACATTAATACAAAAAGAAAGCCACACACCACACACACACCCCATGTAAAACAATGCTTTAAGTTTTAATGTTTATTTCCCCAAGGCAGCCTAGCCTGTACTCTACTTAGATAAATTTTACAAGCTAGTTTTCTGCTGCTTCTAATTTTAAACTTTAACCATGTTTCGGATGACAAGGAATGCTGCAAAAATACTCTAGTTCAACAAAGAGTTATGATCACAAAATAATTTTTATCCATTCTACAGTGTTTCAGAATTACCAGTTGATTTTAAAACACAAAGTAGATATAGATGCTAATGGTGGCTAATCTGGTATGTTTCTTATAGCAAACTGTTGTTCATGCAACACTTGTGCTCAAAGGGGAAGGCACAGGATTTCCTACAATGAGCCACCTTATAAAGAGTTCTTTTTGTACAAATTAATTTATGTCCCATTTAATTTAGTGTGCATAACCTCAAAACTGAGGTATTATTCCAATTTATAAAAACCACTTGCATAACTTTATGCAAGTTTTAAAAATACAAAGTTTTCTCCCTAAAGTGGCTCAAAATAGATTGTTCATGGCTGCCTACATCTAAGATAAAAAGATTCTAAAACAATTGAACACATTAGGCATATTATTAAAGGTGTTCAAACCATTACTTGATTTGTACATCTACTCAAACCTCTTCATCGGTCTTTATTCAGCAGTACATATGCACCAAATTTCATTTTAGAAGTTTCCATATCATTTTCATAGAAAACAAAGTTTGAAAACAAGTAACATTTAAACACAGCACGGTATTCTATCACAACTGAAACTTTTTTCTTCTTCTTTACAGGACTCAATAAAATCTAAAAATGAACTATGCTGTAGATTTACCTCATGCAAAGATCTTTATGTTATCTCTGAAAATGAAAAGAATGGCTTTTAAAGCACATTTTACTGTTTTATACTATTATGGCAACTTGTGTACTGCAACACAGTCTATTTTGAGGGAATTTTATGATTTTTTTTCATGCAAAAATCTACACAAATTAGTTCTGATGATATGGAAAGCTTTTCATAGCATCAAACATTCATCTGGTGCAAATGCACAGGGAAACCTTCCTGAAGTTTTCTGACTTGAGAAGCAACTAAAAAATCCATACTAGGTAAATAAAAAACTAAACCAAAATAAAAAGGTGGGGGGAGGGGAGAAGAAAAAGGTAGAAGGGGAACAGGCTGCAGAGTAAACCAATGTCTGCTGCTAAACCGGTCTTTGTTGTCATGTCCAGTGTACATTAACACTTGTGATCGCACTTTGATGATCTACTAGGTTTGTTATAAGCCCCCTGAGGGCGAATCAAGCTTGCATGCGTCCACATACAGCACCACAACCACACTCTCGTACACAGTCACTCCAGAACTAGGAGTCTGCTTCATGAGTGAAGAGCCCTAGATTTAAAAGATGAACCTGGCTCTCTTGACTGAGCCAGACATTCATTCAACATTGTCCACTCACACACTGTTTCATAGCAAGGCCTGGGCTCATTTTCCTTGACTTATATGGGCATTCTCTTTTATGCTTACAAGGCTTGAGGATGACAATTCTTTACTTTTCCCTCAACTGAGGTCAAGTCAATGTTCCTTCTCAGGCACTGAAGATCTGTGACCTGTACTAAGTAAGCATTCATGCCAAATCTTCCTTACATTTGGCCACTCATTCTCACTCGCACCCACACGCCACCTTGACCTCATTTGGGCATTTTCTGTGATTCCAAATGAAATCTTCACATTTTCTCTCCCGATTTAATGCAGCAGCAGATCCCATGAGCCAAGCTTGATGGATCAAACCTTTTTATATATATGTATATATATATATATCTCAGTGCTGCATTGTACCTAACTGCCACAACATCTCTCTAAAACTGGAACCCTTCTGTTGGTACATTGGCAGATGAATTGAAACCAAATGTTCCACCTTGAATTGCCTCTGGAACAAGGCTAGGATCTTCATCAATCTAAAAGAGAACATAAAAAAAATGTGATGATTAGCTTTAAGGTGTACATAAATCAAATCATAGTAATATTTCCATTACTCTTTTAAAAAAGTCAGAGAGCTAAGTGATTAGTGCATCTGTACTCTTTTTTTTTTTTTTTTTTTTTTTTTTACTATCATCCTTTAAAAGATGAAGTAGTTTGCATAGGCCCTTTCTTTAAGGATAACATAGTAGGGCAGGAACAAGAGAATTATGCGTGACAGAAATCTTGCTAAAAAGGGTAAATGAAGGCAGGCGTGGTGGCGCACGCCTTTAATCCCAGAACTTGGGAGGCAGAGGTAGGAGGATCACCGTGAGTTCAAGGCCACCCTGAGACTGCATAGTGAATTCCAGGTCAGCTTGACCTAGAGCGAGACCCTGCCTCAAAAAAACAAAAAAACAAAAGGGTAAATGTAACTGGAGATGATGGCTGGTCCCAAACTGAGAGAGTAAACATTAATACTCAACACTCTCAAAGCAAAAATGCTGGCGTGGTGGTGCTAGCATTCAGGAGGGAGGCAAGAAAATCAACCACAAGTTTAAGGCCAACCTCATCTGAGTTGCAAGCCAGCCAAGGCTACATAGTGAGTCCTAGTTCCCACACCCCATCAAAAAAATTGTGTATAGTAAATGTAATCTTTAGTTACATGTTTGGGAATTGTACTGTTAAGTTAATAGTTTTCTTTTTTTTTGGGGGGGGTTGCTGGGGTCAGGGTTGTGTATATGTTAAACACACAATCTATGAGACTGAGCTAAACTCTTAGCCCCTGGTTAATTTTATTTTCTGTTTAATAAAAAAATATTTATTTATTTGAGAGAGGGAAGGAGAGAGACAGAAAGAGGAAAAAAGAGAGAACGGGCATGTCAGGGCCTCCAGCTGTTGCAAACGAACTCCAGACGCATGCACTACTTTGTGCATCTGGCTTATGTGGGTCCTGGGTAGTTGAACCTGCGTTCTTTGGCTTTGCAGGCAAGTGCCTTAACTGCCAAGCCATTTCTCCAGCCCCTTCTGATTATTTTTTTTAAGACTTTATTTTCATTTATTTATTTATTAGAGACAGACAGAGGGAGGGACGGAGGGAGGAGGGGGGCGAGAGAGAGAATGGGCACATCAGGGCCTCTAGCCACTGCAAATGAACTCCAGATGCATGTGCCACCTTGTGCATTTACCTTAACTGCTAAGCCATCTCTCCAGTCCCCTGGTTAATTTTTTATTAGCAACTGGATATGAACTCAAAGTAGTTAAAATACTAGTTTTGCTTTTACATACTTTATTGCATCTAAATGTTTGCAGGAATTCTGTATCACCAAATTATTTTCATGAAGTAGAAAAAAGCTTAATACTGAAGCACTAGGAACTACTGTCATCTTCTTGCATTCTATTATCTAATTATAAATTAGAACTTCCAAAAATTCAATTTTTTTCTTTTTTAGTTTTTCAAGGTAGGGTCTCACTCTAGCCCAGGCTGATCTGGAATTCACTATGTAGTCTCAGGGTGGCCTTGAACTCACAGTGATCCTACCTCTGCCTTCCGAGTGCTGGGATTAAAGGTGTGTGCAACCACATCTGGCTTCAAAATTTCAATTTTTTTTTAAGAGCTATCTTTAAGACTATGCTTTTGGATTAGGGATTTAGCTCAGTGGTAGAGTGCTTGCCGAGCAAGTACAAGGCTCCAGCACAGGGGTATGCGTGGGGCAGTGAATAAAAAAAATACATGCTTATTTTCTTTTCCTGAATTTTATTTCTCCCCTTGTGCATCTGGCTTATGTGGGTCCTGGAGAATCGAACCTGGGTCCTTTGGCTTTGAAGGAAAGTGCCATAACTGCTAAGCCATTTCTCCAGCCCTCAAGTACTGCACTGTTAATGTTCAAACATTAACAAAAGGCTTGATATAATCTGATTTACTTATTTGGTGCATATATGCCTGTTCATGTGTGTGAGTATGGGTGTGCAAGTGCTACAGCACGTGTGTGAGTAGGTCAGAAGACAACTTTCAGGTCTTTGCCTTCTATACTCCATTCATGAGCTTCTGTGAAATTCTATCTCAAACTCCCTTTTCACTGAAGGCATACTGGCATTAAATAAGCCTGCCACAGCTTCCAGCTTTCCTACATGGAGTCTGGGGATTTGAACTCAGCTATTCAGAATTGTATAGCAAACACCTTATCAACTAGGCCATCTCCCCAGTCCACATTCTGTTATTATTATTAATTTGCAAGGAGGAGGAAGTGAAGGAGAGAGAGAGGGAGGGAGGAAGTTAGCGAGCTGAATGTGTGAGTATGAGTGTGCCAGGGCCTCTTGCCACTGCAGACAAACTCCAGAAGCATGTGCCATTTTGTGAATCCGGCTTGCTTTAGGTGGGTACTGGAGAACTGAACACAGGCTGGCAAAAGTTTTGCAAGCAAGTACCTTTAACCTCTCTCCATCCTCAAAATTTATTTCTTCAAAGTTTATCAAAGGGACATGGTGGTGTATGCCCTCTAATCTTAGAACTCAGGAGGCTGAGGCAGGAGAATTAGAATTCCAGGCCAGCCTGGGTGACATACTGAATTTGAGGACAACCTAAGCTACTACAGAACTAAGCCCTATCTCAAAAAACCTAAATTAAAATAAGAAGAAATTTATTAATGATATTAACTATTGGTTGTACCTAAATAACATTAAAAGGAGTAATTAACTGCACTTAGATTTACTTTTCTAAAAAAGATAATACTAGAGGAGAGATGACTTAGCAGTTAAGGTACTTGCCTGCAAAGCCAAACGACCCAGGTCTGATTCCCATGTAAAGCCAGATGCACATGGTGGCAAATGGTTCTGGAGCTTGTTTACAGTGACTAGAGACCCTGGCACTCCCATTCTCTGAATTTCTCAAATAAAATATTAAAAAAATTAAAAACATAATTCTTGTTGAATTTTAGCACTCAGAAGACTGAGAGAGGAGGATTTCTTTGAGTTTGAAGCAAGCCTGGGATAGGCATCAAAACTGATTCAACAGACCAAAATATACTTTTTTTTTTTTTTTTTTTTAATTTAAAGCCGGGTCTCATACTACCCAGGCTGACCTGGAACTCACTGTATAGCCCAGGCTGGCATTAAACTCATGGTGATCCTCCTACTTCAGCCTCTGAGTGCTAGGATTAAAGATGTGGTGCCAACATGCCTGGCTATGAATTCTTTATCTCATCTATATTAGAGTGACATTATGACTGATGATATATTTGTGTACTATTCCTTATACTGTATAGTGACTTACTTTTTTTTTTTATTATTTATTTATTTGAGAGTGACAGACAGAGAAAGAGGGAGAGAAAGAGAGAATGGGCACGCCAGGGCTTCCAGCCACTGCAAATGAACTCCAGATGCGTGTGCCCCCTTGTGCATCTGGCTAACGTGGGTCCTGGGGAATCAAGCCTCAAACCGGGGTCCTCAGGCTTCACAGGCAAGCGCTTAACCGCTAAGCCATCTCTCCAGCCCAGTGACTTACTTTTGATGACATACTATTTTCACTTTATCTACTTAGCAACCACACCTGGCTTTCCTTACCTTAGTCAACAGGTGACAACGACATTTTAAAATATGGATTAGCTAATGTCATGAAGGGCTTAGTGTAAGATATAGTAGTATCACTAGACAGCCACCAGCCCCCGGCCCTTCTGCTTTTTGAGATAGGTCTCATGTATCTCCTACTGGCCTCATATCTGTTATGTAGTCAATGATAGCCTTGAACTCTTCATCCTTCTGTCTCTATCTCCCAAGTGCTGGGATTACAAGTGTAATCCATGCCCAGCTTCACAGTTTTGTTTGTTTGTAAACATGCCATTACCAATTTGAAGAGTAGAAGAACTAGAAATAAATCAAGTAGAAGCAGAACCTGAAATATCCAGTGTCAAGAAAATACTTATGTTTTTTGTTATTAGAACTAATGTCTAATAGGAATTATAAATACTAAAATATTTGTTTCCAAAAATCAGTGATAGTACTGTCACAAACCAATTTTAATTCTATTGCAAAGAAATTACACAAATGTACATACTTTAGCTTACACTATTGTACCTAGATTAGTATTTGCATATAATAGTAAGAAAATAACAAAAAGTATGAAATACATCATCCGATGAGAAGAACTGATCAATGATCTCATAGGCCAGTTTGTAGATGTCTTCATTTTCATGATTCTGAAGCTGTTCAATTTTCTCCAGTCCTGAAAGAAATTTTATAGTGAAACAATGGCATTATTTAAAAAGTGTGATGAGGGCTGGAGAGACGGCTTAGTGGTTAAGCGCTTGCCTGTGAAGCCTGAGGACCCTGGTTCGAGGCCTGACTCCCCAGGACCCACATTAGTCAGATGCACAAGAAGGTACATGTGTCTGCAGTCTGTTTGCAGTGGCTGGAGGCCCTGGCGCGACCATTCTTTATCTACATATCTGCCTCTTTCTTTCTCTGTCTGTTGCTCTCAAATAAATAAAAAAATAAAATAAAAAAAAATTTTAAAGAGAAAGTGTGATGAGGGGCTGGAGAGATGGCTTAGGGGTTAAGATGTTTGCCTGTGAAGCCGGGTGTGGTGGCGCACGCCTTTAATCCCAGCACTTGGGAGGCAGAGGTAGGAGGATCGCCGTGAGTTCGAGGCCACCCTGAGACTCCATAGTGAATTCCAGGTCAGCCTGGGCTAGAGTGAGACCCTACCTCGAAAAACCAAAAAAGATGTTTGCCTGTGAAGCCAAAAGACCAATTCTCTAGGACCCATGTAAGTCAGATGCACAAGGTGAAACATGCATCTGGAGTTCATATAGTGGCTAAAGGACTGGCACGCCCACTCTCTCTCTGAAATTAAAAAAAAAAAAAAAAAATTTAGAGCCGGGCATGCCTTTAATCCCAGCACTCGGGAGGCAGAGGTAGGAGGATCACGAGTTTGAGGCCACCCTGAGACTTCATAGTGAATTCCAGGTCAGCCTGAACTAGAGTGAGATCCTACCTTGAAAAACCAAAAAAAAATTTTTTTTAAATGTGATGAGTTATAATAATCTTGCAACACATAATTCACTTTTTGCACTGTAAAACTTCAGGGTTACTTTTTAGGTATCTATAATACTACAGGTGAATTTTTACAAAATCTTTTTATTTATTTATTTTCAACCAGAGAGAGAGAGAGGGAGGGAAGGAGAGAGAGACTGAGACTGACTGACTCAGAAAGAATGGGCACACTAGGGCCTCTAGCCACTGTAAACGAACTCCAGTTGCATGTGCCATTTTGTGCATTTGGCTTTACATGGGTACTGAGGAACTGAACCCAGGCCGTTAGGCCATGCATACAAGCAAGGCCTTAACCACTGCATCATCCCTCCAGCCCTTTAGGTGATTTTTTTTTTTTTTTGAGGTAGGGTGTCTTGCTGTAGCCCAGGCCCATTCACTGTGTAATTTCAAGGTGGTCTCGAACTCACACCAATCCTCCTACCTGAGTCTCCCCAGTGCTGGGATTAAAGGTGTATGCCACCACACCAGTAGGTAAATTTTTAAGCAAGATTTAAGACACAATGAAAAGCATGTTTATTTAAAAGTTTATAAATCTGCCTGGAACACATTTCCTCTTATTAATCCTTATTCATTTCTCAAAATGCAGTTCAGGTGTCACTTCCTGCTTCTTCCAGGATGGATTAGGTATCCCACTTTGCTGTACCTTTCTCCCACTCCCTCTCCCCTTCCTCCCTCTCCCCATCCCTTTCTTTCCGTTTTTTGAGATAGGGTCTCACTACTGTAGCCCAGGCTGACTTGGAATTCACTATGTAGTCTCAGGGTGGCTCGAACTCATGGTGATCCTCCTACCTCTGCCTCCCAAGTGCTGGGATTAAAGGCGTGTACTACTATGCCTGGCCCTGCACATTTCTATGACCCTGTACATTTCTATTATTCTAATGTAATTTAATTCTACATTAAATCAATCCACATTTACTTTCAAGACTAAACTATATGGCTTGAGTGCAAGGACTGTCTTATTTACCAGTGTTTCCCCAGCATGTTAGCACAGTGCCTATTTAATATGGAAGCAACTGAGTTACCTAAGGATATACAAGAGGGAGAGAAAGACTGCTGATCTGGAACTCACTCACAGTGATCCTCTTACCTCTGCTTCCTGAGTCCTGGTATTAAAGGTGTGCGACACTACATCTAGCTAGTATTATCTTTATTTTCTTTTAAATTTTTATTTATTTTCAAGGGAAGAGAGAGAGAATGGATGCACCTTGGCCCCTAACCATTGCAAACACTACTAAATGCATGTACCACTTTGTACATCTGGTTTTACATGAATACTGGGGAATTGAACCAACATCATTAGGCATTGCAGGCAAGCAACTTACCTGCTGAGCCATCTCCCCAGTCTTATTTTGTTATTTGTAAACCTGGCTGGGGAGATGGCTTAGTGGTTAAGGCACTTGCCTTCAAAGCCAAAGGACCTAGGTTCCATCCCCCATGACCCACATAAGCCAGATGCACAAGGTGACACATGCTTCTGAAGTTTATTTGTAGTGGCTGGAGGCCATGGTGTGCCTGTTCTCTCTTTCTCTCAAGTAAATAAATAAATAAAAATAAAATATTAAAAAAGACAGGGAAGTTTGCAGGAGAGGGGGCAGAAAGAATGTAAGAGCCACAGGTGGGAAGGAATATCCAGAGACATAGCCCTCTCCACAATGACAGACTGCTGCTCTCACAACCCATAACTTACAACTACATGGTGAATACCAACAATCCCACCAAGGATGACCCTCAGTGGAGTTCCTGGGACCAGGGAGGAGGGAAATGATGGTACCAACATATGATGTGTCCATACAAAGTTTCTACTTAATTAAAAAAAATGAAAAAGAAAAAGAAAAATACAGAAGTGGCTGTATTTGTCAGAAAATAAAGGTAGTTATAAAAAATATACCAAAATGTAGACTAATATCTTCTAATACACTTACCACCACATTCTTCTATAAGATTGGCTATGGTTTCTGCTTCATCTTCAGCCATTTTTAATATATTACTTAGTCCATCGAGTACTACTTGCACAACTTGTGCATCTTTTACAGTCAGCAAGTTGCAAAAAGGTGGGATAACATTTTGCTGAATAAGGTAGGCCACCTGTAGAATAAAGACACCATGAATTGTCAAGGTATAGGTCCATGCTGTCTATCCTTTTGGTTTTTTTTTCCCCGAGGTAGGGTCTCACTCTAGCCCAGGCTGACCTGGAATTCACTCTGTATTTTCAGGGTGGCCTCGAACTCAAGGCGATCCTCCTACCTCTGCCTCCCGAGTGCTGGGATTAAAGGCGTGCACCACCACAAGTAGCTCTGTCTATCCTAATGTATTACTATAGTAATTTTGATATCCTAATTTTGAATATGAAAACATGATCTCATCTTGTCTATGTTAGTGATACTACATTATTAATCAAATTCTTTTTCTTTTTAATGTTGAAAGTTTATTTTTCTTAAAGAGAGAATGAAGGAATGATTCAACTGCATATTAAACATAACTTTATCATAAAAAATATTTTTGGGCTGGAGAGATGGATTAGCGATTAAGGTGCTTGCCTGCAAAGCCAAAGGACCCAGGTTCGATTCCCCACGAACCAAATTAGCCAGATGTGCAAGGGTGTGCAAGTGTCTGGAGTTTGTTAGCAGTGGCTGGAGGCCTTTGCTCTCCCATTCTCTCTCTCTCCCCCTTTCTCTGTCAAATAAATAAATAAATAAATAATATTTTCTTCTGGGGCTGCAGAGATGGCTTAACGGTTAAGCGACTGCCTGTGAAGCCTAAGGACCCCGGGTTCAAGGCTTGATTCCTGAGCCAGAGGCACAAGGTGGAGCATGCATCTAGAGTTGGTTTGCAGTAGCTGGAGGCCCTGGTGACCCCATTCTCTATCACAGCCTCTTTCTGTCTGTCTGTTGCTCTCAAATAAATAAAAATTAAAAAAACAAAAAAATTAAAGTTTTTTCTTCTAAGATCCTATCCCCTTTAAAAGAGATCATGAAATCATTTAAGAGACTGACTACTATTTTCTAAAAGCTACAGTGGTTTAACATGACAACATCCACTAGCTCTTTGCTGTAGCATTTGCTATTCTCATGACAAGCCACTTAGTGCACTGTTCTATTGGTTTTATATTATTTTTTAATCATTTAAATACTTTAATATTCTTTTCAAGCATTCAACTTTCATTGTTTTATGTTCCTATTTAAATGAAGTTATAGTTTACCAGAGCTTTTTTTCTGAGCTATCAACTGTTATTCAGTTCCATATTACCTTCTCTGTGAAATAGATCTGCAACCTTTAGTAACACTATTCCTCTACAAGTTGGCATAATGGTAAATTCTTGCCACTGGTACTATCTAGAGAGGATCTCTAAATGTTATACCTATTGCAACTCTATTTTCTCACCCTAATTTCTACTCCCAGATACATGACTGAACTTCAGTTCTTGTTTGTTTTATGGCTAGTGAATGTTTATTGTTTGTTATGAGAATCTCTAAGGCAGTTTCTACTATGTTAATCTAAAAAGTTTATTCTTTTTTTAAAAATACTGTTAATCCTCACTATAGGCTCCTTGATCTTACCATGGATTAGAAAACTCTTGAGGGAGTCTGGGTGGAACACTTTGCCTGGAATGCATGAAGCTCTATGTTTAATGAACAACATTGCAACAGCAGAAAAACACCTCTTTTCTATAAAATATGACTCAACCAAGTCAAGGAAATACTTTGATATGAAAAAAAAAAAAACACAGAACAGAAGCTGCAGATGTCTGAGGTAGAACATGTGCTTAACTATGAGAAGCTAGGTTCAATCTTCAGCATGGGTACGTGTGTGCACCCGCGCGCGCACGCACGCACACACACGCACACACACACACACACACACACACACACAGCAACACAATCAACTCATAAAATACTACTTTGTATTATTTTAGCTAATGATTCACAAAAATCTAAATGTTATAATTATCCTTGCTACTTTTTTTTTTCTTCCAGTTTTGAGAATTAAAAGCTCAACTTACTTGATCTTTCCTTCCACTAATTGTTAAGTTACTTATGGCCCAGGCAGCTTCTTTCTGTGTGCCAAAGTCCCCCTGGGGAAAAAAAAAAGAGAGAATACAGGATAGAGGAAAAAAACTTTTCTGAATTGATTTTTTCAGCTATTTATTTTCCCGGACACCTCACATTCCTTACCTTTGTAGACCCAGACAGCTGACTAAGCCTAAACTGTTTTCACTACACATGAATGTGTGATATATATATGCATACAGATGCACATGCCCCATGCACATGTATGGAGAAGTGAGAGATATCGGATGTAGTCCTATATCTCTCTTCCACCTTAGTTCTCTTAGACAATATCTCTCACTGAACACCTTACATTCCACATTTCTCTTCCTATTTTTAACTAGTCTTTTTCTTAAAAATTTTTATTTATTTATTTCAATTATTTAAGACAATGACCAAGAGGCAGACATAACAGTAAGTATGGGCATGACAGGACGTCCTGCCACTGCAAACTCGAGATGCAGGTGCCACTTTGTGCATCTGGCTTTATATGGGTACTGGGGAAATGCACCTGGGCCTTCAGGCTTGCAAGCAAGCTCCTTGAACCATTGAACCACCTCTCAAGCCCCATAGTGTCTTTTTTAATTTAGTTTTTTTTTTTGAGGTAGAGTCTCATTCTAGCCCAGGCTGAACTGGAATTCACTATGTAGTCTCAGGTTGGCCTCATGGCGATCCTACCTCTGCCTCCCGAGTGCTGGGATTAAAGGCGTGCACCACCACGCCCGGCTTTATTTTGAAGTCATCATTTTTTCTCTGTTATGTAGGTCTTGTGTAGGTAGTGTCAGCCACTGTGGAGACATGAATACCATGGCCACTTTGTCTCTGAGACTGTGTTACAAAGCTCTCTTCCCTTCCTTTGGCTCTTATATTCTTTCTGCCACCTCTTTCACAATGGTCTCTCAGCCTTGGAGGGTGTGATAGAGATGCCTCACTTAGTGCTGGGATTAAAGGCGTGCACCACCATGCCTAGCTTTTTGGTGAGTTTTGAGTCACCCCATGGTCACTGCCAGGCTTGCCTTTGCACATGACATGGGTGCTGAGGACTGAACTAGAGTCCTCATGCTTGGGCAGCAAGCAAGGAGTACTCTTACTCATTGAGCAATTCCCCAGGAACCACCCATAACTTTTATTTATCCTAAACAAATGGAAAATACTTCTTTGTGAATGCTCCTGAGGGGGAAAAAAAATTGAACTGTTAACCTCATTACAAACAGACAAATTGAAATTTTTTTTTTTTTTTTTTGAGTTAGTGTTTCTAGCCCCAGACTGACCTGGAATTCACTATGTAGTCTCAGGGTGGCCTTGAAATCAGGGTCATCCTTCTACCTCTGCCTCCCAAGTGCTGGGATTAAAGGCGAGTGCCACCACGCCTGGTGATAAAACTTTTTTTTTTTGGTTTTTTCGGGGTAGGGTCTCACTCTAGCCCAGGCTGACCTGGAATTCACTATGGAGTCTCAGGATGGCCTCGAACTCATGGAGATCCTCCTACCTCTGCCTCCCGAGTGCTGGGATTAAAGGCGTGCGCCACCATACCCAGCAATGAAACATTTTTAAAAGCATGGTGACCACTCAAAAGGCACCATAGTGCTGAGAAGTGATATTCAGCACAGAGACATCTCTATCACCCCTTTCAAGAATTAGAGTCCATTTTGGAAGAGGTAGCAGAAAGAATATAAGAGCCAATGGAAGGGTAGGACTGCTTACAATGAAATCTTCCAGACATAAAATGGCCTGGATATCCATGGCAATCCTCCTTTCTCTACCTCCCGAGGGCAGGAATTAAAGGTGTGTGCACCATGCCCAGCTCATAGTTTATTTTTTATAATTATGGAAGTTGTCAATAAAAAAGGTGAAAAAAGGAAAATAAATAAATAATATGGTGAATTATAGTTAAAATGAAATTGTTATAGCTGTCTGTTTGCATAGATAAATACTTTCCTACCAAAATGCCCTCTCTAATACTTGTTTATGCACACATGATTAGTGCTGTTCTCACTTTTAGATGGTGGTGACTGCTGGGAGTTTCAAAACTCATCAGTGGGTCTGGGGAGATGGTTCAGAAGTTTAAGGCACTGCTGGCCTGGGTTCAATTCTCTAACCATCTACATATAGTTGGACCAGCATTCAATTGCAGTGGCAAGAGACCCTGGTGCAATCACCCCCCCCCCCCATGTGTGTGAGTGCTATAAATAAAACAACTCATGTGTCGAAAAGTACTGAATAAGTGATAGTTGAGTCTTCCACACTTAAGATATCTCTGACACACACCCTCCAAAGGATCAGAGATTATAAGCAGAAGAGGTGGTAGAAAGAATGAAAGAGTCAAAGGGTTGCCTTGGAATGCTATTTCCCATACATGAAGTGGTTGCATTCATGACCTCAAAATGGATTCCTTTATCTGCATAAAACCTACATAATATTTAGCCCACTAACAGATTGTTGTGGATGATAGAAAAGGGGAAAACAAAACAGACATCAATATAGAAAAGGGGAATAGCAGGAAAAAAGGTAGAGGTTCAATGGGGGGGGTGTTGGGCAGAAGGAGGGGGATTATACAAATTTTCAAGTTTTTAATCTTCAATAAATATTTTATTGGACACAGAGAGAGGATGTGAGAATGAATGGGTACACCAGGGCCTTTATCTACTGCAAATGGACTCCAGAAGCATGTGCAACCTTGTGCACCTGGTTTTACATGGTTCCTTGGGCTTTGGAGGCAAGTGCCTTAAAAGCTAAGCCATTGCTCCAGCCTAGCACCACTTTTTTTTTTTTCGAGGTAGGGTCTCACTC
Organism: Dipus sagitta; assembly: GCA_036346955.1. Taxonomy (NCBI): domain Eukaryota; kingdom Metazoa; phylum Chordata; class Mammalia; order Rodentia; family Dipodidae; genus Dipus; species Dipus sagitta. The sequence continues at coordinate 69,209,584 of CM070781.1, forward strand.
TAGCCCAGGCTGACCTGGAATTCACTCTGTATTTTCAGGGTGGCCTCGAACTCAAGGCGATCCTCCTACCTCTGCCTCCCGAGTGCTGGGATTAAAGGCGTGCACCACCACAAGTAGCTCTGTCTATCCTAATGTATTACTATAGTAATTTTGATATCCTAATTTTGAATATGAAAACATGATCTCATCTTGTCTATGTTAGTGATACTACATTATTAATCAAATTCTTTTTCTTTTTAATGTTGAAAGTTTATTTTTCTTAAAGAGAGAATGAAGGAATGATTCAACTGCATATTAAACATAACTTTATCATAAAAAATATTTTTGGGCTGGAGAGATGGATTAGCGATTAAGGTGCTTGCCTGCAAAGCCAAAGGACCCAGGTTCGATTCCCCACGAACCAAATTAGCCAGATGTGCAAGGGTGTGCAAGTGTCTGGAGTTTGTTAGCAGTGGCTGGAGGCCTTTGCTCTCCCATTCTCTCTCTCTCCCCCTTTCTCTGTCAAATAAATAAATAAATAAATAATATTTTCTTCTGGGGCTGCAGAGATGGCTTAACGGTTAAGCGACTGCCTGTGAAGCCTAAGGACCCCGGGTTCAAGGCTTGATTCCTGAGCCAGAGGCACAAGGTGGAGCATGCATCTAGAGTTGGTTTGCAGTAGCTGGAGGCCCTGGTGACCCCATTCTCTATCACAGCCTCTTTCTGTCTGTCTGTTGCTCTCAAATAAATAAAAATTAAAAAAACAAAAAAATTAAAGTTTTTTCTTCTAAGATCCTATCCCCTTTAAAAGAGATCATGAAATCATTTAAGAGACTGACTACTATTTTCTAAAAGCTACAGTGGTTTAACATGACAACATCCACTAGCTCTTTGCTGTAGCATTTGCTATTCTCATGACAAGCCACTTAGTGCACTGTTCTATTGGTTTTATATTATTTTTTAATCATTTAAATACTTTAATATTCTTTTCAAGCATTCAACTTTCATTGTTTTATGTTCCTATTTAAATGAAGTTATAGTTTACCAGAGCTTTTTTTCTGAGCTATCAACTGTTATTCAGTTCCATATTACCTTCTCTGTGAAATAGATCTGCAACCTTTAGTAACACTATTCCTCTACAAGTTGGCATAATGGTAAATTCTTGCCACTGGTACTATCTAGAGAGGATCTCTAAATGTTATACCTATTGCAACTCTATTTTCTCACCCTAATTTCTACTCCCAGATACATGACTGAACTTCAGTTCTTGTTTGTTTTATGGCTAGTGAATGTTTATTGTTTGTTATGAGAATCTCTAAGGCAGTTTCTACTATGTTAATCTAAAAAGTTTATTCTTTTTTTAAAAATACTGTTAATCCTCACTATAGGCTCCTTGATCTTACCATGGATTAGAAAACTCTTGAGGGAGTCTGGGTGGAACACTTTGCCTGGAATGCATGAAGCTCTATGTTTAATGAACAACATTGCAACAGCAGAAAAACACCTCTTTTCTATAAAATATGACTCAACCAAGTCAAGGAAATACTTTGATATGAAAAAAAAAAAACACAGAACAGAAGCTGCAGATGTCTGAGGTAGAACATGTGCTTAACTATGAGAAGCTAGGTTCAATCTTCAGCATGGGTACGTGTGTGCACCCGCGCGCGCACGCACGCACACACACGCACACACACGCACACACACACACACACACACACACACACAGCAACACAATCAACTCATAAAATACTACTTTGTATTATTTTAGCTAATGATTCACAAAAATCTAAATGTTATAATTATCCTTGCTACTTTTTTTTTTCTTCCAGTTTTGAGAATTAAAAGCTCAACTTACTTGATCTTTCCTTCCACTAATTGTTAAGTTACTTATGGCCCAGGCAGCTTCTTTCTGTGTGCCAAAGTCCCCCTGGGGAAAAAAAAAAGAGAGAATACAGGATAGAGGAAAAAAACTTTTCTGAATTGATTTTTTCAGCTATTTATTTTCCCGGACACCTCACATTCCTTACCTTTGTAGACCCAGACAGCTGACTAAGCCTAAACTGTTTTCACTACACATGAATGTGTGATATATATATGCATACAGATGCACATGCCCCATGCACATGTATGGAGAAGTGAGAGATATCGGATGTAGTCCTATATCTCTCTTCCACCTTAGTTCTCTTAGACAATATCTCTCACTGAACACCTTACATTCCACATTTCTCTTCCTATTTTTAACTAGTCTTTTTCTTAAAAATTTTTATTTATTTATTTCAATTATTTAAGACAATGACCAAGAGGCAGACATAAGAGTAAGTATGGGCATGACAGGACGTCCTGCCACTGCAAACTCGAGATGCAGGTGCCACTTTGTGCATCTGGCTTTATATGGGTACTGGGGAAATGCACCTGGGCCTTCAGGCTTGCAAGCAAGCTCCTTGAACCATTGAACCACCTCTCAAGCCCCATAGTGTCTTTTTTAATTTAGTTTTTTTTTTTGAGGTAGAGTCTCATTCTAGCCCAGGCTGAACTGGAATTCACTATGTAGTCTCAGGTTGGCCTCATGGCGATCCTCCTACCTCTGCCTCCCGAGTGCTGGGATTAAAGGCGTGCACCACCACGCCCGGCTTTATTTTGAAGTCATCATTTTTTCTCTGTTATGTAGGTCTTGTGTAGGTAGTGTCAGCCACTGTGGAGACATGAATACCATGGCCACTTTGTCTCTGAGACTGTGTTACAAAGCTCTCTTCCCTTCCTTTGGCTCTTATATTCTTTCTGCCACCTCTTTCACAATGGTCTCTCAGCCTTGGAAGGTGTGATAGAGATGCCTCACTTAGTGCTGGGATTAAAGGCGTGCACCACCATGCCTAGCTTTTTGGTGAGTTTTGAGTCACCCCATGGTCACTGCCAGGCTTGCCTTTGCACATGACATGGGTGCTGAGGACTGAACTAGAGTCCTCATGCTTGGGCAGCAAGCAAGGAGTACTCTTACTCATTGAGCAATTCCCCAGGAACCACCCATAACTTTTATTTATCCTAAACAAATGGAAAATACTTCTTTGTGAATGCTCCTGAGGGGGAAAAAAAATTGAACTGTTAACCTCATTACAAACAGACAAATTGAAATTTTTTTTTTTTTTTTTTGAGTTAGTGTTTCTAGCCCCAGACTGACCTGGAATTCACTATGTAGTCTCAGGGTGGCCTTGAAATCAGGGTCATCCTTCTACCTCTGCCTCCCAAGTGCTGGGATTAAAGGCGAGTGCCACCACGCCTGGTGATAAAACTTTTTTTTTTTGGTTTTTCGGGGTAGGGTCTCACTCTAGCCCAGGCTGACCTGGAATTCACTATGGAGTCTCAGGATGGCCTCGAACTCATGGAGATCCTCCTACCTCTGCCTCCCGAGTGCTGGGATTAAAGGCGTGCGCCACCATACCCAGCAATGAAACATTTTTAAAAGCATGGTGACCACTCAAAAGGCACCATAGTGCTGAGAAGTGATATTCAGCACAGAGACATCTCTATCACCCCTTTCAAGAATTAGAGTCCATTTTGGAAGAGGTAGCAGAAAGAATATAAGAGCCAATGGAAGGGTAGGACTGCTTACAATGAAATCTTCCAGACATAAAATGGCCTGGATATCCATGGCAATCCTCCTTTCTCTACCTCCCGAGGGCAGGAATTAAAGGTGTGTGCACCATGCCCAGCTCATAGTTTATTTTTTATAATTATGGAAGTTGTCAATAAAAAAGGTGAAAAAAGGAAAATAAATAAATAATATGGTGAATTATAGTTAAAATGAAATTGTTATAGCTGTCTGTTTGCATAGATAAATACTTTCCTACCAAAATGCCCTCTCTAATACTTGTTTATGCACACATGATTAGTGCTGTTCTCACTTTTAGATGGTGGTGACTGCTGGGAGTTTCAAAACTCATCAGTGGGTCTGGGGAGATGGTTCAGAAGTTTAAGGCACTGCTGGCCTGGGTTCAATTCTCTAACCATCTACATATAGTTGGACCAGCATTCAATTGCAGTGGCAAGAGACCCTGGTGCAATCACCCCCCCCCCCCATGTGTGTGAGTGCTATAAATAAAACAACTCATGTGTCGAAAAGTACTGAATAAGTGATAGTTGAGTCTTCCACACTTAAGATATCTCTGACACACACCCTCCAAAGGATCAGAGATTATAAGCAGAAGAGGTGGTAGAAAGAATGAAAGAGTCAAAGGGTTGCCTTGGAATGCTATTTCCCATACATGAAGTGGTTGCATTCATGACCTCAAAATGGATTCCTTTATCTGCATAAAACCTACATAATATTTAGCCCACTAACAGATTGTTGTGGATGATAGAAAAGGGGAAAACAAAACAGACATCAATATAGAAAAGGGGAATAGCAGGAAAAAAGGTAGAGGTTCAATGGGGGGGGGTGTTGGGCAGAAGGAGGGGGATTATACAAATTTTCAAGTTTTTAATCTTCAATAAATATTTTATTGGACACAGAGAGAGGATGTGAGAATGAATGGGTACACCAGGGCCTTTATCTACTGCAAATGGACTCCAGAAGCATGTGCAACCTTGTGCACCTGGTTTTACATGGTTCCTTGGGCTTTGGAGGCAAGTGCCTTAAAAGCTAAGCCATTGCTCCAGCCTAGCACCACTTTTTTTTTTTTTCGAGGTAGGGTCTCACTCTAGCCCAGGCTGACCTGGAATTCACTATGGCGTCTCAGGGTGGCCTCGAACTCACGGCAATCCTACCTCTGCCTCTCGAGTGCTGGGATTAAAGGCATGTGCCACCATGGCTGGCTTTTTTTTTTTTTTGCTAGTACCACTATTTTTAACAGGGAAACTTAATTAGAAACATCTCAAATGTGGTCAAAATAGATTGACTGACTATATGAGTGTATCCATACAATGTATATTATGCAGACATAAAAATGAGTAAAAATGTTTTTTAAAAGTTCTCTATATAATGCTGTGAGTGATCTCTTAGGATATATATTTTAAAAAGCAATGTGAGCTGAGTATGGTGGTGCATGCCTTTAATCCCAGCACTCGGGAGGTAGAAGTAGGAGGATCGCTATGAGTTCAAGGCCAGCCTGGGACTACAGAAAGAGTTCCAGGTCAGCTTGGGCTAGAGTGAGACCATATTCGAGAAAAGAAAAACAAACAAACAAACAAACAAACAAACAAACTTGGGATTGGAGAGGTGGCTCAGTGTTTAAAGGTGCTTGCTTGCAAAGCCTAACATCCTGGGTTCAATTCCCTAGTACCCACAAGCCAGATGCACCAGGTGGCACATGTGTCTGGAGTTCACTTGCAGAGTGGCAGGAGGCCCTAGTGAGCCCATTCTCTCTCTCAAATAAATGGCAAAATAGAATATTAAAAAACAAACAAACAATGTGGATTGAGCACAGTGGTGCATTCCTTCAATTCCATGCATTCGGGAGACAAAGGTAAGAGGATCGCTATTAGTCCTAGGCCAGCCTGGGCTAGAATGAGACCTTACCTCGAAAAAACAAAAGTAAACAACAGCCCTGTGAAAATAATGTATAATATGCTTTTCCTGTGCAAAGAAAGGCAGAAATAAGGAACAATGGGAGGTCAAACTAATACAATGATTATCTGTGAAGAAGGACAGAATAGGGCAGAAGGAACAGAAATGAAAATTAGATCTTTGCATATGTCACATATTTAGCAAAAACCAAAATAAAAAAAATTAAGAGACCTCCATAAATAAAAACAGATATAAGCTATGCATCAGGTGGTGGCTTAACCACATATAAAATTAGTTCAAGTGACACATTATTTATTTGTAATTATACTTTGATGAAATATATCCAAAGACAAGTCAAAAGCCTAAGTATATCCAGTAGTCATGCTGTTAGCAGCAATGTGGCCATGTTATTGTGATATAATTATTCATTAGATATATAGATAAATACGCCTTTTTAATATTTATTTATTTGAGAGAGAGAATGAGGGGGAGAGGGAGAGAGAGAATGGGCACGCCAGGGCCTCCAGCCACTGCAAATGAACTCTAGACACATGCACCCCCCCCTTGTGCATCTGGCTTACGTGGGTCCCGGAGAGTCGAACCGGGATCCTTTGGCTTTGGAGGTCAACACCTTAACCACTAAGGCATCTCTCCAGTCCAAATATCTTTTTAAGCAGCAAATCTGTTTGGTTTTAGGTACCCCTCCCCCCCCGGTCTTTCTGGATTTTTGTCTTTAGGATATATGCCATCAATGTACTTAAAATTATATGCCAAATATCCCTTTTACAGGCCAGGTGTGGTGGAGCATACCTTTAATCCCAGCACTCTGGAAGCAGAGGTAGGAGGATTGTCATGAGTTCGAGGCCACCCTGAGACTCCATAGTGAATTACAGGTCAGCCTGGGCTAGCTAGAGTGAGACCCTGCCTCGAACCCCCCCCCCCACAAAAAATCCCTTACCACAAATATCCTATTATATTATTATTACCTTTTAGGGAAATACTGGCAAATGAGCCCAGGACCACAAGTTACATTCATTTCCTTCCTCCTCTTTAAAATTTTGAAATGGGTTCCTGTTATTCTGCCTATGGTGACCTATCTTAGCCTCCCTAGCAGAGAACACATGTGCCACCATACCCAGTAGTACCCTGTAATATGATAGCGTCCTTCCACCCATGATTGAGGCCATATAAATTCTTATGTTCATAAATTTTTTACCTTGTACTGAAATACATCTATAGCTTATTTTGCTTGCTCAGCCCTTAAAAACAATGATAACCTTGTAACAATGATCATCTTTATACCTAAACTATGATTCTGAAACATCATTTGATAGAGAAAGTAATCAATAGTTAATTCCAAATCTGAGAATCATGACATATACAAAAGGAAGGATGCGCTAGAAACCTATAGGGTGATGTAAAAGCAGGGCACCAACATTAAGAAGTTTCCGTTGAGCCAGGAGTGGTGGCGCACGCCTTTAATCCCAGCACTCAGGAGGCAGAGGTAGGAGGATTGCCATGAGTTTAAGGCCACCCTGAGACAACACAGGTAGTTCCAGGTAGGTCAGCCTGGACCAGAGAGAGACCCTACCTCAAAAAACAAAAACAAACAAACAAACAAACAAAAAGTTTCCATTGGTCAAGGAGGGAAAATCTGAGCATTAAAATCAAAAGAATTCTAACTATCAGATGGACTTTATGTGGATACTGGGGAAATGAAGCTGAGCCAGCAGACTTTGTAAGCAACTGCCTTTAATACTAGCGTCATTCCTCCCGCCCCTACAACCTTTTATCCTTTTATTTTATTTTATTTGGTTTTTTGAGGTTGGGTCACAGGCTGACCTGGAATTCAATATATGAAGTCTCAGGTTGGCCTCAAACTCATAGCAATCATCCTATCACTGCCTCCAGAGTGCTTAGATTAAATGCTTGCGCCACCACACCCAGCTCATTTGTGTGTTTTTCTTAAGTAGGTAAACAATCTTAAATGTCATCCCCAGGAATGGTGTCCATCTTTTTTGAGACAGGGTTTCTTTATTGGCCAGGAGCTCACCAATTAAGCTAGGTTGGTTCATCAGCAAGTCAAAGGAGATCCTTTTGTCTCTGTCTCCCTGAAGAGGTACATCCAAAAGCACTTTACCCATCTTTGTGTGGTCAAGCATGGTGGTACACACCTTGGTTTTAAAAAATTCATTTTATTTATTTGACAGGGAGAGGGAGTCAGAGAAAGAATATGAATTCAGGGACTCCTATCACCGCAAACGAACTCTACGTGCACGTGCCAGTTTGTGCATGTCTTTATGTGTGCGCACTGGGGAATCAAACCCTGGCCATCAAGCTTTGCAAGCAAGTACCTTTAACCACTGAGCAACTCATCTTTGTACCTACAGTTACACGCTTAGAAAAACAAATTTTTTACTCTACGATTGTTATTGCAAATTGTCTTTATCAAACCTTAATATAAGACTGAGGAATGATATGGCACATAAGATACTTGCTACTTTATTTGGAGAAAGTTATTTGTTTCCGTAAGTGTCATCTGTTATATGGGGATGACCCCTAACCTTACAGGCTTGTGTTAAATGAGGCTGTAGTTCCAAAGTGCTTAGAACAACATGTAAACATTTACTATCAGTAGTAATACTGTGAGTTTTCAGTTAGGTCTCAAGTAATGGCAGTTTTGTGAAAGGAATGACATAAGGAGGATTTCTATTACTTATTAATGTGCTGAGTTCAAAAAGTTTTTTTTTTTTTTTTTTTAAATTACATGAGAGAGAGAGCAAGCATGAGAGAGAGTGAGAGAACTGGTACACCAGAACCTCCAGCCACTGTAATCAAACTCCAGATGTGTGTGCCACCTTGTATGTCTGGCTTATGTGGGATCTGGAGAGTTGAACATAGGTCCTTAGGATTCACAGGTAAGCACCTCAACCACTAAGCCATCTTGCCAGCTCTGTTTTTTTTTTTTTTTTTTTTTGGAGGTAGGATCTAACTCTAGCCCAGGCTGACCTGGAATTCACTATGTAGTCTCAGGGTGGCCTTGAACTCATGGTGATCCTCCTACCTCTGCCTCCCAAGTATTGGGATTAAAGGTGTGCACCACCATGCCTCGTCTCTTCTTCTTTCTTTCTTTTTGAAGACTTGGAATTCACAATGTAGTCTCAGGGTGGCCTTGAACTCAAAGTGATCTTCCTACTTTTGCCTGAGTGCAGGGATTAAAGATGTGCGCCACCACACCCAGCAAAAGTTTTAATATCAATATTTTACTGCTACTGTATAAGTTCTCATTAAGTGAACAAAAATAAATTTGCTTTACTCAGATACATAGCAGATGATTTTCTTACCTTGTCCAAAAGGTGTATTATCATTGGTACAAGATTGGCATCAATTACTGCTTGAACCTGCTGCTGGTTTCCTGCGGTGATGTTAGAGAGGAACCACACTGCTTCCTGCAGAACAAGATCCCTTCAATACTTTTTACTAGGAAGCAAAGCCTGTATCTGAACTAAGCAAAAAGCATTCACTGGGTCCAAATGACTTTATTATTGAGAGTTCTGCAAAGAAAAACTTTCAGAATCTCAATTCTTCTGCCCCTTTCACATATGTTCTTAGAAAAATTGCTAATGGTTCCTAATTCATGTCACGATCAACTAACCTATTAAAGAATTTGTAGAGGCAATCCTCCCATATATTATGATTCAAAAGAATGCTGGCCAAACAGTACTAAGAAACTGGTGAGTTGTAATGTAAATACTGAAAACTATAAATGACCTTCAACACTCTTTTCTCTCATATAACGTGCTTTATTCTCTAGTTTCCTCTCATTACTAATTGTAACAAGAAATCTCAATTATTCATGACAATGAACACATCAAAAATGAAAGCTGGTTGTTTTAGTATCCTTATTTATATATCAATGCAGCATTTCTCTCAAGAGCTGATGTGGAACCAGGTGCTAACCTGTTTTACTGATCTACTTTAATAATCTTTAAATGCTACCCTTAATACGACAGTGATATACCCTTTGTCAGGATGACAGCAGTCCCATCCAAGTTTAAAAGACCATAAGTGCATTATTAAAACCAATGTTAGCAAGAAACAATACAACATATTTAATATCTACATATGATATTTTAAGAATCTACCAAATTAAAATTTATTAAATTTACCAACTGACTAAATGGAAACACTTTTCTATTTCTGAAAAAAAAAATCAGTTGGCTAGCCTCTTGGATCAGATCACAGGACCATATTTAATGAGCCCGTCAGAGATTTTAGGGTGCTGGGCTAGATAGGTGAGCTGTTCTTGGGTTATAATCATTGGCAATGTTGTAATCAGCAACCCAGGTTATTTCTACAACAGCCTCAGATGCACTCCATTATCAGCATCACCATTCAGTGCCCCCTTTCCATAGCCACCAAAAGCACATATACACACACATTCACACACTGGATTAGCAAAACATTAAACTAAAATTACTCAACATACATACTAAAAATTTCCACTCATACAACAATCAACACCCAAACATCTCTATTTCATCATTTCCAAGAGAGCCAAAAAAAAAAAAAAAAAAAAAAGGAAAAGAAAAAGAAATTTGTGGGTGAGGGTGTGGGTCAGTGATATAGTACATGATTATCATGCCTGAGGCCCTGGGTTTGACCTTCCACAACTACTAAATAAATACTTAAATTTACTTTGCAGTTGGTTTTCTCAATATGTGAGAAAAAAAATCATATACTAATCTTGTGTTACAAAGGTATTACTTACTCTTGATGTCTAAATGACAGCTAATACTATAGATACTTGCAGGCCCATGATTTTACAAATGAAAACTGCCATTTTATGTACCATATATTTTAAACACTTACTTTATTAATTTTCTCTTTGGGATGTGTTAGGAGTGCCGGGAAGTGTGAAAGAGCATCACAGTTTAAAACTACCTGTGTTTGCTCATCAGTTCCAGTAACAATGTTGCCCACAGCTCGAAGTGCAGCAGTCTGAAATGTACAAGGATTGAGTGGGATGCTGCTGTCATTACAACTTATTTTATATCAGGCATCAAAAAGGAACAATGGTGGAAATATGAAAAACATAAATATGTAGCTTAAATTAGTTTAAGAGTAAATAAACAAGGGATAACTTTAGAGAATGATTATTACCATAAAGAAAGTAAGACAGTATTTCTGGTATGTTTAAACAAAAGCAGGAGTCTACCTGCCATGAGATTTCACTATAATATGAATTTAAATTGTCAATTGTACATTTGGAGCCATACCAAATGAAAAAAAAATATATATATATATATATATATATATTTTGTTTGTTTGTTTGTTTGTTTGTTTTTTGAGGTAGGGTCTCACTCTGGCCCAGGCTGACCTGGAATTAACAAAGTAGTCTGAGGGCAGCCTTGAACTCATGGTGATCCTCCTAGCTCTGCCACCTGAGTGCTAGAATTAAAGGCGTGCACCACCACGCCTAGTTACCAATGATTTTTATTAATTTTTCCACTCTCAAAATTTTCTTTCTATAAGACTAAAGATTCAAGTGTTTAACACTTTCAATATCCCCACCAGAACATATGCATTCATTAGCTGTCATCACAATTTTCCCCAATCCCAGGGCCCTGGCAAACACAATGCCTATGTTTCTAAACATGTATATTCTGCATATTTCATATCAACAGAAATAAGTTCATGTTGCAACATTTATCAGTACCTGTTACTTTTTATGGCCACGTAACATTCTGCTATGTGATGAGATGATGGACATTTGGGTCACTCCTATTTTCTGGCTATTATAAATAACGCTGCTATAAACCACCGTATACAGGATTTTTTTCTTTTTATAAAAAATGAAGGGCTGGAGAGATGGCTTATGGTTAAGTGCTTGCCTGTGAAGCCTAAAGTCCCCGGTTTGAGGCTCAATTCCCCAGTACCAACATAAGCCAGATGTACAAGGTGTCACATGCATCTGGAGCTTGTTTGCAGTGGCTGGAGGCCCTGGTGTGCCCATTCTCTCTCTCTGCTTCTTTCTGTCACTCTCAAATAAAATAAATCTTTAAAAAAATGTATTTAGTGTGTGAGTGTGGGCATGTGTGTGCCCCAGTGCATGCTGGCCAGAGGACAACTTTTCGGTTGGATCTTGCCTTTTACTTTGTTTTGAGGCAATGTGTCTCATTATTTACTGCTCTGTTTGTGAGGTGTTAGAAAATTTCTGTCTGTACCTCCCTTCTCAACTTACGTGTACTGGGATTACAGAAGCCCACCACAGTGTCCATCTTTTACATGAGATGTGAAACTGATATTCAATTCAGATACTCACAGTTGTGCGGGAAGCTCTTTATCCACTGAACCAGCTCAAAATTTTAGTTTTTTTTCAAGGCAGGGTCTCAATCTAGCTCAGGCTGACCCGGAATTCACTATGTAGTCTCACATTGGCCTTGAACTCATGATAATCCTCCTACCTCTGCCTCTCGAGTGCTGGGATTAAAGGCGTGTGTGACCATACCTAGCCCAGTTCAAATTTTTAAACTCAGAATTAGTAATGCTAGATGTTAACTAAACTTGTCAGATGAGTCAAAATGGTTAACAAAAAGAGTTTTGGGGCTGGAGAGATGGCTTAGCGGTTAAGCGCTTGCCTGTGAAGTCTAAGGACCCTGGTTCAAGGCTCAGTTCCCCAAGTCCCACATACGTCAGTTGCACAAGGGGCTGTGCACATCTGGAGTTCATTTGCAGTGGCTGGAGGCCCTGGCACCCCCATCCTCTCTCTATCTGCCTCTTTCTCTGTCTGTCTGCCGCTGTCAAATAAGTAAAAATAACAAAAAACAAAACAACAAAAAAGAGTAGTTTTTGATGCCACCCAAGTTTCTTTCTTGAATTATGTTCATCTATGTTAGATACCAATATCTACAGTGGCATCTCCCTGTGTTTTGTTGGTTGGTTTGGTAGGGAAACAGAGATTCTTACTAAACTGTAGTCCTCTTACTCCATCTCTAAAATGGGGATAAAGTAACTTAGGATTTTCATTTCAAACATGTTATGTGAAGAACATACTTTGAACTACTAAAACCGCTTACCTGTGAATACCATGCTTAAAGAATTATTAGTAAGAAAAATATGATTTAATCAAAACGAACTTACCTGAACTTTAACTTCCTGGTGGCTGAGTAGAGGAACCAAATGAGGAACTATTCCAGAGTCTATTACCATCTGTATCTGTTCATTGCCAGCATCAGTAAGGTAAGAGAGGGCCCACACTGTATCTACCAATATCTAGTAAGCAAAATGAAAATTCAAGCTTTGAATATTTCCTCAGTTTAGTAATTCTTAACAATACAACAAATCTACGATTGTTCTATCTTACCTCTTTTCCTAGTTCAACTCACTGGAATATCAATCTATTTTGTCTTTTAGCAGTATAGGTATATAGATTAATTATGGTCCCAACCCCAGAACAGTATATTCAATCTTAATTCACAAAGCTATACACATGTACTATATATATATAATACATTAAAACAGGGAAAAACCATTCTTCTCAAATCCTCATGCTAAGTCCAATGGTACTGAGGCTAATGTATACAGTTTAATTAACACAGATATGCATAGTAGTTTTAAATATCTAGGCTAGGTAGAATATATTTAAGAAGATCTCGAATATCAGTAGTTCCATGAAGGTATGAATACCTAAAGACAGTATCTTAGGTTTTAGGATTACAGCAATTTCATCTCCTTTTTTTTTTTTTAATTTTTTTAAAGATTTTTATTTATTTATTTGAGAGTGACAGAGAAAGAGGCAGAGAGAGAGAGAGAGAGAGAGAGAGAGAGAGAATGGGCACGCCAGGGCTTCCAGCCACTGCAAACAAACTCCAGATGCATGCGCCCCCTTGTGCATCTGGCTAACATGGGTCCTGGGGAATCGAGCCTCGAACCGGGGTCCTTAGGCTTCACAGGCAAGCGCTTAACTGCTACGCCATCTCTCCAGCCCTTCATCTCCTTTTAACTAGTTTCATTTCCCTTATGAAACTTGAGGCAAGCCAGATCTGGTGACACAGGCCTAATTCCAGCTACTTGGGAAGCTGAGCCAAGAGGATCTCAAGTTCAAGGTCAGAGATGCATTTACTCACATTTACGTCTGTGTGATGAATTAAAACACAAAGAGCTGGAAGAATCTGAGGAGAGAAATACATAGAATTTAAAACATACATAGATAAAAATATACATACAATGATTATCTGAAATTGTTTTTTGTTTACCTCCTGAATGGTTTCCATTGGTGGTGGCGGGTCTTTGTGGCGACATAAGTTGACCATAACCCAAGTAACATTTCTTAAGAATGTTATAGGAATAGATGGACTTATGAATGAAAGTAAAGGTTTTACAACTCCAAGACTTATGACATAATCTCTACACTGAGGCCCATCACCTGTAGAAAGGATTGATTCAATTAAGACATATTTATAACCCTTTTCAGAAAACATAAAGCCCTGTGTACCATACGCTTCTTCCACTATTTAGCCAGATCATTCTTTCGTTTAAGGTGCTCAGATACAGTTTCACATTACTGATATTTGCAGCTTTATAATCTGCTCATTCATAAAATGCATTTATGCCACCTAAAATTCTGGAAGCCTAAGGGTTCACTGAAATAGTCTGTAAGCAGAGAACTGTTACTTCTGTCTATTCTCTCAATGTACTTTCATGGATCACAAGATGTCAAAATATTATTAAGGAGAAAATATGTGCAAATTCCTACTAGGATCCAGTTTCAGAGCATCAATAGCAGAAACCAGGCAGGAAGATAAATCCAGCGCTTGGTGAAGGCAGGAAGATCAAGTTGAAGGCCATCTTGACACATAATATAAAACCTATGCTACATGAGACCATCTCAAAAACCAAACCAAACCAAAAAACACAAGAAAATACCTGTGTTCATTATAGTATCTGGAGATAAGATGCTTATTATTATTTTGTAAACATGCATTTATAAAAATTCTAAAAGATAAATAAAAAACAAAGATTACCATATTCTTTTTAAAAGCTTTAAATCTAAACTTTGGTATAAAAGCAAAGGAGGGAGCGACTTCAGATATACAATGCAATCACACATAGTTGTGTGTGCCATACCATTAAGATCATAGAGAAAACTTCCATAAAAGGGCAATAAAGAGGTACATCAAAGCAATAACAAATACTCCCCAGTAGCTAACCGTGGTGGACTATACCTGTAATTTCAAAAACTTGGGACACTAAGGCATGATTTCAAGGTAGGCTGAACTACAGAGTAAAAAAAGCTAGCCTAAGGCATTTAGCAAGGCCTTTGTATCAAAAACAAACAACACACATACACCCACCTACCCAAATACAAAGTTAAACTAAACTCACGCATGTAAGTGTAATAAAGAATCTGTGATAGGACTGGAGAGATGTTTAGGGATTGACACATGCATTTGGAGTTCAACTGAAATGCCTAGAGACTCTGGCCCACCAATTCTTTCTCTATTGATCTCCCTTAACAAAAATAAATAAAATTAAATAAATCTATGACACTAATAATCTTCAGAATCCTCTTAAATCAGATTAGTACAAACTCCCCCCTGTTCCCCAAAAGGTATTTTACAGCTGGGTCTATGAGCTACAACAGGGACACAACACAGTACAACTCAGATCCCACAAGTATTGCATTCTTTACTATGTGGCCCAACCCAGCCTGAAAGTCACTATGTAGTTCAAGCTGGCTTTAAAGCACAAAGAAATCCTCTGCCTTATTGCCCCAAGTGCTAGAACTGGATCTTTCAATTTTGGGTTTGGATTAAGGTAGCCTCTACTAACAAGGAATGGTTGCATATGCCTCTAATCCCAGCACTTAGGAAAAGTGCTCCAGTGGAGACAAAAGGATCATGAGTTTTTTTGTTTTTGTTGGTTTTAAAAATATATGATTTGCAAGCAGGGGGTGGGGGAGAGGAGAGAGAGAGAAAGGGAAAAGAATATTAATGGGTACACCAGGGTCTCCAGCTGCTGCAAACAAAATACATATATATCCACCACTTTGTGCATCTGACTTTATGTAGGTACTGCAGGCAAGTGCCTTAACTACTGAGACATCTCTCCAGCCCGGATCATGAGCTCTAAGCCAGCCTGAGCTACATAAAAAGAGATCAAAATAAAAAACAAACAGAAAAGACTTCTAGTAACAATAAAAATGCCTGAAATATTAAAATCCTCAATTATTCTTCCTATAGTTATTTACCAGAGAGAACTGTAACGGTACAGTAATTAGTGTCCAACTTTTTTTTTCCATTTTTCGAAGTAGGGTCTCACTTTAGCCCAGGCTGACCTGGAATTCACTATGTAGTCTCAGGGTAGCCTCGAACTCACAGTGATCCTCCCACCTCTGCCTCCCGAGTGCTGGGATTACCATGCCTGGCTGTGTCCAGCATTTAATTAGACAATCAACAGGCCATCAGATACTTGCTATTAATTCATGATGACAGAAAATAGCACTTTATACATTACAGAATTATAATGTACTAAAGATACAGAAAGTTTTATACTTCTCAGAACTGCTATAACAGAAAAATTATTGCTCAAGTTTTGTATGTTACTCTATGACAGACCAAGTTAAGAAGTAAATGGACTCTAATATAAAACAAGATCTAAATCATATATATGCATATATATATATATATATTTAATTATTCTTCAAATGAAGAGTTATAGGCAAAAGGTGCTAAGCAATAAAAATGTTCCTTCTATTTATTGTTGCTTTACACTTACACAATTAAGTATTTCACAAAAAACTGGTAATGATGACAAACTGAATTACTAGTAGTTACATAGTATATATTAGTAGTTATCTAACATATAACTAAAAAAAACTGGATAAGTAAGCTTCCTATATTTTATACAAACCTATGATATTTCCCAATGCCCAAACTGCTTGCTCACACACATTCTGATGGGGTGAATGGAGAAGCCTCAGGAAAAGTGGTACAGCATCTGGAGGAGGAAAATACTTTAAGACACTACAAATCAAAAACAATCTTGACAATTTCTGAGACCTGAACATGAACTATCAAAACTATATTTAAAATACGACCTCAGTAAATTATTTTTCTAAGAGCATTATTTCTAAGAATTCTGACTAGAAGACTATTTATTTAGTATGAAAATAGAGTTTTAACACTCAAGTTAAACCTCAAATCTCATTCACAATGGAACCTGGTGCTGAGGACTGAACCTAGAGCTTTCTTCATGCTGAAGCTCCATCAAGCTATGCTTCCAGGTTAAACAAAATTCCAATTTTAGAATTAATTTCTCAGTTCGTTTGTTCTTTCTTTCTTTCTTTTTTCAAGCAATGTCTCATTCTAGAACAGGCTGATCTGGAACTCACTTTGTAGCCCAGGCTGGTCTCAAACTCAGTGATCCTACTTCATTCAGCATTCCTAGTGCTGGGATTAAAGGTGTAAGCCACCATGCCTAAAGATTAATTTCTTATAGAGCAAGCATAGTCTTCAAACCTGGGGTAAAAAAAAAAAAATGCAACTGTCTAATATGGACAATTAGGCTCCTGATTCCTGAAGCATGAGGCCTTCTAAATCAGAAAGTGACCATGTAACTCAGATGGTCAACACAGATGAGGTCTGCATGTGCCAGAGCGAAATAACACCACACTGAACTTATAAATAACCCTTCTTCCTTCATCACTCTGAAAATATGAAATATTTTATGTGAACTATGCTCATAGTTCATTTATCTATTTTTCTTGACGTATTTATAGTCTAGCAATGGTAAATTCCAAGCCTCTTTCTAGCTGGACATGATAGAAAACAGCTATAAACCCAGCCCTTAGGAGGTGAAATCTCAAAGATGATGAGTTCAAGTCTTGCTACGTATCAAGTTGGAGGCTACTTGAGACCATGTTTCACAAAAACAAAAACAGGTCTGGAGAATGGATCAATGGTTAAAGGGGCTTGTTTGCAAAGCCTGATGGAATGGGTTGGATTCTCCAGCACCATCATAAAGCCACATGCACAAAGTGGTGCATATGCCTACAGTTTGTTTGAAGTGGCAAGAGGCCCTGGCATGGCCATATATATTCTCTCTAATAAATAGAAATATTTTTAAAAGTAACATCAACATCAAAAAAGCTATCCTTTTCCAATCTTTAAGGATCACATAAAATAAGAAAAAGTAGGAAATAAGACATCATCACAAAACCATAAAATTTACTTAAGTTTATTATATAAAACAAAACCACAATTCTCACCCCCCAAAAATCTGAACCACAATGAATCCAGTTTTAGTAGGAGTTAAGTATCCTTTGTAAGTAATATTATAAAGCATACAAAAGTATAAAATACTTATTAGATTGATGTTTTTGATTCCTTAAACTCAAGAGAAAGTAAAAGAACTTGTCAGTCAACAGCAAATAATAAATAAAATACCAAACAAACTTAATGTAGCTACTTCAATAACACTATGCTACTGGGTAGATATTATTCTATCATATAAACAGCTATGTAGCCCAAGCAAGCTTCAAATTCACAATTCTCCCGCTTCAGGATTACAAGCATGTCAACATGCCTAGCTCTCAGTTTATCTTTTGACTTTAAAAAACAATCAGTATTTTGTTCATTAATAACCAACTTACTGGACTGAACCACAGCTTGTGTTTGTTCAGAGGTTCCAGATGCAATGTTTGTCAAAGCCCACGCGGCTTCAAACTGTAAGGAAGGACTACCAAAGAACAAATAATATAAAACAGATTTTACCATTGGCCCAAATGTATCATTTCTTTCCTCCCTCTACTATTTACAATATTATCAAATATCTTCATTCACAAGACACCTATCCACCCAGTTTTTTTTTTTTTTTTTTTGTCTGTTTGTTTTTTTTTTCAAGTTGGGTCTCACCCTAGGCCCAGACTGGCCTTGAACTCACAGTGATCCTCCTACTTCTGCCTCTGGGATTGCTGGGATTAAAGGCATGTGCCACCACACCCAGCCTCCCCAACTGCCCCCACCTTAAAAAAAAAAAAAAAGAACCCCCTACCACTATTTAAAGAATCTGACAGGTATGGTGGTGCAGGCCTTTAATCCCAACACTTAGGAGGCAGATGGTTTTGAGTTCCAGGTTGGCCCAGGACGCTGCCTGGACAAAAAAACAAAGAATCACACTTGGTGTAGTGGTACAAGTCAGTATCCCAGCACTTGGGAGGCAGAGGTAGGAGGATTGCCTTGAGTTCGAGGCCACCCTGAGACTACACAGTGAATTCAAGGTCAGCCTGGGCTAGAGTTAAGACCCTACCTAGAAAAACCAAACAAGAATCTCTTAAGTATGAAAGACAATTCCTCATATACCCCTCCTTAGTCTTAGTAACATCTTGTTATTCAGATACTTTAATATTTTTCCTCAAACAGCTTTCTTAAATATCTGTCTAATCAAATTCACCATCCTCAAATTTCTGTTTGTTTACCTTCCTTCATCTCTTGACTATTAGCACATCTTGCACTGCTTTTCATTTTGACTGTCCAATTCTATCCCATAACTTTGTTTGTTTAAGACATCTAAGGCAACATTATCTCTATGTCATTTAGTAAAGGCTTACCTAAAATTATTTGTATAGCCTAGGCTTGCCTGGAATTTGTAATCCTCCTGCCTCAGCCATCTGATTGCTAGAACTACAAGCATGTGCTACCATTCCTAGCCCCCCCCCACCCCCCCCCGGCCCCCAGGTAAGGTTTCACTGTAGCTCAGGCTGACCTGGAATTCACTATGTAGTCTCAGACTGGCCTTGAACTTGTGGCGATCCTCCTACCTCTGACTCTGGGAGTACTGGGATTAAAGGTGTGCTCCACCACACTCGGCTCTAGTTTCCATTTTTGCTTAGAGATCAAATTATCTAGAAATTTTAGCTTTCACCTACAACTACATTTCAAATTTAATACAAGTAACAATTTTAAATTTAATAAAAATAACACATACTTACTTGTCATCTCTTTCAAGACAATGAACTAAAATAGGCAATATTCCAGACTTTATTAAGTCATCAATTGGTGGATTTCGATCACTGGACAAAAGCTTGCCACTCTTATTAGTATACTAATAGTCCCTCAAAAAGTTCTGAATACAGCTTCTAAAAACACAGCTTTAAATCTTTTAATATGTGTTATCTTGTTTTTTAATTTTAAGATTAGAGAAAAAAGGGGCTGGGAGATGGTTCAGTGGTTAAGGCATTTGCTTGCAAAGCATGGTAGACCGGGGTTCAATTCCCCAGCCAGCTACAAAAACAGAACAGGTTTTCATCTGCAGCAACAAGAGATTCTGGTGTGCACATTCACACACACTCATGCATGCAGGCACATAAATAAAAATTTAAAAAGACTAGAGAAAAAAAAGATAGGTAAACTTCAACATAGCATTCATCCTGTTAACGAGGGATGACAGGAGAAAGTTAGCTTTTTTTTTAAAGGCAGTTTCAGTTAGGGATAGAGGCCCAAAGAGAACCATGAGATGCCACCTCACATGCCACCTTGCCCTGGCACAAGAATGGAACCCATGCCTGATTGACGCCCTGCTGCCCACAGTCTAGCACAGGTGGGCTGGTTCTAGGATCCACCCTTAAATTTACAAACCAATCAGGTCTTCCCATTGCATACTTGAATGTGATGCTACCCACTGTGTGTAGGGGGGGAGAGGTCTCTTGGCTCTTATCCTGTGCTGCCTCTACTCCCGTCCACCCACCCCTGGCTGGTAGGGAGGAAGAACATGGCATTGTCGTTTTTTTTTTCTTTTTTGTTTTTTCGAGGTAGAGTCTCACTCTAGCCAGGCTGACCTGGAATTCACTATGTAGTCTCAGACTGGCCTTGAACTTGTGGCGATCCTCCTACCTCTGACTCTGGGAGTACTGGGATTAAAGGTGTGCTCCACCACACTCGGCTCTAGTTTCCATTTTTGCTTAGAGATCAAATTATCTAGAAATTTTAGCTTTCACCTACAACTACATTTCAAATTTAATACAAGTAACAATTTTAAATTTAATAAAAATAACACATACTTACTTGTCATCTCTTTCAAGACAACAACTGCAAGACATGTATCTCTTGTGAAACTTAATGACATATGCTACTATGATTAAATTCATATTTAACACAGATGAATATCTTCTTTGAAAAGTCTTAGAATTTATATAATAGTATCTCTAGTTATAAAGATTAATTTGTAAAATTTAGAGGTGACCAATAATTATAAACACAGGGTAGATATTTAGCCACTCTTATTAGTATACTAATAGTCCCTCAAAAAGTTCTGAATACAGCTTCTAAAAACACAGCTTTAAATCTTTTAATATGTGTTATCTTTGTTTTTTTAATTTTAAGATTAGAGAAAAAAGGGGCTGGGAGATGGTTCAGTGGTTAAGGCATTTGCTTGCAAAGCATGGTAGACTGGGGTTCAATTCCCCAGCCAGCTACAAAAACAGAACAGGTTTTCATCTGCAGCAACAAGAGATTCTGGTGTGCACATTCACACACACTCATGCATGCAGGCACATAAATAAAAATTTAAAAAGACTAGAGAAAAAAAAGATAGGTAAACTTCAACATAGCATTCATCCTGTTAACGAGGGATGACAGGAGAAAGTTAGCTTTTTTTTTAAAGGCAGTTTCAGTTAGGGATAGAGGCCCAAAGAGAACCATGAGATGCCACCTCACATGCCACCTTGCCCTGGCACAAGAATGGAACCCATGCCTGATTGACGCCCTGCTGCCCACAGTCTAGCACAGGTGGGCTGGTTCTAGGATCCACCCTTAAATTTACAAACCAATCAGGTCTTCCCATTGCATACTTGAATGTGATGCTACCCCACTGTGTGTAGGGGGGGAGAGGTCTCTCTGGCTCTTATCCTGTGCTGCCTCTACTCCCGTCCACCCACCCTGGCTGGGTAGGGGAGGAAGAACATGGCATTGTCGTTTTTTTTCTTTTTTGTTTTTTCGAGGTAGAGTCTCACTCTAGCCAGGCTGACCTGGAATTCACTATGTAGTCTCAGAGTGGCCTCAAACTCACAGCGATCCTCCTACCTCTGCCTCATGAGTGCTATTAGGATTAAAGGCATGTGTCACCATGCTTGGCGGCATTGTTTCTTGATCTAAACTTTTCTGCTTACTTCTGCTTTATAGTTTGGGATAACTTCTCACTTTGATTACATACAATGGTCTCTCAATCTACCATGTGGGTGCTCTCACCAACTCTAGACTTGCTACCTATGTAGCTACTCTAAACTCTGGGTAACCCTGAGTATAACCCTCTTCATCACTCATTTCTCCTCTGAATTTTATGTTCTCTGGTTTGAAAATTTTCCCTCTTCAGGAAGGCACATGACAGATGCCATGTGTGTTCTTCCTGAGTCTCTCTACATATACGTCTAAATTCTATTCTCCACGTGCTTAGGGCCGTATTCAAGGTTTCCCCCTCAAGATCTCAATTTCCCTTCAGCTTTGACATTTTCTCTCTGCTGTTCTTCCTCAAGTCACCATTTAACTTCTCTTAAATGAATCTCATGGACTACACTGTGTTTCAACATTGAGAGCATGTTTCGTACTTCCCATGTGTTTAGCGTCCCTTCCTAGACAACAATCTCCCCTAAATAAACCCCACAGTTTGTGATTTTCCTCTAAATACACTTTATAATTCATAATTTATCCCTGAGTCCATTTTTATTATTTTTTATATTTTATTTATTTATTTGAGAGAGAGAGAGTACAGTCACACCAGGGCCTCTAGCCACTGCAAACAAACTCCAGACACATGGGCCACCTTGTGCATCTGGCTTATGTGGGTACTAGGGAATTGAATCGGGGTCCTTAGGCTTCGCAAGCAAGTGTCTTAACTGCTAAACCATGTCTCTAACTCTTTCCTAATTCTTTGTATTAAATGTAGGACAAAACCCAAAACATGAGGTTCATAAATTATGGAAGACCCCCTCCTGAACCCCCAAATCCTGCATCACTAAGAAAGAAATTACTAGGTCATTAAATATTCAAAATTATGCTCACCAGTGTCAAAGGACATAGGTTTCTGTTATATGGCCTTTGTTGAAACTAGTGTTCATTTTTTTTTTTACACTCTATATCCTGAATTAAAAATCATAAAGGCCCAACACTCATCTCAGCAAGTAAAGAAAAGTAGAAGCCGGGTGTAGTGGCGCATGCCTTTAATCCCAAGCACTTGGGAGGCAAAGGTAGGAGTATCGGCACAAGTTTGAGGACACCCTGAGACTATATAGTCTATTCCAGGTCAGCCTGGGCTAGAGTGAAACCCTACCTTGAAAAACCAAAAAAAGAAAAAGAAAAGCAGAATAAGTACCACAGAGATGCTGAGGTAAACAAGACAAAGTTTGCACTCACAGAGTGCACAGGATCCAAATGAAACAAACACAACCTATTGTCATATGTGGAAGACTGCAGATTTAGCTGGTAAATCCTGAGAATGGCATAGTACTAACTTTTACCTACCTCAAAACAAGCCACCTCATCAGTGCTGGTGGGATGGCTCAGTGGAGAAGGCATGAGTACTTAAGTTTGGATTCCCAGAACCCACATTAAAAAAAAATTTATATATATATATATATATATATATATATATATATATGCTGGAGAGATGGCTTAGTGGTTAAGGTGCATGCCTGCAAAACCTAAGGACCCAGGTTTGATTCTCCAGGTCCCAAGTAAACCAGGTGCACATGTCTGGAGTTTGTTTGCAGTGGCTGGAGGTCATGGAGCACCCATCTCACTCTCTCTCTGTCTCTAATAAATAAATAAAAATAAATCTTAAAAAAAAAATTGGACACCATGATGGGTGCCTATAATCCCAGTGTGTCCATGGAAAAAAAGGAGGTGAAAAGAGAATTTCTTGGAAGTTCTCAGGCTAACTAACCTGGCAAATGCAGCAGAGAGCAACAAGAACTGACACCTCAGATTGTCCTTACGCCCACACTAACACATATGAGCACAAATAAACAACCAACAACAACCCCCCAGTGTCTAAACATATAGTAATATCAAATCAATTTCATCCATGGTAGTTTTACCGATAGTTTCTTTTGCATCAACACTGTAAAAGTTAACATAATGAAAAAAGGAAAATAAACGTCTTAGAAATATTCTGAAAATAGTTTTGTCCTTAAAATACCCCTGAAGTAGACTCAGGATCTCCCAGGGACCCACAAATCACACTCTGAATATAATTAATATTTTAATTATTTGTCCTATAAATATTAATTTATCATTTTGAGATGTGAAAAGTTTGTAATTTCTCTTCCTATATATCAAAGTTCTTTGTAAGAAGTTCTATTAATTATGCTATACAGTAACGTAGGTTTATAACTTCCTTATTTGTCCTACATTACTTAAGACAAATAAACAAAAGTAGGACATGTTGCCAGGCGTGGTGGTGCACGCCTTTAATCCCAGCACTTAGGAGGCAGAGGTAGGTGGATCGCTGTGAGTTCGAGGCCACCCTGAGACTACATAGTGAATTCCAGGTCAGCCTGGACTAGAGTGAGACCCTACCTCGAAAAACCAAAAAGTTGGACATGTAACAAAATGCCAAAGGGATTCATGCATCTGGTGAGATGTTGCATGGGTCTGTGTAAATTTCTTCCACTTTGAAATTCTATTGACTAAGACCAATTCCTTGTCTACATGTCACTTTTGTACCAATAATCCTAAAATATGTGTTATTCTACATTCGTATATATACAGAGCAATTATTATACTTAGCTATATGACAGGCTTCTGAAGAATGTGACTATTATAATTTAACTTACCTAGCAGCTTGAACTGCACTTAACTGAATTCCTTGGTTATCACTTGAAGCATTCTATAAAAAGAAACAATATATGATATGAATATACAATAATTCGTTGTTGAGTCCAGGATGTATGAAGAGAGGAAAATAAGACCCAACTTACTTGAACAATAGCTTCTAGAGAGGTATTTTGCTGGGAAAAGAGTTAAAGAGAAAATGAAGTTAAAAAAAAAGACATCCTAAAATGCTATGTTTATATGAAATCTTTCATTGGTAGTTTTAAATGACCAAGATAACATAACTTACCACTCTATAATCACCATCTATATCAGAGTCTTCACAGATATCTTCATGTGGTACATTCCTCCTCTTTAAGAGATGCTCATCTCTTTTATTCTTGTTTTTAAAAAAGTCAAAGAGTTTCAGTTAAGAAAAATAAAAAGAACTAAATGTTTTCATATGAAGGTTAGGTAATACTGTGCCTACAAACTAAGATATGAAATGCCTTTTAAAAGTAACAAAGTCAAAGAAGTAAGTTGTGAATTAAAGAGTGGATGTCACTATGTTGAGTCCCAAACCATAAGAATTACATCTTCAATGAACTGTGAACTATGTAAAACAGAACAAAAAGTTCGCTAAAAAGGATAGTATACACTTGTGTTGGTTTGGTTCAGGTGTATCCCATAAACTTAGGTGTTCTGAATACCAGGTTCCCAGCTGATGGAAATTTAGGACTTAATACCTCCTGGAGGCAGTGTATTGTTGGGAATGGGCTTATGGGTATTATAGCCAGTTTCCCCTTGCCAATGTTGACACACTCTCCTGTTCCTGTTGTCCATCTGATGTTGGCCAGGGGGTGATGTACACCCTCTGCTCATGCTGTTGCTTTTCCCTGCCATCATGGAGCTTCCCCTCCAGTCTGTAAGGCAAAATAAACCCCCTCTTTTTTTCCCCTCAAAGCTGCTGTTGGTTGGGTGATTTTTGCCAGCAATGTGAACTTGGCTGCAACAATACTTTAACATGAAACCAAACACATTTACTTACTTAAAAGTACTAGATACTTTTATACATCAATAAGGAGCTTCTCTTTATCTCCCAAAAGCAAAGTCAAAGCAAAAGATGGGCAGTTAAAAATTAGGTAAAAATCAAGGGTCATTTGAATTTCACTTGAAATGGAGCAAATTCACAATATTCTCAACTACAATCTACTTTAATATTTGAAAAGCTGATGAAGCTTACATTAAGTTCTTTTCAGGCTATAACTACCATCTATCAACAGCAGAACTATTTAGTTTATACTTCATATAAATTATTAACAAATTATAAAACCTGTTAAAACTTGTTTATATGTACTAAGAGTGAGTAGGCAAGGTGTAGCTTGCAAATTTCAATAGTTTCTCAAGTTTACTAAAAAATGTCCTTTTCCAAAAGAAAAGTGAAACTCACCTTCCTTAATTCAACTACAACTTCATTACGTTGTCTTCTCATGGTCTACAAAAACATTACAAAATTTTAAATCACTTCAAATTCCATCAACTTAGAGAAAACACCACTTTGAATATTTTAATGTATACCTCTAACTATACATATATACATATATTTTTAATTTGTTTTTTGAGGTGGTCTCACTCTAGCCCAGGCTGACTTCAAAACTACTGCAATCTTCCTAGTGCTGGGTCTAAAGGCATGCGCCACCATGCCTGACTACCTCTAAAAGAATCATATAAATCAGGTGTGGTGGCGCACGCCTTTACTACCAGCACTTGAGAGGCAGAGGTAGCAGAGTTGCCGTGAGTTCAGGACCACCCTGAGACTACATAGTGAATTCCAGGTCAGCCTGGGCTTACCTCGAAAAACCACAAGTAATCATACAGATGATTTTTCTATCATCCTAACATTTATATTCCAGAATATTGTAACATATGTAATATTGTAACATAAATGACATATATGACAATAAAATAAAGGCACCAAGAAGAGCCCACATTCTCATCCCCATGTGACTCAATGGCATTTTAAAGTGTAACAAGACTAGTACGTTCAACAGTTTAAAAAGCCTTTCTGTCCACGTATAGTCTGAAAGTAAACATTATTAGACTTACCATGGGCTGGAGAGATGGCTTAGTGGTTAAGGCGCTTGCCAGTGAAGCCTAAGGACCCATGTTTGACTCTCCAGATCCCATGTTAGCCAGACATGTAAAGGTGAAGCAAGCGCAAAGCCTCACATGAACACTAGGTGGCACAAGCTTCTGCAGTTCAATAAAAGTGGCTGAGGCCCTGGCATGCCAGTTCTCTCTCCCCTCTCTCTCTCTCAAAAAAAAAAAAAAAAAATAGATTTATGGGCTAGAGGGATGGCTTAGCAGTTAAGGTGTTTGCCTGCAAAGGCGAAGGTCCCAGGTTCGATTCCCCAGGGCCCATGTTCGCCAGATGCACAAAGGGACACATGCATCTCGAGTTCGTTTGCAGTGGCTGGAGGCCCTGACACACCCATTCTCTCTCTCCCCCTTTCTGTGTCAAATAAATAAAAATAAATAAAATATTAAAAAATAATTTATCATAACTTTATCAGACCTATCTATTCTCCTCACCTTCTTTACTATCACTCCAGCCCAGGCTGACCAGGAACTCAGAGATCTTTCTCTACCTCTGCATCCCAAGTGCTGGGATTAAAGGAATGCACCACCATACCTAGCTCCCTTCCTTCTTTTTAATAATTGCAAATGCCATGATATAGCAAGTAAAAATACCTCACCAAGTAACAGATGCCTAACAATTATTCAAAGTTTAACTCAACTTGAACTTTTCTTCTTTTTTAATATTTATTTATTTGCAAACACAGAGAGAAAGACATACAGAGACAGAATGGGTGCATCAAGGCATCTTGCCACTGTAAATAAACTCTATGTGCATGTTCCACTTTGTGCATTTGGCTTTTCATGGGGATTTGAACCTGGGCCATCAGGCATTGCAAGGAAGCACCTTACCACTGAGCCATCTCTCGAGCCCTGAACTTTTCTTCTTTAACAAGCATGCTCCAACTACATCCTTACTTCCATTTGCACAGATACAAACCTGGGAATCATCATTCATTTTTCTTCCTTTTTTTTTCGTATTATCCATTAACACACCCCAAATCTCATCATATGTAACTACCCTGTGTTATTACTGTGGTCCAATTCATCATTATCTCTCAAGGAGACCACAGTAAAGGCTCCTAGAATTTATTATTGTTTTTATTCTCCATCTTCCTTCTGTCTCCTCTTATCAACCTAAGTAATCTTTATAAAGTTTAAATTTTTGTGTCATGGACTTCTCTGGCAGTCTGGTAAAATCAAATGGTAAATTTCCCAGAGAGTAGTTCAAATACACAAAAATGCAAGACTACAAAGAAAATCAATTATATCATTATCAAAAATACTGAAGTCGGGCATGGTGGCACACACCTTTAATCCCAGCTCTTGGGAAGCAGAGGTAGGAGAATCGCTATGAACTCGAGGACACCCTACAACTACATAGTGAATTCCAGGTCAGCCTGGACTAGAGTGAAGCCCTACTTTGGAAAAAAAAACAAAAACAAAAAACCCACAAACAAAAAAGCCAACAACCCCCCCCTCACACACACACACAAATACATGGGCTGGACAGAGGGATTAGCAGCTAAGGCACTTGCCAACAAAGTCAAAGGATTCAAGTTTGATCTGCTATTACCCACGTAAAGCCAGATGTACAAGACGGTGCATGCATCTGGAGTTTGCAGTGGCTGGAGGCCCTGACACATTCATTCTATCTTCCTCTTTCTCTCTTTCATTTAAATAAATAATACACAAATAAAAAAAGTGTTCCTTTATCCCAATATTAGCCATGGATCTAATGGCTGTTGTTATTTCAAAGTAATGACAACCACAAACAGCATATCTGCAATAACACTGTGATTTTTTTGGCGGTGACATTCATAGGTTCCTTTCATATTACTGTGTTTATTCAGTAAATTCTCAAGTGAAGGGAAACAGTTTCAGCTCCAAGTTAGCATAAATAAAGATACCATTTTTTTCTCTAAATGCTCAGCTGACCTCTAAGCTTAGTCTCTGTAAGAAAGGGGGCCCAAAAACTCTCAGGGAGGGAACTATGATGGCATACTGTCTATACTTATGGAAGTCATCAATAAAAAGTTTAAAAAACTTCTTAAGGTGTAAGAGAGAAGTAATTCTCCCCAATTACAAATGACAGGCATAGAAAAATGCCTACTATAGTCACAGTTTGGGATGGTTAGACAGAAGACTGACAGGCACTCCATCTATAGTTAGAATTACCTGGGGCTCTTGGAAAATGATAAGGGTTTGAGCCACAGGAGCTGGAGAGGGAAGCCCTGGGACCCTTGTGGAATTCTGGCCTTGAAGTTCTCTGCCTTCAAGCAGGCAGCTCTCAGGGAGTTCCCTTGGCATAAAGGACAGGGCTCAGGTGGAGGTCCCCTGCTGAAACAATCCTTCGGGAACCTTGCAGCTACCCACAATTCTTACAGTCTCTAGGAGTCCTTATGGGTTTACAAGATGGCTATCTCTATTAAAGCCTAAAGTCTGAGCCTGGGTCTTTTTGCTCTCCATCCTATTGGCTTCCAAAGCCCTGAAATACGAGACTGTGGTGACTACCTCAATTAGATTACCCACAGCCTCTCAGGCCCAGTGGCCATTTGAAGTAATTTTCTTCTAATATCTAGAAAAATGGGTGACTGAGTCAAAAATTGGTCCTTGATAATTAGCAATCCTGCTAGAGGATCAAGAGAAACATTGGTATGCTTTGTCAGAGTAGCTCTGCAACCTTTCAATATACTAGATGGGACACTGGCTTTTTGATGACAAATGAAAACCTGGGATAACTAAAGAGCTTGAAACAGGTCCTAAGTAGTCCTTCTAGAAAGTCATGCTTAAAAATTCCTGCACCTCCATTTTGCTTCTTTCCCCTTTCTATCCTCTGCTACATATTTATAATCAGGATTCCCAGGGGAATAGCTTTAAGACTTGATGTTCTGGTTTTTAGTTAACAGTTAGATAAAGCTTTGACAGGAAAGAAAACAATTTAAATACATCTTGATTTTTACTGCTATGCTATTTCTTACTTTTAAAGACCTTTTTGAAAATATGACAGTCATGGGCTGGAGAGATGGCTCAGAGGTCGAGATGCTTTTCTGCAAAACTTAACAACCTGAGTTTGATTCCCCAGTAACCACGTAAAGCAGGATGCATAAAGTGGCGTATGTACCTGCAGTTCACTTGCAGTGGCTAGAGGCCCTGGCATGCCCATTCTCCCTCTCTGCTTGCAAAATAAATAAAAATATTTTAAAAAATGTCAGCCAGACCACATCTTTTCCCTTTTCAAAATCATCCAATGGGGATGGAGAGATGGCTCAGCAGTTAAAGGCACTTTGCTCACAAAACCTAACAATCCAGGTTCGATTACCCAGTGACCACATAAAGCCAGA
The DNA here is from genome assembly GCA_036346955.1 of Dipus sagitta. NCBI lineage: Eukaryota > Metazoa > Chordata > Mammalia > Rodentia > Dipodidae > Dipus > Dipus sagitta. Next base: position 69,239,349 of record CM070781.1, read on the forward strand.
TGTATAAAGTGGTGCTTGCACTGCATCTGGAATTTGCTGTAGCAAGAGGCCCTAGTGCAAACACACTTTCTGTCAATCTTTCTCTTAAATAAATAATTAAAAAAATCTGGGCTAGACAGATGGCTTAGCGGTTAAGGCACTTGCCTGCAAAGCCTAAGGACCCAGGTTCAATTCTCCAAGTCCCATGTAAGCCAGATGCACAGGGTGGTGCATACGTCTGGAGCTTGTTTGCAGTGGCTAAAGACCCTGTGCGCCCATTCTCTCTCTCTTTCAATTTCTCTTCCTCCCTTCCTCTCTCTGTATCTAATAAATAAATAAAAATAAAAACTTAAAAAACAAACAAAAGCAACAACAAAAACATCCCACCATGAGTTTGAGGCCACCCTGAGACTACAGAGTGAATTGTGAATTCCAGGTCAGCCTAAACTAGACTGAGACCCTACCTTGAAAAACCAAAAACCCAAACAAACAAAACAAAACAAAAAAAAGAAGAAAGAAAGAAAGACCCAAACAAACAAACAAACAAACAAAAAAACATTCAATGGCTCTCTACTTTGGAATAAAAGCCTAGTTTTCCCAACAGGCTTAAGTTCAGTTAAATATTTCCATCGTATGTCCTTCACATTTACCACCCATTTAGCTCTTAGTTCCTAGCATCCCCTCCCCCAACATTCCAGAGCCTCTAGCCACTGCATCTGGCTTACATGGGTTCTAGGGAATTTAACCTGGGTCCTTAGGCTTTGCAAGCAACTACCTTAACCACTAAACCATCTCTCCAGCCAGGTTCCTAGCATTCTTGTCATTTCATTCTGATATACTAAAACCAATCTTGCTATTTTAACACATTGGAGATTTTCTTAGCTAATAAAATTGAATAGCATTTCTCAAGAAGATGGACTACAGAGCCAAACAGTGTAGGTTCAATTTTTCAGTCTTAGTAATTACTATCTCTTTGCACTTCAGAGTTTTGTTTTGGTATCTCTCTCTCTCTTTTGGTGGTATTGGGGACTGAACCCAGAACTTCACACTCACTTGGCAAGTGCTCTATGCACAGAACTAAGTCCCAGTCCTTCTTATCCCACTTGTGTTGACAGAGAATTTTCCTAAATTGCCCACACTCTCCTGGAACTCACTCTGAGGTAGTCCAGGTAGGCTCTGAACTTGTGGTCCTCCTTTCTGAGTATCCTGAGTGGCTGGATTACAGGCCTCCATCACCAGGCATGGCTCTGCCTACTTAGGTTTATTAAAAGGCTTAATAAAAGGACAGCCTAGGCTAGAGTGATACACTACCTCAAAAAACCATATATGATCCAGCTATACTACCTCTGAGATGTACCCCAAGTAATTTAGATTACAGATATGTTCACTGCTACAGTATTTATCATGTCCAAATCATGGAATCAGCTCAGGTACCAACACAGGAGGATGGATAAAGCACATGTGGTAAATACCACAAAGGAGTTCATCCACAATAAAGAAAAAAATCACATCTGCAGGAAATTGATAGAACTGGAGATCATATTAAGTGGGGGGGGGGGAGCCAGTCTTCACAAAGACAAGTGTATCATGTTTTCTCTCAGCTGTAGATTTAGGATGGCTGGGGGTAGGCATGAAATTGAAAGGGAGACACTTTAGAGAGGTGAAAGGGCAAAGGATATAAGAAAAGAGGATAGAGTGAATCTAATCAAAGCATATAATATGTATGGGAATGTCATAACAAGCCCTATTACTTTGCACAATTAATATGCACTACTAAAAATTGACATGGGGCTAGAGAAATGGCTTAGTGGTTAAGGCACTTGCCTGAAAAAACCAAAAAACTCAGATTCAATTCCCTATGACTAATATAAGTCAGGAATCAAATCGGAGTCATTACGCTTTGCAGGCAAGAGCCTTAGCCACTAAGCCCTCTCTCCAGCCCTTACATTAGTTTTTATTAATTTTTTTTTTGAGGGAAACCTAACAGACTACCCTTATTTCTTAATGCAAGAGAACAAGAGGAAGAAAGTGAGAGGGAGAAAGAGAATTGGTGCACCAGGGCCTCTAGCCACTGCAATTGAACTCCAGATGCCTGTGCCCCCTTATGCGCTTGTCACCTTGTGCATCTGGCTTACGTGGGATCTAGAGTCGAACATGAGACCTTAGGCCTCACAGGCAAGTGCCTTAAGTGCTAAGCCATCTCTCCAGCCCTACATTAAGTTTTTAAAGCAGCGTCTCACCCTAGCTGAGGCAGACCTTGAACTCATTCTGTAGCCCAGGCTGGCCTGAAACTCATGGTGATCCTCTTATTTCAGCCTCCTGTGTGCTGGGATTAAAGGCATATATCACCATGGCAGACTCAATTTTTTTTTTTTTTGCTTTGTTTTGTAAACAAGGTCTGACATAGCCCTGGTTACTATCATTTTTAAATCTCACACACAAAGTAGTAAGAAACCATTAATTTGAAGGAATGGAATTACAGTAAAGTCACTATATCCTCAGTATTCAAACAATTCATGTTGGGTAGGCTGAGCAGTTGCCTATAATCCCAGCATGCAAGAAATGGAGACAGATCATCCCTGGAGCAAGCTGGCTAGTCGGGCTAGCTCTGGGCTCAAGTGAGAGACACTGCCTCAGTAAAATAAAGGAGAGCAATGGAGAAAGACAATCTAAACCAATCTCTGGCCATCACACACAGGCATTCACATGTACATGTACACCCACACACATGCATGTGTAACACACATACACAGTGGCCAAAAAAGTATTAATAAAAAGGAAATTGCCAGTGTGATTTTTTTCTATTTATTTAGTTATTAGACAGACACAAAAGACATACCAGGGCCTGCAAACAAACTCCAGATGCACGTGCCAACATGTGCATCTGCCTTACATGGGTTCTGGGGAGTCGAACCTGGGTCCCTAGGCTTTGCAAGCAAGCAACCCAGACTGCTAAGCTATCTCTCCAGCCCTGCCAGTATGATTTTTGACAGGAATTGTACTGAATCTACACATTGTTTTGGGTAGTGTTAGCATTTTCCAAAACATGAAACATGGATATCTGTTTGTGCCATCTTTAGTTTTATTTTTCCAGAATGTTCTGTGGTTTTAGTGTGTAAATCTTTCATTACAATTTGATTAGGTTTATTCCAAAGTATTTCATACTTTTTTGATGTTATTGTAAATCTGCATCTTCTTTGTTAGACTACTAATTATTTTAGCATTCAGAAATATAACTAATTTTTATGGCTTTGCTCAATTGTGTATGTGGCATCTTTAGGGTTTCCTAGGCTCATGCCATTGAAAATAGATAATTTTACTTAACCAACATCAATTTGCATATAATTTACTTCTTTGTCATGTCTAATTGCTATAGCTAGAGCTTCTAGTACTACGAACAGAACTAGTGTTTTTAATCACTGAATATGATAAACATCATAGACTTTTCATTTGACCTATTTATTATGTTGAGAAAAATTTCCTTCTAACCCTAGTAAGTCTTTTTTTTTTAAATCATGAAAGAGCACTGAATTTTGTCAAAGGTTCTTTCTGCATCAACTGATATGCTCACGTGGTTTTAGTCCTTCGTTCTGTTAATGTGGTATATATGTATCACACTGATTGATGTTCATCAGCTAATCCATCCTTGCCGCACCAGGGATAAATCCTACTTGGCTACCATATTGGAATTTTCCCTGTTATTTATTGTACTGGGCTCGCTGCTTGCAAGAGAATCTAGGCAAAGATGCTAAATATTTGCTGAACAAATTAAAAAAAAAAAAGAATAGTTGAAGTAAAAGTAAAAAAGAACTGCTTGGGCAAGTCTAATTATGAACCTTAGGTAATAGATGATGATCTTGGCCCCAATTCATTTCTCTTAATGAAGGTTTGTTATTACCACAACATTACTGGTTATAATTTACATACTGACAACTTAACTAAGTAGGATGGACTGGTAACCTTAAGCATAATTATAGGGCTGAGGCTTCAATTTTTTTCTAAGCAGGGTTTGGGAATCAAACTCAGGGTTATGCATATGAATTTCAAACCCCATCCCTAGAGCTGACCTTTTCACCTCCATTTCCCAACCTCTGAGAAGGAGAAAAGGTGCAGTCATCACCAACAGTCAATTATTGCTTAATCATGTCTATGAAAATGAAGCAAACAAACAAACTTGCTTGGTATGGTTTAGGCAATGTATGGCAAGATCTGGAGGGTATCACACTGGGAGAGGGCTTGTCTTTCACCTGTCTGTCTATTCATCTGTATTCTTTGTAGTAATGCTTCCCTAAACTCTGTGAGCAGCTTTAGCAAATAAACTGACCCAGAGGAGACCGGTCTTGGAAATCTGGATTATAGCTGGTTGGTCAGAAGCACAGATCACAACCTATGACTGCAACCAGCATCTGAAAGTGAGGGACTGTCTTGTGGGACTAAGCATTCAGTTACAGGCAATGCAGAGTAACATTTTTGGAGAGATTTTAATCAACAGATTTAAGTCAATCAATTTGATAGTCAATAAATTTAAAAAGAAATCTAATACGAGCTCTCCTAGTGTCCACGTTTCAGTGTTTGCTTTCAATCCCTAACTTGAGAAAATCCTAGTATGTGGTATCAGGAGTACTGACCAAGTATAGAGTAGGAAAACCAGCTTATTTTGCTGTATCTTCTCATAGGTAAACAGGATTATAGAATGAGATCTTTTGTGATTGGCTGGGTAGAGGCAGCATGTCTTCAAGGTTTTTTCCATACTGTTCCATGTTCTTCATTCCTGCTTACAACAATAACCTTAACAATAATCTTGCAATACTGCATTTTGCTTATCAGTTTATCAGTTGATGAGTGTTGCAGTCAGCTCCTTGTTCCTGGGACAAGCATCCAACCACAAGCAGCTTACGGAGGAAAGGTTTATTTCTGGCTTACAGATCTGGGGGAAACACCATCAATGGTGGAAGCTGCTGCCTAACTCCACAGATCCAAGCCAGAGCTCAAACTGCTCTGAATATACCTAGTAAGTATACCCCCCAGTGATATACCTCTTCTCTAGTAGGGATCTGCTCACTGGAGACTGGTTACAAGCTCAATTCTTTTTTGATTTTTTAAACATTTTATTTATTTGAGAGAGGAAAGGGGCGGGGAGAGAGAGAGAGAGAATATGAGCACACCAGGGCTTCCAACCATTTCAGGTGAACTCCCGATGAATGCACCACCTTGTACATCTGGCTTATGTGGGCCCTGGGGAACAAAACCAAGGTTATTTTGGCTTTGTAGACAAGCCCCTTAACTGCTAAGCCATCTCTCCAGCCCACAAGCTCAATTCTTTTTTTTTAAAATTTTTTGTTTATTTTTATTTATTTATTTGAGAGTGACAGAGAGAAAGAGACAGAGAGAGGGAGAGGGAAAGGGAGAGGGAGAATGGGCACGCCAGAGCCTCCAGCCACTGCAAATGAACTCCAGGTGCATATATCCTCCCTTGTGCATCTGGCTAACATGGGTCCTGGGGAATCGAGCCTTGAACGGGGGTTAGGCTTCACAGGCTAAACCATCTCTCTAGCCCCACAAGCTCAATTCTTAATCAAAAACACCTGAGGTCTATGGGCCACACATTCAAACTACCACAATGAGATATTTAGATTGTTTCTTGTTTGAGCTATCATGGAGAGTTTTCCTATGAGCACTCACAAAGAAGTTTTCATACAGAAAAATGTTTTCAACTCTCCTGAGTTAAAGTATAGGAATATACTGTTGGGTAACATGTTAGCTATTTAACTTTTCAAGGAACCACTAATCTGCATTTCAAAGTGACTGCAATAAATAAATAACAAACAGTGCTGGGGTTCCCAGCCACAGCCTTGTGCACGCTAGACAAGGATTCTACTACTGAGCTCTTCCCTAGCCTATGGCTTCACCATTTTATATTCCCATCAGCTACAAAGCTCCACTTTCTCCAAATGGTCATCAACACTGGCTTCCCTTTTTGTTTACTGCTATTCTGGTGGGCATGAAGTGGTTATCTCATTGTTTCAATTTTATAGTTCTCTTGAGGATTAATGATTTGTGGTTCTGACAATGATATAGATAATATTTCTTATTTGCTTACTGGTCTAAATAAAGCTTTTAATCAGTTAAAGATAATACTGTTACTGTTTTAAAGCTGGAAGAAAAATAGAAATTAGGAAAAATATCCAATACATTTTAAGAATAAGAGGGTTAGAGAGATGGCTTAGTGGTTAAGGCACTTGCCTGCAAAGCCTAAGGACCTAGATTCAATTCCCCAGTATCCACATAAGCCAGTTGGACATTGTGGTACATTCATGTGGCATGCCCATTCTCTCTATCTCTCTCTTGCTCTCTCAAATAAATAAAAAATAATTAAAAAAAAAAGAGTAAATTAAGGCCAGGTGTGGTGGCACACACATGCCTTAAGTCCCAGCACTCAGGAGGTAGAAGTAGGAGGAGTTCAAGGTCACCCTGAGACTACATAATGAATTCCACAAGAGCCTGAACCAAAGTGAGACCCTACTTTGAAAAACAAAACAAAACAAAAGAATAAGAACAAATACTCTGAAACCAAATGTCTGATAAAATACCTATTCAACAATGAACCCAACTCTATAGATACACTTGTAATATGATGAATATCTTCACATGATAGTCAAAAGGCCAAGAAACAACCTCTATGATATTTTATAATTTTGTCTGCAGTGGGCTTTTTCTTTTTTTCTTACATTAACAGATCCCTCATTCTTGTAGCGAATCTACAGTTTAAATGAAGGTAACAACATCCATCCTAATCTCCAATACAGAAATTATCTATTGATTCCTTGTTTGGTCAACCATAGAGCAATATTCCTCAGTCCAGTGATTACATTTAGGTATACAATCAAAGTGTGCACAATCACAACTCTCCCTAGATTCTGATCAGCACTCTGATAGTGCCAGCTGCTGCCTAGGATTTTATCTGGTTTTGAGAACAAGAGTCCCCATAATGCTTAAACTAATTTGAGCTGGTATTCTGTTCCCTAAAATATAACGCCATTATCTAAAAATCAACTTCTATCTAAAGTTATTAGGCAACTTTCAGTATTAACATTATCAAAAAAAGATCATAGAACACTTAAAAATCACCCAAGGGCCAAAAAATACCTGGGTTTCATTCTGTGTACTACAAGGCAGGAATCAAGTAATTATTAGAAAAATTTAAAACTATTATTTTGCTTATTTTTTCTGGACTAGCAGCAGCTAAGAGTGGCTTTAAGTAAAGGCAGGACAGATAGCAAACAGGATAGGACCACTGACTATAACCACACAGAGACCACTCAATGTAGGGCTTTCAGGGTACCACTCCCAAGCTAAACAGTTATGGAATTACTTGGAAAAACCACTGGTGGTATATCCCAAAAGTTAAAACAGGCATTATGAGTTGAACCATTTCAGCTGGAAAAGTGTTTAGGCTGAAGGACATGGAGAAAGTACATGATTTACCTTTTTTGGGTCTGTTTTTTAAAAAAGTAAGGATTTATTTAGGCTTACAGTTCATGGGATATAGTCCATAAAAACAACCAAGACAAGCCAGGTATGGTGGCACACACCTTTAATCTCAGCACTTAGGAGGAAGAGGTAGCAGGATCACCGTGAGTTTAAGGGCAGCCTGGGATTCCAGAGTCAGTTCAAGATCAGCCTGGGCTACAGTGAGACTACTGAGAGAAAAGTGGGGGAAACAAAACAAATTAAATAACAACAAAAACAACCAGGACATACTGGCTTAGGCAATAGTAGAAAATTTTGTTTTAATATTAATAAATATTCCAACTAGGAAACATATTATCTTAAGAGTCTGACTCCTGGGCTGGAGAGATGGCTTAGCGGTTAAGCGCTTGCCTGTGAAGCCTAAGGACCACGGTTTGAGGCTCGATTCCCCAGCACCCACGTTAGCCAGATGCACAAGGGGGCGCATGCGTCTGGAGTTCATTTGCAGTGGCTGGAGGCCCTGGCGTGCCCATTCTCTCCCTCTCTGTCTGTCACTCTCAAATAAATAAATAAAAAAATTTTTTAAAAGTCTGACTAATTTTATTTATTTATGATGGTGTGTTTAGTATGTGTGTGAAAATGCATGCACCCTGTTGGCAGGCCAGAGGAAGATGTTGAGTGTCTTCCTGTATCACTCTTCCACCATATTCCCTTGAGTCAGGGTCTTGGGAAATTTTTTGGTTAGATTGATTGACAAGCACCAGCAAGCCCCAGAAGTCCTCCTGTCTCTGCACCATCCCCCAGTCTTAGGTTACAGGCATACATGACCATGCTTGGACTATTAAGTGGGTGCTAGGAATCCTATTCAGGCCTTCATGCTTGCACAGCAAGCACTCTTACCCACTAAGCCCCAGGATTCTCACTTGTGTTAATAAAAATTTAAGCAAGCCTATTTTGGTATCTCAAATACATAAATAAAAATAAAATATTTTTTAAATAAAAATGGGATGGAGATGGCTTAGTGGTTAAGGTGCTTGCCTGCAAAACCACAGGACCCAGGCTCGGCTCCCCAGGACCCACGAAAGCCAGATGCACAAAAGGGTGTGTGCATCTGGAGTTCGTTTGCAGTGGCTGGAGGCCCTGGTGCACCCATTCTCTCTCTACCTGCCTATTTATGTATCTCTCCCTCAAATATATAAATAAAAATAAATATTTTAAAAAATTTAAATGAGTTCCATGTTGCTAAAATAATATGTAATTTATATTAAGTTTAAACATTTTTATTTTTGTTATTTTTTGTTTATTTATTTATTTCAGAGCAACAGACAGAGAGAGAGAGGGAGAGAGAAAGAGAGAGAATGGGCATGCCAGGGCCTCCAGCCACTGCAAACGAACTCCAGATGCATGTGCCCCCTTGTGCATCTGGCTAACATGGGTCCTGGCGAATTGAGCCTTGAACCGGGGTCCTTAGGCTTCACTGGCAAGTGCTTAACTTCTAAGCCATCTCTCCAGCCCCATTTTTCTTTTTTTAAAAAAAAGGCAAATTAGCTGGTTTCAAACTTATAACCCTCCTAGGGATTACAGGAATGTATCACTGTGTCCAAAATATAGTAAGTCTGATACAAATTAAATTTAGGTGAAAGTAGTAACTATTTTTTGTGATACAGAGCACAAAGTTTAATATTTTCAATTATCAAGCTACTCTTTATATTACCAGCAAATGTCTACTAAACAGTGTAGATTAAAACTGATTTCTGATTAAATTTTTAATCTTGTGGGAAAAGTGTTACAAAATCTACATAAAGCATCTATTAACCTACTTACACCATAGGATTAGAGATATGAAGTCAGAAACTAGTAATTTTTGACAATTTGGTTGAAACATGCATGGCATGGGAGAGAGTAGGCTTTTAATGAGGGGAAAAGGAAGCTTTCTCCATTCATGTGATGTGATTTCGATTATGGCACACAGAGGTACAAAAGAAATTGTAAGCAAAATGTTATTGACAGGGGACAGGGATTTCTAGGAGATGTAATATATTATGAAGTTGATAGAAACTGTGAGTCTCCATTCATTTTACATGTTCTATATTGCCAGGCACTGTTAACCATTTCAGTGGCTTGGGAAATTAAGTTAACTTTCATTACTGATAAATGGAGGAACCAGGGCTCAAGGCAAGGTCCAAGTGACTTCATGGTCCTTATTTTTTTAACCTCTATATTACAAAGCCTTTTAAGAGCCTGTATTAATTAAAAGCAACAGTTGTCTGTAAGAAAAGCAATGATAATAAATTTTAACAGTAGTTGTTAAAGTGTGATCCATGGGCTCCTGTGGTGGGTGAAGGGGAACAGGGATGGATCCTGAGAATTTTTTAGGCCAGGTTACTTGAGAATATGCTTGATGAAACAGCAAATATATATACTTTTATTAAATACTGGCCTTTTCTAATTATGTGTTAAACTGTGATTATACATGCATTATTCCTACGACTTATCAATACCTACAGTAAGATGACTATCTCAAAGAAAAAGTACTTGTGCAATTAAGTTTTGAATTGAACCAGTTTTTGCAGGGAGCACCATTTTCACTTGAAATGATAGAGAAATTATGGTTATTCAGACTCAGTATCAAGCAGATGTTTTCACAAAAATGAGTAAAGTAAGCCAATAACTTAAAGGAAAACAATTTACAGTACTTATTGCTAATGATAAAATTTGAGCTTTTATCAAGTGAAAATTAGAATTTTATAAAACTTGCATTCACCACTATGAGCTTGATATTTTTCCAATACTAATGATTTTTCTGAACACTGTAGTGAAAATAAAAATTGTGAACATATTTTTCTTGTTTCTCATTTTTAGATTGGATTTTTTTCACTGTATAAAATCTGTCAACATCTGGAAGATCAGAATATTTATGTCGGTGAGACAATGATTTCCAAACAATCCAACAGGTCACAAAATCAGACAAATATAAGATACATTTGAAGTTCAAGTCAGACCAGTGTCTGTGTTTCAAAGGATTTCAACTTAACAGTGTTAAGTATTTATTGATGTAGGGCTGGAGATATTGCTCAGCAGTTAAAAGTGCTTGCATGCAAAAGTAGATGGCCCAGGTTTGATTCCCAGAACCAAGCCAAATGTACAAAGATGACACATGCGTCTAGAGTTCCTTTGCTGTGGCAAGAGACCCCAGTGTGGCCCTGCTCTCTGCTTGTAAATAAATAGTTTGCTTTTATTTTTTTGTAAAAAAAAAAAAAAAAAAAAGAAGAAGCATTTATTGATGTGCCTTTAAATTCAACACTGCAAGTAATCTCTAAAAAATCACCACCTGTGAAGTTATGGCAAAGTCTCAAAGAATAATCTCCAATACGCTGAAAAGAGAACACAAGCTTGAATTCAGAGATAGATATGTAAATCCACCTGTCTTAAACACAATACTAAAGAGACATGAAAAAAATGTTAAATACAGGGCTAGGGAGATAGTTCAGTGTTTAAGAGTAAGAGTGCTTGCCATGCAAACATGCAGGCCTGAGGAGGTCTACTACTGTCTGAGAGCCCCAACACCCATGTAAAAATCTAGGTATAGCCACACTTGCCTGTAATCCCAGTCTTGGGGGCGGGGAGGAGAAGACTGGAGAATCACTGGGGCTCCCTGGCCAGCCAGTCTGACAAAAAATTGCAATGCCAGGTTCAGCACGATACCCTATCTCAATGAAACAACACATACGAGCAGTAGAGCAGGATACCAGATGCTATCCTTTGGCCTCTGAACATACGTGCACACATTCGCACACACACACTTGCATGTACTACTCACACACACACCACACTACACATACAAAAGATGACCTTTAATGGATATTCTTCTCATTAAGTACTTTTGGCTTTGGAAAGTAAATGATTTCTTATTAAAACTTTTAATGTTCCATGCTGGAGAGATGGCTTGGGTTCAATTTCCCAGTGCTTACATAGGCCAGATGCACAAAGCAGTGCATACATCTGTTCGAGTGGCAAGAGGCCCTGATGTGCCCATACACTCACTCTCTCTCTCTCTCACACACACACACACACTCTCTCTCTCTCTCACTGCTTGCAAATAAATAAATTAATGAAAAAAATTATGTTCCAGGCTGGGAGAGATGGACCAGCAGTTAAAGGCACTTACTTGCAAAGCCTGACTGCCTTGGTTAGATTTCCCAGTACCTATGTAAAATCAGATGCACAAAGTGGCACCTATTGGAGTTCGTTTGCAGTGGCAAAAGGCCCTGGCGTGGCCACTCTCCTTCTCTACCTCCCTCCTTTCCTCTCTGCGCAAATAAAAAATTAAAATTCTTTATGTTCCTAGCCAGGCATGGTGGGCCTTTAATCCCAACACTCAGGAGGCTGTGGTAGGAGGATCACCATGCATTCAAGACTGGCCTGGGGCTATGAAGTGAATTCTAGATCAGCCTGGGCTAGAGCAAGAAAGACCCTAATTTGAAAAAGCCAAAAATTTTTTTTTAATGTTCCCTTTTTTTAAAAAAAAAATATCGAATTAGATATCTAAGAACTCATAATTTTTTTTTTTTCTTTTTGAGGTAGGGTCTCAGGCTGACCTGGTATTCACTCTGTAGTCTCAGGGTGGCCTCAAACTCACAGCAATCCTCCTACCTCTGCCTCCGAGTGCTGGGATTAAAGGCGTGTGCCACCACACCTGGCAGAGCTCTTATGATTTTAATTTCAGAAATCTACACACAAAACCTTTGAGGGTCATTAACAAGTCTTGAGTCCAACCTCTGCAGACTTCTGAACTAGGCCCATTAAAAACATATAGTCAACCCCCAGTCTCACTATGGTCCAGGCTAGTGTTGAACTCATAGCAATCCTCCTGCCTCAACCTCTCCAGTGCTGGCACGGTGCTCTCTAGTGTTTGAAGTTCACATATAATACACAATTCCAAAGTTCCAAAAGGAAAAAAAAATAGTAACACCTATTTTATACTCCACAGCCTATGCTAGTAGTGTTTTCACATAAAGCCTTTTAATAAAAATTAAGATATCCATTAAGGCTGAGTGAAGCTAAAAGTAATACGGTATAGTATGAAAAATATAGAGGACTGACACATCAGAGTTAAAATCACTTCCCTGAATATGGCACAAGTCAAAATTATAAGATTTTCTTTATTAATACTTTCTGCTTTTATTTTTAATATTTACGTATTTGAGAGAGAGGGGGAGAGAGAGAGAGAGAATATGAGCACGTCAGGGTTTCCAAGCCACTGCAAACTCCAGATGCATGTGCCACCTTGTGAATCTGGCTTTACATTGGTACTGGGGGATCAAACCTGGGTCATTAGGCTTTGCAAGCAAGTGCCTTAACCAGTAAGCCATCTCTCCAGCCCAAAATTTTCTTTTAAAATTGTATTAATTTCAATTAATAAGATAAAATTGTTAAAAGCATATACAGTAGCTGCTCAAGAAATTTTTTTTATCATGTTCCTCCCTTTGTCCCAAAACTAAAACAGGGGTTACCAAAATGAACTGAGGTTAAACTCTGATGACACATTCTCATTCCTTTATTACAGGCCTCAAGTAGATGAGTGTTGCTCCAGAAAAATTTAAATAATTTAACAACCCACAATCAAGATCAGTTATTAAAAAACCAATGCTTAGAAACTACCTACATTAGGGATTGTGTTCAACCCCTCACACTAAAGATAAATAAATGAAAAAGAAATAAGACAACTACCAATGCATGTTTCCAAAAGTAATTTAATTCTTTCAAATCAAAATCGCTCATATAATTCTTTCTAATCTTGTGGATATTCATTTGACACACTAGCAAATAACTATAAGATGCAAGGCCACCTTACTATTTCGAAGAAAATTATCAGTGAGGGCTGGAGAGATGGCTTAGCGGTTAAGGTGTTTGCCTGCAAAGCCAAAGGACTTCAGTTTGGTTCCCCAGGACCCATGTAAGCCAGATGCATGAGGTGGCGCATGCATCTGGAGTTTGTTTGCAGTGGCTGGAGGCCCTGGAGTACCACACCCATTCTCTCTCTGCCTTTCTCGCTCTCTCAAATAAATAAGATTAAAAAGAAAAGAAAAGAAAAGAAAATTATCAATGAAACAACTTGGAAATTGGTCATGCTAAGCAGGAAAGCTGACAGGAAACAACATAATCACATAATTTCTGTTTTTTATTTTGAGGTAGGGTCTACCTCTAACTTATTTCTATCATCTATTTTATATTATCTCATGTTTAGAATATTAAGTGAAAAATTAGGCAGTACTTATTTTAAGCATGGTAACTATGTTCTAAGACTTGTGATGAGACAGGTCAGTCTCTAAAAGTTAAGAAGACTTAATAGGGCTGGAGAGATGGCTTAGTGGTTAAGCGCTTGCCTGTGAAGCCTAAGGACCCCAGTTCAAGGCTCAACTCCCCAGGACCCACGTTAGCCAGATGCACAATGGGCGCACGCGTCTGGAGTTCGTTTGCAGTGGCTGGAGGCCCTGGTGCGCCCATTCTCTCTGTCTCTCTCTCTCTCGCTCTGTCTGCCGCTCTCAAATAAATAAATAAATAAATAAACAACAACAAAAAAAAGACTTAATAGCTTAACAATGCTTTTCAGTCTATGAACATTAACAGGTCACCAAGACCATTTCTAAAGAACAAAACAGTCCAATTGTGCTAAACTGTGAAGTTCAAGCTGATTTCATATTCTATGTTCATGCCATCAAGTCCCTTAAGTAGCATTTTTTAATTTTTATTTTTTAGGTAGGGTCTCACTGTAGCCTAGGCTGGCCTGGAATTTACTATATAGTCTCAGGGTAGCCTCAAAACCATGGAGATCCTTCTACCTTCTACCTCTTGAGTGCTGGGGTTAAAGGTTTGCACTACCATGCCTGGCCTTAAGTATCATTTTAGAACATTTAGCATAAATTATTTTCATAAGACCTAACTATTTTTTATAAAACATTGTACACTGTATTTCAACCTGAATATGTTCAGAATTTTTATAAAAACTATAGGTTTATTAGAAACTCTACACCCTCCCCCGCCTTCTACTAGAAAAATCTACAGTAGATTATCCTAATGTCCTTAATTTTAACAAATTTCGTACAGGAAGTTTGGTCACACTACCCGTTTCCTGTATTGTACTATGCACCCCCTCTATAATTACTACTCTGAAACTGGAAGATCCCCTACCACACTGCAGGAAAGAAATTAACCTTTGGTGGATATCACCTGATAACTCCTTGAGCATTATTTCAAATATTCACTGACGTTTCCCTTGACTCTCCTGTGTTTCAAGTGTTAACATGACCATATTTTAGAGGACCCAGGATGGTATATTGAAAGGTAGTGATGAATACCAAACAGAAATCTATGACTTACAGAACTTACAACTTTAGAAGGATTATCCAATTGTGTTCAAATTGCCTTTCAATGAACTACATATCCCTGTATTAAAAAGCATTCACATTAACTGTTCAGTGTAACTCGTTATATACATGTGCATAGAAAAAAACACGAAACTGAAAATAAGGGAGTAAGACAATCAACTGTACTGAGTTCTATTAGATTCTCTCCCCTTCTGGTCTATCAAAAGACAAATGCTCAGAGAACTGTCAAGCATCTCCTTAACATTACCTATTCATCGCTACAGCATTCATAAGACAGATGCCAGGCACTTGAAGTTCTACAGATGAAAATATGAGAAGATTTAAATGATTTCCTCCATGGTCACAAAGTTAGGGATCAGATTAAATTCTCAGAATTTTCCTCATTATTACTAGTCAAACTATTAGAGCAAACAGAAAAAAAAGTGTAACTGCCTCACTCTATATGATTCCCTATAATTACAGATGTGCTGTCCAATTAGGTAGCCACTGGTCATATGAGACTATTAAACACTAAACACTTAAAATGCAGCTAGTCCAAACAGATGCTGTAATGGTAAAAGATAAATTTGATTTTGAAAAGCTAGCATAAAAAGAATAATTTAAATTATTTCATTTTTTTTTTACAAAGATTAAATGCTATAATGGCATTTTGGATATACTGAGTTCAAATTCATTTCAAAGTATTGGGCCATACTTATTTCCAAATATTTTCCCAATGCCAATGAAACAGATATAATACCTAAACAAGAAAGCAATTATTTTCTTAGCATTTGTGTATGTAACACAATATAGTCACTGTATCTGGAGGAGAAAAAAATAGACATATGTGACTAATAAATACACCAAGTAGACAGACCATCTCTGTAAATAAGAGAGATTTCTGTCTCATGACAAGTGTACATAATCTTTAGATGTATTGCTGAGGCTCAAACTCAAGGCCGGACAAGTGCTCCACCACTGAGCTATATCCTCAGGTCAGTATATGTGATTTTCAGTAAGTCATAGTCATACTAAGTATGACTTTACATTAGAAAATCTCAAGTGGAAAAGCAAAGCTACTATTTCTTAAAAAAAAAAAAAAAGATTTTTTTTTCTTTCATTTGTATGCAGAAAGGCAAATGGGATGGGGAATGGACCAACAGAGGTGGAGAATGGGCACAAGACCTCTTGCTACTGCAAATGAACTCTAGACCCATATGCCACTTTGTACATCTGGCTTTATGTGGGTACTGAAGAACTGAACACCAAGCTGTCAGGCTTTGCAAGCAAGTGTCTTTTAACTGCTAACCCATTTCTCCTTCCTATTTCTAATAAACACACATGGATATCACAGAGGATACCCACAAGCAGTATGAATGTCTCAAAGTATGTTTGATATACTTTAAAAAAAAACTCATGTAATAACCTAGTACTCAACACTTGATTTGATTTTGGCTATAGTGGCAAGAAATATGTAAGGGAAAAGATAGCCTGGTATGGTGTCATAGGATTATAATCCCAGCATTGGGTAGGTAGAGGTACAGGAAAGAGGATCAAAAGTTTAAGACCATCCTCAGCTACATAGCCAGGCTACAAAGGCCTAGGCTTCATGACAACCTGTTGCAAAGAAAGAAAGGAGGAATGGGAAGGAAATCAAAAGAAGATGGGAAAAGAAACAAAAGGATAACTTTGGAAAATCGGGCCAAATGTAATGGTGTATGCCTATAATCCCAGCACTTGGGAGGCAGAGGCAGGAAGATTGTGAGTGCAAGGCTATCCTGGGCTTCAGTTACATAGTGAGACCCTGTCCAAAATAAATAAATGCATGCATGAATGAATGAATAAATAAATAAATAAATAAGAGATGGAGGAAGGCAAGCAACCCTATAAAGTGTAAAGTTTCAACAGGACCTAAAAATTCCATCCCCAGAGAAATAAAAATGTACATCCAAACAAAATGTGAACATGAAAGTTCACAGCAGCCTTAGCTATTATAGTTAGGTGTTAACAATGTACACGTCCATGTTCTGGTGAAAATGTATATCCATATGCAAAAATTTATTCAGCTTTATCCATACCCATATATGAATCTTGAAAAAAGTATTTTACCATAAAGAAAGTTAGCCACAAAAAATTCAGAAACTAAATAATTCCATTTATATGAAAAGCTCAGAAAAGGCAAGTGAAAAGAAACTAAGTGGTGGCTTAAAGCTGGAGTAACTGAGTAGTAAGACTGCTAATGTATGAAAATGTTCTAAGATTGTCTGATGACTGACTACCCATCTATGTGAACACACTCAAAATCAGCTCAGATGGAATTGTATGTGAATTACATCCCAGCCAACCTGGTAAAAGTAAAAGAAAATGATTACAAAGGACTGATGAGGTACCTAAATGACAATTTTCTCAATTTTGTAACTTTATGGTATTTAGCAGTTTTTGAAGCTTTTTGTGTTTTTTTTCTCCTTGTAAATACTCACATTAGTAAAAACAAATTGGCATTGTTGCACAAGTATATAAATTTACTAAAAGTCCTAAACTGTACATTTCACATGAGTTATTTCAATAAACATACTAAATTTCTTTCACTAAAAAAAAGGGGACACAAGGATAACGTTAACAATCTCAGAACAGGTACACTCTGGGCTGTATAGTTTAACTATAAAACCCACTTAAACAGCATAAACAACATTAAAGATTTAAGGAAAACAAAGTACTCAAGTTCAGACAGACTACAGGGACATAAAATCACAGTTATCAAAACACACACAGGGATATGACTTTATCACTTAACTCCTAAAAGCTAAATTCTTGACTCAGAATGGATGGGAGGGGAGGTTACTTAAATTTTTAACGTTAAAGAGTTTTATCAAAAATCTTAGTAGGGCATCTGTGTGTTTAATATGTACACGTCCTGTGGACTGAGAACCTGGGGAACAGTTGCATCTAAGATAATGAAGCTCTTTTCCCCCTTTTCTTTAAATAATAAAACGTGATAGTGCCAGTCCAGAGCCTACCCCATCCCTCACTACCACCCCCAGAGGTGGGGGACATTGGAGAATGACAGTCTTTGGACTCTGTAAGTAAAAACGGAGCTGGTGGGCTCATCTCGGAAGGGAGTTAAGAGATTTGTGGACAAGCTGAAATAAGGAAGTGGGTACATCTTGAAGCACATCGAGAATCAACGATAGCCAGAGTATAACACACAGGCCTCTCTGGAAGGCAGTTGGCATCGCCAGGATGGCCTCGAACGCCGGCCGGTTTTTTTTTTTTTTTTTTTTTTCTCCAACGGAGAAGTTGGCTCCTGTAGTTTGGACATCGTGGGA
Organism: Dipus sagitta; assembly: GCA_036346955.1. Classification (NCBI taxonomy): domain Eukaryota; kingdom Metazoa; phylum Chordata; class Mammalia; order Rodentia; family Dipodidae; genus Dipus; species Dipus sagitta. The sequence goes on from CM070781.1 coordinate 69,257,491, forward strand.
AGGCCAGAGGAAAATAAAAAAAGACTTTAAGCGGAGCCGCCCCGGGCCTCGCAGAGGAAGTTCGAACCGCCCTCGCCGCCGCACGCCTGCTTCCCGCAGCGCCCGCCTTCGGGCCCGACAAGAGCCGGAACCTCCGCGGCGGCGGCAGGCGGCTAGGCCGGGGCCGCGCCGGCCGCACACGCACGCCTCCTGCGCACTGGGCGCCGGCCTCCCCACAGTGCGGGCCGGCTCCGCGGGGCAGGCCTAGGCCCCGCCGCCTCCTTCCCTCCCTCCCTCCGCGGCACAAACTTCCCGGCGCGTTCGCAGAGGCGTCACCGGCCGCCAGGGCCCCCAGCGCCATTCCCCCGCGGCCCCGCGGCGGCGCGCGCCCCGATCCCTCACACTCCCGAGTCCCGCCGGGGACAGCCCCAGGCCGCGCGGACCCCGCCTTCCGGCGCCCCGCAGGTTACCTCCAAGTCGCGGCCTTTGTTCTTGAAATTCTTGAGCCGTTGGTTGTCTAATTTCTCGTTGTCCGCCATGGCCGGGCCGGTGACTCGCTCCCCCGCCCGGGCCCCGCGGGATCCGCCCCAACCAGCGCGCCGCACCGACTCTCTCAGGAACCGGGCCGCCGCCTGAGCCGCTCTGCCTGCCGGGCGGCCGCTCCCTTCCTCCTCTCGCCGGCCTACGCCGCGGTGTGCCTCTCCTCCTCCCCTCCCGTCCCCCGGCCCTGACCCTGGCCACACAGCAGCTACGAAGAAGACAACCGCAGGACCGGCGGCAGCAACGGCGGCGGAATGTGCTACCGGCTGAGAGGAGGCAGCCTCGATCTGAGGGCCCCGGTGTCGCGGCCACGCCCATCGCCGCCAGCCCGGCTTGTCGATTGGCCAATCGGGCTCCGGCGCGCTTGGCCAATCACGAGGGGCGATGGAGAGCGGGGGCGGAAGAGCCTAGGGAAAGGGGAAGAGGACGACGCGAGGAGGAAAGGGCCGGGAGGGCCGAGGCGGAGGGGAGGGGAGGGGAAGGGAGCAGAGCGGAGCCCTGCGGACACCTGGCTGGCTTCGCGCTCTTGGAAGGGACGGGGAGAAGCCGTGGAACTCCGTGTTCTAGCTTATCTTCGTAGGGTGTCAGGAGATTCCCGGACAGTGGGAGCCCAGAAGCGAAGCGGAGTGACGACGTTCTTTCCTTCCCGGTGTGTCCTCTCTTCTGGATATTTCTGGAGCGCTCCGCTCCCTTGGGAAAGCGGAGAGGTGTGTGTGGGCTCCGCGCCGGACGAGTCGGGCCACCCTAACTCTGGGTGGGGGCATCGGCATGCCATCCGTCCTTGGGGCTGGGATTAGCAGGGGTGCCTTGCGGTCTGGAGACACAGGGAAAACGAAAGCGGTAGTGGTGGAGGAGGAGAGGGGTCCATTAGATGAGTCGGAGTTCATCCTCTCTGACTGAGTGTCGCTGCAGGTAGGAACTTGGGAAGAACTGGAGATCCTGTAATAATACCCCTTTTGGGATGTTTTGTCTTACAAAGTTGGAAGCTAGTTGGCCACAAAGTACTAATTTATTGAGACCGAGGGCCGTGATCCCTAACAATCACTGTGGTAGTTTGAATAGATGGTCCCCAATATATTCACTTCTTTATTGTTTGTAGTTTGCATTCTGCAACCACCTGGCTAGAGGCAATGTCACTGGGTGGATCTTTAGGTGTGGTGGTGAGTTTCAGATTTCCATCTAAAGATCTACGTGTGCCTAGCTGGGGTTCCTGAAGTGTACTGTGGCTTTTGACTTTTGGCTTGTACCTCTCTCTCTCTCTGCTTGGTCCTGAGAAGGCAGGCCAGCTTCTTCTGCCATTATGGAACTTCCCCTGGATCTGTAAGCTTCAATAAATCCCTTCTTCCATAACTGTGCCTGGTCTGGAAGTTCATCTCAGTGAACTTGAATCTGTCTGCTGCAGAACTTGGCTCAGAGGGGGACTTGATATAAGGAAGCTCTGGGTAAAAAGAGCTCCTTCCTTCCTTCCTTCCTTCCTTCCTTCCTTCCTTCCTTCCTTCCTTCCTTCCTTCCTTCCTTCCTTCCTTCCACTTGGCTGCCGGAGCTGCTCGCTAACTTCCAGCGTGGATTGAAGACCAGTGCAGACTAAAGACCAGCACCAACTGAAGGCCCCCGTGGAGCAAAACCCAGAGGCTCCTCAGGAAGCCTCCAGGCTTTCCGGCACCATCTGCAGTGCGGGGTGGGGACTGCTGAGGCATCTGGCCACCAGGACTGAGCAGCTACCAGGTTCGGTGATTCTCGGGCCTGCAACTGCTGTTGGACTACTGTAAGCTGATCCAATAAATCCCCTTTTTAAAATAATTCATTCTAGCAGTTCTGTTGCTCTAGAGAACCCTGACTAATATAGTCACGTAAAGTAACTTTTTAGAAAAATTCCTGTTAAGGGTACCAACTTAACTGGGAACATTATAACCAAAGGCAGTAGTACAAGATACAAAAGAGACTTTTAATTTCAGGAAAGGACTGGAGAGATGGCTACATGGTTAAAGGCACTTAGAAAACCTGCTGGCCTGGGTTCTATTCCCCAGGACCGACATAAAGGCAGATGCACAAAGTGGTGCATGTGTCTGCAATTCGTTTGCAGTGGTAAAGGGCCTCACACACCCATTCTTTCTCTTTCTCCCTCACTCATCTCTCTCTAAAAATAGATACTATAATACATTTTTTTTTAATTTCAGAAAAAAGAGCCGGAACTGATGGCACAGGTTTGTAATCCCAGCTACCCAGGAGGCAGGAGTGTCTAATTGGGCTATTGAGTGAGTTCAAAGCCACTCTGGGCAATTTAGTGAGACCCTGCTCCAGCATGAAAATATTGTGCAAATAAAATTCTAAGCCAGGAGGGGTGGTGCACTTCTTTAATCCCAGCACTTGGGAAGCAGATGTAAGAGGATCCATGTGAGTTTGAGGTCAGCCTGGAACTACATAGTGAATTCCAGGTCAGCCTGGGCTAGAGGGAGGCCCTACCTCAAAAACAAAACAAAACAAACCCTGCTAAATAAGTATTTGGAGAATAAAAATTTAAGTGAACATCATCTGTTTATTAAATTTTGTGGACTGGAGCAATGACTCAATGGTTAAGGCACTTGCCTGCAAAGCCTAAGAACCCCACTTCAGTTCTCCAGTACCACCGTAAAGCCAGATGCACAAAGTGGCACATACATCTAGGGTTTGTTTTCAGTGGCCAGGAGGTCCTGGCATGCCCATTCTCTCTGTCTCTCTTCTTTCTCTGCTTGCAAATAAAAATACTTAAGAGCTAGGCGTGGTGGCACACACCTTTAATCACACCTTTAATCAAAGCACTCAGGAGGCTGAGGTAGGAGGATCAACATGGGTTCAAGGCCACCCTGAGACTACATAGTGAATTCCAGGTCATCCTGGGCTAGAGCAGGACTCTACCTCAAAAAAAAATTTGTTTGCATACTGAATCACTGGTAAGTTTAAACATGAGACTAAGGGGGCTGTAGAGTTGGCCCACAGGCTAAAGACATGTGCTTGCAAAGTTTGACGCCTACACCGGATTCCTCAGTACCCAAGTAAAGCCAAATGCACAAAGTAGAGCATGTGTCTGCAGTTTGTTTGCAGTAACAAGAGGCCCTGGTGTGCCCATTCTAAGACTTTCAAATAAATAATATTTAAAAAGAAAGACTGTCTCAAGGAATTACATGGCTGTGCAATAGAGGAGGCCATGGGACATGCATGGGGCAACACGGGCACACATACACACACACACACACAAATAGTAGCCAGCCTAAAATATGTTGCAGCACTAGAAAATAGACTACTATAGTCATGTACTTGTATTTTCTCTAGAAAATAAATTTGTTATTGGTAGACTTTTGCCTCTTTTCATTGCCAGGTTATTCTTACTGTTTGAGAAGCCTGAAGAAAATGACTTTCTAATTTGAAATAGATATTAATTCGATTGAGAAAAGAAAATTACCTATTTTTCTGTCCTTCTCTGTCTCTCTTGCCAGCATCTAATGTAGTCCAGACTGTTCTGAAATTTACTGTGTATCTGAGATGCTGCCTTGAACCTGTGATTCTCCTGCCTCTTTGCTTCCCTACTGCTGGATTCCAGATGTGTACACCACCATGCCCAACTAGCTTTCTAAAAAAAATAGTAATAATAAGGCTGGAGTGATGGCTTAGTGGTAAGGCATTCCTTGTGAAGTCTAAGGACCTAGGCTTGATTTCCCAGTATCCATGTAAATCCAGATACACCTGGTGGCACATACATCTGCAGTTTGTTTGCAGTGGCTGGAGGCCCGCCCTTTCTTTCTCTCTCTGTCTCTCTTCCTCTCTCTATTAAATAAAAATATTTAAAAAGAAACATTAGTTTTGACGGTTTAATCAGAAAAACTTAATTATAGACCCAAACACCCTAATAACCTCTCACTTCAGACAAATTCCCTACACCTATTTTTTAATTAGATAGAGAATATGAGTGTGCCAAGGCCTCCAGCCAGTGTAAATTAACCCCAGATGCATGTGCCACCTTGTGCATCTGGCTTACATGGGTCCTGGGGAATTGAACTTGGGTCCTTTGGCTTTGCAGGCAAATGCCTTAACCACTAAGCCATCTCTCTAGCCCCTACACCTATTTTTTTAAAACCTTATTTAAAAATATTTTATTTTTATTTATTTATTAGAGAGAGAATGGACATACCAGAGCCTCCAGCTGCTGCAAAGACACTCCAGATGCATGTGTCACCTTGTGCATCTGTCTTAGGTGGGTGGTCTGGAATGGAGCCTGGGCCCTTTGACTTTGCAGACAAGCACCTTAACTGCTAAGCCATTTCTCTAACCCTAAAACCTTTTTATTTTGAAATAATTGCTAATTCACAGGCCTTGCGAAGAAGAAAGGAAAGGAATGTATATGATTGTACATGTACCTGCTCTTTACTCAGCTTCTTCCAATAGCAGTGTTCTGAACAACAATACTATCAAAATAAGGCAGTTAATATAATCCACACAGGCTGCTTATAGGAAAGAAATTAAATAAGATGAAAATGGTCAGGAGGTCTTGTGGTAGTTTAAATATGAAATGTCCTCCATAGCCTTGTGTGTTTTATTTATTTTTAAATGTTTATTTATTTGAGAAAGAAAGAATGGGCATGCCAGAGCTTCCTGCCATTGCAAATGAATTCTAGACACATGCATCATATTGTGCATCTGGCTTTATGTGGGTACTGGGGAATTGAACCCAGGCAGTCAGGCTTTGCAAGTAAGCAACTTTAACCTCTGAGCCATCTCTCCAGCCTGCCTTATGTGTTTTAAATACTTGGTCCCCTGCTGGTGGCAATTTGGGAAAATTGTGGAATCGTTGGGAACTGGAATCTTGCTGGAGGAAGTGTGTCATGGGGGTGGGTCTTGTGGCTCATTAGTCCAGCCTATCAGGTATTCAAGCTAACTCACTCTGAGACTACTTCTTTCCTGTGTTGGAGATGTGGCCCAGGCTTCCTGCTCAGGCCTGTCATGTGTTCTAGCTATGATGAAGTGAACCCCTTGAAATTAAAGCTGAAATAAACCTTTTCCTTCCATAAGCTGCTTCTGGTCAGGTATTTTGTCCCAGCAATGAGAAGATAACTGCTACAGTGCCCATATGTTGAAATTTCTTATAAGAAGAATTCCATAATGACAATTTTAATAATTACTGTCAAACATTGGGTACTGTTATATTATAAACTGAGGTGTTTTACTCACATGGGGTATTTGATTTTATTTCATTAGTTTGTGTATGTTTGTTTTTTCTTTTCTTTCTTTCTTTCTTTCTTTCTTTCTTTCTTTTTTTTTTTTTTTTTTTTTGAGGTAGGGGCCCTCTGGCCTAGGCTGACCTGCAACTCACTCTGTAGTCCCAAACTGGCCTTGAACTCAAAGTGATCCTCCTACTTCTGCCTCCTGAGTGCTGGGGTTAAAGGTGTGTATCACCACGCACTGAGGTATTTTAGTGTGTGTGGTGTATGTGTGACGTGTGTACATTGATGTACATGGAGGCCAGAAGTTGATATCAAGTGTGTTTCTCTATCACTCTCCACTTTATTTACTGCGGCAGGGTCTGTCATTGAACCCAGAACTCACCGGGTTGGTCTTGTTAGCCAGATTGCCCTGGGGATCCTGTCTCTGCTTCCTAAGTGCTGGGATTCTAGGCCGCCACTATGCTTACCCAGTGTATGCTGGGTATGTGTATGTTATGTGTATTCTGGGGATCTAAACTTGGTCTTCATGCTGTGCCATGAGTGTTTAATCCCTGAGTTATCTCCTGAGTTTATCCCCCTTTATTTGAGCCATATTGTCAGGTAATCTAGGCTGGCTTCTTGTTGTATAGTCTATGCTGGCCTTGAACTCTTGATGCTTCTGCCTCCAGCTCCCCAATACTAGAATTACAAGTGTGTGCCACCACACTTGGCTAGTTTCTATAAGTGTGTGTGTGTGTGTGTGTGTGTTAATTAATGCATTGATTCCTCACAACAATCCTATGAGATTAAGTGTACTTACTTGACAAATGAGAAAATTTGAAGCATAGAGAGTTGAAATAATTTGTCCAAGAGCACACAGTAAATAAATGGTAGATCAAGCATTTGAACTGGTCTTGACACCCATGGAGGTACATCATCTTCAGTATGTATATTCTTTCAAAGTAGGCGTGACATTATTTCCATTTTTGTATAAGAAACCTAACTTCAGTGAGGTTAAGTAACTTGCTCAGGACCCTGCATAACTAGGAGGTGCCAGAGTCCTCATTTGATTCAGGGCCTGTCTAGCTCCCAAACCCCAACTGTTTCTTTTTTTTAATCCAAGGCAGGGTCTCACTGTAGTCCAGACTAACCTTAAGTAGGCCCCATGGAGCCATTCTTCACCAACACTGGCTCCATGGGGCCTACTTAAGTATAGTTAGCATTTCTTGGTGTACTAGCTCAGATCTTATGTACTCATTTGTCACCTTTCTACCTCTTAGAAGGTTGATTCAGTACCCAGCATCAGATTGTTTTTCCATTAACTATTCTGCTCCTAAATCCATGCCAGTCATTTTGGCTTCTAGTCTCCTCAGCACCTCCCTCAAGGTCCAGTCAGTGGTGTTCATGCCAATCTGGACTTACCTTTGATAACTATCTCTGATGTCAACAAACAAGACAAATGCTGATATGTAGCCCAATTTTTAGTTGCCCTGTTCAAGGCAATTCCTTTATGGTCAAACAAGGAAAGTCCCCAAACCCTGTCAGTCACAGACCTCTGCGCTGCTGACACCACTCTCAGCCTGTTGAACTGAAACCCAGAGCCATTTTTGATTATTTTAAAAAATTTTTCTTTATTATTGACAACTTCCATAATTATAGGTAATAAACCATGATAATTCTTTCCTATCCCACTTTCCCCTTCATACTCCACTCTTCATCATATCCCCTCCCCCTCTCAATCAGTCTCTTTTATTTTAATGTCATCATCCTTGCTCCTATTATGATGTTCTTGTGTAGGTAGTGTCAGGAACTGGGAGGTCATGGATATCCAGGCCATTTTGTGTCTGGAAGAGTAGATTGTAAGGAGTTCTACCCTTCCTTTGGCTCTTACATTCTTTCTGCTACCTCTTCTGCAGTGGACTCTGAGCCTTGGAAGGTGTGATAGAGATGTTTTACTGCTGAGCTCTGTTACTTTTACTTTTTCTTAGCACTGTGGTGCCTTTTGAGTCATTCCAGAGGTCACTGCCATCTGAAAAGAGAAGCTTCTCTAACCAAAAGTGAAAGTAGCATTAATATATGGGTATGAACATTAAGAGAAGTGCTTACCAGGCAGTTTGGTGAGCATAACATATGCAGTTAGCCAGACACCAGCAGGCGTCACACTCCTAGGGCTCATGACTTCCCCTGTTTTTCAGTATCAGGCATCTATTCCCTCCTATGGAGCAGGCCTCCAGTCTAAGGAGAGAGTGGTTGGTTTTCCCCATAACAGACATGCCACTATTGCACCCATTGGCTCATTTGGCCTGGCCATCTTTTGAATCTTTTTTTTTTTGTTGTTGTTGTTGTTGTTGTTTTTTCAAGGTATGGATGGTCTTACTGTAGCCCAAGCTGACCTGGGATTCACTATGTAGTCTCAGGGTGGCCTCAAACTCACCACGATCCTCCAACCACTGCCTCCCAAGTGCTGGGATTAAAGGCATGTGCCACCATGCCCGGCCATCTTTTGAATCTTTTTTTTTTTTTGTTCATTTATTTTATTTTATTTTATTTTTTTTTATTTATTTATTTGAGAGTGACAGAGAAAGAGTCAGAGAGAGAGAGAGAGAGAGGGACAGAATGGGCATGCCAGGGCTTCCAGCCACTGCCAACGAACTCCAGACACATGCGCCCCCTTGTGCATCTGGCTAACATGGGTCCTGGAGAATTGAGCCTCGAACCGGGGTCCTTAGGCTTCACAGGCAAGAGCTTAACCGCTAAGCCATCTCTCCAGCCCATCTTTTGAATCTTTATCTTTTCTCATGCAACCCAAATTTCATCAATGCAAATTATCCTGCCTGATTAGAATATATTCACTGAGTCTCAAATTTACCTCTTCTCCATTTCCTGTACTGCCCCTCCATTAAAATTTGTAAAATTATTTCATACTCATTGTGCCTCAGAGTTGGAAGAAAGCACAAGTATTATCTACCTCACCTACCTTGCTCTGTGCTTGAACTTTCACTCCAGCATCAGGTAGAGTCTCAAAACATCTTGAGTCACAGCATTTCATCTTCAAAGGATACCATTAGAAAATGCTCTTGTGGGCTGAAAAAATGGCTTAGTAGTTAAGGTGCTTGCCTGTGAAGCCTAAGGATCCAGGTTCGATTCCCCAGTACCCATGTAAGCTAGATGCACAAGGTGGTGCATGCATCTGGAGTTCATTTGCAGTGGCTAGAGGCCCTGGTGTGCTGCTTCTCTTTCTGCCTCTCTTTCCCAAATAAATAAATATTTTTTAAAGAAAGGAAAAAATGTTCTTGTGAGGGAGAATTGGCTCAGTAGTTGAAGGTGTGTGCCTGCAAAGCCTTTTGGTCAGGGTTTGATTCCCCAGTACCCACATAAAGCCTGATGCACAGAGTGACACATACATCTGGACTTTGTTTGCAGTGGCAGGAGGCCCTGGTGTGCCATACTCACACTTTCTCTGTCTGTCTGTCTCACTCAGTAAATAAATAAAAATATTGAAAAGAAAGAAAATACTCTTATAAAGCCAGGCTGGTGGCTCATGTCTTTAATTCTGGATACTGAAGTAGGTGGATTGCTGTGAGTTTGAGGTCAGCCTGGACTACAGGCTGAGTTACAGGCCAGCCAGGACTAGAGTCACAAAAGAATAACAAATAAAATGCTCCTGTAGTCATACTTGGCACAGAGCACACACATACATGTATTTTACTGGCTAAGCACTCATGCATGTCATATAGAAAATTTAATAGAAATTTAATAGAAAATTCCACTGTAGTGGGCTAGAAAGATTGCTCAGTAGTTAAAGATGCTTGCATTGGTCCAGGTATAATTTGCTAGTAGCCATGTAAAGCCAGATGCACAAAGTGGTACATGTATATGGAGTTCATTTTCAAGTGGCGAGAGACCCTAGCACACCCATGTATATTCTCCCTTCCACCCCTTGTCCTTTCCTCTCTCCCTCTCTCTTTGCTCACAAATAAAAATATTTTAAAATAAAATTCCATAATATTTAAGGTGAAACAGTTAAGTATCTGCAGGTGGCAAAGGGTAAATGTATTAAATAAGTCTCTTAAAAAAACTTTTGAACATGATAGATTCCTATCTTCTGTAATATCATAACCAGGATTATAGGTTGTATTTTAAAATTGAGAATAGTAATGCCAATCAGTCTGGTGAACATTCTCATGAATATAAGTGCTTTATTTTTAAATATTTATTTATTTATTGGATAGAGAGGAAGAGGCAGATAGGAAGAGTAGGCACTCCAGGCCCTCCAGCCACTGCAAATGAACTCCATACACATGTGCCACTTTGTGCATCTGGATTATGTGGGTCCTGGGGAATCAAACCTGGGTCCTTAGGCTTTGTACCCAAGCCTCTTCACTGCTAAGCCATCTCTCCAGCCCAAATATGAATGCTTTGCTATTTTTCTTTCTTAAGGTAGGGTGTTGTTCTAGCCCAGGCTGATCTGGAATTCATTCTGTCATTTCAGGGTGCCCTTGAACTCACAGCTATACTTCTATCTTTGCCTCCTGAGTGCTAGAATTAAAGTCATGTGCCACCATGCCCAACTTGTTTTGTTAATTTTAATGAAGACAGACTAATGCCCAGAAACATGACTGCTGAGGATAGTAACATATAAGCAAAGCTCTGATGCATCTACTGGGTTTTTCTATGTTAATGAGCATAGATTAAATGTGACATATAGTACCATGTATATACATATAATTCTGAATATGAATTTTTAAAAAGGTATAAGGTTGAATACTTTCAAGGCACATAAATTAGTCTTGAGATATATACCACATAGGGTTTATCAACTTTCTATTTATACTTTGTCACCATGTTACACAAGACCCTGAAGTCCAAGAACTCTCAAATAGAATTTCAGCACATTCTTTGTATGCCTTAGGCAAAGGTCTGCAGCTCTTGACATGCCATGCAGACCTAATTGTCACTGGTCACCTTGTGATGGACTTCAGAAAAATTTTTAACAAATCTTTTAATGTTTTTCTTACTGTATCATACTATTAAATCCTGGAAACCATCTTTTCACCTATATGCATATTCTGACACTCACTACAACCTGTTAAAGGTTGCTGACCATATGACTAATAAGAATGAGAGTCTGGGAAGTGTTAGAAGTCTTATTTAGAGCTTACCAGGTATTAGAGTGGCTTGTCCTCTTCTTGCCTTTTGGTTATGAGACTAAAATCTGCCTAATAAAATTTTGATGTTCTACATGGCAGGATATAAGCTACTGTGTTGATCCCAAATTAGACTTCCCAGGTTTTAACTTTTATTTATTTATTTATTTGAGATAGAGAATGGGCATGCCAGTGCCTCCAGCCACTGCAAACAAACTCAAGATGCATGTGCCACCTTGTGCATCTGGATTACATTGGTTCTGGGGAATCAAACCTGGGTCCTTTGGCTTTGCAGGCACATGCCGTAACTGCTAAGCCATCTCTCTAGCCCCCAGGTTTTTAGTTCTACTTATAAATAGAATCATCAGAGAAAACATTTAACTTGTAGGTGGTCATGTCTATTAATGATTAGTAAGATGGACTATTTGGTTAAATTTGTGGGTGTCAACCATTTAGAACACTGGGAAAATGATGCCAATGTTAATGTGGCCTTTAGGGGCAGGTTAAACTACAGGGTAGAAAACTCTAAGATTTATTTATTTGCACTGGAGAGATTGCTCAGTGGTTAAGATGCTTGCCTGGAAAGTAATGAGCAGGATTCAATTCCCCAGTACCCATATAAAGCCAGATGCACAAAGTGGTGTATGCATCTGGAATTTGTTTGCAGCTGTTGCAGGCCCTGGCATGTCCATTCATATTGTATCTCCCTTCTTCTCTCTCCTTGCAAATAAATAAATAATATATATATTTTGGTTTTTCAAGGTAGGGTCTCACTCTAGCCCAGGCTGACCTGGAATTCACTATGTAGTCTCAGGGTGGCCTTGAACTCACAGCAATCCTCCTACCTCTGCCTCCCAACTGCTGGGATCAAAGGTGTGTGCCACCACACCCGGCAAATAAAATATTTTTTAAAAAAGATTTACTTATTTATTTAGAAATAGGGTCTAACCTATGCTGGCCTAGAAATCACAATCCCCCTGCCTTAGGCTCCTGAGTGCTAAAATCATAAGCATGTGCTATTATACCCATCTTTTTTCATACACTTCTACTTTCCACATAAAAAGAGGGAAATTTTACCCATTATGTATCTCCCAATGGTCATTGGCATGTGAAACTGTTCAAATTTGCTATTAATTTTAGTTTGGTTGCAAAATGTCCCACACAGGCTTATGTGCTTCTGTTCCCCAGTTATAGGAGGTTGTGAAGCCATTTGGAGGTAAAGCAAGCTGGAGAAAGTAGATCTCTGAAGGGCAAGCATCAAGGCTTATGCCCTTGCCCTGCCTCATGTTCTCTCTCTGTTTCCTGATCTGCCAAGATGTGAGCAAGCATCCTCAGGCTCCTACTGCCACATCTATGAGCTGTTTCTACCACTGTGTGTTCCCTGCCTAAGACTAAGCCAAATAAATCTACCCCCAATTTAAGTTACTTCTTGTCAGGAATATGGTCACAGTGATGAGAAAAGTAACTAATATACTACAGAACTATCTTTCTATCTATCTGTCTTTCTTTTTTTTTTTTTTTTGACAGTGTCTCAGATTATACTCCAGGCTATCCCAGAATTTACTGTAGCTCATGGTGGTCCTCCTGTCTTGGGACTCTGGAGTGCTTGGATTGTAGCCATGAACCACCACACCCAGCAGAAATCTCTCTCTTTCTCTCTTGGTTTTTCAAAGTAGGATCTTACTCAAGCCCCAGCTGACTTGAAATTCACTATATAGTCTCAGGCTGGCCGCAAACTCATAGTGATCCTCCTCTATCAGCCTCCTGAGTGCTGGGATTAAAGGTGTGCACCACCATGCCCAGCCAGAAATCTCTTTTGTTTTGTTTTATTTTATTTTATTTTATTTTATTTTATTTATTTATTTATTTATTTATTTATTTTTAAGGTAGGGTCTTGTTGTAGCCTAGGCTGACCTGGAATTCATTATGTAGTCTCAGGGTGGCCTCATACTCATGGCAATTCTCCTACCTCTGCCTCCCAAGTGCTAGGATTAAAGGTGTGCACCACCACACCAGGCTTAAAAAGTCTATCTCTATTTTTACAGGCCATTGCCAAGGCTGTTGGTTTACCACTAGGAATAATTGTAAGACCCTTTTGCTGAAGACTTCACATATTTGAGAAAACCTGCTGGAGCTGAGCTGAAAACCTCCTCCATGTAGACCAGCTGACAGGAAGCTGGAAAAGGCTACGCTGCATGCACTTCAATGGGAGAGAGAGAAATCACCAGTGGAGATACTCAACAGTAGACAGTGAAAGCCTTAAATTTGTCCAGCCAGGCCAAATGAGCCAATGGGTGCAATAGTGGCATGTATGTTATGGGGGAACCAACTGCCCTCCAATTTGATTGGAGGCCTGCTCCATTGGAGAGAATATACCCCTGATACTGAAAACCTACAATAGGGGTAGTTATGAGCCCTAGAGGTGTAATGTCTGCTGGTGCCTGCCTAAATGTATATACTATGCTTATCAAACTTCCCAGTAAGCACGTCTCTTAATGTTACCCATATACTAATGCTACTCTCACTTTTGATTAGAGAAGATTCTCTTTTCAGATGGCAGGTACCTTGGGATGACTCAAAAGGCACCATGGTGCTGAGAAGAAGTGACAGGAGTGCTCAGCACTGAAACATCTCTATCACACCTTTCAAGGCTCAGGGTACATTGCGGAAGAGGTAGAAGAAAGAATGTAAGAGCCAAAGGAAGGGTAGGACTCCTTACAACATGCTTCTCTAGACACAAAATGGCCTGGATATCCATGACCTCACAGTGCCTGACACTACCTACGCAAGACCATCATAATAGGAGGAAAAGATCATTACATCAAATTAAAGAGAGACTGATTGAGAGGGGGAGGGGATATGATGGACAGTGGAGTTTCAAAGAGGAAAGTGGGGGGAGGGAGGGAGTTACCATGGGTTATTGTCTGCAATTATGAAAGTTGTCAATAAAAAATAAAAGAATTCAGAAGAAAGGGAAAAAATATTATAGAAAATGGTCATGCCAGGGTCTCTAGCTACTACAAATGAACTCCAGTCACGTGCACCACCATGTGCATCTGGGGAATCTAACCTGGGTCCTTAGACTTTGCAGGCAATCACCTTAACCACTAAGCCATCTCTCCAGCCCACAGTACCTTTTGTGTAGTAATTTTTGTATCTACTTTCCTGGGCAGATATGTGAGACAGTACCAGAAGACTCTGTAAAAGTTAGCCTGCATTTGCTAGGAGGAAAGGGTTTATTTCAGGCTTGTAGTTTTGCAGGGAAGCTTCATCATGGCCAAGGAAAGCATAGCATGAGCAGGAAGCTGGCTCACTTCATACATCAGCATCAGGGAAAAAGAGTAGCAAAAGCAAGTAGCTGTGAGCACCCACCTTCCCCAGCAAGGCTCCACCTACTGGGGACTAAGTAGAGAGCTTAAACACAAAACACTTGAGTCCACAGGGGATATTTACATTCAATCCACCACAGGATCCATTTTTTTTTAACATAAAATATTCATTTACTTGAGACAGAGTGAGCATGGGTGTACCAGGGCCTCCTGCTACTGTAAATGGACTCCAGATGCATGCTCCACTTTGTGTATCTGGCCTTATGTGGGTGCTGGGGACTTGAACCCAAGCTGTCAGGTTTTCCAAGCAAGCACCTTTAATCACTGAGCCATCTCTCCAGCCTTTGGTTTCAACTTTTAGACTGACAAAGTTTTTCCTTTAAAATTTTTATTTTTGTTTATTTATTTGAGAGAGACAGAGAAAGGCAGATAGAGATAATGGGCACACCAGGCTCTCCAACCACTGCAAATGAGCTTCAGATGCATGCACCACCTTGTGCATCATGGGCTTACATGGGTACTGGGGAGTCAAACTTGGGTCCTTAAGCTTTGCAGGCAAGGGCCTTAACTGGTGAGCTGTCTTACAGCCCCAAGTTTTTGCTTTTTATGTGTAGTGTTCAAGCTTACTATAAGTCCTGAAACAGATCCTAAGGTCACTGATTACTGTCCTTCTGTGGTGGTTTGAATCAGATGACCACCATAAACTTGTGTGTTTTGAATGCTTAATTCCCAGCTGAAGGCAATTTGGGAGGTGGAGTCTTACTGGAGGAGGTGTGTTGTTGGGGGCAGGCAGGCTTTGGGGTGTTATAGCCAGCTCCCCCTTGTCAGAGCTTGGCTTTCTCTTTTCCTTTTAAGTATCGTATTTATTTGAGAGAGGAAAAAAAAAGAGGCAGAGAGAGAGATAGAGAGAGACAGGTAGAGGGGATGGGTGTGCCAGTGCCTTTAGCTACTTCCAACCAACTCCAGACACCTTGTGCATCTGGCTTTACATGGGTACTGAGGAATCGGGACCAGGTCCTTAAGCTTTGTAGGCAAGCACCTTAAGTGCTGAGCCATCTCTGCAGTCCTTTCTTGCTTCAGTTTTCTACCTGCTATGGCAGAGATGATGTCCAGCTTCTGCTCATACCATGTTTTCCCCTGCTTCCTCTGAAGACTAAGCCACAATAAACACTGTCCTCCCATCAGCTATGTTTTGTCAGCTGTTTTGTGTCAGCAACACAAAGGACACTACAACTCCCACATACACCCCTCTCTTTCCTTTTATTTTCTTTCCAGTGACAGTGCCTCACTGAGCCCAGGCTGGTCTCAGTCCTTTATAGCTCTCTCCTGATCCTCCAGCCTCTACTTCCCAGTACTGGGATGGGTTACAGTCATGTGCCACCACATCCAACTTCCTTCTTTATTTAACACTCTAATCATTACAAAAACATTTGTAGGGTGTGGGAAGTTAACTCGGAACAAAGTATTTACTTTCCAAGTTCCATCCCCACTGCCCATGTAAAAATGCTGGACATAACAGCATATGTCAAATCCCAGTGCTGGGGAGGCTAAGACAGAAGACTGGCTAGCTAGTCTACCTTAGCTGGTGAGTTCCAGGCCAGGCTGGAACTCTGTCTCTAAAAGAAGTAGATGGCATTTCTGAGGATAACACTCAAGGTTGTCCTTTGGCCTGGGATTACAGGCATACATGTGCACAAGCACACCTGCACACATCTGTGCCCACACACAGAAGAGTATGTACATTCATACACCGCACACATGTACATTTCTTTTTTTAAGTTTTGTTTATTTATTTGTTTGAGAGTGACAGACAGAAAGAGGCAGATATACATATAGAGAGAATGAGCGCGCCAGGGCCTCCAGCCACTGCAAATGAACTCCAGACGCATGCACCCCCTTGTGCATCTGGCTAACGTGGGTCCTGGGGAATCGAGCCTCGAACCGGGGTCCTTAGGCTTCACAGCAAGCGCTTAACCGCTAAGCCATCTCTCCAGCCCAACATGTACATTTCTAATTTACTATAGTTTCAGAGTTGTAAGAACAAACAAATTGTAAGAGTATAGAATAAAAAATTCCCCTTCACCCCTCACCAAGATTTCCTAGTTAACATTGTAACATTGGCTTTCACACCTCACTTTTTGTGAACTCAGACTGAATTTTGGGCATCTTTGTTGTGCTCCCTCTCCTTTAGGAATAATGTACTCCAAATGTTGTGTTCTTTCCTGTACTCACAGAAAAACTGATGCAAAATTATTTTGTATATATGTTATTTGACTTTCATTTCCCTAGTGATATCCTTTAGAGAAAAAAAGATTTGACCCAGGGTTCAAACAAGGGCCACATTACTTTCAGTTGTGAGTTCCCCTCCCTCCTTTAAAAGGGTTAAATTTTTCCAATTAAATCATAGAATGGCATAAAGAAATAAGTCTGTTTGATAGATTTTTATTTGTGTACTTTTGCATTAAATATTTAAAAGCAGAAAAATGTTGCTTGAAAAATCAGATCCAGCAGGTTAGAGAAGTGGCACATTCAAGTACATATGTCAGAAATTTGCAGTGGTTAATAGAGAAAAAGTGATGACATCAAAATAGAAGACAGACTACTTGGAAAAAGGGGGGGGAGCTAGTGGAGGGGGATTTGGTAGTGGGGAAAGGGCATAGTAGGAGGGATTATGATCATGGTATATTGTCTATATTGATGTCTGTAAAATGTTAAGAAAATTTCTACTAGTAAATCATAAGCTGTAATTTTTTTATTTCAAAAAACTTTTTTTTTTAGATAGTGATTTCATGTAGCCTCAGTTGACCTCAAGCTCAATATGTAGCTGAGGCTTGCCTTGAACTTCTGATTGTCCTGCCTCTCCCTGACGAGTGCTGGGATTACAGACATACACCTCCATACCCAGCCAGAAAGTTTTTGGGGTGTGTATGTGTAATTTGTGGTATATACATGTGTGTGTCAGATGCACATGTGGTGTACATGTGGGAGCAGGCCACAGGACAACATCCTCTTGTCAGGTATTTCTTTTGAGATGGGTCTGTACCTCTGCCCTGACCTGTTGTCCAGCAGCGTAACCCAGTGATTCTCTAGTCTCTGCACCCCTACCCCTGCCATGGACTAGTGTTAAAGTTGTGTGGGTCCAGGTCCAACTTTTTTACATGGGTTTTGGAAGTCAAACTTGGCAGTCTTGGACCTGAGGCCCTCATCCTTCATAAATGGCACTGTTAAGTTATCTCCTTAGCCCCAGAAATCTTTATATATATTTCTGGGCTGGAGAGATGGCTTAGCAGTTAAGGCACATGCCTGTGAAGCCTAAGGACCCAGGTTCAATTCTCCAGGTCCCATGCACATAGTGGTGCATGCGTCTGGAGTTTGTTTGCAGTGGCTAGAAGCCCTGGCATGGCCATTCTCAATCTCACTCTCTCTCTCTCCATCTGACTGTAATAAATAAATAAAAATAAAATCTTTTATATATAGATATATATTTCCATTTATTTTCTTAGCGAGTATGGGCATGCCACTGCAAATAAACTTCAGACACATGTGCCACTTTGTACATTTGGCTTTACTTGGGTACTAGGGGTCAAATCCCATCCAGCAGGCTTTGCAAGCAAGTGCCAATAACTACTGAGAAATCTCCTCAGCATAGAAATCTTTTTACCAAAATATTTATTTACTTATTTTAGAGAGGCAGATAGAGAAAATGGGCATGCCAGAGCCTCCAGCCACTGTAAACTCCAGACACATGTGCCACCTTGTGCATCTGGCTTGTGTGGGTACTAGTTGAATCAAACCTGGGTCCTTAGGCTTTGTAGGCAAGCGCCATAACCCTATGGTGCTCTGGCCTCTTAAATATGTCCAAAGCCTTTCTAAAAAGACTTTTTGCCCCATTTGCTAATTATCAGGTATTGGTAAGTCTTCTACTTACCAATAAAGGTACATGTAACACTTCAGAGAAAATAAAACTTAGTGAGAAAGGCTCTTTTCTCACCAGGCACTGGTACTGAAGAACATTTGCATGCTTGGTAGAATGACGCTGTGCAACATTCCTTTACCAAATTAGACTGGAGAGATGGCTCAACAGTTAAGGCACATGCTTGCAAAGCCTGATGACCTGGGTTTGATTCCCCAGTATCTATGTAAAGCTAAGTACACAAAATGGCACATGTGTCTGGAGTTTGTTTGCAGCAGCAAGAGGCCCTGGTATGCCCATTCTCATTCTCTCTCTCTTTCTCTCCTTACAAAACAACTAAATACAAAAATTTTTTTTTAAAGAACCAGAATAGTGTGAGGATGTTGAAAGCACAAATTGAAGCATTTTGTTAACACAGATGGACTCCTGAGATACCAGGCAGGGTGGAGCCCTGAGATGAACTGACCTGAGATCATGAAGTGCTTAAAGGTGAGTTCAACAATGGGGAGCAAATGGGTGTTTTACCTTGGACACATTAAAAAAGTGCTCAATGTCAAGAAGTGGTTTAAATATTTATGAAAGTGCATTGTCCTATCCATTCCTCTTTTCCTCTCCCTTATCCTGTTAAGACAATGAGGAAAAGGAGTCATGGAGAGAGAGAATAACTTAAGCAAGGTCACGATGGCTCATGGGTGGCAGAACTAGGAATCTCAGGGTCTCCGAAGGTCAACTGGTGCCTAAGTAGTTTAATGTCACAGACAAGTGGCCCTCGAGTTGACTTCCAGGTTGGGGCCTCAGACTAAGGAGAAGTGACTGGAATCACAGTTCTAATTCAGTAGGAGCTGCAATTGATAGCACATGCCTTTAATCCCAGCACCATGAGGCAGAGATAGGATCACCATGACTTTGAGGTGAGACTACATAGTGAACGGTCAGCTTGGGCTAGAGTGAGACCCTACCTGGAAAAACAAAGAAATGAACAAAAAAATTCAACAGGGCAGGGACAGTGGAGAAGGTAAGAGATTAGGTCCAGAATAAAGTGGAAAGGGGGAACAAAGCCAGGAAACTTCTGGAAGCAAGCTGTCATAGTACTTATTTTGGCAGCACATATGCTAAAATTGAAATTATATAGAGCAGGTTAGCATGACCCTGTGCAAGTTTTCATTTATTTTCTTCGTGTGTGTAGTATATGTGGTGGTGGTGGTGATATGCAGACACATGTGCCTTCACACATGCAGAAGCCATCTGGTTCTTTTATCACTCATCTGTGTATGTCTTTAAGCTATATTCTCTCTGAATGTACAGCTGTGGGTTTTAAGAGCCTGTGATTCTTTGATTTCTGCTTTCCACAGGACTAGAATTACAGATGTGCTTGGCCACACCCAGTAGTTGTCCTGGGGAATTGAACTCAGGCAGTCTCAGACCCTCATGGTTGTAACAAGTTATATTACCCACTAAGATCTCCCCAGATCAAGTTGGCAGTTATTATTTTTGTTTTGTTTTTTCAAGGTAGGATCTCACTCTAGTCCAGGCTGACCTGGAATTCACTAGTCTTAGCTGTAGCCTCGAACTCACGGCGATCCTCATACTTATGTCTCCTGAATGTTGGCATTAAAGGCATGTACCACCATTCCCTACTAAATTGGCAGATTTTTAACAACTGCTTTTTAAAAATATGTTATTTATTTATTTGACAGAGAGAGGGAAAGAGAATGAGTGCACCAGGGCCTCTGACCACTGCAAATGAACTCCAGACACATGTGCCACCTTGTGCATCTGGCTTACATGGGTACTGGGGAATCAAACCTGGGTCCTTAGGCTTTGCAAGAAAACACCTTAACCACTAAGCCATCTCTCCAGCCCAACAACCAAAGTTATTAAAGCTATCTGAATCAAGCTTTCTTCTTAAACTCTAAGAAAAATTAAATACACATCAACATATGGAGGTTAGGGGCTAGGAGGGTGGCTTAATTGGTACAGTAGTTGCTACACAAGGATGAGAACCTGAATTCAGAGCCCCAGTATCTACATAAATGCCAAGCAGGCCTCACAGGCTGCCTGTGATCTCAGCGCCCTCGAGGCTGAGACAGGGGGATCATAACAGCAAGGTGGCCAGCTAGGAAAGTCAGCAATGCTGAGTTCAAGTGAGACAGGTGGAGAATGATTGAGAAATTCACCCCAACATTAACTTCTGGCCTCTATACACAGTCTTACACACATGTATACTACACACACATACAAATACACCAAGACAGAAAAAAGGCTTATGGGCTAGAGAGATTGCTCAGTGGCTAAAGAAGCTTCCTCAAAAAGCCTGACAGCCTGGATTTGATTTCCTAGTACCACATGGAGCCAGATGCACAAGGAGGTTATATATCTGAAGGTCATTTACAGTGGCAGGAAGCCCTGGTGCATCCATACTCACTCACTATCTGGTTCTTTAACTCAAATAAATATAAATAAAAGTTTAAAAATAAGTTTAGATGCCATCCAAAGTTATTATTAAAATAAATTACCAACTGTAGCAGAGAAATAGGACAGATCCAGAGCATCTAGAGCCTACATAGGCAGGCAGAAGCAGCTCCAGCAGTGGCGGCACCAGGTCTGCGGTGGCACCAGGTCTGCGGGGCCACAGCTGCAAGGCTCGGCTTGAGCCGCAGGAAAAGCCAGGTGAGGGGATTCCCCACTCACACCTGAGCTCCTTGAAAACTCAAGAAACGTGAAGGGAGGACCTCAGTGACCAATGGAGGAGCAGATCACGAGGTAGAGGATCAGGTGGACCAGGAGAAGAGCTAGAGCCACCATCCACAGCCTCCCCTCCCCCACCACCAGCACAAGCACCAGCAAGCACCAGAGACCTGGGGAAGGGAGATCACAGCACCCAGCACCAGTGACCAGAGCAGCAATCCAGCGACCCAGCCAGCCTACTTGAACCCACAGCGCACCAAAGAGGGACCCAAGCAGGAGCTCAGCATAACTGAGACCAAAATCATTCCAAAAGGTAACTGGGATTACACCAGGTCAGTACCCACCAAATAAGCCTGGTACATAGACTTGAATCAGGAGTGTAATTGCACCTTCCATATTAGGATAAATTATGTTAAATATGATGGATGGTCGTATTTGCCATTCTTAAATAAGCTATATTTTGGGCTTGTAATTTGTTGCTTCCTGATTTATAGTGGCTTTGTTTCCTCTTCTGTTGTTCATTAGGGAAGGGTCTCACTTGGTCACAAGCTGACTTGGAACCCTCAACCGACCAGAAATCTTAACCTCCTAGTTGATAGGATTAAGGGTGTGGGACAACACACACCCTAAATTACTGTGACTTTGTTAGAGGATCTGGTTGTCATAATACCTACTGTTGCATAAATACTTTGTGCTGTTTTTCATTGAAAGTGTACATGGTTTAGTTAAATTTTAGAATCTGCCTGTATTTTGTTCCACTCAGCCTACTTGAATACTCTCATAGCAGGCAAACCCAACATCAAGGGTCATTTTTGTAGATACTTTGAGAGTCTTAAGAGCCACACCTAGCACCTTAGGCTCCTACCCTGATGGTATATAACATCAGATTGATTGATACATCTAATAATACTGCAGCTAACTGGAAAATCCAAGATGTAAAAATATGTACATTATAACACAAGAAACACCAAAAATCAAGACAATATAAATCCACCAAAAAGTATTAATGCATCAGAGATGACCTCCAGTGAGAATGAGTTAGAGGAAATGCCTGAAAAAAAAATTCAAAAGAATAATTATAAATATGCTCAAAGAAGTTAAAGAGGCAATCAAAGGAATCAAAGAAGACACAGGAAACCAATTTAATGAAGTAAGGAGGTCAATACAAGACATAAATAAGGAAATAGAAATAATAAAAATAATCTAGTCAGAATTACTAGCAATGAAGAACTCAGTCAATGAAATTAAAAACTGTGTAGAAAAATCTCACCAGTAGAATGAAGGAGAGAAAAGAATATCTAAACTAGAAGACCAGGTGGCAGATTTAATACAGTCCAACAAAGAGAAAGACAAACTAATAGAAAAGTATGAATGGGAATTTCAAGATATTCATGACCCTATGAAAAGATTAAACATAAGAATTCAGGGTATGGTAGAAAGAGAAGAATTTCACTCCAAAGGTATAGTAGGTGTTTTCAACAAAATCATAGAAGAAAACTTCCCCCCAATTGGGAAAGAGGTGCCAATGCAGGTACAGGAATCCTTTAGAACACCAACCAGACAAAACCTGGAAAGAACCTCTCCTAACCATATTATAATTAAGCTACCAAACATACAAACCAAAGAATATATATGGAAAGCAGTTAGAGAGAAAAATCAAGTTACATACAAAGGCAAGTCCATCAGGATCACAGCAGATTACTCAACACAACCTTTAGAAGCTAGAAGGGCTTGGAGTGATGTATTCCAAGTTCTGAATGATAATAACTGTCAACTAAGGTTACTTTATCCTGCAAAGCTATCCATTCAAATAGACGGAGAAATAAGGATATTCCACAACAAAATCAGGCTAAAGGAATATTTGAAGGCAAAACCAGTTCGACAGAAAATACTTGAAAGAATCCTCAATGCTAAAGAGCAAGGAAAGCACACATATAAGGAACCTGGAAAAAACAAACCATACAAGAGAGCAAAGGTAAAACTGGAAGAACTACAAAAAAATGGCAAACATAAATACACACCTTTCAATAATATCTCTTAATATAAATGGCCTCAATGCCCCCACCAAAAGACATAGGTTTGCAGACTGGGTTAAAAGCAGGATCCTTCGATTTGTTGCCTCCAAGAAATTCACCTTTCTACAAAGGATGGACACTATCTTAGGGTGAAAGGTTGAAAATCAGTGTTTCAAGCAAATGGGCCTAGAAAACAAGCAGGGGTTGCTATCCTATTATCTGACAAGGTGGACTTCAGTCCAACATTAGTAAGGAAAGATAAAGAAGGTCACTTTATATTGATTAAAGGCACACTCCAACAGGAGGACATTACAATCCTAAACATATATGCACCTAAAATGGGGGCTCCCAACTTCATCAAACAAATGCTATTAGAACTAAGGTCACAGATAACACCAAATACAGTTGTAGTGGGTGACTTCAACACCCCACTCGCATCAATTGATAGGTCATTCCAGCAAAAAATAAACAGAGAGGCATCTGGACTAAATGAGGTCCTAGAACAAATGGACCTAACAGATATATACAGGACACTTCATCCAAATGCTGTAGAATACACATTCTTTTCAGCAGCACATAGAACATTCTCTAAAATAGACCATATATTAGGACACAAAGCAAATCTTAACAAATAGAGGAAAATTGAAATAATTCCTTGCATTCTATCTGACCACAATGGAATCAAAGTACAAATCAATAGCAAGAAAAACTATAGAGTATACACAAAATCATGGAAACTAAACAATACACTACTAAATGATGAATGGGTCAATGAAGAAATCAAGAAGGAAATCAAAAAATGTATAGAGTCAAATGATAATGAGAACACAACATACCAAAATCTTTGGGACACAATGAAGACAGTCCTAAGAGGGGAATTTATAGCTTTAAGTGCCTATATTAAGACATTAGAAAGGTCTCAAGTAAACAACTCATGCTTCACCTTAAAGCCTTGGAAAAAGAAGAACAAGGCAAACCGAAAATCAGTAGACAGGAAGAAATAATAAAGATTAGGGCATAAATTAATGAAATAGAAACCAAAAAAAAAAAAAAAAAAAAAAAAAAAGAAAGAATCCAAAGAATCAGTGAAACAAAGAATTGGTTCTTTGAAAGGATAAACAAGATTGATAAACCCTTAGCAAATTTGACCAAAAGAAAGAGAGGAGACACAAATTAATAAAATTAGAGATGAAAAAGGCACCATCACAACAGATACCAGAGAAATTCAAAAAAATCATAGGGACGTACTATAAAAACATATACTCCACTAAGTATGAAAATCTGAAAGAAATGGATGATTTCCTTGATTTATATGACCTACCTAAATTAAATCAAGATGAGATTAATCACTTAAATAGACCTATAACAAGTATAGAGATCTGAGCAGTTATCAAAAATCTCCCAACTAAAAAAAGTCCAGGCCCAGATGGATCCACTAGTGAATTTTACCAGACTTTCAGGGAAGAACTAGCACCAATACTTCTTAAACTTTTCCATGAAATAGAAAAGGAAGGAATCCTACGAAACTCCTTCTACAATGCCAGCATCACCCTATACCAAAACCAGGCAAAGATAGAACCAAAAAAAGGCAATTACAGACCAATCTCCCTCATGAACATAGATGCAAAAATTCTCAACAAAATATTGGCAAACAGAATACAAGAATATGTCAGAAAAATCATTCACCCCGACCAAGTGGGCTTTATCCCAGAGATGCAGGGATGGTTCACCACATGCAAATCAATAAATGTAATACATTATATAAATGGACTGAAGAGCAAAAATAACATGATCATCTTATTAGATGTACAGAAAGCATTTGTCAAAATCTAACATCTCTTCATGATAAACGTCCTACAGAGACTGGGAATAGAAGGAATATAGCTCAGCATAATAAAGGCTATTTATGACAAGCCTACAGGCAACATAATACTAAATGGAGAAAAACTTGAAGCTTTTCCACTAAAATCAGGAACAAGACAAGGGTGTTCACTGTTCCCACTTTTATTTAATATAGTACTAGAAGTCTTAGCCATAGCAATAAGGCCAGACACACACATAAAAGGGATACAAATTGGAAAGGAAGAGATCAAGTTATCATTTGCAGATGACATGATTCTATACATAAAGGACCCTAAAGACGCTACCAGTAAACTGTTAGAGCATATAAGCATCTAAAAACATGTTCTTCATCCCTAGTCATCAGGGAAATGCAGATTAAAACTATGTTGAGATTCCATCTCACTCCTGTCAGATTGACTACCATCATGAAAACAAATGACCATAAATGCTGGTGTGGAACCCTTCTACACTGTTGGTGGGAACGGAATCTGGTCCGGCCATTGTGGAAATCAGCGTGGAGGTTCCTCAGACAGCTAAAAATAGATCTACCATATATCCCAGCTATAGCACTCCTGGGCATATATCTTAAGGACTCATCTCATTGCCTTAGAGATACTGGCTCAACCATGTTTATTGCAACTCAATTCACAATAGCTAGGAAATGGAACCAGCCTAGATGTTCCTCAACTGATGATGAGTGGTTAATGAAGATATGGCACATTTATACAATGGAGTTGTACTCAGCAGTAAAGAAAAATAAAGTTATGAAATTTGCAGGAAAATGGATGAATCTGGAAAGGATTATGCTAAGTGAGGTAACCCAGGCCCAGAAAGCCAAATGTCGCATGTTCTCTCTTATATGTGGATCCTAGCTACAGATGATTGGACTTCTGTGTAAGTAGGAAGAAAACTCAGTAGCAAAGGCCTGTAAGATACAAGAGATATAAAGGGAAGAGAAAGGAAGGAAGGGTACTTAATAGGATGGTATTGTATATATGTAAGTAGAAGAATAGATTAATGGGGGGGGGAAGGTCCAAGTGAGGTCAGGGGAAGAGATTGAGTAAAGGATAGGTGGGGGGAGGGCTAATAAAAATCTAAAAGGACATAAATAAATCATTTGGAAACCTACTTTTCTGTACAATGGGACGCTCAGGAGACATAGATTGTTACTAGAAAATTTTCAGTGCCAGGGATGGGTTACCTTCCAGTGAGTTGTTGGCCAGGGAGGTCCCTGATGCCCCCAAAACATTCAGGCCATTGCTGAGGCCCTTGGTTTCCCACCAGGAATAGATGGTAAGACCCTATTGCTGAAGACTCCACATACTTGGGCTGCAAGGCCACTGAGAAATCCTGCTAGAACTGAGCTGATAACCTCCTCAATGTAGACCAGCTGACAGAAAACTGGAAGAAGGCATTCTGCATGCAGTTCAATGGGAGAGAGAGAGAGAAAAAAATCACTAGCAAAGATGCTCAGCAGCCTTATATTTTGTCAGCCAGGCCAAATGAGCCAATGGGTGCAATAGTGGCACATCTATCATGGTGGAAACCAACTTCCCTCTAAGTGGACTGGAGGCCTGCTTGATGGGAGGTAATACATCCCTGATACTGAAAACCTACAACAGGGGTAGTCATGAGCCCTAGGGGTGTAACGTCTGCTGCTGTTTGGCTAAATGTGTATATTATGCTCACCAAACTGCCTAGTAAGCACTTCTCTTAATGTTCATACCCATATATTAATGCTACTCTCACTTTTGATAGAGAACCTTCTCTTTTCAGTGGCAGTGACCTTGGGATGACTCAGAAAGCATCATGGTGCTGGGAAGAAGTGACAGAGCTCAGCACTGCAATATCTCTAGTACACCTTCCAAGGCTCAGGGTCCATTGTAGAAGAGGTGGCAGAAAGAATGTAAGAGCCAAAGGAAGGGTAGGACTCCTTACAACGTGCTCCTCCAGACACAAAATGATCTGGATATCCATGACCCCACAGTGCCTGACACTACCTGCACAAGACCATCATAATAGGAGGAAAAGATCATGACATCAAAATGAAAGAGAGACTGATTGAGAGGGGGAGTGGATATGATGGAGAATCAAGTTTCAAGGTGGAAAGAGGTGGGAGGGAGGGCATTACCATGGGATATTGTTTACAATCATGGAAGTTGTTAATAAAAAACAAATTTAGAAAAAGCAAAAAAAAAAAAAAAATAGGTAAACAGTATCTACTCAGGCAATAGAGCCACGCCAGAAAAACATACTCCAAAAGCCATTCCAATGTACTACATTTTACTTCAAAACAAGATAAAGGATATTAAGAAAATTACATAAGTGTAATAATTCAAAAATGAAGTGTCATAAATCAGGAAGAAATTTTATAGAAGCTTCTATAAAAGCTTCTGCTTTTGTGGTGGCTATGTGCTGTGTGCAGGGTTAATGAAGGAGCTGGGTTTTTTTTTTTTTTTTCCCGAAGTAAGGTCTCATTCTAGCCCAGGCTGATCTGGAACTCACTGTGTGGTCTCAGAGTGTCCTTGAACTCATGGTGATCCTCCTACCTCTGACTCCTTACTGCTGGGATTAAAGGTGTGTGCCACCATGCCTGGCTTCCCTAATTTTTTTGTTTGTTTTTGAGGCAGGGTCTCACTCTAGCCTCAGTTGACCTGGAACTCACTCTGTAGCCCAGGTTGGCCTTGAACTCATAAGGAAACTCCTATCTCAGCATCCCAACTGCTGGGATTAAAGGTGTGAGCCACCACATCCAGCTTTTTTACTCCAATTTTTTGAACCGACAGAGAGCTGAAGAAGAGAAAACAAGTTTAAACATGATTTTTTTAATGATCATAGAAGTCTAAATTCTGATTTGGCAATTTGTCATCTGTATTTTGGGCCCTATTTGGACAGATGAAGGAAATAGAGGTGACCTAGGTTGCTTTGCCTGCTTTCTTTAATAATTAATTAGTATAGCTCAGCCCTAGGTGAGTGCAGACAGAATCAGTCAATCTCTCTAAGTTACATTTCTGGGTGTGTTTGGGCCAGGATCTGAGGAGAGTTCTTCATCCATAGTTTCCTAACTCCTTGCCTTCCATGCTGCATGCAGACAGTTCTTTCTTCCTCAGTGGTATATTTTTTCCCCTGTCTTACAGATTTTTCTGTTGTTTAGTCTAGTTCATTTTCACTGCTCATGACATATTCATTGGAGCTTGGATACTGAGAAATAAAAAACAGGTTAACAGAATTTATCCCATTTTATTTCTTGTTTCTTGGGTTTTAACAAAAAGTCATGAGTGAGATCAAAGCTTTTGATTTTAAAAAGACAGGGATTTTGAAGAGTTTGGTTTATTTCTGGTATTGATGTGAGATTTTGGGCTCAGGGAGGGATTAGAGTCTATAATGCTGCAGGAGATCCCAGGCTCATAGACACCAACTTTTGGATCCTTGTTCAAGTTAACAAGGAATTGAAAACGCAGACTCAGAGAAGCGTAAATTATGAATTTTACGATTTATTTCAAGGAGGGCTAGAATCTAGAGGGAAGGCAAGCAGGAAGGCCCAAGCCAAAAGAAGTTCCCTCTCCTTCCCAACCAGGTGGAAACAGCCTCCTTCACATGTAGAGGAGGAAACCTCTGGAGAATGGGCTTACACATGTGGAACACAAACAGGAACGCCCAAGCCAAGAAAAAGTTCTCTCCCTTCCCAGCCTGGCTGTGGAGGGGAGAGTTAAAGAAAATCTGTGACATCGTGGGGGGCGGGAGGGGGGGAGCCTCTGGAGAAAGCGTGCATGCACCGCACACGCTCACATGTGGAAAGTAAAGCAGGAAGCCAAAAGATCCTCCTCGAATAGAGGATCAAAGAAGACCATGAGAGGAAAAGGGACTCAGAACTTCCAGAGAGATCACATGTAGCAAAGCAGGAAAGCACCTAAAAACAAGCCAGGAAAGTGCCTAAACAGGAGAGGTCCTCCTCCTCCCAGCTACGTTGTGATGGGGAGAGGAGCCCGACAGACTTAAAGCACAAGTGCCAAGAGGGATCACAAGGCCTTTACATATGTGGTTAAGCTCATTTGTATGGGTCAACCATCCAATTAGAATGAGCCTCATCATCAGATTCATGTGCATAAAGATTGACTGACCTGATTGACTAGTGGGTTCAAGAGGCTGACTCAGGGAACTGGAGAGATGGCTCAGTGGTTAAGACACTTGCCTGCAAAGCCAACAACTGGGGTTCAGTTCCCTAGTACCCATGTAAAGCCAGATGTACAAAGTGGTGCATGCCTCTGGAGTTCTTCTGCAGTGGTTGGAGGCCCTGGCACACCCAATCTCTCTCTCTCTCTCTCTCTCTCTCTCTCTCTCTCTCTCTCTCTCTCTCTCTGCTTGCAAATAAATTTTTAAAAAGAGGCTGACTTAAGAAGGCCAGCCCACAGGGATGCTAAGCCCAGGAAAACTTGAAGAAGCAGGAAGTTGTCACTGGAATTGAGGCTTGCAGCCATCTTGGATAAGACTGGATCAGATGTGTTTTCTAGTCCTGCCAGGGCAGTCAAGGTGGCACTTCTATTTAAAAAGCTACCTTGGAGCCAGGTGTGGTGGTGCGTGCCTTTAATCCCAGCACTTGGAAGGCAGAGATAGGAGGATCACCATGAGTTTGAGGCCACCCTGAGACTATGTAGTGAATTCCAGATCAGCCTGAGCTAGAGTGAGACCCTACCTCAAACAAACAAACAACAACAACAACAACAACAAAGCTACCTTGGGGCTGGAGAGATGGCTTAGCAGTTAAGGCTCTTGCTTTCAAAGCTAACGACCCAGGTTTGATTCCCCAGTACCCATGTAAAGCCAGATGTACAAAGTGGTGCATGCATCTGAAGTTTGTGATGGCTAGAGGCCCTGGCATGCCCATACTCTCTCTCTCTCTGTTTCTGTTTCTGTGTGTGTGTGTATCTCTTCTGTCTTTCTCTGCTTGCAAATAAATAAATAAAAATTTTAAGTTACCTTGTTCCTATTCTGTATCAGTATCATGATGCTGGAAGCCCACAGAACTTGTTAATCTTTAGTTTATAAAAGTTCAGCTTTGTATACAAACAGAATATCAGTATAGTCTATGGAACTTTAGGGAAAGCACTGGCTGCAAGGCAGATATGAAAAACTATGTTTAGGTAGTTATTTTTTCATGTAAATAACTGTTGTTGCTGTTTTTAAATTGTGGCTTGTGGTTATTTTAATGTAGTACACACACATACAGTAAGAATAGATATATAAAGAATATAAAACAGCCCCCCAAACAGTATAGGCATTTGCCACCAGAACTAGGTGGTATGACCCTATTGCTAAAGATACAACATCCTTTGGATGCAGGACATGGGAGAAGCTTTCTCCATGCTAGCTTACTCTCAGGGTTCCAGAGGGTGTTATGCTGGCTGCTAGGGAGAATCAGCAAGAGTCCTACTCTGCTGTGGACTTGTGTACTACACTACCACATGGCCAGCTGGTGCAATAGTGAGAAGTCAGTAAACGTGGGCAGCCAGCCACTTTCAGATCAGAGTTGAGGCACACTTCAAAGGAGGGTATTCCACATCTGGCACTGGAAACCTGTTCAAAAGCCTATGGCTGGGTATGGAATAGGCTCTAGTGGGGAAGATACTATTATTAATTTGCCAACTGGACATGATGAACTCATTGAATTGCCTTCTAAATAATGACATTTATACCCATAGGTTAGTGCTGCTGTCAGCTTTAGGAAGCTTCTTTATGCAGTGGGCAGCAGTAACTATACAGACTCATAACTGGTCAAAGTACTGACAATAAGTGACTGCTCAGCTGCAAACAGGACATCTGCATGACCCCTTCCTAGGCTCAGGAACATTGAAGAAGAGGGAGTAGCAAGAGTGTAGGAGTAGGAAGAAATAGTGAATCGAGGTGTATCATTGTCTTTGGAGCATGACATTGCCATCACACTGGATCTTATAGTAGCTGGGATTGCACAAGACTGGGCCTGTTGTCATCCTGTCACAAGGAGGGAAAGACCCATGAAGCCCCTAATATCCCTGAGCACTTACAGGCAGATGATGATAGCTATAGGAAAGGGCTCACTAGGCCCCACCTCCCTGAGTATTTATAGACAGCTAATGATTGGTGGGGGAGGGCCATTTTCTTCAGTGTTGTTGCCACTGCTAAGGAACCATGCTCGTATAAGTAACTGTCCAGGATCCTGTAATCAGCCCTAAAGAAACTTATTTAATCATTAAAAAAGACAGAAAAGTAGGAGCACTAGTTGGGAGCAGGAAGAAAAGCAGTGAGATCAGAAAGGGAGCAAGAGCATGTAATGGGAGCAAGTATTATAAAAATAAAAGATCTTCATGCCTGAAAATGTCACAATGAAGCCCATTATTATGTATAATTAGCATGCTAGTAAAAATTGGATACAAAAGAAAACAGATTACCTAGTAAACACCAACTTTTAAAAAATATTTTTAAATTCTATTTTATTTTAGAGACACACAGGAGCGGGAGAGGGGAGAATTGGCCCACCAGGGCCCCAGCCACTGCAATTGTATTCCAGATACTTGCGCCACCTAGTGGGTGTGTACAACCTTGCACTTGCCTCACCTTTGTATATTTGGCTTAGGTGGGATCTGGAGAGTTAAACATGGGTCCTTGGGCTTTGCAGGCAAGTGCCTTAACTGCTAAGCCCTCTCTCCAGCCTCCCCCCCCAAATTTTTTTATTTATTTGAAAGCAGAGAGAGAGAGAGAGATAGAAGAGGGATAGAGAATGGGCATGCCAGGGCTTCTAGCCGCTGCAAACAAACTCCAGATGCATGCATCACGTTTTGCATCTAGCTTTACATGGGTACTGGGGAATGGAACTTGGGTTGCTAGGATTTGCAGGCAAGTGCCTTAACTACTGAGTCATTTCTCCAGCCCAACTTTTCTTTTTAAGCTGGGGAGATGCCTCGCTTGTTAAAAGCACTTGCAAAGCCTGCCAGCCAGAGTTCAATTCCCCAGCACCCACATAATGCCAGACACCATAAAGTGGTGACTGGTGTTATTTACAGTGGCAAGAAAAAACCAACTTTTCCTCCAAGAACTGTTCCCAAATGCCAGTTTCCCTTAGAAGAGATGACTGTGGTTTCTATAGCTATGGTTAATGAGCAAGTAGTGAGTTAATACTTTTTGCAACTCATTCTTGGTATTCAAAGACTTTTTAAAAAGCCAAATATGGTGATTTAAGCCTGTGATCCCAATATGGTGGAGGCTGAGGAAGAAGGGGTACTATGTGTTTGAGACCAGCCTGGGCTGCAGAGTGAGACTGTAGGCCAGATATGGTGGCTAACATCTTTAATCCTGGTGTGTAAGGGCTCAGGAGGCTGAGATAGAAGGATCACCATAAGCTTGAGTACAGTCTGGGTTAGTATGAGATCCTGCCTCAAAAGGAAGGAAGGAAGGAAGGAAGGAAGGAAGGAAGGAAGGAAAGAAAGAAAAAAGAAAGGGAGAGACAGAGAGAAAGAGAGAGAAACAAGGCTTGAACTGAATTTCAAAGCTGTTGTAAGAAGCTTACAGGCATTGGTTTCCTAAGAGTCATCATTGGTGTTGCTAATATATAAAGTGGAAATGAGCCAAGGTTTATAAATGATTGCACAGTAAAAATCAAAGTATCCTGTTGTGGATCATTGAATAGGTACCAATCAGGTTACAATTTAACCATGCTGAAGAAAAACAAACAAAAAAACCCCCCCAAAAATGCAATAAGAGAAACTGGCTCAGAGATTCTAAACAATTCCATTTTAACTTATAGTTCATGGAGTATTTCTTTGCCCTCAATGTCAGAAAGTTTGAATGAGTACAAAGTCATTGACCTCTTTGATTAAAGAGGATTGGTTTTTGAGGCAGGGTGTCACTCTAGTCCAGGGTGACCTGGAATTCATTCCGTAGCCCTAGACTGACCTTGAACTCAGGACAGTTATCCTACCTCAACAGCCAGAGTGCTGTGGTTAAAGGCATGAGCTACCATGCTCAACTTGAATAGGATTAATTATTTGTTTGTTTGTTTGTTTATTTGAGACAGAGGGAAAGAGTCAGATAAGGAGTGTGTGAGTATGGGCATGCCAGAGCTTCCTGCCACTGTAAACTAACTCCAGAAACATGTGCCATGCATCTTTCTGGCTTTATGTGGGTATTGGGGAATTAAACCCATGCCTTTAACCACTGAGCAATCTCCCCAGCTCTTCAATAGGATTTTTTTTTGAGGTAGGGTCTCACTCTAGCCCAGGCTGTCCTGGAATTCACTCTGTAATCTCAGGGTGGCCTCGAACTCACGGTGATCCTCCTACCTCCTCCTCCTGAGTGCTAGGATTAAAGGTGTGCACCACCATGCCCGGCTGCAATAGGATTTTTAACAAGGTGGATGCATTGCCAGATAGATCCACTTTATATCTATATCTATATCTATCTATATCTATATCTATAATCTATCTATATCTAAAGGTCATACTTACATTTTTTAAAATTTATTTTCATTTGAGTTAAAGGGGGAGGAGGGAGGGAGAGAGAGAATAGGTGTGCCAGGGCCTTTAGCCACTGCAAACAAACTCCAGATGCATGTGCCACCTTGTGCATCTGGCTTACATGGGACCTGGAAAATCAAACCTGGGTCCTTAGGCTTTGCAGGCAAGTGCCTTAACTGCTAAGCTATCTCTCCAGCCCAAGGTCATACTTTTTTTTGTTTGTTTGTTTTTTTGAGGTAGGGTCTCACTCTAGTCCTCTTGTCCAGGCTGACCTGTAATTCACTATGTAGTCTCAGGGTGGCCTCGAACTCATGGCGATCCTCTTTCCTCTGCCTCCCAAGTGCTGGGATTAAAGGTGTGTGCCACCATGCCCAGCTGGTCATACTTTTTAATAGTTTTTATTTATTTACTTATTTGAGAGAAAAGAGAGAGAGAGAGAAAGAGAGAGAGACAGAATGGGCACACCAGGGCTTCCTGCCACTGTAAATGAACTCCAGACACATAGGCTACTCTATCCATCTGGCTTTACATTAGATACTGGGGACTTGAACCCAGGCCATCAGACTTTGTAAACAAGTACCTTTAGCTGCTGACTGATCTCTCCAGCCCCACTTTATACTTTTAAAGCTATTTGCGTATATTTATCTTTGTATTCACTGTTCTTTAATTTTATAAAAATATTTAATATTTATTTATTTGAGAGAGAGAGAGAAAGAGACGGAGAAAGAATGGGCATGCCAGGGTCTCTAGTCACTGCAAACAAACTCAGATGCATGCACCATACCCTGGCTTATGTGGGTACTGGGGAATTGAACCTGGGTCCTTAGGCTTTGCAGGCAAGCACCTTAACCAGTAAGCCATCTCTCCATCGCTCTAAGATTTTTAAAAAAATGTTTCTTCTTCTTATTATTATCATTAACAAATGTTTTGTATGGATACATCATGTGTTGGTTCCTCTTTTCCCTCACCCCTGTCCCCATTCTGCTGGGAACGCCCTTCAGTGAGATTGCAGGTATTCCCCATGGGGTTGTGGTTTATGCATTGTGGGAGCAGCAGTCAGTTATTGGGGGGCGGGAATGCCTCTGGGCATGATGTCTCAATCTGTGGATTTTACAATTTTTCTGCCCCCTCTTGCGCAAAATTCCCTGAGCCATGGTGGATGAGTTTTAAGTATACTTCAATGATGAGCTCTTAGAAGCCTCTGGATCTCTGCTTTGGTAGGTGTTGAGTATCCTCAGGTCTGTCTCCTACACCCTGGTGCTGATTATCAGGTTCAGCATGGAAGCAGAACTCAAGTTCGTCTGTCCAGTTCCTCTGTGGTTTCAGCTGTGGCTTGGCTGAAGTGCAAGGTGTAGTTTATCTCCTCTGGTCTCACTACCTTCTGAAAAAGAACAGAGTCTCCAATGGACAGTGAGGTCAGCATAGTTTAAATGGGATAAGCATTATTAAGTTATGGAGAATTTGATGTACATAACCCTTTTTTACCAAAGACTGGTGAGAGCTTCACAATGGAAAACATAATATTTGTCTCCATAGTATTCTTATCTGGTTTTCAATTCCAGATATGGATTCCTTTACACTGATCAGATCTCTTAGCCAATCAGAAAGTTATTAGTTACCCACTGAGGCTGTGTACCACTATTGCATTGGCATTTACATTGTATCAGAGTGTTTGCTTCTGTGTAGCTTAGACCTCTGGTTGCTCAGACCATTGTTGGCCATTTCCCCCCAGTAGCTCATGTAGCACTTTTCGGAAGCACTAGACAGGCTGTCTGGGGACTGGCTTTCTTCTGAATTCCAGCCAGGTCTCTCTCTGCTCTGTGTCAGCAGCATATGGTGTTTTCAGCAATAAGGTCTTAGGAGTGGGGAAAGGCTTCCTGAACAAAACCCCTGTAGCCCGGGAAATTAAACAATCACTCAACCAATGGGGTTGTATGAAGCTAAAAAGCTTTTGCACAAATGCACCATAAGCAGAGCCAATAGATTATCCAATGAATGGGAGAAAACTTCTCCAGCTATACCACTGACAGAAGCCTAATTTCTAGAATCTACAAAGAACTCAACAAACTAAGCAATAAAAAAATCAAACAACCCACTCCAAAATTGGGGTAGAGAACTGAATAGGGAGTTCCCAGAGGAAGAATTACAAATGGCTAACACACATTTAAGAAAATATTCAACATCCCTAACCATTATGGAAATGCAAATTGAAACAACCATGAGATTTCACCTTACTCCAGTAAGGACTGAAATCATTAAAAAAAAATCTAACAATGGCAGATGTTGGCAAGGATGTAGGGAAAGAGGAACTCTCATTCACTGTTTGTGGGAATGTAAACTTGTAAAACCACTATGAAAATCAATATGGAGATTCCTGAAAAGGATGAACATAGAGCTACCAACAGACCCATTCATTCCCTTACTGGGCATTTATCCTAAATCCTTCATGCATTAGTACAGAGATATTTGCTCAACCATATTTATAGCTGCTCAATTCATTATAGCTAAGAACTGGAATAAACCCAGATGCCCATCATTGGATGCATGGATAACAAAGTTGTGGTACATTTACACAATGGAATTCTACTCAGTAGTAAGAAGAAATGATACAATGAAATTTGTAGAAAAATGGACAGACTTGGAACAGATCATACTCAGTGCACTCACACAATCACAGAAAGACAAACACCGCATGGTGTCACTTATCTGTGGTTCCTAACCTGGACCTGTTCGAGTTGCTGTCATACCTGATAGGCAACTCAAGGCCCAGACAAAAGGGATGGAAGGGTCTGGGGGAGGGGAGGGGAAAGTAACGGGGAAAACAAACACAAAATTAAATCCAAAATGAGCTGATAACATAGAAACCTTTATCCTTGGAGATAGCCTAAAAGATATAACCCTCAAAAGGAGTAAAAGGGGAGCACCTGAAAAGTAGGGCTCTGGTGAGGGTAGGATGAATCCTAAGCTTAAAAGAAAATTTGGGGGCTGGAGAGATGGCTTAGCAGTTAAGGCGCTTGCCTGGAAAGCCAAAGGACCTCGGTTAGATTCCCCAGGACCCACTTAAGCCAGATGCACAAGGTGGCACATGCATCTGTAGTTCATTTGCAGTGGCTGGAAGCCCTGAGGCACCCATTCTCTCTCTCTCTGCTTTTTCCCTCTCTCAAATAAATAAATAAAAATAAAAATATCAAAAAAGAATTTTTTTTTCTGTTTCTGGCCTGTAATTACCAGTACCAGCGATTGGCTCCTACCTACATTGAGTTGTTGATCAGAGAGACCTACGAGGTCCCCAAATCAAGACAGCTTTCTAACAAAGCACTTGATTACCCACCTGAGGCAAAAGCTAAGACCCTATTGCTGAAGACACCATATGCTGCTGATAATTTTTTTTTTTTTTTACTTAAGAAATCCTCTGCTTTTTCATGGCCAACCACTTGTCTTTGAAATCTAATCACTGTTTCTGAAATCACAGTGAATATAGTCTCCCTATACAGTTTGTTTCATTAAGCTTCTGTCTGAGGACACAGATATGTGTTTTCTTTATTTTTTATTTTATTTTAGAGAGAGCAAGAGCGAACAAGAGAGAAAGAGAGAGAATTGGTGCACCAGGGCTGCAGCCACTGCAATTGAGCTCCAGATGCTTGTACCACCTAGTGGGCATGTGCAACCTTGCATTTGCCTCACCTTTGTGCATCTGACTTATGTGGGATCTGGAGAGTCAAACTTGGGTCCTTGGGCTTCACAGGCAAGTGCCTTAACCACTAAGCCATCTTTCCAGCCCAGAATAAATCTTTTCTATAAGTTTTTTTTGAATGTGTGTGTGATATACATTGCATGAGTGTGTGTATGTTCATATGCATGTGTACACATATGTACAGGTGGTTGTGCATGTAGAGGTCAAGCGTTGACATTGAATATCTTCCTCAGTCACTCTCCCCTTTATTTTATGGTGACAGGGTTTCTCACCTGAACCCATAGCTCACTGATTTGGTTAGTATAACTAGCAGGCTTGCCCTGAGGATTCTCTGTTTATGTCTCCTGAGTGCTGGGTTCATAAGCAAGCCATATGCCCACCTGGTAGTTACATGGGTGCTGAGACCTGAACTCTGGTCTTCATGCTTATGCAGCAAATGCTCTGTCCACTGAGCCAGCTCCCCAGCCTGTAAGCAAATTTCTTATGCTCTAGGTTATTTTGGGCTATGTTTTGATAGCGCAGAACCCAGTGGTTCATTAGTGTGATCTGAATTACTTTCTCCCAGTTCATTTACCTGGGTACTCATCTGTACTGAATGCACTTGTCATATTTTTGCTTTTTTAGAGCCACTATTGATCTCAACTGCTGTTTACAATCCATTCAATGAATATTCATTCCTTTACCCAGCAAACATTCATAGTGTCCACCACAGGTTACAGACGGACAGGATACAGTGCCATTTGTAGCAGCCTTATAACGTTTGACCTGAAAATCCAGTCAGCATGGAAAAGCAAAACATACTTGGACAAGTGGGGTTTATGACGTGTTAATACAGAAGCTGCACTCATAGCCTAAGCATCTCCATGGTGGTGAAACAACACAATGATATTGCTGAATTAGCTTTATTCTTACTTAGAAAAAGTGTTGCCTCAGGAAAGTGGACAAGAGTTCAGACATGTTTTCTTCTAATGATAGATTTTCGTGATAATTCATGACTTTAATTCATGTTCTACAAACTCTGAAGGGGTTGTTTTGCCTTAATCTCACAGGTTTTACTATTTGGTAGTGACAGTATTTAGTGAACTAGGGATGATTCGTTTGCTTAGTGTTAACTTGCTAGAGTTGATCACAGGGAAGCATTACCAAAATAAGGTAGATCCATTAGCATTTTATTCATTCCATGCCCATTTCTTCACTACTGTAAGCTCTCTAAGAGCAGACGTTCTACCCCAGCACCCAAAGCATCTCCTAGCACAATAACCTCTCAGGAAATATTTGTTGAAAACAAATGACAGCAAGAAGGATATGACTTAGCCTGAGTGTTTGTTATTACAGAACAACCTTAATGCAAAACCTGTAAGAAATGTATTGATCTTTTCTGAACATTGATACCACGTACTACAGCTTAGCTAGTTTTTCCTTTCTCTTAAAACAGAGTCTTGGACTGGAGAGATTGCTCAGTGGTTAAAGGTGCTTGCTTGTAAAGCCTGACAGACTGGGTTTGATTCCTCAGTACCCATGTAAAGCCAGATGCACAAAATGGCACATGTATCTGGAATTCATTTGCAGTGGCAGGAAGCCTTGGCGTACCCATACTCACTCTGACTCTGTCTCTTTCTATCTCTCTTTCTCACTCAAATAAATAAATAAAAATACTTTAAAAGAGTCTTTTCTCTGGCTTCTCACTGAAAGTTCTGTGAGACATAAATTTCATCATGCACCCATTTATCCTTTGCTATGGGCTGGTGAGCATGTTTTCCTATGCTGTCACTCAGTGGTCTGGGTAGCACTGCCTTACCAGCCCCTGATGTTCCTTAAGTGGTGTTTCCTGCTGCTGCCACCCTTCATGACATTTCACTACTTAGAACACTGTTCCTATGGGAAAACTGGGATATTTTCTTATTTTTCCTCTCTTCCAGGTTGTTTGGACCTACCTGAAGCTACACATGATGGTGCACACTTATAATACCAATGCTGGGGGGGCAGAGACAGGAGCATTGCAAGGAGCTATATAGGGATACCTTGCAAAACAATTAGTCTTACTGCAGATAGTTTGGACACCATCAAGACACTGTTCCCTAACTTTTGCAAAGTTTATTTATTTTTATTTGTAAATATTTTATGTATGTATGTATTATGAGAGAGAGAATGAGCAAAGGAACTCCAGATGTATGTGCCACCATGAGCATCTGGCTTATGTAGTTCTGGGGAATTGAATCTGGGTCCTTAGTCTTCTCAGGGAAGCACCTTAACTGCTAAGCCATCTCTCTAGCCCCCTAACTTAAATTTTTTTAAAAATTTGTTATTTTTGAGAGAGAGAGAGACAGAGAGAGAGGGATTGAGAATGGGTGCACCAGGGCCTTTCAGCTGCTATGATTGAACTCCAGATTCATGTGCCCCCTTGTGTGCATGTGTGACATTGCATGCTTGTGTTACTTTTGTGTCTGGCTTACTTGGGACTTGGAGATTCAAATAAGTGTTCTTAGGCTTCACAGGCAAGTGCCTTAACCACTAAGCCATCTCTCCAGCCACTAGTCTCCTAACTTTTAACCCTAAGCTATATGCTATTGTGTAGGACAGGCTGTAGAGTGCCAAGTGGTCTTTACCTTGTAGTATTCACACCCTTGGATAATCCCTTTCCTTTGAGGGTGTGTGGGACAAGGAACACACTTGTAACTGTTCAGAATGAGAGGATGTAGCTGCTTGTTTATGTTTCTAAATTAACTAAGATTATAACATCTGTCTTTGGGAGGTTTGTCCCATGCTGGGTTTAAAGAAGGAGCAGACTGATGTTTTAGCACTTCCTTGTGGAGAGAATCATGTGGCAAGACACTGATGTCCCCCCTAGGCAACAGCTGGCAAAAAACAGGATCATGACCTGTCACCCTGTAGAGAACTGAATGCTGCCACCAACCCCAGGAGCACAGAAGTGGTTCTTTTTGTTTTTTTTTTTTTCTTTCAAAACATTTTATTAACAACCTCCATACATGTACACAGTGTACACTGATCATAATCTCCTCACACCACCTTCCTTTGCTCCCCCATCTGCCCTCCACTGAACCCCTTCTTTCCAACTATCCTCTCTATAGAAGTGGTTCTTTCACCAGCCAAATCTCAAAGAGAAACCAGTCCTGGTGACACCTTGATTTCAGTCTGCAGCACTTCTACCTCAGGTGCATCTACATGCCTGACCACAAAACCCGGCACAATAAATAAATGGCTGCTGGAAATGACTAAGGATTACTAAGTAATACTGTCATGCAGTGGTCCATGACCAGCGTGTCTATCGTTGGTACTGTTTGTTTTTCTGTTTCAGTATGGAACTTGGTCAAATGTTTTTTGAGAAAGTAGGTATTATAATGTCCTTTTTCTCACATGTAATTATTTACCTGCAAAAATGTTGAATCAAGCTGGTTGTAGTGATGCACACCTTTAATCCCAGGCAGAGGTAGAAGATCATTATGAGTTCAAGACCAACCTGAGGCAACATAGTGAGTTCCAGGTCAGCCTGGGCTAGAGTAAGACCCTACCTCAAAACAAATAAATAAATAAATAAAAGAAAAAAAAATGTTAAATCAAGCCAGGCATGGTGGTGCATGCCTTTAATGCATGCACTTGGAGCTGAGGTTGGAGAATCACCAAGAGTTCCAGGTCAGGCAGGGCTAGAGTGAGACCCTGCCTCAAAAAGTAAAACATACAGGACTGGAGAGATGGCCCAGTGGTCAAGACATTTGTGTGAAGTGTCTAACGACCCAGTTTTTTCCCTAGTACCCACATAAAGCAGATGCATGAAGTGGCACATGCATCTAAAGTTTGTTTGCAGTGGCTAGAGGCCCTGACATGTTCATACTCACTTTCTCTCTCTCTCTGCTTGCAAATAAGTAAACTTAAAAAGTCCTTGTGATTATTTCTTCTGTTCCCAAGATTACATATATGTTCATATTCATGAATAATGTGTTTTATACTTGATTCTCTCAACTAATCTATGAGGCAGTAGGTCTGAAGCAGCTTGAACGTATTCATCTCTTTTTAAATTTTTATTTATTTATTTATCTGTGTGTGAGAGAAAGATGCAGATAGAGAGAGACTGGGCATGCCAGGGCCTCTAGCTGCTGCAAACAAACTCTAGACACATGCACCATCTTGTGCATCTGGCTTATGTGGGCCCTACTGAATTGAACCTAGGTCCTTTGGCTTTGCAGGCAAGTGCCTTAATCACTAAGCCATCTCTCCAGCCCTGTAAGCATAGCTTGATATACTACTATTCTGGTCAAACTCAGACCTGAATGCAATAAGAACTATGGACTGTGAGGTTTGGCTTATGAGAGTGAAAAAGAGCTGTTTTTGGACTGGGCTAGCAGTTTGTGTGAGAGGCTTGCTGTTATACCCGTGTCCTGAGAACTTGTGCAGGGTTGCAGTGCATAGAAATGGACTGGTGTGTGCAGAGGGATATGACACAGAAATGAAATCTTTGGGCTGAAACTTCTGCCCATTCAGCTGCAATTATGTGAGAGATCACAACCTTTGAGATTGGGCCAGCTGACACACTGGGGCAACAGGAGGAATGTAGACTCTTTTGAAGGGGCTGAGTGCTCAAGGGTTGCCCTGTTCTTCAAAGTTTGCTTTATTCCCCCCTGG
Organism: Dipus sagitta; assembly: GCA_036346955.1. NCBI lineage: Eukaryota > Metazoa > Chordata > Mammalia > Rodentia > Dipodidae > Dipus > Dipus sagitta. The sequence continues at coordinate 69,298,936 of CM070781.1, forward strand.
ATTAACAAATTGGCACCCTACCTGGTATTGTGGAGTATAAGACATGCAGAAAAGAGAGGGTCATTGAGTTTGCAACATGGTCTTGTGGTTTGGAAATGGCCATGGGCGGTGTGAAACAGGCTTGCTGGATGCCTGCATGGAAACCCGATGGAGCCGTGAGGATGAACCTTGGGTTGCAGTGGAGACTCAGTGGAGATGCCGGGACCATGAGATGGCTACTAAGGAAAGCTTCCACCCCCAGATGAAGTTTTCCAGGACTGTGAGTAGCCTAGCTGGAGGGGTGGAATTGGAACTCCAGAGACTGTTTGCTGGTTAGAATTATCGGACTTGGAGATTTGTCGCTGACTAGAGTTGTTGAACTTGGAGCTACAGAGTTTAATATTTGCACTGTTTAAATCTTATATTGGTTGAATATTTATTTTCTATGCTCAATGCCATCTTTTGCAGTGTGAATGTTTATTCTGTGTCATTATGGGTTTGGGGAGGATTTTTTGGTATTATCAGCTCAGTCAAAAGATGTTAGACTATTGGGGTGTATGAACATCATTGGAATTAATAAAAGCTATGAGGCTTTAAAAGTTGGATGAATGTATTGCATTTTACATCATGTATGGTTATTAGTTTATGGGGACCAGGGGTGAAATGTGGTGGTTTGATTCAGATGTCCCCCATAAACTTAGGTGTTCTGAATGCTAGGTTCCCAGCTGATGGAGATTTGGGAATTAACACCTTCAGGAGGCAGTGTATTGTTGGGGACGGGCCTATGGGTGTTATAGCCAGTGCCCCCTTGCTAGTATTTTGCACACTCTCCTGTTCCTGTTGCCCACCTTATGCTGGCCAAGGGGTGATGTCCATCCTCTGCTCATGTCATTGTTTTCCCTGCCATCATGGAGCTTCCTCTCAAGTCTGTAAGCCAAAATAAACCTTTTTTTCCCCCACAAGCTGCTCTTGGTTGGGTAATTTCTGCCAGCAATAAAAACCTGACTGCAACAGTGAATATCCAATAGGAATATAATGCAAGTTACATCTCTAACTTTAAATTATATAGACACTATGTTTATGGAGTAAAAAGATTGATGAGATTAATTTTAGCAATATATTTTATATTATAAATTTAACAGTAACAGAATATTTTCCCATAAGTCTTCAAAAATCCCATATAGTTTTTTAAAATTTTTAATTATTTATTTGACAGAAAGAAAAAGGGAGGGAAGGAGGGAGGGGGAGAGAGAGAGAGAAAGACTGGGCACAACAGGGCCTCCAGCCACTGCAAACTAACTCCAGATGCATGTGCCACCTTGTGCATCTGACTAACGTGAGTCCTGGGGAATCGAACCTGGGTCCTTTGGCTTTGCAGGCAAGTGCCTTAACTGTTGAGCCATCCTCCAGCCCCATACAGTTTTTAAAATTATTTTTATTTATTTGTAAGCAGAGAGACAGAGAGAGAGAGAGAGAGAAGAGAGGCAGAGAGAATGGGCATGCCAGTGCCTCCAGCAGCTGCAAACAAACTCAGATGCATGCACCACTTTGTGCATCTGGCTTTATGTGGGTACTCGGCAACTGAACACAGGTTGTCAGGCTTTGCAGGCATGTGCCTTAACCTCTGAGCCATCTCTCCAGTCCCCCCATACACGTTTTTTTTAACATTCACCATATCAGTTTAGGAGGAGCTATATTTCACATGCTCAGTGACCATTATGTGGTTGATTAGCTAATGTATCTGACAGTCCAGCTTATTGTATTAATATGTCAAGCTACAAACATGAAATAATCCACATAAAATTTTACTAGAGACAGCTGATTTTTTTCTAGATGGAAAATGTAAGGCCAAGTATAATGGTGCACACCTGTAACCCCAGCACTCAGGATGCAGAGGCCAGCCTGGACTACACAGTAAGGTTCAAGCAAGCCAGGGCTTCATTGTAAGACCTTGTCTCAAAACAACAAGCCGAGTGTGGTGGCACACACCTTTAATCCCAGCACTTGGGAGGCAAAGATAGGAGTATTGTGGTGAGTTTGAGGACAGTCTGAGATGACAGAGTGAGTTCTAGGTCAGCCTGGGCCAGAGTGACACTATCTTGGAAAGCCTATATAATGTCTGTATATCAAAATAGAACAGAGACTAGTTGGAAAGAAGAAGAAAGTTAGTGGAGGGGAAGTAGGGAGCCAACTAGGGTGGTAGGAGGGGATTATGATCATGGTATACTGTGTATACATATGGAGGTTGTCAATAAAAAGTTTAAATATATATATATCTGGGTTGAGGAGATGGCTCAGATAGAATGCTTACTGTGCAAGTGTGAGTTCCCGAATTTGGATCTCTAAAACACACATAAAAGCCAAATACTGTGGTGGGTATCTGTTATCCCAGCATTCCTGTAGAGAGAAGGGAGGTTAAGACAGGAGAATCTGCTGGAAGCTTGCAGGCCAGCTAGCCTAGTAAATCCTTCAAACAAGGTAGACAGTGAGGATCACCTCCTGAGGTTGTGCTGTGATCTCTACATGCACATCATGATACATGCACTCCTGTGCTCACATTGGTGAGAATGCATGACACATACATCATGCATACCAACATGTCTATATAGAGAATATCTAAATAGTAACCTTATGTTGCAGTCAGGTTTGCATTGCTGGTAGAAATCACCCAACCAAGAGCAGCTTGTGGGAAAAAGAGGTTTATTTTGGCTTACAGGCTCAAGGGGAAGCTCCACAATGGCAGGGGAAAACGATGGCATGAGCAGAGGGTGGCCATCACCCTCTGGCCAACATAAGGTGGACAACAGTAACAGGAGAGTGTGCCAAACACTGGCAAGGGGACACTGACTATAATACCCATAAGCCCACCCCCAACCACACACTGCCTCCAGAAGGCATTAATTCCCAAATCTCCATCAGCTGGGAACCTAGCATTCAGAACACCTAAGTTTATGGGGGACACCTGAATCAAACCACCACATTCCCCCCTGGCCCCCATAAACTGACAACCATACATGATGTAAAATGCAGTGCGTACATCCAGCTTTCAAAGTTCCCATAGTTTTTCTTTTTACCAATTCCAGTGATGTTCAAACATCAGCATAGTCCATGATCTTCTAACTGAGCCATAATACCAAAAAATCTCCCCCAAACCCATAATGACACAGAATAAACATTCACACTGCAAAAGATGGCATATCAAAGAAATATTCAAGATTTAAAACAACCAGAGCAAACATCAAACTCTGTAGCTTCAAGTCCAACAACTCTAGTCAATGACAAATCTCCAAGTCTGAGAATTTTAACCAGCAACAAGTCTCTGCTATTCCAATTCTGCCCCTCCAGCTGGGCTACTCACAGTCCTGGAAAACTTCATCCAGGGGCTGTCAGCTCTCCTTGGCAGCCATCTCGTGGTCCTGGCATCTCCACTGGGTCTCCACTGCAATCCACGGTTCATCCTCATGGCTCCGTCGGGTCTGCATGCAGGCAACCAGCAAGCCTGCTTCACACCGCCCATGGCCATTTCCAAACCACAAGACCATGTTGCAAACTCAGTGACCCTCTTTCCTGCATGTCTTATACTCCATAATACCAGGTAGGGTGCCAATTTGTTAATCCAGGGGGGAATAAAGCAGACTTTGAAGAACAGGATACTCCTTGAGCACTCAGGCCCCTTCAAAAGAGTCTACATTCTTCCTGTTGCCCTAGTGCAGGTCAGTTGGCCCAATTTCAAAGGTTGTAATCTCTCAATTGCAGCTGAACAGGCAGCAGTTTCGGCCTAAAGATTTCTTTCTGTGCCATATCCCTCTGCTCACACCAGTTCATTTCTACACAAAACCACTCTGCACAACTTCTCAGAACACGAACATAACAGCAAGCTTCTCACACAAACTGCTAGCTCAGTCCAAGCAAAGCTCTTTCGCACCCTCAAAAGCCAAACCTCACAGTCCATAGTTCTTACTGCATTCAGGTCTTTCAACTCTTACCAGAATCATCCATCAAGCATCTTTTCAGCCAAGGTTTCAAATCCTTCCACATTTCTCTTGAAAATCAGCTCCAAAAGGCCAAAGCCACACAGTCAGGGGTCTAGCAGCAACCCCACTCCTTGGTACCACTTTACTGTTGCAGTCAGATTCAAATTGCTGGTAGAAATCACCCAACCAAGAGCAGCTTGTGGGAAAAAGAGGTTTATTTTGGCTTACAGGCTCAAGGGGGAAGTTTCACGATGGCAGGGAAAATAATGGCATGAGCAGAGGGTGGACATCACCCCCTAGGCAACATAAAGTGTACTGTAGCAACAGGAGAGTTTGCTAAACTCTGGCAAGGGGAAACTGGCTATGACACCCATAAGCACACCCCCAACAACACACTGCTTCTAGGAGGTGTTAATTCCCAAATCTCCATTAGCTAGGAACTTAGCATTCAGAACACCTGAGTTTATGGGGGACACCTGAATCAAACCACCACACCTTGAGTTAGCTACAATTATGAGTAAACAGATTTTTTTTTTTTTTTTGAGGTAGGGTCTTACTCTAGCCAAGGCTGACCTGGAATTCATTATGTAATCTCAGGGCGGCCTCAAACTCACGGCGATCCTCCTACCTCTGCCTCCCGAGTGCTGGAACTAAAGGCATGCGCCACCACGCCCGGCTCCGATTTTTTTTTGTTGTTGTTTTTTTGTTTTTTCAAGGTGGTGTCTTGCTCTACTCCAGGCTGACCTGGAATTCACTATGTAGTCTCAGGGTCACCTCAAATTCACAGTGATCCTCCTACCTCTGCCTCCCAAGTGCGGGGATTAAAGGCATGTGCCACCACATTCAGCAGTAAATAGATTTGTTTTTGAAATAGCAGTTATTTTTAAATACAGGTGCATGAATAGTCTTGAGGTTACAGTAAACATGTGTGTTCATTGTGGTTTTGTATCTTCAATGACTTGCAGTAGGCTTCTGAAGAAAAATTATACAACCATATCATTTGGCATCTTCAAAAGTGTCTCCAAGCCCTTTCTTTATTTTCCAGATCACCCCTTATAACCTTCGTGGCAAGAATGCAGATGTTTTAAAGAAATGCTTGTGCCCTTCTCTTTTGCTATTAGACTATTGAAAAAATAGACCTAGGTCTGAGGAGATGGCTTAGAGGTTAAGATGCTTGCCTGTGAATCCAAAGGACCCTGGTTCGATTCCCCAGGACCCATGTAAACCAGATACATAAGGTGGCACATGTGTCTGGAGTTTGTTTACAGTGGCTGGAGGCTCTAAAGCACCCATTCTCTCTCTCTCTTTCTCTTCACTTGCCTCTTTCTCTCGCCCTCTCTCAAATAAATAAAATAAAAAGCATTAAAAAAATAGACCCAAGGAAATTACAGTTTCCCCACGAAGGAAAAAGAGAAGGCTTGGGCCCTAGTGCCAGCCAGAAAAGGAGCTTATCTCCAGTAAAGGGATTTCACAGAGTTCTGACAACTTGTCAGATTACCTTGCAGAAGAGACTGGAGCTTATTAAGACAAAGTGAGTCAATGGTGGATGGCACCATACTTCTACTATGATGGTTTAGTTATTGTAGCACTTGCCTTCTTGTTGCTGAGACAAAACACCCCAGCAGAAGCAGCTGTGGAAGATAAGGGTACATTTCAGCTTACAGTTTTGAGGAGAAGTTTCATCATGGTGGGGAAAGCATGGCAAGAGAGCCATGGGCACAACATCTTTTTCATCAGCAGGAAGGAGAGTGCGAACTGTGACAAGTTGGGAGACATGCCTCCTTCAGCAAGGCTCCACCTCTGAAAGGCTCCACTAGCTGGGGATTAAGTATGAGGCTTAATCACAAATGCATGAGGCCATGGGGGACATTTTACATCAAAACCACCACAGTTATGCATTTAAACCTAAGCCACATGTCATTACCCTGAAGATGGAGTTGGGGAGAGGGGTCACCAGACCTCTTTATTCATTCATTCAGTCATATTCCCAATGTGGCCAAACTGAACAAATTTCCCTTGTCTGCTCTCCAGTGTTACTTGTTTCTTTAATGGGCCTGTTGGGAACAGGTAGCAAGTCTAGGTATTTATGTCTGTGGGAACCCTGGCTCTGACCATAACAGCCGTGTGATAACCAATTTTCATGAACTTAACCCTCTGATTCCTCACATCACTGAACAGCCCTCTCTTTTTCTTAAATAGAAACTTTTCTCTCTGTGTGTATACATGTGTGTTGGGGTTGTGTGTGAGTGTGTGAAGACAGGCACAGGTATGCTGTGGAACACGTGGGGAGGTCAGAGGACAGTTTTGGGGCCAGTCCTCACCTTTGCGTCTCATTTGAGGTTGGCTTTCTCTTTCTGTATCTTGTTCCGCTTATGGTGTGTCTCGTGAGGCTTCTGCAGTGTAGTACTCATCACATTCACCTCACACCTAGGCTGAGTCACCTCATCTGGAAGTGCATGGGCTTTTATGTTCTTTGGGACTCCAGTTAACATACTAGTTCGTTAACTCCAGGTTGTACTGCTCTCAGTCTGAAAATGGTCAAAGTTAAGGGATTCCTTCCAGGAATCAATGTATCAATCCTACAGTGAAATAGGAGTGACACTTCTCACTGGTAAACCTAATGATCCACTTTAAAAATGTTTGATTCCTGTTCCTGCTGTTTTTTTTTTTTTTGTTTTGTTTTTTTTTTAGTGTGTGTGTGTGTGTTATATGTACAGGTATGTGCCCATTTAGTGCTCCACGCACTAGCCTGTGGTGGGTGTGCACACCTGCGGTGGCTGGAACAGAACATCAGGTGTCCCACGATGGGCTGAGTTCTCTTTTTCCCTGAGGGACTGGCTTACAAGATCACATGGCCACATCCAGCTGTTTATGTGGATACTGGGGATTAAAAATCAAGCGTTCTTCTGAGGCCTTCTCAGGCTCTCCCTCATGCTTGCTCTGGAAGTGCTCTTAACTGCTGACCCATTTCTCCAGCCCTCCTTCAGGTTTTAATGCTTTTGTTCTAACAATCTTACTATCCAAGTGAGGAATCAATCAGTCCATTCAGAGAAAAGTGGTTTCATTAAGCTGAGCATTGAGATCTGATCCTTTGGATGTCTTGAACAAGGGAAGAAAAAGTCACATATGCTGTTGGGTATGCCTGATTCTGACTTTAAAGGAAGAAATAAGGTTTCTATGCCACATTGAAGGGGAGTAAAATATTTTGGATCCTAAAGAACCCCTTGCCTTTTACTACTACTTATATTTACTAGGGGAAAAACAGTGTGAAACTCAGGACTCTAGTCAGAATTACAAAAGACTCAGATCTCTTCTGAAGAAAGTCAGGTCATCAGGTGAATGACTTCAGCTTTGCTTGAGAGCACCTGGAGCCCCAAGTGTGCCACAGAGCCAGGATACTATAAATACCAGCTCTAGCCTGGTGACCTGGAGTGGATAACCTTATTTTCTTTCTTGCTATGTGTTTTCTTTTCCCTTGGCCTTCTCACTTGTGGTTAACTTCATAATGTAGTCTATAGATTTGAGGCTGTCTATACTTGGTTGTAGCTTAGCCAGAGGAGGATAGAATATGACCTGAAGATAAATGAAGATGTTGATAAGGTTCTCTGTCTCAAAGAGAGAGTATAAATGGAGTTCCTGTTGTACAAGGAATGATTGCTTTTCAGGAGGCAGGGACATGTTGCTATTGAAATTTACAGTTTGCCATTTATTTACTTATTTATTTGGTGTGTATGTGTGTGTAAGCATGTGTGTGTTCATGGATGTGAGTGTGGGTGAATGAATGTGACAGTAAACATATAGAGATCCTTACCTTCTACCCAGTTTTTGTGAGCTTCCAGAAATTTATCCTGTCTCTGTCTCCCTTCTTACTATATAGGCTCACTAGGGTTACAGAAGTCTGTCATAGCTTCCTGCTTTTATATGGGATTTGAGGATCAAAACTCAGGTATCTAGAGCTGAGTGGCAAGTATTTTATCCACTGAACATCTCTCTAGCCCCTTTTTTTGGTTTGTCTTAAAATTTTTTTCTGATTTTTATTTATTTATTTGAGACAGAGACAGAGACAGAGACAGAGAGAGAGAGCATGAATGGGTGCGCCAGGGCCTCTAGTCACTGCAAGTGAACTCTAGACACATGTGTCACCATGTGCATCTGGCTAATGTGGGACCTGGAGAATTGAACCTGGGTCCTTAGGCTTTGCAGGCAAGCGCCTTAACCTCTAAGCTATCTCTCCAGCCCATTTTTTGGTTTTTCAAGGTTTTTCACTCTACAGGCTGACCTGGAATTCACTATGTAGTCTCAGGCTGGCCTCATACTCAAAGCGAATCTCCTATCTCTGCCTCCAGAGTGCTGAGATTAAAGGCATGCACCACCACACCTGGCCAGTTTGAAATTTTAATGTGTGTGTGTGTGTGTGTGTGTGTGTGTGTGTGTGTGTGTATGCTGTGGCGGGGGGGGGGGGATGAATGGTTACTGAGTAGGCAAAGGGATGGATAGTGGTGAATATCACAATTTGGCCTTTTCCATCCCTTTTCAATCTTATTTTGGTTTTTCTCTCTGTGTTTTAAAGGTCAAGAAAACTAAAAACCACTACATTTCTTTCTTTTAAAATAATATTCTATAGGTTAGACAGGTGGTTTAGCAGTTAAGGCACTTGCCTGTGAAGCCCAAGGACCTAGGCTAGATTCCTCAGAACCCACATAAACCAGATGCATGTGGTGGTACATGTGTCTGGAGTTCATTTGCAGTGGCTAGAAACCCTGGTGTGCCCATTCTCTCTATTTGCCTCTTCCTCTCTCCGTCCCACCAAATAAATAAAACTATTTTTTAAAAAAAAAAGATTGTTAAAAAAATAAAACTAGTACTCTAAAGTTTCTAAGTTAGCAAGAGGAATAGGATTCCCTATTTCTGAGACACAGGGGTGGGATGAGTGTTTGAGAATCAGTCACATGACCTTTCATCCAGTGTTCAATCTTGGAAATTTGTCAAATACATCTCTGCTACTTTTTTGTGACACTCACCATGACTTCCCTGGTGTAACCTCTTGGCAACTTTTTTTTGTTTGCTTTTGTTTTTCAAGGTAGGGTCTCACTGTAGCCCAGGCTGACCTGGAAGTCACTATGTAGTCTCATGGTAGCCTTGAACTCATGGAGATCCTCCTACCTCTGCCTCCCAAGTGCTGGGATTAAAGATGTGTGCCACTATGCCCAGCTTTCTTGGCAACTTTTGATCCCAGTTCCTAACTGACAACACTTAGCTTAAGGAGCTCTGTTCTTTTAGCTTCCATTTGTACAGTCTTCTGGCTTCTTTCCTTCTCTTTGTTCCTCCTTGGGGTTCTTGGAGTGACCCGCATTCTCTGCTGATGATCCTTTACCAGAGAGCACTCTTCAGTGTTCTGAACTCAGTCTGCTTCTCTTCAAAATGTATGTGTTACTCAAGGAGTGATTTTAGATTTTCTCTATTCCATGGTATTAATAGTTCCTGTACAATACTGACCTCTAAACTAATTTCTTCAGGAGGGACACTTCTCCTAAGTACCATTTGCAGCCTGCTTATTATTAATTATTATTATTATCGATGTCTGTTTGTGGGAGGGCATGTGCATGCCACGTGTACAGGTGGATGTCAGAGGACAACTTTTGGTTTAGTCCTGGCCTGTCTGTCTCATTTGAAGTAGGATTTCTTACTTTGCTGTTCTTTACTGTGGTCACCACCAGTTTCAGGGAAATTCTCCTGTCTCTGACTCCTTCTTGTTGTCAGTGTCAACATGCTGGGATCACAGGAACCCACCATGGCTTCCAGGCTTCTTCGTATGGTTATGGGGTTGAACTTGGGGCTCCATCTTGAGTGATGAGTGCTTCATGCACCGAGCCATTTCCCAGTCCTCCCATTGCATTCTGAACACTTCGAAGTCTCACGGGTACTTTATCAAGTACTGTCTTTTTCATTTTTATGTTTATTTTAATTTTTTTTTCTCATAGCCACTTTAAACACAGCATGGACAAAACAGAATTCATTAGATTTCTCTTCTCACATTCTCAAAATCCTTCTCATTGGCAACCTACTTCTGCCTTGTATTCCCTGCACAGGTGAAAGGCCTCCTTGTCTGCAGGGTTGCTCAAGCCATGAACTGGACACCGGCTGCTGTTCTGTCCTTAGCTGGCCAGTCAGTCTTCCAATACTTCTACTTCTGTGGTTCTTCTGGGGCAGGAGCTCATGCTATCTCAGGCTGATCTGGAACTCACTCTGTAGTCCCAGGCTGGCCTGGAACTCACCGTCCTTCTACTGGCCCCCAAGGGCTGGGATTGAAGGCGTGCGCACTTGGCTGCTTCTACTTCTGAACATTGCTCAGGCTTTCATATCTGCTGCCTTGTTGTGAGACATGTAGCCCAAGATGAGCTTGAACTTGCTATGTAACTGAGGATGACCTTGAACTTCTGACCCTCCTGCCTCTACCTCCTGAGTGCTAGGATTATAGGCATGTGCCACCAGCCACCATACCTAGTGTGAGGCTTTGAACGAAATGTCCCCACATAGGCTTATGTGTTTTGAATACTTAGTCCCTAGCTGGTGGCAACTTGGGAAACTTGTTGAGCCTTTGGGAAGTGGAGTCTTGATGGAGGAGATGTGTTGTTGGGGGCTAGCTTTAGGATAATATATCCAAGCTCCAAGCCCAGTGCTCAGATGGCTTCTACCCAGCTGACGTGACAAGATGCAATGCCCTGCTGCCTAGTCTGATATGCTTTCCCTGCAGTGATAAAACTCCACAGAAACTGTGAGCCAAAATGAAGTTTCCTTCCATAAGCTGCTTCTGGTTGTGTGTGTTGTCTGAGCAATGAAAAGCTAATTGCATATGGAAACCTACTTCTTCCCTAGCTAATTATATGTTAAAGAGAGTTTGGGCAGAAGAATCCTATGGAGGTAAATAATGCTCCCAGAAACCATAGATTATTATTAGAAAAATTTCAGTGCCAAAGGCAGGATACCTTCCAGCCAATTGTTGACCAGGTAGGCCCCCAAAACATTACAGACCATTGTCAAGACTCTTGGTTGCTCACCATAACTAGATAGTAAAACGCTGTTGCTAAAGATACCACATTCCTGGGCTGCAGGTCACTGAGAAACCAAGATTGAGCTGAGCTGGAAGCCTCCTTCACACTGACTAGCTGTCATGATGCTGGAAAGAGCTATGTAGCTTGTTATGGGAGAAAAGTCACCAATGGTCTTAACCAGCTGTGGACCCTGAAAGCTTTATAGCTGGTCAGAGAAGCCAAATGTACAACTGGCACAATGCTGGCATGTCTGTTGTGGGAGGAACCAACTCTTATTGGACCTGAGGCCTGCTCCATGGGAAGAAATTTTTGACTAGTACTGAAAGCCAAATAAAAAAATCTTATGGAAATCCTAAGTCCTGATGGGGGAAAAACTACTACTCTTGTCTGGCTAAATGCCCTCTAAATACCTATATTTATGCCCATATATTAATGCTACTCTTACTTTTGGTTAGAGAAACTTCTCTTTTCAGTTGGCATTGATCACCGGGGTAACTCAAAACATACCATAGTGCTGAGAAGAAGTGACAGTGCAGTGTTCAGCCCTAAGTGGGCATCTCTATCACACCCTCAGGGCTCAGGCTCAGGGGCCATTGTGGAAGAAGTGGCAGAAAGAATGTAAGAGCCAAAAGAAAAGGAGGAATGCTTAAAATACTATCTTCTACACACAAAGTGGCCATGGTATTCAGTGGCTGATGCTGTCTGCACAAGACATGCATACTAGGGAAAAATGATGACATCAAAATAGAAGAGAGACTAGTTGGAAAGAAGGAGGGATTCTGTGGAGGGGGGATTTAGGAGAGGAAAAGGAGGGTGGCAAAAAAGGGCCTGTGATCATAATATAATGTCTATATGTATAGAAGGTGTCGATAAAAAAATAAAAGAAAGAAGAAGCAATTGCAACACTAGTTTATGTAGTGTTGGAGAAAAAATTCAGGGCCTGTGCATGCTCAACAGCCACTCTCCCAACTGAGCTACATCCATAGCCTCTACCTCCTTAGTTTAAATACTATTATTCCAGTCTACTTACATAACAGTTTCCCAGCCAGTCTCTTTTCTTTTAAGCTCTAGCCCACTCTTCACTTGAAGATAGTGGAGCCAATCATGCCTTTTTCTTGCCTCAGGAATGACATCTTAATCCCTGTCACTGGCCTCGCACAGGTTCTCCCTGGGTTGGATTCTCTAGCGTCCTTATTGCACTCCTTGCTGCCCTACTAGCACACCACTATGTCCTATATTTCTGAACTTCTCTCTGGTCCTAGAACATTACCTGTTGTGTTTGACTTGTGGAACACTGCTACTGGTAGTCTAAATGGAACTGATTTCATCTTTTACTTCCAGTTTTTTTGCTTCTCCAAAGCAGAGAAGTACATTCTACTCTTATAATACATTGTGACAAGCAATTGTAGCTCTTGATTTACTTTTTTTGTTGTTGTTTGTTTTAGTTTGGTTGTTTGTTTTGAGGTATGGTCTAACTCTAGCCCAGGCTGGCCTGGAACTCACTCTGTAACCCCAGACTGGCCCTGAACTCATGGTGATCCTCCCCAGTGCTGGGATCAAAGGTGCGTACCATGACACCTGACCTTGATTTACTTTCTGTCCTGCTCTGACAAACCTAACCCTGGGGAGTTCAGAGCCATGTCCAATATGTTCTTTGTTAATGGTCCTATCACCTACCAGAAATCCTGGCACTAAAATACATCTAAAATGACTCCAACTCACAAGACTAAGAGAATAAAATACAAATAACAAATTGTGCATTAATTACTGCCTAATAACCATTATCTATAAAGATTAAGAATTGGCTAAATGAAACAGAGCTAACAGACCCAAATCACTGTCAAACCTTTGTCAATGTTCTTAGCAGTATGCCTATGTGTGTGTGCATATATATATATATATATATATATATATATATATATATATATAGACAGTCTCATTATGGTCTTGAACTCACTATCCTTTTTCTCAGCTTTCTGAGTTCTGGGATTATGGTCATGGGACACCACACAGGTCTCCATTACTACTTTCGGGGGAAACAGCTTACTGAGGTACAACTTACAATGGAATGTGAAAATTTGAAATTGAAAGCTTGATTGATTTTTGCTGACATGCACCTGTGTAATCATAACTTAGATCAATGTATAGAACATAGCTCAGAAAGCTCCCCTGTTCACACTTTTTTGTTTTTCAAGGTAGGGTCTTACTCTAGCCCAGGCTGACCTGGAATTCACTATGTAGTCTCAGGCTGGCCTCGAACTCACAGTGATCCTTCTACCTCTACCTCCCAAGTGTACTACCACGCCCAGCTCTGTCCACTCTTTTAATCAATATCCTCCAAAAGACAATCACCATTTGTACTCTTTACTATGGGTTTGTTTGCCTGATTTCACAGTACACAAACTGCAATCATCAACGTGATATTTTTTGTTCTTAGATTCCTTTATTTAGCATCATGTTTGTAACAGTAGTTCTATATCCATCCCTCTATGTGAATATGCTATGCTACTTTCAAAGGGCATTTGGGTTGTCTCATATTTGGGATATTATGAACAAAGCTATTGTGAATATTATTTTTTAAAAAATGTATTTCTTAAGCTGGGTGTGGTGGCGCACACCTTTAATCCCAGCACTTGGGAGGCAGAGATAGGAGGATTATAGTGAGTTCGAGGCCACCCTGAGACTACATAGTGAATTCCAGGTCAGCCTGGGCTAGAGTGAAACCCTACCTCGAAAAACCAAAAAAAAAAAAAAAAATTTCTTGGGTGAAGAGATGGCTTAGCAGTTAAGGCACTTGCCTGCAAAACCAAAGAATCCAGGTTGCATTCCACAGGACCCATGTAAGACAGATGTACAAGGTGGCACATGCATCTGCAGTTTGTTTGGAGCAGTTGGAGGCCTTGGCCGACCCATTCATTCTCTCTTTCTCTCTTACTCTGTCCCTCCCTCTCAAATAAATAAATAAACATAAAATATATTTAAAATGTACTCATTTATTTTTTTAGATTTTTAATTTTTTTATTGACAAGTTCTATAAGACAATAAGCCATGATATTTCCCTCCCCCCATTTCCCCTTCACAACTCTGCTCTCCATTATATCCCTTCCCTCTCCCCATTAGTCTCTCTTTTGTTTTGATGTCATCATCTTTTTCTCCTATTATGAGGGTCTTGTGAAGGTATTGATAGGCAATGTGAGCTCATGGATATCGAAGCCAATTTCTGTCTGGACAGTTGCATTGTAAGGAATGGTACGTTTCCTTTGGCTCTTACATTCTTTCTGCCACCTCTTCTGCAATGGACCCTGAGCGTTGAAAGGCGTGATGGAGATGTTTCAGTGCTGAGCACTCCTCCATTACTTCTTCTGAGCACTATGTTGCCTTTTGGGTCATCCCAGTGGTGGTCACCACCATCTGAAAAGAGAAGCTTCTCTAACCAAAAGTGAGAGTAGCATTAATATATGAATATGAACATTAAGTATAGTGCTTTCAGGGCAGTTTGGTGAGGATAATATGTATGCATTTAGCCCAACAAGAGCAGGCTTTATACCCCTAAGGCACATGACCTTCCATAGGCTTTTAATTAGGTTTTCAGTATCAGGCATGTATTCCCTCCCATAGAGCGGGCCTCCAGTCCAATCAGAGAGCAGTTGGTTTCCCCCAGAGCAGAAGTACCACTATTGCACCCCTTCAGTCATTTGGCCTGTTTGGACAAACCTGAGGCTTCCAGTGTCCATTGTTTTCTGCTGATGACTTCTGTCTCCCATAGGCCTGCATGCAGTGCAGCTTTTCCAGCTTTCACTTGGCTGGTCTATAGGGAGAAGGTTTTCAGCTCAGCATCAGCTTGATTTTTCAGTAACCTTGCTGCCCATGCATGTGAAGTCTTCAGCAATAGAGTCTTACCAGCTGTTACTCGTGGGAAACCAAGGGCCTTGGCAATAGCCTGTAATGTTTTAGAGGCAACAGGGAATTCCCTGGCCAACAACTCACTGGTAGGTATCTCGTCCCTGGCACTGAAAATTTTCTAGTAGCAATCTATAGCTTCTGGATGTGCTGTTATCCAAAGAAGCAGACTTTCATATGTATTATTCAAAATATCTTGAATTTTGATTGACCCTCCTTCCACTCTTCTCTTACTCAATCTCTTCCCCTGGTCTCTATTTAGGCCATTCCACTCCCTGTAGTCTGTTTTTCTACTTACATATATACAATACCATCCCCTTAAGTCATTCCCTCTCCTCCCTACTAGCCTTTTTCCAGCTTACTGGCCCTAGCTTCTGATTTTTTGATTCCTGCTCACACACAAGTCTAAACATTTTTAGCTAGGATCCACATATGAGAGAGAACATGCAACATTTGGTTTTCTGGGCCTGGGTTACCTCATTTAGTATAATCATTTCCAGATCCATCCATTTCTCTGCAAATTTCATAATTTCATTTTTCTTTACCACTGAATAGAACTCCATTGTGTAAATATGCCACATCTCTATTATCCATTCATCTGTTGAGAGACATCTAGGTTGGTTCCATTTCCTAGCTATTGTAAATAGAGCAGCAATAAACATGGTTGTGCAAGTATCCCTAAGGCAGTGAGAAGAATCATTAGGATATATGCCTAGGAGTGCAATAGGTGGATCATATAGCAAATCTACTTTTAGCTGTCTCAAGAACCTCCACACTGATTTCCACAATGGCTCTACCAGACTGCATTCCCACCAACAGTGTAGAAGAGTTCCCTTTTTTCCACATCCTCACCAGCATTTATTGTCATTTGTTTTCTTGAGGGTAGCCATTCTGACAGGAATGAGATTGGTTTTTCAAGGTAGAGTCTTGCTCTAGCCCAGGATGGCCTGGAATTCATTATGTAGTCTCAGGGTAGACTCAAACTCACAGCAATCCTCCTACCTCAGCTTCTCAAGTGTTGGGATTAAGGGCATGCACCACCATGCCTGAAACTCAATTAAAATTGTTTTTATTTTACATATAGTGTAACAGGTTATTGATTTCTTAAAAATAGTTTTATTTATTTGCAAGCAGTGAGAGAGAAGAAACGGGCACACCAGGGCCTTTTGTCACTGCAAACAAATTCCAGATGCATGTGTCACTTTGTGCATCTGGCTTAACTTGGGTACTGGGAAATTGAACCTGAGTAGCCAGGCTTTGTAAGCAAGCTCTTTTAACCACTGAGCCATCTCTCTAGCCTGGTTATTCAATTTTTTAAATTATTTATTTATTTATTTTTGGTTATTGGATTTTTTTGATGAGTGCCATCCTGACTGGAGTGAAATGGTATCTCAAAGTTGTTTTGATTTGCATTTCTTTGATAACCAAAGATGTTGCACATCTCTTTTAAGTTTGTATTGGCCATTTGTATTTCCTTCTTTGATAATTCTCTGTTCATTTATATAATACATACATAATAGCAGGCTATATTCTTTTATTATTCTTTTATTCCCTCACTCTTGCTTCTGTTTCTCTGGGACCCTCTTCAGTGGGATTATGGAATTAACTGTGTACCCTATTTTTTAAATTTTATATTTGATTTATTTATTAGAGGGAGATTAGAAACATCGAAAATGGGCATGCCAGGGCCTTCAGCCACTACAAACCAACTCCAGACTCTTGTGCTACCTTGTGCATCTGTCGTTACATAGGTATTGGGGAATTGAACTTGAGTCCTTAGCCTTTGCAGGTAAGTGGTTTAACTTCTGAGCCATCTCTCCAGCCCATACCCCATTTTTTGACTGGATTGTTTGAGTTTCTTATATTTCTTAGTTTTTTGAGTTCTTTGTAGATTTTAGATATTAGATCTCTGTTGAAGGTATAGCTGTGAAGATTTTTTCCCATTGAGTAGGTTGTCTATTGACTCTGTTGATGTTTTACTTGTCTGTGCCTGAGCTTTTTAGTTTCATGAGATTCCAGTAATCGAGTATTTTTCTAATTCCCTCAGCTACTGGCATCTTACTCAGGAATCTTTCCCTATGCTTATATTGTGGAGTGTTCTCCCTATGTTTTCTTCTAGTCAATATACATGTTAGGTCTTATATTGTGGTCCTTAATCCATTTGGAGTTGATCTTTGTGCAGGGTGAGAGAAGTGAGTCTACATTCATTCATCTATAGGTGGTTATGCAATTTTTCTAGCACCATTTGTTGAAAATGCTGTGTTTTCTCCAGTGTGCATCTTTGAACTTTTTGTCAAAGATTAGCTAGCTGTAGTTGAACTTAGAGAACATCTTCTATTCTATCCCATTGATATATGTGTCTATTTTTGTGCCATTACCATGCTGTTTTTATTTCTATAGCTCTGTAGTATATCTTTTTAAAATTTTGTTTATTTTTCTTTATTTAGTTGAGAGTGACAGACAGAAAGAGAGAAAGAGGCAGAGAGAGAGAGGGGGGGGGAGAGATTGGGTGCACCAGGGCCTCTAGCCACTGCAAACAAATTCCAGATGCATGTGCCATCTTGTACATCTGGCTTATGTGGGTCCTGGGGAATGGAGCCTCAAACCAGGGTCCTTAGGCTTTACAGGCAAGCACTTAACTGCTAAGCCATCTCTCCAGCCCTGTAGTATATCTTTTTAAAAAAATTATTTATTTATGTGTTTGACAAGGAGAGGGAGAAGGAGAGAGAGAGGGGGGCACATAGAGAGAATGGCACGCCAGGGCCTCTAGCTGCTGCAAATGAACTCCAGACATATGCACCACTTTGTGCAGCTGGTTTATGTGGCTCCTGGGGAATCAAAACTGGGTCTTTTGGTTTTGTAGGCAAGTGCCTTAACTGCTAAGTCAGCTCTCTAGCCCCATGTAGTATATCTGAAAGTCAGGTATGGTGATATCTACAGAGGTATTTCCTTTGCTGGGGATATTTTTGGTCTTCTTTTATCCCATATGATTTTTTGTTAGAGATGGCTTAGCAGTTAAGTCACTTGCCTATGAAGCCTAAGGACCCAGGCTTGATTCTCCAGAACCCACATAAGCCAGATGCACAAGGTGGCACATGTATCTGGAGTTGGTTTGCAGTGGCTAGAGGCCTTGGTACACCCATTCTCTCCCTTTCTCTTTTTCTCATAAATAAATAAGTAAATAAAATGAATGAATTTTTGTTCTTTAAAGTTTATTTTATTTATTTAAGAGAGAGAAAGAGAGAACAGGCATGTCAGGGCCTCTAACCACTGCAAACAAACTCCAGACACATACACCACCTTGGGCATCTGGCTTATGGGGTAATGGGGAATTGAACTTGGATCCTTTTACATTGTAGGCAAGTGCCTTAATAGCTAAGCCATCTCTCCAACCTCCATATGAATTTTGGGACTATTTTTCTAACTCTGTGAAGAATGTTACTGGAATTTTTATTGGAATTGCATTTGAATCTGTATATTGCTTTGGTAGAATGGTCTTTTTTTTAAGAGCTAAACTTGACTTTTATTCTCTTTCCACAGAAAATGCTAGCAAAACTTCGAGAAAGAAATATATGCTAATTTCACAAACTGTAAATATGTGAAAAGCCAATAAACTTTTATTTAAGAGATTTCCCATGTGCTCCCTTCATTGTCCATCATGGTCACCTTAGTTCTGTTGAAGCTCAGTCCTTGCAAAAACTGATCCAGTTGAGCAATTAATTAGACATATACCATTATTTCCTGAGTCTCTCTCTGGTTGAATGACAAAGTTTCTGTGGAAAAATTCATACTTCATATTACTGACCAACCCAAATAAAAGTGGGTTATATTTCATATATCCTATAGCCCACAAAACTTGCAGAGAGAATGGGCACATTAGGGTCCTCTTGCCACTGCAAAGGAACTCTAGACACATGCACCACTTTGTGCTTCTGCCTTTATATATGGGGTGCTGGGGAATTGATCCCAGGCCATTAGGCTTTGCAAGCAACTGATTTAACAAATGTCAAAGGCCATCTGGGTGTGATGGCATATCTGTGATTCCATAGAGCCCTGTAATCAATCATGAGTATGCATGTCATGTGTTCAGAATGGGTAGTTTCATTCAGCCAACTCAGAGCAGTTGAACATTTTGCCAATCATCACAACATTAGAATGGTCTTTTTTGTTAATACTCTTATATACATCTTTTGGTAGACATAAGTATAATTGCTATTGGCTTTATAGCTAGGAGAGGATTTTCTATATCACAGGATATGCACATGATTACTTTAAACAGATATACTAGTAAACATTTTACCAAAGTCAGTATAGCAATTCATATGCCCATTAATAGATGAATTCCAATTGTTCTCCATCCTTGAAATTACTTCATATTTTTTTCCAACTCATAAAAATGTACACAATAACCTGAGGTTAAAACCAAAATTATAGGGCTGGAGAGATGGCTTAGTGGTTAAAGCACTTACCTATGAAGCCTAAGGACCTAGGTTTGATTCCCCAGAACCCACATAAGCCAGATGCACAAGGTGGCGCATGTATCTGGAGTTCGTTTGCAGTGGCTAGAGGCCCTGGCATGCCCATTCTCTACCCCCGCCAATTCTCTCTGTCTCAAATAAAAATAAATTAAAAAAACTAAAATTACAAATGAATTTACAGAGATACAATTAGAAGAATGGCTAATATCCAGCCAGGTGTGGTGGCCCAGGGAGGCTGAAGTAGGAAGATTGCCATGATTTTGAGGCCAACCTGGGTTACAAAGTGAATTCCAGGTGAGCCTGGGCTAGATTGAGACTCTTCTTCAAAAACAAAATAAAGAAAGACTAGTCACTCATTTTTTAAATTTACTTTTTTATTGACAACTTCCATAATCACCCATAGCAATTCCCTCCCTCCCCCCACTTTCCCCTTTGAAACTCCACTCTTTATCATACCTCTTCCCCCTCTTAAGCAGTTTCTCTTTTATTTTGATGTCATCATCTTTTCCTCCTATTATGATAGTCTTAGGTAGGTAGTATCAGGTATTGCAAGGTCATGGATATCCAGGCCATTTTGTGTCTGGAAGAGTGCTTTGTAAGGAGTCCTACCCTTCCTTTGGCTCTTACATTCTTTCTGCTACCTCTTGAGCCTTGGAAGGTGTGATAGAGATATTTCAGACTGAGCACTCCTGTGTCACTTCTTCTCAGCATGAAGGTGCCTTCTGAGTCATCCCAAGGTCATCACCATCTGAAAAGAGAAGCTTCTCTAGACAAAAGTGAGAGTATCATTAATATATGAGTGTGAACATTAATAGAAGTGCTTTCTGGGCAGTTTTGTGAGCATACATTTAGCCAGACAGCAGCAGACGTTACACCCCTAGGGCTCATGACTACCACGTCATAGGTTTTCAGTATCAGGCATGTATTCCCTCCCATGGAGGGGGCCTCCAATCCAATTAGAGAGAAGTTGGTTTCCCCCATTAACAGACATGCCACTATTGTACCCGTTGGCTCATTTGGCCTGGCTGGCCAAATTTAAGGCTTGCAGTGTCCACTGTTGAGTATCTCCACTGGTCATTTCTCTCTCTCCCCCTTGATCTGCATGCCACATAGCTTTTACTTTTGTTTAAAGTTTATTTATTTTTTTATTAACAACTTCCATGATTGTAAACAATATCCCATGGTAATGCCCTCCTTCCCCCCACTTTCCCCCTCTAAACTACACTCTCCATCATATCCACTCCCCGTCTCAATTAGTCTCTCTTTTATTTTGATGTCATGATCTTTTTCCTCATATTATGATGGTCTTGTGTAGGTAGTGTCAGGCACTGCAAGGTCATGGATATCCAGGCCATTTTGTGTCTGGAGAAGCATGTTGTAAGGAATCCTACCCTTCCTTTGGCTCTTACATTCTTTCTGGCACCTTTTCTGCAATGGATCCTGAGCCTGGAAGGTGTGATAGAGATATTGCAGTGCTGAGCACTCCTCTGTCACTTCTTCCCAGCATCATAATGCCTTCTGAGTCATCCCAAGGTCACTGCCATCTGAAAAGACAAGGCTCTCTACCAAAAGTGAGAGTAGCATTAATATATGGGTATGAACATTAAGAGAAGTACTTACTGGGAAGTTTGATGAGCATAGTGTATATGTTTAGCCACGTATCTTTTTCTAGCTTTCTGTCAGCTGTTATACATGGAGGAGCTTTTCAGCTCAGTTCCAGCAGGATTTCTCAGTTACCTTGCAGCCCAAGTATGTGGAGTCTTCAGCAATAAGGTCTTACCATCTACTCCTGGTGGGAAACCAAGAGCCTCTGCAATGGCCTGTAATGTTTTGTGAGCATCAGAGACCTTCCTGGCCAACAACTCACTGGAAGGTATCCCATTCCTGGCACTGAAAAATTTCTAGCAACAATCTATGGCTTCTGGGTGTTCCATTGTCCAAAAAAGTAGGTTTCCATATGACTTATTCATTCCCTCTTAGATTTTGATTAGCCCTCCCCCCACCTTTCCTTTACTCAATCTCTTCCCCTGACCTCACTTAGGCCTTTTTACCCCCATTAATCTGTTCTTCTACTTACATATGTGCAATGCCATCCTATTAAGTCCCCCGTCCCTTTCTATTCCCTTTATATCCCCTTTCTAGCTTACTGGCCTCTGTTACTGAGTTTTATTCCAACTCACATAGAAGTCTTTCTTAACAGCCAGGCTTGCAGCATGTCATATGACCTTGAGAATCATGTGTGGAAGGTAGTAGAACCTCCTCCATCTTGCTGAGTTCATGAATGACTTCATGGAATACAGCCTCTACCTCCTCAGTGTGCCACATCTGCTTCAAACCATTTTGTTAGAGAGAAATAAGCTTCTATTGTGTTTGAATGATTATTTATTAAGACATGTGAATTAAAATAGGCTAACTTACTCCTAAGTGATTATAGTTATGTTCTTCAAATTTTAGATACCTTATTTTTCTCTCAGAGTCTGGTCTTGATTTTACTATATTTATGTCAGCATTTGTTTTGTTACTTTATTGGATTTTTTAAAAATTTCAGACATATAAAAGTAGAACTTGGACTGGAGAGATGGCTTACTAGTTAAGGTACTTGCCTGTAAAGCCAAAGGACCAAAGCTTGATTCCGCAGGACCTACAAAAGCTATATGTACAAGGTAGTGCATGCGTCTGGAGATTGTTTACAGTAGCTAGAGGCCATGGCATGCCCATTCTCTCTCTCTCTCTGTCTCTCTCTTTCTTAAATAAATAAATCAGTAAATAAAATATATATTTAAAGTATAACTTATATAATGAAGCCTCATAAACCCATAACTCAGCTTAGCATTTGTTTTGCAAGATCCTTTCTAGAGCCTGTGTATTTAAACTATTTCCTACATCTACGTCTACTACATTTGCCTCCCCCTGGGTTATTTTAAAGCAAATTTCAGGATCTTAAACATTATATTATGTTGTTAGAAAAGTTTTAAATGTCACATAAGAAACTTCCTAAAGAGTGCTGTGAAACACCATCTACCATACACATCATGGCTGTTGCAGTCATGAACTCAGCAACTGTGGCAAATTGTGACAAGTTATCTGCACAAGATTGGCCCATCAGCATTCCATCATGGAAGGGGAAGGGGATCATGAGGCCTCAGCCCACATTAGTTTTTCTTCTTTCCCTTCCCTTCCCTCCTTCCTTCCTTCCTTCCTTCCTTCCTTCCTTCCTTCCTTTCTTCCTTTCTTTTTTTTTTTTTTTCAAGGTGGGGTCTCACTCTAGCCCAGGCTGAGCTGGAATTTACTATGTAGTCTCAGGGTGGCCTCAAACTCATGGCAACCCACCTACCTCTGCCTCCCGAGTGCTGGTATTGAAGGCGGGCACCACTGCGCCTGGGTCTTCTTACTTTTTGTTTTAATTTTTTAAAATTCTTATTTAGTTATTTGAGAGTGACAGAGAGAGAAAGAGGCAGAAAGAGAATGGGAACACCAGGGTATCCAGCCAGTGCAAATGAACTCTAGATGTGTGTGCCCCCTTGTGCATCTAGCTAATGTGGGTCCCGGGGAATCGAGCCTAAGGACCCCAGTGGTGCCCGCCTAAATTTGAGGTTTGGCTTAGGAGGGTGAGACAAAGCTTTGCCTGGACTGAGCTAGAAGCAGTTTGTGTGAGAGGCTTGCTGTTATGCTGGTGTCCTGAGAATTTGTGCAGGGTTGCAGTGTGTAGAGACAGACTGGTGTGAGTAGAGGGGTATGACACAGAAATGAAATCTTTGGGCTGAAGCTTCTGCCTGTTCAGCCACAATTATATGAGACATTACAACTTTTGCGATTGGATCAGCTGACCTGTACTGGGGCAACAGGAAGAATGTAGACTATTTTGAAGGGGCCTGAGTGCTCAAGAAGTGTCCTGTTCTTCAAAGTCTGTTTATTCCCCCCCCCCTGGATTAACAAATTGGCACCCTTCCTGGTATTGTGGAGTATAAGATATGCAGGAGAGGGTCATTGAGTTTGCAACACTGTCTTGTGCTTTGGAAATGGCCATGGGCAGTGTGAGGCAGGTTTGCTCAATGCCTGCATAGAGACCCCATGGAGCCATGAGGATGAACTGTGGGTTGCAGTGGAGACCCAGTGGAGATGCTGGGACCACAAGACGGCTGCCAAAGGAAAACAGCCAGTTCTGGATGAAGTTTTCCAGGACTGTTAGTAGCCTAGCTAGAGGGGTGGAATTGGAACTCCAGAGACTTGTTGCTGGTTAGAATTATTAGACTTGGTGGCTTTCCACTGACTAGAGTTGTTAGACTAGGCACTACAGAGTTCGATGTTTGCCCTGTTTAACTCTTGTATTGGTTGAATATTTCTTTGCTATGCCCAATGTCATCTTTTGCAGTATGAGTATTTATTCTGTGCCATTATGGGTTTTTTTTGGGGGGGGATTATTGTAGTATTATGGCTCAGTTAAAAGATCTTGGACTATGGGAATGCTTTTGAACATCATTAGGATTGATTAAAACTATGGTGATTTTTAAAAATATTTTTAATTTTTATTTATTTATTTGAGAGAAAGAGGGAGAGAGAGATAGAGAGAGAGAGAGAGAGGGAGAGAGAGATTGAGAGAGAAAATGGGTGCACCAGGGCATCCAGCCACTGCAAATGAACTCCAGAGGTGTGCGCCACCTTGTGCATCTGGCTAATGTGGGTCCTGGGGAATCGAACTGGGGTCCTATGGCTTTGCAGGGAAATGCCTTAACTGCTAAGCCATACCTCCAGCCCAAAACTATGATGATTTTAGGCTTGAGAGATGGCTTAGTGGTTAAGGAATTTGCCTGTGAAGCTTAAGGACTGCGGTTTGATTCTCCAGGACCCACATAACCAGATGTACAAGGAGCGCTTGAATTTGGAGTTTGTTTGCAGTGGCTGGAAGCCCTGGAACATAACATCTATTCTCAATCTCTCTCTCTCTCTCTCTCTCTCTCTCCCCCTCTCTCAAATAAATAAATAAAATAATAAATATATTTTAAAAAACTATGGGGATTTTAAAGTTGGATGAATGCATTGCATTTTACATCATGGATGGTTATCAGTTTATGAAGGACAGGAGCAGAATGTGGTGGTTTAATTCAGGTGTCCCCCATAAACTTAGGTATTCTGAATGCTAGTCTCCCTAGCTGATGGCAGTTGGAAATTCAAGCCTCCTGGAGGCAGTGTATTGTTGATGGCCAGCTTATGGGTATTACAGAGAGTTTTTCCCATGCCAGTGTTTGGCACACTCTCCTATTGCTGTTGTCCACCTGATGTTGGTGAGGGGGTGATATCCACCCTCTGCTCATGTTGTCATTTTCCCTGCCATCATGAAACTTCCCCTTGAGTCTGTAAGCTAAAATAAGCCTTTTTTTCCCACAAGCTTCTCTTGGTTGGGTGACTTCTGCCAGCAATGTGAACCTGGCTGCAAAAGGTGGGCAGAATATATTGATTTAGTCAGACAACAGTAGCAGTTTCCACTTGTTCTAAGGCTCATAACCTCCCTAGATATAGGCTTTTGGTTAGGTTTTCAGTAGCAGGCATGAATTCTTTCCCAAGGTCTCTAGTCCAATCAGAGAGCAGTTGGTTTCCCCCATAACAGACATACCACCACTGTATCAGTCAGCAGTTGGCCTGGCTGGCTAGCCATAAAGCTTTTAGGGTCATCTTGTGGTTAAGACTGTTGATGAATTTTCTCCCCAATAGGCTGCATAGGTCTTTCTAGCATTCATCTAGTCAAAGGGAGGAGGCTTCCCTCTCAGCTCCAGCTTGATTTCCCAATGACCTAAAGCCCAAGCATGTAGTGTCTTCAGAAATAGGGTATTACCATGTAGTTCTTGTGGGCAATCAAGAGCCTTGACAGTAGCCTGTGATGTTTTAGGGGCATCAGAAGTCTTCCTGCCCAATGACTCGCTGGAAGATATCCCACCACTGGCATTGAAATTTTCTTGTAACAATCTATGGCTTCTGGGCATGGACACAGTATTATTTATTCACATAGGATACTACTGCTCAAATTCTATTTTTTCATTTTATTGATGTATTTATTTTTTATTTTAATTTCTTGTATTGACAACTTCCAAAATTGTAAACAATATCCCATGGTAATTTCCTTCCTTTCTCCACTTTCCCCTTTGATATTCCACTCTCCATCATATCCCTTCCCCCTCTCAATCAGTTTCTCTTTCATTTTGATGTCATGATCTTTTCCTCCTATTATGATGGTCTTGTGTAGGTAGTGCCAGGCACTATGAGGTTATGGATATCCAGGCCATTTTGTGTCTGGAGGAGCATGTTGTAAGGAGTTCTACCCTTCCTTTGTCTCTCACATTCTTTCCACCACCTTTTCCACAATAGACCCTGAGTCATGGAAGGTGTGATAGAGATATTTCAGTGCTGAGTACTCCTCTGTCACTACTTCTCAGCACCATGGTATCTTCTGAGTCATCCCAAGGTCACTACCATCTGAAAAGGGAAGCGTCTCTAACCAAAAGTGAGAGTAGCATTAACATATGGGTATGAACATTAAGAAAAGTGCTTACTGGGCAGTTTGGTAAGCATAGTATATGCATTTAGCCAGACACCAGCAGACATTACACCCCTAGGGCTCATGACTACCTCTGTTGTAGGTTTTCAGTATTAGGGATGTATTCCCTCCCATGGAGAAGGCCTCCAGTCCAATTAGAGAACAGTTGTTTCCCCCCATAACAGACATGCCACTATTGCACCCATTGGCTCAATTTCCCTGGCTGGCCAAATTTAAGGCTTGCAGTGTCCACTGTTCAGTATCTTCACTGGTAATTTTTCTCTCTGCCATTGAACTGCACACAGCATGGCTTTGTCCAGTTTTCTGTCAGCTGGTCTATATGGAGGAGGTTTTCAGCTCAGCTCCAGCAGGATTTCTCAGTGACCTTGCAGTCCAAGTATGTGGAGTCTTCAGTAATAGGGTCTTACCATCTATTCTGATGGGAAACCAAGGGCCTTGGCAATAGCTTGTAATGTTTTGGGGCAGCAGGGACCTCCCTGGCCAACAACTCATTGGAAGGTATCCCATCACTGGCACTAAAATTTTTCTAGTAACAATCTATGGCTTCTGAGTTCTCCATTGTCCAAAAAACTAGGTTTCCATGTGACTTATTTATATCCTCTTAGATTTTTAAAAAATTATTTATTTATTAGAGCAAGCGAGAGAGAAAGAGGTAGAGAGAGGAAGAGAGAGAGAGAGAGAGAGAGAGGGAGGGAGAGAAAGAGAGAGAGAATGGGTATGCCAGGGCTTCTAGCCACCGCAAATGAGCTCCAGATGCGTGTGCCCCCTTGTGCATCTGGCTTACAAGGGTTCTGGGGAATCAAACAGAAGTCCTTTGGCTTTTCAGGCAAACATGTAAACCACTAAGCCATCTCTTCAGCCCTCCTCTTAGATTTTGATTAGTCCTCCCTCCACCTTTCCTTTACGCATTCTCTTCCCCTGACCTCACTTAGGCCTTTTCACCCCCATTAATCTGTTCTTCTATTTACATATATACAATACCATCCTATTAAGTCCCCCCTCCATCCATTTCTATTCCCTTTATATCTCCTTTCTAGCTTACTGGCCTCTGCTACTGAGTTTTATTCCTACTCACATAGAAGTCTAATCATTTGTAGCTAGGATCAACATATGAGGGAGAACATGTGACGTTTGGCTTTCTAGGCCCGGGTTATCTCACTCAGTATAATAATTTCTAGCTCCATCCATTTTCCTGCAAATTCCATAACTTCATTTTTCTTTACTGTTGAATAGAACTCCATTGTGTAAATGTGCCACATCTTCATTATTCACTCATCAGTTGAGGGACATTTAGGCTGGTTCCATTTCCTAGCTGTTGTGAATAGAGCAGCAATAAACAAGGTTGAGCAAGTATCTGTAAGGTAGTGAGAAGAGTCATTAGGATATATGCCTAGGAGTGGTATATGTGGGTCATTTGGTAGATCTATTTTTAACTATCTCAGGAACCTCCACACTGATTTCACAATGGCTGGACCAGATTGCATTCCCACCACCAGTGTACAAAGTGTTCCTCTTTTTCTGCATCCTCACCAGCATTTATGGCCATTTGTTTTCATGATGGTATCCAATCTGACAGGAGTGAGATGGAATCTCAACATAGTTTTAATCTGAATTTCCCTGATGACTAGGGATGTAGAACATTTTTTAGATGTTTATATGCCATCTGTATTTGTTCTTTTGAGAACTCTCTATTTAGTTCCATAGCCCATTTTTTAATTGGGTTGTTTGATTTCTTATTTATTTTTTTGAGCTCTTTGTATATCCTAGATATTAATCCTCTATCAGATGTATAGCTGGCAAAAGTTTTCTCCCATTCTGTAGGTTGCCTCTTTGCTCTATTCACAGTGTCCTTTGCTGTTACAAAAGCTTTGAAATTTCATGATGTCCTAGCAGTTAATCTGTGGTTTTATTGCCTGAGCAACTGGGGTTATATTCAGAACGTCTTTGCCAAGATCAATATGTTGAAGGATTTCTGCTATGTTTACCTCATAGTTTCAGAGTTTCAGGTCTGATATTAAGGTCTTTGATCCATTTGGACTTAATTCTTGTGCATGGAGAGAGATAAGGATCTATTTTCATCCTTCTACAGATACATATCCAGTTTTCCCAGCACCTTTTGCTGAAGAGGCTATCTTTTCTCCAATGAGTATTTTTGGCATTCCAAACTATTTTTAAAATATATATTATTTAGCTACCAAGAAGTGCATTTCCATATGGCTTATTCATAGCATCTTTAATTTTGATAAGCCCTCTCCTCACTCCCTTCTCCACTCCATCCCCTCCCTCCTTAATTTTCTTTGTGACATAGCCACAGGTAAGTTGCCCATGCTCCAGCCAGTAACCCCTTCATGCTGATGCAAGAAGTCCTCATCAGTGGGTCACAAAGATAGGATATAAGAGTAGGAGGGTAATTTGTTGGGAAGAAGTAGGGGTTCAGCAGGTGTAGAAGAGTAGTGAGAGAGGGTAATGGATGGTGAATACGATCAAAATACGTATTACACATTATGACATTGTCAAAAAGATAAAGAAGGAAATATCCTTCACCTTCCCTGGAAGACACTACTTTTTGGGGGCCATGAATCAAACCAAGTGCCATTGCTTTACGGCTAACGATGAGGACATGGAGAATGAAAGGATGTCCTCTTGCTGGTGTGAGAGGCACAACACATTCCTGTCAGGTTCTAGAATTGACCTTCACTGAACTATTGCTGGGAGCTTTGAGTGTTCTACAGAAGGATCTGGCTGTGCCAGGCAAACCGAGAGTGTCATGGCAGCATGGAAAGTCATGGGGAGCAGCTAGTAGGGTCATAAACTGAAGCCAGGTAGCTTGGATTTTCTAGTTGTATGCCCTTGACCATCAATTTAGTAGATCTTTTATGTTCTCATTTATAAAAAGGAAATGATACTATATTTGCTTCACTGGATTGATACGACAATATAATCAGCTAAAGTTTTAAATTTTAATTAATTTATAAGCAGGGAGAGAGGGGAAAAATGGAGAGAAAGCTAGAGATAAAGGGAATGGGCACGCCTGGGATTCCTGACACTGTGAACGAACTCCAGACTCATGTACCACTTTATGTACATACTGAGGAATTGAACCAAGGCCAGAGGCTTTCCAAGAAAGTGCCTTTAGCAGATGAGCCATATCCCCAGATTCCCAGCTAAGATTTTAAAATATTTAAATATAGCCAGGTGTAGTGGCACACACCTTTAATCCCAGCACTCAGGAGGCAGAGGTAGGAATGCTGTGAGTTTGAAGCCACCCTGAGACTACATAGGTCAGCCTGAGCTAGAGTGAGACCCTACCTCAAAAAACCAACAAATAAATAAATAAATAAAATATTTAAATATTGTGCTGGGGTGCAGTTAAGTTGGTAGAATACTTGGCTAGCATACATGAGGTCTTAGGTTTGCTTCTGTCCTGCATAAACTGATATGATGGTACATTCTGTGATTTGAGTTCTGGGGAGATGGAGACAAGAAGTCCAGGAGTCCAAGATCATCTTTCCCTACATAGAGTTCTAAGCCAGCCTAGGCTGCATGGGATTTGTCTCAAAAAACTATTTTTTTAAGGTCAAGCATGGTGGAACATACTTTCTTTCTCTCTCTCTCTTTCTTTCTTTCTTTCTTTCTTTTTTGGTTTTTCAAGGTGGGGTCTCACTCTAGCTCAAGCTGACCTGGAATTTACTATGTAGTCTCAGGGTGGTCTTGAACTCTCAGCAATCCTCCTACCTTCTCCAGAGTGCTGGTATTAAAGGCGTGCACCACCACACCTGGCTAGCATGGTAGAACATACTTTTAATCTCAGCACTCAGGAGAGTGAAGTGGGAGGATCACCATGAGTTCAAGACCAGCATGGACTACAGAATAATTTCCACATTAGCCTGGGCTAAAGTAAAATCCTGCTTCAAGAAAACCCAAACATTGGCTGGAGAGATTGCTCAGTGGTTAAAAGCACTGGCTTGTAAAGCCTGCTGGCCTGGGTTCAGTTCCTGAGTACCCATATAAAGCCAGATGCACAAACTGGTACATGAGTCTGGAGTTCATTTCCAGTGGCACGAGTTCCTGGTATGCTCATACTTTCTCTCTCAAATAGGTAAATAATATTTTTAAAAAACAAGAAAAAATCATATTTAAAAATGCTATATAATTATCACTTTTAATGTGAAAGTAAATGTAAGCTAAGTTTTAAATTATTTTTTAATTGTGTGTATATGATATATTGATATGTGTGTGTGTTCATGTGTGTGAATGTGGGCATGTGTGTGTAGCAGTGACTGTGTGGCAATCAGAGGACAACCTTGGGTGTCAGGCCTCCCACCTTTTTTGGAGTGGGGTCTTTTGTTGTTCCTAGCTGTGTACACCTGGCTAGCTGGCCCATGATCTTCTGTTCTCATGTCTCCAACTTTCATCTCAATCTAGGAGTACTGGGATTACACATGGATGCTGCTATGTCTAGCCTTGCATGGGGTTTTGGGGGTCCAAACTCAGCTCCTCACATTGGCACAGGAAGTGCTTTTATCCATGGGACCATCTCCCAGTCCTAAGTTTTTAATTCTTATTTATTTATTTGAGAAAGAGGCAGGTAGAGAGATGACAGATAGATAGATGGATGATTGATAGATAGATAGACAGACAGACAGACAGACAGGAGAGAGAGAATGGGTGTACCAGGGCCTGTAGCTACTGCAAGCGAACTCCAGACACATACACCACCTTGTACATCTGGCTTATGTGAGTTCTGGGGGATCAAACCTGGGTCCTTAGGCTTCATAGGCAAGAGCCTTAACTGCTGAGCCATCTCTCCAGACTGTACAGTTTTTTTTTTTTTAACCTTTTAAAAAAAATTATTTGAAAGGGAGAGAGAGAGAGAGAATGGGCATGCTAGGGCCTTCAGCCACTGCAAACTCCAGACACATGAGCCTCATCATGTGCATATGTGACATTATGCACTTGTGTCACTGTGCATCTGGCTTACATGGGACCTGAAGATTTGAACATGAATTCTTAGGCTTTGCAGGCAAGTGGCCTTAACTGCTAAGCCATCTCTCCAGCCCAGGTTGTAAGGTTTTAATTCTTAAATAATAATTGTCTCTTGAGTACCATTTGGAGTCATTTAAACTGCAGGGATCTATTAAAATTAGTGTTAACTATGGCAGTCATTATTTTTTCTAGGTAGGTTTTGAACATGGCTCAGCAGCACCATCTGTGAGGGGGAATGGATATTGCACTGAGTGCATTTCTATGCATCTTTCATCTGAGAAAATTGGGCAGCACCATCTAGTGAGCTTCTGGAGGGAAAAAGATAGTAAATCTTTGCCTGAATTTTGCTCCTAGTACCTTAGCTTTTCTCAACTCCCCACTGGCCAGATTTGCCCCAGATAGCTGGATAATCTGGGATATAGAAAAGAAGCTGGCAATATATTTCCAGACTTTGATGACTTCCTTCAAACATCAGAATATGTCTTTCTGCATTCCTGAGCTCCATGCCAACTAGGCCAGACTGTTGGGGAAGGTAGGAGTGGCCAGGGCAGAAGCTGAGCAGCCTGCGTTCTCAAGCATCCCTGCAGGCTTTAGAGCTGGCTGGGCCTGCTCTGTAGCTGTGCACTCACACCCTTGACGACCCAGGCTTGAAACCTGTTTCACAGGCCTACTTTTCCTTTCATCTCCACTCGCTTATATTTTAGTACCATTATCATAGAATGCTTTAAAACAGAAGGAGAAAAATAAATAAATAAAAGAGGCTGGGTGTGGTGGTGCATGTCTTTAATCCCAACACTCGGGAGGGAGGCAGTGGTAGGAGGATTGCTGTTCAGGGCCACTCTGAGAATACATAGTGAATTCCAGGTCAGCCTGGACTAGCGTGAGACCCTACCTCAACCCCCCCAAAAGGAAATAAAATAAATAAATAAATGAATAAAAGAGAAGGATATAGACAATAAGTGTGAAAAATAATACTAAATTTGTATGAAATGTTTGTTTTTATAAAATTTTATTTATTTATTTATTTATTTATGAGTGAAGTGGATAGAGATAGAGGGAGAGAATGGGCTCTCCAGGGCCTCTATGCACTGCCAATGAACTCAAGATGCATGCACTACCTTATGCATGAGGTTTACATGGGTACTGAGGAATCAAACCTGGGTGTTTAGGCTTCGCAAGCAAGTGCCTTAACTGCTAAACCACCTCTCCGACCCTGAAATGATTTCTATATTAACTTGTCTAATAAGCACCTGACAAGTTGGAACTTAAAAAATTATTATTTATTTACTTGACAGAGAAAGAGGGAAAGAGAGAGAGAGAATGGGTGTGCCAGGGCTCTAGCCACTGCCAATGAAATCCAGACGCACACACCCTCAGTGCATCTGGTTAACAGGGGTCCTGGGAAATCGAACCTGGGTTCTTTGGCTTTTTAGACAAATTCTTTAA
This sequence comes from Dipus sagitta, assembly GCA_036346955.1. Lineage (NCBI taxonomy): Eukaryota > Metazoa > Chordata > Mammalia > Rodentia > Dipodidae > Dipus > Dipus sagitta. The sequence continues at coordinate 69,331,301 of CM070781.1, forward strand.
ATGCTAAGCCATTCCTCCAGTCCAGAACTTTTTATTGTTTGGTTTTGGTTTTGGTTTTCTGAGACAGGGCCTCACTATCAAGCCCATGTTGGCCTTAAATTCATAATCTTCCTGCTAATCTAATAGTTTCTAAACATCCCAATGTTATTTAAATTTATATTTTTCTAAAAATAATTGGGTTATTACACTTTAATTTTAATAGGTGGAAATTTTACACTAGAAAAATTTATTAACTCAGATAATTACTTTTACATATATTTGCTTATTAGAAGTATGAAAATTTCTCTACTATATCTCAGTGACTTCTATGTGATGTAACACAAAATTGACATAAATGGTCCCTCCTTAATCAAGAAGTAAAATGATGAAGAAAAATTATCCCATGGCTTAGTGGTTAAGGCGCTTGCCTGCAAAGTCAAAAGACCCAGGTTTGATTCTCCAAGTCCCATATAAGCCAGATGTGCAAGGTGGTGCATGCATCTGGAGTTCATTTGCAGTGGCTAGAGGTTCTGGCATGCCCATTTTTTCTCTCTCTCCTCCTCTCTCTGTGTCTTAAATAAAAATAAATTTTAAAAAAGAAAGAAAAATATCCCAGATTTACTTTATGAATAAATATAAACAGAAATAATTTCAATCAATGTCCTGCTATAAAATGTAAAATGATCAGCATACCATGAAAGTTCCCAATGTTGGCAGTAACTACTGTGATAGAAAGCATGTTTTCAATCATTGGATTGCTTTGGCATTAACTGTCTTGGTGAAACTGAAAAAGGGTGAAGTCCATGAATTAGCAGAATATAATCCTCAGTAAGTTTTATCTTCCCATAGTGAACAGTGAACGTTTATTGAATACCTGGGATGTGCTGAAAACACTGAAAACACATCAATTAATAAAACAGATCAAAATAAAAAAAAGAACCTTGGTGTGTTACTCAACCTGATAATTATAGGAGTCCTGTTGATAAGGACTTTAAAAAGAACATCTGAATAAGAGGGAATCTTTTAAAGCAAATAACTTTCCAAGGCACATAAAGGTTAGATGGCTAGCTGTGGAGAGCACCAGCTGTCTTTGAAATGAAGAATGACACAGTGTTGCACGCTGGGGAAGCCTCTTGACTCTCAGGAAGTGACAGTGTTTTTCTGTTAATGGGAACAAAGATGTTTCAGAATATCAAAGCAGATACCTCCAGACTCTCAGCTTCATTATACAAAAGTGGAATAGATTCATTAAGATTTTCTTCTTCTAAATTTAAAACTCTTGATTTGTCCTCAAAGTGAAAAAGAACATACCACGTAGAAGAACAAAAAGAAAGAAAGAAAGAAAAAGAACAGAGTTTATTATAGATATCATAGATAGGTTGCAAGTTTTTTGACTTTATACATGTAAGAACTGGTTTCAGTGTAAGGTCTTGGTTCAATTCTCTGAATTACATTGAAATAAAAACTTGAACAGAGAGACTCTAAATTCTTGGGTGACTGTCATGTGAGAATGTCACACAACTCAAAAATATACACAGTAGAAAGTTTGTCTGTGAGGCTGTGGAAAAACAGACACCTACTGCTTTTCTGAGAGCATTGTTACTCCATCAGAAAGACATGTTGACAATATTTGTCAAATTTTTATGTGCATTGACCCTAAAATTTATGCAAATTTAGTTTGGATTTAATATGCAAGTTACTTCATCCTCAAAAGAACTGACTGGGCATGGTGGCACGGGCTGTTAGTCCCAGCATGTGGGAGGCAAAAGTAGGAGGATCACTGTGAGGTGGAGGCCAGCCTGTGACTGCAGAGTGAGATCTAGGTTAGTCTAGGTTGGAGTGAGACCCTACCTCAAACAAAACAAATATAAAACAAAACAAACAAGAACTGGATGTAAATGCCACTGAAAACTTCAGTGTGGGGGAACATGGAGACACAATCAGAACACGAACTGGATGTAAATGCCACTGAACACCTCAGTGTCTGGGAATATGGAGACACAATCAGAACAAGGACTGGATGTAAATGTCACTGAAAACCTCTGTGCGGGGGAACATGGAGACACAATCAGAATAAGAGCTATATGTAAATGCCACTGAAAACCTCAGTGTGTGGGGGAACATGGAGACACAATCAGAACAAGAACTGGATGTAAATGTCATTGGAAACCTCAGTGTCTGGGAACATGGAGACACAATCAGAACAAGATCTGGATGTAAATGCCACTGAAAATGACAGTATGTGAACATGGAGACACAATCAGAACAAACTGGATGTAAATGTCACTGAAAACCTGAGTGTGGAGGAACATGGAGACACAATCCGAACAAGAACTGGATGTAAATGTCACTCAAAACCTCAGTGTGGGGAACATACAGGCACAGTCAGAACAAGAACTGGATATAAATGCCACTGAAAACCTCAGTGTGAGGGAACATAGAGGCACAGTCAGAAGAAGTACTGGATGTGAATGTCACTGAAAACCTCTGTGTGGAGGACCATGGAGACACAATCAGAACAAACTGGATGTAAATGTCACTGAAAACCTCAGTGTGGGGACCATGGAGACACAATCAGAACAAGAACTGGATGTAAATGCCACTGAAAACCTCAGTGTGGGGGGACATAGAGGCACAATTAGAAGAAGAGCTGGATGTCAATGTCACTGAAAAGCTCAGTGTGGGGAACATGGAGGCATAATCAGAGACAGCTGGTGCCTGGTCGCAAGGAGGAAGAAGCCAAAGGCAGTTTAGCACACTGAATTTGAGGAAATTTAATCCCATTGGCCAGATAAAGAGCTTATTAAAATATGAACTGTGGGCTGGAGAGATTGCTTAGTGGTTAAGGCACTTGCCTGTGAAGCCTAAGGACCTAGATTTGATTCTCCAGAACACACATAAGCCAGATGTACAAGGTGGCACATGCATCTGGAGTTTGTTATCAGTGTCTGGAGGCCCTGGTGTGCCCATTCTCTATCTGCCTCTCTCTATCTCAAAATAAGTAAATAAATAAAATATTATTAAAATATGGTCAGGCATGGTAGAGCATGCTTTTAGTTCTTGTACTTGGGAGGCTGAGGTAGGAGGAGCATTGTGAGTTCAAGGCCAGCCTGGGGCTACAGAGTGAGTTTTAGGTCAGCCTGTCCTAGAATAAGACCCTGCCTCAAAGAAACAAACAACTAAATTTCTTAAAGAATGAACTTTTTTTGTGGCTGGTTCAATTGCTTAGTCAACAAAGTGCTTGACACACAAGCATGAGGACCTAAGTTCGGGGCTAGAGAGATGGCTCAGTGGTTAAAGGCACTAGCTTGCAAAGCTTGACAGCCCAGGGTTCAGTTCTCCAGTGTCCATGTAAGTCAAGATACACAGTGATGCATGTGTCTAGAGTTCATTTTCAGTGGCAGGAGACCCTGGTGCACCCATACTCACTCTGTTTCTTGCTTTGTGTCCCTCTCTCAAATAAACAAAATATTTTTTTAAAAGATCTAAGTTTAGATCCCCAGTTTCCATGTAAAATCTGGGCATACCAGCATATGTCTGTGAGTCTAGCACTGGGGAGGCAGAGACAAGAGGATCCTTGGGCTTTGATGGATAACTAGTAACTGAATCAGTGAATTCCAGTTTCAGTCAAAGTGCTTGAGGAAAACACTCCACATCAATCTCTGCCCTTTACACAGACACAGACACACAGGTACACACACACACAGATACACACACACACAGATACACACACACACACACAAGGTTGGATCACCTAGTTTGTGGATCCCATCCTTGATTTTCTGATTTGGACAGTAAGCTTCTGAGATCTGGCACATCTATTTGAGAAAGCTCTTATTTCTCATGATACTACACACTTAAGGAGCATTGCTCAGTGACACAGGAAAACAGGATGCTCATTCAAACTAGTCCTACTTCTTTCCCTGAACCAGTCTATTTGGACCACTCTGCTTCATGTCCCCATTTATCTCACAGCACCCTCTCAAAACCGGAAACTACAGGTGGGGAACCTTTCTGACTTTCACTGTTTATTACTTTCTTCTCTTTTCTTTGATTTCCTGGCCTTAATATGTGTAAAACTATTGTAAATAATGACAGGATACAATTGAGGAATTATGTTTTAGAAGTTCAAGAAAGGGGCAAACAAGGAGGTGCCACGGTGGAACTGGAATGTGAGTTCAATCTTGACAAAAGGAAGGCTTCAGACCAATGCAGCATCATGGACAAAGGCCGATACAGGCCAAGGAGAGTGAGGCCTGAAAGGAGGGCATGTGGGGAAGGCTGAGTAAGGGGCAAAGCTCAAAGCTGATTTAGGGGCTGGAGAAATGGCTTAGCGGTTAAAGCACTTGCCTGAGAAACCTAAGGACCCAAGTTTGATTCTCCAGGTCCCATGTAAGCCAGATGCACATGGTGGCACATGTGTCTGGAGTTTGTTTGCAGTGTCTAGAGGCCCTGGAATACCCATTCTAGCTCTCTCTCTCTCCCTCCCACCCCTCTCTCTATCTTAATAAATGAGAACAAATCTTTAAAAAAATAAAGCTGATTTAGTAAGGCATGGGAAGATGCTGAGGTTTTTATAGTAATTAAAGGTTTGCTTCAGGCAGGATAGTTGGGTGATGCAGTGTGCAGGCTGCCTCAACTGTAGAAGGTCACCTATCAGGATGTTCTGGAAAGTCAAACCTGCACAAGCCATCACTAGGCTCCTCCTTAGCAACCTGAACTGTGTCTAATCACAATTGAAGACAAGCCTAGATGTTATTGTCTCTGTTTGGGTAAGTTAGGCCGCATTGTGTTCAGCTCACTGCGCTTAAATTTTCAAAAATCCCCTTCAGTACCTTTTCAAATGCAAAACTGCTCTTTCCACTTCACAATGTTAGTAATGTTTCCATACTAGCCTTTATTTTGATTCTTTTTGTTTGTTTTTGCTTGTTTTTGAGGTAGGGACTTGCTTTAGTCCAGGCTGACCTGGAATTTACTCTGTAGTCTCAGGGAGGCCTTGAATTCATGGAGATCTTCCTCCCTCTGCCTCCTGGGATTAAAGATGTGTGCCGCCACACCTCGCTATTATTCTTTTTTTTCCCTGAGTCAGGAACTCACTTTAGCCCAGACTGGCCTTGTACTTATGGTGGTCATCCTACCTCAGCTCCCTGGATATTGGTATTACAGGTACGAGTCACCATTTTCAGCTTCAAACTAGCTTTTATATAATATTTTTTTTATTTATTTATTTACAGGGAGAGAGAGAGAAAGAGAGAGAAATGGCATTTCAGGCACTCCTGCCACTGCAAACAAATTTGCTATACATGTGCCACTTTGTACATCTGGCTTTATGTGGTACTTGGGAATTCAACCCAGACCATCTTATTTTGCAATTAAGTGCCTTAAACTTCTGGGTCATCTCTCCAGCCCCAAACTAGCTTTTAATTTTCTTTTTCGTTATTTGAGGTAGAGTCTTATTCTAGCTCAGACTGACCTGGAATTCACTCTGTAGTTCCAGGCTGGCCTCAAACAGTGATCCGCCTACCTTTGTCTCCCAAGAAAGTTATGCGCTACCACACCCAGCTAATTTTCTTTCCTTTCTTCTTTCTTTCTTTCTTTCTTGCTTGCTTGCTTGCTTGCTTTCTTGCTTTCTTGCTTTTTTCTTTTCTTTTCTTTTCTTTTCTTTTCTTTTCTTTTCTTTTCTTTTCTGTTTTTTGAGGTAAGGTCTTGCTTTAGCCCAGGCTGACCTGGAATTCACTATGTAGTCTCAGAGTGACCTTAAACTCATGGAGATCTCCTGCCTCTGCCTCCCAAGTGCTGGGGTTAAAGGTGTGCACCACCACACCTGGCTTCTTCTTCTTCTTTTTTTTTAAAATACCTTTTTATTAATAAACTCCATTCATATACACAATGTACCTTGATCATAATCCCCTACCACCTTCTTTTGTTCCCACCTTCACTAGTACACCTCACCTGAACCTCTTCTTTCCAACTATTCATTCTTTGATTTTGATGTCATCTTTTTTTCTTTTTGCCCTCAGGTTATGGAGGTCTTATGTAGATGGCATCAGTCACTGTGAGGTCATGAGTGTCATGGCCACTTTTTGTCTGGATGACAGTATTGTAAGCACTCCTCCTCTTCTTTTTGCTCTTACATTCTTTCTGCTACCTCTTTCACAATAGTCCCTGAGCCTTGGAGGTGTGATAGAGATGTCTCTCTTAGTGCTGAACACTCCAAAGTCTCTTGTTCTCAACACTTGGTTGAGTTTTGAGTTTCCCCAGTAGTCATGCCAACTTTAAAGAGAAATTTCTCTAACCAAAAGTGAGAGTAGCATTAATAATAGGCATAAACATAAATACACAGAGAGCACTTTGATGGACTAATATTTCAATTTGGCTACACATCACTAGTAGCTTCCCCTCAGGGCTCATGACCTCTTTAGCCACAGGCCTTTGATTAAGTTTTCAGCACCAGGCATGAATTCTTTTTTTTTTTTCTTTTGGTTTTTCGAGGTAGGGTCTCACTCTAACCCCAGGTTGACCTGGAATTCACTATGGAGTCTCAGGGTGGCCTCAGACTCATGGCGATCCTCCTACCTCTGCCTCCCAAGTGCTGGGATTAAAGGCGTGCGCCACCACGCTCGGCCAGGCATGAATTCTTTACCATGGAGTGTGCCTAAAATCCAATCAGAGAGCAGTTAGCTACCCCATAACAGAAATGGCACCATTTCACCACTTGACACATTTGGATAGGTTAACCAGCCATGTAATTTGCAAGCTTGACTACTGGTTAACACTGTTGATGACTTTTCGCCCCCAAGAGACTAGATGGCTCTTTCCAGCCTCCTGACAGCTTGTCATTGGAGAGGAAGCTTCCAGCTCAGTTCCAGCTTGCTTTCCCAGTGTCCTGCAGCCCAAGCATATAGTGTCTTCAGCAACTGGGTAGCCTTTAACTTTCTTGTACTACCTCATGTTCTCATCCTCCTAAGCCCTTACTTTACCTTCTCAGTAACTTATCCTTATTCATCCTTATCATTTAAACCTTCTCTGACTTTGTGTTCTTTCCCACCCAGCCTAGTTAGAGGGAAGAATATTTTTTGGTTGATATACATATATACATATGTTGCAGTCTGGTTTGCATTGCTGGTAGAAATCACTCAACCAAGAGCAGCTTCTGGGAAAAAAAGGAGGTTTGTTTTGTCTTACAGACTCAAGGGGAAGCTCCACGATGGCAGGGGAAAATGATGGCATGAGCAGAGGGTGGACATCATGCTGTGGACAACATAAGGTAGACCATAGCAACAGGAGAGTGTGCCAAACACTGGCAAGGGGAAACTGGTTATAACACCCATAAGCCCACCCCCAACATTATGCTGCCTCTAGGAGGTGTTAATTCCCAAATCTCCATCAGCTGGGAACCTAACATTCAGAACACCTAAGTTTATGGGGGACTCCTGAATCAAACCACCACATTCTGCCCCTGGTCCCCACAAACTAATATCCATACATCATGTAAAATATAATGCATTCAGTCCAACTTTAAAAGTCTCCATAGTTTTTATCAGAAGATATTATTAAGAGGTATGTACTTATTTTTGCCATTCTTTTTGTAGTTCTTCCGGTTTTACCTTTGCTCTCTTGTGTTAACTAGTATTTGAGTATTTGTTTTTTCCAGGTTCCTTATATGTGTGCTTTTCTTTCCCTTCAGCATGGAGGAGTCTTTCAAGTATTTTCTGTCGAGCTGTTTTTGTCTTCAAATATTCCTTTAGCCTGCTTTTGTTGTGGAATGTCCTTATTTCTCTGTCTATTTGAATGGAAAGCTTTGCTGGATAAAGTAACCTTTGTTAATAGCTGTTATCTTTCAGAACTTGGAATACATCACTCCAAGCCCTTCTGGCTTAAAAAAAATTTTTTTTTGTTCATTCTTGTTTATTTATTTGAGAGTGACAGAGAGAGAAAGAGGCAGATAGAGAGAGAATGGGCGTGCCAGGGTTTCCAGCCACTGCAAACGAACTCCAGACGCATGTGCCCCCTTGTGCATCTGGCTAACGTGGGTCTTGGAGAATTGAGCCTCAAACCGGGGTCCTTAGGCTTCACAGGCAAGTGCTTAACCACTAAGCCATCTCTCCAGCCCCCCTTCTGGCTTTTAAAGTTTGTGTTGAGTAATCTGCTGTGATCCTGATGGGCTTGCCTTTGTAGGTAACTTGATTTTTCTCTCTAGCTGCTTTCAATATTTTTTTCTTTGGTTTGTATGTTTGGAAATTTAATTATAATATGGCCAGGAGAGGTTGTTTCCAGGTTTTGTCTGGTTGGTGTTCTAAAGGATTCCTGTACCTGCATTGGCACCTCTTTCCCAATTTTGGGGAAGTTTTCTTCTATGTTTTTGTTGAAAATGCCTACTATGCCTTTGGAGTGAAATTCTTCTCCTGCTATACCCTGAATTCTTATGTTTGATCTTTTCATAGTGTCCTGAATATCTTGATATTCCCATTCACACTTTCCTATTAGTTTGTCTTTCTCTTTGTTGGACTGTATTAGATCTTCCACCTGGTCTTCTAGCTTAGATATTCTGTTCTCTCCTTCATCCATTCTACTGGTGAGATTTTCTATAGAGTTTTAAATTTCATTAACTGTGTTCTTCATTGCTAGTAATTCTGACTGGTTTTTCTTTATTATTTCTATTTTCTTATTTATGTCTTGCATTGACCTCTTTATTTCATTAAATTGGTTTCCTGTGTCTTCTTTGATTCCTTTGATTTCCTCTTTTATTCCTTTGATTTCCTCTTTGACTTCTTTGAGCATATTTATAAACATTCTTTGGAAATCTTTCTCAGGCATTTCCTCTACCTCATTCTCACTGGTGGTCATTTCTGATGCATTAATACTTTTTGGTGGATTTATATTGTCTTGATTTTTGGTGTTTCTTGGGCTATAATGTATATATTTTTGCATCTTGGATTAATTAAATGCTTGGATTTTCTAGTTAGCTACAGTATTATTAGATGTATCAATCAATCTGATGTTATATATCTTCAGAATAGGAGCTTAAGGCGCTAGGTGTGGCTCTTGAGAATCTCAGAGTATCTACAAAAGTGATCTTAGGTGTTGGGTTTGCCTGCTATGAGAGTATTTAAGTAGGCTGAGTGGAACAAAATACAGGCAGATTCTAAAATTTAACTAAACAATGTACACATTCAATGAAAAACAGCACAGAGTATTTATGCAAGAGTAGGTATTATAGACAACCAGATCCTCTAACAAATTCACTGTCCCTTAGGCTGTGTGGTGCCCACACCCTTAATCCTATCAACTAGGAGGTTAAGATTTCTGGCCTGTTGAGGGTTCCAAGTCTGCTTGTGACCAAGTGAGACCCTTCCCTAATGTACAACAGAGAAGAAATAAAGCCACTATAAATCAAGAAGCAACAAATAACAAGCCCAAAATATAGCTTATTTAAGAATGGCAAATACAACCATCCGTCAGATTTAACATATAATTTATCCTGATATGGAAGGTGCAATTAGCACTTTCGGATCAGGCCTATATACCAGGCTTATTTGGCGGATACTGACCTGGTAAAATCCCAGTTACCTTTTGGAATGATTTTGGTCTCAGTTATGCTGCACTCCTGCTTAGGTCCCTCTTTGCTGCACTGTGGGTTCAAGTAGGCTGGCTGGGTCATTGGATTGCTACTTTGGTTGCTGGTGCTGGGTGCTGTGAGCTCCCTTCCCCTGGTCTCTGGTGCTTGCTGGCACTTGCACCAGTGGTGGGGGAGGGGAGGCTGTGGATGGTGGCTCTAGTTCTCCTGCTGGTCCACGTGATCCTCTACCTTGTGATCTGCTCCTCCATTGTTTGCTGCTGTTCTCTCTTCACATTTCTTGAGTTTGCAAGGAGCAAACTCCCTCACCTGGCTTTTCCTGTGACTCAAGCTGAACCTTGCAGCTGTGGCCCTGCGGACCTGGTGCTGCCACTGCTGGGGCTGCTTCTTCCTGCCTATGTGGGCTCTGGATGCTCTGGATGCTCTGGATCTCTCCTACTCTCTGCTGCCATTGGTAATTTCTTATACACCTCACTCTTTAGTAGAAGAGTGTATTTTTCTGTTTTTTTCTTTTTTTTTGTTTTTTTGGCTTTTTGGCTTTTTCTCCCCTAGGCTGCTTTGGCATGGTTCCTATGCTGCCATCTTAACCAGAAGCCTGAGTCTCCATAGTTGTTATCAATACCAATGATGTTCAAACATCCCCATAGTCCAAGGTCTTTTAACTGAGCCATAATACCAAAAAATCCCTAAAAAACCTATAATGGCACAGAATAAGCATTCACACTACAAAGGATGGCATTGAGCATAGCAAAGAAATACTCAAGCAATACATGATTTAAACATGGCAAACACCAAACTCTGTAGCTCCAAGTCCAACAACTCTAGCCAGTGACAAGTCTCCAAGTCTGATAATTCTAACCAGCAACAAGTCTCTGGAGTTCCAATTCTGCCCCTCCAGCTACGCTACTCTTAGTCCTGGAAAACTTCACCTGCGGCTGGCAGCTCTCCTTGGCAGCCACCTTGTGGTCCCGGCATCTCCACTGGGTCTCCACTGCAACCCATGGTTCATCCTTATGGCCCCATGGGGTCTCCATGCAGACATCCAGCAAACCAGCTGCACAATTGCCCATGGCCATTTCCAAAACACAAGACCATGTTGCAAACTCAATGACCCTCTCTTTCCTGCATTTCTTATACTCCACAGTACCAGGTAGGGTGCTGATTTGTTAATCCAGGGGAGAATAAAGCAGGCTTTGAAGAACAGGACACTCCTTGAGCACTCAGGCCCCTTCAAAAGAGTCTACATTCTTCCTGTTGCCCCAGTCCAGGTCAGCTGGCCCAATCTCAATGGTTGTAATCTCTCAAACAATTTTCAGGTGAATGGGCAGCAGTTTAGGCCCAAAGATTTCATTTCATTTTTTCTGTGTCATATCCCTATGCTCATGCCAGTTCATTTCTACACAAAACAACCCTGCACAACTTCTCAGAATATGAATATAATAGCAAGCTTCTCACACAAACTGTGAGCCCAGCAAAAGCAAAGCTCTTTCTCACCCTCATAAGCCAAACCTCACAGTCCATAGTTCTTACTGCATTCAGGTCTTTCTACTCTGACCAGAATAGTCCATCAAGCTGTATTTACAGCACTGCAAGGCATCTCTTAGGCAAAGGTTTCAAATCCTTCTACATTCCCCTTGAAAATTAGCTACAAAAGGCCAAAGCCACACAGTCATGTGTCTAGCAGCAACCCCACTCTTGTTACCACTATTACTGTTACAGTCAGGTTTGCATTGCTGGTAGAAATCACCCAACCAAGAGCAGCTTGTGGGAAAAAAGGTTTATTTTGGCTTGCAGGCTTGGAGGAAGCTCCGTGATGGCAGGGAAAATAATGGCATGAGCAGAGGGTAGACATCACCTCCTTGCCAACCTCAGGGCGACAACAACAACAGGAGAGTATGCCAAACACTGGCAAGAGGAAACTGGCTATAATACCCATGAGCATGCCCCCAACAATACACTGCCTCCAGAAGGCATTAATTCTCAAATCTCCATCAGCTGGGAACCTAACATTCAGAACACCTAAGTTTATGGGGCACACCTGAATCAAACCACCACACCATATATAGTGACAGATGGTTTTTAGCCCCTGTATTGCTTCCCCTTAATTTATGTCACACATGATTTGTAGATCCTCTCAGAATTACAAACGGGATGGTTTCCTCACTTCAAAAACAGGATATTAGCACTGTCCTGTATGGTATATGTATGACCTCCATTTCTCTAGACCATACTGATTCTATGTTATATGTGTGATTCCCATTTTCCTAGACCATATGGTATATGTGTGACTCCATTTCCCTAGACCATAATGACTCTATGTTACATGTGTGACCCCCATTTCCCTAGACCATATTGACTCTACATTATATGTGTGACCCCATTTCCCTAGACCATATTGACTCTATGTTATATGTGTGACCCCTGTTTCCCTAGACCATATTGACTCTACATTATATGTGTGACCCCATTTCCCTAGACCATACTGACTTTATGTTATATGTGTGATCCCCATTTTCCTAGACCATATGTTATATGTGTGACCCCCTTTTCCCTAGACCATATTGACTCTGTATTATGTGTGTGACCCCATTTCTCTAGACCATATTGACTCTATGTTATATGTGTGATCCCCATTTCCCTAGGCCATATTGACTCTATGTTATATGTGTGACCCCATTTTCCTAGACCACATGTTATATGTGTGACCCCATTTCACTAGGCCACATTGACTCTATATTATATGTGTGACCCCCATTTCCCTAGGCCATATTGACTCTATGTTATATGTGTGACCCCCATTTCTCTAGGCCATATTGACTCTATGTTATATGTGTGACCCCATTTTCCTAGACTACATATTATATGTGTGACCCCATTTCCCTAGGCCATATTGACTCTATGTTATCTGTGTGACCCCCATTTCCCTAGGCCATATTGACAAAATAGCAGCATGTGTTCTAGCCTTCATTAGTCAAATACAGAGACCCAGGCTAGACCCTTTACAGGCATCTTCTTCAGAAGGTGCTTTCCTTGTTCCTTAGCATTCGCCCATGTGGTTCCCACTATCTTGACATCACCTTCTCTCCCAAACATGGATGTGTTCATCATTAGTCCAGTTTTCAATGACTGTCTTTCCACCCTTCTTTGTCTGCTTGTGCTTTTCTGGGGTTCCATAGCAGATGTGTTTTGTGCTTTGTTGTTTATGAGCCTCTGTCCTCTACTGTTGCTCCTCTCTAGGAGCAAAGCTCAAGTCCTGAGGCTGAGCTGAGCAGCAAGCAGTAACAGGGGAGGACACATTCCTGTGTTGCTATAGCTGTCCTGTCTTTGATCTCCTCTCCCATGTGCCCAGATCAAGCATGTTCACCCTGACCCTCCCCATGGGAACAAACAGAATCACAAATTATACTGCATGGTTTATGTAGTTGATTTCTTAAAGTTTGGGCACGTTCATCACTTTCTACAGCCATAAATCTTTCTCTTTGGGAAATCTGGAAAGGATGGTGGCATATCTTTCCCCAACCCTCCTATTTCTTGCCCTTGCCGTAGGTAGTGTCCAGTACTGTGGCTTCTGCACTCCTCATCCCACACCACCAGTCTTGTCAACATCTAAGTCCCATCAAAATATTGAAATGCTTAGTGTACACCAATGATGCTCTGCCCAAAGTGTACTTCTGAGCACATAGCCAGTGCCAGAAGGTGTCATTAGCACTTGTGTTACAACAATGAACAAGACAGAGAATGCTTTCAGAGAGCATATATTTTCATGGACAAGAAAGTAAATAAGCAAACATAATTTCAGAGAAAGGTAAAGGCTATTCTATTAGGGTTCTCTAGGAGAACAGACCAAGTAGAATATATATATATATATATATATATATATATATATATATATATATATATAACCTACAAAGGGATTTGTAAAGGCTAGAGTTATAACTCAGCAGGTTGCTTGCCCTGCATGCATCAGACCATGGATCAAATCCACAGCACTGCCAAACCAGGGGATTTATTTACTTTTGTTCCTTGAGGTAACTCTAGCCCAGGTTGACCTTGAACTTGGAGCAATCCTCCTACCTCACTCTCTCAAGTGCTAGACACATGCTATTGGCTTACACATTTAGAGGCTGGGAAGTACCATACTGGCATGTTGGAGAGCCAGAGCCCAGTAGCTGTCCAGACTGACAAGCCGGAAGCCTCAGAAAAAGGCCAACCAATGGTGCAGCTGCTCTGAGGCTGAGGGCCTCGGAGCTCTCTAGAGGGTCGCTGGTGTTGATGCAAGACAGGAAGCCAGCATCCCATCTTTACATCAGCAGGGAAAAAAGAGAAAGAAGCTGGGTGAGGTGACGCACACCTTTGATCCCAGCACTTGGCAGGCAGAGGTAGGAGGATTGCCATAAGGTCGAGGCCACCCTGAGATTACATAGGGAATTCCAGGTCAGTGTGGGCTAGAGCAAGACCCTACCTCAAAAAAAAAAAAAAAAAAAAAAAAAAGCTAGAAAGAGCACAGCAAGTGGGGTGGGCTATAAGAGCTTAAGACCCAAGTCCACTAACACACTTCTTCCAGCAACACGCCACCTCCTAAATGTTCCACAACCTTCCCAAACAGTGTCACCAACTGGGCAGTAAGCATTCAAACATATAAGTCTATGGGGGAACATTTTATAGTCACACCACCACAAGTATTAAATAGTATCTCATTGTAGTTGTGTTTTGCATTCCTTTAAAAAATAATTTTTTATTTGTTTGAGAGAGACAGAGAAAGAGAGAGAGAGGGAGAGAGAAGACAGGCAGACAGAAAGAGAATGGGTGTGCCAGGGCCTCCAGCCATTGCAAACAAACCCCAGATGCATGTGCTCCTTGTGTGTCTGGCTTACGTGGGTCCTGGAGAATTGAACCTGGATCCTTTGGCTTCACAGGCAAACACCTTAACTGTGAAGCTATTTCTCCAGCCCTGTTTTGCATTTCTTTAATGACAAATGATGTTGAGTATTACTTCATTGCTTATAGGCTATTTGTATATCTATTTGGGAAAAAATGTTTACACAGTCTTTTGCCTATCTTAGAATTGGATTTATTATCTTTTAAAAATATATCTTATTTATTTGCAAGGAGAGGGGGAAGAAAGGAGAGAGAAAGGAGAGAGAGGGAGAGAAAGAAAAAGAGAAGAAAGAATAGGCATGCTAGGGCCTCCTGCCACTGCAAATAAACTCAAGGTGCATGTGCTGCTTTGTCCATCTGGCTTTATGTGGGTGCCAGGAAATTGAACCCAGGCTGTCAGGCTTTACATGAAAGCACCTTTAACCACTGAGCAATCTCTACAACCCAGATTTATTGTTTTGTTGTTGTTGTTTGTTTTTGAGTTACAAAAGTTCTTTATATACTCAGGGCACTTGGACCTTACTGGACATGAGATTTATAAAGAAAAATTCTCATATTGTATGAGTTGCCTTTGAAATGTTCTGATAGCATCCTTGTATCTTCCATAAGCTTTTTGTTTGTTTGCTTTTGAGACGGAGGCTTGCTCTGTAGTATGGGCTCACTCTAACTCTGCCTCAGTCTCCTGAGTACTGGGATTAGAACTGCATCAGCATGCATTGCTTATGTCAGTTTTTAGAGAAACATCTCTGGCAGCTGAGTAGAAGATATAGGAAGCTGGGAACAAGAATGGTGGGAGCAAGATAAGCAGGCACTATTGGCAATGATTGAAGCAAGACAGCAAAGACTTATCTGGTAGACAAGGTTCTGGTTTTAGACTTTTGTTAACAGATAGAGGTAGGCAGTGCTGAATCAGGAGTCTGAAATATTGTTTTACTTTATGTTCTTTTCATCTCAAGAGAGAAATTGTGAGGCTGGAAAGATGGCTCAGCAGTTAAGGTACTTGACTGCAGAGCCTAATGACCCAATTTTGATTAAAGCCAAATGCACAAAGAGGCGTATGTATCTGGAGTTCATTTGCAGTGGCTGGAAGCCCTGGTGTGCTCTCTCTCTACTTGCAAATAAATAAATAATAAAACACTTTTTTTAAAAAAGAGAGAAATTGTGACTATTCATGCAGCTTGTATTTTTTTCCTCTTTCTTTCTTTCTTTCTTTCTTTTTTCTTTTTCTTTTTCTTTTCTTTCTTTTTTTTTTTTTTTTTTGAGGCAAGGTCTCACTGTAGCCCAAACTGAACTGGAACTAAGTCTGTAGCCCCAGCTTGACCTTGAACTCACCACAGTTCTTCTATCTCAGCCTCCCAAGTGCTGAGACTAAAGGCATGGACCACCACACCTGGCTTCATATAGCTCGCCTATAGACTTGTGAGTCCCACCACATCATCTGAAATACATCTGGACTTATTACACAAGTTCTGACTATGGCTATAGATCTTGGAACCCCAAACTGGAAATTCTACCCATGAAAAGATGGTAACTTGTAGAAAGGAGTGGAAACTTTAAAAAAAGTTATTATTATTATTTGGTTTTTTGAGGTAGGGTTTTACTATAGCCCAGGCTGACCTGGAATTCACTATGTAGTCTCAGGCTGGCCTCAAACTCATGGCAATCCTCCTACCTCTGCCTTCTGAGTGCTGGGATTAAAGGTGTGCACCACCACGCCTGGCTTAAAAAATATTGATTGATTGATTGATTGATTGATTGATTTGCAAGGAGAGAGAGGAAGAGAATGAGAATAGGTATACCAGGGCTTCTTGCTGCTGAAGTGAGGCTTACTTTTTGGGGGTTCAAATGCAAACAGCAAACCTGAGCTCATGTCTGCTATACTGAAAGAATTGAAATAAAGCATGACTAAGAAAGATTATTTTTGTGAATTATTATACTTATTCAAGAAGTGTAAGGGAGAGTCCATGGACCAAGGAAGGGGGAATGGCAAAGGAGGTTACTCAGAACCAAAGGGTAGAAGTGGAAACATCCGCATGGACTAAGGACCTGTGAAACTGCCAGGGTGGGAAGGCGAAAACCTCACCAGTGGCAAAAACCTCAGATGCTGAAAGATAAACAGCTCAGCATCTGGAAAAGAGGAAAAAGCCCACCATGAGCCTGGGAACAACCAGGCCTTTCATCCTGGGTCTAGGGCTGAATCCAGAAGTTAGCATACCTGGGTGAAGTGCCTGGAAGGAGCTGGGCTTAAATGCACCCAACTGAGTCCAGCCCTGCAGCAGCCGCAGTAGACAGCAGGGTCAGAGTGAATGTGAGACTTTAAGCAGCCCCTTGTTTTATCTTTACTTAGTGGACAGGAATTAAGATATGGGCCTTCCTGTCTCACTGCTACAAATGAACTCCAGACGTATGCATCACTTTGCATATCTGGCTTTATGTGGGTACTGGGGGAATTGAACTCATGCTACCAGGCTTTGCAAGCAGGTGCCTTAACTGCTGAGCCATATCTCCAGCCCTCCCCCTTATTTTATTAATTTTTTATTGTTTTGCTTGTCTGAGGTGGGATCTCACTCTAGCCCAGGCTAACTTGGAACTCACTCTGTAGCTCTAGGCTATCTTCAAAAATTCACAGTGATCCTCTTACCTTAACCTCCACAGTGCTGGAATTAAAGGCATGTGCCACCATGCCCATGAATGGAAGATTTTTAGGGTAAAGAGACTATCCTAGTTTCTTGGCTTGGGGTAGGAACACAACTCAAAGGCTATGCTTAGACTCTTCATCCACAGCAATGAAGTTTCCTTCAGAAGCCAAGGATCAGTTGGGCTGACGTGAAAGTTATGCTTCACTTTGTCAATGGAGCAGAGAACGTGAAAGAAGGGACAAAAAGTATATGACAAGATGATTAGCCGGAAGGAGAGTCCACAAAGGAAAGCAGCAACTGCGCAGATGCATCCACCAGTGAGTAGCACTGGCAGCCAGGCAAAAGCCCTGCATCTTCCCGGAGCTTCTTTATACATAGTCCACCACTGGAAGAGTCTTCCTCCCTCCCTCTATCCTTTCCTTACAGACCTGCCCAAGAGGTGTGTCTGTTAATTCCTCATCTAATATAGTTGATAACAGAATTTAGCTGTCATTCCAAGGTACCTTCAGAAACAACCTATAATCTTATTTATCTAAAAAGTGGGGGAAGAAAAAAATGTTTCTTGGAGTTGGGGACATGGCACAATTGGTAAAGTGCTTGTTGTGCAAGTATGAGAACCAGAGTTTGGATCCTGGGTACCTGCAGGCATAGCTGCCACCTAAGCCCCAACACTTGGGAGGTGGAGACAGGGAGTCCCTGGGTACTAGACCAGTTGAAGTGGCTAGCTCTGGGCTCAAATGGAAGATCCCTCATCAGCATCAAGGAACCCACCAGACATCAACCTCTGGCTTCCATACATGTGCACAAGTGCATGCACACTTGCCAAGCGCCCCACCCACCCACACACGAACACATGCACACCACACATATTGTGAAAAAGTTTATTAGTAGCCCTTTGAGATGCAACTTGAGAACCACCAAAATTGTATAAATGACTACAACACAGTTCAGCATGGCTGTCTTGAGAGAAGCCCATGCCCACACTTGGATGTGTCCTACTCTTTCCCTGAGTGCCTTTCTTTCTATTAACCCTCATGCCTAAATCTCTGTTAAGAATCTCTTCTGAATAAATTCCCCACTGCCGTAGACAGCTCCATGTTGCTGGGATGAACATCTAAACCAGGCATAGTCTAGAGGAGGAAGGGTTTCTTTCAAATTTGCAGATCCAGGGGGAAGATCCATTCATGGTAGAAGAGACCGGCCCCCTTTCATAGATCCAAGCAGAAAGAAACCACCACCAGCCCAGCACACACCCAAAGCAACTAAGAGCAGGGGCCCAGGCAGAGCTCAAAACCCTCTCTACATACCTTTGGGCTAGAAATCAAATCCACCCCCAGTGTCACCTTAGGTCTGGATTCTGGGATCCACCCCTAGTGACACCTCCTCCAGCTAGGCAGCTGGGGACAAGCTTTAATAAATCACCTGTGTTTATGGGGGAGGGAGCATACATTCAAACCACCACACCAACTGTGCTTTATTCTGGCTCCTCTGAGATTCTTGAAGTCAGGAAAGTCGGGAATCCTGTTTTCACCTGAGTAGAGACCTCTGGAAAGAGCTGCTTGGCTGCAGCAGGCAGAGGCAGCATGGGGTGTGGCTCTGGCTTCTGTTCCGCTGCTGCTCACTGAAGCAGTGTTTTGCTGCAGGTCCCCAAACAGGTCAGCTCATGGGTTATTGATGAGGTTTAAATTCAGTTCTGCACATGGGTGCTGGAAGAACAGTCCAAAACAAATAAGGAAAATTCGAGATTGTAAATTAGCAGCAAGGCTTTTATGTACATGTACACAAAGCGTGTTGATACGGGCTGCTGCCAGTTCAAGTTTCTAACTTTGCAACAAGACTGTAAAGTCTCACATTTACTATCAGATTCAGTATAAATGCAGACATTATGGACTTTAGGGAACCATCCCAGATTGACTAATATCATGGAGAGAGGCTAGACCAAATTCTGCTAGGAAGGGCCGAACCTGTCTCCTTCCATCTAGTACCACTTAATCACGGCTGGGGTCTTTGGGAACAGTAATACTGGGCTCCGAAAACATAATTTTGGGGCTGGAGACTTGGCTCAGCAGTTAAGGAGCTTGTGTGCAAAGCCTAACCACCTGGCCTCTTCTCTCTGCCTCTTAATCTCTCTCTCTCAAATAAATAAATAAATGAAATTTTAAAAAGATTATTTAGTTATTTATTTCAGAGAGGGAAAGAGAGAGAGAGGGAGAGAGAGAGAGAGAGAGAGAGAGAGAAAATGAGTGGGCCAGGACTTCTAGCCACTACAAAACACTCCAGATGCATGCACCACGTTGTGCATCTGGCTTACATGGGTACTGGGGAATAGAACCAAGGTTCTTTGGCTTTGCATGCATGTGCCTTAACCACTAAGCCATCTCTCCAGCCTCATGAAATATTTTTAAAACTCCATAATTTTACTTTGTGATAATAAAATTAGTTTGTTTTCTAGTCATGGTGGGTTAGGGTCAAGGCTGTGATGGTTGGTTGTGTTCTGTTAAATCTTTGAATACAGGCAGGGGTGGGGATACATTTGGCAATGGCAGCAGGCACTGAGGCAGCGCTCCATGCTGCCACCCACAGATGCCTGAGGAGTTCTTTTTCAGAAATGACACTCACACAAAGCAAGACCCTTGGCCACACTGTGGACAAGAATTTCCAGATGAGCCAGTACAAAGCAGTGTTGTAGTTTACTAAAAGGAGCTGGGGAGATGGCTCAGTCGATAAAGTGATTGTTACACAAGTATGAAGACCTGAGTTCAGATCCCCAGCACTTACAACAGCATTCATCTGCAATCCCCCCCAGAACTTGGAAGGTAGAGTCAGGGGGAACCCTGGGGCTGGCTGGCTAGTCTAACCAAATCAGTAAGCTCCAGGTTCAGTGAGAGACCTGGGCTCAGAAAATAAGGTGGAGAGCAATTGAGGAAGAAACCTGATGTCAACCTTTGGTCCTCATACATATGTGTGCACACACATAATCAC
Source organism: Dipus sagitta (assembly GCA_036346955.1). Lineage (NCBI taxonomy): Eukaryota > Metazoa > Chordata > Mammalia > Rodentia > Dipodidae > Dipus > Dipus sagitta. The sequence continues at coordinate 69,351,356 of CM070781.1, forward strand.
ACACACACACACACACACACACAGAGAGAGAGAGAGAGAGAGAGAGAGAGAGAGAGACAGAGAGAGAAAGAGAGAGACAGAAAGTGAGAGACAGAGACAGAGAGAGACAGAAAGTGAGAGACAGAGAGAGAGGCACTCAGGGAAAGAACAAGGCACACCTCAGAGTGTGGATGTGGACTTCTCAAAAAGAGTAGCACTTAAGTGTACTAGTGGTGACTGCATATAGGATTTAGGAAGCTTTAGAATTTCATTGTTCAGAGGGTTTTTATTGGACCCTCTCTTCTGCTCATCTGTATCCCCCTTTTTGATGAGATTATAGGGTGACTCTAGAGGTGCTTTGGATGGGAATCCGAATCAGATAAAATAAAACCAGAAGCTACTAGAGTTGCTCAAGAAGTAAGGCATGTCCTTTTACTGTAAGTGCAGATTCTGGTGAGTCTTAGAAAACTGCAGGTTTACAACTGGGAAGGAAGAAAGGCCTTAAGCAGATGTTAATTGTGTTGGAATTCTTCACTGTCAGTTGTCCAGAGGCTTCAACTAGGCTCTGGGGTGAGGTGCTCCTTTCCCTTCCCATAGTCCTATAATTTTCCCTCTTTCTATCATGCCACATATTCATTCTCTGAAATCCTGCAAGACCTTCATCCATTCCATTGACCATATCTGGGCCTGCAGCTATCCAGCTCTACCTGGCAACAAAAGACCTTCCCCGCTGACAGTAGACATAGCAAGAAATTCAGGAGGAAAACAGTTGTATTTAGCTTTCTTTGTATTCTTATTCCCATAAGTAAATGTAATTTTTGGACTTTCCTTCTTTTGACCTCTAAAATATTTTGATTAATTGCATGGAGATTTAATTTTTAACCTTAATTTCCTCCCAGGAAAATCCACTTTAAGAGGCAGTTAATATTCAAATCCAGGATCTGTATTTTCTGGCATTTTTATTATCAGTTTTTTTTGTATCAGTGTGTTTTTATGTTTTTATTTTTTATCTCAGTGCCAAGCATTTGATGAGTGAGACTGGATAATGTGAGTGGACATAGTGTGGGAAGGAAACAGAACAGAAAAAGAATTTCCAACACGGGGTGTAGGTTTTTAATTTAATTTAATTATTGCATTATTCTGACCATTTTACAGTCTCCTGAGGCTAAACACTGCCCACTCATCAGCATCTCAGAGCATCTTGGATTGGCATTGGAGGAGCAACATTTTCAAAGTGGGACCAGAATTGCCTGGGTCAATTGATTGATTAATTTACAAGCAAGCACCTTTAACCACTGAGTCATCTCCCTAGCTCTCAAAGTAGATTTTTAAATCTTTTCCTCCAAGCATGGGTTAACCATACCACTAGTTAAAGGTCAAACTTAATGGGGTAAGAGAAGAACAGATCTGAGGAATGTTGGAGGAGGGGAATCTTTCCTGTGACCGGTAACCTTTCTGCCTTTTTATTCATCATCACTCACTCCTCCCACAATGTGTCAGACTTATAGAAGAGCAAGCAGTGTTGGATAATGTGCTCCCACCACCCTCCTTCCTTCCCTCCTGGAGCTCTGCCTACCTGCATGCTGAGAATGTATGTTATGCCCTCTTCCTCCACAGGGTAAGCGTTGTAGGAGCCTATTGCCATCTGCTCAGAGAGGCCCATGGTGGGCCATACTGTCTGGGACTGGCTGGGAATCCTGACTGTGGGTTCACTGTTATGCTGCCTTCTTACCTATAGATAGAATGGACTGTTGAGACTAGCACTGTTCTTGGGTGACATTTTGTCAAGGTAAATTTTCATCTCCAATTATGATTTGGGGGTTTTCAATTGGTTCCTCACTTGGGGTGGGCACATAAATATCAATCACTGGGCTCTATATAACTATTAGAATACAGGTTTTTGGAGGTAGGTAGAGCTGATAGGGTGTACTGATTAAGTAGAGTGTGGGATGAAGGAAAAATGAACGATCATGCCTAGGCTTTTGGCTTGAGTTACTTGATAAATAGTGCTGTACTTAATGATCCAGGAGCCCTAATTCAGAGGGTTGAGATGTGCATGTGGTGAAAGCTCTGGAGGAGGCTGTATTAGTTGCTGGGACAATCACTGGCCAGAAGCAGCTTAAGGAATGAAATTAAAGTTTGGAGGGGAAGTGCACTGTTGCAAGTTACTTTCTTGTTGCTGGGACAATTACCTGGCCAGAAGCAGCTTATGGGAGGAAAGAGTTTATTTTAGTACAAAATTCAGGAGAAGCATCATCAAGGCAGAAGCAGCTGGCTCATATCCAGAGATTCATAGCAGAGACACACCACCAAACAGCCAGCAAGTGCAAGAACAGCCAGAGCTCCAGCCTCTTTCTATGCACCTTAGTAGGGCTGGGTTTAAGATCCAACCCCAGTGACACATCCTCTAGCAGGCTGCTGGAGACTTAAGCAAGAAGCTTAAACTTAACCAAAAATCCCTGAGGCTGTGGGGGACATACATTCGCCTTCAAACTACCACATCCATTATGTTGGGGAAAGCATTGGCAAAAGCAGGAGGCCAGAGTCATTTCATCACATTCTCAAAGAGGGACTAGAGAGAAATGAGTTCTAGTGCTCTGGTAGCTCTCTATTTCATATGGTTTAGGACTGTAGCCCATGGAACAGAGACACCCACATTAGGGTGGGTCTTTCCACCTCAGTTAATGTGATTCATGAACTCCCTCACACACTCTAGTAGAGTCTTGTTTCCACAGAGATTCTAAATCCAGTCAGTCTGACAACCAAAGATTAACCATAGCAGAAACTATACTTGTGGTGAGTAATTTAGTAGCCCTGGCCCAGGGCAGGGAGAGTGGAGGGGAGGCCCTGGTATCATTCAAGTAAGAGGTGAAGGATGTCAGTAGAGTACTGAGACTAGAGAAGGGACAGTTAATGTTGGTGGCATTTGTGAGGTAGAATGATTAAAGCTAGGTTGGATTTGGATAGAGGGGTGTGTATAGGGAGTTAAAAGAAACTCCAAGATTTCAAGTTTATGGCCATCTAAATCAAACATTAGTCACATGAAACTGTTCCTTTTACAGTGTGAGAAATGAATGTAAAACTTCTTTGTTTTGTTTGGGACAAGGACTCAAGTAGCCTGAGATGGACTTCAATTCACTATGTAGCTGAGGATTTTCTTAAACTCCTGATCCTCCTGTCTCTACATTCCCACTGCTGGGATTACAGGCTTATATCACTATGCCCAGCTTTTATTGATTGTTTTTAACATGGCTAAATATTTGTGTGTGTGTGTGTGTGTGTGTGTGTGTGTGTGTGTTTTCTTGCAAAATGTGCTTCATTTTTGCATTGTTGCTTTCAGGTAAATCCAGACATTTTTGTTTAATACAAAATGATAATAAATCCTTGATTGAGTCTTTATTTGATTTCCTATTATTGAATAAAATGTTCTATAATATGTATATTTATATAGTTTTTCATTTTGACTTTAAAACACTCTCAAGTTTTTGGGCTAGAGAGATGGCTTAGCACTGAAGGCGCTTGCCTGCGAAGCCTAAGGACCCAGGTTTGATTCCCCAGTACCCACATAAGTCTGTCTGGAGGCCCTGGTGCACCATTCTCTCTCTCAAATAAATAAATTTTTTAAAACACTTTCAGTTTTAGATACTATTTTGTCTTACTCAATGTTAGACTATGACAGATAAATTAACACTTAAATCTCATTGCCTCCCTAACATATTGACAGGCTTATTTCTTGCTCATGTGACACGTTTATTGGGTTGAGTGGGAGGCTCTCTGCTACACAGTCTCTCCAGGACCTAGACTGATGGAGACAAATTACAGCTGCATCACCTGGGAATGAGGCCACCATGGTGTCTACAGCAGAAGAGAGAGCTGCAGAGTCACACATCAACACTGAAATGCTTTGTCCCTATTGTAGTCAGCTTCTTGTTGCTGGAATGAACATCCAACCAGACACAGTTATGGGAGGAAGGGAGTTTACTTCAGGCTTACAAAGTCCAGGGAAACACCAACAATGGCAGAAGAAGCTGGCTCCCTTTCATAGATCTAAGCACAGAAATACCACCAAATTGTCAGCAGCACAAAACACACACAGCCAGAGCTCAAATGCTTTCTCCATACACCTTGTAGGACTGAACTGAAAAATCTACCCACAAACATATGTTGGGGCTGGACCCCACCCAGAATCCACCCACAGTAACACACTGCCTCTAGCAGGGATCTGCCTGGTAGGGGCTGAAGTTGAAAGCTCCATTTTAATGAAACACCTGAGTGAGTCTATGGAGCCATATATTTATTTCATTTTATTTTTTATTATTTTTGTTTTTTAAATAAAATGGCTGTACCCTTAGACCCTCCTCTCCCCACCTCAATTCTGTTGAGGCTCTTGTTTGGTGGGGTTGTTGGTACTTATTGTGGGGACCAAGAAGCTTCAGTCAGTCTCTGCAGGGTTGGAGAAACACAGTGCCTCAGGCTGTTCCCTCTCACCGTGGAGGCTCTTACAATCTTTCTGCCTCCTCTTCTGCAATGTTCCCCGAGTTTTGCTGGGCAAGATAGGGATCTGATTTAGTATTGCTTTCTCTGTAGACTGTATTTCTGTTTTAATGTGTTTTGAGTGACCACAATGTCTGTTACCATTTGCCTGGAACTAGTTTTCAAGGTAGCCACGAGGGCAGTATTTGTATCACTGCTTCCTCTGTAATGACATCTGGGCCAGGACAGATGAGGTGGAGGTGACCGTCTCCTGGTAGACAGTTAGTTTTCTTTTCTGATATATTGATGTATCCTTGTGTCCCTAGTATTCTCCATATACAAGATAGAACAGATTCTCCAATCATAAGTGAGAACAGTTTGAATAAAAGGGGATAAGCCTACTTATTAGATATATTAATGTGTATATCCACTCTTCTTAGTTAAAGAGCAGTGGAGGTTCTCTCTGTAGCCTGTTTTCCTGTTTTAGGAATCTGGCTTTGTTCCTAGAGCCAGATATGAGTTCTGCCCACTGAATGGGACTCATGTCCAATCCATGAACAGTTGGTTACCCACATTAGCTGTGTGCCACTGTTGCACAAGTATGTACTTCTTGCTTGGCTGGTTGATTTTGTAACTGGCAGGATCTCCTGCTTATTCAATCTACTAGCAACCCTCATTCTCCAGCTGCTTTCATAGCACTTTCCACACTATGAGGGATAGCTGAGAGGGAACTGGATTCCCTCTCAGTTCCAGCATGGTCACTTGATGTCCTGTGACCACAGATTTTGTTGTCTTCAACAATAGGGACTTACCTTTTAGCTCTTGCAGATAACCAAGTGTTTTGGAAATGGCCTGTATTATTTTGGAGACCTCCTGTGTTCCTGGCCAACAGCTCTCTCTAGGGAGAGACCCAATTCTGGCCCTGGGAATTACCAGCCAGAGCCCATGGTTTTAGGGTTATGCTTTCTCCACCTTTTATGGAGCTCTTCTGTTTGGGTCCCCCTCCTATGGGGCCATATATTTAAACTATCACCTTAAAACTTCCACAGGCCTCAAAGTGGTATTCATGACATTTATCCAACCAAAAGGTCTTTTATTTGATCACACTGTCCTATTTGAAGTCTCAATATATCAATCTAGAACCTTTCTTCCCCTCCTCCACATCTACCTTTGGTTAGACAAATTTCACTGTTTAGTTTTTTCTCAGCATCTTTAGTTGCACTCCAAAACTCAACTCATACTCATTTCATGGGAAGGGACTTTTTAAGGGATGTTAGACAGCTCAGGTAATCATTGGGATGGTTAGACTGAGCCACAACCTATCCAAGAACCAAACTTTCTCCTTTTTTTGCAAAGAAGAAGCTACTGCTTCCACTGTTGACTGCAGAGCATGACCTTAAAACCACCTGGGCAGCAGGATGCAAGTTGGGAGATTCCTGCTCTTAGGGTAGTGTCTACTGAGGTGCAAGGGAAAGCCAGAAGCTAGGTATAGGAGCTAACCCTTTAGGAGTTTAGAAAAGCTGGGGAATGCTAAGGTGTGGAATTTATTTTGGGAAGGCAGGATAGAAAATGGAGGGAACTATCAAAATATGAAGTGATTTTTCAAATGACTTGGAGCTGCCATAAATAACATATTCAGTATATTTTCTCTTACAGAACTCATGTTAATTGTACATGAGTTACAGAAGTAATATAATTAGAGATAAGAAAAAATTAATAAATCCAACCACACTAACATAGCTACTGTTACTAGTTTGCTATATTTTCTTGTCCCATAATCTGGGCAGAATTTTTATATACAAAGTTATGTGAAAATAAAGATAGATTTCCTGGGCTGGAGACATTGCTCAGTGGTTAAGGCACTTGCTAGCAAAGCTTAATGGATCAATTCTCTAATACCTATGTAAAGCCAGATGCACAAGGTGGCATATGCATCTAGAGTTTGTTTGTGGTAGCAAGAGGCCCTGGTGTACACATATACTTCAATTTCCCTGTCTGTAAAACAAGTTAATACCACTCCCATTGGGTTGTTATGGGGATTAAATGTAGTCCAAAGAGTTCCCTGGATGTTCATCAAGCATTTGAAAATAGGAGCTATTCTGTTTGGACTGAATTCATATTTGATCATAAGACTAACTGTTCCTGTTTGAGAAAATTTTACCTAGTGGTTGGTTAACACTTTCAATAGTCTAAGAGATCAAGACTACAAGAGTTGTCATTAACTCTTAAGTTATGCTGTTCTTTTCATATAGTGTTTTTTTTTTTTTCCTTTTGGTTTTTCAAGGTAGGGTCTCACTTTAGCCCAGGCTGACCTGGAATTCACTATGTAGTCCCAGGGTGGTCTCAAACTCATGATGATCCTCTTATTTCTGCTTCTTGAGTGCTGGGATTAAAGGCATGCACCACCCTGCCCAGCTGGTATAATGTTATTTTTGGGGGGCACACATGTGTGTATGTTTAGTAGGTGTGGTGTGGTATGTGCACATGTGTGTGCAGATGCACTGGGTATACAGAGGCCAGAGGAGAACATTGTTGTGCATCCTCTCTGAACCTGGATCTGCAGCTTTTTGGTCAGATTGGCTAACCAGGGAGCCCCAGAGATTCTCTGGTTTGTTTACATAGGTGCTGGGGAATCTAACTTAGGGCAAATCAGGACAACTCAGGCCTTCATGCTTGCATGGCAAGTACTCTTATGCACTGAGCCATCCCCCAACCCTAAAAAAATATTTTCAATGTTTTATTTATTTATGAGAGAGAGAAAAGCAGAGAAATAATACCCCCTAAAATATGTTTAATTAAATTATTTAGATGTTTTAGGTGAACACTCTCTACACACTTAAAAAAATGTTCAACATCCCTAACTATAGGGAAATGCAAATTAAAACAACTATGAATTCCACCTTACCCCAGTAAGGATAACAAACATTAAAAAAATAAAATGAAAACAAATGCTGGTGAGGATGTGGAGAAATAGGAACACTCATTCACTGTTGGTGGGAATGTAAGCTAGTACAACCACTGTGGAAATCAATATGGAGACTCCTGAAAAGGATGAATATAGAGTTACCAACAGACCCTGTTATTCCCTTACTGGGAATTTACCCTAAAAGCTCCATATCTCAGTTCAGAGATATTTGCTCAACCATGTTTATAGCTGCTCAATTCATAATAGCTAAATCTGGAATCAACACAGGTGCCCATCATTGGATGAATGAATGGATAACCAAGATGTGGTATATCTACACAATGGAATTCTACTCAGCAGTAAGACAAAAACCACACACTGAAATTTGTAGAGAAATTGTCAAACTTGGAACAGATCATTCTAAGTGAACTCACAATCACAGAAAGACAAACGGCACATGGTTCCACTCATCTGCAGTTCCTAACCTGGATCAGCCTGAGTAACTGACATACCTGAATAGCATCTCAAGGCTTGGACATTAGGGAGGGTAGGGCATGGGGGAAGGGAAAGAGTGGAGGAACACAAAACTGAACCCAAATTGAAATGGTACCATAGAATCCTATATCCTGGAAGTCAGACTAAAAGGTAGAACCCTCACAAGGACCTTAGGGGGAGCACCTGAATCGAAGGGCCCTGGAAAGGGTGAAATTAAACCTAACCTCCAATTTATCCTGTTTCTTTTTATTCTCTTTTTTTCTTTTATGTTTTCCCTTGGTGCTGACCTGTGATTCCCTGTACCAGGATATGGTCTACATCCACAATGAGCTGTTGATCAGAGAGACCTACTAGATCTCCCAAAACAAACAAGACAGACCTCCATCAGAGCACTTGATTACCCACCAGAGGTTAATGGTAAGACCCTACTGCTGAAGAAACCATAAGCTGTTGACACGGACCATGGAGAGACATGGTTGGAATCCAGAGGAGAGCCAGTCCCCAGACAATTAGCCCATTTAGTGCTGGAAGGTGCTACATGAGCAACTGGGGGAAAGTGGCCAACAACTGTCCAAGCAACTCAAAGTCTAAGCGACTCAGAACTTGACGTGATGTTTACACAAGTGCAATAGTGGCACATAGCCATGGTGGGTAACCAACTACTCTTGGATTGGTTAACAGTGGAAAGGAAACCATATCTGTAACTGGGAAACAAGTCAGAATCATATCCAAATAATGATTCTGCTTTCCAATGTCAAGCTCCCACTAACCTTAGACTATAAGAGGGTCTACATCCTTTTAATTCTCTCTAAATGGTTTTCCCATTTAACTGGAGCTGACTTCATTCTCTGTTGGAGAATCTATTTCTCTTTTTCAGATGGGAGCTGGACCTGAGGAGATAAACCACCCAGTGCTCTCCGCCCTGGCCCCAGCTGAAACCACAGAGGAATTGGTGAAATGAGCAAGAGTCTGCTTTCTTAGTGAATCTGATATCAGCACAAGGGTGATGGAGATAGATGCTGAGGAAACTCAACACTTACCAAACCAGAGATCCAGAGACTCCTAAGTGCCCATCATTGAAGTAGACTTAAAATGCTCCCAGCATGGCTCAGGGAATTTTGCAGAAGAGAGGGCAAGAAAGATTGTTAGAGCCACAAGTTGGGACGTTTTTCACAGGGACATTACCTTTCCCCCGCAATGCATGACCCACCATCCCCATGGGGTTGACCTGCATCCTCAAGGAGGAAGGCCTCTTCAGAAAAGAGGCAGGGAGGAGGGAAAGGATGATACCAACATGTGTTGTTTACATACTAAATATGTCCATATCTAATAAAAAATATCTCAGGATGGGGAGATGGCTCAGTGGCTAAAAGCACTTGCTTGCAAAACCTGATGGCTCAGGTTAGATTCCCCAGTACCCACTTAAAGTCAGATGCAAAAAGTGGCACATGCATTTGGACTTCATTTGTAGTAACAAGAGGCCCTGGTGTGCCCCCTTCGGACTCTGTCTTTCTCTCTGTGCTTGGACACAGACAGCATCATCATTTTGGGCATAAATAATTTCATTTATATTCTGTCCTTCCCCATTTAAGAGATGAAGAAGGTCTTTAACTCCTGCCACTCAAAAACATTTGGGTCAAAGTTTCAAGTCTCATTCTCAGATCAATTGCAAAATAGTTTCTGTTTCTTCTTCTGTTTTTTTTTTTAAAATCAATATTCTACTTTAAATAATTATTATTTAGCACACAGCACACCAGACTTTCAAAGCCCTTTACCAATTATTACCTAAAATATTCATTGAATAGCTTGCAGACAGATAAAGCAACATTTTACAGAAAAGCAAAATGAGACACAAATGTGTTAATTTATTTGGCCAGAGTGACTTTCTGTGGACACAGCCAAGGAGATTTGAAGCAGTCTTGGATTAGAATAGAAACTGCTCTATAAATAATAGTGTTGGACAACTGCACTGATCCTGGATCCTCCCCCTTCCCTGACCTCCCCTCCCCTCCTCCTCTGTCGAGCCTACAGTTGCAAGTGAACTAGTGAGAAGGTGCCTAAAAATTGATAGTCTGGATTTCCCACCTTGATTCCCAGAATCTATTCTCCTAATTTTCTAGTTACCTTCAAGTGTTTTCCTTTAAATTAATTGGTAAAAAGCAACTGTAGCTCTTTTTATCCTTCCCTTTAATTTTTTCACTTATTTAAAAATGAGTCATGCAATGCTGTTTTATGGTGGCTTCCTTGGCTCTATTTTGGCTTCCCTTAAAAAATTTTTTTTTCGAGGTGGGGTCTTGCTCTAGCCCAGGCTGACGTGGAATTAGTCTCAGGCTGGCCTAGAACTCACAGGGATCCTCCTATCTCAGCCTCCCAAATGCTGGGATTTAAGGCATGTGCTACCATGGACAGAGAGAGAGATAGCATAATGGGCACACCAGGACCTCCTGTCACTGCAAAGGAACTCCAGACACGTGCTCCACTGTGCATCTGGCTTTACATGGGTGCTGGGGAATCAAACTTCAGTCGTTAGGCTCTCTGGGCAAGTGTCTTAACCACTGTGCCATTACTCCAGCCCTTGAATTTGTATATTAACATGAAATGGACTTTAAATAAGTAGTAGGAGAGAGATGTTACACCTTTCCTCATAAACAGTCTGACTTCATGCAGGTCCACCTAAAGATATGTTCCTTTTATTAAATCAGTAGTTTCTGATTTATTTTACTATTCATTCTTGGCAAGAGGAGCTTCCATCTTGTAACCTTTCTGATGATTCAGCTGAATGTGTCTTTGGTTTGGGTGAGTAATTATACAGCTCAGAAAAGGCAGTAAGTCTTTGCTATATGCCTAATAAATAAGGCTGCAGTTTCATATTTGATTTCTTATTGCTCTGAATTTGGGATTAAAAATCATCTCCAGCATCATATTTTAAATGAAATGCCAACTGTATTTAAAAGTTTATGTTATGTCATATAATTTGACAGTTGCTTTGAATAACTACAAAGAAAGTGAAACACCAGCAGAACCTATTCAAGTCATCCTGTATAGTTAATCACTGATAATCAGAAAAATAAAACTCCAGTAATAGAAGTGCTATTATGTTTTATCAGGTAAAATTTGAATAATAGTCTTGATTGATTTATGCTAATTTTACAGGTGGTATCTTTATAAATATATCTGAAATATACCTTAGGGAATTCAGATGGAAGATAATTATCTTGCATGTCAAAGAATGGCAGCCTCCATTGCAACTAATTTTTCTCTAAACTGTCTATTAAGGATTTTGTTTGTTTGATTTTTTATTTCTGAGACACAGTCTTGCTATGTATCTGAGGCTAGCCTTGAATTCCTGGCAGTCCTCCTGTCTCAGCTTCCAAAGTGCTGGGACTATAGGCATAAGCCATCAGGCTTGGCTAGATTTTTCTTTGGGGGTGAGTGTTTTGAGGTAGAGTCTTGCTCTAGCCCAGCCTGATCTGGAATTCAGTTTCAGGGTGGCTTCAAACTCAGGGTGATCCTCCTTCCTCTGCCTCCCAAATGCTGGGATTAAAAGCATGTACCACCACACCCAGCTAGATTTTTTAAAATTTATTTAAATTTTTAAAATTTATTTATTTGAGAGAAAGAGAAAGAGAGAGAGAGAGAGAGAGCACATCAGGGCCTCTAGCCACTGCAAATGAACTCCAGATGCCATCTCTCCAGCTCAATGTGTAGATTTTTTTTAAGTTATGGTATTTTTAAATTAAATTTTGTCTTTGAAAATATTTTTATTTATTTGGTAGTTTGAGAGAGAGAGAGAGAGAAAGAGAGGAGAATGGGCATGCCAGGGCCTTTTGCCATTGCAGAAAAACCTTCAGATGCATGTGCTGCTTTGTGTGTTTGACTTTATGTGGGTACTGAGGAATCAAACCCATACTGTTAGGCTTTGCAAGCAAGCACCCTTAACCACTGAGTCATTTCTTTAGGTCCTAAAAATATTTTTTGAGCCAGGTATGGTGGCTCACACCTATAATTCCAGCACTGGAAAAGCTGAGAGAGGAGGATTGCCGTGAATTTGAGGCCAGTCTAAGCTACAGATAGAGTGAGACTCTACCTCCAAAAAAAATTAAGCCAGGTGTTGTGGCACATGATTTTAATTTCGGCACTTTGTAGGTAGAGGCAAGAGGATCACTGTAAGTTCAAGACCAGCCTGGATGACAGAGTGAGTTCCAGGTCAACCTTGGTTAGAGTAAGACCCTACCTCAAAAAAAAATTGATTTTTCTTGGGAAGTTGAGATTAAGCAAATAAATTCAGCTGAGCAACTATTATTATTGATAATAGAAAAAGTCATGGTTTTTACCTTCAAGAGAATAAGAGTTTATTCTGGAGCCAGATATGAGTGACCATGGCCTGGATTACAGATTTAGGTTAACTCAAATTCTATGTTCCAACATATTAACCTGTAATTAGGTGTCCACCATAAACTTGTATTCTGAATGCTCGATCCCCATCTGATGGTAATTTGGGAATTGGAACCTTGTTGGAGGTGTGTTGTTGGGGGTGGGCTTAAGGGTGTTTGTTATGGCAAAACTTCCCTTCGCCAGAGTTTGGCTCACTCTCCTGTACCTGACGTTGGCTAGAAGGCAATGTCCAGCCTTTGCACATGCCATGTTTCCCCCTGCCATCATGGAACTTCTCCTTGAGTCTGTAAGCCAAAATAAACCATTTTCTCCTACAAGCTGCTTTGGTTGGGCGTATTGTGCCAGCAACAGAAAACTAACTGCAACAGCCTGGGATTATAGATTTAGGCTTCGCCAAATTTCATGTTCCAACATACTGACAGTTCCATAATGTTTCTATAGTTACAGAACAAAACTAGGACATAGGGCTGGAGAGATGGCTTAGCCGTTAAAGCGCTTGCCTATGAAGCCTAAGGACCCAGGTTCAATTCTCCAGGTCCCATGTAAGCCAGATGCACATGGTGGTGCACGCGTCTGGAGTTCATTTCCAGTGGCTGGAGGCCCTGCGTGCCCATTCTCTCTCTCTCTCTGTCTCTAATAAATAAAAAAAACAAATAAAATTTAAAAAAAAACTAGGACATAAACCAAGGCATTCTTCAAATACATTGGTGGAAATATCAGGTAGGCGGGTTACAGCAAAGTGGGGCATCTCTGCTCTAGACCTCAGATGATGCTATCTGATGACATTCTTAGCTTTCAGGCTGGTGGAAGCTGGACATTATGTTCATGCTTTCCAAAAGAATTTACTTAATAGTCACTGGATGTTAGATCACATGCAGATATGGTGTTAAATGGTCACTAAAGGGACTGAGATAGTAAAAGATAATTTGGCTGTGCACATGTGGCATTCCAAACTCTGTGCAATCATTGGCATTCTGATCCATCAGCTTTACTGGATGTTTGATGCATGTGGGTGCTGCTGCTTTCCAAGAACTTCAGTTCGTAACATATGTGCACAAAGGCAGACATGCATGCATTTCCCTAAGAATGAGTTCAAACATTTCTGCTTGATGGCTCTCATGTGATGTGCTTAAGTGTTTGTAGGATTCTTTGAAAGAAGGAGATTAGCACAATGAGGTTTCTGCCACCAGATTATTCATTGACTCACTTCTCATCACAGGAAGAGGCTATCCACAAGCAGGAGTCATTGACTGGGGTCCTAGAGTGGTGGGGTCCAAGGCCTGGCTCTGTAGATTATGAGTCACCCCATGTCTGGACACCAGGTCCACACCCATAAAATTTTGGAGTTTAGGTTTAGGTGGGTTATGGAGGACAGTGAAGTCACAAGTTCTGTCTATTAGTGGGCACCACATTCAAGGCAAACAGAGATTCAAAATCTTCTTTCCTATCGTTGTCATGTTTGGATGGATCTTGTGGTGGTTTGATTCAGGTGTCCCCCATAAACTTATGTGTTCTGAATGCTAGGTCCTCAGCTGGTAGCAATTTGGGAATTGGAGCCTCCTGGAGGTGATGAATTATTGGGGGCAGGCTTATAGGTGTCATAACCAGCTTCTTGCCAGTGTTTGGCACAGTCTCTTGCTGCTGTGGTCCACTTGATGTTGGCCAGGAGGTGATGTCCACTGTCTGCTCAGGCCATTGTTTTCCCCTGCCATCATGGAGCTTCCTCTTGTCTGTAAGCCAAAAAAACCCTTTCCTCCCACAATCTGCTCTTAGTCGGGTATTGTCTGCCAGCAACGTGAAGCTGACTGCAACAGACCTCCTAGGATTGAGAAATTTACTTTGCTAATTGCAGAGCCCAGTTGCTGGCATTTAGAAGAAAAGCTGCCATGTTGGACTCATGGGGAAAAATATGTCAATCTCTAATTTAGCTTGAATGTAAAGTTACTTATTCCACTTGACTACTTATTTTGACCCTTTGTACATTTCAGATTCTTCTTTACAAGGTAGGATCTCCCGCTAGCCCAGGCTGACCTGGAATTTGCTATGTAGTATCAGGGTGGCCTTGAAACTCATGGTGATCCTTCTATCTCTGCCTCCTAAGTGCTGGGATTAAAGGCATGCACCACCATACCCAGCACATTTTAAAAAAATATTTTATTTTTATTTATGTGTGTGTGAGAGAGAGAGTGAGCGAGAGAGAGAATGGGCATGCCAGGGCTGCTAGCCACTGCAAACAAACTTCAGACACATGGCCACCATGTGCATCTGGCTTACATGGGTACTGGGGAATCAATCCTGGGTCTGAAGGCTTTGCAGGCAAGCACTTTAACTGATAAGCTATCTCTCCAGCCCCATTTCATAAATTAAAAAAAAATAGTTTATTTAGGGGCTGGAGAGATGGCTAAGCGGCTAAGCGCTTGCCTGTGAAGCCTAAGGACCCTGGTTCAAAGCTCCATGCCCCAGGACCCACGTAAGCCAGATGCACAAGGTGGTGCATGCATCTCGAGTTCATTTGCAGTGGCTGGAGGCCCTGGCGTGCTCATTCTCCCTCTCTCTCTCTATCTGCCTCTTTATCTCTCTCTCTGTCACTCTCAAATAAATAAATAAAAATAAACAAAAAAGTTAAAAAAAATAGTTTATTTATTCTCAAGGAGAGAGAGAGAGAGGATGGGGGGTGGAGAATGGGTATGCCAGGGCCTCTTGCTAATGCAAACAAACTCCAGATGCATGTGCCACTTTGTGCATCTGGCTTTACATGGGTGCTACTGGGGAATCAAACTCAAGTCATTTGGCTGCAGGCAATCACCTTAACCACTGAGCAATCTCTCCAGCCTGACTTCTCTTTCCTAACCAAAACTATCATTCCAGTGGTGCCTTCATTAATGCCCTCTGAGTGTTTCCAAAGAAAAACAAGCCCAGCAAAGAATAAACACAAAGTCTCCAAATCTTGTACACTTAGCAGGCACATAAAAATTATGCAATCATTAGAATCTCTTCTAGGTCCCAAATGCTATATAATTCTACAACTTAAAAGAAAAACATGGGAGGCAGAGGTAGAATCACTGTGAGTTCAAGGTGACCCTGAGAGTAATCATGAATTCCATGTCTAGCCTGGGCTAGAGGGAAACCCTACCTCAAAAAACCAAAAAAAAAAAAAAAAAAAAAAAAAAAAAGAAAACCAGAAAAGTCTATAAAGGTAGTCTCCACTTCTCCCTGCCTAGACTAGACTAGAGATGTCTGTGATGTTACACTGAGGATAGCCAAGGCTGCCACGGTTGCAGACAGTAAGAGGCTGAGGCAGGAGAGAGAGAAAGCTCCAGGCCTTGGCTAGAGTGAGTTGCCCAAGTATCTGGAGCCCAAACTTCACGGACATTCTCATTACCCTAGGACAGCTGCAGAGTAAGTGCCCCACTAGTTCCAACCACAGGAAATGTCACAGCAAGGTTTGCAAGAGTATGGAATGAGAATGAGCTGCACCAGTGCATGGAGCTGAGTGTGAGTACTCTCTCTGGCTTCAGGGTGCTAAATTCCAAAAGTTTTACAGCTTCTCTTTCAGAGCACTCATGAAGAAAGAGGGAAAATTCTAGGCTATCAATTTGGAAATAGCAGGGAAACACATGCATAGATCAGAGCTTGATTCCTAGCACCCACATACGTGACCATGAATGTCTATTAGTCCCAACCCTGAGGGGGTACCGCATATGTACATAGGGCACATCATCTGCACATATACATGTGCATATAATAAACACACACACAATATAACAAATTCATAACAACTTAAATTTCTAATTCAAACTACCATTCTGTCTGAAAGCAGAAGTACAGTTCCACAGATTATAGATAAGCTTACTACATTTTTTACCCTAAATATAATCTGCTTAATGAACTCAGTTTCTCTTTTCCCCTTCTGTCTCCTTGGGTGACCTCTAAGCTCTTGAGGACATTGGTTGACATGCTGGGTTCTTTACCACCAGCGCCCCTCCAGCTGGCACCCGCCCGCTGTTGGTGTTCACGTTGTCAGGATCTCCAGTTGTCAGGCAGGCCTTTGCAGCTTGGTTAACCTGACCGGTGGTTTTTCCTAAGCTGTGTGCTCAGCCTTTGTAGGGGATGGGAATTGTTGGATGCTCCTTCTACCAGTCTAGATCTATGGAGACTTGGGGTCCATCTTAGACAACACTGGTTGTCACTTTTCCTCTTTCCCTGACCCAAGTTGAGCAGAGGTAGCCCCTTTGCTTTGACATGACAGTGCTACCAATCATGGTGTCTCTTCCCTCACTTGTCCACTCCTGGGTAGTCACCCTGTCTTGCTCTCTTATTTTACCTTCTCTCTTCAGCTTAGAGAATTATCTAATAAATTGTATTAGTTACCTTTCTCATTGCTGTGAAGAAATACCTAACAAAAGCAAATAAGGAAGGGGAAAGAAAGGAAGGAAGGAAAAAAGGAAGGAAGGGAGGAAGGAAAGGTTTATTTTGGCTAAAGTTAGAAGGTATAGTTCATCATAGTTGGAAGTCACAGCCATAGAAGCATGAAGTGCTGGGCACATTGTGTGTACAGTCAGGAGGCAGAGACACACAAATGCTCATACACAGTTCACTATTTTCTTTTTCTTAAGTCTGGTCCCCAGCTCATGGGATGGTGCTGTCCACAGTCTGGATAGGTCTTCCCTCCTCAGTTAAATCTCTCTGGAAACACCCTGATAGACACACAGCCAAAGATAGGTGTCATTTTGGGAGCTCTAAATCCCATCAAGTTGACAATCAATATTATCACCACATAATTCATGACCTAGAGCAGTAACCACTCATCTGCTGACAGGAGGAGAAGCCCAGCAGAAACCAATGCTGTGGACACCTTGGTCTTGGACTCCCAAGCCTCAGAACTCTGAGAAAAATCAATTAAGTTACCTGGCCACTTGTGCCTAACCCAGAAGACTAATGTAGGAAGAAGAGCTCATTCTGCTATCACAAACTCTCAAAACATTAATCATAATTTTTGATCCTCAAAAACCTTTTATTTTAGTCTGTTGTCTGTGCCAGGGATTATACAAAACTATTTTGAAACGTAAAAAGCTATTAAGAGTGGATGGAGTTGTTTAGTCAGTGAGTTGTTCGTCAGGGAGGACCTGGGTCCTCCCAAAACATTACAGGCTAGTGCCAATGCTCTTTGTTGCCCACTAGAACTAGATGGTAAGACCCTATTGCTGAAGACACCACATGCTTGGGCTGCATGTCACTGAGAAGTCAAGCTGGAGCTGAGTTGGGGGTCTCTTCCCTCTTGACCAGCTGTCAGGAGGCTGGAAAGAGGTATGCAGCCTATTGGGGGAGAAAAGTTATCAGTGTGTCCTGCAAGCTACATAGCTGGCTTGCTAGGCCAAACATGGCAACTGGTACTATGGTAGCAGTGGAAACCAATTGCTTTCTGATTGGATTTGAAGCCCTTTCCATGGGAGGAAATTACTGCCTGGTACTGAAAACCTAATAAAAAGCCTATGGCTGTGGAGGTCTAAATGGATATATTGTGCCCACCAAACTGCCATCTATTAATGCTACTCTCACTTTTCGTTAGAAAAACTTCTCATTTCAGATGGCCATGACCATTTGCCAGGATGACTTCAGTACCACCATCCCCTTGATGCAGGATTTGGGGGTTTAGGAGAGGTCTCCTAAATTTATGAACCCTAATTTTGGGTCCTTATCTTTGTGTGAAAACACAGAGTTGATAAAAACAGACTCAAGAAATATAAATTATGAATTATTGAGTTTATTTATGGATAAATCATGAATAATGGAGTTCAGTTAAGAGAAATTGAGATCTAGGAAAATGCTGGAACAGAGTCACAAGCATGTGAAAGACAGACTCCAGAAGCCCATGTACAGAGGTTTAGAAGAAACATGCACTGGTATGGGAAGCACAGCATCTTCCCTGAGCCTCCACATGGAAGAAAGAAATTAAGTGATAGTGACTTAAACAATAGCAGAGACCAAAGCAGAGACCGGGAAATTCAGATGAAAATGAATAATAGAGGGAGTTACTCCCATGGTTACCCTGACTTTGGAGAAATCACACTGTAGAAGGCCCAGAGTTTAGAGGCAATACCCACGTGGTAGATCCAGAGGTTAGAAGTACACATGTGGTAAGACTCAGAGATCAAAGATTCATACATGTAGTTAAAATGAGAAGTTACCCCAAAGCAAGACACAGATGGAGGAATAAACAGGAAAATGCCCATGCCAGGGGAAGATTTACAAGTGTGCAGAGAGAGGGCATAGAACAGCACAGACAAGTCTTTACAGTCAATTTAAAATGGATTCTTTCGTCAGGCTCAGATATGTAAGGGGCTAACCCAAAGGCCAGCCCGCCTAGGCAGTGTCTTAAACTGTGGAGGCAGCAGGGGGCGCTGCAGCCATAGTGGATGGAACTGGATCAGATACGAATTTCATTCCTGAGAAGGCAGGGTGACATCTAGTTCACTTTGGATTCCTGTCCCTAACTAAAGCTACTTAAAAGAAGCTAGTTTTTCCTGACTCTCCATGTCCAGTTGTTTAGTCAGAAAACCCCAAGAGCCATGTCAAGGCTCTGTCTCTTCAGTAAATCTTGTGGCTGACCCTCCAGTTTTTATCTTAATCTGATCACTTTTCACTTCCTCCTCCTCTGCAGCCTTGGTCCACGTTACTGTCATTTCCTGTTAGCACAACTCGACTCCCTGCCTCCACACTGTCTATCTTCCCTCCCTCAGGGACTACCATACTGCAGCCAAAATGGTCCTCATACGATTTTCCTGTAACAACTGTCTGGTGGCTTCACTGGAATCTAGAATAAACGTCAGTCTCCTTCCTGTGGCCTATATCCCCTGCACCACTGGCCTTGTCAATGCTCTACAGTATCTTCAACAATTCCCTCCGTTTTCCATGAGTTCCAACCATCCCGTCCTTCATGCTGTTCCTTAGCTGCCCACGAGCATTGTTGAGTTAGGGCTTTTGCTTCTGCTCCTCTTGTTGTCATAATCCAGGTCTTACTTTACATGTCACTTCTTCTTGGGGGCTCTTTCCTCACGCTGGTTAATATAAAGCCCTTTTCCTCTGCCCTGCTGTTTTCTCTTTCTCTTCTTTCTTTTCTTTCTTCCTTCCTTCCTTCCTTCCTTCCTTCCTTCCTTCCTTCCTTCCTTCCTTCTTTCCTTTCTTCCCTCCTTCCTCTCTCTCTCTCTCTTTCTTTTTTTTTGTTTTTTTGAGGTAGGGTCTAGCTTTAACCCAGGCTGACCTGGAATTCCTTATGTAGTCTCAGGGTGGCCTTGAACTCATAACTATCCTCTTACCTCTGCCTCCTAAGTGCTGGGATTAAAGGTGTGCGCCATGACACCCAGCTTGCCCTGCTGTTTTCTGTCTCCATCAGTGATCTCTTCCCCACAGCACTCATAGCCAACTGATATGATCTTGCTTACTTCCTGCCTTGCTGGGGAGGGACAGGGTTCCATCTGTGGATTCATCACAATACTTCCAAAGCTTTGTAACTGAATTAAGATTAAATGCTCAAAAATATTTGTTACTAATTGCTAAAACTGAATTTAACTCCTAGATTAGATTAGGAGTGAGCTGATATTGTTTGTTGCAATGTTACACGTCTTCCTATATTTCGTTATTTTTTAAAGACCAGCTGTAAAGTGTATTTTTTCATACGGGTCCTCTGCAGACAGTAGGGAGTATATTACTAGATATTTTACGGTTCTTATCACTACTGGGAATAAGAATCCTTTTCAGTTATGATTGGCTAAGAGGTAGACTACTCATCTTTCTGTACTGATCTTGTGGCTGGCTACAGTATAACTTTTAGTTTGTCATTCTGTTCTCTGGGTTTTCAAGACAAACATACTATCTATAAATTTTGTTGCCTTTCCCTCTGACTTAGCACTCTTTGGTGGCTGTCTTACACTTTTGGGGATCAGTGGTTTTATTTCAATTAATTTAATTAAAATTTAATGACATTAAAAATTTTAGCCAGGAGTGGTGGTGCACGCCTTTAATCCCAGCACTCAGGAGGCAGAGGTAGGAGGATCGCCATGAGTTCAAGGACACCTTGAGACTCCATAGTGAATTCCAGGTCAGCCTGGGCCAGAGTGAGACTCTACCTCAAAACCTCCCCCCCAAAAAAAAAATTACTTATTGGATATTCTGGAGTATAGCTAGGAAGATAAGTCCTTTTTTCCTTAGTGAAAAATATAAGCCTAAGGAACCATGTTTGGCTCTCCAGATCCCACCTTAGTCAGAGGCACAAAGGTGAGGCAAGCGCAAGGTTGCACATGTCCACTTGATGGCGCAAGTGTCTGGCACTCAATTGCAGCGGGTGAGGCCCTGGTGCGCCAATTCCCATTCTCTGTCTCTTTCTCTCTCTAAAATAAAATAAAGGAAACAATTTAAAAACAACAGCAAAAAAGTGGGCAGCAACTGGAGGCCCATACTCAACAACCAAGATGTTTTCAATGGTTAACAGATTATTTTTGAGACAGAATCTCATGTAGCCCAGATTGGCCTGGAACTCACTATGTAACTGAGATTGACCTAGAACTTCTGACCTTCCAGCCTCCACCTCCTGAATGCTGGGATTACAGACATACACCACCATGCCATGCTTGATTAAATCTTGAAGATTAGATTTTGGAGAGTATGCCCAATGTGAATCAGGGTACCTATTTTAAGAAGAAATTAAAAACTTCTGGTCAAGATGGCGACCACCTAACCGTGCTGCATCTCCCCAGGAAGGAAAGGCAAGGCATTAAGGGTTGACTGGGTCTTTTAGGGGAGAGAAATCTCTAATATATCGCCAGTGGGAGGGTGCAGAGGGGGGAAAAAGGGAATAGCTGATTCCCTCACTCGCTGGTAGCCCACCAGTCCCCCAGTACCCTTAAGCAGCTGCCCTACCCATAGTTCCAGCTTCAGGATACTCCCGCACTTACTGTACGAAAGGGGACCCAAGCCAACATAGTTCCACTTGCCTCACTGTGCAGGGGCGATAGCCCTGCTACCCCTGCCCACATGTGACCTTGGGCAGGCTTTGCCTTCTGGCCTGCTCGAGCTCAGGCTCCATTGGTCCATCTGCCCGCCAAATGCGTGCCACCCATCTCTGCTTGTGCAAGCTTAGCCTGCTGTGACCATTTGCCCACTTACTGCTCTGGCCACCCGCCTGTCCACGTGCGAGCTCAGGCCCATCCCACCTGCCCATGCATGAGCTCAGGCTCACTCTGCATATTTTCCCATTCCAACTCAGGCCCAATCCCCTGCCTGCCATGCCGCCTGCCCATCTGCCTGCCACCCACGAGCTCAGGCCACTCCGGTGACCTGCCCACACAAGAGCTCAGGCCCATTCCACCTGCCCCTGCACGAGCCTTGCGCAAGCTCAGGCTGATCCACCCACCCATGCATGAGCTTAGGACCACTCTGCCTGTCTGCTTGCCTGCCTGAGAGCCCAGGCCAGCTCCCCCAAGAGGCACCACTTCCTCCACCATCGAGACCACAGTCCTACTCTCCCTGCCCATACACTGTGATGGGCAGACCACAGCGCAAAAGAAATAACATGAAAAATCAAATGCAAGTAAATCCAGTAAGATCACCAAGTCCTACAATGAATGTTTCTAGTCAAAACATAGAAGAGACATTAGGATCAGAACACCAAAATGAAGCTATAAGCCATGCAACCCTGACCAAGCTACTGGTAGAACTTGCAGAAAAGTGTTAATCAAGGAAGTAAAGATCTATACAATGAAAACATAAAAACACTCAAAAAAGAAATTGAGGAGGTCTTAAGAAAATGGGAAGACCCCCCCCCCCCATGTTCCTGGATAGGCAGAATTAACATTGTGAAAACGGCAATCCTACCAAAGGCAATATACAGATTTAATGCAATTCCAATTAAAATCCCAACATTGTTCTTCACAGAGATAGAAAAAATGATCTCAAATTTCATATGGAAAGGTAGAAGGCCTCGGATATCCAAGCATGTCCTCAGCAAAAGAAATACCTCTGGAGGCATCACCATACCTGATCTAAAGCTATATTACAAAGCCATAGTAATAAAAGCAGCATGGTACTGGCATAAAAACAGGAGTATAGACCAATGGAATAGACTTGAGGACCTGGACTTTGGGTCAAGCAACTATAGCTACTTGATATTTGACAAAGGCCCTAACAATATACTCTGGAAAAAAGACAGCATCTTCAACAGATGGTACTAGACCAACTGGATAACCATATGCAGAAAACTGAAACTTGATCCACACATCTTGCCATGAACAACACTCAAGTCCAAAAGCATCAAAGACCTCAATATAAGACCAGAAACTCAGCTACTACTGGAAGAAAATATAAGAGGAAGTTTCCATGATATATGAATGGAAAAAGACTTTCTGAACAAAACCCCAGTAGCACAGGATCTTAAACAATCACTCAACCAATGGGATCAAATGAAGCTGAAGAGTTTCTTCACAGACAGACATACAATAAGCAAAGCCAATAGATTACTCACAGAATGGGAGAAAATATTTGCTGAATATCCAACTGACAGAGGTCTAATCTCGAGAATCTACAAAATCTCAAAAACCTAAACAATAAAAAGTCAAACAATCCACTCACAAAATGGGGCAAAGAGCTGAACAGGCAGTTCACAGAGGAAGAAATACAAATGGCAAACACACACTTAAAAAAATGTTCATCATCCCTAAACATCAGGGAAATGCAAATTAAAACAACTATGAGATTCCACCTTACCCCAGTAAAGATAGCAAACATTAAAAAAATCAAATGAAAATAAATGCTGACAAGGTTGTGGAGAAATAGGAACACTCATCCACTGTTGGTGGGAATGTAAGGTGGTACAACCACTTTGGAAAGCAATATGGAGACTCCTAAAAAAGCTGTCTACAGAGATACCAACAGACCTAGTTATTCCCCTACTGGGCATGCACCCTAAAGCCTCCAAGCCTCAGTCCAGAGAGATTTGCTCAACTATGTTTATAGCGACTCAATTCATAATAGCTAAGAGCTGGAATCAACCCAGATGTCCATCACTAGAAGAATGGATAACTAAGATGTGGTATATCATCTACACAATGGAATTCTACACAGCAGTAAGAAAAAACAACACAATTAAATTTGAAGAAAAATGGTCGTACCTGGAACAGATCATTCTCAGTGAACTTACCCAATCACAGAAAGATAATCGCCGCATAGTCTCACTCATCTACAGCACCTAACCTGAATCTACCCAAGATTCCAACATACCCAGCAAGCATCTCAAGGACCAGACAATAGGGTGGACAATAGGGAGGGGAGGGAGAGAGAGGGGGGGACAAATATGGACCCAAACTATAAAATTCTATATCCTAAAAGGCAGACCAAATGGTTGAACTGTCACCAGGCCCTTAGAGGGAACACCTGAGTCACAAGGCCCTGGAGAGTGTACAATGAAGACTGACCTTAATCTTCTACTGCTTCTCTCTCTCTCCCTATTCTCTCTTACTCTTTTATATTACTTATCTTTTTCTTCCTTCTCTTCATGTACACTGACCTATAACTCCAAGTACCAGCAGGTGGCTATCATCCACATTGAGCTTTTGATCAGAGAGATCTACAAGGTTTCCTAAAAGAATGACATATTTCTGTCAGAGTACTTAATGATCCACCAAAAGTTAGTGGTAAGACCCTACTGCTGAAGACACCATATGCAGTTGACACATAACATGGAGTGACATGGCTGGAAGCTGGAAGAGAGCCAGTCCCCAGATAGTCAGTACATCTAGTGCCAGAAGGTGCTATACGGGTGACTGGGGGAAAATGACCAATATCTGTCCAAGCAACTCATGGTCTAACCTACTTAGCAGCAAATAAACTGTTGTGATGCTCGCACAAGTGCAATGGTGGTGCACAGCCATGGTGGAAAACCAATTGCTCTTGATTTGGCTAATTGATCTGCTCAGTGGAATGGAACCCATAGTTGGAGCTGGGAAATAAGTCAGAACCAGATCCAAAAATGAGCCCACTCTCCATTATCAAGGTACCACCAATTGTGGGCTACAAGAGGGCCTACACCTATTCTCTCTAAAAAAAAATGGTTATCCCATTTGTCTGTTGCTAACTTTACTCTCCGTTGGAGAATCTGCTTCTCTTTTTCAGATAGACGCAGATCCTAAGGAAAGAATCACCCCATCATACCTCAAAAGGGCCCCAGCTGAAACTAAGAATAATTGGCGAAACGAGCAAGGGTGCTGTTTTCTTGGTGAACCTGGTACCAGCACAAGGGTGAAGGAGATTGACACAGATAACAATCAACTCCTACCAAATCAGAGATCCAGAGACACAGACACAGAGGCTCCCAAGACCTCATCACTGAAGCAGACCTAAAATGAACCCAACATGGGTCGTGGAAGAGAGGGCAGAAAGAATGTCAGAGCCACATGTTGGGTCATGATACAGAGACTTTTCCTCCTACCCATAACTAAGGGCTAACCCCACAATGCATGACCCATATACCTCAACAAGGAGGGGTCAAGGGGAGAGAGGAGGATAGGGAGGAGGCTAACAATGGTACCAACTTTACTGTATTCACTGAGTACAAAACTAATTAATAAAAAAAGAAGGAATTTAGAAACAAGGGGGAGAAAGGAAAGACATGAAAAGAAGGCATTGGAATACAAGAAGCGGAATCTCTAAAGGAGAGTTTCACAGAGGGGCCGTTATAAAAAATAATGCAATAGTATAGTAATTAAAATTAGAACCCTGATGGGGGATGGCTCAGCAGTTACGGTGCTTGCCTGCAAATCCTAATGACTGGGGTTCAATTCCCTAGTACCCATGTAAAGCTAGATACACAAAGTGGCACATGCATCTGGAATTCACTTGCAGTGGCTGGAAGCCCTGGCATGCCCATTTTCTCTGTCTCTATTCTGTATCTCTCTGCTTGCAAATAAATAAAAAATATATATTTTAAAGAAATTTGAAGGTGGTGGAGCATGCCTTTAATCCCAGCACTGGGGAGACTGAGGTAAGAGGATCACTGTGAGTTTGAGGCTAGCCTAGAACTACAGAATGAGTTTCAAATCATCCTGGGCTAGAGTGAGACTCTACCTCAAAAAAACCAAACAGAAAAAAATATTAGAATATTGGTCTAGGAAATAACTTAATGATAGAGCACTTGTTTAGAATGCATATGACATTGGATTTGATCTGTAGAACTGTAAGAAAGAAAACATTCTAATTGGATTCATGACTGAATCTTAGAAGTAAATTTTGTAGCTGCACACGTGCTTGTCATCTCAGATCAGGATTGAGCATTCCTAATGATGGATGAACACATGCCCTTGACTTTGGGGAGGAGGGACGATAGGCTTGAAAACTATGTTGTGCTGGTTATCAGCAACTGATGGCAAACATGGTGCTATGCTCTCTCTTATTGAAGGAGAGTAGGAAAAATCTAGCTATGTTAGGCAGTTTTAGTTAGAGATTGAGGGAGGCCCACGGAGAGAACCAGGAGGTGCCACCCCACATGCCACTTCACCCTGATACAAGAACGGAACTCTCGGCAGAAGTGGAACTCCTATCTGATGGAGTCTACGGCACCCCTGCTGCCCAGTCTAGCCTGCTACCTGGACAGAAGGCTCAATATACCAACCAACTGGGTCTCCCCTGCCTATGAAGGCTCTTGGTCTTCTTGCTGTTGCTAACTTCGCCCTGCTCTGCTCAGCTCAGCTGAGCTCAGCTCAGTTCCAATTTTCTGACCCTGCTGCTCTGTCCTGCCTCTCTTTGCTCTGCCACAGGGACACATGTGCGTCCAGCTTTCCTCTCACCTAACCTGGCGGGGTGGGGCAGAGAGCATGAAACTGTTTCTTATTCTGGGGGACATTTTCTGCTTTCCTCTGCTTTATTGTTTGGAGTAGCTTCTTTCTTGGAGTACATGCATGATTTTCCTCTGGTTTCTGAATCTAACATGTGCATATTTTCCTTACATTCTACATCTAACTCAGGAGTTTAAAAATATTTTATTTTTATTTATTTATTTGAGAGAGGGAGAGAGAGAGAGAGAATGGGTGCACCAGGGCTTCCAGCCACTGCAAATGAACTCCAAATGCATGTGCCACCTTGTGCCTATGGCTTATGTGGGTCCTGGGGGAATTGAACCAAGGTCCTTTGGCTTTGCAGGCAAATGCCTTAACTGCTAAGCCATCTTTCCAGCCCCCATGTGGGTTTTTTCACCAATTTTAGGACTGCTACCTGTGTAATTTCTTTAAACTCGGGGTAACCATGAGTGTAGCTCTCTTCTCCTTTGAATCTCTTTGTTTCTGCTTTGATATGTGCCCTCTCAGTTTTCCTGGAGCCTTACCATTTGTCCTCTTAACTTCTCTAAAAGCACATGGCTGATGTTCCTAGATCCTACCTTCCATGTACCAGCAACTTTAGCTTCTCTCCAAAGGCTTCAGTTTCTCTTAAATGTACCTTGTAACTATGCAGAGTTTCCACATGAGAGCATGTTTCTTGCTTCCCACATGTTTATGACTGTTCTAGCTGCCAATCTCTCTTAAAAAACTCCATGATTTTTGATGTGTCCCTTAAAGAAACCCTACAATTTGTGATTTCTCCCTAAACTTAATAATTCATAATTTATCCTTCTTGAGTCTGTCCCAAAGCTTGGGGTTCATAAATTCTGGGGGACCCTCCTGAACCCCCAAACCTGCATCATTATGATAAGTAGATACTGCTGAGCATCATGGTTTGGATGGGATGTGTTCCGCACAGGCTCATTTGTTTGCACCCTTGGACTGCAGTTGGTGGCACTATTTTGGAAGGCTGGATCTAGCAGGGGGGAGTAGTTCACTGAGAATGGACCCCGGGAGGTATTGCATCCCTGGCTGCTTCCTGCCTGCTGTTTCCTGTCTGCCTCAGTGATGTGCAGCACTTCATACTCCTGCTGACACGGGCTGAGCTGCTTTCTCCACTCTATCTTCCCCATCAGGATACACTGTAATACCACAAAACTGTGACCCAAGAGAAATCAACCCTCCCTTAAGTTTTGTCTGTTAGGCATTTATTCACAGTAATCAGAAAAATAACTAAGACATCGAGCACAGTACTCTTTCCTGTGGCATTAAGATAACTTTAGGCTCTCTGTAAACAGTTTCTAACAACAAATCTGATCTGGCCAGAAAACACAAACCTATCTACTATCCTTCTGACCAGTGATAAAGTAATAATGGCAACCATTTATTAAGTGCCTAACATGTCATGTGCTTGGCTATTTTTTGGTGTGTGTATGTACATGTGTATGTGTGTGTGTATGTGTGCGTGTGTGTATGTGAGTGACATGACATGTGTCAGTCCTCTCTTCCACCTTATTTTGAGGCAGGGTCTCTTCTCTTTGTTGTTCACAGTTGTATTTGCCAAGCTAGATGGTGTGCAAGCTTCTGGGTAATTTCTGTCTCCATCGTCATCAACTTTGTTATCAACATCAGCATGCTGGCATTACCAAAGCCTTCCATGGTTTCTGGCGTTGACGTGGGATCTGGGAATATGAACTCCCGTATTCAAATTTGCACAACAAGGGCTTTGTCCATTGCCATCTCCCCAGCCCCAACTTGTTCATTTTATACTTTATTTATTCCTTTAACAATCCTTAGAGGTAGATAATATTATTTTCCTGTTTACACATGAAGAAATTAAGGTGAGAGGTTAAGAAACTTGTCCTAGCCAGGCATGGTGGCACATACCTTTCTTTAATCTTGGCACTTGGGAAGCAGAGGGAGGAGGATCGCTGTGAGTTCAAGGCCACCCTGAGACTACATAGTGAATTCCAGGTCAGCCAGGGCTAGAGTGAGACCCTACCTCAAAAAACTACAAGAAAAAAAGAAAAAAAAAAAAAAAAAAAAAAAACAACTTGCCCAGATTCATGCAGAAAGTCAGGGCTGTCTGAATCCAGAGCTTGACAGCTAACCCTGGAAAGTTCAATGATTCAACCTTACACCAAATATCAGACTTGGTCTACTTCTTGTGTATTTGATCTGTATTCTGAAAGTTCTCATGCTTTAATTAAACTTGACTATTCATTGTTTGGACAAAGCACCCAACCCAAAGCAGCAAATGGGAGGAAAGTATTTATTCTGTCTTGCAGTTTCAAGAGGATGCTTCATGATGGCAGGGGAAAGCATGGAGTGAACAGAGGCTGGACATCACCTCCTTGCCACAGCAGGTAGAAACAGCAGCAGGAGAGTGAGCTAAACTCTGACTAAGGGAGCTGGCTATAACACCCTAAGCCCACCCCCAACAATACATGTCTTCCAGCAAGGCTCTGCCTCCCAAATTGCCATGGGCTTGGGGCCAAGCATCTAGAACATTATGGGGGACATATAATTCAAACTTCCACAACTTTTTTGTTGAACTTACTATGGGCCTCAGGTTGTACAAGTTGAGAGAAGATGGCCACCTATACAGAACATGAAAGAGCAAAATCTTTGATGAAAAGATGGTTTCATCTGACCACTAACATCTGTGGAAAGAACCCAAGACTGGGACAGTGGAACAGTGCCTGGGAGCCTTGAAGGACTGGCTTAATTCTTCGGTGGCCTGACTGACTGTGTCCCTGTTGCTTTAATTGTAATACCATTTTTATCTCTGGTAATTTTAACATTTCCATTGCAATTTCTTATCAAGACCTATTGTCTGAGGGTATTATAACATGGACATTTATTTACAGAAGTGTTTCACTTGGTCATGTGCTTGGACTTTGAAGACTAATTATATAAATCATATTAGTCTCTTTCATGGTCATGATTTTTACTTTCATGCTTAATATAGGAAGGAATTTTTAAGATAATAAAGAGAGGAATAAGAGAATAATTTTGTTGTTACAAAAGTTCTGGCTTTCACTCAAGTATAATTACTTTTACTTAATACTTTTAACTTTCAGTTTAATTAGAATACATTAAAATAGCAAATTAGCTTTTTCCCTTGTGACCATATAAAGAACTGTTATATTTCAAGATGGAACTTTGAAATTCAGATGGCTGTCAACTGATATCTTGATGGTTTTTAAACATGCTGCAATTTTGGGCAAATGATTTAACTTTTTTTTTTTTCTTTTGAGACAGGGTTAATGTAACCGTGTCAGGCCTTAAACTGCCCTCCTCCTGCCTCCACATCACCAAGGCTGTGATTATAGCCTTATACACCAAGGCTAGAGCTGCTTCACTTTTAAGAAAATAGCCAGAAGAATGTTGACACTGTTTCTTCTACAACCTTACAGTTTGTAGCATAGGACAGAGATGATAAAGATTAGTGGGCAGGAACTTGATTGCTCTCAAGAAAGGATTTTTTATTGTCTCAGGCTAAAGGAAATCATAAAGTAAAACAAAGCCAAAATCCAACTTGTGAAGTGGAAAAGCATGTTTATTTAGCCTATAATACAGTATAATCATCCAATACTTAAAGACAAAGTAGTAGTTCTTCCTACTCATATAGCCTATGCCAAATAGAGAAGAGAATGAAAGAAATCGAAAGTGGGAAGGAAAAAGAAAAGCCAGGGGATAGGAGGACCGGAGAGTGAAAAGACAACAATGAAACAGCTTGAACCTGAATCCGCTCCTCCTCCTTGCTGCCCCTCGTCCTTGGAGGCAACAGGAAGTCCTAGCGCTTCACCAAGCGCACGCCGTTAATCTTCCTATATCCTTACTGCTCTGATCTCTTACTTTATCCTCTAGGAAGACTCAGAAAGAGAATGTTGGTAAACACATTTAAGAAGTACCTTATTATTTCATCTTTCATCCTGAAACTAGCTCAGGGTTCCTCCAATAAAGGCAGGCAAGTCTCATATGGCCTATGCTGGGGAGGATGCCCATGTTTGGACTGATGATTGCAGTGGGTGTGCCATGAGGCGCCATGCTTGCAGGACATGGACCTGCAGCCCTTTCCACTCTTACCCCTCTACATCGCACTTCTCAACTCTAAGAGCGGGCTGCTCCACGATCCTGCACACAAATTGCTCTTGTATGTGTTTGGGGCTGAGTGAGTGTGTGTGTGTGTGTGTGTGTGTGTGTGTGTGTGTGTGTGTGTGCATGTGGAGGCCACACACCACACATGGAGTGTCCATTCTGACATCTCACTCCTCTTTTATTTACTGAGGCAGGGCCTCCAACTTGAACCCAGAGCTGGCCCATCCAGCTAGGCTAGCAAATAAACTTGCCCTGGGGAATCTTCTCTCTTCACCTCACAAGGGAATACAGGCCTTTCCATGGGTGCTGGGAATCTGAGCTCTGGTCTGCACACTGTAGGCACTCTGACCACTGCTCTTTTACCCCCCTTTAAATGACTTCTGTGCTTCCTTAATATCCCAGTTACTTTATTTATAGCAAAACTTATGCCCAGATGATATCTGTTTCTTTCATCAGATTCAGTTTCTTGAATAAAGACACTGCATTTATTTTTTAAAATATTTATTCATTTATGAGGAGAGAGAGAGAGAGAATAGGCATTCCTGAGCCTCCAGACACATGTGCCACTTTGTGCATCTGGCTTTATGTGGGTAGTGAGGAATTGAGCCCAAGCCGTTAGACTTTGAAAACAAACACTTTAATTGCTGAGCCATCTCTGCAGTCCCACTTGTGCCTTCATATATATATATATATATATATATATATATATATATATATATATATATAGTTGGAAGCAGAGAGATTCTGAGAGAATGAATGATTGGGCATGCTAGGGTCTCTTGCCACTTCAAACAAACTCCAGATGCATGCACCCCTTTGGCTTTATGTGGGTACTAGGAAATTGAACATGGAGAAGTAGGTTTTGCAAGCAAATGCCTTTAACACTGGCCCATCTGTGTGTATTATATCCACATGGTTAGTGTTTTGATTAGATAGAGAATTAGCACATGTTCAATACAAGAGATTTTTTTGTTTGCTTGTTTTTATTAAAAAAGATTTTCAATTTTTTAAAATATTTATTTATTTATTTATTTGAGAGAGAGAGGGCAGATAGAGAGAGACAGAGAATGGGCACACCAGGGCCTCCAGCCATTGCTAACAAACTCCAGATGCATGTGTCACCTTGTGCATCTGGCTTACATGGGTTTTGGGGAATCAAACCTGGGTCCTTTGGCTTTGTAGGCAAATGCCTTAACTGCTAAGCCATCTCTTCTGGCCCTTGATTTTTTTTTTTTTTTTTTTTTTTTTTAGTCAGGGTCTTATTTAGCTTAGACTGTCTGTCCTTGAACTCCTGCCTTAGCATCCTGAGTTATGGGATTTGGTGTTACACGTGTGTGCCACCAAATACAAGTTTGACTAATGAACAAATGAATACAACATTTAAATTATGCATGTGCTTAAACTAAAACAGGAAAAAATAAAGGTTATGTTCAAAATCATATTGTTTTAATTGATTATTTATTCATTATTTACATGCAGTGAGAGACAATGGGCACACCAGGGTCTCTAGCCACTGCATGTGCCGTTTTATGCATCTGGCTTTACATGAGTACTGGGGAATGGAACCTGGTTACTAGGCTTTGCAGGCAAGTGCCTTCAAGTGCTGAACAATCTCTCCAGCCCCTGTTTTAACTTAATTTAATTTACTTGCATGTACACATGCATGCATGTATGTGTGTGTGTGCATGCACACATTGGGGCACCAGAGCTTCTTGCTGCTGCAAAGGAATGCCAGATACTTGAGACCCTTTTTGCGTGTGGTTTATGTGGGTGGCTTGGGAATTGAACCTATGCCAGCAGGCTTTGCAAACAAATGTCTTTGACCTCTGAGCCATCTTCGTAGCCCCATGCTTGAAAATTTTTAGAGAATTTAAATTTTAAATACTTAAAAAAATTTATTTTATTTATTTGAGAGAGAGAGAGGGAGGGATGGAGAGATAGAATTGGTGCAAAGGGCCCCAGCCACTGCAATAGAACTCCAGATGCTTGTGCCACCTAGTGGGCATGGGTGACCTTGTGCTTGCCTCCCCTTTATGTGTCTGGTCTATGTGGGATCTGGAGAGTTGAATACGGATCCTTAGGCTTCACAGGCAAGTGCCTTAACCGCTAAGCCATCTCTCTAGCCCTAAAGAAGTTTCTTAAAATGTTTATTATTATTATTAACAAGATGTTTTGTATGGACACACCATGTACCCTCTTTTCTCTTATCCCTGCTCCCATTCCATTAGGGATGCTCCTCAGCAGGGTTGCATGTATTCCCCATGGGGTTGTAGTTTCGTTGTGGGAGCAGGAATCAGTTATTATTGGGGATAGGGAATGTCTCTGGGCATGATGTCTCAACCTGTGGCTCTTACCATCTTTCCACCCCATCTTCTGCAAAATTCCCTGAGCCATGGTGGGTGAGTTTTAAATATACTTCAGTGATAAGCTCTTAGAAGCCTCTGGATCTCTGCTTTGGTAGGTGTTGAGTATCCTCAGGTTCTGTCTCCTTCACCCTGGCACTGATTATTAGGTTCACCATGGAAGCAGCACTCATGTTTATCTCCCCAATTTCTCTGTGGATTCAGCTGTTGTTTGGCTGAAGTGCGAGGCATAGTTTATCTCCTCTGGTCTCACTTCCTTCTGAAAAAGAACAGATTCTCCAATGGAGAGTGAAGTTAGCATAGTTTAAATGGTAGAAGCATTATTAATTTAGGGAGAATTTGATGTATGTAACCCTTCTTTTAGTCAAAGACTATTGAGAGCTTGACACTGGAGAATATAATCTTTGTCTCCATAGGATTCTGATCTGGTTCCCAATTCTAGATATGGATTCCTTTACATTAAGCAGATCTCTTAGCAAATCAGAAAGCTATTGGTTACCCATCGAGGCTGTGTGCCACTATTGCACTGGTGTGTACATTGTGTCATAATGCTTGCTTCTGAGTAGCTTAGACCTCTGATTGCTCAGACCATTATTGGCCATTTTCAGCCAGTAGCTCATGTAGTGCTTTCCAGCACTAGACAGGCTAACTGTGTGGGGACTGGGTTTCTTCAGAATTGCAGCTAGGTCTCTCCGGGTTCTGTGTCAGCAGCATATGGTGTTTTCAGCAATAGGGTCTTAGTTTTTGCCTCAGGCAGGTAATAAAGTGCTTTGACAGAAAGCTGTCTTGATTTGAGGACCACATAGGTCTCTCCAATCAATTGCTCAATGTGGGTAACATCCAATCTCTGGTACTGGGAGTTACAGGTCAGGGACAGGAAAAAAATTCTTTTAAGCTTAGGCTTCATCCCACCCTCACCAGAGACTACTTTTCAGGTGCTCCCCCTTACTCCTTTTGAGGGTTATATCTTTTAGTCTGTCTCCAAGGATAAAGGTTTCTATGGTATCAGCTCATTTTGATTTATTTTTGTGTTTGTTTACCCCCATTCCTCTCCCCTTCCCCCAAACCTTTCCATCCCTATTGTCTAGGCCTTGAGTTGCCTATCAGGTATGTCAGCAACTGGAGCAGGTCCAGGTTAGGAACCACAGATCAGGGACACCATGTGGCATTTGTCTTTCTGTGATTGTGTGAGTTTGCTGAGTATGATCTGTCCCAAGTCTGTCCATTTTTTCTACAAATTTCATTGTATAGTTTTTTCTTACTGCTGAGTAGAATTCCATTGAGTAAATGTACCACAACTTTGTTATCCATTCATCCAATGATGGGCATCTGGGTAGATTGCACTTCTTAGCTATAGTGAACTGAGCAACTATAAACATGGTTGAGTAAATGTCTCTGTATTGATGTATGGAACATTTAGGATAAGTGCCCAGTATGGGAATAAGTGGGTCTCTTGGTAGCTCTATGTTCATTCTTTTCAGGGATCTCCAAATTGACTTCCATATTGGTTGTACAATTTTACATTCCCACCAACAGTGGATGTGGGTTATTCTTTCACCACATCCTCGCCAACATTTGTCTCTGTTAGATTTTTTAATGATTGCCATCCTTACTGGAGTAAAGTAGAATCTCATGGTTGTTTTAATTTGCCTAATGGTTAAGGATGTTGAAAATTTTCTTAAGTGTATGTTAGCCATTTGTAATTGTTCCTCTGAGAACTCTCTATTCAGTTCTGCCTCACTTTTGGAGTGGGTTGTTTGATTTTTTTAAAAAAAGAATTATATCTTTATTATTGAAATGAATGGTTAGTTTAACATTCAAAAGGTCATGCTAACATTCAGGATGAAAGACTTGAAACTTTATTAACTTTTACAAGTTTCATTAAGCTTAGAGCAAGTTACAGTAACAATTTAATAAGTCTTATGAAAACACTTTAACATTATGATATTGTAGCCTTATATATTTGTTTTCTTTTTCTTTCCCCAAGGTAGGGTTTCACTCTAGTCCAGGCTGACCTGGAATGCACTATGTAGTCTCAGGGTGGCCTCGAACTCACAGTGATCCTCTTACCTCTGCCTCCCGAGTGCTGGGATTAAAGGCATGAACCTCCATGCCTGCTTGTTTTTTGATGTAGGGTCTCACTCACTTTAGCGTACAATGACCTGGAATTCACTATGTAGTCTCAGGGTGGCCAAGAAACTCACAGCAATCCTCCTACCTCTGCCTCCCGAGTGCTCTGTTTAAAGGTGTGCTCCACCACACCTGGCTTACTGTAGCCATTTTTAGGGATCTTAATGACCTCAGCTATCCTTAAGGCTCATAAAAAAAAATGGCATCATTACTGCCAGCTTTTTCTAAATTTCTGCAGAAACATATTCAGATAAGATTAATTGGCTAGCATAAAGACTTGACCCTTTTGGGCTGGAGAGATGGCTTAGTGCATAAGGCACTTGTCTGCAAAGCCACAGGACCCAGGTTTGATTCCTCAGGACCCATGTAAGCCAGATGCATAAGGCAGCACATGCATTTGGAGTTCATTTCCAGGAGCTGGAGGCCCTGATGTGCCTATTCTCTCTCTCAAATAAATAAGTATAATTTTTTTGTTTATTTTTATTTATTTATTTGAGAGCAACAGAGAGAGAGAGAGAGAGAATGGGCCTCTAGCCACTGCAAACAATCTCCAGATGCATGCGCCACCCTGTGCATCTGGCTTACATGGGTCCTGGGGAATGGAGCCTCGAACCGGGATCCTTAGGCTTCACAGGCAAGCGCTGAACTGCTAAGCCATCTCTCCAACCCCAATAAATATATATTAAAAATATTTTATTATTTATTTGAGAGAGAGAGATACAGAAATAGGCAGGTAGAAAGAGAGTTAGGGAAGGGGTACACCAGGGCCTCCAGCCACTGCAAACAAACTCCAGATGTGTGTGCCTCCTTATGTATCTGGCTTATGTGGGTCCTGGGCAGTAGAACCTGGGGTCCTTTGGTTTTGCAGGCAATTGCCTTTAACTGCTAACCCATCTCTCCAACCCCCCAAAATAAAATATTGTTTTAAAAAAGACTTGACACTTTTATCTTAAGATTGGGCTTAAGACAAGGATGGCTATTTTCCCAATGTTCCTGTTTATAATAGAGATTCTAGTTGGAAATTAGGAAATAAATGACATTAATATTAGAAAAGATAAAGTGAACTATACTTATAGAAGGAAAGTCCTGAAGAATCCAAAGACAGGCCAGATGTGGTGGTGCATGCCTTCAAGCCTTTAAACTCAGCACTTTGGAGGCTGAGGTAGGAGCACCACTGGAGTTCAAGGCCAGCTTGGAACTACACAGTGAGTTTCAGGTTGGCCTGGGCTGGACTGTACCTGGAAAGAAAAAAAAAAAAGGATCCAAAGACAATTCTAAAAATAATTTTATTTATTTTCTTTATTTATTTGAGAGAGAGAGAAAAATGGGTGCATCAGGACCTCCAGCCACTGCAAACAAACTCCAGACACATGCTCTACCTTGTGCATCTGGCTTATGTGGGACCTGGGGAATCAAACCTGGGTCCTTTGGCTTTGCAGGCAAATGCCTTAACCACTAAACAATCCATCCAGCCTGCAATTTCATTTATTTATTTATTTATTTATTTATTTGACAGCGACAGAGGGAGAAAGAGGTGGAGAGAATGGGCACACTAGGGCCTCCAGCCTCTGGGTTGTTTGATTTTTTATTGTTTAGTTTTTTGAGTTCTTTGTAGATTCTAGATATTAGTCAGTGGTATAGCTAGTCAAGATTTTCTCTCATTCTGTTGGTAATCTATTGATTTTGCTTATGTTGTGTTTGTCTGTACAAAAGGTTTTAACTTCATGAGATCTCATTTGTTGAGTGATTGTTCAATTTCCTATGCTACTGGGGTTTTGTTTAGGGAGTCTTTCCCCACTCCTATATTGTGGAGAGGGACTTCTATTTTTTTTTTTCCAGTAGGAGAAGAGTTTCAGGTCTTATACTGAGGTCTTTAATACTTTTGGACTTCACTTTTGTGTATGGAGAGATGAGTGGGTCTAGTTTCTTTTTTCTACATATGTTCATCCAACTTGTCCAACACCATTTGTTGAAGATGCTGTCCTTTCACCAGTCTACATTATTGGCTCCTTTGTCAAAGATCAAGTAGCTGTAGTTACTTGACCTAAGGTCTGAGCCTTTAATTCTGTTCCATTGGTCTATGGTTCTGTTCTTATGCCAGTACCATGCTGTTTTTGTTACTATGGCTTTGTAATATAGCTTTAGATTGGGCATGATGATACCTCCAGAGGTGGGTTTTTTTTTCTTGCTGAGGATATGTTTGGATGTATGAGGCCTGCTGCCATTCCATATGAATTTTGAGATCATTTTTTTCAGTCTCAGTGAAGAATGATGCTGGTATTTTTATTTGTATTGCATTAAATCTGTATATTGCTTTTGTTAGAATTGCCATTTTCACAATATTAATTCTACCTATCCAGGAGCATGAGAGGTGTTTTCAAGTCCTCCTGAATGTATTTCTTGAGTTTTTTTTTTATGTTTTCATTATATAGGTTTTTCACATCCTTGGTTAGTATTACTCCAAGGTATTTAATTTTTTGTTGGTGTTGCTATTGAAAATGGGACAACCTCACTGATTTCTTTCTCTGTATATTTGTTCTTTGCATATAGAAAGGCTACTTACTTTTGTGCATTGATTTTGTATCCTGTCACTTTACTGAAGGAATTAATCACCTTAAAGTTTTTTTTTGTTTTGTTTTTTTTGTTTTTTTGGTTTTCGAGGTAGGGTCTTACTCTAGCCCAGGCTGACCTGGAATTCACTAAGGAGTCTCAGGGTGGCATCAAACTCATGGTGATCCTCCTACCTCTGCCTTCCGAGTGCTGAGATTAAAGGCGTGTGCCACCATGCCCGGCTTACCTTAGAAGTTTTGAGATGGAAACTTTCTGGTCACTTATGTATAAAATCATGACATCTGCAAATAGGGCTAACTTGACTTCTTCCTTTCCAATTTGAATCCCTTTTATTTCTTTCTCCTGTCTTATTGCTTGGGCTAGTACTTCTAGTACTATGTTGAAGAACAGTGGTGAGAGTGGGCACCCCTGTCTTGTTCCTGATCTCAATGGGAACTTCTTGAGTCTTTCCCCATTAAGTATTGTTTGGGCTTTGGGTGCTTTATATATAGTCTTTACTATATTGAGATATAAACCCTCCATGCCTATTTTTTCCAGCATTTTGATCGTGAAGTGGTGTTATGTTTTGTCAAAGGCCTTCTCTGCATCAATTGAGATGACCATGTGGTTCTTATTGTTAAGTTTATTTATGTGGTGTATTACATTAGCCAATTTCCATATGTCGACACATCCCTGCATCTCTGGGGTGAAGCCTATTTGATCAAGGTGGATAATGCTTTTGATGTGTTGCTGAATTCAGTTTGTGAGGATTTTGTTCAGGATCTTTGCATCTATATTCATCAGGGATATAGGCCTATAGTTTTCTTGTTGCATCTCTGTCTGGTGTTGGTATTAGGGTAATGCTAGCTTCATAAAACAAACTGGGGAGGATTCCCTGACTCTGATTATTGAGAAAAATTGGTTTCAGTTCTTCAATGAAAGTTTGACAGAAGTTGGCTGAGAAGCCATGCGGTCTTGGACTTTTCTTTTTAGAGAGGTTTTTTATTACCATTACAATCTCCATGGATATTATAGGTTTGTTTAGGAGATAAATCTGCTCTGAGTTAGTTTTTTTAGGTGTTATGTGTCTAGAAATTCATCCATTGCTTCCAGATTATCCAATTTGGTGGAGTAGATGTTTTGGAAGTATGCCCTTATGATTCTTCCAATTTCATTGATGTCTGTTATGACCTCTCCTTTTTCATTTCTGACTTTGTTAATCTGGGACTTATCTTTTTTGTTTTTGCTTGATCAAGTTGTTCAGGTGTTTATCAATCTTGTTTATTTTTCCAAAGCACCAGATCTTCATTTCACAGATTTTAAAATTGTTTTCTTAGTTTCAAATTCATTAATTTCTGCTCTGATCTTGATTATTTCTTTCCATCTGGAGTTCTTAGGGTTGGATTCTTCTTGTTTTTCCAGTGCCTTTAGGTGGACAGTTGGGTTATTAATTTGATATCTCTCTGTCTTTCTTATGAAGGCATTTAGTGGTAAGAATTTTCCCCTTAGGACTGCCTTCATTGTGTCCCATGAACTTTGGTAGGTTGCATTTTCATTATCATTCAATTCTAGGAATTTTACAATCTCTTTTTTGACTTATTCCACAACCCATTCATTGTTTAAAAGCATGTTGTTTAGTCTCTAGGAGCTGGCGGAGTTCTTTTTTTTAACATTAAAAAAAGATTTTATTTTTATTTATTAATTAGAGACAGGGAGAGGGAGAGAGAGAATGGGCACACCAGGGCCTCTAGCCACTGCAAACATACTCCAGATGCATGTGCCAACATGTGCATCTGGCTTGTGTGGGGCCTGGAGAATTGAACCTGGGTCCTTAGGCTTCACAGTCATGTGCCTTGACCACTAAGCCATCTCTCCAGCCCCTGGTGGAGTTCTTGATGAGTCTCTTGTTAATTTCTAGCTTTAAAGCATTGTGATCTCATATGATGCAAGAAGTTAATTCAATTTTCCTGAATTTATGGAGGTGCGCTTTCTGGCGTAATATATGGTCTATTTTGGAGAAGGTTCCATGGGCTGCTGAGAAGAATGTTTATTCTGTAGAGTTGGGGTTAAAGTTCTGTAGATGTCCATTAGATCTAGTTGATCTGTGATGTTGCTGAGCTCTATTATTTCCCTGTTTTTATGCTTGGATGATCTATCTACTGATGATAGTGGAGTATTGAAGTCTCTGACTATGATGGTCTTGGCATTTATTTCTGTTCTGTTGTCAAGTAGGTTTTGCTTTATGAATGTGGTTCAACTGTGTTTGGTGCGTATATATTTATGATTGTGATGTGCTCATGTTGGATCATTCCCTTGATGAGAAAGAAGTGGCCTTCTTTGTCCTTTTTGATTACTTTTGGTTTGAAGTCTACTTGATCAGACAGTAATACAGCAATGCCTGCTTGTTTTTTATTTCTATTTGCTTGGAATATCATTTTCCAACCTTTTACCCTGAAGAGGTATCCATTTATAGTGGTGAGGTGGGTTTCTTCAAGACAGCAGATAGAAGTGTCAATTTTTTTGATTCACTCTGATAACTTGTGTCTTTTGATGGGTGAGTTAATACCATTAATATTTAAGGTCATTACTGTGAGGTTTGAATTAATCCCTGCCATGATGAGGTGCTTTATGGGGTTTGGTGCTTCCTTGTGTTTTGCACTTTTTTGAGCCTGAACTATTTTTGGTTATTTTGATCTTCTTGTTGGCTCTTGGGATTGTTTGACTCTTCTTTGTGGAGTATTTCCTGAAGTATCCTCTGTAGATTTGGTTTTGTGTTCATATAATCATAGAGTTGACTGTTTTCATGGAACATTTTCCTTTCACCATCTAATATGAGGGATACTTTTGCTAAGTAGAGTAGCTTGGGTTGGAAGCCATAGACTTTAGACTTTGTAGTGTTCCATTCTAGCCTTCTGGCTTTCAAGTTTTCCACTGAAAAATATGAGGTAATTCTGATGGAATTGCCTTTGTATGTTGTGAATTGTTTCTCTCTTGCTGCTTTTAACACTCTCTCCTTGTTTTCATTGTTAAGAGTTTTATCTATGATGTGCCTTGGAGAGTTTCTTCTTTGGTCCTGTCTGGTGTTCTGTGGGCTTCTTGCATTTGGATGGGCCTCTCTTTTGAGAGATTTGGAAAATTTTTTTTCAATAATTTTGTTGAATATGTTCTCTATGCCTCTGGCCTGGATTTTGTCTCCTTCTGGTATACCCATGATCCAGATATTTGGTTGTTTTAGGGTATCCCACAGTTCCCTCATATTCTGTTCACTTGATTTTTTGAACTTAGCAAAGTTTTTGTCCTCCTGATCAATTTTTGTCTTGTCTTCCAGGTCAGAGGTCTGTCTTCCACATGAGTAACTCTGTTAGTAAGGGGTTCTACAGAAGTTTTTATAAGCTCTATTTGATTTTTGTTTTCTGTTGTGTTGTTTTGCATCATGTCCATCTCTTTTTCAAGGCATGATTTTAGTTCAAGTTCTGATTCTCTTGATGCTTCCTGGAATTCATTTTTATATTTGATCAAGTCTTCATTAAGCCTAACCAATCAGTTGTTGAGATCTTCTATTTGTTGACTCACCTTCAATTCAATCATATCTCTTTTCAGGGTTCTAACATCTTCTTCAGTCATGTTAAGCCTACTGTCAAAAACTGAGTGCTCTAAGAGATGATTCTGTTCAACTTCAATGATGTGATTGTTGATTTTTTTGATTGCTTCCAGTTCAGCAATTCTTTTAATTAAGATCTCGTTGGTTGTTGTGTTTTCATTTTGGGATTGAATTTCAATTGATTTCTCTCTGATTTCATTGAAGGCTTCCATTGTAGGACTAGGCATCCTTGGTGGGGAACTCTCAGTTTCCTGACTTTCATTGGCTTTTTTGCATGTGGTCCACCCATCTTGGGGAAACGCTTTGTTCTATTAAGGAGGGAGCAAGGTTTTGTCCTTGTAGGATCTTGAGAGGGTGTTCTGTTTTAAATATGTACCAGATTTGTGTACTGGTATATGATGGGGCTATAACAGATGTGCAGATTGTAGAGATTGCAGGTACATCAAAGGCACCTGGTGAACTGGGAGCTCTGGCCTACTCACTCCACTTGCATGTACTCTTCTGCACATGAGAATCATGGGTTGGGGGACCAGGCACCGGGAAGCTGGAGAGTCAGAGGTAAGAAGCCTGCTTCTACAGTGGCCAGTGTACCCCTGACTCAGGGGAATAGGAATGTTGGTATCCAGGGGCCAGTCAGTATACTAGAGCAAAAGGCCTGTTTCCACAGCCCCCACACAGGGACCAGGCCTCCCCAAGTGAGCTGCAGGGGGACCTACATGGACCTGGAAACTGGGCAGAGCCCCGGGGATCTGGGATCTGGCCTACTCATTCCATGCCATTGGAGTGCACCCTCAGGCTCAGTGTATCTGGAAATGGGGACCTAGGGACACTTTGATCAGGAAGTCAGAGCAAGGGGCCTGCTTCTGCAGTAAGCTCGCAGGTTCCAAGCCAGCCCTAAAGAAGTTTTTAATATAGAATATTCCTTTTCAAAAATTGTAAGACTACATATAGCATTTTAAAAAGATTTTCAGAAAATGGTTCAATTGTTAGTTACTGTTTAAAGGGTAGTTTAATTCATGCCCAAAACAGCAAATCATTAGTGCTTGCCATTTACTGTATACTCACATAATAGAGATGAACAGCCATAAGCAGTGTAGACATGTTCAAA
Organism: Dipus sagitta; assembly: GCA_036346955.1. Lineage (NCBI taxonomy): Eukaryota > Metazoa > Chordata > Mammalia > Rodentia > Dipodidae > Dipus > Dipus sagitta. Next base: position 69,393,318 of record CM070781.1, read on the forward strand.
ACATTAGGAGCATTTTTTTCACTGAATTTGAAAGGGAACCAGTTAGGTGAAGGCAGAGGGTTCATAAGTTCAAGTTTCTAGGATACAAGAGACCCTCTCTCAAAAAACCAGGTAAGGACTGTGCATGGTGGTGCACACCTTTTATCCCAGCACTTGAGAGGCAGAGGTAGGAGGATTGCCATGAGTTCAAGGCCATCCTGAGACTACATAGTGAATTCCAGGTCAGCCTGGGCTAGAGTGAGACCCTACCTTGATAACCAAAGATAAATAAATAAATATATAAATAAATACAGGTAAGGGATTGGGTAGTTTAATGGTAGTTGCTGCAAAGCTTGCAAGCCCAGCTTTAATTCGCCAGCATCCACAAAAAGCCAGATGCAAAAAAAAAAAAAAGGTCCAATGTATTATGCCAACCAAATAGCCTTCTAAACACTTATATTTATGCCCATATATTAATACCACTCTCACTTTTGGTTAGACAAACTTTTCTTTTCAGATGGCAGTGACCACTGGGGTGACTCAAATACACCATAGTGCTGAGAAGTGACAGTGGAGTGTTCAGCACTAAGTGAGACATCTCTATCACAGCCTCCAAGGCTCAGGGACTGTTGAGGAAGAGGTGACAGAAAGAATGTACGAGCCAAATAAAGGGGGGGGGGGATTGCTTAGACTGTTTTCATCTAGACACAAAGTGGCCTTGATATTCATGATCTCACAGTGACTGGTGATAACTACACAAAAGTGTGTATAATAGGAGGGGAAAATTATGGCATCAAAATAGAAGAGAGACTAGTTGAAGAGAAGCAGGGATTCAGTGCAGAGGAGGTTGAAAGAGAGAAAGGGGAAGGAAGAGAGAGGTTTTGATCATGGTATATTGTCTATATTTATGGAATATGTAAAAAAAATAGTTTTTTTTAAAAACAGTGGTGCAAGAGCCTGGCATTTGTTGGCAGTGGCCAAAGACCCTGGTATACATGTGCAAATAAATAAAATATTTTATTTATGTTTAAGTGTATTTTTTTTTTCAAGGAGATGGGGAGGGAGAGAGAGAGAGGAGGAGAGAAAGAGAAATAAAATGGGTGTGCTAGGGCCTTTAGCCACTTTGTGCATTTGGCTTAACGTGGGTCCTGGGAAATTGAACCAGGGCCATCAGGCTTTGCAAACAAGCACCTTAAACTGCTGAGCAATCTCTCCAGCCCAAGGGGGAAAAAACACCAAACAGTTAAGTTAAACCAGGTTTGAAGGCTTACCCCTACAATCCCAACATTCAGAAGGCTGAGGTAGGAGGAACTTGTGAGTTCACGGCCAATCTGGGCTAAAGTGAGACTCTACCTCAAAATGAAACAAGTCAGAACAAAAAAAAATCAGTTAGGTTAATGGTGGTCAAGTCGCACAGCACGCAGCTGCTGGTGAAGCATACACTGAAACGCTTCACAGAAAATGCTTCAGTCACTGTCCTTAAATAAATGCCTCATCTTTACTAGGATAACTGTGTGTAATAGTTTCTCTCAACTTCCATCCATAGCCTTGGACTGCCTGTCATTCAGCCTTATTGGAGGTATATGGATACAATGTTGGAGTGCTGGGAAAAGGTCCACATCACAGAGATTTATTCTCTCTAGGAAAAATACTCTTATTATAGTCATCAAATTATTCCTCACCTAGAAAAAGTTAAACTCATAGCATATATACATATACATATATGTGTGTGTGTGTGTGTATGTACACATATGTACATATAGTTCATTTATATATGAACTCCAGATGCATAGGCCATTTTGTGCATGTAGTTTTATGTGGGAACTGGGGGAACCTGGGCCATCAGGCTTTAGTAAGCCAGTACAGTTAACCCGTGAGCCATCTCCTCAGCCCTATCATATGTATTTAAATAAATAATTTAGGCTGCATCTTGAGATCCCGAACTCTGAGATGCAGACCTGGCATGCCAGCTTTCCTCTTTTTCTTCTTTTTCCTTCTTTCTTTCTACCCAATAAGACTTGGCCTCACAAAAAATAATTTATGTATTATTTAGAGAGAGATAAAATGGGCATGCCAGGGCCTCTAGCTATGCATCTGGCTTACATGGGTCTTGGGGAATCAAACCTGGGTCCTTAGGCTTTGTCAAGCACCTTAACCACTAAGAAATTTCTCCAGCCCCCATCACATGTATTTTTTAAGTGTTAGCTAATATAAAAAATCATGAGAGGGAGAAAAACATATCAACTATGTGTTGGACTGTATGATTGTCTTTTCATAGTTAATGTTATGATTACAGCACCCCTCTTTTTTTTTTTTTTACAATATTCAGTGCTTAGAGAATACAAGGGACTAGATTTTAATTCAGATCCAATGACCTACCTATGTGAAAACAGTTTCTACCTTTAGGGATGTATTATCAGAGGAAATAGCTCTTGGAACAAGCTTCAGAATGGATGTCATTCTTCACAGCACCAAGAATTTCAACGAGGACAGTAACTGTTGTTCTGGATCAGAGTGTTTCTGGATACTAGGTGTAGAAGCACTTGGAAAGTAAATTTTTTGCTTATGATAAAGGAGAAGAAAATTTTTAAAAAGTGAAGTCCAAGACTGGCAAGATGGCTCAGTGAATAAAAGTGTTTGCAGACACGACTGAGGACCAGAGTTCAGATCCCCAGCACCCACATAATTAGGAGGTGGGAGTGGAGGCCTGCCTGTAACCCCAGTGCTTGAGAGGTGGGTTCAGGGCATCCCCAGGGCAAGCTGTCTAGCTAGTCTAGCTGATTTACCAAGCTCTGGGTTTAATTGAGAGACCCTGCTTCAGTAAATAAAATGGAGAGCTGTCAAGGAAGACACCTGACTTCCACATGCATGTGAACATACACTGTTCACATGGATGCCCATGTGTATATGAACATGCAAACACACATACACACTAACCCACACCACACACATGTAATCTCACAAAAAGTAAAGCCTACCTGTAGTGACAGCTACACAGTTATTTTCAGTCTGTGATAACTTATCGGACTGTGCATTTATGACCTGCATTTGTCTATATTTATACGTCACTTTAAAAAGCAGGGCTGGGGCTTGAGAGATGGCTTAGTGGTTAAGCGCCTGCCTGTGAAGCCTAAGGACCCTATTTCAAGGCTTGATTCCCCAGGACCCACATTAGCCAGATGCACAAGGGGGCGCGTGCATCTGGGCTTTGTTTGCAGTGGCTGGAGGCCCTGGTGCACCCATTCTCTCTATATATATCTGCCTCTTTCTCTCTCTGTCTGTCGCTCTCAAATAAATAAACAAAAATTTTTTAAAAAGCAGGGCTGGAGGGATTGCTTAGTGGTTAAGGTGCTTGCCTGCAAAGCTGAAAGACCCAGGGTCAATTCCCCAGGACCCACGTAAGCCAGATGCACAAGGTGGTGCATGCTTCTGGAGTTTGTTTGCAGCAGCTGAAGGCCCTGGTACACCCATTTTTTTCTCTCTCAAATAAATAAAAATAAAAAATAAAATAAAAAAACGTAGGGGGCTGTAAAGATGGCTCAGTCGTTACAAAGGCATTTGCTTGCAAAGCCACACAGTGTGGTTCAATTCTGAAACCACCCACATATGCCAACTACAAAAAGTGGTGCAAACATCTGGCACTCTTTTGCAGTTACAAAAGGCTCTGGTGAATGTGTGTGTGTGTATTTATGCACACACATGCATATATAAATAAATAAATTTAAACATCCTTTTAAAAAGTAAAGGATTAAGCCGGGCGTGGTGGCGCACGCTTTTAATCCCAGCACTCGGGAGGCAGAGGTAGGAGGATCGCCGTGAGTTCGAGGCCACCCTGAGACTCCACAGTGAATTCCAGGTCAGCCTGGGCTAAAGTAAGACCCTACCTCGAAAAACCAAAAAAAAAAAAAAAAAAAAAAAAAAAAGTAAAGGATGTTCTAAGTCTGCAAAAGCAACAGGAGTTATAGAACCACATCTGGAATATTAATTAATTTATTTATTTAAGAGAGAGAGAGAGGCAGATAGAAAAGGAGCATGCCAGGGCCTCTAGCCACTGCAAACAATCTCCAAATGCATGTGCCACCATGTGCATCTGGTTTTACGTGGGTACTGGGGAACTGAACCCAGTCCTTAGGCTTTGCAGGCAAGTGCCTTAACTGCTGAATCATCTTTCCAGCCCGTGGCACCTTCTTTTTCTGTGAAAATGAAGATAATGGACTAAGTTGCAACTTATTTGCAAGAGATATGTTTCTGTATTTTCTTTTTTAAAAATTTCATCCAAAAAATTTATTTTGTTCTTTATTTGCAAGGAAAGAATGAGAGGGGGGAAAGATGATAGGTGCACCAGGACCTCTTACCACTGCCTATGAACTTCAGATACATGCACCACTTTGTCCATCTGTCTTTATGTGGGAACTGGGGAATCGAACCCAGGACAGCAAGCAAGCAGCTTTAACCATTGTGCTATGTCCCCAGCTCTGTTTGCATATTTTCACTTGGTTAGTGCAAATAGGAGATGAATGATCTTCTTAACTAAGGGCTTTTTGTCCTCCTCTCTCCATTGTTAAGAAAAGTTTTAAATGTTTATTTCATTTTACGTTTTCTTTTCTTTTCTTTTTTTGAGGTTGGGTATCTGACCTGGAAATCACTTCATAGCACAGTCTGGTCTCACACTCAAGATGATCCTCCTGCCTGTGCCTCTTGGGTGCTGGGATTAAAGGTGTGTGCTATCATTCATGCATTTGAAAATATATTTTTATAGCCAGGCACACACCTTTAATCCCAGCACTTGGAAGGCTGAGGCAGGAGGTTTGCTGTGAGTTTGAGGCCACCCTGAGATTACATAGTGAATTTCAGGTCAGTCTGAGCTAAGAGTGAGACCCTACCTCGAAAAACCAATAAATAAATAAATAATTTTCTTATGAGAGAGAGAGAATGAGCATGCTAGAACTACTGCAAATGAAGTCCTACCACTGCACGTGGACTCCAAAAGCATGTTCCACTTTGTGCATCTGGCTTCATGTGAGTACTGGGGAATTGAACCCAGACTGTCAGACTTTGTAAGCAAGTGCCTTTAACCACTGAGCAATCTATTCTGCCCTCTTTTGTGTATTTTAAAACAAATTCCTATGACACCAAAGAACCTGCCAGTGATTTTTTCCTACAATCCCATTTTTGTTTGCATAATTTAAGAATTATTATGAAACAATCTTCATGCCTTTCCTCAGGTCTGGCTTGGACCATAAATGTTTTGGAAGAAAATGAAAGGATGTTGAACATTTGTAGAACTGGGAACATTAACACTGAGCATGAAATATTTTATTCCCTTTTATAGAAGACAAAGTCATTTTCATTCAACTAAAATAATCACTCAGAATGTGACCCTTCATTTGTTTCTTTACACTAAAAAGAAGGTGTATTTGGTGAGGTGGGAAAGAGCATAAAGGCATACTGTAACATAATTCTCATCGTGGCCCAGGTAAATTAAAGGATGCCCTGTAAGAGCAGTGCACCTCATAAAGAACATGTCAGTGAGTTTAATATCAAGTACATGTCACACCTCTTTTATTTTCAATTGTCTATATATGTTTTTAAATTTATTTTTATTGACAACTCCATAATTGTAAACAATATCCCATGGAAATTCCCTCTCTACCCCCATTTTCCCCTTTGAAACTCCACTGTCCATCTTATTCCCCCCACCACCTTAATAAGTCTCTCTTTTATTTTGATGTCATGATCTTTCCTACCTAATATGATAGTCTTGTATAGGTAGGTAGTGTCAGGCACTGTGAAGTCATGGATATCCAGGCCATTTCGTGTCTGGAGGAGCACGTTGTAAGGTGTCTTACCCTTCGTTTGGCTCTTACATTCTTTCTGCCACCTCTTCTGCAATGGACTCTGAGCCTTGGAAGGTGTAATAGAGTTACTGCAGTGCTGAGCACTCCTCTGTCATGTCTTCTCAGCACCATGGTGCCTTCTGAGTCATCCCAAAGTCATTGCCATCTGAAAAGAGAAGCTTCTGTAGCCAAAAGTGTGAGTTGCATTAATATATGGGTATGAACATTAAGAGAAGTGCTTACTGGGCAGTTTGGTGGGCATAGTATATACATTTAGCCAGACGCCAGCAGACATTACAACCCTAGGGCTCATGACTACCCCTGTTGTAGGTTTTCAATATCAGGGATGCATTCCCTCCCATGGAGCAGGCCTCCAGTCTAGTTAGAGAGTAGTTGGTTCCTGCCATAACAGACACCACTATTGCACCTGGTGGCTCATTTGGCCTGGATGGCCAAATATAAGGCTTGCAGTGTCCACTGTTGAGTATCTTCATTGGTGATTTCTCTCTCTCCTATTGAACTGCATGCAGCATGGCTTTTTCCAGATTTCTGTCAGCTGGTCTTAAAGGAGGAGGTTTTCAGCTCAGCTCCAGCAGGATTTCTCAGTGACCTTCCAGCCCAAGTATGTGGAATCTTCAGCAATAGGGTCTTACCATCTATTCCTGGTGGGAAACCAAGGGCCTCGGCAATGGCCTGTAATGTTTTGGTGATATCAGGGATCTCCCTGGCCAACAACTCACTGGAAGGTATCCCATCCCTGGGGCTGAAAATTTTCTAGTAACAATCTGTGGCTTCTGAGTGTTCCATTGTCCAAAAACAGTAGGTTTCCATATGACTTATATATATCCTCTTAGATTTTGCCTAGCCCTCCCTCTACCTTTCTTTTACTCAATCTCTTCCCCTGACCTCACTAAAGCCTTTTCACCCCATTAATCTATTCTTCTACTTACATATATACAATACCTATTAAGTCCCCCCTCCCTCCATTTCTATTCCCTTTATATCTCCTTTCTAGCTTACTGGCTTCTGCTACTGAGTTTTATACCTACTCACATAAGTCCAGTCATTTGTAGCTGGGATCTACATATGAGAGAGAACATGTGATGTTTGGCTCTCTGGGCCTGGGTTACCTCACTAAGTAAAATACTTCCCAGATCCATCCATTTTCCTGCAAATTTCATAACTTCATTTTTCTTTACTGCTGAGTAGAACTCCATTATGTAAATGTGCTACATCTTCATTATCCATTCATCAGTTGAGCACATCTAGGCTGGTTCCATTTCCCAGCTACTGTGAATAGAGCAGAAATAAACATGGTTGAGCAAGTATCTATAAGGTAGTAAGACAAATCCTTAAGATATATGCCTAGGAATGGTATAGATGGGTCATATGATAGATCTATTTTCGTCTGTCTCAGAAACCTCCACACTGATTTCCATAATGCCTGAACCAGATTGCATTCCCACCAACAGTGTAGAAGGGTTTCTCTTTTTCTGCATCCTTGCCAGCATTTATGGTCATTTGTTCATGATGGTAGCCAATCTGACAGGAGTGAGATGGAATTTCAATGTAGTTTTAATCTGCATTTCCCTGATGACTAGGGATGTAGAACATTTTTTTTAGATGTTTATATGCCATCTGTATTTGTTCTTTTGAGAACTCTCTATTTAGTTCCATAGCCCATTTTTAACTGGGTTGTTTGATTTCTTATTATTTAATTTTTTGAGTTCTTTGTATATCTTAGATATTAATCCTCTATCAGATGTATAGCTGGCAAAAGTTTTCTCCCATTCTGTAGGTTGCCTCTTTGCTCTATTCACAGTGTCCTTTGCCATACAAAAGGTTTGTAATTTCATGAGGTCCCACCAGTTGATCTGTGGTTTTATTTCATGAGCAATTGGGGTTATATTCAGAAAGTCTTTGCCAATATCAATATGTTGCGGGGTTTCCCCTACTTTTTTCTCTAGCAGTTTACAGTTTCAGGTGTGATATTAAGGGCTTTGATTCATTTGGACTTAATTCTTGTGCATGGAGAGAGATAAGGATCAATTTTAATCCTTCTACATATACATATCTAGTTTTCCCAGCAGCATTTGCTGAAGAGACTGGATTTTCTCCAGTGAGTATTTTTGGCATTTTTGTTGAATATCAGGTGGCCAAAGCTACCCAGACTTACATCTCAGTGCTCTATTCTGTTCCATTGATCTACATGTCTGTTTTTGTGTCAGTACCATGTTGTTTTTGTTACTATGGCTCTGTAATATAGGTTAAAATCAGGTATGGTGATACCACCAGCCTTATTTTTGTTGCTCAAAATTGTTTTAGATATTCGAGGTTATTTTTTTGCTTCCAAAACGAATTTTTGGATTGTTTTTCTATTTCTGTGAAGAATACCACTGGAATTTTGATGGGGATTGCATTAAATATGTAAATTGCTTTTGGTAAGATTGCCATTTTCACAATATTGATTCTTCTGATCCAAGAACAAGGTATATCTTTCGATTTCCTAGTGTCTTCTGCAATTTCTCACTTGAGGGTTTTAAAGTTTTCATTGTAGAGATCCTTCACTTCCTTGGTTAGGTTTATTCCAAGATACTTTATTGAGTTTTTTTTTGATGCAATTGTGAATGGGAGTGATTCTCTGATTTCATCCTATGTGTGTTTGTTGCTAGCATATAGGAAGGCTATTGATTTCTCTGTTTATTTTGTATCCTGTTACATATCTATAGATGTTTATCAGCTATAATAGTTTACTGGTAGAGTCTTTAAGGTCCTTTGTGTATAGAATCATGCCACCCACAAATAATGATAACTTTATCTCTTCCTTTCCAATTTGTATCCCTTTTATAAGTACCTCTTGCCTTATTGCTATGGCTAAGACTTCCAGTACTATATTAAATAAAAGTGGGTAAAATGGACACCCTTGTCTTGTTCCTTATTTTAGTGGAAAAGCTTCAAGTTTTTCTCCATTTAGTATTATGTTGGCTGTAGGTTTGTCATAAAAAGCATTTATTATGTTGAGATATGTTACTTCTGCTCCCATTCTCTGTAGCACTTTTATCATGAAGGGATGTTGGATTTTTGTCAAATGCTTTTTCTGCATCTAATGAGATGCTCATGTGATTTTTTTTGTCCTTCAGTCCATTTATATAATGTATTGCATTTATCGATTTGCATATGTTGAACCATCCCTACATTTCTGGGATAAAGCCTACTTGGTCAGGGTGGATGATCTTTCTGATGTATTCTTGTATTCTGTTTGCTATTTATTTTTGTTTTGTTTTTTGGAGGTAAGGTCTCACTTGGGTCTAGGCTGACCTGGAATAAACTATGTAGTCTCAGGGTAGTCTCAAACTCATGGCGATCCTCCCACCTCTGCCTCCCAAGTGCTGGGATTAAAGGCATGCGCCACCATGCCTGGCTTGTTTGTAATATTTTGTTCAGAATTTTTGCATCTATGTTCATGAGGGAGATTGGTCTGTAAATGTCTTTTTTTCTTCTGTTTTTGTCTGGTTTTGGTATCAGGGTGATGCTGGCTTCATAAAAGGAGTTTGTTAAGATTCCTTCCTTTTCTATTTTATGGAAAAGTTTAAGAAGTATTGGTGTTAGATTTTCTATGAAGGTCTGGTAAAATTCACCAGTGAATCCATCTGGGCCTGGGCTTTTTTTAATTGGGAGACTTTTTATAACTGCTTGGATCTCCATACTTGTTATAGGTCTATTTAAGTGGTTAATCTCATCTTGATTTAATTTAGGTAGGTCATATAAATCAAGGAAATCATCCATTTCTTTCAGATTTTCAAACTTAGTGGAGTTTATGTTCTTATAGTATGTCCCTATGATTTTTTTTTGAAATTCTCTGGTATCTGTTGTTGTGAGGATGCCTTTTTCATCTCTAATTTTATTAATTTTTGTCTCTTCTCTCTTTCTTTTAGTCAGATTTCTAAGGGGTTATCAATCTTGTTTATCCTTTCAAAGAACCAACTCTTTGTTTCATTGATTCTTTGGATTTTTTTTTTGGTTTCTATTTCATTAATTTCTGTCCTAATCTTTATTTTTTCTTCCCATCTACTGATTTTTGGTTTGCCTTGTTCTTTTTCCAAGGCTTTAAGGTGAAGCATTAAGTTGTTTACTTGCAACCTTTCTAATTTCTTTTTTTTTTAATATTTTTTGTTCATTTTTATTTATTCATTTGAGAGTGACAGAGATAGAGGGAGAGAAAGAGGCAGATAGAGAGGGAATGGGCATGCCAGGGCTTCCAGCCACTGCAAACGAACTCCAGACACGTGGGCCCCTTTTGCATCTGGCTAATGTGGGTCCTGGGGAATCGAGCCTCGAACCAGGGTCCTTAGGCTTCACAGGCAAGCACTTAACCATTAAGCCATCTCTCCAGCCCATCTAATTTCTTAATGTAGGCATTTAAAGCTATATATTTCCCTCTTAGGACTGCCTTCATTGTGTCCCAAAGGTTTTGGTATGTTGTATTCTCATTATCATTTGACTCTACAAATTTGTTGACTTCCTTCTTGATTTCTTCACTGACCCACTCATCATTTAGTAGTGTATTGTTTAGTTTCCATGATTTTGTGTATGTGCTATAGCTTTTCTTGTTATTGGTTTGTAGTTTGATCCCATTATGATCAGATAGAGTGGAAGGAATTATTTCAATTTTCCTGTATTTGTTAAGATTTGCTTTGTGTCCTAATATATGGTCTATTTTACAGAATGTTCCATGTGCTGCTGAAAAGAATGTGTATTCTGTAGCATTTGGATGAAATGTCCTTTGTATATCTATTAGGTCCATTTTTTCTATGACCTCATTTAATCCAGATGCCTCTCTGTTTATTTTTTGCCAGGATGATCTGTCAATTGATGAGAGTGGGATGTTGAAGTCACCCACTACAACTGTGTTTGGTGTTATCTGTGACCTTAGTTCTAATAGCATTTGATTGATGATGTTGGAAGCCCCCATGTTAGGTGCATATATGTTTAGGATCACAATGTTCTCATGTTGGAGTGTTCCTTTAATCAATGTAAAGGGACCTTTCTCAGACATTTTTGCATCTTGGATTAATTTAATGTTTGGATTTTATAATTATCTGCAGTATTATTAGAGGTATCAATCAATCTGATGTTATATATCTTCAGGGTAGGAGCTCAAAGTGCTAGTTGTGGCTCTTAAGGCTCTCAGACTAACCACAAAAGTGACCCTAGCTGTTGGGTTTGCCTGTTATGAGAGTATTCAAGTAGGCTGAATGGAACAAAATACAGGCAACTTCTAAAATTTAACTAACAATGTACACATTCAATGAAAACAGCACAGAGTATTTATGCAAAAGTAGGCATCATGGCAACCAGATCCTGTAACAAAGTCACAGTCCCTAAGGATATGTGTTGCCCCACACCCTTAATCCTGCTACCTGGATTTCTGGTCTGTAGAGTGTTCCAAGTCAGCTTGTGACTGAGTGAGACCCTTCCCCAACTAATGACAGAAGAGGAAACAAAGGCACTATGAATCAGGAAGAATGACTGTATTAATCAGTTTATTACACAGATTAATAATTCTTGAACATATAAGCTCCAGCGGAGCAACGGGGCCTTTAAATATACACAAGTTTTTCCATCAAATGAGTTTTCACCCTTACATCCAAACAGACCTAAAGCACTTAAAAATATAAGGAAAATAAGAGCTATTAGCTATATATTAAGTGAGAAACCACATACAAACCAAAAAATTATGGAGAGAAAGATGCTTAAAGGAGTTGAAGGGATAGGGAGATGTAAAAGAGTTGGGAACAAAGCCCATCACACTTTTAGGTACTAATAGCTCTACATCACTTAAATGTTCACCAGTTCAATTTAAGATTATAAAATACAGGATGTGGGTTTACTCAAGTTGGTCATAACTTTCATCTAAGTTGTAGGTCTTTCAGGATGAAATGGATACAGAAATAGCTTCATGTTCTTCAACCTTGTTTTTTTTTTTTCAATTTTTTGTTTATTTTTATTTATTTATTTACTTGAGAGCAACAGAGAGAGAAAGAGGCAGATAGAGAGAGAATGGGCGAGCCAGGGCCTCCAGCCACTGCAAGTGAACTCCAGATGCTTGCGCCCCCTTGTGCATCTGGCTAACGTGGCTCCTGGGGAATTGACCCTCGAACCCCAGTCCTTAGGCTTCACAGGCAAGCACTTAACGGCTAAGCCATGTCTCCAGTCCTCAACCTTGTTTTTTATAGTTGTTTTGAGATTAGATGTAATCCACTTTAAATAAAGTGTCCTACAGGTCAGGGAGCTTTTTCACCAACCAAGCACATAGCATGTCCCCACCACCCCTTACACCTTCCTGTTATCCAAATTTAAGTCAATAAGGAAAGCTGTTAGTCTCACAACTAGATTACGCTTGGAGAACTGGCTTCTCTCACACACACTTCTCTGCTAGGAGGCAGTGTTGGTACAGAAGTACAGTACTTCTAGTTTGTTGTTCCAAGTATGTACAACATGCAGCACTGCTGTATCAGGTAAACGTGTGCACGGGGGAAGATGAGGCGTGGGCTCATAGAAAGCAGTCAAACGGAAATCAAAAGGACTTTGTCTTTCAGAGTTCCCCTATCTTTATTTTTAGAGGTTATCCAATAATTCCTTTAATGACATCGCATACTTGAGTCCATTCCCGAGCTATTCTGTTGTACTTTTCTCTATCTGTTTTGTAGATCTGAGCAATCTCAGGCACTAAAGGATCATCTGGATTAGGATCACACAACAAGGAACAGATGGACAAAAGGATTTTTGAAATAGTTAGTGCTGGAGAACACTGTGACCGTAGAATATCAAGACAAACGCTGCCATTATTGTTAATATTTGGGTAATAAATTCTTGTTGTAAATGCAACCTTAGGTGGTTTGAAGGGGTAATCTGTTGGGAAATTTCTGTCAAGAAAAATACTCCACCTTGGTAGGGACTGTCATTTGGCCTCATTATTGTAGCTTGACAATGAAACATACCATCTGCAACAGGACCTGCTGAACACTGTGCTGGGGGATCCCGTGCCAGGTCATTCAATTCCCTTTGGATTCTCTTCAGAGCTATGGTGGGAAGGAAAGCGGTGGCTTCCCTGGGCGGGGGCTGGGGCGGGGGAGGGATGGTGAAGGAGGCTTGTGACCACCTTAGCTGTGGCGCGTCGGAGGGAGAAGAGCGGGAGTTCAGGCATGTCGGTCCTCTGACCGGCTGAGGCCGAGGCCCGCTCAGCTTCTGGGCCTGCAGCAGCTGTCACCGCCTCACCCTGTGGTGGCCCCTTTATCTCACACCTCTTTTATATTTAACTTACTGAAAATAACGATAGGGAGGAGCTTGGAGAGCAGAGAAGTCAGGGTCCCTAAATTCACCTTTGGAAGAGCAATCTTCTTACCTATAGAACCTGAACTACTTCTTTAAAAAAATTTAAAAAAAATTATTTGTAAGGAAAGAGGGAGATAGAAGGAGAAGTGAGGAGGGAATGGGCACACCAGGTTTCTTGCGGCTGCAAGCTCCAGATGCATGCTCCATTTTGTGCATCTGGCTCTTCATGGGTACTGGGGAATTGAACCCAGATCTCCAGGCTTTACAAGCCTTTAACCACTTTTTACCTTTAACCACTAAGCCATCTCTCTAGCCCACAGAACCTGAATTACTCATTTCTATGAACTGAAGCTTAATTTGATTAGCTCATTTCAGTTCTGTTCCTTTCAGCATGTTGTTGCGAAAGCTTTCAAGTTTAGAAAGAAGTTAAAAACAAGCACAAGGAACTCAATGCAGCTTACCTACTACTGTCTTATTTGCACATGTTTATCCTCCATATAAAGATCCATATCTCTGGTGTTTGTTTACCCAGTTGAAATTAACTTGCTTCCTTTTAGCATGTATGTCTTTATGAAACAAGGACACCCTTCTACATTCCTACATATCTGCTGGTGCTTTCAGTACATTTATCATTGACAATGCCTTTTTTTTTTTTTTTGAGGTAGAGTCTCACTTTAGCCCAGGCTATCAATGCCTTTTTATAAATAGTTCATAATGAAACGTTCCCAGTTGCTATAATAACTTCTTTAATTGGTGTTTCTTTCTTTCTTTCTTTTTTTGTACAGAACCCAGTGGAAGATCACTCATGGTTTCAAGGAGTCATGCATCTTTGAACACAGAACACTCTACCCTCTGCTTCATTGTATCTTTTCTTCCAGATTTCTTGTCTTGCATCATGACTAACAATCTAGATTTACCTGATGGGTTTTCTCGTGATAATTACATGTTTATGGGTAAAACTATATGTGCATAAGCTGTCTTTTCCTCTCCATCCCTATGCTCACAAGTAAGAGTTCTATGAGGCCCTTCATCCTGAAATAATTGTGAATATCCAGAATACTTTAGCTTTTATTTTCTTAAATATTTTATTTATTTATTTGCAAGAAGAGAGAGAGAGAGAATATGAGTATGCCAGGGCCTCTGGCCACTGCAAATGAACTTCTGATGCATGTGCCACTTTGTGCATATGGAATTATGTGGGTCCTGGGGAACTGAACCTGAGTCATTAGTCTCTGTGGACAAGTGCCTTAACTGCTGAGCCATCTCTCCAGCCCATAACTTTTTTTTTATAGCATGCATCACTTCTCTTGATTACATTATTTTTATTTGTTCTTACATCTTTTATCTTCTTCCCAATGAAAGCCTCTTAAAGGCAGATCTGATTTATCTTTGTGAACTGGCATACATAGTTGACATAGTAGATAATCTACTTGTCTATCATCTATCTTTGAGCTAACTTATCATCTATCTACCTACCTATTTGTAGGCTGGCTGACTGAGTGAAAATTGTTTCTTTGGTGAGTTGGTTAAGAATTAAATTTTTAAAAATCATGTACATAATTTCTTCATATATGCATTTTCTACTTTTCTAAAAATAATAATATTTTACTTCTTTGTATGTATGTGTCTGTGTGTGAGAGACAGAGAATGAGAAGGAAAGGGAAGGAGAGAGAACATGGGCATGCCATGATCTCTACCCACTGCAAATGAACTCCAGATGCATGTACTGGGGAATCTAACCTGGGTCCTTTGGCTTTGCAGGCAATCACTAGGCCATTTCTCCAGCCCCAAGGAGTTATCTTTTTCTTTTAAAAATATTTGATTTATTTATGAGACAGAGAGAATTGTCATGATAGGGCCTCGGGCCACTGCAAAGGATCTGCAGAAGCATGTGCATCATGTCTATCTGGCTTACTTGGGTTCTAGGGAGTAGAACCTGAGTCCTCAGGCTTTGCAGGCAAGCATCTTAAGTTCCAAGCCATCTCTCCAGCCCAGAAGTTGTCTTTTTAATTTTTAATTTTATTTATTTCAGAGAGAGAAGGAGGCAGATATAGAGAGGCAATGGGCATGCCAGGCCCTGTAGCCACTGCAAATGGACTCTAGATGCATGAACCACTTTGTGCATCTGGATTTATGTGGGTACTGGGGATCAAACCTTGGTTCTTTGGCTTTGCTGGTAAGCACCTTAACTGCTAAACCATCTCCTCAGCCCAATTAAAAAAAATTAGCTTTTTCTTGCAACTTTTAATTTTAAATTATTATTATTTTTTGCACATACTGGGGGTCACACCAGACTCTCTGCCACATGTGCCACTTTTTGTTTCTGGTTTTATGTGGGTACTGGGGAATTGAACCTGGGCCAGAGGATTTTGAAGCAAGTGCCATCAACTGCTGAGCCATCCCCTAGGCCCTGGGCTGTCTTTTTGTTGTACCAGTTCTTGTTTTATGGATGTATCTTCTCAAATCTGTACAAAAATTTAATTGCAAATTTTAACTAAAATTTAATCTAAATGTTTTTCTGTTCTCCACACTACCTTTGTTTAAATGTGTTTTGTCTTGGTCCCCTCTCTTATTCATGATAAAGGCATACTGTGAATTAAATGTTGAGAAAGGAAAACTGTGTGTCTGAGGTGAAAATCATCAGCTGCTAGGTTGGCTGTAGGTTAATTAAAAAAATGGGTCATGAGGCTGAGGTGGAAACTCCCAACTGTCAAAACATGGAAGTTTATTATTATTATTTTTAAAAAATATTTTATTAGCTGGGTGTGGTAGTGCATGCCTTTAATCCCAGCACTCAGGAGGCAGAGGTAAGTGGATTGCCTTGAGTTCAAGGCCACCCTGAGACTACATAGTGAATTCCAGGTCAGCCTCAGCTAGAGTGAGACCCTACCTCGAAAAACCAAAAAATAAAAAAAAAAAGATTTATTTATTTTAGAGGAGAGTGAGTAAGTAAAAGAGGGAGAGCAAAAGAGAAAGAGAGAGAGAGAGAGAAAATGGGTGTGCCTGGGCCTCCAGCCACTGCAAACAAACTCCACATGCATGTATCACCTTGTGCGTCTGGCTTTATGTGGGTACTGGGGAATCAAACCCAGGTCTTTGGCTTTGTAGGCAAGAGCCTTAAGTGCTAAGCCATCTTTCCAGCCTAGAAGTCTTTTTTTCTACTGATTTTTTTCTTACTTTTTAATTTTATTTTTTTCATGAGGTAGGGTCTCACTCTAGCCCAAGCTGACCTGGAACTCACTCTGTAGTCCCAGGCTGGCCTCAAACTCACAGAGATCCTCCTACCTCTGCCTTCCCATGCTTGGATTAAAGGAGTCCTGGTAGAGGTATTTTATCTGTGATGAATATCTTTTTTTTGTTTGTTTTGGTTTTCGAGGTAGGGTCTCACTCTAGCCCAGGCTGACTTGGAATTCATTATGTAGTCGCAGGGTGGCCTTGAACTCACAGCGATCCTCCTACCTCTGCCTTCAGAGAGCTGGGATTAAAGGTGTGTGACACCACGACAGGCTTGTGATGAATATCTTTGGAAAAGAAATCTTCAGGTTTCTTTGTCTGGAACTAAACACAACCTTGTTGAATGGTCTCAAAGCAAAGACTATGATGGAGGGAGTGGGAAGGGAGCACCTATGTGCTTTCTGTCCCTTACCTAGAGTGTTAGTTACTGCTGCTCTCAGTCTTTTACATCACTTCTCCTTTCTCCTGTTCCTGGGACTTCTTGTCCCTCTAGTGTATAGCACCCCAAGCCTCTGACATCTACTATAACAGTTTTCACTCACCTTCTACCTCTTTCCATCTGCCAGAACTTTGTTGAACTCTCTCAGCCTCTGACGGATTCTAATGTTCTTGTTATGTTTCTATGCTTCTTAATGTTCTTTTACCCTACTTGGTGGGGTCTTTAGAACATGTACTCTGTCATCTTTAATCAGATTGTTTGCTTAACTGAAAAATGGGTTAAGAATCCCTCCCCCCCCCTGTAAATTTTGTTTTGTGAGGATTGTATATTCTCTGCCTGGAAGATTCAAGACCCTGACACTCTATGAAGAGTAAGGCTCAGATAATACTAGGGCGTTTCAAAGGTTTCCCACTGAGTAGTCTGTAATAAGGGGAAAGTATTTGAGATACCAGAGAGGAAGTGAGAGAGAAACTGTCTTCACATTTAAAAAGCCTAGCTACTTATTTACAAATGGGATAAGATAAGTAGTATCAAAGTTCTATAAAAAGTTAACATTTAAAGTTGGTTAAAACAAAAAGGTGTGATTATTCTGCTCCCAAGTTATGTTCCTTGTGCACATCTCAATCTTTGATTTCCACCAGATTTCTAGCACCTGAGAGAATAAGACAACAACAGCAGTCAGGCAGGCCACTCCTAACCCTACTCACGCACAAAGAATGTCCCCTTTGAGCCACTGTGATACTGGCTGATTACCGGGAGGAGGATTGGCTGGGACTGCAAATAAAGCATTGCTGGCCTGCAATCAAGTGGGTGAGCTCCATTATAAACTCAGGCACCTGCCTTTGGGCTGTAACATGCAGCCCTTGCTCTCTGCCTTCTTCCTAAACATTGCCACGCCAGGCCTGGGACAAGGTGTTAGAGAAGACAAAAGCCTACGATGGGTCTGCTGAGCTCTAAGAATCAGAACGCCAAGCAAGCCCACGTTCTCCTCCTGGGGCTCGATTCAGCCGGAAAATCTACCCTCCTGTATAAGTTAAAGCTGGCGGAGAACGTTTGCACCATGCCCACCATCGGCTTCAACGTGGAGATGATCCACTTGGAAGGCGACCTTCCGCTCACCGTGTGGGACGTGGGCGGGCAGGAGAAGATGCGCACGGCCTGGGGCTGCTACTGCGAGGACGCCGATGGGCTGCTCTATGTGGTGGACAGCACGGACCAGCAGCGGCTCGAGGACTCCCGGAAAGAGTTCAAGCACATCCTGAAGAATGAACACATAAGGAACGTGCCCGTCGTCGTACTGGCCAACAAGCAGGACGTGCCTGGAGCTCTGAGCGCCGAGGACATCACCAGGATGTTCAGAGTGAAGAAGCTGTGCAGCGACCGCAGCTGGTACGTGCAGCCCTGCTGTGCCATCACCGGGGACGGCCTGGCCGAGGGCTTCCGGAAATTATCCGCCTTCCTGAAGAGCCGCACCAAGTCCAGGGACACCTTAGCGTTCTTCAAGCAAAAGTGAGGCTCCCCAGAGACCCCCGATGAACTTGGACTGGTAATTCTTTTTCTTTTTTCCATGTTAAGTGAGAGAAGTTACTGAGCTGGCAGACTTTCCCAGAGCTGTGCTTTCACCTAGTACTCAGTTAGAGAAGGTAGTCATTTTGCCCAGGAGTTTTAGCAAACCATATGGTAAATTATTAATGAGAAAGAATAATTGATAATATTTTGCCAAGAGTTAACGTGAATGATTCGGAAGTCCCCCTGGGAGCCAGGTAAATGGTTCTTAATTATACATAACTACTAGAATAAAGTTTAAATGGCTGTCTGGCTATAGTCAGAATTCTTTCAATGTTTCCAGCTCTTACAGATAATTAATTTCTTCTGTGCTACTACAAAATAGCCGAATGGTGAGGAAAATGAACTTTTTTTTTTTTTTGGTGTTTTGAGGTAGGGTCTCACTCTACCCCAGGCTGACCTGGAATTCACTATGGAGTCTCAGGGTGGCCTCGAACTCATGGCAATCCTCCTACCTCTGCCTCCCGAGTGCTGGGATTAAAGGTGTGCGCTGCCACACCCGGCTGAAAATGAACTTTAAGAAAATATTTTCATTTGTTTATTTGCAAGCAGAGAATAGAAAGGAGGGGGGGGCAGTGAGAATGTGTGTATGGGTGCACCAGGGCCTCCTGCCACTGCAGAAAACTCCAGAAACATGTGCCACTTTGTACATCTGGCTTACATGGAGTAGGTGGAAATTGAGCCCAGACCTTCAGACTTTGCAAGCTGGGCGGTTAAAGCCCTCCAGTCCCAGGAAAAGGAACTTTAATCAATCACACAGATGGAGAAAGGTTGATGCGAATATTTTGGAAATCTTTGTTCTTTCTGGATTCCAGCAGCCTCTGGAATCTGTTGCTGGGAATTCCTTCAGTGAGAGGTTAACAAAGGGTAAACTTCAGGCTAATTGCTTAGAGGTTGTATCTCCTGCAGGGAGCAATTAGGTTAGTACCTTCCAGTTTAAGGCAAGCTCTGAGCTTGGGGCTCAGCTCCAGGCTTCAGCCTCAGGACCTGCTGCAGTGGAACTCAGTTCAACAGCCACATTCCCCAGAAACGCAGGCTCAGCCTGGTTCTGATCAAGCAGGAAGTCACCCAGGCTTTGCTCTGGAGACCTCCCAGTGGACAGGAAGGGGAGGTGGTGGTGCTATAAAGGGGGGCAGTGGCAGTAGAGGGAGCATAATGGTGTAGGAGAGACAGCAGGGGAAACAGGAAGTGTTTCGTGCAGAAGATGGAATTCCAGAGGGTCCCTTGCTCCTAGGGACCCCATGTAGGTGTATGTCAGTTAAGATGATCAATGGTCATGTCAAGAGCCTCTCCAGAGGGAAGAGGGTATGTGGATGGGAAGCCAAGGAACCAAAAATGGGGCTGGCTCAGACCTCCCTGGTTCTGACAGTCTCTTTTTCGCCGCTCTGGCCAGGATCTGTTAGGCTGGCAGGAGGCCTGGGGCTCTCTGGCAGTTCCTGTGACTACACATTTTAAGATTATGGAGGAAAACAAAAGTATAATGTGCCAGCCCCTGGATTCCTCTATTCACCAAAGTTCTTTTTGACTCCAGTACTAAAGACACATAATAATGACAGTTGGTTTAATACTTGAATGTGCCAGTCATTGGATTAAGCACTTGCATCGTCTCATTTGATATTCACAACCACCCTGAAAAAAATATTGGCATTATGGGACTGGAGAGATGGGTCAGCAGTTAAGGTGCTTGCCTGTCAAGCCTAACAACCTGAGTTCAATTCCCCAGTACCCACATAAGCCAGATGTACAGTGCTGTGCATGCATCTGGTGTTTGTTTGCAGTGGCTGGAGGCCCTGGTTTGCCCATATTCTCTCTCTGTCTGTATTTCTCTGCTTACAAATAAAGAAATGAAGAAAATATTTTTAAAAACTGGCATTATCTCAATGTACAGATATGAATATTGGTACTAACCAAGGTTAAGTTATAATCAGCATGAAAAACTATGCGGTATTTTACCTGGGGAGTAGCAGAACCAAGGCTGGAACATAGGTGTGTCTGAGTCCAAAGCTTATGCTGTTAATTATCATATTTTTTGCATATATCTTCTCTGTCTTTAGTGAGCTTCCAACACACAGGAAGAGCAGGGGCTGGGAGTGTAACTCACTGGCAGAGTACCTCTCCTAGCACTGAGGTACCCCTGGGTTTTATCCCCAGCAAAAATCCTAAATGCCAGTTTTTAAATAATGTTATTCATTTATTTCAGGGGGGGGCGAGGTGAGAGAGAATGGGCATTCCAGGGCCTCTAGCCACTGCAAACAAACTTCAGATGCATACGCCACCTTGCACATCTGGCTTTACGTGGATACTGCGGAATTGAATCTGGGTCATTTGGCTTTGCCAGCAGGCACCTTAATTGCTAACCATCTCTCCAACCCTTAAATGCCAGTTTTATTCTGTATGTGATCTATAGTAAGGCAAAATTTTCCTTACAATAGCATACTGCCATGGATCTGAGGGCAAATAAAAATGCACCACTTCTGAGAATATCCTGGGTTAAAGATTTAGAGAATAAATTTAAATTTTGAGATAAATGTAATTATCAGTTAAATATTTCTATGTGATTTTGTAAATATCCTACATGAAAAACTTCCTACAGGCCATGGAATAAAGAATGTTGAATAAATAAAACAGTAGCAGTACTGACATAGTAAAGTTGTCTGTTTGGGGGTTGTGAAGATGGCTCTGGTGTTGAAGGTGCCAGATGCAGAAAGTTGGTGTGGGTCTGGCATTGTTTTCAGCAGCAAGACCCCCCCCCCAAAAAAAAATTATTTAAAAGTTAAGTGTTTTAAAGCCAGGCGTCATGGTGCACACCTTTATTTCCAGCACTTGGAAGGCAGAGGTAGGAGGATTCTGTAAGTTTAATGCCACCCCGAGACTATATAGTGAGTTCCAGGTAAGCCTGGGCTACAGCAAGACCCTACCTCAAAAATCTGAAAACAAACAAACAAACAAAAAAAGGTTAAGCTTAAGATTGGGCTGAAGAGATGGCTCAGCAGTTAAGGCAGTTGCCTGCAAAGCCTAAAGACTGGAGTTTGATCCCCCAGGGCCCATGTAAAGCCAGGTGCACGGTGGCACATGCATCTGGAGTTCACTTGCAGCAGCTGGAGGCCCTGGTGTGCCCATTCTTTCTCTCTCTGCTTGTAAGTAAATAAAAAAATATTTTTTTAAAAAGCTGAAGCTGTGTTCTGATGATGTACAAAGTGGGTTTTTCTAACCAAAGGCCAGGAATTATAACTGGGTAAATCCTTCCTAGCTCTGTAGTCCCTGTATATGGGGCTGATGGACGGTCTTCTGGGCTAATGGTCTCTATTGTGTGTGAAAACTGCAAAGGAACCATCAAGAAGTAGCCTGAGTAGCAGTGATTACAGTTTGCATTACTAGACCCCACCTGCCATTATTCTTTTTTTTAATTATTATTTTTTAAATGTTTATTTTTTATTTGAGAGAGAGAGAGAGAGAGGGGAGAGAGAGAGAGAGGGTGCACTAGGCCTCTAACTGCTAAGCCATCTCTCCAGTCCTAAAATTATTTTAAAACATTTTAAAATATTTTACTTATTTACTTGAATGAGATAAAGAGGCAGATAGAAAGAATGGGCACTCCAGGGCCTCTATCCACTGCAAAACAAACTTTAGATGCATGTGCCACCCTGTGCTTCTGACTTACATGGGTACTGGGGGAATCGAACCTGGGTCTGTAGACTTGGCAGGCAAGTGCCTTAACTCCAGCCCCCATTATTCTTAATGATACTTGAACTGCCCAAACCTTTTCAGTGGAAGCCTATACCCCTATGTGCTGCTGCAGGTTTTGATTAGTCTGAGCACTTCTTTAGGGAACACTGGCATTTCCCCAGCTTTACCTTGTGCTTTTCCTGGCTTCCTTAGTTCAGGAATTAACCACTTCTAGGACACTTGGTCTCTTGTATTGAAGAATGCTATCTAAAAGTCACACAATGCACAATGAATGTTCTGTTGATTGTCATTGAGGTGTCACTGCTTATGGGACATGGCAGGGGTGTAGAAAATCCAAGGATATATGTATGACTATATATGTATGTATATATGTATGTATGTATGAATACACACACACACACACACACACACACACACACACGTATATATGTTTTTTCGAGGTAGGGTTTTGTTATATCCCAGGCTGAATGGGCATGCCAGGGCCTCTAGCCACTGCAAAACGAACTCCAGATGCATGTGCCACTCTGTGCATCTGGCTTAAGTGGGTACTGGGGAATCGAACCTGGGTCCTTTGGCTTTGCAGGCAAGTGCCTTAACCACTAAACAATCTCTCCAACCCCCATTTTTGAAAATTTTATTTATTTGCAAGCAGACAGGTTGAGACAGTATGGGCACACCAGGGCATCTTGCCACTGAAAACGAACCCCAGACTTATGTGCTACTTTGTGCAGCTGACTTTATGTGGCTACTAGAGAACTGAACCTGGCTCAGCAGGCTTTGCAAGCAAGCTCCTTTAAATGTTGAGCCATATCTTCAGCTCCAACTATACATTATCTTTATAAAATGATATTGATACCTTCAATTTGAATCCATACCATCAGGTTTTTTCATGTTTTTTTTCCATTCCTTGTTTGTATCCCTCTTCTGTAAGGAATCCTGGGTCCAGGAAACATCAATGTATTTCCTCTATGCTATCATACAACACAAAAATACTTGCAGACTGTGTCAATACCCCATCTCTAATATGTTTCATTTCATTTCTTTCCTTTTTAGAGTCTCATGCATCCATGACTGGCTTCAAACTTGCTTTGTAGCTGAGAGGACCTTGAACTTCTGATTCCTTTGCCTTCACCTCCTCAGTATATGGCATGTGTCCATAGTGTGCATGTGGAGGTCAAGGACAACTTTGAGGTGTCTGTGCCCCAACTGCTTGGAGACAAGGTCTCTTGCTGCTGCAAATGAACTGCCAGGTGGTCAGACCAGCTGGCTTGCAAGCTTGATTCTCTTGGCTCTGTCTCCCAATGTCCTAGGAGTGTTGGAATCATAGAGGCATGCACCATTTTGCATTGCGGAATAGAACCTGGGCCAAGGGGCTTTGCAAACAAGTGCCTTTAACCACTGAGCCATCTTTCCAGCCCAACCACACAAGATTTATGTGGTGCTAGGGACCAAACTCAGGGCATTATGCATACTATGTAAGCAAGTACTCTATCTACTGAGCTACATCCTCAGCCTTCTCTTTGGGTCTTTCTGTCCTTATTTGGAATGCTGTGTTCAAAAGTAGTGCATAGGAGGGGACAGAATTATCATGGTTTATGTCTGTAAGTATAAAAAATTAAAAAAAAAACAAAAGTAACATAATGATTTTTTGTGTGATCATGTTTTTTTTTTTTTATTTTTTTTTGAGGTAGGGTCTCACTCTACCCCAGGCTGACCTGGAATTCACTATGGAGTCTCAGGATGGCCTCGAACTCACGGCAATCCTCTTACCTCTGCCTCCCAAGTGCTGGGATTAAAGGCGTGCGCCACCATGCCCGGCTGTGATCATGTTAATAGATATGTTGATGTTAGTTTGATATTTTTGCTATTTGTATTTTAAAGTTTGACTCTGCCTTTTGTGGTAATATTAATTTTGAGTTTATAGAGCACTTATATGCTGAAAAGTCTAAACTATGTAAAAAGATATAACTATATAAGCAATATATTCAGAGAATCTCTGCTCATATCCCTGCCTTACCTATCTCTTGCCTATAACCATTCTCCTTAGTTTCTTGTTTATCTTTCCTTTGTTTTATCTTTGCAAAAGTGAATACATATAATGACATGCTATATTCTTCTTTCTTTCACTAAAGACCACATTATATATTTATACAGAATAACTTTAAAAGTAATTATTTAATTGCTTTAAATAATATCTCCCTAGCACAACAAATTAATCTTCATATATCCCTCTTTTTAAAAAATATTTTTATTTATCTTTTATGAGAGAGAGAATAAGAGAGAGAGAGGAAAAGGCACATAGAGACAAAGAATGAGTGAATTAGGGTCTCTGGCCACTGCAAACAAACACCAGATGTATGTATCACCTTGTGCATCTGGTTTACATGGGTACTGGGGAATCCAACCTGGGTCCTTAGGCTTTGCACGCAAGTACCTTAACTGCTAAGCCATCTCTCCAGCCCTCCTCTTAAGTTATACATAGAGTAGTGTTGTATTTCTAAATCGGTTGGGTTTCTTTCCCTTTAGGCATTTTCCATTCTTGTGCTTTGTTTTAGTTTTTGATTGCATATATGTGTTTGGTGTGTACATGTGCATATGTATGACATATGTGTGTGGGTGCTCTTGTACAGGTCCATGGGCATGTGCACATGTGTGCATGCATGTAGAGGTCAGAGAGTCAGAGGTGTACGCTTTACCGTATTTTTTGAGTCAGGGTCTTTCACTGTACCCAGTGGTCACTGATTCAGCAAAACAAGCTAGCCAGTAAGCCCAGAGGATCTTCTCCTCTGCCTCCCCCAGAGCTGGGGTTATAGAGGTAAGCCACCATGCTGGCTTTTACATGAGTGCTGGGGATCTGAACTCAGGTCCTCATGCTTGCATGACACTCAGTTTTCCAATTATGCCACTTCTTTAGTCCCACCACATATGTTCTTCAGTTTGTCTATTAGTAAAGAACATGAGGGCTTGGGTAATGGCTCATTGAATAAGAGCACTGGCTGTTCAAGCACGAGTTCCTGAGTTCAATTCCCAGTACCCATGTAAAAAGCAGGGTGTAGCCATGTCCCTTGGGGGGTAGAGATAAGAGAATCACTGGGGCTCACTAGACAGACAGCCTAGTTGAAAAATTGAGCTCCAGGGTCAGTGAGGGGCTGTGTTACAAGGAAGTATGATAAAAGAGTGATAGGAGGAGGAGAAGGCTACCCTCTGGCCTGTTTAGACATGTGCATGAACATGCATCTGCATACACCACACATACACATGTGCCAAAAAATAGAGAACACAAAATTGTGATGACAAGACACCATCTTATTTTTACCACAGGATAACTGGAGACTTTTTGAGTGGAATTCACTATGTAGTCTCAGGCTGACCTTGAACTCACAGCAATCCTCCTACCACAGGAAAACTGTTATCAATGTTGTTTAATTTCTGCTCACTTTAAACAAAAGAAACACTTTACATTTACTCTAAAATTTACTCTTGTGTAGAAAACACACTGATGCCAATTTATAAAAATAAACCCCTTAATTTATCCATATGTATATGTAAACTTACAGAAAAAATTAAAATATACAAAATATTTGGTGGTTGAATTCTAGATAACTAGAGTTTTCTATCATTGTAATTTCTAAATGTACAGTGAACATATCCTTCATCACTTTCTCCCCCCACCCTCTTTTGACAGGGCATTGCTATGCAGCCTAGGCTGACTTTGAACTCAGTATCCCCCTGCCTTACCTTTCTGTGCCTCTATGCTCTGAGCATGTGTTACTTTTATATTCAGGGACAGAAAACATTGTTTTTTGTTTTTTGTTTTTTTTTTTGAGATAGGGTCTTACTCTAGCTCAGGCTGACCTGGAATTCACTCTGTAGTCTCAGGGTGGCCTAGAACTCTCAACGATCCTCCTACCTCTGCCTCCCGAGTGCGTGCGCCACCACGCCCGGCTGAAAACATTGTTTTTAAAGAGCTATTCTAGCATTATTTCAAATACATTAATGTAAAGTAGTAAGAAATCCTTTCAAAGATCAGGAGGACTGCAATGTGTGGACACCTGGGGGCACTGTAACCAAGTTTTTAATAATGTAAGCAGTACAAAAACCAAAAGTTCATATATGCTCTGAGAAATTTTCCTAAGTCAGTTTCTATTAAGCTTTTGTGTATATACCTCATTTAATCCTTATACAACTCTGTATGGTAGTACTATTATTATCTCCCTTTACAGGGAAGAGATCTGAACAGTAAAGCCACAGAGCTTACCTAAGTTGTGAAAAACATTCATTCCTATTCTTGGTACCTCTACCAATTTCTAGTTCTCTCTTGAGCCATGACATAAAAAATAATCCTAATAGAAAGTCTAAGGACAGCTAGTAAATAGAGAATAAATATTTAAGAAAATCTACTTTTTCATCAGAAACACAATAAAATTATAGAAAGTTTATAAATTAATAAACTACACTATTAGCATGTTTGATGCATTTTAGTCATATGTATGTATATATATATGTATGGGTGTATATGTGCCATGGCATGTGTGTGAATGTTAGAGGACACTCCCCAAGTGTCCTCTTTCCTTCCATCTTGTTGTTCGTTTTTTTTTTTTTTATTTATTATTTTATTTTTAGATAGGATTTCCTTCTAGCCCAGGCTGACCTGGAATTCACTACGTAGTTTCAGGCCGGCCTCAAATTCACAGTGATTCTCCTACCTCTGCCTCCTGAGTGCTGGGATTAAAGGTATGTGCCACCATGGCTGGATTTAAAAATTTATTTATTTATCAGAGAGAGAGATTGAGAATGGGTGTGCCAGGGCTTCCTGCCACTGAAAATGAACTCCAGACCCATGTACCACTTAGTACCATGTGCCACTAGCTTTATGTGGGTATTGAACCCAGGTTGTCAGACATTGTAAGTAAGTGCATTTAAGTGCTGAGCCATCTCTTCAGCTCCCCACAATCTTTTGAGAGACAGTCTCTCTTGTTTTGCCACTATGTGTACCAGACTAGCTGGCCTGTGAACTTCTGGATGGTCCTGGCTTTGCCTCCCATTGCCATAGATACATTGGGATCACAGACACATGAGCCACTTTGTGCCTATGGGTGCTATGGAGGATGGAACTTGAGTCAGCAGGCTTGCAAGCAAGCACTTTTGGCCACTGAGTCATCTCCTCAGTCCTTCTTGCAGTAATTATTTTTCTTCATGTGTATATATTGTCAATAAATCTTTTTTTTTTTTTGAGGTAGAGTCTCACTCTGTCCTAGGCTGACTTGGTATTCATTCTGTAGTCCCAGGCTAGCCTTGGACTCATGGTAACTCTCCTACCTCTGCCTCCTGAGTGCTGGGTTTAAAGGAGTGCACCACTATGCCTGGCCAATAAATCATTTTTTAAACTTATTGAAAATATTTACAATGTAAAACATGTCTTGAAACAGGCATACATTATGGAATGGCTAGTTGAGCTAATTAAGGTACGCATTACCTTATTTACTTTATACTTATTTTTATAGTGAGAACAATTAAAATCTACCCAATGACTTTCAAGTACATAATAACTTGTTATAAACTACTATAGTCACTTTATTGTATAATGGACATCTTAAATATATTCTTCCTATCTTACCAGTGGAAAGGAATTTGTCAAAATTAAACAAAGCTACATTCGTATTTTCCCTTTTAAAATATTTATTTATTTCCAAGGAGAGAGAGAGAGAGAGAATATGAGAATGGGCACACCAAGGCTTCTAGCTGCTGCAGATAAACTCTAGATACGTGCACCACTTTGTGCATCTGGCTTTACACGGGCACTGAATCAAACCTGGGTTGTTAGGCTTTGCAGGTAAGCACCTTAACCACTGAACAATCTCTCCAATTTAACTTAACAATTCACTTGTGAGTTTTCCCTGAAGATACACAAGCATAGACCTGAAGAAACATGTGCACAAGATTACTCACTGTAGCATTTGCACTAGCACAATATTAGAATGACCTGAATGTTGCTCCCTACAAGACCACTTTTTAAAAAATGTTTATTTCCAGAGTGAAATACCACCCAGTCAACAAAAGAACAAGAAAGGGGACATGTCCAGT
The DNA here is from genome assembly GCA_036346955.1 of Dipus sagitta. NCBI lineage: Eukaryota > Metazoa > Chordata > Mammalia > Rodentia > Dipodidae > Dipus > Dipus sagitta. Next base: position 69,421,479 of record CM070781.1, read on the forward strand.
GGAAACAAGAGGATTGAGCAGCAGTACCACCCAGCAACAAGCACACCTAAGCTCACATCTCTGTTTCTCAGTGTTGTTCTCCACTGGAAGGAGCCACAGCTCCTCATAGAAATGGCAGTTCAAGTCTGGGGCAAGTCCAAGTCCAAATCCAAGGTGAGCTTAAGTGATCGCTTTGGCAAAGAATAAAAACTGACAGAAGCAGGTCAAAAGTTTTAAGAGGCTGCTAACAGCTAACATTAGCCAAATCTGAGACAATTTGAGCATCTAAAAATAAATAAGTTAATAAGTTAATATCACATTGAATTAATGAAAACAAAGCCCATTAAGTCCATAGTGATAGCCATTTCCAATGCAAGAACAAAAGCAAAGGAAAGAACAATTTTAGGATGGGAGGAAATGGAGACACCTTATTACTGAAAAATGCCCACCCCCAAGCCAGGTCTCTCTATAGCCCAGGCTAACCTGGAGTTCACTCTGTAGCCCCAGGCTGGCCTTGAATTCTCAAAAATCCTCCTACCTGAGGTTGAACTGAAGGCATATACTATCATGCCAAGCTTATTGAAAAATGTAGACCCCCATGCTGGAATTGGAAAGGCGTTGCTTGACCACTGTGAAGTAATAACTGACTCTATGTAACAATATTCAATTTATTAGTATAATAAGATCACAAAAAAATTCCCTGAAATATCTTCCTCTGTGATGTAAGATAAACAAATGTTGAGGTGGGGAGCAATGGGGTCTACATTGGTATGTTCTTCCTTTCTTCCCAAAGCTGAAAATCACCATTTACATGTCAGTGTGATGCAGATCCCTAGTTTTCTCACTTAGAATTATCCTCTTTCTCTCTCTCAAACACTATATATATATATATATTGTGTGTGTGTGTGTGTGTGTGTTGGTACAACTTATTAAAGAAAGCCTGACCACAGTCAAACATCACACTGGGAGTTAGAAAGTCACTGCCTATGCCAATATGTTGAAGGGTTTCCATACCTTTTCCTTTAGCAATTTTAGAATTTCAGGTCTGAAATTAAGGTCCCTGATCCATTTGGACTTGATTCTTGTGCATGGAGAAAGACAGGATCTATTTTCATCTTTCTACATATAGATATCCAGTTTCCCCAGCACCACTTGTTGAAGAGGCTGTCTTTTCTCCAATGAATATTTTTTGGCATTTTTGTCAAAAATCAGATTGCTGTAGCTGCCTGGATTAACATCTGGGTCCTCTATTCTGTTCCATTGATCTACGTGTCTTTGTGCCAGTACCATGCTGTTTTTGTTATTATGGCTTTATACTATAGCTTAAAGTCAGGTTTGGTAATACCACCAACCTTATTTTTGTTGCTCAAAATTGTTTTGGCTATTTGAATTTTTTTGTGTATCCAAATGCATTTTACTATTGTTTTTTCTATTTCTGTGAAGAATGTCATTGGAATTTTAATGGGGTTTGCAGTAAATGTATAGATTGCTTTTGGTAAGATTGACATTTTCCCAATATTGATTCTTGCAATCCAAGAACATGAGATGTCTTTCCATTTCTTAGTGTCTTCTTCAATTTCTTGCTTTAATGTTTTAAAGTTCTCATTGTAGAGATCCTTTGCTTCCTCGGTTAGGTTTATTCCAAGGTACTTTATTTTTTTTTTTTTTGAGTTAAGTGTGAATGGGACAGTTTCCCTGGTTTCATCCTCCACATGTTTGTTGTTAGTATATAGGAAAGCTACTAATTTATGTGGGTTTATTTTTAATCCTGCTACATTGCTAAAAGTATTTATCAGCTCTAACAGTTTGCTGGTAGAGTCTTTAGGGTACTTTATGTATAGAATCCTATCATATGCAAATAATGATAATTTGATATCTTCCTTTCCAATTTGTATCCCTTTTATGAGTATCTCTTGCTTTTTTGCTATAGCTAAGACTTCCAGTACTGTATTAAATAAAAGTGGGGACAGTGGACACCCTTGTCTTGTTCCTGAATTTAGTGGAAAAACTTCCAGTTTTTCCCCATTTGGTATTATGTTGGCTGTAGATTTGTCATAAGTAGCCTTTGTTATGTTGAGATATGTTCCTTCTATTCCCAGTTCCTATAAGACTTTTACCATGAAGGGATGTTGGATTTTGTCAAATGCCTTTTCTGCATCTATTGAGATGATCATGTGATTTTTTTTCCCCTTTCAGTCCCTTTATATGGTGTATTACATTTATTGATTTGCATATGTTGAACCTTCCCTGCATCTCTGGGATAAAGCCAACTTGGTTGGGGTAAATAATCTTTCTGATATATTCTTGTACTCTGTTTGCAATATTTTGTTGAGAATTGTTGCATCTATGTTCACGATGCTCATGTAATTTTTTTGTTCTGTCTGTGTCTGGTTTTTGTATGAGGGTGATATCGGTTTCATAGAATGAGTTTGGCAGCATTCCTTCCTTTTCTATTTTATGGAAAAGTTTGAGAGGCAGTGGTATTTGTTCCTCCATGAAGGTCTGATAAAATTCACCAGTGAGTCCATCTGGGCCTGGTCTTTTTTTAGTTGGGAGACTTTTATTACTTCTTGGATATCCGTACTTGTAAGAGGTCTATTTAATTGGTTTATCTCATCTTGATTTAATTTAGGTAGGTCATATGAATTAAGGAAATCATCCATTTCTTTCAGATTTTCAAACTTAGAGGCATATATAGTCTTAATGTATGTCCTTATGATCCTGAATTTCTTTGGTATCTGTTGTAATGGTGCTTTTTTCAGCTCTAATTTTATTAATTTTTGTCTCTTTTCTTTTTCTTCTGGTCATATTTGCTAAGGGTTTATCTGTCTTGTTTTTACATTTAAAGAAACAACTCTCTGTTTCATTGATTCTTTAGATTTTTTTCTTTTGGTTTCTATTCCATTAATTTCTGCCCTAATGTTTATTACTTCTTCTCATGTATTGATTTTTGGTTTGCCTTGCTCTTGTTTTTCCAAGGCCTTAAGGTGAAACAGTGAATTGTTTAGGTGAATTCTCTAATTTCTTAATACAGGCACTTAAAGCTACAAGTTTCCCTCTTAGGAGTGCCTTCATTGTGTCCCAAAAGTTTTGGAATGTTGTATTATCATCATCATTTGGCTCTATGGATTTATTGATTTTGTTTTTGTTTTCTTACATGACCCATTCATCATTCAATAGTATACTGTTTGGTCTCCATGAATTTTTGTATGCACTGTAGTTTTTCTTGTTGCCGATTTGTAGTTTAATCTCATTGTGGTCAGATAGAGTACAAGGGATTATTCAAATTTTCCTATATATTTGTTTAAGATTTGCTTTGTGTCCTAATGTATGGTCTATTTTAGAGAATGTTTCATGTACTGCTGAGAAAAATGTATATTCTGCAGCATTTGGATGGAATGTCCTGTAGATATCTGTTAGGTCCATTTATTCCATGACATCATTTATCCAGATATCTCTCTGTTTATCTTTTGCCAGAATGATCTGTCAATTGATGAGAGTGGGCTATTGAAGTCACCCACTACAATTATGTTTGGTGTTATCTGTGACCTTTAAGTTTAATAGTGTTTGTTTGCTGAAATTGGAAGACCCCCATGTTAGGTGCATGTATGTTTAGGATTATAATGTCCTCCTGTTGGAGTGTTCCCTTAATCAGTGTAAAGTGACCTTCTTTATCTTTCTTCACTAATGTTAGTTTGAAGTCCCTTCTGTCAGATATTAGGATAGCAACCCCTGCTTGTTTCCTAGGCCCATTTGCTTAAAATACTATTTTCCATCCTTTCACCCTAAGACAGTGTCTATCTTTTATTGAGAGATGAGTTTTCTGTAGGCAACAAATGACAGGATCCTGTCTTCTCAACCAGTCTGCAAGCCTGTGTCTTTTGGTTGGGTGGGACATTGAGGCCATTGATATTAAGAGTTATTATTGAAAGGTATGTATTTATTCTCTTCAATCTTCTTGGTTTATAGTGCTTCCTCTTTTCCCTTTACTCACTTGTTTTAAATGTTATTTGATTATGGTTTATTTTTTCCTATTTCCTCATGTGTGTGTTTTGCTTTCTCTTCAGCATGAAGGATTCCTTCAAGTGTTTTCTGTAGAGCTGGCTTAGTTGTCATAAATTCTTTTAGCCTGTTTTTGTTGTGGAATGTCTTCATTTCTCCATCAATTTGGATAGATAACTTTGCAGGATAAAGTAATCTTGGTTGACAGTTGTTGTCTTTCAGAACTTGACATATATCACTCCAAGCCCTTTTGGCTTTTAAAGTTTGTGCTGATTTATCTGCTCTTATTCTGATGTGCTTGCCTTTATAGGGGACTTGCTTTTTCTATCTAATTGCTTTCAATATATGTTCTTTGGTTTGCATGTTTAGTAGTTAATTTATAACATGGCAAGGAGAGGTTCTTTCCAGGTTTTGTCTGTTTGGTGTTCTAATAGCTTCCTATAGCTGCATTGGCATTTCTTTTCCCACTTGGGAAAAAATTGCTTCTATGATTTTGGTGAAAATGCCTACTAATCCTCTGGATTGAAATTCTTCTCCTTCTACTATACCCTGAATTCTTGTTTGATTTTTTTCACTTTCCCGGATATCTTGAAATTCCCATTCACACCTTCCTATTAGCTTGTCTTTCTCTTTGTTGGAATGTATTAGATCTGCCACCTGGTCTTCTTGTTTAGATATTCTGTTCTCTCCTTCATCCATTCTACTGGTGAGACTTTCTACAGAGTTTTTTATTTGACTGACTATGTTTTTCAGAGCTAGAATCTCTGCCTGGTTTTTCTTCAGTATTTCGATTTCCTTACTTGTGTCTTGTAATGACCTCCTTATTTCATTAAGCTGGTTTCCTATGTTCTCTTGGAATTCTTTCGGGAGTTTATTTTCTTTTTTAATTCCTTTGTTTTCTTCTTTGATTCATTTGATTTGAGTATAGATAAAATCATTTTTATATATTTTATTTATTTATTTGAGAGAGAGAAAGAGGCAGAGAGTGAGAGGGAGAAAATGGGTGTACCAGGGCCTACAGCCAGTGCAAACAAACTCCAGATGCATGTGCCCCCATGTGCATCTGGCTTACATGGGTCCTGGAGAATCAAACTGGGTTCCTTTGGCTTTGCAGGCAAATGCATTAACTGCTAAGCCAGCTCACCAGCCCGTAATGATTAAATCATTTCTTTGAAATATTTGTCAGACATTTCATCTAAAACAGTCTTATTGGGGGCCATTTTGATGTATTTATAAGTTTTGGTGGCATTGTATTGTTTGATTCTTTGTGTTTCTTCTGTTATAATGTTGTGATTTTTGCATACTGAGTTGATTTGATACTTGGGTTTTCTAATAATCTGTGGTGCTTTTAGATTTGGAAATAAATACAACTTTATGTACCTTCAGAGTAGGAGTTTAATGTGCCAAGTGTAGTTCTTGTACGCCAGTCCAGCTGCAGAAGTAATCCTAGGTGTTGAGCTTGCCTGCTATTCAAGTATTCTAGTGGGCTGGGTGGAGCAATTTACTGGCACATTCTAAACTCCAACTGAGCAATATACATTCAATAAAAACCAGCACAGAGTATGCAAGTGTGGGGATTAAAACAAATGATAGCCTTATAAAGCCAAAATCCCTAAGGGTGTGTGTTGCTCTACACCCTTAATCCTGTCAGCTGGGAGGTTGGGATTTCTGTTTTGAATTGGGCTTCAGGTCATCCTGGATCTGAATCAGACCCTGTCCCCAATAATGACAGAAGCAAAAGACAAAGGCCCTATAAATTTGAAAGCATCAAAGGCAGCAATAGTCAACCCCCAAATACAGCTTAATTGAGAATGGTAAAGCCAATCAAGAATATGAAACCTATAACCTGCTAACATGGAAAGAGAGATTAGCACTTCCAATGCAGGTCTATGTACCTGCTTTTTTTGGTCAGGTGGCCTCGTTACCTTTTGGGGTGGCTTTCAGTCTCAACAATGCTGAGTGTCCACTTCAATCCCTCCATGTTGTGCTGTGGAGCTGGAGTTCTGATCAGCTGTGCTGGATGCCCTGCTGCTGGGGGCTGAATGTGTTCTCCAGAGATTTGTAGTTCTGATGGTTGGGGGTAGGAGAGTGCAGGAAGCCTGGAGTGCAGGAAGCCTGCTCAACTGGTCCCACCTGTATCTCTTTCAGGGGCTCCTTAGCTGATCTCTGCTGTCTTTCCTTCAGGTTTCTTGACATTGCAAGGAGGCTGATGAGGTTAGAAAATCCCTTTGTTTGGTCTCTGCTCCTGCAGCTTGGCATGTGCTGATCACAGATCAGAGCCGCAAGTGCCTTAGTGGGATTCTGGCCATTTTCCTCCTTTCTGGGGTATCCAGGTCTCTCCTTTTTCTCTGGTATGGCTAATAAAAACCTATATGCCTTCACTTTTCAGAAGAAGAGTGTATTTTACTGTGGTTTTGCTTAAATCCCTCACTAGGCTGGTTTGGCATGGCTCCTATGCTGCCATCTTACCCCGAAGCCCTCCTGCTATATCTTTTTATAAAAATTTGAAAATTAATACATGTATATAATGTATTTTGGTTAGATTTATACCCTTTCCCCCCTTCCCACTCAACCCTTTTTCTTCCCAACAAACCCCTTCTACTTTCATGTCTTTATTTTACTGATGATCCATTGGGTTAATTAGGCCTTCTTTTCATGAGTATAAATGGGCGGTTATTTACATGTCAGTGTGAGGCACAGGGGCAATTTAGGAGTGGCTGCACCACTGAAGAAAATGCATCCCCCTCACCCATCAACTGCTAACAGCTCCTCAGGGAGGGGCAGGGTTTCATGAAGCCCTCCCCTCCCTCATCCACAAGGGAATGTAGATAGGGCCAATTTTGAGCAGGTCTTGTGCCGATAACCACAACTGCTATGAGTTCATAAGTGCTATGACTATATCATGTCTAGAATAGAGCATTCCACAGCACTCTCTTCTTCCTCTGGCTCTTACATTCTTTTTGCCTCCTTGTTCACAATGTCCTCTGAGCCTTGTTCTCAATCATTAAGAAATTAGACCCGAGTATAAAAGTCCATCATAATTTTGGTTCAATTCTACGTAGGGTTTTGTGGAGTAGAAAAGGGGTGACCCTTTTTCCTGCCATCATAAAAGGTTGTGATTGACATACCAATTTCAAAAGACAAGTTATCAAGAAAAGAGCACAACAAATTTATTTGATCATAGTTTTACATGACACAGAAACCTTCAGATTGAATACCCAAAAACACAGGGTGAACAATCCTTCAGGATTAAGTTCAATGAAGCATGGACAGCCATGGAGCAATCCCACCAGAAAAAAGGTGTGGCTTAATGCTCGTAGACTGAGTGGGGAAACCCAGCAAAGCCTGCCTGTCCAGATTCCTGTTGGACTCTCTGACACCACTCCTCCAGAGTGTGGAGAAAGATCCCTTTTGGACTGAGAACTGACTAATGGGTCTCCTATTAGACAAAGAAAGTCAGAGAATGTCCTTGGCAAGCTCTAAGACAGAAAGTTGGGAAGATAAAGTGCAATGGCTTTGGACAAAAGGAGTTCTACTTTCTGTGACTCATCTTGGGAAGAAGATATTCCATTGTGGGAGATAGCTAGGAGAGCAGGAGTGAGGAGACCAAAGAGAAATTTGCTTCCAGAACCTTCACTTTAAGGTATTTCTTGGGGGCTGGAGAGATAGCTCAGCAGTTAAGGTGCTTGCTTGCAAAGCTTTGACAGCCTGGGTTCAATTCCCTAGTATCCACATAAAGGCACATGCACAAAGTGGTGCATACGTCTGCAGGGGCAGGAGGTGCTGGTGTGCCCATACTTATGCTATATGCCTCTTTCTCTCTCAAATAAAAAATACTTAAAACATATATATAGTTTCCTGCGTCACATCAGTCTCCACAGTTCCCAGTCATTTCACCCCGTCCTGTCTGTTTGGTCCAGTGTACATCTGCCTTCCTGGTGTAAATATTCACAGTCTCAGTTTAGACAATAAATTACATGGCTGCCCTACTTCTAAAGGGACCCCTTGTGCTTTTCAGGGAGGTCTTCGTTTGCCTTATGTGAAAGGATAAATCCCAAACTAGAGAGAGAATGAAGAACCCTGGAATGTGGTGGGAAGACTAATGACCCCACCCAATGAGGTCAGTTCATGTCCCAGTCCCTAGAACTGTGAATGTTACCTTACAGAGCAAAAAGAAAATGTGACTAAGTTAACTGATGTTAAAATGGGGTGACTATCCTGGATTGTTCAGGTGATCTATGTAATCACAAAGATCTTTAAAATCAGACAAACCTTACCAAGTTCAGAGTTAAAGAGGATGTAACTAAAACAGAACACTCAGGGAGGTGCAACATGTTATCTATGAAGATGAAATATGGGGGCCATGAAGCAAGGGGGTATAGGTAGCCTCTAATGGATAGCAAAAGCAGATCCCGTAGGATATCCAAAAAGGAATGCAGCTCTGTGAACACCTATACAGCTAAAAGATAATACATGTATGTTGTTTAAATTCATTAATTCAGGAGTAATTTGTTACTCTCCATTGCTTTTCACTTCAAAGTCTGTTAGTTTTAGATCATACAGGAAGATATTTCAGGAAATAACTTCATGATCTTATTATTCTAAGAGGTTGAATATTGTTACATAGAGTCCGTTATACTATGTAGTTGTCTAACAGTGCCTTTCCAATCCCAGCATGGAATCTATGTCTTTGAATAAGCTCGGCATGGTGGTACATACCTTTAGTCCCAGCATTAGGGAGGATGAGGCAGGAGAATTATTGAGTTCAAAGCCAGCCTGGGGTTACCGAGTGAACTCCAGGTTAGCCTGTGCTAGAGAGAGACCTGGCTTGGGGGTGGGCATTTTTCAGTAAAAACATGTCTCCATTTCCTTCCATCCTAAAATTGTTCTTTCCTTTGCTTTTGTTCTTACATTGGAAATGACTATTACTATGGACTTAATGGGCTCTGTTTTCATTAATTCAATGTGATATAATCCATTAACTTATTTATTTTTAGATGCTCAAATTGTCTCAGATTTGGCTGTTAGCTGTTATCTCTCTCTGAAAACTTTTGACCTACTTCTGTCAGTTTTTATTCTCTGTCAAAGAGATCATTTAGGCTCACCTTGGACTTGCCCCAGACTTCAGCGGCCATTTCTATGAAGAGCTCTGGCTCCCTCCAGTGGAGAGTAGTACCGAGAAATAAAGATGTGAGCTTAGGTATGCTTGTTGCTGGATGGTACTGCTGCTTGATCCTCTTTGGCTCAGCCCCCTGAATCCACGAACCAATCAGGTCTCTCCCTTACATACCTGAGTCTGACATCACAATATATGCTATTAATTATAAAGGACTTGTTGTGCGCTAACCTGATTGACCTGTGTTCTTTCACCTGAACACCATTGTGGTAAGCGCCTCCCAACCTGGCTGGGGGAGGGGAGCTCTCTGGGTACCTGTGTGGGTACTTTTCTGTCTGTTCATCACATGTATTGTTTCCAGATGTGTTTTTAAGTTTGTCATATTCTATGATTTTCCTCTAAACTCTGGGTCTACCTTGTGTAATAACTCTCTTGAGTTTAGTACTCATTTTCCAGGTGTCTGAATTTCCTGCCCCCACTTTGATGCTTTCTCTCTGTTATCCTTCCTTAAGTCTTTAGTCCTTCACTTCATCTGTTGATTCTCTTCTATGTGGAGCTGGAGGTGGAGGTGCCAACCTGGTGCTTCTGTTTTGCTGCTACCTGAGTGAGTGCTTTTTCTAAATCTTTTGGCATAGGCTTGTATGTCCTGCTTCCACATGTGTGTATAACTGTTTCAACTTTTCCCTAGATGCCAATTTTGCCTAAATAAACCTGACAATTCATAATTTCTCCCCAAATAAATTCAGTAATTCTTATCCTTCTCAGTCTGTTTTTTAAAAATTCTTTGTCAAAATAGAGCTTCAAAATTGGGGTTCATAAACTGAGACTCCACTCCTCAAAGTGGCAGCTAAATGATGTGTTTGAGAGTAGAGGCCAGGATGGGGTGGGAGTAGGTTATGTTCACTCACTTTGTCCATCTGTGGCCTTATGTTGGAAAGGGTAAAACTGGAAATGTTTGGTGAACCAAATGATTAGTAAACACTACACACACATATATACAGCAGAGTACTTTGAGAAAAAGCCATTTGGTGACGCCTTATCTGGCGGCACAGACCAGAGGAAAGTAGTAGGAGACAGTGCCTAAGCAAAAGTTAAGGAGCAGCATTGATTCCAGATTCAGCGTGGATGAGTGTAAAAGGATGACGCTAATAAAAAACAAGCTATGGGCAGTCCGGTCGTGTGTTGGCGAGGCACTCTTATCAAGGTCACTCAGCGCCGGGCCCTCCCGAGCTCAGAGCAACCCCGGCCCGGAAACGCCACGCCCACTTTCGCCCATAGAGAGCAGCGACATTACGTCCATTGGCGGCGCTGAGCGATGACGTCACAGAGCCGGATTCTCCCGGAAGTTGCTTCGAGGGAGGGACGGGTGGGGGAGGGGCAGGGCTGAGCCGTGCCAGTGAGGCGATGAGGTAAGGGGTGGCACCAGGCTGACGGTGGCAGGAGGCCCACAGCGGGTCAGAGCCCTGCAGATGATGTGATGGAAGAGACCTGATCCAAACTGCGGTGGAGGCGGGGCCACTCAAGCCCTCTACCCATTTACATCCATGAAAACTCTTGTAACTAGATATCTTGTTTTAAAAAACATTTTTTAAAGTTTTTTTTTTTTAATTGACAACTTCCACAACTGTGGACAATAACCCATGGTAATTCCCTCCTTACCCCCACTTTCCTCTTTGCAACTCCACTTTCCATCATACCCCCCTCCCCTCTCAATCAGTCTTTCATTTTGATGTCATTATTTTTTTATCCTATTGTGGATGGTCTTTTTTAGGTAGTGTCAGGCACTGCAAGGTCATGGATATCCAGGCCATTTTGTGTCTGGAGGGACACTGTAAGGAGTCTTACCCTTCCTTTGGCTCTTACATTCTTTCTGCCACCTCTTCTGCAGTGGACCCTGAGCCTTGGAAGGTGTGAGATGTTTCAGTGCTGCGCACTCCTCTGTCACTTCGTCTCAGTAACATGGTGCCTTCTGAGTCATCCCAGTGTTCACTACCATCTGAAAAGAGAAGTTTTTCTAGCCATAATTGAGAGTAGCATTAATATGGCCTGTAATGTTTTGGGAGCATCAGAGACCTCCCTGGCCAAGAACTCACTGAAAGGTATCCCATCCCTGGCACTGAAAATTTCTAGCAACAATCTATGGCTTCTGGCTGTTCCATTGTCCAAAAAAAGTAGGTTTCTGTATGACTTATTTATATCCTCTTAAATTTTGATTAGCCCTCTCTCCACCTTTCCTTTACACAGTCTCTTCCCCTGACCTCACTTAGGTCTCTTCACCCCCATTAATCTGTTCTTCTACTTGCATATATACTATATCATCCTACTAAGTCCTCCCCCTCCTCTTTCCCTTACTATTCCCTTTCTAGCTTATTGGCTTCTGCTACTGAGTTTTATTCCTACTCACATAGAAGTCCAATCGTTTGTAGCTAGGATTTACATACGAGAGAGAACATGTGATGTTTGGCCTGGGCCTGGGTTACCTCACTAAGTATAATCCTTTCCAGATCCATCCATTTTTTTCTTTACCACTGAGTAGAAGTCCATTGTATAAATGTTCCACATCTTCATTATCCACTCATCAGTTGAGGAACATCTAAGCTGGTTCCATTTCCTTAACATCTTAAGGAAAAGAGGGGGTTGGAGAGGTGGTTCCGTGGCTTAAAGGCACTTGCTTGCAAAGTCCAGGTTCAGTTCCCTACTACCCATGTAAAGCCAGATGCATGGAGTGGCACATGCTTCTGGGGATCGTTTGCAGTGGCAGTGGGCCCTGGTACACCCACATGTTGTCTGTCTCTCAAATAAATAAATCAGTATATGAATATCAATAAAGGTAAGAAAAGAACAGTGATACACTAGATTGTACTGATCTTAATATCGTTCAATTCCTTCCTGTTTGAGGATGTGAATCTACACTATGCTTGCTTATAAGCACTAATGTTGATGTAGGATTTGGGGGTTCAGGAGGGGTCTCCCAGAATTTATGAACCCCAAGTTTTGGGTTCTGTCCAACCTTTAATAAATAATTAATAAAGATACACTCAAGAAGGATAAATTATGAATTATTAAGTGTATTTAGGGGAAATCATGAATTGTAGGGTTTATTTAAGAGAGATTTGGGTCTAGGAATGGAGGCTAAACAAGTGGGAAGTAGGAAGCCTGCTCTCTCTCTCTCTCTCTCTCTCTCTCTCTCTCTGTGTGTGTGTGTGTGTGTGTGTGTGTGTTTGAGGTAAGGTCTCTCTCGCTCTAGTCCAGGCTGACTTGGAATTCGCTATTTAGGCTGGCCTTAAACTCACAGTGATCCTCCTACCTCTGCCTCCTGAGTGCTGGGATTAAAGGCATGCAGCACCACACATGGCTCTCATGTGGAAACACTGTATAGTCTATAAGTTCGTAGGAAGAAAAGATGACATCTAAGTTAAAAAAGGCTAATTGGGAGGGGGAGGGGATTTGATGGAGAGTGGCTTTGTGAAGGGGACAGTGGGGGAGGGGAGGGAATTATTATGGTTTATTTGTGATAGGGAGCTGTTACAGTCAGGTTCGCTTTGCTGGTAGAAATCACCCAACCAAGAGCAGTTTCTGGGATAAAGAGAGTTATTTTGGCTTACAGGCTCGAGGGGAAGCTCCACGATGGCAGGGGAAAACGATGGCATGAGCAGAGGGTGGACATCACCCCTTGGCCAACATAAGGTGGACAATAGCAACAGGAGTGTGTGCCAAACACTGGCAAGGGGAAACTGGCTATAACACCCATAAGCCCGCCCCCCAACAATACACTCCCTCCAGAAGGCACTAATTGCCAAATATCCATCAGCTCGGCCTAGCATTGAGAACACCTAAGTTTATGGGGGGCACCTGAATCAAACTACCACAGGAGCTAAGCTGGAAAAGAACACAAATGACTCCATATTGTGAACTTATACAAGGAAATTCAGCTTAGTTGGTACCTCAGGATGAGGTTTCACCCACACTTGAACTTTCTGCTTGGCTTGCTTTAACACAATTGGTCACCACAAGAAAAGATGTCTTTTCTTTATGTTGCTAAATGCAATTTTTAGCTTCTGTATTAACTGATGCTTGTTTGCAGTTGCAGGGGAGGGAAAATATGGGGGTAGGGGCAGATTCTGGGAATGTTCTTGTTTTTTCTTCTAAAAAATATCAATTAAAATTAACTCTTGTTTTTGTAAGATTATGACTACTGAACTTCTGAACTGTAAAACTAAGATGTGAAATCTTGTGGTTTTCTCCTATAAAAGGAGCCCTGAAGTACAGTCTGGCCCTGCATTCAGTCCTGGATGCAGTCACTGGCCAGCCAGAAAGATTCCTTTCCTACTACTTGGTGTCTGTGTGGTCTTCCCTGGGGCGTCCTCACCATAACATATTGTCTATAATTATAGAAGTTGTCAATAAAAGATAAATTAAAAAAATAAATTGAGGCCTTTAGACAAGGACAGGAACAGAGTTGTAAGCACATGAAAAGCAGAACTTAAATGTATATGTAGTGAGGCTCAGAAAATACACATGACATCCACCAAATGCTTTCCTGAAGAAGTAGTGAGTCCCAGACCAGACATGAACAGAAGACCACCTGCATAAAAACTAAGAAGGATTCTCTTCTCAGATGGTGGTGACCTTGGGATGACTCAGAAGGCACTATAGTGCTGAGATGAAGTGACAGAGGACTGCTCAACACTGAAATATCTCTATCACAGCTTCCAAGGCTCAGGGTCCATTTCAGAAGAGGTTGCAGAAAGAATGTAAGAGCCAAAGGAAGGGTAGGACTCCTTACAATGCACTCTTACAGACACAAAATGACCTGGATATCCATGACCTCATAGTGCCTGACACTACCTACACAGGACCATCATAATAGGTGGAAAAGATGATGACATCAAAATAAAAGAGAGACTGATTGAGAGAGGGTAGGGATATGATGAAGAGTGGAATTACAAAGGCAAGGTGTGGGAAGGGAGGGGACTACCATGGTTCATTGTCTATAATTATAGAAGCTGTCAACAAAAAAAATTTAAAAATTAAAAAGGAGAGTCTTTATTCAGCCAGCTGGCAACTGTCCCTCACAGCAAGAAATAGGGCAGCCACATCCTAATTTCACAGTGAGTTTTTAAAGGCAAAACCCACATTCCTTTACAATGATCTAAAAAACCCCTAGCCACCCTTTCCCCCCACACAATTGTCTTTACCAAGAGCAGGCAAGCATGATTATGAAAGCAGAATTTGTTTTTAAATTTTTATTGACAGAGAGAAAGAGAGAGAGGGAGGGAGAGACATAGAGAGAGAATGGGCACACCAGGGCCTCCAGCCATTGCAAACAAACTCTAGACACATGTGGCCATCTTATGCATCTGGCTTACATGGGCCCTGGGGAATCAAACCAAGGTCCTTTTGCTTTACAGGCAAGTGCCTTAACTGCTAAGTCATCTTTCCAGCCCAAAAGCAGAATTTTTGCACTTAGCACCAGGTATAAAGAAGATACCAAATATCAGGACATCTTGACCTCAGGGTGAGAGCAAACACCAGGTATCTTACTGGAACCACATCCTCATTCTTGTAATTAATGCTCTGCACTAATCTTTAACCTCCTATGGCTCCTTGAGAATGTCAAGGTGGCTGAGTGGCCTAAGATGGCTTCCCTTAGGTCAGTCCACCAGAGGTTGGCTCATTCCCCACTGGTTTTAGTAACTGAGTCTAATCCTAGACTCATCAGTTACCATAGTCTCATACTTGGTCTTGAGAACCATCAATTTTATGGAGGAAATTCTCTGATGGATAAACTTGATTAGAGCATTTAAAATGCAGGGGCCTACAATCAACCTTAAAAGTAACAGAATTATGGGTCCGGATATGGCAGTAATTGGAGTGGAGAGCCAGGGTGACCAGGAAAACAAAATTTTTAAATATATTTTTATTTTATTTATTTATTTATTAGCGAGAGAGAGAGAGAGAGAGAGAATGGCCATGCCAGGGCCTCCAGCCACTGCAAATGAACTTCAGATGCATGTGTCACCTTGTGCATCTGGCTTATGTAGGTCCTGGGGAATTGAGCCAAGGTTTTTGGTTTTGCAGGCAAATGCCTTAACCACTATGCAATCTCTCCAGGCCACACATTTTCATACAAGCAAGTGAGCAGCTGATTTACAGAAGCAGGATGTGACAGTTAGCTTGTACAGTCTATAGGATTCAAAACAATTTTTTAAAACATACCTATGAATCAACAAGCATATGAATCATGTAGTTGGGTTGCCCTAACCATGAGCTTTATTTTAGTCTAAATTGTCCTTCCCTCTTATTGTCCCTCTGTGTCACCCTTAAACAGTTCTCTCTTCTGGATTCCTTCAGCTACTGACAGAGATAAGTTCAGCTCCTTAACAGTTAACTCTTACAGTGGTTTAGTGCATCAGTACAGCTTTCAGCTTTTCTGTTACATTTCTCTCCTCTTCCCAGTCATAATCCCCTATGTAATAACATGTAAATTTCCCAACCAGGTACAGCAAACACCAGTAGGACTGGTGGACATCATGATCTTTTTGTAAAATATTTTTTTTGATATCTCATGTTGAATTCCCCAAGCTTCTGTTGTGTGTGGACTAGTCAGCTTCTGGAGTGACTAGAGCAGGGCTGTAGTCTCTTTGTGAGGGGCAAGTCTCCTCCAGAGCTTGATCTGGAGGGGACTCTGGGTTCCTGGTAATCTGTTAGCTGCTAAAATCAGCTAAGGACACTGTCTTCTTGACTCTGGTGTGATGAATCTATACCTCTTGGCTGATGGGTATGGGCCTAATTCCCTGAGGGTACGTGGGTCTCCTTGTGTTACAAATTTTAAGGGAGCACCATCAATGGCAGGAAAATCTGATTTACCTCTAAAATTCTGAGCAAAGAGACACCTTAGAACAACCAGCACCACCCACATCAGCAAGTACAAACAGCTAGAACTCTAAATTGTTTTTACATGTTAGGATGGGGGTCTGAGATCTGTCCCTAGTGATATACCTCCTTTAATAAGACATATTGAAGAAAGATTGGACTATTTCAAATCAATAACTATCAGGTAAACATAACAAGCAAGGACAATTTTTTTTAAAAGGAACCATTTATTTATTAGAGAGAGAGACAGAGAAAGAGAGGGAAAGAGGCAGGTAGAGAGAAGGAGAAAGAATGGGCATGCCAGGGCATCCAGCCACTGCAAATGAATTCCAGATGTGTGGGTCACCTTGAGCATCTGGCTTACGTGGGTTCTGGGGAATCAAACCTGGGTCCTTTGGCTTTGCAGGCAAGTGCCTTAATTACTAAGCCATCTCTCCAGCCCTGGAATTTTTTATTTAAAGGCAGCAGTGGCTGACTAATCAGGGACAGGCAGAGGCAGAAGGCATGAGTTAATGTTAGAGTTTAGTATTCTAAGCCAGCATCAGACAGAGGAGACTATTAGTCTGAATCTTTGTTTATATTGTAATATTTTGTAGTTATATTTTCTTACTGGGTGATTAAGGCCATGTAGGCTGCCAAAATTAACTATGTATTATATTTTGGAAGTCAATGATGGTTTGGTAGGAGAGACTTTTAGGAACCTGAGGAGTTCTATGACTCTCAGTATTGTCATCTGCTAGAATAAGTCAAAGCCTGCTGACCAAGTGGTCCTCCCTCTTTTGGGAAGCCTGGAGGGATGGTTTTCCTCCTATGTGACTCTCCTGTTGCATATACATCAACTTTAAATCCATCTCTGTGTCTCCATATCCTCCCTGATCAAGAAGACAGGTAACTTGCCAGAGGCTAGAAGTTAGCAAGTGTCCCATTATCTCCTGTGGCCTTCTGACCTGGGAGCGGGAATCAAAATATTGGTTATCTTTTAACTCCAATGTTTCCAACTGACTTTGGCTTCTACATATGGTTATTAACCACTCATAAAGACTGTACATATCTGATTAGTAAAAGAAATTAGTTAAGGAAGTGCAGAATATATCTGGTTAGCAAAGCAGATCTGGTCATAGAATGACACAAAAGTTTAAAATCATTTTGATTAGCATTTAAGTTAGTTGTCAGGTTACAGTGTATATCTGGAACATAGAAAGTGTACACATTTTATCTTTTAAATATATGTCAGTTATAAGTACAGACAGAATATGTTAGCAGCCTTGGAAATAGTATTTTACCAGTAACTTTAAATCAATTGATTTGATATAGAAATTGTATGTTGGGAAAAGACAGGACAGTATAAAAACTTGGCACCTGTGTTTGAAAACAACATTGGCTAGTCTGTTTACCTATGCTGGTACCAATTACCCCCCAAACTAGAAGCAGAACAGCAGAGTTTAAGATTTTTCTTTTTAGAGCAGGAAACATGTCTGAAGTATCAATATATCTATAAGCAATGAACTTAACGATGTTAGAAATGAGACAATTACTTAAGTAAAACCTTGACTGATACTGATTATACTTAATGTAAGAATAAAGCCAAACCTGGTCATTGTTGAGTTAAGCTAGCCTGATTTTAACATACATTAGAGACATTATTGCAGACACAAAGTAATTTCTCAAACAAGTATCTTTAACCATTGAACCATTTTATAGTTTAACATAAAGCAATGTTTATGACTGTTTGAATACATGAAGCTTAGACAAATCATATTAACATTGTTTGTATATAGCAGGTGTCTCTAGGACATGGGAAGCTTTCTCAGTTTCCTAAGAATGAAGTCACAATGATTAACTTACTTCTTTTGTTTTTTTGGTTTTTTGAGGTAGGGTCTCACTCTAGCCCAGGCTGACCTGGAATTCACTATGGAGTCTCAGGGTGGCCTCGAACTCATGGTGATCCTCCTACCTCTGCCTCCCGAGTGCTGGGATTAAAGGCGTGCGCCACCACGCCCGGCTTAACTTACTTCTTATAATACTTAGATAATGACATCACTGATAACCACCTAGTAAAACTAGCATGAACCATCTTAAAATTACAGGGCTTTAGATATAATAACCTTTAAAAGTATCTTATTTTTATTTATTTGACAGAGATAAAGAGGGGGAGAGAGATAGAGATAGAGAGAGAGCAAGAGAGACAATGGGTGTGCCAGGGCCTCCAGCCACAGCAGACAACTCCAGGTGCATGCACCACCTTGTGCATCTGGCTAACCTGGACCCTGGGGAATCGAACCTGGGTCCTTTGGCTTTGCAGGCAAATGCCTTAACTACCAAGTCATCCCTCTAGCCCTAGGTATAATAACCTTATGAGAAAATTAAATACTAATGAGTCAATTTTAACCTTAAGATCTAGTAAAAAGGTTGACAAATAGAGGAACATAGCTAACTTGGTTGAATACTCTAAAGTCAGTCCTTTACAACCATTATCATGACCAGTTTAACATCAATGAGTTAAAGTTTTAAGTTTACAACCTGAATACCATAGCATTCTTTTACCAGCCAGAGCCATCATTTGTTAGTCTGATGTAAGCCCTAGGCTAATAGTCATTTTATATCTCAAGGAGTCCATAATCTGATTAAGAACTTTAAGACTTAGTTAATCAACTTTGT
Organism: Dipus sagitta; assembly: GCA_036346955.1. Classification (NCBI taxonomy): domain Eukaryota; kingdom Metazoa; phylum Chordata; class Mammalia; order Rodentia; family Dipodidae; genus Dipus; species Dipus sagitta. Next base: position 69,440,110 of record CM070781.1, read on the forward strand.
CTTTAACCTTCTGTTTAAGATTACTCATACCTTCATCCACATACTTTACTCATACCTTCATCTACATAATTTTACCTTACAGTGTATGTAACCACTCTATAACAATCTTTTTCATCAAACATTTAATATCCAATGTTTAAAGTTTCCTCTTCAGTTTATCTTCCTTAGTCAGTTCATCTCATAACTACCAACAAAAACTTTCATTGTCCTTACCATAAGACTTTTACTTGACCATTTAAGTATTTTTTGTCCTCAAAAGGCTTTTTTTTTAAACTTTAAAAATTTTTTTGTTTGTTTATTTTTATTTATTTCTTTGAGAGCAACAGACAGAAGGAGGGAGAGAGAGAGAGAGGAGAGGGAATGGGTGTGCTGGGCTTCCAGCCACTGCAAATGAACTCCAGATGCATGCGCCCCCTTGTGCATCTGGCTAACATGGGTCCTGGGGAATCGAGCCTAGAACCAGGATCCTTAGGCTTCACAGGCAAGCACTTAACTGCAAAGCCATCTCTCCAGCCCTCAAAAGGCTTTTTAAAATAGCTTTTTATAAGAGTAGACCAGACTTGACTTATACTATTCACTCAGAATATACAGATAGATTTTATCATTTGTTGATTTTGAAACTTCTTATAACTTTCCTGAAACATATTTAAAAATATTTTTATTTATTTATTTGAGAGAATGAGGAGATAGAGAAGGAGAGAGAGAGAGAGAGAGAGAGAGAGAGAGAGAGAGAGAGAGAATGGGAATGCTAGGGCCTCCAACCACTGCAAACAATCTCCAGATGTGCCTTGTGCATCTGGCTTACATGGTTCCCTAACCTTAACCTTAACCTTAAGCCATCTCCCCAACCCCAAAAACACATTTAAACACACACATATATATATATATATATATATATATATATATATATTCTAACATTATTAGAAATTTTAGAAATATTCTGACAAACTCAGTATTGAGTACTTCTAAATTAAAACATAAATCTTGAGGCTGTTGTCTGTCAGTAGTTCCATAGAGGCATAGAGAGATAAAGTAAACTTAAAAACAGTTACAAATTTCTTATAAGAAGTCTCCATCTATTTACAGCATCTTGGGACTCACCCATCATCATGCTGGGGCCAGGATCTTGAGATTCCCTGCACCTGCAGCCCGCTCCCCCCTCCCCCCAGCTCTGCAAGACAGGGAAGCTAAGAAAGAAGAGACATCAAGGATTTTCCTGGGGGCAGCAGAAATCCCAGAGAGGACTGTATCTTGTCTCCCTGTCCAACAATGATACTTGTGTGTTAGGTTCCCCCTCTTATTTCCAGGGCCACCTGGCCATCATCACTAAATGACACATTGCAGATGCCTGCTCATGTGTAGTCCATTACTTTTGTCCTTGCTATGGAGAGCTTCCCAGGCACAGCATGTGAGAACAAGACAGTTTTCCCCAGATTTTATCATCTGCCTGGGACCAGCCCAGAATTTAACTATTCCTGATCTACTTCTTGCCCCTGGGGAACACAGTAGGACAGCATAACCCTGCCCCCCTAAATTCTAGGGAGAGTGTTGGACTTACCTCAGGGCTACAAGGCAGCTTTCTGATCCTTTCATTTTACAACTATTTATTTATTTGTTTTGGGTTTTTGAGGTAGGGTCTCACTCTAGCCCAGGCTGACCTGGAATTTACTATGAAGTCTCAGGGTGGCCTTGAACTCACAGTGATCCTCCTACCTCTGCCTCCCCAGTGCTGGGATTAAAGGTGTGCACCACCATGCCTGGCTCCATTTTACAACTTTTTAAGAGTAGGAGAATCTTGAATATTTTCCTGCCTATGATATTAATTACTTTTGGTTTTTCTTCTGGGGAACATCCTCCACAATGAATTTTCCACTGTGTTGGTGCTACAGAACAGACACAAAGACAAAGCCTTTCTGAGCATGCAGTGCTCAGAACAGAAATCACTCTGCTGGCTTAAGGCTGTGAGCCACATAATGCACACACACATTCATTTCAAGTGCACTTTTCATACAAATTCCAGACAACCATCTTCCCCTCACACATTCATTCATTCAGAAGCTATGCATTTCCATTTTAAATTCCTACTATAGTCACAACTCCAGAGACCAAAACTAAACCTCAAAATTACTTGTAATGTAATTTCAGACCTCACATTGAGGATTTTCCAAACCAAAATCTGACTAGTCTCAATTCCAATTTTCAATTTCCAATATTTCCAGGATGGTCAGAGTGTCCAAGTCACCCAAGGATGACCCATTCAGCTTGTTATGCAGTAAGGGGTGTCAAAGGTTCCCTCTGGTGGCCATCCTACATCAAACAATGGCCAGTACAATCACAGAGCTTCTTAAAAGAAAAGGCATCTCACATGGCACCTAAATCAGATGCCCACTGTTGAAAAGAGGAGAAATTAATAAGACTATATTGTAATGGACTAGATGTGGAGATTGTCTGGTGCATGGTGGAGTTCTCAGGTTCTGTACTTGGCTTTCTAAGATGATCCAAAATGTTAGACATAAAGGGACAAAACAAACACTGAACACAACCACAAAGATATGTGGCCACACAGAATTGAAACAGACTGGGGTCGAGGTGACATCTCACCACTGCCTGGGATTCAGGAAGTAGTGCTGTGTCCATCCTTCCACTGAATCCCCTTTACCTCCAGAGACTTTCCAGACCAGATGATTCTCCACTCATGGTGTTGATATCTCCTGACTACCACTCCTTCCTGTCAGGACCTGGAGAATGTCCCTGGGCCTGAGGAATGTCTCTCAGCAGCTGACCCCTAGGGTCTCCAACCTGCAGTCAAAGTAGAGTCCTAAGAAATTAAGACTCTGTGAGACCAGATTTGGGGGTTGGTTTAGTGAGAAGAATATAGTATCTTGCTGGGGCCTCCAAATGTAGCGAGTCTCAGGCCAGAAATGAACAGCAGACCACCTAAATAAAAATTTAAAAGGAAACTTCTGGCTAAGATGGCAGCTTAGGAGCCATGCCAAACCAGTCTAGAGAAGGATTTAAGCAAAACCGCAGCAAAATACACTGTTCTTCTGAAAAGTGAAGGAGTATAGGTTATTCTTAGACACAGCAGAGAAGCCAGAGAGACCAAGACCCACCAGAAAGGAGGAAAGCAACCAAAGTCCCACTGAGGTGATCACGGCCCATGATCCATGCACCACCCAGTGCAGTCCCCCCAGGTGTGCCAGGTGGTGGCAGCAGCAGCAGCAGAGGCCAAGCAACAGATTTTTCAACTCCATCAGGCTTCTTGCAAAGTGAAGAAATCTCAAGGAAAGACAGCTGAGATGAACTAAAGAGCTACTGAAACTGCAAGTAACTCCAGAAGTCTGAACTCTCCCATCTCTCACCACCAGAACCATGAACCTATAGCATTCAGCCCCCTGTGGCAGCACAGCCAGCAGAGCAGATCAGAGGTACAGCTGCACTCAGCATTGGTATGATTGGAAGCTACCCCAAAAGGTAAAGAGGCTGGCTGACCAAAACCAAAACCAAAACCAAAACAAAAACAATAACAAAAACAAAAAAACAGGTACACAGGCCTGCACTACAAAAGCTATATATCCTGGGTTGGCTTTACAATTTTCAAATAACCTGTGTTTGGGGACTGAATATTGTTGCCTTTGGTGCTTTCATATATATAGGGCATTTGTTTTTTGCTTCTATCATTACTGGGGGCAGGGTCTGATCCAGATCCAAGTTGGCCTGGAACCCAATTCAGAACAGAAATCTCTACCTCTCTTGTCAGCTGACAAGATTAAGGGTGTAGAACAACACACACCCTTAGGGATTTTGGCTTTATATGACTATCTGTTTGTTTTAATCTCCATAATTACACACTTTGTGCTGTTTTTTTTTTTTTTTGATTGTGTATGTTACTCAGTTGAAGTTTAGAATTTTCCAGTAAATTATCCCACCCAGTCTACTAGAATACTTGCTTAGCAAGCAAACTCAACACCTAGGATTACTTCTGTGGCTTGATTGGGGGACAAGAGCTACACCTGGCACCTTGAACTCATATCCTGAGGGTATATAGAGGTGGATTGCCACGTCTGGAAACACTGCAGATAAGTAGAAAACCCAAGCATTAAATCACTTCAGGATGCAAAAGTCACTACAATATAATACAAGAAACTCAAAGAACCAAGACAATACAGTCTCACCAAAAACTATAAATCCATTAGGAATGATCACCAATGAGACTGTTTTAGATGAAATGCCTGATAAAGATTTTAAGAAAATGATGGTATCTATGCTCAATGAAATCAGAGAAGAAATGAAGAGAATCAAATAAGAAAACAAACTTCTGAAAGAGAACACAACACAGGAAACCTGCTTAATGAAATAAAGATGTCATTACAAGACATGAGTAAGGAAATAGAAATACTGAAGAAAAACCAGGCTGAAATCCTGGCTCTGAAGAATATAGTCAATGAAATAAAAAACTCTGTGGAAAGTCTATCCAGTAGAATGGATGAAGGAGAGAACAGAATATCTAAACTAGAAGACCAGGTAGCAGATCTAATACAGTCCAACAAAGAGAAAGACAAGCTAATAGCAAGGTATGAATGGGAATTTCAAGATATCTGAGACACTATGAAAAGATCAAACATGAGAATATATGGTATAACAGAAGGAGAAGAATTTCAATCCAGAGGCTTAGTAGGAGTTTTCCACAAAATCACAGAAGAAAAATTTCCCCAAATTGGGAAAGAAATGCCAATGCAGATACAAGAAGCTTTTAGAACACCAAACAGACAAAATCTGGAAAGAACCTCTCCTCACCATGTTACAATTAAACTACTAAATACACAAACCAAAGAAAAAATATTGAAAGCAGTTAGAGAGAAGAAGCAAGTCACCTACCAAGGCAAGTCCATCAGAATAACTGCAGATTGCTCAACACAAAACTTTAAAAGCCAGAAGGGCTTGGAATGATGTATTCCAAGTTCTGAAAGATAACAACTGTCAACAAGATTACTTTATCCTGCAAAGGTATCTATCCAAATTGATGGAGAAATAAGGATATTCGAAAAACAGGCTAAAAGAATTTATGACAACTAAACCAGTTCTACAGAAAATACTTGAAGGAATTCTTCATGCCAAAGAGAAAGCAAAACACACACAAGAGGAAAAAGGGAAAAATAAACCACACTCAAATAACAGTTAAAACAAATGAGTAAAGGGAAAACAGCAAACACTACAAAATAAGAAGAATGGCAAGAGTAAATGCATACCTTTCAATAATAACTCTTAATATAAATGGCCGCAATGCACCATCCAAGAGACACAGGCTTGCAGACTGGATGAAAAGGCAGGATCCTGCCATTTGTTTCCTCCAGGAAACTCATCTCTCAATAAAAGATAGATAACGCCTTAGGGTGAAAGGATGGAAAATGGTATTTGAAGCAAATGGGTCTAGGAAACAAGCAGGGGTTGCTATCCTAATATCTGACAGGATAGACATCAAACCAACATTAGTGAGGAAAGATAAAGAAGGTCATTTTATACTGATTAAAGGAACTCTCCAGCAGGAGGACATTACAATCCTAAACATATATGCACTTACCATGGGGGCTCCCAGTTTAATCAAACAAACACTATTACACTTAAGGTCACAGATAACATCAAATGCAATTGTAGTGGGAGATTTCAATACCCCACTCTCATCAATTGACAGGTCATCCCAGCAAAAAATAAACAGAGAGACATCTGAATTAAATGACATCATGGAACAAATGGACCTAACAGATATCTACAGAACACTCCATCCAAATGCTGCAAAATATACATTTTTCTCAGCAGCACATGGAACATTCTCTAAAATAGACCATATATTAGGACACAAAGCAAATCTCCACAAATATAGGAAAATTTAAATAATCCCTTGCACTCTATCTGACTACAATGGGATTAAACTGAAAATCAGCAACAAGAAAAGCTACAGAACATACAGAAATTCATGGAGGCTAAGAAGTACACTATTGAATGATCAATGGATCATTGAAGAAATAAAAAAGGAAATCAATAAATTCATAGAAGCAAATGATGATGATAATACAACATACCAAAACCTTTCAGACATGATGAAGGCAGACCTAAGAGGGAAATTTATAACTCTAGGTGCCTATATCAAGTAATTAGAGAGTTCACAAATAAGAACTTTAATGCTCCACCTTAAGGCCTTGGACAAAGAAGAACAAGGCAAACCAAAAAGCAGTAGATGAGAAGAAATCATAAAAATTAGGGCAGAAATTAATGAAATAGAAACCCCAAAAAACAATCCAAGGAATCAATGAAAAAAAGAGTTGGTTCTTTGAAAGTATAAAGAAAATTGATAAACCCTTATCAAATTTGACCAGAAGAAAGAGAAAAGAGCCAAAAATTAATAACATTAGAGATGAAAAAGGCACCATTACAACAGATACCAAAGAAATTCAGACAATTATAAGAACATATATGCCTCTAAGTTTGAAAGTCTGAAAGAAATGGATGATTTCCTTGATTCGTATGACCTACCTAAATTAAATGCAGATAAGATAAACCATTTAAATAGATCTATAACCAGTACAGAGATCCAAGCAGTTATGAAAAGTCTCCCAACTAAAAAAAGCTCAAGCCCAGATGGACTCACTGGTGAATTTTACCAGACCTTCATGGAAGAACTAACACCAATGCTTCTCAAACTTTTCCATAAAAGGGAAAAGGAAGGAATTCTACCAAACTTCTTCTATGAAGCCAGCATCACCCTCATACCAAAATCAGGCAAAGACAGAACAAAAAAAGAAAATTACAGACCAATCTCCCTCATGAACATAGATGCAAAATTTCTGAACAAAATATTGGAAAACAGAATACAAGAATATATCAAAAAGATTATTCACCCTGACCAAGTTGGCTTTATCCCAGGGATGCAGGGATGGTTCAACATACACAAACCAATAAATGTAATACAGCATGTAAATGGTCTGAAGGACAAAAATCACATGATCATCTCAATAGAAGCAGAAAAGGCATTCGACAAAATCCAACATCCTTTCATGGTAAAAGGATTACAGAAACTGGGACTGGAAGGAACATATCTCAACATAATAAAAACTATTTATGACAAACCTACAGCCAACAGAATACTAAATGGTGAAAAACTCAAAGCTTTTCCACTAAATTCAGGAAGAAAACAAGGGTGTCCACTGTCCCTACTTTTATTTAATATAGTACTGGAAGTCTTAGCTATAGCAATAAGGCAAGAGACACTCATAAAAGGGATAAAAATTGGAAAGGAAGAGGTCAAATTATCACTATTTGCAGATGATATGATTCTATACATAAAAGACCCTAAAAACTCTACCAGCAAACTGTTAGAGCTAATAAACACTTGTCACAACATAGCAGGATACAAAATACACAGAAATCAATAGCTTTCCTATATACTAACAACAAATGTGCAGATTATGAAATCAGGGAATCTCTCCCATTCACAATTGCCTCAAAAAAAAAATAAAATAAAATAAAGTACCTTGGAATAAACTTAGCTAAGAAAATGAAGAAGCTCTACAATGAGGACTTTAAAACACTCAAGTGAGAACTTGCAGAAGACACAAGGAAAGAGAAAAATATCCTATGTTCTTGGATTGGAAGAATCAACATTGTGAAAATGTCAACCTTACCAAAATGAATCTACACATTTAATGCAATCTCTATTAAAATTCCAATGACATTCTTCACAGGAATAGAAAAAAAAATCCTAAATTTCATTTGCAAGCACAAAAAACCTTGAATAGCTAAAACAATTTTGAGCAACAAAAATAAAGCTGGTGGTATCACCATACCTGATTTTAAGATGTATTACAAAGCCATAGTAATAAAACAGTATGGTATTGTCACAAAGACAGACATATAGAACAATGGAACAGAATAGAGGACCCAGATGTTAATCCAGGAAGCTACAGCCAACTGATTTTTTGACAAAAAATGCCAAAAAAAAATTCATTGGAGAAAAGACAGCCTCTTCAACAAATGATGCTGGGAAAACTGGATATTAATATGTAGAAAGATGAAAATAGATCCTTGTCTTTCTCTATGCCCAAGAATCAAATCCAGCTGCATCAGGGACCTTAATATCAGACCTGACACTCTGAAATTGCTAGAGGAAAAGGTAGGGGAAACCCTTCAACATATTGGCTTGGGTAATGACTTTCTGAATATAACCCAAATTGCTTAGAAAATAAAACCACTAATCAATTACTGGGACCTCATGAAACTATAAAGTTTTTGTACAGCAAAGGAAACTGTGAATAGAGCAAAGAGACAACCTACAGAATGGGATAAAATCTTTGCCAGTTATACATCTGACAGAGGATTAATAACCAGAATATACAAAGAACTCAAAAATCAGAACAATAAGAAATCAAACAACCCAATGATAAAATGGGCTAAGGAACTAAATAGAGAGTTCTCACCAGAAGAAATACAGATTGCATTTAAACATCTAAAAAAGTGTTCTACATCCTTAGCCATCAGGGAAATGCAAATTCCATCTCTCTCCCATCAGAATGGCTACCATCAAGAAAACAAATGACAATAAATGTTGGAGAGGATGTGGTAGAAGGGGAACCCTTCTGCACTGTTGGTGGGAATGTAATCTGGTACAACCATTGTGGAAATCTGTGTGGAGGTTCTTGAGACAGCTAAAAGTAGATTTGCCATATGATCCAGCCATAGAACTCCTAGGCATATATCCTAATGACTCTTCTCACTACCTTAGAGTTACTTGCACAACCATGTTTATTGCTGCTCTATTCACAATAGCTAGGAAATGGAACCAGCCTAGATGCCCATCCACAGATGAATAGGTAATAAAGATGTGGTATATCTACACAATGGAGTTGTATTCAGCAGTAAAGGAAAATGAAATTAGAAATTTTCAGGGAAATGTATGGATCTGGAAAGGATTATACTAAATGAGGTAACCCAGACCCAGAAAGCCAAACGCCGCATGTTCTCCCTCATATATGGCTCCTAGCTACAAATGTATAGACTGTATAGACTTGTGTGTGATCTGGAACCAAAAATCAGTAGCAGAGGCCCATAAGCTAGAAAAAGGCTATAAAGGAGAGAGGAGAGGGAAGATCTTAAGAAGATGCTATTGTATATATGTAAGTAGAAGAACAGATTACAGGGAGGGGAAAGACCTAAGTGAGGTCAGAGAAAGAGATTGTATAAATGAAGGGCTGGGGGGGGGGGTCAATCAAAGTCCAAGATATTCTGAATAAAATATATAAAAATCTACTTTCTTAAATAATGGCACATCCAGAAGTCATAGATTGTTACTAGAAAATTTTCAGTGCCTGGAATGATATACCTTCCAATGAGTTGTTGATCAGGGAGGTCCCTGTTGCCTCCTCTTTCATCTTGAGCTTCAACATGCATGGAAGGCACAATTTTGGTCATCCACTTATCTCATGGCCTTCCTAGTTTTATACCTGGATTCTGATGTTTGTCCCAGGTGAAATTGCCTGGCACTGCAGTTCCCACAGTACATGCTCTATCTGTGACACTATCCATATTTTCTTCTCGGGCTTTCCCACACCCTCTGTTCTAAGTCAGACACTTGTTATGTGAATCTTGTTATTACCACTCTTGTGAATCTAAATCATCATTTTAATTATGATTGACAGGACTGCTTAGAGAGCACTAACTCCATTTAGAACTTTCTCTTGTAACAACAGCCACTACTGTGGCAGACCTCGACAACTATGTGCCAATATGCACATAAGGAGATTGGCTCAGGGCTTTTTTCCCCATCAGTAAGCTAAACTATAACATCTTCTGGAACTATAGCCATCAGTGCCTTTAAATGCCACCGTTTTACAAGTATTCACTGTGAAACAGGCCACGGGAGCCTCCAAGTCTCTGAACAGTCCTTTGTAACCTGTTTTAGTGCCACTGTGGGGGGACTGGTTTTCTGGTACATTTGGACAGTTCGTTAGTAGTACTCTATCCTCTAAGAGTTTTCTTTTACTTATTTTTTCAATATTTAAATATATTTCCTTTGTTTATGTTTGGTTATTCTGCTTTTGTGCACATTGTAATACACTGATCAATTCAGGACCTGTCTTTGTTTCACTTGACTTATCATTTGATTATGAAAAAAAGAACCTATCCTTTTGGAGGAATTGTAATTCTCCAGATTAAAACTGTTTCCCTTCTTGGTACATATGGATACAACCCAATCATCTTGTTTAAAAACTGTGATGCTGTGTAGAACCAAGATCAGTTTAATTCAAGACTGAGTTATTACCCATCTCTTACTCTCCAACTAACAAGAAATTGCATCAATTCAGAGGGAAAAGCCCTATGCTCCATTGCTCACCACTATATACAGAGGATATTTAATGAGTTCTACCTGTTACTCACCCTTTTTTGGGAGCTTATCTAATTAAATGGTTAATGTCACAACAACAGGTCTAAGAATTTATTTGTTTAAAAAATATTTTTATTTATTTGAGAGAGAGAGGGAGAGAATGAGAGAGGAGAAGAGGATGAATGAGCATACCAGAACCTCCTTCCACTGCAAACCAACTCCAGATACATGTGCCACTTTGTGCCTCTGGCTTTACATAGACACTGGGGAATCAAACCCTGGCTGCCAGGCTTTTCAGGCAAGCACTTTTAACCACTGATCCATCTCTCCAGCCCCTAGGTATGTATTTAAATTTTTTTATTTATTTGCACAGGTGTGTGTGTGCACACATGTATGTGTGCATGTGCCAGAGCCTGTTGCTGCTTCAAACAAATACCAGATGTTTGTGCCACTTTTTGTAACCAGTATACACGGACAACTTGGGAATGGAACTGAGACCTTGAGAATTGAAGCTGGCTGGCAGGCTTTGCAAGCATGTGCCTTTAACTGTTGAGCCACCTTCCCAGCCCTCATGGTCTTAAGTATTTAAAACAAGTGTTTCATGAGATAAGTTTATAGCTATGTTGTTATTTTATGTGAAAAGTGTTTTGCAATATTTTAATTTAATTAATTTGAGAAAGAGAGAGAAAGAGGCAGATAGAGAGAAAGAGAGAGTGGGTGCACCAGGGCCTCTAGCCACTGCAAACAAACTGCAGGCACATGTGCCACCTTTTGCATCTGGCTTATGTGGGTACTGGGATGTCAAACCTAGGTCCCTAGGCATCACAGGCAAGTGCTTTAACTGCTAAACCATCTCTCTAGACCCCCATTTTTTTTATGGTACTGAGAATTCAACCCAGGGCCTTGCACATGGTAGAAAAGTGCTACCACTCATCCTTATATGAAATATTTTGTATTAAAGAAAAATGACATAACAATATTTTCTGTGCTTGCTTTCCAAAGGGATGCTGTGAAGGATCTTCTTTTTAGGGATGCTAGAAGCCCTTTTAATATTTTTTGTTAAGATCACAATCTAGAAAAATAAGTTTTAGATTGATAATATAAATTTCTTACGCTGAAACTCAGTTCATTCAGTAAGCAGGCTTTGCTCCTGTCTCTTTGGGAAGGCACTCCATGTTGGACGCTCAGGAATACTGAGCCAGGCCTGATGGAGGTGACACCTGAGTACAGCCTTTCAGGATAAGTATGGTGAAAACATAAATAGGTGAAGAGGAGAGAAACTGGTATTTTAGTCAGAGGTGTGCATTCAGGTTGTTATATTCAGGTACAAGTATAAATGAGATCAGCTGGCAGGAGACAGGAGCCAAATCACCACAGGCCACATGAAGTTGAGAAATTTGGATCTTTTTTCAAGTTGGAAGCCAACATAAATGTTAAACTGAGTGATATAGTCCTGTGTTGATAGTGTTGTTTCTTTTCTTCTTTCTTTCTTTCTTTCTTTCTTTCTTTCTTTCTTTCTTTCTTTCTTTCTTTCTTTCTCTTTTTTTTTTTTTCAGGCAGGATCTCACTTAAGCCCAGGCTGACAATGTGACTAACTGAGCTGGGTGTGGTGGCACACATCTTTAATCCCAGCACTCAGGAGGCAGAGGTAGGAGGATCACCGTGAGTTTGAAGCCACCCTGAGACTACATAGTGAATTCTAGGCCAGCCGGAGCTAGAATGAGATTCTACCTTGGAAAAACAAGAAAAAAAAAAAACCAACCAAAAAAAAAAAAAAAAATAACCAGTGACTAACTTTGCAACATTAGCTGAGCAATGGAAACTTCAAAGCAAATGGCAGCAGGCTGTAGGTGATTATGAAGAAGGAGTTTCTGGTAAGCATTAGAATAACACAGTAGATATTAAGAAAGAGTTACTTCAGTTTTCAGCAATAGCTCATAAGGCATTGAGCATGCATGAGGCACACGGGGAACCTCTAAGCTATTTTAAGTATGTCAGAAGACACACAGGAAATTATACATTGTCCTCAATAAGGCTGAATGCAGTCATTAAAATTTCATGCTTATTTACTTTGGGTTGGAATTGATAGGAACTCATTATGGGAACACTGGTAACCTCAGGCTGATCAGAAGCTTTGATGATAATATAGATATTAATTTTTAAAAAGAGAATAAACCAAACCATAGAATACAGGTAGGTAAAATTATTCAGAAAAGGTTAACTAATGAAAGGGAGTGTGTTAGCTTTTTGTCACTGCAGAGAAATATTGGAGGAGACACTTTAAGGAAGGAAGGATTGATTGTGGCACAGCTTCCAAGTTTTCAGTCCATGGTCAGCTGGCTCTGTTACTTTAAGGCCTTTGACACAGCAGAATCATCATGGTGGTAGAACATGGTGGTGGAAAGGCGCTTGCATAATGGCAGCCAGGAAGCAGAGAGTGACACACACACACACACACACACACACACACACACACACACACACACGAAGAAACAAGATATCCCCTTCAAAGTCATGCCCTTATCAACCTACTTGCAACGATTGGCCCCACTCAGAGCTGGGGAGATGGCTCAGCAGTTAATGGCACTTGCTTACAAATGGCCCATTCAGGGCTGGAGAGATGGCTTAGCGGTTAAGCACTTGCCTATGAAGCCTAAGGATCCCGGTTCGAGGCTCGATTCTCCAGGACCCACGTTAGCCAGATGCACAAGGGGGCGCACGCATCTGGAGTTCGTTTGCAGTGGCTGGAAGCCCTGGCGCGACCATTCTCTCTCTCTCTCTCTATCTGCATCTTTCTCTCTCTGTCTGTCACTCTCAAATAAATAAAAATTAAAAAAAAAAAAAAAACAAATGGCCCATTCAGCTATGAAGTCATCAATGTAACATTCTCACCATTTGATCACCTCTCTCAGAGTGCTACCACCTAGGACCAAGCCTTCAACACATGGACCTTTTGGGGAGACAATTCATATCTAAACCATACTGGGATATCTACAAAAATGTAATACAATTCAGAGGCCACTTTTACATAGTCTCTTTTATATAAAACCCAAGCCAGGGCTGGAGAGATGGCTTAGCGGTTAAGCGCTTGCCTGTGAAGCCTAAGGACCCCGGTTTGAGGTTTGATTCTCCAGGACCCACGTTAGCCAGATGCACAAGGGGGCACACGCGTCTGGAGTTCGTTTGCAGTGGCTGGAAGCCCTGGCGCACCCATTCTCTCTCTCTCTCTCTCTCTCTCTCTCTCTCTCTCTCTGCCTCTTTCTCTCTCTGTCTGTCACTCTCTAATAAATAAAAAAAATGAACAAAAAAAAATTTTAAACCCAAGCCAGTCCCACTATCTTCCACATCAGTAATGGCCCCATTTAGCTGCAAGCCCTAGAAGTAAGAGCACCATTAATATCCCTGTCTTTATTTATTTTTCTATCTAGTCATACATCAAACTATTGATTTGCTCTCTGAATCTTTTAAAAAGAATTTTACCCTTGTATTAGTTACTTTTCTTGTTGTTATGACAAAATACCTGACCAAAGCCACTTAAGGAAGGAAGGGCTTGTTTATTTTGGCTCATGGTTTTATGGTGCAGTTGAAAGCCCGGCTGCAGGTGTGTAAGGCAGCAGGTCATATTGAGTCTCCAGAAGGGAAGCAGAGAGAGATGAATGCGGATGCTCAGCTCACTGTTTAATTTCCGGGACCCCCAGCTCAGGGGAGAAAGCCACCCACATTCAGGGTAGGTCCTCACTGCTCAGTTACACCTTTCTGGGAACATCCTCATAGACACAACCTAGGTGTATTTCCATGATGATTCTCAATCCTGTCAAGTTGATAATGAAGATTAACCATCACAGCCCTCCTCATTATTCATTCATTTGGTTCTGACCTTACTTAGTGTTGTAGAAGATGCTTTCACTTCACCACGGAATGTATGGCTTTCCCTCCACGTTGCAGAGTAGGCGGGATTAATAAACTCACTGCTGAGCAAACCAAGGTCGATGTGACCCTCTCTAAGGAGAGAGATCATACACACTGCAAGCGGGAAGTAAACATGTCACTGTTGTCAGGTTCTTGTGAAATTGTCTTCCTGTGTACAGAACTTATGCTAGCTAGCAATTTAATTTTTATTAGAAAAGGAGTCATGTATCCTTCAGTGTCCTGAATGAGCCTAGAAAATTGTAAATGGGCACCAAAATTGAATCTGCCTCAAGTAATTAACACAAAGCATGATGTTACCATAGGCTCACTGTTCCTGCCTAAGACATTATAAATATGGCCAGATCCTTTCCCCTGTTGGGCAGGTGGCCTGGTTTTCTACATACAGAAATTAAGATGCAATTATTGCTTAACATTGTATTAGATAAATAATGAAAGTAAAGTTACACTGGGCGTGGTGCATTCACACTTTTAATTCCAGCACTCAGGGGGCTGAGGTAGAAGGACTGTTGTGAGTTTAAAGCCAGCCTGGGCTACAGAGCGAGATCCAGGTCAGCCTAGGCTAATGGGAGAACTTGCCTTAAAATAAAAAGGTAAAGGCCGGGCATGGTGGCGCACGCCTTTAATCCCAGCACTTGGGAGGCAGAGGTAGGAGGATTGCCATGAGTTCGAGGCCACCCTGAGACGACATAGTGAGTTCCAGGTCAGCCTGAACTAGAGTGAGACCCTACCTCGAAAAAACAAAACAACAACAACAAAAAAATAAAATAAAAAGGTAAAGAGATAGCAATGACTTTGAAGCTATTCTTTTTCCTGAAACTAGCCTTGTAAGAAGTACTACTAGCCTTCCTATTTTTCTTATAATATTTGATATATGCTTATATAAGGAAATGTTACCCAGGCACGGTGGGATACCAAGGTAATTATAGCACTTGGGAAGCTAAGTCAAGGATTGCTAGTTTGAGACAATCCTGGGCTATTATATAGTGAGACAAACAAACAAAAATAGTTTTTTAGTTGAAATTCACATTTAATCAGAAATCCTGTGTTTTTTCTAATCCTAATATTGACATGTCTAACAGTTATATTCCTCAGTAGCACCTTCAGGTATTTAAGCTGTATGTATATGTGTTCATGTGACTGTACGTGTGTGCAAGTGCATGTGGAGGCTAGAGCTTGATGTTAGAAGTCTTCCTCAGTCTCCACTTTATTTACTTGAAACCTGGGCTTGCTGACTCAGCTAGTAACCTTGCCAGCTTGCCTGGAGGATCCACCTTCTGAGCACTGGGTCTACAGGCAGTCTGCCACATTCATCTGGCAGTACATGGGTGCTGGGATCTGACCTCCCGTCCTCATACTTGCAATGCAAGGTCTTTTTATCCACTGAGCCATTTCTCCTGGCCAATACATTTTTTTTTTTTACAGTAGTAGTTTTTCCTTGGTTAGGTATGAATTTTTTTTTCTTTATTAGTCAGTTTTGTATTCAGCAAATACAGTCAGTTTGGTACCATTATTAGGCTCATCCATGACCTACCCCCTTCCCTTGGCCCCTCCTTGTTGAGGTATACGGGTCATGCATTGTGGAGTTAGCCCACAATTATGGGTAAGCTAAATGTCTCTGCATATCATGACCCAACAAAGTACTTTTATTTATTTATTTGTAAGGAGAGAGAGAGAGAGGAGAGTATGAATGGGCACGCCAGGGCCTCTAGCCACTGCAGATGAACTCCAGATGCATGTGACACCTTGTGCATCTGGCTTTACATGGGTACTGAGGAATCAAACCCAGGTCACCAGGCTTTACAGGCAAGTGCCTTAAACACTGAGCCATCTCTGCAGCCCCAGATATAAATTTATAAGTAGTGAGTTTCCTAACCCAATAAAAACCTAGATTCTTTTTATCATTTTGAATAAATAATAAACCACACTGGAAGCATCAAGTAATTTCTTTAATATACCTATACCCCATGAAAAATAATTAAGAATCCTGATTTAATAGACAGGAAAATTTATGCAGGAGTTTAAAGTGGCAGATAGTAATTGAAAAAGATTACTGAGCCGGGTGTGGTGGTGCACGCCTTTAATCCCAGCACTCGGAAGGCAGAGGTAGGAGGATCGCCGTGAGTTCTCAAGGCCACCCTGAGACTACATAGTTAATTCCAGGTCAGCCTGGGTCAGAGTGAGACCCTACCTCGGAAAACCAAACAAAAAAAGTTGCTGAGTGTTATGTCTGATGTGTTTATTCCTTATTTCCCATCCCTCATTTTTGCCAATATTAGGGATAAAACCCAGGTATTCTACTACTAAGCTATATTTCAAGCCCTTTTTCTTTCACAGCCCTTCTCCTTTGATTTTTTTTTTTTGTTACTTCTAACTGTTGTTTTATTTGTGAGTGTGTGTGTGTGTATGTGTGTGTGTGTGTGTGTGGTGTATGCACATGCACGTGCCCTTAGGGTGGTGCCCCATTTAAACACAACTGTGGTGGGGGTGGGTCATTTGCCTATGGTAGCTGGAGTAGAACCTTGAGTGTCTGGCTCCAATATTCTTCCACTGGCCTTGTTTTGAGCCAGGAGTCTCTTTTTACTGATTTTGGAGCTTGCACGACTCTGAAGATTCTGGGGTCTCTGCTCCTATGGGGTTACTTACAGGTGTGCATGGTCACACCAGCTGCTTTCTTTATATGTGATCTGGAGATTTGACCATGGTCCCCTCAGTCCCTCATACTTGCTCAGGAAACTCAACCATTGAGTTATCTCTCCAACCCTGTTTTCTGTTTTGTTTTCAGAGAGGATTTCCCAGGCTGGGTTTGAACTTACTATGTAGCTGAGGATGACCTCAAACTCTGAGCCACCAGCCTCCACCTCCCCAGTGCTGGGATTACAGGCCTGTACCTCCATGCCCAGTTTATGTAGTACAGAGAGATTGAACCTTGCTAGGCAAACACTCTGCCAACTGAGTTACATCCTTAGCCCTAATTTACAACTTTGTAAATGATGAATAATAGAGAGAAATGTCAATGATTCTAAATCACAAATGTACAAATGAATTCTGTCCAGTAAAGGGACAATGGATTTACTTCCTTGCTTTTTTAGGAAGGCCAGTTTGGCATCTATTTGTAATTGCATTCCAGTATCCATTTATTTATCTGTATATCTATCATTTATCTATCTAGCCATCTTTCTTACTATCCATCTATTTATTATCTATCTAGCTATCATCTACCACTTTGAATAATACTTTGAACCAGTTATGTATCTTTTATTGGCTCTCTCTTTAACTATGACTTTGATATATATATATATATATATATATATATATATATATATATATATATATATATATATCCATTTTACACTTGTGCAAAAGTATGATTTTCCCTTTAGACAGTATGTATTCTTTAGCAATACATCTTGGAGGATCAGTCAGGTCACTGACATCTGATCACTTGGTGCTGATACATTCTGCTCAACCTCAGGAGTCTTGCTTTTTAATTCTAACTCATTTCTTTTTTTTTGAAAAAGGTTATGTTTTGATGATTTTAGACATTTTTATGTTGTATTTTGATTATACTCACCCCATTACCTTCTCTTGTCTCCCACTTCCACTAAGTTCCTTCTTCTTCCTAGCCAATGGTCCTCCTACTTTCTTATCTTTCTTCCTTTTGTGATTCACTGAGTTTAATTAGAGTTGCTTATATGGGCATGCATTCAAATTTTTTGTTTCAAGGTAGGGTCTCACTCTAGCTCAGGCTGAACTGGAACTTACTCTGCAGTTCTAGGCTGTCCTCCAACTCACAGTGATTGGCCTACCTCTGCCTCACAAATGTTACCACCTCCAGTTCAAAGTTCTTTTTTTGTTGTTGTTGGTTTGTTTTTTTGAGGCAGGATCTCACTCTAGCTGAGGCTGACCTGGAATTCACTATGTAGTTTCAAGGTGGCCTTGAACTCATGCCGTTCCTCCTACCTCTGCCTCCTGAGTGCTGGAATTAAAGGCGTGGGCCACCACACCCGGCCAGAGTTCTTTTATTTAATCTCAGTACTGTAGAAACAGAGGTACTAGTATTGCCATGAGTTCGAGGCCAGCCTGGGACTACAGAGTGAATTCCAGATCAGCCTGGGCTGGAGTGAGACCCTACCTCAAAAAAAAAAAACAAACCAAACCCAGAAAGTGAAAGTAAAGCAGAAACACAACAGTTCCCAAGCCAGGAGGGTCCCTGAGTGGATTCCCACTGAATGATTTGAATCAAGGTTTTTTTTAAATTTTATTTTATTTATCTTTATTAATTTATTAGAGACAGAGAGAGAAGGAGAGAGAGAGGGAGAGAATGGGTGCGTCAGGGCCTCTAGCCACTGCAAATGTACTCCAGATGCATGCATCACCTTGTGCATCTGGCTTACATGGATCCTGGGGAATTGAACCTGGGTCCTTTGGCTTTGCAGGATAATGCCTTAACCGCTGAGCCATTCCCCCACCCCAAGGGTTTTTATATAGTTGGGGACATAAATAAGTATCAAGTTGAGGTGAATTGGATTGGTTCAAATTATTTCTCATTCTTATATAGTTTTAGTAATTTGTTTTCCAGATTTTTAATGATGTATAACATAAAGATTAAGGCATTGTTCATCTTAAGGAAACAGCAAAGTAACTAGAACAAAATGTTGGGGAAGAACAAGAGAAAGGAATCGGTAAATCAGCAGGTTCCTTGGACCAAATAGGTAACACTTGTGAGGGAAGAGCCATTCCCCAAACCCTTAACTTCCCTCTTAATCCCCAGAACCTGAGAAATGGTAAAACAAAACAAAACAAAACAAAACAAAACAAAACAAAAAACAAAAAAACAAAAGCAAAACAAAACAAACAAACAAAAAAAACCCTTTCTTTAAAAAGAGAAGCATTAGTGTGGCGTGCTTATGCACACCTTTAATCCCAGCACTTGGGAGGCAGAGGTAGGTGGATCTCAAGGGATTCAAGGCCATCCTGAGACTATATAGTGAATATCAGGTCAGTCTGGGCTAGAGTGAAACCCTACCTCGAAAAATAAAAGAGAGAGAAAGAGAGAGAGAGAGACATTGAAGAAGCATTAATGATAATAATTATAGCCTTTATAACTGCACAGGAGGCCTTAGAAAAAAGCAAATTCTGGGCTGGAGAGATGGCTTAGCAGTTAAGTAGCTTGCTTGCAAAAGCCTAAAGACCCAGGTTCAATTCTCCAGTATCCACGTACAGATGCACAGGATGGCACATGCATCTGGAGTTCATTTGCAGTGACTAGAGGCCCTGGTGTGCCCATTCTTTCTCTTTCCTCCCCGCCCCTCTGTCTCCCTCTCAAATAAATAAATAAAATATTAAAAAAAGAAAAAACCAAATGCTATTTGTCAGTTAGTAGCCATCTCAAAGGAGATGCTGTGAAAGCCAGAGGGCCTCTATGGCTCTTAGTAGACTCATCTGTGGACTGTGCTGAGAAGCAGTCTCAGGTCTAATTATGAAGGCATAGTAGACTGAAAGAGACTAGGTTCATGGCCTTGGCAGGGTTGCACATCAGCCAGAGCCATGATGAGTAAAAACCCTGTGATGGAGCTAGAAATATTTTGTGGTTAATGCTGAGAATCTTAAACCTGTCAGAATAAAAGCACCTCTTTTCCTTGAAGAGAAGACTCCCCTGGCTTGAAGAGTGTCCAAAGCCCATTCTCCTGGACACTGCCCCATGTTACCTCCGGCCTTATAACCAGATCAACTCACAAATCTAGTTTTAGAAGTGAAAAGCTGGGTAGGGGATGCAGATCAGTTGGTAAATTTACTGCCTAGCATGCATGAAACCCTGAGTGTGATACCCAGCACTGAACCAAACCAGGCATGAGGGTACATACCTGTCACCCCAGCCCTTGGGAGGTAGAGACAGAAGGATCAGAAGTTCAAGCATTCTCAGCTATATAGTGAGTCTGAGGCCAGCCTGGAATGCATGAAAGTGAAATATAAGCCCTATTCACATAAAAAATAGGAGAAAATCTGTTGTGTGAGTGGATCTCTAAGGTGGTGTTCCAGTGGAAGAATGTACAATAGTCTAGAGAAAGGGAATTCATTGACTGTGACAACTTGCCCATGATACAGGACTTAATGTCTTCCAGGGACACTAGGGTAATTTGTTTTGAGAGTTTTCTGTGATGAGTCATTGACATGATAAAAGCTAATATCAAATAAAGTGGAGTTTCCATAACTTCCTTGGCATGGTATTGAGCTGGTTCTCGGCACAGGAAATATTAGAGTGAATTTATTATGTAAGGCCCAAGAACTCATAACCTGTGTTCTGCAACAGTGCCAGATACTGTCTGCATAAGGAAATAAGGAAGGCACTGGTGAGAGGCCAATGGCATGTGTTTGAAAAGCTTGGTAAGTGCTGTTCTCTGCAGATTGTGATGCTCATCTCTCTGAAGACAGTGAGAGATGCTACCACAAAATAGGACTCATCAGGAATCCTGCAATTCTAGGATAGTGAAGTCAAGAGGGAGCTCTTAAGCACTAAAGCAAAACAGTGTACTTACTGTAACAGGGCCAAAGTGGTAATAATCAGTGTTCCTCTACCATAATATATATGGTACTGACTCCAAGCCCATGGTGGGTGTACATGTAATCAGTGTTCCTGTACCTGTTATGGGGGCTGGTGTCACACAAGTAAGACCAGTGACTCACAGAATTTGAGGCAAAGCTTTATTCGGTAGAAAGAAAGAAAAAGGAAAAGAGGAAAGCTGGTGCACCAGGTCTGCATCTCAGAGTTCTGGATCTCAAGATGCAGCCCTGATCTGCTTAGAGTGTCAGCTTTTGTTGGAAATAACCACATGATGTTTATAGTAAAAATAGGATTGGGAGTTAAACCACAAAGTTGCATACTGTTAAGCATAGGTGTCTATTACAAGAAGTCACAAGGTTACATAGGTCACATAGGCAGAATTTAGGCAAGAAACATTCTATGCTATGTAATCACAAAGATATTTAGAAACAAAGAGATACAGAAAGGAGGGATCATCCCATTCCTTAGGCAACAGTAAACATCTGCATCGCATAGAGGGATCATTCCATTCCTTACACATTTCATTTTCCAACCATAGTATATACAGTACTGACTCCAAGCCCATGGTGGGTCTACATGTAATCAGTGTTCCTCTACCACAGCATATATGGTACTGACTCGAAGCATGTGGTGGGTCTAACTATAATCAGTGTTCCTCTACCACAGTATATATGGTACTGACTCCAAGCCAGTGGTGGGTCTACATGTAATCAGTGTTCCTCTACCACAGCATATATGGTACTGACTCCAAGCCCATGGTGGGTCTACCTATAAGATGAACACACATCCAACTAAGGCTCCACTTCATTTTTGTGACATTGGTTTTATCATT
Source organism: Dipus sagitta (assembly GCA_036346955.1). Taxonomy (NCBI): domain Eukaryota; kingdom Metazoa; phylum Chordata; class Mammalia; order Rodentia; family Dipodidae; genus Dipus; species Dipus sagitta. Next base: position 69,461,809 of record CM070781.1, read on the forward strand.
TTTGTTAAAATAACATGTTCCAGTTGTAAAAAGTTTAATATATACAGAGAATTCCTCAAAAGACAAATATTCTCATTAGAGAACATAGCCTTTACCAGTTGAGTGATCATTAATTCAGAGATATCTCTATGCCTGAGTTTATAATCTTTTGAGGTAAGGTCTTCTATCCCAGGCTGATGGCAAGCTCACAGCAATCCTCTTACCTCTGTCTCCAGAGTGCTAGGATTAAAGGTGCATACCATCACGCCCTAACCACTGAGATATCTCTCCAGTTCCCTTGCATTTGTAATTTTACATGCATGAGATCTGGCTTTATGTACAGTTTCTGTAACCCACTTTTGTAGGTCCATGCCCTGTAGGTAGTCTTCCTTTCAATTATATGGGACAGTATGGCATGGCTTAAGAGCCTAGACACCAGACCTGTCTGCCAATTTCTATCTTTTTTAAAAAAAAGGTATTTCTTTATTTTTTATGTATGTGTGGGGGTTGGTGCCAGGGAGCCTTGCTGTTGAAAGAGAATGACTGTCTGGTCTTAGATGGGTACTGGGGAATCGAACCTGGGCCATCAGGCTTTACAAACAAGAGACTTCAATCACTGAGCAATCTCCCCAGGCCCCCAAAATGTATTGATTTATTTGAATGTGCATATGTGTCTCTTTGTGTTTGTGTGTGGGAGTGCCAGGGTGTTTTGCTTTTTGTTACTGTTTGTATCAGGCTTTATGTGGGTGGCTGGGGAATTAAACACAGGTTTGCAAAGGTTGGTAGGCTTTTCAAGCAAGTACCTTTAACCACTGAGTCATCTCCCAGGCTTAATTTTTAGTTTTTAAAGTAAGTTGAGATGGGGAGATGGTTCAGTTGTTAAAGGCACTTGCCTGCAAAGCCTATTGGGCTGGTTTCAATTCTCCAGTACCTATGTAAAGCCATATGCACAAAGTGGCACATGTGTCTGGAGTTTGTTTGCAGTGGTAGGAAGCCCTGGAACACCCATGGTCTGTCTGTCTGTCTCTCTCTCTTAAATAAAGAAATAAATAATTTTTAAAATAGAAAGTTGACAGCTGGAGAGATGGCTTAGAAGTTAAGGCGCTTTCCTACAAAGCCTAAGGACCCATATTCAATATCTTCCCAGATCCCACATAAGCCAGACACACAAAGGTGAGGCAAACACAAAGTTGCACATGCCCACTAGGTGGCCCAAGCATCTGTAGTTGGAATTCAGTGGCTGAGGACCTGGCATGCCAATTTTCTTTCTCTCCTCTCCTTCTTTCTCTCTCTCTAAAATAAAAATAAAAACTTAAAAAAATAGAAAGTTGAACTTCCTATGCCTCCATTTTCTCACATCTAAAAGGGGTATAAAAATTATTGTGGGGGCATCCTTCAAGGCTCAGGAAACTTTACAGAAGAGATGGTAGAAAGAATGTAAAAGCCAAAGGAAAGGGAGGAGTGGTTACAATACTCTTCCAGACACAAAGTAGTTACAGTTTCCATGACCGCACAGTGACACTTCATCTGAAAGACCCACATAATAGGACAAACAAAAATGCTGACATGAAAATAAAGGACAGGCTAGTTGAGAAGAAGAAGGGATTCAGTGGAAGGGGGATTTGGGAGGGGGAAAAGGGGATTCTGATCATGGTATGTTGTTTATATGTATGGAAGTGGTCCATAAAAAGTTAGAAAAGGGTTATTGTGAAGAATAGAGAAGTTAATCCATAGCTCAATGCCTGGCAAATATTACCTACTATTGGATATTGCTTCACAGTCTTTTTGTTTTATTTTTTTCTTAAAAAATTTTTTTTTTACTGACATCTTCTATACTTATAGATGATAAACCACAATCATTCCCTCCCCTCCCCCACTTTCTCCTTTGCAACTCCACTCTCCATCATATCCCCCCACTCTCTGTTAATCTTTCTTTTATTTTGATGTCATCATCTTTTTCTCGTATTATGAGGGTCTTGTGAAGGTACTGCTAGGCACTGTGAGGTCACGAATATCAAGGCCAATTTCTGTCTGGGCAGCAGCATTGTAATGAGTGGTACCCTTCCTTTGCCTCTTACATTCTTTGTGCCACCTCTTCTGCAATGGGCCCTGAGCCTTGGAGGGTGTGCTAGAGATGTTTCAGTGCTGGATATGTGCATTTATCCAGACAAGAGCAGGCTTTATACCCCTAAGCTCTTGACCTCCCTGCCATAGGCTTTTGATTAGGTTTTCAGTACAAGGCATGTATTTCCTCTCATAGAGTGAGCCTCCAGTCCAATTAGGGAGCAGTTGTTTTTTCCTAGAGCAGATATGCCACTATTGCACCTGTTCAGTCATTTGGCCTGTCTGCCAAACTTGAGGTTTCCACTGTTCACTGTTTTCACCGCTGATGTGTCTCCTATATGCAGTGCAGCTTTTTCCAGCCTTCAGTTGGCTGGTCTACAGGGGGAAGATTTTCAGCTCAGCACCAGCTTGATTTCTCAGTGGCCTTGCTGCCCAAGCATGTGAAGTCTTCAGCAATAGGGTCTTACCATCTGTTACTCGTGGGAAACCAAGGGCCTTGGCAATAGCCTGTAATGGTTTGGAGGCAACAGGGACCTCCCTGACCAACAACTCCCTGGTAGGTATCCCATCCCTGAACATTTTCTAGTAACACTGAAAATTTTCTAGTAACGATCTATGGCATCTGGATGGGCCATTTTTCAAAAAAGTAGGTTTTCATATGTCTTATTCAGAATATCTTGAATTTTGATTGGCCCTCCCCTCGCCCTTCTCTTACTCTGTCTCTTCTCCCAGCCTCACTTAGGCCATTCCACTTCCAATATCTGTTCTTCTTCTTACATATATACAATACCGTCCCCTAAAGTCCTTCCCTTTCCTCACTCCCTCGTAGCCTTTTTCTAGCTTACTGGCCTCTGCTACCAATTTTTGGCTCCAGCTCACACACAAGTCTAAACATTTGTAGCTATGATCCACATATAAGGGAGAACATGAGACGTTTGGCTTTCTGGGCCTGTGTTACCTCACTTAGCATAATCCTTTCTAGATCCATCCATTTTCCTGCAAATTTCATAATTTCATTTTTCTTTGCCACTGAGTAGATCTCCATTGTGTAAATGTACCACATCTTTATTACCTATTCACCTGTTGAGGGACATCTAGGCTGGTTCCATTTCCTAGCTATTGTGAATAGAGCAGCAATAAACATGGTTGTGCAAGTAACTCTAAGGTAGTGAGAAGAGTCATTAGGATATATGCCTAGGAGTGCTATAGCTGGATCATATGGTAAATCTATTTTTAGCTGTCTCAAGGACCTCCACACTGATTTCCACAATGGCTGTACCAGACTACATTCCCACCAACAGTGTAGAAGGGTTCCCCTTTTTTGGCATCCTTGCCACTTTACAGTCTTTATAATGGACATTTATGTGGTTATTCTTTTCTAAATTATATAGGTTGAACATTCCTAAACTCCCAAAATTTGAAATCCAAAATGCTGTAAAATCTGAAAACTTTTGAGCATTTACATGACATCAAAAGTAGAAAATTTCCCATAACTTCATTTGACTGGACACAATCAAATATTGTACAAAAGCATCTTCAGCTCTTGTGTATATTCAGTCTTTTTGTTTAGACCTGGGTAGCATCACCAAGATATTTCATTGTGTGTATCTGTGATTATTTGCATTGGTTGTTTGATTGGCAGGGATACAGCAGCACTGGATGCTGGCTAGGGTATCCTGTTTAGAGTAAGCGAGTGACCACACTCCTTTGGAAAGTGATTTTTGTGATATGACTCAGATGTTTAATGGATGATATCTGAGTCTTGAGGAAGGTATGATCCTATTCCCTTGGCATCCAGATGCAGCTTGTGTCTGGAGTTTGCAGTATCAGGCAGCCCTGGTGTGCCCATTCTTTGTCTCCCTCAAAGAAGTAATCAATAAAATACTTAAAAATGTGGTCGGTCCATATTTTATGAATCCATTCTTTATTTATGCTTCCATTTATGCTTTCACATATGCATCACTCATGTCTTTAGTCATCATTCCTGCAGGAAACAGTAGATTTTACATGCCTACATTAGGTTCACGTGCATTCATAACTATTCACTCACTCACTCACTCATGCATGCTTTAATTTGGTCAGTTGGTAAATTCAGCCATTCATTTATATAGACTCCATACTTACTGTTATTAATTAATTTATTCTATATTATTCAAGAAGGAATAAAGCAATGTCACATTCAAGTTCAGACACTTTGAAGGGATTAACTACAAGGTGTGATCCTAATGTGGAGAAACCATGAGGATTAGTGCAGCACCCTGGGGGCCCTCAGTGCAAGGGGAGGATGAATGGAATCATGTTAGTGCTAGAAGCATAGGCCCCAGATGGACCAGACTGGAGGGGATTTACGCATAAGTACTAAAATAACTCTCCTTCCTTGCAGAGCTCCTGCCTTTGACTCTTCATCTCCAATATCATCTGAGCAGAACTGGAACCCAGCAGGAAGAAAGTGGAGGGGGGGTGAGGGTGGAGCTGGAGAGATGGCTCAGAGGGCAAGGTGCTTCCTGCGTAAGCATGAGCGAGCAAGAGGATCTGAGTTTGGATTCTCAGCAGCTACATACAACTTTGGGCATGGTGTTGTGGACCTGTAATCTCAGTCTGGGGAAATGCAGACAGGAGAATCCCAGGAACTTGCTACCTACCTTGTGCGGTGAGTCAGTGAGTTCTGGGTTCAGTGAGATGCCTGGTCTCACAGATACAAGGTGGAGAAGTGATATAGGAAGACACCTGATGTTGACATCTGGCCTCCATATGCAGCAATATGTACACAGGTACCCACAACCATATGAACATTACACACACACATACCCTTCCCTTCCCCCATGCCCCCCCCCCCCGACAAAGTGTGTATAGAATGAATTTGGGAAGGCAAAGTAAAGATATTCCACATTCCCTGAGGTTCCAAGCCTGGTTAGCTATGTGTTCCCTTGTCCTCCAGCTCATGGAAAAGAACAAGCAAATATGGGCAGGACGTCTTACCTAGGAAACTATTTCACAGCAGAAAGACACATCAAATGTGTCAGCCTGACTCTCCACGTACCTTTGGATTACACCCCTTTGTGAAAGTCATTTGAGTCCCTCCAATAGCCTCATCCAAGACAGAGGCTGTCTTCTGTGACAATATTTTAACACCATATTTTATCCAAATGGCTGTACTGTGTCCTACTTATATTCCCAAAGGATGAAAGAGTGCATGAGTGGCTGAAAGAGGATTTGTTAAAGAATTAAAAAGTAAAAACTGGAAACGTCTTTCATTATTCCACAAGGTGGCAGCAACTTCCATAGCCTAATCTTACATGTGGAATTCTGGTAAACTTGATTGAAGGTCTTAGGAACAGAATATCAAAGCATAATAATGCATTGATGCAAAACAATAGAAAAAATGAAAGTTTAGTATCACCCATATGCATATAATATATGGATAGGCATGGATAGACACAGCACTACACTTTATTTTGAGAAGCATTTAGAAGATATGTTACTAAGTGTATGATAGGAATAAAATGGGCCTCTATGCAAATGTTAAGCAAATTAATATATCTGTCTGCTGCCCACTTATACTCCACCAGTTTGTTCTCTTCATGTGCACCTGGTTTCTACATTCTTCCCTTTCTTCCTTCCTTCTCTTCTTCTTTCCCTTTCCTTTATTCTATTATTCTGCTATCCCTTCCTCCTTCCCTCCTCTTATCCTCCCTTCCTTCATCCTTTCTTTATCCTTCCATTTTTACTTCTTTTCTTTTTCTTTTTTTTTTGAAACAGGGTTTCATGTAGCCAAGGCTGGCTTCAACTTCACTCTGTAACTAAGGCTGGCCTTGAGCTCCTGATGCTCCTTCCTCTACCTCTCAAGTGCCAGGGTTACAGGTCTGCTCCACCACACCTATTTCCTGGACTATTCTCTTTTCTTTCCTTATTTTTTTTAAATTAGAAACTTTAATATATGGGCATATTGCAGGTTGGTAATATTCCCATGAGGTTATCCTCTTATTTCTCCACCTCCATCCCACCTAGAGCCCTGCACAGTGGAGGTATTGAGTTGTGTCATAATACACTAGTCCATTCCTGTGGGAAGGACAATGCCTCAGAGTACACCTTCCCATTCTGTGGCTCTTACATTCTTTCTTTCCCTCTTCCCCAATGTTTCCTGAGTCTCCCTTAGTGTTGAGCTCTCAGCAGCCTCTTATTTTCTGCTTTGATGAGTCTTGTGTCTCCCCATTGTCTACCGTCGTTTCCCTGGAGGAGGCTCTCAGGCTTGCTGTGAGAGCAGCACTCATATTCAACCCACCACTTCCTCTGTAATGTTTCCTGGACTCTGCTGGATGTCATGGAAATATTGGTACTTGAGTTCCACCTTTTTTGAAGCAGGTTCTCATGTTATTCACCATTGCATATGCTAGGCTAGTATTAAAACCCTCAAAAAAACTGGGTGTGGTGATGCACACCTTTAATTCCAGCGTTTAGGAGGAAGAGGTAGGAGGATTGCTATGAGTTCAAGGCCACCCTGCAACTACACCATGAATTCCAGGTCAGCCTGGGCTAGAGCGAGACATTGCCTTGAAAAACAAAACAAAATAAACCCATCATAATGACAAATGAAGCTGTGGGGTGGGTTGGCTAGATCCTTAGTAACAGACATGAGAGGAAAGACTAGGATGAGAATAAAAGACAGAACCTGACTGAGGCACATAGTCACTTTGGCACATCCTGGCTCTTTGACAGCAGAGTCACATCTCTAAGAGATTCTTCTTCAGAATTTTCCAGGCTTTTGAAAGCTGCTAAATGAGAATTCAAACTCATGAAATGCCTACCATATTCCAGGACTGCATATTTGTTTGGTTTTGTGTTTTGAGGCAGGGTCTCACTCTAGCCCAACCTGAGCTGGAACATGCTCTGTAGTACAGACTGGCATCCAGCTCATTGTGATCCTCCTACCTCAGTCTCCTGAGTCCTGGCATTAAAAGCATGTGCCACCATGCTTGGCTCCAGGAGCCATGTGAATAACCTTTCATAAATGTCACTTGAGGTTTAAACACCTTTGGTCAGAGAATAGGATTCAAAAGTTAAAAACATGACTCATATACAAAAATAGAATGAGCAGTGTACAAAGTGCACTGAGCTCATTAATGAAGGAAGGAAGTAGTAACATGGCAAAGCTGGTCCCCAGGAGCAGTTGGAAAGCAGGGTCTTAATGTAGCTCAACAGGAAAGCAATTTAAAAAATGTTAACGTCCTTCAGATAATAAAATTGTAAGCTTTTTGTCCCCCATTGAACAGAACTCTACAAGTTAACATGTGGCTTCATAATGGGGCTCTGATCTAATAGCATAAAGCAAAGTCAAAGACAGACACATTCTTCCAGTGGATCAAATAATCCTCAGACAGGCCCATTAAAGAATGACCTAGCATTACATTGGAAGGACATGAAACTATCCTCCTTATTTCTTATAATGTATTACTTACCTTTCAGCCCTTTTCTCCCTAGACACAGATCAACAGGGCCCATGGCTGGCTGTTTCTGTCTTTTCACAATTGTGAAAACATGGCAACATATAGTGTGCAGCAACAGGCTCCAAGTGTGCAGTGAAGAAATGTTGGTTAGGAAGGTTAGCACCATGGCTGAGGTCAGTCAGTAGGTAAGTAGCAGAGTGCCTACATTTCTTAGTCTTTCAGTGAGGAGGTGTATCATTTCCTAGAGCTGACGTGATAATGATTACAGACTAAATACTTTAAAACAATACAAATTCATCTTTGAACCCTTCTGGAGGTGTTTGTAGGGCCATGTTCCTTCTGTGGGCTCTAGAGAAAATTCTCTTTCTGTAGCTCCTGCGGCTGTGGATGGACTTGAACATTGCTTACCTGGGAGCACTAGCACTCCACTCTGCCTCCAACTGCACACAGCCAGCTCCCTTGTGTGTGTGTTTGTCTTTGTATCTCTAATTTTCCAGTTATTTAATGTAGGGCCAGCTTCATCTTAACTGCCTTCATTTTTAAAAACATTTTATTTATCTATTTTATTTATTTATGTGAAACAGAGAGAGGGAGATAGAGAGAGTGAGAATGGTCGCACTGGGGCCTCCAGCCACTGCAAACGAACTCCAGGTGCATGCGCCACCTTGTGCATCTGGCTTACATGGGACCTGGAGAATTGAACCTGGGTCTTTAGGCTTTGCAGGCATATGCCTTAACCACTAATCCATCTCTCCAGCCCCTTAACTGACTTCATTTTAACTTACATCTTAATCAAATCTACAAAGACCCTATTTCCAAATAAGGTCACATGCATAGTACTAGGGCTTAGGATGAAGACAGATCTTTCTGGAGATCCATAATTCAACTTTGGCTTTGCAGGCTTTGGAGTCCAGGAGGTATTGGGTATGACTTCCTTTAGACTGTTTTGCAGGACAGGTATCTGTCTTTTTTTTTCTCTCCCAACAGTATTTTGCTATGCATCTCAGGCTGGCTTCAAACTCTCCATTTTCCTGCCTCAGCCTCCTGAGGGCTAGAATTATAGGCTGTTACCACCATAGCTGGATTAAAAATCTTCCTTTCTTTCCTCTTCCTTCCTGTCTCCCTCCCTTACTATCTCCTTTCCTTACTCCTTCTCTCATTCTTTCCTTCTTCCCTATCTCTCTTCATTTTCTTTCCTTCTTTCTTTTCCCTGTCTCTTTTTCTTTATTGTTTTTCCCCTCCCTTCCTCCTTTCTTTCCTTCCTTCTCAGCACTGGACATTCAGCACAGGGGTTCTGGCATGCTTGGAAAATACTGTTTGACAGAGCCACACTCTCAGTCTTGTCTGCATGCTTTCTGCCTCACCAGCTGCTAAGAGAAACTCTTTTTCCTAGCAAGGTGGATTTCAGGAGCCCCAGGTTCTTCTCCGAGCTATTTTACATCTAGTCACCTTGTTTTTATCATATATATCCTGCTCAAACATAGATTCTTTTTAAATTTTTTAAGACAAAGACTCTGACTTTTTTTTTTTTTTTGAGGTAGGTTCTCACTCTAGCCCAGGCTGACCTGGAACTCATTCTGTAGCTCCAGGCTGGCCCCAAACTCACAATGACCCTTCTACCTTTGCCTCCTGAGTGCTAGGATTAAAGGTGTGAGACACCGTGCCTGACTAGTCTCTGACTTTTGTCCAGGGTCCACTATGTAGGTCCGTAAGTTTTTCTTGACATGCCTAATATTTTGATTCCTGCTCTATAGACCAGTTTTTCTGGAAATGGCTCTATGCTTGGAGTCATCAGTGTCAAGTGAGAAATATGAGTTAGTGGAGCATGGTGAGGGAGCAGACACCCCACTCTGACAAGAAAAGAAGAGACTGACTGGGGCAGCCTGCTCCATTTTGTGACTGGCCTGGCGTTTATGAGTTATATTTAACAGATTTCAGGCTTGCATGGGTATCAGTGAACCATCCTTCCCATTGAAGTGAGAGGAATGGCAGAGAGGTTTCTGGGACTTGAGGGAAGCAGTGCTCCTATCTGATGGTCTTCAAGCTTCTAGCTAAAAAGAACCTCTCTGGTGTCAAAATACTGTGAATTCCTTCACACATTTTAAAAGTTAGCCCCTAGGGCTGGAGAGATGGCTTAATGGTTAAGGTGCTTGTCTGCAAAGCTTAAGGATACAGGTTTGATTTCCCAGCACCCACATAAGCCAGATGCACAAGGTGGTGCATGAGTCTGGAGTTCATTTGCAGTGGCTGGAGACCCTGGTGTGTCCATTGTCTCTCTATTTACCCTCTCTCTTAAATAAATCAATATTAAAAGGAGTTAGCCCTTGAGCTTTTCATCCTAACCTTAGATGATTGCAAAATATGAAATCTTGACATTTTTAACCTATTGATATATATTTCAACATAAAAATGCTTCTATCAATCTTTAAAAATGCTCAGCAAATGGGCTGGTAAAATGGCTCAGTTAGTCAAGTGCCTAATGTGCAAGCATGGAAACCTGAGTGTGTTCCTCAGCATGCACAGAGAAGTTGGAAACACCTGCAACCTCAGCGACAGAGGGACAGGGGCTGGAGGAGCCTTGGGGCTCATTGACCAGCTAAACTAACCAAATCAGTGAATTCCAGGTTCAGGAAGAGATCCTGTCTCAAAATAAAAGGTGCAGAATAATTAAGGAAGACACTTAACATTGACCTCTGGCCTCCACAGGCACAGGCACACAAGGGCATGTGCACATGCATACACTTGAACATGCACACACGCATGCACATCACACACACACATGCAAAACAAATCCCCAGTAGAAACTAAATATTATAATGGTTCGCTATCTATTATATCTCTTTTTAACTTTTTATTGACAACTTCCATAAATATAAACAATATAAACCTTGCATGGTGCCACACGCCTTTAATCCCAGCATTTGGGAAACAGAGGTAGGAGGATCGTCGTGCATTCAAGACCACACTGAAACTACATTGTGAATTCCAGGTCAGCCTGGACGAGAGCCAGACCCTACCTCAAAACAAAATATAGGCAATATACAATGATCATAATCTCCTCTCACCACTCTCCTTTCCTCCCTCTCATATCCTCCCTCTACTGAATCTCTTCTTTCCAACTAGGATCTCTTCTATTTTGATGTCAGCATTTTTCACCTCCTATTATGCAGGTCTTATGTAGGTAGCATCAGCCACTGTGAGGTCATGAATACCAACGCCACTTTGTGTCTAGATGAAAGCATTGTAAACAGTCCTCCTTTTCCTTTGGCTGTTACATTCTTTCTGCCACATCTTCCACAATGGTCCCTGAGCCTTGGAGGGTGTGATAGAAATTCCTCACTTTATAGCTCTTATTATATCTAAATAAGTTGCTTTTGGAGTTTTGGCAATCTTTTTTTGCCTTCTCAACCTCACATTTTCATCTAATCATTTCATATAATTTAAGTGTAATGTAATACCTTTTTTTTTTTTTTTTTTTTTTTTTTGAGGTAAGGTCTCATTCTAGCCAAGGCTGACCTAGAAGTCACTCTGTAGTCCCAGACTGGCCTTGAACTCACAGCAATCAATTCTCTTACCTCTGTCTCCTGAGTTCTGGGTATAAAAGCATGTACCAACCTGCCTGGCTGATGTGAGATATTTTTAAGTGTGAAAGTCTTTTATTGCTTACTTTGTCCTAACTTATCTAAAAAAAAAAAAAAAATAGAAAATCAAATTTTAGAATGGTATGAGGGCTAAGAAAATCTTCCTTTAAAATTTCAGACAAGGAAAGAAGCATTCTAACTAACAGCACAGAAATAAGAAAGAGTATTAGAGACTATTATAAACAATCATTGGTCAACATATTTGATAACTTAGAAGTGGACAAATTCTGGAAAACACGTATTTCCAGGATTGAATCCTGGAGAAGCCTGAATAGGCCAACAAGCCATAAGAAGTCTCCCGGCAAAGAAAAACCCAAGACCAGATGGCATCACTGCTGAATTTGATGAAATATTTAAAGAACTAATATCAATTCTCCTTAGATTATGCCAGAAAATGGAAATGGAAATAATTTCTCAAATTTATTCTATGAGGTCAGCATTTACTCTGATACCAAAACTAGTTAAGAACTGGCTAGCTATCACAGGGCTAGAAAATTTAATATAGGCTGCTGGGGGAGAAAAATCATGCACAAAGTGGCGCATGTGTCTGGAGTTAGTTTGCAGCAGGAGGAGGCCCTGCTGTGCCCATTCTCTCTCCCTTTATCCCTTTTTCCTTGCAAATAAATAAATAAAAATAAAATTTATAGAAAAGATTAAGAGGGGCTGGAGAGATGGCTCAGTGACTGTGGCATTCGTCTGCAAATCCTAATGACCCCAGTAGCTGTGTAAAGCCAGATACACAAAATGGTGCATGTATGTGGAGTTTGTTTGCACTTGCTAGAAGTCCTGGTGCACCCATTCTCCCTCTCTCTCTCTCTTCTGGGTGTGGTGGCAGACACCTCTAATCTCTGCACTCAGGAGGCAGAGGTAGGAGGATCATCATGAGTACGAGGCCATCCTGAGACTACATAGTAAATTCCAGATCAGCCTGGGCTAGAGTGAAACCCTACCTCAAAAAAAAAAAAAAAAAACAAAAAAAAAACAAACAAACAAAAAAAGATTTAACATAGAAGATCTCGAGTTCTGGCAAGGATGTAGACAAAAGGGAACACTTTACACACAGTGTAATGTAAGTAATATAGCCATTATGTAAAATGGTATGTAAGTTCCTCAAAAAAATTAAAAATAGAGGTACCATGTGATCTACCAATACCTATACTGGTGATGTAATCAAAGGAAATGAAATCAGCATGCCAAAGAGACAACTGCATTCCCATGTTTGTTGTAGCGCTATTCACAATTGCCGGGGTCCAGCCCTGGCTTGAAGGAGGGTCCCTGAAGAGAGGTGTGAAAGGGAGTGATGCAATAACGACTCAAGTCAAGTTCTTGTGCAAGCTGACAGGCTAATGCTGAAGGCAGCTGAGTTTCTCTCTCTCTCTCTCTCCCCCTGCTGCCACAGCTCTTAACCTCAGTCTTCGATCATGTCATGCAAGAGCAAACTTCAAGAAAGGTACAGTTCCACAGAATTCATAGAAACTTTTTGCTATTTCTTTATATCAAACAATCCCATAATTATTTACCTCAAGTACAATTGTCAGGCCCCTATAATGGTGAACTATTTTCACACTTTCCCCATGTATGTGTGGTCAAGCACTTGCGGTTTCATGAGCTCCTACTTTCAATTACTATATTAAAGGTGAGAGACAGAACAACCACAAAATGGGGGTTCCCACCATTGATCCAATAAACCCATTTATCCCCCAACCATTTCTTTTGGATTTCCCTTTCCATGTCCCTCCAATACTTAGACTTTGATCCCCCCCCCCCAATTGAACTCTTTCTGACCTCGGTGTTTTTCTTGTAAGGATTCTTGGTAAAGAGTCATAGTTTGCTGCAATTGACACAATTCAGAAAACTTAGTCATAGAACAATTTTTACATTGTTCCAGGAGGTTCATTGTTTCCTCTTCAGTGTACTGTACTCCATGCCTGACTTCCTTTAAGGCCTTTAAGGAAGACAATTATTTCTGACCCATTTTCTTGTTTTTCCAATTCTATGCCAGAGCTTCTTTCAGATACGTTGACCAACACTTCACTAACATCAATTTTTGCTGGAAAAGTAAACTTAGAGATTGGTGCACCAAGTGAAAGACAGAAAAAGACAAACATTATACAGAAAACCATAGATAACTGTAGCGCAGAGAGCCAAAGATGTTTCTATAGAGAAGCCACATTGGACTTCAAGGAAGAGACAGCTGGGCTGGAACTGTGTCATGCAGCACTTCAGCGCTCTATTCCTCAAGATCCTGAAATGACATGCTTGCCGTCTCCGGCACACGATAGTAAGGAAATGAATCAATCTAAGTGTACATCATTGGATGAATGAATAAAGAAAAAATATATACCCACAGAGAACACTACTCAGTCATTAGAAAGAATGGAGTATTGCTATTGATGACAAAATGCTAAATGAAATAGCCAGGCACAGAAAGACAAATGCCACATACTCTCACACATATGTGGAATCTAAAACATTTGATTTCAGAGAAGTTAAGAGTACAATGATGATTACTGGATACAAGGAAAGTAGTGGGGAGTGCAAGATTAAGAAAGGTAGGTAAATAGGTACAAAGTTAGAGAGGAGAAAGAAGTTGAAGTGCTTTATGACATAGTAGAATGACTATAGAGTCTATGATAATGTACTCCTAGAAAAGATAGTGAGTATTTTCATCTCAAAGATATGGTGATTGAAGAGACAGATATGCATACCCTGATTTGAACAATGCACAATGTCCAAGCATACACACACTATATATATATTCACATGAATTGAAATGCCACAAGTTGGGCTGGGTAGATAGTTCAGTGGTTAAATGCACTTGCATGCAAAACCTGCCAGAATGGGGGTTCAATTATCCATACCCATGTGAAGCCAGGAGCACAAAGTAGTGCATGAGTCTGGAGTTTATCTGCAGTGACAAGAGGCCTGGCATGCCCATACACTATCTCCAACAAATAAACAAAATTTTTAAAATGCAACAAGTTTCCCATAAATATGTAAAGTTTTCATGTGTCAATTTAAAAGATAAAAACAATCTCATGTGTTGAATTACTATGACAATTCTTCCATAGTAAAAATAATGACAAAAATGTGATGATTACTAAGTATAAAATGTAAAATTTTATTAGGCTGGGTGTGGTGTCACACACCTTTAATTACAGCACTTGGGAGGCATAGGTAGGAGGATCTCTGTGAGTTCGAGGCCAGCTTGAGACTTCATAGTGAATTTCAGGTCAGCCTGGGCTAGAGAGAGACTGTACCTCAAAAAAAATTATTAGAAATCTAATTTTTAATGCAATGCTCATCTTCTAACTAGTTTATATATATGAATAATTATTATTCATTGGTAGAATAAGATAGATTTGTGTTAATTCTATTATTCTTGTACATTTTACAGATAAAAGTGCTACCATATAATCAGCAGCAAAAATAGTAGCTATGCACTAGCTTCTTCTGAATTATGTTCTAAAAAATAATGAGAAATAGTTATTGTAACTTATCTATTACCTGGCAATGTAATTGGGTTCTCCTTCAAATTATTAAAATAAATGAATTGGAAACCATATGACTAGCAAAATGATTTGTTGTCTAGTCATCAGGAGGCATTCAGTATCTCATATTTCTGGGCAGTTCCTTGCTCAGATCATTGCACTAAGAAGATTGAGAAAATGAAGAATTGTTTATTTGTTATGTGTTTGCCAGTCCATTCTACAAAGTATCCACATAACCATATTTTCATTTAAATCTTAGGGTTGAAAGTTTTCTTCATCTAGGAAGTGGAGGGAGATCTATTGTCTTTGCGAGTTCCATAACCCCTGATCAGATGGACTGTCTATCAAAGAAAGTATGGCCTCATTTTAAAAAGCATTTTATTTGTTTATTTTCAAGGAGAGAGAGAGAGAGGCGGGGAGGGAGAATGAAGATAGCACCAGGGTCTTATGCTGCTACAAACAAACTTCAGATGCATGCACCACTTTGTGCATCTGGCTTTACCTGGGTGCTGGGAAATTGAACATGGGTCTTTAAGCATTGCAGGCAAGTTCCTTAACTGCTGAGCCATCTCTCTAGCCCTGGCCTCATTTTTCAATTTAAATATATGAGCTATGCATTTCAAAGAACAATGTAAAGACTACTGGAGAAAGGTTATATAACACAATACCACATATTACTAAAAGCATTCAAGATTGGAATGAAGTAGACCCAGCATCACTAATCCATCAGTGTTCTAATAAGTTATAAGATGTAATAAATCAAAATGCTGTTTTCTCACTACTTAATTTATAATGATGCAGTGTAATTTTTAGTATAAAATATTACTTATTTATAGTGAATAATGTCATAAAAGTATGCTGGTATTCAAATTTGGTTTTAATTTCTTTTTGGTTTTTGAGGTAGGGTCTCACTCCAGCTCAGGCTGTCCTGGAATTCATTATGCAGTCTCAGGGTGGCCTTGAACTCATGGCTATCCTCCTACCTCTGCCTCCTGAGTGCTAGGATTAAAGGCATGTGCCACCACTCCCGGCTAGGATTCAAATTTGGAATTGACTATATATGACCCATTTACAAAATAAAACAAACTCCATTAATGTTTTAGATATATGCTTCAAAAAATTTAAAGAAAAATATATACCTATAATCCCAACCATTGGTAGGGTGAGGCAGGAGGACTGTCACAAGTTTAAGGAGAGTGTGGGTTACGTCGTGAGGTCCAGTCCAGCCTGAGATACAGAGTGGGACAAAGCGAGAACCTGCCTCAAAATAAACACACCCTATCTTGTGTGTGTGTGTGTGTGTGTGTGTGTGTGTGTGTGTGTTTCAATAGGTGGAGGCAAAAGAGTCATGAATTTGAGTCCAGTCTGGGCTATAGAACAAAACTCTGTCTTAACAATAGTGATACTTATTTATCTGGATTTATTCACATGCTGTTTTATTCACAATAGCTAGAACATAAAAGCAACCTAGATAATGAATAGATAACGAAGATGTGGTACATATACACAATGGAATTTTATTCAGCTATAAAGAAAAATGAAATTTGTAGGAAAACCAGTGGACCTGGAAAATATTATCCCAAGTGAGGTTACTCAGGTTCAGAAATTCTGCATATTCTCTCTCATATGTGAACCTAGTACCATAGTTTTAGATTTGTAAGTTGGAGTAAGAGTCAGTAGTGGAGAGGGGCCGTGGGAGGGGGATGAATGGGGAGGGATTAAGGGGCAGGAATAACAGACATGCAAGCAGAGGGTCTGAAAAAGTTCTAAGTGGGGACAGGGACGGGGATGGAAGAGAGCACAGGGCACAGAGATTTAATTAAAACTTAAAATGATATAAATAAGCCATATAGAAGCCTACTTCTTTGTTAGATAATTTTAAAAATATAACTAAAAAATCTTAATATTTTATATTTTTAATTTATTGTTTGAGAGACAATAAGAGGGAGGAAGGGAGGAAGGGAGGGAGAGAGGGAGGGAGTGAGAAAAGTAGAAAGAAAGAGAGAAAATGAGCATACTAGGGCTTGTAGCCACTGAAAATGAACTCCAGATACCTGTGCCAACTTGTGCATCTGGCTTATGTGGGTCCTGGGGAATTGAACCTGGATCCTTTCACTTTGCAGGCAAGCTTAACTGCTACTGCATCTTTCCAACCCTAAAAATATGATTTAAGCCATTGGTTGTTATAGGAATATCCCAGTGCTAGGGTTTGGAAACCTCCTAGTGAACTATAGGTCAGGGAGGGCCATGAGTGCCCCAAAACAATACAGGCTATTACCAATGCTTTTGGGCTTCCCCATACAACCATAATGTAAGGCCCTATTTGCTGAAGACATGCATGTGTCACTTGGTAGCCATTGAGAAACCAAGATTGTACTGAGCTAGAAGCCTGCTCTCTGAGAGCTAGCTGTCATAATGCTGGAAAGTGCTATACAGGTTGCTAGGGGAGAAAAATCATCAACAGTCTTAACCAGCAGTAGACTCTGTGAGCTATACAACCGACCCACCAGGTAAGATGGGCCCACCAGTGCATAATTGTAATGTGCATAACCAATTGCTCTTTGATTGGATTTGAAGTCCACTCCTTGGAGGGAATTCATGCCTGGTACTGAAAACCTAGTCAAAAGCCAATGGCTTGGAAGGTTATAGGCCCTAGTGGGGAGTTTACTACTGTTGTTTTGCTAAATGGATATATTCTGCCCATTAAACTGCCCTCTAAATAGTTATGTTTTGCCCATATAGTAGTGTTGCTCTCAATTTTGATCACAGAAGCTGCTTTATATAAGTGGCGGTAACTACAGGGGGGACTTTAAACTTGTCAAAGTGTGAGAAGAAGCAACAGTTAAATGCTCAGCATTAAATGAGACATCCATCACAATCACCAAGGCTCAGAGAGCATTGAAGAGGTGGTGGAAGGAATGTAAGAGCCAGAGAATGAGGAAGAGTGCTTCGGAATGCAGTGTTCTAGACACAAGGTAGTCTTCATGGCCTTCCAGTGGCTGTTGTTACCTGTGCAGTATTGTGCCCATCAACCTGTCTTTATGAAGAAAGGCCAACCCCCAAGTACCTCCCAAATAAGAACAAAAAACCCTCAAAACAGTAGAAGAAAAAAAGCATGAGAGTGCAATAGTGGCTCAAAGCTTTGATAGGTAACCAATAGCTTTCTGATTGGCTAAGAGACCCGCTTAGTGTAGAGGAACCCATATCTGGAATTGGGAACCAGATGAGGATTCTATGGAGACAAAGATTATGTTCTCCAGTGTTAAGCTCTCACTAGTCTTTGGCTAAAAGAGGAGTTACATATATCAAATTTTCCCTAAATTAATAATGCTTATTCCATTTAAACTATGCTGTCACTCTCCGTTGCAGAATCTGCTCTTCTTTTGCAGATAGTATCAAGACTGGAGGAAATAAACTACCCTTCATGCTTCAGCCAAGCCACAATGGAATCCACAGAGGAATTGGGGAGATGAGCAAGAGGGCTGCTTCCATGCTGAACCTGATAATCTGCACCAGGGTGTAGGAGACAGACCCTGATGATACTCAACACATACCAAAGCAGAGATCCAGAGGCTCCTAAGAGCTCATCAGTGAAGGAGACTTAAAACTCACCCACCATGGCTCAGGGAATATTTTGCACAAGAGGGGGAGGAAAGATTGTAAGAGCCACAGGTTGAGACATTACACCCAGAGGCATGCCCTCCCCCCAAAATAACTGACTACTGCTCCCACAACACATAAACTATAACCTGCAACCCCACTGAGGAGCATTTCCAATGTAATGGGGGTAGGGATGAGGGAAAAGAGGGTACCAACACAGGATGTATCGATACAAAACATCTTGTTGATAATGATAATAATAAACATTTAAAAAGGCATGAAAGTAATATGGGGACTAAGGTGGAACAAGAAGGGTGTTAATGGAGAGAGGGGTGCTAAGAAGGGGTAATTGGGGAGAATAGATTAAAATACATGATATACATATGTGAAAATATCAAAACTGGAAAAATAAATTGAAATTTTGAAAAGTCTGAAACATATCAAAATGGAAGAGAGACTGCTTCAAGGGAGGTAGTTCTGTGGAAGGAGCACAGGAGAGGAAGGACAAGAGAGAGTGATGAAAGGGTATTTTCACAAAATGCATTAGGTACACATATAAAAATTGTCAATAAAAATGTTATAAAATTTAAATGAAAATCCTGTGTCAGGGATTGGATACATCCTGTAAGTTGTTGGTCAGGGAGGCTCCTTATTCCCACTCCTAACAATATAAGCTATTGTCACTGCACTTTGTTTCCATCACAAGACTGAAAGACCCTATTGCTGAAGACACTACATGTTTTGGTTGCAGTACAGAGAAATCAAGTCGAAACTCAACTGGAAGCTTCTTCCCTGCTATCTAGCTGTCATAGTGCTGGAAAGGTTTTTTTTTTGTTGTTGTTGTTGTTGTTACAATGTCAGTGGACTAACACACTTTCTTTTCTGTTCTAATCAACAGATAATAACAAAGGTGATGGGAAGTATTTCTGAATCCATGCACCATAGAAGACTTTGAGACTCTCCTTGCTGATTTGATGATGTAATTCACCATGCGGAGGCAAGTCATAGGCCAAGAAACTGCCTGTAGCCTCCAAGAGCTGAATGTAGCCCCAGGGAGCTGAGTGCTGCCACTGTGAACCACCAGCAAGCATTTGAAGCCCAGCAAGCAGCCAGGGCCCTCAGTTCCAAAGCTGCTTGGAGTGGAATTCTGCCAATACCCCAAGAGAGATGAAGTGGATCCTTCTCTAATCAGACATACAAATGGAAATACAGTACCATCAACACCCTGATTGCAGCTTTGTGAGACCCCAGCACACTTGGATAAGCCATGGCTAGCCTCTATAACCATAGAAATGGAAATAAAATACGTGTGTTGTTCTAAGCTGTCAGGGTTGCAGTAAAATTTTGTGCAGCAAGATAACAAAGGTTAATCTACTTAGCTTTGCATTGTTGAACTGCTTCTATTTTTAAGTAATTATAAAGTCTAGAAGTGAATGTTAAGAATAGCTGAGGAAGGGGACTTCTGGCCAAGATGGTGACCGCCTAGCTGCGCTGCAAATCCCAGGGAAAAAAAGGCAAGACATTAAGGGTTCACTGAGTCTTTTAGGGGAGAGATATCTCCAACAGATTGTCAGTGGGAGGGCACAGAAGGGGGGAAAACAGGGAATCGTGGATCTCCTCGGGGGCGGGTAGCCCACTGCTCCCCCCAAATAGCCGCCGTGTCCACGGCGGATCAATGGCTGCATGCGGAAGCTTAGACTGCTCCGCACACTCGCCCACTTACTGCTCTGGCTACCGAGTGTTCAGCGAGTCCAGCAATAACAGGGAATCCCTGATTCCCTCAGGAGCAGGTAGCCCACCCCTCCCTGTATCCACAGTGCAGCTGCACGCAGATTGATCCCTGCCTGTGGAAGCTTAGACTGCTCCACCCATGCGCTCACTTATGGCTCCTGCTGTTGCACGTTCAGTGAGCCCAGTCCCACAGCAACAGCCACACAAGCTCAGACTGTGTCTCTCGCCTGTGCCAGCTCAGGTGCCATCCCCTACCTGCCTGCTGCGCAGGCCGACCGCCATTTCCTGTGGCAGGGGAGCATAGACTGGTTCCGGGTCCCAGTGTTCCCAGCCAGAGTTTGGGCGGCTTCAGTGCTTGGTGCCTCAGTGTCAATCCTAGCTTGAATTCAGGCAGCTTTGGCGCATTACCACTTGAGAATTCAGGCAACTTTGGCGCCCCTGCCAGGCAGTAGATTGGCTTTGGCAAGTGAGAGCCAAAGCCCAGGCTGCTTGGCAACTGCCCCAGGCTGCCTCAGATTCCCATTGTGCTTCAGCCCAGGCTGATCCACCCACCTACGTGCCCATACACTGTCATGGGCAGACCGCAGCACAAAAGAAATAACATGAAAAATCAAATGCAAGAAAATCCAGTTAGATCACCCAGTCCTACAATGAATACATCTAACCAAAACATGGAAGAGTCATTAGGATCAGAACAACAAATTGAAGCTATGAGCAATGCAACCCTGACCAACCTATTGGTAGAACTTGTAAGAAAGCAACAAAGGACCGATAACTGTGTGGATGCTGCCATCACTAAACTAGAACTAATAGATAAGAAATTGGAAGGAGTTCAAAGAGAGTTAAGAGATTTGAGGGAGAGTGAAAAAAAAAGAAGATCTTAAAAATCAGCTGGCCATGCTAAATGAAGACATAAAGAAATGCAAGGATGAATTCCAAGAATCATCAAGAAAATCAGAAAATGATGTGAAAAGGGAGCTTGACAGAGGGATGGAAATTATACATAGAGAAGTAGTAGAAAATGCAAACTTAATTGAACAAGTCCAAAACTCTCTAGAAGCTCTCAAGAATACAGTCAGCCAAGCGGAGGATAGAAACTCTGATCTGGAAGACAAGATGGAAGAAACAGTTCAAGAGTTCAAAAATTTCAGTAAGTTCAAAAGTTCCTGTGAACAGAACATGAGGGAATTGTGGGATACACTTAGACATCCTAATATCAGGATCATTGGAATACCAGAAGGAGAAGAAATTCAGACCAAAGGCATGGAGAACTTATTTAACAAAATAATTGAAGACAACTTCCCCAGTCTCTTAAAAGAAAGGCCCATCAAGATACAAGAAGCCAATAGAACTCCACACAGACTGGAGAAAAGGAGAAACTCTCCAAGACATATGGTCATTAAGACTCTAAACATTGATACAAAAGAGAAAATCCTAAAAGCAGCTAGGGAACAACAGCACAACACTTTCAAAGGTAACCCCATCAGAATTACTTCAGACTTCTCAATGGAAACCCTGAAAGCTAGAAGGGCATGGCATGAAACACTGCAAAGACTAGGAACCTATGGCTTCCAACCGAAACTACTCTACCCAGCAAAAGTATCCCTCATAATAGATGGTGAAAGAAAAACTTTCCATGACAAAACTCAGCTTTACAACTACATGAACACAAAACCAAACACAAAGAGAGTATTTCAGGAAATTCTCCACACAGAAGAAACAAATAATCAACCTAAAATGCCTACAAGAAGCAGATCACAATAACCAAACTCAGAGTAGGCACAAAAAACTTCAAAGTCCCTGAAAACACCAACCCACATGTACCATCAGAATATGGCAGGGATCAAATCAAATCTCACAGTCATTACCCTAAATATTAATGGCCTTAATTCACCCATCAAGAGACACAAGCTACCAGGATAGATTAAAAAATTAGACCCCTCAATCTGTTGTCTTCAAGAAACCCACCTCACCAGTGAAGACAGACACCTCCTCAGGGTGGAAAACAATATTCCAAGCAAAAGGGAATAAGAAACAAGCAGGCGTAGCTATATTAATATCGGATGAAATAGACTTCAAACCAAAAATAATCAAAAAAGACAAAGAAGGCTTCTTCCTACTTATCAAGGGAACAATCCCTCAAGAGGATATTACAATCATAAATCTGTATGCACCAAACATAGGGGCACCACAGTTCATAAAACAAAACCTACTTGACAATAAAACAGAAATAACCACCAACAGCATCATAGCTGGGGACTTCAATACACCATTATCAGGAATAGACAGATCATCCAAACAGAAACTCAACAGGGAAGTAAGAGAGCTCAACAAAACCATAGATCACTTAGACCTAATGGACATCTACAGAATTTTCCATCCCAAATCCACAGACTACACATTCTTCTCAGCAGCCCATGGAACATTCTCTAAAATAGACCATATTCTGGGTCACAAAGACTGCCTCCACATATTTAGGAAGATTGACATAATTCCCTGCATAATAACAGATCACAATGCTATATTGCTAGAAATCAACAACAAAAGACCCACCAAGAATCCCAATGGCATCTGGAAACTGAACAGCACACTTTTAAACAATAAATGAATAGTGGATGAAATAAAAAATGAAATTGCAAAATTTCTGGAATTGAATGACAATGAGAACATATTGTACGAAAACTTATGGGACACAATGATGGTGGTCCTCAGGGGAAAATTCATAGCGCTCAATGCCTTCATAAAAAAAGACAGAAAGATCCAAAATCAATAACCTAGCCATCCACCTAAAGGCACTGGAAAAACAAGAAAAATCCAACACAAAGAGCTCCAGAAGGAAAGAAATAATCAAAATCAGAGAAGAAATTAATGAATTGGAAACCAAGGAAACAATTAAGACAATTGACAAAACAAAGAGCTGGTTCTTTGAAAAAACAAACAAGATTGCCGGGCATGGTGGCTCACGCCTTTAATCCCAGCACTCAGGAGGCAGAGGTAGGAGGACCTCCATGAGTTCGAGGCCACCCTGAGACTCCATAGTGAATTCCAGGTCAGTCTGAACTAGAGTGAGACCCTACCTCGGAAAACCAAAACAAAAAAATAAAATAAAATAAAATAAAAATAAACAAGATTGACAAACCCCTGGCCAATTTGATCAAGCAAAAAAAGGAGAAGCTTCAAATTAACAAAATTCAAAATGAAAAAGGAGAGATCACAACAGACATAAGTGAAATTGGGAGAATCATCAGCACTTATTTCAAAAATCTCTACTCCACAAAACTGGATAATATGGAGGAGATGGATAAATTCCTAGATGCATACCATCTATGAAGGCTAAACTCAGAGCAGATTAATCAACTCAATGAACCCATCACACTCATGGAGATTGAAAAAGTAAAAAACAAACCTCCCCAAAAAGAAGAGTCCAGTACCAGATGGCTTCTCAGCTGAATTCTATCAAACCTTCATGGAAGAGCTCAAACCAATCTTCCTCAAACTGTGCCATACAGTTGGAGAACAGGGAAAGCTACCCAACTCCTTTTATGAAGCTAGTATCACCCTAATTCCAAAACCAGGCAGAGATGCCACAAGAAAAGAACACTACTGGCCTATTTCCCTGATGAACTTAGATGCAAAGATCCTGAACAAAATCCTCTCAAACCAAATCCAGCAACACATCAAAAGCATTATCCACCTTGACCAAGTGGGATCCATCCCAGGAACACTGGGGTGGTTCAACATACGGAAATCTGTCAATGTAATACACCACATAAACAAGGTTAAACACAAAAACCACATGATCATTTTGATAGATGCAGAAAAGGCCTTTGACAAGATACAACATCACTTCATGATCAAAACATTGGAGAGAATTGGCATGGTTGGTTCATATCTTAACCTAATAAAGGCAATATACAAAGCTCCGAAGGACCAAATAATACTTAATGGAGAGAGACTGGAGGAATTCCCATTAAGATCAGGAACAAGACAGGGTTGCCCACTCTCACCTCTGCTTTTCAATATAGTACTGGAAGTCCTAGCTCAAGCAATAGGACAGGAGAAGGAAATAAAAGGGATACAATTTGGAAAGGAAGAAGTTAAGTTAGCTCTATTCGCTGATGACATGATTGTATATGTAAGAGACCCGAGAGACTCCATCCCAAAACTCCTGAAGGTGATTAACTCCTATAGGAAAGTAGCAGGATACAAAATCAATGCAGAAAATCAGTAGCCTTTCTATATGCAAATGACAAAGATACAGAGAAAGAAATAAGGGACATAGTCCCATTTTCAAAAGCAACAACAACAAAAAAATACCTTGGAATAAAATTAACCAAGGAAGTGAAAGGTCTCTACAATGAAAATATGAAAACACCCAAAAAAGAAATTGAGGAGGACTTGAGAAAATGGAAAGACCTCCCATGCTCCTGGATAGGCAGAATTAACATTGTGAAGATGACAATCCTACCAAAGGCAATATACAGATTTAATGCAATTCCAATTAAAATCCCTACAGTGTTCATCACAGAGATAGAAAAAATGATCTCAAATTTCATATGGAAAGGCAGAAGGCCTCGCATATCCAAACATATCCTCAGCAAAAGAAATACCTCTGGAGGCATCACCATGCCTGATCTGAAGCTTTATTATAAGCCATAGTAATAAAAACAGCATGGTACTGGCATAAAAACAGGAGTATAGACCAATGGAATACACTTGAGGACCCAGACTTTGGGTCAAGCAACTATAGCTACTTGATATTCGACAAAGGCCCGAACAATATAGGCTGGAAAAAAGACAGCACCTTCAACAAATGGTGCTGGACAAACTGGATAACCATATGCAGGAAACTGAAACTTGATCCACACATTTCACCATGCACTACACTCAAGTCCAAATGGATCAAAGACCTCAATATAAGACCAGAAACTCGACTACCACTGGGAGAAAATATAGGAAGTACTTTCCATGATATAGGAATGGAAAAAGACTTCCTGAACAAAACCCCAGTAGCTCACAATCTTAAACAGTCACTCAACCAATGGGATCACAAGAAGCTGAAGAGTTTCTTTACGGACAAGCATACAATAAGCAAAGCCAATAGATTACCCAAAGAATGGGAGAAAATATTTGCTGGTTATCCAACTGATAGAGGCCTAATCTCTCGAATCTACAAAGAACTCAAAAATCTAAACAGTAAGAAGTCAAACACCCCACTCACAAAATGAGGCAAAGAGCTGAACAGGCAGTTCACAGAGGAAGAAATACAAATGGCAAACACACACTTAAGAAAATGTTCATCATCCCTAATCATCAGAGAAATGCAAATTCAAACAACTATGAGATTCCACCTTACCACAATAAGGATAGCAAACATAAAAAAATCAAATAAAAATAAATGCTGGCGAGGATGTGAAGTAGGAACACTCATCCACTGTTGGTGGGAATGTAGGATGGTACAACAACTTTGGAAAGCAATATGGAGACTCCTGATAATGCTGACTATAGAGATACCAACAGACCCAGTCATTCCCTTACTGGGCATCTACCCTAAAACCTTCAAACCACAGGCCAGAGAGATTTGTTCAACCATGTTTGTAGCAGCTCAATTTATGATACCTAAGAGCTGGAATGAACCCAGATGTCCATCACTAGAAGAATGGATAACTAAGATGTGGTATATCTACACAATGGAATTCTATAGAGCAGTAAGAAAAAATGACACAATGAAATTTGAGCAAAAATGTTTGAACCTGGAAGAGATCATTCTCAGTGAACTTACCCAATCACAGAAAAAAAATCGCCACATAGTCTCACTCATCTACAGCACCTAACCTGAATCTACCCAAGATACCTTACATACCCAGCAAGCATCTAGTGGAATAGAAACTAGGATGGATGGGGAAGGAGGGGAGGGCATCACAGGGGTGGGAAACACAAATCTAGATCCAAACGGCAATGGTACCATAAAATCTACTTCCTAAAAGGCATACCAAATGGCCGAACCTTCACTAGGCCCTTACAGGGAACACCTGAACCACAGACACTGGAGAGGGTAGGATCAAGACTAACCTTAATCTTCCACAGCTTCCCTCCCTCCCTCTCCCTCTCCCCCCCTCTTTTCTCTCTAACTCTTATATATTAGTTATCTTTTTCCTCATTTTCTTAGTGGGCACTGACCTGTAACTCCCAGTACCAGCATGGGGCTAGCATCCACAATGATCTTTTGATCAGAGAGACCTACAAGCTTTCTTAAAAGACAGACAGATTTCTGTCAGAGTACTTGATGACCCACCAAAGGTTAGTGGTAAGACCCTACTGCTGAAGACACCTTCTGTGGTTGACACATAAAATGGAATGGCATGGCTGGAAGTTGGAAGACACTCAGTCCCCAGACAGTCAGCGCATCTAGTGCCAGAAGGTGCTACATGGGCGACTGGGAGATAGTGACCAATATCTGTCCAAGCAACGCATGGTCTAACCTACTTAGCAGCAAATAACCTATTGTTATTCCCACACAAATGCAATAGTGGCACACAGCCATGGTGGGGAACCAACTGCTCTTAGTTTGGCTAACTGATCCTCTCAGTGGTACGGGACTCATGGCTGGAGCTGGGAAACAAGTCAGAACCATATCCAAACATAAGCCCGCTCTCCAATGTCAAGCTACCATCAATCGTGGGCTACAAGAGGGCCTACACCTATTAAATTCTCTATAAAAAAGTAAGGGTTATCTCATTTGTCCTGATGCTAACTTACTCTCCGTTGGAGAATCTGCTTCTCTTTTTCAGATAGATGTAGATCCTAAGGAGAGAGCCACCCCATCATACCTCAAAAGGGCCCCGGCTGAAACTAAGAAAAATTGGAGAAACAAGCAAGGGTGCTGTTTTCCTGATGAACTGGACACCAGCACAAGGGGGAAGGATATCAACACAGAGAAAAATCAACTCCTCCCAAATCAGAGAGCCAGAGCCTCAGAGGCCCCCGACACCTCATCACTGACGCAGACCAAAAATGAACCCAACATGGCTCAGGGAAATTTTGCAGAAGAGGGGGCGGAAAGAATGTGAAAGCCACATGTTGGGTCATGATATGCAGAGACATTTATCTTACCCATAACTGTGGGCTAACTCCACAATGCATGACCCATATAGCTCAATAAGGAGGGGCTCTAGGGGAGGGGGTAGTTCACAGATGAGCCTAATAATGGTACCAAACTGACTGTATTTGCTGAATACAAAACTAATTAATAAAAAAATAAAATAAATGAAAAAAAGAAAAAGGATAAAAAAAAGAATAGCTGAGGAATGTTGTCAATATAAGTTAAGCTAGTTCCCAGACAGTTAGCCTGCCTAGTGTTGGAAAGCACTACAAGAGCTACTGGGGGAAAATGGCCAGCAACAGTGTGAGCAACCAGAAGTCTAAGCTACTCAGAAGCAAGCACCCTGACACAATGCACACACCAGTGCAATAGTGGCACACAGCCTTGGTGGGTAACCAGTAGCGTTTTGATTGCCTCAGAGATCTGCTCAGTGTAAAGGAAACCATATCTGAAATTGGGAACCAGATCAGAATCCTATGAAGACAAAGATTATGCTCTCCAGTGTCAAGCTCTCACTAGTCTTTGGCTAAAGAGGGTTCACCCTAAATTAACAATACTTATTCCAATTAAACTATGCTGAGTTCACTCTCCATTGTACAATCTGTTCTTTTTCAGAAAGGTAGTGAGACCTGAGGAGATAAAATACCCCTTGCACTTCAGCCAAGCCACAGCTGAATCCACAGAGGAATTGTGGAGACGAACATGAGTACTGCTTCCATGCTGAACCTGATAATCAGTGCCCCAGTGTAGGAGACAGACCCTGAGGATACTCAACACCTATTAAAGCAGAGATCCAGAAGCTCCTAAGAGCTTATCTCTAAAGCAGACATAAAACTTACCCACCATGGCACAGGGAATTTTGTGGAAGAGCAGGAAGAAAAGATTGTAAGAGCCACAGGTTGAGACATCATGCCCAGTGGCGTTCCTTCCCACCCCTCCCCCAAATAACTGATTTCTGTTCCCACAACACATAAACCGCAACCCCTTAGGGAATACCTACACTGCCGCTGAGGAGTGTCCTCAGTGGAATAGGGGCAGGGATGAGGGAAAAGAGTGTACCAACACATGATATGTCCACATGAAATATGTTGTTAATAATAATATTATTGCTGGGCATGGTGGTGCACACCTTTAATCCCAGCACTTGGGAGGCACAGGTAGGAGGATCACTGGGAGTTCGAGGCTACCCTGAGACTACATAGAGAATTCCAGGTCAGCCTGAGCTAAAGTGAGACCCTACCTTGAAAAACCAATAATAATAATAATAATAATATTAAAAAGAAAAAAAAAACAGAGCCAGGTTTGGTGGCACATGCCTTTAACCCCAGCACTCAGAAGGCAGAGGTAGGAGGATCACTGTGAGTTTGAGGCCACTCTTAGACTACAGAGTGAATTCCAGATCAGCCTGGGCTAGAGTGAGGCCCTACTTTGAAAAACCACACTCAAAAATGTTAAAAACAAGAGAATAGGTGAGGAATATTGTACATATTTAAAACAAATCCTTAGGTCAAAATGTTCTGATTATAGCCCAGCACCTTGTTCTTAGCTGAAATGTAGACATGACAGGGAAAGATAAGATGCTGTGAGGGTGAGGGTTTATTATGTTCTGATTCTAGAAGAAAATAAGTTAGTAGGATGGAGACAATGTGACAATTGCAATTTAAAGTGCTGGACAGAAAGAGCTCACCATGGAGGTTAAGTCTAGGTAAAGATTTGAAGAAGGTGAGGGCAGGAAGGAAGAGATCTGTACAAAGTAAAGTAAATCTGAGTCGTATTGAACTCCTCCAGTAACATGTGCTAGAAAAGAATGGGTCAATATTTGTAAAAGGTTATGAGTGGAATGGCTATGGTAGATACTTAGAACTATATGGCCAGCTAAATAATCAATCATATATTGGGGAAAGAAAAGGTGACTTTGTATATGTAAAAAGTTATATCTTCTTTTTAAAAATGTACTTGGGCCTGAAGAGATGACTCAGCAGTTAAAGATGCTTGTAAAGTCTGACAGCCTGGGTTTGATTTCCCCCAACCCAGGTAAAGCCAGATGCACAACGTGGCACCTTCATCTGGAGTTCATTTGCAGGGGTGAGAGGCCCTGACACACCCATTCTTTCACGCTGTCCTTACAAATAAAAAAAACTTTTAATGAATTTGACCACCCTCTTCCCTACCCCAGCTTAAACCTTTTCATCCCCAGTATTGCACCCCTGCTTAAAATAATGTGCTTAGAACAAGTTATTCCAATCAAGTAAATGTGAATCAGCAGAAATAGTTCAAAGAAAACAGAAAGGAACTATGATCTATAATAAACATCTGCAAACAATAAAGTGAGTGAGAATTATAGCTAAATCCAAATAATTAAATTGTGGTTGTACAGAGTTATGTTATTAAAAAGAATCATCAAAATAGGACAGGGCTGGAGGATACAGCCAAGCAGGAGAGCGCTTGTTTAGCTTACCTGAGGTTCTGAGTTCAGCTACTATACTGCAAAGCCAAACAGATAATAATGATAATAACAATGCCAATAAATAAAATGATAATGAGTAAAATAAATATAGAAAAGTACTATAAAAACTATAAAATAATAGCTGGGCATGGTGGCGCACGCCTTTAATCCCAACACTCGGGAAGCAGAGGTAGGAGGATCACTGTGAGTTCGAGGCCACCCTGAGACTACATAGAGAATTCCAGGTCAGCCTGAGCTAAAGTGAGACCCTACCTCAAAAAACCAAACCAACCAACCAAACAAACAAAACTATAAAATAAGAGTTTATGGTGGGACCTTGGATGTAGCTCCGGTGGTAGAGTACTCATCTAGCATGCATGAAGCCCTGGGTTCAATCCCCAGCACCACAAGAACTGGGTATGATGGTCCAGACCCATAACCCCAGCACCCTATAACCCCAGAACTCAGGAAGCAGGAAGGAAGATGAGAAGTTCAAGATCATCCTCATGAACATAGTAAATCTGAGGCCAGCCTGGGATCTATGAGACTGTTTCAACAACAAAAAAGAAAATTTATAACTTTAGACTCAGATTTTTTTTGAGACAAGGTCTTGCTATGTAGCCTAGGATGACCTTGAACTCATAATCCTGCTGCCTCAGCCTCCTATGTGCTGGGATTTTAGGCGTGTGCCACTACATGCAACTATGTTCAACTTTCTAAAAGGAATCCTATGAAATAACAAAGTAGAAGAGTAGAAGAGGAAATAACACAGCAGAAAAGAGGTAAGTAAACATGTATTAAAGCTTTTATCTTCTTGGAAGACATAAAAACATTAATCAGATTTTTTTTTACATTCACTGACAGGTTTACATAGGACACATGTATACACACACCTTTTTTTTCAGTATATATGGCAAACAGCCAAGACCCCTGATCATCAAAATAACTTATTTTGTACATTACAGTGCACCGAACAACAGTGGGACACTTTCATGGAGGGTGACTGAAAAGCATTGTGCCAAAGGTCCATGTCGCTCTGAAGTGGAAAGACTGGAGCCCAGGGCCTGTGGCCTTCCTGAGCTCAACCCCTCCTCTTTGATGGCAGGGGCCTCAGCGGGAGCTGCTTCCTCGGCCAGCTTTGCTGGCTTCTCCTCCTCATCCTCATGTCTTGGAGATAGAGGTCCGGATATTTCTGCATGCACTCTTGCATGGCTTGGAACTGGTCTACACAGTCTGATCCCTTGATTTCTTCTGTGCTGTAGTGGAAGCAGGAAAAGGCTGACTTGAACTGTTCCCCTCAGGGGCCGCTGGCCATTCCCCCAAGGCAGGGGCAGTTGCAGTAAATGTCTCCACTTGGCAGTATCAATCTGTGCTCCTTGTATGGATCATTGGGGTCATCAGCTACTAGCTCTGCACTGGTCTTCTTTGGTCACAAATATAACTCGATCCTTCCCACAGAATTTTGGGCAGATCCAATTCTCTTGGTAGCTTTACATTCCCCAATTCAACATCCCTCTTTTCTGGCTGGGAGAATTTGCCTCTTGAATATCTGAATGAATGAAGTTCAACCTTTCCAGTTGCAATACAGGAAAGAGGCCTGGAAGGGATGGGGGTGGCAGCTAAGGGACCAGGAGCCAGTCAGTGAAGGGAGATCTTGCCATAGATCTGGATAGTCCTGAATTCTTCTGAGCTGTTAGGTAAAGGCAGCAGTGGGGAAACAAGGTTGTTTCTTGACTTTGGCCAAGTCACCTATCTAAGTTTACTGTTTGATAAAACATGGATAGTAACAGAACCTTCACTTATAAAGTCATTGCAAGATCAGCAAGATAAACTAGACTCATTAAATTTAAACAGTAAAGTCCTCCTGTTGGTGGATCTTCAGTCACTCCAGTACAGCTCACTCTAGCTGGGAACAATTAAAAAACCTGTGCATGATAGAAACACGGGGGAGGGGGGGCGGGGTGTGCTAGGAGCAATAGTGATTAATTCCTAACAAAACCCAATTATGAGTCAGATACAAGGGGCTTTGGACTTCCCCCTCGGGCAATTTATGCATCTCCCATGTGAGGCCCCTCTGAGATCTGGGTTTGAGCTTAACCATGACCTTGGACTAGCCCAGTTCTTCCTGAAGCCTCTTGGTTCCTCATTAGTAAAACAAGGTTGATTACCTCGCCACACACTCTGCCTCCAAGGGTCCCTCCTGTCACCTGCTGTCTTCAAGAAATCCATCTCACAACTAAAGACAGATACCTCCTCCAGGTGAAAGGATGGAAAAATGATATTCCAAGCAAATGGAAATAAGAAACAAACAGGTGTTGCTATGTTAATATATGATAAAATAGACTTCAAACCAAAAGTAATCAAAAAGGACAAAGAAGGCCACTTCTTGCTCATCAAGGGAATGATCAAAGATGAGGACATCACAATCATAAATCTATATGCACCAAACACAGGTGCACCACAGTTTATAAAACAAAACTTACTTGACAACAAAAGAAATAAACACCAACACCATCACAGTCAGAGACTTCAATACTCCACTATCAGCAATAGATAGATCACCCATACAGAAAATCAACACGGATGTGAGAGAGCTCAACAACACCACAGATCAACTAAACCTAACAGACATCTACAGAACATTCCATCCCAATTCTATAGAATACACATTAATCTTAGCAGCCCATGAAACCATCTCCAAAATAGATCATATATTACAGCATAAAGCATGCCTCCATAAACTCAGAAAAATTGACATAACTTCTTGCAACATATCAGATTACAATGCTTTAAAGCTAGACATTAACAAGAGACACATCAGAGATTTCACCAGTTCTTGGAGATTGAACAACACACTTTTAAACAATGAATGAGTTGTGGAAGAAATCAAAAAATAAATTGGGTCTGGAGAGATGGTTTAGAGGTTAAGACGTTTCCTATAAAGCCGAGAGGCCTACATAAGCCAGATGCACAAGGTGACACATGAATCTGGAGTCTGTTTACAGCAGCTGAATGCCCTCGTGTGCCCATTCTCTTTCTCTCTCTCTCTCTTTCATTTGCCTCCTTCTTCTCTCTCTCAAATAAATGAAATTAAAAAGAGAATTTGTAAAATTTCTGGAATTGAATGGCAATGAAAACAAAACTTACCAGATGATCATGTATAATAATGTCTATGACATAAAATGGAAGAGTATATAGGATTTTCCTTCCCTTTCATTAATGATGTTGTCTAATATGTTTGCTGGTCGGACTCATACATTCTTTTTTTGTTTTGTTCTTTTGTTTTTGTTTTTCGAGGTAGGGTCTCACTGTAGCTCAGTCTGACCTGGAATTCACTATGTAGTCTCAGGGTGGCCTCGAACTCCTGGTGATCCTCCTACCTCTGCCTCCCGAGTGTTGGGATTAAAGGCATGCGCCACCACCCCCGGCATCCCTGGCATCGGACTCATACATTCTTGACCTGTTTGCTGATGTGGAATCTGAGAATGGACTAGGACATTCTGCATTATCTGGGATCAGGGGACATCTCTTCCAAAAGATAAGGACAATGGAATTCCATTCTTACTCTTCAGGTATGTTTTCATGAATCAAATAGCATTAAATTGGTAACAAATGCCCAGGGTATACAGTGGTTGGGAAGAGACTCTATTGTAATTGGTGCTGGGCTGAGCAACTAACAGGAATAATACTGTCTGGAGAAAGATGCCTCAAGCTGTGTGATCTCCGAGTCAGGAGCCTAGAAAGCACCTTGGGTGTTAGAAAGTGAAGGGGCAAGTTTGGAGTTTGGAGCAGAACAAGAGCATAGCTGCTTTGAAGTTTTATATTCTGGACTTGTACTCATCCTGTGAACAGAGTCAGGAGCTAAGATAAATTTTCAAACTTCATGGAAACCCATCATTTATGAGAGGAATAGTTTAGAATTAGAAGTAAGAGCTAGGTAAAGGTACCAGATGTTATTGACTTTGGCAAATGCACACGTGTCAAATTTGTGTAGACTGAACATCCTATATAGTAGAGGCCCAGCCAGGAGCTTTGCAGATGCCAGAGGGCTTTCACACAGCACTGGATTACATGTACATGACGGCAAATGTGGCAAATGGGGGAAAGTCTATCATGAAAAATTTCTTCAGGGGAGATGGCTAGGGTTGGAAATCATCCACTCATTTATTCATTAAATATTTACCTGAAGCTTTCTGAATGCCTGCTCTTGTTCAGGATGCTGAGATGATTAGTAGATGAAAAGTCAGAGCTGCTGCTGTTATGGAGGGTAATGTGCTAGTGGGGGAGGGGCACAGGCAACAAGCAATAAGGGTACAAGATTTCAGGTAATGACAGGGGCTGTGAGGAATAGTGGAATAGATTAAGGGAACAGAGTGATGGGTGAAGAGCATTTTGCACAATGTGGAGAAGAAGGTATTTCTGTTAATGGCACTTTGAGCATAGATCTGAGAAAAGTGAGGGAGCAACAGGGAAATATAGCAGAAAGCAGAAACAGAAATGCTACATGACAGAGCTTGCAGGTCTGAAGAACAGTAAGGAGGCCAGGGTGGACAGAGTGGAGGAAGACAGGGGAAGGAAGGAAGGTCATAGTGCTTCTATAAGGTGGTATGTGTAGGATATGAGACCCCCAAGAAGGCCTTCTCAAGGAGCAGCAAATCATTGCTAAAACTTCTTCTAAGATGTGTTTCCCTGTGTAGTTTGCTTTCTGAGTGGGGCTCTTGTTTTGCTGGGTGAAGGGGCTGCAAATTTGCGGCTCGAGTTGAGCCTCTGAGAGAAAAGAAGACAGGTAATTATTATCACCTACCTTGCTCACTCAGTCCTCTGCATACTTGCTGTGTGCATGGCTGTTTGCCCATCTGGTTAGTGGTCAGTCAATACCACAAGGTCAGAATTACTTTGAACTTATCAGCCTGCCTACATAGCCATTACTCTAAAATTGTTTTGTCTTTGACCAGTTTAATGAGAAAAGTCTAATAACTAAAACAAAGAAAAAAAAAATTCTGGACTCAAGAGATCTGTCTTCAAAGATAGCAGGGGTTGGTCAGTTCTTTTCCATGTCTCTATCTGTTTATCTCTCTGTTCCCCACTTAAAGACTAGTGATTACATTGGACTCACTAAAATAATCCAGGATAATCTCCTACTTTTAAGGTTGGCTGATCAGCAAATTCAATTCCATTCTCAACTTGAATTCTCTGTTGTCATGTAACATAGCATATTTTCATGTTCCAGGGATTAGGATGTGAACAGCTTTGGAGAGTCATTCTGTTCACCACAGCCATACTCCATAAATACAGCATGGTTTCCTTACAGCAATTATTTTCTATTTCAATGCTAATTTTGTTATAGTTATGACCTTTAGTATACACTGCTACAAAGCTGCTTTTAAAAAGAGGTAGGGAAAAAAATAAAAAAATAAAAAGAGGCAGGGGATGGAGAGATTGCTCAGTGATTAAGGTGCTTGCCTGCAAAGCCTAAAAATCCAGGTTCGATTCCCAGGACCCACATATACCAGATGCTCAAAGTGGAGCATGCATCTGAAGTTTGTTTGCAGTTCCTGGAGGCCCTGATGTGCCCATTCACTCTCTCTCTCAAATAAATAAGTAAATAAATATATTTTTAAAATATTTTTTCAAAAGAGGCAGAGACTGGAGAGATGGCTCAGCAGTTAAGTGCTTGCCTGCAAAGCATAAGGATCTGGGTTTGACTTCCCAGTACCCACTTAAAGCCAGATGCACAAGGTGGCTCATGCATCTGGAGTTCATTTGCAATGGCTAGAGGCCCTAGCACACCCATTCTTTCTCTCCCTGCCTGTTTTTCTCAAATAAATAGATAAATAAATAAAAATATTAAGAAAAAGAGACAATGAAGTCTGGGGAGATGGCTCAGTGTCTAAGGATGTTTGCTTGCAGAGCTTGACAATTCAGTGTTCAATTCCCCAGTACCTATGTAAATCCAGATACACCAAATGGTGAATGTTATTGGAGTTCATTTGCAGCAGAGGGGCCCTGGCATACCTATTCTCTCTCTTTCTCTTCTTGTAAACATTAATGCTTTAATAAGCATTTTTTAATGAGGTAAAGAAAAATGGTTCCCTGGAACTATAGGAAGATAGTGGTCATGGTCCCTTGTTCCTGGCACAGAGCTCCTGAGATCTGTGGACTCGCCTGAGGAGAGGCATCTTTGCTTTGCTAGACAGATGACTCAGAATGAAGATGGACGTACTCAGTTTCAGGATAAGGACTGTTCACCTGGAAAAGCGAGTTATAACAAGAGGGTTGGAACCGTTAGCTTGCTCTGGAACCTTCAGGAAGGGGAAAGGGATTGGAGATTAAAGTAATCATCCATGACCGGTGGTTTAGTCAGTCATGTCCTTGTAAGTAGACCTCCCTAAACATCAGGGTTCAGAGAGTTCTTGGGTTGATAGACATTGAGGAGAGATTGCTCAGTGGTTAAGGCACTTACCTGCAAAGCCTAACAACACTAGGTTTGATTCCCCAGTACCCATATGAAGCTAGATGTACAGTGGCACATGTATCTGGAGTTTGTTCGCAGTGGCTGGAGATTCTGTTGTGCCCATTCTCTCTGTCTCACTTCTCTCTATCTCTCTCTGTTTGAAAATTAATAAAATAAATAAAAATATTTTTTTAAAAAAGAAATGTGCAAAGTGACTCAGGGCTTGTGATTGGTAACTGATGTGTGAAGTGATGGCAGTCTCATGGGAATGAGCTTTGAACTTGTGGGATCAGATATCAGCACTAGAAAGAGTCAGAACTGAATTGAGTTTTAAGTCATCCAGCTAGCGTCCCGGGTTAAAAATTTTCATGAGAGAAAAAAAATTTGCATGCGATACTTTCAAGCATTATTTTTAAAAAACCACTTAGTTCAGGGGATGGAGAGATTGCCTAGTGGTTAAAGTGCTTGCCTGCAAAGCCAAAGGACCCAGGCTTGATTACCCAGGACCCATGTATGCCAGATGCACAAGGTGGTATATGTGTCTGGAGTTTGTTTGCAGTGGCTGGAGGCCCTGGAGGGCTCATTCTCTCTCTCTCTCTCTCTCTCTCTCTCCATCTGCCTCTTTCTCTTTCTCAGATAAATAAAATAAATAAAAATAGTTAAAAAAAAACTCAGCTCAGGATCCTTAACAACCTCTAATTATGGGTAGACATTTTGGTGGTGTGTGGTAAAATTATATGGCTTCCTGCTCACTCCACCCTGACTTTGACATGAAAATAAAGTGAGTAGAGCTACTTCAAAATATGAAGTGATAAACCACTCTCTTTTCTGCAGAGCTGACGGTCCATTTTCCAAAATTATGCATTTTGTCTCTATGGGGGGAGGGGAGTACTGATTGATCACCATAAATAGTTACATACTCTCTTAAGAAGTCACCACAAAACTTACTTGATTACATCCTTGTTTTCCTCAGTTGGGAATATGGATGTAGCTTAGTTGCACCTGTGGCTCAAGTTACAGTCTCAAGGAAAGACATGACTCAGGGTGGTTACTTCCAAACTCATTATGTTGGCAGGATCCAGTTCTTGTGGGTTGGCTGACTGAAGTGCATCACTTTTGATTAGGGTTGCAAGTCTCCTTCAACTCTTTGCCTCAGCTGCTCTCCACCTGACTCACCACATGAGCTAGCTTTGCCCACAGAGATGGGTAGTATGAGAGGGTGCAACATGCCAGCCACAGTCTTTTTTTGTAACCTAATCTTAGAAGAGGGAACTCACCACTTTTCTATTCACTAGAAGACAGCCACTAAGTTCAGGCAACCCACAGAGAGAAGGAACTACTCTAGTGTATGGATACCAACTGCAGTATTCAGGTTCGCATTGCAGGCAGAAGACACCGACCAAGAGCAGCTTGTGAGAAAAAAGATCCACTTTGGCTTATGGACTAGAGGGGAAGCTCTATGATGGCAGGGTAAAATGATGGCATGAGCAGAGGGGGAGCTGTCTACAACACACATAAGCCCACCTCCAACAAAGAGGCATCAATTCTCAAGTCTCCGTCAGCTGGGAACCTAGCATTTAGAACACCTAAGTTTATGGGGGACACCTGAATCAAACCACCACATTCCTCCCCTGGTCCCCATGAACTACAAGTCTCTGGAGTTCCAATTTCACCCCTCCAGCTAGGCTACTCACAGTCCTGGAAAACTTCATCTGGGGCCCGCAGCTCTTCTTAGCAGCCATCTCATGGTCCCAGCATCTCCACTGGATCTCCATTGCAACCCACAGTTCATCCTCATGGCACCACTGCGCTCCACACAGATAACTCAACAATAACCATATACAATGTAAAATTCAATGGATTCAATATAACTTTAAAAGTCCCCATAGTTTTTAATTAATTGTAATGATGTTCAAATATTCCCACAGTCCAAGATCTTTCAACTGAGCCATAATACCAAAAATAAATAAATAAATAAATAAAAAACAAGAAAAAAAAAACACCCAAAACCAAAAATCCCATAATGGCACAGAATGAGCACACTGCAAAAGTTGTCATTGGGCATAGCAAAGAAGCATTCAACCAATACAAGATTTAAACAGGGCAAACATCAAACTCTGTAGCTCCAAGTCCAACTCTAGTGAGTGACAAATCTCCAAGTCTGATAATTCTAACAAGAAACAAGTCTCCGGAGTTCCAATTTCACCCCTCCAGCTAGGCTACTCACAGTCCTGGAAAACTTCGTCTGGGGCCAGCAGCTCCTCTTAGCAGCTGTCTCCTGGTCCTGGCATCTCCACTGGATCTCCGTTGCAACCCACAGTTCACCCTCATGGCTCCAATGGGCTCCACACAGGTAGGTAACTCAACAAGAGTGCTTCACACTGCCTATGGCCATTTCCAAAATACAAAACCATGTTGCAAATTCAACGACCCTCTCTTTCTTGCACTTGTTATAATCCATAATACCAGGTGGGCTACCAGCTTGTTAATCCAGGAGGGAATAAAGCAAACTTTTAAGAACAGGACATTCCTTGAACATTCAGGTCCCTTCAAAAGACTCTGTATTCTTCTTGTTGTTCCAATGCAGGTCAGCTGGCCCAATCTCAATGGTTGTAATCTCTCATACAATTGCAGCTGAACAGGCATAAGTTTCAGCTGAAAGATTTCTTTCTGTGCTATATCTCTCTGCACACACTAGTCCGTTTCTATGCAATGGAACCCTGCACAAGTTCTCAGGACACAGGCATAAAAGCAAGCCTCTCTCATAAACTGCTTCTAGCCCAGTCCAGGCAAAGTTCTTTCTCACTCCCATAAGCCAAATCTCACAGTTCATAGTTCTTACTGCATTCAGGTCTTTCAACTCTAGCCAGAATAGTTCACCAAGCTGTACTTATGGCACTGCAAGGTGTCTCTTAGGCCAAGGTTTCAAATCTTTCCACATTCCTTTTGAAAATCAGCTCCAAAAGGCCAAAAACCACACAGTCAGGTTTCTAGCAGCAATAACACCTCATCTCAGTACCAACTTTATTGTTGCAGTCAGGTTTTCATTGCTGGCAGAAAACACCCAGTCAAGAGCAGCTTGTGGGAGAAAGGGCCCATTTTGGTTTACGGACTTGAGGGGAAGCTCCATGATGACAGGGGAGAACAATGGCATGAGCAGAGGGTGGACATCACCTACTGGGCAACATCAGAAAGACAACATGGGAGTAGCTACAACATACAGAAACCCACCCCAACAATACACTGCCTCCAGGAGGCATCAATTCCCAAACCTCCATCAGCTGGGAACCTAGAATTCAGAACACCTAAATTTATGGGGGACACTTGAATCAAACCATCACAACAACAGCAAAAAATTACTGGGGGCTGTTTTAGATGTCATCTGTTACAGTTACTACTTGAATTGTTTGCTTGTGTATGTATATGTGTGGTATGTACATTTATGTGTTTTTGAAAGTTTTTTATTGACTTATAGACAATATGTCATTATGGTAGCCCCCTCACACCACTCTTCTCTTTTTTCAGAATTCCTCCTCCTCTAAATTTCTTCTTCTTTCCAACTCTTCTATATTGAGGTCATCCTTTCCTCCCTCTTATTTTGCAGGTCTTTTGTAGGTAGCATCAACCACTGTGAGACCATGAATAACAAGTCATTTTGTGTTGGAATGACTCCCCTTCTTTTGGCACTTACATTCTTTCTGCCATCTCTTATGAAATTGACCCTGAGCCTTGGAAGGTGTTATAGAGATGTCCCACTTAGTGTAGGACACTCCATTGTCACTTCTTAGCACTTTGCTGAGTTTTGAGTGACCTTGCTGGCCATTGCTGAGAAGAGGAGCTTCTCTAACCAAAAGTGAGCATAACATTAATATAAGGACATAAACATAAATGTTTAGAGGGCAGTTTTGTGGGAATAATATATCCATTTAGCCAGACAATTGTAGTAGTTTCTTCCTATGGTTTATGACCTCTCCAGCCATAGGTTTTTGACTAGGTGTTAAGTACCAGACATGAATTCTCTCCCTAGAATCAGGCTTCAAGTACAATCAGAGAACAGTTGGTTTCCCCCATAACAGACATGTCATGATTGCGCCAGTTGTACATTTGGCCTGTCTGGTCAGCCATTTGTATTGTAGCCATGTAGATTGTAGGGTCCACTGCTGGTTAAGGTACTGAAGACTTTCCCCCCTCCCAACATGCTGCATAACTCTTTCCAGCATTCTGATAGTTAAGTCAACAGGGAAGAAGCTTCCAGTTCAACTCACCTTGATTTCTGTGACCTATAGCCCAAGCATGTGGAGTCTTCACAATAGGGTCTTACAATCTAGTTCTGGTGGACAACTAAGAGCCTTGACAATAGATTATAGTATTTTGGGAGCATCAGAATCTTCCCTGGTCAATAACTTACTGGAAGGTATCCCACCGCTGGCACTGAAATTTTTCCAATAATAATCTATGGCTTATGATCACAGCATTAACCACCTCATTAGAATACTTCTGCCCAAACACTCCTTTTTTTAAACATATATATTATTAGTTAGCAAAGAAGTAGGCCCATATGGCTTATTCATAGTATCTTAGGTTTGATTAACCCTTTGCTTCCATCTCTCTCTCTCTCTCTCTCTCTCTCTGTGTGTGTGTGTGTGTATGTGTGTGTATGTGTGCATTCACCTGTGCATGGAGGCCAGAGGTTGAGGTCAGGTGCCTTTCTCAATTACAATTTTTTGAGACACCTGATATATTTTGCTCCCACATCTAATATGTCTCTCACTGAAACTAGAGCTCACTTATTCAGGTAGATTAACTGGCCAGCAAACCCAAGGATTCCTCCTGTTCATATCTCCACAACACTGGGATTACAGGTGCATGCCATCATACCTGGCTTTCACATAGGTGCTAGTGATCTAAACCCATGTCCTCGTGCTTGCATGGCAAACAGTTTACTGACTGAGCCATCTCTCCAGTCCATGAAAAAAATTAATTGATGCATCAGGTAGGATGGTGCACATCTGTAATCCTAGTGTTCAGGGAACTGATGCAGAAGGATGGAGAATTCTAGGCTGCATAGTAAGACTCCCCCAAAACTACCATTGAAAAAATTGGCCCAAGATTACTGAAGCCACAGACTTGGAATTCATCTAGCATATGTGGATATAAAGCCATATATGTTAAGATAGTGAGTTAGGCTCCATGAAAGGGAGGTAAAAGTAGGGGTTGGGACACTATAAAGCAATGAATCCCCAAAATAACAAATTGCAATATATTGTTATTCAACTTTTAATTAGTGAGTATAAAAAAACAAGTTATATCAAAGTGAAGCCATGAAATGCCTATACTATCCACCATAATAATTACTGACAGATTTCTCTATATTAAACCTATTTCCCTCACAGAATTTGATATTGATATAAATTGATATTATAAAAACAAAAACAAGGGCTTGGGAGATGGCTCAGCATTTAAAGTGCTTGTTTTCAAAGCCTAAAAACTCTCCAGTACTCATGTAATGCCAGATGCACAATGTGATACAAGCATCTGGAGTTTGTTTGCAGCAGCTGGAGGCCCTGGTGTGCCTATTCCCTCATATGTCTCTCTTCTATCTCTCTCTGTTTGCAAATAAATAGATAAAGATTTTTTAAGTGAAAATTTTTTTAAAGGCTGGAGAGATTGCTTAGTGGTTAAGGTGCTTGCCTGTGAAGCCTAAGGACTCAGGTTTGATTCCCCAGAATCCATGTAAGCCAGAGACACATGGTGACACATGCATCTGGAGTTCATTTGCAGTGTCTAGAAGCCTGGTGTGCTCATTCTCACTCACTCTCTTTCTCTCTCTCTCTTCCTCCCCTCCTTTCTATCTAATAAATAAATAAAAAATTAAAAACAAAACAATGGAAAGACAAGAGATATATGTTGAAATAAGTGGAGTCTAAGAGCATGTTACTAGGAAAGTCAAAACATTAAATATTAAGCCAAAGCCAAATTCTCCATTATGAGAATCTATCTGGGAGCAGCTAGAAATGATCATATTAATAATCAGAATATAACTGAAGAAAAACTATACATCAGAACTTTCTAGATACAGTGTGTCTTCAATGATTGCTAGAGCAATTTGATGCAGAATAAATAAGGTGTAACAAGTGTAATTTCTATAGAGGCAGACAGATTATATTGAAAATTTAGAAGAAATAAGTATTATATGAATAGCCAATAGTTGTCAAAACACAGCTATCACTTATATTTGGGTTACCTTTCAGTGTGAGGCATTTATGATTTTTGAAAAATAATTATTTTTATTAATCCTCTTCTTTGCTTTCATATTCTTTGGCTTAATTGATTTTTTAAAAAATTATTTATTTGTGGACTGGAGGGATGGCTTAGCAGTTAAGGCGTTTGCCTGCAAAGCCAAAGGACCCGGGTTCGATTCTCCAGGACCCACGTAAGCCAGATGCACAAGGGGGAGAGTGCATCTAGAGTTCATCTGCAGTGGCTGGAGACCCCAGTGTGCCCATTCTCTCTCTCACTCCCTCTTTCTCTGTCAAATAAATAAATAAATAATAAAACAAGCTGAGCGTAAATAAGCCTGGTGTGGTGGTGCACGCCTTTAATCCCAGCACTCAGGAGGCAGAGGTAGGAGGATTGCCATGAGTTCAAGGCCACCCTGAGACTACATAGTGTGGTCAGGTCAGCCTGAGCTAGAGTAAAATGTTACCTCAAAAAAAACCCAAAAATTATTCATTTGAAAACAGAGAGACAGAAGGAAGAGAGAGAGAGAGAGAGAAAGAGAGAGAGAGAGAGAAACAGCACCAGGGTCTCTAGTC
The DNA here is from genome assembly GCA_036346955.1 of Dipus sagitta. Lineage (NCBI taxonomy): Eukaryota > Metazoa > Chordata > Mammalia > Rodentia > Dipodidae > Dipus > Dipus sagitta. The sequence continues at coordinate 69,504,576 of CM070781.1, forward strand.
GCTACAATTGCACTCCAGTTGCATGCTCCACTTTGTGCATATGAATTTGTATGTGTATTAGGGAATTGAACCTGGGTCATTAGGCTTTGCTGGCAAGCTCCTTAACCTCTGAGACATCTCTCCAGTCCCTAGTTTAATTTAATTTCTTTCTGTATTTATTTCTTGTATTTGTCATTTCTTAAGTTGCTGGTTAAGTTTTGCTTCTGGTCTTAGAAGTATCACCAGGTTTTTGCATCAGCACATCTTTAACAATAAGTAGATGAAGCCACTATTTTGGTTTCTGCCTGGATCTCTAATTTTTTAAAAATTTTTTGTTTTGTTTATTTATTTATTTGAGAGCGACAGAGAGAAGGAGGCAGAGAGAGAGAGAGAGAGAGAGAGAGAGAGAGAATGGGCGTGCCAGAGCTTCCAGCCTCTGTAAACGAACTCCAGATGCGTGTGCCCCCTTGTGCATCTGGCTAACGTGGGTCCTGGGGAATTGAGCCTCGAACCGGGGTCCTTAGGCTTCACAGGCAACCGCTTAACCGCTAAGCCATCTCTCCAGCCCTCTAATTATTTTATTCAAAAGAAGATACTGAGAAAATACCAACTTCCACATCTGGTACATTTTCGTGGACAGCAGGTTAATAGAATAAACTTTTATGTTAATATCTTTGATGTTGCATCCACTCTGGTCCGGGAGCTTGCATTTTAATGTGAAACATTGACCAAGTATCATAGTCATGATGCCATTATAAACAATATCCTGCAGTTCTACAACTTTATTGAAGTGAATTCAACATATAGTCACTGAAACATAAAAAGTTGAATTTTTGTGTGTATGTGTGCATATGATATGTGTACATGTTTGTATGCATGTTCATATGTGTGGGAGGATTGCATGTGTACATCTGGGTATATGCATGTGAGACTAGAGGTTGATGTTGGGTATCTTTCTCAATTGCTCTCCACCTTATTTTTTATTTTATTTTAAAATTTTGTTTATTTATTTTTAAGTAGAGAGACATGAAAAGAGACAGATAGAGAGAATGGGCACACAAAGGCCTCTAGCCCCTGCAAACAAACTCCAGATGCATGAATTATTGTGCATCTGGCTTTACCTAGGTACTGGGGAATTGAACCAGGGTCATTAGGCTTTTGCAGGCAAGTGCCTTAACCACCAAGCCATCTCTTCAGCCTCCCACCTTATTATTTTATTTATTTATTTTTTTATTAGATATGGACATATTTTGTATGTAAACATCACATGTTGGTACCATCCTTTCCTTCCTCCTTGCCCCTTTTCTGAAGAGGCCTTCCTTGTTGGGGGTGCAGGTTAACCCACGGGGATTGTGGGTCTGCATTATGGGGGCATCAGTCAGTTATGAGGAAGAGGCAATGTCTCTGTGCAAAATTTCCCAACTTTTGGCTCTAACAATCTTTCTGCCTCCTCTTCTGCAAAAGTCCCTGAGCCATGCTGTGAACATTTTAAGTCAACTTCAGTGATGTGCACTTAGGAGCATCTGAATCTCTGGTTTGGTAGGTGTTGAGTGTCCTCAGTATCTTCCTCCATCACCCTGTGCTGATATCAGCTAAACTAAGACAGAAGCATTCTTGCTCATTTCACCAATTCCTCTGTGGTTTCAGCTGGGACTGGGGTGGAGTGCACTGGGTTGTTTATCTCCTCAGGTTGAGCTCCCGTCTGAAAAAGAGAAGCAGACCATGCAATGGAAAATAAAGTCAGTACCAGTTAAATGGGATAACCATTTAGAGAGAATTAAAAGGATGTAGACCCTCCTATAGTCTAAAGTTAGTGGGAGCTTGACATTGGAAAGCAGAACCATTATCTGGATATGATTCTGACTTGTTTCCCAGTTCCAGATATGGTTTCCTTTCCACTGTTAGCTAGTCCAAGAGTAGTTGGTTACCCATCATGGCTGTGTGCCACTATTGCACTTGTGTGAACATCACATCAAGGTCTTTGCTTCTGAGTTGCTTAGACTTTGAGTTGCTTGGACAGATGTTGGCCACTTTCCCCTGGTAGCTCATGTAGCACCTTCCAGTACTAGATGGGCTAATTGTCTGGGGACTGGCTCACTCTGGACTCCAACCAAGTCTCTCCATTGCCCATGCCAACAGCATTTGGTGTCTTCAGCAGTAGGGTTGTACCATTAACCTTTGGTGGGTAATCCAGTGCTCTTATGGAGGTCTGTCTTGTTTGTTTTGGGAGATCTAGTAGGTCTCTCTGATCAATGGCTCATTGTGGATGTAGACCACATCCTGGTACAGGGAGTTAGAGGCCATCACCAAGGGAAAAGAAAAAAGAAAAAGCCAGAGAAGAAAGAGAAATGGGAGAAATTGGAGGTTTGGTTTCATATCACTCACCATGTTTATAGCTGCTCAATTCATAATAGCTAAAAATTAGAATCAACCCAGGTACCCATCAGTGGATGAATGGATAACCAATATGTGAATTTTTTCTTCCAGTACTTGAGAAGTTTCAGGTCTTTTATTGTAGTCTTTAATCCATTTGGACTTGATTTTTGTGTATGATGAAATGAGTGGGTGTAATTTCTTTTTTTTTTTACATATGGTCATCCAATTAGTCTAAAACCATTTGTTGAAGATGCTGTCTTTTCTCCAGTCTACATTATTGGCACCTTTGTCAATAATCAAGCAGCTGTAGTGGCTTGCCTTAAGGTCTGGGTCTTCAATTCTGTTCCATTGGTCTATGTTTCTGTTTTTATTCCAGTACCATGCTGTTTTTTTTTTTTTTTTCATGATGGCTTTGTAATGTAGCTTTATCTCATGTATGGTGACACCACCAGAGGTGTTTCTTTTGCTAAGAATATGTTTGGATATCAGAAGCCTTCTGCCATTCCATGTGAACTTTGACATCATGTTTTCAGTCTCTGTAAAGAATGATGCTGGTATTTTTATTGGTATTGTGTTAAATCTGTATATTGCTTTTGGTAGAGTTGCCATTTTCACAATATTAATGCTACCTATCCAGGATATGGGAGGACTTTCCATCTTTTCAAATCCTCCTTTATTTCTTTCTTGAGTGTTTTTGTGTCTTCATTATATAGTACTTTGACATCCTGTCTTATTGTTATTCCACTTAAAAAAATTTGTTGCTATTGAAAATGGGACAGCCTCACTGATTTCTTTCTCTATATATTTGTCCTTTGCATATAGAAAAGCAACTGATTTTTGTGCATTGATTTTGTATACTGCCACTTTGCTGAAGGAATTTATCATCTTTAAAAGTTTTGGGATGGAGACTTTAAAGTCACTTATATATGGGATCATGTCATCTGCAAATAGGGCTAACTTGACTTCTTCCTTTCCAATTTGAATCCCTTTTATTTCTCTCCCCTGTCTTATTGCTTGGGCTAGTACTGCTAGTACTATGTTGAAGAGCAGTGGTGAGAGTGGGCATACCTGTCTTGTTCCTGATCTCAGTAGGAACTCCTTGAGTTTTTCCCAGTTAAGTATTATTTGTGCTTTAGGAGCTTTATATATAGCCTTTATTGTGTTGAGATATAAACCCTCCATGCCTATTCTTTCCAGTGTTTTGATCATGAAGTGGTGTTATGTTTTGTCAAAGGCCTTTTCTGTATCAGTTGAGATGATCATGTGGTCCAGTTTATTTATGTGGTGTATTATGTTGACCGATTTCTGTATGTTAAACCATCCCTGCATACCTGGGATGAAGCCTACTTGATCAAGGTGGATAATGCTTTTGATGTGTTGTTCAATTCGGTTTGCAAGGATTTTTTTCAGGATCTTTGCATCTAAGTTCATTAGGGATATAAGCCTATAATTTTCTTTCCTTGTTGCATCTCTGGTTTTGGTATTAGGGTGATGCTAGCTTCATAAAAGGAGTCAGGGAGGATTCCCTGGTCTCTGATTATGTGGAATAGTTTGAGAAAAATTGGTTTCAGTTCTTCTATGAAAGTTTGATAGAATTTAGCTGAGAAGCCATCTGGTCCTGGACTTTTCTTTTTAGGGAGGTTTTTGACTAACTTTTCAATCTCTATGGATGTGATAGGTTTGTTAAGGAGATTAATCTGCTCTGAGTTTAGTTTAGGTAGGTGGTATGTGTCTAGGAATTCATCCGTTTCTTTTGAATTATTTAATTTTGTGGAGTAGAGGTTTTGGAAGTATGCCCTGATGATTCTTCCAATTTCATTGATGTCTGTAGTGATCTCTCCTTTTTCACTTCTGATATCATTAATTTATCATTTTTCACTTCTGATATCATTAATTTGAGACTATTTTTTTCTTTTTTCTTTTTTTTTTTTTGCTTGATCAGTTTGGCCAGGGATTTGTAAATCTTGTTTATTTTTTCAAAGAACCAGCTCTTCATTTCATTGATTTAAAAATTTTTTTTCCTAGTTTTCAATTCATTAATTTCTGCTCTCATCTTGATTCTTTATATCCATCTGGAGCTCTTTGGGTTTGATCTTCTTTTTTTGTCTACTGCTGTTAGGCAGACAGTCAGGTTATTGATTTGGGATCTCTCTGTCTTTGTAATGAAAGCATTTAGGGTTATGAATTTTCCCCTTAAGACTGCCTTCATTGAGTCCCATAAGTTTTGGTACATTGTGTTTTCGTTATCATTTAAATCTAGAAATTTTACAATTTCTTTTTTGATTTCTTCTATGACCCAGACATTGTTTAAAAGTGATTTGTTTAGTCTCCAGGAGTTGATGGAGTTCTTGATGAGTTTCTTGTTACTTTCTAGCTTTAAAGCATTGTGATCTGACATGATGCAGGAAGGTTACTTCAATTTTTCTGACTTTATGAAGGCATGCTTTATGGCCTAACATATGGTCAATTTTGGAGAAGGTTCCATGGGCTGCTGAGAAGAATGTGTATTCTGTAGAGTTGGGGTGGAAAGTTCTGTAGATATCCACTACATCTAGTTGATCTATGATGTTGTTGAGCTCTATTATTTCCCTGTTGATTTTCTGCTTGGATGATCTGTCTGTCTATCTATCAATGATAGTGGAGTATTGAAGTCTCTGACTATGATGGTATTGGTGTTTATTTCTGTTTTATTGTCAAGTGGATTTTGTTTTATAAACTGTGGTGCCCCTGTGTTTGGCACATATATATTTATGATTATGATGTGCTCATGTTGGATCATTCCCTTGATGAGCAAGAAGTAGCCTTCTTTGTCTTTTTTGATTACTTTTAGCTTGAAGTCTATTTTATCAGGTATTAATATAGCAACACCTGCTTGTTTTTTATTTCCATTTACTTAGAACATCATTTTCCAACCTTTCACCCTGAGGAGGTGTCTATCTTTAGTGGTGAGGTGGGTTTCTTGAAGATAGAAGATAGAAGGGTCCAGTTTTTTGATCCATCCTGATAGCCTGTATCTTTTGATGGGTGAAGTTTGAATTCATCCCTGTCATGATGAGGTGTTTTATGTGGCTTGGTGCTTTTTTGTGTTATGTACTGTTTTTAGCCTGGTTTATTTTGTTTATTGTGATCTTCCTCTTGTTGGCTCTTGAGATTGGTTGTCTGACTGTTCTGTGTGTAGTATTCTCTCAAGTATTCTCTGTAGGTTTGGCTTTGTGTTCTTATAATCATAGAGTTGACTTTTTTCATGGAAAGTTTTTCTTTCACCATCTATTATGAGGGACACTTTTGCTAGGTAAAGTAGCTTGGGTTAGAAGTCATACTTTTTCAGACTTTGAAGTGTTTCATTCTAGGCCCTTCTGGCTTTCAGGGATTCCATTGAGAAATCTAATGTTATTCTAATGGAATTGCCTTTGTATGTTGTGAATTGTTTCTCTCTTGCTGCTTTTAACACTCTCTCCTTGTTTTCATTGTTAAGAGTTTTAACTATGATGTGTATTGGAGAGTTTCTTCTTTGGTCCTGCCTATTTGGTGTTCTGTGGGCTTCTTGTATCTAGATGGGCCTCTCTTTTGCAAGATTCAGAAACTTTTCTTCAACAATTTTGTTGAGTATGCTTTCTATGCCTCTGGTCTGGATTTCCTCTCCTTCTGGTATACCCATGATTTGGATGTTTGGTTGTTTTTTGGTATCCCACAGATCCTTCATATTCTGTTCAGTTGATTTTTTGAACTTAGCAAAGTTTTTGGCCTCCCAATCAATTTCTTCTGTCTTACCTTCCAGGTCAGAGTTTCTGTCTTCCACATGAGTAACTCTGTTGGTGAGTGGTTCTGAAAAGGTTTTTATAAATTTTATTTGAGTTTTGTTATTTTGTATCATGCCTATCTCTTTTTATTTGAAGTATGATTTCAATTTGAATTCTGATTTTCTTGATTCTTCCTGTAGTTCATTCTTGCATTTGATCAAGTCTTCATTAAGCTTAAGCAACCAGTTGTTGAGATTTTCTACTTCTCTACTTACCTTCAATTGATTCATACATCATTGGAGGGTTCTAACATTTTCTTGAATCAAGTTAAGCCTACCGTCAAAGGCTGAATGCTCTAGGAGATGATTCTGTTCAATTTAATTGATGCAATTTTTTTTCCAAGGTAGAGTCTCACTCTAGCTCAGGCTAACCTGGAATTCACTATGTAGTCTCAGGGTGGCCTCAAACTCACCACAATCCTCCTACCTGCCTCCCGAGTGCTGGGATTAAAGGCGTGTGCCACCACACCTGGCAATTGTTGGTTCTTTAATATCTTGTTTTAAGTTCAGCAATTTTTTTTGTTTTTGGTCAGGGTCTCATTGGTTGTTGTGCTTTCATTTTGGGAATGAATTTCTATTGATTTCTCTATGATTTCATTGGAGGCTTTCATAGTAGGACTAGGTACCCTTGGTGGAGATCTTTCAGTTATCTGACTTTCATTGGCTTTTTTTGTGTTCTTGGCTACCCATTTTAGGAAGACTCTTTATTTTATTGAGGAGGGAGCAAGTTTTTGTCCTTTGGCCCTTACACCCTTTGACTCAGGTGAACAGGGATTTTGGTACCTAGTGGCCAGTCAGAATACCAATGCAAAAGGCCTGATTCCACAGCTCACACAGGTGCCAGGCCTCCCAGAGCAAGGCACAATGGGATCTAACAGGACCAGGGGACTAGGAGAAGCAAGAACAGGGATCTGGCCTTCTTCATGCTGTGCTCTCCAGGACACAGACCAGTGCAGGCAACCCAGACTGGGGAGGTGGGAAGAGCCCAGATACAGGGGTCTGGCCTACTCACTCCAGACCACTATGCCTGCCCACACACTGTCCAAACAAGGAACTCAGACCCAGGAGGTGGGAGAATTCCAGAAATGGGTCCAGCCTACTCAATCCAGACTGCCTGCCCACACATTGACTGCACAAGGAACTCTCTCCCACCTTATTTTTATTTTTATTTTTATTTACTTATTTATTTGAGAGAGAGAGAGAGAGAGAGAGAGAGAGAGAGAGAGAGGTGTAAAGAATGGGCACACCAGGACCTTCTGCTGCTGCAAATGTATTCCAGACACATGTGCCACCTTTTGCATCTGGCTTATGTGGATCCTGGGGAGTCAGACCTGGGTTGTTTGGCTTTGTAGGCAAGTGCCTTAACAGTTGAGCCATCTTTCCAGCCCAGAAAGGGTTCAGTGGGGGAGGGTTCAGTGGTGGGACAAAGTAGGGTAGTGGGAGGGAATTATGATCAATGTTGATTGGTACATTGTGTATATGTACAGAGGTTGTAAATTAAAAGAAAATTCCTGAAGAAAATCTATAGTAAGTAATCTAATAAAAATTTTAATGTAAAATAAGAAAACGTGCTGGGTGTGCTGGTGAATGCCTTCAATCCCAGCATTTGGGAGGCAGAGGTGGGAGGATTGCTATGAGTTCGAGGCCACCTTGAGACTACATAGTGAATTTCAGGTCAGCCTGAGCTAGAGTGAAACCCTACCTCGAAAATAAAAATGTCTTCATATATGTGTATACCTTGCAAATGACTATCATTAGAAATTTTAAATATTTTATTTTTATTTATTTATTAGAAAGAGGGGGAGGGGGGAGAGAATGGGCACACCAGGGCCTCTAGCCACTGTAATTGAACTCCAGATGAATGTGCCACCATGTGCATCTGGCTTACGTAGATTCCAGGGAATTGAACCTGGGTCTTTAGGCCTCTCAGCAAGTTCCTTAACTGTTAAGCCATCTCTCCATATCTTAAGATTTTAAAAGTACTTTATTTTCATTATTAGAAAGCTTTAAAGTTTTAAATTATAAGTTAATAGAAGCCATAACTCAGACCTAAATTAAAACGACTTCATCAGGCTTAAGGCACTGGCCTATGAAGTCTATAGACATAGGTTTGATTCCCCAGAACCCACATAAGGCAGATGCACAAGGTTGCACATGCATCTGGAGTTCATTTGCATTTCATTCTTTCTCTCTCTCTCTCTCTTGTAATAAATAAAAGTAAAAAAAAAAAAAAGGATTTAATTGACTCATATAAATGAGAATTCCAAAGGTAGGGCAGGCTTTAGGTGTTTTGATTGAAAAGTATCTTCCTTTCCTCCCTCCCTTCTTCCTTCCCTCCCTCCCTCCTTCCTTCCTTTCCTTTCACTTTCTCTCTCTCTTTCTTCTTTTTGTGACAGGGTCTCACAGCTGCCATTTGTACCACTGGCTGTCCAGTCAGCCCCAGGGACCCATCTTCTCCATCTCTCCAGAACTGGGATACAAGAATGCCCCACCACACCAGACATTTTTACATGGGTGTTGGGCATTGAAGTTAGGTCCTCATCCTTGTAAGGCAAGCACTTGAGTGACTAGAATATCTCCCTAGCCCCAAGATGTATAAGTTTTTATTTTAATTTATTTATTTGTAAAAGAGAGACAGTCAGTGAGTATGGGCATGCCAGAGACTCCTGTCTCTGCATATGAAATCTAGACACCTGAGCCACTTTGTGCATCTGGCTTTATGGTGGATACTGACAGGTCAAACTTGGATCAGCAGGCATTGCAGGCAAGCACCTTTAGCCACTGAACGGCCTTTTCCCTTTGCGTTTTTCTCAACCCTGTCTGCTCCATCTGTTGACTTCTTCAGGTAAGTTTTCTTCATAGTAGCAAAGTTATTTGCAGTAGTTTCAGGCCTCACATTTCCACATCCCACTCTTACAAGTGTCAGGAAGCTGACATGCTCTGATTGGCTTAGCCTAAGTTACATGTGCAGTCCCAGGAGCAGGGATGAAATCAGATTTCCTGGAAGCTCATGTGACTCTCAGTAGAAAGGAGCAACAAAAATGCCAGAAATAAATTTGACAGTGTCAACTCCATGGGTTGAGGGTTGTTAGGGAAAGTGGCTTATTTTTTTTTTAAAGCAGAGTCTCATTCTATCCCAGGCAGACCTAGATCTCACTCTGTCACCCACATGGACCTTCAACTCATGGCATTCAGCCCACTTTAGCTTCCTTAGTGCTGGGATTACATGTACAAGCCACCAAGGCTACAGAAATATGATCTTTAAAGATGTTTATTTATATTTACTTACTGTGAAATAGATACCGGGTGAAAGAGCCAATTATGACAGGTCCATAGATTACCAAAAAAGCACAGGGTTTCTCTAAGGACAGAACTAGTTATTTGAGAACCTCTGTTAAATTGTGGCAGGAACTTTTAGGAGGTGAGACTGCTATTTGTTTTCATGACATGCATGAAAGCAATCAATAGTGAGAGCAATTGCTTCAGGAGAAATGTCAAACTCTTTGCTCTTTGAAAATATTAATGGGAAAATTCAAAATCTTTTCTTAAAAATTTCTTTGAAAATATGTTTATTTATTTATTTGAGAGACAGTGAGAGAGATAGAGAATGGGAACCTTAGGGTCTCTCGCTGCAAATGAACTCCAGACACATGTGCCATGCTGTGCACCTGGCTTTATGTAGGTACAGGGGAATTGAACCCTGGCCAGAAGTCTTTGCAAGCAAGTGTTTTTAGCCACCGAACCATCTCCTCAGCCTTGTGAACTCTTTTCAACACCTTTACCTTTTGAAATCCAAAATTACTAGTATAGCCAGGCATGGTTGGGCATGCCTTTAGTCCCCGCACATGGGAGGCAAAGGATTGCTGTGAGTTCAAGGTTAGTCTGGGACTACAGAGTGAGTTCCAGGTCAGTCTGAGGTAGAGTGAGACCCAACCTTGAAAAATTAATTACTGTTTTATAAAAGAAAGATGGATTGCAATTCTGTCAACGCATAGACATTCACAGGCACAGCTGCCATTTGCACCAGAAAATGAAGCAAAATTGGCAGGAAACACAACTAGCTATTTGCAGCAGCACTTAAAGTTCACAGCCTGTGTTTGTACAGGTCCCTAGCGTATGGAGCTCAGTGGCAAACAATGGCCATCCGAGAGCCTGGCTTAGGTACTCACCACCTTATAAATCTTAAATTTATTTCACATTTGTTTCTGAAACTTGGAAACCTGTCAAGTTGCTGTCCCACATGGATTTGGCAAAAACTCATGTACTGTGCAACATTATGATCAGAGAAAACCCACCTATCTGGAATCAGGTTATTACTATTTTTTAAATGATATCTACTTTAGAAAGGTATTTGGTGCCTTCAGAGGTCATGGTCATTTTGACCAGGGCAGCACAAACGAAGAGGGGAAAAGCTGTGGTCCCAAGATATCATTGTCCTGGATTTGTTCCTCAGAAGCATTCCTACTTAGAGGAGTCCATCTGTGTTCAAAGCTATAACGATTTTTGCTTCTTTCTCCCAGAATCATTCTACAAACCAGTTGCTTTTATTATGGAAATATATTCTCTAACTGAACTGTAAGGGTGATTTTGAAAATTCAGGGTGGTGCAATGTATGTATAAATAACTGCTTAGAGGGGGGAAAAGAGGCAGCCAGTGATAGTTCCTTGCTAGTACTTTAAAATTGTCTATGGTGTAAATAGTTAACCTTTGTGGAAGGAAGCTTCCACAGCCTTTTTAGTCCATGAGAGAGAATAGCTAGAGTTTATATATGAAGAAGTATCAATGTTTTCCCTACTTACACTTTCAACTTAAGGCATGAGCCTAGAATTGCTATGGTTCTTAGGAACTTGGATATAAGCCAGACTTCCTGAATTCTGGGGCTAGATACTGGCTTTGTATGTTAACTGGGTAACCTGGGGTGGATGATAAACTTTCTGGCCTTGGCTTCTTTATCTAAAAAATGGGAATAATAACTATGGTGTGGGGCTATTAGAACATTAAATGAATTAATATATGTAGAACGCTTAGATCAATAGACCCAAATTGAGCATTAGCTATAATTATTTATGATAATTCAGGTACATTTCTGAGGGAAGTTTTATCGTAACCCCAAGATAATTATCAAGATTTACTTTCAAAGTATATGTTGTTTGGCAAAATTTCTCCATATTGAAAGCAGTAAACAACTATTTCCAGCTTTATCAAAAGCAGCTGGAACAATCCATGTGCGAAGGCGTGGGGAAGATAATCAGGTCCCCACCTTCGATCTCAGGTGCCGCCTGTGCCAGCTGTGTACAATGACTCATGAGGTCTTGTGGCGCCAGGGGGAGGTAGTGTATACAGAACATATAAAGTTCAAGAAACAACGAACTCCATTGAGGAGGTTTCTTTGGAGTCCTGACCCCCAGGCCGGAGTCCTGACCCCCAGGCCGAGGGATGAGCACGGGGGTGGGTAATCCTGACATAGTGAGCCACACTAAACCGCTGCTCTGTGTTTTCCATATTCCTGGACAGGAAGCAGGAGCTCCTTGTAGTAGCCATGGGGAAGTCATCATTCAGGACAGGATGAGCCTTCTCAGTGGTGCTGCTGCTGTGGGGTCCCTATGCTCTGTTAAGTAAGCCCTCTCCCTGCAGCTGAGGGATGATTATCCTAGTCTTGACACAGGGAGCCCCATCAAAGTGGTTGCCTCACTCCATGTTCCTATAGATAACCCTTCCATGCTCTATAAATAATCCCAGTAAACTCACTGGTTCACTGAACTGGTGTTGGTGCAATTGGTCTGCCATCTGAACCCTCTCTGGGGTGAAGAAGTGTGTTTGGATATCTCCACAGGAAAAGTTTTCTGTGACAGTATAATTTTGTAGACACAAGTATCTGTTTTGAAAGGTCATGTAGCTCAGGACATGGTGGTGAACTTCTATAATCTTAGCACTCAGGACACAGAGGCATGAGAACACAGAGTCTGAGGCCAGCCTGGGCTGTATAGTGAGACACTATATGACAAGAAGGAATACAACATAGACCTGCTGGAATTCCAAGCATGTTGCCATTCGAGTCCAGATCAAGATTCTCCTCACTGTAGATGTATCAGGCTGAATTTGCAGGCCAAACCCACACTCATGAGCTAGGAGAACAGATTCGGCTGATAGAAGAGGCCGTCTCTGCTCTGGGGGACCTGCACCAAAACCTGTTCTGACCACTGTTCCAGGAGGCCTTCACCAGCAGAAGTAGTAAAAATCCTAAAAGTGATGGCGGCAGCCTATGCCTTTTCCTGGTCAGTTGGTGGGTCTTACCTAGGGTCTCTGACCCTAACTGCATCAGTCAACACAGCTTTAAACTAGACATATTTTTTATTTTGTTTTAAAAGAAAAGCTCTGGGCTGGAGATATGGCTTAGTGGTTAAGCACTTGCCTGTGAAGCCTAAGGACCCCAGTTCGAGGCTCAATTTTCCAGGACCCACACAAGCCAGATGCACAAGGTGGCACATACATCTGGAATTCATTTGCGGTGGCTGAAGGCCCTGGCACACCCATTCTCTCTCTCCCTCTCTCTCTCTCTCTTTCTGTCACTCTCAAATAAATAAAAATAATTTTTTTTAAAAAAAGAAAAGCTCAAATGAGCAATAATGCAACAACAAAAATAAATGTTTTTCATAGTCTTGAAAAAATGGACATGTTGAAGAAATCAATTGCTTTAAGAAAGGTTTTGTGGATACAGCACCATTTAGAGAATAATTACTGATTAGCTGAATTAAAGTGCAGGAACTGAGCATGTAAGAGTTTATTTTGAGAGATAATTTAGCTTTGTAGAATAACAGTCACCAGGCTTAGGGAGCTCTTTGCAAAAGTACACACAACGGAACTTTCTATTTCTGAGGCAATGCCAAACATTCCGAGTGGGGAGTCAGTGCTTCTTAACTTAGAAAGTGTGTTATTCTGGTCCTCTGAGAGTCAGTCACCAAATGGCATTGAATGTGGATGGATTTTATTAGGGGAAACACCTGCCTGAGAGAAATCCGGGAGGAAGGCAGGCAAGCTGGCAGAGCTGTCACACTATGAGGCTTCCTGGTTCTGAATGAGGTACCAGGGAAGGAAGTTGAGGTGCAAATGGCCCAGGCCACTGAGCTGTGTAAGGACGGTTCAGCCAGGCTGTCACTGTGTCCTCAAACCAAAGTCATGCGTAAGAAATTCTCATTTCTCCCCTGTTTGGGCCTGCCTTGGTAGTTGGTCTGTGCAGTGCTCAGTTCATGGCTGGGAGTACCAGTGGAAACTGCTTAACCTCAGCACAAACTCATAGACCATCACAGTGTGGGGCCTCAGGTAGTTACAAATGCAGCTGAGGACAGAAAAGTTCTCTCAGAGCCACAGGCTGGTGTGGGAATGACTGAGGGAGCTCTCTGGCCTTCCACTGCCAGGCCCTCCTCCAAATAAAAAAAAAAAAAATTGTTGTTTATTTTTTATTTATTTATTTGAGAGTGACAGACACAGAGAGAAAGAGGCAGATAGAGAGAGACAGAGATTGGGCGCGCCAGGGCCTCCAGCCACTGCAAATGAACTCCAGACGCGTGTGCCCCCTTGTGCATCTGGCTAACGTGGGTCCTGGGGAATTCGAGCCTCGAACTAGGGTCCTTAGGCTTCACAGGCAAGCGCTTAACCACTAAGCCATCTCTCCAGCCCCCTCCTCCAATTTTAAAATGTCCTTAGCAGCTGCCAGGGGCCTGTTGCTTGGTGCAGTGTGACCTGGCCAGAGACTGGTGGGGACTTGTCATACCCTGCATAGGTGAGGAAACAAAAAATATCTTCTGTTTTGATATTTACTTAATTGGTGTAGTGTTAGAAAACCGCTTCATAAATGGTTTCTTAAGGACTTACTGTCAATTCACTCAGTAGCTGATCAATTGTTATGTTTATATTTTTGACTTGCTTTAAAACTTCAGAGGTTTAGTTAGGGAATGTAGCTCAGTTGGTAGAATGCTTTCCCAGCCTCCCAGTCTCCCAGCCTGCATGAGTCCCTGGGTTCTATCCTCAGAATTGCATCAACCAGGCACAGTGGTTCACTATTGTAATCCCGGCACTTAAGAGGCAGAGGCAGAGGCAGGAGGATTACCTCATTTGAGGAGAGCCTGGTCTGCATAACTTGGTCTAGACCAGCTACAGCTACCTAGTGAGACACTGTCTCAAAAATACAAGAAAAAAAAAAAAAAAGAATGGGAGGGGGAAATGGAGTGGTGGGAGGGGATTATGATCATGGTATATTGTTGTGATAGTTTGATAGATGACCCCCAATATGTTCTGTTTTTTATTAATTTGTAGTTTGCATTTGCAGCCATCTGGCTGGAGGCAGTGTCACTGGGCAGATCTTAAGGTGTGGTGGTGGGTTTGAGGTTTCAATCTAAAGATATGCAAAGTGTACCTAGCTGGAGTTCCTGAAGTGTGCTGTGCTGTGTGGCCTTTGGCTTTTAGGTTGGTGCTTCTCTCTCTGTTTGGTCCTGTGAAAGGCCAGCTTTCTCTGCCATTATGGAACTTCCCCTGGATCTGTAAGCTTCAACAAATCCCTTCCTCTACAATTGTGCCTGGTCTGGAAGTTCATCTCATGGAACCTGAAAGTGTCTGCTACAATTGTCTATGTTTATGGACGTTATTAATTAAGCAAAACCCAGCAGCAAAACAAACAAAAATCCCCAACAACTAAAAAACATAAAGCTTAAAAATCAGAAGATAAGATAAAATTATTTAATAAAGAGCTACCCTGGTTATATGGGTGGAGCCCTCACTTTTTTTTGTGCTTAAGCTGCAAGAGCAAAACACTAATATTCAACAATAAAGAAAACTCACATTGATTGATTTCTTTTTAAAAAATATTTTTTATTTATTTCTAAGGAGAGGGATAGAGACATCTTGTTCCAGGGTCTCCTGTCTCTGCAGACAGAACTCCAGACATATGTGCATCTGGCTTTACATGCATACTAGGGAATTAAACCTGGGTTGTCAGGCTTTGCAAGCAAGCACCTTTCACTATTGAGCCATTTCTGGAGTCCCAGGCTGTCCTTGAACACACAGCAATTTGTCTCCCAAGTGCTGGGATTAAAGGCTTTCACTACCACATCTGGCAATGTGTGTGTGTGTATTTTAAATTTTATTTGTGAGGGGACTGAGGAAGAGAGAGAGAGACAGAGAGAGAGAGAGAGAGAGAGAGAGGGAGGGAGAGAGAGATAGAGAGAGAGAGAGGAGAGAGGGAATGGGAATGAATGGGTATGCTAGGGCTTCTAGCTGCTTCAGACAAACTCCAGATGCATGTGCCACTTTGTGCATCTGGCTTTATGTGGGTAGTAGGGAATCAAATCCAGGTCATTAGGCTGCCAGGTCTTTAGGCTGTGCAGGCAAGTGCCTTAACTGCTGAGCCATCTTTCCAGCTCTACATTTATATTTTTGAAGAGAAAAAAAGACTTTGAAACATGCTTGGTCAAACTATATCTGCCTCCTCCCATCCAGTTCTCATACATGTACTTTTCTTACCTCTCCCTTTGAATAGATATTTTAGAATATCTATTCAAATGATGAGCCTTTATTGTTCAGTAACTGTAAATCTTTGGGATGAATGCCAAATAAGAATGTACTCTTTGCTTACGCTCTCAAGCCACAAAATATATTCTGTTGTAAAGTTACGTATTTAAAAAAATTAGATACAGACATATAATCACAGTAATCAGACCTTCTATGCAACTTCTGGCTGGGTCCCCTAAAGGCAAAGATTCTAATTCAAAGACATTTCCACTGTAGTAAGCATGTGCAATTACAATGAACTGATATTTTAAATTTATTTTATGTTCATTTACAACATCCTCTTTCCAAAAGAGCAGACACTATGACTTCAACATTTGTCTTAAATTTAGTCACTTCATGTTTGGATGCCACAACCTTTGAGATCTACATTTCTTAAATTATTTTTAGTTATTTTGGTGCTAAATTGGCATTTATTTCAGCTTTAAAATTTCATAGCATTGTTTCCACTGGCACGAATTCCAGATGGGCTCAGATGAATTCAAGGGAGTATAAAATATGCAACTGACATTATCAGTACATGAGTGAATATTGAAAAGGCTAGCTGTTTTCCAAAAAGAACCAAAAATTAGCTTATTAGTGTGAAATACTAAAACCTCTTGCAGCAAAGTAGATATTTTTTAAATTGTGGCAAAAACACATTCAACTTATCTTGACATTTTATATTTTATAATTTTTATTGAGAATTTTAATATATAAACATTCTGTAAATTGATCATATTTCATCTTTTGTCCTCTCTCCCCAGTCCCCATTCCATAGAGGGCCCTCCTCAGTGAGGGTATCAGTAATCACTCTGGGGTCATAAATGCACCAGTTGGCTTGTCTGGGGAGGACAGTGCCTCACAGTGTGCCTTCCACTCTGTGGCTCTTAAAATCTTCCTGCCCCTTCTTCTACAATGTCCCCTGAGCCTCACAGAACATATTAGAAGTCTGCTTTAGCATTGAGCTCTTGGAAGCCTTTGATTTTCTGCTCTGACGAGTTTTGAGTCTCTTCAGTGCCTACTATCATCTCCTGGATGAGGTTCTCTGGAGAAGGCTCACTGGCTACCAGTGAGAACAGTATGCATATTTAATCTTCCACTTCCTCTGTAATGTTTCCTGGGCCCTGGAAGATGTTATAGAGATGACTTGACTAATCCAGTGCAAGGCACTTGGCTTTCAGTTCTTGTCATTTTCTTTTTTTTTTTTTTTTTTTGGTTTTTCGAGGTAGGGTCTCACTCTAGCTCCAGTTCTTGTCATTTTGATGGGGCTTGGGTCTTCCTGGGTTTCACTGACATCTGTAAAAAGCAGACTCTTTAACCAAGAGTGAGAGTAGCATTTATCAAATGAGATTAACATAGACATTTACAAGATTTTTTGATGGGCGTAACATCTCCATTTAGCCAAAGAACAGTGGAAGCTTCCCTCTAAGGTCCATGACTTTCCAAGCCATAGGCTTCTGATTTGGTTCTTAGTACCAGGTATGAATTCCCTCCTATTGAACAGACCTCATATCCAATCAGAGAGCAGCTGATTATCTCCATAATTTATGTGTCACTATTGCAATGGTGGGTACATCTTGTCTGGTTGGTTTATTTTGTAGCTTGCAGGATCCACTGCTTGTTCACACTGTTGGTGCTTTTTCTCTTGACATTTTTACGTGTACACTTTAGTAGTGCTATGTGAACCTATTGCTGTGTGTTATGAATTGAATATGACCTGTCTCCTACAGGCTCATGTATTTGGACACATGATCCCCAGCTGGTGGTGCTGCCTTGGGAGGCTGTGGATCTTTCAAGCACAGGGCCTAGCTAGTAAGAAGAGCTTTCCAAGGTCACATTTGATTTTGGTTACATTCTGCTTTTTCTGCTTTTTGGTTTGCAGCCATGATGTGAACAAGCCTCTTTCATACACTCCCACTACCACGAACTTTACCATACCACCTTCCCTGCTTTGATGGAATAAGACTCTCTGGAACTGTGAGCCAAAACAAATCCCTTATGTCATTCTGTCAGGTGTTCTGTCACAGTGAGAATGTGACTAACACACTATAACATAGATTTCTAAAACTTTTTCATTTTGGAGAATTAACTATTAACCTAATCCCACCATACTACTGATAATCACTATTCTATTTGCTGTCTATGAATTTGATTACTATAGAGATATAAATGGAATCATGTCACATTTGGGTTTTTGTGATAGCTGATTTCACTTAACAAATGTTCTTTTAGTTCATCTATGAAATGGACATAACATATGACATGATTTCTTTTCTTTTTTCACCTTTTAAAATTAATTTAATTTAATTTATTTATTTGAGACAGAGAAGGAGAGAGAGAGAGAGAGAGAGGCAGATAGAGAATGGGTGCACCAGGGCCTCTAGCCACTGCAAATGAACTCCAGGCGGATATGCCATCTTGTGCATCTGTCTTATGTGGGTACTGGGGACTCAAACCTAGGTCCTTAGGCTGCTCAGGCAGGTGCCTTAGCTGCTAAGCCATCTATAAAGCCCTCCTTTTTTTGAGGTAGGATCTCACTCTAGTCCAGGCTGACCTGGAATTCACTATGTAGTCTCAAGCTGGCCTTGAACTCATAGTGATCCTCCTACCTCTGCCTCCCAAGTGTTGGGATTTAAACTATACATCACCATTCTTGGATGATTTCCTTGCCTTTTAAAGCTGAGTGACATTCCATTATAGATATATGCCGCATATTATTTATCCATTTATCAGTGGAAATTTGGGATGCTTCTGCTCTTTGTGTGGTTATGAACATGGGTGTGCAGATGAATAGTTTTGAGAAATCTTTTCCTATAATGATGATAGATCTGAGTGGATTTAATGAAGCAAGTATCTTTAACCACTGAATTATCTCCCCAGTCTTCTTGGGTGAATTTAATCATATCCTTTGATCTTGTGTTTCTTTAAAAAATATTTTTCTTTGTGATGGGAGTGAGAGGGAGAGGGAGAGAGAGAATAAGTGAACAAGCATGTGCCAGGGTCTCTTGTTGCTGCAAATGAACCACCACTATACATGCTACTTTATGCATCTGGCTTTATGTGGGTACTAGGAAATTAAACTTTTGTTGGCACACTGTGAAGGTAAGCACCTTTAATCACTGAGCCATTTCCTCAGTCATGGTCTTGTATTTGTTTTAAAAACTGTCAGTTTCCTTAGATAACCAGTGAAATAATATATTTAATATTAAAATATCTTCAAAATACAATGACAAGTGATCAATTTTGCTTTATCTTTTCCTTGTCCTCTAAGCTTTCTCTCTCTCTCTCTCTCCTTCTCTCTCTTTTTGTTTTTCGAGGTAGGGTCTTACTCTAGCCCAGGCTGACCTGAAATTCACTATGTAGTCTCAGGGTGGACTTGAACTCACGGCGATCCACCTACCTCTGCCTCCCAAGTGCTGGGATTAAAGTCATGCACCACCACACCTGGCTCAGCTCTTCTCTTTTTGAAGCACTGTGGGAAACAGAATGTCATTACTTCTTTCTGGAGGCCCATACTTTTGATCTCAAAATCCATTTTTTTTTCCTGCATGTCAAAATTCTCCCATGCCCCAGTTCTCCCATTTACTTCTTCATGAAGCCTTTCTGACCCTTTCAACTACATAAGATTTCTTTCTTCTAAAAATCTTCACAGCACTTTGTGTATGTAGAGTGCTAACATACTCTGCCTTATATATGAGTTACCTATAAACTTATAGGGACTTATTGACACCTACTGTATCTATTCATCTCCTCCAACAAATAATAGTTCAATTTTATTGGCTAAATACTATATCCCTGGCACTGTTGTGAGCACTTCCCATATATTAGGTTCTGCAATTCATATAATAGCCTGGGAGATAGTTACACTAATTATATCCATTTAACAGATGAGGAAATTGAGGTGCTAAGATCAGATAGCTTGCCCAGTAACACTGTGTGTGTGTGTGTGTGTGTGTGTGTGTGTGTGTGTGTAAATAATTTCTTTCAGAAAAGTTTTATGTTCACAGCTTGAGTGGTAAGCAGAGGCCTTCCCATGCGTACCCTGCAGCACATACATACAGCCTTCTCTAATACCAAAATGTTATACCAATGAACTCACATTAACCTATCATTACCACCAAAAATGGCTCAAAGGGTTCCTCTTTGGTGGCATATATTTTATAGGTTTAGATAAGTTCATAATGGCATGTACCTACTGTGATAGTATCATACAGAATGCTTTCACTTTCCTGAAAATCCTCTGAGGAACACTGTTTCCCTCCTTCTTTCCTTCTTTCTCCACAAGTCCCTGGTGGTCATGGATCCTCTTACTGCAGAAGTTAAGTCACCTGGTCAGCTTCTGGGAATTCTAAGGTCATGCACAATCCAAAGAGTTCTTTGTTTCATATCTAGGATAATAATGCGGAGTTTTTGATGCTTAAAAGCCTTTAAAATTGAGCTGGGTATGGTGGTGCAAGCCTTTAATCCCAGCACTAGGGAGGCAGAGCTAGGAGGATTGACATAAGTTTGAGAGCACCCTGAGACTACATAGTGAATTCCAGGTCAGCCTGAGCTAGAGTGAGACTGTACCTCAGAAAGCCAAAATAAATAAATAAATAAAAATAAAAATAGAGCCGGGCGTGGTGGCGCACGCCTTTAATCCCAGCACTCGGGAGGCAGAGGTAGGAGGATCGCCGTGAGTTCGAGGCCACCCTGAGACTCCATAGTGAATTCCAGGTCAGCCTGGGCTAGAGTGAAACCCTACCTTGGAAAACCAAAAAAATAAAATAAAATAAAATAAAAAAAATAAAAATAAAATAAATAGAAAAATTACAGTGTCTTGGACTAGAGGTATAGCTCAGTTATTAAAGTGTTTGCTAGCATGTACAAGGCCCTGGGTTTGATTCCTGGCAGTGCATAAACCAGGTGTGGTGGTGCTCACCTGTAACCCCAGCACTTGGGAGGTCAGAAGAAAACAGGCTGACCAGAAGTTCAAAGTCATTCTCAGTAACATACAAAGTTTGAGGCCTGTCTGGGTTAGGGATTCAGTCTCAAGAGAAGACTTTGGGAAGGACTGGAAATGTGTTTTGAGTAGAGGGAAGAGAAGAGGCAGCTCCTTAAAGAGTTCCTCATGGCACAGGTATGGCTGGAGACCAGGAATGCAAGAGTTGTTTTGTGAGCAATGAATTATGGCCCCAGTGCAAGAAGCTATCGGGCTCAAGTAGCAATGAATGAGTGTTGGAGAGTACTGCAGCAACCTAAGAGCCAGGAGAGTGGAATTCATTTGATAGTGCTATGGAAATGGTACAGATGCTCTACCTTTACTTATATAACCTTAAATTACCTGTGTGTGTGTGTGTGTGTGTGTGTGTGTGTGTGTGTATGAATGACAGCAACCTTTATCTGAGGTATCATATTAACCATCAATTTTCCTTTTTTTTTTGTTTTTATTTTTTGTTTTTCATTTTTTTGTTTTTCAAGGTAGGGTCTCACTCTAGCCCAGGCTGACCTGAAATTCACTATGTAGTCTCAGGGTGGCCTCGAACTCACAGCGATCCTCCTACCTTTGCCTCCAGAGTGCTGGGATTAAAGGCATGTGCCACCATGCCTGGCTTAACCCTCAATTTTCATACTTGTGTGGCTAATGGTTTTTGGCAAATTTATCAAGCATCCTACTAAGAGGAAAAAACCAGAAAGGTACTGTGAATAATTTTATATATATATATTTTAAATATTTTGTTTATTATTTATTTATTTGAGAGTGACAGAGAAAGAGAGAGAGAGAGAATGGGTACGCCAGGGCTTCCAGCCACTGCAAACGAACTCCAGACGCTTGTGCCCCCTTGTGCATCTGGCTAACGTGGGTCCTGGGGAATCAAGCCTCGAACCGGGGTCCTTAGGCTTCACAGGCAAGCGCTTAACCGCTAAGCCATCTCTCCAGCCCTAATTTTATATTTTAACCTAATCAAATGCCTAAACTTTCTCTCTACCAATGTCTTCAGCATAAAATAAATGTTTTCATTGGGAGACATATAGGGAAACCAGAAAAAATGAAGGCAATCCGATTATTCTCAGGCTATACAGAAGCCTTCAGAATTTGGGTATAAGAGTGGGATGTTACTGGGTGTGCATCTCAGTGGCAGAGCATTTGCCTGGCTTTTCTGAGACCTGGGGTCCATCTCCCAAGTCCCTTAGGGGGATATTAACATTAGTCTATTTTGTTATGATACAAATGGATTTCATTCTTTAATATTTTATTTATTTATTTGAGTGAGAGAAAGAAGGAGAGAGAGAGGGAGAAAGAGATTTACACAGAGATGGGGGGGGAGAGGACGGACGTACCAGGGCCTCTAGCCACTGCAAGGGAACTCTAGACGCATGTGCCACCTTGTGCATCTGGCTTACATGGGTACTGGGAATTGAACCTGGCTCCTCCTTAACCAGTAAGCTATTCATCAAGCCATGGATTTCATTCTTTTTTCTTTTTTTTCGTTTTTCTAAGTAGGGTCTCCCTCTAGTCCAGGCTGACCTGGAATTCACTATGTGGTCTCAGGCTGGTCTCAAACTCATGGTAATCCTCCTATCTCTGCCTCCCGAGTGCTGAGATTACAGGCGTGTGCCACCATGCCCGGCTGGACTTCATTCTTTAAAAAAAACTTTTTTCCCCCAGTTTTATTTATTTATTTATTTGACAGAGAAAGAGGGAGAGGGAGGGAGGGAGAGAGAGAGAGAGAGAGAGAGAGAGAGAGAGAGAGAGAATGGGCATGCCAGGGCCTCCAGCCACTGCAAACGAACTCCAGATGTGTGCGCCCCCTTGTGCATCTGGCTAACGTGGGTCCTGGGGAATCAAACCTGGGTCCTTTGGCTTTGCAGGCAAATGCCTTAACCACTAAGCCATCCCTCCAGCCCTGGACTTCATTCTTAAGTTAAACTCCAACAATGTTTTTTCTGTGTGCCTTGTGTGTTTCTTCCAAATAGTTTCTTAACTTGACTCTCTTTTGATCTAAGCAAGTTAATATTATATTTCCAGTGGCAGATTTTTAAAGTTAAAACCCCCAAGAATGAAAATCCCATTCAATAATCCCCAAGGGTCCTATCCTTGTTCTGCTAGATTATCAGAGCTAGTTTTGTTCTTGAGACTGACTTAATATTATAAATTGCTTTGAAAAATCTGTAATTCCTGCAGGGGGAGAAAATTTGCCTTTCCCCAAATGCTATTTTATTTTTTTTTAATGCAGGGTTTCATTCTATCCCAGGCCAACCTGGAACTCCCTCTGTAGCTTCAGATTGGCCTTGAACTCACAGAAGTCCTTCTATCTCAGCTTCTCTAGTGTTGAGATTAAAGGTGAGAGCCACCACATCTGGTCACAAATGATTCCCTTGTTATCACTGTATGTGCTACAAAATAATTATCCACAATTCTTTGTATTTTAAATTGTATAGAATATTGACATGTATTAACAAAAATACAAATATTTTTAAGTGTTATGTTAACATTAGTATTTAGGAAAGTTTTTGAAGATTATTAGAAAGGCAGCTAAGGAAATTGAATGAAGGCTTCTAAGTGTAAGTGATTTATATTAGCAAATTTGTTGCAATGGTACAAGTTTTATTCAGAAAAGAAGTATGCTTGATATATTTCTGTGGTTAATATAAAAACTTGGGTTATAGAAAAATGACCCTATGCTTCTAGAGCCTAGTGAAATAAATATGATTAGTGTCTTCACATCAGTTCTTCATGTGGCAGCACACCTGCAATAAACCCGGGCTGGTATACTACTGTTTATTTAAAATGATGAATTTCTTAGTACTGCTACTAAAATGTTCATTTTTTTCCTTAACAGACATCCAAAACTGAAAATTTATTATCAAATTTTGCATCTGGAAATATTTTAGCAGTAGTGAATACTTACAAAGTTTAACAGTTATGCTTTTGTTTAGCTATTCACTGAAAGGACTAATATAGAAAATAACTTTTATCATAGAATTCGTATGGTCTCCTAATTAAAGAGCTTTGGTCACAGTTGATATGAGTGTAAAAGAAAAGAAAAATTTCAAAAACATTTTGGCCATAAATTTTAAGGTTGAACAGCCTCATTATCTTCTATCCAGCAATTTCACTCCCACATTTATAACCCAGAGAGACTTTTACACATGGGTATCATGAGGTAGTACGAAAAACAAAAAAAGTTATTAACAATTTTATATTTATACAAGAAAGATAAATACATTAATTATGAAATTGTCATACAATGGAAAGTTATAGAACAGTAAAAATAATTGAATTACAGCTATATATAACATTATGGGAAGTTGTAGAAATGTAATAATAAGTGAATAAAAACACACATTAGAGGACTATTGCAAGATATAATTTTTATGAAGTTCAAAACACAAGCAGTAATCAAAATACAGGTTGCAGACATATTATGAAGGCCTTATCCACAAAATTCAAGATACTGTGGGAGACAAATAGAAAGTAGGGCAGAGAAGGAACTTCTAGGTTGGTGTAAAGCCACAATTCACTTTTTGTCAGGTCATGGATTTAAGGGTGTCATATTCACAGTTGTTGGCTTTATAACAATGCTTCATAACATAACAATATATGTATAATTTAAAAGGCTATATATATATATATATATATATATATATATCTATATAGTAGAATATCAGAAATATGTCCTACTCAATACAAAGAAATAATTACATAAAAATGGCAGGAAAAATTTAAGACTTCAAGTCTAATAATTTAGAAGTTGAAATATGTGCACAGAATTTGTACACATATAAAAAGTTATCTGTAATTTACATCAGGGGATATTTTAGAAAACACAGTTTATTTATTTGCAAGCAAAGACAGAAAGAAGAGAGATACAGAGACAGAATGGGTACTCCAGGATCTTCACCTGCAAACAAATTCCAAATGCATGAGCCCCTTTGTGCATCTGGCTTTATGTGGGTACTGGGGATTTGAACTCAGCTTGTTAAGCTTTGTAGGCAAGTACCTTAACTGACGAGTCATCTCTCCAGCTCCCATCAGGGAATTTTTATCATTCATAATACAGAGACTCACATCATTATATTTTGTACAAGGTGTGAAAAACAGAGAAAGATTAGGACATCATGCAACCTCTTCATACTGGAGAACATATTTATTAATTATTAAACTTTGATTTCTTTTTTGTTTTGACACATGGTCTCATGTAGCCCAGGCTAGTTTTGAATTTGCTATGTAGCTGAGGACGACCTTGAACTTTTGTTCATCTTGTCTCCAGCTCTGAATTGCTGTATTAGTCATATGCTATCATGGCTGTTTTTATGAGGACCTGTGGGATAGAACCAAAGGCTTTCTGCATGTTAGGCAAGCACTCTATCAAAGGAGCTACATTCCCAGCTCCTTAAAGATTCTTTTTTTTTTTTCCGAGGTAGGGTCTTACTCTGGTCCAGGCTGACCTGGAATTAACTCTGTAGTCTCAGGGTGGCCTTGAACTCATGGCGATCCTCCTACCTCTGCCTCCTGAGTGCTGGGATTAAAGGCGTGCACCACCATGCCCGGCTACTTTAAAGATTCTTAGATAACTGATATCTTTTCCTAAGAATAAATTATTTTTAAAAGCTATGTTATTTATGTTCTTTATATACCTGCACAGCTGACCAAGTTACTTAGTAGTAGAAAGCAGTATTTACCTGGGAATTATTTTGACACTATTTTTTATTTTATTTTATTTTTTAATTTTTATTTATTTATTTATTTTTTTACAGTCAGTTTGGTACCATTATTAGGCTCATTCGTGACCTACCCCCTCCCCTTGGCCCCTCCTTGTTGAGGTATATGGGTCATGCATTGTGGAGTTAGCCCACAGTTATGGGTAAGATAAATGTCTCTGCATATCATGACCCAACATGTGGCTCTGACATTCTTTCTGCCCCCTCTTCTGCAAAATTTCCCTGAGCCATGTTGGGTTCATTTTTGGTCTGCTTCAGTGATGAGGTTTTGGGGGCCTCTGGGGCTCTGGCTCTGATTTGGTAGGAGTTGATTTTTCTCTGTGCTGATCTCCTTCCCCCTTGTGCTGGTATCCGGTTCATCAGGAAAACATACCCCTTGCTTGTTTCTCCAATTTTTCTTAGTTTCAGCCAGGGCCCTTTTGAGGTATGATGGGGTGGCTCTCTCCTTAGGATCTATATCTATCTGAAAAAGAGAAGCAGATTCTCCAACGAACAGTGAGTTAGCATCAGGACAAATGAGATAACCCTTTTTTTTTTTGTAGAGAATTTAATAGGTGTAGGCCCTCTTGTAGCCCACAATTGATGGTAGCTTGATATTGGAGAGTGGGCGTGTGTTTAGATATGGTTCTGACTTGTTTCCCAGCTCCAGCTATGGGTCCCATACCAGTGAGGGGATCAGTTAGCCAAATTGAGAGCAGTTGGTTCCCCACCATGGCTGTGTGCCACCACTGCACTTGTGTGGGCATCACAATAAGTTATTTGCTGCTAAGTAGGTTAGACCATGAGTTGCTTCGACAGATATTGGTCATTTTCCCCCAGTCGCCCATGTAGCACCTTCTGGCACTAGACGCGCTGACTGTCTGGGGACTGACTCTCTTCCAACTGCCAGCCATGCCATTCTAATTTGCATGTCAATCACATAAGGTGTCTTCAGCAGTAGGGTCTTATCACTAGCCTTTGGTGGGTCATCAAGTACTCTGACAGAAATCTGTTTGTCTTTTAGGAAACCTTGTAGGTCTCTCTGATCAAAAGATCATTGTGGATGCTAGCCCCATGCTGGTACTGGGAGTTACAGGTCAGTTGACACTATTTTTATACCTCATGAAAACATAGGACTGCCATTAGCTATGTGTTCATTGCTAGGTTACTTACAACAGTAAGTGAAGCATTTTCATAATACACATCCTGTGCTACCTTTTCTTTCCTATGAAATTCAGACCAATTTTCACTTAAGCAACCAGTCTTTTAGGTGTTTACTATAGAGTTAAACAATTTATGTATGTGTGAAGCAGTTCTTGTCCCAAAAGTTAAGATCAGAATTGTGGAATAAGAATGAATGTTTTTTTTTTTTTTGAGATTTCTATAACAAAGATCCACTGAAATGTTACTAGAGGTATGAAATTATACTAATCATCTTGGCATCATTAGGCAACCCATGGATGTTGCAGTACTGAACTGGCAATCAGAACTGAGTGAATTTATTTGCTGTATTGTGAAATCCATTTAACATATTTTTGAATTATTTTCTTTTTTAAAAATTTATTTTCAAGCAGAGAGAGAGAGAGAGAGAATAAAGACAGACACAGAGAGAGTGGGCATGCCAGGGCCTCCATCCATTGCAAACAAACTCCAGATGCATGTACCTCTTTGTACATCTGGCTTTATGTGGGTACTGGGGAATTGAACTTGGGTTGTTAGGTTTTGCAGGCAAAGGCAAGTGCCTTAACTGCTCAGCCATCTCTCCAGCCCTGCATTTTCTTCATATATACACATGTATACTACTTTATCTTCCTCAGAAAATTTTTATGAGAAGGAAAACAAATGGCTATTCATCAGAAACCTTTGTCATCTGAGGTAATAAGCAAATGTTAGTTTGCCACTAGAAAAGGCTTAAAAATTTTCTTTAGCACATTTACAGTAACATATAAAAAGAAGCTTATTCAGGCATTTAATAATTGCTAAGTAAGCTACATGAACTTCTTAGTAGTATTTTCTTAGTAGTATTAAGAAAAATATCTAGAGGGTCTACTTGAAAATTGATTTTTCACACAAATGCACTAGTTGAATGTAAATGTCACAGTATATAACTTGCAGAATCTGAAGATATCCAGGTTTATTAGTTAATTCATCAAGTTAAGCTTAACTAATTAACCTTCAGAGAGGCCAGTATGGTATCTTGTTTAGTTAGGTTTAGGGGACACAAGACATGCATTTCACCTGCATTTCATGCTGTGCTGTGTCACAGCAATAGGGAAGTTGTGACAGACAGAGGCCTGAGTAGGCCTTTGGGTTTGGATTTTAAAAAATCAATTAATTTATTTGTGAGGTGGGAGAAAGGGAGAAAGAGAGAGAGAGAGAGAGAGAGAGAGAGAGAGAGAGAGAAAGAAACACTCATGCTTGGGCTTCTTGCTGCTCTAAACAGACTTCAGATGCATGTACCACTTTGTACAACTGGGTTGACTTGGGTATTGAGAAATGGGACCCTGGGCCAGAAGACTTTCCAAGCAGGTGCCTCTAATCACTGAGCCATCTCCCCAGCCCGGGTTTGGAGTTTTACTGTTTGCTACTCCAGGGTCTAGTCTTGACTTGTAATTCTGGGACCTTTATCAGTTTATCTACAAGTTGCATTTGCCATAAATAGTTTTATGTACATCAAGGGTAATGCCCCCAAAAGTGATTTTCTAATTTACACTAAGACACAGTTAATTGCACTATTTTCCATTAGTTCCTAAGGGCTTTTGAATTCATTATCTGATTTTGTAACTTCTTGATTATTAAACAAAAAGACTTATTTCAAGCTTACATTGTTAGTTAGGTGGAAAATATTAAACGTTATATTCATTCATAAACATATTATGGAAACCATGTCCTAGTTTTCAAAATTAATATACTGTCAACAGGTCTCCATATTCCTTTTTGTCATTTCTATTCATGCTTATATTAGGATCATATGGTATGTCTCATTTAAATGCTTCAGCTTTTTTTTCTGGATATGATGGAAATCCATGCTTTTGTAGAAAACAGCATAGTTATGGGAATACGAAGGAAAAAGTGGAACTCGCACATAACCATTCTTTTTTGGTGTATAGTCTTTTTTTCTTCCATTTAAAACCTAAGAGATCAAATAAAGGCAAAAGTGGTTGGGGTGCCAGGCACTGTCTCTCATCCAGCAGCTCGCACAAGCAGATCAGCACCGTTCTTCCTGGACAGGGGTAGCATTTTCCCTTGGACTTCACTGGTTTGGTATTCAAAGTCCACTTGCCCATTGTTCTTTTCTTACACAGATTCTCATTATCAAGGCTCACTTTTCGTTATCGTAGATGGCTCCAGGAAGCCTGCACTCTTCCCCAGACGGCCCACCTAGGCTTACTGGGCCTTCAGCGACAACTGAGGAGTTGGCTGCCACCTCGCAGGTTCCCGGGGACTTCCAAACCCGGATGAAGCCGCGGCACACACAGGTGTCTCCCCTAGGCGCGCTGGAAACGTTGTGACCAGGGAAGGCCTTTGCGGTTGCTGAGCTCAGCCCTTCCTCACCCTCCCCACCTTATATTCAGAGCCCTTGCACGCGGAGGCGCGGCCTCCCATTCGGGTGTTCTAGGAGGGAGAAAACTGCCGGATCCCAGGTCGGCTTCCGGTCTCCGTAAATCCCCTTAGACCTCGGCTGCTAAACACCGAGGCCGCCGCCAGCAGCCAAAACCGCCAGTCTCGCTTTGCGAGCTAGGAAGAAGTGCGTCCCTTCTCGCTCGCCATATGCCCGGCGCGGCGCGGACCGCGCCACTGTTCTGCCTGCCGGAGGGGGGAACGCTCACACGCAGGTCTCCGCTCCAAAGAAACCGACGCTCAGCCTACCTCGGCCATTATTACACTGTCCCTGGACAGCCGCACAAAAGGCAGAGACTACCTGCAAGAGCTAGGCTGCGGACAGACCGCATTCCACCCCCTCCCAGCTCGCTAGGACCGCCCAGCGCTTCCTCAGCTTCCTCGCCGGGTGGGAGAACCTCGGGGGTCGAACCGCGGCTCCAGGGGCGGGGCGAGGCGAGGCGGGGCGGGGCGCGGCGGGCGGGAGCGCGCGGGGCGAGCCGGGCCGCCGGGAGGGAGCGCGCGAGCGAGCACCGCCGGGAGTAGCCGAGCCGAGCCGAGCCGCGAGGTGCCGGAGAAAGAGAGAGGCAGGCAGAGCCCGGCCGACCGCCCGCGGCTCCGCGCCGACCGTGCTGCGTCGCCGGGCTCCGTGTCTCCCCGCTTCTGCCCAGGCTCCCGCGAAACTTTTACTGTCTGGGTCCCCAGGGTGTGAGTGTGTGCGAGTCTGTGTGTGAAGGAATCGCCGCCCTCGGCTGTCTCCGCGCTCCCCCGCAGCGGCGACCGAGGGGACGTTGCCACCCTCGCTCGGGCGCCCTGCGCCTCCGCACCTGCCGCTCGCTCCCCGGAACCGCGAGGGTACGGTACCCCCGGAGGGGCCGCGCCCGCCGCCTCAGCGCCCCCCTCGCGCTCTCCGCTTGGCGGGCCCTCCCCGGCGCAACTTTCCCTGGACTGCCGTCACCCCGCCGGGCTCGCGCGGCCGCCGCCGTCGCTGCGGTCTCACAAAGAGCGCGGGCGGGGGAGCGGCGGGCGCGGGCCTCGGGGCCGCCGAGGCGGGCACACCGAAGGCGAAACTGCCTGCGCTCCCCGTGCGGGTTCGCAGCAGCCCGCCGTCCCTCCTGCCCGGCCCAGCGCGCATCCCGCTGGCACCCGGGCTGCCTGCGGCTCTGCCTCCGTCCCGGCGGGCTGTCCCCCGCAGTGCCCCGAACCCCGCGAGCCTTCGGGGCGCGCGTCGCTGCTGGTGGTTGGGGCTCCAGGGCTAATAAATGATAGAGGATACAATGACTTTGCTGTCTCTGCTCGGTCGCATCATGCGCTACTTCTTGCTGAGACCCGAGACGCTTTTCCTGCTGTGCATCAGCTTGGCGCTGTGGAGTTACTTCTTCCACACCGACGAAGTGAAGACCATCGTCAAGTCCAGCCGGGACGCCGTGAAGATGGTGAAGGGCAAGGTGGCCGAGATTATGCAGAACGATCGACTTGGAGGACTTGACGTGCTGGAGGCCGAGTTTTCCAAGACCTGGGAGTTCAAGAGCCACAACGTGGCGGTGTACTCCATCCAGGGCCGGAGAGACCACATGGAGGATCGCTTCGAAGTTCTCACGGATTTGGCCAACAAGACGCACCCGTCCATCTTCGGGATCTTCGATGGGCACGGCGGTGAGGTAGGAGTTCCCGTGTGCGTGCGTGAGTGTGTGTGTGTGTGTGTGGTGTTGTGTAAACAACCAACGATGCGTCGCGTGCGTGCGTGGCGGAGTAGGACTTGGATGAGAGGGGCGTGGTGATGACCAGGTGCCTGGACAGATGCCACTCAAGTTGTCAAAAATCCTGCTGGAAGTTCTCTTGGGCACGAGGCTTCTATTTAGCAAAGAGACATTCTGCACATTCCGTGTCATTTCAGTATATGGCTCCCGAGACCAGAAGCCAGCAACAACTGAGATTTTGGGGTGTGTGTGTGTGCGCGCGCGCGCGCGCGCGTGCTCGGGGTGAGCTAATGGTATTTCCAGTGAACTTTAGCCTCCAGCCTCATGCCTGGATTCTAGAGTTTCAGGCCGAATTAGCCTTGCAGTAGGAAGTCAGCATCTTCGATGCATCTCTAGGGAAACAGACTGAGTCTGCAGGGCAGAGTGATACTCAGTGAAGGTGAGGAAAGCGGCGACTCCTTCAGTCGTCCTCACTTTAGGAAAGAACCCCGGGGCTACGCTGTACTGCGTCCCAACGCGGTCAACTTTGCTGGTTCATCCCGAGCCGCTGGACAGGCAGTAGTGCCTCTCTGGTGGTGGGTTTTGGGTGCATCACTGTGGGACCACGCTGTCGCTTGGCCTTTGCGGAGGTGTCTGTCGCCAAAGCAGGCAGGAGGCCGTACCTTCCACGCTCCTTGACCGCCTTGGGGGCGCAGATGTCTCCTTGCTTCTATTCACCTTTGTTTGGGACTCATCTGGGAATGCGAGATGTGGCTCATGGCCACTTTATGCCAGTTTAGGTTTTTCTCACACATTTCTGTGACGCCTGCCCGCTTTTTATGCTGGGGCTCAGGTTTCCTGGTCTCGTGAATGTTGGCTCCTGTCCTTGGGCCTTGGAAATTGAGTGTTAAATGTCACTCTAGAGACATTATATCTGTTTCAGTTGGTTAGTTTGTAAAAGTTTCATTGCTTTACGCTTTTCTGTCTGTCTCTCTCAGGATACTTTCTCACTCTTACCTCTTCCTTTTCATCCTTTCTCACCCCCCAACCACTTTTTCTGCCCTCTAGTCCCCAGCAGGCAATAGTGAACTGCAGGGAATGGCATTCTTCAGGCATTTACTTCTTCTTTGGCCCTGATTTTGGGTAAACATTGAGAAAACTTTCAATTGGCTATTTTATCTACACTCTCCACCCACAATCTGCATGGTACTGTGCCTTCTTACCCTGTAGAATTTTTCAGAAAATTGACAAACAGTAAGAAAACTTCCTGATAAAGCTGAAGCCAGTTTTGCTATTTTTCATCACCTTAGATTATTTGTAATCTGCATTTAAGAATGGAAGTTTCTCACTAATTGTAATTTTTGTGTGGAACAGGATTCTTTCCATGACCCTAGGGTAGATGAAAGAGAGAACAGACACTGCATACTAGTCAAAAACATACCTGAATGGCAAGGTTGCCAGTATGACTGATCTGTTTTTTTGACATGAGTCAGAACGTGTGCATTTCATTTTATTTTAATTTATGTGCCTAGAGTCATCAAGGGGATGAAAGCTATGATTCATTTGTAATCCAGCTTTTATTTCTTATGCATTTTTAAAAATATTTTTATTTGTATTTATTTATTTGAGAACGATAGAGAGAGAGGAGAGAGAGAGAGAGAAATGGGCGCACTAGGGCCTCCAGCCACTGCAAATGAACTCCAGATATGTGCTCCCCCTTGTGCATCTGGCTAACATGGGTCCTGGGGAATGGAGCCTCTGCTAAGCCATCTCTCCAGCCCTCTTATGTATTTTTTATATTAAAATTATTGGCTAGTTATCTGATTCCAGTGTTAGAAAGCACACTTTTAAAAGTTTCAGTGTGATATCAATATAATAAAAGTTTGGGTTTGTCTAAGCATGATGTATTGGCATGTTTTGAGTATTCACATATGATTGGATGATTAAAAAACATTAAAAATTTGATTTTCCATGATCTGAAAGCTGTAGACTCAAAGAGGTTTCAGACTAATAAGTTCCAATACTATTTGAAGAAAATATGTCATTGAGAAAAAGTGGCAAGAAATGCTTTTGTTAATTTCTATCTAGTAAATATGTACATGGTTTTTCATTACATTTTAAAAATAATAAATGAAAAGATGATCATTTTTACTTAGCCCAACTATGGAATGCATTTAATTGTGTCTTATGTCAAAACACTTGCTATTTGCAAAAGAATTATCAGTATCTTGAAAAATAGACTAGTTATTTTCTCTCTAACTTCTCACACTCAGCCAGTTCATTCATTTGGCTTTGTTTCTGGGTTAAATAAGAAGGTGTTTTGAGAGTGATATAGTTGCTATTGGAAGTGTGATAATAACAAATACTATTGAGTTATTTCTCTCTTGACTTGCTTTTTTCATCCTCTCTTAATGTAGCAGTAGAAGAAAACCTCACCATGTAGTTCTTATCTTTTGTATTATCAGCTCCTTTAACATTCGCCAGAGGAGGGTGCCACTGTTTGAATTTTGGCACAGTTGATAGCTATCTCCTTGAGGAAAAGCTTTTTCTGAACTATTATTTGTGTGTGTAACATACATGCACAAAGGATAAATGAGTACTTGAATTTTATTTGTAATAATTCACATTGATAAGATAGGCCTAATTGTAGTGCTGTTTAGATCTAGATGGGAGCCCAAGTATCAGTGTATGTCCATTTCATTTTCATATCCATTTTATCCCATTATTTTTATCCCCATTTTATTTTTTTTTGATGAGATTCTAATGGCTAGAGAACTTATGACCTTCCTCAGGCTAGATAGCTAATTTGAGGCCTTTGGTTTGTTAGTTTTCATATTAAACCACTGGACACACTGATAGAATATTTACCTACATAGATACCATTTTAGGGATGTGAGAATGACTAAATATAACTTCTGTTCTTAGTAAATTTCAGTCTACTGAGAGTGATAGACCCTTATACCAAAATTCACAGCTGTGGTGTACTTAGTGGGAACACAGTTATCAGATTAGGAGGTGAGGGCACTGAGGAATAAACACCATAAAAGCATCATTTACTGTAAAATTAAAATGATGGACTTTGTTTGTTTGTTTGTTAGTTGAACAGGGTATGACTGTGTAGCCCAGGCTGGCCTCAGACTCAGTCCTCTTTCCTTAGTCTCACCAGTGCTGGGGTTGTAGGCATTTGACTTGAGATCTGGTTTTAAATTCCTGTTGTGCCTTATACTAGCTGTGATCTTGGGCTGATTGTTTCACAGATTTATCTGGGGATCTTTCCTAAAACAGTGGAGATAATAGTGCATTTAAGGTATTGTATTATGTTGTGTCTAGAGGAGTACTTAATGGAGAGAAGGTTATTGGAAGAAGAAAACTCAGGGAGCTGGAAGTCTGCCACATGGGGCAACAGTATCCAGGGGAGACTATCTATGGTGTCACCACAGTGATCACTAGAAAGATCCAACAATAATTAATTCATTGAATATTCTCCAATCACTCTGTATCTCTTTGTTTTAATTTCTGATAAACTTCTCATTGCCTGACTCAGGGTTCTGTTGACATTGGGAAATCAGCATCCTGGCATCAAGTTCAAGTTTTCTGATCAGTGAAAAGGAATTGGCATCCTGGTTTGTCTTTCAGCCTCTTAAGAGTTGGGTTAGTATAAATCAACTGTGGATTTTTTTTTTTTTTAGTTTTTTGGAGATAGGGTCTCACACTAGCTCAAGCTGACCTAGATCTCACTCTGTAGTCCCAGACTAGCCTCAGACTCACAGTAATCCTCCTACCTCTGCTGGGTTTAAAGGTGTGTGTCATCATGCCTGGCTACAACTATGGATTTTTTGACACAAATACATCTCTGGACTTATGCTAAAGCCTAGACTGGACAACAGGAACTTCATTTGGATGTGTAAGATCTAAAAGCACCTGTATCTATGGTCCTGTTGGCCAGCTTCTTCACATGATGTTTCATGGTCCTATGGGCCAGCTTCTTCACATGATGTTTCATGGTCCTATGGGCCAGCTTCTTCACTGGATTCTCTATGGTCCTATGGGCCAGCTTCTTGATTCGATGCTCTATGTCCTAAGGGCCAGCTTCTTGACTCGATGCTCTATGGTCCTGAGGGCCAGCTTCTTGACTCGATGCTCTGTGGTCCTGAGGGCCAGCTTCTTGACTCGATGCTCTATGGTCCTAAGGGCCAGCTTCTTGACTCGATGCTCTATGGTCCTGAGGGCCAGCTTCTTGACTCGATGCTCAATGGTCCTCAGGGCCAGCTTCTTGACTCGATGCTCTATGGTCCTAAGGGCCAGCTTCTTGACTCGATGCTCAGTGGTCCTGAGGGCCAGCTTCTTGACTCGATGCTCAATGGTCCTGAGGGCCAGCTTCTTGACTCAATGCTCAATGGTCCTGAGGGCTAGCTTCTTGACTCGATTCTCTATGGTCCTGAGGGCCAGCTTCTTGACTTGATGCTCTATGGTCCTAAGGGCCAGCTTCTTGACTTGATGCTCTATGGTCCTAAGGGCCACTTCTTCACTCGATGCTCTTTGGTGCTAAGGGCCAGCTTCTTAACTTAATGCTGTATGATGCTCTTGGGCCTTTAAGAAATCTTAGCCACCATACTTTGGGCAGATGTCTGGACATGTGTCCAAAGGCATGGAAGCAACTGTGATTTTGTGTAACATAAGATTAAAAAATAGGAAGCTTCCATGGTGTCAATTTATATCAAGAATTTTAGTTTTAAAGTTCAAAAATAATGTTTATCTAGGCAAATGACTTGGTATGTGCTTACTTGTAATTTTTATTACCAAGTAAAAGATTTTTTGTTTTATAAAAGTGTCGTAGAAGAAAAATCACCAGTCATTTGCGGCACTTTTGCCAATGTTTATGTCTGAGATATACTAGATGAATGGATGATTATATGTTCCGTATGCTATTAAGTATTTATTTATTTGAGGCGGGGGGGGGGGAAGAGAGAGAAAGAAGGAGAGAAAATGGGTGCACCAGGGCTTCATGCAGCTGCAAATGAACTCCAGATGTATACACCACGTTGTGTATCTGGCTTTACATGGATACTGGGGAATTGAACCTCCAGCTGCCCAAGCTTTGCAAGCAAGTACAATTAACCGCTGAGCCATCTCTCCAGCCCCATTAGTGTATTAAAGGTTATCTTGAGCATTGACATAGCTTGAAAAAGTTACATATTTCATACCGGAGCAGAGTGTACTTCAAGTGCTTGTTTGAGGCTGCAGTTTTTAAGGTTGAACAGTAAGTTCAGGAGAAACCCTGTGTGGGGAGGCATGCCTGAAAGGTCCATGTATGTGGGCTTCATCTTTAGACTTAATTTTAGACTTAACATCTTAACTTGTCTTGAGCCATGCTTTCCTTTGAGAACATTATAAAGACATATATTTCAGAAAATAGACATGCACATAAAACTTTATTTAGAATCTCAAAGGTTAGTAGTGTATGAAGCATCTATATTTCAGTTAAAATAGAATAACATTTATTTTTTTTTTTTGAGATAGGGTCTCACTCTAGCCCAGGCTGACCTGGAATTTATTATGTAGTCTCAGGCTGACCTCAAACTCATGGCAGTCTTCCTTCCTCTGCCCCCTGAGTACTGGGATTAAAGAAAGCCATGTGCCGGCAACATCTATCTTAAATATATCTATGGTGAATCTACGTCTGCAAGGAGCTGAGTACTTAGACTTCTACCTGGTACTTTTGCTTCTCCTGACATTTGCATTTATTAACTCATACTGCCATTTTGCTTGAGAAGTTTGTTATGAGTAACAGTCTTCCAAAGCTTTCTGACAGATCAGCTGCAAGGATGCCATTGCAGCTTTTGTAACATTATATAGCATACATTTTATGAAGAGCGACGGAGAAATAGTCCTCTAATACTTGTTTTTGTCTTAAGGATATAGAACTATATGTATTACTCATCCAGTGTTTCTTGCTGCTAGTGAAGCCTCTGACCTACCTCTTGTACATGTGAAGAATTTTATAGAATATATTTATTTGGCATATGAACCTTACTGCTAGGATGGTTTATCTTTTCTACATTCAATTTACCTATGTTCCATTTTTCTCTTTCTTATGTATATATCATTTTATCTTGTTGGGTAATATATGTTTTTCATTGGCTCCCTCTGAAATAAGATATAGTTCTTTCTAAATAAATTATAAATAGCACAGTCAATGTTCTTTTCAGGTATTACAATTGAGGTTAGTAAAGGTTTGATTCTTAACATTATGATATACAAGAGGCCTACATTAGTGAGGACAAATGCCTTATTCATCTTATTTTGGTTTAAATGGTACATTCAATATTTTGCATGTTCATGTGTGTGGTGTGTGTGGTGGTGCATGTGAGGTATATGAACATGTGAATATAGTTGTATGTGTACTATGTGCACACATGTGGCATGTGTGTGTGTGTGTGCATGCATGTGTAAAGGAGAATGTCATGTCAAGAGAGGAAGTGTCTCATTAATTTCAGAGTTTACCATTTTTGCAAGCCCCTCTGGTCTCTGCTGTCCACAGGACTGGGATTACAGGCATGTGTGACCATACCCAACAATTTACAGTAGGTGCTGGGGAACTGAACTCAGGTGGTCTCAGACCCCCCTCAGGTCCTCATGCTTGAGTGGGAAGTACTTTTAACTGCTGAGCTATATCACCAGCTCTTATGTTACACTTTCTTTGGCCTTCAACTTTGTATGGAGGTGGTACCATCTTGATGAGGTAGTGATTCTGAAAAGGTTCCCTTCAGTCTTGGTTGCCTCTAGTGTCCCTCTGCCCTCCACCCTTGACTTTTTTTTTTTTATTTTTGAGACAAGGTCTTGCTATGTAGTCCAGGCTGGCCTCAAGCTCATGATCCCCTTGCTTCAGCTTCCTCTTGCATTTATGAGTGGCTCATAACATTTAATTGTGTTGCATAATTTGGAGATGGCAAACTGTTTGCTCCCTTTGCAGGGGAGGGGTGCTGAATGATCCTGACTTCTGAGAAATCCTGATTTGGAATGGGTTTTAGTCACATTCAGTTGCTGTGACAAAATCCCTAACAAAGCAACTTAAATAAGGGAAGATTTATTTTAGCTCACAGTTTCAGAGGTTTTCATCCATGGTCAGTTGGCTTCATTGCTTTAGGCCTGTGGCAAACCAGAAACAATATGGCAGAGGCACATGATGGAAGAAAGCTCTCTACCTCACAGCATCCAGGAAGCAGAGCACAAGAGGGCATGGAAGCAAGATATACCCATTAAAGGCATGTTCCTATTGAGCTGCTCCCTTCAACTGGGCTCTACTTCATAATAGCCCATTCAGCTATGAGTTCATTGATGCACTAATCAGCACACTTATAATATAGTCACCTCTCAGTGGTGCTAGCAGCTGGGGACCAAACCCTCAATATCTGAGTTTTCATGGAATATTTCATATCCAAACCACAACCCAGGGTTTGTGTATGTTAAGCACATACTGTTCCATTGAACGAAATGTGTAGCTCCCTGCCCATTTGTAATGAAGGCAAATATGTAATGTTTAGGTATTATAGGAATAAACCTGTATCCTAGTTTTTGTCATCGTTTAGTTTTTGAGGGTAGACCTCATTATGTTGCTAAGGCTGACTTTGAACTTGTAGATTCAAGCATTCCTGTTGCCTCAAACTCCTGGGTAGCTGAGACTTCAGGAACATGCCACTACACCTAGCAAATTAGTTTAAAAATAAAATTGGGCTGGAGAGATGGCTTAGCGGTTAAGGCACTTGCCTGGGAAGCCTAAGGACCCATGTTCTACTCTCCAGATCCCACATTAGCCAGATGCACAAAGGTGAGGCAAGTGCAAGGTCACACATGACCACTAGGTGGCACAAGCATCTGGAGTTCTATTGCAGTGGCTAAGGCCCTAGTATGCCAATTCTCATTCTCTCTAAA
The DNA here is from genome assembly GCA_036346955.1 of Dipus sagitta. NCBI lineage: Eukaryota > Metazoa > Chordata > Mammalia > Rodentia > Dipodidae > Dipus > Dipus sagitta. Next base: position 69,543,168 of record CM070781.1, read on the forward strand.
ATAAAAAAAAAATAAAATTAACAAGTTTCAGAATTTAAACAATTATTGATCATGTGACATATGATGGCAAAATACACCTGTGTTCTAGGATCCAAGATGAAGGAGCCATTGCCTGGGAGTTGGGGATACATAGGCAGGGAGAGTGGGAGCTGCATTGGAAGCTTTGTTGGTATTGATGTTGAAAGCTATTTAAGGATCTTAGGCTGTCTTCTGTGGTTAGTGGAGAACACTGGATATTTTTGAGCCAAGGAATGGTGTAAAGCTCTTTGCTTTAGTCCTGTTCATTCAGTCTATCTGGAAGACTGAGGTGTTTCCAAGGCCTGTGTTATCAGTATCTGATAATTTGGGCAGTAAAGTACTGAGGATATTGTTATATGGATATTGTTCTTGTCTTCTTATTTTGCCCAGTAGTACTTTGAATTTTGTATATGACTATGATGTTCCTATGAAATATGTTGTTGAAAGCCTTGATAGATAGATCTTATAATTGTGTAGGAAAGTCCTCTTGTTATACAAAGGTTGGGATCAGTGGTCAGAACAACTTCAAATAGTATTCTCACATAACCTCAGTTTTTGTTAGCATTATCTCTGTTCCATTACAGAGAACCACTACTATTTTTGCATGTTGGTCTATGAAAAACTTGCATGGAAGTTATCAGTGTAGGCATTTATAATAATAGAAAGGATTTCTATTTTATTTACTTTGACGTTCATAGGCTTGACTTTAGGATAGATATGCAGGAGTCTGTATGTTTGCATGGTTTTTCTTTATACTGTAGCACAGATGGTTTATTTTTCTTGTTAAGGACTAAAGTAGTATATATTTTATTGATAATTTTACATAGCAGAAATTTTTTATAATACCAAGCTGCTACATTTAGTTTTTGAAGTAGTTTCCATTCCAGAAGGTATTAAATATGTTATTCTCTCAGCCAGCACTAAACCAGACCCAAGTTTTGGTGGGGGCTGGTTATAATCTATTTTTAGCATTAGTTGTCAAAGGCCAAGCTTGGGTAATCAGAGGAAGCCATTATTTTCTAAATTGTTAATAGCATCTAATAACTTTTATAGCTATAGGTAAATGTTTGTAGCAAATCTTAATGTAGTAAATTATGCATGTTGATAAGTGGTACCTGGTCCAGATATTGGTAGCTGATACCTTTTCAATGAAGTGGAAGTCTGTGCTATGACAAAACTGGGTTTTGGGTGAAGACATAATTCTTTACTTCTAATAAATAATTCTATAATACCTAATCATATCATCTCTCTAGAGATATTTTTTTAGTTTTCCATTTCTTGGGGATAGGACCCAATTGAATGAAACCTGAGCTGTCTCCACCTCTTTTAGAAAGAGAGTACATTGGTAGCTGAGTATTAAGAATGAGACTGCTTATCTTCCTCCCTTCCTAGAAGACAAGGGTGTGGGAGTGGGGGTGTCTTTGTGCTACTGAGTGAAGATCCTGAAAGCCAGGTGGAGCCATCATAGGCATTAGTATGACATGTGTGCAGTGAACACCTGTCCCATCCAGAGAGATGCTACTTTCTAATGTGTACAGAACTGTCTGCTCCCAAGCCATGCATACGACTCTATAATTTAGAAACACCATGCCATCCATTTTAAACCTACCATACATATTATCTCCTTCTTGTCCATTCTTATGTGAGTACCTGCTGGATCTATGAGTCTTAGTTGCTAAATCAAAGGCCAGTATTGCATTGCATAAAAAGTCAGCAAAAGTGTACCTTCCCTGAAGAAATGAGTACTTATCTGCATTTGCTTCTCAAAGTTCATATTCCAGATTTTGGTCATTATAAGTGTCAATGGGAGTTTAGTGCTCTGAAATCTTAATATTTCACTATACTTTCAAAGGGAGAAACTATATTTAACACTACTGTTCAAGTTGTTAATCTAAAACATTAAAAAATTCTCTTAGCTATAGAACTGCCATTGGGTTGAAACCGTTTTAATCTGATAAGACTATATACATTCTTTTTTTTTTTTCAGGGTAGGATCTCATTCTAGCCCAGGCTGACCTGGAATTCACTATGTAGTCTCAGGCTGACCTTCAACTCACAGCGATCCTTCTGCCTCTGCCTCCTGAATGCTGGGATTGGAGGCATCTGTTACTATGCCCAGCTATATACATCCTTTTTAATGTATATTTCTACCCCTGTCTCTTTCTTGCTCTTTCATACTGAGGATTGAACCCAGGGACCTTTGCTTGGTAAACAAGCACTACTACTCTACTACTGAGCTATATCCCCCACCTCTCATCTGTCTTTTTTTTTACTTAACTAAATTAACTTTCAGTTAAATTAGTGATCAGATATTTTCTGGTCAATAAATCAAAATTCTATGAAAATTATATATATTTTTTGCCTCACAGATTAATGAAGTGAATTTCCATAACATAACTGGTTTGCTTAGGTAAATGACAAATATGACTATTCAGCTTGGGATTAAGAAGTTTTTATCTTTTTTTTTGGTTTTTTTGAGGTAGGGTCTCACTCTAGCCCAGGCTGACCTGGAATTCACTCTGCATTCTCAGGGTGGCCTGGAACTCAGAGTGATCCTCCTACCTCTGCCTCCCGAGTGCTGGGATTAAAGGTGTGCGCCACCATGCCCGGCTTTTTAAAATATATTTTTAATGCTTAGTTTTCTAAATTTTAGTTTAGAAAGAAGATAAATTTTCTCTTTAGATAGGTCCAGTAGGGATTTTTGAATTGTCATGTAATCCAGATATAGTGAAAAGCCTTCATGACTACACAAAATGCCTATTTTTAAAGACTTTCATCTAGAGACATTGTCCCTAGGGATTTTCTTTTCTCTTTCTGTCAGTTTTTTTTTGTTCTTTTTTTTCTCGAGGTAGGGTCTAACTCTAGTCCAGGCTGACCTAGATTTCACTCTGTAGACCCAGAATGGCCTCAAACTCACAGCAATCCTCCTACCTTTGTCTCCAAAGTGCTGGGATTAAAGACATGTCCCACAACACCCTGCTCTGTCAGTTTTTAATGTGTGAACAAACTCCCTCTGGTTTAAGGCTATTTTTCCTAGACTGACTTCAATAGAGAAAGATAAATTGAGTAGTCTGCTACCATTTTTAAGTCAGAAAGACTGCTATAATTAATTTCCACTCTTCTCCTGTCAGATTTATGGGAGAAGTACGCATGCATCTCAAAAAAGGAGATACCACAGCTCTAAATGAGGCATCTCTACCATGCGCTTCAGGGTGCAGGGAACATTGCAGAAGATGGGACAGAAAGAATGTAAGAGCCAGGGAATGGGGAGGATGCTTTGGAATGCTGTCTTCTAGACATAAGGCAGCCATTATACTCATGACCTCACAGCTACTGTCATTACTTGTACAAGATCTGGTCAATATTGGGCCCATCACCGTACCATCATGTATGATAGAGGAGGGCCAAAAAGCAAAGACATCAGAGTAGAAGGGGGACTAGTTGGAAAGGAAAAGGTGTTCAATTGCAGGGGATGGAGGAGAGAGAGAGGACAAGAGAAGGTAATGGGAGAGGTCAGTGATCAAAATACACTGGGCACATATATGAGAATTGTCAATCAAAACAGCTTAGCAAGAACAGAGATGCAAAGTAATTTTTACCAAAGACAGAATACTAACAGGTAACAGTTCCTTTTTGTAAAGAGTAAGCTTGACAAGAAAGGACATACCTCCTCCAGTTTTTCAGATTGTTTAGTCTTGTTTAATATACCCATTGTTAGAGGGCAAGTTCTAGCTATGTATCTCGATGGTGAGTTATTTGCAAGTTTTTGATTGCAAGTGACAGAAAATTAAAGTGGAAGTGCCCTAATTCAGTTATCTCACATAATCAAAGTCCCATCAGTGGGCGTTGATCAAACAGTCAAGGCTGTAGTTTTCCTGACTTGTAAGGTGTGGTACTTGGAATTGTTTTAGCCATCTTTGAACAACTACACCCAGCCACAAGTAAAAGAAACTTCAAGGTGCCTATAAAGAACAGCACACATAATTTTGCACCTATTATATAGTTATATGTGTTGATAGCCAAAGTAATATGTAGTGAATAAAGCATGTGTATGTAAAATATACATTTATACATGCAATTATGGTGTTTTAAATGATATAAAGGAATATGTTGAATTTGTGTAGATTTGTGAATAGTACCATTTCATTATATTTAACTTCTGTATTAATTAAGTAAGGAATATTTTGAGACAGCTATAGGCTTTTTCAACATTTTTATTTGCAAGGGATAGGGAGAGAACAAGAGAAAAAGAGTGAATGAGAGTATGGGCATGCCAGGACCTCCTGACACTGAATACAAACTCTGGATATATGTGCCACTTGGTATATCTGGCTTTACATAGGTACTGGGGAATTGAACCCAGGCTATCAGCCTTTGTAGGCAAGCACTTTAACCATCAAGCCATCTCTTCAGCCCCATATTTTTGTTTTTCTTGCATATGTTTGTGTGATATGGATGGTATGGGGTGTGTGTTGTATTCACTGTGTGAACAGATGGGAGAGCCCACAGGACTGGGGTAGGTGCTAGGGAACAAACTCAGGGTGAGAATCAGGCCCTCATGCTTGCATGGTAAGAATTCTTTCCTGAACCATCTCTCTAGTCCTGGGTGTTTTTTTGTAAAAATCTTTTCTTTTTGAGGCAGGGTCTCACCCCATCCCAGGCAGACCTAGAATTCACTCAGCATTCCAGGCTAGCCTTGAAGGATCATGGAGATCCTTCTACCTTAGCCTCTTGACTGCTGAGATTATAGGCGTCAGCCACTGCACCTGACTCTGGCATTTTTTTTAAAGAACACATATACTTCCTTATATGATCACTTTGAGAAAATTTAGACTGAGTTTTAAACATAGAAAACAAAATAGGCATGTGAGGTTTTGGATTTAGGAGCAAGATTAATTTATCCTGATTATTTTAAAAGTCAGTTTTAGTAAGATAATGATAATGACATATTGGATGCATTATTTTTAATCTAAGTGCCAGCCATAGCTTTGATACCAGATGGGAATACGGAGATAGGCTCCTAGCATGGTAATTTATACTCATAAATACACAGAGAAGTTTATATTTGCTGCTGCTCTTTTTGCCTATGGGTTGAGGCCTGGGGAATTTTATACTCTGCTTATTTCAAAAGAGAGAACAGTTGGGCATTCTGACCTTTCTTCTGTCTTCCTGGCAATTTTGCTGAGTGTCTACTCTGGCATGTTAAGGCCTGGTGTCTTCTGGCAAATGTTTAGTTTTGGGTTTATCTAAGCATGAGACAAAGCAGCTAATAATTCTCATAAGTGAAGCTCATATTACTTTTTTTATGCACCTGTGTGTGGTGTATGCATGTGTGTGTGTGTGTGTGTGTGTGTGTGTGTGTGTGTGTGTAGATGTGTGTGTCCCATGCATATGACTGCAGAGGCCAGAGGAGAATGTCGGGTGTTGCTCTCTTATGGCTCATCCTTGTATTTCCTTGAGACATGGTCTCTGTCAACCTAGAGCCTTTGTCCGTCAGGGAGCCCCAGCAATTTTTTGATCTCTGGCTCCTGAGGACTGGGATTACAGACTTGCATGGCCATACTCAGCTCTTTATGTGGGTTTGGTAGGAATTGTACTTCAATGGTCTCTGCCCCTATAAACTCTCATGCTTAAGCTGCAAGTGTTTTTAACCACTGAGTCATCTCTCCAGCTCTAAGCTCCTATGAGCATGCCAGGACCTCTTGCTGTTACAAGTGAACTCCAGATGCATGTTCTACTTTGTGCATGTACAGTGCTCCTATTTTTTTCTTTTTAGCCCATAGCTTAATTTTTTTAAATTAATTCATTTTTTATTAACAACCTCCATGATTGTAAACAATATCCATGGTAATGTCCTCCCTCCCCCCACTTTCCCCTTTGAAACTCCATTCTCCATCATATCCCTTCCCCCCCTCAATTAGTCTCTCTTTTATTTTGTTGCCATGATCTTTCACCTCCTATTATGGTCTTGTGTAGGTAGTGTCAGGCACCGTGGGGTCATGGATATCCAGGCCATTTTGTGTCTGGAGGAGCACGTTGTAAGGAGTCCTACTCTTCCTTTGGCTCTTACATTCTTTCTGCCATCTCTTCCGCAATGGACCCTGAGCCTTGGAAGGTATGATAGACATATTTCAGTGCTGAGCACTCCTCTGTCATTTCTTCTCAGCACCATAGTGCCTTCTGAGTCATCCCAAGGTCACTGACATCTGAAAAGAGAAGGTTCTTTAAACAAAAGTGAGAGTAGCACTAATATATAGGTATGAACATTAAGAGAAGTGCTTACTTGGCAGGTTGATAGGCATAGTATATACATTTAGCCAGAGAGCAGCAGACGTTACTAACACCCCTAGGGCTCATGACTACCCCTGTTGTAGGTTTCCATATGATTTATTTGTATCCTCTTAGATTTTGATTAGCCATCCTTCCACTTTTCCTTTACTCAATCTTTTCCCCTGACCTCACTTAGGCCTTTTCACCCCCATTAATCTATTCTTCTACTTACATATATACAATACCATCTTATTAAGTACTCCCCTCCCGTCCTTTCTAGTCCCTTTATATCTCCTTTATAGTTTACTGGCCTCTGCTACTGAGTTTTCTTCCTACTCACACAGAAGTCCAATCATCTATAGCTAGGATCCAGATATGAGAGAGAACATGTGACGTTTGGCTTTCTGGGCCCGGGTTACCCCACTTAATATAATCCTTTTCAGACCCATCCATTTTCCTGCAAATTTCTTAACTTCATTTTTCTTTACCTCTGAGTAGAACTCCATTGTATAAATGTGCCATATCTTCATTATCCACTCATCAGTTGAGGGACATCCTAGGCTGGTTCCATTTCCCAGCTATTGTGAATTGAGCAGCGTTAAACATGGTTGAGCAAGTATCTCAAAGGTAGTGAGATGAGTCCTTAGGATATATGCCTAGGAGTGCTGTAGCTGGGTCATATGGTATCTATTTTCAGCTGTCTTAGGAACTTCCACACTGATTTCCACAGTGGCTGGATCAGATTGCATTCCCACCAACAATGTAGCAGGGTTCCTCTTTTTCCAGATCCTTCCCAGCATTTATGGTCATTTGTTTTCGTGGTAGTAGCCAGTCTGACAGGAGTGAGATGGAATCTCAATGTAGTTTTAATCTGCATTTCCCTGAAGACTAGGAATGTAGAACATTTTTTTAGATGCTTATACACTATCCGTATTTCTTCTTTGAGAACTCTCTACTTAGCTCCATAGCCCATTTTTTAATTGGCTTGTTTGATTTCTTATTATTTAACTTTTTGAGTTCTTTGTATATCCTAGATATTAACCCTCTATCAGATATACAGCTGGCAGAGATTTTTTCCCATTCTGTAGGTTGCCTCTTTGCTTTATTCACAGTGTCCTTTTCTGTACAAAATCTTTGTAATTTCATGAGGTCCCAGTGGTTAATCTGTGGTTTTATTGCCTGAGCAATTGGGGTTATATTCAGAAAGTTTTTGCCAAGTCCAAATATTGAAGGGTTTCCCCTACTTTTTCCTCTAGCAGTTTCAGAGTTACAGGTCTGATATTAAGATCTTTAATTCATTTGCGCTTAATTCTTGTGCATGGAGAGAGAGAAGGATCTATTTTCATAATTCTACAGATACATATCTAGTTTTCCCAGTACTATTTGCTGAAGAGGCTGTCTTTTCTACAATGAGTATTTTTGGAATTTTTGTCCAATATCAGGTGGCTATAGTTACCCGGGCTTACATCTGGGTCCTCTATTCTGTTCCATTGAGCTACATGTCTGCTTTTGTGCCAGTAGCATGCTGTTTTTGTTACTATGTCTCTATAGTGTAGGTTAAAATCAGGTATGGTGATACCACCAGCCTTATTTTTATTGCTCAATATTGTCTTAGACATTCGAGATTTTTTGTGCTTCCAAATGAATTTTTGGATTGTTTTTTCTATTTCCGTGAAGAATGCCATTGGAATTAAAATTTTTTTTGTTTATTTTATTTATTTATTAGAGAGTGACAGAGAGAGAAATAGGCAGATAGAGAGAGAATGGGTGGGCCAGGGCCTCCAGTCACTGCAAATGAACTCCAGATGCATGCGCCCTCTTGTGTATCTGGCTAATGTGGGTCCTGGGGAATTGAGCCTCGAACTGGGGTCCTTAGGCTTCACAGGCAAGGGCTTAACCACTAAGCCATCTCTCCAGCCTACCATTGGAATTTTGATGGGAATTGCATTAAATGTGTAGATTGATTTTGGTAAGATTGCCCTTTTCACAACATTGATTCTTCTGATCCAGGAACAAGGGATGTCTTTCCATTTCCTAGTGTCTTCTGAAATTTCTCACTTGAGTGTTTATAGTTTTTCATTGTAGAGATCCTTCTCTTTCTTAGGTTTATTCCAAGGTACTTTTATTTTTTATTGCAATTGTGAATGACAGGGCTTCTCTTATTTCATCCTCTTTGTGTTTGTTGTTAGCATATAGCAAGGCTGCTGATTTCTGTGTGTTTATTTTGTATCCTGCTACATGGCTATAGGTGTTTATCAGCTCTAACAGTTTGCTGGTAGAGTCTTTAGGGTCGTTTATGTATAGAATCATGTCATCCAAAAATAATGATAACTTGATCTCTTCCTTTCCAATTTGTATCCCTTTTAGGTGTGTCTCTTGCCTTATTGCTGTGGCTAAGACTTCCAGTACTATATTAAATAAAAGTGGGGACAGTGGACACCCTTGTCTTGTTCCTGATTTTAGTGGAAAAGCTTCCAGTTTTTCCCCATTTAGTAGTATGTTGGCTGTAGGCTTGTCATAAATAGCCTTTATTATGTTGAGATGTGTTCCTTCTATTCTCAGTCTCTGTAGGAATTTTATCATGAAGGGATGTTGGATTTTGACAAATGCTTTCTCTGCATCTAATGAGATGATTATGTGATTTTTGTCCTTCAATCCATTTATATAATGAATTATATTTATCGATTTGTGCATGTTGATCCATCCCTACATCTCTCGGATAAAGCCTACTTGGTCAGAGTGAATGATCTTTCTGATAGTCTTGTATTCTGTTTGCCAATATTTTGTTGAGAATTTTTACGTCTATGTTCATGAGAAAGATTGGTCCATAATTTTCTTTTTTTGTTCTTATCTTTACCTTGTTTTGGTATCAGGGTGATGTTGGCTTTGTATAAGGAGTTTGGTAGGATTCCTTCTTTTTCTATATTATAGAAAAGTTTAAGAAGTGTTGGTGTTAGATCTTCCCTGAAGGTCTGGTAAAGTTCACCAGTGAATCCATCTGTACCTGGACTTTTTTTAGTTGGGAGATTTTTGATGACTGCTTGGATCTCCATACTTGTTATAAATCTATTTAAGTGATTAATCTCATCTTGATTTAATTTAGGTAGGTCATATAAATCAAGGAAATCATCCATTTCTTTCAGATTTTCAAACTTAGTGGAGTGTATGTTTTTATAGTAAGTCCCTGTGATTTTTTTGAGTTTCTCTGGTATCTGTTGTGATGCTGCCTTTTTCTTCTCTAGTTTTATTAATTTGTGTCTCTTCTCTCTTTCTTTTGGTCAGATTTGCTGAGGGTTTATCAATCTTGTTTATCCTTTCTTTTTTTTTTTTGGTTTTTCGAGGTAGGGTCTCACTCTACCCTAGGCTGACCTGGAATTCACTATGGAGTCTCAGGGTGGCCTCGAACTCACGGCGATCCTCCTACCTCTGCCTCCCGAGTGCTGGGATTAAAGGCGTGCGCCACCACGCCTGGCTTGTTTATCCTTTCAAAGAACCAACTCTGTTTCATTGATTCTTTGGATTGTTTTTTTTTTTGGTTTCTATTTCTTTAGTTTCTGCCCTAATCTTTATTAGTTCTATCTACTGATTTTTGGTTTGCTTTGTTCTTCTTTTTCCAAGACTTTAAGATGAAGCACTAGGTTGTTTTCTTGAGACCTTTTTAATTTCTTAATATAGGCACTTAAAGGTATAAATTTCCCTCTTAGGACTGCCTTCATTGTATCCCATAGGTTTTGGTATGTTGTGTTCTCATTATCATTTGACTCCATAAATATTTTGATTTTCTTCTCAATTTCTTCATTGGCCCATTCATCATTTATTAGTGTTTTGTTTAGTTTCCATGATTTTGCATATGCTCTATAGCTTTCCTTGCTATTGATCAGTAGTTTGATTCCATTGTGGTCAGATAGAATGTAAGTTATTATCTCAATTTTCCTGTGTTTGTTAAGATTTGCTTTGTGTCCTAATATATGGTCTATTTTAGAGGATGTTCCATGTGCTGCTGAAGAGAATGTATATCTGCAGCATTGGGATGAAATGTCCTGTATATATCTGCTAGGTCCATTTCTTCTATGACCTCATTTAATCCAGATGGCTCTCTGTTTATTTTTTCCCGGGATGACCTGTCAATTGATGAGAGTGGGGTGTTGAAGTCACCCACTACCATTGTGTTTGGTGTTAACTGTGTCTTTAGTTCTAATAGCATTTGTTTGATGAAGTTGGGAGCCCCCCTGTTAGGTGAATATATGCTTAGGATTACAATGTCCTCCTGTTGGAATATGCCTTTAATCAATATAATGTGACCTTCCATATTTTTCCTAATTAATGTTGGACTGAAGTCTACCTTGTTAGACATTAGGATAGTAACCTCTGCTTGTTTTCTACATCCATTTCCCTGAAACACTGTTTTCCAACCTTTCACCCTAAGATAGTGTCCATCCTTTGTAGAAAGGTGAGCTTCTTGGAGGCAATAAATAGAAGGATCCTGCTTTTTAACCCAAGTCTGCAAACCTGTGTTTTTGGTTGGGGCATTGAGGCTGTTGATATGAAGAGATATTATTGAGGACTTCCAGTTAAGATGGCAGTGTAGAAACCATGCCAATGCAGCCTAGGGGGGAAAAAAAGCCAGCAAAATATACTCTTCTACTAAAAAGTGAGGTGTATAAGAAATTAAACTGTCAGCAGAAAAGTAGGAGAGATCAAGAGCATCCAGAGGCCACATAGGCAGTCATAAGTGGCTCCAGCAGCGGTGGCACCAGGTCCACGGGGCCACAGATGCCAGGCTTGGCTTGAGCCGCCAGAAAAGCCAGGTCAGGGGATTTTCCATTCACACTGGAGCTCTTCCCAAACTCAAGAAACGTGGAGAACCTCAGTGAACAATGGAGGAGCAGATCACGAGGTAGAGAATAATGTGGACCAGCAAGAGAACTAGAGCCACCGTCAACAGCCTCTCCTCCCCCTCTGCCAGTGCAAGCACCAGCAAGCACCAGAAACCAGAGGAAGGGAGATCACAGCACCCAGCACTGGTGACCAGAGCAGTGATACAATGACCCAACCAGCCGACTTGAACCCACAGCGCACCAAAGAGGGACCCGAGCAGGAGTGTAGCATAACTGAGACCGAAATCATCCCAAAAGGTAACTGGGATTACACCAGGTCAGAACCTGCCAAATAAACCTGGTATATAGGCCTGAACCAGAAGTGCTAATTGCACCTTCTATATCAGGATCAATTATATGTAAATCTAATGCAATGATCAGATTTGCCATTTTTAAATAAGCTATATTTTGGGCTTCTTATTTCTTGCTTCTTGATTTATAGTGCCTTTGTTTCCTCTTCTGTTATACATTAGGGAAGGGTCTTACATGGTCACAAGCTGACTTGGACCCCTCAACAGACCAGAAATCTTAACCACTTTGTTGTCAGGATCAAGGGTGTGGGGTACCACACAAACTAAGGAACAGTTAAGAGGATCTGGTTGTCATAATACCTACTCTTGCATAAATACTGTGTGCTGTTTTTCATTGAAAGTGTACATTGTTCAGTTAAATTTTAGAATCTGCCTATATTTTGTTCCACTCAGCCTACTTGAATACTCTCATAGCAGGCAAACACAACACCTAGTGTCCCTTTTGTAGATACTCTGAAAGTCTTGAGAGCCACACCTAGCATGTTAAGATCCTACCCTGAAGATATGCAACATCAGATTGATTGATACATCTAACAATACTGCAGCTAACTAGAAAATCCAAGTATTAAATTAAGCCAAGATGCAAAAATATATACATTACAACACAACAAACAAAAAAGACAATATAAATCCCCCCAAATTTTAATGCATCAGAAATGACTTCCAGTGAGAATGAGTTAGAGGAAATGCCTGAAAAAGATTTCAAAAGAATGATTATAAATATGCTCAAAGAAGTCAAAGAAGAAATCAAAGGAATGAAAGAGGAAATCAAAGGAACCAAAGAAGACACAGGACACCAATTTAATGAAATAAAGAGGTCAATAAAGGCATAAATAAGGAAATAGAAATAATAAAGAAAAACCAGTCAGAATTACCAGAGTGAAGAACACAGTTAATGAAATAAAAAAACTCTGTAGAAAATCTCACCAATAGAATGGATGAAGGAGAGGACAGAATATGTAAGCTAGAAGACCAGGTGGCAGATCTAATACAGTCCAACAAAGAGAAAGACAAACTAATAGAAAACTATGAATGGGAATTTCAAGATATTCAGGACACTATGAAAAGATCAAACATAAGAATTCACAGTACAGTAGAAGGAGAAGAATTTCAATCTAAAGGCATAGTAGGTATTTTCAACAAAATCATGGAAGTAAACTTCCCCCAAATTGGGATAGAGGTGCCATTGCAGGTACAGGAATCCTTTAGAACACCAAACAGACAAAACCTGGAAAGAACCTCTTCTCACCATATTATAATCAAACTAATGAACACAAACCAAAGAAAAAATATTGAAAGCAGTTAGAGAGAAAAATCAAGTAACCTACAAAGGCAAGCCCATCAAGATTACAGCAGATTGCTAAACACAAACTTTAAAAGCCAGAAGAGCTTGGAGTGATGTATTCCAAGTTCTGAAAGATAACAACTGTCAACCAAGGTTACTTTATCCTGCAAAGGTATCCATTCAAATAGACAGAGAAGTGAGGACATTCCACGACAAAAGCAGACTAAAGGAGTATTTGAAGACAAACCCAGTTCGACAGAAAATAATTGAAAGAGTCCTCCATGCTGAAGCGAAAGAAAAGCACATATATAAGGAACCAGGAAAAAAAAAACACTACTCAAATATTAGTTAACACAAGAGAGCAAAGGTAAAACCGGAAGAACTACAAAAAAAAATGGCAAAAATGAATACACACTTTTCAATAATATCTCTTAATATCAACGGCCTTAATGCCCCAACCAAAAGACATAGGTTAGCAGACTGCATTAAAAAGCAGGATCCTTCAATTTTTTTGCATCCAAGAAACTCACCTTTCTACAAAGGATGGACACTATCTTAGGGTGAAAGGTTGGAAAATGGTGTTTCAATCAAATGGGCCTAGAAAAAAAGCAGGGGTTGCTATCCTAATATCTGACAAGGTAGACTACAGTCCAACATTAGTTAAGAAAGATAAGGAAGGTCATTTTATATTGATTAAAGGCAAACTCCAACAGGAGGACATTACAATCCTAAACATACATGCACCTAATATGGGTGCCCCCAAATTCATGAAACAAACGCTATTAGAGCTAAGGTCACAGATAACACCAAACACAGTGGTAGTGGGTGACTTCAACACCTCACTCTCATGAATTGACAGGTCATCCTGGGAGAAAATAGAGAGCCATCTGGATTAAATGAGGTCATAGAAGAAATGGACCTAACAGATATATACAGGACATTTCATCCCAATGCTTTAGAATATACATTCTTTTCAGCAGCACATGGAACATTCTCTAAAATAGATCATATATTAGGACACAAAGCAAATCTTAACAAATACAGGAAAATTGAAATAATTCCTTCCATTTTATCTGACCACAGTGGAATCAAAACTACTAATCAATAGCAAGGAAAGCTATAGAGCATACACAAAATCATGGAAACTAAACAATACACTACTAAATGATGAATGGGTCCATGAAGAAATCAAGAAGGAAACCAAAAAATTCATAGAGTCAAATGATAATGGGAACACAACATACCAAAACTTTTGGGACACAATGAAGGCAGGCCTAAGAGGTAAATTTATAGCTTTTAGTGCCTATATTAAGAAATTAGAAAGGTCGCATGTAAATGACCTAATGCTTCCCCTTAAAGCCTTGGAAAGTAGATGGGAAGAAATAATAAAGATCAGGGCAGAAATTAATGAAATAGAAACCAAAAAACAATCCAAAGAATCAATGAAACAAAGAGTTGGTTCTTTGAAAGGATAAACAAGATTGATAAACCCTTAGCAAATCTGACCAAAAGAAAGAGAGGAGGCACAAATTAATCTCTAATTTATAGAGATTATATATAATTTAATCTCTAATTTTATAGAGATTATAAAGGCAACATCACAACAGATACCATAGAAATTCAAATATCATAGGCACATACTATAAAAACCTATACTCCACTAAAAATGAAAATCTGAAAGAAATGGATGATTTCCTTGATTTATATAACCTACCTAAATTAAATGAAGATGAGATTAATCACTAAAATAGACCTATAACAAGTATGGAGATCCAACCAGTTATCAAAAATCTCCCAACTAAAAAAGTCCAGGGCCAAATGGATTCACTGGTGAACTTTACCAGATCTTCAGGGAAGAACTAACTGACACCATTGCTTCTTAAGCTTTCCCTAAAATAGAAAAAGAAGGAATCCTACCAAACTCCTTCTACGATGCCAGCATCACCCTGATACCAAAACCAGGCAAAGATAGAACCAAAAAGGAAATCACATAAAAGTCTCCCTCATGAATATAGATGTAAAAATTCTCAACAAAATATTGACAGACAGAATACAAGAATATATCAGAAAGATCATTCACCCTGACCATGTAGGCTTTATCCCAGAGATGTAGGGATGGTTCACCATATGCAAATCAATAAATGTAAAACATTATATAAATGGACTGAAGGACAAAAATAACATGATCATCTCATTAGATGTAGAGAAAGCATTTGACAAAATCCAATATCCTTTCATGATAAAAGTCCTACGGAGACTGGGAATACAAGGAATATAGCTCAGCATAATAAAGGCTATTTATGACAAGCCTACAGGCAACATAATACTAAATGGAGAAAACTTGAAGCTTTACCACTAAAATCAGGAACAAGACAAGGGTGTCCACTGTTCCCACTTTTATTTAATGTAGTACTGGAAGTCTTAGCCATAGCAATAAGGCAAGAGACACACGTAAAAGGGATACAAATTGGAAAGGAAGAGATCAAGTTATCATTATTTGCAGATGACATGATTCGATAAATAAAGGACCCTAAGGACTCTACCAGCAAACTGTTAGAGCATATAAGCATCTAAAAACATGTTCCACATCCCTAGTCATCAGGGAAATGCAGATTAAAACTACATTGAGATTCCATTTCACTCTTGTCAGATTGTCTACCATCATGAAAACAAATGACCATAAATGCTGGCGAGGATCTGGAAAAAGAGGAACCCTTCTACACTGTTGGTGGGAATGCAATCTGGTCCATCCATTGTGGAAATCAGTATGGAGGTTCCTAAGACAGCTAAAAATAGATCTACCATATCACCTAGCTATATAACACTCCTAGGCATATATCCTAAGGACTCATCTCATTACCTAAGAGATACTTGCTCAACTATGTTTATTGCTGCTCAATTCACAATAGCTGGGAAATGGAACCAGCCTAGATGTCTCTCAACTCACGAGTGGATAGTGAAGGTATGGCACATTTATCCAGTGGAGTTCTACTCAGCAGCAAGGAATAATGAAGTTATGAAATTTGTAGGAAAATGGATGGATCTGGAAAAGATTGTACTAAGTGAGGTAATGCAGGCCCAGAAAGCCAAGCGTTGCATATTCTCTCTCATATCTGGATGCTAGCTACAGATGATTAGACTTCCATGTGAATAGGAAGAAAACTCAGTAGCAAAGGCCAGTAAACTAGAAAAGAAATATAAAGGGAAGAGATAGGAAGGGAGGGTGATACTTAATAGGATGGTATTGTATGTATGTAAGTAGAGAAATAGATTAATGGGGGTGAAAAGGCCCAAAGTGAGGTCAGGGGAAGAGATTAAGTAAAGGACAGGTGGAGGGTCGGCTAATCAAAATCTATGAAGATATAAATAAATCATATGGAATACTACTTTTTTGGGCAATGGAACACTCAGGAGCCATAGATTGTTACTAGAATATTTTCAGTGCTAGGGATGGGATAACTTCCAGTGAGTTGTTGGCCGTGGAGGTCCCTTATGCCCCCAAAACATTATAGGCCATTGCCAAGGCCCTTGGTTTCCCAGCAGGAATAGATGGTAAGACCCTATTGCTGAAGACTCCACATACTTGGGCTGCAAGGCCACTGAGAAATAATGCTGGCACTGAGCTCATTACCTCCTCCATGTAGAGCAGCTCACTGAAAGCTGGAAGAAGCCATTCTGCATGCAGTTCAGTGGGAGAAAGAGAAATCACCAGTGAAGATACTCAACAGTGGCCACTGCAAGCCTTATATTTGGCCAGCCAGGCCCAGTGAGATAACAGGTACAATAGTGGCATGTCTGTTGTGGTGGTTTGAATAAATGGCCCCCAATCTATTCAGTTTTTTATTGTTTGTGCTTGCGTCTGCAGCCACCTGGCTGGAGGCAGTTTTACTGGGTGGGTCTTAAGGTGTGATGGTGGGTTTCAGATTTCAATCTAAAGATATGCAAAGTGTGCCTAGCTGGAGTTCCTAAAGTGTGCTATGTGGGTTTTGGCTTTTTGGCTTGTGCTTCTCTGTCTCTACTTGGGCCTGTTGAAGGTAGGCCAATTTCTTCTGCCATTATGGAACTTCCCCTGGATCTGTAAGCTTCAATAAATATCCCTTCCTCCATAACTGTGCCTGGTCTGGAAGTTTATCTCAGTGAACCTGAAGCTGTCTGCTACAGAACTTGGTACCAGGAGTGGGGTGAAATGAATCTGAACTTGTGGATGTTGATCTTTTGCAACCTTTGTTTCGTCCCTGAATTAAGAATATGGTTGTGTCCTGCACAACGGTATTGGTTTCAGAAGCATGAAAAATGCATGGAGTGGTCGTGAATTGCACATGGTTCCAGGAGGTGCTGCTGAGATGTGGCATGAGGCAGGTCCTGATGCTCTGATAGACTGGAAGAGCCTTTGGAAGGTAGACCATGGTTTGCATGAAGACCTGAAGATATTTTGTATATACCAGGACAATGAAAGGGCTACCATAGAGTGCACTGTTGGCCTAAGATGGAAGTGTTCCCTGGCCACTCTGCCCAGTTGGAGGGGCAGAATTGGAAAATCTGGAGACTGTCAGTCCCTGATTGTATTGATCTTGAACTGCCGAAGTTTGATATTTGTTTGATGGTGGTTGAGTTTGCATTGCTTTAGTCTTTCCTTGCTATGCCCTATACCAGTTGAAAATGTTTACTCTGTGCCTTTATATGTTAGAAATGTTTAACTTGTTTGATTTTACAGGTCTTTATATCTTAAATTGGTCAAGACTGTGGGGACCTTTGAAATTGAACTGATTACAATTTAAAATGTGTGATGGTTATAAATCTATTGGGGGCCAGGGGAAAATGTGGTGGTTTGAATAGATGGCTCCTAATATATACAGTTTTTTATTGTTTGTAGTTTGCATTTGCAGCCACCTGGCTGGAGGCAGTGTCACTGGGTGGATCTTTAGGTGTGATGGTAGGTTTCAGATTTCAATCTAAAGATATGCAAAGTGTGCCTAGTTGGAGTTCCTAAAGTGTGCTATGTGGCTTTTGGCTTTTTGGCTTGTGCTTCTCTGTCTCTGCTTGGTCCTGTGAAGGCAGGCCAATTTCTTCTGCCATTATGGAACTTCCCCTGGATCTGTAAGCTTCAATAAATATCCCTTCCTCCATAAGTGTGCCTGGTCTGAAAGTTCATCTCAGTGAACCTGAAGCTGTCTCCTACATCTGTCATGGTGGCAACCAACTGCCCTCTAATTGGACTGGAGGCCCGTTCCATGGGAGGGAATACATCCCTGATACTGAAAACTTTAAA
Organism: Dipus sagitta; assembly: GCA_036346955.1. Lineage (NCBI taxonomy): Eukaryota > Metazoa > Chordata > Mammalia > Rodentia > Dipodidae > Dipus > Dipus sagitta. The sequence goes on from CM070781.1 coordinate 69,561,198, forward strand.
CAGGAGTAGTCATGAGCCCTAGGCGTGTAATAACATCTGCTGTTGTCTGGCTAAATGTATATACTGTTCTTATCAAACTGCCCAGTAATCACTTCTCTTAATGTTTATACCCTTATATTAATGCTACTCTCACTTTGGTAGAGAATCTTCTCTTTTCAGATGGCAGTGACCTTGGTATGACTCAAAAAATATCATGGTGCTGGAAAGAAGTGACCGGAGTGCTCAGTACTGTAATATCTCTATCATACCTTACAAAGGTCAGGGTCTAATGTGGAAGAGGTGGCGGAAAGAATGTAAGAACCAAAGGAAGTGTAGGACTCCTTACAATGTGTTCCCTCCAGCCACAACATGGCCTGGCTGTCCATGACCTCTCAGTGCCTGATACTACCTACACATGATCATCATAAGAGGAGGAAAAGATCATGACATCAAAATAAAAGAGAGACTAATTGAGATGTTGAGGGGAATGGAGTTACACAGGGGAAAGTGGGGGAGGGAGGGTATTACCGTGAGATATTTTTTATAATCATGGAACTTGTTAATAAAAATTTGAAAAAAAAGAGATATTATTGAAATATGTGTATTCATTTTTACCATTTTTTGTAGTTCTTCTGGTTTTACCTTTGCTGTATTGTATTAACTGGTATTTGAGTATGGTTTGTTTTTTTCCAGGTTCCTTATATGTGCGCTTTCCTTTCTCCTCAGCATGGAGGATTCTTTTAAGTATTTTCTGTCGAGTTGGTTTTGCCTTCAAATATTCCTTTAGCCTGCTTTTGTTGTGGAATGTCCTTATTTCTCTGTCTATTTGAATAAATAGCTTTGCAGGATAAAGTAACCTTGGTTGACAGTTGTTATGTTTCAGAACTTGGAATACATCACTCCAAGCCCTTCTGGCTTTTAAAGTTTGTGTTGAGTAATCTGCTGTGATCCTGATGGGCTTGCCTTTGTAGGTAACTTGATTTTTCTCTCTAACTGCTTTCAATATATTTTCTTTGGTTTGTGTGCTTGGTAGCTTAATTATAATATGGCTAGGAGAGGTTCTTTCCAGGTTTTGTCTGTTTGGTGTTCTAAAGGATTCCTATATCTGCACTGGCATCTCTTTCCCAGTTTGGGGGAAATTTTCTTCTGTGATTTTGTTGAAAACGCCTACTATGCCTTTGGAGTGAAATTCTTCTCCTTCTACTATACTCTGAATTCTTTTGTTTGATTTTTTCAAAGTGTCTTTAATATCTTGAAATTCTCATTCATACTCATTATTCTCATTCATAGTCATTAAATAAGCCTAAAATATAGCTTATTTAAGAATGGCAAATCCGACCATCCATCAGGTTTAACATGTAATTTATCCTGATAGGGAAGGTGCAATTAGCACTTCTGATTCAAGCCTATATTCCAGGCTTATTTGATGGGTACTGACCTGGTGTAATCCAAGCTACCTTTTGGGATGATTTTGGCCTCTTTGGTGGGCTGTGGGTTGAAGTAGGCTGGCTGGGTTGCTGGATAGCTGTTCTGGTCGCCGGTGCTGGGTGCTGGGTGCTATGAGCTCCCTTTCCCAGGTCTCTCGTGCTTGCGCTGGTGGTGAGGGAGGGAAGGCTGTGGATGGTGGCTGATGTTTTCCTGCTGGTCCTTGGCGATCCTCTTCCTCAGGAGCTGCTCCTCTGTTCTTCCCTGTAGTACTCCCTTCATGTTTCTTGAGTTTGCAAGTAGGCTGGTGTGAGTGGAGAATCCCCTCCCGTAGCTTTTCCTGCAGCTGTGGTCCTGCAGAACTGGTGCCGCTGCTGCTAGAGCCACTTCTGCCTGCCTATGTGGGTTCTGGATGCTTTGGATCTCTCCTACTTTTCTGCTGCAATTGGTAATTTCTTATACACCTCACTTTTTAGTGGAAGAGTGTATTTTGCTTTTTTTTTTTCTTTTTGGCTTTTTCTCCCTTAGGCTGCTTTGGCATGGTTTCTATGCTGCCATCCTAACCAGAAGTCATTGCTCCTGTTTTTAACAGAGAAATCTAAGTGACTATTCTATAGGAACTCCTAAGGGGAAGGAGCTGAGATCTGACAGTGGCCAGGGACTCTTTCTATGTCTTTATAGTGGTCACAGACCCTCCTGTGGTTCATGGAGCTCCAGAGAGATAGATAATGTTTATCCCCAAAGGATTAGGTAATAAAAATTTAGACATGAGAGTATATAAGCAGGCATGTATTTTGAAATGTAGCATAGGAAGGAATTATTTAAAAAAACAACTAGTTTTTTTCCTCTCAAAAATATAACAGCAGTGAAAGCACTCAAATGATGGTCCTGTGTTACCAGAGGAAGTCCTCCCTCAGCATATATGGGGATGGAGACTCCTTCTTCATTTTTAAAAAATTTGACATAGGGAAGATAGTATTCTCTAACATAAAGTACATACTTGAGCTTTGTCAGGTGTGTTGGTTTGATTCAGGTGTCCCCCCCATAAACAGGTGTCCTGAATTCTAGGTTCTCAGCTGTTGGAGATTTGGGAATTAATGCCTCCTGGAGGTAGTGTATTGCTGGGGGCAGGCTTATGTGTGTTATAGCCAGTTTCCTTATGCCAGTGTTTGGCACATTCTTCTGTTGCTATTTTCCGCCTTATGTTGGCCAGGGCGTGATGTCCACCCACTGCTCATGCCATTGTTTTCCACTGCCATGATGGAGCTTCCCCTTGAGGCTGTAAGCCAAAATAAGCCTTTTTATCCCCCCAAAGCTGCTCTTGGTTGGGTGATTTCTATCAGCAATGTGAACCTGACTGCAGCAGTAATGCTGCTACCGAGGAGTGGTGTCATTACCTGACTATGTGGCTTTGGCCTTTTGGAATTGATTTTCAAGAGGAATGTGGAAGGATTTGAAACCTTGGTCTAAGAGATGCCCTACAGAGCTGTAAGAACAACTCAATGGACTATTCTGGTCTGAGTTAAAAGATCTGAAGGCAGTTAGAACTATGGACTGTGAGGTTTGGTTTATAATGGTGAGAACGAACTTTGTTTGGGCTGGCCTAGAAGCAGTTTGTGTGAGAGGCTTGCTGTTATGTCCCTGTCCTGAGAGTTTGTACAGGGTTGCATTGTGTAGAAATGGACTGGTATGAGCTGAGGGATATGGCACAGAAATGAAATCTGTGGGCCGAAAGTGCTGCCTATTGAGCTGCAAGTATATGAGATTACAACCTTTGATATTGGGCCAGCTGACCTGCACTGGGGCAACACGAGGAATGTAGACTCTTTTGAAGGGGCCTGAGTGCTCAAGGAGTGTCCTATTCTTCAAAGTCTGCTTTATTCCTCCCTAGATTAACAAATTGGCACCCTACCTGGTATTGTGGAGTATAAGAAATGCGGGAAAGAGAGGGTCATTGAGTTTGCAGCATGGTCTTGTGTTGTGGAAATGGCCATGGGCAGTGTGAAGCTGGTTTGCTGGATGCCTTCATGGAGACCCCATGGGGCCGTGAGGATGAACTGTGGGTTGCACTGGAGACCCAGTGGAGATGTGACCCAGTGGAGATGCTGGGACCACGAGATGGCTGCCAAGTAGAGCTGCCAGCCCCAGATTAAGTTTTCCAGGACTGTGAGTAGCCTAGCTCTAGGGGTGGAATTGGAATTCCAGAGACTTGTTACTGGTTAGAATTATTGGACTTGGAGATTTGTCACTGGCTAGATTTGTTAGACGTGGAGCTACAGAGTTTGGTGTTTGCCCTGTTTAAATCTTGTGTTGGTTTCATATTTCTTTGCTATGCCCAATGCCATCTTTTGCAGTATGAATGTTTATTCTGTGCTATTATGGGTTTTGGGGGGACTCTTTTTTGGTATTATGACTCAGTTAAAAGACCTTGGATTATGGGGATGTTTGAACATCATTAGGATTGGTAAAAATATGGGGACTTTTAAAGTTGGACTGAATGCATTACATTTTGCATCATGTATGGATATCAGTTTATGGGGGACAGGGGCAGAATATGGTGGCTTGATTCAGGTGTCCCCCATAAACTTAGGAGTCCTGAATGCTAGGTTCCCAGCTGATGGAGATTTGGGAATTAATGCCTCCTAGAGGGAGTGTGTTGTTGGGGGCGGGCTTATGGGCGTTATAGTCAGTTTGCTCATGCCAGTGTTTGGCACACTCTCCTGTTGCTGTTGTCTACCTTATGTTGGCCATTGTGTGATGTCCACCCTCTGCTCATGCCATTGTTTTTCACTGCCATGATGGAGCTTCCCCTTGAGTCTGTAAGCCAAAGTAAACTCTTTTTTTCCCCAAAGCTGCTCTTGGTCAGGTGATTTCTATCAGCAATGCAACCCTGACTGCAACATCAGATTTTATTGAAGTATGTATGGTCAATGTATAATAAAATATATGTATGTTTAATTGACCGGTTTTGCATAGAGCCTTGGAACCACTGCTACAGTCATGGTGATGAACATATTCATCACTCTGGAAAGTTTCTTCATGCTTCTTATTAATTCCTCTCTTCTCTCCTTCTACCCTTGCCATGTATTGTTAGGCAACCTTTAGTTTGCTCTCGGTTACTATAGATTAGGCTGCATTTTGTATGAATGGTAGGTAATACATGCTATCTACACTTTGAGGTTTTGGCTTTTTTCTTATTCAGCACAATCATTGTGAGATCCAAGTTATTTCACCTAAATTGAGAATTTATACATTTGTATAAGGGTCTGTCTTATAGCTCATCTGTTTTTATTGTTGTGACATTATGTGGACATATCAAAATTTGTTAAATATTCACTTTGGTTAGACACTTGAGTAGACATTGATATACAAGTGTGTATGGATACATGCTTTCATTTCTCTTGAATAAATACCTATGTGGATTGTCTTGTGGGCATATATTAACTTTTCTCAGGGAAAGGAGTGACTTGGACATACCGTATCTTACTGAAAGGAGAGATGACAAGAAGTATAGTCTAGAAATAAGTGCTGAGAGATTTTGCAAGAAAATCAACAAATCAGATGAAATAAGATTAAGACTTGTGGCTTCTAAATACTGTATCATCAGGTTCTCTTATTTTTCCTTTTTTTTTTGAAGGTAGGGTTTCACTTTATCCCAGGCTGGCCTGGAATTCACTACGTAGTCTCAGGCTGGACTTGAACACATGGCGATCCTCCTACCTCTGCTTCTTGAGAGTGCTGGGATTAAAGGCCATGCCACCATGCCCTGCCTTATTCTCTTGATTTCTTTCTTTCTTTTTATTAAGTAGAAACTTTGTATGGAGACGTCTTGTTGGTACCATCATTTCCCTCCTCCCTGCCCTTATTCCACTGAGGGCCCTCCTCAGTGGGATTGCTGGTTTTCCCCATGGAGTTATAGGTTATGAGTTGTGAGAGCAGCAGTCAGTCATTGTGGCAGGGGGCAATGCCTCTGGATGTTCTCTCCCACCAGTTTCTGGTACTGGGAGTTACAAGCCAGAGACAAATGTTTTAGGGTTCCTTAGGCTTTAGCCCACCCTCTCCAGGGCTTTTCTTACTAGATGATTCCTCCATGTTCCTCTTGAAGGTTATATCTTTTAGTCTGCTATTCAGAAGGAAGATTTCTGTGGTACTAATTCATTTTGGATTTAGTTTTGTGTTCTGTTGAGTTCTTAAAATTGAATTTTCTTATATGTCAGGTTAAAATCAGAGTGAGAATGCCTATGGGGCTTAGTCAATAAAGTGCTTACCTTGCAAGCATGAAGATCTGAGTTGGATACTCAGAATCACATTAAAACAAAATGCCTGGGTGCAGTGGCATAGGAATGTAATTGTGTTGGGGAGGGGGAGACCTGTGATCCCTGGGGTTCTCTGACCATTCACACACAATCTGAATAAAGCATTGACTATATTCATGGCTTTGCTGTCTTCCCACCTGACTCATTTCCTTTTGTCATGTGACACGGGTTTTTAAAAAAGGCCTGTTTTTAGATATTTTACGAGTTTTCTGTAGTACCTATTTAAAAGATATTCATAGGCTCCCTTTTTTTTTTTAAAAAGCCCAGCTCAGACTGGCCTTGAACTCTTAGAAACCTCCTGCCTCAGTCAGTCTCTTGAGTGCTGGGATTACAGGTGGGAGCTACCATAACTGTTTTACACTTCATACATTCTTGTATTGTATCTAAAGAAGAGAATTCTCATGTATATTACAGAACAAAACAGAAAACAGTTTACTGATAGGTGAGAACACCTTGATAACAATAAAAGTCATCATCTTAATCTCCTCCACACATGCATATAAATTACTGAGTTAAAAGAATAATATTAGAAAATGCTCATCACCATGAGGAATATGCAGAGTTCACAGGTACAAAATGCACATTTTCCACATTTGAAATCTTTATGAGCTATATCAAAACCCAGATAACTCCATTCTTAACTCCTGAAACCAGAACCTAACCTTAGTCTTGTCAAGTATGGGAAAAGGAGTGGCTGTATTTTTTACTCATACAATTATCTGGTGAAAGAAGGTCTCAGTATTCCAGAGAAAGATGACCTCATGTCTTGAAAATATGATGTTTCTTTAATTAGATTTAATTCTTTTGTCAGTATAGAATCGAAGTTGAAAACTGTTTTTACCTTTCTTCAATAGAGCAGGAGTTAAAACTGTTCAAGTTACATAATGCCTATGACTTATATTTCATTATTGTACATTTACTTCCTGATATACTGTACTTCATTGGTATCTTTCCCAAAGGAGGTGTCCTATCAATGTTTATCAAATTAATTTTACATCTAATCAGAGAAGATGGCAAGGTGAATGGTTGTTCATCTCCTGCCTCAGCCCCTTGAGTACTGAGAGTCACCATGCCTAGCTGTCTTTAGTGTTGCAATTGTGTTAAAAAAATGTATCAAAATGGACCACTGTAACTATTGTTCATTATACAATTCAGTACTGTTAAGTATATTAACATTATTAGCAACTGAAATTTTCATTTTGGAGAGTTGTAACTGTACCTATTAAACTTCTCAATTTCTCCCCTTGCCACAGCCCCTGATAATCACCATTCTACTTGGTGTTCTTATAAATTAGACTATTTTGCATGCCCTGAAAAGTTGAACCACTTAGTATTTGTCTTTTTAAAAAATGTTTTTATTTATTTATTTATTTATTTATTTATTTATTTATGTATTTGACAGAGGGGGGCAGGGAGGGAGAGGAAGGGAGAGAATGGGCATGCCAGGGGCTCCAGCCACTGCAAATGAACTCCAGACGTGTACACCCCCTTGTGCCTCTGGCTAACATGGGTCCTGTGGAATTGAACCAGGGTCCTTTGGCTTTGCAGGCAAATACTTTAACTGCTAACCCATCCCTCCAGCCCAGTATTTGTCTTTTTGTACTGGATTTTTTTTTTTTTTTTCAGTTAGCACAGTGTCTTTAAGATTCATCTATATTGTAACTTGTGACGAATTTTCTTCTCTGGCGCGTCTGTGTGTTCAGTCATCAGTATGTGTTTGAGTTGCTTTCATTCCTTGGCTATTCTGAGTAGTGCTGCTATGAACATGAGTATGGAAATTTTCTCTACAAGGATCCTTCTCTCAGTTCTTTTGGAAATGTATCTAGAAGTGGGATTGCTGGGTTATACGGTAGTTTAATTTTTAATTTTGGGGGAACTGCCATATTATTTTCCATAGCAGTGTGCCATTTTATACTGCAAATAACAGTGTACAAAGGTTATGACATTTTCCCCATTATTGTTAGTTTCCTTTATTTTTTCTAGGTAGGGCCTCACTCTAGTCCAGTCTGACCTGTGTTCTAGGCTGGCCTCATACTCACAGCAATGATGATGATGTCTCATTGTGATTTTGATTTACATTTTCCCTAATGATTAGCAGAGAGAACATTTCTTGTACTTGTTATTCATTTGTGTGTTATCTTGGGAGAAATAGTATTCAGGAGCCCGGTTTGGTGGCACAGGCCATTAATCTCAGCACTCGGGAGGCAGAGGTAGAATTGCCATGAGTTGTAGGCCACCCTGAGACTACATAGTGAATTCCAGGTTAGTCTGGGCTAGAGTGAAACCCTACCTTGAGAAACAAAAACAAACAAACAAACAAAAAAACAAACAAACAAAAAGAAATAGTATTCAGGTTCTTTGCCTATCTTTTACTTTCATTTATTGTTTAGTTATCTTGAGACAAGGTCTCACTATGTAGCCCAGACTGGCTATAAACAGGCAAACAAAATGATTCTCCTGTCTCAGTCTCCTCAGTGATGAGACTACAGTTATGAGCCATATGCTCCACTCTAGACAGACATTTATACAGTATAGTCCTGTGTTCAAATGTAAAAATACGTTATTTTATTTGTAAAGTGTTTATTTAGTACAGTGCCTGGAGCCATAGTGCCTTTTGGAGACTTGGATACCATCATCATCATCAATGTCACTCTTAACTTTGTTTAGTTTAGTGAAGAAACTAATGAAAATTTCCTCTTCATTCAGCAACTTAGCTTCCATTTATTTATTTATTTATTTTTTGAGGTAGGGTCTTGCTCTAACCTAGGCTGATTTAGAATTCACTATGTAGTCTCAGGCTGGCCTCGAACTTATAGCGATCCTCCTACTTCTGCCTCCTGAGTGCTGGAATTAAAGGTGTGTGCCACCGAGCCTGAGGGAAAGAGTGGGGGGGTGGAGAGAAAGGAAGAAAGGAAGAATGAACGAACGAAAGAAAGAAAGACAGAAAGAAAGAAAGAGAAAGAGAGAAAGAAAAAAAGAAAGAAATATGGACACACCAAGGCCTCTATGCTCTACAAACTCCAGACTCATGTGCCACCTTGTGTATCTGTCTTTACATAGATACTGTGGAATCAAATTCCAGTCATTAGGCTTTACAAACAAGCGCCTTAACAGCTGAGCCATTTCTCCAGCCCTCCTTCTTTTTATTGATTTACTACTTTTGTGTAAGTACACATATTTAAATGTACATTTCAAGATTCTCCAGTTTGATGAAGTTTTATACATTGAACACTCATGACATCAACATTCAACTCAAGAAATAGGCCATTTCTAGCACCCTAAACCTCTACTTGTGTCTCTTGTAACTATGCCCTATTTTTTAGGGAAAAATATTTTTTTTCCTTTACTGACATACAGAGCTTCTCATTGCTTTGTGTAAACTCTTAATAGCCATGACAAATAGTTATGGCTTTAGGCATGGTCGTATGTTATTTTCTTTTGATCTAAAAAGCATGTCTCTTACAAGGGGATTTCCTGCAGGCTGTTAAATTTGGGTGTGGATAGACTGATCTTGTATATTTTTCTTTCCAAATAGGTACCGTGCTCTTCACTTTTATTTCTCTATACTATAGAAGTCCATTGAACAAAAGGCTGTCCATTGTGGCAAAAGGAAAGGGAAATACTGGCTCAGCTGTCCAGACCTCTTGGCTGTCCTCTCTGAAAAGCATTTCATATTCAGAAATGTTCAGAGCACATGAGAGAAATCCTGTGGTGGAGAAGGAGGCCACACAATGCTGGGTGACTCATCTCCTGGGGCAGAACGAGGTGGTTAGGCTGAGTACCTGCAAACTCTGCAAGGAATGGGCCGCCATGTGCTTACCCTGGGTTTGTCTGGACGTGCTTAGAAAACCAGTGGTAAGTTTTCAGAAGGTGGCCTCTCAGAGGAAGAATTTGAGGCCCTTTATATATATATATATTTTTTGAAATCAAATCAGAGCATACTAATTCTGAACATTTCCCCTACCCCTAACCCAGCCTTGTTCTGTGCCTAGCTACAACTGTGAAAATACTGTATATGCATTCAGAATGTCATTACTTATTTTTGGCTATTATTTTATTCCTTGAGATTTATTTAACTTCCTCCCTCCCTCCCTCCCTCCCTCCCTCCCTCCCTCCCTCCCTCCCTTCTCTTTCTTCCCTCCCTCCCTCCCTTCTCTTTCTTCCCTCCCTCCCTCCCTCCCTCCCTCCCTCCCTCCCTCCCTCCCTCCCTCCCTCCCTCCCTCCCTCCCTCCCTCCCTCCCTCTTCTTTCTTTCTTTCTTTCTTTCTTTCTTTCTTTCTTTCTTTCTTTCTTTTCTGAGGTAGAGTTTTACTGTAGCCCAGGCTGACCTGGAATTCACTATGTAATCTCAGGGTGGCCTCAAACTCACAGTGATCCTCCTACCTCTGCCTCCCAAGTGCTGGGATTAAAGGCATGCGCCACCACGCCCGGCATATTTATTTATTTTTGAGACAGGGGCTCACTACAGAGTCCATATTGGACTGGAAATCACTATATAACACAGGCTGGCTCCATATTGCAGTTTCCTTTCTGCCTCAGCTTCCTGAGTGCTAGGATTATACGATTCACATATTAACAAGTTTGCCCTTTTGAAATGTACAATTCACTGTTTTTCTTAATTATATTTATAAAGTTGTACAGTTTCATAACTATCTTGTTCTACAGTAATTTCTTTCCTCTATTACACATCCTCTTCATTCTTTTGCTTAGTTTTGCAGAACACATATTGTATTATTATTTTCATTTCATAGATGTTTTTATTCCTCAGGATGTCAGCACAGTTGTTTTGACCTTCTGCATAGAGATTGTCTTAATTTTTTGTTTTAAAATCAATTTGGGGTGCATTTTCAGCTCTACCCCAGGCATCATGTCATAGGACATAGAAAGTCACAATCACTTGTGAGTTATCCAGTGCATATAGACACTATTATGGGCCATACAAAACTGTGTGGAAAGATTTCTGACTGTGCCCATGTTGGCCTGTGCTTCAAAAAATTTTCAGGATTGAGAAGCTGGTTTATCTGGTCTGTGTGAAAAGGTTTATATTTATTTCTCTATTAAACTAACTTGATTTTTAAAAAAATACATAAAATATTTTTATATTTATTTATATTTAGTTGAATTCTGAAGGACTAGAATTGTTACCTATATAATGGCCTTAAAAACACCTCATTTAGATTTTTAAAAAAATATTTATTTACTTGAGAGAGAGAGAGAGGGAGGGAGGGAGGAAGAGGGAGGGAGGGAGGATGGGCATGCCAGGGCCTCTAGCCTTTGCAAACGAACTCCAGATGCATGTGCCATCTTGTGTATCGGGCTTGCATAGGTCCTGGGGAGTCAAACCTGGGTCCTTTGGCTTTGCATGTAATCACCTTAACCTCTAAGCCATCTTTCCATCCCTAGATTTTCAATCTAGGTTTTGAATATATGCTTTTATTATTTCAAAAGTAACATATATTATCTGAACCAAATTTAAATGTATAATGCTTAGATTTGTCAGCTAAAAGAAGAGTTGTCATTCTTTCTCTTTATAGTTCATACTTCAAGTATTTTTGTGCTTAATCCCAAATAACCTGTTTAGCCTGTACTTAAGTTTTAAATACATTTCTGAAATGCCTGGACATTGAGTTGTGTTATTCTATATCTAGCATTGTTAAAAGTTAATGAAAAACTTTACATTTTTTGACTTTCAAAATGGTGATTGATAAGAATAACTAGTAATCATTGTTAAAAATGACTGAGGGCTGGAGAGGTAGCTCAGTGCTTAAAGGTGCTTGCTTGCAAAGCCTCATGGCCTTTGTTCAATTTCCCAGTGCCCACGTAAAGGCAGATGCACAGAGTGGTGCATGCATCTGGAACTTGTTTGTAGTAGCAAGAGACCCTGGCATGCCCATTCTCATAGTCTCTCTCGCCCCCTGGAAATAAGTAATAAATAAAATATTTTAAAAATGACTTTGGGCCAGTAGAGTGTCTGAACAACTATGGAAACACATATTCTTCAAGAGTTCGGTCTGTTTATCATCACTGAAGGCCACATGAGTCCAAGGGACTCTTTCCTCAGAGCAGCTCTTATAGGAGACTCCAAGACCAAATGACTTCCAAATTCATATCCTTATCTTTCCAGGGATAAATATAGCACCACGGTGATGTTGCCTGCAGTCCTCTTAAAGTAATTCTCAGGGAGAGGATGACATTCATCATGTGCTATGTATAGAACTTGAATAATAGAGACATCAGAATTTTGTGGATGAGAGAAATAATTCAGTGGACTGTAATCACTAGCAAAAACAAATAGTTCCCATATTTCCATCTCTGGGCATGAAATGCCTCTCCTTTTTCTTCCTTGAATCCTAGTCTTCTGTGTCATAATCCTGGAGTTTTCCAAGGAATTTTGTACTTGTTATTTTTTTTTTTTAAAGATAGGGTCTCACTATATGTAGCTCAGGCTGGCTTTAAGCTCGTGAGCTTCCTGCCTCAGTCTCCTGATTGCTTGTATTATCAGTGTGTGCCACTATGCTTGGCTTCATTTTCTAATTTTGCAAAGATGCCTGATTTGAGAAATGTGTTCTAGGGAACTGAGTATTGGACTGAAGCGATATTTTATAGATAGACAAGATGGTGGAGTAGTAGAGGAGAATCCCACGTTGAGGTCAGAAGTATCTGGGAAGGCTGTAATGGATGTGGACTGTGAAGATCTGGGAAGGATGGATGTGGACTTCTACTTAAGGTGGATGCAATCACTGCCTGACCTAATAATGGCTTTAATACATTTGAGAGAGCAGTGATATTTTCATTCTGCTAGGGTAACTTATGGCAAGTTAATAATTTTAGAATATTTATTAATGCTGCAGTTGCCATTTTCATATTTATTTTATATATGCAGATATGTTTTTCTTCTATACTTTTTCATTATATTTCAGTGCTATGGTTAAATCCAAGACCCAAGCACACTCTGAGCTATATCCTCTGCCCTCCACTGTTTTGCTGCTTTAATGCTGTCTTCGTCTACCATATTGCTTCATTTACAGTGATATGATTATTGGATTGTGAGGGTATATTGATAATGGACTGGAAAAAGTTTCATTGTCAAGAAAACCTTCTTCTAACATATGAATAGATAGGAATAATAGATAGGAATAAGAATATTCTGTAGAAAACACAGGAACTCAAATGGATATTAGATGGTACTTGCTATTGAAAGAGAAAACGGGAAAAAAAGTGTCACACCTTGTAAAATGAGGTCAGGTTACTGTACTATGTTTCCCAGTAAAACCGAATGGAACTTATAGATTCTGAAGCTAACCTTTCAAAACTCTACAGAGGGTTAGACTTCATACTCAGTAAGAGTTTTTTTTAAATTAGTGTTTTTTTTTTTTCTTTCCATATGCTCTCTTACCCAAAGGCAAATCCATGTCCTTGTAACCATCCTGACAAACATGAGCTTATCTCTGCAAGTCTTAGCTGTGCTCCTTCTGTGAAGTAAGCATTGAGTTTTGCATAGATCACTGGTCAGTTGGTTGAAAGTACAAAACATAGGAGCCTTACCTAAGGTGAGGACTGGGAGGCTGAAGACAAGGTGTACTGCTCAACAAGTAAGGAGTGGAGAGACCAAAGTGGTGATTGTTTGGGCATGAGTCTGACCAGTATATCTGGCTCTGTGCTTATTCTATTGGTCACTGGAGACATCCTGAGCTACTTTGGCATACCTACTGAGTTGTTTATCATATTTGAAGACTAATATTGGGGATTGTGCTTTGTGAATTTTTTTGTGTATATGTATGATATGAATGTGTGTCCAGGTGCATGAGTGCAGGTGTGTACATGCCTTGTGTGGGTGAGGTCAGATGATCACTTAGGGTGTCAGTTCTTGCTTTCCACTTTGCTTGAGGCAGGGTCATTGTTCACTGGTGTGTTCACCAGCATGGCTGGCCTGTGAGCTTCTAAGTGATTTCCCTGTCTCTGCTTCCTTTCTGATCCTAGGCATGCTGGGATTACAGATGTAAGTTACTGTATCCAGCTTTATGTGGGCTCTGGGGATCCAAATATAGGTTCTTATGCTCGCCTGGCAAGCTCTTGATCCCCTTAGCCATCTCACTAGCCCCCATCCATTTTTCTCTTAGAGTATTGTTCTAGCGTGCTTAACAAATGTGCTAGATGTTCACATGTGTGGGTGGCTAAACCATTAGCATTGTGTTTACTGCTCCAACTATCCACATTTTAAAATATCTTAAAAATTTATTTATTTGCAAGGAGAGAGAGAGAATGAGAATGAATGAGAATTAATGAGAATGGGTGCATCAGGGATCTTAGTCGATACCTGCATCATTTTGTGCGTCTGGTTTTACTTGGTTACTGGGGAATCAAACCTAGGTCCTTAGGCTTTGCAGGCAAGGGCCTTAACTGCTAAGCCAGCTCTCCAGCCCTTATCCACAATTTTATAGGATATTTATATTTGCTTCCTATGACATCTTGAAGGCTCTGTACTATTTTAAGATTTATATAATAAATGATAAATTATTTTACATATTAAGAAAAAACACTATTATTTTAGAAGAAAAGTCTATTTTAGCATTATAAGTGCAAGATATGTTACTTCCTATAATTATAGTCAACCTAAAACATTCAGTGTGAAAATATGCTCAATAAAATAATTAAATCACCTTGTACTGCTGATCTCTAAACTCCCTTCCTTAATAGGTGCTAGCATTACCCAGTTTCCTCTGCATTTTTGGAGTAACATTTTAAGCAAGTACAAACATAACAGTGTGATTCTAATTCCCCCTTTAAAAAAATTACTTATTTTCAAGTAGAAAGAGAGAGAGAGAATGAATGAATGAATGAATGAATGGATATAGGCACACCAGGGACTGTAGTGGCTGCAAATGAACTCCAGATGCATGTACCATTTTGTGCATTTGGCTTTATGTGGGTACTGGGGAATCGAACCCAAGTTGTCAGGCTTTTCAGGCAAGTGCCTTAACCAGTGAGCATCTCTCCAGCCCCTAATTCCCTTTTTACATAAATAGGGACATGTATGTTTTTGCATTTTCTACTTTTCCACTTAATATGTTTTAGAGATTAATTCAGATAGATCTACTCCCTTCTACTTCCTGGTCAATATTTCATTGTATAGATGAAACATTGAAACATTAATTATTTACTCATTGCTGATGGACATTTACATTTTGCCCAGGATTTTTCTTTGCTTTTATTTTATTATTTATTTATTTTGAATTTATTTATTTGGAAGAGAGAGGGAAAAAGAGAGAAGAACGAATGAATGGGTACACCAGGGCCTCTTGTCACTGCAAATGAACTCCATACACATGCGCAACTTTGTACCAGATCAGAGAGTATATATAGTTCCAATTTTGATGGATGTTTTTAGTGAAACTCCATAGAGGTTGACTAGTTTATACTTCAACTGGTGCTGTTCCCAAAAGGGGTTATGGATGTGGCTCAGTGGTCAAGTGCTTGCTTAGCATACACAAAGTCCTGACCCCAGTACTCCAAAAGAAAATGTAAAAGAGAAAAGTAATTCAGTTTCTTAGCATCAGAAATTCAGGGGTAGAGTGGGTTATATACCAAATTCAAAGCCAGATCAAATATATAATGAGACCTTGTCTCAAAAAAAAAAAAAAAAAAAAAAAAAAAACACCAATGACTGGGGATATAGCTGAGTGGTAGAGCGCTTGCCTAGGATTCCCATTCCTCTGTGTTCAATTCTCAGAACTAGGCAAAAAAAGAAAAGAAAAAATAAATAAAGCTTCTTAGGTCCCCACCTTATTGTGAGAGCACTGTGCCTTTAAAAAAAAAAGGTTTTGTTATTTTGGGATTAGATCTCATGTGGCCCAGGGTGGCTGCAAACTTCCTATGTAGCTTAGGCTGGCCTTGAACTCTTCTTGATCCTTCTGCCTCTGCTATCCAAGTACTACAAGGATTCCATGTGTGTGCCACCATGACTGGCCAGAGCACTGTATTTTAAAATTTTTGATATTTGCTGGTTGCATAAGTGAAAATAGTATATTGCTTTAATTTTCATTTCTTTAGTTGTGAGTAAACCTGAATGTACTCTGGTGGGTTGGAAGTTACTTGTTAGCATTTTTATTTTTTGATGAGCTTGTATGAACCATGTCCCCATAGTATGACTGTGCTTTTTCTAATCAGGTTGTAAACACTCTTGGCATGTAAAGAAGATGGGCCTTTTATAGTATGTGCTGCTAATGTATTTTGTAGTTTATTATTTATATTTTGACTTTAGAGCATTGCTTATGCAGATATAAAAATCTTAAGCCATCAAATTTAGTAATTTATTGTTTTGGGATTTTGTGTCTTATTTATAAAGCATTTTCTCTTTTAGAGATGTCTCTTTTATTTTCTTCTAGCACTGATGAATTTTTTATTTTTTAACAGAAGAATTTTATTATTATTTATTTATAGAGAGAGTTAGAGGGAGGGAGGGAGAGAGAGAGAGGGGCAGATAGTGAGAGAGAACGGCATGCCAGGGCCTCTAGCCACTGCAGATGAACTCCAAACGCATGTGCCCCCATGAGCATCTGGCTTATGTGGATCCTGGGGAATCAAACCTGGGCCTTAGGCTTCATAGGCAAGCTCCTTAATCACAAAACCATCTTTCTAGCCCAGGATTTAAAAAAAATATTTATTTATAAGCAAAGAGAGATGGAAGAGAGACAGAGAGAATGGGCACATAGGTCCTCTAGCTGCTATCAATGAACTCCTCCAGAAGTATGTGCCACCCTGTGCATCTGGCTTTAAGTGGGTACTAGGGAATTGAACCTGGGCTATTAGGCTTTGCAGGCAAGTATCTAACACTGAGCCATTTCTCCAGCTTGAATTTGTTAATTTTACTTTTTGATCCATCAGACGTATGAAGATGTGAAGGCTGGGGTACAGCTCAATTGGTAGAGTGCTTGCTTAGCATGTATGAGTTTTGAGTTTGATCTTCAGCACTATATCACTTAGTATGGCAGTAATCACAGCCTTTGGGAGGGGGAGGCAGGAGGATCAAAAGTTTAAGGTCATTCTCATACTGAGTTGAAATACAGCCTGGGATACATGAAAACCTGTCTCACAACAAGAAAAAGCAACCCCCAAAACACACAATAAACAAAATAAATTTGAGAAGTGAGATAGTTTAGTTTTATTTTTCTAGTTTACCAGAATAATACATTTTTTTCTACTTAAAGTACAGTAATCTTGTATAATAAATTCTTTTACATAAGGTCTGTTTCTGCAATTTTTATATTTTATATTCTGCACTTTTTAATATTTACATTATATTACTCTAGTTTTATATTTCATTGTTTTCCAGTACAAATAATCTGTTATCATCTATCTCTTTATTCTCCAACATGTAAACATCATTAGGATTATCCATTCTACAACCATTATTAGTATTTCCCCATTTTATAAATGTCATTGAGATTACCCATGCTATAAATATCATTTATAAATATAAATATTTAATTATAAATAATTTAATATATATTATATATAATTTAATATAATATATAAAATTTAATTATACAAATTTATAAATATAAATATAAATATGCTATAAATATACCCATGCTATTAAAAAATGGTGTTTCCCCATTCTCTAAACATCAATGGTATTACCCATTCTATAGAGATTTGCTAGGATCTACCTGTATAACTTCCTGAGCATAGTGTTTTATGAGACAAGTGTTTGATATCCTTTTAGATGCATGAGCTGTTACCAGCCCATTTTGATGAAATTTGTTTGACATCACTTTTGTTTTGTGAGAGTTTAGATGATCATTTTTTAGCAATTAAAATTTTACTAATCTTCTCATCCCATTTAGCACCTTAGAAATGAGGCATGATTCTTTAACTGTAATGTACAAAGATAGTTTGCCAGGGTAAAAATGCAGCACAGTTCTCTATAAATACACAGGCAGAAGAAATAAGCTGAAAAACATACTGCTTGCAGTGGAGCAGCTAATCCCAAGGGCTGAGAAACTTGGTGGCTTGCACTTGGGTACACAGACTCTGGAAAGCACAGAGACATGAGGGAGACCTGAGATGTAGTGTGTACATTTTTGAGGGTAAGAGGTACTGTTGTCATGGAAACTTACTGAGGGTGACATTACTCATGAATACTCCTCACAGGTGGGTTTTTGGACTACGGATAGAGTGACAGGATCCAGCTGCATGGAAGTCACAGAAGAATGGCAGAGAATACCACTTGGAGAGCAGCTGTGTCTGGTTCACATAAGGGTCAGCATTTAGATTTCTATATATAACAACTTTCATATTTTCTCATCAATGTTAGTGCGGGTTTATTTGGGAAGGATATTGTTTGGGATTATGTTACTGCAGTTTAAGTTGATTTTTTGAGCTATTTTCAGGTTGTTTTTGTATAATATTCATAAAGTATTCTAGGGAGTTTCTTTACAGTCATCTTGCAGTTTCATTAGAACTAGATGTTTTGGCTATATAGCAGTTCAGAAGGCCTTGGACTTGTAAACATTCTGACTAACTCACAGTGTTGCTAGCACTAGGACATGCTGGCATAGCAGCCCAAGGAGCCCCTCAGAGCCTCTGTGGCTACGGAAAAGAATTTCATGGTGAGTCAGTGGGAGGTTAGTGAGTTTCTTGATTAATCAGAAAAACAAGATGCACTTGAAGAGTCAAGTGCAGGTATTAGGAGAGGAATGCACCTAAGTGTTCAGCAGGACTGTGTATATAATATGAAGGAACCTAATTGTGGGTTCCTGTGTCCTCTAGGGCCTGGCCATGGTCCTCACCCCGCTGAAGGCCCAGGCAACCAGGGGTGGGTGAGCACGTGATGAGAGAAACACTCCCTGGAGATAGTTGAACAGCTCTCTCAGTTTTTTGTCAGTGAAATAGGTTTATAAGCATCTGAGGGTGGGGGGAAGGGTCCTAAGGGGATTGGATGTACTAAGTTTATTTCTGATGCCTAATTAGCATATGGGGACATTCATTCTAGCAAGGAGGCAATGGCAGCAGGGGGGGGGGCGGTGGGTGGGGATGGGATGGGGGGATGGGGGTGTCAGGTGATCTAGGCTCTCAGGACTGTTTGAAGGCTGCTGGCTGATAAGGAGTTTCCTAGGCAACTGGCCAAAGGTCACGGGGCTATGGGCAGAGCCTAAGTTCAGGTGTGCCAGGCTTGGAGAGGGCGTGGTCTCCTGTAGCCTGGGGGTCCTTAGCCATGCCTGCAAGCTCAGGCCCCTCTCCTGAAGGCTCCAGCCTGTGCCTGGCAGTGCCTGACACTTAATCTGTACCCAAGTTTAGCTAAGAGAGAAAGTATGTGTTGGTATGCTTATTTTTCTTATCTAATGAATTTTGGCTGTTAGGTACATTGAGAACACAGTGCCAGTAGAGATAAAAACATTGATTAAAGGGATCCTTATGTAAACATAGGACACAAGAAAGTTGATCTTATGGCATACCTAATAGCCATTCTATTTGAGGTTGGGTCTCGTTCTAGCCTAGGCTTACCTAGAATTCACTATTTAGTCTCAGGGTGGCCTCCAACTCACAGCGGAGAGAGAGAGAAAGAGAAAGGGAGAGAGGAGAGCCCCTCTAGGATCGTGGCTGCAGTCGTAGGACTACATTTGTGGGTTTTCCCAGCAACTGAGAGTCGTGGCTTACAGAAGAGATGAAATGTGGTCTGAGGGGTGTTATGACTATGAATGACTTCCAAGAGAGCGGGGACCTCCTTGGAATCACCCCAGTGATGGCTACCATAGAGTAGTTAATATTGTGCCAAAGAAATCACCTCTGCTAGAAAAGAAACCACCACTGCTAGAAAAGAGACCACCTCTGCTAGAAAAGAGACCACCTCTGCTAGAAAAGAGACCACCTCTTCTAGACAGACCTGATGAAGGACGCTACAGTAGATATTACAGTCATGTTGATTACCGAGAATATGACGAGGGCCGCAGTTTTTCTCATGATCGAAGAAGTGGTCCACCTCACAGAAGAGATGAAGCTGGCTATAGATGGACCAGAGATGATCATTCCATAAGCCAACAGCCTGACTACAGGGACATGAGGGATGGCTTTAGAAGAAGAAGTTTCTATTCTAACCATTGTTCAAGAGAGCGGTCTCCTCATAAAAGAGATGCTCCTTTTTTCAGAGACTCGCCTGCAGGCTGGAAGGACTCCCCGCACAGCAGATCTGGCTCCAGTGTCAGCAGTAGAAGCTATTCTCCAGAAAGAAGCAAAGTGTACACTTTCCATCAATCTCAGCATAGAAGTAAGGAGAGACCCATCCAGTCTTTGAAAACATCAAGAGACACTTCACCCTCAAGTTCTTCAGCAGTTTCTTCATCAAAGGTGTTAGATAAATCAAGCAGGCTAACTGAGAAGGAACTTAGTGAGGCTGCAAGCAAATGGGCTGCTGAAAAACTAGAAAAGTCAGATGAAAATAATTTGCCTGAAATTTCTGAGTTTGAGATGGAATCCACGGCACCCTTGTTTATTGATCAGACAGGAGAACCCGAGGTGAACACAGTGGATGGCACAGAGTTGTTTGAAGACAGCCAGTTGACCAGTCGCTCTAAAGCAATAGCATCAAAAACCAAAGAGATTGAACAGGTTTATCGACAAGATTGTGAAACTTTTGGGATGGTGGTGAAGATGCTGATTGAAAAAGATCCTTCATCAGAAAAATCCATACAGTTTGCACTGAGGCAGAATTTATATGAAATAGGTGAGAGGTGTGTGGAAGAACTCAAACATTTCATTGCAGAATATGATAGTTCTACTCAAGATTTTGGAGAGCCTTTTTAGAAGAATTAGTGTTGATGCCAAAAAGAAGTTTATAGATCCTTCCTCGGATTGTGTGAATCCTTAATATTTTGTGATGAAGAAAAATACTTTATTATAACTGGCCATTTCTCATATCAAATAAACATCTAAAGTAGTCTGTTTAAAATATCGGAATAAAAAATGTTTTCTACATGGACAGTCTTCTAATATATATTCATGCCCCTCCCTCTAAAACATGATGGTCATTTAAAGCTTGAAAAAGCAGTTCTGGGAGCAGCTTTCTGTACTTAACACATGTTCTTTAGTCTTCCACAATATGGTCATTTGGTCACAAGTGTCATGTATAGTTAGAAATCATCCCACTTCAACATTAGTAGTCTGTTTGCATTTCATAGTGAGTGATCCTGTGTGAGAATGTTAGCAGTTTGAGTTGTGATTCTATAGCTTTAGCCTTGCTTTTCTTAATGTAACTCGTCACAATGTCAAGGTTTACCATCCTAATGAATTAGTACTTTGGTATCTTAGAGAATATTTGCTTTGAGAAGAATTCTCAGTGATAAAACAGCACTGAAAATCTCTACAAAAGACCTCTGAGAATAAAATACTATTTTCCAAGTACATGAACTGAATGCACCTGTTCCACTAAAATACTCGTGAAACTTTGGACCATGCTGTCTGATGTGTAGTTTTAAACATTGTAGATAAGATTTAGAAGATTGAAGAGGGTTTTAAGGTTAAGATTTCTCAGAAACCCTTCTGATCATTAGAGGAAAACATTAAAATATGTGAGAATTTTTAATAGGACCATACTCTGTATTAAAACTAACATGCTCATAGATTATTTTATTAATCTCTGTGATCTCAGTTCCTTGTTCTGTGGATCTTCAGAGGTTCTCAGCTCTTCAGAAGTATTCCTGAAAGAAAGAAAGAAAGCAGAGAAGGCATTGAGGCCAGCATTGCTACCCCTTACCTCAAGAGTGAGCAAGTTACTTAGGAATCCCCAGCAACCAGTGGAGGAGTCCTCTCATTTCCTGGCCTCTTCCAGCAGCACAGTGACATTGAGCCAAAATACATAATTTGTGACATTAGTGAGGAAACCTTAAAAATCATGCTTTTTATTAACTACCCAGTTTCATTATCTTCCTGTCCTTTATCCATTATCACTCTATTCTCACTTCAATTCCATCATTTAAAAAAAAATTGAGATAGAGTCTTAGTATGTAGCTCAGGCTGGCCTCAAACTTTCCATGTAAGTTTCCACATTGACTTTGAATTTATGATTCTCTTGCCTGAGTACTAGAGTTGTAGGTATAAGCCATCATGTCCAGCCATCTGCCATTACTTTGTGGCTTCTATTGATACTATCAAAAGAGCTACCCCAAAGTACATACAGATTATATGAAAAGTAGAAATAGAAGTATAAATAATTCTAATGGATCTGTAATGGATGCTTGAAATATGTAGTAAGCTACTTCACAAATTAAAAACTAATTGAGGACAAGATTTATTTTTTTAAGTTTCCTAAATGAGACCACTTGGAATTTTTATTTTTGCCTTTGCTAAGTTATACATATCTAACTTTTCTAAAACATGATATTCTTCCTAAGTATAAACAGTGATTTACTCGCTACTCTTTTTAGAGAGACTTAAAAAGATACTGCCATTATTTTTTCTTCCGAGGGTTTTTCTTTTCTAAATATTCTAGTTCCAGGATTTAGTTCCTCTAATCAAGGTGTTACTAGTTTAAATATAAAATTTGAGAAACTACCAGTTTGCCAAGTTGTTCACTTGGTAGAAATTCATGAGGAAGGAAATCTAATAGATACATTCAAATATCAGTTCAACATGTAGTTTCTTCCTCTTCCTTTTGCTCACATTACCGTCCACACGCAAAACTGTTTATAGCTTGCCAATAGTCCTCTTCTCCTAGGTGTGACAGTGTTAAATATGTTTGTTTTGCTTTTGTTTTTTTTAAAGTCCAATTTTAGGATCAATAAATTCAGATGTGTACTAGAATATTTATTTTGCAAAATGTTTTAATTAAAGTGATTTGTAAATTATCCATTGTTTTTGAATATACCTAATTGATGTGATAAAATTTTCATTGTCTTACCATAAAGCCTTGATGATCAACATGGGGGAAGCAGATATTGTAAAGCTTTTGTGAACTTTAAAATTGCAAAATAAAGCAACCAAGATGAAGTAAAAAAAAAAAAAGAAAGAAAGAAAGAAAGAAAGAGAGAAAGAAAGGGAGAGAGGAGAGGGAAGGGGCACTAGAGAACCTCTAGCCAGTGCATACTCCAGATGCATGTGCCACTTTGTGCATCTGTCTTTATGTGGGTACTGGGGAATCGAACTCTGGTCATTAGGCTTTGTAGACAAGTGCCTTAACCGCTGAGTCATCTCTCCAACCTGCCATTTTTTGACAATCTTATTTGTGATATTTCTTAGAAAGGAAAATACAGTTCTTTTCAGGTGGCCTGGTTATATGGAAATTCCTGGGTATCAGCACATGAGGTGGAGAACAGAATGTGAAGAGTAAGGGGCTTTCTTTTTTCTCTCTTTCTTTATCATGTCTTCTGGTTTCCTAATAGTTTGCTTCAACAGTATGCTACTCAACTAGCATAACTGTTTCCTGGCCTTTTCTTACTAATTTTATCAGATTAAGGTCACATCCACAGTTGTGGTTTTGACCTTGTACTAGACTTCTAGTTACCATGATACCGTTTAAAGAGTCATAAAATACAGGTGGAGATGGAGCTCAGTGGTAGAGTGCTTGTGTAGCATGCACAATGAAGGCCTTAGGTTCATTCCCTAGCACTAAACAAAAAATGTGTGTGTGTGTGTGTGTGTGTGTGTGTGTGTGTGTGTATTCAAAATAAGTTATAGTATAATTATGATCAATAAATTCCTTTTTAAAAAATACTTTAGGGCTAGAGAGCTGGCTTAGTAGTTAAGACATTTGACTGGAAAGCCTAAGGACTTGTGTTCTACTTTCCAGGTCCTATGTAAGTCAGACTCACAGTGACACAAGTGTGCAAGGTCACACATGCACACAAGGGAGTGCTCATGTCTGGAGTTCAATTGTGGTGGTTGAAGGCCCTTGGCATGCCAATTCTCTCTCACTCTCTTGCATTTAAAGAAAAAACGGCCAGTCTGTTGGGCTTGCCTCCAAAAAATTTTTATTTATTTATTTATTTGAGAGAGTGAGAGAAAGAGATTGTGTGTGTGTGTGTGTGTGTGTGTGTGTGTGTGTGTGTATTTAAACAATGGCCCAGTCTTGAGGGATCTCCCAGACCAGCTTCTGGAGTTTGGAGTTTCCTGTAAACTTTAGGTATTTGGGTAATTGTCTAGTACCAACATATACTTGACAGTATTCATAATACTGTCTTAAGGGGAGAATGAGAATGAAAGCCTTGTCTTAACATTATGATCTAAGTGTCTTGATAATCAAAGTTTAGTGGCCTACTACACATGACTAATTTTTGTGTTTAAGAGGGGTGATTAAAGAAATATGCTTATATAATTAACTTTCAATTATCCTTCTTACTGTTATTTCATTTATGATAATTTTTGGATAATGTATAATATGGAAGTAATGACCAAGTAACATATTATTTTATTTTATTTATGAGAGAGAGAGAGAGAGAGATAGAGATAGAGAGAGACAGAGAGAGAGAGAGAGAGAGGGAAAATGGGCATGCCAGAGCATTCAGCTGAAGAACTCCAGAAGCATGTACCACCTTGTGTGTCTGGCTTATGTGGGTCCTGGGGAATTGAACCTAGGTCCTTTGGCTTTGCAGGTGAGCATCTTATCTGCTAAGCCATCCCTCCAGCCCAAATAACAGTTTTTTACTGAACATTGTTCATGTTTGATGGCAACTTAGAATTAAGATAAAAGTTTACTTTAAAAATAAACTTAATTTTAGAATAGTTTTAGATTTGAAGATAAGTTACAAATATGGTAGAGTTCTAATGTGCAGTGTACTCTATATTCAGCTTTCCTTGTTACTAACATTTTCTGTTGTGTGATGTATTTGTCAAAATTAATGAACCATTATTGATCAGTAACTAACATCCACACTTGGCATGCAGTTGTGATGGTAATTGCCTGGTGTTAGTATGGACTTCACAGGTTGAGGGCACAATCTTCCAAAAGACTCTTCTCATACAGCTTTAGATCTATGCTGCAAATTGTTACCATTCTAACAGGGGTTCCTATTAAACTTTTGGTTCAGTAATTCACTAGAATAACTCAGAAAGTAGAAATGTGCTGCATTTAGGATTATTTTTGTGCACAGGATACAAGTCAGGACTAGCCCATGAAGAGATAAACAGATTGAGTCTGGGAGAATCTCAAATATTCAGGTCCTGTGTCTAAAGGATGCATCAACTTCTGATGCTTTGATATGTATCTGTTCACCAGGGAAGGTTACTGGAGCATATGGGGATTTGATGTTTACTTTCTTCAAGATTAGATGGAAGGTGTACTTTTTTAGGAGGGCAGTTACAAAGACAAGTACTGTTTCTTATTGCATCTTCTCAGGGAGTATAGCCAAGGTGACTTTAGATTGTGATAACCTTGAACAATACTTGAACATACTGTAAAGTTGGACCACACTCCCCAGCTTCCTTCATATACTGTGCTATTTTGAGGGAAGTCACTATGTGCAGTCCACACTGAGAAAGTGGAGAGTTATGCTCTTGAGAGTGTAGGGTATAGTAAGATAAAGATAGACCACCCCTCACCTCCTGAGTGCTGGAGATTGGATCCAGGGCCTTGTGTGTGGTAAGCAAACATTCTTACCACTAAGCTGCATCCTCATCCCAGATAAGGGCATTTTTGATAAGGGATAAAAATAAATGATTTCAAGAACATGTTAGAAAAATATAATCAAATATTTGAAAAAATTATATGTTAGAAAAACGGAATCACAGAGGATGGAGTCTTTCTTTGGATGAACAATCTTGGTGGTGGTATATAATTTGAAGCAGACATAGTTGCTGTTGAGGAGAGGGACTTGAGAATTGAAGAGCTATACCTATTCTTTCCTGACTCAAAGTTATTGTGATCCATGCATGGCATGTGAAATGACCTATAGAAAGTGACTTTCCCCTTCTCCTTTCTAATTTTGAGACTCTAAATGTGGTGAAAACTACTTTGTTTAGTATTATTCATTCAGCTCCAGAAAGCAGTATAC
This sequence comes from Dipus sagitta, assembly GCA_036346955.1. Classification (NCBI taxonomy): domain Eukaryota; kingdom Metazoa; phylum Chordata; class Mammalia; order Rodentia; family Dipodidae; genus Dipus; species Dipus sagitta. The sequence continues at coordinate 69,586,899 of CM070781.1, forward strand.
ATTTTGAGTTACAACATTTCAAAATTTAATTCATCCATGGAATGATATTTCAAGGCTGAACTTTAGAGGTCTTGTTACTTTGTCTTTAATCATGTAATATTCAACCTTTGGCTATGTAAAGATTGTTTCAATATATCATATAGAATCAGGTTCTATGGTGTGGGTTATTAAATTACTTGTAGAACTACTTAGAGAAAACAGGATTGTTCTGACAGTTGGTGAATGGAAAAAGCACATACGTTTTAGTGTATGTAGTGAAGGATGTATGTTGTAAGATGAAGTTACCTTCTTGTTGCTGGGACAAATACCCAACCAGAAGCAACTTATGGGAGGAAAGTATTTATTTCAGGTTTCCAGATACCAGGGGAAGCTTCATCATGGTGGTAGAAGTTGGCTCACTTCATCATACATGCACAGCAGAGAGACAACAGCCAAAACCATCAAGCATGAGAGACTCTGAGCACAAAGGGCTGGACTCCACCCCAAGGTCTGCCCTTGATGTCACACTTCCTCCAGCAGGGCTCCACCTCCCAAATGTACCAAGCTGAGGACTAAGTAGAAAACGTAATCACAAACACCTGAAACTATGAAGACGTTATATTCAAACCGCCACAGATGGTCAACGGCAAACTGTTCTGAGTCAAATACATGTGGAGAATGCTTTTTTAAAAAGTAATGTTACAAGCTTGGTGTGGTAGCACACACCTTTATTCCCAGTGATCTGGAGGCAGAGGTAGGAGGATCGCTGTGATTTCGAAGCCAGCCTGAGGCTACATAGTGAATCCCAGGTCAGCCTGGATTAGAGCAAGACCTTACTTTGAAAAACAACAAAACAAAAGTAATGTTACATATAGACTGGAGAAAACAGCTGAAAATGGGAAAGTACTTCCTCTAGGGCAGGCTGCACAATGTCTTGTCTTTTATCCCTTCTACAGAATCCTGATCCATCTGTTAAGTTTTTATTTTTCCCAATAATTTTTCTGAAAAAGAACCTTTTTTTTTTTCTAAGTAACTGTAGATCAGACTTTTCCAACTTTAACAATATTGGCATTGTGGGCTGAATAACGTGTGTGCGTGTGTGTGTGTGTGTGTGTGTGTGTGTGTGTATGTGTGTGTTTCTGGTGACAGAATCCAGGCCCTGCACATGCTAGGCAAGGACTCTGTGTTTGGGAGCTGATCTGTGCACTGTAGGATACTTAGTGGCAGCTCTGGCCTCCACTGTTATGTTCCAGTGGCAGCTTCTACTTGCTCCAGCTTTTAGCCAGCAGTACTTTTCCCAAGTATGGCCAGTTTATCCCAGGAGGCAGGCAGAACTGCCTGTGGGTGAGAGCCACTGTTCTTTGGTTAGCCAAGAAACCCTCAGAACCCCATTTTGACTGTAACTAGGGGTTCATATATGTCACTACAGTTTTTCTGGCTAATAGGGATATTATTTATCTTCAAATAGTCCTTTAGCCTGCTTTTGTTGTGGAATGTCCTTATTTCTCCGTCTATTTGAATGGATTGCTTTGCAGGATAAAGTAACCTTGGTTGACAGTTGTTATCTTTCAGAATTTGGAATACATCATTCCAAGCCCTTCTGGCCTTTAAAGTTTGTGTTGAGTAATCTGCTATGATCCTGATAGGCTTGCCTTTGTAGGTCACTTGATTTTTCTCTCTGACTGCTTTCAATATTTTTTCTTTGGTTTGTATGTTTGGTAGTTTGATTATAATATGGCGAGGAGAGGTTATTTCCATGTTTCGTCTGGCTGCTGTTCTAAAGGATTCCTGTATCTGCATTGGCACCTTTTTCACAATTTGGGTGAAGTTTTCTTCTATGATTTTGTTGAAAACGCCTACTATGCCTTTGGAGTGAAATTCTTCTCCTTCTACTATGCCCTGAATTCTTATCTTTGATCTTTTCATAGTGTCCTGAATATCTTGAAATTCCTACTCATACTTTTCTACTAGTTTGTCTTTCTCTTTGTTGGATTGTATCAGATCTGCCACCTGGTCTTCTATCTTAGATATTCTGTCCTGTCCTTCATCCATTCTACTGGTGAGATTTTCTACAGCATTTTTTATTTCATTAACTACTGTGTTCTTTATTGCTAGTAATTCTAACTGGTTTTTCTTTATTATTTCTAGTTCCTTATTTATGTCTAGTATTGACCTCTCTATTTCATTAAATTGGCGTCCTGTGTCTTCTTTGCTTCCTTTGATTTCTTCTTTGAGTTCTTTGAACATATTTATAATCATTCTTTTGAAATCTTTCTCAGGCATTTCCTCTAACTCATTCTCACTGGAGGTCATTTCTGATGCATTAATACTTTTTGGTGGATTTATATTGTCTTGATTTTTGGTGTTTCTTGTGTTATAGTGTATGTATTTTTGCATCTTGGATTATTTAATGATTGGATTTTCCAGTTAGCTGGATATTATGAGATGTGTCAATCAATCTGATGTTATATATCTTCAGGGTAGGCGCTTAAGGTGCTAGGTGTGGCTCTGAAGACTCTCAGAGTATCTACAAAAGTGACTGTAGGTGTTGGGTGTGCCTGCTATGAGAGTATTCAAGTAGGCTAAGTGGAACAAAATACAGGCAGATTCTAAAATTTAACTAAAGAATATACACTTTAATGAAAAACAGCACAGAGTATTTATCCAAGAGTAGGTATTATGACAATCAGGTCCTCTGTCTGTCCCTTAGGCTGTGTGGTGCCTCACCCACTCCCTTAATCCTGACAACAAGGCGGTTAAGATTTCTGGTCTGTTGAGGGTTCTAAGTAAGCTTGTGACCAGTTGAGACCCTTCCCTAATGTATAACAGAAGAGTAAACAAAGCCACTATAATTCAAGAAGCAACAAATAACAAGCCCAAAATACAGCTTATTTAAGAATGGCAAATTTGACCATCCATCTGATTTAACATATAATTTATCCTGATATGGAAGGTGCAATTAGCACTTCTGGTTCAGGCATATATACCAGGTTTATTAGGAGGGTGCTGATCTGGTAAAATCCCAGTTACCTTTTGGGATGATTTTGGTCTCAGCTGTGCTCTTAATTGGGTCCCTCTTTGGTGCTCTGTCAGTTCAAGTAGGCGTGGCTGGGTTCCTGGATCACTGCTTTGTTCCCGAGGGCTGGGCACTGGAGGTGGGGGAGGGGGAGGGAGCCGATGCTGCTCTAGTTCGCCTGCTGTTCCACGCATTCTTCTGCCTTGTTCTTCTGCCTTGTGATCTGCTCCTCCGTTGTTTACTGCCGTTCTTCCTTCACGTTTCTTGAGTTTGCGGAGAGCTCCGGTGTGAGTGGAAAATCCCCTCGCCTGGCTTTTCCTGAGGCTCAAGCCCAGGGCCACCGCTGCAGTCTGGCGCGCAGAACAGCCCTGCCGGAGCAGCTTCTGCTGGCCCATGCGGGCTCTGGATGCTCTGGATCTCTCCTACTTCTCTGCTACTGTTTCAATTTCCTATACACCTCACTTTTTAGTAAAAGTGTATATTTTGCTGGTTTTTTTTTTTTTTTCCCCTTTGGCTTTTTCTTCCCTAGGCTGCTTTGGCGTGTTGTCTACGCAGCCATCTTAACCAGAAGTCTCAGGGACATTATTTATGTCCTTTAGTCATGTTTCTAGATCTGATTTAGAAGATAGAACATTGGCAACTGATTTTATGTAGCAAATTATCTTGACATGATATTGAACAGTTTATTTTTCTTTTTATCTCCTTCCTTTCCTCCCTCCTTCCTCCTCCTCTCCCTTTCTTGCATCCTCATTTTTTAAAAATTTTTTTAGAGAGAAGGAGAAAGAGAGAGAGGGAGGGAGCAAGCGAGTGTATATTGGAGTGCTGGGGCCTCAGCCACTGAAATTGGACTGCAGGCACTTGCGCCAACTAGTGGCCATGTGTGACCTTGCACTTGCCTCACCTTTGTGCATCTGGCTTATGTGGGATCTGGAGAGAATGAACATGGGTCCTTAGGCTTTGCAGGCAAGTGCCTTACCCACTAAGCCATCTCTCCAGCCCTCTTTCTTTTAAAAAATATTTTTATTTTTATTTATTTATTTAGTTTTGGTTTTTCAAGGTATGGTTTCACTCTAGCCCAGGTTGACCTGGAATTCACTATGTAGTCTCAGGGTGGCCTTGAACTCATGACGATCCTCCTACCTCTGCCTCCCAAATGCTGGAATTAAAGGTTTGTGCCACCGCACCTGGCATTTATTTGTTTATTTGAGAGACAGAGAAGGAAGGAGAGAGAGAGAGAGAGAGAGAGAAGCAGATAGAATGGGCACACCTGGACCTCCAGCTGCTGCAAATGTATTCCAGATGCATGCGCCACCATGTGCATCTGGGTTACGTGGGTCCTGGGGAATCAAACCTAGACCCTTTGGCTTTGTAGGCAAGTACCTTAACCACTAAACCGTCTCTTCAGCTCATCTTCTTTCTTTTTTGAGGTAGGATCTCACTCTACTCTATCCCAGGCTGACTCACTCTGTAACTCATGCTAGGCTTGAAATCATGGCAATCCTCCTACCTCGTCCTTCTCAATGCTGGGATTATAGGCATAAGCTTCCATGCTTGGTTGTAACATTTTTTAAATTAACTTTTTATTGATGATCTCCATATTATGAAAAATATATCAAGATCAGTGTTATCTTATTTTTGGGCATTTATGTATGGTGTGTGGCTGCACAGATTTTTGTCTGTTGGTGCGTGTGCACTTGCGTATGAATGCACATGGAGGTCAGGGATTGATATTGGGTGTCTTCCTTCATCAGTGTCCCCTTTATTTGTGGAGGTGGGGTCTTTCACTTGAACCCAGAGCTCACCGATTGGCTAATCTTAGTTGGTCAGCTTGCCTTGGGCATCCCTGTCTTCTGTTCCTGAGTGCTGGGATTACAAGAGGCCACCACTCCTACCAGGCATTTACATGGCTGCTGGGGCTCAGAACTCCAGTCCTCACACTTGGGTGGCAAGTGGTTTATGCATCGAGCCATCTCCCCAGCCTCTTGAAACAGTTTTAAAGGAGTCCAAAACATATCTATTAGTTAAGGTGAAGTTAAATTGTCATCAATCACTGCTTAATTTTATTTTTGCTTATCTTTTTAGTTTTGGGAAAACTGAAAATGCTCATTCAAGTATCTCTCTGCCAAACCTATCAGGACTCCCTAGCAGTATTTGTTCATAGATCTTTGATCTTAGAGCAGCTTTGGTAAGCAGTGTTAGTTATGTGATTTTGTTATTATACTAGAGAAAGACCTGACGTGACAGGTCTAAATTCATTAATCTGAACTTTAGATGGACCAAAGTAAAACTTTCTTTCCTAGTAGGAGACCAGGGATGTCCTGCTTTCAATCTCCTTTCCGTAATTCAGAGCTAGGAGCATAGGAGACCCAAGTGTGAGAATACCTGAAGGTTTATCTCTCCATTTACTTTCTTTGAACATTTCATTGTTGACAAAAGTTACATTGCATTTTCTTGAATGGTCTTATGTGAAAGGTAGAGGACCTGCAAATCTCTTGTCTCTGTTGTCTTCTGGATATCCATATGGAAATATTTTTCCTTTTGTAGCTGGTAGTTTTGGCCATTCCAGAGAAACAGAAAGCATGATTAAAGGCATGAACTTTAGAATTGTAGGGATCTGCATTTAAATTTGTTTTTTCCCTTTCCTAACTCTATGCCTCATCTATGAAATAGGTATAATGCCACCCAATTGGTAGAATAGGCATGTGGAATAAATTAGATAAGGTCCTTTATCAGGTACATGATAGAATTCAAATGTAGTTTCTATCTTTTCACTCTCCCTGCTTTTCCTTCCTTCCTTCCTTCCTTCCTTCCTTCCTCCTTCTTTCTTTCTTTTATTTATTTATTTATTTGTTTATTTTGTTTTAAAAGGCAGGGTCTCGCTCTAGCTCAGGCTGACCTGGAATTCACTATGTAGTCTCAGGGTGGCCTCAAACTCATGGCGATCCTCCTACCTCTGCCTCCCAAGTGCTGGGATTAAAGGTGTGCGCCACCATGCTGGGCTTCTTTTATTTATTTTGAGAGAGAGAGAGAAAGAGGGGGAGAGAGAGAGAATGGGTGTGCCTGAGCCTTTGGTTGCTGTGAACGAACTCCAGATGCATGCACCCCATTGTGGCACATGTGCAACATTACATGCTTGCATCACTGTGCGTCTGGGTACATGAGACCTGGAGATTAGAACATGAGTTGTTAGGCTTCACAGGCAAGTGTCTTAACTCTTAAACCATCCCTCCAGCCCTCTTCCTTTGTTTTAAAAAAATTCTTTTTATTTATTTATGAGAGAGAGAGAGAGAGAGAGCGCAAGTGAGAGAGAGCATGAATAGACATGCTAGGGTCCCCAGCCACTGCAAATGAACTCCAGATGCATGTTCCACCTTGCACATCTGGCTTATGTGGGCCCTGGGGAATCAAACCTGGGTCCTTTGGCTTTGCAGGCAAGCGCCTTAATGCCTAAGCCATCTCTCCAGTCCCTCCCTTTTTCTTACTTTCCACCTATTGAAGCCAGTCCATTCTATATACTTTGGAACATCCAGAATAAACAGCAAGAGGCTGTGGTGGTTTGAATGAAAATGTCCCCCATATATTTGAATATTTACTCCTCAGTTGAAAGCACTGTTTGGGAAGATTGTGGAAGCTTTAGAATGTGGAGCCCTGAGGATGTGTGTCTCTGAGGGCAGGCCTTGGGATGTTAAAGTCCAGCCCTGCTTGCTCTCTGTCTTTCTACCTCTTCCCTGCTGATATGACAGTGTGATGCTAGTTTCCTGCTCATGCCATGCCTTCTTCACCATGATGGACTCTATCCTTTGGATTAGTAAGCGAAAATAAACTCTTCTTCCCTAGTTGATTTGTGTTGGATATTTTGTCCTAGCAAGGAGAAAGTAACTGATACAGAGGTCATCACCCATCATTCTCATAGGCTCACTCTGTCTACCCTGTGCTGAGGCTTCAAGCATGTTTGTGTTTCAGGGCCTTTGCATGTGCTGTTCTTTTTGCTTGGATCGAGCATCCCCAGGTACTTACATGGCTTGCTCTGTTAGTTGACTACTTGTATGCCACGTATCAGTCAGCTAAGCCATCTCTGATCACTGTACAGCTTGCCTTCCATTTGTTAGTACATGCCGGTCTCTCTACTCTGGGAAAGTTTTTCCTTGTCTGTCTCCATGTTGGTCCATTATTTGTTTGCTTATTGTTTGTCTCCCTGCACAGTATATGAGCCTCACAAGGACAGGACTCTGTTAATTACTTTGTATTCTGTGTCTAGGAAAACACTCAGCTTTTGTACTTAGTCTAGGGTAGCTCTTGTAAATATTTGTTGAATACATGACTGAGTGAATATTATTTTCTGGTCATGCTGCATTTTCCTAGAAGTTTTCAAGAAAAAGATGTGTGTACTGGTTTTAAAAATTTATTTAAATTTTCTCATACATTATGAATTTATAGATGACCACTTTTAGTCTTCATTGTTCTATATAAAATAATTTCTTCTGAGGATTTTTCCTTTATGCAGTTTTAATTATAGAGAATGTTTAATTGCATCATTAACATTTCTGTCTGTGGGTCACTGTTGTATGGTGGATTAGAAAATGGAGACCTGCTCTATTTATATCACCTCTCAGTGACCTTTAGCTCATTGTCAAAATCCTTAATAATTTTTAAATGGTGAAATTGAAAATACATGATAGAGTTGTTTATTCATTAGATGGATTTTCTAAATAAAACCTAAAATAATGTCAAGTATATTTCAGAGCCAAATGTCACTTGGCTGGTATGGGGACAATTTGCCCAGACTTTTTTTAAATTTAACAACTTAAAAAATAATTTTAAACATTTTATTATTAATTTTATTATTTTATTATTAATAAGGATAACAACTGAAATAGTGAGGAAGGACAAAGTTATCCATTTACTGTCCTGCCATGCTATAACCACACTAATTTAATATGTTCTCAGTCATGACCACATTCATATATTTTTGTGTTTTGCAATTTGCTTACCATAGCATTTTCTCATATTTTTCATTAATTTTTGGTTTGTACATAGATATGTTTGCTGACTACCTAGACCTGGGGCTGGTAAATTATGGCTCTACACTTAAAAATAAAGTTTTGCTGGAACACAGATATACACATTTGTTTACATGTTGATGGCTGTTATGCTATAAACAGCAGTGCTGGGAATTATGACAGAGCAGTATGACCTGCAAGGTCCAAAAGATTTACTGTTCTGTCTTCTAAAACTGTGTGCTCTTCCCCTAAATGCTTTAGTGGTTCATAATTTAGGTTATTTAAAGTAATGCCACTTGGAAATGTTTTGTATATAATTTTTTTATACTTTGAAAATTTAGCTGGGAACATAAACAAAAGTGGAATAAAAGAGTATATAGTTAATAAAGACATCATATGACTGATCCTGTCCTTTACTCTGTTATAACCCTCTAGCTGTAACATCAGAAAGAAGACTGGGAATCATGTAGGTACCATCCTTTTTGTACCTATTCATAAATCTAATCATGTAAACTTACATTTTTCATGAGCATGTATTTAGTTTTGATTTCAAGTCAACTAAAGCAGAAAGTTACTGTAAGTGCAATAGAAAAGCAATCTAATTTCTACTAAATTAAAAACAAAACAAAACAAAACAGGCAGGGGCTGGAGAGATGGCTTAGCAGTTAAGGTGTTTGCCTACGAAGCCGAAGGATCCCAGTTCAATTCTCTAGGACCCATGTAAGCACAGGGGGTGCATGTGTTTGGAGTTCCTTTGCAGTGGCTGGAAGCCCTGGTGTGCCCATTCTCTCTCTCTGTCTGTCTGTGTGTCTCTCTCTCTTTGATTCTCTCAAATAAATAAATAAAATATATATTTAAAAAAATAGGCAGAAGCAAACTTAGATGTCACAGGTTATGTGATCTGCTACTTCAGGCTGGCCATAGTGGCTAGAAGGCACTGGGAGTGCGGAGTAAGCAAAAGAAGCTGTTATTTCAAGGATGAGCTCATGGTGGTAGCTATGAGTGTGGGATGACGGGCAGGAGCAGTGCACAGGCTCTGCCTCTGTGGCAGACAGCTTTAGGTTCGCTGAGATGAACTTCCAAACCAGGCACAGTTATGGAGGATGGGATATTTATTGACGCTTACAGATCCAGGGGAAGTTCCATAATGGTAGAAGTTGGCCTCCTCTTAAAAGACCAGGCAGAGAGACCAAGGGAGAGATAGCCACGCAGCACACTTCAGGAGCTCTAGGTGGAACTAAGCACTTTGCATATCTTTAGATTGGAATTTCAAACCCACCACCATATTTTAGGGCTGGACCCTAAGATCCACCTTCTCCAGCCAGTTGGCTACAGATCTAAATTACAAACTGTAATAAAACTGGGTATTTTGGGGCCATCTATTCAAACTACCACAGCCCCTCTGAACACCTTGGTGTAAACCTGAATGTAGCTGTGATTATACTGCCTATGATAAGGAAGGCAAAGAGCAACTACTCTGTATTTTCAAGCAATACAAACTCCTGTACCTGGGAAGGTTTTATTGAAAAAGAAAACGTACAGACTGGGATTAGCTAATTTAACCCTGACTATCTCTGACTTCATGATATAAACAGGTATGAAGAAGCAGGGTCTCCAATCCAAACTTGCACAAACAACAACAAACAAAACCAAAATAAGCATCAAGAAGTATAGACATCATCTTTTAAGAGAAGTATTGTGAGGGTCTGGCAGCATGGATCCATCAAAAAGCTTATAATAGACTATCGTAGACTCTGACTCCTCTGTGGCCAAAGTGAAAGACATTAAAATTGACATGCCTTCAAGATTTCCTTTATCCTGTAATGGTTGAGGCAATCAGTAAGTGGTGTAAGCAGTACTCTGCAGCCCTTACCCTTCTATCTTAGCACCAACTATGCAAATGAGCTATAGTTTGCTATTCTCACACAGCTTATTTCATGCTAGCTTTCACTCTCCATGAGATCCAGGTAAACTGAGAGTGCTGTATAAATTTGGGTGACATCTGCTATATCTAATTAAATCATTTCTATATACTTAGGGTTGGGTGACCTTCAGGTGTCCTCGGGAGCCCGTGTACAAGCACAGCCACTTCATGAATGCTCAGAATTGTTCACTCCTCCAGTCTTCTGGTGCTGCATAGCCATTGTTCACCACAACCTGACCCTTTTCTTTGAACAAATAGCATGCATCATTTGAGCAGCCAGAATTTTGGTCTTAAAAAATGTATTTATTTATTTGCAAGCAGAGAGAGAATGAGAGAGGAGGAATGGGTGCACCTGGGCCTCTTGCCTCTGCAGACAGACTCCAGATGCAGGCACCACTTTGTGCATCTGGGTTTATGTGGGTATTGGGGAATTGAACCCAGGCCATCAGGCTTTGCATGAAAGCACCTTTAACCATTGAACCATCTCTCCAGCCTTGCAGTCATTTTTATGTTAGCAATTAAACAATATTTTATAATGTTTTGCAAAGAAAGAGACAGCGCATGGGAGAGAGCGAGCAAGTGCAAGAAAGAGAGAGAGAGAATGGGTGTGCCAGGGTCTCTTGCTACTGTAAACAAACTTCAGATGCATTTTGTGCATCTGGCTTTATGTGGGTTCTTGGGAATTAATCCCAGGCCGTTAGTCTTTGCAAGCAAGAGCCTCTAACTGCTGAGCCTCCTCTCCAGCCCTATGTTAGCAAATCTTATGATGACTAGACTTGTTAGCCAGGGGGTTTGTTGTACATCTTGAAAACTCTCCCCTAAGGGGCTGTTTTATTCTTTCCGTTTAGTTCTTTACCTCTGCCTCTGATCTGCTTTCCTGTGGACTCTTCAAGTGTTAAAGAAGTACGAAGAACCAGAAAGTCTGGGATACTAATAATTCTACACCTTCTGTATTTTCTTCAGGTGGCAAACAGGAGTTGAGACTCTTAGCAATTTATTTTCTCTCCCCCTCTCCCTCCTCCTCCTTGTGTGTGTATGTGTGTGTCTCTGTGTGTGTGTGTCTGTGTGTCTCTGTCTGTCTGTCTGTCTGTCTCAGTGGTTAAAGGCACTTGCCTGCTGGCCTGGGCTTGATTCCCCAGTACCCACATAAAGCCAGATGCACAAATGGGCACATGTATCTGGAGTTTATTTGCAGTGACAAGGGGCCCTGTGCACCCTTCTCCCTCCTCACAAATAAATAAAAATATTTAAAATTTTTTTCAGTTATTTCCTGCATTATTTCCCACACATCCTTGACTTTTTTTTTTTCAAAACTAGGACCTTTGTCTATTTTGTGGACAAACTCAGTCTTTCCTATCGTTTAAAGATTTACTTATTATGTCCTTTTTCCTTGCCATTATGTTATTGTATCCATATTTATCTGTGCAATTTGATTTTTCTTTTTCTTAAATTCTTTTTTTTTTTTGGTTTTTCGAGGTAGGGTTTCACTCTGGTCCAGGCTGACCTGGAATTAACTATGTAGTCTCAGGGTGGCCTCGAACTCATGGTGATCCTCCTACCTCTGCCTCCCGAGTGCTGGGATTAAAGGCGTGCGCCACCACGCCCGGCTTCTTAAATTCAATTTAACCAACATATAAAAACATAAACACCATGCCTCTCAATGGGGTGCTTTGCAATATTTTGATATATATGTAAATATTGTATAATGTTTAATCAAGTTAAATGTGTCTGTTTTCTCAAAAATTTATTTTGTTTGTGGTGAAAATATTCAAATACTTTATTCTACCTTTAAAAAATACTTCATTTATTTATGAGAGGGATACAGAGAAAGAAGCAGAGAGAATGGGTGTGACAGGGCCTCCTGACACCACAGATGAACTCCAGGCATTTAATGCTACTTTGGGCATCTGACTTTACATGGGTACTGGGGATTATTGAGGCCTTCAACATGTCTCTTTGTCATACTGATTTCACTTCCTTTCTAATGTATCTAGTAATGGCATAACTGCATCATTTTTTCTTTTATTTATTTCTAAGTATGATATATGTGGGGTGTGTGTGTGTAAACCGCAGGCAGAAAAAGGCATCCTTCAAGTCTTGGCATGTCAAGACAGCTGCTATGTCTGGTCCCATGTGGCAAGGGCTTCTTATGCTTATTTGATGAAACTTGGTATAGGACTGATGTCAGCATAGTGGGGCATGGGTCTTGTGCTGAGGTGACATGCGCTCTCAGTGTTCCTCAGGGACTTCTGTAGCTTGGTGTTTTTGTTTTCCCTTCTGAAGTGTGCTCCTGTGTCTGTTGCATCTCCCTATTTTTCTTCTGCTCTAATTTCATAGTCTGATGCTGTGTAATGTAAGGGCACCGTATTAGTCAGGGTTCTCTAAAGGAACAGAACTGCTAGAATGAATTATTTTAAAAAGGGGATTTATTGGATCAGCTTACAGTAGTCCAATAGCAGTTGCAGGCCCGAGAATCACCGAACCTGGTAGCTGCTCAGTCCACGTGGCCAGATGCCTCAGCAGTCCCAACCCGGCACTGCAGATGGTGCCGGAAAGCCTGGAGGCTTCCTGAGGAGCCGCTGGGTTTTGATCCACGCAGGTCTTCAGTTGATGCTGGTCTTTAGTCTGCACTGGTCTTCAATCCATGCTGGAAGGTAGCGAGCAGCTCCAGCAGCCAAGTGGAAGGAAGGAAGGAAGGAAGGAAGGAAGGAAGAAAGAAAGAAAGGAAGGAGCTCTTTTTACCCAGAGCTTCCTTATATCAAGTCCCCCTCTGAGTGGGGCTGCCCACTGTGGGGGAAAGGCTCACTCTGGGGAAGGACTTCCTCCTTTAGTTGATCCTTCCTAGAAGCAACCTCTGAGACTCACCCGAAAGGGATTTATGTGGATTACTAAACAGATCAAGTTGACAACACCTTAACTATCACAAGTCCACCCCTTGCCAACTTGGCATCAAATCATGCCTCCTTACATTGTACTTAATTTCCAAATGAAAAGAGTAACAAGCTCATAATTCCACCTAACATGGCATAACTATCCCACATACAACCGGAACTGCAAAATCTTCCCCCCAACGCAGAGCTTAGTCTCTCATATAATGGGTCTAGTATAACTTCAACAGTTAGCTAGTGATATAATCGTAATATTGGTGTAGACACATACAAACACTCTGTTATCAAGGCAGGACAGAAACATTGCAATCACAGTCCTCGTTTCTGTAACTGGTCATATGGTCTTAGCTGGTATTTGTAACTGTCTTCTTCTCCTACCCATTCTGTATTTCCTCCACCTTCAGCAAGCACCTCAGCAGGTCTTGGTTCTTTACCTGGAGGGGTGACCCATACCTCATTCCTGAAGGATGTGGGCCATTTATCACACTACTTCTATTGGGTTGTTGCAGTTGTCCATTGACTTTGACAGCAGGACATGGTAATACTAACAGATGCCCTAAAGGATCTCCTGCACTCCAGGCATACTCTTCCTTACCTCCATTGTGGAGGAGCAGTCCAATTTCCCCCTGGTAATCTGGATCAATCACCCCTGCTATCACTGTAACTCCTTCCTCAGCCTGTTCACTCAAGGGCATTAGGAGCCCAAAGTGACCAGGGGGAAGTCTTAGCTTCCAGCTCAATGGAATGTTCTTTGTGTCTCCTGGCAAAAGCATTCCCCCCTCTGGGACCAAGACTTGTAGTCCAGCAGAGTGTAAGGTTGCAGGAACAGGAAGCAAAAATCTAGCTAATAGGTCACTTGGGGTGATGGTAAGTGGGACCATTCCCATTTCCACCCTTTGATTCCTGTACCTGTGAATCCAGGCTATAGGAGAAACAGTACCATATATAGGACACTGGTTCAGAGCATATACAGCCTGCTGGAGGACACTCCCCCAGCCTTCCAAGCTATTGCCACCTAGTTGGTGCTGTAGCTGTTTCTTCAAAAGGCCGTTCCACTGTTCTATCAAGCCAGCTGCTTCAGGATGGTGGAGCACATGGTAAGACCAGTGAATTCCATGATCATGAGCCTACTGCCGTACTTGGCAATGAAGTGAGTTCCTTGGTCAGAAGCAATGGTGTGTGGAATGCCATGACAGTGAATAAGGCATTCTGTAAGCCCACGGATGGTAGTTTTGGCAGAAGCACTATGTGCAGGAAAGGCAAATGCATACCCAGAATAAGTGTCTATTCCAGTAAGGACAAAACGCTGCCCTTTCCATGATGGAAGAGGTCCAATGTAGTCAACCTGCCACCAGGTTGCTGGCTGGTCACCCTGAGGAATACTACCATATCGGGGGCTCAGAGTTGGTCTCTGCTGCTGGCAAATTTGGCACTCAGCAGTAGCCATAGCCAGGTCAGTCTTAGTTAGGGAAGTCCATGTTGTTGGGCCCTGCATAACGTGCTACCCACTTGCCTTTACAACCCTTGAGTAATTTTCTATAGTGCAGTGAAAAGGAGTAGCTTATACTTGCAGCTCATAGGCAGAGTCTGGCCCTGCAAACTCATTTGTTTGCCCTGGGCAGAATTTAAAAGCCTTCAAATTCCACACAGACCAGATTCTCAATAAACCTTGGAAATCTGGAGAATGTGTCAATATTGAGCCTTTACTCTTGTATTGGCTGGAGCTAAGAAAGCAACAGCACTCTCCTCCCCCTCATCTTTGTTTGGGCAGTCTGACCTGCCAACTGATGCCTTACAGTTCTACTTGGCTTGCTTGGCCTATACATGTAACCAGTCTTGTACTTTAGACACTCCAAAATACCTCCATAGCCTTCCCCCACTTCTTACTCATATATCCATCCTCTCTCTCACCCATAAAGAACATTGCTCCAAAGAGGAGCACCATGCTCTCTAGCCTCTGGACCTTTGCCCAGTCTAATCCCTCTTTATTTGTAATTTTATTTTATAAAAGGTTAAACTCTAAATCTCCTTACCCCCCACCTTCCTTTTCCCTGAGGGCCCTCCTCTGTGGGGTTGTTGGTATTCACTGTGGGATCATGAAGACCTCATTCTATGTGGGGTACTGGGCCTCAGGATATTCCTACCCACTCTGAAATTCTTGTAATTTTTTCTGCCCTCTCTTTCACAATGTTACCTGAGCCATTGTGGGCCTGTTAGAAGTCTGATTTACTGTTGAGTTTGCTGTGGCCTCTGGGTCTCTGCTTTGTTGGCTATGTTGTCTGTCACCATGTCCCTGGCATTGGTTGTTGGGTTAGTGATGAGAACAGTATTCTTTTCTTTCTTTCTTTTTTAAATGTTTACTTATTTGAGAGATATAGATATAGATATAGATAGAGATAGAGATAGATAGATAGATAGATAGATAGAGAGATAGATAGATAGATAGATAATGGGCACACCATCACCTCTAGTCACTGCAAATGAACTCCAGATATATGTGCCGCTTTGTGCATCTAGCTTACATGGGTACTGGGGAATCCAACCAGGTCGTTAGGCCTCATAGGCAAGCACCTTTACTGCTAAGCCATCTCTCCAGCCCAGTATTCTTTTCTTGTTGTGTTGGTGGATCTTGGATCTCTTAATCTCTGCCAGCAGTAAAATAAAACAGATTTGCCAAACCAAGAGTGATATCAGCTTAGATGAAAGTTATTTGAGACACTTTTTGGTGTGTATGTGCACTCTTGTTATCCAGGGAGTGGTGGGAGCTTTTCTCTGGAGTTTCTGTTTCCTGCCCATGGGATACTGACTTGGTTCCCTGCTCCAGGTATGAGTTTTTTTCCACCAAATGAGTGGGTCTCATGTCCAATCATAGAGCAGTTGGTTATCCGCTCAGGCCATGTGCCATTATTGCACAGGTGTGTATTCCTGGCCCTGCCGGTTGGTTTTGTAGCTTGCTGAGTCCCTGCTTATTCATGCTATTGGTAATCATTGTCTCCTGGTAGCTCCCAAATCCCTCTTCTTGAGATACCTTTTCCCACTTGCCCCTCCTGGCTAACTCTTACTTAGCCAATGGGACCAGGCTTGAATCATAGTATTTGGAAAGCCATCCCTGACATCCTTCCTTCTCTGCCCCATTGTGTTAGATGACCCTCTGCAGAGTGGCTTTATTGCTCTACTCAGTTACAGCACTCAGCATACTGCATGTTAACTGTTGAATTACACCTTCTTTTTTTTAACGTTAGATCCAGGGTCTTTGAGAGCAGGGCCTATCTTAGACATTGCTTATTTAGGTACTTAAATTCTGGGTACATAGTAAGAGTGTAATACATTACTTTTATTGATGTCTTAATGTTGCTG
Organism: Dipus sagitta; assembly: GCA_036346955.1. NCBI lineage: Eukaryota > Metazoa > Chordata > Mammalia > Rodentia > Dipodidae > Dipus > Dipus sagitta. The sequence goes on from CM070781.1 coordinate 69,603,063, forward strand.
AAGGCATTCTGTCTGCCCTAGCTGTACACAGGAGTCACCTAGGCAACTTTAAAGCCCTCAGTTCAGGCCCCTCCAGGGCCAGTTACAGAATACCCTCTAAGGGTGACTATTTGCATGTGTATTATGGTAGTGGTAGTGGTATGTGTGTTGTGTGTGTGTGTATCATGTATGCACATGTATGTGCACATGAGTTCCAAAGTATGTGGAAGGCAGAGGAATATGTCAAATACTTCCTCTCTCTGAATGTGGTGGTGTGGTTTTTACCACTCCAGAGGTCTTCAGTCTCTGTTCCCCACAGGACTGGGCTTACAGGTGTGTGTGGCCATATCCACCTCATGCTTGCAGTAAGCAGGTCCTCATGCTTGCAGTAAGCATTCTTACCCTCTGAGCCATCTTCTCAGCCTCTTGGGAGTTTTATAAACTTCTTTAGGGATTCCACTGAACAGCCAAGATTGGATGCTGTTTGCCTATGGCTTTTAAGTAGAGCAATCTAAAGACAAGCAATTGTCCATGATTTTTATTTACTTATTTATTGTTTTTTGAGACAGGTTGGCATTGAACTCACTGTTTGGTTGATGACCTTGAATTCCTTCCTCCACTTCTGAAGTACTGGGATTATAGGCAAGCACCACCATGCCTGACTAATGGACCATGCTTTTGTTTGAGATTAAAACACTTGATGATGATTTTTAGGAAAGTGTATCTTAACCTTGGCAACACATGGACATTGATACAAGTGGCATTTATCTTTTAGAAACCAATAATGTCTTTGCAATAGCCACACAACCTGCATGCTGTCTTGGCAACAGAGAGCCAGTGATGCCTTGTGCAATGCATTAGTAGCTTGAATAGTTTGGGTGGTTTATGATGTGTAACCATGTGCCATTTTCTACCTTGCTGCATTTTGATTTATTTCAAGTGGATTATGTTCTAGGCTCTGTACAAGTTAACTAAGGCATTTATTGACTTCCCAACACTAATTATTTTTTGTGTGCATATTCTTCCTTGATTTATATTGGGCCTGCTAGGGGGAGTAAAGACAAGCAAAAATGGAACATTAACTTGTGTCTGGTGTGGAACATACTCTTGGGATAAAAGCCATTTTAACTTGGTGAACGCTATCACCAGTTGTGTTGTCTAATAATGAAATGATCAGTTCTAACCTCATGGGGAAGTTTCAAGAAAAAAAATTATAGAAGCATTGAAGACACATTTATGAATTGGGATTGTCTTTATTTTGGAGTAGACTGAGCTGAAGAAATTTCTGTGTGGCCTCCCCTATTTTTGTAGATGGAAGCTTCATTTTTTCCCCATTGAGAATGAAGTAGTAGGTATTTGGTTTAAAATGAGTTTTAGAGATTTCTAAGTAAGTGATCATTTCTTACTTGTAAAGACTTGGGCAGTGGCATTAACTGTGTAATCTCTTTCTGGGAGAGCTTTATGAAGAGGATTGAAGACTGGCTGACCAGCAAACTCCTTGAGATTTCTTATATCTCTGATTGGAAAATCTCTTCCAATTAATCTTTTGTATTTGAAGCAAATGATTATTTGCCCATGGCCCTTTTATCTTACTGACAAAGCTGCTTCCTGTATCTCCAGTCCACCCTGCTATCCTCATGTAGTGTTTTAGATTTTGTATTTTCTGTTTGCTTAACTACACTTCCCCCTGCTAGCCAACTTCTTGTTTTTAAATTTGTTTTTATTAGATATGGACATACTTACTATGTAAACAACTCATATTGGTACCATCCTTTCCCTCATCCTTGCCCCTTTTCCAAAGAGGCCCTCCTTGTTGAGGATTCAGGTCAACCCCATGGGGATTGGGTGTCATGCATTGTGGGGGCAGCAGTCAGTTATGGGGAAGAGGCAATGTCTCTGTGCATAATGTCCCAACTTGTGGCTCTAACAATCTTTCCACCCCCTCTTCCGCAAAATTCCTTGAGCCACATTGGGTGCTCTTTAAGTCTACTTCAGCCCATCACTGTTAGCCAACTTCTTGATAGGAAGAAGGGGGATGCAGAGCTTCCTTTCAGCTGGAGGAATTTCATTTCCAAGACCCTTTTAATGGCCCTTGACCCCACCTGGCTTGTTCCCATGCTTGAGGCTGGGGCGTAACTTTACCAGGAAGCAGACACAGTCAGCTCAGCCAGAGTTGAATCTCTGCCAGTCCTGGCTGTCACCTTCAGGCACCTGAGGACACTCAGGATGTAATTATGTACTGTGGGACGGTGGCTTCCATCCCAGAGCAGAGGGAACTGACTAATCAGGAAGCCTGGTATACTCATCTGGAGCCCTCGTCACAGCCTACTGAATCGGGGTTGGATTTGAATGTGTGCTCCTGTCTCCCTGTATCTGTACAGTAGCCCCTTACTGGATTGGAGAGGAAGGTTGCCAGCAGGCCATTCTGTCTTCCTGGCCACCTGTATTTCTGCTCACTGCTTCTGCTGCCAGCTTTCTTCCCTTCCCCCTTCCATGATCAGAGAACTGGCTTCATAATTTGATCAGATGACCTGGGTAAAAATGTGGTGGCAGTAGCCAAGGAAGGGGGAGAGTGCTGCAGGAAGAATACATGGATGCCAGCTGCCAGTGTCAGTGTGCCTGGCACCAGCGCTCTTCCCCGATCTGCTATGTGCTGTGCTCTCAGTTCTGCCGGAGGCTGTTGTTCGGAACTAAGAAGTTCTGATGTAATTTTGGCAAACTCCTGTTTATTTTTTTTAAGTTACTTTGATTGTTATTCTGATCCATCTGTCCTTTTGATTGTGGAGATTCGGCCTTCTGTGAAGGTCATCAACATGGCTAGTTGCTTTTTGGTAGATGAAGATCTAGAAAGACAATTATATTTGTTATGTCTCTGAAGTTAAAAAACAGCACACAAATTCTGGTTCCTATCTCATGACCCTTGCCTCCACTCCCTCTTCTTCCTCACATTGAGCTTCTCCTATGAAGGCTGGCTCAGCTTGAGTTCCCAGGCCAATCTGGAGTCAAAAAGTGTTTGGACAGCTTCATCCTCTTTGCCAGTGGGCCCAAGCTGCTTTTTCAGGCAGGGGACCTGCTTAGACTCCCATGTTGCCTGTTGAGTCTCAGTTCTCCCCAGTCCCTACTTGGCACCCTGGTTCCTTGCATTACACTAGTAACAGAGATGGGTTTGAGAGCTAACTTTTGGAAGATCATTGTTTCCAAAGGGTGACATCTTCAGCAGCTGTGGCACCTGTGCTTAGGCTTGCTGTTGCCACGTCTCTGTGAGACAGGAGAGTCCTGGCCTGGGCCTAGAGCACTTCTGCTGACCAGTACCACCTGCCTGTGTGACCCCTGAATGCTGGTTGCTTCATGCTGTACTTTGCCATGTTTTCTTTGAGTTCTGAAACCTGATCAAATGACAAGGGAAGGTTTGATCTAAAATAGAAAATGTTCAACAGATGATAGGCCCACATGGCACTTCTTATGTGTGTGTCTTTGGAAAAAAGTTTTATTTTCCCCCCTTTATCTTAAAAATAGTGTTTATAATAATTATATGTAATGTATTTATGTATGTAATACATGTAATGTAATGACATGCAATGATGATATGACCTACTGCATGTGAAGTCTCCATTATACTTCCAAACCCATAGGAATTCACATCTTTTCTCTGCTTGGTGCCCTCATCATGATATATCACCATGCCTCTGTGCATAGGCAAACATTTTTCTTGCTTGACTACACCTCCATAATTGGATTTTGCATTTGGTCACTTTCAGCAATTTTTCTTTAATGTGTATTAGCTGGTATTGGACCAGGTCTTGGCTGTCCAGAATTTCCTCAAGAATGGATTATAATCTTGGACAGGGGGCAGAATCCCAGAGTGGAGTTACTGCTCTTGTTCTGCTGTTCTAATCTTTCAGCTATCTGCCTGTATATGTTGACCATGTGGTTCCATATGTAGCCTTGTGAAATACTTTCTTGGCATTTGGCATCCAGAGTCTTCTGTTTCCAATTTGTTTAGTTCAGCAATGGAAGTAATATTTGTTGTTTTTAAATTGGTCCCTTGGGGGCCATCTTCTTTTTCCATTCTGTAGCTATGGAGCAGCTGGTCATGAACCAGCAGAGTTGGGCATATTTTAACCAGAGACACTGAGACCTGGCACCAAAGTTCCAGCATCCAGACTAACACAACTGCTAGGGCACATGGAAAACATTAGCTTATGGATGGCCCAGAGTAAATCTGCGTTGCAAGTCCAGTATCTAAAGAGAAAATTAAGGAGATCATAAACTATAGATTATTTTGCTTTGCAGTACAAGATCTGAATGTCATTTGAAGTACATCTCATTATGTTTTAGTGCTAATGAACTGGATCCAGTTTGCAACATCTGTCAGTTTGACTTGATAGTTAGTACAAGTTTCAGGGAGTGTTTTACAAGTGTCATAACATGAATGGAAAATATTTTCTATAATTTCAAATAATAGAACCCCAGAGGCCTTTGATCATATTTGAAAGAGCTTGTGGCCAGCTTAAATCTCTCCAGGTTTCTGTTCATTATATTATAGCTCTATGAAATAGTCAGTTTTAATTAGACTGCCGAAAGCATTTATTTCCAGTGATAGATTAATGCCTAAATTGGAATATGCAAAGGATGGATATAGAAGAACTGAATGAAATAAATGTTGATAGCTTCTCTCATGAAGGGGTCTAAGTGAGGGGCTGCTATTTTTTACACTTCATAAAGAAATACATATGAAGTGTCTAGGAGATGGCATACAACTCTTCCTTCTCTTTTCCCAACCCTGAGATGAAAAGCTGTGCAGTAAATCAAGACATCAAATCAGCACTGCAATTCTTTTTTAAATTTTTATTTATTTATTTGAAAGCAACAGACAGAGAAAGAAAGAGGGAGACAGACAGAGAAAGAGAGGGGGAGGGGGAATGGGCGCACCAGGGTCTCCAGCCACTGGAAAGGAACTCCAGATGCATGTGCCCCCTTGTGCATCTGGCTAACATGGGTCCTGGGGAATCGAGCCTTGAACTGGGGTCCTTAGGCTTCTCAGGCAAGTGCTTAACTGCTAAGCCATCTCTCCACCCCAGCACTGCAATTCTTATCAAGTCAGAATCACTGAGCCTTGTTTGGACCGTGTTTCTTACACAGAGGTCAGCAAACTATGGCCTGTGGCCAGTTTTGTGCAGCCTCATGAGCTAAGAATGTTTTCAAAGTATAAGAGAAAACAGAAATGATTATTCAGGGACCGGGGAGATAGCTCAGCATTTAAAGTCACTTGCTTTCAAGTCTGTCGGCCAATGTTTGATTCCTCAGCACCCACAGAATGATGAACATGTCTGTGGTTCCAGTGTTCCTATAGCAATGGTAGGTAGAGTCAGGAGAATCCAGAAACTTGAGGGCTAGCTCCATTTGCAGGGCAAAACAAGAAGCCCTACCTCTAAAAAGGAGGCAGAAGGAGAGGCAGTCCTCAAATCTCCATATGTGCAGCATACAGACATCATGTACACCCACACGTACACATACATAATAATAATAAAAGCAAATTCAACAGAAACCCTCCATGTGAGTTAAGAAGCTCCACTATCTGATCTTTTACTGAAAAATAAAATTGTATATTTGTATATGAGATCTTTCTCTCTGTGAGCTCACATCAAACATTCTAAAGTGGGTCCTGAAAGCTGGATATGGTGGCTCATGCTTTTTTAAAAATATTTTTGTTTATTTATTTATCAGAGAAAGATGGAGGGAGAGAGAGAGAGAGAGAGAGGGAGAGGGAGGGAGAGAATGGGTGTGTCAGGGCCTCCAGCCACTGCAAATGAACTCCAGATGCATGTGCCCCTTTGTGCATCTGGCTAACGTGGGTCCTGAGGAATCGAACTTGGGTCCTTTGGCTTTGCAGACAAATGCCTTAACTGCTAAGCCATTCCTCCAGCTCGGCTCAGGCTTTTAATCCCTGCATTGGCAAGGCTGTGGTAGGAGAAAAGCCATGAGTTTGAGGCCAGTCTGGCCTACAGACTGAGTTCCGGGTCATCCTGGGCTACAGGAAGACCTTGCCTTTCAAAAGAAAAAAATGGGCTCTAAGAAGAGTAGGAAGGGTGCAGCTTTCAGAGCCAGACACACCTGGTTCTATGACTTTCTGCTTGGAGAACCTCAGGAGAGTAACTTAAGCCCTCTACATCTCAGCTTCCTTGGGGTTGTTACGATTCAGTGCCATTGTTTAGGAGGTCCTAGAAAATGGCAATTCTCTCATCAAGAAATAGTAAGCCACCTTCAAAGGCCATGGGTAGCTGGGAAGAGATTGCAGCAGACTTGTCTGGGAATGGGCAAAGGGATAAGAAACATTTGTAAACTCTAGGACTTTCTGGGCACTTAGTATGGTACTGAGTGGCTACTATCCACAGGCTTTAATCCTGAAGCAGGTTCCTCTGGGCTCCTGTTGCTGCTGCTCCTCCAGTGCTGGCTCCTCCTTCAGATTATCTGGTCTCTTCTCTGTCCTGCAGCTTCCTGCAGAGGTTCATGTCTCTGGACCCTTCCTGAATGTGCGTGAACATTTGGATCTTTGATGGTGGCCTGCCACCAATAAATGTTCTTTATTTCTTCTCTCTCCTTTCCTTTTTCTTTCTTCAAAGAAATGTGTTGTATTGATTAGATTTAAAAGAATATAGAGCTGGTCCTTGTGGTGTGTGCCTCTAATCTCTGTACTTGGGAAGCTGAGGTAGGAGGATAGCTATGAGCCTGGGTTACAGAGTGAGTTCCAGGTCAGCCTGGGAGATAGTGAGACCTTGCCTTAAAATAACAACAACAACAACAAATTGATCCTTTTTAGAGCTGTCTTGCTCAGGCTGACTTTGAACTGGCCTCAAGTAGTCCTCTATCTCAGTCTCCCTAGTAGCTGAGACTATAGGCTTGAGCCAATTGTGTCTTACTGGATGTGACCCTTCTTAAGCAGTTCCTTCCTGGGTTGGCACTTAACTTTCAAGTAACTTTAGGTGAGGGGTTTAAACTGTTGTCCCTTTTTTTTCTTTCTTCATAAATGAAATTGACAGCATTTCTGCTATATGTTAGGACATCTCAAAAGCATTGCATTCTGGGATGAGAGTATCTGGGTTCTTTTCAGTGCAGGCTGAAACTGGGTATGATTTCAGAAAAAGTCATCTTTGTGCTTGCTACTGTGAAATCACTGTGGCTGCTCTAGCCCCTCCCACCCCAAGATACCTGATCACCTCTGAAATCACTGCAGCTGGAAGTTCTTTGTAGTTATGCTGTGCCTGATTTTTCAAGGATAAGTTTGGTACAGTGATTCTCATGGAGTTATTCAGTCTATGAGGTTCTGAGACGGAATGCAAAAACCAGGCAGTCTTCCCTTCCCTGGGAAAGAGGGGATATTTGGTAAGTCTGTCATCAGAGGGGAACCTTACATGTGACAGCAGGGACTAGGGCTGCTCACAGGTAGCACGTGCAACCCCTGGCACGTGGCTGCATTTAGCAAGAAGCAAAGAAAGCCAAATGTGGGAAAGCCCTGCTGACTTCACCGGAATGCAGATGGTGACCACAGGGCTTTTCTCTGTAGAAGTTTCCCTTCCAGGTCAGATCGTTTCTTTTACTATTATTTAAAACTTCTGTAAGGATTTTCTTTTGTACTCTTAAGTGCAATTAATCAGTAGTTTTTTTGGTACTATCGGTAAGCAGTTTAGGTACTGTTTATAAACATTTTTGTTGTTTAAGGACAAGTGGCATTTTTTTCTGATTAGCGTAATAAACTGAAGTTTTCACCTTAGAAGTGCTTTAGATGACAAGCTTCATGTTTTTCTTTTTACCACAATTTAAAATATTCTATCTTAAATTCCTGAAATTATCGAGAGGCAACATATATCCAGCTATAAAGAAATTATTAAATAGAAGTTCTCTTAGTAGTCTGAATTTTTCTTTGACTTTATACACTTTCTAAAGTTTAAAAAACAAATATGCAATATTTTAAAAACAAAATAAATAAAATTCTTCTACAAAATGTTATATCCCCTTGCATTTAAAAAATTTTTTTGTTCATTTATTTATTTATTTATTTGAGAGTAACAGAGAGAGAAAGAGGCAGATAGAGAGAGAGAGAAAGAGAGAGAGAATGGGCACGCCAGGGCTTCCAGCCACTGCAAACGAACTCCAGACGCGTGTGCCCCCTTGTGCATCTGGCTAACATGAGTCCTGGAAAATCGAGCCTCAAACTGGGGTCCTTAGGCTTCACAGGCAAGCGCTTAACTGCTAAGCCATCTCTCCAGCCCCCCTTGCATTTCTAAAGCAAATGTAGAATATTAACTTAGCTTCACATGTGCATTTAAGCCACAAATTTTAAATTTCAAAATCATATTTTCTATAATTCTTGTCTCAGAAGTGAAGAAGGACATTTGAAACACTAGAGCAGTCTTCCCACACTGCCTTGTCTTTATTCTAGGAAACAGCCCTCTGTGCTCTGGACTATACAGTAGAGTTCTACGTCGAAGCAAATAAGACTGGGAAGTTGTCGGGCTTACACATTGGAGGACCTCTTCTTAGATACATGGGAATTTTTTTTTTTTTAATTCTCAGGGGTTTTATTTTTTAACTGCAACTGGAAACATTTATGAACTTGTTTAGACCAAAACAAAAGAGAAAGTAAGGAAACATTTGGAAGGAACACAGAGCTAGCCACAGCTTGGTGACAGCAGCTGCCTTGCAATGCATATACACACACAGCCAGTCACAAAAAGGACCCAAAATAACAACAACAACAACAACAACAAAAAGCAGAGTGGAAGACAGTCTCTTCAATGGTGTAGCCCCTGGTAAGTTGCCCATGATCCAGTAAATAGCTCCCAGCCATGCTAATGCAGGCAACCTCATTTAAATTCTGTGAGTTTTACATACATACATTCATACACTCCACCACACACCCTAAAATAGAAGCGGGACTAGTTGGGAACAAGTAGGGGTTCAGTGGGAGGTGGAAAAGAGAAAGTAATGGGGATAATATGATCATGATACATACATAAAATACTTATATACATGTATAAATTGTCAATAAAATAAAGATAAAAATCCAACAAAAACAATAGTAACAAAAATCAGATGTTGGAGATACTTCCAAGAAGCCGCTCCTCCTTCTACCTGACATCTCTCTTCATTGCCCTCCCCTCCTCTGCAGGGCCATGTCTTCATGCCTATCTGGGCAGCTGGGTCCTTCTGGGTTCTGAATGGTAGATTTTGCTCATATCCAGGAGAACAGGGCTGGTTGAAATAGGAGGATGACCCAACGAAAGATTGGAAGTTGTTTCTTGGAATTTGCCTACTGTTTAATGAGTGCCATTCTTCCTATTTATGCAGTCCTCTTTACTTATCCTCTGGGATCTGGATCTAATGCTCCCCTAAATGGTTATATCTCACTCTTCCACTCCAGCAGAATACTCTACACTTCTTCTGAATTTTCCATGCACAACTTTTTCTGGAGACTTAAACTTTGTGATAGCCAAATAAGACTGAATGCCTCCAAGTCAGGGCTGTAAATACATATATAGTCTTGGGTGCTCAATAGCACGTAAAGCTCTGGGAAGCCTGTTTTTTAGTCAACACTCTTTCAAGGAATTGCTGTTCTTACGCTCCAAAAACATTTGATATTCTACCATGAGAAATTATTGCCAGGGGGTGTGCACAACCTTAGTGTTCTGGGATATAGTCAGAATCATAGGGAAAGGAAAAGGTGAGGAGGAAATAAAAAGAAAATTGTCGTTTGGTAAAACAAACCAAACAGTTTACATTTGTCCAGGACAGGGTTGTAAATAAGAGCATTCCTTTAGTCACTGTGAACAGATAGATACTGGAGGAGTAAAAGGGCACAAATGCTCTGAGTTATTTTTATTTTGGAAGGATACCATGTTTAAGTTAGAAGTGTAAAACTCAAAATATGAGAAACTTATGTGGAAATACTTATTCAGCTACCCAAGAGTCAGCTTCCTCACATTTCCCTTCTGCTTTTTGTATTCTCACAAAAAATATGCTGTCAGGCCAGGTGTGGTGGTGTACACTTTTATTCCTAGCACTTGGGAGGCAGAGGTAGGAGCATTGCCATGAGTTCAGCCTGGGACTAGAATGAGTTCCAGGTTAGTCTGGGATGGAGTGAGTCCCTGCCTCAAAAAAAAAAAAAAAAAAATGCTGTCAGAATGCATATGCCTTCCCTTTTTTCATAGAGCTCTCAATTTTTTCTTCAATGTAGGAAGAGACAGAGGAAGAGAATTATTTTAAAATATCTAGATTTTAATGAAAATAGTTCTGTTGGGATAGCATCTTGTTAGGTAGTTCAGGTTGGCTTACAGCTTATTGTTTTCTTGCCTCCCTCACACATGCTGGGATCTCTCCTCCTTCTTAAGATTAAGAAGTATTGGGGCTCAAAAGAAAGGAATAGATTGTGTGCATATGTGGGTAAGTCAGCAATCAATAGCAATTTTATTTTTTTGGAGAGGTTATACCCATAGATTTCAAACTGAGGCCTTATTTATGGGACAGTGAGAATTGCTTTCTCTGTTTCTTTTCTGTGAAAAGCATAACATTTTATGAAAGAAAATTCATTTTCTTTGAGGACATAAATATGGCCTAAGGAAATGTACTTAAAATGTGAGATTTAAGGAAGCACAGAACCTATTTTTTTTAGCCCAACTAAATACAGGCTCTGTAAAGATAGGGTATTTTTAGTTTGTGTTAAAAATGTCCCCAAGTTCTTTAATTTTATATTGAGAACATTAGTCAACAGTTCTTTTCTGCCTTCAGGAAAATTCAGGGCCTTATTTACTTCTGATGTGATTCAGGGTTATGAGAGAAGAGGTATGTTCATGGAGGGGATTGGAGCAGTATGGGAGGATAATGGGGAAGGCATGTTTGTAACACTCCTGAATTGCTGAGTTAAGGAACTGCTATCTTTCAGTGAGGCCTCCACTATCAGATTTGAGAGCTGGTTTGGTCTCACTCTTGACTTTGGGGTGTAGCTCAATGGTAGAGTACCTGTCTATTAGCATCACAATGCTGTGTGTTCAATTCCTATTACCACAAAAAGTAGAAAAATTATGAAAAAATAAAAAGGAAACTGTAGATATTATTTGGATCTATTAGCTATTTCTTAATCATTTATTTGTGTGTATACTTTCCATTTATAGAGCTTTGCTGTGCTGATTGATGGGAGACAGAAAAGTTGTGAAAGGGAGTGGAGTAATTGGGGGATGAGTTGCGTACAGGAGTTCCATTGTTACATATTTATATTTTTTACTTTTATGTATTTGAGAGAGAGAAAGAGAGAGAGAGAGAGAGAGAGAGAGAGAGAGAGAGAGAGAGAGAGAAACAGATATATAGAGAGAATGGGCATACCAGGGCCTCCAGCCACTGCAAACTAACTCTAGATGCATGTACCACCTTGTGCATCTATCTGGCTTATGTGGGTCCTGGGGAATAGAACCTAGGTCCTTTGGCTTTGCAGGCAAATGTCTTAACCACTATGCCATTTCTCCATCCTCCATTGGCATATATATTTAGATGGAAGAGGTATGACTAGGATAAAGTATCTTTCTTGACTATGGCATGGAGTAGATACTAGAAACAGGGCGGAAGTGCAGATTTGAGAATGGACTATGTGGAGCTGTTAATAGTATGGAGTATAGTTTATTCATCAAGAACTGTTTTTTTTTTTAGATAGAATTATATTTTTGTATTTAATTTTTTGACAGTTTCATACATGTGTATGTATTATATTTTCATCACATATACTTCTATTCTCTCTTATCTTCCCTTTACTCCAGGAATGACTTCTCCGCCCTCAGCATCCATTAACTGCCATTTAACTCCTAAGGGGTAGGTAGGGCATCATAAGCCTCTCCTTCATCCATGGAGAAATGTTGACTGGTCCTAACATGTGCAGCTGTGTGAAGGACTGTGTTTAATACATATTAGCAGATAGAAAGGAAAGGAATTAGCTGGGTGTGGTGACTTACACCTTTAATCTCAGCCCTGGGGAGGCAGAGGTAGAAGGATTGCCATGAGTTTGAGGCCAACCTTGAGACTATAGAGTGAATTCTAGGTAAGTCTGGGCTAGAGCAAGACCCTGCCTTGAAAACAAAACCAAACGAAATAAAAATTTAAAAAAGAAAAAAGAAAAGGAACTAAAGAGAGATGGAATAATAACATAGGAAAGACTGAAATGTGCAAGCCAAGAATGCTCCAAGTAGAAAGAATTTGAAGCAAAGTTTAATTTACCAGATGCTAGAAAGATACAAGGTGAAGTAAGCACTCTGTATTTCACAAGAAGTTTGGACCTACCCAGAAAAGGGCCAGACATAAGAGAAAGGCCAGACAGCAAAGATAAAGTAAGGTTTAAGAAAGGCCAGTGGTGGAGTGGAAAGCAGTGGAAACCTGATGAATAGTCCAGTTCATGTTTTGTGTGAGATTAGCACGTCACTCAGGTTGCAGTGAGAGCATGTTTGGAAGCCTTTTTCCAGTGTTTACGGGAGCTCAGTAAGCTAGAATGCCCTCTGTCTGATGTCTACTGAGCTGCTGAGCTCATTGCCCTATATTTCTTTCAATTCCTTATCCCACTTAGTAACACTTCTCATTACAAAAATATTGGCTGACCAAACCAATTGATAGTTTTAAAGACTGTGCAGTTGTACTGTTATCAATAAGATTCCATTTGTTAGAGTCATTCTCACATTCCTTGCTATCATTTCCATTGGTCTCGCCAGGCTAGCTTTCTTCCATTGCCATTTTGTGCTATCTTCTGATGTTTTGGGGGGGGGGGGAAGCAAACACAAACCTTTCTTCATTTACTTATGAACAGTTCTAACTTTTACTGGACAGTTTATTTGGCTAAGCTGCCACAAGTCTTGCCTTAAGTTTGATCAGAAGTGATACATCATTTCTGTTTAACTAGCTTGGTGCTGAAGTTGAACATTGGATGGAAAGAAATGTAATAATTTAAATGAAATGCCATAATTATGGCAGATGGTAAGTGGTGAGTACAAGATTCTTTCAGGGTTTACTAATTCTAGATCATCATCGTCCTTATTAGTGAGTGTGTGTGTGTGTGTGTGTGTATGGGCACACCTCTTGCTGCTGCAAACAAATGGCCATCTGGCTTTAAATAGGTGCCTGGGTAATTGAACCTGGGCCAGCAGGCTTTGGACGTAAGAACCTCTAACCACTAAGTAATCTCCCCAGCTCATAAATGTTTTTTTAAATTTTTTTTTAAAGATTTAAAAAATTTTTATTTATTAGAGACAGAGAGCAAGAGAGAGTGAGTAAAAATGGGCATGCCAGGGCCTCTAGCCACTGTAAATGAACTCGAGACCCTTGCCACCGTGTGCATCTGGCTTACGTAGAACCTGGAGAATTGAACCGGGGTTGTTAGGCTTCGCAGGCAAGCACCTTAACCACTAAGTCATCTCTCCAACCCGAATGATTTTTTTTAGTAAAAGGCAAAAGATTTATGCAATCTGAAGAGAAACCAGAGTATGTGAATGAATTTTTAAATTAATTTTTTGAGTCATTATATAATGTGGTGGCTTGATTCATTGTTCCCCATAAGCTTAGGTGTTCTGGATGCTAGGTTCCCCAGCTGATGGCAATTGGAAATTAGAGCCTCCTGGAGGCGGTGTATTGTTGGGGGCAGGTTTATGGGTGTTATAGCCAGTTTCCCCATGTCAGTATTTGGCACACTCTCCTGTTGCTATTGTCCACCTTATGTTGGCTAAGGGCTGATGTCCACCCTCTGCTCATGCCATCATTTCCCCCTGACATCATGGAGCTTCCCCTCAAGCCTGTAAGCCAAAATAAACCTTTTTTCCCCACAAGCTGCTCTTGGTTGGGTGATTTCTACCAGCAATGTGACCTGACTGCAACATATACCTTCAATTAGGGTACATTATGGTAATTTAACAGATGTATGTAATACATAATAATCAAATTACAGTAATAAATATTTCCACATCTTCAAATATTAATCGTTTTTATATTTTGGGAATTTTATACTCTTCTGGTTTGACATAGATTGTTTTAACCTATAGTTACTTTATTGTACTAAAGAAGAATCAAACATAATCTTTCCACTCTAACTGTTTTGGTGTCCCTTACTAAACTTTGTTTCCCTCCCTGCTGTCTTTCTAAGTATCTAGTGAGTACTATTCCATTGTATTCTGTAAGATGAACTTACTGGTTTTTACAAATGGCTAAAGAACTCATGTGATATTTTTCTTTTCATTAGACCATTTTTTCCATTTTATTTCAGAGACAGTGTCTCATTCTGTAGCCCAGGCTGGCCTTGAACTCAGAGCAATCTTCCTGCCTTAATCTCCTGTATGCTAGGATTCCAGATGTGAGCCACAATGCCTGGCTTGCCATGGTATTTAAGAGAGAATGCATTGTAGTAAAACTCCCTTATGTGAGATTTTGGTTATCTGTGTTCACTTGTGGTTTGAAAAGCATGAAATGGAAAATTCTAGAAATAAACAGTTTTGAGTAACTTTACAGTGTATTGTTATAATTATTCTATTTTATTATGAATTATTGACATCTAGTATTGTGCATACTGTATAAATTAAACTTTATCATACATTTGTGCATATAGAAGAATCAAAGTATATATTGTGCAATATTCTTTGTGGGTTAGGCATGGTTTTAGGTTTTAGGTAAGGGAGGACTACGCTACTGCACTGCCATTGTACTAGTGTTTGTTCACCAATGCTTCTCATGTGCTTAGATAAATACATGTTTACAAAATCATCTGTGTTTTATTTTCTTTCATGCTTTTAACATTAAGTGCCACAAAGCTGTAGCATCTCAATTCTTTATGTTTAAATTTTTTTTTTTTTTTCGAGGCAGGGTCTCTCTGTAGCCCAGGCTGACCTGGATTTCACTATGTAGTCTCAGGGTGGCCTTGAACTCATGGTGATCCTCCTACCTCTGCCTCCCGAGTGCTGGGATTAAAGGTTTGCGCCACCACACCCGGCTATGTTTAAAATTTTAATGTAAAATATTTCATACATAAAAACACAAAAGCATTATATATATATAAACATATTAAATTTAATCTATTAGGCCCCTATATTTATACTATCTAGTATAAATAGTTCAATGTTTTATACATGCAATTCCCTTCCGGGATTTCATTTCTTTCTCTCTAGCCCCCGTAGTAATTCTACTCTTTAAACTGGCTACTCATAATTCCCTTCCTTAGACAAACAAGTAAACCAGAAAGACTTGATACAAACGTAATAAAATTTATAATACCTTTCATATGGTTTTAAGTTTTATATAAGTAACCTGCTGTATGTATTCTTCAGTCACTCTAGCTCAGAGTTGTTTATATAATTAATATTGACACATGTGTCATTAGTTTACTTATTTTTGTTGCTGTTAGTTATAAGATCATACCATGATGGACTTACCTATTCTTTTTTTTTTTTTTTTTTACATTTCATTGTTTTCAAATTTTGGTACTCTAATGTTGTTATCAACATTTTTATACTTCTTATATATAAATGCAAGTGTTTTCTGCCCAAATGATATATTTGTAAAAAGAGTTGTCAGGCAATATGACACCATAAACTTTACTAGGTATTACTAAATTGCCCTCCAAATTGATTGAAACAAATTTGTCCTCCTTTTGGTACTGAATTATAGAGGTTATGAATTTTATATCTGGGAAGAAAACCTGTATTTTACAGATAGTGCTTCTCCACAGGGGCAAGGCAATGTGTAATGGATGACAGTCATCCTCACCCAAGCTTAGTCCTTTCCCTTGCCCTGTTTCTCTAGGTTTCCATCCTCTGGTGTGTAACTGTTGTTAGTATTGGGAACCTTGAAATGTAATTTACAGGCAGTCTTGGTAAGCTTCACTTGCTTGCTGAGACCCTACTATCCTAGGCGATTAATTGGTTTAATGGCTTATTGTCATTCTTTAGCTTCTTGTAACACTTTATTTTTATTTGTCTTTTTGGTTATTCTAGCTAATCCCAATCATATTTTTATGCTTGTAGTTTACAAAATAAGTGAAATCCTTGTTTCCAGTGCATTCATTGTCATATAATGACTAAAGCAATTCATTGCAATTTTTGTATGCAACTAAAAAATGCTTGGGTGGCATTTTTAAGACAGGATTTTTTTGTGTTTGTTTGGTTTTGTTTTTTTGAGGTAGGGTCCCACTGTAGTTCAGGCTGACCTGGAATTCACTATGTAGTCTCAGGGTGACCTCGAACTCACAGTGATCCTCCTACCTCTGTCTCCTTAAGATAGGAATTCTTTAATGCAATAAAACTGAAAAAAAGTGGGTTCTTCTGGGCAACTTAAATTTCAGCCAGTGCAGCCAGAGTCCTGTAGTGAGCCTTGGATTCAGCGTTCTCAGCTCTTCTAGGTTAGTTATGACTCATCCATTTCCCACCTTCTAAAATTTTGTTACTATCTTTTCTCCTATTTACATTGTATGTGTGGTTCTTTCTGTGTTGAATCCCATTGCACTCCAGTAGAATTTGGGAAGGGACAAAACTAAGTGCATATTTTGTGTGCCTTCTTTTTTAAATATTTTTATTTATTTATTTGACAGAGAGAGAGAGAGAGAGAGGGAGAGAATGGGTGCACCAGGGCCTCCAGCCACTGTTAACGAACTCCAGACGCATGAGCCCCCTTGTGTATCTGGCTAACGTGGGTCCTGGGGAATCGAACCAGTGTCCTTTGGCTTTGCAGGCAAATGCCTTAACCACTAAGCCATCCTTCCAGCCCTTGTGTGCCTTCTTTTGATAGCAATGGTATTAGTTATTGAAATCTTACTAGTGAGGTCCTACACTAAACACATCACTGTGTAGTTCTGTCCATAGCCTTGGGAGTAAGGAGGCAAGGGCAGGCAGGTCAGAACCCAGATCTTCAGGCTACAAAGCCTGTATTCACACTATACCATACAACCTGTAGAAGTTTTAGAAAATAATTTGAGTCAGGGATGGTGGTTCAAGTTTGCAATCTCAGCACTTAGGAGGCAGAGGCAGAGGCAGGTGGATCACAAGTTTGATGCCAGTCTGGGCTACATAGCCTGATCTTGTCTCAAAAACAAAGAAAACAAAAGCAAAAAACAAAACAAAACAAAATAAAAAAAAAAACCCAACTTTTTAAAAATACTTTTTATTGCACAATAATTACAAGCTAATTGTGATTAAGGATAAATCTTCCAGCACAATTGTTATGCTTTGAAATCTTTTTTCTTTTAGCTTCTCTTTCTGCTTTTTAAAAATATTTATTTGCAAGGAGAGAGAGAGAAGAGATAGTGAGAGACAGAGAGCATGCACTTATAGGTTTGTCAGGTCCTCTTGCCCTCTGCATATGAACTCCAGACACATATGCCACTTTGTACATCTGGCTTTACCTGGGTGCTAGGGAATCAAACCTGGGCCATCAGGCTTTGCAAGCAAGCACCTTTAACCACTGAGTAATCTTTACAGCCTAGAGCTTCTCTTTCTGAAAAGTGACTTCTTGGCAAATCAAATAAGATGTTCTTTACATGAAGAAACTATTGTTCTTTAAATGAAAATATAAGGCCATTTCAAGACTCTAGTTCTAAAGAGACTCAGAAGACCCATCATTTGAACAAAAACAAAAATTTCTTTCTAGGCATGGTGGCACATGCCTTTAACCCCAGCACTCAGGAAGCTAAGGCAGGAGAATTGATGTGAGTCCAAGGCCAGCCTGGGACTTTAGAGTGAGTTCTAGTCAGCCTGGATTAGAGTGAGATCCTGCTTTGAAAAACCAAAACAACGAAAAAAAATTTCTTACCTTCCCTCATCCTTGCTCGTTTGTTATTTTCATTCCTAGCATAGCTGCCATAATTAGGTTCCTCAAAGGAAAAACTTTCTAGGAATATTTGGTACAATTAAGCCAAAAAATACAGATGTATAGTGAGAATTTTTGGGCTCCCAAATTTTGATTTATGCATGTGGTATACAATGGCATGCCATGTCAATAGTTCTCTCAAAGTCTTAACCTTTGAAAAACCTGGCTGTTGGGCTGTTGGGCTGTTGGGATTAGCAGTTAAGGTGCTTACCTGCAAAGCCAAAGGACCCAGGTTCAACTCCCCAGGACCCATGTAAGCCAGATGAACAAGGTAGCCCATGCATCTGGAGTTCCTTTGCAGTGGCTGGAGGCCCTGGCACATCCATTCTCTCTCTCTCTCTCTCTACCTGCCTATTTTTGTATCTCTTTCTCAAATAAATTAATAAAAATAAAACATTTAAGAACCTGGCTGTTTATTGTCTACAAATGAACTTGGTCCTATGGTGGTGGAAACACTAGTCCTAATGAAAATGAGCGTGCATCCCGATCAGAGGATGCTGCAGATAACTAACTGGCTACAGACACTTGCTGTACTTATTTAACAAACAGCTAAGTGATCGTGACATTCAAGGCTGTGTTCTAGGCTCTACATAAAAGTGAATGCAAACTTAAGGAAAGCTGGGTGAGAATATAAAAAAGGGAAGTTTTAAAAAATGACTATATTTAAAGAAATCAATTTGTGATCAAAAGAGAAAACCACATGAGACAAAAGAATATGAAACATATATCTCAGAAGGCAAAGAAAGTAAAAAGGCACACTCATAAAATAAGATGTAACTATCTTCTGTGTAAAGAGTAAAAGAAAGCCTGCTTTACATAAATTAGCATGTATAATTTGTACAGGCACTGGACTCCTGGAAAGTTGCCAGAATAGCTTTTGGTAAGATGAAATTCAGGGGAGTTCAACCAGTTAATGTTGTTTTCTGTTCTTAATCTGCTTGCTATTTCCTTTGATTTTTTAAAAAATATTCTTGATTATAGATGGCTGGAGTAGTGAGGAAATTCTCAAAATTAGTTGAATTGTGATATATTAGTACAAAATAAAGCTCAGGCTCTGAGATTTTTTTGTGCAAGTATATGAATGACTATGCTTTTATTGCCAATGTGATAGTATTTGGAGAAGGTAATTAGGTCATGAAGGTGATACCAGACAAATAGAAACAGTTTCCTGATCAGAAGGCCAGGGAACCCGGGCAGGGTCCGATGAGACATCATCAGTCTGCAACTTGGAAGAGGACTGTAATCAGAACCTGCTCTCTGCCTCAGTCTTCTACTTTCCATAACTATGAGCAATAAGTTTCTGTTGCTTTTAAGTCAGCCACTCTGCAATACCTTATTATCTAAAAGCTCAACAGTGAGGGTGGTTTTAAAAGTATTGCTTTTAAAATTGGTGAGTATGGAAGTCATGTTTCAGCACTGTTGGTGTGACTATGGCAAATTTCTTTACGAGGGAAAGGTTATGAGTTGGAATACTGTGTGTATCAGCTTGTGCATTTTATGGCCAAAGTGATAACAGGGCTTAAATCCTGCTCTTGCTTGACAAGGGTGGACCATTTGGCATAGAGGCACCAGAGGAGACCATGTGGGTGGATCAGTGACACTCCATCACTGGTATGTGACCACTGATCAAACTCTGTCACCGCAAGTTTTCTTCTCCTTGGCATCTACCTGGGAGTTGGAATAGGCCTTTGTGTTCACATGTTGCATGTGTAGATTAATGTCTTTCAAAGAGGACAGCAGAGCTGGGAGTGTAGCTCAGTAGTAGATTGCTTGCTTATCGTGTGTGGGGCCTTGGGTTCCATGCCACAAACCTCAAGGAAAAAGAAAAAGAGTGAGAGAGAGGAAGGGGGAGCAGGAATCCTACTCTAGCATTTAGACAAGCCATTTTAAACTAAGAACCATGATTGTATATATCTCAGATATAAAGTATGTATATATTAAATATTTTCTTATTTATTTGAGAGACAGAAAGGGAGAGAGAGTGTGTGTGAGAGAGAATGTGGGTTTGCTGGGGCCGCCTGCCACTACAAATGAACTCCATGTGCCACTTTGTGCATCTGGCTTTATATTAATAGTGGGGAATTGAACCCCTGGCTATTAGACTTTACAAACAAGTGCGTTTAGCTGCTCTCTTTAGCCCTTAAAAGTATATTTTTACATTTTCTTTTATTTTTATTTGTAACTTACATAAAAACCAAGAAGTATGTATTAATGGGGTCCCACATAATATTTAATACACGTTCACAGTATATAATGCATAAATAAGGTTGAATATACCTGTCTCCTCAAGAATCTATCAGTCTTTGGTGAAAGCACTCACAATCTTTTCTTCTAGCTTTTTGAAGTGTACAGTAATTACTGTCACCAGTATTTTCCCTGCTGTCTCATAGCACACCAGAACTTCTTGCGTCTGTCTAAGCCACTGACCAGCCTTCCCTCAACCCTCCTCACAACTACCTACTGTGGCTGCTCTTACCTTCTATAAGATCAGTTTTTTAAATTCTCACTTGAGTGAGATCATATGGTACTGGTGTTTCTGTACCTTGCTTATTTCACTTATTGTAATGATCTTCAGTTTTACTCATGTTGCTTCAAATGGCAGGATTCCATTGTTTTTTTGGCTGAATAAGTGTTATGTATATACCACATTTTCTTCATCTGTTTATAAGTTGATGGACACTTAGGTGATCTCATTCTTTACTGTTGTAAATGTGCTGCAATAAACATGGGGCTGCAGTTAGCTTTTTGACAGAGTAACTTCATTTTTCTTAGATATAACTAGTACTAGGATAGTTGGATCACATGGAGATCTATTTTCAATTTTTTGAGGATCCTCTATATTGTTTTCCATGACTGTATTCATTAACATTTTCACCAACAGTGTGCAAAGGTTCTTTTAAATAATCCTTACCAGTACTTATTATCTTTAGTCTCTAATGGTAGTCATTCTCATTAGGGTGAGGTGATGTCTCACTGTGGTTTTGAGCAGCATTTCCTGATGATTGGTGATGTTGTATACCTTTTCATATTTCAGTTGGTATTTATATGCCTTCTGTTGAAAATGCCTATTTAGTTTTACTGGCATTTTTTTAGTGTGTGTGTGTGTGTGTATGTGTGGTATATACTTGAGTGTGCATGTGTGTGCCTGTTCCCTCACATGTGGAGTCCAGAAGAGAATGTCTGGTGTCCTTTGTTGCTCTTCTTCCTTATTTCTTTGAGACAGTCTGTTTCTTATCCTGGAGCTCAGCTAAACTGGGTGACCAGCAAGCCCCAGAAATCCTCCTGTCTCTGTCTGTGCCTTTACACTAGGGTCATAAGCATTTGTGGCCACACCTGGCTTTTTTCATGGTGCTGGGGATCCAGACTCAGGTCCTCCTGCTTGTGGGACAAGCACTCTTACTCACTGAGCCACAATGTTGCCAGTTTTTTAATTGGGTTACTAATTTTTCTGCTATTGAGATTTTGGCATTCTTTACATATTCTGTCTAGATACCAGAATGTATTCATAGCAGCTGTCATCTGTCCTCAGAGTTTTCACTGTTTTCTGTAACCCCATTTATCCATTTTTGCTTTTGTTTCCTGTGCTTTGGGATTTATTTCATAGTTTTATATTCCCTGTCCTGTCTTGGGCCTCATTTTATTCTAAATACAGCCCTTTATTTTTGAAATTCTTCCTTCTTGGGTCTTTAAACATCTGTATTTTAATTTAACTTTTCTTAATTTGAAACTCTTTCTATGTCCCTGTCAGAATGAATATTGTAAAGGCTCAGCTGGTTGATTATACAGCAAAAACAAACAAATAAGCAAGCAAACAAACAAACCAACAAATCCTGTGGTTAGCACAGCCATGTATAGTATTCTTGCATCCTGATGTAGGCTGGCTTTCCTTATTCCTGACACATATTTATAGAAAGATTGACAATAGATAGACAAATAAAAATCCACTTACAATGGAATGACTTGTATTTGTCAGCATGTCCCAGTTGAATCAAAGCATTTGGGAGCCTGAGCTATAATGTAAAGCTCATAAATCTTTGTCACAAATAATATTATTAGCAGTATTAATTAATTGATCATTATGATTGATAAAATTTTAGGTTGAACCGTGGCCAGTGTTTGATAAGTTTGACCTGTATCAATGTTGCTTTCTTGGAGTTTAATCTAAAATGCTTGGTAATAACAGGAGTTCACCATGTCCATTACTTTATGCCAAGACTGTACCAAGTGACTTAGTACATTATTGCATTCGTAAACCTTGCAAGACAAGTATTACCACTTTCATGCAATAGATAGTAGAAGACATTAAAGAGGAAATTTTTCCAAAGTCACTTAGCACAGCACTCTTCCTTAATGTTCAACTCATTATTTTCTAAAGTCACTTAATACAGCACTCTTCCATAATGTTCGGTTCTGGTTATTTTGCCTGGAAGTGTTGACTGAGTTAGTAGGGCACAGCGAAGTAAGAAGGAAAAGATAGATTCAGATCAGACAATTAAAAAAATTATCTATTTGCAAGCATAGAGAGAGAATGGAAGACAGTATGAGTGCTCTAGGGCCTCTTGCCACTGCAAATGAACTCCAGACACATATGCCACTCTGTGCACCTGGCTTTATGTTGGTACTGGGGACTTGAACCTGGGCTGGTAGGCTTTGCAAGCAAGTGCCTTTAACCATTGAGTCATCTCCCCAGCCCCACACACTATATGTTCCAGTGGGTTTGTGAATCCCTCTTATCATCAGAAAAGGAGCTCACAAAGTTTTGGTAATACTTGTGAACATTCATTACCTGTGCCCAGTCTTGACTACCCACAGGCAGTGGGTAGCCAGTCTCGCTAGTTTTACTAGGAATTACTCCCTCTCATTTTTGTTGCTTTTGGCAAAGTTCAGGTTTCTAGGTCAGAGTATGTCTTTGTGCTGAGACTTTTGATACACAGCTGCTCCTAGCTACCTTGTGGATCTGTATGCATTTAAGCATGTCCTTTCTAAGCCTGTGGCACCTGCCAGGCCCTCTTCTATAAGATGGAGCTAGTTGGCCCTTCTTAGTTGGTCTAACTATCCATGCTTTGGTATGGCTGTCAGAAGTCCAATGCTTTTAGACATGATTCCACCATAGGTAAAATAATAGTCCTATCTTTGAGATGAGTCAAACTAGAAGCCTCTCATGAGGGACATTTGAGTGCACTGGCATTTCGGTGACATGCATGTACTCCCTCACTTGGGGGATTTAGGCAGGAAGATTGTGAGGTTGAAGTCAACTTGGGCTATAAAGTGAGTTCAAGGCTCAAAAATGAAAACAAAACAAAACAAAACAAAACAAAACAAAACAAAACAAACACTTTCAAAAGGGTGATGAATTGTGTCTTGGGCTTTAATATGGAATTTGGATCATGGCTCAGAATATAAAGATTTGGGGGTCTTTGTTAGATCCCAGCTTAATGTTGCTATTTGTTTTAATTTTTTCACTTACTATATTTTTAACATTAGAAAAAAAATCAAAACATTTGGTAAGTTGAGTGAGATAAATGAAAGCTATGAAATTAATGAATATGGAGATGTAGTAATATTCAAAAAAATTATACTTGAATATTGATTATGATGGATTTATTCAGCAATTTTGAATATTAATTACTGAAAACTATATCAGCACATGTTATGTGATTGTATTTACCAGGTATAGATGAATTCCTTCCTGATAACAATTATTATTCAAAGTCTATCTAGATTTATTCTACCAGTTTTATCTTTTTTTTTTTTAAAGATACTGTGATCTTAGAATAGGCTATAAAACAAATTGTGGAAATACTATCTCCAGATACTACTTAGCCTGAATTTTTTAAATTTAAAAGCATTATTTTAAAAAGCAAATGCATATTTATAACACTCATTGAAACAAATTTATTTGATAATGGCAGTGGTCTTTGAGTAGGAAACATCATGGGAAATTTGACTTAATTCTGTGACTCCTAGGAATTTTCATTAGATCTCCTGTACAGAATTATCAGCTATAAATAGAGATCAGCTAATTTGATGGAGAGGCTGTAGGTCTACAGATAATTGAATAAAATACATCACAGTTTATAAAAACTCACACGAGGTGACAGCAGTAGTGAGTAGAGCAGAGGAAAGGAAAGCTAGGCAAAGAAAAGGAGGAGCAAACATAAAGGAACAATGATGGATGTGTGTGCAGCGGAATGCAGCATTTTCCAAAGCCAGCTTGCCTACCATGCTTCCTCCCCAGGAGGCCATTGTTCTGCAAATTCTTCTACCGTGGCTGCTTTTCTTCCCCATTTAGATGCTGGACAGCCCCCTACATCCCACTCAGATTCTTGACCAGGGAATACTTTTGCTGAAGTTGCTGAGAAAATAATGGAATTTTGTGCCTGCAACTGTGGTCAGCCTTTGCTCATGCTGGCTTTCAGAAGTCTCCTGTTGTCCTTTGAGATACTTTATCATTGGCTGGTTTTGAAAAAAAAAAAATTATGTTTGTGGTGCTTCTGTAGATAATCAATATATTTCTTGTTCCTCTTTCTTTCCTCTCTTTTTTTGGGTGTGCATGCCTCAACATACAAAAGATACCCTGGGGAAGTATTTCAGTATAAGTGTTTAAAGTGTGTGTGCTTCATTTATTTGTTGGTTTTTGAAACAGGGTCTCCCTGGGTAGCTCAAGCTGACCTGGAACTCCCTATGTAGCCTAGGGTGGCCTCAAACTTATGATCTTTCTACCTCAGCCTCTAAGTGATACTTCACTACATACTGCCTACCTCTGCCTATGTGGTTTCCTCTCCTTGATACTTGGTTTTCTTTCATCTGCCGCCCCCCACTTCTTTGTTGTTTATTAAAACTCCACTCATAGCCCAAGCACAGAAACCTAGCTTTTATCTTGGTTTCTGTGGTGTCAGGTACTAGTATATTCCCAATAAATGTGTGATATATAGATGAGTAGATGGGTGAAGGAGAGGGCATGATTAGCATATGCCAGTTTCACTCTTCTGTCCACAAATTGCTGTTAGATGTTTCATGTCTGGGCTTTGTTCCACCCTAACTCCTTGTAGACTCTATTTTCTTTGACATTCCTCTGATTAAAACAAAGTGGCATTGTGGGTAAAGGAGGCTTCCAGGCAACTTAAGGTCACCCACCACAGGGGGGCCCTTTCCCTCTCAAGTCTGAGTAGCTATCATACAGAGTTTACTTTTTTCCTATCTACTTTAGAAAAATATATAAAAAGATTTTATTTTTATTTATTTATTTATTTATTTGAGAGAGAGAGAGAAAGAGGTGCGGGGGGAGGGGGAGAGAATGGGCATGCCAGGTCCCCCAGCTTCTGCAAACAAACTCCAGATGCGTACACCACCTTGTACATCTGGCTTACATGGGTCCTGGGGAATCAAACCTAGGTCTTTGTAGACAAGCGCCTTAATTGCCAAGCCGTCTCTCCGGCCCACCTATCTATTTTTTTAATTTTTTTTGTTCTTTTTTATTTATTTATTTGAGAGTGACAGAGAGAGGAAGAGGCAGATAGAGAGAAAGAGAGAGAATGGGCGCGCCTGGGCTTCCAGCCACTGCAAACGAACTCCAGACGCGTGCGCCCCCTTGTGCATCTGGCTAACGTGGGTCCTGGAGAATCAAGCCTTGAACCGGGGTCCTTAGGCTTCACAGGCAAGCACTTAACCGCTAAGCCATCTCTCCAGCCCCCACCCTATCTATTTTTTAAACATGGCTGTTTTCCTCTTCTGCTCCTTTCTTCTTTTCCTTCCGCTGCTTTCTTGCCTCCCCAGGTTCCTTTTTTCGTGCAGGTAGACAGACTGGAACAGTATCTCATTTGTAGCTTGTCAGCTCTCCTTGTTGTCTAACAGAGATATGGTCGAGCATTGGGAAGAACTTGGGAGGCAGAATAAGGGAGTAGTTGTGGCTTTGGTTTATTGGGGATAGAGGGACGGGGGTAGGGGGTGAGTACACAGACATTTTCCACTTCATTAAAGAGGGGGAAAAAGAAGCTTTGGTCCTGCTGGCTTGCCTTTCCTGTTCTTTCCCTGATACATTAGAGTGTCCTTCATTCGTATTGCACCTCAGCCTGTGAAGTGGATTGGCCTGTCACATATTCATGGCCAAAATCCTCTAAGCAATTGAGAAAACAAGAAGAAATCCCCAAATCCAGGCATGATGAGCCTTGGCTCCGTGAGAAAACTTTGATCTTTTCCTGGTATGTACTTTGGTACAGTGACTTTTAGCCTAGTTTAAAACAAAACCTATTTCCTGTTGTTGCTGCCAACATTCTCAGTGGCCTTAAAGTCATCATAGCTGCTGTCATTGAAAGCCTGTTTTAATCCAGCCATGGCCTATACTTTGCATGGATTAGCACATTTAATCCCTACTATCTTTACTAAGAAAGAGCTGACCCTAAGCTTTTAACTATAATTTAGAAAAACAAATTTTCCTCCTGAAGGCATAAGATTTGAGGTAGGATAATACTATGAACTGAAGTCATTTTGTAAATTGAAATATTCTGTGTTTTTCTCACTTCACTTTAACTTGTGTTTTTATTTTTTTGACAGGGTCTCATGTATCCCAGGTTGACTTTCACTATTCTGTGTAGCCGAGGATAACCTTAAACTTCTGATCCTCTTGCCTGTACCTTCTTAGTGCTAGAATTACAGATGTAGGTCACCACTCCAGGTGTATGGGGTGCTGAGGATTGAACCCAGAGTTTTCTTCATGGTAGGCAAGCACTGTACCAACTGAGCTATATCCCCAACCCAGTTTATAGTTTTCTAAATGGATTAGAGAAATTTAGATTCACACAGAAGAACATACATACACACAGAGGAATCATACTTACACCTTGTTGCTTTAAAAATTATATTCTAATGGTTCACATTTATTGGTAGGTCAGATTCTATTCTTACAGTTACACCTGCTACAGTGGGAGGCATTAATGCATTAAAATTGAATTTAAAGCCTTTTAACCTTCTTCCTCCCTCCCTTCCTTGTGGATCTTATGTTTTATTTTCTCATTCAAGTTCAAGACAATTTTATTTCATTTAAAAATAGTTTTATTTATTTGCCAGGAGAGAGAGGGAGAGAGGGAGGGAGGGAGGGAGAGAGGGAGAGAGAGAGAGAGAGAGAGAGAGAGAGAGAGAGAGAGAGAGAACATAAATGAATATGAATGAATGTGATGAATGAATATGGGTATATCAGGGCATCTTGCTGTAGCAAATGAACTCCAGATCTACAGATGCATGTACCACTTTGTTCGTCTGGCTTTATGTGGGCACTGGGGATTGGGAGCAGGTTTTGTAAACAAACACCTTTAGCCACTGAGCTATCTCTCCAACCTTCAAGATGATTTTCAATAGTTTAAAAATGGTCTCTTAACCTGCTACTTATAAGCATGCCTGAAATTATAGCAGTAGTAGACTTAAGAATATTTAAGAACTATTTAAAGCAGTCCTTGATTGCCTACTTCAGCACTGACTATAAATCAACATTTTCTGAATTCTTGTTTCATGCCCGGAGTGGTAGGTGTTGATGACGGAATTCAGCTAAACAGTACCCATTTCAGTCTGTACCTACCTTGGACAGCACCCAAGAGTTTTTGTTTTTTTTTAAAAAAAGCATTAATTTTTTTTATTAACAACTTCCGTGATTGTAAACAATATTCCATGGTAATGCCCTCCCTACCCCCACTTTCCCCTTTAAAACTTCATTCTCCATCGTCTCCTCTCCCCCTCTCAATCAGTCTCTATTTTGATGTCATGATCTTTTCCTCCTATTATGATGGTCTTTTGTAGGTAGTGTTAGGGACTGTGAGGTCATGGATATCCAGGCTATTTTATTTTATTTATTTATTTTTTTACTATGGGATACACTGAGGTGCTCTTGTTAGTGGTGTTGCCAGGGAGAACCTAGGTTTCTCATTACTAGCCACATTATTAACAAGCAATTCGTGTGTCTTCTGAATTAACTTTTTAATTAAAATCAGTGATGAGTATGGGGCAAGGGAATATTCAGTATGATTTGAATATGAATTGACGGCAGTAGGGGTTTTGTTTATATATGTCTTCTTTTTGTCAGTAATCCTTTGTATTGCCCCATATCATGATTTAACTTGAGGAGAATTAAACCGTTCAAAATTATATAGTTAGATATCCTTTGAAAGATATCATTCCAAGTTAATCTAAGCCAGCTGGCATGACCCTGGTATGCAGAGGCTGGTACAGAAAGAACAGGAGGGCAATTGGCAAGCACTCTTTGTATTGCTAGTTCATGGGAACTAATTACGTATTTTGATTTTTCCCTTCCAAACTATCTGTTAGGTCATGTTCTAGGGATCAGACAGGCCTGTGTATGGGAAGCCCTGGATCTATGTAAGACAATGAGCAGAGGCGTTAAAAAAAAAAAATCA
Source organism: Dipus sagitta (assembly GCA_036346955.1). NCBI lineage: Eukaryota > Metazoa > Chordata > Mammalia > Rodentia > Dipodidae > Dipus > Dipus sagitta. The sequence goes on from CM070781.1 coordinate 69,631,316, forward strand.
AGATTTGAATTCTAGTTCTACCCCACTTTGCACTGGTGTTACCTTCAACAGAAATTCTAGTTTTTGCAGTTTTCAGATACAGGGAGTCTGAATGAACTGTTTAGTTTCAAGGTCCACCCACCACAGAGCCAGCTCTCAAGGTCCAGAGCATTCTACACTCCCCCAGTCTGTCCTAACCTCTGCCATGTATGAGTATGGACTGGCTGAATGGCTGTCTGATACCTTCTGTGTATTTGAATGGTCTCCTCATGAACCCAGTGGTAGTTTAACCAAGTATACTGATTAAGCAAACAAACTTCAGACATGTACACCACTTGTGGATCTGGCCTCATGTGGGCACTGGGGAATCAAATAGGCTTTGCAAGTAAGTGCCTTTAACTGCTGAGCCATCTCTCCAGCCCATTATTATTTTCTTAATTTATTTTACTTAATACATTGAAAAAGTTTAAACCTGGAATGCTAAATTGAATTATTTCCTTGTTCTCAATTCACTTTAAAGTGAATTGTACCATCTAAAACCTTCTCATGTGTATGTAATTATTATCCTTTGGAAAACCTTGCTTAAGACCTTCTGAATCTATTAAGTGGAAAGAGAATGGAGGGATTAAAAAAATATAAGAAACAAGAATGATGCCATGAAAAGTTTATGTGCTCTCAAGTGATAGGTGAGAATAGAAACACAAGTTTATAAAGACAAATGGGAGCCTTTCCTTGACTTCCAGCCCCTCTTATTGTCAAGAGGAGGTGCATGCAAAGAAGGAATCAAGCAAAGTGACATTCCATTCTGGTGCTTAAATACTTGCACTGCTTTTCTTTTAGCACTGGGGTCATAAGAGCAGCTAGTTATACACACTATGCCATACATCTTGTCAAGGAGGCCAGTCCTTGTGTTAGGGAAAGGAATGCTTGTCCTTATTTTGGGAAGGTAAGACAGAATCAGAAGCAAATGAGATCAGATTCAGATTGCCAGGGTAAGGGCAGGTAAGTGCAGATCTAGTTCAAAGGAAGAGAGGGTAGGACTTGCTTCATAGGCATGTGATCTGTGTAGTTGTATATGTTACCTTGATTAAGAGGGCTCTCAACTCGACTTCAGGCTCTAATCTTACTCTTTTGAAATTCTTTACAAATTCTAAACAAAAGATCCTTCCTTTTCATTTTACTTTGGACATTGCAAATTATACATCCAAACCATGGTGTGGGATAGGAAGATACTTGTTGAAATTTTTTGTGTTTAGGTTTATGGTACCGAAGTGGAAATGTGAGAACTAGAGAATAAATAGCAAAAAGGGCACTTCAGCAACCAGCTGGTGACATACCTTTAGTTCATAGATTAAGGAATCCACATTGGGTTGCTTTTTTTTTTGGTTTTTCGAGGTAGGGTCTCACTCTAGCTCAGGCTGACCTGGAATTCACTATGGAGTCTCAGGGTGGCCTCAAACTCACAGCAATCCTCCTACCTCTGCTTCCCGAGTGCTGGGATTAAAGGCGTGTGCCACCATGCTCGGCAAGGGTTGCTTTTGTCTTAAGCTCATGCTTCCTGTATTCCTTCCATAGCAAAATGTAAGCTAAACTTGGACTGTACATTACTGATCCCTGAGAATTTGAAGTAGAAAAATAAAAAGCAAAACAACCCCCCCCCCAATATAGTAAGATTGTTCTTTGCAAGTTAAAGTGTAAATTCAACCCTTAATAGATCAAGCAGGGAGTGTCATGGTGATACCCAGTGAGGACTATTGAACAGTGGGGCTAGTGGTGGGCATTAGAGGAGGCCTAGCCTGTATGAAGGAAAAGCTGTCTTCCACCACAGTTTGTTATGGCCATGTTCTGTGTTCATCCATGTTACTATCTAGCAATAATGAGAAATAGCTAGAAATCTGAATTTGTTTGTTTGCTTTGGTTTTTGGTTTTTCCAGGTAGTGTCTCACTCTAGCTCAGGCTGGCCTGGAATTCACTATGTAGTCTCAGGGTTGCCTTGCACTCTCAGTGATCCTCCTACTTCTGCCTCCTGAGTGCTGGGATTAAAGGCATGCACACCATGCCCAGCTTGAAATCTGATTTTTTTGGGGTGACATTTTTCAATAAAAAAGAAGTGGTGAGGACAAAAACATATTTAAGTTAAATATATTTTATTTTTTTTGTTTTGGTTAAACTTAATTTCTTTTCAATTTTTTTTATTTATCTATTTGGGAGACAGAAAAAGGGGGGGGGAGAAAGAGAGAGAGAGAGAGAGAGAGAGAGAGAAAGAGAGAGAATGAGCATGCCAGGGCCTCCAACCTCTGCAAATGAACTCCAGATACATGTACCACCCTGTGCATCTGGCTTACATGGGTTCTGGGGAATCGAACCTGGGTTTTTTGGCTTTGTAGGCAAGTGCCTTAACCATTAAGACATTTTTCCAGCCCAAACTTAATTTCTTGAGATCCACGTGGATACTCTTTTGAGGGATATTCCTTCTGAATGTCTTTACTAATAAGATACTGTTGGGGGCCCCAGTCATAGCAACATGGGGCTGTCCCTGGTCAGGAGATGGAGTTCAGGAAAGAGTTGGTTGGCAGTGACTGGATTTTCTGTGTTAGAGAGGCTTAGGGTAGGAAGTTGATTGGTTTTTGAGAACTTCTGTTAGAATTGTATTTGTATGACAAACTCAGTGTTATTACTTAGATTCTATGACCTAGATTGTATAAACAGCAAGATTTCTTTTATACATCTCCCATGCCTTAGACTGAGTTTGAAGAAATAGCAATTACCTGTTTTTAGGAATTGGTAGACAAGGCTTAGGGTTGTCAGAAATTAAGGGGGAATGAAGCTTCTTACACCTTGTCTTTTGTATATCATGGTTAAAGTTTATTTTTAGAACAAGGCATTATTTTGGGATATTATGGGATGGTCACACCAAGCTTTCTTAGTCTGATGCCATTAAACATGCCTCACCTACCATTTTCTCCTCTGATCATGTGTCTCCCTTCTGAATATTCTGCAAGTTAGGATATAGGTGTTTTGTGACTACTACTTATTATTTAATATATTGACATTCTGGTGTTGTGCACTTGTGGTTATTGTGAATCTACTACTGAAATCTGGAACCTCTTTGGAGTGCTGACATCCACTTTTGAACTTTTGTAGCTCAAGGCCAAACCCTAGTCTGTTGCTAATGGACCAAGGTAATGAATGTCATTTTGGTCCCTTGGGAAGCCTTTGCTTAGGTGACATAAAATAATACTTTGAATGCATGCATCCTTCTTTTTGATGTCTTTACTAATAAAAGATGTGACATATAATGGAGAGGGACAGTCCTATGAAAATGTTAATAGAATTTTGGATAAGCTTGGAAGAAGCTGGTGTTAGTGAAAGTAATCTAAGTTATCTGTAGAGGCCACCAGAATCTTGGTCTTTGGATGAGGTGAAGGAACACATGGTAAGGGATGTTTCTTAACTTCATCTGCTGATGGCACCTTAAAATGCTTCCTTGTCAATGCCTTTGGGGAATGCTGTAACATACTTGCAAAACATGGTCTTAAGAATATAATAAAACTGAGGTATTTCTGACATTTTCCTAGGGGAGAATGTGTGTTTAGTCAATATGGGAAATTTTATGTGGAATACTATTTTTGCCATGGGTTTCATGACCTGCCTGAGTATTCCTGAGTTCATAAGAAAGCCTAGTATGGCTGTTTGCTCTCTAGATAGCTGTACTAATTAGAGTTCTCCAACAGAACTATTAGGAAGTTGCTAACTAGGAGGAGATTTAGTAGGGGAGTTGGCTTATGTGGTTATGGAGTCTGAGAAGTTTTTTGTTAGACCATCTGTAAATTGGAGAACTAGAGAAACCAGTAGTAGGGCTCAGCCCAAGTGCAAAGGTCCCAGAACCGGGAAAGCTAAGGTGTCTGATGGCCTAAGAACTAGGGAAGCTGATGGCAAAACTGTCTGAGGCTGGATGCCTCAGAACCCTGGGGCCTGCTGTTGCATGTTGTGGAGTCCAGAGACAGGATAACTTGGAGTTCTGTAGTGAAAGGGCAGAAGAGGAATGTCCCAGCTCCAGAAAAAAAAGAGGGAGTTCATCTTTCCCCTCTGTTTCTGTGGTTCTTTTCTGTCTGGGCCCACATCCAGTTTGTGGTGTCCATCACAGAGTGGGGGAGGCTCCTCTTCTTCCTTCTTCTTCTTTTTGTTTTTTTAATATTCAGGTCAGCATGGGCTAGAATGAGACCGTACCTTGAAAAGTCCAAAAATTTTTTTTTTAATTTATTTTGAAGCAGAGAGAGATAGAAGAGAGGCAGACAAAGAGAATGAGCACACCAGGGCATCTAGCCACTGCAAATGAATTTCAGATGCATTTGTCACTATTTTACATGGGTATTGGGAAATCAAGCCAGGGTTGTTAGGCTTTACAGGCAAGTGCCTTAAGCACTAAGCCATCTCTCCAGCCCTGAGACTCTTCTTTTACTTGGCCCATTGATTCAGATAATGATCTTTTCCCAGAATACCATCACAGAAATACTGAGAAATAATGCTTTATTAGTTATCTGGTGTGTGGGTGAGAGAGAGAGAGAGAGAGGGTGGGGGAGGGAGGTAGGGTGGATTAGCATACCAGAGCCTCCAGCTACTGTAATCAAACTCCAGACACATGCGCCACCTTGTAAGCATGTGCGACCTTGTGCACTTGTGTCACCTTTGTGCATTTGGCTTATGTGGGATCTGCAGAGTTGAACATGGGTCCTCAGGCTTCGCAGGCAAGTGCCTTAACCACTAAGCCATTTCTCCAGCCTCTGGTTATCTCTTATTCTGATCAAATTGGTGTCTAAAATTAACCATCACAGTGCCTGAACCTGGACTTGTCCAATGTAGGCCCTGTAGGAGAAGTGGAACTTGAGAATTTCCTTTTATTAATTTGGATTTGCATACTGAATCAGCTTATAATTGTGAGTGTAAGACCTCTTTGATCTCTCTCTCTTTCTTTCTCTCTTGCTGTGTACATAGATAGATGAATGAATAGATATATAGATAACTACTAAGGAGGGAACTTGGAAGTGTGGGTTGGTTGTGTACACCTGTAATCCCAGAAGTTGGTTGGGAGGCAGGAGGTTCCTGAGTTTAAGGCCATTTTGGGCTACATGATGAGACCTGCCTAGAAAAAGGAAAAAAAAAAAAAAAGAGGAAGGTTGGGAGGAAGGGAAGGTGGGAGAGGAGAGAGAAAAGGAATTTTGACAACTGCATAATTTAGACCTGTTCCAGAGCCCAGCCCTATTTTCAGATAGGACTCAACACAGTACTTAAATCTTTATAGCAATTTTCTTTGAAGATGAAAGATCCGATTATAGAATAATATAATTTTATAGACACTTATGTCATTTTCTCTGATTCTAGAATAAGGAAAATACATACAGAACAGCATTTCCACATATGAAATGGTGCCTTCCCATTTGTTTATCTTGTATTTTCAACATGTAATGTTAACATTGAGGAGAAAATTGGTTAATATCTTTTAAAACAATAGGAAAATAATTTCTGTGCAAACATTAATTTGCCTTTGAATGTGATTTCTCACCATCGCTTTCTACCATAGACAGAGTGCAGCATAGTCAAGCTGCATGTCTAGCAGAGAACCTTCTTGTAGTGATGAAACTTAGTGTTGCTTTTTCAGCAGGTGCAAAAAGCTTGTCTTCAGTAGTTACACTTTCCTGGCTTGGCAACACATTGGACCTTCTTTTGTTGTATTTTGATTAAAGAGACTATTGTCCTATATAAACTGGGGCACTAAATGAACTCCCAAGGTTTTCTGATGATAGATAGCCTCCCCTTTGGAGATAAACAGCAACTTATTTAGCATCCCTGCACTAGTGCTTCAAAATCTTATTAGCTGAAGTTCAGGTAACATTAATTTGTTCCTGGCTAGATATTTTGTAAAATATAGGGATAACGAAGACTGAAGCACTTGCCCTTAGGGAAAGTATCCATCTGAGGAGCAGAGATGTGGAAGTAAGATAAATATTAATATAGGAGCATTATGATGAAACCCAAGTGAGTGATTGTTATGGTTTGAATGTGAAATGCCCCTACAGGCTCATGTGTGTGAATACTTAGACCCAGCTGGTGGTGGTGTTTTGGGAGGTTGTGGAATGTTTTGGACATAGGCCACAGGGGCAGATCTACAGAGTTATAGGCTGCTTCTGTTTGGCAGAGCTCTCTGCTTTCTGGTTGGCATGCATATCAGGGGCACACTCCTATTGGGACCATATCACCCTGACCCATGAGCCCAAATAAATCCTTTCCTGAGGTTGTTTCTGACTCAGTGGTGAGAAAAGTATCTAATAGGAGACTAGTGAGGAGACTGTAACTGGTTTAAGATTTCAGAGGCTGGACTGAGGTAGTTTCAGAAGACATGTGCAGAAGCTAGGACTCGAACTGATCTCTGGTGATGGGAAGTATTTAGGGGAGAAGGACAGGTGTGATGCTGGCGGCATTAGCAGTGGTGGCTAGGCCAGAATGCGTTTGTTTTTTCAACAATGAGACCTTTCTGACCCTTATGGAGGACTTGAAGGGGACTCTAGAATAATGGAAAGTTAAGCTATACAGGTAATTTGAATTCTAAACAAAGGCATTCAGACATTTTTTCTGTGGTCCCTGAGCTAACAGTGAAGGTTAGATGACTTAATGGTTTTGCAGTTCGGAGCAGCAGCAGACCATAACTCTGCATCCAGGAGCCCTTGGGTGCTAGACGAGGGTGAAAAGAACTGTGTGGGTTTGCAGGTGTTGCCACTTCTGATTAGGCATGGAGTGGGGCCAGGTGCTGAGTGTCCATTCTTCCCTTTATCTTTTCTTTTTTACCCTTTTTCCTCTTCTAAGACTTGTACAAAACCCCTTTTTTTTTCAGTCTTAAAATGCATTGATTCAAACTTGACCTTCCTTACTGTGCGATAGCTTGAATACCCAAAGCTATTTTCAGTTGTTCCAGATTGTCACAAAAGCTTGATGTCCAGGTGCCAACTGGAAGGGCCAAAGCTGGCCTGTGGGGGATTGTTTTTAAGATCGGATTCTAAATTAAGCACTTTGGGACAGAAGAATGAGATGTGGCCTAGTTCTAACTCACCATTTAGCTAAAAGTATATGTATTTGTCTTCTTTGCTCAAATATTAGTCTGGATCTTTTAGACCCAATGGGCATATAACTTGGACCCAGGAATATGTAGATTCCTCTTCTCACCTTCGTTTTTCCAGAGTTATTTTTGGCCATGAATATGCTTGAAAAGTTACTCTTACAAAGAAAAATTTCCAAATATCTGGTAATATATATATTTTTATTTCTTTTTTAGTTCCAGGCCTTCCTTCTATCTTATATTTTAGAGATTATCAAACTGGTGTTAATTTTTGAAAGTAATATTTATATATTAGCAAGCAGAGACAGATAGAAGAGAGACAGAGAGAATGGGCATGTCAGGTCCTCCAACCACTGCAAATGGACTCCAGACACATGTGCCACTTTATACATCTAGCTTTATGTGGACACTGGGGAATCGAACTCAGGTGATTAAGGTTTACAGGCAAGCACCTTAACCACTGAGTCATCTCTTCAGCCCATTATCAATGTGATATTAATTTTGTCTTTTGTCTTATATTTATGTGCCAGGGGTGTTATGAAGGTACAAACATAACAGCACAGGGCCAGGCTATTACTGTTAGGTGGCAATACTTTTCAAATAGATTATTATTTTTAGAGAAAGCAAGAGAGAGAATTGGTGTGTCAGGGCCCCAGCCACTGAAATCAAACTCCAGGTGCTTGTGCCACCTAGTGGGCATGTGCGACCTTGCACCTGCCTCACCTTTGTGTGTCTTGTTTATCTTGGATCTGGAGAGAGATCAAACATGTGTCCTTAGGCTTCGCAGGCAAGCGCCTTAACCACTAAGCCATCTCTTCAGCCTGATTATTATTATTATTGTTGTTGTTGATGTATGTATATGTTGTATTAATGTGTTTGTACACATGAAAATGTCCTATGTACATGTATGTGGAGGCCAGATGAGGATACCAGGCACTCTTCTATTGCTCTTCTATTTTATTTTCTTGAGATGGAGTCTCTCACTGAAACTGAAGCTCCACATTTTTCACTTAGACTTGCTGACCAGGGAGCCCCAGTGATCCTGTCTCATCTCCTCAGTTCCATGCTGGAATAATGGGCATGTGTACCCATGCCTACATTTTTACATGGATGCCAGGTGTTGAACTCAGGTCCTCATGTTTTTGTGGCAAGCACTCTTACCTTCTGAGACATCTCTCCAACCCCTATTTAATTTTAAAGCTGTTCTGCTTTCTATTTAGCATTCTGTTTGAATTCTCAAACCACACTAGAAGTTGTGGATATGTCCAGACCCAAGGATTCTTGAGTTAGGAGTTACAAAAATATCAAAAATAAATGTCAAGTGATCAGAGAGTTACCTTAAAAGGTGCTAGGAAGCTGTCATATGATAAATTCATTCCCTTCTATTGGCTCAAATTCAGTCATGTGGCAGCAAGGGAGGTTGGGAAACATAATCTCCCCTGTGATTTATTATAGAAGAGAAGAGAATCAGATTTTAATGGGTAACTGAGATTCTCTGCCAAGTCACTCAGTATGTCTGTGAGACAGGCTAATGTCCCAGGGAAACACAACTCAAGGATCTATGATCATCTTAAATATTTTGTATGTTTCTATTCCATTGGTAGTCTTAATGCAGAACCTTTTACCTTTGTTTTTAGATGAATTGTGAAATATTTTGACTTTCCTGTTAAAGAGGATTAGCTTTCATTCAGTGTAGTATTAGCATTATTTCTTTTTATAGTAGTGTGCTAATTTTTCATTGCTATGATAAAATACTTGAAATAAACTTAAAGGAGGGAATATTTATTTTGGCTTAGTTTTTTAAAACTTATTTTTATTAGATATGGACATATTTAGTATGTAAACAATACATGTTGGTACCATCCTTTCCCTCCTCCCTGCCCCTTTTATGAAGAGGCCTTCCTCATTGGGGATGCAAGTCAACCCCATGGAGATTGTGGGTTATTTATTATGGAGGCAGCAATCACTTATGGGGGAGAGTCAGTGTCTCTATGCAAAATGTTCCAATTTGTGGCTCTAACAGTCTTTCCATCTCCTCTTCTGCAAAATTCCCTGAGCCATGTTGGGTGCATTTTAAGTCTACTTCAGTGATGGGCCCTTAGAAGCCTCTAGATCTCTGCTTTGGTAGGTGTTGAATGTCCTCAGTGTCTGTCTCCTTCACCCTTGTGCTGATATCAACTTCAATAAGAAAGCAGCACTCTTTCTCATTTCACCAGTTCCTCAGGTCCAGCTCCTATCTGAAAAAGAGAATCAGATTCTCTAATGGAGAGTGAAGTCAGCACTTGTTAAATGGGATAATGATTATTAATTTAGAGAGAATTTATAGGGTGTAGACCCTCTTTTAGCCCAAGATTAGTGGGAGCTTGACAATGGAAAGTAGAAATGTTATGTGGATATGATTCTGACTTGCTTCCCAGTTCCAGATATTGTTTCCTTTTTACTGAGCAGGTCTGTTAGCCAATCTAAGAGCAGTTGGTTATCCACCATAGCTGTGTGTCACTATTGCACTTGGGTAAGCATCACATCAGGTGTTTGCTTCTGAGTTGCTTAGACTTTGAGTTGCTCTAGCAGATGTTGGCCACTTTCCCCCTTCCAGCCTTCCAGTACTAGTTTCTGGACCTGTGGTGAAGTAGAGCCTCATGTCAGGGAGGGCCCATGGCAGAGCTCCTCAGCTCATGGCTGCAGGGAAGCAGAGAGAGCACCTGTGCTAGCTGAATTCCTCCTCCTTTCCCTGGGCCCCTACCCATTGGATGGTGCCTCCTCTAGCTCTAATGCTTTCTGGAGGTGCACTTGCACACATACCCAGGGTACTTCACTCATGTCTTAGGCATTTCTCAGTCCAACCAAGTTGACAGGATTAACCATCACAAGTAATGAGGGCTGGAAATCCAAGGTCTGATTTCCTCAACAGTCTCATGGAGCCTCATTAGATCTGCTACTTGTACTAGCTTCTGTTCTGCTGAACAGATACCTGCATGGCCTCTGCCTCTGGATTCGCAAAGACACACTCCATGAAATCTCCACGGCAGTCACAGGAACAATAAGAGTTCAGAAACAATAATTACATATGTGAAATGCCTTTTTCTCTACTCAATGAGTTCACTTGTTTTTTTTTTTTCTGTTTTTTAAAAACATCTATTTTGAGTCCTTAGACTGAAAGACATTTTTGAAAGTTTATTTTGAGATAATTGTAGTTTCACATGCACTTGCGAGAAATAATACAGAGAACCCTTGTACTTTTCTACTGGCAAGATGGTAACATCTTGTGTAACTATAGTACAATATTATGATCAGGAAATTAACTTTGATGCAATACACAGTACCTATTCAGATTTTACAATTTTTTAAAAGTTTTTGTTTAAATTTATTTTATTTACTTGACAGAGATGGGGGGAGACAGAGAGAGAGAGAGAGGGAGAGAGAGAGAGAATGGGCATGCCAGGGCTTTCAGCTGCTACAAACTCTAGATGCATGCTCCACCTTTTGCATCTGACCTACGTGGGTCCTGAGGAATTGAACCTGGGTCCTTTGGCTTTGCAGGCAAGTGCCTTAACTGCTAAGCCATCCCTCCAGCCCTGAGATTTCACAAACTTTTAATGCACGTGTGTGTGTGTGTGTGTGTGTGTGTGTGTGTGTGTGTGTGGTCTTCTGCAGTTTAATCACATGTATGGAAACATGTGAGTATTGCCATGGTCAAGATTTGGACTCCTTCTATCGCACAAGGCCGCTCTGTGCAACCCTTTTTAGCCACAGCCACCTGTCTCCATCTGCATTTCTAAACTCTTGGCAACCACTAATCTCACTAATCCCTATCTTTGCCTTCTTAGGAATGTTTTGTTAGTGTGATGGCAGCATATTTCCTCTGCTCTTCCCTCCTCCTCTTCCTCTCTACTTACCCTTCCTCTTTCCTTTCCCCTCCCTCCTGTCTTCCCTGTTCTCCTGTCATACCCCACCACCTTTCCCTCTCTTGACTTCGCCTTCCAGATTTCTTTATCAGTAAATATTTAGGCCTAGGAACCACTCTTTATGTAGTTATTCGTCACGGAGAGGACAAAAAACAGCTAGTCAGGCTCTGGGTACCTACTCTATGCCACAGAGAAGTATATGAAAACACATATACCTGATATGGATGATTGGTTTGCATTTTTGCATGGCTTTTTGTGTGTGGTATGTGCATATGTGTCTAAGTTTATGTATGCATGTGTCCACATGTGTGGAGGCTTGAGGTTGATGTCATGTGCCTTCCTCTCTTGCTGTTTCTCCTTACTTCATGAGACAGGCTCTCTTATACAACTGGAATTCACTGATTGAGCTAGACATGTTAGCAACAAAACCCTAGGGATCCTTCTTGCCTCTCCTCTCTAGATTGGGATTGTAAGCATGTGACACAACACCTGACAGTGTATGTGGGTGCTGGGAATTGAACTCAGGTCCTCATGCTTGAGTAACAGCAAACACTTTTATCCACTGAGCTATCACATTTTTATTTTTTTTTTTTGGCGGCGGGGGCAGGGAGTGGAGATGGTTTCAGGTAGGGTCTTGCTGTAGCCCAAACTGACCTGGAATTCACTATGTAGTCTCAGGGTTGCCTCTAACTCATGGTAATCCTCCTGTCTCTGCCTGGGATTAAAGGCATACACAACCATTGAAACTTTTGATGTGCTAATTGTCTATAAGAACTTTTGTAGTTGGCTTTTTCACTCACCATAATTCCCTATACAATTTATTTCATGTTTGATAGTAAATTCCCTTTTCACTGCTGAGGAATATTTCTTGGTAGGGATGTGCTAAAGTTTCTTCTAGCCATTTATCTTCTGAAGAACATTTGGGTTGTTTTCAGGTTTGGGCTATTATAAATAACACTAGAATCATTCCTATACCAATTTTTTATGGTGTAAGATTTCTTTTCTATGGGATAAGGGTTCAAGGTGTAATTACTGTCATAAGAAGCACAGGTTTCATTTGTAAGACCATTGCTAAACTTCATTCCCACCAGCAGAGAATGTGTGGCACTTTCCCTGTGTTCTGAGTCCTCGCCCACATTGTATCCACTACTTTTTCCTATACTCAACCTAATCGGCGAATGGGAATAACTCCTGTTGATTTTAATTTGTATTTCTCTAATGACCAGTTTCGTTAGCACCTTTCTGAGTGCTAATTTGCTATAAAAATATTCTCTTTGCTGAATGGTTTCTTCTTGTCATTTGACCATTCTAATTGGATTTTTATAAACTGTCAATGTGTTGAGAAATTAAACTTATTTATTTTAATGAGAGAGTGAGAGACCAAGAATGAGAACGAAAGAGAGAGAGAGAGAGAGAGAGAGAGAGATAGATAGAACCGGTATGCAAGGGCCTGCAGCCATTGCAATTGAACTCCAGATGTGTGCACCACCTTGTGTGTGTACTCAACCTTGTGCATGCCTCACCTTGTGTGTCTGGCTTACGTGGGATCTGGGAAGTTGAACATGGATCCTTAGGCTTTGCAAAAAAGTGCCTTAAATGCTAAGCTATGTCTACAACCCTAAATTTACTTATTTGTGTGCTTTTTTTTTTTAACACAGATTTTGCAATGTAGCTCTGATTGCCCTGGTATTCACTGTTTAGTCCAGACTGACCTTAAACTAACAACAATTCAAGGACTTACTCTCCTGAGTGCTGGGATTACAGTTGTCTACGACCATGCCTGATTGGAGAATTTCAAAAGAAATATGTTTTAAATACTTGTCTTCCTCAGATATCATTGAAAATCTTTTCTTTTACTCTGTAAATAATTTTTACAATCTATTTACATGAACTTTTTCAAAGAAAATAATTTTAATTTTGGTGAGGTCTAAGTTTTCCAACTTTCTTTTTTTGAAATTTTTTGTTGTTGTTTATTTATTTGAGAATGACAGACTGAGAGAGAAAGAGGCAGAGAGAGAGAGAGAGAGAAAATGGGCATGCCAGGGCCACCAGCCACTGCAGACGAACTTTAGATGCATGTGCCCCCTTGTGCATCTGGCTAATGTGGGTCCTGGGGAATCCAGCCTTGAACTGGGGTCCTTAGGCTTCACAGGCATGCACTTAACCGCTAAGCCACCTCTCCAGCACCCATTTTCCTTTTTATGTACTGTTTTCAATTTGAAGTCTATGAATTCTGTACCTAAATTGTGAAGATCTTTACAGTATTTTAAAGGACAACTATATTGTAATATAATTAAAACAACATTAAATCCACCCACAAAAATGTATAATTCAGTACTTCCTAAGGCCAAAGAGTACAGTCCATGACAACCATCAGTGCAGTGGTTCCTATGTCTATAGTGGGTACAGCTGTCACTTGCATCAGTGCAGTGGATCCTGTAATCACAAAGTATGCACCATCACCAAATCAGTGTAGTGAATCCTGTGTTCATAGAGCACACACCATCACCTACATCAGTGCAGTGCATCCTCTGATCATAGAGCACACACCCTCAACTACATTAGTGCAGTGGATGGTGTGATCATAGAGGATACACTATCACCTATATCAGTGCAGTGGAGTCCGTGATCATACAGGACAACCATCACCTACATCAGTGCAGTGGATCCTGTGATCATAGAGCACACACCTTCACTTACATCAGTGCATTGGATCCTGTGATGATAGAGCACAAACCTTCACCTACATCTGTGCATTGGATCCTGTGATGATAGAGCACACATCTGCACTTACATCAGTGCAGCGGATGCTGTAATGATAGAGCAAACACCTTCACCTACATCAATGCAGTGGAGCCTGTGTGGATAGAGCACACATCATCATCTAGATCAGGGCAGTGGAGCCTGTGTGGATAGAGCACACATTGTCACCTGTATCATTGCAGTGGAGCCTGTGTTGATAGAGCACACACCATCACCTGTATCAGTGCAGTGGAGCCTGTGTTCATAGAGCACACACCATCACCTGTATCAGTGCAGTGAAGCCTGTGTTCATAGAGCACACACCATCACCTGTATCAGTGCAGTGGAGCCTGTGTTCATAGAGCACACACCATCACCTACATCAGTGCAGTGGAGCCTGTGTTCATAGAGCACACACCATCACCTGTATCAGTGCAGTGGATCCTGTGTTCATAGAGCACACACCATCACCTACATCAGTGCAGTGGAGCCTGTGTTCATAGAGCACACACCATCACCTGTATCAGTGCAGTGGATCCTGTGTTCATAGAGCACACACCATCACCTACATCAGTGCAGTGGAGCCTGTGTTCATAGAGCACACACCATCACCTGTATCAGTGCAGTGGATCCTGTGTTCATAGAGCACACACCTTCACCTACATCAGTGCAGTGGAGCCTGTGTTCATAGAGTGTCCATTTATCACCTGAATTCATTTTAGAAAATTGTTGTTCCCTCTCAAAGAAGCTTTATACAGTGAACTTCCATTCTCTCTTTATCCTTCTGTAAGCAAGCACATTCTATGCTGCCTGTAAGGACTTGTCTGTTTTTGCATTTCATATAAATATCATCTTACAGTATGTGGTCTTTTGAATCTATTCAGTCATTGTTTCTCCATGTCAAGTAGCATTCCTTTGCATTACAGAATAGTATTTTGTTGTCTGATGAAGTCACCTTTTTTGTTAATCTATTTATTAGGTGGTGAATATTTAGATTGCTTGTACTTTCTGGTTTTAGAGAGTAAGTGCTGTGAACATTTGTGTACCTTTTTTTAAAAATTTATTTTGAGAGAGAGAGACAGGAGACTGGGGTGGGTACACCAGCTTCTGCAAACAAACTCCAGATACATGTGCCATCTTATACATCTGGCTTACGTGGGTCCTGGGGAATTGAACCTGGATCCTTTGGCTTTGCAGGCAAGTGCCTTAACCACTAAGCAATATCTTTAGCCCTGTGTACAGTTTTTGTAAGGACATGAAAGCAATATAATACCTAAGATTTGACGAAATGTTTTTTTAGCTACTTTTTAAATATTTCAATTGAAATTTAATTTTATTATTGAGTTGTACATTTCTAAAGTATTTTGTATGCCAATCTTTTGTTAGATATATATTTAGGCATTTCATTTTTCGGATGCAGTCTCTTTTAATGGTAACATTTGTAATATATATAATTTCAGTGGACCCATTTTATATGCCTATTGAGGTTTTTTTTTGTCTCATGTGTTTCTGATAGCTTATTTGATAATCATTGCCTGACTCAAAGCCACAAATTTGCTCCAGTGTTTAAGTGTGTAACTCAGTGGTAAAGTACTTGCCTAGCATGCATGAGGCCCAGGTTTCATTTTCTAGTAGTACTCCTCCCTGCTCCCCCAACAAAAACTTGTATTTTTGCTTGTAAATTTGGCTTATATTTTATTTAGAATTGATTTTTATTTATGATTATAGAGATTTCTTATGCTCTTTTCCCACCAAAATTTTATAGCAGTACAATTTTCATTAATTTCTGTTATCTATTTGTAAAAGATGTGCCAGATGTGCTGGTAACATTTATGGAACTAATTTGAATTGTCAAGTTAAAATATTAGTGGCACATGTACAGTAGTTAGATTTCAAGCTAATTTTCCTTCTTGGAAGGAATTTCATTTGAAAAGGAGTTTTTACTTTATTAGATGCTAAAGAAGAAAAATAAATATAAGTAGAAATAAAGAAAGCTAAGAAGTATAACAGCTTAGTTTTCTAAGTACAAAAATCAAAATAAAAATGAGTATTAAAGACAAAAATACCATTTTTTGCTAGAAATATAGCTCAGTAGAGAGTGCAGCCTTAGTGTGTGTGAAGTATTGGGTCAATCTTCAGCACCCAAAGAAAAAAGAAACAAATAGTTTTTTGTACCCTATATACCTTCTATTGCAGTTTTAAATATTTTTCTTAAATTTTAAATACTGCTCTAAGGACAATATCTAATAACATTGCCTTCTAATAAATAAAACTGAAAGTAAGTATGTGCTAGAAGATGAAAGCACATTTCAAATATTAGAAATGCATGTACTAAATGAACTACAAAAGACTAGGTTTTCATACTTTGTCTTCTTTGGTGTATAACTTAATTTTTTGTGGCTTTTATTAGGTTACTTATGACCATTTGGCTGGACATGTGGTCACATCATACCTCATTAACACAGTATCTATTTTCTTGTGGTTTTGTTTGCTGTTTGAGTTGTTTTGCTTTAAGAAGAACTCCTGTTTTACAGAAACTTGGTCTTCCTCTCTTGGGAAATTTCTCCAGGGTCTTTGTTTTATAGTCTTAATTTCTACTTCATTGTCTTACTTTAAAATTCTATATCACTGGGTTACTCAATTTGAAAAATATATTTGTAAACTGCTCATCTCACATCAACATGCTATACTGAACCATAAAATAAACACAATTATTATATGCCAATTAAAATAGAAAAAGGAGGGCTGGAGGGATGGCTTAGTGGTTAAGGCATTTGCCTGCAAAGCCAAAAGGACCCAGGTTTGATTCCCCAGGACCCACATTAACCAGATTCACAAGGTGGCACATATGTCTGGAGTTCCTTTGCAGTGGCTGGAGGCCCTGGTGTACCCATTCTCTCTCTCTCCCCCCTTCCCTCTTTCTGTCAAATAAATACATAAAAATAAAAATATTAAAAATGGCAAAAAGGAGCTGGAAAGATGGCTTAGCAGTTAAGGCATTTGCCTGTGAAGTCAAAGGACTTAGGTTCAATTTCCCCAGGACCCACATAAGCCAGATGCACAAGGTGGCACATATGCCTGGAGTTCATTTATAGTGGCTGAAGGCCCACACGTGCCCCCCCTTCTATCTGCCTCTTTCTCTCTCTCTCTCAAATAAATAAAATAAAAAATATTTTTTTTAAAGAATAGAAAAAGCAGTGCAACAATTCTATTATGTAGAGTAGCTGAGTATTGATCATGTGCATTTTAGATGAGCCTCCAGTTTAAATTAGTTGGGTAATTATATACTTTGACAATGTGCATAGTACTCTGTGGCACTTTAAATTTTTTTCTGAAATTGACATATAATTTTATAATTCACATTTATATTGAAAGGTAATATGTAATTCAAGTTTTAGAGTGTATAATTTAGTGGTTTTTGGAGTGTTCACTAAGCTGTACAACCACCACCACTAATTCCAGAATGTCACAATCGCTTATGATTTATTTTCACTAGTTTCATGTGTATGGCTTGCTTCAAGATAGGTTTGAGGTGGTTTACATTATAACAACAATACTCGTAAAATGGCCACTATGATATGAGATCAAAAATATTAGTAGAAGCTTAATGTGGTGGTTCATGCCCGCTGAGGCTGCAGAGTTAGGAAAATTGTCGTAATGCTGAGGCTAACCTGATCTACATAGCAAGTTACAAGAGCTACATTGTGAGGTGAGACCTGGTCTTAGTAAACCATCTCTCTCTCTCTCTCTCTCTCTCTCTCACACACACACACACACACACAGAGAGAGAGAGAGAGAGAGAGAGAGAGAGAGAGACTACTTAGATGAAATGTAACATCTGACTTCAAATAAATGTGCTTGACTTCATTTGATAAAGCAGTCAGAAGTATGATGCCTGGAGTTCATCCATTCTTCCTAGTACATGTCCTCTTCTTGTCCAGTGGTGGCTCTGCCTTTGAAATAGCTGTAGAATTCTGTCATACTAAGCCAAGTAAGCACACTCAAACAAGATGAAAGAGAAACAGACAAGTAACAAATCCCACTTCCAAATCCTTAGGTTGTTATAAAATCCCATATAATATGCTAACCTTCTCATGGATCTGGACTGACATGAGGCCATAGAGATCCTTTTTGCAGGAGCTCACCCTTCCCCCCACATTCTCCTCCTCCAGTCTCAGCTCATGTGAAATTTCTGTACCAGTGTCCCCTACTGCTGTGCTCCCTGGGTACTTTTTCTTGTGTTACTGTAATTACCACAGTGCATTATCTTGTAATGAGAAAGTCTGAAGGAGGGAGAGAGGAAGGGAGGAAGAAAGAAAAAAAGAAAAAAATGGATGTATATTCCTTCATAACTATAAATTTCTCAAATGCAGGGTTCACCTTTTATTCATCTTTGTACCCTTGATGCTTTATATTATTTCTGAACTAGACTGGAGATTTAGCAAGCGGTTTCTTGAATTAATGAATGCACTCTGAATGACAATTTGTAGAGCATAGTAGTTGTAGACAATTTGGCTTATATGAGTTTAGTAAATTTTTTGTATTTCCAAATAAATGGAATGTTTTTATTTTGCTTTGTTTATATTTCTTACTTCCTTCTTAGCACTCTGTGTTAAGATATCTAGCACCTATCAGAGTAGTGAAATTGCTCTGGCTGGATCAACAATGACCCAGTTTTCAGATCCAGTGGATCACCCTCCCCCCATTTCTGGAGCTTTCTTTTGCATTTGATGTATTGTAATGCCTCTGTTTTGAAACTCTTTGCTCTTGTTTCTGGAACAGTGTACCTTCACATCTTTTGTCAACATTGCATCTCTATAGGCTTTTATTCCTCTCTTGCATATTAAGTGTTGGTGTCCCCAGTTTCTGTCTTCAGCCATTGTACTGGGGCATCTCAGCCACCATCCCCATGTCTGTTCACTAACCAAAACCCCAGGATTGGGGACCTTCATCAGTTCTCTTACAAGGATACCTTCTCACCTCTGATGTCCACAGGACTCCAAAGCCGCACCAGCTTTGAAAGCAGGATTTTCTCCTTTCTTACTAATGGTTTCTTTTCCTATATTTTCTCATTTGGCAAAACTGTGCCATCTCCTGAATTTCTTTCTTTCTTTTTTTATTTTCTGAAGAAAGGTCTCATTTTAGTACAGGCTGACATGGAGCTCACTAAGTAGCCCAGGCTGGCTTTGAACTCACGGAGATCCTCCAACATCAGCCTGTCAACCAATAGGATGAAAGGTATAACCATCACATCCAGCCTCCATCTACTCAGTATTTGAAGCTGAAAACCTATCTGGCAGTCTACTCTAGGATGCATCTTTTAAAACTGTGGGTCACAACTCCGTAAGAGTAACTGGTTGTAGGGCTCATGAAAATTTTGACGATAGAAAAGACTTTGGGGGCTGGAGAGATGGCTTAGTGGTTAAGGTGCTTACCTGCAAAGCCAAAGGTCCCAGGTTCAATTCTCCAGGACCCACATAGGCCTAATGCACAAGGAGGCGCATGCATCTGAAGTTGTTTGTAGCAGCTGAAAGCCCTAGCACACCTGTTCTTTCTCTCTCTCTCTCCTCTCTCTCTAAAAAAATTAATAAATAAAAAAATTTTAAAAAAAGAAAAGGCTTTTTGAATGTGCAGCAACCAAAAATTAACCTCATGAAGTGTGTCCTGGATCTGAGGTGTTCCTAGTCATGATTGCTAGAGTCAGATTGTGCAAGTTCATTGCATCCTTGGTTCTGAGCAGGTAATGTGCACTTTGTACCACATATGCTATAACTTCTGCAATGCCAATAGACCCTTTCTGAAACACCTTGGCTCAGATTCATGACTAAAGTCTGTTTTGATTGCAGTGTTTTTAAAAAATATTTTATTTATTTATTTGTTTGAGAGAGAGAAGGGGAGAAGGGGAGAGAGAGAATGAGAGAGAGAGAGAGGGAGAGGGAGGGGGAGAGGGAGAGAATGGGTGCTCCAGGGACTCCAGCTGCTGCAAACGAACTCTAGACACATGTGCCGCCTCGTGCATCTGGCTCATGTGGGTCCTGGGGAATCAAACCAGGGTCCTTAGGCTTCACAGGCAAACATCTTAACCACTGAGCAATTTCCCCACTCACAGTGCTTTTACTCTACATACAAAGTGACCTCTTATAGAATATAATGGTTTAATTATGAAAAATAGGCTTAAATTTTCCTACTGTTATTCCTCAGATGTAAACATCAAATTAGTGTTTCTTTGGATTATACTGTGTAAGAATGTTAGATTTTAAAAATTGTTGTTTGATTTGATGACTTGATTTTCATGATTTTGTACTATGTATTTGTAATAAGTGGTCTTCTCAGCACTGAGAGTTAGAAGATCAAAATATTGATCAATTCTGAAAAATGTTGAAGATGTTTTATCATGCAGTATCAAATATTCAGCCAAAATTCAATTCTTTATGCAAAAAATAAGCAAGCACATCACTTTCATTAGTGCTAATTTTATTCTATGTATAATAATCATAAAATTATATTTATATCAAATAATTATTTCAAGTTAAATTTCTTTTTAAAAAATATTTATTAAAATATTTATTTATTTATTTGAGAGAGAGAGAGAAAGAGGCAGAGAGGGGGAGAAGGGAAAAGAGAGAGAGGGAGAAAATGGGCACATCAAGGCCTCCAGCCAGTACAAATGAACTCCAGATACATGTGCCACCTTGTGCATTTGGCTTACATGGGTACTGAGCAATCGAACCTAGGACCTTAGGCTTCACAGGCAAGCACCTTAATCGTTAAGCCATCTCTCCAGCCCCAAAGATAAATTTCTTGATGAGTTATTATTAGTAAATATCTGATTTGAATAGATATTTTATATTTCTGTGTACCCAGGGCCACATAAAAACTTCTTGGTCAAAAAGGAGTCCTGAGTAGATAAAGGTTAAAAACTGTAGGATCCTTCTCCCTTATTTTTGTCTTCAAGATTAGCATGAAGAGCTGTTAGCTTTTCCCCTACATATTCTGTAATTTCATTCATTGCTCTGGAGCTACTATCTTCTTTCTCCAGCCCTGCTTGCCACAGGTGGAGTGCTTGAACGGAGTAGAGAAACAACACTATCCAACTTAGTCACCTCATTATGAGTCCCAGGCTAGTAATTGAGGACTTACCAATTATATAGGTATATGTTAAACCTAAATTCTCTTTTTTTTTTTTTTCCTGGTCCTGCCATTTCTAGTCCCACTTTGTTATCTTCAACTACATGGGCAGTGTTGGTTGGATTCATGCTTCATATTTCCTCTGCTGGCCTAGGTTGTCCACAGATTCTTTGGACCACCTCACTTGGAGAAAACTCTAGGCCCTGTCCAGAGACACATGGGGGAATGTTCTTTAGGCTTTCCAGCATATGCCGTCTGAGTAACAGATGTGTGTACAATATATGTTGCAGCCCTGCATTCTCTGCTTTGTCCCAGAACTAAGCTTGGGCTGGAATCAGAAACAGAATAAATGATTAGGTAAAACAAACTTTCTTTTCTTCTGTTTCCTCATACTCAGTCCTCTGACCACTGCTTCCTTTTTGTCCCCCAAACATGTGGGCATTTTCCTCACACCAACCAATTCTGTGACATCATCTAGATGTCTTATAATTTAACTCAGCTTTTTTGCATATGTGTATGGTGGTATGTGTGTTCATGATTGTGTGGGTCCACCTGTGTGTGGGTACACGTGCATGTGGAGAGCAGACATTGACATCAGGTGTCTTCCTCAATTGCTTTCTACCTTACTTTTTTGATATATATATATATATATATATATATATATATATATTTTTTTTTTTTTGCTGTGTGTACATGTGTGGAGATGCATGTGTCCTCTGCACATATATGTGGAAGCCAGGTGACCTCCTTTCTCATTGTTCCATCTTATTGCTGTATGACAGTCTCTCACTGAGTCTGGAATTCCCTGTTTTTCAGTTAGGTTGGCTGACTAGGGACTCTCAAAGATCCTCCTGCCCTCATCCCCCCTCAGCACTGGGATTTACAGGCATACAAGCTATGCCCAGCTTTCTACATGGGTGCTGGTGATTAAATTCAGGTCTTTATGCTTATGCTACAAGTGCTGTCACCCACTGAGCTATCACCAAAGTCCCTCCATCTTATTTTGGGGGAAAGGGTCTCTTAGTGAACCTGGAGCTTACCAATTTGGCTAAATCAGGTAGTCAGCCAGCCCCAAGGGTCCTGCTGTCTCCCCTCCCCAGCACTGGGATTGCAGGTGTACACTGCTATACTCAGCTTTTGCATGGGTGCTGGGGATCTGAACTCAGGTCTTCATGCTTGTGCAGCAAGCACTTTACCCATGTAGCCCTCTCCCTAGCCCTCTTACCTCAGTTCGAACATTATCTTTGAGGGGATAGCATCGAATCCCAGAGATGAAAATTTCAGTCTCACAAGATAGCCACCACTTTAGATGACCACTCCTAAGTCCATGTGTTCAACTCTGCTTCTGACTGCCCAGCTGTTTAAATCATATGTGCATATGACTCCCCTCAGGTTTCTGGTATGGTAGAACAGTTTACAGAATTCAGGGAAATATATTATGCATGTTCACTTGCTTATTGTAAAGTGTACAACCCAAGAACAGCTAAGTGGAAGGCACTCATAGGGCAAGGTATGTGAGTGTGTGTTGGGGGGCTTCCATACCTTCTCTAGGCCTACCACTCTTACAGCTTGACCATGTTTTCATCAACATGGATAGTTTCTAAACTCTGCCCTTTTGGATGTTTTTTTTTTTTGGGGGGGGGTCTCCTTATATAGGCATGGTGTGTTAAATCATAGGCCATTGGTGATTAAGTCAATGGCCAACCTCTTCTTTTTCCCACTTCCCTTCCTTTTGGGGCTAAGGTTAAAGGCCCCCTGGCAACCTGCCCCCACACAGAGGATATACTGGAACCTGAGCCATCAGTCATCTAATAAACACACAGAAAGAAACTTACCACAGTGGCGATTCATGGGATTTAGAAGCTTTATGCAGCAAACTGGGGCAGGGACTAAGAGTTTGGTTCTTAAGTCATGGAGTTATCACTTTTTTCTAGGCTTGACAGGGAACAGGTCTACTAACGTAATGTACTTCTTTCTTCATTGTGACAGTATACCTGACAAAAAGCAAACTAAGGGAAGAAAAGTTTATTTTGACTAACAATTCCAGGGTACACAGTCCATCATAGCAGGAAGGCATGGTGGTAGGAGCAGGAAGCAGCTAATCATATCCAGTCCACAGTTAAGAAGCAGAGAGAGATGAATGCTGGATCTTAGCTGGCTTTCTCATTTTTATTCAATCTGGAGACCCCAGCCCATTATCAACTGTTAGGGTGAGCCTTTCTACCTCATTTAAACTAATCCAGAAGCTCCCTCACAGACATGCTCAGAGATTTGTCTCCTAAGTGATTCTGGATCCTGTTCAGTTGACAATTTAGATTAATCATCACAGGTGCCTCAGTCTGGCTGCATGTCATGGCTTCACTGTAGTTCCCACAGTAGGAGGGAGTGCACTTCATCGAACAAGCTTCCTTTTTTGTCATTGTTATTGTTCTCCCTTGTCCCTTCATCTTTTGGCTGGTGAGTAATTTTTCTAGTCATTTCCACAAGGGTTTCTGTGTCCTTTCAGTCCATAGCCTTCCACAAAAGATATTCTGTTGTGGTGGTTTGACTGTAAAATGTCCCCATGGCCTCAGATGCTTGTCATTAAGTTTCCTACTTAGTCCTCAGCTTGGAGTATTTGGGAGGTAGAGCCCTGCTGAAAAAAGTGTCACCAAGGGTGGACCTTGAGGTGGAATCCAGCCCTGTGTGGTCAGAGTCAGCTCATGCTTGCTGGTGCTGGCTATTGTCTCTCTGTTGTGGATGTATGATGAAGTGAGCCAGGTTCTTCTGCCATGAAGTTTCCCTTGGAAACTTTAAGTCTAAAATAAACACTTTTCTCCCATATACTGTTTCTGGTTGGATGTTTGTCCCAGCAATGAGAAAGTAATTCTAACACCTGTAACTCCAACACCTGTAGCTATTGTCATTGCTCACATTTGTTCTCATTCCTTTCCTCCTGTCACAATGGACTTGAAATACTACACTAGTCTAGACCTTATGGAGGTTAAAATTTATGTGTAGCCAGATTATTTTTTTGATTGGAGAGTAGAGCAATGGGGTCTTATTGTTTATAATCAAAAGAGGTGGCTCCTGCCATGAGAAATAATTAAAAATTAGAGAGTCTTGCCGGGCGTGGTGGCACACGCCTTTAATCCCAGTACTCAGGAGGCAGAGGTAGGAGGATCACTGTGAGTGTGAGGCCACCCTGAGACTACATAATGAATTCCAGGTCAGCCTAGCCTGGACTAGAGTGAAACCCTAACTCAAAAAAAACAAAACAAACCAAAACAACAATAATAACAAAAACAGAGAGTCTTCCTTCTCATCAATCATTATTTATTTAAGTAGCTGTGTTTTTTTTTTTTTTTTTTTTTTTTTTGGTTTTTCGAGGTAGGTTCTCACTCTAGCTCAGGCTGACCTGGAATTCACTCTGTAGTCTCAGGGTGGCCTCGAACTCATGGCGATCCTCCTACCTCTGCCTCCCGAGTGCTGGGATTAAAGGCGTGCGCCACCACGCCCGGCTTGTAGCTGTGTTTTTATTATGTATCATGTAATGTTAAGAAAGGAGCATCAAAGAGGTGAAAGATCTCTTCTTTGAAAGATGAAGGGCTTTATTCAAACATGGAACCAAATATGGTGAAAATAGGTAATTTAAATGTGTAATTTCCCCCTTCCTTCCTCCCTCCTTCCCTCTCTTCCTTCATTCTTTCTTCTTTTTTTTGTTCTTTTCTTTATTTAGAAGTAAATTATCTCTGCCAGTAGATTCCAAGACTGGCAGAAGTAATTTGCTCCAATACAATGTTTTTAAAATTGAGTTAAATTGTTCCTTTTAGGAAATTGCATCTTACTGG
Source organism: Dipus sagitta (assembly GCA_036346955.1). Classification (NCBI taxonomy): domain Eukaryota; kingdom Metazoa; phylum Chordata; class Mammalia; order Rodentia; family Dipodidae; genus Dipus; species Dipus sagitta. The sequence continues at coordinate 69,656,011 of CM070781.1, forward strand.
AAGAAGTAAATATCTCACCTATGAAAAGAATAGTTTATTAAAATATTGATCATTTATTTTTTTGAACAAGATGCTTCAGTGGGGGAAGAAGGAAGATACATGCTGTAGTTACCTTCTTGTTGCTGGGATAAAGCAATTGACCAAAAGCAGCTGATGGGAGGAAAGTTATTGATTCTGGCTTTCAGTCTTGAGGGGAAGCTTCATGATGGCAGTGAAAGCATGAGCAGAGGCTGGACATCACCTCTGTCACTGCAGGTGGAAAATAGAAGCAGGAGAGTGAGATGATGCTGGCAAGGGGGAGCTGGCTTTAAAACCCCTAAACCCACCCCAACAACACACATCTTCCAGCAAGGCTTCATGTCCCAAGTTGCCATGCGTTGGGGATCAAGCATTCAAGTCACATGAGTTTATGGGGTACATCACATTCAAAACATCACTGAGACAGAAAGAGATGAGACTATCCCACATTCTTGTGCTGTATTTCCCTGCACCCTGCAAATGACATGTCTACATGTGAATAATTGATTCCAGAAAGAGTTGATTGCTAATTGTTTTTCTCATCACCTGAAGAAGTATGCATCTCAAATGGTTCTTATGCTACAAAACCAGTGTGATCTAGCTAGGTGAAATTATCTTGCTCATTCCCTTTAAAAAACCCTCTGGAAGTATTCCAGCCTTTCAACAACTGTACAGTTAGCATCTGTGCTGTTAAGATTGTGCTGTTACACATGTATTTTTTTGAAAATTGGTCCTGTCTTTTGGGTGGTTGACTGTAGAATTCTTGTTTATGATACAACATTATCCAATTTTGTGTCCTTCAGAGATCACCAGAAACAGTACCCTTTTTCTAATTAGCTTAAAACACATATTCTTTAGGGCACTATAATTACCATAAACTTGGTGGCTTAAAGCAGTAGAAATTGATTCTGTTTCAGTTCTGGAGGCCAGATGTCTGAAACCACTGTGTTGGCAGGACCAACATGTCTATTAAGTTGTAGAAAAGCATGCACTTCTCTTTCTCCCAGTTTCTCATGACCCTTGGCATTCCTTGACATGTGGCTGCATGACTCTGATCTTTGCCTTTGTGGTCACATTGTTGTCTCATTTGCCCCAAAACTCTCTCTGGTCCACCTAAACAATGCAGGGTTAACTCCTTTTCTCAAGATGCTTAATTTGGGCTGGAGAGATGGCTTAGTGGTTAAGCGCTTGCCTGTGAAGCCTATGGACCCCCATTCAAGGTTCTATTCCCCAATACCCACGTAAGCTAGATGCATAAGGTGGCGCTAAATCTGGAGTTTGTTTGCTGTAGCTGGAGGCCCTGGTGTGCCCATTATCTCTCTGTCTGTCACTCTCAAATAAATAAAAATAAAAAAAATTAAAAAGATGTTTAATCACATTTTTTTCTTTTTCCAGAGAAAGTGAGGTAATAGTCACAGGTTCTGGGTGTTGGGACATAGACAAATATTTTCAAGGGCCATCATTCACCTTCCTACAAGTACTTTACCTACTTTTAATGGTCCACTAGCTTTAGCGTGTTCAATTTACCTATTTGTCCTTTCCTAAGAGTATGTCATTCTAAAGTTATAAGTAGACTTAGATGGAAGTAAAAATGTAAAGTTTTGGGCTGGAGAGATGGTTTAGCGTTTAAAGGCACTTGCTTACAAAGCCTCATGGCTGAGGTTCAATTCCTCAGTACCCATATAAAACTAGATGCACAAAGTGGTACATACATCTGGAAGTCATTTGCAGTGGCAGGAGGCCTCTTGCACCTATTTCCTCCCTCTTTATTCTTTTTTATTTTTTCTTTTTGGTTTTTCAAGGTAGGGTCTTACGCTGGTCCAGGCTGACCTGGAATTCACTATGTAGTCTCAGGGTGGCCTTGAACTCTCAGTGATCCTCCTACCTCTGCCTCCCGCGTGCTGGGATTAAAGGCGTGCGCCACCATGCCCGGTCTCTCTCTTTATTCTGTTTCCCCCTTGTTTGCAAATAAATAATATTTTAAAAAATATAAACGTTTTGCCAGGCATGGTGGCGCATGCCTTTAATCTCAGCACTTGGGAGGCAGAGATAGGAGGATTGCCGTGAGTTCAAAGCCACCCTGAGACTACATAGTGAATTCCAGGTCAGCCTGGGCTACAGTGAGACCCAACCGCGAAAACCAAAAAAATTAATAATAAATAAATAAAATAAATAAATAAAAATAATAAATAAGTAAACTTTTGTTTTTGTAAGTAATAAACTTAATTTCAATTATTATACTAGTTATTATATAAAAATATAAAACCTAAAAGAAAGAAAAATCTCGGTATCCTCTAAGGTTGACCTTGGTCAGCTATTGAAGTCCAAAAGTATTAAAATGGTTAAAATATTTTTTAAAAGGGCTGGGGAGGTTGTTCAGTGGTTAGACACTTGCCTACAAAGCCTAATGACCTGAGTTTGATTCCCCAGTACCACATAAAGTCAGATTCATAAAGTAGTACATGCATCTGGAGGTCCTTTGTAGTGACAGGAGGACCTGGCATGTCCATTCTCTCTCTCTGCTTGCATCTAAATTAATATATTTTTAAAATAAGATATTAAAATATTTTTACCATTATTTATAGGCGATAAGGAAGACATTGGGTTATGTTACATGGATGTTGAAAATCCTTGAAGTAATTTGGAATTGAAATAATGTTAATGAAATTCCATAAATCACATACTAGGGGCATTTCATTTTCAGCCTGAACAGAATTCAGTACTTAAATCATTATTCATAAGAACTATAGGTTTTGATAAAATGCTCCAGAATTCCTGCTTTAGTGTACAACTGAAATTGTTTTGGTTGTGTTTCTGGTTGGATTATCCAGGTCAGACTCTGAGACTAAGAGGTATAATTAAGATGTCTGCTTTAAAATATAATAGAAAACCCCCACAATCATCTTGTCTTTTTGTCTTATGTCTTATGTCTTTTTTTGTCTTTTCTTTTGTCTTATGTTCTTTTATGTCTTTTCTTTTGTCTTATGTCTTTTTGTTTGTGGTTTTCTGAACTTTATATGCCTTATATGCTTGTCCTTTGTGTGGGTAGACTTCCCTCATTTATATTATACTGTTTATTCATTTTCCATGCTGTGTATTGATTCTATACCAGTCTTATGAATATTGAAATTTAAGGTATGGTCTCTAACCATACAAATAATTACAGTGTAAAATAATAAATGCTATTATAATGGTAAGACACAGTTAGTCTTATGCCAAAATTCTTTGGCCACATTCTCCAACTGATTATATTCTTTTGTGGATTTTTCTCTTTGTCTGCCAGCCCCTTTTTCAGACACACATGCTACCTGCTTACTTTTTCTGCATCTAGGCTTTCCCTTTGGGGGAGGGCAGTGGAAGCCTTGTGTGGTGTCTGTTTCTTAACTCTTGGCAGTTTTGCATTTAAATTTTGCATGTAAATGTTAGCAGGAAGGAAATAAATATGTTTCATTATATGTCAAGCATTTAGGATGTCTCATTTGATATTTAAAATGGTAGAGCCCATTATCCTAATTGAAAATATCCATGTTATATAGCGAGAAACATAATGCGCACATGTGTATAAGAAAAAAGGCACTATTTCCACTATAGGACAAATAACAAATGTTCAAAACAGTTTCAAGGATAGTGAGCCCCTCCCTCCGCTGCCCTCCTCTGCCCCTCTTCCTTTCCCTCTCCTCCCCTCCATTCTTCATGTTTTCATTTTTCTTGGATATAGGCTCTTGTAGTCTAACCCAGGCTGGCCTGAAACTCTTGATCCTCCTGCTTCTTCATTCTTGGATTTCAGGCATCCACATGCTTACCTTCTTCAGCTTCAGTTTCTTCATCTGTGAAGTGGGAATAGTGATAGCTTCCCTCATAGGACTGTTGTATGTATTGATGATGATATTTGTTTCCTGCTGCTAATATAATACAGCACCAAAAATCCACAAGTTTACTATTATAGTTTTGAAGGTCATACTTCTGCAGAGGAGCTTCATGGGATAATCGTAGCAGGACTGTGATCCTTCTGGAGGCTCTAGCAGAGAATTCACTCCTTGCTGTGTCTGAGTTCCTTGGCCTCATAGCCCCTTCACAGTGACATCCATCCCTGCCACTTGTTTCCATTGTCACAGTATTTCTGCTTCTGATGTTCTTTTTGTTTTCATTCTGTCTTGTTTCCTTGAGACAGAACCTTGCTTTGTAGGCTGGCTTGGAACTTGTGGTCCTGTCTCTTCAGCCTCCTGAGTGCTAGGATTACAGACACGGGCCACTATATCTGGGCCCTATTCTGTCATTCTTGCTTCTGTCATATAAGGGCCTGGTGCTGTGTGGATACATTGGACCCATCTACATAGTCTAGGAGAATAATCTCAAGACCCTTTACTTCATCACACATGCAAAGTCGTATGTGATAAATCAGGAATCCTATTCACAAGTGTCAGAATTAGGATGTTGCCATCTTCAGTGTGGGGGAGGCAGTTTCCTGCCTACCTCCCTGATGATGATACTAATGAAAGTAATAAGGAATGGTAGCTGTTACACTTCCTCTTTAAGGTACTTAAGGTACCTTTAGTATTTTATCAGGAAACAAACAAAACCAACTTCTGTTCCAAAACATACCAGATGATCAAGGATTAGCCAAATGAGGGGACAGAACTGATTGGGAAAGCTTATTTCAGAGGTGCTTGGGAGCCCCTGCTATGTTCCCTTTAGTTCATTTTGATTTAGGGATTTAAAGGCTAGTAAAATGCATTTATGCACATGAGCAACTACCAGTGTAGCTAGCACAGATTACTGTTAGGATACAAGTGAGGTGCCCAGGGAGGGAGGACATGTGAAACAGGACAAGTAGGTTCTGATTCAGTGAAATAAAGGCATCTTAGTAGTAGAGTCAGCATTCATGTTTGAAGTGGTGAACTTCATGCAGTGTTACATAAAAGAGGCAGAAAGTTGTAGTCTCCATCTCTGATTCTTCAGACGAGCATGCATGTCCACACATACACACACACACACAGAGAGAGAGAAATTCTAAAACCCTTATACTATTAAATTCACAAAAGTCTTAATTCTTTAGGAAAATTATAGATTAAGATGGTCATACTTAGGAAGATAGTAAAAAACAAGTGAAGTAGCAACAGAAACAAAATGACTGTCAGCTTTTAAAAACATTGTGGAAAGAATACTTTTTTGCTTTCATTTCCCTTCTAATTTATTACAAATTATAGGTCTGCTTAAGAGAAAAATAAAGAGCAGGCTGTCATTTTCTTTAAAAACACAAATCAGACAAATCGTTACACAGCAGGAGAACACTGCTAATTTTGATAGTCACTCTGTATTCATTTACTGTCTTTTCTCACTCTCCTTTACTAAATACCTATGTAGCTTTTATTTTTCTAGACTTTTCCTGACACCTTTTTTAATGTATTGAGTGTTTTGTCAATTTATGGCAAGTGTAAATTAGAATTATCTTGCTTTAAATAAACATATTAAAATGGTGACCTTAAAAGTATGTAGAATTTTTTTTTAAATTCAGGCTTGGAAACCATATTGAAATACTGATGGAGCTACCTGACTTTCTGCCTACCTTCTCAGCTCCTGGGGTGCAGCTGGCTGAGTTCACTCTTCTCTGCTAAATTTGGGTGTGTTTTTCTTCCTCTGTCAAGTAACTTTTGTTATTAAATGCTTTTTAATTTTGTTATTAAATCCCTAAGTAAGTTTAATTACATCATTTTTACTATCTGCTATCTTCATGAAGTAGTGAAATGGGTTCACACAGCTCATTAAAGTTCTAGCTCTTAGTCATAGAATTGATGCACATCACCTGCTGTTGTGAGAGGTGTCTGGTAGATACAGAAAGTGTGAGTGAAGTTGTGGGACTACAAGGATTGGACAGCTATCACATATGTTGCTGCAGTTTGATTTATTTATTTTTATTTTTGAGTGGTGCTGTGAATTGAAACCAGGGTATCATGCATGTGCTCTTCCGTGGAGCTAAATCCCAGCCTCCACAGTTTGTTTTTTCATAATTTGTGATCAGTGAGTGGTTGGCTAAATTGTCACATAAATTCACTTAATTCTTTAAACAGCTGTGCATTCTGCCTGAAGTCCTCATGTTCCACTGTTCTTGAATACTTCTGTTCCGGGTATTAAGAGTGTAGTTCTAGGGGGTTCATAGTCCCCTTCAAGTCCCTTATGTATCTGAGAACTTGGGTAAGAGCATTCATTCTGAGAGTGACTTCAGTAATCTGTGTTGAGTTGAGATAGGAAAGCCAACTGAGGGGATGCAGGTAGATGAACTTTTGAGTACATTAAGAAGTTGATTCCATGGGGCTGGAGAGATGGCTTAGCAGTTAAGCACTTGCCTGTGAATCCTAAGGACCCCGGTTCGAGGCTCTATTCCCTAGGACCCACGTTAGCCACATGCACAAGGGGGTGCACACATCTGGAGTTCGTTTGCAGTGGCTGGAGGCCCTGGCGCACTCATTCTCTCTCTCTTTCTTTCTGTCTCTATTTGCCTCTTTCTATCTGTTGCTCTCAAATATATATATATATATATATATATATATATATATATATATATATATATATATATGAAGTTGATTCCAGCAGTGCCTAGAAGTCTCCTGAAGAACACCCCAGAATCTCTACTTCTTTATTCAAGGCATTTGTGGGATTTGCCACCACCCTATTGAACTCTAGGGGCCCCACTGCTTCTTCTTAAAAATTCATGTCCTAAAGAGAGGTTGGAAGCTCATTCTCTCCTGATCACTCTCTGCTTCTGTCTCAGAAGGAACATGTGGCCACCTAAATGAAAATTAGAATTCCATAGCAATACATTTATCTGCATTTGGGCATAATTGGTTTCAAATCTTTATTCTTTTAGCAAATGTTTTTTGAACATCTACTATTTAATTAGTGCCAGGTATAAATGGACATCCTTATGGAAAATTACCACCACTGATATGGTGGCATTTCTCCAAGAGATTCTTTCTGTCCCCATAGAAAGAGTTAAGACTTAGTCTTCATGATGTATTAGACAGTGGGCTTTATTTTCAGCAAAAAAGTTGTAAAACTCTCTGGATAATGTATTAACCATGATTTTCGAGGAAGTTGTTTTATTGTTCCCCTGCCTCTTTCTTTGAGAGAGTACCTTGCTTTTCAACTCAGGCTGGCTTCAAATTTGCTATCCTGTGTCAACCTCTTGAGTTCTGGGACTACCAGCATATGCCACCATACCTGGGTAAACAGGGCACATTCAGGATATGAACAGGAAGCTTATATCTTATAGTAAGTATAAAAATGAATTCAGAATTTCAAGGTTAGAGAATTGGATATACTGAGAATCTCATTGAGTTTATAAAAATATGGACATGAATACCCGAGATCAAAGTCCAGACATCAATGGTAGAGTACATGCTAGCACCCAGGGCCTTGAGTTCAGTCCCCTACACTCCACAAAAGTGAAAGTCCAACACTGATCTGTCAAGTGGTATCTGCAGGTAAAGGTGACCCATGACTGGAGTCTACATATGTTAGTAAGAACCAGCCAAACAAGGTAGGGAATCCAGAAAAATAAAGCCAGTTAAAAACCTCTCATGTTTTTGTTATGATTTGTTTCTAATGTATCCAGTTTTGATGACAAATATCTGAAAGCAGAGAGTCATGGTGTTCTGGAAAAGTCAATATCCAAGGTTCTTAGCTAGCTTCAGTAATGACAAGCCAGGAAGACTGATGTAGTTAACTTTTCATTGCTGGGACAAAGCACCAGACCACAAGCAGCTGATGGTGGAAGTTTGTTATTTTGGATTACAGTCTTGAGGGGACACTTCATAATGGCAGGGGAAAGATGGTACAGCAGAGGATAGACATCACTTCTGCCATAGCAAGTGGAAAACAGCAGCAGGAGAGTGAACCAGACTAACACTGGCAAACTAGGGGTTAATAAACATCAAGGCCCACCCCCAGTAACACACTTCATCCAATAAGACTTTACCTTCCTAATTGCCACCATCTGGGGACCTAGCATTCAAAACACTTGAATTTATGGGGTCACCTAATTTAAGCCACAACAAGTGACTTTCCAGAAAGAGTTTCAAAATAGATGTGACCAGTTTTATGAAATCATCAGGTATGAGAAGAAGGGAATTCTACATCCTAAGAGGCATCTTTTTAAAAAAACATATTATTTATTTATTTACTAGAGAGAGAGAAAGAATGAGTGTGCCAGGGCCTCCAGCCATTGCAAACGAATTGCAGATGCATGTATCACCTTGAGCATCTGACTTAACATGGGTCCTGGGTAATCGAACCAGGGTCCTTTATCTTTGCAGGCAAGCACCTTAACTGCTATCTCTCCAGCCCCTAGAAGGCATCTTAAAGCTGTGAAGAAGTAGTGATAGAATATATGCAAAGTTACAGGAACTCAGATTACTGATCTTAAGGTCTGTACCCTTAAAATAAAATCCTTTGCATGTCTAGACACTAGTCCCCTTTGATTAGTTTTAGAACAGTCCTGCCTTTTAAAAAATTTAGTTATGTCAAATGGTTCTTTTTATCAGATTTTCAGATTCAAAGAGAAAATTCTTTAATTCGGGAAGTGATATAGGTGTATTAAATTCATACCCATTAATTATTTTGTATTTCAGTGAGTGACATGAACTTGTTAAATTAATATCCATCAGGGCTGGAGAGATGGCTTAGCGGTTAAGCGCTTGCCTGTCAAGCCTAAGGACCCTGGTTCGAGGCTCGATTCCCCAGGACCCACGTTAGCCAGATGCACAAGGGGCGCACGCATCTGGAGGTCCTTTGCAGTGGCTAGAGGGCCTGGCATGCCCATTCTCTATCTATCTATCTGCCTCTTTCTCTCTCTGTCTGTCGCTCTCAAATAAATAAATAAAAAACAAAAAAAATTAATATCCATCACTAATATTTATTAAGTAGCAGGTGGTAGATTGAGAGTGGATTATTAAACAAATTGGTAATAGCAAATATGTACCTATTATTGTCAGAAGTTCACAAAGGAGGGTAGTTATACTTTTTTCTCAAAATATGTTGTGGTGTTTCTGCCACAAACTATGTATCAGCATCAGGTGATCTCAGAGTTAGTAGGCAACCTCCAGGTGAACCTGAATGCGACAGCCACGGTGGCTTTTTTCACTTTCTACAAGAAACAGGGAGGCTTTTTCTTTTCTTTTCTTTTCTTCTATGTGCTCAGAAAGTTACCTGGTAAACCTTTCTACTTAGGGAACCCCCCTACTTGTTTAGTCTTTGATACTAAGTACAATGGTTATAGAAACACACTCTAGGTTTTTAATATTGATGTCTGGTTTCACTTACTAGTTTTATAAGTTTTAAAGGTTACCAGAGCTGTTTGCTAGATTATATAATAGTCTGAAACTAGTGAGACTAGGCCTGTAAAAATATGCCAGACTCTTGCAGTTTTATTCTCTTTTGTTGGAAAAATCCATGCTTTGTATATACTTTGTGTCACATTCACATTTCCCTTAAAATATTGAACATTTAGTTATTATTATTGTAGATGACGAGGATAATAATATTAAAAATGATATGTATCACCACATAACAAAACCATCAAATGTCTTTGAATTTTAAGATTTTATTCCTAGAGCCACTTAGAGGTCTTAAAAATTGAGTGTGATTTTCTTGATGCTGTTTTAAGGTGTGGTAATGCTAAGCCATCTCTCAAGATAAATAACTCATCCCCCTTTACATGTTAGGTTCATTTTCTTTTTTTTTCATGGGGATTTTGAGTAATTAATATGATACCTGGTTATTTCTATTTTTCTAATTCATAATCTTCCAGACTAATTTTTAGACTCAAAAAGCTTTCTTTTATTGTCTTTCATATTCTTAGAACCAATTTTCAACTTTCAGAAGAACTGAGAGGAAAGATGATTAGCACATAATGTGTAGTTACTGGAAATTGCTCGATTGTTTTGAATTTTAATAAACACTTAAAAGAACCTGTAACATTGAATTAGCAAGAATTTAAAACGCAGATTCCCATTTTGTATTCATACCTAAAATTATTTCTGTATTCTGTTTTTGCATTAGAGCACACAGCTGTTTTTTGTTCTATACTTTTATCTCAGGTTTTATAAGGCTAAGTGCTCATCTGGGTTTTCTGCACCATCTGTACTGTTACAATGCTACTAAAGTTTTATTAGTCCATAGATAACTTTCCTTGAAAATTCTCAGTTTTGGCTTTTGTTCTCTTCTATCCTTCTTTATAATGTTTTTAATTTTAGAAAACAATACTATGTTTTTTTAAAGTTAATATTGCAAATAGACCATTGTTAACCTCAAGCCTGTGTTGATGAAGTACTAGAAAACAGGATTTGTTTTTTCCTTTGCTGCTATGGTCAGAAAGTAGCTCTGTGTTTTGATGGAATGCAGCTGACAGTGCAGTTGATGGCATGTTGTCATTCTAAATAGATGTGCTGGGAAAGAGCCATTTGGGCTTAGCTCTTTTAATTTGGAACTTTTTTGGAGGCTGAGCTCTACTACACTTTAATGTATTTAACATATTCTCAGAAATTATCAGAATTCAGGCTAAATAACCTAACCTACTAGACTTCATACTGGATTACATACTGATTGAAGAAAAAGTAGAATTGGCTTTTAAGAGAGCAGATTAGTCTATGAAAGGCCTTTGAAGAAGCATCGGTTTTTGATGGTAAGTGAGCGGTAAGACATAAGCCCAGGCTGGTACTGTAGAATGTCTTCCATTACTGAGGAACTTCAGACATCCTGTTTTAATCCTTTGTTACCTGGCCACAAGCGTCAGAGTGAGCACACTTAATATCTGATATGTTTACAAAGGGTAAGAGACCTGTTTGTTTTATTTTCCCCTCTGTGTGTGTGTGTGTGTGTACAATATGCAAGTGACACCTATTTCTTTACTTGTTTATTCTCCTTGCTCCAGTCTCAAGGGAGTGGGGTCCTGGTATTTTTTCTCCTAGTGATGTAGATAGATATCTGGCAGCCTGTACAACTTTGGTAACTTCTTGGACTGTGATTTGTCTTTAAGGCACCCTACCAAGATTTCAGTGCTTAGGAGAATCCAGAATTAGGTTGAAGTTTTGGGGCCCCTCTGGTGTAACACAGCTATAACTTTAATTCCAGCTGCCTTGGGGTGTGTCAGATCATTATTTCATAGCCCTTTCTCCTGGCCACCAGGAGGGCCTACTTTACACTGACCCTTCTTTGATGGGTTTCAGGAAATGTGTAGGGGTTTTCACTGGCTTATTTCCACCTCATACTCTTCTAAGGAATAGAGATTTACTTATTTTTGGTACAAATGCTTTATTTTTGTCTATTGGTAAGTTTAATAATATTTCATAGTAGAGATTTTTGCATTTTTGTCTTGTTTTTATTAGCAATAACAAGTTGTGAGTACTTTAAACCAAATGCACAACATACTTAGTTTTTGAATCAAAATATATTTAATGTAATAGTTAACATCTCCTTTTCCAAAAGACAACATTGCAAACACTTAAGGAATCTCCTTTGCAGCTGGAAATGAACAGTGGTGATTCATGGAGTGTGGCATCACTTTCCTTACCAGCAATAGTCACATCTTTGAGTTTAAAACTGCAAAGTCTAGTTCCTTGCTCTCAGGGAGCATCTTTGATTGGAATAGTTATGAGAATTATGTTTTCAATAGAAGCTGCACAAGAGCCTTGAACTTGAAATCTGGGCTTTGTCTTACCTTCTCTGAGAACTTGCTTAATTATTCTTTGCCAGGCCTGTCCAGCCAGTTTTAGTTTCCTTTCCCTTTCCCTTTCCCTGTCCCTGTCCCTCTCCCTTTCCTTTCCTTTCCTTACTTTTCTTTTCTTTTCCTTTCTTTCCTTCCCCTTCCCCTTCCTTTCCTTTTTGAGGCAGAGTCTGTCTCACTTTGGCCCAGACTGATGACCTGGAACTCATTCTGCAATCTGGGCTGGCCTCAAACTTATGGCAATCCTCCTACCTTAACCTGTCAAGTGCTGTACAAATTTGTAATGTGAAGATCTTGTCATCTTGTTCAGGCTTGAGATCCACACAGTTGTTACAAACAAAACACATAAAAAAGCCATTTAAATAAGTTTATGAGTTTGTGTTAACCATATTTCAAGCTATCCTGGGCCAGTCTGTCAGCAGGCTACAGGTTGGACATGCCTGTGTGAATCCTTGGTTTCCTCATCTGCACATTAAGAGCCAATTACAGGTATGTTGAGACTTTACCAAGCTCATGTTTATGAAATATAGAAATGTGGGATGTGTGATTGAAAAGAGTCTGTCCTTTTAACTTTTTCTTCAGCTTAAATTAATAAGTGGACTTTTAGGAGCAGCATTAGAGTAGAGGGAGGACTATAAAATTATATTTGCCATAATAATAACTATACATAAATATTCTGTTTACATCTTTTGTGCATTTTCCTGGCACTTGCTGTGCTTTGGTGTGTAAAAGTGCCTAGTTGTTAAGAATATAAACAGTGCATTGGGCATATTAGAAGCATAACAGCATATGTGGAGCTTTGTGCCATAATGGCTCACATTTTGCTTTCCTGTCATCAGATGTTTTTTTCTAAGTGTTATCAATTACATGACATATCATTTTGAAAATGTCAAACTATGAAAAACCATAATATTAGGTTCAATGAACTAGAATATCAATTTTGAAACATTTCTCATAGTTTTCTTATGGCTCCTGCCTTTGATATTGTATGTGGGTATGAGTGTGTGTTTGTACAAGTATTTGTGTGAATGTAAATTGGATTCATTTTCTGTACTCAAAAGGTAGTTGTTTAAACCAGGTGTGGAAGCATATACCCATAATCCTAGGTCTCAAATGTGGAGACAGCCAGGAGGCTAAAAAGTTCAAGATTAGCCTTAGTGACATATAGTTTAAGGCCAGCCTGAGGTACTGTGATTCTGTCTCAAAAAATAAAAATACTGCAATCATGACTGAACATGGGAATGTTCTTTCCAGTTAAGAAACTCTAAGAAGAATGTTGTTGTGTAGAGCTTAGAAACCCTGCATATACTCTGGGCATTGCTCTGGGATACTCAGCTTGTCTATTATTTCCAGAATCATGTGCTACCCTGATTACTGCATGTCTCCACCTGTCACTATTAGACCCTCCTGATGTCAATCTCGATGGCAGCACAATTCAGAATTTGCCTTGACAACAGCACTATTATTTCTTTTTTAATACTGTTACAACATAGACATGGTCACTTTAAGAGTACTCCTGGTGCTTGGGCCAGGCAATCTTGAATTAGAACTTAAAAAAAATATTATTTATTGACTGGGCGTGGTGGCGCATGCCTTTAACCCCAGCCCTTGGGAGGCAGAGGTAGGAGGATTGCTGTGAATTCAAGGCCACCCTGAGACTACATAGTGAATTCCAGTTCAGCCTGGGCTAGAGTGAGACCCCACCTCAGGAAAAAAAAAAAATTATTTATTTGAGAGGGGGGGTGGAGGGAGAGAGAGAGAGAGAGAGAGAGAAAGAATAGGCATGCCAGGGCCTCCTGCCACTGCAAATGAACTCCAGACACTACTACTTTGTGCTACTTTGTGCAGCTGGCTTTATGTGGATACTGGACAATTGAACCCAGGCCATCAGGCTTTGCAAACAATGCCTTTAACCACTAAGCAATCTGTCCAGCCCAGCCCTTGAATTATAACTTTATTTTATCTATGTGCCTTCTTGCTTCCCACCCAATTCCTGCCCCTGCTGTGAGCAGGGGCAGAACAGACCCCCACCCCTTGAAACCTTGAAGAACCAGGGACCTCTCTTCACTCTTTTCTTCATTGCTTTACGACTTCTCTCATGTAATCTGTGCCCAGACATACCTCTTTACCTCCGAAATTCATAAAAAGGACCACCTTGCCTTGTTTGTTAGATTTCCACAGCCTCCCTCTCTTTTTCTGTTTGGCTTTGGACCCTACCATACCCAACTCATGGCATGATGCCATAACTCTCCTAATAAAGCTTTCACTGTAAAAGGACATTCTGTCTCAGCTGTTTCTCATCAAATCAGCTTGTTGCTTTCTCTTTCTCTTCTGCTATTTTCTAGTACGCATTAAGTACTTTCTACTTTCGCTTTTAGACCCAGTGTGTTGGGGGAGGGGTGGTAAATCCAGTGAGGCAGGCCACAGAGTAGAAGGCTGAAATGTCAGGTAAAAGCTTCAGGGCAGAGCGTCTTAGCAAGGACAACTTCACTGCTGTAGAACTGTGGAAAAGTTATTTCTCTATCTCTTCATTCAAAAGAATTAAGGTTGGTCTAAGGCCAAGAATCAACTATCTTCCTAAAGTGACTCCAAAAATATATAAGAATTTAATATAAAATGGTTTATTTTAGTGTAAAAATACCAGGAATAGTATAGGTACCTTAAAATGTATTGTATGACTTCAGACTTAGTTGCTTTGGTGGGGGACATGGTAATAACCAGTAATCATTAGTTGAAGATGTCATAGTTACCTAAGATTCACAGTGCACACAGGTGGTGGGAACATTATGGTGCCTCTGTGGTAAAGAGTGAACTGCAACAGTTTATGGTTTTTGCTTTGCTTTGGCAGGTAATGGTGACTTTACAGACATTGAATCTAAGGCTTTAAATTGTAATTAGTTGTTCTGAAGCTGGTAATTAGACTTACAGAATGCCTCCCACTTAAGACAGGTCCATACAATTTATGAAAACAGAATAATTAATGAAGAGCTATTTAAATTTCTCTTCTATAATATTTCACTTAAACAAATGTGGAAGCTGTGTTTGGCTCTTGGCAAAGCCTGAAATAAGATTTCAAAGAGTGAGGGTGGCTGTGGGAGAGAGTAGTTATTTTAAATCTTAGACAAGTGACACTGTCCCAGTCACCTACTGAGCACACATCTGTAATTTCTCAGAAATTAAATAGCTTGACCCTTTGATTTAATCCCAACCAGGAAATTTAAATTGGGAACTTCAAAGCAATTGGCTTGAAATCCAAGGATCTATTTTGGGATGCATTGAAATTTTTATTCCTTCTCCACTCAGCTTTACAAGTATATGTAAATGCCAATGCTTCCCTTTCAAAATCTTCTGTTCTATTTTTCCAAAGCATTTACTTATAATTGGCACTGATCAGATCCATTTTGGGATTGTATTTGAACTTGAGTGGAAAGAGAGGATAGTTGAGAAAAATCAACAATCACATAACAGTGGGATCTAAAAACCTAAACAAGAAGAGGTTGAAGGACCAAAGCAGATCTATTTCAGAAGAGCAGGAATAGGAAGGTAATACATTTTCAAAAGGTTTTAGTGCCCATGAAGTATTTTATTCTAGACTGGGGATTAGCTGTTCTTCATCTCTACTAGGGTAAAATAAAAGGCAATGCCATGAAGGTGGGACGATACAGAGGTTAAGGTAAGAGAAGGAACCTTTAAAATAATTGATGCTGGGCTGGAGAGATGGCTTGGGGGTTAAGGCACTTGCCTGCAAGGCCTGAGGACCCAGGTTTGATTCCCCAGAACCCACATAAATTAGATGTACAAGGTGGCACATGTGTCCGGAGTTATGCGCAGTGGCTAGAGGCCCTAGTGTGCCCATTCTCTCTCTCTCTTTCTCTCTCTCTCTTTATCTGCTCTTTCTCTCTCTCCTAAATAAATAAATAAATAAATAAATTTTAAAGAAAGGAAAATATAGGGCTGAAAAAATTGGTGCTTAAACTAAAAACCTTAGCTATCTAAACAAAACTAAGCATACTAATAATTCTGTCTTGTTAGTCAGACTGGGTTACAATCTCAGAATTTCCCTGATTAGCATAGGATGCTTACTTCTCTCTCAAAGTAGTTCCTAACATTAAGATTTCACAATTCACTTATTTTAGCAGGTTCTGTATCCTTTATGTGTTTATTTTCTTGCCTCTTTCCTTTTCAGTCATTTTTCTTTTTCCTTTGTAATATTAGAGTATTTTACATTTAGTTGTCATTCAAGAATTTTCTTGTAAAGTGCCCTTATTTCCTGTGCTTCTTGTGCATTCAGACAGCACAATTAGGACATTTTTACTGATCAGAAAATGTCCACAATTGTGTTTGAATTAAAGCATCCCCTTTCCTCATTATCTGTTTTTTCATCAGTCTCTAAACTCTAAAGCAATGTTATATGCAATACTGATTTTTTCTGCTCATACTCAGTCCAGTCTTTTCTGCAGAAGTAAGTCATTGCCCAAAGCAAGACAGTCCTTCAGTGTTGAAAGGTGATAAGAACTTTTAGTATGTGCTGAAGCTCACATCCAGCAATCACTTAGTGGTTTAGCAAGTGTGTGTTGGCTATTTGCTGTCAGGTTTGGGAGCCAAAAATGAAACATCTAAATTTTAGAGATGGATCGAGTGTTATGTTATAACATCCAGTTACCCATAAGAAATGAATGAGAAGTCTTTGGGTACTGTTGATTCATGCATCTTCTTTGAAAGCCTATTACTATTTTCTTTTTTCTACTTGCTGCTTTCTTACCCTCACCTTTTCCTTACCTTTAGTAATTTGACAACAATAACCACAGATTTTATTGAGTTCCTGTCATATGCTTCCTACCACAAAACTGGGGATATAGCTTGAACATGGAATACTAGTCAAGTCCCTTGACCTCACGACATTGTATTTTCTCCATCATTTTGTACTTACTTATATAACAAGGTACAAAATCAGAATCAATACCACGAAACAGAAACAACAAATATTTTGATTATATTTTTATTGTTAGCTAATCCAAGAAAACACTAAATATATTACTAGTCACGTATCTAAAATTTGTAGGATTGGGAGATAGCTCAGTTGATAAAGTGATTGCCTTACAAGAATGAGGACCTGAATTAGTGCCCCAGAACCCCTGTAAAAATGCCAGATGTTATGGCACACACTTGTAATTCAAGCACTGGGGAGACAGGAACAGGCAGATCTCTGGGGCTTACTGGCTAGTCAGTGTAGCTTAGTTCACAAATTCCAGGCCAGTGGAAGATAGTCTCTCAACACACACACACACACACACACACACACACACACAGTTTAACACCTGAGGTTGTCTCCTGGCCTTCACACATACCCACACACACATACTAATTTGCGTACTACTTAGGATTTTGGGAAAATCAGTTACTTGTATATCTGTATTTGAATTCAGAATTTCACGATGTAGAAAGATTTAGGTAGATTCTTTATGCTAAGGTGTAGATAATGTCTAAGATGATTTAAAAACACCAGTGTGATATTTCCTTCCAAATAGGCAGTAGGAGTTTTTATTTCCCAAGGTTACTGAGTACTTCTCTTCCTGCCACTAAGTGAGGCCAATACAAGGATAGTGCCTGTTGCCAAGACCAAGACAAGGGAGCTGTAGGTTCTAGTGGGCAGGTAGGTTTCCTTCCTCTTTAAGTGCTATGCTGTTAATTCTGCTTATAGTCTATAAACTGTTCCTGGCTGCACATATTGTTTAGTAGTTCCAGTGCTTAGATGATAGACTGGGAATTCAGAATTTGATTATTGTTTGGAATATTTTGTTCTAGACAGTAGAAGACAGATGTTAGAATATCACTTCTCCTTGTACCATATATAGGCAGCTGTTGTTCAGATGTTAGAATTGTACCTCCACCCAGTAGACTTATGATCTTAATGAATTTAATAAATGTCATTGTGAAGAAATGAGCTTGTGTCACAGATTGATGATCCAACCTGAATATCAGATTAAAACCTGCTTACTGACCAGGCTCTAGTCCTATCCTTCGTTGCAGGAAGTTGAATGATATTTCATATCATAGCTTTTGGTTTTCTTTTTGTAAAAATCCTTGTGTGTATGTGTGATCATGTGTAAGTATGGGTGTTCCTGTGTCATCATGTAATGGCATGCATGTAGAGGTCAGAGGATAACATCGGTTGTTGACACTTGCCTTCTACTTGTTTGAGGCAGTTCTCTCCTTGTTCACCCCTGGGCCCATAAAGCTTCTGGGGATTCTCCTGTTTTGGTTCCAATAGGCATGCTGGGATTGTGGACCACAGCACTGTATCCAGCTTTACATGGGTTCTGTGGGTCCAAATTCAGGTCATCATACTTGCACAGCATATGTTGTTGCTCACTGAGCCATCTCCCCAGCCAAGCTATTGTTTTTTTTTTTTTTTTTTATGTATTTCAGACATTTGCTGGGTTATTGGCCACCAAGCATCTGTTCTCATTTGAGATGAAGTCTGTGCTATTTGAACTTCTGTAGATGGCAGGACCCCTTCCCTAGAAGGGGTCTGATTATGTCTCTGGAGGCTAGGCCTCAGATAATATGACTTAAACTAAGTCAACCAGAACCACTCACCCCAAACTTTGTGTCTGAGGACACGACTCTAATGTGCTGAGACAGTTTATTCTTGATTAAGTTGGTGGCATTGAGAGCCCTGGAACACCAGTGTTCAGTCACAGCAATGGTGATGGGAAAGATGTGTTGTTAACTAACCCTTCTGTGGCTGAGTCTCCTGTTTCCCTGCCTCTCTTCAGACTTTCTTAATCCTGGCTCTTTTCCAGGTTAGCCTTCCAGCTTTGCCTTCAAGTTTTAGAGTCCTCAGTATATTCCAAACAGTTTTTTCCCTGTAAGTATGCCAAAATTGGTTTCTGTGGCATGTAGTCAAGAACCCTGACAGATATATTGTGTGAAAACTAAGATAACTGTGGCAGATTATATTTTCCAAAATTGATCCCACCCATACACATCCTGTTTATCCTATATGTTCATTTTGCAGTGTAATTCACACTCCTACATTGTGAAGAGGAAGTTTGTGTTCCCATTCCTTAAACCCAGGTATATCAGTAAGAATGTAACAGAATGAAAATTATGTAAGTTCCTAGGCTAGGCCATAAAAGACAGTCCCACTTTATCCTGGCCTCTCCATCTCCCTTATCTTTCTCCTCCTTCCTTTTCATTTTCTAGTACTGAATATTGAACTCATGGCCTTGTTCATGCTAGGCAAGTGTTCTAACACTGACTTAAATCCCATCCTGACTTTCTTTTTAACCTGTGCTATGGTTTTTAAAAGTGTCCCCCAAAATGTCATGTGTCAGTGGCTTTGTTATCAGTTTGTGGCACTTTTATGATGAAGTAAATACCTCTTAAAGTTAGGTCACTGGGAGTGTGTCCTTCAAGGGCATATTGGGACTCTGGCTCCTTCCTTGCTTCCTATTTCCTAGCTGCCATGAAGTGAACAGTTTCCTCTACAGCTTGACCCCACCATAATGTACTGACTTGGCAGGAGCCCATCATACCAGGCCAACAAACCAGGACTGAATCCTCTAAAACTGTGAGCTAAAATGACCCTTCCCTTTTTTCTTTTCTTCTTTTTTTTTTTTTTTAACTTTTTGCATTTGTGTGTGTGTGTGGTGTGTTCATGTGCATGTGCATATTTGTGTGGGTGGATATGTGTATGCATGTGGACCTCAGAAGTTGACATCAGGTGTCTTCTGTCATTCTCCATCTCATTTTCATGAGACAAGGCTTCTCCCTGAATTCAGAGTGCACTGATTCAGCTAGACAAACTTACCAGCAAGCCCTGAGGATTCTGTCTCCAACTTTCTAGCATTGGAGTTACTGTAATGTGTTACCATGCTCAGCTTTTGTGTGGAAAGTGGGGATTGGAATTCAGGTACTTTAACCATTTGAGCCACCTCCCTTGTCCTCTTTCCTCTTTTTAAGTACATTTTTATAATAAGTATTTGTTGTAACAATGGAAACCTGACTAATACAGAAACCCTGAGTGCAGATAATCTGAATCTGCCAGATAGGAGAGATAACATGGAAGATGATAGAGTTAGAGGGGAATGCCAGAGGAAGCCCAGCTGTTCCAACCTCCAGCTGTTTGAGTATCCCTGTTTAAGTGACAGGACAGATATATGAATAAGCAAGTTGTCAGATGCCTTCTCAGCTGTAGCCCAAGAGCTGGCCCAGCTCATGCTGAGCAGAGCAACTGCCTTGAGTCCTTGTGCAGATTGCAGATCCATGAACAAAGCAAACATTGCCATCATTTTAAGCCACTTTGGGTTTATTATATAGCATCATATACCCAGAATGATGGCTGTTACAAGTATTAAGACTAGACCTCCTAAATTGTAATCTCCAGCATAGAATCATGCCATTTGTTTATTAAAAGACAGGGTTATTGATCTAGTTTCTGCCTTAAAGCTTCACAGCACTTGTCTTGTTGTGGACTTATTGGGGGAATTATATTAGATGGCTTTGCTGTTGTTGTAAACAAAGTACCAAGACTATCTTCCATATTGAAATGTAAAAATACTGTTGTTTTGGGTATTTGCATAGTCTTCCAGCTGATTCTATTATGGCCGTGCCGAGATGTCCTTTCATGGTTCCCTGTGCAAACAGCCCTAAATGCAAAGTTACTCCCTCAGTTAAGTCTCTAATACAGTTTTCAAGAAGAAAGTCAAAAATTTTGCTTTTCTTTTGTGTTGGATATTATACCTAGCAGGGGGACTTAGAGGGGATTTTATAAATTAACAACAGCTGAGGTGATGGAGGGTTTACTCTGTGCCACACATTATGCTAAGCGCATGTAGGTTTTTTCATTTAATCAGGGAAATCTTATGGGGTATATTTGATTACTATTCCCCTTTCATAGGTGAGGAAACACATTAAAGTTTAATAAAACTTGCCTAGGTCACATAGTCAGTGGCTGGGATTTGAATCCAGGGCCAAGTATAACTCCGGATCGGTGTGTTTATCACTGCCAGGCTGCACATACATGCAGGCCATGAGTGATGTTTCCATGCTCTTGCTCCTGCCTTCTTACTTGTCTTGAAGACTCTATGAGTCCTGACAGTACTGAACATACTAACTGTCCTTTGTAACACATTTTACTTTTAGGGGCGAGAAAGAATACACTTTTCAAACTTCTCCCACTTGCTTAAAGTCATGGTTTTGAGGTACTTGTAAGGGGTACCACTATTTTGGAAAGTGTGGGGAACAAGTTCTCTCAAGACTTTGATGAGTAATGAAATTTACTTTTTGTAGGAAGTATGAGTTGCACCGGAGTGACAGCATCTGTTGCAGTCCGTTTTGCATTGCTGGTAGAAATCACCCAACCAAGAGCAGCTTCTGGGAAAAAGAGGTTTATGTTGGCTTACAGGCTTGAGGGGAAGCTCCACAATGGCAGGGGAAAAATGATGGCATGAGCAGAGGGTGAACATCACCCCCTGGCCAACATAAGGTATACTGTAGCAACAGGAGAGTGTGCCAAACACAGGCATGGGGAAACTGGCTATAACACCCATAAACCTGCCCCCAACAATACACTCCCTCCAGGAGGCATTAATTCCCAAATCTCCATTAGCTGGGAACCTAGCATTCAGAACACCTAAGTTTATGGGGCACACCTGAATCAAACCACCACAGCATCTTATCTCTTACAGTGATAGCAATTATTCAGTGGTTACAGTTGAAAGTTCCTGGTTGTGATGTTTCAAATTTAAGTGGCTTGTGACAATAACTCAAGAGTTTGAGGGCTTCTGAGGGAATAACTTGGAGAGCGTTCCAGTTTTGTGTGTGTGTGCTTATATATGTGAATTTTCCCTGCCATGCTTGCCAGTGTGATGGCAAACCGTGCCACCCTTGGGTTTAAGGAGAATGGGATGGCTATATTGATACTGATGACTCTGGTATTTTGTATGGATGTCATGCCTTATTTCATGAACACAGATGATTTATAGCAGAATACTGGCAAATGAAATGTTAGGCGAAGTTCATTTCTGTGCTCATTACCCAAGCCTAAAGCTCTCCTGTGGAAGGGCTCCTGAATACTCTGTTCCTCCTCTGCACCAGCACCACTGAATCTTTTATTTAGATCCATTAATTTCCCAGTGAACAATGGAATCCCTGAGAATATGGCACTTCCTCACCAAGTTACCAGAAGTTCATTTAATACAGAAGCTCTATATGACACAACTAAAGTGGTTTGAGAAGGTATGGTCCCACTTATACTGATGACACAGAAGGGAATGAGAAAAGACTTCATATTCTCTCTCTCTCTCTCTCTGTGTGTGTGTGTTGCATGCATGTGTGTCTACAGGTGTGTGGGTATGTGCGTGTGGAGGCCAGAGATTGACATTGGGTACCTTCCTTTATTACTGTGCACTTGATTTACTGAGGCAGGGGAAGGGTCTCTTACATGAACCCATTGTTCACCAACTTGCCTGGTCTACCTAGCTTACTTTCCCTGAGGATCCTATCTTGACCTCAGGAGTAGGGAGTATTGTGAATATAGGTGTGTCTCCATGCCCATTTGGCATTATGTGGGTGCTGGGGAGCCATACTCTAGTCCTCATGCTTGTATAGCAAGCACTTTACCCACTGAGTCACATCTCCAGTCCTTCTTACTGTTTTTGAATATTGCATACAACAACCTAACTGTAACCAAAAGCTATTACTATTTTTATATCTTCTGGGAATGACTTCAGCACGTAGGTAACCAATCATAGTCTGAAAAGCCTTTACTATAGAAGAAAATTATGAACATTGCTCCATTCTCATATGTCTAGGTTTGAAGGAATCCCATCAAAGACAAAGTTTGTTCTTTTCAATCTGATATCTTCTCTGGTGTCTCACTGCAGAGAACTAGGTTTAATCCGAGTGTGCCTCATCATGAGCATAAGCCTGTCTTCCCACTTACATCTGTACGGATGTTTTACAATTAAAACAATATTTTATGATACTTAAATTATATAATCTTTTGAATTTTCTTTTTATTTACTTTTTTATTGACAACTTCCATAATTGTAGACAATAACCCATAGTAATTCCCTCCCTCCCCCCACTTTCCCCTTGGAAACTCCACTCTCCACCATACCCCTTCCCCTACTCAGTCAGTCTCTCTTTTACTTTATTATTTATTTATTTCTAAATTTTTGGTTTTTATTTATTTATTTGACACAGAAAGAGAGAGAGAGAGACAGACAGACAGACAGGCAGACAATAGGCACACCAGGGCCTCTAGCCACTGCAAATGAACTCCAGTTGTGTGCGCCTCCTTGTGCATCTGGCTAACGTGGGTCCTGGGGAATTGAACCTGGGTCCTTTGGCTTTGCAGGCAAACGTCACAACCACTAAGCCATCCCTCCAGCCCTTATTTTTTTTATTTATTTTGAGGTAGGGTTTCACTCTAGTCCAGGCTGACTTGGAATTCACTATGTAGTCTCAGGTTGGCCTTGAACTCATGGTGATCCTCCTACCTCTACCTACCGAGTGCTGGTATTAAAGGCATGCACCACCGTGGCTGGCCCCAGTCTCTCTTTTATTTTGATGTCATCATCTTTTCCTCCTATTATGGTGGTCTCTTATAGGTAGTGCCAGGCACTGTGAGGTCATGGATATCCAGGCACTCCCTTGTGTCTGGAGGAGCACATTGTAAGCAGACCTAATCTTCCTTTGGCTCTTATATTCTTTCAGCCATCTCTTCCCCAACGGATCCTGAGCCTTGGAAGGTGTGATGGAGATGTTTCAGTGCTGAGCACTCCTCTGTCACTTCTTCTCAGCACCATGGTGCCTTGTGAGACATCCCAAGGTCACCACTGTCTGAAAAGAGAAATGAGAGTAGTATTAATTTATGAGTGTGGCCAGGAGTGGTGGCACATGCCTTTAATCCCAGCACTTGGGAGGCAGAGGTAGGAAGATTGCCATGAGTTTGAGGCCAGCCTGAGACTACATAGTGAATTCCAGGTCAGTCTGGGCTAGAGCAAGACCCTACCTCAAAACACAAAACAAAACAATAAAAAAAATATATTTGTGTGAACATTATGAGAAGTGCTTACTGGGCAGTTTGGTGAGCATAATATATACATTTAGCCAG
This sequence comes from Dipus sagitta, assembly GCA_036346955.1. NCBI lineage: Eukaryota > Metazoa > Chordata > Mammalia > Rodentia > Dipodidae > Dipus > Dipus sagitta. Next base: position 69,679,875 of record CM070781.1, read on the forward strand.
ACATCAGCAGACCTCTAGAACTCATGATTACCCCTGTTAAAGGTTTTCAGTATCAGGGGTGTATTCCCTCCCATGAAGCAGGCCTTCAGTCCCATTAGAGAATGGTTGGTTACCACATAACAAAAATTTTACTATTGCTCCCCTTGAGCCAAGGCCATTTGGCCTGGCTGGCCAAAGTTAAGGCTTGCAGTGGCCACTGTTCAGTATCTTCACTGGTGATTTATCTCTTTTCCATTGAACTGCATGCAGAATGGCTTTTGCCAGCTTTTTGTTAGCTAGTCTACATGGAGGAGGTTTTCAGTTCAGTTCCAGCAGGATTTCAGAGTGACCTTGCAGCCCAAGTATGTGGAGTATTCATCAATAGGGTCTTAACCATCTATTCCCGGTGAGAAGCCAAGAGCCTTATCCTGATGGGCTTGCCTTTGTATGTGACTTGATCTCTCTAACTGATGTCAATATATTTTCTTTGGTTTGTGTGTTTTGTAGTTTAATTATAATATGATGGTGAGAGGTTCTTTTCTGATTTTGTCTGTTTGGTATCTGTACTGGCATCACTTTCCCTGCTTGAGAGAAGTTTTCTTCTATGATTTTGTTGAAAATACCTGTTATACCTTTGGAGTGAATTTCTTCTCCTATTATACCCTGAATTTTTATGTTTGATCTCTTTACAATGTTCTGAATGTCTTGAAATTCCCATTCATGCCTTCCGGTTAGTTTGTCCTTCTCTTTGTTGGATTGTATTAGATCTGCACATGGTCTTCTAGTTTAGATATTCTGTCCTCTCCTCAATCCAATCTTCTGGTGAGACTTTCTACAGAATTTTGTATTTTACTTACTCTATTTTACATTTCTAGTATTTCTGATTGGTATTTTTTCATCATTTCTATTTCCTTACTCATGTTTTGTATTGACCTACTTATTTTATTGAGTTGGTTTCCTGTGTTCTCTTGGAATTCCTTCAGGAGTTTGTTTCCTTCTTTGATTCCTTTGATTTTTTTCTTTGATATCTTTGAATATAGATAAAATCATGTTTTTTTTTAAATCTTTGTCAGGCATTTCACCTAAAGCAGTCTCACTAGAGGTCATTTCTGATGGATTTATAATTGTTGGTGGGATTGCACTGACTTGATTTTTTGTGTTTCTTGTGTTATAATGTAGAGATTTTTGCATCTTGAGTTAATTTGATGTTTGGGTTTTCTAATTATCCTGCAGTGTTCTTAGCCATGTAAACCCAACTTTATATGTCTTCACTGTAGGGGTTTAAGGTGTCAGGTATAGCTTTTATACTCCAAGAGAAACAGCAGAAGTAACCCTAGGTGTTGACTTTGTGCCAAAGTCCCTAAGGGCTTTGCCTAAGGGTTGCTCCACACCCTTAATCCTATCAACTAGGATGTGATTTCTAATCTGAAATGGATTCTAAGTCAGCCTGGGGCCAGTCAGTTTCTGCTTCCAATAGTGACTTAAGAAAAAGACAAAGACCCTAAAAATCAGGAAACATCAAAGGCAACAATAGTCAACACTAAAATATAGCCTGTTTGAGAAGGGTAAAGCCAACCAAGAATATATCCTTCAAATGTAACACATAACCTTTCCTGACCTGGAGAGAGAGATTAGCACTTCCATTTCAGGCCTATATATCTGGCTTTCAATCTTACCAATGCTGAGTGCCCACTTTGATTCTCTCTTGGTGCTGGGTGGCCACGGATGAATGAGTTCTCTGGACATTCAAAGCCCTGATGGTGGGGGATCGGAGACTTCCCAGGGTGCCTGGGGTCCTACCGTAGCTGCTCGGCTGGCCTCATTTGTAACTCCTTCAGCAGCTGCTCAGTTGGTCTCTGCTGACTTCTTCAGTTTTCTTGACTTTGCAAGGAAGCTGATGCAAGTGGAAAAATCCCCTTACTTTGTTTCTACTCCCACTGCTGTGTGCTGCCGGCCTGGCGGGCTGGCAGGCTCGTGGATCAGGGCTTCTGGCACCTCAGCAGGATTCTGGCCAGTTTCTTCCTTTCTGGAAGATCTTGGTTTCTCCTACTTCTCTGCTGTGGTTGATAATAACTTATACACCTTCACTTTTCAGTAGAAGAGTATATTTTGCTGTGTTTCTGTTTATTTCTCTCCCTGGCTACTTTGGTGTGGCTAGTATGCTGCCATCTTACCCAGAAATGATATAATTTTTCTATTAAGTAGAAACTGTATGGACATATCTTGTGTTGGTACCATAACTTCCCTCCTCCCTGCCCCCACTCCACTGAGGGCACTCCTTAGTAGGATTGCTGGTATTCACCATGGGGTTGTGGGTTATGAGTTGTGACAACAGCAGTCAGTCATTTTAAGGTGGGGGTAATGCCTCTGGATATTCCCTCCCACTCTGTGACTTTTAGAATCTTTCTGCCCCCTCTTCTGCAAAATTCCCTAAGTGTTGGTGGGTGTGCTTTAAGTCTACTATAGTGTTCTGATTTCAGTAGCTTCTGGATTTCTGCTTTGGTGTGTTTTGAGTATCTTCAGTGTCTGTCCTCATCACCCTGGAACAGGTTGTCAGGCTTGCTGTGGACGCAGTCCTCTTTCTCATCTCTCTAGTTCCCCTGTGGCTTTATCTGGGCCCTAGCTGTTGTGCCGGGGTGTAAAACAATTTTTGTTAGGTATGGGATTTGAATGCCCCCATAGATTTAGTAGGTTTTTTTTTTTTTTTTTTAATTAAATTGACCTTCGTTCTTGGTCTTTAGACAGCACTGTCATGTTGGAGGAATTGTGTGACTAGGGATGGATCTTGAGTACAGCCCTAAGGTGTGTAGAGAGTCAGTTTGAACTCTGGCTGTTCATGCTTGCTGGCTGTGGGTTTCGTTTCTCTGATATATATATATATATATATATATATATATATATATATATATATACATACATATATATATATATATACATATATATATATATATATATATATAGAGAGAGAGAGAGAGAGAGAGAGAGAGAAGTAAGCCAGTTTTTTCTGCCATGATTGGAACTTCCCTAGAATTGGTAAACCTGAATTAAACCCTTTCTTCCCATCAGCTGCTTCTGGTCAGATGTTTGTCCCAGGAATGAGAAGCTACTGCAATAATAAATAGGCTTGTTTTCAGTAGAGAACCTTCTTTATTCTCTCTAGACTGGAGAGAAGCTTAGTATTTGCATCTGTAGGAGTTTTTCCCATCCCTGAGTTCATGACAAGATGAGGATAGTGTTTATTTCAACTGAGATGCTCTTTGCTTTAGTGTGAACTTCCCAGGTAGCAGATCCTTATTGCTTCCCAGTTGTGTCTGCTTCATGGAGACTGAGCACCAGGTACCCATTGTCTCCTCTGTAGGGTACCACACATGGGCCCATATGAACTACATAGAAGTCATTCACATGCCTTGGCATGTGAGATGAAAGGTTATCTTATCTTTAACATTTGAGCATGGGGAATGGAGTTCCAGGTTGGGACCTGGAGTAGTCTTCTTGGACTGCAATAACAAAACACTATGCTCTGGACAGCTTTAGCAATAGGCATTTATTTCTCACAATTCCAGAGGCTAAAAAGTCTAAGATTCAGATGCTGGGTGATCCAGTTGCTGGATCCTTTGCTTTGGCTTGCCAATGTCATTGCCTTTAGCCTTTAGCCATGTCTCTTTTGTAGAGAAGAGAGAAAGGAGAAGGCAAAGAGAAGAAGAGATAGAAAAAGGCAAGGAAAGGAGAGATTCCTGGAATCTCTTCTTATAAGAAACCAATGCCATCAGGAGGCCCCCACTCTCCTGACATCATCTATACCTGATTACCTCCTCAAGGCCCCATTTTTAAATACCATTATATAAGGGATTACAGTTTTACATGTGTTTTGAGGGAAACTGGCCCCTTTATAATTGGCTTTCGAACCTGCAAATACATTACCTGGAGAAATGAAAAACTTAGAAGAAGCCTCACTTACAAGTGTGCAGGCATTAAAAAAAGTCCAGGACACAGAAAGCACAGGTAATCTCAGTCATAAAGTGGATTAACTTCATAGGTTTCAATAGGATTCATGTTCAATGCTAACAGAACACCTATGCTGTGTTGAAGAACGTCTTTATGGTTAAAGCCTCCTCAGAAACCACTACCAAACCCTCAACATTTATTAAACTCAGAACCTGAATCACTGACAGCTGAGTAGCTAGCTTCACTTTGCTCAAGAATAGTAGCACACTGTGTGTCTGAAGGAAATAATGCTTGAATATAGGAAAAACAAATTAAAATTTTCATATTAAAGGAGTTTGAAAGGTGATGTCCCACCAAAGAGATAGTAATGAACCTTCCCATTCATATTACCCCTACTGTGTACTTCTGAGAAAGAAATGATGGTCTTCATCACTCTGTCCTGATATAAGGTTGTTAGGTCTCTGAGGGGACTGGTTTATACAATTTTTAATTTGTTTTCAACTATGTTACTCAAACTTTGAAGCCGAGCACTTTCATCTCTGAAGTGCACAACTCCTCTCTAGAGATCCCTAGAGACCATCAATTAGAGGATGAATGTCTATGACTCCCGAATTGTAATTATGGGAAAGAATCTCAGGTGGACGGGGGTGTCATATTCATAAAGTGTGAAGAAGACTCCCCAAGGTCCTCCTTCCCAGTTCTTGTCATTATGAGTGAGTTATTTACTATGTTCTCTTTTTTAAAACATATTTTTTACTTATTAGAGAGAGAGAACATGCATAGCACGGCCTTTAGCCACTGCAAACTCCAAAAGCATGTGTCACCACGTGTCTCTGCCTTACATGGGTTCTGGGGAATCGAACTTGGGTTTTTAGCTTTCCAGGCAGCTGCCTTAACTGCTGATCTGTCTCTCCAGCCCTGTGTTTCTTTTTGCTTATTAGCTGGATGAAAGTGGTTTCTGAGAGAAAACAAGACAAGGGAAGAACTTTTTTTTTTTTTTTTTTTTTTTGCCCCAAAGGACCTTATAACTTAGTTGGAAAATGTGTACAAATGAAGATGCTTAAGCAGCAATGCAGGTGGCATGTGGTTAAAAGGCAGAATAAATGGATAGGTAGTGCATTTCTCTGGGACATTGGTTATTTATTCAAGTGAGAGTTTCATAGGTTTCTTATTAAGACACAGATTTGTAAGTCTCACCCTAGAGTTTCAGATCTGGCGGTCTCAGTTGGGGCCTGATACTTTGGATTTCTGGTAAGTTCCTAAATGGTGCTGCTGTCGCTGACTGGACACTCCAGTTTGGGAGGCATGGTTCTCAGATGCATACTGGAGAAGAGGGGATTGCAAAGGCAGATGACCATGTACTGAGGGGTACTCTTGTCTTTGGTCTGCTGCAAGTCGCCTCATTTTTCTGGTCCACATTGTAAGGAACCAGCTTATAGCACTCTTTCAAACACTCATTTTTTATATGAGAGGAAGAGCGGCATGCTCTCTTCTGTAATGAGGTAGTTCTTCACAATGAGAGGAACTGTGTAACATTTTGGCAGTAATAGAAGGAGAGAAATGATCTCAACCATGTTTATAGCGGCTCAATTTGTGATATTTTTGTTTTTATTTTGACCATCAGTACCTTACCTTTTGACAGTCTTCTTCTAGCATTCACCCCTACATTCCATGATATCTATGAGGAAATTTCTCAGATTCCAAAAGCAGATAGGACATAGGAATTTCAGGGAAGGGCTGCTTGGTGTTTTTGAGAGGAGCACTCACTGACTGAGGGCATAGATTTCTGGAAAAGAAATGCAGTTATGTTTTCCTGTCCTTTGGATGGAGCTTTGCTATGATGTTTTATTGCAGTCCAAGCCATTTGCCCAAAAATATTTTCCAACTACTTTTTTTTTTTTTAACTGGGGAAATAGCATTTTGTGGGTTTGTTTTTCTTTAAAGCATAGAATCTTTACTTAAATTCATATTGAGGTTTCTATCCAATACCAGTAGGACTAGAATAAAAGCTTTTCTTAAAGAATCTCTATTCTTAGCTAAAACCAATTCCTAGCATGCCAATACTGAATGTTGACACAGTCAAATTGACTTTGGGCATTTTTTTAAAGATTTATTTTTATTATCTGTTAGAGACAGAGGGAAGGAGAGAGAGAGAGAGTGAAATTGAGCTTGTCAGGGCCTCTTACCACTGGAAACGAGTTCCAGACTCATGAGCCACCATGTGCATCTGGCTTACATGGGACCTGGAGAATTGAATCTGGGTCCTTAGGCTTCACAGGCATGTGCCTTAATTGCTTACCCATCTCTCCAGCTCAACTTTGGGCTTCCCTCTCATTCCTGTAAGCCAAAATACCCCCCCCCCCACAAGCTGCTCTTGGTTGTGTAATTTCTACAAGCAGTGCGAACTGGACTGCAACAAGGACCTTAAGGTTTTAAGTGTTGTGAAAATCACTATTTATTTTGTAATAGGACATTTAAGTTTTTGTTTTTTACTTTAGGTTATGTACTTCTTTTTTTGTGTGAGAGAGAGAGAAAATTGGCATGCCAGGGCCTCCAACCACTGCAATCAAATTCCAGCTGCATGTGCTACCTTGCGCATGTGTCACCTTGTGCATCTGGCTTATGTAGGACCTGGGGAGTTGAACATGGTTCCCTAGGCTTCGCAGGCAAGCAGCTTAACCTCTAAGCAATCTCTCTAGCCCTGTACTTCTTAATAAAGAGTTTAGCTTGTAATTCATGCTACGTGTTTGCAACATTGAAAAATATATTTCTCTAAGATAATGTTTTCTATTTGGAAAAATCTTAATGCATACTCATAACACCTGGAATTCACTATGTAGTCTCAGGGTGGCCTCAAGCTCATGGCGATCCTCCCACCTTTGCCTCCCTAGTGCTAGGATTAAAGGCATGTGCAACCACGCCTGGCGTAGTGCAAAGATTTTTACTTATAAAGGTTGGACAATAAATATTTTTAATGTGAAGTTACAAATTATATAATGTCTATTTCTTTTGTTTCATTTTTGCTTCTAAGAAGATTGAGTGTCTGGTTCTAAGAGATGGCACCATTTCCTTTCAATGCTTTCTTCCAATTTTTTTCTTTAGATGCAGAAATGACTGAATTATACTGTCAATTTCTGGAAATACATACACACACACACACACACACACACTTATATATATAAATTGAGCATAGGAACAGAAGCTTAGAAGAGGAGAGAGGGCAGTGTGAGGAAGTATATTGAGCTTACTTTTGGCTAGTGTATTTTTCTAATAATTTTTAAGATACCCTTCTCCTATAATTAAGATGGAAGTTCCCTCCAATGTGACACTCATCTCACTTTCATTTTCTAAGTGCTGGGATATTAGTGATTTCAGAATATGCCTCTGCTTTTAGTACTTCTTTGCCTTTTTAAAAAAAGACTTCTGATATATTGAGGCTGGCATTCTTTTTTTCTAATATCCTATTTTTATTTATTTATCTGAGAGAGAGAGAGAGAAAGAAAGAAAGAGGCATATAAAGAAAGAGAGAGAATGGGCATGCCAGGTCCTCTATCCACCGCAAATGAATGTCAGATGTATGCACCACCTTGTGTATCTGGCTTATGTGGGTCCTGGGGAATTGAATTGATCCTTTGGCTTTGCAGGCTAGTGTCTTAACCATCAAGCCATCTCTCCAGCCCTCTATTGCTTTTTTTTTTTAATAAAAATATTCTTTTCAGAATTCTGGATGGAATTTTTAGGCAGTGGTATATATCTAATGACTTAACTGTCTTGTACTTTGTATCTAATTATCCGAGATGTTCCTTGAACTAGTCAAGTAACAGACATGAATTCCACATCATTAATCTTTGAGTATAGGGAAGGAGAAAGATCACCTGTCTCATATACATGGTTGAGTACTATGTAAAAAAATAAAACAAAAAAACCCATGTGATCTTAACCTTAATTCCCCAAGACTTAAGAATGATGCTTTCACTATTGGTTGATGTATGGTGCTTCCCCTGCAATTATTTACTAGAGGAGATATCACTGTGGAGGGCAGGGAGATTTGGACTTAGGGATTCTCTACAACCTTTGCTATGCTGCTTTTTTTGGCATTGAAGTGAGCACTCAGTTAAGTATGAGTGAATGAAGGAACAAATGGAGGAATTGATAAACTTTTTTGCAAAAGTATGCATACTTTACTCACAGGCTCAAGGTAGTTATTAACACATGTTATAAAAAGGTAGAGGTTTTGAAAATTTGATAAATTTTTGAATAGGTAGTATAATTACTTTATATTAAATTTTGTAAGTATTGTATTAGTTTCCTAGGGTCTACCATAGTCTCCTATGACCTCATCTTTGCTTAATTATACCTCCAAAGACTTGATTTCCAAGTAAGGTCACATCATGCATATAGACACATGCACACACGCACACACACACACAACTATGGACTTGAATATAGCTATATCTATTATAGATAAAAAGTGTGAACATGAAAAATTTCCCTATCACTGCTATTCCAAGGTCACCCAGTTGTCATCCCAGAGGTTAGTTGATGGCATTTTAGTTTATTTTAAACAACTACAACTAATAAAAATGATGTGTAGGAAAGAAGTCTCATTTTGTCTTGGAAGAGTTCATATTGTCATCTGGTTCATTCATCAAAACTTCTATATTTTTAGTCTTCAAATTTATCCCATGTCCTCAGAAGAGTTCAGGGATGGGGGAAAAGGGTGAAATGTTCAAGTAGAAACTAAATATAGTGAATCTATATTAATCTTTGAGTGAAACATATTTTACATTCACGTGGTTCTTCACTAAATGTCAGACACTGTGGGAAGCAGTGCTTAATTTTGTATTCACTGGCACAGTGTAAATTATTGGTGGCTGTTATTCAAGTCATATGAAGTCCTATAGCATTTGGTTTTGAGATCTCTTACTTAAATGAATGCTTTTTTAATGATTTTGAAGTGAATTTGTTACTATGAATGTTATATTTGAAAATGATACTATGAAAATTCTTTCTTATGAGACACTTCTTAAATTAGAGGAAATTTATGAAGAATAGTTGCATTTCATTATGCTTAACAAAATATGTGATAAGGGGCTTGGTGGATAAGAGTTCTTACTAACAAACAGGATCCGAGTTCAGTCCCAGCATCTGTTTAAAAAGCTGGGCCTGACCACACATACTTGTAACCCCAGCATTGAGGGGACAGAGGCAGGAAGATCACTGGGGCTCACTGATCACCCCATTTAGCTAAAAAAATTATAGCTCCAGGATCAGTGGATAGACCCTGTTACATGGAAATCAGGTGGGAAACTTATAGAAGAGAGCACCCAACATATTCTCCTCTGGCTTCTACACATATGTGCATAGGGTACATTCATCTGCATACATGTATGTGCCCCTGCACATAAACATATCACACCACACATACCATGTACACATGTAAAAATGTGCATTAATATACTATGTCTTACAAAATATGAAACAAATATACCAAACTATATCTAATGCTGTATAGTAACATGTTAAATGATCTGAGAAGTCCTGGGTATGTTAACTTTTACTGGCTTACATTTTTCTGTTTTGGGGGAGGACTATAGAGTATGTGTGGTGTGGTGTATGATGTTTGTGTACTGTATGCTTGTGTGTATGTAGATGCATGTGCCCTGTGTGCATATGTGTGTGGGGGGACCAGAAGAAAATATTGCATGTCCTCTTTTTGATCATCTGTCCATTTCTTTGAGATGGAGTCTCTCACTCAATGCAGAGCTTCTATTTTTGCCAACTTTTTTCAGTCAGCAAGCCTCAATGATTCTCCAGCCTCTGCCTCCCATAGAACATAGGTTACAAACATATGTGACCATGCCTGGCTATATAAATGGGTGCTGAGGAACCAAATTCAGGTGGTCTCAGGTCCTTCCAGGCCCTCATACTTGGGCAGCAAGTACTCTTAACTGATGAACCATCTACCTAGCCCCTAAATTCTTTTTAAAAAAATTACATGCAGTTTTATTATTGTTTGCCAGAATGAGGGTCTTGTAAGCTCAAGGAAGAGTTAGAATTTTGCATTAAAAATCAGAGTGAATTGGGGCAGAAAAATAGAACTTTCTTGCTACTTACCTCCAATGGAAGGTGGTATCTGTCTTTTTTTATTTTTTGCTATAGGAATCACTAACTTGCTATATAAGAGTTGGAGGGCTTGGAATGGGTGGATAGGTAAGGAAGGGGAAGGATTCTGGTTTGGGGGTAAGCCAGATCTGGTGTGAGTCCCAGCAGTGCTACTTACTAGTTATTTGACCTTAGACAAGTTGCTATATTTTTCCAAGTCTAATCTAAGTAGGAGATGATACAATTCTCATCCATAAAGAATTTACCAATAAGATGGAGGATGAGATTGGATGATCAGTGGTTGTATAAAAAACTGACTACTGTTTCAAGAGATATATAGTGTGGCCAGAGGCTTTTCAGAGGGAGAGCCAGCCAGTTGTGGAGAGTCAAGAGCAGCCGATGGAGGAGCTGGCAGTTAGGTGGGTGGGTCTACATGTTTATTTCAGCTTTGGCCTTTGCAGGTTTGATAACAGGAAGCACACTTCAGGTAGAGCCGGGAGCCACTGCAGAGGAATGGAAGTTGCCAAGCAAACATTTAAGGATGGCCATTAGCCTGATTTCTTTGTAGACAGTAGAGATTGAGCAGCTGTTTGAACTTTGTGCTGTGAGGGACCCAGAGGTACCTAGAGTTTTATTGTATTGATAGGGATTTTTCAGTGACTAATGTATTAATGATCACTGTGAACCATTACCCAGTAAGTAACCTTGAGTAGTTCAGCTTTTGCTAAATGTTCTTAAAAATCTGATCATTGCACTAAGGTGCCAGTGCAGATATTTTACTGTGACACAGCACCTTCCTACAGTGAAATAGGGCTATTTAAAAAACTACTTAATGACAGTTTTCATCCACATACTGCATTTTTTATTATAACCCCCCACCCATTACCTCTTTTTGCCCTCCATCCCATGTTCCCCTTCCACTGAATCTGTTTTCAACTAGTTCCTCTTCTACTTTGATATTTTGGGTTTTGTTTATTTTTTTGTTGGCTCTCCTCCATCATCCACGATGGAATGTTGATGGGCCCAGTATTGTGCAGGTAACAGTAAGTGCTGTCAGGTCATGAACGCAATCCCACTCTATGTCTAGAAGACAGTGTTCCAAAGCATTCTTCCCAATCCTCTGGCTCTTACATTTGGTCTGCCTTTCTTCAGCAACATTTTCCTAAGCCTTGGAGGGTGTGATGATACTTTTTAGTGCTGAGTATTCAACCTTCACTTATTCTCAGCACTTTAATGAGTTCTGAGTCTTCCCAATAGTTATCACCATCTGCAAAAAGTAACTTCTCTGACCCAAAGTGAGAGCAGCACTAGACAAATATTTAGAGGGAAATTTGATGAGCACAATATGTCCTTTTATCTTCATTTTCTTAAAGTATTTAGGCTATCTTACAATAATGTTGAGAAGAAAGCTTAGTAGATCGATAATTTTTGTTGTTTTGAGGTAGGATCTTGCTGTAGCCCAGGATGACCTGGATCTCACTATGTAGTCTCAGGGTGGCCTTGAACTCATGGTGATTCTCCTACCTCTGACTCCCCAGTGCTGGGATTAAAGGCATGTGCAACCACGCCCGGCTAGATGGATAAACATTTTAACAGCATTAAGTCAAGTTTTAAAAAGTGGATTTCTTTACTCATAAACTTCTCAGAAAGTTTACTGCTAATAGAGAAAATATCAGAGAGGATTTAGTGTGTGGTATATCTTATGCCTTCTGGACCTCAGGGTCCACAGCTCATACTAACACCTTCCCAAAGATGCTCTCTTCCCGTGATTGAGGGAGTGTTGTTATTAGCTATACAGGGTTTTCAAAAGGCAGATGCTATATGTCTCATTTTCCATATCCTTATCCCTTTCCAGCATATCAGCCACTTTGTGGGATGGGAGTGGAACAGGTATGTAAAGTTCCTCAAGATATCCTAGGAGCCTCCTCTCCACTCCTTCAGCCTCCTGTTTCCTGTCCCTATCTCTTCACTGACCTGATGTGAGGTATTAGAGATCATTTTTTTTTATCAGTTGCAAACAGCTGAGGCTTACTTTCTTAATTCTTAACTGCTAAATTTTTGTAAGAAAAACTATTTTTAAAAACCATGCATTGGGCTGGAGAGATGGCTTAGTGGTTAAGCGCTTGCCTGTGAAGCCTAAGGACCCCGGTTCAAGGCTCAATTCTCCAGGACCCACGTTAGCCAGATGCACAAGGGGGCGCACGCGTCTGGAGTTCGTTTGCAGTGGCTGGAAGCCCTGGCGCGCCCATTCTCTCTCTCTCTCTCTCTCTCTCTCTCTATCTGCCTCTTCCTCTCTCTGTTACTCTCAAATAAATAAATAAAAATGAACAAAAAAATTAAAAAAAACAACTTATAAAAAAAAAAAACCATGCATGGTGGCTCACACCTATAATCCTAGAACTCTGAAGGCTAAGGTGAGAGGATCATCCATAGTTTGAGGACAGCCTGGTTTATGGAGTGAATTCCAGGACAGCCTGGGCTAGAGTGACACTCTATCTCACAGAAAAACTCTATGAATATAAATGTAATTACAGATATGTAAACAAGCAAAGCTAGTTAGTCATTACATGATTTGGTTTAGGTATTAAGGGTCTGCTTTGTAATTGTTAGTACTTCTTATTGAATAGGTCTGATTCTTTCAAGGAAAGAGGCCAGAGAGAAGATAAAATTCTGAAAGTGAGGAAGATTGCAATTAGTCTTTAGATTCCTGGAGTTGACTAATAAGATGGTAGAAGTCAATATTATTTTGACACAATTTCTTTAATAAATCTAAGTAGTAATTTATTCTTAATAGTTTTTAGAATGACATAGATGTAGCTCTAATATATATGATATTTATATAATATGTATTATATAATATATATGATATTTGTATAACATATATAATATGTAACTATTATATATTCTATAATTATATATTACACAATATATATAATGGATATACATATATATATATACACACATATATATGTAGTCTTTATGTGCTCACTATTAGAAAAGGTATGTTCAATCACTGCATATTAAATGTAATACCCCAGAAGAGAGAGAAGCTTATCTGTTGTAGTTCTCAGAAGCAAGGTTTTGGAGAACCTGACCGAGAAGCTCAGAATATTAAAGCTTGCTTTCTTCTCACTATCAGCATGAGCATTTCCTGTTGAAAATAACATCTCTCCCTTTTTTTGTTATAGACAAACATTTTCTCTAGGTAGAAGACAGGGAATCAATATAGGGAAATGCCTTAAGGGAATGTATATAAGTTGCTAAAATTTATACCTCCTAAGATGTTTCTAAAAGCATTATAAATAGCATATAGTGAATACCTTCCCTCCAGCTGAGCTTTGGAATTGCTCACTCAGCATTTTGTTAAATAATGTCTCCAGGACATGAACCAAATAGAATTTACTGTTCAGTCTCATCTGTCATTTTTCTGATTCCCCAAACCAGTCTCCACATGTCAAAATAGGAAGGTGAAAGTGAATGCTGCTTTTATTTCAAAGTTCTTAAGTTTCAAATAGACCAAGAGTATTCTAGTTCCCCATCCCCCAATAAGTTGGGTTTTGGTCCCAAAGTATAAGCTTGACTGATGAGTGTCTAGACATTTTATACATCCATTTCAGTTTAAAACAACTAAACTGCTATATTTAAAGACCATTTTCACTTAGCTATATAATTTGCTTTTATAAATTTTACCAATGTAGAATTGTGAGGGGCCTTAGACTTCTATAACCTTTGTAAACTCTACAGTGGAACTCTGTTGCTGTTCTAACATATCTAGAATTACATTCTTACAACTTAAATTTAGACTAGCTTTAATAAGCATTTGGATTATTTTTGTGAGTACTTATCATCTGTATGGCCCCAAGGTGTAGAGGAAGAACCTAAAAGTGTACTGTGGTTTGTAAGTGTTGGCTTACCTATTGGTTTCACTAGTCTTCACTTAACTGGTCTGTGCATTCAAGGTTTGAAAGGTGTAGATTTAATAAATTCTCTTAGGGAAGAATGGCTCAGGTAGTCCTTTGAATTGTGTCTAATGTACCACCAACCTTGAGAATTAAGATTCCAAAAATTTTAGAAAAGAAGGATCTATAAATGTATCCAGTTTGGTGGCTCTGTTTTTTTTATTTGTTTTATTTTTTTCTTTAAATCAGAAATTGGAGTCTAGAATGGTGAGGTGCCCAGTGTCAGAAGGCCAGTTGGTGGCAGAGCTGACTGAACTAGGACTCTGCAATCCTTCCAGCTCTGTGCATGTGGAGTCTTACCAGTAGCAGCAGCCACAAACATATTTACTTCGTTTTGTGGAGCATAAGATTTTCTTTAGGGTTTTTTAGTGTAAATAATAAGCCTGTCTTCAGTGTTTTTGTTTGTTTGTTTGTTTTGTTTTTTGAGGTAGGTGGTCTCACTCACTCTAGCTCAGGCTGACCTGGAATTCACTGTGGAGTCTCAGGCTGGCCTCAAACCCATGGCAGTCCTCCTACCTCTGCCTCCCGAGTGTTGGAATTAAAGGCGTGCGCCACTATGCCCAGCTTTAGCATGTTTTTTTTTGTTTGTTTGTTTTGTTTTGTTTTTAATAGCTGGGCATCATGATCAGTTTTGAAAGTGTGAATCTAATGATTTTAACATGGGTAGATTCTTGTGATATTTTGCTTTGCTTCATAAAGAATTTATTAACTTATGGTTGTTTCTGTTCCTTTTTGCTATATTACATGCCTTTCACTTATTTTCTCCTTTGATTTTTACTAAGCTGTATTTTAGGGAAGAAAATAGCTCCCTTTTATAGTTAGTATTCTGTTACAGTTACGCCTAAGAATGAGTGTGAGGTGTGACTCGCTGTGGCACAACCTGACTGAATTTTGTCCTCAACTGAGCTGGTGGGAAATGTGACTTGTCACTGGAAGATCTGGCTGAGTTCCTGCAGTCCTACTGTTTACCCACTGTTATAATTTGGGTCATCCCTCACATCTCTGAACTGGCTTCCTGGTAGACACAGTAGAAATAATGCTTGCCAATTCTGTGTTTTAGAATGGGGTGTTTCTAACAATTCTGGGAAATTTACAAAGGAGCTGTCTTTCCTATAAATGCTTTAGGTATGCTTTTCCTAACAAGTGCAATAAGAATATCACAATAAACCCAAGATGTCTGTGAGGGAGGTCAAAGATGATGAAAATTTGTTTTGAAAATTGAAAAGTACAGTTAAATTGGTCTAAAAGTATTTCAATTGGAACCTTGAGGCAAAAACAGCACTTCACTCTGCTGTCTGCTGTTCTTTCTTACCTTTCCCTGAAAAGCCTTTCGAAGGCTGCTGCTTCTTTAAGCATCTCTGTTTCTGCTTTTTCCACTACTACATTGGATATTATAGCTATTTTTTTTATTTAGTCTGGAACTATTATGAAAACAACTTTAAGGACTGCTCTCATAAAGCATTTAGGAGGAGAAGGTCTTACATATTGCTAAATTCATTTTTTTGGTGAAAATGGCTTTTTTACTATTGTTTTTCATTTCTATCCATATATATATATTAAAAATATTTATTTAGGGCTGGAGAGATGGCTTACTGGTTAAGGCCAGTTGCCTGTGAGGCCTAAGGACTCTGGTTCAATTCTCCAGGTCCCATGTAAGCCAGTTGTACAAGGTGGCACATGTGTCTGGAATTTGTTTGCAGTGGCTAGAGACCCTGGTGCACCCATTCTCACTCTCTCTCTCTCTCTCTGTTTCAAATAAAAACAAACTTAAAAATTTTTAAAAATATTCATTTATTTATTAGTACAGGGCATTAAATCCAAAACCTTGAACATGCTAGGTAAGTACTTGCCACTATTCTAATCTTATAACCCCTTTCCTTCTAATTTTGAATTATTTATTTAAAGTTTTAAACAGTGTGAGGGGAAAATTTTTAGCTTCAAGTGTCTTTCAGTATATTTACTTATTAGCATTTGAGGAGCTAAAAAGTTGGAATTTAGAGAATTACAGTTGAATCAGTTTGGCTGCACATCTGTTTTGAAAAGTTTGGTTTTTTCAACTCTTATTTTACATTTATTTTTTAATCCCCTCCCCCTTTTTGGTGTGTGTGGGAGGCATTAGTGCCAGACATCAAACCTAGAGCCTTGTGCATGCTCAGTAAGTAGTCACCACTAAGCCACATTCTCAGACCTTTCCCTTTTCATTATCGTTCAGAAGAAGGGAATTTATTTCTACTTACAGCAGACCATGTTGTAGGATAAGAATATGTTGCCTTGAAGACTGATGATGATGTGACCAGGATGGCAATCAGAGCTGTCCTTCTCCCTTAGGAAATAAATGCAGCAGCCATTATGAGTAATGGTGCTTTATTTTTTTCTATTACTAGAGTTAAAAACAATTCTTGAAAATATCATGATCAAAAAGAGATGCTGAAGAGGGTAAGGGTGCTGACAGCATAAGCCTGAGGGCCAGCTGGACAGGGCCTGGTTTACCTGAGTTTGATTCCCAGCAGCTATGTAAACAGCTGGGTGTGGCCATGCATTCCTGTAACCCCAGTCCCAGTGGGGAGTTGAGACCTGAGAATCACAAAAATGAACCATATGATTTTATTATATTTATTATTTTAGCTAGTCTGGCTGACAATGGCAGCTCCGGGTTTAGTGAGAGGCTGTCTCAAGGAAACATTTGGATGAATGACAGAGGAAGACACCCAGTATTGTCTTACTGCCTTTACACATGTGCCCATGGAGCATATACATCTGCACAGATGCATCAATACACTGTATGTACACACACTATATGACACCACATATTTGCCCTCCCCTCCAAAAAAAGATGTTTATTGTTTAGGAGTCTTGTTTTTTGAAAGTAAAATTACAATGGAAATTTGGATAGTCATAATTCAAGTTGATATGAATGGAAATCACTCAGGTTCTTGTGTAACCTAATTAAAAGGTCATTAAAATGTTTAGATAAGTACTTAGGGCTGGGGAGAAGGCTCAGCAGTTAAAGATTCGTGTGTTTTGCAAAGTCTGCCAGCCCAGGTTCGATTCCCCAGTACCCACATAAAGCCAAATGCACAAAGTAGCACAAGCATCTAGAGTTTGTTTTCAGTGGCTAGAGGCCCTGTGAGGTACCATATTTACTTTCTCTCTCTCTCTCTCTCTTTTCCTCCCTCCCTCACTCCTTTCCTCCCTCCCTTCTTCCTTCCTTCCTAGTCTGTGCTTACAAATAAATTATAATATTTTAAAAATTAGGTAAGTAGATGGTTTTGTAACTAGTTAGAAATAGTGTTTTATTTTGGTCTTTTGAACTTTGTGTGCTCACACTAAATGTAGACCTGGAATGCACTTTTCCCTTTACTGTGTGCACTCTTTATGCCTCTAATAATAGCTAGTACAATCACAGTGAGTGACTGACACTTCTGTGATAACTGAGTGGTGGGAAGATTGTTACCAGGTATGGACAGTGCTCCTGAAGTCTGAGGAGGTTGTCCCCTGTGCCTTCCTGAGGCTTTTGCTACAAAACCTTCTTGCACACCTAGTCATTCATCTTGCAAGAGCCTTTCTTCCCCCTTCAGATTTTACAACTGTGTAATGAAATCCTTCAGTACCAACAAACTGGAATAACGGTGAGATTTCAGTCTATGCAACATAAATTTAATATCATTCCTAGTATTTGAGAAAGAAAATGAAAAGTTTTAGCTTTGACTTTTAAGGAAGAAAAATAACTATATTTAATAGAGGGGAAAATATCTAAAAATAATATGTTGGGCAGGAGAGGTAGCTTAGTGGTTAAGTGCTTGCCTGTGAAGCCTAAGGACCCTGGTTCAAGGCTCAATTCCCCAGGATCCATGTAAGCCAGATGCACAAGGTGGCACATGTATGTGGAGTTCATTTGCAGTGGCTGAAGGCCCTGGTGTGCCCATTCTCTCTCTTTCTCTGTATCTGCCTTTTTCTCTGTCTGTCTCTCACTCTCAAATAAATAAAAATAAACAAAACAAAAAAATAATATGTCAGAACTGTGGTTCACTCATACCTGCTTATCATTTAGAGCATAGAATCTCACATGTTCTTAAGCATGACATATTAAATAAAGGATCATTTTGAAAAATAAAGTAGACAAGATGACTTACTTTCAAAGACAGTTTTGGAGTAAAAATAAAATAAATAATAATTCTTCATAGTAAATATTTGGAGGCATTTCTTTTTTTTAGAATGAACCACATAATTTTATTTAATACATTGAATAAGTGGAAATACTACAATAAAATATATACATGAACTTCCAAAATTAAAATGATTATTTTCCCTAAGTGAGGGTATATTGACTTGGTCAAGAGCTGCGATTCCCAAACAAAGGCCTAAAGCACTCAAATATCGACACCAGTAAGTGACCAAAGGTGACCTGGTTCATATAATCCTGGTGTAGATTGATGGTGCTTCCCAATGTTTTGTGTTTCTGAATCCATAGATGAAGCAGGGAGTAATGTGGGTAGAGGTTGCTCTAGATTACCGATCTCCAGGAGAGGTGCTGGTGTACTTGCTGCTGATATTCTTGTAGCAAGATCTTTGGATGGTGCCAGCTCTTACTGGAGTCCTGTTGTTCTTCGATCCAGTGTTTCTGGCATTCCAGATGAATCACTGGGTGCCTGGAGCTCTGAATCTCCTACATTGTGGATCCCCAAAACACATGCCAGTTCTGGTGAGGCATTGGTGGTGTTTTGGCTTCCCATTGAGAATAGACACTAGAATTGTGTGAGTAGGTCTGAACCTGGCATGTTGAGATTCAGGTAGTCTATCAGCTTGTTCAGCATGGTCATATCTGGATTCTCAGTGAAATCTTGTGGCAAACTTTTTATCCACACTGACAGGAAATAAATGACTGCAATCTTTTGATTCTTGTCCATGTCATTACTGGGCTGAAAACGTGGGTACCTATTCATTATAGGTCAAACAAGTCCCAGTGGTGGTATGTACTGGATAGACAGCCAAGAAAGTGAAGACAAACACGTAATCACCAGCAAATGACAGGTAATCAACCACATTCTTCACATGGTCAGGGTTAGTGCAATCCTACCTGAGTCTCCATTTGTTTCCCCCTGAAGAGGGATTAAGGAAGGATGGTTAGGAAACATTAACATGCTAAATCATTCCTTGCTGTACAGTGAAGTGGAAAGTGTACAGAAAGAAATTTTCCTCCATGTATGCGTGCGCGTGCACACATGCACACATACAGAGAGAGAGATACTAGGGCAGCCCAAGGGGCTGAGAGGGTTTTCTTGGACTTTGTGGGCCTGCTTTGGGCTGTCCAGTCTCGCTTCTATATCACTTACAATAGGTGGGCAGAACCATCTGGCATAGCAGCACACACACTGTCTCTGTACCAGTCCCAGATCAGGAATTAACAGAAGACTACCTGAATAAAAATTCAAAAGAAGGCTGGGCGTGGTGGCGCATGCCTTTAATCCGAGCACTCGGGAGGCAGAGGTAGGAGGATCACCATGAGTTTGAGGTCACCCTGAGACTACAGAGTGAATTCCAGGTCAGCCTGAGCTACAGTGAGACCCTACCTTGAAAAACCAAAACAGAAAAAGCAAGCAAACAAACAAACAAACAAAAAACAGAGAGTCCTTATTAAGATGGCCCAGTGACTGTCCCCTCACAGCAATGACTCCTCCTTGAACAGCACATCCTTCCTGTACAGTGAGTTTTTGTTTTATTTTTTTTATTTTTAGTTTTTTTGGTTTTTCGAGGTAGGGTTTCACTCTAGCCCAGGCTGACCTGGAATTCACTATGGAGTCTCAGGGTGGCCTCGAACTCACGGCGATCCTCCTACCTCTCTCTGCCTCCCGAGTGCTGGGATTAAAGGCGTGCGCCACCACGCCCAGCTCCAGTGAGTTTTTAAAGGCAAAAACCACATTCCTTTACAGTGACCTACCCTTCACTCTTCGGTCATTCTCCCCCACCCTGCCCAATTATCTTTTTTACTTTTAAACTTTTCTGTTTATTTTTATTTATTTATTTGAAAGTGAGAGAAGGAGGCAGAGAGAGAGAGAGAGAGAGAGAGAGAGAGAGAGAGGAGAGAATGGGAGTGCCAGGGCCTCCAGCCACTGCAAATGAACTCCAGATGCGTGCGCCCCCTTGTGCATCTGACTAACGTGGGTTCTGGGGAATCGAGCCTTGAACCAGGGTCCTTAGGCTTCACAGGCAAACACTTAACTGCTAAGCCAGCTCTTTTGCAAGAATAAGCAAGCATGATTTACAAAAGCAGAATTTGGGCAGAGGGAGCACCAGATAAGGGCAAGACTAAACACCAGATGAAGCTCCAGTGTAGTACTAGGCCACCTTGACCTCAGGGCAAGACTAACCTCAGATGTTCTTGCTGGAATTCTGCCCTCAGGCTTGTAGTTACTGCTCTGTGTTAATCTTTATTCTCTTATGGTTCCTTGAGAATGTCAAGATGGCTGAGTGGCCTAAGATGGCTTCCCTTAGGTCTGTTCACCAGAGGTTGTTTCATCTCAAGAGATGATAAGAACCTCTTTTCCAGGCTTTCCTAAGCCTTGCATGCACAGAACAAGAGGAAGGGTAAACACATGTTTCACTGTCCAGGGTCTCTGGACAAATATCAGGTTCTCCAGACAATGGAGTTGGTTGAGATCACCTCTCCATTGTGAGTACGTGGTTACCAGCCTTTCAAGTTCCATTGGCTCTTCTCAGGGAAGTGAGGTCACTCCTGCCATCATCTAACCTGAGTCTCCTGCTCACACAAGACCTTCCTAATGGACTCTCAAACTGCAGATTTCTCTTCTCCTGTCCCTTTGTTTCAGGGCCAACAGGACACATTTACAGCAACATGCCTCACCTCACCCACTGTCCTGGTGTGCTTTGAACCTCAGAACTTCTGTAGTGTATATCAACCCTCAATTGTAATAAAAGTGCTGTCACACTACAGAAGTTCTTCATTTCCTTAGGCAAGATTGTATGTGTGTGTGTGTGTGTGCATGTGCACATTTGAAGAGGCGTAGCTGGATCCCCATTCATCCCCTTGGAGGCATTTCTTAAGTGCAGAAAGGTCAGAAGGAAATTCAATAAATACCTGCACTATTTATCAGGTGAAGAGACTCATATCTCCTGAGAAACTTAATTTATATTAATGAGCAGTAAAATCTGCTTATGGCTCTCTCAGAAACTGTGCTGTGTCAGATTTTAATAATCAAACTTCATGAAAAATATTCCTTATAACTTATCTTACATGAAACCTTATCTTGAGCTGGGTGTGTGGCACAGAACTTTAATCCCAACCCTTAAGAGGCTGAGGTAGGAAGATAGCTCTGAGTTTGAGTCCAGCCTGGGGCTATGCAGTGAGTTCCAGGTCAGCCTGGGCTAGAAGTGAGAGCATGCCTGAGAGGGGGTGAAGAAGAAAACCTTATCTGATACTTTTTAAATTTTTCTCTGACTCTGGCTGAAATACAATGATATTTGAGACTTCTTGAAGTCTTGCCTTTCCACCTTGTTTTTTTTTTTTTTTTGCTTGTGTGTGTGTAGTGTAGTGTATGTACATATATGCATGTTTGTATGTGTGGGATGCACATGTGGTCATGTGTGCATGGGGAGGCCGCAGGTGGATGTCAGGTATCTTCTTCAATCACTCTCCACCTTATTTCCTAAGCCAGGGTCTTTCATTTGAGCACAGAGCTTGCTGACTTGACTAGCTTAGCTAGGCACCCTGCCCCAGGGACACCCTGTCTCCTCCCCTTGTTCACTGTGATTTATTTCAGGTGACTACCACACCAGCCTGGCATTTAAATAGGATTTCTTTGTACTGTGTTTGGGAAGAATTTATCTTTAATTAGGAACATTCAGTTTTGTCTTTAATGTCTTCAACTGATTAGATGAGGACAGTCAGAATATCTCATATTATAGAGGAATATCTGTACTTAAAATCACCCATTATAATATATCAGACTACTCAGAACAAACAATTGATTGGATGAGGACATTCAGAGAATATCTGATATTGCAGAAGAATATCTGTACTACAAGCCACCACCCAGCATCACATTTTCTACTACTCTGAGCAAACAACTGATTGCTACAGTCTAACCAAGTTGATGCATGAATACAGCCATCACAGTAGATACCTCATATTTATTTTAAGTATGTTATTGTCTATTACTTTGATTATATTTTTTCAATAAACATCCACTAACGGTCTCTCATATATTAGGCATTCTTCTGTGTATGTCCATGAGTTGTAAGGAGAGGGAATGATAATGTCAAATAAGTTATGCTTCTTCCTCTTTATGAGTTAATATTCTAATAAGAGAGATACATCAAAGAGAAATTATTGTGTACTATGAATTATAGTTATATAGTTATTACATATATGTGGATATTACTGGTGTGTATGTATATTTATCTTTGTAAAATTCTATCTCTCCATTCTTGTACCTACCTATCCTTCTAACTAGTAGTTCCTTGTTTCCATCTTTGCCTTAGGTTAAAGGGTAGGGAAAAATTACTTTGGAGGATCCCACTGTGGATAAGCATTGGTTCATAGCACTAGCAAATGAACCTCTACCATGATGGCAGTGGGTCCAGAGGCTGTATTACTTGTAGGAAGGTGTTACTACGACTCTTTCCAGAAGCAACAAGTGAGTAAAATAAATGTCCTCTGTGGACCAAGGCTGAAGCTCTGCCTCTTGTAGGTTTTGTGATGCTATCCTGGGGAATACACAGTGCTAATTTATGGCTCGTCCATATAATAAGACACCGTGAAGCAACTTTAAAAGAATATTTGATATTCTTACAGTTCATTACCTGTTGGAAAATGAATACAATCGGATACTTGGTATAATCTTTATGTTCATTAAAAGAAACTGAAAGAAAATAAACCAAAAGTTTCAAAGTAGGCTGGGCATGGTGGCATATGTCTTTAATCGTAGCACTATGGAGGCAGAGGTAGGATGATTGCTGTGAGTTCAAGGCCAGTCTGAGACTGCAGAGTGAGTTCCAGGTGAGTCTGGGCTAGAATGAGACCTTACCTTGAAATTCCTCCCACAAAAAAGTTTCATAGTAGCTATTGGGGCAGAGGGATTATAGTTGGCTTTGATTAACTATTTTATATACTTCTGTATTTCTCAAGTTTTCTAATACAAATGTGTATTGCTTTTGAATCCAGAGAAATACATATATTACTAAAAGGGAATAATTAAGTTTCTTTGACATTGTATACTCTTAAAGTATACATTTGTATAAAATAAGTGAAAGTTATCTGTGTGTTGCATTTACCATTGCCGGGATAATACACCTGACCAACAGCAAGCAGCTTATGGGAGGAAAGGGTTCCTTTCAGGACCTCTTTTCTTTTCTTTCTTTCTTTCTTTTTTTTTTTTTTAGTTTTTCAAGGTAGGGTTTCACTCTAGCCCAGGCTGACCTGGAAATCACTATATAGTCTCAGGGTGGCCTTGAACTCACGGTGATCCTCCTACCTCTGCCTCCTGAGTGCTGGGATTAAAGGCATGTGCCACCACGCCTAGCAGGACCTCTTTTCTTATTTCAGTGAGAACTTTCATCATAGTAGGGAAAGTATGACATGAGCAGGACTCTATTATATATGTATATGTGGGTGGAAGTAGTCTGAGTATTGGATTTGAATTGGACTATTAAACCTCAAGATCCGCCCCCCAGTGACACATCTCCTGTAACAAGGCTCTACCCCCAAAGGCTCTACATGCTGGGGATTGAATATGGATGAAACACACAAGGCTATGGTAGACACTTTACATTCAAGCTGCCACACTGTGTTTACAAACTATCTTGGTATTAAAGTCTTGTAGCATTGGCCTTCAGAAAAGGAAAGATAGATACCATGTGTATATTTAGATTTTTGTGAGGTTTTTGTTTGTTTATTTTAAAATTTTTGTTATTTATTTGCATGTGTGTGTAAGTATGTATGTATGGGCACACCATGGTCTCCTGCCACTGAAAATGGATTGCCAGATACTTGTGACACTTTTTTGCATCAGGCTTTACATGGGTGGCTGGGGAATTGTACCCTGGCCCTCAGACTTTGCAAGCAAGTACCTTTAACCAATGAGCCATCTCTCTAGTTCCCCCCCATTTTTTTTTTTTTTTTTGAGGTAGGGGCTTGCTCTAGCCCAAGCTGACCTGGAATTCACTATGTAGTCTCAAGGTGGCCTTGAACTCACTGTGATTCTCCTACCTCTGCCGCCCAAGTTCTGGGATTAAAGGCATGCTCCACCATGCCCAGCTTTTTTATTTTTGTTTATTTTATTTTATTAAGTTTTGGTTCCCAGCCCCTTTTATGAGCTTTTTAAACTGATGGGAATAAATGAGAGATAGGCTGCCTACCAGACCATAATCAGTTTTATTAGGAAAGTTGATGCTCATAGTTTTTAGTAAAAATGTGTAATGAAAGGATCTCTGGAATGTTAAGCACTAATGTTTTCTAGTGCATTAAAATAAAACATTTATCCTTCAAAGAAAAGTGGATGTCTGTGGGTAGATAAGAGTTTGTTTGAAAGCTGATTATGTACTCCAGCCTGGTTCTCCTGGCTATGAAGACAGCTGGATAGTGGATATGGCACACTATCCAGCACTCATTTGAGTATTTTTGAAATGTGACTTCCTGGTCAGCTGCACCAGTATTATATTTGTTAAAACAGCAAGTTCTGCTGGGCAGAGGGGAGAGCTTTTGTGTTTAATAGGTCCTTCTAGTGAAAACTAAAGTGAGCCTTTTTAGAGGCACAATGCTTATCTTTCAGGTTATTCTGATGCAGGCCGAACTTCCAGGACTACTGTCTCTAGGAAGGGGTCCTAACTTAGTTTAATATCTGAGCAATTTCTGCCTTTTCTTCACTCTGATTCATGTTTTTCCTATCAACTTACTATAAGAAGTGGATATTTGTTTTCCTTTGCTTGATCTTTTTCTTTTCATGAGGGTGTGTGATCTGCATATATATGTTTGTATGTGTGTGGGCACACTTGTGTAGGTCTGTTTGCATGTAGAGGACAGAGGACAACCTTAAGTATTGTTCTTCAATATACCATGCACCTCTTTTTGAGACAGAGTCTCCCATTGGCAACTAACTGGCCAGCAAGCCTAGAGATCTTTTTGTGTCTACCCTCTTAGTGTTAGGATTATAAGTATGTGCCATCACACCCAACGTTTCACATGGGAACTGGGGGGTCAAACATTCTGACACTTGCAAGGCAAGCACTTGATGTCTGCTGTCTGGAGTTCAGGTCCTCAGCACCCATGTAAAAATGGTGTGCTGCTCACACCTATAATCCAGTGGGACATGGATGGATATATATATATATATATCCTCCCCCAAATAAAACAAGTCACGACTTATATTTTACCACTATGTAGGCAGTGTCAGAAATAAACCAGCTCTTCAAATTTTAATTTAAAACTCTAACTTTGGGAATAATACATGCTTACATTTTCCTGCCATCAAAATGAAATTGTAGGTTGGTCATGTTGGCACACACCTTAAATCCCACAGGAGGCAAAGAGAGGTAGGAGGATCACTGTGAGTCCAAGGCCACCCTGAGACTACATAGTGAATTCCAGGTCAGCCTGGGCTAGAGTGAGACCCTACCTCAAAAAGTCAAAAAAAATTGTAGAAATTAATTATGAAATGTTTGTTGTTTTGTCTTTTTATTTTTCTTTTAGTTATTCTAGAGTAATTGATATAATTGTAGTTCATGTTTTGATATCTTATTGTTGTTTATTCTTAGTTTTAGTACCCTATATTGACAAAATTTAGGTCCCTGGTAGTTAGTCCAGGAAAACAAGACCCTCTAGCAATTACTTTATAACAGAGCCCTGCTTGCTTTATTATCAGAAAGCTAAGACAAATTTAGTGTTCTGTGAATATATAATGATTTCATCTATAATTTTTTCTGATATTACATTTATTTTGTAGTAGTTGTGGTGGAGGGAATATGGAAAAACAAATCAAGAATTTGAAGAAATAAAACAATTGAGACCTAGTACAGTTCATTAAGTAGATTAAAAACTGATATAATTCATGTCACTTACAACATTTAGGTAAGATGGGACAAAGGAAACTTGTAGTATCCCAGAAGCTGAAGTGATGATGAACTTGTCCATCCTTCAGCCAAGTGAATCAGTATGCTTTCACTGGGGTTAATGTCCAGTAAAGATCAGGTTCAACAACATCAGCAAAATAATGCTCTAGTATCACTAAGGCATATTTCCTAAATTTGAAGTGGTCCTGTATTTTAGAACTGAATTGCTCTATGAAGGACAGAAACTAACAAAAATAAATATGCTAATAATAAACAAATATTTTCTTATAATACCTTTTCAAATAATTTATTTTATTTATTTATTTAACTTTATTTTATTTTTTTGGTTTTTCAAGGTAGGGTCTCATTCTAGCCCAGGCTGACCTGGAATTCACTCTGTATTCTCAGGGTGGCCTCGAACTCATGGCGATCCTCCTACCTCTGCCTCCTGAGTGCTAGGATTAAAGGTGTGCGCCACCACGCCTGGCTCAAATAATTTATTTTTAATTGTCTTTATTCTGCATATAAATTCTGATCTTTAACCTTTGTCTTAGCAGATTTTAACTCTAGGTTTTCCCTTCTTTTTCTTTCCCTTTCCTTTTCATTTAAAATTTATTTATTATGATTTATTTTTTATAATATGTGTGTTTGTGTGCGTGCCACACCATACATGTGGAGGTCAGAGGACAACCTCAAAGTGTCTGTCCCCTTCTTCTGCCTTGTTTGAGATAGGGTCTTTCTTGTTTTGCTGTTAGGAAATCTTTTCCTGGATCTGTCTTCCATGCTATTAGTGTGATGGGATCACAGACATATGTTCCACTTTGTTTCTGGGTTTATATGGGTGTTGGGGAGGACCATACTTGGGTCAGCAGGCTTGCACAGGAGCACTTTTAACCACTGAGCAATCTCCCTGATCCTAAACTTTATTTTTTAACTCTTTTTGAGTTTTTGAGGTTTTGAGTATGTACCTTCATGCATGTATAGAATATGTGTGGTATGGCATATTCTATATGTGTATGCACATGTGCACCTGCACATGCACTCTGTGTAATGTGCACTTATGTGCAGAGGCCAGAAAAGAGCTTCAGGTGACCTGCTGTATTGTTTATCCCGTACTTCCTTGAGACCATTTTCCCTCTCACCACTGAGCTGTTTTTTGGTCTGTGAGCCCCAGCACTTCTCTGTTGTCCCCATCCCCTCCATGGACTGGGGTTTCAGATGCCTAACTTTTTAAAAAAATTATTTTATTAACAACTTCTGTGATTGTAAACAATATCCCATAGTAATGCCCTCCCTCCCCCACTTTCCCCTTTGAAACTCCATTCTCCATCATATCCCCTTCCCCTCTCAATCAGTCTCTCTTTTATTTTGATGTCATGATCTTTTCCTCCTATTATGATGATCTTGTAATTGAGTAGGTGGTGTCAGACACTGTGAGGTAATGGGTATCCAGGCCATTTTGTGTCTGGAGGAGCACGTTGTAAGGAGTCCTACCCTTCCTTTGGCTCTTACATTCTTTCTGTCACCTCTTCTGCAGTGGACCCTGAGCCTTGGAAGGTGTGATAGAGATATTGCAGTGCTGAGCACTCCTGCCACTTCTTCCCAGCACCATGATGCCTTCTGAGTCATCCCAAGGTCACTGCCATCAGATGCCTAACTTTTTACATGGGTTCTGGGTATCAAACTGGGGTTGTCCCTTTCAGACCCTCATGCTTAAAAGGTAAGTATTCGTAACTGCTGGGCCATCTCCCTAGCTCCTAGACCCTACTTTAATAGTTTGGTTAAAATAGGAAGTGAAATGAATTTTTTATTTTGAGACAGAGTCTCACTTTGTAGTTCCAGGATGGCCTAGAAGTTACCTTATAGCCCAGATGGCCCTCACACTCACTATCCTGACCCATCCTCTGAATACTGATATTACAAGTGCTACCACTACACTTGGGAGTAAGTAGCATTTTTTAAAGAGAATAAAGTATCAGATAGCCCCCTTTGACTTTTCTTGTATTAGTAAATAATCTCACTTTTAAATAGGCTTTCTATTTTAATGTAAGCATGGTCTATCATTCATACTTTGGAAGCCTGTCCTACTTTGTGAAGCCCAGAATAGACATGATGCCTTGTGCAGGATTTTATTTTGGGAATTTCATGGATTGACACAAGGAGGTATTGAGGCAATGGTGTTAGCTTAATAAGAATCACTTTCTTCCTAAGTTTTTGCTATCTATATAAGTCCTGTGACTTGGCCCTAATTGGACATGTAATAAATTTCTATGCCAATCATTACCATCAACAGTAACATTTATTTAGAACAAACTGTATGAGAAATATTGTATTCAATTAATGTATACATATATACATACATGCATATATAATACACACACACACAACACACACCCATATATATATATGTGTATATATATATATATATATATATATATATATATATATATAATCTGTTTTCATGGTGATACTATTTCAAAAAGTATATGTAGACAGGAAAGAGAAATTCACAGGGATTAACTACTTGCATATTATCATGATTAGAAAATGATACCTCTGGAAATGACATATCTAAAGCTAAAAATTAACAGAAAGATTTCTGTGTAGAATAATGTGCTCGTATCTTCAAAAAGAGAAAGATGAAGTCTAGAAGAGTTGTGGAATATGCTCTTGTTCACACAGCTAGTGTAGGGTATAGCTTATCTACAGCTCAGTTCTATTGACTTTCAGAGCTTTGCTCTTGCCATCCCCCATGATATGTCTGTCCTTCGTGGTAGGAGAGTATTTACTAAGATTCCAGCGTGGAAGAGAAACAGGTGACAAGGGAATGAGTGTTGCCTAGACCTTGGGATGTAACTATAACTAGATCTTTTCCACCATGCTCAGTTGTAGTGACCTGTTATCATTTGAACTTACATTATGGCAGTGGTGCTGGAAAGAGATAGGGATGGAAGGAGGAGAGAACATCTTAAATTGAGTGGTCTCCTGTGCTATTTCTGGAATGAGCCAAGATGTGAGATGTGAACCTGCTGTTCCTCAGTCATCTCAGTTGCCATGCACTTCTCATGTGAGCCTCTTGCCATATGGGGTGTGATACTGGTGTTGAAAGATAAGTAATTTTGCACATGATCCAACTTCTTCATTTGGCTTGTAACAGAAAAATAAAGCTCTATTTCAGTGCTAGAGAAATAACTGCTAGACTTGCTGGGATGTTATAATCTTGTTTCCCCAAATCTCTATTAGAGATATTAAAGGTATTTATGACTGTGTGATTTGATGATCTGACTTCATGGAAGAGTGCTGTACTGGCTTCTTTTGCATTCGCTTAATCAGTTAGGTTTTTGTTGTTGTCTGTCTGTCTGTGTATATGTTAGGTGGAGGGAAGGTGTGCCATGGTGCACATGTGGAGTTCAGAGGACAACTTTTTTTTTTAATTTATTTTTGTTCGTTTTTATTTATTTATTTATTTGAGAGTGACAGAGAGAGGAAGAGGCAGATAGAGAGAAAGAGAGAGAATGGGTGCGCCAGGGCTTCCAGCCACTGCAAACGAACTCCAGACCCGTGCGCCCCCTTGTGCATCTGGCTAACGTGGGTCCTGGAGAATCAAGCCTTGAACCGGGGTCCTTAGGCTTCACAGGCAAGCGCTTAACCGCTAAGCCATCTCTCCAGCCCATTTTTAAATTTTTTTTTATTTAAAAAATTTTTTTTAATTTATTATTTTTTTTTAGAGGACAACTTTTGTGTGTTGGTCCTCGCCTTCCACCTTCTTTTGTGCATGGAACCCTCAAGGTTCTGACAATTGTTTCACCTCTGCTTCCCTTCTCACTATGAGTCCTGCTTTTATGTGGATTCTCAGACTCTGAACAGCAAGGACTTTTGTCCATGGAGCCATTTCTCTAGTCTCACTACAAATTTTTACATGTCACTATGCTTTGCTAAATAGGCTTCTGTGTGTCTCTACTTTGAAAGCATGCTCTAATTAACAGCATCTTCTCTCATGGTGTCATTCTCACTCTCACTGTCCTCCAAACTAGTTCAGAATATTACTTCCTTTTAGCTTGACACTGATTCATTAGTAAGCTTGGAATGTTGACCTTCTAGCCCCTTAGATGCCCATCAAATAGTCCTTTGACATATATTTATCTTATTCCTAGGGGACCTCCTACCATCATTGACATTAAGTTTGCAAATTAGTAACTCTTAGAATTTTCTTCTATAGTCATATTCATAATTGTAGTACACTTATACCTTTAAAAATAATTATATCAAGGGACTGGAAAGATTGCTCAGTGGTTAAGGCACTTGCCTGCAAAGCCTAACCACCTAAGTTTGATTCCCCAACACCCATGTAAAGCCAGATGCACAAAGTGACACATTTGTTTGGCATTTACTTGCAGTGGCTAGAGACCCTGGCATGCTCATTTTCTCTCTCTCTCTCTTTCCTTCCCTCATTTCCTCCCTCCCTCCCTCTTATTCTCTCCCACTCTCTCAAATAAATAAATAAAATATTAAAAGATAATTCTATCAAGAGACATAATTTCTGTCAGTATCTTAAAGTAAGACATCAAAATCTAGAGATTAAATCCTTATGTAGCTTCTATTGTGCTATTCTTTCCTTAGTTCTTTCCCGGTATAATTTTCCATTCTTTATATTCTGTTTACTTTGCAATGGAAAAAGCAGAACTAGAACTAGAGAGGCAGAGTTAAAGTTGCTGGAAAGGGGTAGCCTAGTAGTAACGTGCTTGCCAAGTGGGCCCTGGTTTGAGTCTCAGCCCTGGGGTGAGTGCAGGATTGTGAAGCACCCCTGGACTAGCAACCATGGGAAGTTATCAGTAGGCCACGTCTAAAGGCGCAAAGGGAAGGAATCATGTTAGCTACTAGAAACTAAGAAAAACTGAGGATGAGAGGACGCTAAACTGGAAGAGAGCCACTGCTTATGGCCTGGTAAGGAAGAACCCAAGGAGAGAAATGTTCTATTCTTGTTCTCCTCATACCTACCTTCTGATCCTTTTGGCTAATCCCAGTGAGAAGCCAGAGACAAGGAGACAGGGAACTGGATGCTGGTCAGCTTGTCAGTGCAGAATGCAGTAGAGAAGGCAGAGAATAATTCCAGAGGGATGAATGAAAATTCCTGAATGAAGAATGTATTTTAAAAATGTTCTGTTTTTAAGTATGAATCTGTGTGGAAATACCCATCATTATTATGGTTTGGATGTGTTGAAGGCCTGATTGCTGGCTGATGTGCTGTTGGGAGGTGATGGAACCGTTAGCAAATAGGTTTCAGTGGAAAGAAGTTAGGTCCCTGGGTCATGCCCTTCAAGGGGATATTGGGGCCCCAGTCCCCTCTTTCTTGCTCTACCACATGCTCCCCACAGATCCCAAAACAATGGAGGTTAGTGGCCATGGTCTGACCCCTGTAAAGCCATGAGCCAAAATAGACTTCCTCTCTTAAGTTGTGTATGCCAGGTACTTTGTCATGGAAACAAAAATCTGGTTAATGCAACTGTCTCACTTTTATAATTCTGAGTTTGTACATGAGTCTTTCCACTTGGATAACTCCATACTGGTTACCATCAATTCTTCAAGGAAATGTGGCTCTAGCTTTTATTTTTAAGTAGTATGTTTATATTCTATTCTATTTGTAGTCCAAGTTGTGAGTTACTTTTACTGTGGATGATTGACCTCAATGTGGCTTACAAAGGAGGAATATGGATAATTTGGAACAACACATTTGGGCTGTTCTGAAATGGATAGTGTTGTTCACAAAATTAATTTTGGTTGGATAGTTAACCATTTCCTTGGGTCTTATATTTATTTATTTATTTGAAAGAGGAAGGGGGGGGAGAGAGAGAGAGAGAGAATGGGCATGCCAGGGCCTCCAGCCACTGCAAACAAACTCCAGATGTGTGTGCCTCCTTGTGCATCTGGCTAACGTTGGTCCTGGGGAATCGAATCTGAGTCCTTTGGCTTTGCAGGTAAACACCTTAACTGCTAAGTCATCCCTTCAGCTGGGGTCTTATTTTTTATAAACATAAAGTTGAAGAAAAAATCTGCATGGAAGACTAATTTATGTATCAGTACTTTTAAAAAATAAATATTATATTTAGAAATAGATATCATAACAGAGAAGCAAAGAGGATTGTTGATATTTACTCTGTACATATTTATGGAGGTCTGTCTAGTTAATGTGAATGCAGAGATAAATAGTGTGGGCATATGATGATTACTAAGAGAGTCTTGTTTTAAGCAGCTCACCCCCAAAGTAGGGCAGTTAATGTATAAACAACTAACTATGGGTAGTGGATAGAGCCTCATAATACTGTCTTGGTGGTCCTGTCTGTAGCATAGCTATGACCTAAGAGTCATTTTAGGGGCTAGTATTTGAGCTGAACCTTGAGTTTTGAGTACCCTATCATTTTGATCTTAGGTAATCATATGAACAATACACAACTGAAGTAAAGTACAGACATGAGGGTGGGGAGAAGAATCTTTAAAAATGGAACATGGCTAACCTCTACATTACCAAAGCAATAGCAGCAGGTAGAAGATTAGGCTGCTAAGTGGGAGTAAGGGTCAGTTGTTCAGGTCTTGAGTGCTGATAAAGGGATCGGCTGGAGAGGGTGAGAATGGGGCAGAGAGGCTACTGCAATAGTATAGTGTAGGAGGGATGAGGGAAGTTTTATTTTATTATATTTTATTTTAGTAATTGGTAAAAGGTAATACGTTAACCAAGAGGCAATAGAAAAGGAAGATGAGGAAAATTGAAAAAAAAAACTAACAACTTTCATTTTAGGCTAGTATAATTTGAAGTATTATAGTATTTATCTAATCTAGATGTTTATGTAGACTCTGGAAATTTTAATCAGGAGACCAGAAATTGTCTGGGCCCAGGTCAGACATCTGGGCATATCAACCTGCAGGAAATTTTTTACACAGGATATAGGATTCGTAGGTGGATTTATCTAAGAAGGAGCAGTGCCACACAAGCCTTCATGCATGCAGAGCCCAACATTTGTCTAGGGGACAATTACATGATTGGGGATGTACACACCCAACCATCTGGGGTGGATGGGTGCTTCTCAGCCACCATGAGTTCAAATTCATGTATATGAGACTTACTATTGTCCCACTTCTTTGATATATGGAACTCTTGTCAGCTCAGGTACTTGAATTTTGTCCTGCAGAGGGCCTTAAATCATGTGCTCCTTCTTAGACATGTTTGGCTGAGCCAATATGAGCCCTGTCTACCACCATGCCCTGGGGATGCCCAAGGACACTGCCCACACATACCTGTGTGGAATCTAAAAATTGCAAACAGCACAAGATGAAAGACATGAATCCACTGAAAAGGGACATCTCCCATGCCCCTTGAGGCAACATACACAATGAACAGACTGTATACTAACAGAGGCGGCTGCTGTTTGTCACCATGGTACACTGAGCCAAAGGTAATTTTTAAAGCACTGAGGATAAATGAACCCTTTCCCATGGAAAAAGAAGGCCAAAGAGAGGACCATTTAAGGAGAAGATTCACAAAAGACCATAAAGAAAACAGGACAGATCAAAGAGCCAGAGAAGAATTAGGACTGTGGTTGTCATAGAAGCCAAAGAGAAGGAGAGTTTTTAGGTCAACAATAATACTGAATTTAAGAGCTATGTTTATAGCAACTTGTAAATTAGTCTCTTCAAGGAACTTTAAAATTGCTTTTGTGGGTGAGTTGAGCGAATCGACAGCTTTGCAGGAGTAACTGTGCAAAACTTGTGAAGATAATTCCTGAGGAAAAGGATGGCACTGCAGCCAAACAGTCTGCTTCTGTGTGTGGTACCTCTTTTCATGTTGTGTGAAATCCTGCCCAGAATAGTAACCACTTGTCCCTGCAGTCAAAGTGAAAGAAGAGCCTAACCTGAACATTGAACATTGAATATGCAAGGCTGGGAGAGCAATCCCTGGATGAGAGTACTTGCCTAGCATGCACAAGGCCCTCGGCCCAATCCCCAGCAAAATCAGAAAATGATTAAAAAAAAAAAAAAACAACACTGAGGGACTGAAGAGATTGCTCAGCAGTTAAGGTACTTGCCTCCAAAGCCTAAGGACCTGAGTTCAGTCCTCCAGCACCCATGTAAAGCCAGATGCACAAGGTGGTACAAGCATCTGGATTTCATCTGTAGTGGCTAGAGGCCCTGGCACACCCATTTGCATCTCTCTCTCTCTCTACCTCTTTCTGTCACTCTCAAATAAATAAAATTTTAAAAAATGCTGAACATATGGGAAGAACAACAATGCTTATGTTTTCTCAATTTTCAAATATATTCAAAAGTTGAAACATATTTTTCTGCTCAATTCCATGGCTTTTATTTTTTAAAACAGTCATTAAATCTTATCTATGTATTTTTTTTTGCATATGTTCTTAAGAAGTTTTGCTGTTTAGGCTAAATAAGCTCTTAAGAAGTTTATTTTAGTTTTTGTGCTTCTTTTTCAGAAAGATTGAAAAATATTGGAAAAACTTGTGGCAAGCCATTTGTTTGGGGACTCAAATATTTCTTGAACTCCAGAATTCAGGAACTGAATTTTGAATCTACTCTATTGTATCAATTACTTTCCTTACTGCTGTGACAAAATACCTGATTATACCATAAGAGTGGAATGGTTTGTTTTGGTTCTCTGTGTCATGGTGAGATGGAGCCTGCTTGGTTCATGGTGGTGGGAATTTGCAGTGCTGCCTATTCATATATTGGAGGATTAGGGTGCAAAGGCTGGGTCAGCAAGCAGGACCAGGCTCTGACACTCAGAGACCCGCCTCCAGTGACTTGCCTCCACCAGCCAGGCCCCACACCTTTCTAAAACCATACCATCCGATGGGGACCAGGTATTATTAAAACACATGAGCCTGTTGCGAATAGTTCACATTAAGCCATAACACTATGATAGAAATTCCTTCAACATTATGGCTTTTTATGTTTTATTTAAAGACTAAAGAGCATGACTGGACAGGATAATTAGCACCCAGTCACCCGTGATGAGGAGCAATTAGTGCCCATATGTGTTGGGTTGAGTATTGAGGACATTCCTAGCTTCATGGACAGTGAGGATTTTTGTTGGTGTTTTCTTTGTGCAGCTGTGTTGTTCAGATACAATGGCCTTTTCTGTTGGATATGGCAAAATATAAAGAAGAGATCTTATTGAAGATTAATATTTCTGAGTGTTCTTGGTAGGATTATATATTGCTGTCAGAGTCATGAGATTTAGAACGAGGTAACATTTTATGTGTCTCTGATGTTGAGCTTGAGAAGTCATCATGGCCATCTAGTACTGCCAGAGGCCTTGCAGAGAGTTCCACGGGGCAGACGTTCTTACCAAGTGGGTGTTCTTCGTATTGTTGGGTTTTGACTTCATAACCCTCTGTGGAAGCTCAAACTCGAGTGGGTTGGCCTCAACCATGTGTGGGGAGGGGAGCTATTCCCTTTATCTTTCTGACTTATGAATTTCACGTAAGATGACTCCTTGACTCCTGTTGGATCCAGTCTTCTCATTCTTATTCTAGATTCCTGTCATCCCTTGAGCATTACTTTCTACCCTTGGTTCTTACAGAGAAGTTTAAAAAAAAAAAAAAAAACTTAAGGAAGAGGGAGAATTCCACACATAGGAAGAGGCATTTCAAAGGGTAACAGGCAACTTTTCTTGACTCCAATAAAGAAATCCAGAAGGAGCATGGAGAGTGAACGTAGGACCTTTAGTCCTCCTTATGTGACTATTTGGCATAGATCCCATTCTAGCTTCTGTTCCTTTAGAGGGTTGAAGGAATTGTGAACCCTTGAAGGTAGATTGTATCTCTGTGTTCAAGGGGGAAAGCAGAGAAGGCTTCGCTCAGTTTATGGGATTACTGTGTATTGAGTAAGGAGCAGTAATGAGTTGGAATTTAAAAGATCTAGGGATCCCTGAATCATGAAGCTGACATATATGCATAAGCCATGAGATGTGTCGATTTAATAAGGCAAGAGCAACAGATCTGAAGATTGTTCCGCACTGTGGAGATCATCTTGGCTATTCAGCCTATAAACTACACTCCAGGGCCCAGGCTCAGCCTTTATCCCCACTTTCCTAATATATTACTTCAGAAAAATCATTATGCAATGTGGAATCTGTGTGCCATCACAGAGCACATCTGTGTCTCTGTGGCTCCTCACCTCTTACATTTTAGGAGACAACCTATTATACATTGGTGATGTATTTTCAAAGTGCTTCTGTGTAAATTTTCCCATTAACCCTGCCCTCTAAGTACAGAGGAAAAAATTAATGTGTTCTTTGAACAAAGCCTTTCTGTTCAGGGTTGCTATTATTGTTTTTGTGATAGAGTCTTGTCTTATATCCCAGGCTAGCCTTGAACTCATGATCCTCCTGTCTCAGCCTCCTTGGTGCTAAGATTTAGGGAAGAGTCTCCATACCTGGCTCAGTACTTTTTCTGCATCCATAGGTCTGACTTTGTTAAAAGGATCTGTATTGAAAGTGCAAACTTTCCTAAAAGCAGGAGAAAAATACCAGCTGTCTGGGGATTCTGAAGACATTCCCAGTCCTCTACTAAGGCCTGAAATCCCACCACTGTCAGTGAGCTCAGCATCGTGACTCAGGGAAGTTAATCCCATTGGGCCTTCCACTAGACTATGACTTCCACCCTGGGGGGTAACTTCATGTCACATAGAAATTGATGAAGTGGTGGTAATTATAGCAGGTTGGTTGATATTTGTCTGTAGTAACTAGAAATTTGCAAAGTTCAGGACGTTGCTACTATGACTGTAGGGGATTATATGCTGAATAATAATTGTAATAGAAAAATACAGATAAAACTATTCCTTTTGTCATTCTTGCCTTTTTCACCTCAGACTTCATTCACAAAGGTTTTCTGTGTATCTAACTTTTTAGTATACTCTGCAGTCTTTAAATTCCTTTTTTTGTTGTTGTTGTTGTTGTTGTTTTGTTTTAGACAGCTGCCAGTTGGGTGCCAGTTTTAGGTTATAGGCTTTCTTTCTTTTTTTTTTTTTTTTCCAGCAACCCCTTTGAGAAGCATATGTTTCTAACTTCAGTTACTGCTTTTATTCCCATATATTTCAGGAAAGGGTTACACACATGCATGATTATCATGGAGCTTATTGGTAGA
Organism: Dipus sagitta; assembly: GCA_036346955.1. Lineage (NCBI taxonomy): Eukaryota > Metazoa > Chordata > Mammalia > Rodentia > Dipodidae > Dipus > Dipus sagitta. Next base: position 69,717,079 of record CM070781.1, read on the forward strand.
ACCAAGTCTTCCAATAGAAAAGAAAACTTGAACATTTCCAATTTAAAAGTGTAAGTAACACCAGGTCCTTTTCTTCTAGTGGTTCTATGTTTTAAGCTATAAGTTTTAAGTTTAAGTTATAAGTACTTGTTCTTCAGGTTATAGGTGTAGATCAATGGTAGAGCACTTGCCCAGCATGCAGCAGGCTGGGAGCTTAAGCTCCAAGCATTGCAGAACAATAAAAAATAAAATGTCAACTATTCAAGCAAACAAACAGAACTTGCACTTCAGCTGTTATTTTTTTTCCGTGTTGGTGTCATCTTTGTGCCTTGTTCCAAGCTAAAGTTCATGGGGAAGAACACAGGCATATAAGCTTAGAGAACAGCTGCTGAAGTTGGGAGAGAAGTTGCCCATGGTGCCCCTGATGCCATGTGCTTCTGGTATCTCAGCGCTTCATGTGTCATTGATTAGAGGGTTTTGAGACAGTGACATTGGGTAGGCCCTTTACAAATGAATTAATGGAACAGATTTGCTTTCACAATCCCATCATTGCTTAACGGTATTAAAAGTATTAGAGGAATCTTCCAGTCTAGCTGCATTATGAAAAGCACATTGTAGCCTGTTTGTGGGTTACCTAGACTACACTGTTACATAATCTGTAGAGTGACAGGTGAGTGAGCGTTTCTACTTTTAGAAGTTGTTGACCTTTCTACTTGTATTTCTGGCCTTAAATTACCTTAACGATACCAAATTGTTGGACAGTAAATAAAGTGATCCCTGGATAACTAGCATAGTAATATCAGGTCTTTTCCTAGTTCATCTGCTTAGCAGAGAAGTCCCACAGTCTCACATGGACCTTCTGTGGTCCTGTATTAAAGATGATTTCTATATGCCGACCTTGGTAGTTTTTCCATGTCCAAAAGTAGGTGGAAGAAACATTGACATCAGATTAGAGAAGACCACCATAGGAAAAAAGATGGGATTTCGAAGGAAGACAAGTTTGAAACCATTTGCTATAGGTGTAGCATATCCTACTGCCTGCTGAGAGCATCTTTCATGCTAATAATGGTGTAGGTCTGAGATAAAAAGAAACATTACCTTATGGTCACTGTTTATTTTGTTCTTTGTTTATGACAATATTATAGGTAGATTTCAAACCAAAACCATTAAAGCTTTTATTCTTACCATTTGGATCATCTGGAAAACTTTCTTTATTACTTGTTCTGATGTTCCCATACTACCTGTGTCCCCTGCTGCCTGCACCTTCATACCCATCCTCCTCACCTTTAGAACTCGCTTGCTAAGGGCCTTCTGTCAAGCTGGGTTAGCTGCCCTACTTTGGGCACCTTTTGCTTTTATTGTCTGTTATGGTAATCACAATTGGTTTTTGTGATTTTTAACTAAGAATGGCTGAATAAATCCAGAGTAACTTCCGGGAAGCCAAGATTTATCTACATAGCACTTTGGGAAAGGTAGCATGCTGAAACCTTTTGAAAATTTATACTGTAATCTGTTTGGAAATCTATGTTACAAGATACCATGCTAAGCAAGTGTTCACAAGTAGAGTAGAGATGTCTTGAAGATGTCTTTAAGGTGTGAAAATTAAAAAATCTGAAAAGTATAACTACACATAAGTATTTTAACATAATAGAAAAGATAGGAATTAATTTTTTTTTTTTTTTTACTTAGGACTTTTTGTTTGATATCAAAGTGTTGCATTGAGGTGCACAGTACTGGCAGAAATCACTTGTCCAAGAGAAGCTTTTGGGAACAAAGGGTTTATTTTGGCTTGCAGACTTGAGGGGGGAAGCTTCATGATGGCAGGGGAAAATGATAGCATGAGCAGAGGGTGAACATCACCCCCTGGCCAACATAAGGTGGACAATAGCAACAGGAGAGTATGCCAAACATTGGCAAGGGGAAACTGGCTATAAAATCCGTAAGTACCCCCCCCCAACAATACACTGCCTCCAGGACACGTTAATTCCCAAATCTCCATCAGCTGGGAACCTAGCACTCAGAACCCCTAAGTTTATGGGGGACACCTAAATCAAACCACCACACAAGGTATTCACAGAAAATTGCAAAATTGGGTAGATTTTATTTCTATAATTTAAAAATTATTTTGGAGAACTTGGGATACAGGTTAGTTGGTAGTGCTTGGCTAGCATGCATGAAGCCCTGGGTTCAGTTCCCAGCACTGCACAAAACTAGGTGTGGTGGTGCATGCCTGTAACTATAACACCCAGGAAGTGAAGACGGGAAGATCAGAAACGATCATCCTTGGCTACACAGTGGGTTTGAAGCCAACCTGGGGTACTCTCAAACAAAGATTATTTTGGGGCTAGAGAGATGGCTTAGCGGTTAAGCGCTTGCCTGTGAAGCCTAAGGACCCTGGTTCAAGGCTCGATTCCCCAGGACCCACATTAGCCAGATGCACAAGGTGGCGCATGCATCTGGAGTTCGTTTGCAGTGGCTGGAGGCCCTGTCTTGCCCATTCTCTCTCTCTCTCTCTCTGCCTCTTTCTCTCTCTGTTGCTGTCAACTAAATAAAAAAATGAACAAAAATTTTTTTAAAAAAGATTATTTTGGAAAATTATACTGTTTGAACTATTAACAGTCTACCACAGGTTTGACTTTAGCAGTGAAGTTAAAAAATGTGTTTTCCCCCCTGTGGATCTAGGAACTAATAAAATATTGTTGCATGGGATAATTTTAATTTAGGAAAGAGACAAGCCTCATTACCAACAACTTTGCTAATGATCAAAAACAGAGAAGGCAGTAAATAACATTAGGTGATAGCAGTGAACTTCAGTATGTCATTGCCTAGTCATCTAACTTAGAAGCACAATGATGCAAACACATAAAAGGAGACAAAGTTTAGAGTATAGTACAAGGAATAAGGTAGCAAAGAAAAGGCCTATTAAACACTATGATGGTTAGTGAGAAAGATTGTGAACTCTTCCCTTATTTGTATGAGTAAGAATCATAGCCATTAATACTATTTACATTTAGGTGAAATCCAATAAATACTCTATGAAGAGCTTGATTAAATGGAGTTTTGAGGATGATTTCTGTGAATTTTCATCATAACAGAGCTCTTCTAAGGACTTTATATTCCTTCTTCCTTTCTTATCCACCTGGCCTCATTGGCCATTGTGTTTTTCTGGTTTTTCATTTATAAGTTCATAAATGGGCCACTTAACAACTGGTCTTAAATTTTCCAAATAGGTTATTTATCACCATTTTGACAGTGTTGTCTTAAAGCTAAATAGGTACTTTTTCTCTCCAATAACCCATGAGCATCATAAATGTGACTGGGCCCTATCCTCCTGCTATTCAATGGAGGAAGATTTTTGGAAAGGGAGAGGGTATCTGTTGTACATTACTTGCTATGCAAAGCTGAAATTTCAGTATTTTGTTTTTAGACTGATGAATAATGCCCTGTTAGGATAGTTGCATCAAAATGTTAGATACCATTAGCTTATCATGGTGGCTCATATCTGTAATCTCAGCCATTGGAAGGCTGAGGAATGACGATTACTGGGTTTGTTTGTTTTGCTGTACTTACAAGAGCTCCTGGGAAATTCTTTTTTTTTTTTTTTTTTTTTTTTTTTTTGGTTTTTCAAGGTGTCCTGGGAAATTCTTTATCCTCCTTCTAACTCACCATTTAAACTTCTGGAATTACTTACTGAAGCCCACCATGGCTTCTTGTTTTTTACATGGAGTTTGAGGCTTGAACTCAGGTACTCAGGCTTAAATGACAAGCACTTTATTCTCTGAACAATCCTGCCAGCCTGACTTATCTTTATTTTTATCATTCAAATTGAATGAACTTTCTAGCCTTTCTTGTTGGTAAGAATCTAATATCACTAATTATTGCCACCACCATCTCCCCACCCCCCGGCACCTTCGCACCACAACACCTCCCGGGCATATATGGTTTCTGGGAGTATCTGGACAAGCCTGGTCCTGAGTCAATGTCAGTCACTGGGATTCCTGCCCCCCATTGGCAAGGCCAAAATGGCACTGGCCACTGTGAGGCCTACCTACAGACCTGTCCCAGCAGGCAAACTTCACAGTGCTGGCCACATGTGACATAGTTTAGAGTCTGCCAATCACCATGTCCATTTGTGGGTACTCTGCTGAGAAGTCTTTCATCACTGGAAAGTCTATGGCAAATCAAGGCCAGGTCCCTACGATTGCAAAAGACTAATGTACTCTCAGCCTGCTTCTCCCCTTCCTAGACTCCAGTACCTCAGCCTTCCATGGAAAGGCCTTTTCGTTCATAACGGAGTTTAATGACCCATCTGGAAGCTCTAAAAAGAGAAAATTGGGACCACAACAGCCTGTTTAACTTTTCCTGCACATTAGAGGCGCTTGGCTTGTAGGAATGTGATAAAAGATCTCCCATCCCCAAGGGTGTACTGCACAATTTCTTGAGACAGCTGAAATGCAGAGTTGCATTTATACATTAGTTTCTATAGCCTGCCACATTAAATTCGCCCCCCCCCCAAAGCTATTGTAACATGATCTGCAGCTGAAGGATTTAGGATCTCATATGCCTTGCAAATATATGGTTGCTACACAGACTTAATAAAAGATACTCTTTGTCTTCCCAACTTCCTATCCCCTTGGTCTGTCCCCACCATGTCCCTTCTTCCTTCCCTCTCCCTATTTCTTTCTTACACACACACACACACACACACACACACACACCCCACTTTTTTTTAAAGACCCAAGAATACTTGTTTTAGATAATCCCTTTTAGCAGTAAAAAAATGTAATGTGATGGAGCTCTCAAAATGATAGTGCTATAGTTATTGTACTCATTCTCAGACTTTCTTCACATACTAGAAACCAAGTCTAACATGATCCAATTATAGTATGAAAATATGATGCTGAGTCCCTTGTGGTAGCCAAGAAGGTACCAAGAAGTTAGAAGACCTCATTGTAAGATGGCCACACCTGTGAGACAGAGCAAAGTGACTGAGACACCATGGCTTTGTCTTGCTTAGCCTAAATGAAAAATTTATAAAATGCTATGTTCTTTCTCCACTTTTACCAGGCACTGGAAATCTGATCCGATCTTACCAGTCAAAGCTTACTGTAACTTGTGATGCTTGATTTAGATAGTCCCTACTTTTCAGTGAAATATATTTCTATAAAGAATGTCAGAATACATAAGCAGCAAAAAATTAATATTTAATTCTCCTTCCTCTTATGACAAAGCTTGGATTACCCCTTTAGATCCTTGGATGTTACTTCTGCATTAATTTTAGATATAGTGACTGGCTGGTCAGTGTCAAACTATTAGGATGGTGGAGACAGAGGTGGGGTAAGGAGGATGTGAGCATTCTTTTTAAAATTTTATTTACTTATTTATTTTTCTGTTTTTTTAAAAAATATATCTTATTAGTTGAGAGAAAGAAAGAGGTGGGGACAGCAGAGAATAGGCATGCTAGAGCCACCAGCCACTACAAACAAACTCCAGATGCATGTGCCCCCTTGTGCTTCTAGCTTATGTGGGTCCTGGGGAATTGAACCAGCGTCCTTTTTGGCTTTGCAGGCAAACACCTTAACCACTTGTTGCAGTCAGGTTTGCATTGCTGGCAGAAATCACCCGACCAAGAGCAGCTTTTGGGAGAAAAGGGTTTATTTTGGTTTACAGACTTGAGGGGGAAGCTCTATGATGGTAGGGGGAAAACGATAGCATGAGCAGAGAGTGAACATCACCACCTGGCCAAGGTGGACAATAGCAACAGGAGAGTGTGCCAAATACTGGCATGGGGAAACTGGCTATAAAATCCATAAGCCCGCCCGCAACAATACACTCCCTCCAGGAGGCATTAATTTCGAAATCTCCATCAGCTGGGAACCTAGCATTCAGAACACCTGAGTTTTTGGGGGACACCTGAATCAAACCACCACATTCTGCCCTTGGCCTCCATAAACTGATATCTATACATGTTATAAAACATAATGCATTTGGTCCATCTTTTAAAAGTCCCTATACTTTTTATCCATCCTAATGATGTTCAAACATCCCCATGATCCAAGGCTTTTTAACTGAGCCATAGTACCAAAAAATCTCCGAAACCCCATAATGGCACAGAATAAACATTCACACTGCAAAAGATGGCATTGGGCATAGCAAAGAAATATTCAACCAACACATGATTTACACAGGGTAAACATCAAAGTCTGTAGCTCCAAGTCCAACAACTCTAGTCAGTGACAAGTCTCCAAGTCCATGGCCATTTCCAAAACAGAAGACCATGTTACAAATTAACTGACCCTCTCTTTCCTGCATTTCTTATACTCCACAATACCAGATAGGGTGCCAACTTGTTAATCCAGGGGGCAATAAAGCAGACTTTGAAGAACAGGATACTCTTTGAACACTCAAGCCCCTTCAAGAGTCTGTATTCTTCCTTTTGCCCCAATGCAGGTCAGCTGGCCCAATCTCAAATGGTTGTAATCTCTTATATAATTCATTTCAGCCTAAAGATTTCTTTCTGTACCATATCCCTCTACACACACCAGTCTGTTTCTACGTACTGCAACCCTGCATAAATTCTCAGGACACAGGTATAACAGCAAACACCTCACACAAACTGCTCCTCGCCCAGTTCAGACAAAGCTCCCTTTCACCCTAAGCCAAACCTCACAGACCATAGTTCCTACTGCATTCAGGTCTTGCAACTCTGACCAGAATAATCCATCAAGCTGCACTTACAACTCTACAAGGTGTCTCCTAGGCCAATGTTTCAAATTCGTCCACATTCCTCTTGAAAATCAGCTCCAAAAGGCCAAAGCCACACAGTCATGTGTCTAGCAGCAAATGACCCCACTCTTGGTACCAATATTACTGTTGTAGTCAGGTTCACATTACTGGCAGAAATCACCCAACCAAGAGCAGCTTTGAGGAAAAGGTTTATTTTGGTTTGTAAACTCGAGGGGAAGCTCAATGATGACAGGGGGAAACAATAGCACGAGGAGAGGGTGGTTATCACCCTCTGGCCAACATAAGGTGGACCACAGCAACAGGAGAGTGTGCCAAACACTGGCAAGGGCAAACTGGCTGTAATACCTATAAGCCCACCAACAATACACCGCCTCCAGGAGGTGTTAATTTCCAAATCTCCATTAGCTGGGAACCTAGCATTCAGAACACCTAAGTTTATGGGGGCACCTGAATCAAATCACCACACTGCTAAACCATCTCTCTAGCCCTATTTTTTTTTTTATGTGTATGTATGTATGTATGTGGTCATGTGTGTTTAGGCATATCAGAGACATGGCACATGTGAAGTCAGAGGATAATTTTTGGGTTAGTCCTTTCCCCCTCTTTGAGGCTGGGTCTCATTCTCATGAACTTCCATTCATGAGCTGTCAGAAAATTTTCCTGTCTCAGCCTCCCTTCCCACTGTAGGCACACTGGGATTACAGAAGCCTGCCGCAGCTTTCAGCTTTTATGTGAGGTCTAGAAATCTAAACTCAGGTACTCAGAGGTGCCCAGCAAGCTCTTTATCCACTACAACCATCTCTCCCTATCCCATAAGAGTTTTTTTTTTTAAATTATGTATGTATGTATGTATGTATGTAGGTAGGTGGGTGGGTATCTATCTATCTATCTATCTATCTATCTATCTATCTATGTATCTATCTAAAATTTATTTCTTTGAAAGAGAGGCAGATACAGTGAAAGAAAGAATGGATATGTCAGGGTTTCAAGCCCCTGCAAAGGAACTCCAGATGCTTGTGCCACCTTGTGCATCTGGCTTACACAGGTCCTGGAATATCGAACCTGGGTCCTCTGGCTTTGCAGGCAAGTGCCTTAACTGCTAAGCCATCTCTCCAGGCCAGGATTTCTTCTATTTACATCTTTAGGAATGACTTTTTTGTGTGACAAAACATTATTCAAATGGTTTAATTTTGATTTTGAAAATGAAACTTGGGCTGGGTGTGGTATCGCATGCCTTTAATCCCAGTACTTAGGAGGCAGAGGTAGGAGGATCACTGTGAGTGCTAAGGCCACCTTGAGATTACATAGTGAATTCCAGGTCAGCCTGAGCTAGAGTGAGACCCTACCATGAACCCCTACCCCCCAAAAAAGGAACTTGGCACTTGGGAGATGGCTCAGTGGATAAAGTACTTGCCACGCACGTGAGAGGACCTGAGTTCAGATCCCTAGAAGCCATATAAAGCTAAACTCTGTAGCATGGGCACCTGTAATCCCAGTGTGCCTCTGGTGAAAAGGGAGGCAGAGACAGGAGAATCCCCCAGAAGCTCATAGAACAGCTAGCTGGGCAAGCATCGTGGTAAACAATAAGAGGCCCTGCTTCAAACAAGGTGGGAGGTGAGGACCAACACCCAAAGTTGTCCTCTGACCTCTGCTCACTGTGTCATGCATGTGCACAAACACGCACGTATATACACATGTACACACACACACATATACCCCCAAATCTCCTGAAATTCAGTTTTAAAAATTACAATTCCCAAAATAATCTTTTTGAACAAAATATATGGAGGTGTGTTTGAAGCACTGATAGTAGAAAGGCTCTGGGTAGTCCCCTCTGGGGCACCAAGACTCTTGTCATTTTCACATGGGGAAAGCAGATGGACTGGAGAACCTATCTGCTACTCTTAGGCAAATTGAACTATAAATCATTGTGCCCCTCCAATTAGCAAAAAAGTTGCAAGCTTGTTTGCAAATGTTCAGTTAAAAGTCTCCATTTTGAGATTATGTTCTATTTTTGTCCTTTAGAAAAGTAGGCAAGCTTTACCAACTCCCCAAATAATTTGTGGGTGTCACCATTAAGCCATAGTTTCTGCTCCAGGTATACTTAACCCTCTTTGGAATTGAGAATTGGTTGTACCCATAGATTTTGTGCATAGGCCATGTAAGTTTGAAGCCTAGAAATTTTACTTTATTTTAAAAATATTTATTTATTTATTTATTGATGTGAAAAAAAAATGGAAAAGCAATAGCCCATTGCCACTGAAAAGAACTCCAGATGCATGGGCCACTTTGTAAATTCAGCTTTCAATGGGTACTGGGGAACCGAACCTGGGCTGACAGGCTTTACGAACAAGCACCTTTAACTACTGAGCCATCTCGCTAGCCCTGAAGCCTAGAAATTTTAGATACATTGTACAATTGAATCTTGTGGAGATATTTAGAAGTTCTAAAGATTATTTGATGGAAGCATTAAAAACTTTTTGATATTCTCTCTTTATATTCTGAAAAATTTCAGAATCAAAAGGGTGTCTGTCCCAAAAAGAAAATCTTTCCTCCTCTATTATTATTATTTATTTGAGAGAGAGAGAGAGAGAGAGAATGGGTGTGTCAGGGCCTTCAGCTGCTGCAAACAAACTCCAGACACATGAACCCCAATTATTTATTTATTTGAGAGAGAATGGGTGTGCCAGGGCCTTCAGCTGCTGCAAATGAATTCCAGACACACACGCCCCCTTGTGTACATTTGTGACATTGCACACTTGTGTCACTGTGTCTGGCTTATGTAAGACTGGAGATCTTAAGCTTCACAGGCAAGCACCTTAACCACTAAGCAATCTCTCTAGCCCTCATTCTGACTTTTGAAAGTTGTATCATAATGAGCTTCACATGTAGCCAGCAAAATTGAGCCTAAGAAGGAATGGGACACTTCCAGATGTGGAAGTCAGCACTTACTTTCCCTTTTTCTCTAGGACAGTACACAATAGTTTAATAAGCCATAAAGCTTTCATGTTAGCAAAAGTACAGCATTCATTTTTCAATTTCTTATTATGAGTAGTCAGTGCTTGGAAAATATTTGCTATTTCAAGGCTTGGTATCAGTGCTGGTGTCTGCCCTTCTTAGTGTAGATGTAACATATAGGTCCTAATGGCTTGTCACAAACATCTCCATAGCAGAAGAAGTTATGTAAGAGTTAGGGTAACTTGATAGAGGTGTTGGCCTCTTTTCCCCTCAGTGTAGATGTAGCATAGAACACCTCATGACTTATCACAGAGAAGTGTCTCTACAGCAAAGGGAGCAGTTACACAGTAGTTATGGTAACTTCACCACTGGGGACAGACATACATCAAAGGTGAGTCTTTTGCAAACTGAGCTTAAAGTAACTAGCTTAAATTCTGACTTATTCCTGATGATAGGAAGTAATCCACATTGGGATTTCCTTTCAGATATGCTGACCAGTCAGCTCTTTACTAATGCAAACCCTCATTTTAGAAGCACTGGGGGTTTCTTTTTACCTAGCTCAGCAAAATGACAGTTTGCTCCTATTTGTTTTATATTCCCTTTCAGAACAACTGCATCTGTCCAAACAAACTCAACTCATAAGGAGGAGAAAATCAAGAAGCTATTTCCAGTCACTGAAATCAGCTCTTAAAATTCTCAATATGGAAGCTACATGTTGTTATCAAATGAGATATGGTCATGACCATTTGCAACAGCTGCTGTTCTGTAAATCAGATTTACCAGTCATGAAAACCTCTATTTATAAGTGTCACATTTGCATTCACAAAATTGAACTTCTCATTCCCATTCACACTGCCAGTGAGTTCGGGAAGTAGGAATCACGAAAATTTTGGGTTGTTTTTTGAAAAATGTATTTAAGATATTACTGAGTAAATAAATGGAAACAGAATGTAGTTTAAGTATCCATTTGGGAGATCAAGAAAACAATTCAGTTAAGTTTGGTATATTCTAATTTTCTCCTTAACAACAACAACAAAAAAATTTGGCCTTTAATTTCTATACAACTGTAAAGTACTTAGTGAGTACTTGTCTTGTCAGGAGGCTGTCTTGCTATAAAATAGAGTATATCATTACTGGAAGTAGAATCCAAACTCATAATTTCACTATCCCAATAGTCCTCACATCTGTGCTTTGATATTAAGGGTATTAATAAATGATTCTGCTTTATGTTGTTAGAAGATCTTAGTGTTCATGTATACCTTTCATGTAGTTCTCTAAATGTAATTAGTGATGCTAGTGAGGTTTTGAGGGAAAATGAAGTCCACAGATGTGAGTGTCTACTCCAGGATTGAAGAGCTAGTGAGGGGTCAGCCAGAGTGAAGACAGATACATACCCTCAAGGACCACTCATTGCACTCCTCCTCAGAGGCTAGTATGTCTTAGACAAGGATCTTCTCAAGGTGGATAATGGTGGCAATTGATCAGGTATCCTCTAGCTATTCAGGAAAGCTAATCCCACAGCTACAAACCTCTGGATTGAGAATTCCAACTCCAGAGAACACTTTTGATTGAAAGAGTAGAAATAGATGTGTCCTGAAACAAGGAATCTCTGAGACCAGGGCTCTGTCTGAAACTCTCAGTTACCCTATTACAAATGCAGCCAGAAGAGTATTCCTACCTGCCCCTTTGAACCTCTCCTCTTGTTTCTTTTCCTCTCTGGATTTATTTCATAACTCACTTGGATCAATCTCTTTCTGAAGGACTCTGGCTGCTCATTGTTTAAGATTTCTCTGCCTTCTAAGGTTGTATCATAAAGTTTAAACCTTGATCAGAATCTAGAATTCAGTTAATGAGGTTTATATACATGTAGCCAGGCCCTTTCTTGAAGATGACAGTGAGAAAAACTCTGTTTCAGATGAAATGGCTAATAAATAATAGGCTTGGAACCAGAACTCATTCAGCTTCCTTTCCAGTACATGACTTCCTATTGATGTATGCTGGTTCCTTAGTCTCCATACCAAGGGTTCTTTGAAGTCAAGAACCTTATAGACTTCTCCACAATGGCTATCAAGGCTGGCCATGTGCTAGGGTCACAAAAATTACTACTGAGTTGACTTTGGTGCAAAATAATTCTGTCAGCCAGGTTGGCTATGACTTCCTAACAAGTGGATGAAGATTGTCGTAATTTGAGAAATCCTCTTCTAGGGATATGCTGTGAAGTGGTTAGTGCAGTCAGGGTATTAATGTCATAGGATGACATTCTGAGCCACATGTATGGTCATCATAATAGTATTCTCCTGAGCTCTCCTGACTTGTTTGCATTATTGGAGACATAGAGCCTTAGTTGCTAGAGGGACTTTCTTAAGAGGCAAGGCACTTGTGCTTGCTTAATTTCAAATAGAATTCAAGAGCTTGGTATGGCCCTATAAATAATCATTGATCCTCTCACAATGCCTCATAGCACATATTATTTCTGTTTTGCAGATGAATAACAAAAGGTAAATGGGTCAATGGTGTGTAAAGCATGATGAGACAGAAGGCCTTTTCTCTGTATCTTTTTGCCTTTGCCAGATGTGTATACAAGGTGCATTCCATGACTGGAAGTAAAGATAAAACCCCCTAACCTGTGTTCCTTTAATTTACCAATATCAGCAAAGGCCCTTAATCAAAGCTGTACTGTGTTATCTCTTCCAACCAGAAGCCTCCTCAAGAAAGTACAGTTGGAAAAGCAAAGTAATTTTGAGTTGTGTCTTTGAAGTTGTATGGTGTGCCATGATGGGTACTTAATACATGCTGTGGATACTTCGGAGAAGTCAGCAGTGATAACATATAGGAAGTATTTGAGTAGCTATATGCAAGGTCTGAAAAATGACCTGTATAAAGCTTTTGTCCTCCTCTTTCACTTTACAGCCGTGTCTGTGTGCTAACAGTGATAACTGTTTTAGAGACTTTTGTCTGTTGACATTAAAGCCATTACATGTTATGTGATTTTTATACGTCAGGTTTTCTGATTTTCATGACATCTATTATTTCCATTATGTGCACATTAGTGATTCTCATATCTATAAGAAAAGCTGCTGGCCTCTGTCTCTTTCTATAAGTAGATGAAATTGGTTACTAACAGCTAGTTTTAATTGGTGACTGTGTGAATTTATTATGATAATTTTTTTTATTTTTGTCAGTCAGTTGACATGTTGTTCAGTGAATTTTAGTTTGGTGCTCTTAAGTGAGTAATACTGTTAGAGACAAGTTTCTGAAACTTGATAGTTAATAGGTAATCAGTAAATATGTATGGAATGACTTAAATAAATAGAAGAATGAATGACTCTAGATTCTGACCCCAAACCTGCAAGAAATCAGTTAGTGACTTGCTTTACAGTCATAGGAGGTAAAAGTGGCATTAAAGGTTACCTAATCTAGTTTCCCATTGGCAGATATCAAATGAATAGGGTCTATTTGATCTATAAAATCTCTTTCAAAAGATTTGAAGTGTTGGAAAGGATAAAGATTTCAGTAAGATGACCATGATTCTATAGCCACCTAATAACTAATGACCTTGTATATGTTACTTAGTTTCTTCATTCTGTGGTAAATAAAACATGAGACCATGGTTATAAAATTGTGGGTTTTAAAGATGAAATATGTCCTGCACCTTCCTCAGTTCAAACAGTAGGCCATATTGACCTCAGGGCTTATGGGCTGGTGCCTTACACTATCTGAGCAGCAGTTGGTTTAGAAAGTTGGACTGTAACTGAAGAAGGGCCAGCTAGAGACTTTTTGTAATATTCTTCAAACCAAGCCTGACAAGGGTTTTTTCCTAGTGTAGTATTGCTCTAAGGATCTGAGGCCTGGAGCTGCTAGAAGCAATCCACAATCCCTACCTCCTTTCTCACTGTCGAAGAGAATAAGATGACTTACAAAGTATAGCAGTGCCATGTTCACATGCAGTGTCCTGCCAAAATATATACTGACAAAGTCCCCAGTACAACAGTATTAGACATGGGCCTTGGGCTGGAGAGATGGCTCAGTAGTTAAGTAGTTAAGAGTATCTGTGCAAGTATGAGGGCCAGAGGATTCATTTACTTGTGAGTAAATGTGGCTTACTTGTCCACTGGTTTTTGATAATTTGTTCCATAAAGACTCTGTGGTGGGGTCCCTTTGCTCCTCTAGGAAGTCCTCAGGCAGAATCTAGAAGGCATCCCCATGAGGCCTGTATCTACTTGTAGGAAGTCCTCAAGATCCTTGGACAGACAGTGCTGGGCGGGAGGCCAGTCTAGCACATTACCACTTCCTTCAGCTCTTATTCTTTGAGTTGTTCTAAGCCAGAATCCTACACATATTTATCATGTCATCCTATTTTTTTGGTGGGGAGTTCGAAAATAGGGTCTCATTCTAGCCCAGGCTGAATTGGAATTAACATTGTATTCTCAGGGCAACCTCAAACTCACGTCAATCCTACTACCTCAGCCTCCAAAGTGCTGGGATTAAAGGCATTCACTACATGCCTGGCCTAGACAGGCTTCTTAAGTGGCCTTTTTCAACCCCCTCTCTCCTACTTGCTGCATCTCCTTCACCCTTCCCTCTGTTGCATGGGAGAAGAAATCACATAATACATTGCTCTCCCAGAAAGCTTTTCTCAGAAACTCTTCCTTAAATTCCATACTTTTGACTTTTTCATTTGAACGTGGGATAAGGCTTTTTGAAATCACATAGTGAATTGCCAACTAATTAAACCTTTTTTTTTTTTTTTTTTTTTTTTTGAGGTAGGGTCTCATTCCAGTCCTGGTTGACTTGGAACTCACTCTGGTCCCAGGCTGGCCTCAAACTCACAGTGATCCCCCTACCTCTGCCTCCTGAGTGGTGGGATTAAAGGTGTGTGCCACCATGCCCAGCTTGTTTTTGTTTTCAAATTTGTACGTAGGCCTGAAATTGCAAGTTGGAATTTCATGACCATATTTTCGTACCTTACATGACATTTCCAATTTAATAGACCTATAAAAGAAGTGTTTTCTAAATGTGGAATGACATAGAAATGCAGGAAATTAAGTCCTTTTGTCCTGAAGAGGTACAGGGACTGAATGAGACCAAACAGAATAAAATGTAGCTGTGCTTCATGAGTCAGAGAGGGAGAGAGTACAAGGGGTTTACATAGGCCTACCTGGCTTTGTTTTGTGTCTAGTTCATGCGTACTTTATTACTTAGCTAAGGTAAAATTGTTAGTAATAACACACAGCTTCCAATCTGTGCCACACTCCTAAGTACATGTATAAATAACAATAATTGAGATAGTAGTGCACAAACATTTGGAATGAAAAATAAAAGCTGCCTAGGGAGCCAGCATTACTGTTGCTTCTAGTTGAGGCAGCCTGTAGTCTATATACTCCAAGAAGGATGTAATGTTTGTGGTACTTTATCATGTGCACAAACTGATCTACTATCTTGTACCCTGCAAAGAGAAATATGTTCCTCACTCAGGATTTGGAGAAATTAACAGAAATCAAATGGGAAGCTGTTCTTATCAGATGAAATCCACATGTCTTCATCTACCCATCGAGTTCACTTGCAGTTATTTATTGCCTGACTCACTAGCCACTAGTCCTACAGTAGTGAATCAAACAGAGCTTAAATTTCATGTGGCAAATGTATGTGAAACACTTACATCCTGATTGTAAGTTGTTCTAAAAGAGGGGAAAGGCATTCTTGGTAGTGAAACTATGAAGATTTGGCCCCTTATTTGTTCAAGTTTGATGTTCACAGAGATTTCTAATGTAATAGAAGTAGTCAATATCCAAATGAAATATTCCCTATGATTAGGACATGGTGTTTCCCAGACAACGTTGTTCTTCCAAAACCTTGACTTTTTCTTATGGTGTTTGACCCTTTTCTTAAGAAGAGCTCAGAATTTGTCTAAAAGAGGACAGAAGGATGAGTGAGTATTCGTTTTGGCTAATAATCATAGACAACATACTAATATATTAATAACAATTATTATTATTATAAAATTATTAATAACACAGTATATACTACTAATAATATATTATGTCAATAACAGTTTGCTAACCATGTTTCTCCAAACAAATCACCTTTGAGTTTCTTCTGAAAAGCAAGAACATGAATATGGTTATGAACATAGCTTGAATAAATATAGAACAAGTGGGCTGGTATGCAATGGGATAGGCTAGAACAGGTCTATGTGATCTACCTCTTTAAAGTGCGCTATACAAGGGTGCTTGAACTGTCCCAGTTGCCAGTCTTTATTTTAATAGAAATTATTCCTGAATACTGCATGGCAAAAGTAGCCCTAGCTTCTGACTTCTCCTCTATGACCAGTGGTCACCCTTTGTATGTCTGTTTTCTCAGATACAAGATGATGGTGGTGGTCATACCACCTCACTGACTTTTGGGATTATTTGGGAAATGAATAAAGTTACCTCATAAAATTAAAAATTTTTTAAATGATTTTTTAAAACCTTCACATTTGACCAATGACTTATTGCTATTTGATTTTGAGTATATATGGGACCAACCTTAGCCTATCAAACCATTCTCTTGTTCATTCATCTTTAGGCCCGCATTCACAATATTTTGCCTGTGTATCTGGCTAAGTTAAAGTAGTTGTGGTGTATGGGTTTTTATTTTATTTTATTTGCTTTGTTTTTTGGTGCTGGGGGATTGGATTGAGGGCAAAGTAGGCATGTACTCTACCACTGAGCTACACCTGCAGCCTCAGTGTAGGTAAAGGTTACATGACTGGTTCCCATGAATGCAGATGTTCTTGGCTGCCCCCTATGTGAGAAAAATGTGTGTTGTGAAGCAGGGGAGAGGCACAGTTCACTGCCAGATGACCCTGGAGGAATTTAATTTTTTTGGTTTTCAGTTTCCTCATCTGTAAAATGGCTGTGAGGATACAATGATAAAATGTACAGAAATATTCAATGAATTAGTGGGTATTTATGGTAAGGCTTTCAATAAGTGCTAGCTCTCTTCCCTTCCAAAACAGAATGGCCTCTAGTGTTTACACTACATTGTTTTCTTTATGAAAGACATGAGGGATTTTGATTAACACAAATTCAGCTTCTATTCAAATTTTTGACACTTGAGAAAACAAGGTCCATCTGTATTTATTTTCTAGCAAAATCATATTTGAAAAATACTTGGTTCTGAGCTGGGTGTGGTGGTACATGCCTTTAATTCCAGCACTCCAGAGGCAGAAGTAGGGGGATTACTGTGAATTTGAGGCCAGCCTGAGACTACATAATGAATTCCAGGTTGGCCTGTGCTAGAATGAGACCTTACTTCAAACAAACAAACAACAAACAAACAAAAAACAAACCTTTAATTTCTGTATTGTATATCAAGTTTTACAGATAATTGAGTATGACTAGTTTTTGACAGAAATATCATAAGAAGCAGTTTATTTTAAAGTTTTTATTATATTTGAAATGTTATTAACTGAATAAATGATTTTATTATGTGTGTGCGCATCCATGTGTGTGGGTGTGCCATGGAATACATATGGATGTCAGATGATGGCCCTGTGATGTTGATCCTCTCCTTCCACCTTGCTTGTGACAGGGTCTCTCTTACTGTTTAGAACTCTGCCTTTAATCACTGATCCATCCCTCCAGTCCCTGAGTAAATGATTTTTTTAAATGTTTATTTTTTATCTGTTTATTAGAGAGAGGGGGGACAGATAGAGAATTTTGCACACCAGGGCTCTAGCCACTGCAAATGAACTCCAGATGCATGTGCCACCTTATGCATCTGGATTATGTGGGTACTAAGGAATTGAACCTGGGGTCCTTAAGCTTTGTTGGCAAGTGCCTTAACTGCTAAACCATCTCACCAGCCCAGTAAATGATTTTTTAATATTTACTTATATTTACTCATTCCTGGAAAAGTTTGTAAATTGTTTATGGAATTAAGCCCAACAGAAAACAAAGGCAATAGAAATGAAACTGAGGCAAAAGAAAGAAAGTAGATGCGTATCTTTAGATAGCTGCCCATGAGAGATAGAAACACTGCTAAGGGAAGAGGAGAGAGGAACTCTCTTATTGCTGCATTTCTTGTCTTTCTGCCATCATCTCTCTTTGGGGGTCATTCATTTCCCTCTCCTCCTTATCCCCTTGTTTGGAGGAATGAGGGGCTTGGGAATTTGCCTGGCTAGCTGGAAATGCATCAAGCTGACCAAGAATTAAGGCACACAAATGGGAACTGTGCATTCTTATTGCCTGGACAGTTGCCTTATTATTATTATTATTATTATTATTATTGTTATCATTATTATTATTGCCTGTATTCAGAGCTTCCAGGAGTGCATCTGTGAATATGATTTTTTTTTTCTTGCCTGGAGTGTAACTTTGCTTTCTCTTTCTTTCTCTAAAGTGGGCCAGGAATGGTAGGAAAAAAAATGACTTTGAACAATCTGATTATATAAAAAGAATTTTGATATGTGGCTTTTTGTTTCTTAATTTTAAATGGCCAAATTTCTCTTTAATAAATGTGCCTCTTGAGGAATGTGTAATGGGGGCTTATGCTGTTATGGATTGCTCATCCTAATAGTATAATTACCATATGTCATTAGTCCTGTCCCTACAGAGACTGTCTGTTTTCCCTGAAGGCTGAAGTGCAAAAGAGCAAACGTTTTCAACTTCAGCACATTGAGTTGAAGATATAAAAATGAGAAATCTAGATGATCGTTTTTTGAAGTAGAAACCATTAGGATGCACATAAAGCATGTCCAGCAGCCCTGTGTTGTGCTGGGTTTTTGTAAAGCAGATTCTTGCTTCATCCTTCATTGTAGACTCTGATCTTCTGTGGGTTATGCTTTTGCTTGCCTTCCTCCTCCTCACCCTATAGAATTTTTGGGGGGTAGATTTCCTGCTGTGACCAAAGGTATAAACAAAAAAACAACTGAAAAGAAAGGAAGGTTAACATTTAAATGGCTTATTTAGGAGAAGATTTCACATTCAGTATTCCCTTGCTCCTCCTCCTTTGGAAGAAAAAAGTAGTATGACTTATTATTCTTATCCTTTCTTTCCCCTTATTTCCATCCTCTACACCCACCATTATTTTATTATAAAAGTAATTTGTACTCATTGTTGGGCTCCTACAATCACAAGAATTTAGAGAAAAAGTTATCATGAAATTCTTTTGCCTTGAGAGAATGATTTTTGCTAGTGGTTCTGCATGGAGGTATACAACCTTGTTATATGTGTAAGTGGTTTGCACTTTAGACAGCTTGGTAAAGTTCTACATGGAGGTATACATCTTTGTTCTGTATGTATGTGATTCACACCATTAGGACATCTTGGTAAATTTTTTTTCCCCCAGTATAAAGTAAATATTTCACATCATTGAAGTTTCTCTTCCATCCTCCTTTTTTATTTAAAAAAATTTATTTTTTGAGGTAGGGTCTCACTCTAGCCCAAGTTAGCCTGGAATTTACTATGTAGTCTCAGGGTGCCCTTGAGCTCATAATGATCCTCCTAGCTCAGCCTCCCGAGTGCTGCAGTTAAGTGTGCACCATCACGCCCTGCTTTTATGTCTTTCTTTTCAATGGCTGTTGATAACCCTGCCATATAAACGAATGCAGATTGGGGCAGGACATAATCATCTGAAATCAGAAGCCTTGAAGTCCCTAAACTCTAGGGGTAAGTCACAGTCTGTTTAACCAGACACCAATGAAGACCTGTATGTTGTTCACCACTGGGCCAGCTGCCAGGACCAGGTCAAGAACTTGTAGAACCCCAGGTAGGGGCCTCAGGGTTTCCTTCTGCACTGGTCACCAGTGCCTCACTCACTTGGTGACTGAGAAAAGCCTTGAGGTAGGCTGCTAGATCTCATTACTCAAAGAGGACAACAGAATTGATACAGAATTTCTCTTTTCTATAAAGTCATGAAAACAGTCTTCAGGGACTGTTCAACTCCAACTTCTTTTAATGATAATGATGCCTGTGAACTTTATATTGGCAATCATTTAATTCTCTCATTCTGCAGAATGTCATTTATTTAGATTCTGCCGCACTAGTGGAATTTCCAGTCCAATCATCTCCTTCACCCTGTTCTTCTCTCTGTCTCTCTCCCTCTTCTTTTCTCTCTTGTTCTCTTTCTCTCCTCCTCTTCATCCCTCCTTGTCTTCTTCCTTCCTTCCTCCCTCCCTCCCTCTTTCCTTTTCTCTCTCTTTCTGTCTCTTTCTTCTCTCCCCGTCCCCTTCTCTTTCTCTGCTTGCCCTTTCTCCCTTCCTTCCTCCTTCCTTCTTCCCTTCCTCCTTCCTTTCCTTTACTTTTCCTTTCCCCTTCCCTTCCCTTTCCTTCCCTTCCTTTCTTTCCTTCCTTTCTTCTTTCCAGGGTGTCATGTTATCTCTGCCCTCAAATTTGTCATGAGTAACCTTGAGCTGATCCTCCTGCCTCTACCTCCAGAATACTGAAGTTACAGGTGTACCACACTCGGTTTATATGTTCTTGAGTATTGAACCCAGGACTTGTGCATGCTAGGCAAGCACACTACCAACTAAGCTACAGCCCTCCATCTTCTTTAAAGATTAAAATGGGGTCATTTTCCCAGGGTAAACTTTCAGGAGGCAAGGAGATTAAGAGACTGTTGCATACATCTGTATGTGTAAATGCCTTTCTTTCATTTGGCTTAGTGTAGTTTAGAGTAATGATGTGTGACAGTGTGCTGGGCCAGAACAGCTGCAGTACTGCAGAGATCTGGGAAAAGGTGCAGCTAGCGCATGCTTAGTGATCCTGAACCAGTACTGCGCAAGCAGAGGATGCTGCAGCAACCTGCTTCTTTTCCCAGCTGACTTGTCCTGCTGCCCCAAACTGTGCGCCTCAGAAACCCGAGAAGAATGAGCCTAGTGATGGAGTCCTAATTGCACCAAATCAAAGCTCATTGAGTCAGCCAGGCCATTAACTCCTTGATATTTAATTACTGGCTGCTCTACTGCTGGAAAATGTCATCCGGCCCTTGGTCATACTAAACCTGCTCCTGAAGAATGCATTTCCCTTTGAATGGTTTGTGTTTTATTGTGCTGTGTGAAAATCAGGAAAACATTGTGATAGTAAAGCTGGAGGTACCAGCTGCTGTGTCCTCTGGCATCATTGCTCCCCTAGGCCTGCCTCCCACCTCAGGTGGGCCCTGCACAAGAAACACATTTGAAGACTTGGCAGAAGACTCACCTGGATCATATCTGTGGTAGGGCTTGGAAGTGAGTCCTTGATCAATGTATTTTTGTTTCTCTTTGCCCCCAATTCCTATATTACACCCTCTAAGCCCCCAATTCCTGTATTACAATTAACATTGTTGAGTAGGGAATTGGGAAGAATTTTTAATTAAATTTCTTGACATTATTTTAATGGTCCAAAATTCATTAAACCCTAGATGTCAGTCTGATGACATGTAAAGAACTTGGGCAGTGTCTATCAAAACAGCTAAGTGGATAGTTTCTCAGATGCTTAGTGTGCCCTCAGTACTCAGAACCCCCAGCTTCTGCTCTTTTCTGTCACACTGGCTGACCAGTAAGACCCAGTGATTCTCTGCTCTTCATCCTCCACAGGACTGGAGGTACAGACATGCATGGCCATGTCTAGCTTTTTACATGGGTGCTGTGGATTGAACTCAGGCTCTCTCTGACCCTCATGCTTGTGCATTATTGCAGTAAGGTCCATGTTTCTGGAACGAGCACCCAACGGGACACAGTTTATATGAGGAACAATTTATCTCAGGCTTACAGAGTCCAGGGGAACCCAACAATAGCAGAAAAAGCTGGCTCCCAATCATATATGCAAGCAGAGAGACACCACCAAACAGCCAGCACAAACCATCAGAGCTCAAACTGCTCTCCACACACCTTTGAGCTGGAATTCAGATCCACTCCCAAACACACCTTACGTGTGGACCCAGGATCCACCCCTAGTGATATACCCTGCTTGTAGCAGGGATATATCTGTGTGCTGGGGGCTCAAGTAGGAAGTTTAATCTTATTAAAACACCTGAGTATGTGGGATCATATATTTTAAACTATCATATTCAAACTACCTCATACATCAAGCACTTTTACCTACTGAGCCATCTCCCCAGTCCCCCAAATTATTTCTTACATATTGGATATTTTGCATGTATAATTATGCAAGTAGTGAGAATGGCATGATACAAACAATCAAAAAAATAAGAAGCATTAGAAATAGTTGTGAGATTTATGTTTCCCAAATGGACTTAATAAATCTAATATTACATTTCCCTTTTAGGTGAATTTAATCCATGTGTCACCTTATGTTATTGAGCATTATCTTTTAAATTTCTTATATTTATCATCATTTCACCTAGGTAATGCCTAACATATATGTATTAATACTCATGTGATGCTTAATAGAATGAATTTTACTTAAAACCAATCTAGGACAGGTTTTGTGCTAGCCACATGGATTTCTTCCCTCTTCTATCCTGTCATGCTAGAGCTTGGACCCCGGGCCTTGTGCATGCTAGGCAGGTGCTCCACTGCTTGAGCAGCACCCAGGCACTCCCTCTCCTAATTTTAGTTTGAGACAATGCATGTGTGGCTCTTAGGTCAGTGCCTGGCCTAGAATACATGTGCAATAACTGATAGCACTCACAAACATTTTTATTATATTCACTAAAATATTTCATTTGAGCTTTAATTTAACCTCTAGCAGTAGCTACCATGTTTTTGTTTGATACAATTAAATCTTTGGATATTTACATGCTTTCACAAGATTATAAGAAAACTACCTTTTATGAAGAATTTTTAAATTTTATTTATTTAGTTAGTTATTTATTTGAGAGAGGGAGAAAGAGGCAGAGAGAGGGAAGGAGAAAATGGGCACGCCAGAGCCTCTAGCCACTGCAAACGAATTCCAGACACATGTGCCTCCTTATGCATCTGGCTTACATGGATCCTAGGGAATCGAACCAAGGTCCTTTGGCTTTGCAGGCAAATGCCTTAACCGCTAAGCCATCTCTCCAGCCCCATGAATAATTTTTAATAAGATATGTTTCTTAGAAGCTAGTTAGATAACATAAATTAATTTCATAGCCATCTCTGACTTAAGTTATTTTTCGTTGTCTTCTATTGCATGTAGTGATGAAAGAATATAAAACCATGGAAAGGAAATCTTTGACAAAACAAGGAAAAGAATGCCTACCAGTTAAGACATTTCAACACATTATACAATTTTTAAAAATTTATATTTATCTTGGTCCCAAACATCTTATGTCCCATTGTATAGCCAGCATGGCCACTGAGTAGTAGGAGCTATTGTGCTCCAACCTCAAGTATACTTTCTAAGTGTGTGGCTTTCACTATTTCAATTATTGTTCAGCATTATTTTTCGTAGGTATGATCGATGTTAAGTATGTGTGGTTTATTTAAACCTTTCTAAAAAGATAAACATCAGGTGCTTTTTTCTGAATTATTATTGTGTTTTAAAATTCTTGACAAGAATTCCATACAAGCATTTTTCCTGTTTTATTTTTCCGTCATGGCTGCATATTATCACAATACTCTTGAGTTGGAAATCAGTTACACTAGGACCCATTTTTGCTGCCTTAGTTAAGGCTCAGCAAGAGAATTGCTATTATTTAATAAATGGATTTGTTCATTGTCACTAATGTGACAGCAGGAATTTGAAGCCATCTGATTTTGTAGCTGGTTCTATTAATTCAGTAATTGCTTCACGCTGCCAGTTGTTGGCTGCTAAGTCACTAAAGTGAATGTAGGCATTTTGGAGAAACTTCTGTTGCAGTGATACGTGGAAATATGAACATAATCAAAGGAAGCAAAGAAGACACAGGACACCAATTTAATGAAATAGAGAGGTCAATACTAGACATAAATAAGAAAATATAAATAATAAAGAAACCAGTTAGAATTACTAGCAATAAAGAACACAGTTAATGAAATAAAACACTCTATACAAAATCTTACCAGTAGAATGGATGAAGGAGAGGACAGAATATCTAAGCTAGAAGACCAGGTGGCAGATCTAATACAGTCCAACAAAGAGAAAGACAAACTAGTAGAAAAGTATGAGTGGGAGTTTCAAGATATTCGGGAAACTATGAAAAGATCAAACATAAGAATTCAGGGTATAGTAGAAGGAGAAGAATTACACTCCAAAGGCATAGTAGGCATCTTCAGCAAAATCATAGAAGAAAACTTCCCCAAAATTGGGATAGAGGTGCCAGCGCAGATACAGGAATCCTTTAGAACACCAAACAGATAAAACCTGGAAAGAACCTCTCCTCGCCATATTATAATCAAACTACCAAACACACAAACCAAAGAAAAAATATTGAAAGCAGTCAGAGAGAAAAATCAAGTTACCTACAAAGGAAAGCCTGTCAGGATTACAGGAGATAACTCAACACAAACTTTAAAAGCCAGAAGGGCATGGAGTGATTGATATATTCCAGGTTCTGAAAGATAACAACTGTCAACCAAGGTTACTGTATCTTGCAAAGCTATCCACTCAAATAGTCGGAGAAATAAGGACATTCCATGACAAAAGCAAGCTACAGGAGTATTTGAAGACAAAACCAGCTCTACAGAAAATATTTGAAAGAATCCTCCATGCTGAAGAAAAAGAAAAGCACACATATAAGGAACCAGGAAAAAACAAACAATACTCAAATACTAGTTAACACAAGAGAGCAAAGGTAAAACTGGAAGAACTACAAAAAAAATGGCAAAAATGAATACACACCCTTCAATAATATCTCTTAATATCAACGGCCTCAATGCCCCAACCAAAAGACATACGTTTGCAGACTGGGTTGAAAAGCAGGATCTTTCAATTTGTTGCCTCCAAGAAACCCATATTTCTGCAAAGGATGGACACTATCTTAGAATGAAAGGTTGGAAAATGGTGTTTCAATCAAATGGACTTAGAAAACAAGCAGGGGTTGCTATCCTAATATCTGACAAGGTAGACTTCAGTCCAACATTAGTTACGAAAGATAAGGAAGGCCACTTTATACTGATTAAAGGCACCCTCCAACAGGAGTACATTAGAATCCTAAACATATATGCACCTAACATGGGGGCTCCCAAATTCATCAAACAAACGCTATTAGAACTAAGGTCACAGATAACACCAAATACAGTGGTAGTGGGTGACTTCAACACCCCACTCTCATCAATTGACGGGTCATCCCAGGAAAAAATAAACAGGGAGGCATCTGGACTAAATGAGGTCATAGAAGGAATGGACCTAACAGATATATATAGAACATTTCATCCAAATGCTGCAGAATATACATTCTTTCAGCAGCACATGGAACATTCTCTAAAATAGACCCTATATTAGGACACAAAGCAAATCTTAACAAATACAGGAAAATTGAAATAATTCCTTGCATTCTGTCTGACCACAATGGAATCAAACTACAAATCAATAGCAAGAAAGGCTATAGAGCATACACAAAATCATGGAAATTAAACCACACACTACTAAATAATAAATGGGTCAATGAGGAAATCAAGAAGGAAATCAAAAAATTTATAGAGTCAAACGATAATGAGACCACAGCATACCAAAATCTCTGGGACACAATGAAGGCAGTCCTAAGAGGTAAATTTATAGCTTTAAGTGCCTATATCAAGAAATTAGAAAGGTCGCAAGTAAGCAACCTAATGCTTCACCTTAAAGCCTTGGATAAAGAAGAACAAGGCAAACAAAAAATCAGTAGATGGGAAGAAATAATACAGATTAGGGCAGAAATTAATGAAATAGAAACAAACAAACAAAAAACAAAAACAATCCAAAGAATCAATGAAACAAAGAGTTGGTTCTTTAAAAGAATAAACAAGATTGATAAACCCTTAGCAAATCTGACCAAAAGAAAGAGAGAAGAGACACAAATTAATAAAATTGAAGATGAAAAAGGTAACATCACAACAGATGCCAGAGAAATACAAAAAATTATAGGGACATACTATAAAAGCATATACTCCACAAAGTATGAAAATCTGAAAGAAATGGATGATTTCCTTGATTTATATGACCTACCTAAATTAAATCAAGATGAGATTAATCACTTAAATAGACCTATAACAAGCATGGAGATCCAAGCAGCTATCAAAAATCTCCCAACTGAAAAAAGCCCAGGTCCAGATGGATTCACTGCTGAATTTTACCAGACCTTCAGGGAAGAGCTAACACCATTGCTTCTTAAGCTTTTCCATGAAATAGAAAAAGAAGGAATTCTACCAAACTCCTTCTATGAAGCCAGCATCACACTGATACCAAAACCAGTCAAAGATAGAACAAGAAAAGACAATTACAGACCAATCTCCCTCATGAACATAGATGCAAAAATTCTCAACAAAATATTGACAAACAGAATACAAGAATATATCAGAAAGATCATTTACCCTGACCAAGTAGGCTTTATCCTAGAGATGGTATGGTTCAATATAAACAAATCAATAAATGTAATACATTATATAAATGGACTGAAGGACAAAAATCACATGATCATCTCATTAAATGCAGAGAAAGCATTTGACAAAATCCAACATCCCTTCATGAAAAAAGTCCTACAGAGACTAGAGTGAAACCCTACCTTGAAAAAAAAAAAAAAAGTCCTACAGAGACTGGGAATAGAAGGAACATATCTCAATATAATAAAGGCTATTAATGACAAGCCTACAGCCAACATATTACTAAATGGGGAAAAACTGGAAGCTTTCCTACTAAAATCAGGAACAAGACGAGTGTCCACTGTCCCCACTTTTATTTAATATAGTACTGGAAGTCTTAGCCATAGCAATAAGGCAAGAGACACACTTAAAAGGGATACAAATTGGAAAGGAAGAGATCAAGTTATCATTATTTGCAGATGACATGATTCTATACATAAAGGACCCTATAAACTCTACCAGCAAACTGTTAGAGCTGATAAATACCTACATCCGTGTAGCAGGATACAAAATAAATACCCAGAAATCAGTAGCCTTCCTATATGCTAACAACAAACACACAGAGGATGAAATCAGAGAATCACTCCCATTCACAATTGCATCAAAGAAAATAAAGTACCTTGGAATAAACCTAACCAAGGAAGTAAAGGATCTCTACAATGAAAACTATCAAACACTCAAGTGAGAAATTGCAGAAGACACTAGGAAATGGAAAAACATCCCTTGTTCCTGGATTGGAAGAATCAATGTTGTGAAAATGGCAATCTTACCAAAATCAATCTACACATTTAATGCAATCCCCATCAAAATTCCAATGGCATTCTTCATGGAAATAGAAAAAACAATCCAAAAATTCTTTTGGAATCACAAAAAGCCTCTAATATCTAAAATAATACTGAGCAACAAAAATAAGGCTGGTGGTATCACCATACCTGATTTTAACCTATAATGCAGAGCCATAGTAACAAAAACAGCATGGTACTGGCACAAAAGCAGACATGTAGATCAATGGAACAGAATCAAGGACCCAGATGTAAGTCTGAGTAGCTATACCCAAATGATATTCGATAAAAATGCCAAAAATACTCATCAGAGAAAAGACAGCCTCTTCAGCAAATGGTGCTGGGAAAACTGGATATGTATCTGTAGAAGGATGAAAATACATTCTTCTCTCTGTCCATATACAATAATTAAGTCCAAATGGATTAAACACCTTAACAACAGACTGGAAACTCTGAAACTGCTAGAGGAAAAAGTAGGGGAGACCCTTCAACATATTGGCCTTGGCAATGACTTTCTGAATATAACCCCAGTTGCTCAGGCAAAAAACCACTGGGACCTCATGAAATTACAAAGATTTTGTACTGTACAGGACACTGTGAATAAAGCAAAGAGCAACCTACAGAATGGGAAAAAATCTTTGCCGCCTATATATCTGATAGAGGATTAATATCTAGGATATACAAAGAACTCAAAACGTTAAATAACAAGAAATCAAACAAGCCAATTAAAAACTGGGCTATGGAGCTAAATAGAGAGTTCTCAAAAGAAGAAATATTGATGGTGTATAAGCATCTAAAAAAATGTTCTACATCCCTAGTCATCAGGGAAATGCAGATTAAAACTACATTGAGATTCCATCTCACTCCTGTCAGATTGGCTACCATCATGAAAACAAATGATCATAAATGCTGGCAGGGATGTGGAAAAAAAGGAACCCTTCTACACTGTTGGTGGGAATGCAATCTGGTCCAGCCATTGTGGAAACCAGTGTGAAGGTTCCTAAAACAGCTAAAAGTTGATCTACCATATGACCCAGCTACAGCACTCCTAGGCATATATACTAAGGACTCATCTCATTTCCTTAGAAGTACATGCTGAACCATGTTTATTGCCGCTCAATTCACAATAGCTGGGAAATGGAATCAGCCTAGATGCCCCTCAACTGATGAGTGGATAATGAAGATATGGCACATTTATACAATGGAGTTCTACTCAGCAGTAAAGAAAAATGAAGTTATGAAATTTTTAGGAAAATGGATGGATCTGGAAAAGATTGTACTAAGTGAGGTATCCCAGGCCCAGAAAGCCAAGCGCCGCATGTTCTCTCTCATATGTGGATCCTAGCTACAGATGATTGGGCTTCTGTGTGAGAAGGAAAAAACTCAATAGCAGAGGCCAGTAAGCTAAAAAAGAGATATAAAGGAAAAGAAAGGAAGGGAGGAGGGTACTTAACAGGTTGGTATTGTATATATGTAAGTAGAAGAATAGATTAACAGGGGTGAAACGGTCCAAAGTGAGGTCAGGGGAAGAGATTGAGTAAAGGAAAGGTGGAGGGAGGGCTAATCAAAATCTTAAGAGGATATAAATAAATCATATGGAATCCTCCAGTTTTGGACAATGGAACACTCAGGAGCTGTAGGTCGTTGCTAGAAAATTTTCAGTGCCAGGGATGGGATACCTTCCAGTGAGTTGTTAGCCAGGGAGGTCCCTGATGCCCCCAAAACATTATAGGCCATTGCTGAGGCCCTTGGTTTCCCACCAGGAATAGATGGTAAGACCCTATTGCTGAAGACTCCACATACTTGGGCTGCAAGGCCACTGAGAAATCCTGCTGGAACTGAGCTGATAATCTCCTCCATGTAGACCAGCTGACAGAAATCTGGAAGAAGCCATTCTACATGCAGTTCAATGATAGAAAGAGATACCACCAGTGAAGATACTCAACAGTCGATACTGCAAGCCTTATAATTAGCCAGCCAGGCCAAATGAGCCAACGGGTGCAATGGTGGCACGGCTATCATGGTAGAAACCAACTGCCCTCCAATTGGACTGGAGGCCTGCTCCATGGGGGGTGGGGGAGTACATCCCTGATACTGAAAACTTAAAACAGGGGTAGTCTTGAGCCCTAGGGGTGTAACATCTGCTGATGTCTGGATAAATGTATAATGCTATGCTTATCAAAGTGCCCAGTAAGCACTTCTCTTAATATTCATACCCTTATATTAATGCTACTTTCACTTTGGGTAGAGAATCTTCTCTTTTCAGATGGCAGTGACCTTGGGACGACTCAGAAGGTATCATAGTGCTGGATAGAAGTGACTGGAGTACTGAGTAACATCTCCATCACACCTTCTAAGGCTCAGGGTCTAATGCGGATGAGGTGGCGGAAAGAATGTAAGAGCCAAAGGAAGGGTAGGACTCCTTACAACGTGCTTCCTCCAGACATAAAATGGCCTGGATATCCATGACCTCATGCCTGACACTACACAAGACCATCATAAGAGGAGGAAAAGATCATGATATGAAAATACAAGAGAGACTGATTGAGATGGGGAGGGAATATGATGGAGAATGGAATTTGAAGGGGGAAAGGGGGGAGGGAGGGTATTACCATGGGATATTTTTTTATTATTATGGAAAATGTTAGTAAAAATTGAGAAAAAAAACAAAATAGTTCAGTCTGTACAGTACTGAAATCTCTTTGAGAATTTTCAGCCTTATGTAATACCACACATATTCAAAGAGGAAAAATGTTTATATGTAAATAAAAGAAATATGAACATATATTTAGCCTTTTGGATAATCAATATGGCAGCTGTTTGTTAGGCTCCTACAATTTAACTTTGAGAGATTACCATTCAATATAATAGATGCAAAACAGATAGTCATATCAGGACCTGGAAACTAACATATCTGTCAATATTTTGGGTAAATCTCAGAATTTATATGTTATGTATGTTTTACAGATTCTTTATGGCTTGCCTCACATTACTCATCAGTGCCCTTTAACATTGGGCAGAATGATAAAAGGAAATAAGTTTAATGGAATTAAATTTAATCCAGAAGAGGAATTTGATGTACTTCCAATCCAGTATTTTCCCTTTTTCCCTTCCCTTGTTGAATATGAGGTGACCGAGGACCTTGGGGTTAAGGGTCAAGGTGTACCCAGTTATAGAACAAACTGATGGCAGTGTGTCGTGGAAGCCAGCTTTCTAGTCTGTGCAAGACCCCTTCCACAATGTGATTGATTGCCCAGTGGTTTACTATGGAATAGAATTAACTGCCCAATAATCACATACCACACCCCCTGCTAAGATCAGGAAAGTGGGTGTATAGAGGAGAGACCTGTTAGAGTATGTCCACGGTAGGAACCAAAGACAGAGCAGCAGTGGAGTCCTGAAAAGCGAATATAAAAAGAATACATATTTTAAATCATAAGGAGGAATAAGAAAGATAAGACTTTTTGGTCTTCAGCCTAGCGTTCTACATATAGAAAGTTTTCCATAAGTATTGGCTACTACTAATTATTATTATCCAACTAAAATTCATGAATATCCTGACTTGGTTCCAGCCTACTATTTAATTCCTCATATTCTGCTATCTTCTCCACCTTTTCCTTCTCTCTGGACACACCTATAAGCACTTGACTCTGGCCCTCTCCCCCTCCTCCCCAGTGATCCAATTTTAGTTTCAAGCCCATCTTGGTTTACACCTCTGTGTCTTTGTTAGTGGGACTCTGCCTAGATGCCTGCCCAGCTGTGTTAGTCAGCTCTTTGTGTTTTTGCAAAATGTTAGCGATAATAACCTACAGAAGGAAAGATTGTATGTATCTCAGAGATCTCAGCCCATGGTCAACTGGTTGTATTGCTTTGGGCCTGGGGTATGGTAGAATATCAGGACACTAGAGTGAGTGGAGGCTTCTGTCCTCATGATGGCTAGGAAGCAGAGAGATAAAAAGGGATGGAGGACCAAGTCTACACTTTACAAGAACAGCTTCAGTAACCTACATCTCCCACCAGGCCCACACCTACTAGTAGACCATCCCACTGTGCATCCTCCATAAGTTAACACATTGATGAATTTAGCACCCTCATGTCCTGTCACCTTTCAGTGATTGGACCCACTAGCTAGGGACCAAGCCTTCAATATACCCTTTTGGTGGACACTTTCTATCCAGACTACACCACCAGTCTCTTCTGCCTGGCAAGTTCTCTTCATCCCTGAAGATACTGCTCACATATTCTTTAGGAATGATGTTCCCAAGGCTTTTTAACCAGATAATTTATTATATTCTTTTTGTATTTATCTGTTTCCTTAAATCACAATCTCTTTTGAGGGCAAAAACTCTTTGTTTTAGGTTCTGGAGAGTGGATTGTTTGCAAAGCCTGACAGCCCAGGTTCAGTTCCCCAGTACCCATGTAAAGCCAGATGCACAAAGTGACCCATGCATGTAGAGTTCATTTGCACTGGCAAGAGCCATGGCATGTCCATACTATGTATCTCACAAATAGAACTCTTTGGTTTAGCTGTCTGTATTCAACATAATTCTAGGAACATCATATACATTAAATAAATTTGAAAAGAATGAATGTTTGAATGAATTATGAGGCTTGCTTTATAATCCAGTTCAGTTACTCTTCTGCTTTTCATAGTTGTGAATTTGAGCACTTGTTGCTTCATCCTTTATCACATTTATTCAATTTCCCTCCTGAATCATAGAAGTTATACATTTTGCTTGATTCATCAGTGCCACCTGCTGGAACAAAGGGTAACTACAAATGCATGCTTAACTAAAACCTTATTGAAGATTATTATTGCTCATTAATATGGAAGTTTCCTCTATGTCTTGGTAGATTTCAGAAACATGCTAAGGAAGAACTTCCTGGTAATTATTTCATTTCCATATGTTATTAATTTTTAAGAAGTTGATAAATTGTGAATAATGTTTAAAAATACAAATTTGGCCGATAACATGCATGTTATTAAATGTTTACTAATTTATGTGATTTAATGCAAATTGATTAAAATTCTAGATACTTAATTGTTAAAATGTTTCTATTATACTGAGTGTTTTACTTTGTTCATTCGGCTAACATTTATACCTGGCATAAGTATAAAATGCTAAAGAATCAGGAATGAAAAATATATTGGTCTTATTCCAAATAATGAATATCTAGGCTAGAGAGAAAAAATCATAAAACTACACATAGATTTTTATAAGAATTTTTATGTTCATTGTATGTTTAAACACTATAGATTGAAAGTTACCAGATTTACTTAAGCCATTTGGATAGATTATATGTGAAATGGAAGGGAAATTCTTAATGAGTTTTGATAAAACATACAAGCATGCAAAATCCATGTTTCTTTTTTCCTATGCTGCCTTTATCTGAAGGAGAGATTTGTTTTTAAGTGGATCATTTAAGAATGAGCATGCTTGGGCTAGAGAGATGATTAAGGTGCTTGCCTTTGAAGCCTAAGAACTCAGGTTTGATTCCCCAGAACCCACGTAAGCACATGGTGGTACAAGTATCTGGAGTTCATTTTCAGTGGTTACAGACCCTGGTGTGCCCATTTTCTCTCTCTTTCTTTCTCTCTAATAAATTAATAAATAAAAGATATTAAAGGAATGAGCACTCTGTCAACAAATAAGGCCTATGGAAAAAAATCACAAAGCCTGTAATGTTTTTAAAACATTTTCCACATGTTGAGGCTAGAGAATGCATAAAGCAAGCATAGTCTCTTCAAAGCCAGAGCTACTCACAACAACCAAGGTGATCTGGTGTGAGAACCAGACACCTGTGTGCAAGATAAGCATGTTGCAACTCCACCATCATGTTCTAACGAAGGCCCTAAATTATCAAGAAAATTCTCCATTCTCCTCTGTGCACTCTTCTTTAAAAACTGTGGAGGTATATGATTTAGTTTTGAAATATTTACATCAAATTTTCTTCATCATATATGAAATATTATGTAAAACTCTTCATTACCTGATAACTTTTGCTAAATGGGGTATTATGCAATCAAGCTATCTTTATAGAATTTCCATTTGAAAAATTTTATAGGACACACACATATATCCAAACTTAATATTTTCTTTCACTGAAATACTGGAAATGACCCTAGTCATTTACCTAGTTCTTGGGAAGGAGACCATTCAAATATTGGATAAAAATGTATTACGTTTTATTTTGTTTGCTACACTGATTTCAAACAACACAATGGCTGCTTGTTTTTAAAAGCTTTTCCCTGGTCAGCCATCTTGTTTCTACAATTCTGTTGACCTTCACTATGTAGTTGTTTGGATGTGGGCATGCAGTTTGTTCTGGAAACCACTTTGTTTGTTGAGTGTTTCATGTCATGTTGACTCTTTGAAAGAGTGCTTGATTGTAGGATACATAACACAATGTTTTGAAGATGCATCATAGGTACTTCCTTGGGAAGTAAAAGAAAGTTAATAATTGAGTATTGTAGATGGCAAAGTTTGTATTTTTCTAGTCTATTTCCTTAGCAATTACTGACATGTGGAAATTGCTTGAAATTGTTTGTTGTGGCAATAAATCTTTAGGGTATAAACTTTCTGGTTTAGAACATAAAGATTTAAGACACTACTCCATAGCGGAGGTAGATGTGTGTGTGTGTGTGTGTGTATGCACGCGCACATGCGCGCGTGCGTGTGTTCCATTTCAGAGTCATTAGCTATTGCTTAGCATTTTCTAATGTTGGAGTAGCTGTAGATTACTTTAGTTATAAATTAATTTTGTCTTTAATGTACTGTGAATCACAACTCATACTTTTCATGTCTCTTTGGAGCCTTGTCAATATTCTCCATTATGTGTGTGGTTCCTGAGTAACAACAGTTTGAACAACCCAAAATTACTAAAGTTAGTTATTTTTAAAACAATTTTAAAAAAATATTTTATTTATTTATTTGAGAGAGAGAGAAGGGAGAAAGAAGCAGATAGAGAGGGAATGGGCACGCCAGGGCCTCTAGCCACTGCAGATGAGCCCCAGATGCATGTACCACCTTGTGCATCTGGCTTATGTAGGTACTGGTGAATGGAATCTGGTTCCTTAAGGCAAGCACCTTAACCTCTAAGTCATCTCTCCAGCACCCTCAAGTTAGTTCTTATGGCTCAGTACCATTGTTTTTATCCAGCTCTTGAAATGCAGTTTCTCAAACTCTCACTTTTGTGGTTGCATGATCAAGTGGAAGGCAATATACTGCTCAGGAATAATCTCTGAGATACAAGACATTTTGTTAAACCCTTCATTGGGTTCACATAACCAATTGTCAATTTCTATTATGTAAAATTGATTAGATTTTTAAAATTTTATTTATTTATTTATTTATTAAAAGACTTATTTTTGTTTATTTTTATTTATTTGAGAGCGATAGAGAGAGAGGACGCAGAGAGAGAGAGAGAGAGAATGGGCGCGCCAGGGCCTCCAGCCACTGCAAATGAACTCCAGACACATGTGCCCCCTTGTGCATCTGGCTAACGTGGGTCCTGGGGAATTAAGCCTCGAACTGGGGTCCTTAGGCTTCACAGGCAAGCACTTAACCGCTAAGCCGTCTCTCCAGCCCAATTTTATTTATTTTTATTCATTTATTAGAGACAGAGAGAGAGAGAGAGAATGGGCACACCAGGGCCTCTAGCCACTGCAAATGAACTCCATATGCATGCTTCACTTTGCGCATCTGGCTTACGTGGGTCCTGGGGAATTGAACCTGGGTCCTTAGGCTTTGCAGGATGACACCATAACCTCTGAGCCATCCCTCCAGCTCATGATTAGATTTTTGTAATTATATCTTGAAGTAATCATCTCTGTAATACATTATATTGTTATCTGATCTAAGGTGAAAACTACGTGCAACTTACTTTTGCACACTTGCCCCTAACAGTGCCCCACACTTGAAGTGCGTAGTAAGCTTAGCAAGCTAAGCAATATCAATAATATACATATATGCACACATATATGCCTGCTAATGTTGCATCAATTAGGCCATTCAACTATACCAGGCCTTGTAACTTTTATTTTATGTAATAATCCCTATAATACAAATTTTAGACTTAGTCTCAACTTTTCAGTTCAGTTACTATAGTACACAATCAGCTTTGGACAGTATGCAAACAAATGAACAGGACTGTATTCTAATAAAACTTTTATTTGTAAAAACAGCTATTTGGACTGTGGTTTGCCACTCTGGATTTATATCAATGCTTATAAATAGGCTAACTTTGATTGTTGGTTGATTTGGACTAATGTATTGGGAAGGATCTTGGGGGTAGATCTGTGATAAATAATTTTTTGATTGACAACAAATTATATCTGCCATAAGCATTGTTTTATCCTTCCTATAATTTATTGTTAGAATACTGTGACTTGTACAGATGGTAAGATTTCTTTACACTTGTTTGGTTTGGTTTGGGTTTTTGAGGTAGGATCTTGATCTAGCCCAGGATGAGCTGGAATTCACTATGCAGTCTCAGGCTGGCCCACAACTCACAGTGATCCTCCTACCTCTGCCTCCCAAATGCTGGCATTAAAGGTGTACACTAACACGCCTGGGAATTTTTAGTTCATTTGTAAACAAATTTTATAAAAGAATCTTAATACACATTGTTTTGTCTCAACTTTTGCTTCAGTCACAATTTAATTATATTTTCTTAGTCTATAATTCCTAAGCTTTGCCTATACAAATATTTATAAAAGTCTAGGTTTTGTTGAAGAAAAAAGGATTACTGGGGTGTGCAAGGGAACATCTGCAAAACTTCTGCTGACCATACCTCCCTTGCAGAATTGTAGCGAAGGTTAAATGAAGCAGTTTGTATTAAGCACCACACAAAGTACACTGCAGAGTAAGTAAACAGTAGCTGTTTAAAGACCCTACCTACCAGCCTATCTACCTCAAAGGGTAAGTTTACCAGTTGCCCTCAAAAAGGTGGAGAGATCTCCACAGATGTAAATGCTTCCACTGGATTTTCCCTTTGGTAACCAAGTCTCTTCTAGCCATCCTAGTTCTAGTCCATGACTGTGCTCCTATCCATTTTGAGATGGTCTTTTGGAGTTAAAATGGGAGTTGAGAAAAGATATATTTTTTCTTGGTAAGGTACATTAACTGTTTGCCCCTTCAGACTTTAAGACATGTCACCTTATATTTACATAAGCAGGAGTATTCATTGCTGAAATTATATCTTTTCCACAAAGTTAGGCATCTTACTTTTTTCTTAATGAAATAAGCTCTCTCAAACCCTGTGTGCAAAGTTTCACAGCATTGCTGGTGATGCTGCTCTCCTTTCCCTCCTGCTGCCTCCTACTGCGGCTGTCAGGACAACCTTGGCAGAGGTTAGAGTAGTGCTCCATGCCTGCACATGGGCAAGAACAAATCTCAGCATGGTCAAGGTACTTTGTTGGGGGTCACTTTGTGGCCTGTGTCATACAGCTTGCCTAGAGTTGCTTGGTTGCTCACAGGCTGCTGAGGAGGGCTCCAGGTGCTGCCTGGTATCAGAGGCACTCAGGCTTGTTGGCTTGCTTCTGGGGAATGCCTCCGACACTACAAAGCTCAGCTACCTGGCTATTTTAAGTGATTTTTTTGAAAAAGGAGGCCTGTGTAATTGAGGCTCTGCAGCTGTGTTACTACACATAAGCAAGGTCTTTAAAAAAATAAAATTATCTGTGTGTATGTGAGAGAGAGAGAACACATGCAAGTTCCACGTATGGAAGTCAGAGAAACCCTTGCTGTCAGTCCTTTCCTTCCTCCTTTTTTGAGGCAGCATCTCTTGTTCACCACTGTATATACCAGACTAGCTAGCCAATGTGCTTTTAGCGGTTCTCTTCTCTCTGCCTCCCTTCTTACTGTAGGCACACTGGGATTGCAGGCTCATGCTGCTGGATCTAGCTGTATGTGGGTTCAGGTTGTCAAGCTTGCACAGCAAGTGCTTTACTGAGGTGAGCCATCTCCCCAGCCTCACAGTCAAGGATTTTATAAGGATTAAAAACATGTGCTTGCCAAACTAAATCCTGGGAGTGAAGGATTTGTTAAAACCCTACATGGATCATCAGAATTTACTATGAACTATGTAAAAATATACATGCCTAGACTTTATCAAATCCAAAACTCCAGGGAGTAGGGTTTGATGGTCTACCCTATAGTATACCTGTTAAATATAGCACAAGTTTAAATAGTAGATCCCAAAATGTACCTCTGGGAAAAAATCTTGATTTGCTGTGTATGGAGCAAAACCTGCTATGTATGGAACAGAACCTATGAATATGCATTTTAAAAGACACCCTTTCCCACTCTTCCCACAGGTGACTCAGAAGCAGTTAGTTGGAGTACCACCCTTGAGAGACACTAATCAAGTCTAGCTACCTCATTTTGTCGAAGAAAACTGACGCCCTGTCATACATGTAATAAGTGTTCATAGATAATATTACTTTTCATTTTTCTTCTATAGATCTCATTTTCAGAATGTGAAACAATTTCTTACTTCTTTATGTAATGGTTGGGAAGATAGAAGCTGACCCACCACAAAACTTTAGTCTCCTACTGTGCTGTGTGCAGCTTAAATTTGCTCAACAGATTCATGAAGAAGCCTGCTAGGGCTCTTTTCATCCTGTTTCTTAGGCGAATTTAGATATGAATGTGTGCTTTAAAAACAAAATTAAGGGCTGGAGAGATTGCTCAGGATTAAAGGCTGTTGCTTGCAAAGCCTGGATGACCTGGGTTTGATTTTCCAGTACCCATGTAAAGCCAGGTATACAAAAGTGAAGCATGTGTCTGGAGTTTGTTTGCAGTGGCAAGAGGTCTTGACATGCCCATTGTCTCTCTCTCTATCTCTCTCTCCCTCCCTCCCCCCTTGCAGATAAATAAACAAAAACCAACCAAACAAAAAAACAACAAAATTAGGGGAAGAGCTGTGGAACTAATGTAACCTTTTCTGCTGAATCCTTAATCTTTCCCTGGAGTGTGTGTGGTAACTGAGGAACAAAGAATTCATTCATCATAACTTTAGTAGAACGAAAACAATCTCAGCTTTTTTAAGACTATCAACAGACTAAAAAAATTTTAGCCCTTAAGAGTTTGAATGTTGACTTTGATCACACTAAGAAAAACAGACCATGTAAGTGAACAGTATTTGACCTTGGCTAATTACATCTTATGGCAGCTAGAAGGTAGGGATTTGAAGAGGTACATGATTGGGTTTTCATTTCTTGTGTAAAATCAGCCCTGTAGAGTAAGGGAGTTATACAACAGTGAGGGCAGTGTGAGTTATATGTAACACAGTTTTTGGTGCTACCACATGAATGTGACTTCATACCATATAAGCTAGATGACTAATGACGTTATTAAGGTTTGTCACATGAGAAATCCCAGGGGAATTGTTATGAATAATCTATAACTTGGTGGTTATTATTTTATAGATGAGATTAAAACTTCAGCCTTCATATTAAGCATGGCTTGTGATTTTTATGTCCTTCACATGCTGATCATTATGTCCTCTGCAGTGGCCTTTCTGCCACGGCCATTGACTAACATCTGCATGTGTATAGCTTTGGTTCTCCACAGAAATCTCATAGAAGGTCTTAGATTTCATTTTTGTGCTTCTTGTTAACAACAGGGACTTTTTCTGGTACCATCTCTTGAAGGAATTGGATTTGTCTTCTCGAGACATAATTATGTATTTAGGAGTATAGTATGGTCTCTCAAACACTTTTCCTATTTAAATAATGTCTCCAGGTTAGAAGTGGCAAGGACTAAAAATAGTTAAAAATGACACTACATTTTGCACAGAGACATTGCTTCCCTCCCCCATAATGTATGACCCACAATACCCATGGGGTTGACCTGCATCCCCAATGAGGAAGGCCCCTTCAGAAAAGGGGCAGGGAGGAAGGAAAGGATGGTACCAACATGATGTTCACATACAAAATATGTCCATATGTAATAATAAAAATAAGTTTAAAAAAAGAAAAAAAAAAAGAAATAACATTCCTGGCCAGCAGAAGAGAGGAATGCCTCCCTTGCTTCCTGGCCTTGTCCTGGTAGGAAAGGGCATTTGTTCTCACTTTGCTTTAATGTGCGTGGAGCGAAAGAACACCTGTCAAAAATTAATGATATGTTACCATTAGAAAGATGGATTCTAAGGTGGACCTAAGTAAATTAATGTGTGATCTGTGTGCCGGCTGCTGCCATATCAGCATACACATTCCCTTCTCTTCAAGGGCATTGGAACCTTGCCTGCAATGAAATATTACTCCTTTCTCTCTCCTGATTTTCTCCACCACAGAATTTAAAGAATTCCCATGTTGATCTCTGCTTTATCCTGTGATTGCCTAACCATCATTCTTGAGTTACAGTTCCCAAAACCCAGCCTTTCAACTCAGTATTTGCAGACTGGATTTCCCCTCCTACCAAAGTCTTCTTGCCGAGAGTCATTGATCGAATGCCCTGAGAGCCAGTTCTAACATCCCTTTGTATAAGAACAGGGTGCCAAGATTGGCCCCTTTGCTTTTGCCTCCTTAGGATCTGGTCTTAGATTCTGTGTCCCTTTGTAGTCGACTATGGCAGAAGCTGCAGTGCAGCGAGGTTCTGTATAGGAGGATGTGCAGAATCAATACAAGCTGAAAGGCATGCCATCGATGATTGGTTATGTTCTGTGGATGGGAGCTTGAGAACCTCTCTCTGCTAAAGTGTGTGTGTGTGTGTGTGTGTGTGTGTGTGTGTAATGCAATGTCATCTGCAATGACATGGAGGGGAAGGGTAGCTTACAAAACCATAGTATTTGTGAAAGATTAAAATTTGGATGCTTTTTATCTTGGCAAAGCTCTCTCTCTAGACTGTTCTTGAGACAAAAATAGGTATTTTTTCTTTAGATACTTTACCCAGATCTTAAAATCTCACCTATTGGTTTTACAGAGATATTTTGAAATTGAATCTCTATATCAAGACCAATATTTACAAAATAACTCATTACAAACTTAATGATAAAATCCATTTCCTGGTTATAGCAATAGCTTCTCAGTTAGAAATTGTTGAATATGAGGGAGCTTGCTTTTTTAATACCATACCCAAGCCTTTTAAAATTGCATAGTACATATATGGCCTTAGAATTGGTAATAAAAAGAACATTTAATTTAAAAGCTGTAAAAATACAAAGCTACAACTATGGAATATGTGATATTAAATAAAATTTATAATAAGATGGTCATATTTTCCCAGTTCAGTTTAAGACATGAGAAGGCTGTTTTTTTTAAGCCCACAAAAGGTCACAATGAGTTACTTGACCTTTGCAAATTCCAAGAGAAGAATACTAAGTGATTGGAGCATAGGTCTAATTTACTCGTGAACTTTTTCTAACAGAGGCTCCATTAGAATTTAATTCCACATTACTTAATACATTTTCTTGAAAATAGCTTTTGCCTTCCCAGAAGCTTATAGACAAAAATTAGGGGTGTGGGGCTGGGAGATGCCTCAGTGAGTAACACGCTCACTGCACAGGTGTATCAGACAGCTTCAGGTTCGCTGAGATGAACTTCCAGACCAGGCACAGTTATGGAGAAAGGGATTTATTGAAGCTTATAGATCCAAGGGAAGTTCCATAATGGCAGAAGAAACTGGCCTGCCTTCACAGGACCAAGCAGAGAGAGAGAAGTACAAGCCTAAAAGCCAAAAGCCACACACCACACTTCAGGAACTCCAGCTAGGCACACTTGCATATCTTTAGATTGAAATCTGAAACCCACCACCACACCTTAAGATCCACACAATGGCACTGACTCCAGCCAGGTGGCTACAGATGCAAACTACAAACAAACAACAGAATATATTGAGGGCCATCTATTCTATTCAAACCACCACAGCAGGCATGAGGAAGTGGGTTTGGATCTCCAGCACCCACATAAAAGCTGACTGTGGTGGTGTGCACCTGTACCCTAGTCCTGGGGAAGCAGGGAAGGACGACCCCTGAAACTTACTGGATGGCTAAGCTAGTATAGCCAAATAGGTGAGATCCTTATTCAGTGAGAACCTCTGTCTCAAAACAAGGCAGACGAGTGATTGAAAAAGAAACCTGATGTCAACCTCTGGCCTCCACCTGCATGCACACTTTGTGCACAAACACAAACACATGCACACCCCACGCACATGTTCACCCTCACGTGGATGTACCACACACACAATGTGTTTGATATTTTTATTCGTAGTTCCATGAAATATGTTTGATGCCCTTTCCGTGGAGAGCTATGTTTTTGTTTTTTTGGTTGTTGTTGTTGCTTGTTTGTTTTGAGCAGAAGTAGGATTGCCATGAGTTCGAGGCCACCCTGAGACTAATTCCAGGTCAGCCTGGGCCAGAGTGAGACCCTACCTCGAAAAACCAAAACCAAAACCAAAACCAAAAAAAAAAAAAAAAAAAAAAAAATTCACCTTCCTTTAGGAAAGCTTTGTTATTTCTCCCAACAATGTCAAGTTTAATGTGCCATACTTATCAGATAGGCAATATATTAGAGCTGGCTGGCTGGTTGACAGGTTTGCTTTTTAAGATGAAATATGAAATATTCAGCAGCTCTTCAAATACACTTCTACACCCAACCCAAATCTTTAATATGTCTCAATTATCTCTTAATGAACATACACAGTGTAGTAGTAAGTGATTCTCAGCCTATTGAGCGGCATCAGCTGTCATCAGCTGTACCCACAAGGCTCCCAGAAATTAGATTCTTAGTCATTCTGCTTCCTTTCTTTGATTCTTTTTTCCCACCAAGTTCTTATTGTGGGTTGTGCTATCAGGCTGAAGGGAACATGGGAAGATTGTGTAAGAACACACATTGGGCACCCTTGTGATCTGCTTTATGTTTTAGTTCATTATTTTACTTCAGATGGTGCAGAGGCTCAGGTCCAAGTGGAGGAATCTGACTTTTCTTCCACTTCAGCTCTGAGGCTTCCTCACCAGCCAAGACAAGTTTGAGAGTGTACTTGACATTCTGAATAAGGACAAGCCTAAATGTTCAAAAGGAGCTAGCTCCCAAAACAGCTGTAACTCAGGTGTGCCATTCTGAGGAACATTCTATCTGGTTCCTGAAAAGAGTCCCTTGTAGAATTAAGCCCATTGCCCAATGAAGAAATTTTTTAAAAATCCAAAATAGTGACCCGAAGATTTCACTGCAGCTCTATGTTGAAAAACTTCATTTGGTGTTTTGCCAGGGGAGTGACGTGTTGGGTTTGAGCTGTCATTTTTCTAAAACAATAACATCAGTGATAACTCAAGACCAAAGGTAGTAGTTTTGGTTCCCAATAGACAACCAGACTTGTATTCTATCTGGAATTGTGGGATGAAATTCTGTGTATAAGCAATGAATTGTGAGCTGTGAAAAATGTTCTCCAATGCTAATCTCAAAGTGCCTAATTCATGCATATTATCAAGTATTAAGGCTCTATGCAAATTACTGAATTCCAGTACAAATTACTGGACCAGATGCTGTTAGAACATACTGATATGTAAGATATAGTCGTTATGTCTACCAAAGTAGGAAAATAAACTGTCTATACCTATACAAATGACTGGAAAGCTGCTGGGTGCTCTTAGAAGTGTTTATAGAAGTTCTATTAGGCAATACTAACAGTGTGTAGTATTTGAGCCAGGTATCAAAGGATATGAAGTACTGACCTGAACCAGTAATTTTTCTACCTTCAACATTATTGTGAAGAGACAGAAAGATAATGGCACATATTACTTAGAAAAGTAGGAAGTACTGCATAAATGCAAGATAACAGTAACGTTAATCATACATTATTGTTTCTGGAATAACTAAATTATAATAGACAAGTTAGAATTTGAACTTCTGATAGCATTTGTCATTGACTAAAGAATATATACATATATATATATATATATATATATATATATATATATATATTTATATAATCCCAGATTCCAGTTTTGTTTTCCAGTTAATTTTTAGAATGCCAGTAAAACATTTAAATTTAAACTGTATTTTCATAATAAAATCTCAGTTAAAATTGTACTTTGACATAAGCTCATGCCTGGCCATAAGGGTTGTCTGCCATTTGAACACATTTAGAGTTTCACCCTGGCATTTCTTTAAATATCTGAACAGAATATAATACTTGCCTAGAGTTATTTCTTTCTGGTCCCCTTATGAATATTGTGCAATTGATGAATCTCTATCTGTGAAGTTGTGCTGTTTTAGAAATGAAGGCAAAATAATTATTTTAATATAGTCAAAGTTATAGAAACAGTTCCTAGACCTGTGTCATGACTGAAATTAGGAAAGGAAATTTCATTTCAAATACCATCAGTGTACATAGCTGAGAAGAAATGTTGTGTGCTTTCTTTAATATAGAGTAGATCAATACTTGTAAAATGTGATAAATAATAGAACTCATTCCTGTACTTCATAGGTATTCCAAGGCACATAATTATTTAAGACAGATGTTACATTTAATAGTAAAGTGGTGTGATTTTAAGTATAGTCAGAATACTGTTTTCCAGTGTCAGGAGAAACTTGTGATTAAATTCTTGAATTAAATATGTTACATTAATGTGCTGAGTACATTTACATTTTATGGGATAATTTTATTTGTTCTGTGCTATCTGGGTGGCAGAGAAATTGAACAGTATTTGGTGATCTTTTGAAATTGTAATTTCATCAGCATCTGACTTAGGAAACCAAACTATAAATCTGGATATAAAAGGTGGGATGCTAGCTTTAATTGCTTGCAACTCACATATATCTTGCCTACCACCTCTAGTGCACTTGCCTAAAAAGTCATGATTGCTCTGGCAAGTTTCATTATTAATTGTGTTAATGTTTAAAAGGGAAAACTATGAAGGCTACAAATACATGTTTTATTTTAAATATATATATATATATATATATATATATATATATATATGATAATTTTTGAAAATTACTATAGTAAGACCATGGGAAAAATCCTGAAATATAGAAAAAAATCTTCTGCAACTGAATTATATCTTTCCACATTGCCTTTTATGCACCTGAGACAACACCAAATGCAATATGTATGTTTTTATATATGCTTTACATGAAATGG
Organism: Dipus sagitta; assembly: GCA_036346955.1. NCBI lineage: Eukaryota > Metazoa > Chordata > Mammalia > Rodentia > Dipodidae > Dipus > Dipus sagitta. The sequence continues at coordinate 69,761,073 of CM070781.1, forward strand.
ATATGCCATCTCTGATAATGTGGATCTTTGGATTTTCTTCTTTTTTGGTTTTTCAAGGTAGGGTCTCGCTCTTGCCCAGACTGACCTGGCAGTCGCTTTGTAGTCCCAGGCTGACCTCAAACTCATGGTGATTCTTCTGCTTCCCAAGTGCTGGGACTAAAGGCATGTGCCACTACACCTAACTTGTGGCATTGCTTTTAACCTCAACAATATATTATGATATTCTTCCTAAACAGTACAACATATCCATAACCTATTTTTCAAAGCATGTAGATTATCTGATTCTATCAAGAAAAGAAAGCCCTAAGCTCCTATTGATGAGCACAGTATGTGTGCGTATGTACTTTGGATCATAGCTCACACATTGCTTTTATTATCTTGTAATTTTTTATATCTGTCATATGTATATGTGTGTGTCGAGTATGTGTAATAAGATAGATATCCTGTGCATACTGTACAAAAATGTGCAGAGGACAGAGGAGAATGTCAGGTGTCTTTTTTGTTCATCTGCCTGTTTCCTTGCAGTAGGGTCTCTCAGTTCACCTCAAAGCTGTTGTTTTCAACATTTTTTTTTTTCCAGTCAACAATCCCCTCCCGATTTTCAGGTCACTGACCCACCATTACAAGTCTGGCATTATAGATATACATGGCCACATCTAGCTATTTATGTGGGTTCTGGGGTATCAAATGTGGGTGGTCTCAGGCCCTCATACCTGTACAGTGTAACTACTGAGCAATTTCTGCAGCTCCTGCTTTTATTTTTAATTGATAAATAACTGTATATATATATATATATTTGGGGGGGGGTTTCTCCAGGTGGGGTCTCATTCCAGCTCATACTGACCTGGAATTCACTATGTAGTCTCAGGGTGGCCTTGAACTCATGGTGATCCTTCTACCTCTGCCTCCCTAGTGCTGGGATTAAAGGCATGCGCCATCACGCTTGGCTGATGACTGTATATTTTTATCTTGAACAACATGTTTTGAAGTACAACTACATTGTAGACTGATTGAATCTATCTAATTAACAAATGCATTAACCTCACAAAGATATCCTATTTGTTATGGTGCATAGCATGTAACATTTACTACCTTTAATCTTTTTACAATATAATGTATCAGTATTAGTTGTAGTCATCTTTATTAGATTTCTATTCCTCTAATCTAACTATGACTAAGTATTCTCTAAATCAACCTTTCCTACCCCCAACTCTCACAACCCCAGGCTCTAATAAACACAATTATATGCTATGCTACCATGAAATCAACTTTTTGTTGTCTTTTTTCTTTTGTGGAGCTGTGGATTGAACCCAGAGTGTTGCACATGCAAGGCAAATACTCTACCACTGAGCTATAACCCCAGCTCCCCAAACTAACTTTTCAATGTTATACAGATGAATGAGATCATCTAGTATTTGCCTGGCTTATTTTATTTAACATAATGCCCTCCAGGTTCATCCATGTCATCACAAAGATAGGATTACATTCATTTTGTGGAACTATCATACTATACTGTGTTTATGCAGCACATTGTCTTTATTCATCCAGTAATGGATACTTACTTTAGCTCCTTATCTTGGCTATTATGCATCACGCTACAATAAACATGGAGAATAGACATTGCTTTGACTTACAGATTTCATTTCCTTTGGATTTATACCAATTAGTGGAGTTGTTTAACCACAGTGAATTCTAGTTTTATCTTTTGGAGGAACCTGCACAGTATCTTCCAGAGGAGCTAAGCTAATTAACATTCCTACTGCTGATTTAATAGTACCCTCTTTTCCTGTGCCCCCACCAGTACTTATCTTTTGTATCACAGCTTTTCACTAAGTGAGATTATACCTCACTGTACTGTGGTTTGTAGTTCCCCAAAGATTAGTGATATTAAACACTTTTTCATATGCCTTTGGTCATTTCTGTGTCTTCTTTTATGAAATATCTAAGTATTTTACCCTTTTTTTTTTTTTTCCTTTTCGAGGCAGGGTCTCACTCTAGCTCAGGCTGGCCTGGAAATCACTCTGTAGTCTCGGGGTGGCCTCAAACTCATGGCAATCCTCCTACCTCTGCCTCCTGAGTGCTGGGATTAAAGGCATATGCCACCATGCCCGGCGAATTTTACCCATTTTTTAATTTGATTATTTGTGTGATTTCTTCTTGTTTTCTCATTTGCTTGTTTTTTCCTATTGAGTTATTTGAGTTCCTTATGTAGTTTTTTTTTTTTTTTTTTTTTTTGGTTTTTCTTTTGGTTTTTCGAGGTAGGGTCTCACTCTAGCCCAGGCTGACCTGGAATTCACTATGGAGTCTCAGGGTGGCCTCGAACTCACGGCGATCCTCCTACCTCTGCCTCCCGAGTGCTGGGATTAAAGGCGTGTGCCACCACGCCCGGCTTACCTTATGTAGTTTTAATATTAATTCTTTGTCACATATATAGTTAGCATTTTCTCACATTTTATAGGTTGTTTTTTCACTCTTCATTATTTTGTTTGCTGTATACAGTTCCTTGTTTATATGATCCTGTTTGCCTGTTTTTGTTTTTGTTTTTTAACTTTTGTTGACTGATTTTTAGGTTTTGTTTTTTAAAATTCTTGCTCAGACAAATGTATACATCATTTCCCCTATGATTTCTTTTATTACTTTTGGTTTGGGTATTAGAAGACTTTACTCCATGTTTGCTTGATATTTGTATATGGTGAAAGATAAGGGTGAAATTTCATTCTTTGGCATGTACGTTTTCAGTATTCCCAACAACACTTATTGAAGACACTTCTGTTTTTGTAATGTGTGTTCATGACATCAGTGTTTAAAAAAGTGTTGGCTGCATTTACTTTTGGTTTGTCTATATTCTGTTGCATTGCTGTGTGTGTGTGTGTGTGTGTTATGCCACTGTGATGCTATTGTGTTATTAAAGCTTTGCAATATATTTTGAAGTCAGTATGTTGCTTTCATCATTTTTCCTTTTGACCAAGATTGCTTTGGGTATTCTGGGACTGTAGCGGTACCATATGATTTATTTTCCTAGTTCTATAAAGAATGTCATTGATACTTTGGTAGGGATCAAACTGAATCTGTAGATTGTTTGAGGTAGTACAAATATTTTAACAATATCATTTCTTTTTTTTTTTTTTTGTGGTTTTTCGAGTTAGGGTCTCATGCAAGCTCAGGCTGACCTGGAATTCACTATGTGGTCTCAGGGTGGCCTGGAACTCACGGTGATCCTCCTACCTCTGCCTCCCAAGTGCTGGGATTAAAGGCGTGCACCACCACGCCCGGCCTAACAATATCATTTCTTCTAACTCATAAATAAGAGTTCTTTTTTCACTTATTTGTAATCCACATTTATTTTTTTAAAAAATATTTTTATTTATTTATTTATTTGACAGAGAAAGAGGGGGGAGAGAGAGAGAATGGGCACACTAGAACCTCCAGCCACTGCAGACCAACTCCAGATGCATGCGCCCCTTGTGCATCTGGCTAATGTGGGTCCTGGGGAATCAAACCTGGGTCCTTTGGCTTTGCAGGCAAATGCCTTAACCACTACACTTACTTTTAATTTTGCAATAAATAGCAGTGTAGGACTGTTAAAAAGTTAGATTACTTAAATGAGTATTTGCTTTATTCTAAAGCCCAAACCTCAGAAGTAATCCTCATTAGCGGTTTCCTTATATTTGTTTATTGCCTTTTGAGATAGGGTCTTTTGTAACCTAGGCTGGCCCTAACCTCTATGTAACCAAAGATAACCTTGAACTCTATCCTCTTGCCTGCCTCCTCCACAGTGCAGAGATTCCTGCATGTGTGACCATGTCCAGCTATTTTAAGCAATGTATGCATGCCTTCATTATTGGTTCATTGACTTTAGACATTATGTAGGTAAAGTAGGAGTGCAATACAAGAAAGCATTAGACTCCACATTCTCAAGAGCTGTGTTTTAAGAATTTCAGATTGATTTTGCTTTGACTTACATATTTTATTTTTTGGATTTGTACCCTGTAGTGAAGTTGTTGGACCATGGTGTAATTGATACATGACACTCGGCCATTTACTTTCTTTTCCAAAAGTTGTTTTAACTATCACAATGATTCTCAACTGGGAGAGAGAATATTCTGCCACTCCCCCAGAAGAACATAGCAGAATTATTAAGAAGGATTTTTTTTCACAATACTTGTCTTCCTTCCAGTCCCCAAGTAGACCATAATTACCTTAAAATCGCTGCATATAATTTCATATGTTAGTATTTGGAGCTATGTTATGAGGTAACATAGAGGCAGGCATTCAAGGAACAGACAAAAAATGCCAAAAGCAAATTAAGAATAATATATATTTGTGTATATATGTTAAATGGGAAAATATTGGAAAGAGTTGTTTCCAGGTTAAGTAGCATGATTTCTTTTCTCTTTTTAACTTCCTTTTATTTTTATAATTGGGTCATTATCTTGATCATATCTGGCCCCCATCACCTTCTCTGGCTTGTCCCCCACCCATTCCTATGTGCCCTCTTCCTCCTTCTGACTATTCTCTCTTATACTTTTATGTCTTCTTTCTTGAAGAAGTAAGTCTTTATCATTTATTTTGTATATTCATCATGGTGCTGGAGATTGAACCTAGGGCCTCATGCATGCTGGGCAAGCAGTGTATACTGACCTACATTCTCCTTCTCATTTATCCCATTATTTCATTATCAGTCCAAACAAAAGCCTTTCTTTTCTTCTCTATTCACCAAGGTTCTGTTGGGAACATTAGTGAGGGCAGACCAGCAAAGCACCATAGAGACACAGATACCGCAGGACAGGAGTGTCCTCTGCAAGTCACATTCCAGGAAAGCTTTTATCATAGGGCCTATAAGTCCCTGGAATTGAGTCTGAATAGCAACTCTCTGAACATGTAACTAAATTCATGGTCTTTCACACCTTTCCCCTTGGCAGAAAACTCATAGAGCTCTGAGGTTCTATTTGAAAATACACCCTAGTGAGTGCAATGGAATCTAAACATCTCGATGACAAGGACAAACTTGTGTAGAGGATTAGTCCCACAGTGCTCTGAGTTCTCTCTGCAGCACTGAGGGTGAGTGAGAAGCCTGAGATGAGAGGTACTGACACGATCTTCTGCTTTATCTGTAGACTGCAGCTGAGTATGTAAAGTCTCGACTCCCGGAGGCCCTTAAACAGCATCTTCAGGACTATGAGAAGGACAAAGAAAACAGTGTCTTGTCCTACCAGACCATCCTTGAGCAGCAGATCCTATCCATTGACAGAGAAATGCTAGAAAAGCTGACCGTATCATATGATGAAGCAGGTATGTTATTAATATGCATGTGTTTTCCTTATACAATTATGTCACAAACCTTGATTAAATTTAGGCCTTTTTAAAAGGTAGAAGATTAAGCTGGGCGTGGTGGCGCACGCCTTTAATCCCAGTACTCGGGAGGCAGAGGTAGGAGGATCGCCATGAGTTCGAGGCCGCCCTGAGACTCCATAGTGAATTCCAGGTCAGCCTGGGCTAGAGTGAGACCCTACCTCGAAAAAACAAAAAACACAAAAAAACACAAAAAAACAAAAACAAAAATAAATAAAATAAAAGGTAGAAGATTAAGGAAAAACCAGTTTCAAAATTATATAATATAGACTAATCCTTAAATTTCTTCTTTGTGGTTTTAATACACAAACTTTTCTAGGAGTTTCCTAAAAATGGATTTTAAATGTCAAATCCTTTTACATTTTTGTACATCTTAAATGGAATTTTCCTGGCTTTTTATTGACAGTGTCCTTGTATTGATCTCATCAGTTAGAGTGGCACTTCAGTTTTGGATATCAGTGGAGAACTGGTACATCCAGCAGTCTGAGAGCTGTTACTGGATTCAGGTGTTTGCTGCTGCTGCTGCTTCTCTTCTTCTTCTTTTTCTTCTCCTTCTCTTTTTAATGTCTGAGATTTTCTTTCCTAAATAAGTGCTTTTTTTTTTTTGCCTTAAAGTTTTAAGCTGAAGTTGGCTTTCCTTTCTTTTTTTTTTTTTTTTTTTTTTGCTTTTTCGAGGTAGGGTCTCACTGTAGCTCAGGCTGACCTGGAAATCACTCTGTAGTCTCAGGGTGGCCTTGAACTCATGGCAATTCTACCTCTGCCTCCCGAGTGCTGGGATTAAAGGCGTGCGCCACCACACCCGGCTTGGCTTTCCTTTCTTTAGAAACTCAAATGAAACCTTCCTCTAACACCACAACAGGGACTTTGGTTCACTGCATGTCCTACTTTCACTTCACCAAGGGAGCTTGTCCATGGAGTTGCTGACAGACTCCTTAGAAAGACTGTTTATCTGTTGTATGTGGTCTGCGAACTGAAGTCCAATTTCAATGAAACTGGGTAAAATATTATTTGGAATCACTGAAATTTTAGCAACATTAAATTTGTGCAGCAGAAATCACCTGAGTAAAATTGCCATCCTTTTCTTTCAACCACAAAAAATAAAAATAAAAAACAAACTAAAATACATTTCTATTTTTAAGATATTTTTATTTATTTGAGAAAAAGAGAAAAGGGGGAGAAAGAATAAGTATAGGCACACTAGAGCCTCCTGCACTGTAAATGAACTCCAGCTTAGTCCACTTTGTGCATCTGCTTTAAATGAGTACTGGGGAATCAAACTCAGGCTGTCAGGCTTTGCCTGTGTTCAGATATCAGTTATATTCAGCTCTATGTTGTTACTTCTACAAAGATGCTTTTTGGATACAGCCTATTTCATCACAATAATGTAAGCAGTCTCAGTGCTGGCATGCCACATTTGATTTCAATAGCATTTTTTTTTTCTTTTTTGGTTTTTCGAGGTAGGGCCTTGCTGTAGTGCAGGCTGAACTGGAATTCACTATATAGTCTCAGGGTGGCCTTGAGCTCTCAGTGATCCTCCTACCTCTGACTCCCAAGTGCTGGGATTAAAGGTGTGTACCACCACGCCCGGCTTTCAATAGCAATTTTTGAAAAACATTTTGCTAGACTGGAGAGGTGGTTCAGTGGTTAAGGTGTTTGCCTGCAAAGCCTTAGTGACCTGGGTTTTCTCAGTACCCACATAAAGCCAGATGCACAAAGTGGCACATGCATCTGGAGTTTGCTTACAGTGCCCGGAAGGCCCTGGTGCATCCATTGTCTCACTCCCCACCTTTCTCTCTCTTTACAAATAAATAAATAAAAATATTAAACAAACATAGCACTATGCTATGGGTAGGGACCAGGTTTGTCTAAGTACTAACAGAGTTTTTCTAGTCATCATGCTGTCACAATTTATATTCCACCCTCTAACTCCTTCACTCTCTTTCAAGCAGAGTCTGTATTTCTCACCTTGCCCAGGAAGGACATTGCTATTCTTTGAGTTCCCTTTGTTTTATTAGTTCTTCCAGATATATTGGCTTTCTTATGCCTGTTGTGTTATTATTTGATCTCTGGATTTGTCCTGGTTTTAATATTATCCTTCTGTTGGAAATTTCTTTCATTGAAGATTGACTTCATGACCTTGCATGTCTTATCCTTAATGGAATAAACTGAAATTGTGATTAGCCCCAATTAAAATAATACTTTAATATTTACAGTCTCTTAGAAATCATGGAACTAGTATATTACATACATGTCCTGATCCTTTATCCATTTTATGGTAAAAAAAAAATTAGAGATGCATAGACTTGCTTGAAATAACACAATTAGTTATAGGGCTGAGACTCTAGTAATCTGATGACTAAATGAGCAGTATTTTCCAGTGAGGCATATGATCCAGGCATGTAGACAGAGCACTGACAGAAGAAAGGGAGCCAGAGAGTGCATAGCAGAGGGACCACAGCTGGCTGTTTACTGTGTTCACTTCTTCCCTTGGTGAAGCTGGGGACCTGCAGGTTCATTTATAAGTAAATTCCCTGGAGGAAGTGGAAGGAAGTGACAGAGAAGGAGCAGTATTAATTTTTCAGTTTTAGCTTTGTGATTCCTGATGCAGCTTTACATTAGACTGGAGACCAAACCTACTAAGCCAAGATTTCTGCCACCAAGACACAACAAACACTGTAATGTAATGTAATGGAGAAATAGCATTTTAAAAGGCTACATAAATGTGCTTTTAGCAACTTAGGAAATAGCTGAAGGGGTACCCCCTATTGAGATGATTTTGTTCTCCTTGAAATGGATGATACCTGAAAGTTACATCTGTGTTTTAATTGAGCCATTAGTGTCATAGTAATCAGCAATGTCAAAAGGAAAGTCATTTCCTGTCATGAGGAAAAATCGACTGCACGTCCAGAAAGCAAAGCCAGAAAGAGAGTGTGAATTATTTAGGGCCCTTTAGGTTTTCTAAGAGCATAAAAAAAAAAAAAAAAAAAAAACACCAAAGGCCTGCGTAAGAATTTCTCAGTCTGACAAATAGTGAATTTCTCAGTGTTTTTCTCAAACAGGTCCTCAGGAAAGAGGTGGCACAAAGGTTTCCTTCCTTTTTATCCTTGACCAGTACCCTATTTCTGTGTTCAAAAGATATCTTTAGAGACTTGCTGACAGGAACTGGAGGATTGGAAAGGAAGAGAAAAAGAGGGACCCAAAAAATTTTATGAAGGGACGTTCAGTGTGGACTGAACAACCTGTTATAGTTCTGGTTTGCTGTGAAAGATTTGAAATTTGTTTCACTTTCCTACTGTAAGAGTAATATGAAGATATGTTGCAAAACAACAACAATAACCAAAAAAGAGCTGGGCATGGTGGCACATGACTTTAATCCCAATACTCAGAAGATTCACTCACAAGTAGGAGGATCACTCAGTTCAAGGTCACCCTGAGACTACAGAGTGAATTCCAGGTCGGCTTGGACTAAAGTGAGACCCTACCTCAACAAAACAAAAAGTAACAATAAAAAGACATTTTGGCATATTCTTAAAATAGTAGAGAAAAAGAAAAAGAAAGCTCATAATCTTATCACCTAAGCACCTTTGGTATATTTACATACAGTCGTTTTTTGTCTGCTGATTTTTGTTACCTATGCCCAATTTTATTTTTTTTTAATTTAACACTGAACTGTCCTTTGTCCTTATGCACTATTAAGTACTCGCAATGCAGTTTATAATGGCAGTGTATTTTGTTGAGTAAGCATGTCACAGTCACCATTCTGATGGCCTTTAATATTCTTAGCATGACTTCTTTTCCTTGTTCCCCCTTTAGTTCTTTTCACTGTATAGAATCCTTGGATTGTATGGTTTCGTTTATCTGTGAAGAAAATGAGAATGGTAGTATGATTAACACAGATATGTAGACTTTTTTAATACACTCAATTACTAGGTATGTAATATTGGGAAAAAATAAGAAAATTGACCATCAAACTTCACTTATAAACTGAGAACTTTCTAGTCAATAATTCCATTTTTTTCAGTGCTGGTGCTTGAACTCAGGGCTTCATGCTTGCAACGCAAGCACTCTATCAGTTCAACTCTATCCCCATTCCTTACTTCAAGTATTTTACCCAAGCAGTTTTGCTTTAAGTTATATTTTTTTCCATTTTATTTTATATCAGTATTTTAAGACACACTTTTTGTGGTGGGAGCACTAACTAAACTTATGTCTACAAAGTAGAAACCTGACTCCCATGCAGCTTGAACATTCCCTTACATGGATTCAGTGGTAGACATTGACCATCTGGGCTTGCTTTGTAAACTGTAAAATAAGTGCCCTGGATTAGATCTTTTCATAAGGCACTTCCAGCTTTAACAGTGGGTGTGTCCATCTTCAGCTTATTTAACATTCATTGATTCATTCATTTCTTACTCCATAAACATTGACTGTATGAGCACTTGTGAGACAGGCATATTCTGCCACTAGACCATATGGCTTTTCACTCCAGGTACAGAGTGTGTGACTATGTAAGGGGTGTGTGTGTGTGTGTGTGTGTGTGTGTGTGTGTGTGCAGGGGGTGGAAAGAAAATGACAGAAGAAACTATAGTCTGTGAGCAGAAGAGGAAGAAATCAGGTTTGATGCTGGGAAGGAGATCTTAAATAGATCAGAAGATCATACAGTAAAACCCATACATTTCTTGAGCTGCTCAGCCGAACCTCGCTAGAAGCAGGCATCCAGTCAGGCTTTTCTTTCTCTTCACCTGTGATTGTACACAGTGGCTTGCACAGTTCTGTTCTTGCCCTCTGCCACAGCCCCATTCCCAGCACTCTAAGTGTTACTCTCCAGCTACTCTTTTAATTATGTCACTGTAATGAGATTGACTAATGTTGTCAGCGTTGCCTGTTTGCATATGAGATTCCCAACATAGGAAAAGTGATAATGCAAACCAAATTATGTACTCTGAAAATATATTATCATAGATTTCATGGAGGGAAAGAGTAAGACTTTAAACCTTAAAAACTGCCGAATCAGCTGGAAACCGCAAGCTTGTGCCAAGACTAATGGTTGGAAAGCGCCTCCTCCACTGGTTAAAAGACTTGTGCTAGAGATGTTTGTCTTTCCAATTACGTTGTCATTGTTTATCACAAGGGAAGGAAGGCTGCAACCTGTCTCTGAAGTAGTCCTTGATCACAAGGACTGGAGAAAATGTGTACACTTCAAGGAAAAATATTTGAACCAGGTTGTCACCAGTTAGAGTGTGTTGGCTGTCCAGAGACAGGATGCCGATGTCTTCCGTAGCTTCCTTTCTGTGCTATTGGCGTTTCCATAGTCAAAGGTGTGAAGACCCCACTGTAGTGCTTGTTATAAATCTTAATGAGATCCGTGTTAATAGTAAGGCCTTTAAGTTACTAGAAAAAAATAAGATTATTTTTAAGTGCCAGGATCTCTAATATATTGACTGTTCTTACAATATTAGAGGTAAGCCAAATGCTTCCTCGGCTTGACTTTTAAAATTTCATTTGGTGAATTGCCTCATGAAATGCATTCTTCAAATTTTACAGTTCCGAACTTCTGTTTTCTTTTTTCTTTATGTATGTGTGTGTATGTGAAAGAGAGAGAGAGATTGAGAATTGACATGCTAGGGTCTCCAGTCACTGCAATAGAACTTCAGATGTGTGCCAACCTTGCGCGCTTGTGTCACTTTGTGCATCTGGCTTTCGTGGAACCTGGAGAGTCAAATATGAGTCTGTAGGCTTTGTAGGCAAGTGCCTTAACCGCTAAGCCATCTCTTAGCCTTAGTTTTGAAGATTTTATACATATATACATATATAATATTTTGGATCATATTCATGACCCTCTCATCCCCAGCATACTCCCCTGTGCCAGTTCTGGTTCCCAAATAATCCCCCTCCTTCTTTCATGCCTTTTTCTATGTCACTGCCTCCAAGGCTCAGTGAAATGCTTTTTTTATGAATTGTGAACTTTCTTGTATGATCATATTGCCTATTGGTCATATTACCATCAGGTTATACTCTTATGTTACCTAAACCCCACACCATTGTTTTAAATTCACTTTGTAGTGCTTAGAATTCTTTTTGTTTCTTTGATAATTTCATGTGTCAAGGGTGTGTGGCTTATGCCATTTCTGACGAGGCTGTTTTGATGGAGTGTCTGAGGTATGTCCTGTCGAAACTTCTGAACATGCTCTTATAGTTCTGTTATCAATCCATGGGGACCCATCAAACAACTACAGAGTGTGACATGTCATGTTCATTCACACAAGCATTTACCAAGTTCTGGCCAGGTGCTAAGAGTCTAACAGATGGGCATGGACAGGTCAATTTGAAGTGTGTTGAAGAATTTATTGCTAATCTTTGACTACTTTGGGCACAAATCCATCCTCTGAAATGGGCTTCCTTTTGGCCAGATCTCAGTCATTTCATTCAAGGGGAGAAATACCACATATTGCTTTTTCATTATTTATAATGTACATGCTTCTTTAAAAATTGACTTTAAGGGCTGGAGAGATGGCTTAGTGGTTAAGCACTTGCCTGTGAAGCCTAAGGACCCCGGTTCGAGGCTCGATTCCCCAGGACCCATGTTAGCCAGATGCACAAGGGGGCACACGCATCTGGAGTTCGTTTGTAGTTGCTGGAAGCCCTGGCATGCCCATTCTCTGTCTCTCTCTCTCTCTCTCTCTCTCTTTCTTTCTCCCTCTCTCTCCCTCTCTCCCCCTCTGCCTCTTTCTCTCTCTGTCTGGCACTGCCAAAATAGATAAATAAAAATAAACAAAAAATTGACTTTAATACTTAATAATATTACAATAAAATGGAAAATCAAAGCCATAGAAAAGGAGATAAATGTGCTAAACACAAAGAAAACTGTTGCACAAGTGTAAGGTGCTTTAATGAAGCATCTACTCCCCTTGACTCTCTGATAGCCAAGGAAAGAGGAAAAACCTACCAAGCCTCAAACTTCTCAAGACTTTAGTAGGCAAAATCAAACTACTTTTTAATAGCGACAACTTTTCTTTTGGCACTAACACACAAGGACTTTATCTCAAAGTACCTTGTATATGGAATATTAAACTGGGTTCTCCAGACACAGAGCTGATAACAGGCTTGAAGGCAGATGGTTGATTGGGGAATGTGATCTCAGGAGCAGGTGTGGGGAGGGCACTGGAACAGAAGCAGACAACGGAAAACTAGTCTAAGGATACTTGTGGAGTTGGGTTCTCCATAAAAACTGCTGCTTAAACATGATTATAGCCTAAGGAATCTTAGGAATCACATCCCAGAACCATTTAGCTAAGTGTCCTGTCCTTACTGATCATGGAGAGCTCCCCACACATTAGCTGCCCTACACTGTGTGATAATGGTATGCTTGTGTTCTGAGTGGGTTCTGTTGGCATCAGATAAAGTTCAGAAAATGAAGCAAATAATATATGGTTCAGGCCAACAATGCATCTGGACTCAGCTGGTCCCTACACCAGTGGTTAAATAAGAACCCAAGTGGTTAAGGAAGGGCCCAGAGAGTGTGAAATGGTGCATAGGAATGTCCCCAACCAGCACAAGTGTAATCTTAGAACATCACATAGCAAATGCAAGTGAGTTCATCTTATGGTCTTTTCTTGCTTTAGTAACCTTCAGTAGAAGCTGAGGATATGTTGCTGTTTTCTTGAACCTTCTGTGTAATGTATATATGTCCAATATAGAGAGTGCTCAGATATATTTATGGAAAATCTTATATGTAGTATAATATAAAAAGATTATCTATCATACATAAGAGTGGCTACTTTGGGGGCTGGTAGATGGCTCAGCAGTTAATGGCACTTGCTCTGTTCACTCCTCATTATCCACATAAAGCTGAATCCAAAGTGCCAAACTCATCTGTAATTCCAATATACCTACAGCAATGAGAGGTGTAGCCAAGAGGAAGCTGAAGCTCTTGGGCCAGATGGACTGGCCTTTTCAGTGGTAAAAACAAGTGCAAGAGACCCTTTCTCAAAGAAGATAGGAGGAAAGGACCAATTCCTGGAGGTTGCCCTCTGGCCTCCACATGTTCAGTATAGCATAAGCATGCATCCACATATACATACATACATACATACAAACAAACACATACACAGAATAAAAAGAGTGATTTCTCTGGAAGGAGAAATTGGAGAAGACTTATCTTTCGTTGGTTGTATTGTTTACTTTTTTACTGATCGTTTTTCATTTTTTACTGTTATTTTTTAACTTTTTACTGAGTATATTACTTATATTTTTCCCTTTAATAGCACGTGTATTTTATTTTAAAAATAAAAGCAAAATAACTCAACAAAGCCTTCTTAATACATTTTCCCTGCCTTCAGTACTGGAAATGGAATATAAGGCAGAAATCTCTTCTCTCTGCTTTCATTAAAGCTTTTCACCTCTAAGTCATATGTGTCCTTGGAGGAAGTCAAGGAAAGAATTCAGCAGCAAGGGAACTTCAGAATTAATGTCAGAGAAAGTCAGGAGTGAGCCTGGTTTAGTCATTTGCTTGTGTGTTGAGGTGTACCAGGCTCTTATCATGTCCTGAACCAGATAGGACAGGTCTTGGAGTCAATGGCACATCTGGCCCTATTGGAAAAAAATTTAGTTTTCGTCTTAAAGAGAGCAGGATTCATGGTAGTGAGTTGGTGGCAATGTATCAGAGTTTCTGATCTCATGGTCTCATGGCTACACCCTAGAGTTTCTTGTGTCTAAATTTCCTGACTTGGTCTTTTCCTCAGACCCTCACTCTCCTCATCTGCAGCCAAACCTCTGCTCTTCTCCTTTTGATGTGATGCAGTGCAGTAAAAAGGAGCTATCCTTTTTACTATGAACTACAGTTGCCCTGTGACAGTTCCTTATGACATCATTCCTTTGATGGGAAATAAAAACAAAATATGGAGAATGATGGACATATACTAGTGATTCTTTTATTTATTTATTTTTTATTTTTTTATTTTCTCAATATTTATTAATATTTTCCATGATTATAAAAAATATCCCATGGTAGTACCCCCCCACTTTCCCCTTTGAAATTCCATTCTCCATCATATCCCCTCCCCATCTCAATCTTTCTACTGACATATATACAATACCAACCTAATAAATGCCCTCCTTCCTTTCTTTCTCTTCCCTTTCTATCTCCTTTTTAACTTACTGGCCTCTGCTACTGAGTTTTTTCCTTCTCGCACAGAAGCCCAATCCTCTGTAGCTAAGATCCACATCTGAGGGAGAACATGTGGCACTTGGCTGTCTGGGCCTGGGTTACCTCACTTAGTATAATCCTTTCCAGATCCATCCACTTTTCTGCAAATTTCATAACTTCATTTTTCTTTACTGCTGAGTAGAACTCCATTGTATAAATGTGCCATATCTTCATTATCCACTCATCAGTTGAGGGACATCTAGGCTGGTTCCATTTCCCAGCTATTATAAATTGAGCAGCAGTAAACATGGTTGAGCACGTACTTCTAAGGAAATGAGATGAGTCCTTAGGATATATGCCTAGGAGTGCTATAGCTGGGTCATATGGTAGATTAATCTTTAGCTGTTTTAGGAACCTCCACACTGATTTCCACAATGGCTGGACCAGATTGCATTCCCACCGACAGTGTAGAAGGGTTCCTCTTTTTCCACATCCCCGCCAACATTTATGATCATTTGTTTTCATGATGGTAGCCAATCTGACAGGAGTGAGATGGAATCTCATATACCAGTGATTCTACCATTCTTGCTGTTACATAAACTTAGCACACTCTTGACATGATATACAGAGGTATTTTCTAATACCCTTACAATAGAAAGAATTAACCTTTATTTTACTGGAAATAAATTAATTTCCTGCCAGGGGCACATCAGAAACCAGCAAACAATGGACTTTAATTACTTTATGTTTTTCCTTGCCGTTTCCTAAAGAGAAAAACCATCCTTCAGATTTAGTACATTTGCACTCTTTGTATGTATTGCTGGATATTAGTTATCTATAGCACATAAGAAAGTTACTCCAGGGCTGGAAAGATGGCTTAGTGGCTAAGGCATTTGCCCACAAAGCCAAAGGATCCTGGTTCAGTTCTCCAGGACCCACGTAAGCCAGATGCACATGGTAGTGCATGCATCTGGAGTTCTTTTGCAGTGGTTAGAGGCCCTGGTGTGCCCATTCTCTCTCTCTCTCAAATAAATAAATAAAATGTATTTTTAAAAAGTTATTCCAAAACTCAGCATCTAAAAACTGTGAGCCAGGCAGCAGCCCCGGAAGACCTGCTGAGGCTGGAAGTTCTGCTTCCAAGTTTACTCATGTTCCTATTGGCAGAAAGCTTCACTTCCTTTCTACATGGGTCTCTGAAAAAGGCTGTTTGCTACTTGACTTCCTGCTGAGTGTGTATGTGTGTGTTGGGGGGGTCTTTCAAAAGCTATTATCAGAAATGACAAACAGACTAATCCACACTTAGTGTGGGAGGGTCTAAGCCAGTTGTGAATGCCAGGAGAGAGAGAAATCACTGGGGCCCTCTTAGAAGTTGCCACCATAAACTGGATTACAAAATATATATTGAGTATACCAACTCCTTTGCCCTTTCTCTATTATCATTACATTTTTCTCACTGTCTCCCTGCACCTGCCACTTTTCTTACTTCCAAAGATGGTATGTTAAGCCCAACATCCTACACCAGAGTGGCCTTAGGATTACGTATATGTGCCCATATAATGACATTTAGGCCATCTGTGGAGTGCATACACAATGGCGGTCTTATGAAATTATATTGTTTAGTGACATCAGAACTATCTTACTTTATATACCTATACTGTGATAGTCACACACAAAAGTACCTAACAATGCATTCCTCAAAAAGTGTTCCACCACTAAGTGTCACAGGGCTGTATTTAGAACCAGTGTCCTCTTACATTTCATCTGTCCATTGCCTCCTCTAACTCATGACAGTGTTTCCTTCTTGAGCTTCCTGACCCAGTGTCCAGGCACCTTTACAGCCATGAGGTTACAGGTTAGCCTGTTAGAGCACTTCCCTAAGTGCTTCAGGTGTCAGGTATTGCTCTTTGGAGCATGAGGTCTCTATCTCTCCTCCTCCTCTCTTTTTTCCTCTTCACTCCCCCTTAATCTATTTCCTTTAGATTTTAATGGGTTTTTTTTGATGTTGTTTTTGAGAGAACACATACATTTTTACCCACCTAACTTCTGTCTTTTTTGGATGTGTATGTATGTATGATGTACATGTGTTTTGTATGTATTGTCACATGGGTGTTGGCATAAGTGTGTGTGGGTATGTGTACAAGCGTACATATTGTGTGGAAGTTCAGAGGTTGATAGCAGTTATCTTCCTTAGTTCCTCTCCACCTTATTTTTTTTTCAAGGTAGGATCTCACTCTCTAGCCCAGGCTGACTTGGAATTCACTATATAGTCTCAGGGTGACCTTGAACTCACAGAGATCCACTTACCTCTGCCTCCCAAGTGCTGGGATTGAAGGTGTGCACCACCACGCCTGGCTTTCCAACTTATTTTTTGAGACAGGATCTCTCACTCGATCTAGATCTTACCATTTCAACTGGACTAGCTAGCCAGCAAGCCTTACAGATCTTCTTATCTCCACTTCCTAGTGTGGGATTACATCTAACTTTATGTGGGTATTGGGGATCAAATTCAAATCCTCATCCGCTTAACTCTCTTTCCACCTCTCCCTACTTTTCTGTTTAATTTGCTTTCAGAACTGTAGGATAATAAATCTGAGATTAAGCACTCAAGTGGTAGAGAAAATGAAAATGCCCCACACATTAGAGATGCACTTGATTTTTTTGCACTTAACATCCAGTTTATGAAAGTATTGGTCCACAGAAATGAGGAAGAATTCAGCCAAATGCCTCCAGGCCTAGCTATGCCTTAAAATGACACCCAAAAGAATACAGACATGGTGTAATAGAATTTGTAAATGAAATGAAGGTAGGTCTGGGACTAGGAATATAAATAGCTATGTTGGTTTACTCTTTTTGCTCTACTGTTACCACTTCAAGCCTCTTTACTACTGTATCTCCTTATAAGCCTGCCCCTGGAGAGGAAATCAGTATTCTACAGCCACCACAGAAAATGAACTTGGCTAGAAATAGTTGCCTGTTGACATAATTTTAGCAGGTTTTTTTGGGGGGGGTATGAAAGTTTATGAAATGGAATGAGGTCAAATATGGCAGATGTGGTCAAGTCTACTTCTCATCTGTAAATCACTAGCTAGCTGTAGTTGTACTGATTTTTAAATGAATACTTTGAAGTTGTACTCAATTCATGGAACTCAGTTTTCCTGTATTTCTATTTGTATACACAGTTGCATTCTGTGGGTTGGTTATCAATGCATTGCTTGCTGATGCTCAATGGTTCTCTCACTATAGCCGCAGTGAGGTTGTTTTGCCCTGCTTCTATTTGTTAGGAATTGTTTTCCAACCACTAGCAGTAATAAAATTGATTTACTATTATAGTCTTTCGTTCACAACACTGGTTCTCTACAAGGTAGTTTTCCACTCCATTTTTATGGGACATTTCACAATGTCTGGGGGCATTCTGGATTGTCACAACTGAAGAAGTGGAGGGAGGCTGGTGCTGTCTAATAGGTAGAACTAGGAGTGTTACTGAACATACTAAAATGTACAGGAGGGCTGGACAGATGTCTCAGTGGTTAAAGGCACATGCTTGCAAAGCCTGACAGCCTGGGTTTGATTCACTAATACCCACATAAAGGCAGATACACAGTAGTGCATGTGTTGAGTTTGTTTGTAATGCAAAGAGACTTTGGCACACCCACATTTTTTCTCTCTCTCACTCTCTGTCTCTCTCTCTCTCTTGCAAATAAATAGAATATTTTTTTAAAATGCACAGGACAACCCCTTGCAGCAAAATTTATTTGGCTCCAAATGTCAGTAGTTCCAGAGTTAAAAACCTACTTTAGAGGAGTGGTTTCTACTCTTTGTGACATATTAGAATCACGTCACAGGGTGGGGATGAGGAACTGGTTCTAGGCAGCACTCAGACCAGTCACATCATAATTTCTTAATCTGTGGGATCCAAACACCTGTATTTTTTAAATTTTCCCAAGTGACCCTAGTACTAAGCCAAGATTGAGATGTGTTACTTTAGAACAGAATATTGAGGGCAGGACTAGTTTAGACATCACCACAAATAGTTTCCTTAACAACATACCTGAAAGGACCCCATTAAAATGTGGTTTGACCTGTTGGGCAATGTCAGGTCAGTGTTATGGTTAAATCAAATGAATTTTAATACTTTTTGTTCCTTAAAGCCAGTGCTTACAACATAAAAATAGGCATTCTTGTTGCCATATTAGAAGTTCATGTCACTTGGTTCTTTCTATCAAAATATATGCTTTCTCCTTCCAGCAGGTAGAGGCTCTAAGTATTCAGTGGTAGCTTTAGTCAGTAAAGTTCTCTCAAATAACATTTGGGGTGTTTGAGCATTGGTGATTTGTTTTCCTTGAAGATTCATAGAGTATCATTGTTACTTAGTGAATGAGTTTCATCATTTGTTTACATATCTGAATTGGTATGCAATGCAAAGGACCTAAAGTATTCTGACTAAAAATATTTTATTCAAAATATTTCCTTTCTTAGCCATTATCTCTCCCTAAAAATTAAATCTTAAAATTCATAGGCAGTCATTCTAAACTCTAAACAAATATTCTTCAAGCATTATTAGTGTGTGTGTGTATGTGTGTGTGCATACATGTAGAAAGAGAGAATATGGTATGCACTTGTGTATGCAGATGCACAATTCATGGGAGGCCAGACAAGAATTTGGGGTGCCCTTCTATATTGCTCATCCATGTACTTTCTTGAGATGGGGTCTCTTTCTCAATGTGGAGCTGCCGTCTTTTGGTCAGTGATCCTTTCTGCCCCAGGTGGACTGGGGTTGCAGATAAGTGTGAGCATGCCCATTTTTTTTTTTTAAACATAGAATCTGAGGAGTTAAACTCAGGTAGTACCAGGTCTTCCCAGGATCTCATGCTTAAGTGGCAAATGCTCTTGACTACTGAGCTGTCTCCCCAGCCCTGCCCTATGTATAACTTTAAGTTTTATTTTAGATGCCTGTGTTGATAATATGGGATCTCATAGAACACAAAATTCTCATGAAGTACCTTAAAATTTTGATAGTCAAGGGAGATTGAATAATGTTTAGTGATGTATTATAAGCAAAAACTCTTCCATCTACAAAACCAGCACATGCATAGTATGCAATAAAACTTCCTTCTGTGCTTGTCTCAACTCCTCAGTGGGGAACAGAGTGTGGAAGGAAGGAAGGGATAGCAGAGGGGAGGGAAGGAAAGAAGGGAAGGATTGACGAGGTGTGAGCTCAAACAGACCAAAGTCACAAAGGAAGCATCTCGGGAATGGGATCTGTAACTTGGCTTCTTTAAAACTGTGTTCACATTCTTCTAGGAAGTCTATGTAAAAGTTAAAGGAAAACTATAGGTCTTTCCCTCAGTCACAATCATATAGGGAAAGAATATCTAGATGAATTTGCTTTGGAACATTCCTCAATCTGTATGTTCCGTGGAGTGTTCTGGTCATGGACACGCCTCCTTGTGGGATACAAGAGTATGAGGAACCAGACTTACTCTTGCTAAACCTGGCCTTACAAAATCTCCCTTTTTCTAATCAAGCTCACGTATTATTCCATGCTGTATGAGACAGCTTCAGGTTCGCTGAGATGAACTTCCAGACCAGGCACAGTTATGGAGGAAGGGATTTATTGAAGCTTACAGATCCAGGGGAAGTTCCATAATGGCAGAAAAAGCTGGCCTTTCACAGGACCAAACAGAGAGAGAGAAGTACAAGCCTAAAGGTCAAAAGCCACAGCACACTTCAGGAACTCCAGCTAGGCACACTTTGCATATCTTTAGATTGAAATCTGAAACCCACCACCATACCTTAAGATCCACCTAGTGATACTGCCTCCAGCCAGGTGGCTAAAGATGCAAACTACAAACAAATAAACAACTGCATATATTGGGAGCCATCTGTTCTATTCAAACCACCACACATGCCTTGTGATGCTGAGAAGTTCTGGGTTGTGCCAAGTAGTGACTCAGATAGCACCCTAGCATGACATTATCCCAACCTTTTCCATTCCCCTCAACTATATATTCCATCCCATTAATCAGGAACCCCATTATTTCTCTTGGCCATAAATAAACTTAAAAGACCCATGTATGGACCCCTGTACTGCTTTACATATATTATGTCATTTAATTATAACATTAATCATGTATTCTAAGTACCATGCTTTATTACCCTCATTTGAATAGGTGAGGAAACTATGGATTAGATTAGTTAAGTAATTATCTTAAAGTTACATAGCTGATAACTACTTGGGATAGACATTAGAGCCAGTTTACATTAAACTAGAAACACTTATTCCAATAGTCTACCTAGACTTAGAAATACTATTGAAAGCCGGGTATGGTGGCGCACACCTTTAATCCCAGCACTTAGGAGGCAGAGGCAAGAGGATTGCTGTGAGTTTGAGGCCACCCTGAGACTACACAGTCAAATCCAGGTCAGCCTGAGCTAGCGTGAGACCCTACCTCAAAAAAAGAAAGAAAGAAAGAAATACTATTGAAAAGATTATTGTATGAGACACTAGTGACCACTATCAGATACACATAAATGTCTTTCCATATTAAGGAATGTACCAAAACAAATTTCTCATTGCAAGATTGTATAGTCAGTAGAATTTCTCTCTCCTTTCTATGGAAGGAGGCAAATCCTCTAAGAAAAGTTCCTGCTTAAGAAGGAAATAATATGTCCTCTAGCATATACACTGCCATGAGTGGCAGTCATGTTGTTTTTCTAAAACACTTATGTGAGTAATCTGGTCAAGGGAAGGAAGAGGGAAGATGCACAGGGTGATTGAAGCTTATGGAAGCAGGCTTTGGTCAACTTGAAGAAATAGAAGAGGTTCTGCAAGCACAGTTACTGCCAAGAGCATGGCATTATTGATGTTTATATGTCATCCATAGGGAGTGGAAACATCCACAGAGATACAGGGATACTCAAGTTAAAGGTGAAGGATAGCAGAAAATAAACCTTGCTCTAGAAGTGAGAATAGGCTTTACCTTGACCATAATCAAAACCACTGCACAGCTGCCATAGATTTTTACCTTTTAGAAGCAGGTATTAAATATCAGTCTTTCCTGGCTTTCAGTATGTTGGTCCTGGTTAATAAGTAACCCCACTGAATGAAATATCTTTCCTCTGATATCCTCAAGCTGCTTAACTGATCTGCTTAGCTGAGCTGAGTATCCTGGGGTGGTAAGCAAAGGAAAAATACAGCTCTAGTTTTGGTGGTGTGTGTACTACTGGAACAAGCATTAACAAATAGAATACTTTCTAATGCCATTCTGCTTGGGTGAACTACCTCATCAGGAGGTTAAGTGACTTTCTTAGGATCTCCAACCAACTTACAAGGTTGAAATAACCTGTCTTTAACCACCAAAGCTTTCCTGGGAACCCTCACTTATGCTCCACTAACTCTTTTTGCTTGGCTCAGTTAGATTGTATAGTGATACTGCAGTTAGCCAAAGATGTCTGTATAAAAAACCTTCACCTAGGAAAAAAGATTGCTATCAAAAAGGATAAGGCATTCTTTCCCATAACTGATGGCTACCCCCACAATGCATTACACACAATCCCCAATGAAGAGGGTCCCTTAGAGGGGGGAAGGACAGGGAAGAGGCTAATGATGGTACCAACATGTGCTGTTTGCTGTTTACACACTGAGTATGCACATAACTAATAAAGAAAAAAAGATGATAAGGCATGATGGTTTTGTCAAGAGAAAGAAAAGAGGATACAGGCTGAAGCAAACTGAGCAACCCCTGGGGAATCCCACAGCCCAAGTATAGAGGACCTCACTGCATCATGTGGTCCCACCTTTTCTATTAATTACTACCTGCCCATTTCTCCTTTGTCTTCCTTCTGTATTTTTTATAGTACCAAAATCCTATAAAACCAACATGACAGTTGCCTTATAGTAAGTCCTCTGCAGAGGGAAGTTAATCAGGAAAAAAATCATTTGTGTGTTTTTTTCTTGCTGTGATAATTCTCTAAAGTCACAATTCTCTTCTAGAAATAGCACTTTTTCTTACTGTGTGTCTGTGTGTGCATTCATATGTGTGAGTACAGCATGGTGTTCATGCTTTGGCATACATATGTGGAGGTCAGAGAATAACTTTGGGGGTTAAGTCATCATCTTTCTCCTAATTTTAGGCAGAGTCTGTCACTATTTACCATTCCCTTAGCTTCTGATAGATTATCTTATTTCTGCCTCCCTTCTCACATGTAGGCATGCTGTGATTACAGATGCCCCCTACAACATCCAGCTTTACGTGGGCACTGGGAATCTGAACTTGGGCACTCATACTTGTGTGGCAAGTGCTTTATCTACTGCCATCTTCTTGGCTCCACTTTCTTTTTTTTATTAAGAATATACCTTGTATGGACCCATCATGTATTGGCACCATCATTTCCCTCTTCCCTGCCCCCACTCTGCTTAGGGCCCACCTCAGTGGGGTTGCTGGTATTTCCCATGAGGTTGTGGGTTATACATTGTAAGAGAAGCAGTCAGTCATCATGGGGGGGGGGGCAGTGTTTCTGGGTATGTCTTCCCATCCTGTGGCTCTTAAAAATCTTTCTGTCCCCTCTTCTGCAAAATTTCCTGAGCCATGGTACGTGAGTTTTAAGTCTACTTCAGTGATGAGCTCTTAGGAGCCTTTGGATTTCTGCTTTGCTAAGTGTTGAGTATCCCCAGCATCTGTCTCCTTCATCCTTGTGCAGATTGTCAGGCTCACCATGGAAGCAGAACTCTTGCTCATCTCCCCAATTCCTCTGTGGTTTCACGTGGGCCCTGGCTCTAGTTTGAGGGGTGATTTATCTCCTTGGGTCTTGCTACCTTCTGATATTACCCCAGGAACTGAAGTATGGTTAGGAAGCCTCTATCTTGGCTAGAAGTTCCTACTTTTAAAAACAAAGTCTTTAACATAGTATTTGCCATCCTGACATAAAATTCATTGAGTACAGAATTTGCCACTAAGCATACTTAAAAAAAAATTCAGAGCCTTCATGGTGGCATACACCTTTAATCCCAGCACTCAGGAGGTAGAGGTAGGAGGATTGCCGAGATTTCAAGGCCACCCTGAGACTACACAATAAATTCCAGGTCAGCCCAGGCTAGATCAAGACCCTACCTTGAAAAAAACAAAACAAAACAGAACAAAAAATTAAATGAAGTGCCCTAACAACATACAGAGGAAAACAAAGGGAAATTAATATAATGATTTATGTAATTCAATAGGAAAATATTCAAATATCATCAGTACATCAGGAGTCATAGTGGACTGGTCAGGTTCTCACTTACAGTATCTCCGTAGGAGCAGCACCACTAAGTGCAGACTAAGTTGAATGACTTTTGACAGCTCAAACACAATGAGTGATGATGCCATTGGTGAAATGATTTTGTTTCTAAGATGCATATAACTGTAAGTTTCTGAAACAAAAGTGCAAGCTGTCCTTAATTTATATAGTAGTTACATTTCTGCAAAACTCAGTGCATAATAACACCATTCCAAAATACTCTGTTGACATATAAAACAGGAGGCTTGTGTGGTTATCAGGTTTTTTATTTTATTATTTGATAGATACATGGGATGTGGGAACTTCTTGTTTTATAGCCCTATCCATCATATTGTAGAATCTGGTATCCTTGGCCCCTGCTAAATAAATGCTAGTGACAACCAAAACTCTTTCCACAGATACTCAAAATATTCCCATTCAGAACCATTGCTTCAGAGTCTGAAACAAAAATGAAAGGGTAAATCTAAATAAGAGATGTGAGTCTTTCTGCTGTTTTTTGTTTTTTTAAAAAAAAATATTTTATTTATTTATTTATTTGAGAGAGAGGAAGAGGCAGAGAGAAGGAGACACACCAGGCACACCAGGGCCTCTAGCCACTGCAAATGAGCTCCAGACACATGCACCCTCTTGTGCATCTGGCTTACATGGGTCCTAGGGAATACAACCCGGGTCCTTAGGCTTCACAGACAAATGTCTTAACCGCTAAGCCATTTTCCCAGCCCCTTTTTTTTTTTTTTTTTTTTTGAAATAGGATCTCGTTCTAACCCAGGCTGACCTGGAATTCACTACATAGTCTCAGACTGGCCTCAAACTCACTGGGATCCTCCTACCTCTACCTCCTAAGTGTTAGGATTAAAGGCATGGGTCACCACACCTGGCCTGCTTTTTATTATTATTATTATTTTAGAGAGAGGAGAGAGAGAGAATTGGCATGTCAGGGCCTCAGCAGTGCAATGGAACTCCAGACACTTACACCACCTAGTGGGCATGTGCGACCTTGCGCTTGCCTCACCTATGTGTGTCTAGCTTAAGTGGGATATGGAGAGTCAAACATGTGTCCTTAGGCTTCACAGGGAAGCGCCTTACCCCCTAAACTATCTTTCTAGCCCACTTTAAAAAAATAAAAATAAAAAAGGTTTAGGGTCACTGTTTCATTTTCAAATACTGGAATCTTAAGAATCTAGGAACTTCTTAGGAAAAATAAAGATGGTAATTGTATAAACATGGTATACTAGGTTTACTACTTTCACAGAACCACTTGAATTTTCTCAAAGAATCTGTAATGAGACTTTAGGTAGGACAAGATTCACAGTGGCAGGCATTGGTTCAAGCCTAAGCATTGTCTTAAGGGACCCAGAAAATAAGGTATTTTGTATTTTATAAAAGTTAAAAAAATATTCTTTCAAGAATTAAGGTCTATTACAATTCTGTGAGCCTCTCCTGGGAGTCACACTCTCATTGTGTGTGTATGTGTGTGGGTGTGGGTGTGTGGTCCTTGGCCTGGGCCAGAATTGTAATCCCAAGGACTATGATCTACAGCAGTGATCCACAGAAGGACACTGAAACCATACGTGTACACTGAGAATCCAGCATATTGAACTAGAAATCACCAGACTACAAGCATATGCCATTCAACATTTTAACCACATTATGCATGAATATGAAACATTGTAGTGAATCCATATGAAGACAGATAATATCTAGGGGTATTAGTGACAGCTAGCAGTGTGTGAGGCTTTCTTTCTTGAGCATGATGTGGTTTCATGCTTCCATGCACATGTCAGTTCTCTCAGCAGCTTAAGGAGGTGAGTGCTATTCTTATCTCCATGTAAAATGAAACTGAAGCAGAGAGAGGTTAGGTAATTTGCCCAACATTAATCACCAATTAATTATTAAGTAGAAAAGTCAGAATTTGAATATTGCCAATTTGTGTCACCAGAACCCAAGCTCTCAATCGTTAATCTACACATATTTGTGACTCCATATAAGACCGGGAGCTGAGCGTGATGGGCACACACCTATAATCCAATCTCCTGGAAGGCTTAAGTTCAAGGCTACATAGAAAAATTTTATCTTGAAAGAAATAAGAAAGGAAGGAAGTATAAGGAAAGAAAAAGAGAAAGAAAAAGCAGGAGAGGGAAGGGGAGGGCAGGGGAGTAGAAGCTCAGTGGTTAAGTGTACTTTGTGTGTCATCATGGGGACCTGAGTTGGCCTGAGACTGCCTGCGTTCAAATATCCAGATCCCACATAAAACAGATGGGCTTGGCCATGCACACCTGTAACACCAGTTGCTCGGGGAAGCAGATACCTGAGAAACAGTGGAGCCCCACAAGCTCTGTGGAAACAGTGAAAAGAGATTGTGGTTCAAAATCAGACCAGGTGGAAGAGCAGCTGAGCAAGACACCCACTGTTCCACTCCAGCAATGGAGAGATCCCCATTGCAGGTGAGCATATGGGGCATCTCAAGGGCACTCACAGGTGCATCACACTCACACACATTGAATTACACACACACACACACACAAGCAGGTGAAAAATATTAAGGCTTAGTACAGGGCATGGTTCACCATTGATAATACATGAAGAGGTGTTCCTTTTATTTGCTTCTAACTTCTATTTTTCATTTACTTTTCATTATTTTTAATTAGCCTTCAAAGTCATAGGGTTCTTAATGACATTTTCATACATCACTTGTTTTGTTGATCTTTCATCATTCTTCTCCCCATCCCCTTGCCCTCCCTTTTACCCTTTGGTCCCCAGTGTTACCCTTTCTGCTTTCATGTCACATGTGTTCTTGTGTATGCCCTTCTTTTCCTAAAACTTCTTTTTACCTCTCAGGGTTCCACGCTCATGCCCACATATATACACATATATACAGTTTAAAGCAGGATCTTCATATAAGTAAAAACATGATATTTACCTTTCTGAGTCTGGGTTACCTCATTTAATATTTCCAGCTCTATCCATTTTCTTAAAATTTTATTTTTATTTATAGCTGAATAAAATTCCACTGAATACCACATTTTCATATTCATTTCTCCTTTGATGGGCATTTAGGCTGATTTCATTTTCTTGATATTGTGAATAGAGCAGTAATTATCAAGGATGTATGGATACTAAAGTGGTACTTCTCCAAAGACCACCCTGCTCCCATTTGTGATCAAGTTAAACAAATGCCTGGGTATAGCCAATCCAGTTCTTTCTTTATTACTTCCCTTTTTAGGTATAAAAGTCCACTCCCCTCACTACAGAGTTGAGCTCTAAATGCTGGAGTTGCTGCCATTTCTTTTTCTAGCATTTCATTTTCCTGAGCCATCTATGGGAGAAAGGTCAGAACTTGGTTTAATAATGGGCTCCTCTCTATGTGAAGTGTTTGGAGTGGAGGTCTTCCTGGAATCAGGCTTAGTGTTGGTGAGTATTATGTCCCATTTATTCCCTGGCTTTTGGTCCATGTTATTAGTGGTTCTTTGCACACAAAGACCCCCTCTCCCCCCTCTGCCCCCACCACAATTCCAAGCAGAGCTGGGAGAATTTTTAACAGCCTTGGTTGTCTGCAAGTCAGAATGGACCTCCTTCATTTGTGTGTGTGTGTGTGTGTGTGTGTGTGTGTGTGTGTGGTGTATCCATGCAGATAGATACATGCACCCCCACCCACTTATGTGAGCACCCAGAGAATGCTGAGTGCCCTCCTCTATCACTCTTTCCTGTTGTGTCCTCGTGATGGAGTCTCACTGAACCTGAAGCTGTTACTTTAGTCAGACTGGGTGATCAGTGAGCCTCGGTCAGTCTCTGGTCTCTGCTCCCCACAGGATTAGGGTTACAGCCATGTGTGGCCATGCCTAGCTATTTAAGCACTTGTTGGGGAATCATACTGAAGGTAAATCAGGCCCTCAAGGTTGTGCAGTAAGTGCTCTTAACCACTGAGCCATCTCTCCAGTTGCATCCTGTACTCCTTTTTATAACAAAAAATATTTCCCAATATCTAGCCTTTACCAATTTCTGTTAAGAGATACTGGAGAAATTTATCAATGAGAGATAGTCATTTTATTTGCCTCTCGTTTCACTGGAATCATTTTTAGAAGTTTCTGTGGTAGCACTATGTACAATATACATTTTAAAATAAGTCATTAAATTTGTTTTCTGTAAACACTTTATGTAGTTCAAACATGCATCCACTAAAATCTCATTAATCCATCAGTCACTAGATTGAAGGCTATACTTGGTAAGAAGTCCAGATCATTGAAAAATTAATGTCACTTTCTAAGATTCTGGGGGATTTAATTTTCCTTCTGGAATTAATTTGAGGAACTTGACTTGAATCTACTTCAAACTATTATGATTTGAAATCTTCTATAAATAACTAAAATTTTGGATTATCTAATAATTATTATTTTAAAATATTTTATTTATTTATTTGAGAGAGAGAGAGAAAAAGGGCATGCCAGGACCTCCAGCCACTGCAAATGAATTCCAGATGCATATGTCAACTTGTGCATCTGGCCTACATGGGTACTAGGGAATTAAACTGGGTCCTTAGGCTTTGCAGGCAAGTGCCTTAGCTACTAATCCATCTTTCTAGCCCATAATTGTTCTTTTAAATGATGCTTCTAAGAATAAAAGATCAAGTATTTAGCCAATTCTCTGAGTAGAGTGCAAGAAAGTACCCCCCAAACCCAAAAGACTATAGTTTTAAAGCAAGTAACTTGAGCTTTATCAATAATAGAAAAATATGTGAAACTAAATACTATTTACAGTGGCTTGAGGTCCTGGCACTCCCATTCTCTCTATTTCTCTCTGCATCTCTCACTCTCAAATAAATAAATAAATAAAATATTTTTTAATGAGCACATGAGGGTTGGAGAGATGGGTTAGCAGTTAAGGCATTTGCCTGCTAAGCCTAAGTACCCAGGTTCAATTCCCCAGAACCCACGTAAGCCAGATGCACATGGTGGCACTTGCATCTAGAGTTTGTTTGCAGTGCCTAGAGGTCCTGACATGCCCATCTCTCTTAATAAATAAAATAAAAAATAAAAAATGTTAAATTAAAAAATATATTTTATAAAATGAACACATGAAACTGTGGAATACTAGAAGAAATTTGGGCTAACTTTTTTGTTTATAACTGTCTGTTGGGGAAGACCTTTCCAGATGTGATCTTGTTTCATAAGCTGTAAATAAATGACTAGTATGTTTATAATTTTTAAAAGTGAATTTAAAATATAAATAACACTAAAATTTTGCAGAACTGAAAAAAGGTAACCAACAAAGATAAGCCTAAATAATAACTGCTTTTGTGATTTTTTTTTTTTTTTTTACTTTGAAGTCTGGGATTACAGCTCAGAAGCAGAATGCTTGCTGTCTAGGATGTAAAGGAGCCTGGATTCAATCTCCAGCACCCTTCCCCCAAACAAAACAAAACACAACACAGCAAAAACTTGGAACCTAAAACTAAGAAGCTATTGAGAGAAACACAGGAGAAAGGTTTTATATGTTGGATCTAGCAGTGATTCCATATGTGTGTGTGTGTGTCTGTGTGTGTGTATGATGCATTTATGGCATTAAAAGCATAAGCAACATAAGAGACTTTGTAAAGCAACTGAGTGGATAATGACCTGCAGAGGGAGAAGTTAGGAAAAGGAGTATAAGTTAGGACAGGGATGATGGTTGTTGAATCCAAATGTATCAACAAAAATATTAGAAGTATTTAGCTTCTAGGTTCATTGTGAAGGATGGTGAGGGTTTCTTATGGCTGGATGGAAATTGAAAGACACAAGAAAGCTAGGAATGACTTCAAGTGTTTGCTTTTTATTTTTATTTATTTATTGAGAGTGAGTGAGTGTGAGTATGCCAAGACCTCTTGCTGCTGCAAACACCACATGTGTGTGCCACTTTGTGCATCGGTTTTACATGGGTACTGGTGAATCAAATCCAGGCCAGCAGGCTTTGAAAACAAGCATCTTTAACCACTGAGCCATCTTCCCCACCCTCTTTTTTTTGTATGTGTGAAGCCCTTAGAGTTTCTTTATGACATCTTCACACCTGAATATCTTGTATACTGCTCACATTTAATTAATCCCACTTTCACCTGCTCCCTGCTCCTGCTAGTCCCCTTGACCCTCCCCAGTAACCCTTCTACCTTCGTGTCTGTCACACACACGTAGAATATATGTATCCAAAAAAAAGTGTGACCACGTTAGCCCTGCCATTTAGAGATGAAGTATTTGTTTTTTAAAATATTTTATTATTATTATTTGAGAGAGAAAAAGAGGCATAAAGAGAGAGGGGGAGAGAATGGGAGCACCAGGGCATCTAATCCCAGCAAACACATGTGCCACCTTGTGTGTCTGGTTTACATGGATCCTGGGGAATCAAACCTGGGTACCTGGGTTCTTTAGCTTTGCAGCAAGTGCCTTCATCACTAAGCCATCTCTCCAGCCCAGTATTTTTTTAAATAAGATACCAATCAGCTTTCTATATCATTTCAATGAAACTAATGCTTAGAATCTCAATTGTGTTAGACTTGTGGCCTAACATCACATTTCATTCATCACTCATTCTCTGTAATCAGTAGCTGCCTTTCTGCAGGCTTCTCTTAAAACGCAGGTGAACTTATTGATTTCGCTGGCCACTACATAACTCTCCCTTGCCTCTGGTCACAGATTGGTCTCAGTCAGAAAAGGTGCTGAGATAATAAGGCTATATATAGACTGTCCTTTTCTATTTCTTCCATGGAACTTTAAAAAGGTTTTCTTTTCTTTTTTAGTCCACTGGAAGGTGATAAAAGCAAGGCCTAGAACCAGGTGCAAGATACATGTCCTTTGTTCTATAAAACAAAACACTCTGGCTTGCCATACTCCATTAGTTAGGCACAGGAAGCAATGCTTTCCATGATTCATGTTTTCCTAAAAGGATATTACAGAAACTGTTCGAATTCAGTGTCATTTTACAGAGCTAATTGCTTCTAACATAAACTCTCAAATGTAAAATAACCATGTCAGTTGTTTTTATGTCACTGTCCTATAATTTAAGGAACCAACTGATGCTTGTCTGCTCATAAAGCCAAATACCACGTTCCTTTTCAAGTCAGGACTTTTAAAAGGAGTAGAAACTAGAATAGGCACTAACTCTCCACTTCTCCCTGCTCTTACTTTCACCTTCTGGTAGGGTAAGTATGACACATCATGTGGGACTACCTTCAAGCACTATCACTTGGTTGTGAAGATAACTCCACTCTCATGTATAGAAGCAGTAAAGAGAGGTCTACTACACAGGGAACATCATACTGTAAATCAGGAAGCAATCAGTCCCCTAGCTCTGTATGGAGGACAGTTAAAATGAGGAGGAATGCAGGGAGGAGAATGGGAACACGTTTAAGTGAATTCTGTAACATAATGATGCTAGTGATCCTTTCTTCATTTAAACCAACTTGGAAAGCTAACCAGTTATTTATAGGGCATCTCAGTGAAGTTAGTAGTAAGCTGAAACGTGATTGTGCCACTGGTATGTACAAGCCCTTCGTCAATTCTCACTGCCAGGGCCTGGAGACAGTCCAGTTGTAATAAAACAAGTCCATTGTAATCTGAAATCCTAAAGAGGATTTTCCAGCAGATCATTCTGTTAATGCCAGTGCTGACCCACATGATCAGAAAATGCAAGCCACAATTCTTAAACTGGCCATTGCTTACACACTTTAGCTGCACTCACACACTAATTAAATCCCAAGTTAGTTCAGCTGCCTACCACCTGGGACCCCTCTCCAGACAAAGGCTTTCTTGTGGCACACAGCTGGGCATTCTGTTTCCTGTCAAAATAAATATTTTAGCTCGGAGCCTATTTGTACAACTAAATTTGGTGGCTCTCTTGCTGGTTTGCTTGAATTTTTCAACATAGATCAGGTACCAAGCTAGCTGTTGTTTGGACTGGCTAATAAAACTAGGATCAACTTGTATACAGGCTGCCCGTTAGCCAAATATCCTCCTGCATAGAACTTAAACAAATAAAAGCATGACATTTTTATTCATTAGAACAGATGGGCATTTGTTCCCTCCAGCCAACCCTATCATTGCTTTTTAACTGTGTGTGTGTTGTAGAAATATATCCTATTTTGAAAAATGAGGAGTACCCAGAATCTTTACTTTGGGAGAATCATGTGGGCAGTTGTGGCCTCAACGGTCATAAGAACAGGCCTGCTGTCACTGTTCTTGGTGGTGTTCACCAAGAGAATCAGTTATATCAATATCACATTTGGTGTCCTAAGGAACATGGAAATTTGCTGTTCTCTTTTTTAAAGCAAGATTCCATGTGAAGCGAATAACCAGTTATGGAAGTTTTGCCAATGCTGCCATGTCTTTGTGTGGTTAAAAACCACCCAACAGTGTTGTCTCAGCTGATTAACCACATTGGATCAAACATTTTTTTGTGGTATTGCATGGCATTATATTCTAGGAGTCTAGGAAAGGTCCATCATGTTTCCTCAAGAAACTTGTAGTCTTGTGGATGAAATACATAGGCAAGCCAAAAATTCTACTATAATGTGACAAATTGTCCTTCAGATATTTAAACTGGGTCAGATATTTAAATTGGGTCTAACCAAAATACAGAATGCTGGAGACAGAACAGGATGATGGGGGAGAATGAAGGAGATGGTACACTGGGTTTCAGGTGCTCACAGGGTACATGGGACGAAGTATCTAATACATGGTTCTAAATGGCCTCACAAGATGGATAAGGAACTGATTGCTACAGGAGAATATTATTTGATCACATCTCTCTTCAAGTGCAAAGCATAATACAAACAAGCAATGTTAGGAGAGATGTATAAACAAAAGTGAGGCTGGAGGCCGCCAAGGTAGGACACAAGACCAGAAAAAGTCAGCTCTCCAAGAGCACTTTTACTGCTTTGATTATAACAGCATGTCTATGATTTGGAAACTTTCAAGGAAATCAGCCAGTGAGCATATCCTTAAAAGAGAACTTGCTCATAGATTGAGTGTTCATTTAGAGAAAATTTCTGTCTTCCAGGCTCTTGGAAGAGAGGTCATTTGGGAAGGTGTCTGAACTAAGTAAGCATAGCACACTTGGTTTTTCTCCTGTTGATGCTTGCTTCACCAGATCATGACAGAACCAGCTTAAAATGCTTCAACTGATATTTCTAGCTGGAAGTGAAGGAGTTTGTGAAATGTCTCATTATTTATAAAGTAGAGCTGCGGATAAAGGTTATTTATAGTCTTTGTTTTGGCATGTGACATCTTGGAACAAGGGAATTAAGGGTGTTTCTGTTCATCTTAAGGGTGAAATTCTCTCCCAGATGATTCCAAGGTAAAGAATATTTTTAGCCAGGCATAGTGACATGGTTATAAATCCCAGCACTTTTAGGAGGCTGAGATAGGAGGGTATTCATTTTGAGAACAGACTGGGCTACATGGGGAGAACCTGTCTCAAAAAATACCATAACAATGAGTATCTTAACATCACTACATGGTGAAATCTGGAGAGGATAGAATGTCATAGAATACAAAAACAAAATTAAAATAAAATAAAATAGCAAGCTGTCAGAATTGCAAGGATTTGATGAAGATTATGTTATAGAAAAGTATCACTTTTTAAAAATTTTAGACTAAATACAGAGTCTGAGCATCTTAATCTATTTTGATGATTGGTTCTTCAGTAGTATTTTTACTTCCTTACCAAATATCCTGTTTTCCAAAGACCTCTAATTTTCAGTAGGTAGCTGAATGAGCTACCTACATTTTGTTCCTTTCCTTAAGGTCTGTGCTGTTAAATCTTTAGAAGTAAATGTCCCTGGTGCTTGTTGTCCTAAGAGGTTAAAAACTTTTCATTGGTCAGAAAGAGACCACTGGGGCGGGCAGTCATTTGCACACTTATGTCCTCTTCCATTTCCTTTTTATCTCTGTGTAAAGGTGATAATATGTCTTTGTAAAAATGACAGCATCTCTTTGACAGACCTAGAGTAGTTATCTATTGCTGATGTCTCCACTACACATGAAAAAGCAAAATATGTTTTGCTTTCAGTTGCCATAGCCACAACTAAATAGGACACATGAGAAGAAAACATGGAGAATTTCTGCAATTCGGAAAGAACATTGTACCAATGAGATACCTCCTGTACTTCACAAAGAAATCTAACATCAGAATTTACACAAGAAAGTTTGGAAAACTTTCCCTACAATCTTGCCCTGGTTCTACTTAAAATGAATTAAAAGCAAGTTATAGGCTCTTAAAAGAAAAAAAAAAAAACAAATGAGTAAGAAATGGAGATATAGTCTGCCATGTAGTTCAGTTGTCAATCTTAAGAGAAACTGAGCAGATTATAAAGCAAATTAAATTCACATTTTAAGTGGAATGTATTGGCTTTCTCCTAGTTTCCTATATCAGTGCAGAGGTTCCTTAGGAAGGGCTGTCTTTATAAAAGATTTCTCTATAGCAGGTCACAAATACAGAATTTGCATTTGCACATAAATGACCATAATGAGCCAATTTTAAAAAGAGATCTTTTCATTTTACAAATAAATTTTCCCTAAGTAAGAATATTTCAAATAGAAATCTTCAAAGGCATTTTGTTTTCATATCTTCTCTTGCCTCTATATTAACATGAAAGGTAGCACAGATAATTTCATAAGTAGAATTTCAATATTATTGCCTTGGGGTTATTTTGAAATTTGGGCTTAAGACACTATATTTCATAACATGTTACATGACAATTGATGAAAAAGGATGTTTGATTAGTTCAGGATTAGAGTTAATTGGCATTATAATGAAATTGGAGCATGTATTTTTTCTTCCACCTTTTTGCATGTGAATGTATGTGGTAGACAGGCATGTGTATGTGCAGGTGCGTGTGCACATAGTGTGCGCCCATGGACTGGAGAAGTTGACATTGGTGTCTTCTTCAGTTACTCTCCACCATGTCTTTTTAACTTTATTTATTTAACGGGGGGGAGGGGGGGAGTACCAGTACCTCCTGTCCCTGCAAATGAACTCCAGACTCAGTGTGCCACTTTGTGCATCTAGCTTAACGTGGGTACTAGGGAATCAAAGTAGGCCTACAGGCTTTGCAAACAAGCACCTTTAACTGATGAGCCATCTCCCCAGGCCTCCACTATATTTTTTGGGACAGGATTTCACACTGAACCTAAGGCCCGCCTGATTTGGCTAGACCTCCCTCTTACAATGCCAGAGATAACATGCATACTTTCATTATTTAATGGTGGAGACAAATTACCACATAGTAATTACTCTGCTCCTGAACAAGCACTTAAAAGGTAGGAGGCAAAAGAAGGAAATTATACTGGAATCTCTTCCTTTCCCTGTTGCCACACACCCACTCTCTCCATTCTTTCATACGCATTCATAAATAACCGTGAATAAAATCTTCAGTTACAATAAAGGTTGATTCTCCATTTAAATCACTAAATTACCATTCAGAAATAACACATTTAAAAACTGATTCATGAATCATCACTGAGAAAGGTAGTAGTACAGGAAACTGATTTGTTTTTTAGGTCTGCGTTTCCTGTAAGTTTGAGTCAGGTCATTGATGACTTCTTTTGGTGTTTTAGTTTTCAAGTGCAGCATTTGTTTGTCCTGATAGTTGAACATGATTTCAGAAACAGCACTCCTGACACATCTAAAGTGGCAGGAGTACAGAACAACCCTTTGTCAGTAGTGCCTGCAGCTGCCTCTGTGACTAATATCATTAGAGCAGTTTGTGCCTGTGCCACAGCTCGGGTCTGGAGTGCCCATGTGAAGCACAATGTTGATAATGAACTTCTGTGAGTTTTTTCTTATTAGCTGTAGCACACCTGGCCACTTTTAACCATGGATAAAATTAGACGAATTTGATGAAAATATGTTATAGCTATCAAACAGAATTTGTTTATGGTGCTTAGATTTTCTAATAAAAACAGTCCTATCCAAATCCATGGGTCACAGCTAAAGAAATGCAAGCAGAAAACTAAGTAAATGAAACACTTCTGCTCTTCTGCTCCAGACTTGCATGAAATCACTTTTAATTTCATTAACAAAAATGTGTGTATGTGTGTGTGGGGGGGGGGGGTGCATGAGTGTAGATACACATATAGCTGCGGTGAAGCAAGCTCAAGTCTTTTTCCGATGTTCAGAAAATAATGTGTCCAATACCTTTGCTGAGTAAACATTCAGAAAACGAAAACCTCCAAAAGGTATTGTGTTCAGTTCTGACTGTGCTATGGAAGATTTCGTAGAAAAGCCTTCTTGTGCTGGGTCTTTTCATTTCATTTCCCAGGGCTCACTTTGCCGTACAGACTTGTGTTGTAGAAACTCTGCTGGACGCTGAAGTCCCACCACTCCTCTCCATGTGGCCCTGCCCTCCTGCTTATGCAAAGACTGGGCTGGTGGGAGGTCAAGTACCAGAGGAAGGTCTGGGTTAAGGGTAGCTATTCACATGCTCAATGCAAATGGCTTCAGTTTCAGGAAGGGTAATGAAAGGAGTGTCCACAGACTCAGCTGATGTGCCTGGCTTCTAATGCACAAGCTCATTCCTCCTGTCAGATTTAGTTTCCTAGAGAAACAAATGCAGATGTCTGATTTTCCCTCCTTGAAAAGGGTTATTTAGAGTCTCGGGAGACATTACAGTAATCTGAAGTACACATGTGTGTGGGGTCACATGATCACACTCACAAATAGTTATTTATTTTTATGTTTTACAAATATTGTTGCTTTTATTAAAGATAGTATAAACATTGCCATATGAAACCCATGACTCAGACCAAAAGTAGAAATAAAGCCAAACACTCTTGCATGGGTAACCTTATTAACTGCTAATGAAAATGAGAACTTTTATAGAATCATGTAATGAATGCTTTTAAATCCTAACCTTCAGTGAAGCCATTCTGGCATCTTGACTCCAAACCTGGTATTCTTTTTTGTTTATTTGTTTTAGTCTAGACCCTCAGATTTCAAAAGTAGCTCTAAATCAAGAAAAGGTCATTTCCCCACAATTCACTTCTCTTAAAAAGCCATTATCTCCCATTGAAAATTGTGGTCCAGGAGTGAGTGAAATGATCACATGTTAGAATCAGGACCATACCCACTGATCTTCTTATCACCACAAGCCTGAAAAATGCAGTGCTGCAAAAGGTGGCCTCTTTGTACACAGGACACTTAAAAAGCAGAGGGCACCATGAAAGTGGCAGAGATATGACCACCAAAAATAAGCACAATAAAAATAATGAGCTGGGCATGGTGGCACACACCTTTAATCCCAGCACTCGGGAGGCAGAGGTAGGAGGATTGCCGTGAGTTCAAGGCCACACTGAGACTACATAGTGAATTCCAGGTCAGCCTGAGCTAGAGTGAGACAGACCCTACCTTGAAAAAACAAATAATTATAATGAGCTGGGCGTGGTGGAACACACCTTTAATCCCAGTACTCAGGAGACTGAGGTAGGAGGATTGCTATGAGTTCAAGTCCAGCCAGAGACTACATAGTGAATTCCAGATCAGCCTAGACTAGGGTCAGCAAGACCCTACCTCAAAAAAAATGATAATGAGGGGATAGAGAGATTGCTCAGTGGTTAAGATGCTTGCCTACAAAGCCTAACATCTTAGGTAACCATGTAAGCCAGATGCACAAAGTAAGGCATGTATCTGGGGTTCGTTTGCAGAGGCTGGAGGCCTTGGCTACCCATTCTCTCTCTCTCTCTCCTTGCAAATAAATAAAATATTTTTTAAAAATATAATGAATATAATACTAGAATTCAGATTACCAGATTTTTAAAGAGTTGCACAGCCAGTAATTAATTTCATTTTGAACATCACATTACAAAGGAGCTATTTTTACAACAAAAAAAGCATTGATAGGAAGGAAAGCAATGAAAAGGATGTCTAAATTATTGGATGTCCTAATGAACTTCAATCATATCTGTCTTCATCCCCTGTTCCTTTGGAATGTGAAGGTCAGCCGTTCTCTGACCTTGAAAGAAAAACCCCAGTGAATTCATTGGAACTCTGTCTTTGACAGTATGATTCTTTGAATTTCTTAAGATGTGCTGTCATTTTCACTTTGAACTGACTGTCACTGCTATCCTGTCCAGTGACTTTGGGTTTAATCCATTGAAGTCATCCTCCAGGTCAGAAATGATGAAGATGGCTTTACCCAGGAGCCTCTGCAAAGCCATGGTTGGGTATGCAGAACCTGCTCTGGGATTGATAAATCTATCTCTCCCCATATCACAACACTGCAGCTTCAGGGACTTTTGTTACTCCCAGCATCACAAATGCATGTGAGGAAGAGGGATGGGAAAGTCTAAAAATAGTTCTAGGTGGGTATGTAGAAGAAAAATAGGTAGAAAGACAGATAGATGATTGATAGATAGATAGGTAGATATGATATGATGTGATAAATGTAAATCCAGGGTTTTTTTTTTAAGTTAAGAACATACTTTGTATGGATAGATCATGTGTTGGGAATATCTTTTCCCTCTTCCCTGCCCCCATTCTGCTAGGGCCCTTCTCAATGGGGTTGCAAGTATTCCCCATGGAGTGTGGGTTGTGCATTGTGGGAGCAGCAGTCAGTTATTGGAGGGGGGGATACCTCTGGGCATGATGTCCCAACCTGTGGTTCTTTCAAGCTTTCCACCCCCTCTTTCTCAAAATTCCCTGAGCCATGGTGGGTGTTTTAAGTCTTCTTCAGTGATGATCTCTTAGGAGCCTCTGAATCTCTGCTTTGGTAAGTGTTGAATATCTTCAGGGTCTGTCTCCTTCACCCTGACACTGATTGTCAGGTTTACCTTGGAAGCAGTTCTCTTGCTGGTCTCCCCAGTTCCTCTGTGGTTTCAGCTGGGTCTTGGTTGAAGTGTGAGGGGTAGTTTATCTCCTTTGGTCTCACTACCTTCTGAAAAAGAAAAACAAATTCTTCAAGGGAAACTGAAGTCAGAATAGGTTAAATGGGTTAAGCTTTATTAATTTAAGGAGATTTTGATGGATGTAACCCCTCTTTTAGCCAAAGACTAGTGAGAGCTTGACACTGGAGAGCATAATCTTTGTCTCTATAGGATTCTGACCTGGTTTCCAGTTCCAGATACAGGTTCCTTTCCACTGAACAGATCTCTTAGCTAATCAGAAGGCCATTGGTTAGCATCAAGGCTGTGTGCCACCATTGCAGTGGTATGTACTTCTTATCAGGCTGGTTGCTTCTGAGTAGCTTTAGACCCCTGCTTGTTCACACCATTGTTGGCCACTTTCTCCCAAGTAGCTCGTATAGTGTTTTCCAGCACTAGACAGGCTGACTGTCTGCGGACTGACTCTCTTCCAGATTCCAGCCAGGGTCTCTTGCTGTTCTATGTTTGCAGCATATATGAACCCAGGTTTTTAAAATGTATGGTTCACATACTATCACATTTATGCCTTTAAATATACATTCAGTGGTTTGTGGTATATTCAATTATACAACTATCATCACTATTTAATATTTTTATTTGTTTATTTGTGAGGAGAGAGAGACAGAGAGAGAGAGAGAGAGAGAGAGAGAATGGGCACGTCAGGGCCTCCTGCTACTACAAACAAACTCCAGACACATGCACCCCTTTGTGCACCTGGCTTTACGTGGGTACTGGGGAATTGAACCTGAGCCATTAGGCTTTACAAGCAAATGCCTTTAACTGCTGAGCCATTTCTCCAACCCTATCATCACTATTTAATTTTAGAGTGTTTTGATCACTTCCAAAAGAAACCCTGTGTCCTTTAACCATTACTTCCTGTTTTCTCAGCCTTGCACTCCAACCCAGGCAACCACTATTCTTGCTTCCTATTTCTGTCAGTTATCTGTCCTGAATATTATCTTAATTTTTAGTATAATTATCAGACATATGATCTGTTGTAAATCATTTTCATCATGTAGTGCAATATTTTCAAGTTCTATCTGAGTTGTAGTATCTAACACTACTCCATTTCTTATTATAACCAAATATATCCCATTGTATGGAGTTACCACATTTTGTTTATCAGCAGAGGGACATTTGAGTTATTTCTGCCTTAAGGTTATTGTGGCACATATATAATACTATAGAATGTATAGGTTTTGTGTGGATGTATGTATTTATTTCTCTGGATTATATAATCTAAGATTGACATGACTTAACCTTATAGAAACTATGAATAAACTACCAAATTTTTTTCCAAAGTGGTTGTACCATTTGACATTCCCACCAACAAAATATGAAGGTTCCAATATGATCGTTGGTCTACTTAGTTTTCCTAGTTATAAAGTTATCTCACTGGGAACCTACATTTACCTAATGACTCATAACATTAAGCATCTTTGTGTATGTTCAGAGAAAGGAATATTCAAATTCTTTGTTGTCCTTTTACTATTGAGTAGTAAAAGTTTGTTTTCTAGATTAAAAAGAAATCATTGATCAGCTAAATGATTTGACAGTTTGTTTCCTTGTTCTGTGAGTTCTTTTCCTTTTTCATTCTGTCCTTTGAAGTACAAAAGATTTTAACTTTGAAATATAATTTATTTCTTGTGCTTCTGCTGTTATATCTCAAAACCGTTGCCCAATAGAAATTTACAGTGGTTTAAAGCCAGGCATGGAGGCTCACACCTTTGATCCCAGCACTCGGGAGGCAGGAGTAGGAGGATCACCATGAGTTTGAGGCCACCCTGAGAATTCCAGGTTAGCCTGGGCTAGAGTGAGACCCTACCTCTAAAAGTCAAAAGAAAAAAAAGAAATTTACAATGACTTATGTCTTGATTTTCTTCTAGGAGTTTTATAGTTTTAATTTTTCAGTTTAGGTATACGATCCACCTTGAGCTAACGTTTGTGCATTCCATGAGGTAGGAGTGCATGCCTTTTGCATGTGGCAATATTATTGCCAGGGCTTCTAGCCTTTCCTTGTTGAACTGTCTTGGCATCTTTGTTCAAAAAAAGTCAATTGACCATAAATAGAAACATTCTTTTTTTTTATTCTCAACCTTATTCCGTTGATGTATTTTTTCATCTTTATGCCAATATCATACCTTTTTGATTATTACACCATTGTAGTAAGTTTTAGAAAGGGGAAAGTCAATCACTCCACTTACTTGTTATGACAAGGGCTGTTATAGGATTCTTACTATATGAATTGTCACAGCAGCTTGCCAGATTCTTTACACAAAGCATCATGGAACAAGGGTTGTGGAATTAATAGCTCAATTTAGGGAATAGCACCACTTTCACAATAAGTAAGTCTTCCAATTCATGAATATGGAATGTCTTGCTAATTAGACCCTTTTCAGTTGCTTTCAGCACTATTTGTTAATTTTCAGTGTATAGCCTTGTAGTTTGTGTTAAGTATATTGCTGTCTATTTCAGTCTTGTCATGTTATTGTATGTGGAATTGTTCTCTTAACTGCATTTCAGGATGCCCATTGCTAGTGTCTAGTATGTTGATCTTGGCTCTTACAACTTTATTCAACTCATTTATTAGTTCTATGAGGGTATATGTATGCATACTTTTGGAGTTTCTATTTGTAAGGTGATGTAATTTCTGATGGTATTCTGGTCTTTATGCCTTTTATTTCATTTTATTGCCTCATTGCCCTGGCTATAACCTCCAGTACAGGAAGTGGCTGAGCAAGGTTCCTTATCTGATCCCTCCCATTGGAGAAGCATTTGCTCTTTCATCATCAAATGTGTTAGTTTTATGTTTGTTGTAGAGATCTTTTACCTGACTGTGGATCATGAATGTGTAGTAGATTATATCACTTAATTGAGTCTACTTAGATCATCCTGTAGGTTTATATTTTATTCTCTTTAATGGTATATTACATTGATTTATTTTTGTATGTAGAATCAACTCTATTTATTGGGTGACTCAATTTTGGTGTGTAATATGTTTTATATGTTGCTGCCTTTTGTTTGCTAGTTTTTCCCCAATATTTTCGTGTCTATTTCCACAAAGAATTCTGGTCTGTGGTTTTGTTTTCGTGGGGTATTTTGGATCATGGAAGCCTCATAGAATAAATTGTCAATGCTCATTCTTTTTTTGTTTTTTGTTTTTTGAGGGAAGTTTGTGAAGGATTGACATTTTTGTTTCCCTTTGCTTATATAATTGATTTGTTTATAAGCACAAT
The DNA here is from genome assembly GCA_036346955.1 of Dipus sagitta. Classification (NCBI taxonomy): domain Eukaryota; kingdom Metazoa; phylum Chordata; class Mammalia; order Rodentia; family Dipodidae; genus Dipus; species Dipus sagitta. The sequence goes on from CM070781.1 coordinate 69,802,961, forward strand.
GAAGCATAGTTGTGATTAAGGAAGAATATTTTACAATAAATTCTTTTTAAAAATTTTATTAACAGCTTCCATATAGACAATATACTATGATGGTAATCCCCTTCCATCACCCTCCATTTTTCCCCTCCCAAATCCTCCATCCACTAAATCCCTCCTTCTTTCCAACTAGTCTCTGTTCTATTTTGTTGTCCTCATCTTCCCTTTTCTATTATGCAGGTCCTAGATAGGCAGTATTAGCCATTGTGAGGTCATGAGTGCCAAGGCCACTTTGAGTCTGGAAGACAGTGTTGCAGAACACTCTTCTCATTGCTTTGGTTCTTGTATTCTTTCTACCACCTCTTCCACAATGCTCCCCTGACACTGAAATTTTCTATGGCTTCTGGGCACAGCATTATCCATCTGTACATAATACTTCTGCCAAAATGTTCTTTTGTAAAATAAAATATATGTATATATATATATACACACACACACACACACACACACACACACATATATATATATATATATATATATATATATTTGCAAGGAGAGAGAGAACAGGAGAATAGGCATGCCAGGGCCTCCAACGAACTTCAGATGCATGCACCACTTTGTGCATCTGGCTTTACATGGGTACTGGGGAATCAAACTTGGGTCCTTAGGTTTTGCAGGTAAGCGTACCTTAACCACTGAGCCATCTCTCCAGTCCCCAAACTTTGTTTTTTTTAATATGTATATTGTTTAGCTAGCAAAGAAGTAGGTTTACATATGGCTTATTCATAACATCTTTAATTTTGATTTACCCTTCACCTCACCCTTCTCTCTTCCACCCTCTCCTCTAACCACAGTTGGATCATTTCACCTCCAGTATTCAGTCCCTCTACTTATATATCACTTGTATCCTATCCTTAAACCCTCCCCTCTCCTCCCTTGTTCATGGCCCCTTTCTAGCTTCCTGGTCTCTAGTACTGACTTTTATTCCGACTCACATACAAATCTAAACATTTGAAGCTAGGATCTACATATGAGAGAGAACATGCAGCATTTGACTGTCTGAGCCTGAGTGGTCTTACTTAGTATAATCTTTTCTAGATTAATCCATTTCTAGGTTAATCCTGAAAATTTTGTAATTTCATTCTCATTTATAGTTGACTAAAACTCCATTGTGTAAATTACCACATCTTCATTATCCATTCATCAGTTGATGGGCATCTAAGCTGGTTCGGTTCCTTACTATTGCGAATAGAGCAGCAATAAATATGTATGAGCAAGTATCTCTGTAGAGTAAGGAATAGAGTCCTTATGTCAAGGAATGGTATAGCAAGGTCAGATGGTAAATCTGTTTTTAGCTGTCTGAAGAACCTCCACCCTCATTTCTACAATGGCTGTACCAGTTTATAGTCCCACCAGTAATGGAAAAGTGTTCTGCTTTCCCCACATCCTTGGCAGAATTTGTCATTTGATTTCTAGATAATAGCCATTCTAACCAAAGTCTGGTGGAATCTTAAAGTTTTAATTTCCATTTCCCTAATGGCTAAGGATATAAAACATGTTTTTAGATGTTTATTCACCATTTGTGTTTTTTCTTTTGAGAACTCTATTCAGTTCTATAGCCACCCCTTCTTTTTCTGTATTTTCAAGGCAGGTTCTCACTCTAGCACAGGTTGACCTGGAACTTACTCTATAGTTCCAGGCTGGCCTTAAACCACCACACCCATCCAATAGCCCATTTTTTTATTGGATTGTTTGCTTTTCTGTTATTTACTTTTATGAGTTCTTTGTATATCCTAAATATTAATCTTCTGTCTGATATATAGCTGACAAAGATTTTCTCCCATTCTATAGGCTGCCTCTTTGTTCTATTCACAGTGTCCTTTGTGGTACAAACACTTGTTTTTTGTTTTTTTACTTATTTATTTTTAATTTAGAGACAGAAGGAGAGAGAGAGACATAGAAAGAGAAAATTGGCATACCAGGGCCTCAGCCACTGCAATTGAACTTCAGATGTTTGTGCTTTCCTTACTTTTATATGTCTGGCTTATGTAGGATCTGGAAAGTCCAACCTGGGTCTTTAGGCGTAGTAGGTAAGCACCTTAACCACTCAGCCATCTCTTCAGCCCCAAACACTTTTAATTTCATGAGGTCCCAGTGGTCTTGCTTTCTTGCCTAGGCCTGTATGTTGAAATGTTTTCCCTACTTTTTTCTCCAGCAGTTTGAATTTCAGATCTGATATTAAGGTCTCTGATCCATTTGGACTTGATTCTTGTGCATGGAAAAAGATAAGGATCTATTTTCATTATACTATATATAGATATCCAGTTTTCCCAGCACCATTTATTAAAGAGGCTGTCCTTTCTCCAGTATTTTAAGCATTTTTGCTAAAAATCAGGCAGTTATAACTGACTAGATTTTACATCTGGGTCCTCTATTCTCCTCCATAGATTTATGTGTCTGTTTTTGTACCAGTACCATGCTGTTTGTTCTTATGGCTCTGTAAAATATCTTAAAATAGGGTGTGGTGATACCACCAGGCTTATTTGTATTGCTAATTTTGGCTATTCAAGTTTTTTTATGCTTACAAATAAATTTTAGGTTTTTTTTTTTTTTTTTTTTTCTATTTCAGTGAAGAATGCCATTGGAATGTTGTTGCTTTGGGCAAGATAACATTTTCACCATGTTGAGTCTTTCAATCCATGAACATGGGATGTCTTTCCATTTTCTAGTGTCTTCAATTTCTCTGTTGGGATGTTTTAAAGTTTTTATTATAGTGATCCTTCACTTCCTTGGTTTTGTTTTATTCCAGGGTTTTGTTTTGTTTTTGAGGCAATTGTGAATAGCACTGTATTCCTGATTTTATCCTCAACGTGTTTGATATTGGTATGTATGAAGGCTACTGATTTCTGCATATATATATTAACTTTCTATCCTGCAACTTTGCTGGAAGTGTTTATCAGCTCTAATGGTATTCTGGTAGAGTGTTTAGAGTCTTTTATGTATAGAATTATATTATCTCCAAATAACAATAATTTGACTTCTTCCTTTTTTGTTCATATCCCTTTTACTTGTGTCCCTTGTTTTATTTCTGTAGCTAAGATATCCAGTACTATGTACTATTTCCAGTATAATAAAAGCAGAAAAGTGTACACCCTTGTCTTGTTCCTGATTTTAGTGGAAATGATTCACATTTTTCCCTATTTAGTATGATATTGACTATAGATTTGTCATAAGTAGCCTTTATTATGTTGAGATATGTTCCTTCTATTCCGAGTTTCTTTAGTACTTTTATGATGAAGAGATGTTAGATTTTGTCAAATGCTTTTTCCACATCCTATTAAGATGATCATATGATTTTTGTCCTTGAGTCCATTGATATGATGCATAACATTTATTGATTTCTGTATGGTAAACCATTCCTTCATCTCTGGAATAAAACCCACTTGATCAAAGTTAAATTTTGATGAGTTCCTATATTCTGCCAGTACTTTGTTGAGAACTTTTATATCTATGTTCCTGAGTGAAATTAGTCTGTAATTTCCTTTTCTTTGCTGCTTCTGTATCTGGTTTGGTATCCTGGTAATACAGACTTCATAAAAGTAGTTTGGTAAAGTTCCTTCCTTTTCTCTTTTATGGAAAAGTTAGAGTCATTGCATTAGGTCTTCCATGAAGGTCTGTTGAAAGTCCCCAGTGGGACTGGAGAGATAACTCAGTGGTTAAGGCACTTGCCTGCAAAGTCTACCCTGGTTTGATTCCCCAGTACCCACGTAAAAGTCAGATGTTCAAAGTGGCACATACATCTGGAGTTCGTCTGCAGTGCCTAGAGGCCTTGACACGCCCATTCTCTCTTTCTCTCTACCTGCCTCTTTCTGTTTGTCAAATAAATAAATTAATTAAATTAAATCTTTAAAAAAAAAGTCCCCAGTGAGTCCATCTGGGCCTGAGCCTGTTTTTATTATTATTATTATTATTTGCAGTTTGAAATCCAACTTTAATTTTTTTCATTTTTTATTAATTAGTTTTGTATTCAGCAAATACACTCAGTTTGCTGCCATTATTAGACTCATCCATGACCTACCCCCTCCTCTTGGCCCCTCCTTGTTGAGGTACATGGGTCATGCATTGTGGAGTTAGCCCACAGTTATGGGTAGGATATATGTCTCTGCATATCAGGACACAAAATGTGGCTCTGACATTCTTTCCGCCCCCTCTTCCGCAAAATTTCCCTGAGCCATATTGGGTTCATTTTTGGTCTGCTTCAGTGATGAGGTGTTGGGGGCCTCTGGGTCTCTGGCTCTCTGATTTGGTAGGAGTTGATTTTTCTCTCTGTTGATCTCCTTCCCCTTGTGCTGGTACCTGGTTCCCCAGAAAAACAGCACCCTTGCTTGTTTTGCCAATTTTACTTAGTTTCAGCCAGGGCCCTTTTGAGGTATGATGGGATGGCTCTCTCCTTAGGATCTACATCTATCTGAAAAAGAGAAGCAGATTCTCCAACAGAGAGTAAGTTAGCACCAGGACAAATGAGATAACCCTTACTTTTTTAATAGAGAATTTAATAGGTGTAGGCCTTCTTGTAGCCCATGATTGATGGTAGCTTGATAATGGAGAGCGGGCTTATGTTTGGATATGGTTCTGACTTGTTTCCCAGCTGCAGCTATGGGTCCCGTACCACTGAGGGGATCAGTTAGCCAAATCAAGAGCAGTTGGTTCCCCACCATGGCTGTGTGCCACTATTGCACTTGTGTGGGCATCACAACAAGTTATTTGCTGCGAAGTAGGTTAGACCATGAGTTGCTTGGACAGATATTGGTCATTTTCCTCCAGTTACCCATGTAGCACCTTCTGGCACTAGACGTGCTGACTGTCTGGGGACTGACTCTCTTCCAACTTCCAGCCATGCCATTCCATTTTACATGTCGACCACATAAGGTGTCTTCAGCAGTAGGGTCTTACCACTAACCTTTGGTGGGTCATCAAGTACTCGGACAGAAATCTGTCTTTCTTTTAGGAAATCTTGTAGTTCTCTCTGATCAAAAGCTCATTGAGGATGATAGCCACATGCTGGTACTGGGAGTTATAGGTCAGTGCCCACTAAAAAAAGGAGGGAAAAGGTAACTACTATACAAGAGTTAGAGAGAAGAAAGAAAGAGAGGGAGAGGGAGAAGGAGAGGGAGAGGGAGGGAGGGAAGTTGTAGAAGATTAAGGTTAGTCTTCATCATACCCTCTCCAGTGTCTTGTGGCTCAGGTGTTCCCTCTAAGGGCCTGGTGAAAGTTCAGCCATTTGGTCTGCTTTTTAGGATGTATAATTTTATGGTACCATTGCCGTTTGGGTCTAGATTTGTGTTTCCCACCCCCTCTTTTGCCCTCCCCTTGCTCCCCACCCATCCTATTGTCTAATCCACCAGATGCTTGCTGGGTATGTAAGGCATGTTGGGTGGATTCAGGCTAGGTGCTTTAGGTGAGTGAGACTATGTGGCAATTTTTTTTTTTTCTGTGATTGGGTAAGTTCATTGAGAATCATCTATTCCAGGTTCAACCGTCCTCAAATTTCATTGTATCATTTTTTCTTACTGCTGTATAGAATTCCATTGTGTACATATACCACATCTTAGTTATTCATTCATCTAGTGATGGACATCTGGGTTGATTCCAGCTCTTAGCTATTACAAATTGAGCCACTACAAACATGGTTGAGCAAATCTCTCTGGCATGTGGTTTGAAGGTTTTAGGGTAGATGCCCAGTAAGGGAATAACTGGGTCTGTTGGTATCTCTATACTCAGCTTTTTCAGGAGTTTCCCTCTTGCTTTCCAAAGTGGTTGTACTATCTTACATTCCCACCAACAGTGGATGAGTGTTCCTACTTCTCCACAACCTCGTCAGCATTTATTTTCATTTGATTTTTTCATTATTTGCTATCCTTACTGGGGTAAGGTAGAATCTCATAGTTGTTTTAAATTGCATGTCCATGAGGATTAGGGATGATGAACATTTTCTTAAGTGTGTGTTTGCCATTTGTATTTCTTCCTCTGTGAACTGCCTGTTCAGCTCTTTGCCCCATTTTGTGAGTGGGGTGTTTGAATTTTTACTGTTTAGATTTTTGAGTTCTTTGTAAATTCTAGAGATTAGGCCTCTGTCAGTTGGATATCCAGCAAATATTTTCTCACATTCTGTGGGTAATCTATTGGCTTTGCTTATTGTATGGTTGTCTGTAAAGAAACTCTTCACCTTCATATGATCCCATTGGTTGAGTGACTGTTTAAGATCGTGAGCTACTGGGGTTTTGTCAGGAAGGCTTTTTCCATTCCTATATCATGGAAAGTACTTCATAAATTTTCTTCCAGTAGTAGTCGAGTTTCTGGTCTTATATTGAGGTCTTTGATCCATTTGGATTTGAGTGTAGTGCATGGCAAAATGTGTGGATGAAGTTTCAGTTTCCTGCATATGGTTATCCAGTTTGTCCAGCACCATTTGTTGAAGATGCTGTCTTTTTTCCAGCCTATATTGTTAGGGCCTTTGTCAAATATCAAGTAGCTATAGTTGCTTGACCCAAAGTCCGGGTCCTCAAGTCTATTCCATTGGTCTATAATCCTGTTTTTATGTCAGTACCATGCTGTTTTTATTACTATGGCTTTGTAATATAGCTTTAGATCAGGTATGGTGATGCCACCAGAGGTATTTCTTTTGCTGAGGATATGTTTGTATATGCGAGGCCTTCTGCCTTTCCATATGAAATTTGAGATAATTTTTTCTATCTTGGTGAAGAACACTGTAGGGATTTTAATTGGAATTGCATTAAATCTATATATTGGCTTTGGTAGGATTGCCATCTTCACCATGTTAATTCTGCCTATCCAGGAGCATGGGAGGTCTTTCCATTTTCTCAAGTCCTCCTCAATTTCTTTGTTGAGTGTTTTTATGGTTTCATTGTATAGATCTTTCACGTCCTTGGTTAACATTATTCCAAGGTTTTTTTTTTTTTTGTTGCTATTGAAAATGGGACTGTGTCCCTTATTTCTTTCTTTGTATCTTTGTCATTTGCATACAGAAAGGCTACTGATTTTTGTGCATTGATTTTGTATCCTGCTACTTTGCTATAGGAGTTAATCACCTTCAGGAGTTTTGGGATGGAGTCTCTCGGGTCTCTTACATATACAATCATGTCATCAGCGAATAGAGCTAACTTAATTTCTTCCGTTCCAAATTGTATTCCTTTTATTTCCTTCTTCTGTCTTATTGCTTGAGCTAGGACTTCCAGTACTATATTGAAGAGCAGAGGTGAGAGTAGACAACCCTGTCTTGTTCTTCATCTTAATGGGAATTCCTCCAGTCTCTCTGCATTAAGTATTATTTGGGCCTTCAGAGCTTTGTATATTGCCTTTATTATGTTAAGATATGAACCAACCATGCCAATTCTCTCCAATGTTTTGATCATGAAGTGATGTTGTATGTTGTCAAAGGCCTTTTCTGCATTTATCGAAATGACCATGTGGTTTTTATGTTTAACCTTGTTTATATAGTGTATTACATTGACAGATTTCCGTATGTTGAACCACCCCTGTGTTCCTTGGATGAATCTCATGTGGTCATGGTGGATAATGCTTTTGATGTGTTGTTGGATTTGGTTTGCGAGGATTTTGTTCAGGATCTTTGCATCTAAGTTCATCAGGGAAATAGGCCAGTAGTTTTCTTGTGGCATCTATGCCTGGTTTTGGAATTAGGGTGATATTACCTTCACAAAAGGAGTTGGGTAGCTTTCCCTGTTCTCCAATTATGTGCCACAGTATGAGGAAGACTGGTTTGAGTACTTCCATGAAGGTTTGAAAGAGTTCAGCTCAGAAGCCATCTGGTCCTGGACTCTTCTTTTTGGGGAGGTTTTTTATTACTTTGTCAATCTTCATGAGTGTGGTGGGTTCATTCAGGTGATTTATCTGCTCTGAGTTTAGCTTTCATAGATGGTGTGCATCCAGAAATTTATCCATCTCCTCCACATTATTCAGTTTTGTGGAGTAGAGGTTTTTGAAATAAGTGCTAATGATTCTCCCAATTTCACTTATATCTGTTGTGATCTCTCCTTTTTCATTTTGAATTTTGTTAATTTGAAGCTTCTCTCTTTTTTTTTTTGCTTGATCAAATTTGCCAGGGGTTTGTCAATAATGTTTATTTTTTCAAAGAACCAGCTCTTTGTTTTGTCAATTGTCTTAATTGTTTCCTTAGTTTCCAATTCATTAATTTCTGCTCTTATTTTAATTATTTCTTTCCTTCTGGAGCTCTTTGGGTTGGATTTTTCTTGCCTTTCCAGTGCCTTTAGGTGGATGATTAGGTTATTGATTTGGGATCTCTGTCTTTTTTATGAAGGCATTTAGTGTTATGAATTTTCCCCTGAGGACCACCTTCACTGTGTCCCATAAGTTTTGGTACGATGTGTCCTCATTGTCATTCAATTCTAGAAATTTTGCAATTTCATTTTTTTTTCAGTTTGAAACTTTTTTATTAATTAGTTTTGTATTCAGCAAATACACTCAGTTTGGTACCATTATTAGGCTCATCTGTGACCTATTCCCTCCCCTTGGCCCCTCCTTGTTGAGGTATATGGGTCATGAATTGTGGCGTTAGCCCACAGTTATTGATAAGATAAATGTCTCTGCATATCATGACCCAACACGTGGCTCTGACATTGTTTCCACCCCCCTTCTGCAAAATTTCCCTGAGCCATGTTGGGTTCATTTTTGGTCTGCTTCAGTGATGAGGTGTTGGGGGCCTCTGAGGCTCTGGCTCTCTGGTTTGGTAGGAGTTGATTGTTCTCTGTGTTGATCTCCTTCCACCTTGTGCTGGCTTCTGGTTCATTAGGAAAACAGCACCCTTGCTAGTTTCGCCCGTTTTTCTTAGTTTCAGCCAGGGCCCTTTTGAGGTATGATGGGGTGGCTCTCTCCTTAGGATCTACATCTATCTGAAAAAGAGAAGCAGATTCTCCAACAGAGAGTAAGTTAGCACCAGGACAAATGAGATAACCCTTACTTTTTTAATAGAGAATTTAATAGGTGTAGGCCTTCTTGTAGCCCATGATTGATGGTAGCTTGATAATGGAGAGCGGGCTTATGTTTGGATATGGTTCTGACTTGTTTCCCAGCTGCAGCTATGGGTCCCGTACCACTGAGGGGATCAGTTAGCCAAATCAAGAGCAGTTGGTTCCCCACCATGGCTGTGTGCCACTATTGGCACTTGTGTGGGCATCACAACAAGCTATTTGCTGCGAAGTAGGTTAGACCATGAGTTGCTTGGACAGATATTGGTCATTTTCCTCCAGTCACCCATGTAGTACCTTCTGGCACTAGACGTGCTGACTGTCTGGGGACTGACTCTCTTCCAACTTCCAGCCATGACATTCCATTTTAAATGTCGACCACATAAGGTGTCTTCAGCAGTAGGGTCTTACCACTAACCTTTGGTGGGTCATCAAGTACTCGGACAGAAATCTGTCTTTCTTTTAGGAAATCTTGTAGTTCTCTCTGATCAAAAGCTCATTGAGGATGATAGCCACATGCTGGTACTGGGAGTTACAGGTCAGTGGCCACTAAGAAAAGGAGGAAAAAGATAACTGCTATACAAGAGTTAGAGAGAAAAGAGAGAGAGAGGGAGAGGGAGAGGGAGGGAGGGAAGTTGTAGAAGATTAAGGTTAGTCTTCATCATACCCTGTCCAGTGTCTTGTGGTTCAGGTGTTCCCTGTAAGGTTCCCTGTGAGGCCTGGTGAAGGTTCAGCCATTTGGTCTGTCTTTTTGGAAGTAGAGTTGTATGGTACCATTGCCGTTTGGGTCTATATTTGTATTTATAGAAATATTGCAATTTCATTTTTTATTTCATCCTCTATCCATTTATTGTTTAAAATTGTGCTGTTCAGTTTCCAGGTGCCGTTGGGATTCTTGGTGGGTCTTTTGTTGTTGATATCTAGCAGTATAGCATTGTGATCTGATATCATGCAGGGAATTATGTCAATTTTCCTAAATATGTGGAGGTAGTGTTTGTGACCCAGTATATGGTCTATTTTAGAGAATGTTCCATAGGCTACTGATAAGGATGTGTATTCTGTGGATTTGGGATGGAAAGTTCTGTAGATGCCCTTTAGGTCTAAGTGATCTATGGTTTTCGTGAGCTCTCTTACTTCCTTGTTGAGTTTTTGTTTAGATGATCCTTCTATTACTGATAATGGTATATTGAATTCCCCAGCTATGATGGTGTTGGTGGTTTTTTCTGTTTTATTGTCAAGTAGGTTTTGTTTTATGAACTGTGGTGCTCCTGTGTTTGGTGCATATAGATTTATGATTGTAATATCCACTTGATGCATCATTCCCTTGATAAGTAGGAAGTGGCCTTCCTTGTCTTTTTTGATTATTTTTGGTTTGAAGTCTATTTTATCCCATATTAATATAGCAATGCCTGATTGTTTCTTATTCCCATTTGCTTGGAATATTCTTTTCCACCTTTTCACCCTGAGGTGGTGTCTATCTTTAGTGGTGAGGTGGGTTTCTTGAAGGCAACAGATTGAGGGGTCTAATTTTTTGATCCATCCTGTTAGCTTGTGTCTCTTGATGGGTGAATTAAGGCATTAATATTTAGGGTAATGGCTGTGAGATTTGATTTGATCCCTGCCATATTGTGATGGTATGTGTGGGTTGGTGTTTTCATGGACTTTGAAGTTTTTTGTGCCTACTCTGAGTTTGGTTGTTGTGATCTGCTTCTTGTAGGCATTGGAGTTTGATTATTTGTTTCTTCTCTGTGGAGAATCTCCTGAAACACTCTCTGTTGGTTTCGTTTTGTGTTCATGTAATTGTAAAGCTGAGTTTTGTCATAGAAAGTTATTCTTTCACCATCTATTATGAGGGATACTTTTGCTGGGTATAGTAGTTTGGGTTGGAAGCCATAGGTTCTTAGACTTTGCAGTGTTTAATTCCAGGCCCTTCTAGCTTTCAGGGTTTCCATTGAGAAGTCTGGAGTAATTCTGATGGGGTTACCTTTGACAGTGGTGTGCTGTTTTTCCCTAGCTGCTTTTAGGGTTTTCTCTTTGGTGTCAATGTTTAGAGTTTTAATGACAATATGTCTTCGAGAGTTTCTCCTTTGGTCAAGTCTGTTTGGAGTTCTGTTGGGTTCTTGTATCTTGTTGCGCCTTTCTTTTAAGAGACTGGGAAAGTTGTCTTCAATTATTTTGTTAAATAAGTTCTCCATGCCTTTGGTCTGAATTTCTTCTCCTTCTGGTATTCCAATGATCCTGATATTAGGACATTTAAGTGTATCCCACAATTCCCTCATGTTCTGTTCACAGGAATTTTTGAACTTACTGAAATTTTTGAACTCTCGAACTGTTTCTTTCGTCTTGTCTTCCAGATCAGAATTTCTATCCTCCACATGGCTGAGTCTATTCTTGAGAGCTTCTAGAGAGTTTTGGACTTGTTCAATTAGGTTTGCCTTTTCTACTACTTTTTTATGTATAATTTCCATCCCTCTGTCAAGCTCCCTTTTCACATCATTTTCTTATTTTCTTGATGATTCTTGGCATTCATCTTTGCATTTCTTTATGTTTTCATTTTGCATTTTCGGCTGATTTTTGAGGTCTTCTTTGTTTCACTCTCCCTCAAATCTCTTAACTGTCTTTGAACTCTTTCCATTTTCTTATCTATTAGGTCTGGTTTAGTGATGGCAGCATCCATACGATTATTGGTCCTTTGCTGTTTTTCTGCAAGTTCTACCTGTAACTTGGTCAGGGTTGCATTGCTCATGGCTTCATTTTGTTGTTGTGATCCTAATGACTCTTCTGTTTTGATTAGATATGTTCATTGTAGGACTGGGTGATCTAACTGGATTTCTTGTATTTGATTTGTCATGTCATTTCTTTTGCGCTGTGGTCTGCCCATGACAGTGTATGGGCACATAGGTGGGTGGATCAGCCTGGGCTCAAGCACAGTGGGAATCTGAGGCAGCCTGAGGCAGTTGCCAAGCAGCCTGGGCTTTGGCTCTCACTTGCCAAAGCTGCCTGATCTACTGCCTCACTGGGGTGCCAAAGTTGCCTGATCTCTCAAGCGGTAATGCGCCAAAGCGGCCTGTGTTGGAGCTAGGAGGGACACTGGGGCACCAAGCACTGAAGCGCCCCAAACTAGGACCCAGAAGCAGTCTGTGCTGCCCCGCACCAGGACAATGGTGGATGGCTGCCCCGGTAGCAGGTAGGGGATGGCACCTGAGCTTGTGCAAGCAACAGACACATTCTGAGCTTGTGTGGCAGTTGCTGTGGGACTCGCTGTACCTGCGGTGGCAGGAGCAATAAGTGAGTGAGTGGGCAAAGCAGTCTAAGTCTATTCTTCCTTTTGGTCAGTTCCACATGCAGGGAGCGATTGGCCCACAGGCGGCTACTTGGGGAGAGGGGTGGGCTACCCGCCCGCGAGGGGATCAGCGATTCCCTGTTTTTCCCCCCTCTGTGCCTTCACACTGGCAATCTATTGCAGATTTCTCTCCCCTAAAAGACCCCGTGAACCCTTAATGTCTTGCCTTTCTTTCCCCTGATTTGCAGTGCAGCTAGGCAGTCGCCATCTTGGCCGGAAGTCCCTGAACCTGTTTCAGTTGAGAGATTTTATGTAAGTTCTTTGATCTCATTGTTTCTGTCATCTTTCTTTACTTTTGGCGTTTGTATATCTCTAGAAATTCATCCATTTCCTTTATGTTTTCAAATTTAGTAGAGTATGTATTTTTAAGGTATATCATTATGATTTTCAGGATTTCATTGGTACCTGTTCTAATGGTGCCCTTTTCATCTCTAATTTTATTAATTTGGGGTTTTTTTTTTCTCTGTTCCTTTTGGTCAGTTTCACTAAGGATTTACCAATCTTGTTTATCCTTTCAAAGAACCAATTTTCTGTTTTATTGATACTTTTTGTTTGTTTGTTTCTTTGCTTGTTTGTTTGGTTTTTTTTTTTCTTTCTTTCTTTCTTTCTTTTTTTTTTTTTTTAAGGTAGAATTTCACTCTAGCTAAGACTGACCTTGAATTCACTATGTAGTCTCAGGGTGGCCTCAAACTCACAGCAAACCCCCTTCCTCTGCCTTCTGAGTGCTGGGATTAAAGGAGTTCACCACCATGCGTGGCTTTTATTGTTTTGTTTTTGTTGTTGTTTCTTTTTCATTGATTTATGCCCTGATCTCCATTATTTATATACATGTTCTGATTTTTGGTTTTGCCAATTATTTTTCCAAGGCTGTAAGGTCTAGCATTATTTATTTGTGATCATTCTAATTTCTTAATATATGAACTCAAAGCTATAAGTTTTGTTTTTGGTCCTGAGTTCATTGCATTCAGTAGGTTTTGCTGTGTTCTGTTTTCATTACCATTTGATTTTATGAATTTTTATGTTTATTACTGTTATTATTAATAAGATGTTTCATATACATCATGTGTTGTTACCCTCTTTTCCCTTGTTCCTGTCCCCATTCTACTGGGGATGCTCCTCAGTAGGGTTGTAGGTGTTCCCCATGGAGTTGTGGGTTATGCATTGTGGGAACAGCAGTCAGGTTTTTTTTTTAGGTGGCCAATATCTCTGGGCATTATGTCCCAACCTGTGGTTCTTTCAAGTTTCCCCCCTTCCTCAAAATTCCCTGAGCTGTGGTGGGTGAGTTTTAAGTCTACTTCAGTGATGAGCTCTTAGGAGCCTCTAGATCTCTGCTTTGGTAGGTGTTGAGTATCCTCAGGGTCTGTCTCCTTCACCCTGGCAATGATTATCAGAAACAGCATGGAAGTAGCACTCTTGCTCATCTCCCCAATTCCTCTGTGGTTTCAGCTATGGCTTGGCCTAAGTGCAAGGGGAAGTTTATCTCCTCTGGTCTCATCACCTTCTGCAAAAGAAGAACAGATTCTTCAATGGAGAGTGAAGTCAGCATAGTTTAAATGGGGTAAGCATTATTAATTTAGAGAGAATTTGATGTATATAATTCCTGTTTTAGCCAAAGATTAGAGAGTGCTTGACCCTGGAGAACATAATCTTTTTCTCCATAGGTTTCTGATCTGATTCCCAATTCCAGATATGGGTTCCTTTACACTGAGCAGGTCTCTTAGCCAATCATAAAGCTATTGGTTAGCCACTGAGGCTGTGTGCTACTATTGCACTGGCATGTACATCATATCAGGGTGTTTGCTTCTGGGTAGCTTAGACATCTGGTTGCTCAGACTATTGTTGTGATTCTATGCATATTTTTATTTCCTTTTTTTGTTTTTAAGGTATGGTCTCACTCTAGCCCAGGCTGACCTGGAATTCACCATGTAGTCTCAGGGTGGCCTTAAATTCATGATGATCCTCCTCCCTCTGCCTCCTGAGTGGTTGAGATTTACTTTTTACTTTTTATTTATTGTTGTATTTCCAAAATTTTGCCTGTTATTAAATTCTAATTTCATTCTTTGTAGTCAGTGAACATACGTTGTATGATTCCAACCCCTTTATAGTTATTGAGTTTTTTGTTTTGTGGTTTAGTACACATCTGGAAAATGTCCTATGTACACTTAACAATTTTATTCTGCTTTTGTTGGGAGAGTGTTCTAAGAATTTTTGTTAGGTTTAGTTGCCATATTTACATATTCACAGCTTTACCAGTGCTATTTGTTAGACAAGGTCTTATGTTGTCCAGGCTGCCCTTAAACTAACTATGTAGCTGATGATGACCCTGAACTTCTAAACCTCCTACCTCTATCTCCTGAGTCTAGAATTACAGGCATATCAAACCTAGGGCTTATTTTATGTTAGACAAGCATTCTATCAACTGTACTACATTACTAGCCTGTATTTTTATTAAATGCTGACAGTTACATAAATGTATGTATTTGTTCATATTCACCCCTCATAATAATTTCTGATCCCCCTCTCCTGGTGAACTCCTTCTTCCCAACTGGTCCTACTTCTGCTTTAGTGTCTTCCACAGTCTAAAACACTCTCCCTACTGAGCTATTTCAGCTCCTCAACTTTGATGTCGTGAGTGTGTGTGTGTGTGTGTGAGAGAGAGAGAGAGAGAGAGAGCCCACTGCATTTAACTAGAGTTGTTGCATGGGTGGAGGGTTATTTACTGGAGCATGGGCAACTTAACAGTGGCTATACCACTGAAGAAAATGTCTCCCTTTCCAACAGGTCAGTATTATAGTGCACAGGGCTCACAGCTGAATAAGACTGTTCCTGCTCCCCATCCAACCCGTCCAGCAGCCTACATAGCACCTTTGGTCATTGTGAAAACTAGCCATAAGGGAGAACGTTTCCAATTTGATTCTTTATGTCCTGCATCCAAAGTGTGTGGTATTTTCAGATTTTGCTGATTCATTCTTATGCATCCTCTAATCTGCTATTAACTCCATCTTTCTTTTGAAATTTTTATTTTATTTACTGTGCAAAAAGAAGTCAGAATTTATATTTAGTAATTTAATGACTTTTTTTCAAGTTATTCTCATACTTTCTTTTAATTCTTTAGACACAGTTTTCTTTAGTTCTTTAAACATGACCAGGGTAGTAATATTAAGTCATTCTCTAAAGAGTGTCTGGTTTTTCTCAGGGACGGTTCCTCTTCACTTCTTTTTCTTTGTGTGGGGGCTATTCTTTCATGGTATTGTTTTTTGTTTGATTTTGGTTGTTTATTTTAAATTTCTTCTGTTTTGTTTGTTATTGTTGTTTTTGTGGCATTGCAATTTTTTTCCACTTCCTCTGAAGAACCTCAAGGTCCACTAGAGTAATAAATTCGGACGTTTTCAGGTCTTTCCTGGGCATTCGTCTACATAGGATGTAGCTTTCTAGATGTGGTGGAACATGATGGACCTTTGTAAAACCCACTACAAGGCAACTTACTTCTAAATTATCTTTCTAATTTTTTGGCTAGTTTTGTTTTTTTCCTGTTTTGGCTTTCAGACAGCTGTGCTGTTCAGTAATCACTGATTATTTTTGTCCAAAGCCCTGGGGATAGAGATTTCCCAGTGAAGACCATGCTGAAGTAAATCTAATAGGAAGCCCCATAAATGAAGCTTTTCCAGAGAGCTGCAAACAGGTCTGGTGGTTATAGTTTTATGGGAAGAGGATGATATAGTGTTATTTTCACAAGTTCCAGAATTTCCCTGCCCTTTATACTGGCTATTAGGTCACTAAGTCTGACAACTACTGTAAGGCTGCTAGCTGTCAAGGCTGCCACAGACCTGCCTAGTGAATAATGGATACTAGATGAGCTAAAAATACCATAAATCTCACCCTTTTACCAAGAACCGTTTTCTTCCTCTTGAATAAGTGTCCTTTTGTATTGTTGACACCCTTAGATTAATTTCCAAAATATTGAAAAGGCTGATTTTGATAATTTTTTATGTTCCTGGTTGTTTTATAGACATAAATTTTTGAAGGTTCTTGTTCAGCCATACTGGAAATTTGAATGTTTCCCCTTTAAAATCCAAGTATTGCATTGTGATAGTAGTCAGAGGTGAGTCCTTGCTCGTCAAAACAGCTGGCATGTAGTCAAAGTAAAAATGGAACCCAAAACCTGTGTTTTTAGCCACTGTGCTTATCTAATAACTAGAAAGTGACAAAGGGAAAGGAGAATAACCTCAGAAATCAGCAAGACTTAATGCTATGGGCATAGAGAAAGGTAGCAGTGTTGACTCCCAGGTCTCTGGATTTTTTAAATTTTTTTTTATTGACAACTTCTATACTTACAGACAATAAACCATATTTCCCTCCCCTCCCCCTTTCCCCTTCACAACTCTGCTCTCCATCATTATCCCCTCCCTCTCTCCATTAGTCTGTCTTTTATTTTGATGTCATTATCTTTTTCTCCTATTATGGTCTCATGAAAGTATTGCTAGGCACTGCAAAGTAAGGATATTGAGGCCAATTTCTATCTAGGCAGTTGCATTGTAAGGAGTGGCACCCTTCCTTTGGCTCTTACATTCTTTTTTTTTTTTTTTTTTTTTTCCGAGGTAGGGATTCACTCTAGCTCAGGCTGACCTGGAATTCACTATGTAGTCTCAGGGTGGCCTCGAACTCATGGTGATCCTCCTACCTCTGCCTCCCGTGTGCTGGGGTTAAAGGTGTGTACCACCACGCCTGGCTGGCTCTTACATTCTTTCTGCTACCTCTTCTGCAATGGATCCTGAGCCTTGAAGGGTGTGCTAGAGATAATTTCAGTGCTGGGCACTCCTCTGACCCTCCTTCTCAGCACTATGTTGCCTTTTGGGTTATCCCAGTGGTCATCACTATCTGAAAAGAGAAGCTTCTGTAACCCGAAATGAGAATATGAATATGAACATTAAGTGTAGTGCTTGCAGGGCAGCTTGGTGAGAGTAATATATGCATTTACCTAGACAAGAGCAGGCTTTATACCCCTAAGGCTCATGACCTCCCCTGCCAAAGGCTTTTGATTAGGTTTTCAGTACCAGCCATGTATTCCCTCCTATAGAGCAGGCCTTCAGTCCAATTAGAGAACAGTTGGTTTTCCCCAGAGCAGACATGGCACTATTGCACTTGTTCGGTCATTTGGCCTGCCTGGCCAAACTTGAGGCTTCCATTGTTCACTGTTTTCATTGCTGATGACTTCTGTCTCCTAAAGGACTGCATACAGTGCATTTTTTTTCCCAGCCTTCAGGTCTACAGGGAGAAGGTTTTCTGCTTAGAACCAGCTTATATCTCAGTGACTTTGCCAGTCAGGCATGTGACGTCTTCAGCAATAGGGTCTTACCATCTGTTTCTCAAGGAAAACCAAGGGCCTTGACAATAGCCTGTAATGTTTTGGAGGCAACAGGGACTTCCTTGGCCAACAACTCACTGGAAGGTATCCAATCGATGGCACTGAAAATTTTCTAGTAACAATCTATGGCTTCTGGATGTGCCATTATCCAAACTGTAGGCTTTCATATGTCTTATTCAGATGATCTTGAATTTTGATTGACCATACCCCACCCATCTTTTACTCAATCTTTTCCCCTGTCCTCACTTAGGCCATTCCACTTGTTGTAATCTGTTCTTTTACTTACATATATACAATACCATCCTCTTAAGACCTTCCCTCTCCTCCCTCCCTTATAGCCTTTTTCTAGCTTATGGGCCTCTGCTGATTTTTGGTTCCAGCTCACACACAAGTCTATACATTTGTAGATAGGATCCACATATGAGAGAGAACATGTGGTGTTTTGCTTTCTGGGCCTCCTTTCCGGATCCATCCATTTCCCTGCAAGTTTCATTTTTCTTTACCACTGAATAGAACTCCATTTTGTAAATGTACCACATCTTCATTATCCATTCATCTGTGGAGGGACATCTAGGCTGCTTCCATTTCCTAGCTATTATCAATAGAGCAGCAGTAAACATGGTAGTGCAAGTATTTCTAAGGTAATGAGAAGAGTCATTAGGATATATGCCTAAGAGTGCTATAGCTGGATCATATGGCAAATCTATTTTTAGCTGTCTCAAGAACCTCCACACTGATTTCCACAATGGCTGTACCAGATTACACTTCCACTAACAGTGTAGAAGGGTTCCCTTTTTTTCCACAGGTCTCTGGATTTTGATAACTGTTAGTGCCATTCTCTGATTCATGCTACATAAATGAAGATACAAACTTAAAATAATCATCTGTCTTTGATATACTAAGTTTGAGGTTCCTATAGAAATATGGAATTTGGAGGCTCTATAGGTTGGGCAGTGAGGCTGGAAATACAGATTTAGTTGTCATAGCCATAGAGCTGGATGTTGCTGAAGATGTGAATGTGCACAGATTATCCCAGACTAGTTTATGTAGCAAGAGACAAGGAAAGTAACCAAGAAGAGGGTCCTAAGGAACAAGTGGAGGAAGAAGCTTCAGCAGAACACTCTCCAAAGGACAGTGAGAGGAGAGAGAAATGGAAAGAAGGACTCCAGTGATCCAAAAGAAAATCAAGCGAAAGTTAGCTAAAGTGGGGGAAGGGCTGCACCAGCACTGGCTATGGTTGAGAATCACATCCACATTGTAAGACAGAGCTTCAATACCGTCTCCTCTCCTGCCATTCCTCTCCTACCATTGGAGCAAACAGATATTTGACACCAAGGACAAAGGGACTACCACAAATGGCAGGATGTTTCCCTTCATCTAATGCAGACAATAAGAAAGCTTGCCACGGGGTCTGGAGAGATGGCTTAGCTAAGGTGCTTCCCTAAAAAGCTAACGGACCCAGGTTGGATTCCCAGGACCCACTTAAGCCAGATTCACAAGGTGGTGCACACATCTGACGTTCGTTTGCAGTGGCTGAAGGCCCTGGCATACCCATTCTCTCTTTCTCTATCTGCCCCTCTTCTCTCTCTCTGTCTCTCTCTCTCAAATAAATAAATAAAATAAAAATAAATTTTTAAAAAGAAAGCTTATCAGGATACCGACAGAATGCCAGTCAGAGTGCGTGCCTTATAAAAATTTTACGTAGTAAGATTGTACTCCTCAACATACAACTTGGTGTAATAGCAGTGATCTTGATGAACTGTGGTCAGCATGAGTTCTGGAAGGTCATCTATACTAACCCAAGTCTAATTTATCAGTTAATGGACTTGAGGTTTTCTTTTACATCCCCAGTGCCCTTAAGCTTTTACAGTGATCATAATGCCTGTTGTTTTCTCACCTCATTTCTAATGTCAGAGCCAGCACATCTGCAAACACTTAACTGTATAGTATGATGGCAGCTCACATATGTAATGACAGATTTAAAATCTGATGCATACAAAATAGTTCAGGGTGACTAACATTTCACATTGATTGTTTCATTTGTCATTATCCTTTCAAGCACCTCCCAAGGTAGTTGTGTGAAGGAGTCAGACTTGGTAACCTAATGGTGCAGTTGAGTTTTGCAGAGCTAATAACTTGCCAAAGTCATACAGCTATTAAGTACCAAGCTAGGATGTGAGGCCCCTCCCTGTTTCACACCAGAGCTCATATTATTTCCATTAAGGTTTCCCAAATGGAATCATTATTAACTCATCCTTTATAAGACTAGCATAAAATCTGAATAAATAAACTAAGTGAGAGCACTTGAAGCTTTGAGAAGAAGGCTGTATGCAGGTGTCATTTTTATTTCTACTATTAATATCAGAAGTAATATCTGAAAACATGAAAAATGCTTTAAAATAAGGTCTAAATGTTTACTGCTTGGGTTGAGGGTATGTAGCTAAATGGTCGAGCACATGTCTAGCATGCATGGGACCCTGGATTCAGTCTTCTGCACTGGAAAAAAAGTATATTCTCATACACACGCACAATAAGAGAAAGATCTAATGATACCTTTTGTGTGTGTGTGTGTGATGCATGTAGGTGTGCAGGTTTGCATGGCCTTGTTTGTGCAGAAACCAAAGGATAATATTGGGTATGCTTCTTTTGACAATCATCTGCATATTTCCTTGAGATGGGGTCTCTTCTCAACCTAAAGCTGTTATAGGTCAATGAACCCTAGCAATTTTCTGGTCTCTGCATCAGAGATTATAGAAATAATCTTTCTTGGCCATAGATTGTATTGCAAAAATTTCAGGGCTAGGGGTGGGATGTCCTCCAATAAGTTGTTGGGCAGAGAGGTCCTGATGCCCCCAAAACCTTATAGCCTATTTCCAAGGCTCTTGGTTGCCTACCAAGACTAGATGATAAAACCCTACAAAACTCTACATGTCTGGGTTGTAGGTTACGGAGTATCAATCTGGAGCTAAACTGGAAGCTTCCTCCCTGTTGACTAGTTGTCGTGATGCTGGAAAGAGCTATCTATGCAGCCTGCAGAGGGAAAAAAGTCATCAGTGGTCTTAACCAGCAATGGGCCCTTCAGACATTACAGCTGGCTAGCCAGGCCAAATGTACCAACTAGTGCAATGGTGGCATGTCTGTTATGGGGGAAACCAACTGCTCTCTGATTGGACTTGAGACTTGCTCCATGGTAGGGAATTCTTGCCTGGCACAGAAAACCAAGTGAAAAGCATATGGCTGGGAAGGTCATAAATAAACACCAGAGGGAAAACTACTACTGTTGTCTGGCTAAATGGATATATTATGCCCGCCAAACTTCCCTCTGGACACATACGTTTATGCCCATATATTAATGCTGCCCTCACTTTTGTCCAGAGAAGCTTCTCTTTTCAATGATCACTTGGGTGACTTGAAACTCACCAAAGTGCAGAGAAGTGATAGTGGAGTATTCAGCACTAAGTGAGACATCTCTATCACACCCTCCCTCCAAGGCTCAGGGATGATTGCAGAAGAGGAGGTGGAAAGAATGTATGAGCCAAAGAAAGAAAAGGGAGGACTGCTTACAATACTGTCTTCCAAACACAAAGTGCCCTTGATATGTATGACCTCACGATGGCTGATGCTACCCACATAAGACCTGCATAATAGGAGGAAAAAAATGATGATATCGAAATAGAAGAGAGACTTGTTGGAAAAAAAGAAGGATTTCAGTGGAGGGTGGATTTGGGAGGGAGAAAAAGGAAGGGAGGTGTGAGGATAATGATATATTGTCTGAATATATGGAGGTTGGGGCTGGAGAGATGGCTTAGCAGTTAAGGCACTTGGCTGCAAAGCCAAAGGATCCAGGTTTGATTCCCCAGGACCCATGTAAGCCAGATGCACAAGGTAGTGCATGCATCTGAAGTTAATTTGCTAAAGGCCCTGGCTTGCCTGTTCTCTCTCTCTCTCTCTCCATACATACATATATACATCTCCCTGCCTCTTTCTCTCAAATAAATAAGTACAAATAAAATAAATTATGTGGAACGTGTCAATAAAGAGTTTTTAAAAAGACAGTCTTTCTTGAGCAAAAAGGTCTCTAGGTGTTCCTATGATGAATTTTTTTGGAGTAAACTACCAGACCTTAGAAAAGAAATGATACATCAGAGAAAACTCCTAAAGAAGAAAGGGAAAGAATTTTTAGACAAGTTGGCTTGATGCCAAAGACTATCCACTCTCCCTCTACAAAAGGACCTGGAATGATTCAGCACCATTGTGTTTTAGTTCCTTCAGAATGACCAATGAATTCTCTCTAAGCTGAAATTCATATGGGTCAGGCAATTGTATTTCTGAGAAGTATCCAAGGTTATAATGATCAGATGTCCTTGTCTGATCAGATGCAGTAAGGCAGAAAGTTCAGGAAAACACCATAGATAAAGCAGAAGTGCTTGTAAATTCTGTTGACTTGGAAAAAAATCCATAAAGAACATTACTGACTATGTGCCTCCATGGTATACTACTGAAACAAAGTGAGGGTAGGCCATTTGCCTGAGAGCATTTAACTAGGATTTCATCTTCTCTTCTGTTAATGTAGAACTACTGAAACAATAAATTAATAAAATAAGAGGGGTTGTGAAGATAATTCAGTAGGAAGAGTGCTTGCTGCACCAGCATGAGAACCTGAGTTTGATCCCCAGCACCCACATGAAAAGCTAAGCATGGCTGTCAGTGACTGTACTCCCAGGACTTGGGGCGGAGTATGGAGACAAGAGAATTTCTGGGGCTCCTGGCAAGCTCCAGGTTCAGTGAGAGACGCCACCTCAGGGAAATAAGGTGGAAGAGTGGTTGAAGAGGACACCTGATGTCTTATTCTGTCCTCTAAACATAGATGTATGGTGTGCATTTATCTGCACACATGTGCCTACACCATGCACGCACCACTCATACTACATGAAAGGAAGGGAGAGAGGGAGGGAGGGAGGAAGGAACAAAGGAAGGAAGGAAGGAAGGAAGGAAGGAAGGGTAGCAAGTGGCGGCACTTGCACATAATCCCAGCACTAGAGAGGCAGAGGCAGGAGTATCACAAGTTCAGTGCCAGCTTGGGCTACATAATGAGACCTTGTCCGAGAGAAAAAAAGGAAAAGAATAGTACATACAGATACATGAAAAGATAGGAAACACATGGCTAAAACTGGCCTTGTGTCAGAATAATTTGTGTATTGCTCAACTAGTTAGTTAGCTTGTGTATGATTGTGACAATTGTTGCCAAATACATCAATTGGAGTGACTTGGTAGGTTGTTGTGTCCCTAGACAGTTCTAGTGGATGATTTTTCTGGTGCTAGGACATTCTTGAGGTTTGCACGTCAGATCTGTTTCACAGTGCTACTCAGCATGTGCCCAAACTTACTCTGACAGCTGGTGGCTAGTTCCACCCTCAGTTTTAATGCTTGCTGATGACCTCTAGTTAATGAGCTGCTTATATGACATCTTCCTTTATTTTTATTTCCAGAACCTACAGAAATAAAAGAAAAATGATAAACCAACAATCAAATTAAGCTATGACACTAAGGAAGGAAAAATTGGAATCTGTTTTGATCTAATCTATCTGAAATTTATAATCAGTTTGGGGCAACACTATTCAAGTTGTTTGGGAAAACAGCCACATCTTTGTGATCATCCTCTTCATAGGATATACCAACTGACTTGGTATATCTTTACTGATGTGTTGTTCACTTCTGGGTAAATGGCTCATGATTATGGAATAGTAATATAGGGAGAAGCTCAGTCCCCCAAAATCAGGCCCTATAAGCATTTAGTAGTATGGGCCTTGGGACCACCATGATTGAATTCAAATCCCATCTCTTTTAAAAAATATTTTATATATTAATTTTGTAAGCAAAGAGAGAGAGAGAGAATGAGAATGAATGAGGATGGGGGTGCTTCTACTGCAACGAATTACAAATGCATGCACCACTTTGTGTACCTGGCTTTACATGGGCACTTGGGGCACTGTACCAGTGTCCTTAGGCTTTGCAGACAAGTTCCTTAACTGCTAGCCATCTCTCCAGCCCTCATATCCCATCTTTTTACTACATATATAACCTTGGGTATATGACTGACCCTCTTTGTGTCTCAGTTCCTCCACCTGTAAGACAAGGACAGTGAGGACATTAGAGTTTGTGTAATGATGTCAATCTGTAAAAATGCCTAGGACAATGCTCAGTGTAGAGTAGAATATCAATAAATTATTATCCATGAGTAAATGGTGGTTTTACAGGTATAGTTGTAAAGCTTGGTTCTTAAGCTAAGCTAGATGCCATTCAGGTCATTAGAGAGCTATGGAGTTTTTTTTTTTTTTTTTTTTTTTTTTTTTTTTTTTGTACTATTGGGGCTCCATCCACTTTTATGCTTCGAATTGAAAAGCATTTTCTGTACTGAGGCCCATGATTTTGAACGATTTCCATTAAGGCTAAAAACATATAGGACAAGTCCATTTTTTCCTAAATGATATAAGTGTCTACCATGAAATTCCATGTGATTATATTTCTTGAGCTGATGAGGATTAGTTCCCTAGGAAATCCCTTTCTCTTGAATCCTAAACGAGGTTAATATTCAAAGTAGTAATCCTTTTAAGAAAGTCCTTCTAGCTCAGATTTTTATTATGTGGCTGTATGGTAACCATAAGCATGACTTTAAAAATATATCCACAAATGCTTTGATATGTGTCCCCTCAAGAAGTGGGGCTTAGCTGCTGTCCACTTGAGTGCGGGCTGGACTTAGCTACTCCCTTGTGGTAGATGAATAGGAATGAAGTGGTAGGATGATACTAATGATATTAGGTTATAGAAAAACTAGTTTCTGACTGAGGTGTATTACCCAGTTCTGTCTTTGTCCCTGGAGTTACTTGCTCTACAGGCATATTTATCTGCCATGTCATGAGGACCCTTGGGCAGCCAATGGAGAGACCCATGCAGTCAAGAGTTGAGGCTTACCAAACACTGTGTGAATGACTGGATTCTTGCCTGAAAGCTTTGAGATGACTCACAGCTTAACTGAAACCTCAGGGGAGGCCCTGAGTAACTCACCCAAGGATTCTTGACTCCCAGAAACTATATGAGACAATGAATGCTAGCTGTTTTAAGTACAATATGATGAGTGACTATCTTGTGTCTATTTCTTCAGCAAGACTCAGTCACGTTACTGTGTTCAGATTTACTGCAGGGGGCTGGTGATAGGTGGCATGTAGCTTTTTTTTATTATTTTCCTTTTAAAAAGCAAAAGCGATGGCAACCTGAACTCTTGTTCATGCTTTGTTGTCAGCACATTTCTTTGCATACAGTACAGGCTGGTCTACTGCTGCAATAATGGTCAGAAGATTATTTGAAAACTCATTGTCTTCAGTAACTACCTCTGAAGAAATTAAGAAATTTGAGCTGGAGAGATTGTTCTGTGGTTAAGAGCACTTCTGTGCAAGCATGAGGGCCTGAGGAGGCCTGAAATGCCACCTAAGTTTTGTTGCCAGGACCTACATAAATAACTGGGCCTGGCCACATACCTATAACCCTAGCCCTGTGGGGAGCAGAGACAGGAGAATCACAGGGCTTGGGTGGGGGTAAAGGCAAGATCAGTAAAACAGTCTAGCTCAAGTAAGAATGGGTGGCAGACACTGATGTTCTCCTCCAGTCACTGCAGTCAAGTGCACCCCATTGTGGTGAGCTGGCTCATGGGGCACCACATGGGCACATACACGTGCACACGCGACATTACACATGCACGTGCACGTGCACACAAAGAATGAATTAAGAACCTAAAAACTCTTTTATGGAAAATGATCTGGGTTCTAGGTGTTCTGCCCTGTTTGTAAATAGAGCAACTGAACAGAAAAGCAGCAAGGAGGAGGCATATGGCTTTTCATCTGAAGCTGTTTTTGTACAAGAACCTCAGAGTTCCACTTCCCTTGGAATTTTATGAAGATCATGACTCATTTTAAATTATAATAACTAATGTCATTTGGCAAACTTAAGTAACAAGCATTGAATGAACCTGTTTGCCATCTGCTGCTGACCAAATAAACTTCAGCAAATATGACAACCTGAAGACTATAAACTTTAATCTTAAAAAATTGGCTTCTGGGCTGGAGAGTTGGCTTAGAGGTTAAGGCGTTTGTCTGCAAAGTCTAAGGACTCAGGTTTGATTCCCCAGTACCTACATAAGCCAGATGCACAAGGTGGTACATGTATCTGGAGTTTGTTTGCAGTGGCTGGAGGCCCTGGCGTGACCATTCTCGCTCGTGTTCTCTCTCTCTCTCTCTCCACCTCTTTCTCTCAAATAAATAAATAAAATATATATTTTTTAAAAAAAAATGTTGGCTTCTGGGGCTGGAGGGATGGCTAAGTGGTTAAGGCACTTGCCTGAAAAGCCAAAGGATCTCTGTTTGATTCTCCAGAACCCACGTAAGCCAGATGCACAAAGTGGTGCATGCATCTGGAGTTCGTTTGCAGTGGCTGGAGGCCCTAGTGTGCCCATTCCCTCTCTGTCTCTTTCCCTCTTTCTCTCTCTCAAATAAGTACAATAAAATAAATAAATAATTTTTTTTTAAATGTTGGCTTCCACGGGTGGTCTGAGATTCTATCAACATTTATTCATTTTGAAAACTCACAGGGGTGTCCCAACCTGTGACCCATAAGCTGCATGTGGCTTAGGATATCTACAGCAAAATCATAAACCCAGAACATATGAAGGATTTTTAATAACTCAGTTGTGTGAGATCTCTGGTGTGAACTATGAGAATGAATGCATTGACAAGGTTTGTGAACTGTCACACAAAATAAACATATGTATGCTCTCATGACTCAAGGGCCATGAGTTAGACAATCCTAAATTTACCCACCTTAGATGTGAGATGGGCTATTTCATCTGTGTGTCCTCTGTATGGTGACAAGGAGCTGCTACAGTTCACATGACAGTTTGAAAAGTACCAGCTTATTGCCAATAATTAGTTAACTACATACTTTTATCTCCAGATCACTCTTTACTTCCTTATTTATATAAAAACAGGTTTTAAAGGGCTGGAGAGGTAGCTCAGCAGTTAAAGTGCTTTCCTGGAAAGCCTAATGACCTGGGTTTGATTCTCCAGTACCCACATAAAGCCAGATGTACAGTGGCACATGAATCTAGTTCATTTGCAGTGGCTAGAAGCCCTGGAGTGCCCATTCTATCCCTCCTCTCTCTCTCTCTCTCTCTCTCTCTCTCTCCCTGTGTGTGTGTGCATGTGGGTGTTCTCCATATATCTCTCTGCTATAAATAAATAAAAATTATTTTTTAAAATAATTTTCCAAGATGAGCTGAGGTGATCTCATCCATTAAAA
Organism: Dipus sagitta; assembly: GCA_036346955.1. Classification (NCBI taxonomy): domain Eukaryota; kingdom Metazoa; phylum Chordata; class Mammalia; order Rodentia; family Dipodidae; genus Dipus; species Dipus sagitta. The sequence goes on from CM070781.1 coordinate 69,830,016, forward strand.
GTACTTGCTTGCAATCATGCCTATCCAAGTTTGATCCTCCTCAGTGTCCACATAAAGCCAGACAAAAAGTGGCACATATATCTGCTGCATCTGCTGCAATGGGAGGCACAGCCAGAAGACTCTGAAAGCTCTCAAGCAGCAGCAGCAAAACAAGAGAGACTCTGTCTCCAAAGAAAGTGGAAGGGGAAGAGAAACTCCAAGGTTGTCCTCTGACCTCCACATGTGTGCCCTGGCACACATGCCCATACACACACCACATATGCGCGTGCGCGCGCGCGCACACACACACACACACACACACACATCATTTCAAGAACTGATACTTCAATATTTTAATTAAAAAGTACAAGGTTACACTGGAGAGATGGCTTAGAGGTTAAGGTGCTTGCCTACAAAGCCAAATGACCCAGGTCCAATTCCCCAGGACCCACATAAGCCAGATGCACAAGATGGTGCATGCATCTGGAATGCGTTTGCAGTGGCTAGAGGCCCTGGTATGCCCATTTTCTCTATATATCTGCCTCTTTCTCTCCCTCTCTCAAATAAATAAATAAAAATAAAATAAATTATAAGGTAATATATTGTTTAATATTAATTTTAAATTATTGCCCAAAAGATTTAATTCTTTTTTTAACATTTTATTGACAGCTTCCATACTTACAAGACAATAAAACATGTTAATTTCCTTCCCTCTACCACTTTCCCCTTCACAAATCCACACTCCATCATATCCCCTCCCTCTCTCCATTAGTCTCTCTTTTATTTTGATGTCATTATCTCTTCTTCCTATTATGAGGGTCTTGTGAAGGTAATGGTAGGCACTGCAAAGTCACAGGTATCGAGGCCAATTTCTGTCTGGATGATTGCATTGTAAGAAGTCCTACCCTTCCTTTGGCTCTTACATTCTTTCTACCACCTCTTCTGCAATGGACCCTGAGCCTTGGAAGGTATGATAGAGATATTTCAGTGCTGAACACTCCTGTCACTTCTCCTCAGCACTATGGTGCCTTTAGGGTCATCCCGGTGGTCACCACCATCTGAAAAGAGAAGATTTTACAAACAAAAGTGAGAATAGCATTAATATATGGGTATGAATGTTAAGTAAAGTGTTTACAGGGCAGTTCGGTGAGCATACTATATGCATTTAGCCAGACAAGAGTAGGTGTTACACTTCTAAGGCTCAAGACCTCCCCTACTATAGGCCTTTGATTAGGTTTTCAGTACTAGACATGTAGTCCCTCCCATACAGTGGGTCTCCAGTCCAGTTAGAAAGTAGTTGGTTTCCCCCATAACAGACATGTCACTATTGCACCCATTTAGTCATTTGGCCTTACTGGCCAAACTTGAGGCTTGCAGTGGAGATTTAATTCTTAAATAGTGCTAATATGGCTGGATGTCATTCAGCCATTGTATCAAGGAACTGAAACATCTGGTCTTCTTAATTTAAGATCCTTACAGCTGGGAATCTTCCATTTCATGCTAGTTTAAATTTACAAGGTAATGTATGTCCTGACTCCTATAGGATTTAAAGCGAGGATGGGATAGAGCATGCATGTACAAGCATGTACTCAGGGGAGTTTGATTCCCATCCCCAGAAAAAATAAACATGTTAACTGAAAACAGAAAGAGAAAATCAACTGATTGTTTTACTCTTTGTGACACTCGTGGGCCCTCCAGCAGGTGATCAGAGTCTTCTCTTAGGTGATTGCAGAATCTGCATCCAGGTGACTTGGGAGCAACCTGAAGTGAGCTGAGAGTTTGCTTTACTTTCATGTTTTCTCCAGACAGTTTTCTTACATGATAGCTCTTTGTTACTGTTTGCAACTCAGTGAGTGTTTAAGAGCTTTGGCATTTCTTAATGTCAGTAATTTCTGATGAGATTTGTTGTGTTTGGATTTAGGCTAAGTCAGATGCCCTAATCATCTTGGTGGATGTGTATATAGTATGTGTAGTCTTTGTGGTATGTGTGGTATGTGTGTGCGCGTGTATAGATGTGTGAATGTGCACATACCTGTGGAAACCGGGGGAAGACATCGGGTGTCCTCTATTGCTTTTCTGCCTTGTTTCCTGAGACAGTCTCTCGTGGAACCTGGAATTTCATGTTTTTCTGGAAGTCCCAGCAGCCCCCCTGACTCCACCCCACTCTGCACTGTGTCACAGGCATGCATTGCCATACCTGGCTTTTTACACAGGTTCTGGGAATGGAATGTAGGTCCTCGTGCTTACATGGCAAACACTCCTCCACTGAGCCATCTGTGCAGCCTCCTAATCCTAATATTTTTTAAATATTTTATTTATTTATTTATTTATTTATTTTCAAGCAGAGAGAGTGGGAGAGAGAATAGGTGTGCTAGGGTCTCTAGCCACTGCAAACAAACTCCAGATGCACACACCACTTTGTGCATCTTACTTTATGTGGGTACTGGGGAAATTGAACCCAGGTCATTAAGGCCTTGTGGGAAAGCATCTTAACCTCTGAGCCATCTCTCCAGCCCCCCCTAATAATTTGTAAATTATAAAAACCTTTTTCTTCTTTCTTTTTATTTTTTTAGAGAAAGCAAGACAGAGAGAGACAGAGAAAATATGCATGCCAGGGCCTCAGCTACTAAATCAAACTCTAGATACTTTGCACCACCTAGTGGTCATGTGCAACCTTGTGCTTGCCTCACCTTTGTGTGTCTGGCTAACATGGGATCTGGAGAGTCGAACATGGGTTCTTAGGATTCGCAGGCAAGTGCCTTAACCTCTAAGCAATCTCTCCCGCCCATAAAATCCTTTTCTAACATATGTAAGAAAAACAATTTCCTCACATTTATTAATTTATTTTACACACAGTCCAAGCCTTCTTCCTCACGGGTTTTGTTTGACTAATTTTTGTTCATCAGTCAGCAGTACTGACTCTCTCCATGTCACTGCAGGATAGTCTTGGTGTTTTCTCTGCCAATTTCAACCATAATAGAATTGCTGCTTTTCTATTCTTCATTCCCTGGTGTGCCCCCTCCCCATTAAACTGTTACTTCTTTATCTGGGCACTGCATCTTTGTTTCTGAGTCCCCAGCACCCACCAGAATGCCTGGCAGGAAGTGCTTATTAACTGCCTGCTGAAGGAATGAATGAATAACCAGCTTCCAGGCTAGCTACTTGTTGAGGTCAGAGGCTATACAAACAGTATTCATAAGCTCAGCAAGAATCTTGTTGCTGCTAGAGCTGCAGAAATGCAGCAATCAGAGACAATGCTACCCTGGGGCTTGGAACTCCTTAAGCGGCTCTAGCTACACAAGGCCTGACCAACTTGGCAACAACATGCTGAGGGGCCTTTCTTCCCCAGATCCCTGCTGCCTGACAATTCCTTGTTCTTTGTGGACCTAAACCAACTGTGTGAGCAAAGCTCCCACAAACATTTTGCTTATTCAAGAACTCTAAAAAGCAAAATTGCTGAGTGCCATATTTTCCCTGGTGGAATCCTAAACAAAATTCAATTACATGAATCATGCTTAATGGTTAAAAACATTTTTCATTTAAGTCAGAAGTTGACTGCTTTGTCCAGAAAATACACTGGTCATAGCAAGTGGGAAAATTACCTGCAGAAGTCATTTCAACATAAGAGCAGACCCAGAAGGGCAGCCAAGCTATGAGAAACTTCATTTATCAGCTGTCAGCTAACTTGACTTTCCTGAAATACTGAAAGGAAGATTTAGATAAATGGAAGCTTCACCCCCTTGAAAGGCTCTTATTTGTTAGTTAAAAAAATGCCCCCTATAGTCCACATGTGAAGCAGTTGGGACCAAGAGTAGATTTAAATTTACTTGTCACATAATCTTCCCTATTTTGTTGCATAGGTCTATTGTCTTAACTGACTGGAAGCCCATGTATTAGTTCTATGCATGTAGCTCATGCCTCAGTGTTCATGTAAATTTCTGGGCCTGTAGCTTTTTACACTGTGAAGAGACAGCTTTAAGTTTTACACAGCAGGGGGTCAGGTAAACGTCTGGAATATATCAAAGGCCAGGAGGTTCCCAGAGAACTGGACTGAGCAGCCAAAATGCAGCTTCAGTTCCAATTCCCCCACGAAGCAGCCCCTGATCTTGAATTGGTTTCTCAATCCCCAAGCCTGTGTCCTCATTGATAAGTGAATATTCAGTTTGGGACAAAGTTTTGGATGTTAATTTTCAAACTCTGAAGACTGTCCTTCCTCTCTGAGATGCACTGGAAACATTGAACTCTAAACGTCCTACGAGCCTTGCCACTCTGACAGCTTGGTGGTGGAACTCGGAGAGCATGTGTATGTGGTGTTTCCAAAATATGCTGCAAGTCCCCTCACTTGGGCTTTTTGCTTATTGTCTCTAGACTCTAAGAAATCACATACTTCCCAACTCAACCATAAATTTAAAAGAAGACTTAACTGTTAATAAAATTACATTTGTATACTATACCAGAACAAAATGAAGATCTAATTTGTCCATTACCATTTTAATTTTTTTAAAAAACATTTTAAATATTTTATTAATTGAGAGAAAGAGGCAGAGCGAGAGCGAGAGAGAGAGAGAGAGAGAGAGAGAAAGAGAGCATTGGGGCCTTCAGCCACTGCAGACAAACTCCAGGTGCATGTGTCACCTTGTACATCTGGCTTACATGAGTTCTAGGGAATTGAACCTGCTAAGCCATCTCTCCAGCCATCCATTACCATTTTTATTTCTCATCTTTTGGTCACTGTGACAATAGATGTGTACAAATCAACTTACAGGAGGGTTTTTTTTTGGCTCGCAGTTCAAGAGGTTTCAGTCCAAGGTTAACTTTTAGTCTATGGCAAAGCAAGTCAGAAACCTCATAACATTCTAAAAGAGAGAAGTGGGTCATAGAAAGGGGGGACATGGCCAAAGCAAGACCAAAACCAAATAGGGAAAACATAGCTCCATGAGTAACATGGTAGTGTGCTGTCCGTTTCAGTGGGCTTGAGCCGCCCACCTCTATAGCCTTGTCAGCTGAAGCCCACATGTCATGGCAGAGGAGACCTGATCACCTCAACTAAGGATGGGGTGGACCCTTCAAAGATACACTCCCAATGATCTGCTTGTTCCAACAAAGTCCTACCTCTTAATCACACATTCAGCTATAAATTCATCAGTGGGATAGCACTCTCAACTTGCCTCAGAGCAATGTAACCAGGGGCACTTCATATTCAGAGCATAGTAATTTCACATGGCCCATACATGGCTCCTGCATATTTCATGATACAAGATACATTAATCTGTCTTCAAGAATCACTGAAGTCTCAACAGTTCTAGCATTTCTCAAAAGTTCAAAGTCTCCTCTGAGACTTAAGGCAAATTCTTAGCTGTGAGCCCATACAGAACACTGTAGACTACCAGTCTTGCCTTGGTTACATTCATGAAGCCTTCATTTTTGAAGAGTACTTATTCTTTTGATGTCTACAATAGCACCCTTCTTAAATATTTGCATAGATGTTAGAAAATAACTCCATGTTTTCTAAATGGCCTAAAGAATATGTATCAGACATCTGTCTTCTTTTCCTTTGCATTCATCAATTTGTTAAATTACTGGAAGTGGCAGAGTTCCATTGAAAATCAGCAAGTTATATGCTTACATCCTTGATCTTTCCATGGGAGAAGTCTACTAATTTCTTGAGGCAACTTTACCATTGGCCTGCTGCAAAGTACATAGCTTCCTTTAGTGGTACAGTCTCAGTCTTTCTCTCTCTAATAAATGTACTTTCCTTGAAACCAGCATTATGTGTGTTCCTCTGCTTAAACCACAAGTTTTTGAAGCTTTTTGATCCTAGTTCTCACTGTAAACTGACTAAAAGCAGCTGCTAATAGCCATTCTACAGCCTAAATGTTCTGTTACCTTGAAAAAAATTTTAGACAAACTATTATAACACCTTTAAATTCAGCTTTACACAATGTCTTAGAGCATGAGCAGAATGTAGAATGAAATATAACTTGTAATAAGTCTCTAGTCCTGTTTTCAATGGAGTCCTTTTCCCATCTAAACTTTCTTGGGCATAGTCTCTGTTCCCTTCATTCCTGTTGACATTCTAGTTCTATGAGCTCCCACTAGAATCTCTCATTAGGCTTTTGCTATTTGGTGTCTCCAAACTTTTCCAAATTCATTTCACAAACCATTTCTAAAGGCTTCTAAACCATGATTATAGTCATAACAATACCACAACCCTTGGTACCAATTTTTGTATTAGTTTTGTCTTGCTATGACTAAATTCTGAGGTAAATAACTTAAGAAAGGAAAGATTTAGCTGCCTCGGGTTTAGATGCTTTGGTCCTTGGTTGCTAGCTCAGTGGTCTCTGAGCCTGTGGTGATGCCATTCATTCTGGCAGAAAGGTATGGTAGAGCAAAGTTGCTCACCGGATTCCAGTCAGAAAGCAGGAAGAGAGGATGTGACTAGGTATGAGGTATACCCTCTGAATGTGTCACCTAGGAACCTGCTTCCTTTGACTACATGCTCCCTTGTAGTTTCTACTACCTCCAGACAGTGCCTTCAAATTATGATCGATCAAGTTATTAATCCTCTAATTAGATCACAGTTTCTGTGATCCAATGATTCTTAATAACATTACCAGTGTGGGACCAACCCTTCAACACTTGGTTCCATTTTTATATCCAAATTATAACATAAAATAATACTATATATTTTTAATGGAAGCAAGTATTGATGTTAAGGAATATTTACAGAAAGCTATTTGCTGCCCATATTGACTGTCTCCTCTCCATGCCTCTAAGTTCTATATCTTGTAGAAAAAATTTAAAAGCTTAATTTAGGGCTGAAGATTCAGCTCTTCTGCATAATAAAACCTTTGCCAGCTTCCTCATCTATAGAGTGGGAGGCAGATATGGGGGAGGGGCTAATAATGACTATGTGTACCTTTTTGTGAAAATAAATGCTCCGAGAGCCATATTAGGCTATGCAAACTCCTTACTGTGTTGTATTTTCAAGAGAAAATTAGGGCCAGGCGTGGTGGCACACGCCTTTAATCTCAGCACTCAGGAGGCAGAGGTAGGAGGATCACCGTGAGTTCAAGGCCACCCTGAGACTACATAGTGAATTCCAGGTCAGCCTGGGCCAGAGTGAGTCCCTACCTTGAAAAACCTAAAAAGAAAGAAAGAAAGAATGAATGAATGAATGAATGAATTAGGGTCTCATTTCCTGTACCACCCTCCAACAGCTCTCCCCACTACCCTTCCTCTTCCCTCTGTCTTCATACCACAATCAGACTCTCATGGCAGTATCAGCATTTGCTATACTGGGTTCTAAGTGTCTGTTTAATTTTATTTTGTTAATTGGCAGTAAGGAATAAGGGCTGTATATATATCATTAATTTTTATTGCCCCAACACTAAGCCTAGTGTTTTGTACACAACAGACACTGAATGAGGGAACAAGGAGCATAACAGTAGTCAGTGCACATGCATGCAAAAAAGAAAGAAAAAAAGAAAGAGAACATCAATCCTCTATTACTAGACACAGGAGACAGAGGTATGAGAGAGAAAGAAGAAAACATGTTGTAAGAGATGGGTATAGGTGGGACATAACTCTTTGCTCTGTGTTCAAATAGGTGAGATGGAATCAATTTCAGTATTTTTGCAGGTCATTGGGCAGCAGACTTCCTGGAGAAACAGATCTTTTTGTTTGTATCTCCAGTCTTTTTATCCTGTTTTTAATTAGCATGCATGACCTCCTGTCTGCTTTCATACTACATTTTTCCTTTTGTTTCCTACCCCCTTCTAACTACCTCTCGTTCCCCTAATGGTCTATTTTTTTTTTTTTAGTTTTTTTTTTTCTTTTCTTTTTTTCTTTATTAGTCAGTTTTGTATTCAGCAAATACAGTCAGTTTGGTACCATTATTAGGCTCATCTGTGACCTACCCCCTCCCCTTGGCCCCTCCTTGTTGAGGTATACGGGTCATGCATTGTGGAGTTAGCCCACAGTTATGGGTAAGCTAAATGTCTCTGCATATCATGACCCAACATGTGTCTATTTTGATTAATAGTGAAGACACAGATTTTAAGTCACTTGTAATCCACTATTCCCAAAACAACCTGGATAATTAATAATTAATCAATCACATTGTCCCCAAATCTGGTTGTGGTTATTTATCTTAAATGCACATAACAGCACAGTATTTGTTTTAACTTAAATAAGGATATCAGTGTCTGTGTTCCATTTGGATGGAAGAAAGCAGCTGGAAATAATTTATGTGTAACTACGGAACCTGCCAATGGCGTGTTTCACACGAGCACACTCAGTTCTGTAAACTGTTTTGCCTTCCAGCTGGAATTCTTCTGTCATAGGTCTGTGCTGACTAACTCAGTGGCCAGGGAAGTCAGCATTTGTTCAGCTAACATTTTACTTGTGGCATTTTTATTTATTTATTTTTATTGACAACTTCCATGATTGTAAACAATATCCCATGGTAATTCCCTCCCTCCCCCCACTTTCCCCTTTGAAACTCCACTCTCTATCATATCCCCTCCCCCTCTCAATCAGTCTGTTTTTTATTTTTGTGTCATAATATTTTCCTCCTATTATGATGGTCTTGTATAGGTAGTGTCAGGCACTGTGAGGTCATGGATATCCAGTCCATTTTGTGTCTGGAGAATCATGTAGTAAGGAGTCTTACCCTTCCTTTGGCTCTTACATTCTTTTGGCCACCTCTTCCACAATGGACCCTGAATCTTGGAAGGTGTGATAGAGATATTTCAGTGCTGAGCACTCCTCTGTCACCTCTTCTGAGCACCATGGTGCCTTCTGAGTCATCTCAAGGTCACTACCATCTGTAAAGAGAAGCTTCTCTAACCAAAGTGAGAGTGGCATTAATATATGGGTATGAACATTAAGAGAAGTGTTTACTGGGCAGTTTGGTGAGCATAGTATATACATTTAGCCAGACATCAGGAGACATTACACCCCTAGGGCTCATGACTACCACTGTTGTAGGTTTTCAATATCAGGGATATATTCCCTCCCATGGAGCGGGCCTCCAGTCCAATTAGAGGGCAGTTGGTTTCCACCATGACAGATGTGCCACTGTTTCACCTGTTGGCTCATTTGGCCTGACTGGCCAAATATAAGGCTTGCAATGTCCACTGTTGAGTATCTTCACTGGTGATTTCTCTCTCTCCCATTGAATTGAATGAAGTGTGGCTTTTTCCAGGTTTCTGTCAGCTGGTCTATATGAAGGAGGTTTTCAGCTCAGCTTCAGTAGGATTTCTCAGTGGCCTTGCAGCCCAAGTATGTGGAGTCTTCAGCAATAGGGTCTTACCATCTATTCCTGGTGGGAAACCAAGGGCCTCGGCAATGGCCTGTAATGTTTGGAGGGGGCGTCAGGGACCTCCCTGGCCAAAACTCACTGGAAGGTATCCCATCCCTGGCACTAAAAATTTTCTAGTAACAATCTATGGCTCCCATGTGTTCCATTGTCCAAAAAAGTAGGTTTTCATGTGACTTATTTATATCCTCTTAGATTTTGACTAGCCCTCCCTCCACCTTTCCTTTACTCAGTCTTTTCCCCTGACCTCACTTAGGCCTTTTCACCCCCATTAATCTGTTCTTCTACTTACATGTATACAATACCATCCTATTAAGTCCTCCCTCCCTCCCTTTCTGTTCCCTTTATATCTCCTTTCTAGCTTACTGGCCTCTGCTACTGAGTTTTCTTCCTACTCACAAACTTGTGGCATTTTTAAATTAATTTCTTAGGCCAGGACACACATGACATAGCTACAGAATGTATGTGCATATATTAACTTGATTTATCTCTAAAACTGAATCTATTTTCAATCCAGACTGGATCTAAAAGTTAGTTTATTCACTTCTATAATCTCCTGACTTTTCAAAAAATATTTTACTTTATTTATTTGAGAGAGAGAGAGAGGAGAGAGAGAATGGATGTGCCAGGGCCTCTAGCCTTATAAATGAACTCAAGATGCATGCACCATCTTGTGCATCTGGCTTATGTAGGTCCTGAGGAATCGCACCTCATTTCTCGGCTTTGCAGGCAAGCACCTTAATGGCTGAGCCATCTCTCCAGCCCTGACTTTTTTTTAGACTTTTCTGTATACATTCTACACTGATTTGGTATCTGGTTGTCTCCTTTCCCAAGGGTGCACTTGGTGTCAGTCTGTTGTTACTGTCCTGGCATCTGCTAGGATGAACAAGGGTCTCCATGATCTGTGGTGGAAGGGTCCATTCATGTGAGCCCTGAATCTGTGAGTTGGTTTCCCTTCCTTCCTCAGGAAGTCCAGCAGTTCTCACTGCTCCACACTAGGCATCCAAGCTTGCTTTCATTGAGCCATTGCAGTCCCCTACCAGGCCAGGTTTGTGATTTCTTGGGCTATGCCTTAGGAAGCAAAGTTTAAGTGTTCTGTACTTTAGCTCTACATGGGTTTCAGACCCAAGTATCAAAGACTCCCTCTTGTTTTCCTGACTTCTAGCCCTACTCCTCATCCTAGCTAGCTATACTGGTCAGAAGAGACACTCAATGTTTGTTCCATCTTATTGTGCCTAGCTGTTGGATACTCTTAAAAGATTTCTTTTGAGAAGATTGTTTCTTTGGGTTTCCACTATTTTGAGTTTTGAAATTCAAAAGCTAAGCATAACTTTCTTCCAATTGCCATTTCATCTATAGAAATTCTGTTCTTTCCTGGGACAAGGAGAGCCTCAGACTGAACAGAAGTGATTCATGTAAGTTAAAAGGGGCAGGCACTGCAGAGCTAAAGGACCCAGGTTTGATTCCCCAGGACCCCTGTTAACCAGATGCACAAGGGGGTGCACCTGTCTGGAGTTCATTTGCAGAGGCTGGAGGCCCTGGCACGCCCATTCATTCTCTCTCCCCCTCTTTCTCTGTCAAATAAATAAATAAAAATAAAATATTTTTAAAAAGGGGGGCAGGCACTTCACTTAATATCTCCAATGCCATTCTACCATCATCTATATCTATGTAAATAGAATTATAGGAATATGTAAACTTGAAGAAGGACAAGTTAATAAGCTCAAAGGGCAGGTTTGTTTTAAATTGAAGTTATAAGAAAAGTAGATTACACACTAAAAAGAAAAATGTGAAAGAAGTATAATTTTCTGCTAAGAACCAGATGGATCAGGCTATACTTCTTATTCCCAGCCTTTTCTCTCCCTGCCTTTTTCTCCTCTCTAATTTCTAGGAATAAGCCAGTGCTCCTTTCAGCAAAGCCCAGTTGTGGAAGTTCCTGCTGTGTTTCTCCTCACATCACATTCATAAGGTGACAGGATTAATAACTGGGAACATTACAGAGAATATTACTAGTATGAGGATATGAAGACAATCCTGCTGCTTCTCTTACTCCTGTACAAGAAGCAAAGCAACCATGAAATTAATTGTATTAAATGATGCTGGCTTGGAAATCAGGTTGTGATTATGTCACTATAAATCAATTTCAGTTGCATGCTATAGTCTGGACTAAATGCCAGTGATTACCACAAAGGCTCTACTTGTTAGTACCTCCAAGCAATATTGCCCAGAGGCTATATGTGAACGCTCCTGGTACAAGAGGGCCTGCTCTTGTTTTCTTTCTCTCTCTCTCTCTTTTTTTCTTTTCTCTCTCTCTCTCTGTCTCTCTCTCTCTCTCTCTCTCTCACACACACACACACACTCTCTCTCTCTCTTTCTTTCTCTCTCTCTCTCTCTCTCTCTCTCTCTCTCTTTCTTTTGCTTGTTTTTGTTGTTGTTGTTTGTTTGTTTGTTTTTTGAGGTAGGATCTCGCTGTCTATTCCAGGCTGACCTGGAATTCGCTATGTGCTGTCAGGGTGGCCTTGAATTCACAGAAATTCAGCTGCCTCTGCTTCCTGAGTGCTGGAATTAAAGGCGTGTGCCACCACGCAAGACTGCTATAGTTTTCTAAACTACCTCAATCAATGTGATCAGATCACCTGGAAGCCACTGTCTGGTAACCTGCTAGTGCTTAACTAAAAAGGAAGACCCAGCAGCACACAGTCTACATACAAGGGTGAAGTAAATGTTGCTGTTACAGCAATTGAGATGTGAAATTGAAGAACATTTCAGATTGAAAACAGCACTCATGAAAACCAACGGCACATCCATGCTTCAGGTCTGGTGAAGTTTGAAAATTAAATGAATCTTCATCAGATTCTTGAATCTTGAATTATGCCTCCTGCTCACTAAAGGTTGTTTTTTTTATCTAGATTTAGCATGACATACTTCATTTGTGGAAGAGATATTTCTGGCACTCATACACTGGTACTCAAGGCTTCTAATCATCTTCTTGATGTTTTCTGGGGAAAAGCCTAAGGGTACCTAAATCTTGAAGCAAGCTATCTAGTACTAGGGTTTAAAATGACAGAATTTGTCATCATGCTGATTGACTCAGACTCAGTCAGTGTCAAATTTAATGCTGATATTTTTGCTTATGTAGAAGTTCTGAAAATTTGCATTTGCAGACCTGTTCCTTATTAAATATTGTTCCTGCCACTGTTCTTACCATGGAGTGATAAGAAGCAGAGGCTGATGTAAAGAGGTGCCATCCCAAGAGACCGTCTGTCTCTAACCACTCCAGGCAACTCCTGAGCCTCCCAGTTGATATGAGTGTGCCCAATCACTAATTTGTGGAAGCCCACAGAGGTAGTTTGCTACACTAGCATTTCAGGTCTTGAGGGAAGCAGACCTCATTGTGTTCTTCATACTATCCTTTGGTTTTAGATGTGCTATCATTGTTTCTTTGGAGTGTGAGAGCTGTGACCAGTCTGTATTAAATGGTGCCAGCCCTTTAATACTGTTGTTCTGCTGAATTACCCTGTCCTGTGGTATTTTTCTACTAGGGAGCTAGATATAGCCTGTAGGCTGTACTGCCCACATCATGGTCAATATTTGGAATACTTCAGAGCTGTAGAAGGCACCATTCTTACTGTAGTCATTGTCCATTTTAATTTGCATTATGGCTGTTTTATAGAGCTGGTAGTAAAGTGTTTTAAGGAAGAGATGCTTGTGTTTGTTTGCACAATACAGTAAGCATGTATTGACTGCCTCAAGGTTGAAAATAATACTCTGGCAACAGACTGTTTCTGCCTCCCACTGGCTATGTGACCTTTGATGAATCACTTGTTTCATTCCACCTCCATCATCTGTAAAGTGGAGATGATAGTACCTCATTAGAACTAGTACCTATTAGAATTAAAGACATTATGCATTCTAGAGACTGAGCCTGACACCTCATTATTTGATAGGTATCACAATTTGTCCATACATGTCTTTTCCACACAAATAGATCTCTTTCTAGCTAATTTAATAGTCGTATTCACAGGTGATTATATTGATGGAGCCTCACACATATGACTGTAGAGGGCTTGCCTGCAAGAGAACTGGAAGCAAGAATTACAAAGACTAGCGAATAAACAAGAAGGAAAAAAAGGAAAGATAAGAGCTTATATTTTACTTCCTAGACTAGACACCATCCCTGGCAAGTCTGTCTTGCAACAGCATTAATTATCAGAAGTTAAAGTGGTGAAAAGTTCTGAGCAAACTGGAAGGTTATGTGCATAGGGCAGGAGCTGGGGTGGGAAGGGCAGACTTATCGCAGCCTGATGCTTCATCTTTGTTTACCAATGAAGCTGATCTTAGTGTTGGCTGTGGAGGTGGGGCTGGACAGTTCTGTTGACAGTGATTTTATCATTCCTGGGTGACATGTTCATTAACGACCTGCTACACTGCTTCTTCCTGTATGTGTCACACCAGTTTGACTTCTGTCAGCTGTCAGGCCTCATTCAGTGAGGCCCTGAAATCACATTATTGAGCTAACATTCATTGTCAGACCTCTACTAGATTCAGTTATTCCTCTTAATCGTATAAATGTGTCATAACACATGCACCAAAATCCTTGCAATATCTGTCTACTTTTCTGTCTTTCTCCCCTTTTCTCTTTGCACACTTGCCTCCTTAATCCTTGCCACTCATTTCTCAACTTCCCCAATTTCTTTTCCCTTTCCGAAAGAAAAGGTAATGGTGGGCTGGAGAGATGGCTCAGTGGTTAAGGTGCTGCCTGCAAAACCTGACAACCTGGGTTCAATTCTCCAGTATTCATATAAAGCCAGATTCATGAGTGGCACATGCATCTGGAGTTTTTTGTTTGTTTGTTTGTTTTGTTTGTTTGCAGTAACTAGAAGTCTTGGTTAGCCCACTCTCTCTCTCTCTCTCTCTCTCTCTCTCTAATAAATAAAAAATAAATAAATAGTCAGTTTTCCTTATTTTTATACATGAGACTTAATATCCCAGAAGGAAAGCATAGTTTATACAAGCAACCTGGCATTGTGTGGGTGTCCATGTGCTTTATGAAGCTGTGTTACTCTAGGAGTTTTTCTATCTGTGCATCTTAATCTCTGTAGCCAAAATTATCATATCTTTTTTTTTGTACTGTGTACTTTGCATTATGCAGTAAATACCCTTCTGAAACAGTGTGACTAGGTTATGCTTTTTACATAGCATATAAAATCCATGGTAATATGGGAACATAAGCAAACAAGAAGGCCCAAGTCCCCTCACCTAGAAACTCCTAATATTTTACCTGTTTCTGTAATGTATGTGCTGCATATATATTTATGTGATTAGAAGCATACCTAGCGCCCTCCCTAGTTACTAGCCCTTCCCCTGGCATTATGAGTCTATGGTATGGTACACCACTGTAAGAATACATCAATGGATAAACCACCATTCTGGCTCTAAAAGGAATGCTCAGTGTGATGATCAAAGAATCATGAGTAGGACTTAGAAAAGGAATGGTGTATGATATTCAGTCATGTGGCAGCTGAGCAGCCCTGAAATAATGATCACCTTTGCAGGCATCACCCTCAGCTAGGGAACCCAGGTTGCTATTGTAATCTCCTCCCCCACATCATCTAAGACCTAAAATTCCTTCACCCAGCTTATCAATTTGTAAGATGGGTGTGATAATTCCTTCCTGTTTGATAAGTTTTGAGTGATGAATAGATGTTAGAACATTACAGGACCTGGAAGGTAGGCTGGAAGCATGGGATATCATTGTCATCACTATGGTTACACAAAGGTATGTTATAAATAATCATTTCTTGAAAGCTCAAGAGCACTGTGTCACAGACTCCGAGGTCAGATTTGTCCCACAGTTGCCTTTTGTTTGGCTAGTACTATTTATTAACAGTTGCCAACATTGAAAAATCAGGAGAATTGGGGCTGGAGAGATGGCCCAGCAGTTAAGGCACTTGCCTACAAAGCCTAAAGGCCTGGGTTCGATTCCCCAGTATCCATGTAAAGCCAGGTGCACATTTGGAGTTCATATGTACTGGCTAGAGGACCTGATTGCACATCCCCTGCCCCCCTTGCAAATAAATGAAAAATATTTTCAAAAAACTAGGATAATTTACATAAATGTTTTCTTTGAAAATTCTGAAAAGGGCTGGAGAGGTAGCTCAGTGGGTAAAGCTCTTTCTGCACAAATGTGACAACCTGAGTTCAGATGGCCAGAATTCTTATAAAGCCCATGCAGTATAGTGCTTAAGAATCCCTGCCCTCCTATGGTGAGAACAGAGGAGGAGACCAGCTTCTGGATCAGCCAGCCTGGTTTTTACAGTGGTGAACAAGGGACCCTGACTCAAACAAGTTGGAAAACAAGGACTGACACTCAGGGCTGTCATCTACACATGCACCCACCAAGCACACACATCTACACACACACACACACACACACACACACACACACGAAGATAAGAAAAAACACTTTAAAGTCCAAGGCAAAGTTACAATGGGCCTGCATGCCCACATGCCAGCCATTTGCATTGCTAAGGGTTGCTTCCCTTCCCCAGTTTGTCAGGGCTCTGTCATTCCTTCTGTGGCCCTAACACTGAGACCAGGTGTCAGTTGTCACTATTACGGTTGCCCTTTCTCAGGGTAGGAAAACACTTTAGAATCCATATTCCTGTTGGAAGTAGCAGGTAAAGCTACTCCTAGAGGCCATGAGATTGTTCTTACACCTGACCTTCCCCCAAAGCACTGGAGTTTTCAATTTTGGTTCACAACTAGGAAAATATTTAAGCTGAAAAGAGCTACAGTTAAAGTATCCAATCCATTTTTGTTGTTTGCTTTTACTTTTTTTCTTTTTCTTTTCTTTTTTGGGGGAATGGGTATTTCATGTGTGTGTGTACATGCACGTTCATATGTCTGTGGTGCGAGTATCTGTGTGAGCATGCATGCATATGTGTGCATGTGCGAGTGCATACCAGAGGCTGACATTGGCTATGTCTTCCTCAATCACTTTCCACCTTATTTGTTGAGACAGGGTCTCACTGAACCTAGAGCTCACTGACTTAGCTACACCAGCTGGGCAGCAAGCCCCAGTGATTCTTCCTGTCTTTTCTCCCCAGTTCTGAGATCACAAGCATGTGCAGCTGTGCCAGCTTTTATGGGGGTGCTGGGGATCCAGACTCAAGTCTTCGCACAGACTCATATGGCGGACACTTTACTGACTCCGTGGCTGCTTTTTTTTTTTTTTTAAATAATCTCATTTATTTGCAAGGAGAGAGAAAAAGAGAGAGAAGAGGGAATGAGAATGCGCATACCAGAGCTTAGTGCTACTGCAGAGAAACTCAAGACACATGCACCACCTTGTTCATCTGGCTTTATGTGGGTACTGGGGAATCAAAGTCAGGGTCTCAGCCTTTGCAAGCAAGTGCCTTTAACCACTGAGCCATTTCTCCAGATCTTGATTTTTTTTTAATTCCAGAAAAGTTATATAATATAGATACAATGATTAGCATTATAGTAAACTTTTTAAGCAGTGGGGTGTACCGCTATTGCTAGGATTTTAGTATTTAATCATTTAACAGCCACTGATGATCATCATCATGGAGAAGACACGTGTGGTTTTTCAGTCCCATTAGCCTCACCTGCTTAAAACAAAGAATAATAGCTTCCTTTGATGCCCTGCATGAAAACCAATTTAACTGTGCTTGTGGACTACTGAGTGAAGTTTATTAGTAAGGGACAATTTGTTATGACTACTTTGTTATGAATTTAATTAAAATATTTTAACTAAAAATATTTATAGTTAAGGGCTTTAAAAAAAAAGTTTGAGCTGGCATGGTGGCTGTGGTGGTTTGAATAGATGGCCCCCAATATATTCAGGTTTTTTATTTGTTTGTAGTTTGCATCTGCAGCCACCTGGCTGGAGGCAGTGTCACTGGGTGGATCTTAAGGTGTGGTGGTGGGTTTCAGATTTCAATCTAAAGATATGCAAAGTGTGCCTAGCTGGAGTTCCTAAAGTGTGCTGTGGCTTTTGGCTTTTAGGCTTGTGCTTCTCTCTGTCTCTGCTTAGGCCTGTGAAGGCAGGCCAGCTTTTTCTGCCATTATGGAACTTCCCCTGGATCTGTAAGCTTCAATAAATATCCCTTCCTCCATAACTGTGCCTGGACTGGAAGTTCATCTCAGTGAACCTGAAGCTGTCTGCTATAGAACTTGGTACTGGGAGTGGGGTGAGATGAACCTGACCATGTGAATGTTGATCTTTTGGAACCTTTGTTTTGGAGGAATAGGCATGGACTTGGTTCTTGCAACTGAAGATGTCTTCTGGAGTGGTAAGCCAAGTTTTATGGACTATTCTGATGAGAGTCTGAGAATGCTCAGTGCAGACAGCATTGAACTTTGAGGCTTGGCTTATGAGCTTTCTAAGGGGAAGGAAAGACTGCAGAGGACTTTGTTGGAACTGGGATACTGGCATAAGGGCTGGCTGGGTCCTGCTACCCAGGCTCAGAGAGTTTGATCAAGCTGTTGGCTGACTCATCTGGCCCCCACCTTAGAAGCCCACCCTATCCCCAACCTATACACTTTCATACTTTCAACTGAGAATTCTCAGAGACCAATGTACCAACTGTCTTGGGCTTCAAACTGATTTTGATTCTCTCCTAACCCTTTTAAATGTGATGTTTTTAAATTGAGTAGCAGAAACAAAGTGATTTAGGAAAACAATACTGTTCTAACCCATTTCAGTGACACTGTAACATGGTTAAGAAAATAGACTGTCAGATTTGATCAACAATGTTGTAGTGAGCAGTGATGATTCCTGGAGTAGTCAGAATAAAATTCTCAACTTGCTGGGTTGGCTTTAATGACAGAGTCTCATAACCAAGCGAAAGCAATGGAACCTCAGTGCATTGCAGACCTCCTACACTGCCTCTCTGTTCTGTTTTGCAGGCACAACATGTTTGATTGCTCTACTATCAGATAAAGACCTTACTGTGGCCAATGTGGGTGACTCACGAGGGGTCCTGTGTGACAAAGATGGGAATGCCATTCCCTTGTCTCATGATCACAAGCCTTACCAACTGAAGGAGAGAAAGAGGATAAAGAGAGCTGGTAAGATTTTGACCCTCCTCTGAGGAAAATCCATCCTTTTGTTGGAGAGGAAAGCACTTGCTTAGAGAGCTCCTGGGAAATAGACTGACCACTGGCCCAGAAATTAGTCAAAACACAAGCTGATGCGAAGGGTACTGAGACTCGATTTGGCTGTGTAACATTTCCTAGCAAATCAGTCAGTCATCACTGGATTTGCCCCACTTCATGGCCACAGATCAGAAGGGCCAAGGAAGCCCCTTTCCAGTTTGAAGGCTAGTTAAGATCATTGGGTGTCTAGCTTCCTCTTGCCATTGTTCCCTGCTCCCCTCCAGCCCTGACAGACTCCTAACCGCTCCACCAATAAGCTTCACTTCTGATGCTGTTGTGTCTTTTTAAGTGCCATTCCCACTTCCTAGTGAATGAAAATCACTTGTCCTTTCTGAGTGTCCTTTTGGAAGCTTTCCATGCCCCATCTTTCTACATTACCCTATATGAATCCTCTGGGTCTTCACCTTAATGCGTGTGTATACCTATTTGGCTCTTACCTGCCTTGTCTGTCTGTGAGCTCTTGGTCTTGTGAAAACTTGGTCCGATTCATTCCCTTACTGCAGCTCCTAACTCAGTGACCAGTATAAATAAAAACAAGTTGGGTGGAAGGGTCCATTACTTCTTCTGCATGCTTTATCCCCCCCCAAAAAAAATCCCTCATAAAATTTACATTCTGGTGCTGGAGAGGTGACTTGGTGGTTAAGAGCACTTACTGTGTAAGCATAAGGATCTGAGGAATCCTGAGATACCCCCTGAATTCAGTCCCCAGCACCCACATAATCAGCTGGGCATGGCCACACAAGTCAAGTCTGTCACCCCCAGTCCTGTAGGGAGCAGAGAACAGAGAATCACCAGGGCTCGGCGGGGGGGGGGGGGGTGTATATATATATATAAACAGCAGACTCCAGGATCAGTAAAAGACTCTGGCTAAAGCAAGGGTAGGTGGAAGAACGAGGGAGGGGACACCTAAAGTTCCCTTCCATCCACTGCAAGTGATCACATCCTGCTGCAGGTAAGAGGACAGGGCACCACCTGGGCACATGCATAGGTACCACACACACACACACGCACACACACACACACACACACACACACCATTTCATTTGCATTCTGAAATTATCATAGGGGTGGGAATGGAGTAGATAGGCATTAAAAATAAATAAATGGGGCTGAGGAGAAAGCTTAGTCAATAAAATTCTTGCTGGGCAACTCTGAATACCTGAATTTAGATTCTCAGACCTGCACATAAAAAATGCTGGAAGCTGTGACAGGCTTCTGTAACCCCAGTATGACTACTAGGAGAAGGGAGGCAGGGAGAGGAGAATTTCGGAAGCTCATGAAGAGAAAGACACTGCCTCAAACAAGGTAGAAGGCAAGAACTGACTGGAAGAGGGAGAGGAGAATTTCAGAATCTCATGAAGAGAAAGACACTGCCTCAAACAAGGTAGAAGGCAAGAACTGACTGGAAGGCTGTCCTTGACCTCCACACAAATGCCCAAATGCAAATACCCCAGACTAATAAAAAGGGAAAACTGGTAAAGTGTATCAACAGGTATTAACTGCTGTGAAGAGACATGGACCAGGTGATGAAATGGACACATGAGATATCTGCAGTTTTAAGGAGAGTGGCCTCTGTAGGTTTCACAGAGGCTTCATTGATTTATTTTTTATTTATTATTTATTTATTTGATTTATTTTCAAGGGTTTCTTTTGCGGGGGGCAGGGTCTCATAGCCCAGGCTGGCTTCAAATTACTGATCTTCCTGCTGCTACCTCCCAAATGCTGGGATTACAGATACCTCTGCCCCTTGCTAAGGACATATTTAGACAAAGTTGATTATTAAATTTATAAGATTGTATTTGGCAGTTTCCCTTAAACCCAGGTGAATTCCTTCCTGCCCCAGACTGACAGCCTGGAGATGTTCTGGCCCCTGCTGTGTGCACTAATCTGCAGATGGATTTGTAGTCTCTGCAGGTCAGCTGACCCCAGGAATAAGTGAACTCAGCCTGATGAGCATTTGACCTGTCATGGCAGGACTTTGTACTATCAAGTCAGAAAGTGTTGCATTTTATTGCCACCCTTAGCTTCAGTGCCTGCCTGTGATGCAGAGTAATGATGAGTGAAAGCTTCTTTGGTCAGGTTTTCTGTTGTGAGAAGGAACAAGCAGTGATTTCAGGGTATCTACTAGGCTTTGGTGAGCTCCGGCCAGTATGAGCAAAATACCCTGACATTCTTACTTTAAAGGTAGCATCTTCCCACAAGGGTCCACTGTGAGCCTGCACTTAAAAGTCCAATTAGGTCATCACAGGCAAGGACACACATTCACCTCAGAATGCCATCTTAGCATCCAGCACTTTTGTGAAATGTCACTTCCATTTTATTCTCTTCACCCTGTCATACCTGCCACCCATACCCCATTGTACAGTAAGTGATAAAAGCAAATTTAGAGACCATCTCCAAAAAGATTAATCTACTTTGCTGTGTTCACTTACATAAATTGTTCAGGGGTGGATTTTGTAGGAAGAATCACAAAGCAGTAATTAGGTTTACCATATTTATGTGTATTTATTCTGATCTCAGGCTTCAGGACATTTCTCTCCCTTCCTGCTTGGCATAAGAAGCTCTAGCCAGTCTGGGCCAAATATCATACATATTGATCTGCCTGTCTCTACCTCTTTTCAATAACATCTGTTAGCTGCTGTTCATTTGTGCTTACTCTGTGCTAGGAGTGCATTACATACATATATCTGTCTTATTTTACACCCACTGGAACCTCAGAGAGGCTGTTTGACTCAGGACACACAGCTAGTAAACAATGAGGCCAAGTTGAAACCACGACTCTCTGACTACAGAGTCCATGCTCATGCCTGCTAGAACACCAACCCTAGAACTACCTCCTTTGTCTTGCCACTCTTCCTTTAATCCTTCTTCCTCCCTGATTGTCGCACCTAGGAGTCATTCCCAATATCCTCCCTCTGCCTAGCCTTCAGCAAGACTAGTTTCCCCCATACGAAGATCACTTTAGGGATGGGGCGATGGCTCAGGAGGTAAAGCACTTGCTGTGCACAAGGATGAAGATTTTGAGTTCTAATCCCACACCCATGTAAATGATGGGCATGGTGATGTGCACCCGGAATTCCAGCACTCAAGAGGTGGAGATAGGTGGGTCCCCTGTGGCAAGCCGGCAAGTACACTAGCAGAATCAGTGAGCTCTGGAGTCAGTGAGAGACCATGTGTCAATAAATAAGGTAGAGAGCAATTTAGGAAGATACCCAATGTTGACTTCTCACCTTCACACACATGTGCAAATGCATACACATATGTACCCATATATGAACATGTATACACATAAACTCACATTACATACACATATGGAAAAAGAGAATAATGTGTAACATTTAACAAATGTGGCTTATCTCTCCTCTAGACTATCTACTTCTCTACAAAAAGTGTAGATCTTGTATAACTTCATAGCCTAAAAATTTCTGTCCATAGAATAGATAATAAATACAAAGTTCTAGTTCCTTTAAAGAAAAAAATAACAGAAGCTGGTTATAGGTGTACCCAAGAGTGGCCTCAGGCTAAACAGTTACTCCATTAATGTCTCTGTGCCCATCTTCCTGCCTTTCAGCAGTCTTTTGGACCCTCCTCAAATTCCCATGCTGGTGCTATGTGCTGTCAATCACTGAGCTGCTGTCGTGTGTTGTTGAAACTATGCTCTGTCTCTTATACATACCCTACCCTTACTGCTCTTGAAACCTTAGAGGTGCCAAGAATGAGGCACAAGGTTGTACCCCAAGGCATGCAACAGGATGCTAGTTGGTCCTGACAGGGACAAGAATCTCAGCTTAGATGCAGCAGGCCAGCTTGTGGTAATGTACTGATTCCCAAGCATGGGACACAGAAGCTGAGAAAGCTAATGGGCTCATTCTGTCTTTCCAGGTGGGTTCATCAGTTTCAATGGCTCCTGGAGAGTCCAGGGAATCCTAGCCATGTCTCGGTCCCTGGGCGATTATCCACTGAAAAATCTCAATGTGGTCATCCCAGACCCGGATATCCTGACCTTTGACCTGGACAAGCTGCAGCCCGAGTTCATGATCTTGGCATCAGATGGCCTATGGGATGCTTTCAGCAATGAAGAAGCAGTTCGATTCATCAAGGAGCGCTTGGATGAACCACACTTTGGGGCCAAGAGCATAGTTTTACAGTCATTTTACAGAGGCTGCCCTGACAATATTACAGTCATGGTGGTGAAGTTCAGGAATAGCAGCAAAACAGAAGAGCAGTGAACCCTTTAGGGGTCTTAGCTGCCTTAGACTAAGGACTTTCGTAACACACTGGTCTCTTTTAATATAGTAAAAGATATGGGGATTGTAATTGGGCCATCTGTACCAACACACAGCCCCCTCTCTGGCAGTCTTGGGGCTTTATTGAGTAGTGAACAGTGTGCCCTGGCCAATAGAGTTGAGAGGCTGGAAAGTCAGTTTTCCCTGTTTTCCCAGCCCTTTCATCGATGTCCAACATATTTAAATAGGTATCTGTAGATCCATACGTATGAGTTGAGCAGCAGGTGGGCCATGTATTCTCCTTCCTAGTGTTCTTTTCAAGATCTTTTTCATGTTCCTCCAAGCATCAGCCTTGGTGTCCCACTGAGTCACCTGTGAGTTTCCCTCTGCCCAAGGACAGTGTGGCCTTAAGATACTTTATCCTCCTGAACTTGTTTTCTGTGCTCCAGGCAACCTGGAAGCCACATTGGAATGCTTAT
This sequence comes from Dipus sagitta, assembly GCA_036346955.1. Lineage (NCBI taxonomy): Eukaryota > Metazoa > Chordata > Mammalia > Rodentia > Dipodidae > Dipus > Dipus sagitta. Next base: position 69,853,205 of record CM070781.1, read on the forward strand.
TATTTCTTTTCTGCTCTTGGAAGCAGAGGATGGGAGGTCAGTGGCAGCTGCCTACATGGCAAAAATACACCCTTTCCCCTTGCGCCCTTTATTAGTTCTGTAGACACAGTACACACCTGACCAGCCTCCCTGCCTCTCCTAATCGACCACAACTGTACCTATCTCTCATTCATACCTTACAATATGGCATAGGCAGCTGCAGACTTCACCACCGGAAATGAGTTTTGTCTGGGCTTACTAAGAATTCACAGGAGGGGGAATGCAGGAAAGCAGGTCTCAGTGCCACAAGTCCTTCCATCTTCAGTGGCAGATAGGCTGCAGTGATCTCCATGCCCTTTGGAGAGTCTGCATGGAGACTGCCAGGCATGTGCCTGGGAGACTACCACCCTGGCTGCCAGTGTCCCTGCAGCTTTCCTCGCCACTGCTGAGTAGCTTCAAGTCTTTCATGCACAGTTTGGAGAAGCAGCAGTGTAGAACTGTGTTCCTTGAAGTCAGGAAGTTCTCAGCCACCACATCTTGGTATTGGTGGCTTACTTGGGACAGGCTTCTCCACAGGGAAACATTTTGTTGCAAATCTTTGTCCATGGCTGCCTTCCCCAGGGCTAACACAAATTGCCCTGACTTAGCCTGGAGGGGAAACAGCAGGGGTCTCCTGGGGGACTTGTGTGCAGTGACAGCAAAGCTGGTTAGGAATTCAAGCAAGAACCCATATCATATAGATAAGTGGCCCAGAGTTACTTAGTGGGCCTGGATTGCTGCTTTCAACTTCCCGTTGCCAAAGTTTGCTTTTTTGTTTGTTTGTTTTGTTTTTTTCCCCAGCCTCTGTATTTTGTGAGTTAATTTACAGAAAATACTGGATTATTATTTTTGCCTGATTGAGGCAGCCCAAATAGCCAACAAGAATTTCATTGCATCTTCTTGCCCAGAACCCACACTATTCTGTTCTTTCTGGGTGGCGTTTGTCCACTGCTTGCTGGCCCCTTCCCACCCTGGTGACTAGCCCTCTGACCTTCAGCTGCACAGCCTACAAGAAGCCCTTTCCAGAAGAGAACGCTGGAGAATGAAAGATGAACTTGGACTTTTGAGGACTGCAATCTGTCTTCACTCACCCATGAAAACTGACCTTTCTTTGACTTCACTGAGAATTAATGGTTTCCCAAGAGATTTGCTCACTTTTGTATACTGTATTTTCAACCTTAGAATTAGAATCTTAGTTATTGTGTTGTAGCCATAGAATTAAGTTTTAGTACAAAATACCAGGCACCATCTTAGAATTAAGCATTGTCGACTGAGAGACATGAACTTTTGGTTGTGTGTTCCTGGTTGGGATGGGAAGGGGGGAAATGTGTGAGAAAATGCCAGCTGTGATCAGTGCTGGCCCAGGTGTGACTTTGCTGAGCAATTTATGACGTTCTGACTTCAAGAGTCTCCACAGCCCACCATCCAACTAAAGGTCCACATTTTATAGTCACCTTTTTTTTTTTTCTTTTTGCTTGACACAGAAATACATATCAATAGAAAAAAATTTTAAATTCCACAATAATTTTTTATTGTCCTAATGAAAATAGTAACGTTTTTGGCAAAAAAGCTACCAAATTAGTAAGTCAGTGTTTATTTACCAAGCAAAGATTTTTCAACAGTGCTCTAGCTGTCTCCTGCTAATTGAGGTTCACAGGCATCTTTGAAATTTTGTTTTGGGGAAATAATTTATTGCTAACTCTAACCACATACAGCATGTATCTCATTCTCCTTTCCTGCCTCTTTTCCCCACCCCAATACTTCTAGATTTTTAAAGAGAGAAATGCTAGGCCAAGCAGTAGTAGTTTGATGGATAGTTATATGTAGAACCCGGAGTGCTCGTCCATTTGCTGCATCTGTTGTCCCTCCTGGACAAGCTGCTCTCTCCTCGGGAGGCTCAGGAAGGCTGAACCTAGCCTAGCCAACAGGGAAGCTGCCCAAAACAGCACTGCCAAAGCTCTGGGATTTTCACTGAGGCTGCCCGGACTCCCCAGCTAGTCTGAGTTCCAATTGCCAATAGTCCCTATGGTGCCAAATTTTAGGATGGTTTTACAGTTCTTTAGAAATAACGCTGGGAACTCTCAGCAGGTTGCCAAACCAAGGTCCCCAAAAGTTGTCCTGATGTGGTTCCTCTGACCATAGGTCCTCTTCAAGTGGGATACAGTGGGGAGGGCAAGGCAAGTTTTGGAAACTTCACTGCATTTGCAATTCTTTAATCACAGGGATAAACTGTACTTGTATAGAAAACTCTAAAGATAGCTCCCAGGACCTGCATTGGTTTTCAATGTGACCATCTTTCCCAGGTCAGTTAACTCAGAGTCATTTGTTCTAACACAATGTGACTGTAAGCACATGTATTCATTATTGGCAGTCCACTTCATTCTGTTGCGTGTTGTGCGCTGAAGGTATTAGCCTCTTGAATCATGTATATGTCAAGAGTTTTACACAGAGAATGTTACAGTAAAGGAGCATGATCAGGCTGGGTAACATAAAGCATGTGTTATGTCACGCAAGTGTAATGATTTTGACATTTTGCACAAGTGACAGGATCACATGGGAATCACTGTTTCAACTATATCTAAAGGGATTCTGGGGAGCTGGTCCCACTCTTAACCAGAGCACTGAGATGTCTAGAAATGCAATGAGGGATTCAGGAAGGGAGTGATACCTGTTTCCTTTGCAAGGCATACTTCAATATTTCTGACTTTTTTCTCTGATTTATTGGCAGATCTAACTTGTAGATATGGCAATGGAAGGCCTACATTCAGAAAGAGCAACATTTTGTTGACATTTGAAAGTACAGGAATATATACTTTGTATAAAACTTTATTTTCCAATGATTTTAGAAATTATTTTTTCCTCCTTTTGACCCTTCATTAAACTGATCCTCTCTGAATAATCACCCCAAATTGCCTTAGCCTGTCACACCAGCACTTCAGATCTAGCTTTGGGAAAATGAGCTGTTATATATCATACTGGGCCTGTTTAACTGCACCTGGACTAAACTAACTTGCCTACTACAGGGAAGGAGGAACCCAGTGTTCCCCAACACATAAGAGCATAAACTCCAAAGATGCTTTTCCAGGTACACTTTCAGTATCAGCATGATTTGGGAAGCACACTTCCTTAGAAAGTGCAAATAAACTCGTCGAAGGCTCTAAATTAAATGTCCTTACAAAGAAAAGAAGCTAGCATATTTTTTTCCAGATTAGTTTGACCACAGAAAACTATGTGTAATGCTTAGTAACATTTCAAGGAACTCCTAATTCACACAGCCCACTTGGGAAGATTCTGGTATATTGAAATATTGTTCTTGTTTCATGCACCACTGCACTCAATAATAACAGAATGGTTTGTCATTCAGAAGCACCAATGCTCTGAGGTAAGAATTAGAAGTGGTGTTCCAAATAGTGTGGTTAATATGACTTCCAAGAGCCTCACATTAACAGCAGACAACCAACTTGAAAACTATAAACTGTTATTGCGGTCCTTTTATGTGAATGACAAGTGAGAGCTGTGCCATTGTTGAGCATTCTCAAATTGGGGTTTTGGGATTTTTTGTACTTATGTTTACTGTCTAGACTAAATCAAAAGATTTTTGTTTCATCACTGTGTGACAGCAAAAGTACATAGAAAATGAACAGGAAAAGTACATATTTGGTTTTAATTTACTTTTGGCATTTTTCTAGAATTAAATTTACCTATTATGTAAAAATGGAAATGTAAACTGTTGAGACCTACCTACTATCCTCTGCTCTCTCCAGATTCAGTGAAATAATTCAAAGTCACATGTCCTAAAATTCCAGTCCCATGTCACCCTGGCTTTCACAGTTTAAGTGTATGGTTAAGTCTGGCAACTTATCTCTTGCCTAATAATAGTTCCATACTCAGCCACAGGCAGAGTAAATTCAGGGTAAAGTCACAAACTTAAAATTGCATCCAGTATTTGGGAATATGCCCACCCCCTTGGACATTACCTAGAATAGTAAAACAAAACTAAAAGTAACACCCCTTAGACTAGGTGATAGCAGAGTCAGGTGGTTCCATTAGATATGTTTCTCAATGTTTCCTAATCTGTAACTTTCTGAAGATTCTTCATAAAGTTAGTGCTTTTTCCATTAGTTGTCCTTTTTGCCACTGCTAAGCTAGATACCATTAAACCAAGAGTTGATTATGCCAGTTTTAGGTATTTAGTGATAACTACACCATCATGTGTACAGTCGCTTTAATAAACATAAGGTAAGGTCTTTGAGGGTAACTGTTCATTTTGAATCATCATAGGCATTTGCAGTGTTCAGATCATCACCAAAAAGCAAGCATGAAGCAAGCAGATAGAGGACAGAAGGTGTGCAGGGCCAGCAATAGATGGGCCAAAGAGGGCCATCTGTCCCTTTGGAGAACAAGGAAGATGAGGACATTGCCCCTGATCTCTTTCCATTGGTGGCCCCAAGAGAGTAGAGTATAATTACCTTGTGCCTCAAAAGAGAGCCTAAGATGGTTTATCATCAGACTTCCTAGGCCTATAAATTGGCAAGTTCATCATTGGGAAAATTAACATATTTTGGGAGTACAATTGTTTCTTGACTTCAATTACAAACACAAAACTAATTACCAGATTTTTTAATCAAAAAAAAAGGTCTTCATAAGTTTCTTTACATAATCCAAGATGTAAGTATGCAATTTAAGTTTTGTATTTTGAACAAAAATTGCAACATTTATTTTCTGAATGGGAATAAAAAAGACCTAAACATCAGATTTTTCTTTTTAACCACAGAGGTCATCATTTCTTTGCCAGTCTGCTCCGCTTCCCTAAATTGTAGAATCTTACCTACTGAATTACAGTTCTTTCTCCACATATAATAGAGTGAATGGTAAGAACAGATAGGTATCCCATTATGCTCACAAGTCAGGATTTTGTTGTTTTGCTTTTAATCATGAGAACTTATGAAAGGAACTTTAAGATAAACCCATTTCAGATTTGATAACATTAAAACCAGAGGTGGAACTCAGTTATTAAGTAGGGAAAGGAGGAAAAAAATAGGGTGAGAGAGAGAAAGTAATGGGGAAAATACACAGATGGGTGGTTGTCCTCACGAGTGGCACCGCTGCTCCGCAGCTCTGCTGTCTTCCTGTGCTGCCTTTGGAAACCATGTAAGCTGTGATTTACGCCCATTGGACGTGTGAAAGAAGTGCTCTCATCAGTGGCATTTTCTTGCTACATTAAACATCATGAGAGGTTATTTATCAAAAGGTCCCAGGATTCAATGTTTTAAGAATTTTGACCTTGTGTTTTTTAATTAAATCACAGGTCTAATTAATTAAATTTAAGGTCAATATGACTCTCAGGTTTTCTGACAAAGTAGTCCCTAAAATCCATCTATAGATGGATCTTACTCTATAGAATAAAACCTTGACAAAACCACATTGCACTTGGTTGGTACTCTTCCAAGGTTTTCATTGCTACCAGTTTACACTCATCTCTAAGAGACATATTAGACAATTTGTGGAGTCATTTTTGTGGAGCTCAGAGCAGGTGGCAGCGTGGCGTGTCATTTGGTCCCTTTGATGTGTACTGGGCACAGCTGGCATTGTAGAGGCTAATGTGTTCATGCAGTCACTAATTCTATGTTGTTGTGCACAAAATGAACCACTCAAAATTCACTCATAATGACAACATTAAAGCAAAATAAACACATTAGAGTTATTCAACTTTACACCTGGGACTGTTGATATTTTTTTTTCTTTGACGAACCTCATGTTTCATTTTTATGCCTGTTTGAGACTTGTATGCTTTTGAGTTGGGTTTACTGCTGAGTTGGAGTTCTACCCACAAAGCAGAAAATCAATTCTTGGGACAAGAACCTAAACATGACAGAAGCAAGAGCCAGGGGATATTGAGACTTTTGATATTTTCTTTTAGAGCAGGAGTAAGCCTGGCTTTGGTTCAAAACAGCTAATTTTTCAAAATGCATACAAATGTATGTTAGCAAAAAGTGTTTACTGTTGGCATAGCAGTGTTTCCTCATCTTTATAATCAATACCAGACAACAAAGGTTGCATGAAATATGCATATATATAGACTCAGGCACATGGCATGACATAGCTGGGAGAGTGCTTCAGAGTTGAATGTTCACCCACAAAGGCGCTCACAAAACTGCAGGAAGGATGCCAAGATTTGGAGGCAGTGAGGTGGAGGAATCCACACACAGAAGCACACATATGCAATGCTCATTTTAAGTACTCTGAAGATGAACTGCTCAAATGTGAATAAAGCCTCACATCTTCAAGAACAATACATGACACTTCATCAGATTGTTCAGTTTGGAATTACTACAAAGCAGAAAGATGTGACCATTCCTCCCTGTCATTAAGAACAAGATTAGCCAGGCATGGTAATTCACACTTGTAGCCTCGGCACCCAGAAAGTGGAACAGAAATTTGAGGCCAGATCCACACAGATCCTAAAACAAACTAACAATAATAATAATAATAGCTATCATTATTATTATTATTATTAAAGATATCCAGAGATCAAATTCTAAGTTTCTACTTACTTCTTTAGGTAAAAAATTTCTAACAACAATGAAGGGTATAAGATATTTTTGTCACTTGAATCAGAATAACTATTAGGCACTCCAATACCAGCATATCTTCAACCTTCACTTACAATGTTGGGTGTAGTAGACAGTTCCACAATGCTTGGACAAACATCCAACCAGACACATCTTATGGGAGGAATAGGAATTATTTCAGTTTACAGATCCAAGGGAAGTTCTGTCAATGGCAGAAGACGCTGGCTTCCATTCGTAAATCCAAGCAGAGAGAGAACAACCAGCAGCACTGCAAAAAAAGCAAGTACCAACCTGCAGCAAGCAGGAGCCCTGAGCTCCGAGCTCTGTGCGCCTCTGCTGGAATCCAGATCTGCTCGCAGTGACACCTTGGGGCTGGACGCCAGGATCCATCCCCAGTGACCCCTCCATTGGGGACCCAAGTTACAAGCTTTAATAAAACACCTGAGTCTATGGGGTGGGGGAGGGGGTTCATACATTCAAACTGCCACATGTTCTCTCTCCTGTGTCTGCTTGCGTGTGTGTGTGTGCGCGCGCGCGCGCGCACACGTGTGTAGATAATAGATGACAGATAGATAGATAGATAGATGATAGATAGATAGATAGATAGATAGATAGATAGATAGATAGACAGACAGACAGACAGACAGATAGATAGATAGATAGATGATAGTGTAGCAGACAGCTTCAGGTTCACTGAGATGAACTTCCAGACCAGGCACAGTTATGGAGAAAGGGATTTGTTGAAGCTTACAGATCCAGGGGAAGTTCCATAATGGCAGAAGAAGCTGGCCTGCCTTCATAGGCCCAAGCAGAGAGAGAGAAGCACAAGCCAAAAGCCACACAGCATGCTTCAGGAACTCCAGCTAGGCACACTTTGCATATCTTTAGATTGAAATCTGAAACACACCACCACACCTTAAGATCCACCCAGTGACACTGCCTCCAGGCAGGTGGCTAAAGATGCAAACTACAAACAAATAAAAAAACTGAATATACTGGGGGCCATCTATTCTATTCAAACTACCACAGATAGATAGATATATAATGGATGGATGGATGGATGATACAGGGCCTGAAAGGCTCCTTGTCCAGCTGTAATGGATTATCTAGGATTCTGTGAGCACCAGCACTGTAAACTACTATAATAAACTAGGCAAGAGCTGGAAAGATTGCTCAACAGTTAAGGCACTTGCCTACAAAACCTAAGGACCCAAGTTCAATTCCCCAGTACCCACATAAAGCCAGATACACAAAGTGGTGCATGTATCTGAAGTTTGTTTGCAGAGGCTAGAGGCCCTGGTGCAGGCATTCTCTCTCTTGTCTCTCTCTGCTTGCAAATAAATTTTAAAAATTTACAAATATTATTTATTTAAGAGAGAGGCAGATAGAGACAGAATGGGTGTGCCAGGGCCTCTAGCCACTGCAAGCTACAAATGCATGCACCACCTTGAGCATCTGGCTTATGTGGGTACTGGGAAATCAAACTAGGGTCCTTTGGCTTTGCAGGCAAGTGCCTTGACTGCTAAGCCATCTCTACAGCCCTAAAAAAATATTTAAAAATAAAACTGGGCAAAATGAGCCAAATGTGGTGGCATGCGCCTTTAATCCCAGCAGTCAGGAGGCAGAAGTAGGTGAGGGAGACCCCCCTTGAAAAACAAAAAAAAAAAAAAAAAAACAAAAAAAAAACCTGGGCAAAATTGATTAGACAACTATTTTCAGGCGGTACAAGATGGCAGTCCTTGAAAGATGTTGATTGTGGGTTGTCCCGTGATCTCTCAGCTGTCCACGCAGGGACAGCTTCCCGACTGTGGCCCAGCAACCTGTAGCCCAAGTGGAACAGGCAGAACTGAAGATGTGGTGCAAGTGAAGGGTTCAATGTGCAGCGAGCTATATGGAGGGGGATTTCAAAAGTTCATACATGACTTCCTTGGGAGTCCTTAGCTAAGGGCTTTACTGCATGCATTCAAAGTAAAACTATAGAAGTCTAACAGAAGTGCCTGCTGGGACTGAAAGAAGATACAGTGGGAAGACTGTAAGATCCAAAGGAAGGATAGGACTCCTTACAATGCACTCTTCCAGACACAAAATGGCCTGGATATCCATGACCTCATAGTCCCTTGCACTACCTACACAAGACCAGTATAATAAGAGGAAAAGATGATATCAAAATAAAGACTGATTGAGAGGGGGAGGGGATGTGGAGAGTGGAGTTGCAAAGGAGAAAGTGGCGGGGGGGGATTATCATGGTTTATTGTCTATAATTATAGAAGTTGTCAATAATTAAAAAAGCAAAAACAAGGAAATAGAAGTTGAGCATTGCAAGTATATATCAAGTTCTGACCAAATAGAGTGGATAGACATTATTAAAACCCAGCCATTCTCTCTCTCTGCCTTTTTTTTTTCTCTCTCTCTCAAATAAATTAAAAATATTTTTTAATAAAAAAGGTGGTCTAGAGAGATGGCTTAATGAACCCACATAAGCCAGATGCATAAGGTGGCACATGCATCTGGAGTTCATTTGCAGCAGCTGGAGGCCCTGGCACACCCATTCTCTATCTGTCTCTTACTCTCTTTCTCTCTCAAGTGAATAAAAATTTAAAAAAATTAAAAACAGATACCAGCAACCACTTGGAAAGTGAGTACCACACTCTAGAATAAGGCCTATTGGAATCTCAGCTTACATGAACCTAAAACCAAGTGCTGACAAGAACCATAACAGTTACAATTCTAAGGGGCTTGGGAAACTCTTAGCCTTTCACTGACTGACTTGAATGAGGGTGGAAGACTCTTACAGGAACTGACAAGCTGATCCAAACTTCATGGAGGACTGTAACAAGATGCAGCTCAAAGGCAAAGCATGCACAAGGCCCTGAGTTCCATTCCCAACCCCTTCCAGTACCACAAGGACACAGATAGAAACAAAACAATTTTTTTCAAAAAAGGAACAAAGTAGCCGGGCATGGTGGCACACACCTTTAATCCCAGCACTGGGGAGGCAGAGGTAGGAGGGCCGCCGTGAGTTCGAGGCCACCCTGAGACTCCATAGTGAATTCCAGCTAGAGTGAGACCCTACCTTGAAAAACCAAAAAAAAAAAAAAAAAAAAGAACAAAGTTAGAGGACCTGTATTACCTGATTTCAGAACTTACTAGAAAGCCAGTGTAATCTATAGAGTATGTCAGGCCTTGCTAGATGGCACTTGCTTACAAAGCTTGCTAGCCTGGGTTCAATTCCCCAGCCACCCCACGCAAAGCCAAACAGACATTCATTTGTAGCACCAAAGACCCTGGCACAGATACACACATGTGCAAATAAGTAAAAGGTTTTTAAAAAAAATTTTAAAAGACAGCGTGCCATTGATAAAGGCTTATGGTGCAATGGAACAGAATAGAAAGTTCAAAAAAAATTAATGCAAAGTCAATTCATTTCTTTTCTTGTTCTTCTTCTTAGAATGCACTATCTGCTTCTAGTCTGTCTTATTGACTGCTGGTGGTCTTTCCACAGACAGGCCCACCAGCCATGAAGAAAACTGGGCCTGGCTAGGGGACAATCTGAATGTAGACATTTTCTGTCTGTGCAAAAGCACCCTGTACCTCCCTGAGCCTAAGACTCCCACTCTAAAGCTTCCCCAGTCTCTACTGAGAGTTCTCCAAGAACCCATGGTAAGGACATGTCAGCGAAGTTCATCATCTGAATATGCTGCAGTAGACTGCTCATGGGAGAGCTGAGCAGGGAGGGAATATAGAATTTCCACTCAAGTTTTATGTGAACTTAAAACTACTCTTAAAAAACAAGTCTATTTTAAAAGAGGGCTGAATACCAGTGGTAGAGTGTTTGCCTAGTGTACCACAAGAAAGGGAATTAAAAAAAAAAAAAAAGCTAATAGCAAAATTTCCCAGAGTTATATCTCCATAGTTTAAGAGACTTCTCAGGCTGAGTTTGCTTAGTCCTACCTCTAAGTTCTTTGAAATGGGCAGAGGCTGCCCAGTGACTATTAACTGGACCAGCACAATGTCTCCAGGTTTCCAGGGTTCTCAGATCTTGGGAGAATGGAATCACATTTTACTCACAGAGCAACCAGTACTACCCATATAGATAGAACCAAGGGACAAGTCTCAGAAGTGGGTTTTTCTAGAAAAGTAAGCTGTTTGGCACACAAAACAATAATTACCTACTTTGTTTTCTAATTTAAGGGTGAGAATTATAAAGATTCATTTCTACCTATAAAGTATCCCTTTTTAAATGTCCTTATGTATATGTTAAGATTCACTAAAGGAAAAAGGAAAACAATGTACAAAAAGGTTGAAAGGTTGCAAGAGGCCCAGTAATGAGTGAGAGGAGTTGACTTGCACTCATTGCCTTGCCCTTGATCCTGTACTCCTCATGGGGTCCACATGGTGGCACTGCATGTCCCAGCATTTCAGACACCGTGTCCTACAAGGAGTCTTCTGCCTGTTTTAATTGGGGAGGGAACCTCCAAAGCTCACTGATAGGACTGGTTCACATGCCAAAGCGTGAGGAGGAAGAAAGGCTAATCAAACGGTGAGGGAGACACCCCACCCACACAGGAGAAAAGGAGGATGCGTAAGGTGTGGCTTAGGGGTGACAGGACCCCAAATTAGATAGCTTTCTCTTAGACTAAACACAAAATTGTCCTTGGACCTGAAGAGGAAAAGCTAGGCCGTTACACTTTACAGAAGGACCTGGCCTTTCCTTATCTGCTCCCTAGATGGAAGTCCTAGAAGGGAGTCCTTCCCAGAGAAGTAAGATTTCTTGGAAGATTGTCCTTCCCTAGATATCTTAACCCCAGGCATCTGGTGTCAGGACAAGACAGGCTAAACAAGTCACCCATCCATCCACAGGGCTCAAATAAAAATTCCCATCCTGAGCCGGGCGTGGTGGCGCACGCCTTTAATACCAGCACTCAGGAGGCAGCGGTAGGAGGATCACCGTGTGTTCGAGGCCACCCTGAGACTCCATGGTGAATTCCAGGTCAGCCTGAGCTAGAGTGAGACCCTACCTCGAAAAACCAAAAAAAAAAAAAAAGAAAAAAAAACAAATTCCCATCCTGAGTCTCGAGGTAGGCTTCTTAAAACCCCTTGCTTCCTTGTGCAAGAGATATGTCTTCCTTCCTTAAGTTCTGGGCTTCTGGGACCTTATTTTGCCCCCGTGAGCCAGATGTCTTCCTTTATTTAAGTTCTTCTCTTAAGCTCTCTCTTCTAAAGCTCTGAGCTTTGTCTTCATTGAGAATAAATGGTACTTTCAAAGTACAAAGGAGGGTATGGGGTATAGCTCAGTTGTAGGGTGTTTGCCTTGCATGCACAAAACCCTGGCTTCCATCCCCAGAACGTAAACCAGGTGTGGTGGCACACACCTATAATCCCACACTCAAAAGGTGGAGGCAAGAGGATCCGAGTTCAAGGTCACCCTCAGCGACATGTCGGTACACTCCACCTGCCTGCTTCAGTACGTGGGGAGTATGGCATTTACACCTATCCCTGCAGGCATGGCACCCTTTGAAAGAATGGCAGCATTATTTTCCGGGAAGGAATTTCATCTGGGAAATGCCTTGAGTGGGCTTTTTGGGGGGGGAGGTGTTACAGGTACCATTCATTGTTATCCTGCCCCCCACCTACCTCCCTTGGGGTCTGAAAGACACTTTGGAGGTTACTCATGGACATATCCAGCAGTGGTGAGGGCCTGCAGGTATGGTGAAGGGTCCAGATGCAAGGAGATGAGGCTTGATGCTTGTGGGAAGTCACAGTCCATGGGAAACTTCCTTCATGAGAAATTCTTTTTTTTTTTTTCAGTTTTAACAATAGGTTTTTTTTTCTTTATTAGTTAGTTTTGTATTCAGCAAATACAGTCAGTTTGGTACCATTATGTGTAAGAAACAACCCAAAACTTCATAGCATAAGGCAAAATTTGTGATCTCTTAAGGTTCTCTGAGTTCACAGGACCAGTCCTCAACTGGTCTTTTGCAAGTTGTCTGCAAGCTTCAAACCATCATTTGCCCCATACCTGATGCCTCAGCTGTTTGGGCAAGAGTGCTGGCCTGGGACCCTCACAGCACCATGCCCAAGGCACTTGGTTGGACCCCTTACAGAAGCACACTCCCAAAAGGCAAGGTTGAAACCGCATGGCTTCTTTGGACCTGGCCTTAGGAGCCAGGCAGTGTCTCTTCTGTCGGGGCCTGCTCATTGTGGGTAGGAACTGCACAATGACATGAGTTCACTAGGGGCTCTTTTGAGACCGTCCCAGGAAATGACTGGCAAGTTCTAGAAACAGCAATGACAGACGCTAGATGTGGAGAATATCAGGATCCTGGGATGTGTCATCCTTTTAAACTATGTGAAATTCTAGAACTCAGCAGCTTTGCATTAATGGCTCTTTGAGAGAGAAATGAAAATAGGTGTCATGAAGTCCAAGTTCTCTGAAGGAGCTTAAAAAACCTGTAGATAGACCAGAGGTCAGTAGATGAGATGATGGATCATATACACTTCTCTATTATTCCTCTCCCACTCCCACTGAAATTCTTCTTCCCACCACTTACAGTGGTGATATCACTAAGAGAATGACTCCCCCTCCCCAGCAATTATTGTCATTTGCTCCTGAGAGAGGTATGGGGCCTCATACACCCCTCCCCAATCTATGTTGGCTTTTAGTCCCTTTCATAGAAATTTCCTCCCAACCCCTATATTTGGCCTACCATTCTCATGTTTATGTGAAACTATCAAAAGGTACCACCAATCCTAGCAGACATATACCTTCCACTGATGCTGGCTGTGATGACTGAAATCTATAGCTCACTTATCTACCACCTCCACCAGTGTATTTAGTAAATGTGTGAGTTCACCTATCTTTGTCCTTTGGCTATAAAAGATCAAGTAATTAATCTCTTCCATGGCCAAACATGTCATTCAGAGTAATGAGAATTCATGTTCCTGGACCACGGTCCTCTAAAGTCATTTCACATCAACAGTGGTGCCCCCTATGAGATATGGAGTGACACACAGCCAGATGAGCCAGTGCCCAAATCATTTCATTGATCTTATGTCTGAGTCAGGGAAACAGAAATAGCCTCAGTGTAGACAGCCACACATTACAATCATTTTAACTGATGTTTTCATGCAGAATTTTAAAGAAATATCTATCACAAGGGCTGACTATATGCTTTAAAATTTTTATTTAATGTGTGGGTGGGGAGGGGTTTTGGGAGTGGGTGGGTGTTTATGGACTCATAAGCTTAGGATTCTCCCATACACATACTGAGATCACAGAAGCATGCACCACTTTGCATCTGGCTTTATGTGGGCACTCAGGAATTGAACCCAGGCTGGCAAGTGTTACGAGCAAGCTCCTTTAAATGCTGAGCTATCTTCCTAGCCCTGACTATAAACTTTCAAGTTTCTATGTGTCTGCCAAATGTTTTTAACTTTAACTATTAAAGAAAAAAGAAGTTACTTGTCTTTATCAACACAGAAATTTGGAAGAGGAACTCAACAGAAAATGTCATCCTTCTATGAGGTACAGGAGATTTAAGTCAACTCAACTTCAGACCACGTCTTCATGACAATCTAATAACAATAGCAGTAGCTTCCTCACTCTCTCTATTCACAAAGTGATTAAGAAGAAAGCACACTGGGTGGGTTAACAACAACTCGGATCTTCCATTTTCTCTTTCCAGCACAAATATGGAATGTTAGGCTATTTTTATAACACTCTGGCCTTCTGTGTCTCCAGAGAGCTTTCCAGAAGCAAAGATACAGCCTGGCTTTCTATATCATTCCTAAGTTACATGTGAAAAAAATGACATAGATGAAGTGACATCTAAAACCACTAGGAACTATATTTTTGAAAAAAGGATAGTAACTCAGATTTTTTCTTTTAATTCTCCATGTTACCACAGTGAAATATGCAACAAAGTTCAACACATTACTGCTTAATAACAAACTACAATGTCACATTAGTGGAAATTTCAATAATAAACTTATCAGTGAAGTAAGTAGAACAAAGCTAAATATAAAAAATTACTATTTTGTTTATACAGAATTGAAACTATCATAACATTAAACACTCAAGAGAATTTGAAATGACATTAAATAACACTTGGTAACTCTGAAATACCACACCTTGAAGTATCTTTTGAAGGACTACAAACAAACAAACTTTTGTTCAGTATAACTTTGGTGAAGTTGTTTCACAGAACAATATATATGACCTTTTAAAACTGAGGACCCATGTAAGGTACACAATGACCCCTTATGTGACTAGATGTCCAATAAATAAAACTCCACAATGCTTCCTTGCTGTGGACTGATGAGCTGACCTTTCAGGGAAACCCTAAGAAATTCTAGTGTTAGAATAGATTGTCAAATTCTCTGGTCCCTTGATTTTATTAGCAAAATCCTTTTATAATTCTTTTATAGGATGTTTAACTTCTCTGACTATGATCTTTAAAGGACCTGAGTTGAATTCTGTCAAAATAAATCACTAGAGAAACCTCTAGCCTCCAGTCCAGGAGAGCTTCTTGAGGTTTAGTTCTGGGCAAGCCAGCACTGACCTTCCCATGAGTTAGCTTCACACAGCACCGACTTTAACCTTTTCTACAAATCACCCTTCCTTCCCTAGGCTTCTGGTAGATTGTGGGTTAATAATGGCATGTGGTGTTCCTTAGCATAACTTGCCAGAATGTGATGATCTCCCTGGAAGAAAAGCCATGAGCTGCAATCACACGTCTGAGCTGACAAACATCCAAGTGGATTCTATATAAAAAGAAAAGGTTTGTGTCTTCTGGAATGTGAATGTCCACTTTTAACAAATTCAAACAGATCCCAACATAAACATCTTCAAACTTGATGGGTTTCACATGACTCATTATTTCATAGATCTTCGGCACTAAATCTCTGGACATTATATAACCCAACCCACTGCAGTAGGGAGGGAACACCTTGAAAGGATACTCCTGGTATGAAATATGGTTTTTCTGGTAAAATCCTCTATAGGAATAATTATCAATTAGAGGGTAACCTGTGAAAAACTTCTCTGAGTGGTTTAAGTTTAAAAGATACTTCACTAAATTGCCAGTGTTGACGAATACATCAGTGTCTGTCTTCATGACATACTTGGCATTGGGGCAGAATTCAGTCACCCACCTGAATGCCATAATGGTTTTCAAGGTCAGGTTATTATATGTGTCTAAAAAGTCTTGTCGTATTATGTCACCATAAAGAAGGTGTTCATCCTCTAAGGACAATGTTAATATTTTCTCTTCCCCTTTGGCCTCTTGGCCTAATAAGAAAAATGTAAGAACTTCATAGCCCCACCAAGACTTTTTTTCACCCCAGGTAACTCTCACAGCTTGTCTGGCTTTCACATCTGAGGGGTGTGAGGTCACCAGGATGACCAGAAAGGGGTTCTGGTTAGAGCAGTTTGGATGCCCTTGGAGTGTGAAGCGAAAGTCTTGTCTGTAAGCGGGCTCATATTCATAGAAGTACATCCAGTTCACACGCTCAATCACATTGTAGTGGGGAAGGCTGAGGTACCACATCACCAGGAAACTCAGCAATGACAGCAGCAGGAGGCTCCATTTGAGGGACCTCAGTGACATCTTATTGGGAAGGGCAGTCAGGAGAGTCAGGGCCATCCACAGCACTGGGCAAGCCTGTAAGGGAAAGGTTCCAGCAGGGTTAGTAAAGACTGGATTATTATTCCACCTCCCCCCATGTCAACTGGTATGTCATCACCTGGTCAAGGAGAAAGAGGAGGAAAATAAAAGCTCCAAAGCCCAACCACTCACTGTAACTGTACCCTACACCCAGCTTCACTGAACCCAAGCAAGAAGACTAGCACCCAAAGATGTATTTCAACCTTTTACATCAATACCTAGGTTATAATGGATCCCTAAATCATCTTCAAACGATAACTCTTGGGGATGGAGAGATGGCTCGGTGGTTAAAGGTGCTTACTTGCAAAGCCTACCAGCCTAGGTTCAATTCCCCAGTATTCATATGGAGCCAGATGCACAGAGAAGGGCATGCATCTGGAGTTCATTTGCAGCAGCAAAAAGCCTTGGCATGCTTCCCCCACCCTCTCCTTAAAAATAAATAAAAATATTTTTAAAAACATAATACCTCAGGCTGGAGAGATGGCTTAGTGGTTAAGCACTTGCCTGTGAAGCCTGATGACCCCAGTTCGAGGCTCGATTCCCCAGGACCCACGTTAGCCAGATGCACAAGGGGGCGCATGCATCTGGAGTTCGTTTGCAGTGGCTGGAGGCCCTTGCGTGCCCATTCTCTCTCTCTCTCTCTCTCTCTCTCTCTCTGTCGCTCTCAAATAAATAGATAAAAATAAACAAAGAAAACCACAATACCTCTCATTCTACATAAATGTTTATGCTGAGCTCGAGGCCTATAATCTCATCTGCTTGAGAAGTTAAGGCAGGAAAATCATAAGTTAAAGACCTGCCTGGGGAACTGAGTGAAACCTTGTCACAAAACTAAAAGTTAAAAAAAAAAAAACAAAAAAACAATCAGGGCTGGAGAGATGGCTTAGCAGTTAAGCACTTGCCTATGAAGCCTAAGAACCACGGTTTGAGGCTTGATTCTCCAGGACCCACATAAGCCAGATGCACAAGGTGGTGCATGCATCTGGAGTTCGTATGCAGTGGCTGGAGGCCCTGGTGCATCCATTCTCTCTCTCTCTCCCTCCCTCCCTCCCTCCCTCTCTCTCTTTCTGCCTCTTTCTCTGTCGCTCTCAAATAAATAAATAAATAAATAAACAAAAATTTTAAAAAGGAAAAATTAAAAGACAAAACAAAACATGCCTGGGCATGTAGCTCAGTACAGTACAGATGAGTCCCTGCACTCAACCAGTGCTAAAAAAATGGCCACATAACTGTTTACTATGAGATACTGTTTATTCCTGAGACCTGAAAGGACAGAAAGAGATGGATAATGATGGATTAAAAGGCAAATGTACAACAAAACCACATTGTGCTTCTTGACTTCCTTACCCCTATGGAAAGAGAAGTAAGGAATTTAATCCAACAAAACATTGCTAGTAATAAATCCAAATAAAGTCAAGGTCTTTTTTAGATTAAGAAGCTTTGTGATGTTAACTACTCATTGTGGCAGCAGATGAGTGACAGAACAAACAGGGAGACTTCCCCTGGAAGGCAAGACGCAAGGCATCTGGAAGGATGTGCTGTCCCACCACATCAGTGGTTTACATTCTTTGGGTGCTGAGGGCTCTCATTTCTCTTTCTCTATCATTGGATTATCTGTGCATTGCCTTTGCAAATGAAAGAAATAAAATACCCTGGATGTTATGCCTATACCTTGTGCTACCAGCTGAGATCCCAAGTTTTCACTTGTCCTAGCTTTCCTCCAAAGCGTGACCATGCACAATTCATGATGATTCTACCAGTCATTATTCTCTATTATTTCAGCATATATTATCATAAGACTGGGATGCTTTTAGAAACCCATTCAAAATAATACATACATATACACATAGTACAACATAGTTTATCAAGTATTTACAGCAAATGGGTTGTTTTCCTTTGTAACTCTGTATGGCAGGTGAGGTGGTTGGTTTGTTTGTTGTTTTTGAGACAGGGTCTTATTACTATATACAGCTCAGGCTGGCCATGAATTCACAATCTTCCTCCTTCCACCTCCCAAGTGCCATCAACAAGGCATATGCCAACAACCTGGCTGGGCAATCATTTTATTGTAGCTATTTTGCAAGTTGATTTTTAGAGAAGTTAAATGAAATAAAAGTGAAATAAATATATTTTCAAACAGATTAGGAACTGCTAAAGCCTACAAAATCTTTAAAGAAGTACTACAGGATGTATCTTAATAGGAAGAAAAGTGAATTTGCAGGAAAGGATTGGAATGTCAAAAGCAAAGGTATGCAAAGACATTATTAAAAGACAATGAAAACTGATATGCAGAGATAAGAATAAAGGAGCAGGGGCCGCCAGCAAGGGGGCAAGGAGGAAGCTCTTTGTAACCTAGCCGAATAGAAGTTGAACTTACAGACATCCTACCAAAATGATCTCTTCAAAGCCCAAACTTGTTGTACCCTATGACCTCAAGACTCTGCTTGAGGGAGTTAGCAGAGCCATCCTAAAAATGCATCCAGGGAATATCACCCAGTTTGCAGCCCTTTATTTTAAAGAACTTATTATGTTTAGAGAAGGGAATACATCTCTGGATATCAAAGATCTGGTTAGACAATTTCATCAAACCAAAGTAGAGAAATGGTCAGAGGGAACGATGCAGAATAAAGAAAATATAAAAGAACCAGGAAAAGCACCTGCAGTTTTCAACGGACCTACACAAATGGAAAAATCCACAAACACAGAGGAGGACAACGTAGCTGGACCACAATTTATCCACAAAACCACCCAGTTTCCATCGGTTCATGCTGAGCTCATACAGCCTGAGGAGACAGCTGAAGGAGTTTGGGGTCCTACTTCCAAACCAACCACGCCTAAGACTACCACCCCACCTTCATCACCGCCTCCAGCACCTGCTCCCACAGAGTTTGACTACGTCCCAGCTGACCCAGCTCAGTTTGCCACTCAGATGTTAGGTAACGTTCCATCTACTCATTCTGACGTTTTAATGGTGGATGTGGCAACAAGTATGCCTGCCAGCAACGAGGTACTGAGCGCAGAGATCGATGAAGAAGTCATGGTGTCTGCTTCAGTGGTTGGTTCTGGAGAGATGATAAAGGTACATGTTGTGGGCCAGACATCTTTGCAGGTAGATATAGGTCCTAAAGAGCATGAGGCTGGACCACCAGTGGCTTCCTTCACCCCCTTGCAGGATGAACAACACCCTCCTGCATATTACGATCAAGCTCCCGAGGCCCCTTTGCAGGCTGATGTTCAGGTCACCTCAGCCCTTCGTATATCATCCATATTTAACAATATGCCTGTCACTGAAGGAGTTGTCTATGTTGAGCAGATACCAGGACACATAGCTATCCCTCTTACTGATCAAGTTGCTTGTCTTAATGAAATGAGCAGTCACCACCAGTTAGTTCCACACCTGTAGTGCCCAAGACTGCCTCAGGCAAATCTAAAATATCTGTAGAGTCTGTGAAACTTGTACAGTTGGAGGAGAATGCATAAAACCAGTCCTCACTACATATGGAGGCAGAAGCTATAGTTCTGCTCTCTAACCCTGCTTTAGTCTGTCATCCCGAGGTGCCTACAGAACCCCTGGATGCAGAAATCTTATCAGAATAGCCTCTGAGAACTCTCTGCACCTTGAAGTGGAGATCTTTGCCACAGACCCTGACAACCCTGGGCAGGAGTCGGGGGAGAATGCTGCACCCCAACGACCTGGTGGTCCCTTCCCTCCTGAGCCGGAAGGCTTTACTGAACCTGAAATCCAAGCAGAAGGGGAAGCTGCACCTGAACAGGTTTGATGAAGCCAGCACTAGCAACAAGCGAAGGAGGACAGCCACCACCATATTCTAACATGTGGACACTTTACTGTCTAACTGATATGAACCAACAAAGCCGCCCATCACCACCACCTGTACCTGGGCCTTTCCCCCAAGCAACCCTCTATTTATCTAACCCTAAGGATCCACAGTTTCTGCAGAATCCACCGAAAGTTACTTCTCCAACTCATGTGATGATGGATGACAGCAAGAAGACCAATGCCCCACCTTTTATTTTAGTCGGCTCAAATGTTCAGGAAGCCCAGGATTGGAAAACTGTTCCTGGCCATGCTATTGTCTCCCAGTCAGATGCCTTGAAGAGATATGCTGCAGTACAAGTGCCCATTGCCGTTCCTGCAGACCAGAAATTCCAGAAACCCACCCTAACCCCCCAGAATGCGAGTCCTACAAGTGGACAAGATGGCCCCAGGCCACAGAGCCCAGTTTTCCTTTCTGTTGCTTTCCCAGTAGAAGATGTAGCTAAAAAAAGTTCAGGATCTGGTGACAAACGTATTCCCTTTGGAAGTTATGGTATTGCTGGAGAGATTACTGTGACCACTGCCCATGTTTGCAGAGCAGACACAAAATGATGCCGAAAATGATGCTGTTTGAGTCAGCATTCAAGGTGGAGCCTGTCACCAAGCATCCTATAATAATAAACTTCCTGCAAGCAAAAAAAAAAAAAAAAAAAAGAATAAAGGAGAAAAAAGTGAAATGCTTTCATTTATATATTATGACATAGTGGCTGCAAAAAAAAATATTTCAAGGAAAATTAAAACATGCTAAGACTATTGAAGAGGAAAACGGAGACAGTGATGAGCCTTATAGCATTTTGCTAAAATATTTGCTGAAAAATGTATATAAACCAGGGGCTAGGAAGATACTTAGTAGATAATGTGTTTGCCTGGAAAGCATGAGGACCTGACTTCCATCCACAGAATACATTTTAAAACACTGGGTGTGTTTAGAATGTTTTTTTCCAAAGTGGTTGTGGTAGTTTGAATAGATGGCCCCCAATATATTCAGTGTTTTATCAGTTTGTAGTTTCCATCTGCAGCCACCTGGCTGGAGATGGTGTCACTCGGTGGATCTTAGGGTCCAGCTCTAAGATATGATGGTGGGTTTGAGATTACAATATAAATATATGCAAAGTGTGCCTAGCTGGAGTTTCTGTGCTGTGTGGTTTTTGGCTAATGGCTTTTCTTTCTGTGTTTGGTCCTGAAAGCAGGCCAACTTCTTCTGCCATTACGAACTTCCCCTGGATCTGTAAGCTTCAATAAATATCCCTTCCTCTATAACTGTGCCTGGTTTGGAAGTTCATCTCAGCAAATCTGAAGCTGTCTGCTACAGAAAGTAGTACTGAGAGTGGTGTGAGATGAACCTGACCATGTGGATTTTGGTGTTTTGGAACCTTTGTTTTAGAGGAACGGGCATGGATTTGGTGCTTGCAACTGAAGATGCTTTTTGGAGTGGTAAGCCAAGTTTTATGGACTATTCTGATGACAGTTTGAGAATGCTAAGTACAGACAGTATTGAACTTCGAGGCTTGACTTATGAGCTTTCTAAGGGGAAGAAAAGACTACAGGGGACTTTGTTGGAACTAGGCTACTGATAAAAGGGCTAGCTGCACTCTGCTGGTGTGTCCCAGAGAGTTTGATCAAGATTAAATTTACAATGGACTGATGTGATTGGCTAAAGATATTGCACTGAGAGATTTAAGATTTTAAGTTGTAAAACCTACAGCAAGTTAAAATCACAGGCACTGAGACTGGTTTTAGGTTACTAAAGCTGCTATTGTCAAACACATTAGCAAGCCTAAGGAAGATGGCCCAACTACTTTACATTAAAACAATAGAGAAGATGCCTGAGGAAAGACTGTTAGAAAAACAAACTCTTTTGGAAAGAGTTGACTGCTTTTCAAAGGTATGATTTATTTCGTCCCTAAATTAAGAATATGGCTGTGTCCTGCACACCTGGTATTGGTTTTGAAGACACGAAAAATGCATGAAGTGGTCATAAATTGCACACGGTTCCAGGAGCTGCTGCTGAGATGCAGCATAAGGTAGGGCGTGATAACCCTGATAGGCTGAAAGAGCCTTTGGAAGACGGAGTTTGGTGTGTATAGAGACCTGAAGATGTTTGGATATACCTGGACTGTACAAGGGCTACCTTGGAGCACACTGTTGGCCTAGGGTGGAAGTGTTCCCTGGCTACTCTGCCCAGCTGGAGGGGCCATATGGGAAAATCTAGAGATTATCAGTCTCTGGTTATATTGAACTTTAACTGCAGAAGTTTGATGTTTGTTTGATGGTGGTTGAGTTTACAGTGTTTCAGTCTCTCCTTGCTATGCCTTATACCAGTTAAAAATGTTTACTCTGTGTTATGTTAAAAGTATTTAACTTCTTTAATTTTACAGGACTCATTATCTTAAGTTGGTTAAAACCTTTAAAATTGTACTGAATACAATTTACAATGTGTGATGGTTTTGAATCTATTAGGGGCCAGGGGAGAAATGTGGTAGTTTGAATAGATGGCCCCCAATATATTCAGTATTTTATTAGTTTATAGTTTGCATCTGCACCTGTCTGGAGGTGGTGTCACTGGGCGGATCTTAAGCTGCGATGGTGGGCTTGATATTTCAATCTAAGATATGCAAAGTGTGCCTAGCTGGAGTTCCTGAAGTGTGCTGTGCTGTGTGGCTTTTGGCTTATGGCTTTTCTCTCTGTGTTTGATCCTATGAAAGCAGGCCAGCTTCTTCTGCCATTATGGAACTTCCCCTGATCTGAAAGCTTCAATAAATATCCCTTCATCCATAACTGTGCCTGGTCTAGAAGTTCATCTCAGCGATCCTGAAGCTGACTGGTACAGTGGCCATTACACAGTGGTTGTTACCTGCACAATAACTGGCCCCATCAACACACAGTCATGGATGACGGAAGACCTTTTAAAAAAATACCTTAAAATAGAAGAGGGTTTAGTTGGAAAGAAGGGGCTAATTGAAAGGTAATGGGAGAGGATCATGATCAAAATAACTTATATATATGTATATAAGAAAACTGTCAAGAAAAAAAATTAAATGCCAGGTACAGTGATGCTTACCTGTAATTCCAGCTGTGGGGAGGAAGAGACGGGGGATCCCTTGGACTTTCTGGCCAGCTACTCTAGCCTAATTCCTGTGATCCAGGCTAATGAGAGACTGTGTCCTGTGGAATGACATCCAAGGTTGTTCTCTGGCCTCAACATGCATACATGCACATGCACTTGTACCCACACATGTATGAGCGTACATACCACACAAACATACCAGAAAAAAAAAAGAATGTCTATAAACCACAGTGACTATTTAATGAGGAGAAGAAGAAAAAGAGGAGTAAAAGGAGATAAAATGCATGGCAACTGGAATGCCAGGAATGGATACCTTCCTGTGAGTTGTTGGCACTGTGAGAATTGACCAGTAGGGAGGAAACTTGTGCTCAGCATCAACTCTCTGTGTCCTGCAACCAGTGGTTGTAGTGTCTCCATCAGTAGGGTGTTAACTTTCATTTCTGGTAGGCAGTTAAGAGCTGTAGCTATAGCCTGTATTGTTTTGGGGGTCTTAGAGGCTCCTTTGACCAACAACTGTGGAACTCTATCTTCCGGACATAATAAGGTCATTGCACTCATGAACTCACAGCAGCTGTGGCGACCTGCACACGGGGCCAGGCATCATTGTGTTTTGCACAGGAGAAGATCCTGAGAGACCATACCCTTGATGAGCTAATGACAGTTAATGGTGGCCAGAGGGGCGTCACTGTCTACCATGGTACAGCACTGGCAAGTGATGAGAGAAAGAATACAGAGGGACTGAGAAGTAACAGAGCGTAATATAGGTACAATTTCATGTAGATCAAAATGCAATCAATATGTACGAAACATTTTAAAAATGCATGGCAGACAGGTAACTGAAGAGATGGCAGAAGCAAACATAAATGCACCATTAATGAGGACAAATAACTCACCTTACTAAAAAAGAAGAGCTCTCACCAATTGGCTTATGCTCTGCCAAATACTGCTTGTTAGGCTCACACCTAAAACAGAAACAACATGGAATATTTAAAAATTAGGAAACAGTAGGAAAATGCCAATCCAAAGAAGGCTGCTATAGTTCTATTAACATCACATATTTTCAGTGAATGACAAAGCCGGATTTTGTTAATAAAAGGAAGCATCCAACAAGGGAATTTAAGAACCACAATGCAACATAACCAGAACAGCACAGCATAAAAACATATAAGCCAACCCTGGAAGTATGGGCACAACTGAAAAATATGTCATCCTAGTGGCAGACTTGGGGGTTTTCAAATAGTCTCTGTACCTCAGGTTATCTAACTCCTGATCCTCCCTCTCAGCCTCCGCCTCTTCATGCTGAAATTGTAGGCAGGCAACACTGCTACTGGCTTGAAGATTTCCAACACCTCTAAGTGCTATGATTTGCATACAGTCTTGCCAGTTCATGACCATCCTCTGCTACATACTAAATTTAAGGCCAACTTTGCTAAAGCGCTATCCTTTTCCTCAGGGGAAAACAACAACAACAACAACAACAAAACATGTCTACACTTCTATATTGAACATAAACAGATTTATTCTCAGTCATTAGTCCCTAAACAGTACAACCATTGACCAGCATGTGCATCATTGTTTAGGCATTTGAATTTAGAGAGGACCAGGAGTGTGCACAGACTGAATGCAAGTACTATACTCTTTTATATCAGAGACTTGACCATCAGATGACTTTGGCATAACCAATCCCCTACTGACACCAAAGGACCACTATATTCATTTTAAGACTGCATGAAACATTTATAAAAACAGAAAGAAGCCGGGCGTGGTGGCTCATGTTTTTAATCCCAGCACTTGGGAGGCAGAGGTAGGAGGATTGCCGTGAGTTTGAGGCCACCCTGACACTACATAGTGAATTCCAGGTCAGCCTGGGCTAGAGTGAGACCCTACCTCTAAAAACCAAAAAAAAAAAAAAAAAGAGAGAGAGAAAGAGAGAACTGTTATTAGGTCATAAATGCCACTCAGCACTTCAAAACAGTTCAACTTTATACAGGCTACATTCTGTAAACACAATGTAATTATCAATCAGTTACAAAGGTGTAACTTAAAAAAAAGAAACATCTAAAAAGTTTTTTTAGGGGCTGGGGAAATAACTCAATGGTAGACATACCCTGGGATCTACTTCCAACACCACTACCAAAAGTACCTTTTCAGCAACTCAAAACCTTCACGCATACAATTTTTGTCCAACTCATACATTTAACAAGACGTTACAGATGATTAGCTCATTTTTTTACAACTTTATTTAGGAACCACTGTTGTTCAAGGAACTGTCCATTTTTTGAAAAAATTTCTTTATTTATTTGAGAGAGAGAAAGAATGAATGGGCACATCAGGGCCTTCAGCTGCTGCACACAAATTCCAGACACATCCACCATCCTGTGCACCTGGCTTATGTAGGGCCTAGAGAATTGAACCTAGGTCCTTTGGCTTTGAAGGCAAGTGCTTTAACCACTAAGCCATCTTTCCAGCCCTCTTTTAACATGCAATCTAACACCAACAATGTAGTACACTTCAATAGGGTAGTGAGTATACCAAACATAATTTGAAAATTATTTTTCAAGAATACACAAGTATTTTTCCTGCTTTAAAAAATAACATGTAGTTTAGCTGGGCATGGTGGCACACACCTTTAATCCCAGTACTTGGGAGGCAGAAGTATAAGGATCTCCGTGAGTTCAAGGCCACCCTGAGACTGCACAGTGAATTCCAGGTCAGCCTGAGCTAGAGTGAAACCCTATCTCGGAAAACAAAAACAACAACAAAAAGACACATGTAGTTTAAGGGAAGCAAATGTCTCTAGTTGATAAGGAAAGGGTCTTATTTATAGAAAAATGGCCATTAGGAGCCATGTATGCATCATAGTTGGTAGAGTGCCTGCACAGTATGCATGAAGTCTGGGCTCCACCTGCAGCACCACCTAAAACCTGGTGAGATAGTGCACACTGTAATCTCAGCACTCAGGAGATGGAGGCAGGAGGATGAGGGCAAGGTTATTCTTGTCTACACAGCAAGTCTGAGGCCAGCTAGGCTGCCTGAGACTCTTCTCAAAAGAAGAAAGGCAATAATAAATGTAGATGGAAGGACAGAATTACAAAACTCATTTTACAATATCATGTGAAATTACTGCTTCAATTGCTTACTATTAACCAGTGTTGATCATCCAATGAAAGGCTGATGAGAAACTGGACATTCATATGGTACAAAAAAAAAAAAAATACCACAAAGATTACTTTTTGGTTGCAAGGACCAAAAAAAAAAAAAAAAAAAAAAAAAAACTTTACACTGGAGATGTGGGTGAAGTAGTCATCACTGTATCCCAATGACCAAACACTATAAATGTGTTTCCTGAGATACAAGGCAGAGCACACAGTATTATTTCTTTTTTTTTTTTTAATATTTTTTGTTTATTTTTATTTATTTGAGAGTGACAGAGAGAGAAAGAGGCAGAGAGAGAGAGAGAGAGAATGGGCGCGCCAGGGCTTCCAGCCGCTGCAAACGAACTCCAGACGCGTGCGCCCCCTTGTGCATCTGGCTAACGTGGGTCCTTGGGAATCGAGCCTCGAACCAGCATCCTTAGGCTTCATAGGCAAGTGCTTAACCGCTAAGCCATCTCTCCAGCCCCACAGTATTATTTCTAATGCATTTATTAAAAATTTGTGACTGTAATCTAATCATGCTTTACAAGAGATGCAGATGTGAGATGGACAAACTGAGGACCACTACCAGGAAGCAATCAAGAAACCCTGGATGCAAGCTGAGACAACTGCATGGTCACCTCCGATTTAGTGTGTCATGAAACAAAAAGCAGCTCTAGAATAAAAGAAATTAAGGGATATACAGGGTACAGTACACAGACCTGGTCTGGATTCTAGAGAAATCTGGAGACAATCTGGACATCAGGTCATACAAGAATGTCAAGTAGCTAGAAGAAAATGTCCTTGGATAGAATAAAGAATGTGGTATAGCCACATTAAAAGGATGCTACTCAGCTATAAAATGGAACAGTGTTAACACATGCCACAAACATCAGTTTGAAGAATTCTTAACACACATGAACCTCAAAAACATTGTACTGGAACTGAGTGTCATGGTGCAGAACTTTAATCCCAGCACTGGGGAGGCTGAGGTAGGATCGCTATGAGTTACAAGCCAGCCTGGACTAGAGTGAGTTACAGGTCAGCCTGAGCTAGAGTTGAGACACTGCTTCAAAACAACAAAAACAAATCAAAAGAAAACAAAACATTATGCTAATTAAAAGAAGTTAGATACTAAAGATCACATACTGGATACTACATCTGATCAGGAAGGGAGACCTGTAAGCAGTGAGTCAGCAGCTAGGCATGGGATCAGGGATTAACGGGCATGAGGGACCATTAGGGGGAAGACAATATTTGAGAATTTTAGTGTTGACAACAGATATACAACTCTAAATTCAGTGAACTACACTGTACACTTAAAATAACTTTAGGGACCTTAATCACCAACTCAGTGATTCCCTGCTACTGAGGGTGTATGCTCAGAGTGAGTAGGCCAGACCTCCTGGTTGGTTCTCCACCTCCCAGTTCCCTGGTCTTGGGTTGGTTCCCCTGCCACTGGCTTGGGGCTGCCTGGACCCTGCGAGCTTGCTGTGGAAGCAGATAGCTTCCTTTGCCTTCCTGATTGAATAGCCCCTGGGGAGCCAAATCTGTATTCCCCTGCGTCAGAGGGTGTACAGGCCACTGTAGGAGCTGGCCTCTTGCCTTTGGCTTTCCAGATTCCCAGCTCTGGTTCCCCAACACCTCATCTGTGTACTGAAAAGTACAAGTGGATTGAGTAGGCCAGAGTACCAAGTACCCCACATACCAGTTCCCCAGGGATCTTTGATGTACTTGCAATCTCCACAATCTGTGCATCTGTGGTTATAACCCCATCATACACCATCCTACCTGAGCAAGTACTTGCTTCCCCCTTAATAGAATAAAATGCTTCACCAAGATGAGTAGACCACAGTGAAAAAAAAAAAAAAAGAGAGAGTCAGAAGATTGAGAAATCTCCACTAAGGATACCTAGTTCCACAATAGAAGCCTCCAATGAAACCATAGAGAAATCAACAGAAATTCAATCCCAAAATGAAAACACAAAAAACAATGTGACCCTGATCAAAATAATTGCTGAAGTGGAAGCAAGCCATCAAAGAGACAACTGCATAAATGAAATAAAGCAGAATCATTTCAGCTTTTGACACTAGGCTTAACTTAAATGAAGAAACCTTAGAAGCCTCAAAAGAGATATAAATGAATTAAAGGTGAGTCAACAAATGGAAAATCTCAATGAGTTGATTAAGCTTAATGATGACTTGATCAAATGCAAGAAGGAATTCTAGGAAGCATCAAGAAAATCAGACCTCAAACTGAAATCATACCTCAAAAAAGAAATGGACATGATGCAAAATAACAAAACAGAAAACAAAACCACATATAGTTTTTAAAAACATCTATAGCACCTCTCACTAACAGAGTTACTCATGTGGAAGACAGAACCTCTGAGCTGGATGACAAGACAGAAGAAATTAATCAGGAGTCCAAAAACTTTGCTAAGTTCAAAAAAAAAAAAAAAACATGCATACAGAATATGAGGGAAATGTGAGATACCCTAAAACAACCAAACATCTGGATCATAGGTATGACTGAAGGAGAGGAAATTCAGGCAAGAGGCACAGAGAACACAGTCAACAAAATTATTGAAGAAAAATTTCCCAATGTCTCAAAAGAGAGGCCCATCCAGATAAAAGAAGCTCACAGAACACCAAACAGACAAGGACCAAAGAAGAAACTCTCCAAGGTATATCATAGTTAAAACTCATAACAATGAAAACAGAGAGAGTGCTAAAAGTAGCAAGAGAGAAACAACTCACTACATACAAAAACAGTTCCATCAGAAATACCTCAGATTTCTCAATGGAAACCCTGAAAACCAGAAGGGCCTAGAATGGAACACTTCAAAGCCTAAAAAACTATGGCTTCCAACCCAAGCTACTGTATCCAGCAAAAGTACCCCTCATAATACATGGTGAAAGGAAAACTTTCCATGAAAAAAGTCAACTCTATGATTGGATGAACACAAGGCCAAACCTACAGAGGATACTTCAGGGAATATGCTACATAAAAGACTCAAACAACCAATCTCAAGAGCCAACAAGAAGATCACAATAACTAAAACTAGACCAGGCTCAAAAAAGTATAAAACACAAGAAAGCACCAAACCCCATAAAACACCTCTTCATGGCAGGGATTAAACTGAACCTCACAGTCATAACCTTAAATAATAACAGTCTTAACTCATCCATCAAAAGATATGAGTTAACAGGGTGGATCAAAAAAATGGACCCCTCTATCTGCTCTCCTTAAGAAACCCACCTCACCACTAAGGAAAGGCATGTCCTCAGGGTGAAAGGATGGAAAATGATATTCCAAGCAAATGGAAATAAGAGACAAGCAGGTGTTGGTATATTAATACCTGATAAAATAGACTTCAAACCAAAAATAATCAAAAAGAACAAAGAAGGCCACTCCTTACTCATCAAGGGAATGATGCAACATGAGCACATCACAATCATAAATCTATATGCTCCAAACACAGGTGCACAACATACTTGACGAGAAAACAGAAATAAACACTAACACCATCATAGAGACTTCAATATACCACTATCATCAATAGATAGATCATCTAAGCAAAAAATCAACAGGGAAATAATAGAGCTCAACAACACCACTCATCAACTAGACCTAATAGACATCTATAGAATTTTTCACTCCAACTCTACAGAATACACATTCTTCTCAGCAGCCCATGGAACTTCCTCAAAAATAGAGACCATATATTAGGATATAAAGCATGCCTCCCTAAATTCAGGAAAATTGAAGTAACATCCTACATATCAGAACACATTACTTTAAAGCTAAAAATTAACAAAGACACATTAGAAACTTCACCAGCTCCTGGAGACTGAGCAACAACACACTTTATGTCTGAACTTTTTGGTTCTTTTGTTGTTGTTGTTGTTGTTTTTCAAGATTGGGTCTTACTCTAGGGGCTGCAGAGATGGCTTAGCGGTTGTAGCAGACAGTTTCAGGTTCACTGAGATGAACTTTCAGACCAGACACAGTTATGGAGGAAGGGATATTTATTGAAGCTCACAGATCAGGGGAAGTTCTGAAAGTCCCACTCCGGAGGACTCCCTGGGCTCAGTCTCGGGAAAGACGGCACCCCAAATCACTCACGAGAAACGGTCTTGATGCAAACAACAAGAGGATTTTTATGCCAGTGCGCTGGGGCCCACAGTCATACGCCACACAGGGGTAGAGGGCTGCGGACCCCGAGTGCAGGGTCAGGACAGCTTTTATTAGGGTTACAACAACATCGTGAACCAATCATTCCATAACCTCGGGTGCCCGCGCAGTGTTGACCAATCAATGTGTAACATTTTATGGTTCTTAGGCTAATCATTTTAAATTGTCCAAGCCCGCGCAGCATGGACCAATCAATTTGTAACACACCATAATCTTCTTCCTATAGCCTCAGAGGTCTGCATTTGCACGGGCTCCTGGGTGGGGGTGACAAATTGTAGTTAAGATAGGTCACTTGGGCCAGAAAGCAGGTTCTGGAACAGCAAGAAGTGTGACCTTTTACCCATCCACTGGCAGAGAGCCGGGTCTGGAACTTGAGGTATTTAGGGCTTCTTAGGAGGCTGGGGTTAAGGCTCCTTTGGAGTGAGGTAGTGAGAAATCAATCATGACTATTCTACACAAAAAAGGGGTCCAGGCCTGCCTCAGATAGATAATATAGCCGGCCAAATGTGCCAATTTTTCAATTCTGCAATCCTTGCCCGTTTAATTGCTGCCCTCCCCTCTCCAAAGTCTCTGAGGAATCTCCATTTCAAAGATCCTCCAGAGACACTCTACTGCAGGGGGCCACCACTGTTTGCTTTAGCCGACACCTGCCTGGGGTGCCCCTAGCTCCTGCCCCCAACTTCTTTGTTCAAATTTCCATATGAACTCCATTTTGAAAAGGAAGAAGCTCTTTCCCTCACCACCACTGTGTCGGGCTGTGGGGATGGAGCCCAGGCTTTTACATTCGAGTGTCCCAGCTTCTGTGGCGGGTCTCTGGGTGACTCCTGAGTGACCGGGGGACTTGGCACAACAATAGTATTTTTAAACTTCTAACTTTTTGGGGTCTTTCTTTGGGGGGGGGGGTTAGGCTGTATTTTTCATCCTTTCAGTTCCATAAATGGCAGAAGAAACTGCCCTGTCTTCACAGGACCAAGCAGAGAGAGAGAGCACAAGCCTAAAGCCAAATGCCACAGTACACTTCAGGAACTCTAGCTAGGCACACTTTGCATATCTGAAACACACCACCACACCTAAAAATCCACCCAGTGACACTGCCTCCAGCCAGGTGGCTAAAGATGCAAACTACAAACAAATAAACAACTGAATATATTGGGGGCCATCTATTCTATTCAAACCACCACAGCAGTTAAGGTGCTTGCCTGCTAAACCTAAGGACCCAGGTTTGACTCCCCAGTACCCATGTAAGTCAGATACACAAGGGGCACAAACACCTGGAGTTCGTTTACAGTGGCTAGAGGCCCTGGCGTGCCCATTCTCTCTTTCTCTATCTGCCCCCCCCCCCCATGTGTGTGTGTTAAATAAAACAAAATAACTTTTTTTAAAAAAGAAAAAAGGTAGGGTCTTGCTCAGGCTGACCTGGAATTCACTCTTTAATCTAGGGTGGCCTCAAACTCACTGCAATCTTCCTACCTTTGCCGCTCAAGTACTGGAATGAAAGGTGTGTGCCACCACGCCCGCTCTGAACAACACACTTTTAGAGAATGAATGAGTTGTGGAAGAAATCAAAAAATAAATTGTAAAATTCCTAGAATTGAATAATAATGAAAACACAACTTACCAAAAACTTATGGGACACAATTAAGGCAGTCCTAAGGGGAAAATTCATAGCACTAAATGCCTTCATAACAAAGACAGAGAGATCACAAATTAATAACCTAACAATCCACCTAAAGGCATTGGAAAAACAAGAAGAAACCCTAAGAGCTCCAGACAGGAAGAAATAATCAAGATCAGAGCAGAAATTAATGAATTGAAAACTAAGAGAACTATTTTTTTTTTTAAAAAAATAGATGAAACAAACAGTTGGTTCCTTGAAAAAAGTAAACAAGATTGATAAGCCCCTGGCCAATTTGATCATGCAAGAAAAGAAAGAAAGAAAGAAAGAAAGAAAGAAAGAAAGAAAGAGAGAGAGAGAAAGGCAGGCAGACAGACTGACTCAAATTAACAAGACAAGAGAAATGAAAAAGGAAAGGTCACAACAGACATCAAAGAAATTGGATGAATCATCAGGACACACTTCCAAAACCTCTACTCCATGAAATTAGATAATGTAGAAAAAATGGATTAATTCCTTAGCCACATACCACATACCACCTACCAAAACGAAACTCAGAGCAATTAATATCCTAAGCAAATCTATCACACCCATGGAGACTGAAAAGGTAATCAAAACCTTCCCCCAAAATAAAAGTCCAGGACCAGATGGCTTCTCAGCCAAATTCTATCAAACCTTCATTGAAGAACTGAAACCGATTTTTTCTCAAACTGTTTTGCATAATTGGAAAGCAGGGAATCCTCCCAACTCCTTTATGAAGCTAGCATTATTGAATACCAAAACCAGACAGAATTAAAACAAGAAAATAAAACTATAGGCCTATATCCATGATGAGTTTAGTTGCAAAGATACTGAACAAAATCCTCACAAACTGAATTCAACAACAAATCAAAAGCATTATCCACTTTGATCAAGTAGGTTTCATCTCAGGGATGCAGGGATGGTTCAACATACAGAAATTGGTCAGTGAAATACACCACATAAGTAAACTTAATCATAAGAACCACATGATCATCTCAACTGATGCAGAGAAGGCCTCCAACAAAACACAACACCCCTTCATGATCAAAACGCTGGAAAGAAAAGGCATGGAAGGTTTACATCTCAACACAACAAAGGCTATATATGAAGTACCTAAAGCCCAAATAATACTTAATGGGGAAAGACTCAAGGAGTTCCCATTGAGATTAGGAACAAGAGATGGGTTCCCACTCTTACCAC
Source organism: Dipus sagitta (assembly GCA_036346955.1). Lineage (NCBI taxonomy): Eukaryota > Metazoa > Chordata > Mammalia > Rodentia > Dipodidae > Dipus > Dipus sagitta. The sequence goes on from CM070781.1 coordinate 69,886,529, forward strand.
TGATCTTTAACATAGTATTAGAAGTACTAGCTAAAGCAACAAGACAGGAGAAAGAATGAAAAGGAATACAAATTGGAAAGAAGTCAAGTTATCCCTATTTGCAGATGACATGATACTATAAATAAATGAACCAAATATCTCCACCTCAAAACTTCTAAAGGTGATTAATTCCTTCAGTACAGTGGCAGGATACCAAATCAACACACAAACTCCAGTAGCCTTTCTATATGCAAAGGACAAATATACAGAGAAAGAAAGAAATCAGCGAGTCTATCCCATTTTCAATAGCAACAAAAAATTAAATACCTTAGAATAATACTAACAAAGGATGCAAAAGAACCATATAATAAAAACATAAAAATACTCAAGAAAGAAAAAGAGGAGGACTTGAGAAGATGGAAAGTCCTCCCATGCTCATGGGTAGGTAGAATTAATATTGTAAAAATGGCAATTCTACCAAAAGCAATATACAGATTTAACGCAATAACAATAAAAATTCTAGAATCATTCTTCACAGAGATAGAAAAAAATGATCTCAAAATTCATATGGGCAGGTTGTGGTGGCACACATTGCTAGGAAATTTCTGAAGAGGTGGAGGCAAGAGTATTAGGAGTTTGATGCCAGCCTGGGCTATGCATTAGCTGGGCATGGTAGTGCATGTCTTTAATCCCAGAACTTGGAAGGCAGAGGTACGAGGACTGTCACGAGTCCAAGGCTACCCTGAGACTACATATTGAGTTCCAGATCAGCCTAGAGTGAAACCCTATCTAGTACCCACCCCCCCAGCCCCCCCAAAATTCTATGGAATGTCAGCAGGCCTTGGATATCCAAACATATCCTCACCAAAATAAACACCTCTGGAGGGATCACTGTAGCCATTCTAAAGCTATATTACAAAGCCATAGTAACAAAAACAGCATGATACTAGCATAAAAGCAAACCAGTGAAAAAGAACTGAACATCTGGACCTTAGGCCAAGTTAACTACAGCTACTTTATCTCTGACAAAGGTGCCATTAAAGTAGATTGGAGAAAAGACTGAGCTGGGTGTGGTGGGACATGCCTTTAATCCCAGTACTCGGGAGGCAGAGGTAGGAGGATCACCATGAGTTCGAGGCCACCCTGTGACTACATAGTGAATTCCAGGTCAACCTGAGCTAGAATGAAGCCCCTACCTACAAAAGAAAAAAGACATCTTCAACAAATGGTTTTGGACAAATTGTATAACCTTATGTAAAAAAGTGAAACTTAACCCACTCATTTCACCATACACAAAAATCAAGTGCAAATGGATTAAAGGCCTCAATATAAGACCTGAAACTCTTCTCCTACTGGAAAAAAAAATAGGAGGAACTCTCTGTGATATGGGAGTGGGGAAAGACTTCCTGTACAAAACCCTAGTAGCCCAGGAAATTAAACAATCACTCGACTAATGGGATCTCATGAAGCTAAAAAGCTTTTGCACAGACAAACACACTATAAGCAGAGCCAACAGATTACCTACTGAATGGGAGAAAATCTTCACCAGCTATACCACTGGCAGAAGCCTAATATCTAGAATCTACAAAGAACTCAAAAACTAAACAATTCACTCTGAAAGTGGGGCAGAGAACTGGATAGGGAGTTCTCAGAGGAAGAATTTCAAATGGCTAACACACATTTAAGAAAATATTCAACATCCCTAAACATTAAGGAAATGCAAATTAAAACAACCATGAGATTCCGCCTTACTCCAGTAAGGATGGCAATCACTACAAAATCTAACAACAACAAAGGTTGGCAAGGATGTGGGGAAATAGGAGCCCTCATCTACTGTTGGTGTGCATGTAAACTTGTACAACCACTATGGAAATCAATTTGGAGATTCCTGGAAAGGATGAACATAGAGCTACCAACAGACCCAGTTATTCCCTTACTGGGCATTTAATCCTAAATGCTCCATGCACCACTACAGAGACATTTGCTGAACCATATTTATAGCTGTTCAATTCATTATAGCTAAGAACTGGGATCAACCCAGATTCCCATCACTGGATTAATGGATAGCAAAGTTGTGGTATATTCACACAATGGAATTCTACCCAGCATTCAAGAAAAAAATGATACAATGAAATTTATACAAAAAATGCACACACTTGGAACAGATCACACTCAACGAACTCAGACAATTACAGAAAGACAAATGCCACATGGTCTTACTTATCTGATATGAAATGCAAGACCCAAACAATAAGGATGAAAGGGTTTGGGGGCAGAGGAAAAGGAGGGTGGGGAAAAATAAACACAGAACTTAATCCAAAATGAACTGATACCATAGAAACCTCTATCCTTGGAGATAAGACTAAAAGATATAACCTGAAAAGAAGAACCCTGGAGATGGTGGGACAAAGCCAAAGCATATATATATAGTCTCTGGCCTGTAATTCCCAGTATCAGAAATTGGTTGCTACCCACAATGAACTGTTGATCAGAGGGATCTTCAAGATCCCTGAGATCCCCAAAACAAGGCAGGTTTCTGTGAAAGCACTTGATTATCCACCTGAGGCAAAAAGTAAGACCCCATATGCTGCTGACACAGAACATGGAAAGACCTGGCTGGAATCCGGAAGAGCACCAGTCCCCAGACAGTCAGCTTTTCTAGTACTGGAAAGTGCCACATGAGCTACTGGGCAAAAGGGACCAACAATGGTCTGAGCAACCAGGGATCTAATCTACTCAGAAGCAAACTCCCTGAGAGGATGTAGACACCAGTGCAATAGTGGCACACAGCTTTGGTGGGTAACCAGTAGCTTTCTGATTGGCTAAGAGACTTGGTACCTATAAAGGAACACATATCTGTAATTGGGAACCAGATCAGAATCCTGTGGAGACAAAATTATGCTCTCTAGTGTCAAGCTCCCACTAGCCTTTGGCTAAAAGATGGGTTACATACATCAAATTCTCCCTAAATTAATAATGCTTATCCTATTTAAACTATGCTGACTTCACTCTCTATTGGAGAATCTGTTTTTCTTTTTCAGAAGGTAGTGAGACCTGAGGAGGTAAACCACCCCTCACACTTCAGGCAAGCCACAGCTGAAACCACAGAGGGATTGGGGAGATGAGCAAGATAAGAGTTCTGCTTCCATGCTGAACCTGATAATCAGCACCAGGTTGAAGGAGACAGACCCTGAGGATACTCAACACTGACCAAAGCAGAGATCCAGAGGCTTCTAAGAGCTCATCACTGCAGTTGACGACTTAAAATTCACCTACCACGGCTCAGGGAATTTTGCAGAAGAGTGAGAAGAAAGACTATAAGAACTACAGGTTGAGACATTATGCCTAGAGGCATACCCTCCCACCTCAAAAAAAAAAAAAAAAAAAAAACTGACTGCTGCTCCCACAATGCATAACCCACAACCTCATACCTGCAACCCCACTGAGGAGGGTGCCCAGTGGAATGGGGGCAGGGATGAGGGTACCAACACATGATGTATCCATACAAAATATGTTGTGAAGAAGAAATCAACCAAAAAATTAATAATAATAATTTTTTAAAAGCAACACACTGAGATTAAATATATTACATATGGGGGCAACAGCTGCACGGCTTGGCTTGAGCTGCAGGAAGAGCCAGGTAAAGGGATTCTTCCACTCACACCGGCCTCCTCACAAACTCAAGAAATGTGACGGGAGGACTGCAGTGGCCAACGCAGGAGCAGATCACCAGGTAGAGGATCATGTGGACCAGCAGGAAAACATCAGCCACCATCCACAGCCTCCCCTCCTCCACTGCAAGCGCCAGCAACACCACAGACCTGTGGAAGGGAGCTCAAAGCACCCAGCACCGGCGACCAGAACAGCAATCCAGTGACCCAGCCAGCATACTTTAACCCATAGCACACCAAAGAGGGGCTCAAGCAGGAACACAGCATAACTGAGACCAAAATCATCCCAAAAGGTAACTGGGATTACACCAATTCAGTACCCACCAAATAAGCCTGATATATAGGCCTGAATCAGAAGTGCTAATTGCACCTTCCATATCAGGATGAATTATATGTTAAATCTGATGGACGGTCAGATTTGCCATTCTTAAATAAGCTATATTTTGGGCTTGTGATTTGTTACTTCCTGATTTATAGTGGCTTTGTTTCCTCTTCTATTGTTCATTAGGGAAGGGTCTCACTTAGTCACAAACTGACTTGGAACCCTCAAAAGACCAGAAATCTTAACCAAGTAGTTAACAAGATTAAGGGTGTGGGGCAACACACACCCTAAGAGACTGAGACTTCGTTAGAGGATCTAATTGTCATAATACCTACTCTTGCATAAATACTCTGTGCTGGTTTTCATTGAATGTGTCACTTTATATTGATTAAAGGCATACTCCAACAGGAGGACATCACAATCCTAAACATACATGCACCTAACATGGAGGCTCCCAACTTCACAAAACAAACGCTATTAGAACTAAGGTCACAGATAACACCAAATACAGTTGTAGTGGGAGACTTCAACACCCCACTCTCATCAATTGACAGGTCATCCCAGCAAAAAAATAAACAGAGAAGCATCTGGATTAAATGAGATCATAAAACAAATGGACCTAACAGATATATACAGGACATTTCATCCAAATGCTGGAGAATACACATTCTTTACAGCAGCATGTAGAACATTCTCTAAAATAGACCATATATTAGGATACAAAGCAAATCTTAACAAATACAGGAAAATTGAAATAATTCCTTGAATTCTATCTGACCTCAATGGAATCAAACTACAAATCAATAGCAAGAAAAGCTATAGAGCATATGCAAAATCATGAAAACTAAACAATACACTACTAAATGATGAATGGGTGAATGAAGAAATGAAGAAGGAAATCAAAAAAATTCATAGAGGATATGGAGAAAAAGGAACCCTTCTACACTGTTGGTGGGAATGCAATCTGGTCCAGCCATTGTGGAAATCAGTGTGGAGGTTCCTAAGACAGCTAAAACTTGATCCACCATATGACCCAGCTATAGCACTCCTAGGCATATATCCTAAGGACTCATCTCATTACCTTAGGGATACTTGCTCAACCATGTTTATTGCCACTCAATTCACAATAGCTGGGAAAAGGAACCAGCCTAGATGTCCCTCAACTGATGAGTGGATAATGAAGATATGACGCATTTATACCATGGAGTTCTACTCAGCAGTAAAGAAGATTGAAGTTAAGAAATTTGCAGGAAAATGGATGGATCTGGAAAGGATTATATTAACTGAGGTGACCCAGGCCCAGAAAGCCAAGCATCACATATTCTCTCTCATATGTGGATCCTAGATACAGATGATTGGACTTCTGTGTGAGTAGGAAGAAAACTCAGTAGCACAGGCAAGTAAGCTAGAAAGAAGATATAAAGGGAAGAGAAAGGAAGGGAGGGGGGTACTTAATAGGATGGTATTATATATATATAAGTAGAAGAATAGACTTATGGGAGTGAAAAGTCCCAAATGAGGTCAAGGTAAGAGACTGAGTAAAGGAAAAGCTGAGGGAGGGCTAATCAAAATCTAAGAGTATATATGTAAATCATATGGAAACCTACTTTTTTGGACAATGGAACACTCAGGAGCCATAGATTGTTACTAGAAAATTTTCAGTGCCAGGGATGGGATACCTTCCAGTGAGTTGTTGGCCAGGGAGGTCCCTGATGCCCCCAAAACATTACAGGCCATTGCTGAGGCCCTTGGTTTCCCATCAGGAATAGACGGTAAGACCCTATTGCTGAAGACTCCACATACTTGGGCTGCAAGGCCACTGAAAACTCCTGCTGGAGCTGAGCTCATAACCTCCTTCATGTAGACCAGCTGACAGAAAGCTGGAAGAAGTCACTGTGCATGCAGCTAAGTGGGAGAGAGAGAAATCACCAGTGAAGATACTCAAGAGTGGATGCTGTAAGCCTTATATTTTGCCAGCTAGGCCAAATGAGCCAATGGGTGCAATAGTGGCACGTCTGTCATGGTGGAAACCAACTGCCCTGTAATTGGAGTGGAGGCCCACTCCATGGGAAGGGAATACATCCCTGATACTGAAAACTTAAAACAGGGGTAGTCATGAGCCCTAGGGGTGCAACGTCTGCTGCTGTCTGGCTAAATGTATATACTATGCTCATCAAACTGCCCAGTCAGCATTTCTCTTAATGTTCATACCTATATATTAATGCTACTCTCACTTTTGGTAGAGAAGCTTCTCTTTTCAGATGGCAGTGACCTTGGGATGACTCAGAAGGCATCATGGTGCTGGGAAGAAGTGACAGGAGTGCTCAGTACTGCAATATCTCTATCACACCTTCCAAGGCTCAGGGTCTATTGTGGAAGAGGTGGCTGAAAGAATGTAAGAGCCAAAGGAAGGGTAGGACTCCTTACAATGTGCTCCCTCCACACACAAAATGGCCTGGATACCCATGACTTCACAGTGCCTGACACTACCTACACAAGACCATCATAATAGTAGGAAAAGATCATGACATCAAAATAAAAGAGAGACTGATTGACAGGGGGAGGAGATATGATGGAGAATAGAGTTTCAAAGGGGGAAGGAAGGCAATACCATGGTATACTGTTTACAATCATGGAAGTTGTTAATAAAATAAACAAAAGAAAACACACAAGCCATCTCACATAAAACAGGCTTCTGGGCTAAAGAGATGGCTTAGTGGTTTAGGTGCTTACCTATTAAGCCTCATAACTCATGTTCAAATCTGTAGGACCCTCATAGCCAGACACAGTGAAGTAAAGCATGCAATGTCACACATGTACACACGTCTAAAGTTCATTTGCAGGAGTTAAAGGCCCTGGTGCACCAATTCTCTGACTCTCAAAAATAATAATACTTTTTAAATGAAAATATATATATATTACATACATACACACACATATCTCCAAGATATCTGTGTGTACTTTACAATAATATAATAACAGAAAAATAGTTATTCACGCTCATGCTTTCCTGACGGAGTACAAAATTGTAGCATCTCTATGAAGGGCAATGGAATGTGTTTTTGTCAGTAATTTAAAATTAAGAAATTAGGTAAGGAATAAATGTGTAACATCCTAACTTTTGTATTAAAGGAAGAAGAAATTTAAAATCCATTTAAAGATATATGAGGAAAAAAGAAAGACACACACAGTGGGTAGGGAGGAACAGGGTAGATCAGAAGAGAGGTAAACAAGACTTTTGTACTTTCTTGACTCAAATTATTTTATTTTTAAAATTTACATAATCTCCACCCAACACCTTCCTTTGCCCTCCTTCTCTCTTCCCATTTGCACTGAACCTCCTCTTCTTCAAACTATTTTAAAAAGTGAAACATATATCTAAGATATAACTAAGTCAGTCCTTATAGGAATTCTTAAAAAAGATTTTATATGTATAATTTGCATCCACTTGTATATAGTTTACATATTGAAAAATTCACCGTCATTATAAAAATATGTGCTTGTGCAAGACAGGAAATGTCCTTTCACAACATGAGTCCCACTAGTATCCACTTGTAAGAATCCCTTTCTTGGGTCCTCAGGCAACTACTGTTATTTTGATTTTTGATTTTTTTATATATACTGTGGCTACAGCTCTGTTTCCAAGAAGCTTACAGTATGCAGAGGAGGCATTACGCAGTCATACGTTATACAAACTTTGGATCCTAGCTTCTTCTTATGACCAATAAATATTTATAAAAATATAAATTGAAAATAAGTCGTCCAAGTTCTTAACTCTATATGTGAAAATAATTCAAGTATGTTCATGAACAAAATAAAAGAAATAATAAAACACAAAATAATGACATAAAGAAAATTATCCCCAACCAAATGTTAGGAATAGAAAAAAAGGTTCCTTAGCCTTGAAATAAACCATAACAATAGCAGGGCATGGTGACTCATGCCCTCAATCCCAGCACTTGGAAGTCTAAGGTAGGAGTTCCCCTAGAGTTCTAGGCCATTCTAGGCTACAGACTAAGTTAAAGATTAGCCTGGCTAGAGTAAGACCTTGCCTCCAAAAAGGAAAAAAAAAGAGAAGGAAGGAAGGAAAGAAGGGAAGGGAGGAAGGAAGGATGGAGAAAGAAGAAAGCAAGGAAGGAAGGGAAAGAGGGAGAGAAAAAGAAAGGAAAGGAGGAAGGAAGGAAGGCAGGCAGGGAGGAAGGATGGAAAAAAGAGGAAGGGGTCAAAGAAAGCTAGAGTTAACCCAAACTAAAGATATTGTAAATAAGCCACATGAGAGAGAGAGAGAGAGAGAATGTATGTGTATATGTGTGTGTGTGTGTGTGTGTGTGTGTGTGTAAAAAGAGAGAGTTTGGGCAGAAGAACTCTGTAGGGGTAGATAGTGCTGTGTCCAGAAACCAAATGTTATTTTTTTTCCCACTGCCAGAGGTGGGATATCTCCCAGTGAGGTGATGGTCAAGGAGGCCCCTGGTACCTGAAAGACAATACAGGTATTACCAAGGCTCTTGGTTGCCCCCCAGAACTAGACGGTAAGACCTTATTGCTGAAAACACCACATGCTTTGGTTGAGGACACTGGATAGCAATATAGAACTCACCTCTCTGTTAACTAGCTATTACACTGTTGGAAAGTACTATGCAGGCTGCTGGCAGAAAAATGTTATAAACAGTCTTAACCAGCAGTGGACCCTGCAAGATATACAACTGACCAGCCAGGCCTGATATGTGCCCACTAGCCACTGTTCTCTGATTGGATTTGAAGCCTGCTCCACCAAAGAGAATTCAGGCCTGATACTGAAACTCAGTCAAAAACCTATGGCTGGGAAGGTCATAAGCCCTAGTGGAGAAGCTACTATTGTTATTTGACTATAGGAATATGCTATTGTGGTGGACTGATTCAGGTGTCCCCCATTAAGCTAGGTGTTCTGAATGTTAGGTTCCCAGCTGATGGACATTTGGTAATTAATGCCTCCTGGAGGCAGTGTATTGTTGGGGGTGGGCTTATGGATATTACAGCCAGTGTCTCCTTGCCAGTGTTTGGCACGTTCTCCTATTACTGTTTCCACCCTCTGCTCATTCCATTGTTTCCCCCTGCCATCAAGGAGCTTCCCCTTGAGTCTCTAAGCCAAAACAAGCCCTTTTTCAAAACCACAATCTGTTCTTGGTTGGGTGATTTCTGCCAGCAATGCAAGCCTGACTGCAACAAAAAGGTTGGTACCTAGAGTAGAGTTGCTGCTAGACACCTGTGTAGTTTTGGCTTTTTGAAGCTGAGTTTTAAGAGGAATGTGAAAGGATTTGAAACCTTGGGCTAAGAGACACCTTAGTGCGGTAAGTACAGCTTGGTGGACCATTCTGGTCAGAGTTGAAAGACCAGAATGCAGTAAGAACTATGGACTGTGAGATTTGGCTTGTCAAGGTAAGAAAGAGCTTTGCCTGGACTGGGCTAGAAACAATTTGTGTGAGAGGCTTGCTGTTATACCCATGTCCTGAGAACTTGTGCAAGGTTTCTTTGCATAGAAGTAAGACTGGTGTGAGCAGAGGGATATGGCACAGAAAAAAATGAAATCTATGGGCCAAAACTGCTGCCTATTCAGCTGCAACTGTATAAGAGATTACAACCATTGAGATTGGGCCAGGTGGCCTACATTGGGACAACAGAAAGAATGTAGTCGTTTGAAGGGGCCTGAATGCTGAAAGAGTGTCCTGTTCTTCAACATCTGCTTTATTCCCCACTGGATTAACAAATTGGAACCCCACCTGGTATTATGGACTAAAAAAATATAGGAAAGGGTCATTGAATTTGCAACATGGTCTTGTGTTTTGGAAATGGCCATGGGCAGTGTGAAGCAGGACTGCCTGCATGGAGACCTGATGGAGCCTTGAGGATGGACTGTGGGTTGCAGTGGAGACCCAGTGGAGATGCCAGGACCATGAGACAGCTGCTAAGAAGAGCTGATGGCCCCAGATCAAGTTTTCCAGGACTGTGAGTAGCCTAGCTGGAGGGGCAGAATTGGAACTCCAGAGACTTGTCAGTGGTTAGTTATCAGACTTGGAGACTTGTCGCTGGCTAGAGTTGTTGCACTTGGAGCTACAGACTTTGATGTTTGCCCTGTTTAAATCATGTATTGGTTGAATATTTCTTTGCTATGCCCAATGCCATCTTTTGCAGTGTGAATATTTATTCTGTGCCATTATGGTTTTTTTTTTTCCAGAGGAGATTTGTTTGGTATTATGGCTCAGTTAAAAGATCTTGGACTATGGGAATATTTGAATATCATTAGGATTGATAAAAAATATGGGGACTTTTAAAGTTGGACTGAATGTACTGCATTTTATATCATGGGTGGTTATCTGATTATGGGGGTCAGGGGCAGAATGTGGTGGTTTGATTCAGGTGTCCCCCATAAAGTTAAGTGTTCTGAATGCTAGGTTCCCAGCTGATGGAGATTTGGGAATTAATACCTCCTGGAGACAGTGTATTGTTGGGGATGTGCTTACAGGTATTACAGCCAGTTTGCCCTTGCCAGTGTTTGGCACACTCTCCTGTTGTTATTTCCAATGCTCTGCTCACGCCATCATTTCGCCCTGCCATCATGGAGCTTCCCCTTGAGCTGTAAGCCAAAATAAACCCCCTTTTCCCCCCACACGCTGCTCTTGGTTGGGTGATTTCTACCAACAATGAAAGCCTGACTGCAACAACTATGCACACCAGATTACCTCCTAAATAATAAGTTTAAGCCCATATATTAGTTCTGCATTCACTTTTGGTTAGAAAAGTTTCTTTTCAGATAGCAATGACTGCTGGGGAGACTCCAATCACATAGAAGTGCTAAGAAGTGTCAGTTGAATGTTCAGCATTAAATGACACATCTCTATCACACCCTCCAGTGGTTCACAGCCTATTGCAGAAGAAGTGGCTGGAAGAATATAAAAGCAAAGGATGTGGAGGAATGCTTAGGAACACTGTCTTTCAGATACAAAGTAGTCATTGTAGTCATAACCTCACAGCAGCTGTCATTGCCTGCACAAGACCTGCATAGTACTGGGCCCACAACAGGTTGTCCTGGATGATGCAGGTGGGAAAATGAGACACCAAAATCGAAGAGGGTGGATGGAGATGGCTCAGTGGCTAAAGGCACTTGCTTCCAAAGACTGATGCCCAATAGCCACATAAATCCAGATACACGAAATGGCACATATCTGGAGTTCATTTGCAGCACAGGAGGCCCTGGTGTGCCCATTCTCATTGTTTCCCTTAAATGAATATATAAAGGGCTTGAGAGTTGGCTTAGTAGTTAATGCATTTGCCTGTGAAATTTAAGGACCCAGTACCAATTCCCCAGTACCCATGTAAGCCAGATGCACAAGGTGGCATATGTGTCTGGAGTTTGTTTGCAGTGGCTAGAGGCCTTGCTATACCCATTTTCTCTCTCTAACTGCCTTATCTTTTGATAATAAATAAATGAAACAAAATATAAAAAAATAGAAAGAAAGAGGGTATAATAGAAAAGAAGAAGGTGTTGAGTGGAAACAGATGAGGGAAGAGGACAAAGAAGCATGGTGGGAGGGAATTAAGTAAATTTTAATGAATTTTTGAAGTTTTATTTTTATTTCCAAGCAGAGAAAGACAGGCTTTGCAGCCAGGCATGGTGCCTCATGCCTTTTATCCCAGCACTCAGAAGGCAGAGGTAGGAGGACTGCCATGAGTTCAAGGCCACCATGAGACCACAGAATTCCAGGTCAGCCTGAGCTAGAGTGAGACCTTCCCTCAAAAAAAAAAGGCTTTGCAAGCAAAGGCCTAAACCACTGAACCATCTCTCCAGCCCTTTGAAGTTTTCTTTTTTATTTTAAAAGTAAAGAACCAAAACAATTATGACAAACTTTGACACATTGCCATTAAAATTAGGAAAGCTGTCTATCTACCCAGTGGCATCCTGAAAAGCATTAAGAGTTATTATAACAAAACTCACACAAGACATACAAATTGTTAAAATTGAGAAAGTTATTTTCACACTATATAATCATGCACACACAAAACCCAAAGGGAAATGTATAAAAACTAGTAGGTTTACCAAGTGTGCTAGATATGAGAATCAAACATACAAACCATGCATGTTAAACATTAACATGAAGCTGGGTAAGTAGGTAAAGTGCTTGCTATGCAAGATGAGGGCGTAAGCACCAGTCCGCATAAACCAAGTAAAGCTCTGGTGTGGTGAAACACAGCTGCATATGCCTGCAATACCTCTCAGCACAAGCTGGCAATCACTCTCAGTGTGCGCCAGCAATCTCTCTGATCCCAGGCCTGCAATCTCAGCGCAGGCCTGCAATCTCAGCAGAGACCTGCAATCTCAGCGCAGACCTGCAATCTCAGCGCAGACCTGCAATCTCAGCAGAGACCTGCAATCTCAGCAGAGACCTGCAATCTCAGCGCAGACCTGCAATCTCAGCGCAGGCCTGCAATCTCAGTGCAGACCTGCAATCTCAGCGCAGACCTGCAATCTCAGCAGAGGCTGCAATCTCAGCGCAGACCTGCAATCTCAGCAGAGACCTGCAATCTCAGCGCAGACCTGCAATCTCAGCGCAGACCTACAATCTCAGCGCAGACCTACAATCTCAGCAGAGACCTGCAATCTGAGCACAGGCCTGCAATCTCAGCTCAGCGCAGGCCTGCAATCTCAGCTCAGCGCAGGCCTGCAATCTCAGCTCAGCGCAGGCCTGCAATCTCAGCAGAGACCTGCAATCTCAGCAGAGACCTGCAATCTCAGCAGAGACCTGCAATCTCAGCAGAGACCTACATCCTCAGCGCAGACCTGCAATCTCAGCGCAGACCTGCAATCTCAGCGCAGACCTGCAATCTCAGCGCAGACCTGCATCCTCAGCGCAGACCTGCATCCTCAGCGCAGACCTGCATCTCTGCAATCTCAGTACAGATTTGCAATCTCAGCACAGACCTGCAATCTCATCAGAGACCTGCAATCTCAGTGCAGACCTGTAATATAGTCTAGCCAACTTGGTGAGCTTTACATCAATATGAGGCCCAGTCTCAAAGAATATGGTGGAGAGCTATAGAAGAAGACAATCTGGCATTGACCTCTGGCCTGTACATGGAAGTTCATGCACATATACACAAACACACATACATACATGCATGAACAAACATATACATAAATACATGCAAGTGCATGCACATACACATACGTACATGCATGCATAAACATATACATACATGCAAAGGCATGAACACACACAAACACACATATATACATGCATGTACACACACAAAATTTTTTTTTGTTTTGTTTGTTTTTGTTTTTCAAGGTAGGGTTTCACTCTAGGCAAGGCTGACCTGGAATTCACTATGGAGTCTCAGGGTGGCCTCGAACTCACGGCGATCCTCCTACCTCTGCCTCCCGAGTGCTGGGATTAAAGGCGTGCGCCACCACGCCCGGCCACACACAAAATTTTAAATAAAGGATAATAAACACAACTTTGAAAACAAAATTGCAATTCGAGTGGAGATTGGCAGGTGTTATCAAGGTTAGCAGGTGTTATCAAATCCTATCACAGCTACAGTCATTAAAACAGAGAGGCAGAGTTCTGGGTAAGATGACAGCATAGTAACTACACCAAAGAAGCCTGGGCAGGAAAATAAGAAGAAAAACAGCAAAATACACTTACCAAAAAGTGAAGGTTTATAAGTTATTATCAACCATAGCAGAGAGAGAAGAGACTCAGATCTTCCAGAAAGAAGGAAACCAGCCAAAATTCCCCTGAGGTGCTGGCGACCCTGGTCTGCGCACGCACTGGCCTGGTTTGTGCAGAGCTGCAGGAGCAGAAACCAGGTGGAGGGATTTTCCACTCACATAAGCCTCCTCGCAAAGTCAAGAAACCTGACAAGGAAGACAGCAGGGACCAGCTGAGCAGCTGCTGAAGAACACAAACTGGCCCAGCTGAGCAGCTCTGGTAAAACTTCAGGCATCCTACACAGCCTCCCATCCCCCAACTGTCAGAGAACTCATTCACTCCCAGCCACATGGCATCCAGCACAGCCAATCAGAACACAGATCCACAGCACAACAGATAGGGATTGAGTGGGCACTCAGCATTGGTGAGATTGGAAGCCATCCCAAAAGGTAACAGAGCCCACTTACACAAGACCAGGTACATAGGCCTGCACTGGAAGTGCTAATCTCTATTTCCATGTGAGGGCAGGTTATATGTTACAGTTGAATGATATACTCTTGGCTGGCTTTACCATTCTCAGATAAGCTGTATTTTGGTGTTGACTATTGTTGCCTTTGACATTTCCTGATTCATAGGACCTTTGTCTTTTTTTCTTCTATCATTATTGGGGACAGGGACTGACTTGCCCCCAGGCTGATCTGGAACCCATTTCAGACCAGAAATGTCAACCTCCCAGTTGATAGGATTAAGGGTGTGGGATCACACACCCTTAGGGATTTTGGCTTTAGTAGATTATCTGTTTGTTTTAATCCCCACACTGCATAAATACTTTATGCTGGTTTTGGCTGAATGTGTATATTGCTCAGGTGAATTTTAAAATTTACCAGTAAATTGCTCCACACAGTCTACTAGAATACTTGAATAGCATGCAAATTCAACACTGAGGGTCATTTCTTCTCTTACTTTGTGAGTAATATAAGCACCACACCTGGCATCTTAAACTCCTACCCTGACGATATAGAAAGTCGGATTTACATTGCTAAGAACACTGCAGATAATTATAAAACCCAAGCATGCTAGACATGGTAGTACACACCTTTAATCCCAGCACTCGGGAGGCAGAGGTAGGAGGATCACTATGAGTTCAAGTTCAAGGCCACCCTGAGAATACATAGTGAATTCCAGGTCAGCTTGGGCTAGAGTGAAACCCTACCTAAAAAAAAAAATTTAAAAAAGCATCAAATTAACATCTATGTTCAAAGAAACCAAAGAAGAAAACAAAGGAATCAAGGAGGAAAACAAAATCCTGAAGGAGAATACAGGAAATCAAATTAATGAAATAAGAAGATCAATACAACACATGAAATAAGTAAATAGAAATAATTTTTAAAAAATCAGAAATAATAGAAATGAAAAACAGAGTAAGTCAAATAGAAAACTCTGTAGAAAGTCTCATCAGTAGAATGGATGAAGGAGAGGACAGAATATCTAAACTAGAAGACCAGGTGGCAGATCTAATACAGTCCAACAAAAAGAAAGACAAACTAACAGGAAGACATGAATGGAAATTTCAAGACATTTGGAACACTGTGAAGAGATCAAGCATAAGAATTCAGGGCACTGTGGAAGGAGAAGAATTTCACTCCAAAGGCATAGCAGATATTTTCAACAAAATCACAGAAGAATATTTCTCCCAAATAGGGAAAGTGATGCCAATACAGATACAGGAAGCCTACCGAATACCAAACGGACAAAATCAAGAACAGGCCTCTCACCATCATATTATAATTAAACTACAAAACACACAAACCAAAAAAATATATTGAAAGCAGACAGAGAAAAATCAAGTCACACACAAAGACAAGTCAGGATAACAGCAGATTACTCAACACACGTGTTAAAAGCCAGAAGGGCTTGGAATGAAAATTCTGAAAGATAATAATTGTCAACCAAGATTGCTTTATCTAGCAAAGCTAGCCATTCAAATTGACTGAGAAATAAGGAAATTCAACAACAAAAACAGGCTAAAGGACTATATAAACACTAAACCAGCACTACAGAAAATACTTGAAAGGATTCTCCATGATGAAGAGAAAGAAAAGCACACACATAAGGAAATAGGAAAATTTTAAACCATACTCAAATAATAGTTAATATAGGAGAGTAAAGAAAAAAACTGGAAGAACTACAAAACAAGAAGAATGACAAGAATACTTACCTTTCAATAATAACTCTTAATATCAACGGCCCCAATGCCCCAACCAAAAGATACAGGTATGCAGACTGGGTTAAAAAGCAGAATCCTTTTGTTTGTTTCTCCAAGAAACTCATCTTTCCATAAAAGATGAACACAATCTTAGGGTGAAAGGTTAGAAAACAGTATTTCAAGCAAATGGGCCTAGAAAACAAACAGGTGTCGCTATACTAATGTCTGACAGGGTAGACTTCAAAGCAACATTAGCTAGGAAAGATAAGGATGATTACTTTATGTTGATTAAAGGAACACTCCAAAAGGAAGACATTACAATTCTGAACATATATGCACTTAACATGGGGGCTCCCCATTTCATGAAACAAACACTATTAAGATCACAGATAACACCAAGCACAGATGTACTGAGAGGCTTCAATACCCCCCTCTCATCAATTGACAGGTCATCCCAGCAAAAAATAAATAGATATGCATTTGGATTAAATGAGGATATAGAACAAATGTGCCTAACAGATATCTACAGAACATTTCATTCAAGTGCTGCAGAATACACATTCTTTTCAGCAGCACATGCGATATTCTCTAAAGTAGACCATATATTAGGACACAAAGCAAACCTTAACAAATACAGGAAAACTGAAATAATTCCTTGCACTCTATCTGGTCACAATGGGATTAAACTACAAATCAACACCAAGAGAAGATATATAGCATAAACAACATCATGGAAACTAAATAATACACTACTAAATGATGAATGGGTCAATGAAGAAATCAAGAAGGAAACCAAAAAATCCATAGAAACAAATAATAATGAGAACACAATATACCAAAACCTTTGGGACACAATGAAGGCAGTTCTAGGAGGGAAATTTATAGCTTAAGGTTTCTATAATAGGAAATCAGAAAGGACTCAAGTAAACAGCCTAATGCTTCACCTTAAGGACTTGGAAAAAGAAGAACAAGGCAAACCACAAATCAGTAGATGGGCAGAAATAACAAAGACTAGGGCAGAAATTAATGAAAAAGAAACAAACAAACAAAAAAAAAAACAATCCAAAGAATCAGTGAAACAAAGAGTTGGTTCTTTGAAAGAATAAACAAAATTGATAAACCCTTAGCAAATGTGACCAAAGGAGAGAAGAGACACAAATTAATAAAATTAGAGATGAAAAGGAACCATTACAACACATATCAAAGAAACATACTCCACTAAGTTTGAAAATCTAAACGAAATAGGTGATTTTCTTGATTATATGACCTACCAAAAATTAAATCAATATGAGATAAACCATTTAAATTGACCTATAACAAGTATGGAGATCCAAGCAGTTATAAAAAGTCTACCAACTAAAAAATGTCCAGACCCAGATGGATTCACTAGTGAATTTTACCAGACCTTCAGAGAAGAACTGACATCACTGTTTCTCAAACTTTTCCATAAAAACAGAAAAGGAACGATATCTACCAAACTCCTTCTACAAAGCTAGCCCTGACACCACAACCAGGCAAAGACAGAGCAAAAAAAGAAAAGAAAATTACAGCACAATCTCCCTCATGAATACAGATGCAAAAATTCTCAGTAGAATATTGGCACACAGAATACAAGAATATATCAGAAAAATAATTCACCCTAACCAAGTAGGCTTTATCTCAGAGATGCAGGGATGGCTTAATCTATGCAAATCAATAAATGTAGTACACTATATAAATGGACTGAAGGACAAAAATCACACAATCATCTCAACAGAGGCGGAAAAGGCATTTGACAAAAATCCAACATCCCTTCATGATAAAAGTCCTACAGAAACTAGGAATTGAAGGAACATATCTTAATATAATAAAGGCTATTTATGACAAACCTACAGCCAACATAATACTAAATGGGGAAAAACTTGAAACTTTTCCACTAAAATCAGGAATAAGAGAAGGATGTCCACTGACCCCACTTTTATTTAATATAGTACTAGATGTAATAGCTATAGCAATAAGGTAAGAGACACACATAATGAAAAGAGGGGTGAGAGCGGACAACCCAGTCTTGTTCCTGATCTTAATGGGAATTCCTCCAGTCTCTCTCCATTAAGTATTATTTGGGCCTTTGGAGCTTCTGGAAGCCCTAGCTCAAGCAATAAGACAGGAGAAGGAAATAAAAGGGATACAATTTGGAAAGGAAGAAGTTAAGTTAGTTTTATTTGCTGATGACATGATTATATATGTAAGAGACCTGAGAGACTCCATCCCAAAACTCCTGAAGGTGATTAACCCCTATAGCAAAGTAACAGGATACAAAATCAATGCACAAAAGTCAGTAGCCTTCCTTTATGCAAATGATAAAGATACAGAGAAAGAAATAAGGGACATAGTCCCATTTTCAATTGCAACAAAAAAAAATAAAAATACCTTGGAATAACGTTAACCAAGGAAGTGAAAGATCTATACAACAAAAACATAAAAACACTCAAAAAAGAAATTGAGGCCGACTTGAGAAAATGGAAAGACCTCCCATGTTCCTGGATAGGCAGAATTAACATTGTGAAGATGACAATCCTACCAAAGGCAATATACAGATTTAATGCAATTCCAATTAAAATCCCTACAGTGTTCTTCACAGAGATAGAAAAAATGATCTCAAATTTCATATGGAAAGGCAGAAGGCCTCACATTTCCAAACATATCCTCAGCAAAAGAAATACCTCTGGAGGCATCACCATACCTGATCTAAAGCTATATTACAAAGCCATAGTAATAAAAACAGCATGGTACTGGCACAAAAACAGGAGTATAGACCAATGGAATAGACTTGAGGACCCAGACTTTGGGTCAAGTAACTATAGCTACTTGATATTCGATAAAGGCCCAAACAATATAGGCTGGAAAAAAGACAGCATCTTCAACAAATGGTGCTGGACAAACTGGATAACCATATGCAGGAAACTGAAACTTGATCCACACATTTCACCATGCACTACACTCAAGTCCAAATGGATCAAAGATCTCAATATAAGACAAGAAACTTGAATACTACTGGAAGAAAATTTAGGAAGTACTTTCCATGATATAGGAATGGAAAAAGACTTCCTGAACAAAACCCCAGTAGCTTATGAACTTAAACCATCACTCAACCAATGGGATCACATGAAGCTGAAGAGTTTCTTTACAGACAAGCATACAATAAGCAAAGCCAATAGATTACCCACAGAATGGGAGAAAATATTTGCGGGTTATCCAACTGATAGAGGCCTAATCTCTAGAATCTACAAAGAACTCAAAAATCTAAACGGAAGAAGTCAAACACCCCACTCACAAAATGGGGCAAAGAGCTGAACAGGCAGTTCACAGAGGAAGAAATACAAATGGCAAACATACACTTAAGAAAATGTTCATCATCCCTAATCATCAGAGAAATGCAAATTAAAACAACTATTAGATTCCACCTTACCCCAGTAAGGATAGCAAACATCAAAAAATCAAATAAAAATAAATGCTGGTGAGGACGTGGAGAAGTAGGAACACTCATCCACTGTTGGTGGGAACGTAGAATGGTACAAACGCTTTGGAAAGCAATATGGAGACTTCTGAAAAAGCTGAGTATAGAGATACCAACAGACCCAGTTATTCCCTTACTGGGCATCTACCCTAAAACCTTCAAACCACAGGCTAGAGAGATTTGCTCAACCATGTTTATAGCAGCCCAATTTGTAATAGCTAAGTGCTGGAATCAACCCAGATGTCCATCACTAGAAGAATGGATAACTAAGATGTGGTATATCTACACAATGGAATTCTATACAGCAGTAAGAAAAAACGACACAATGAAATTTGAGGAAAAATGGTTGAACCTGGAACAGATCATTCTCAGTGAACTTACCCAATCACAGAAAAAAAATCGCCACATAGTCTCACTCATCTACAGCACCTAACCTGAATCTACCCAAGATACCTTACATACCCAGCAAGCATCTCCTAGACTAGACACTAGGATGGAAGGGGAGGGAGGGGAGGGCATCGAAGGGGTGGGAAACACAAATCTAGACCCAAATGGCAATGGTACCATAATTTTCTACTTACTAAAAGACTGGCCAAATGGCTGATCCTTCTCCAGGCCCTTACAGGGAACACCTGAACCACAAGACACTGGAGAGGGTAAGATCAAGACTAACCTTAATCTTCTACATCTTCCCTCCCTCACTTCCCCTCTCCCTCTCCCTCTCTCTCTCTCTTATCTCTAAGTCTTCTATATTAGTTATCTTTTTCCTCATTTTCTTAGTGGGCATTGACCTGTAACTCCCAGAACCAGCATGGGGCTATCATCTACAATGAGCTTTTGATCAGAGAGACCTACAAGGTTTCCTAAAAGACAGAAAGATTTCTGTCAGAGTACTTGATGACCCACCAAAGGCTAGTGGTAAGACCCTACTGCTGAAGACACCTTATGTGATTGACATGCAAATTAGAATGGCATGGCTGGAAGTTGGAAGAGAGTCAGTTCCCAGACAGTCAGCGCGTCTAGTGCCAGAAGGTGCTACATGGGCGACTGGGGGAAAATGACCAATATCTGTCCAAGCAACTCATGGTCTAACCTACTTCGCAGCAAATAACTTGTTGTGATGCCCACACAAGTGCAATAGTGGCACACAGCCATGGTGGGGAACCAACTGCTCTCGATTTGGCTAACTGATCCCCTCACCGGTATGGGACCCATAGCTGGAGCTGGGAAACAAGTCAGAACCATATCCAAACACAAGCCCACTCCCCATTATCAAGCTACCATCAATCGTGGACTACAAGAGGTCCTACACCTATTAAATTCTCTATAAAAAGAAAAGGGTTATCTCATTTGTCCTGGTGCTAACTTACTCTCCATTGGAGAATCTGCTTCTCTTTTTCAGATAGATGTAGATCCTAAGGAGAGAGCCACCCCATCATACCTCTAAAGGGCCCCGGCTGAAACTAAGAAAAATTGGAGAAACAAGCAAGCGGGCTGTTTTCCTGATGAACCAGATACCAGCACAAGGGGGAAGGAGATCAGCACAGGGGAAAATCAACTCCTACCAAATCAGAGAGCCAGAGACCCAGAGGCCCCCCAACACCTCATTACTGAAGCAGACCAAAAATGAACCCAACATGGCTCAGGGAAATTTTGTGGAAGAGGGGGCGGAAAGAATGTGAAAGCCACATGTTGGGTCATGATATGCAGAGACATTTAGCTTACCCATAACTGTGAGCTAACTCCACAATGCATGACCCGTATACCTCAACAAGGAGGGGCCAAGGGGAGGGGGTAGGTCACGGATGAGCCTAATAATGGTACCAAACTGACTGTATTTGCTGAATACAAAACTAACTAGCAAAGAAAACAAATAAAAAATAAAAAAAATTTAAAAATTAAAAAACAGAGACACACATAAAAGGGATGGATATAAATTGGAAAGAAAGAGAACAAATTATCACTGTTTGCAGATGATATGATCCCATACATAAAGGACCCTAAAACACTATCAGCAAACTGTTACAACTGATAAACACTTTAAGAAAAGTAGCAGGACACAAAGTAAACACACAGAAATAATTACCCTTCCCATATGCCAACAATAAACATGCTGAGGATGAAATCAGGAAATCATTCCCATTCACAATTGCCTCAAAATAAATAAATAAAGCAAGCACCTTGGAATAAATCTAACCAAGAAAGTGAAGGATCTCTACAATTAAAACTATTGAAAACTCAAGATAGAAATTGCTGAAGACACTAGGAAGTGAAAAAAACATCCCATGTTCGTAGATTGGAAGTATCAATATTGTGAAAATGCCAATCTTACCAAAAGCAATCTAATGCAATCCCCATCAAAATTCCAATGGCATTCTTCTCAGAATTATGAAAACAATCCTAAAATTCATTTGGAAGCACAAAAAAACTTGAATATCCAAAATAATGTTGAGCAACAAAAATAAAGCCAGTGGTACTACCACACCTGATTTTAAGTTATATTACAGAGCCATAGTAACAAAAACAGCATGGTACTGGCATAAAAACAGACATGTAGATCAATGGAACAGACCCAGATGTAAATCCAGATAGCTACAGCCTCCTGATCTTTGACAAAAATACTCACTAGAGAAAATACAGCCTCTTCAACAAGTGGTGCTGTAGAAGGGTGAAAACAGATCCTTATCTCTCTCCATGCATAACAATTAAGTCCAAGTAGATCAAAGACCTTAATATCACACTAGAAACTTTGAAACTGCTAGAGGAAAAAGTAGGGGAAACCCTTCAACATTGGTATAGGCAACGACTTTTTGAATACAACCCCAGTTGCTTGGGAAATAAAACCATTAATCAAACACTGAGACCTCATGAAATTACTATGCTTTTGTACATCAAAGGACACTGTAAATAGAACAAACAGGCAACCTACAGAATGGGAGAAAAAATTAAGATTTTATTTATTTGAGAGAGAGGAAGGGAGAAAGAGAGAGATGGAGAGAATGGATGCATCAGGGCCTCCAACCACTGCAAACAAACTCCAGACACATGTGCCACCATGTGCATCTGGCTTATGTGGGACCTGGAAAATTGAATCTGGATCCTTAGGCTTTGCAGGCATGCACCTTAGCCACTAAGCCATCTCTCCAGCCCCAGAATGGGAGAAAATTTTTGCCAGCTATATATCTGACAGAGGATAATATCCAGGATAGACAAACTCCAAAAACTAAAAATAAGAAATTAAAAAATTTCTTAAAATTAAAAAATAGGCTATGGAAATAAATAGAGAACATTCTCAAAAGAAGAAATACAGATGGCCTATAAGCATCTTAAAAAATGTTCTATATCCTTAAGCCATCAGGGAAATGCAAATTAAAACTACTTTGAGAATCCATCTCACTCCTGTCAAAATGGCTATTATCACGAAAACAAATGACGATAAATGCTGGCGAGGATGCAAAAAAAGAGGAGCCCTTCTGCACTGTTGGTCGGAACGTAAACTGGGACAGACATTGCGGAAGTCAGTGTGGAGGTTCCTGAGACTGGTGAAAATAGATTTACCATATGACCCAGCTGTTGGTACAGGTAGGCATATATCCTAAGGACTCTTCTCATTACCTTAGAGATACTTGCTCAACTATGTTTATTGCTGCTCAATTCACAATAGCTAGGAAGTGGAATCAGCCTAGATGCCCCTCTATTGATGAGTGAATAATGAAAATATGGTACATTTATACAATGGCGTTCTATTCAGCAGTAAAAAGAAATGAAATTATGAAATTTATAGGAAAATGGATGGTTATGGAAAGAATTATACTTAGTGAGGTAACCCAGGCCCAGAAAGCCAAGCACCCCATGTTCTCTCTCATATGTAGATCCTAGCTACAAATGTTTGGACTTGTATGTGAGTTGGAATAGAACTTGTTAGCAAAGGCCAGTGAGCTAGAAAGGGGCTAAAAGGAAGAAGAGGAGTTAAAGGGATGGTATTTTATACATGAAAGTGGAAGAACAGATCATTGGGGGTGGAAAGGCCTAAGTGGTATCAGGGGAAGAGACTGTTAAAGAAGGGTGGAGTGAAGGTTAATCAAAATCTAAGAAGGTATGAATAAGTCATATGGAAACCTACTTTTTTTGGACAATGGCGCACCCAGAAGCCATAGATTGTCACTAGGAAATTTTCAGTGCCAGGGATGGGATACCTTTCAGTGAGTTGTTGGCCAGGGAGGTCCCTGATGCTCCTAAAACATTACAGGTCATTTCTAAGGCTCTTGGTTTCCCACCAGGAATAGATGGTAAGATTTATTGCTGAAGACTCTACATGTTTGGGCTGCAAGGTCACTGAGAAATCTTGCTGGTGCTGAACTGAAAACCTCCTCCATGTAGACCAGCTGAAAGAAAGCTAGAAAAAGCTATGCTGCATGCAGCTCCATTGGAGAGAGAAAAGTCATCAGTGGAGATAAACAGTAGTGGACACTTCAAGCCTTAAGTTTGGCCAGCCAGGCCAGATGATCCAACAAGGTGCAATAGTGACATGTGTTTTATGGGAGAAACCAACCACTCTTTAATTGAACTGAATCGAACGACCACATTCTACCCCTGGCCCCTATAAACTGATATCCATACATGATGTAAAATATAATGCATTCAGTCCAACTTTAAAAATCCCCATAGTTTTTATCAATCCCAATGATGTTCAAACATTCCCATAGTCCAAGATCTTTTAACTGAGCTGTAATACCAAAAAATCCCCAAAAATATGGCTCATAATGGCTCAGAATAAACATTCACAGTACAAAAGATGGCACTGGCATAGCAAAGAAATATTCAACCAACACAAGATTTAAACAGGGTAAACATCAAACTATGTAGCTCCAAGTCCAACAACTCTAGTCAGTGACAAGTCTCCTAGTCCAATAATTCTAACCATTGACAATTCTCTGGAGTTCCAATTTTGCCCCTCCAGCTAGGCTACTCACAGTCCTGGAAAACTTCATCCGGGGCTGGCAGATCTCCTTGGCAGCCATCTCGTGGTCCCAGCATTTCCACTGGGTCTCCACTGCAACCCATGGTCCATTCTTAAGGCTCCATTGTGTCTCCATGCAGGCATCCAACAAACCTGCTTCACACTGCCCATGGCCATTTCGAAAACACAAAACCATGTTGCAAACTCAATGGCCCTCTCTTTCCTGCATTTCTTGTACTCTAAAATACCAGGCAGGGTGCCAATTTGTTAATCCAGGTGGGGGGAATAAAGCAGACTTTGAAGAACAGGACACTCCTTGAGCATTCAGTCCCCTTAAAAAGAGTCGACCTCCTTCCTGTTGCCCCAGTGCAGGTCAGCTGGCCCAATCCCAAAGGTTGTAATCTCTCAATTGCAGTTGAACAGGCAACAGTTTCAGCCTAAACATTTCTTTCTGTGCCATATCCCTCTGCTCACACCATTCATTTCTACGCAAAGCAACCCTGCACAACTTCTCAGGACACGGGCATAACAGCAAGCTTTTCACATAAACTGCCTCTAGCCCAGTCCAAGCAAAGCTCTTTCTCAACACTCATAAGCCAAACCTCACAGCCCATAGTTCTTACTGCATCAATCTTTCTACTCTGACCAGAATAGTCCATCAGGCTATACTTACAGCACTGTAAGGCATCTCTTAGGCCAAGGTTCCAAATCCTTCCACATTCCTCTTGAAAATCAGCTCCAAAAGGCCACCACACAGTCAGCTGTCTAGTAGCAATCCCACTCCTCGGTACCACTTTACTGTTGTAGTCAGATTCACATTGCTGATAGAAATCACCCAACCAAGAGCAGCTTGTGGGGAAAAAGAGGTTTATTTTGGCTTACAGGCTCGAGGAGGAAGCTCTATGATGGCAGAGAAAATGGTGGCATGAGCAGAGGATGGATATCACCCCTGGCCAACATAAGGTGAACAATAGCAACAGGAGAGTGTGCCAAACAATGTCATGGGGAAACTGGCTAGAACACCCATAAGCCCGCCCCCAAAACTACACTGCCTCCAGGAGGCATTAATTCCCAAATCTCCATCAGCTGGGAACCTAGCATTCAGAACACCTAAGTTTATGGGGGACACCTGAATCAAACCACCACAGATGGCATCCTCTCCCTGCAGCCGCCCACTCCCAATTGTATCTAACTCAGCCTCAGAAGGGCCCAGCAGACCCAAACAACCAGAGGTCATTCAAACAAACCTAAACCAAATTTAACACACACTCTCTGAGAAGAAGATATAATCTACAGTGTTTATCAAATTTATCTGAACAAAACCCATCTTAGTTTTCAGAGTCTCTGACAGGGAGGGATCTGTATGAAGGCTGGCCCAATGACAGACACCCTGTATTCATTCACTTGGAAGTGGTTTCTGTGAATTATTAATCATATATGATCTTCAGTAATAGTTTGGAGTAATCACAAACTAGTTCATTTGTTTTGGTGTGATTCACTCAAGCTGAACACAGTTCCCTGTGCTACAGCAACTCCAAAGGGAGAATACTGTACACGAATGTGTATGTACAAAGCAACATTGGGAAATGTGCACAGGGGGCCCAGAGCCTTTTGATTACTGCTCCCCCACAAAAAAATGTAAAAGAAGGCATGTTATTTAAGACAGCCTCGATAACCCAAGTATATACCTGCAATTGAAGGGATAACTACGTAAGTGCAGCATGTCACCCATAATGAGCCCACTACCACTTCACATGCTGTCACCGACATTCTCTCAATGGTAATATTGGCTGAAGTAAGCCAAGACACAGTGGGTATACACTGAGTCCACCAACATGAACAGAAAACTGGGTGCCCTACAGTGGAATGCAGGTTGCCCAGCCCCTCTGCAAAGGAAACTAACCCAGGAAGGGGCAAAGGGTTTTTCAGGGGTCCTGGCCATGTTCTGATTTTTTACATCTGAAGCCACAGGTACACTCCAATAATTCATCTTATACTTGTACACTGTTCTTTCTGTAAGTCAGACTTGGTAGGTCATTCTGTCCACTTGACACTGTAGTGGTATCTACACACCATTCTGGCCTAGGGCCCCACTGTACTGACAGCTGCAATAATTGCTCCCTGGCCCCAGTTCTTGTATCTTCAGGAGAGCTGGTGAACAAACGTGCCTTTACCATCTCTACTGGGCAAGTGTGGAAATGGCGGTTTAGAGAGTCAACAGCTTGTCCCCAAATCACAGCCTTTTAAGTGACTGAGAGAAACTCAAACAGGACTCCCAGTGTCACAGTCTAGGCTGCTAGAGCTGCCTGGATCCTAGAGGCCCTTGTGACCCAAGCAGCTGTGTGAAATATGGGTTTCAACTTCTTGTGATCAATGAACCCTAACACAAACAGTAAGCAGGCCCATGGCCTTCACATAGGAAAACTAAAGCTTCCATTCTCAAACCTGAGGAAGGAGCTATTAACAAGACAAATTAATTATTTGTGCAGATTTACCTTTTATTTGTACCAAAACATGCTGAGCACCAGAAAACAAACTGGGTGGGAAGGGGTCAGTCCAAATGCAAAGGCTCCTGTGAAACAAGTAAAAATGAGACACAATAATGTCAAATTCTTTCCTGGGTGCAAAAATGTTTGCAAGTTTCTACAGAAAAAAATTTAATTTAATTCTTTTAAGGATATACAAATTTTTTTCTAACTACAAATTTTAAATATATTTGAGAAAGTTTACTGAATGGGGAAAAAACACAAAACAGTGAAAACTTAAGAATGACACTGGGGACATTTTTAAAAGTATTATTCATCTTATTTGCGAGACAAAGATTGGGTGTTCCAGGGTCTCCTGCTGCTACAAAAGAACTCCAGGTGCATGCACCACATTGTGCATCTGGCTTTATATGGTTATTGGGGAAATGAACCCAGGAAGTCAGGCTTTGCAAGCAAGTGCCTTTACCCACTGAGCCATCTCTCCAGCCCGACATTTCTTGTGTGTATGTTTATGTGGTAATTGTGTATGTGTGCATGCATAAGGACATTTGTAAGCCTGTCAACATCAGGTGACTTCCTAAGTTGCTCTCTACCTTGTGCTTTTTTTCTCTTGCTGAACCTGAACTTGCTGATTCAGGTAGACAAGCTAGTCAGGAAATCCTTGGGATCCTCCTGTCTCACCTCCCCAGTGCTGGGATTACAGGCCTGTGACACCATAGACTCAGCTTTTACATGGGTTCTGGGGATCTGAATTCAGGTCTTTATGCTTGTGCAGCAAGTATACATCTTCCAAGCCTCGCTGTGTTATACTAATGCAGGATTCTGAGTTTCAGGAGGGGTCTCCGAAACTTGTGAAAAGGGTTGGAGAGATGGCTTAGCCATTAAGGTGCTTGCCTGCTAAACCTAAGGACCCAGTTTGATTCCTCAGTACCCACGTAAGCCAGGTGCACAAGGTGGCACGTGTCTGGAGTTCATTTGCAATGGCTGAAGGCTCTGGTGTACCCATTCTCATTTTCTCTCTCATTCTCTCTCTCTCACGTGCGCACGTGCTCTTTCTCTCTTTCTAAAATAAGTAAATAAAATATATTCTTTAAACTGCCCTATTTCTCTTTCTCCTTCATTACCAAACCCCAACTCATGGCTACCTCTAACAACCCCTTCTAATCCCTGTTTCAATCACAAAGGCTCTCAATCTATCAAACTCCTTTCCTCTCTGTGGAGTCTGCACTTCTGTCCCACTCCAACAAGTTACTAGAAAAATCACTTTCTTTCAGGCTTCCATTCTCAGCAAAATGGGCTTAGAAGAGTCCTTCCCTGACCCTGACCATGTAGTTCCCCAGTCCTTGTTTTCCTATCAGACGCCTCCTTGATCCTATCTTAGCATTTAGGCATACCTGGGAATCTTTTGTAAACCTATTTGTCATTTTTATTTTCTATTCCATTAAAGTAAAAGTAAGATTGAAGAAATTGCTCAGTGATTAAGGCCTAAACAGCCAGATTTGATTACCTAGGAACCATGTAAAGCCAGGCGCACTTTACTTACTGAGACAGGCTTGAACTCAGAGCTCACTGAGGCAGCTATTCTAGCCAGCTTGCTGGAGGATTCTCTTTCCACCTCCTGAGCACTAGGATTACAGGTGGGTAACCATGCCTGCCCACAAACTATGTGGGAGTCAGGGCCCTAACACTGTTCTTCACTCTTGAACAGCAAGCACTTTATCCACTATGCTATCTCCCCAGCCTCCCAACCCTTTTTATTAAAATACTTTTTTTTATTTATTTGAGAGAGAAAGAGAGAGAGAAAGAATGGGCATGCCAGAGCCTCTAGCCACTGCAAACAAACTCCAGACGCATGTGCCACTTTGTGCATCTGGCTTACATGGGTCGTGGGGAATCAAATCTGGGTCCTTAGGCTTTGCAGGCAAGTGCCTTAACCACTAAGCCATCTCTCTAGACCCTAGCCCTCTTTTCTTTGGAAAAAAAATAATTCTTTTAATTTTTTCCCCAGTTTTCATTTTCATTAATATATCTAAGCCCCCATAATTACCCTTTCTTATGTATTTTTAAAAAATATTTTTATTTATTTGCAAGTAGAGAAAGAAGAAAGACAAACAGGGAAAATGGGTGTGCTAGGGCCTCCAACCACTGTCAACAGACTCCAGATTCATATGTCATCCTCTGCATCTGACTTTACATAGATACAGAGGAAATGAACTCAGGTCATTAGGTTTTGTAGG
The DNA here is from genome assembly GCA_036346955.1 of Dipus sagitta. Classification (NCBI taxonomy): domain Eukaryota; kingdom Metazoa; phylum Chordata; class Mammalia; order Rodentia; family Dipodidae; genus Dipus; species Dipus sagitta. The sequence continues at coordinate 69,915,572 of CM070781.1, forward strand.
CAAGCACCTTAACTGCTGACCCATCTCTCTAGCCCTCGTGTCTTTTTTTTCAACCCACTGAGTTAAATTAAGAGTTGTTTGCATGAATGTGGGTAGAAAGTTATTTACCATGGAATAGGCAATTGACCACTGATGAACTGATGAATTCAACTGATGAACCTGACTCTCTCTCCCAGTAACCAGTAGCTACCAATAGTTACTCTGGGAGATCTGCGGTCTCATACAGCCTTATCTCATCAATAGTGAAGTATTAACAGGCTCAGTCTTGTGCTGGAAACCACAGCTACTTTGAGTTCATGAATGTAGTGGTCATGTCACATCCAGAAGACAGAGTTTCACAGCCCTTTTTCTCATCCTCCTGCTCTTAGATTCTTTCTTCCCCCTCTTCCATGAGGCTCTCTGAGTCTCAGAGGGAGTGGTTTAGATGTCCTGTTTGAAGCTGCCAACTTTGCAAAAACTTTTTCATTGTTCAGTTACGAATGAATCTGAACTATTGACTGAATTTAAGAAAAACTAAACACACATGAGATTGTTGCATATTTTCAGCAATGATCAGCACTAAATGAGACATCTCTAACACACCCTTCAAGGCTCAGAACCATTGTAGAAGAGGTGGCAGAAAGAATGAGCCAAAGAAAGAGGAGGAGCACTTTGCAATGCTCTCTTCCAGAAGCAAACTGGCTGTGGCACTCATGACCTCATAGTTGCTGATGCTACAAGACCTGCATAACAGGAGGAAAAAATGGTGACATCAAAATAGAAGAAGAGAATCAGGGGAAGGGAGCAGGAGATGTTGAAAACCAAGGGTTCTACTAAGGGAAGGGATTATGATCATGGTATACTGTCTATATGTATGAACGGTGTCAATAAAATTAAAAACAAATAAATACCTTCACTCTGATGCCATTTCTCAATGTTGCCCTAGACAATCCGGCTGCCTTCAGTACTACTATAACTGGGTGTGTTACTAGATATCTGGGAGACCGTCATACCTCATGGAAATGGAAGCCCCCTGCTTTGGTGTGCTGAGCAGGACACACCTGGGCCTTTAAAAAAATTTTTTTAAGGGCATTATATAATGTTTCCAAAAAAAAAAAAACCTTTCTTGAAGGCCAAACAAGGCTGAAGGTACTTTTTTTCCTAGACCTGGAGGTTGTGGTAGACAGGGCGTTTGGGCTGAGACATGACATTAGGAGCAACCAAAAGCAGCAGGGCTCGAAAAGGAAATTCAAGTGCAATTTCCACTGTGCTTCTGCCCTGCCTTCACATGTGCCCAACAACAAAAAACAACCCCCTATCAATCTGCAATCAGGTTAGGATTTCAAGTTTTGTTTTGTTTTTTAAGAAGGCAGAGTGGGCTTCTGGGCTCTTTGGAAGTCGACAGCATTTCAGTAGCAATGTATGAAGCCCACTTTGCAGCACTATAACATGGGTGTTGTTAACAATCTCACTGTAGGACCTGCATATTCATGGATCAGCAAACCTGGAACCCAAAGTAAAGTTCTTCAACTCCAAATGCCACATGACCTTCTGTCAAAGCACAAAGACTGCAAGAGAGCCTGGCCTCACACCAGATCCCACAACTTCTTGAGACTGTTGCACAGGGATAGACAAGTGGTACAGAAGTGAAGTTATCTCTGCACTCAGGGATGAACAGTTTGAAAGCATGTGACAAAGCAGCCAGAGAAAAGATAGCAGGATGAGCCTGTCAGGGAAACTAGAAAGTCCAGCAAAGAGCATGAAATCAGGCAAAAGTGGAACTAAACTGACCTGCAAGCTGGAAAGATATGGGAAGCTGTCCTCATTAACATTTCATCTTGCCATTGCCTGAAATTAGGAACAGTATAGATGTTTTCCATTCTTCTCTGTTATCCATTATCTGCTGCTTTGCTATTTGTGAACACTTCGTTCTCTCATTTATTCAGTCATTCATCTGATATGCTAGCTCTGTGACAGACGCTAGGTGAACAGTAAGAAGACATGACCATCCCTCAACTTGCTGGCAGGCACTGTACAGAGTATGGTGGAAAGTTCATGACTCCAAATTTAACCTGAACCTCAAGAGGGAAACCTAGCTGGAGAAAATGGGTGGGGCCACTCAGCTCAAATGTTTCCACATAAGTGATCAGAGTCCAGATTCCAGGGCAGGAAGCTGAGTTTATATTCTCAGGATGTGTTGTTACCCAAAAAAGGTGTAAGCCACAAAGCCTGCACCAGTATAAAGAGACTATTTGATGCTATGATGATTTTTTTTTTCTCTTAGAAAGTGCGACACACCATTGTCAAAATTAAAGTCTATAGTCAGAATTACAGTCACGCATAGTTCCAGGTAAGAGAGATAGCTTGAGCCCTCACTCTCATGCTGGGACAGTTGGCTATAGACCTCTTTTAACAGCAGTGGAATTCTAACTTTTAGGAGCTTGTTCCAAATGTACCTTGGGAACTTTTCAGACAACTGTGTTCTATCCTAGGGATGAACAAAAATTGTGCTTTCCAAAGTCCAGCTAGTAAACATTTTCTTTGCTGACTAAATGTCTCTACCTCCGCTTCTTGATTTTCGTGTCTGTAAAAGGCAGAGCCCTAGGCAAGAGTAACCAAATGGGTTCAGCTGGTTCCCTTACAGACACCAAACTCCATGGATGCCCACCTGCCCCTATATCTTAAATTTTCTTAGATTTCTTGTAATACCTAACACAATGGGCAATGACCAGGAAAGAAAGTCTATACATTTTTAATACAGACATTTTTTCTGATATGTCTGGTTCATGGTTGGTTGAATCTATAGCTATGGAAGCCATAGACCCAAAGGACTCCTTCTGGAAACATTTGTTCTAGACCTATGAAAGTGGCATGCCTTAGGGCATCAATAAAACTTCTGTTTCCCCACTCCTGATTCAAAATGGTGATGCCAGCCGGGCGTGGTGACGCACGCCTTTAATCCCAGCACTCGGGAGGTAGAGGTAGGAGGATCGCCATGAGTTCAAGGCCACCCTGAGACTCCATAGTGAATTTCAGGTCAGCCTGGGCCAGAGTGAGACCCTACCTCAAAAATCCAAAAAAAAAAAAAACAAAAACAAAAACAAAAACAAAACAAAATGGTGATGCCACCAAAAAGGATATCCTACTCCAGTGGTAACACATTCTGTACATGAATGGCTCCTGGAGGGTAGGCAGGGCTGGGAACTATTACCTAAGTTGTGGATGCAACAAGAGGGTGAAAGCTTAACTACGTGTGTTCAGGTCAGAAACACAGGGGTGAGAAGTTTAAAGTCTGCTCTAGCTTCAAGGAGCATAAATCTCCCATTCTACAGCTCTTGAGTCCTGTTCTATTTCACATCCCTTTCTTCCACTTTTTCTCTAATTCACAATAAGCCAAAAGTCTTGCTAACAAAAGCAAATTAATATTTACAACATGCAATTTTTATTAAAATTGTTGCTCATAATCCCAAAAGAGCCTGTACCTCTGAAAACATCTGCTGTACAAACTCATTTAAGAGTTTCCTATTTAACATGCAATAGGAAATCGGTGGTGAGGGGAAGGGTACTGGTAGTTGAAAAGTTTAAAGTGATGAGAACCAGAGAATGAGGAAGAGAAGAGAGTGGGGACAGTGTTAACCAAAACAAAGGACGTGTAAAAAAAAATTGTATGGAAGCCTATTACTGTGTAAGCTTATTAAAAAGCATAATTTAGGGCTGGAGATATGGCTTAGTAGTTAAGGCAACTGCTTGCAAAGTCTAAGAACCCAAGTTCGATTCTCCAGGTTGTACGTAAGCCAGATGCACAAGGTGGTGCATGAGTCTGGAGTTCGTTTGTAGTGGCTAGAGGCCTTGGTGTGCCCATTCTCTCTCTCTTGAATGGAGGTACCCTGATATGTTAACAATGCCAGTACTGGAAGCATTAAATGAAAATCTCAGGGCCAAGGGTGGGATAACTCCTTAGTAGTTGTTCAGAGAGGCTCCTAAGGTCCTAAAACAATAGAATAGAGGCTAATGCCACTGCTCTTAGTTGCTCACCAAAACTAGTTAAGACCCTACTGCTGGACACCAGATCCTCTGGCTGCCAGGCATAAAGAAATCAAGCTGGAAATGGGCTAGAAGCTTCCTCCTTGCTGGAAAGTACCATGCAGTCTTACTTAGTAACAGACCCTGCAAGCTACACAACCAACCAGTCAGGCAAGATGTGCCCAATGCATAATAGTGGCAAGACTTTATGGAAGTAACTGCTTTCTCATTGGATTTGAGATCTACTCCACAGTGGTGGGGTGGGGGTGGGAATAGGATTCATGGCTGGTACTGAAAACCTGGTCAAAAACCTGTGGCTGGTGAGATCATAGGCCCAAAGAGGGAAGCTACTACCACTGTTTACCTAAATGAGTATGTTGTGCCCGTCAAGTGACCATATAAATATTTACATTTATACCTGTAAATTGTACTGCTCTCAGCCTCAATCAAAGGGGCTTCTTTTTGCAGTGGGAGACAGTTATTGCAGAGACTCATAAATGGTCAAAGTACTAAGAATAAGTGACTGTTGAGTGCTTGGCCCTAACCAAAAGACATCTACATCACCAAGGCCCAGGGAACATCACAGAAGAAGAGGCAGAAAAAAATCTATGAGCCAGAGGACAGAAAGGAGTGCAATGGAACTAACTGGTCAGTTGTACTCTGAACGCAACAGTCCACAGGTGGTCAAAGACTGTTGATGACTTTTCTCTCCCAGCAACCTTCATGGCACCTTCTAGTACCATGAAGAATCAAAGTAGGAGGAGGGCTAGTTGAAAAGAAGGGGTTTAGTAGGGGTAGAAGGTAGACAAGAGAAGGTAATGGGGGTTGAATATGATCAAAATACAAACATAATACGTAAAATACATGTATGAAATTATAAAAAAAAATCAAAGAAAGAATACCCTATTTAACCCCCCATGAGGCTGTAAGAGTATGGCTATGTACCACACAGCAGGAGTCTACCACATGGCAAGGTACTATGGCCAATGGCTGCAAAGCTACAATAGGAAAGCATTATTTGTCCTGGGCATTATATAGTTATAAAAAGATAAATGTGTTTCCTAAAATAAGACTCCACCTGAATCAGCCAGTGGTCCATGGAACAGAGCTGGAAGCTGGGCACGGGGGAAAACAAACCATTCATGCCTGGTGTGTTGCGCGGGGGGGGGGGGGGGGGGGTTGTTGAAAGCTATCAATGAAGTTTTAATTCTGAACTTGAAGTTGAATATGACCCACCAAATAAATTTCTGTAATTATTAAGTTGTCCTTAAGTACTATAGATTTTAATTAAAAACTTTTGTTTAAGTAAAATTATCCAAAATGGTTTAGTACAGCTTGAATTTTTCCCTCTCAAACCCTCTGGGGAAACAAACACACCAGACTATAGTGAACACTACAGCTTGTGTCAATTATGACCAAAATCCATTAACGGTACCATAATGAATGTTTTTTAACCAACTCACATAAATTCAAATTAAAATCAGATAACCCCACCTGCAGAATTTCAGATGAAGTTATGAATCACTAGCTGAAGGTTTTGTGATTTTTTTTAATCCCATGCTATTATTAAAACAAATCTTCCAAGAACTACTGAACATAAGAAAAAGAGTGTATCATAATACTGACACTCTGGCTTCTAAAAATGAGTTATATACCTGTGAATACCAGAGAAGCAAGTTATCATGTCTCACCAGGATCCATTCCACCATGGAACCCAACAATTTCTCATTTGTGGAAAAGCTTTGATCCTTTCTTCTACCTCCTTGTTCCCATGTCACTTCGTGTACTAATGTGGTATATTTAGGCACTGTTTTGACAGTGGATTATTTTTAGTCTAGAGTTACCCAGAGATCATTCATGCGCATGAACCTTTCAGTCTAAACTACGACTGAATCTTCTGAGTATTAAATAGTTCCCTTCTCCAGGCTGACACAAGTATGAGGCATCAAAACTTCTGAGAGCACCAACAGCTCACGGCCACTGCCTAAGACACCCACGAAAAGCTAAAACACAAACGTTGTCAAGTGAAGACTGCAAACCCAAATATTCTTTACCCCTCAACACAGAAAGGGTCTGGCAAATTTCTTCCTTGGTAGCAGCTGTCCTAACAAAGCACTGTCCTCTAAGGGCCTGCACAGTGCAGAACACAACACACCCAGCTCAAAAACCCAACCTGGAAGCAGTCACGAATACCCCATGCAACTGCCCATGCTTGCCTGCTGCTCGCATCCTTCTTGCCTGCTGGGAAACGTGAGTCCGCTGCGGCTCTAAGGTCTTTTCTCTAAGAAGCCTTGCTTATCAATCTGTGGCCCAATCCCTTGGAGTTTTCCTCCTCCTCCTCCTCTTTCCAATCTTCCCACCCCCTTCCTTCAATCAGTCCTCCATCCCTGTCCATGAAGCTCCCTCCTCCCTGGGGGCCACCGGCCCTTTCCCAGGGCGTGGCGTGGGCGTTCGCCCCAGGCCCGCGGGGTCTCTGGCCACGCCACGGCCCGGCCGCCCGAGGCAAGGCAGGGTGGACCCGGTGCGGCCACAGCCTAGGCTGGCCGCGCGCCCGGGACTCTCCAGTCCCACTCGGGACCCGGGCCGAGGCCGGCCTCGGAGGCCCCAAGGCCGGGGCGTGGCGGCCGCGCGGGACGGGGGGGGGGGGCTATGGAGAGGGCGGCCCAGGGGCCCCCGGGCGCCCGGGATCTCGGCGTACCTGTCGATCGGAGGGCAGGGAGCGGATCCGCGGCCGCGCCGGGCACCCAGCCCCGAGGTGCCGCCCGCCGCAGGGCCCCGCTGCAAGCTTACCTCCCGCGCCACGCGCCTGCTCCACTGCGATGCGGACCGGCTCCTCCGCTCCGCTCCGCCGCGCTGCGCGCGCACGCGGCCCCCCGCAGACGCACGCACGCACGCTCGCTCGCCCGGGCGCGTCGCGGGTAGCCGGGACCCGGGCCCTGGGCCCGCTGCCCGCCCCCAGCCCGCGCCGGTCCTCCCGCAGCCACCTCGCCCGCACCCTGCGTTCCAAACCGCGGACGTGGAGCGCGGTCGGCCTGCAGGGGCAAACTCCAGGCCAGCGCGCATACCTAAGACCGCCGTCTCCTCGTGGTCCCGGGCCGCTTTGCCAAGCCCAGTGAAATGCATAGCTTCTAGACAGGGTTTGTCTGTTGAACTCAATACAAAGCTAAATAGCGACCGAGGCGACCTTGCAAGGAATTTGTGGCTCCTCAGAAGAAATGCACATCCTCTTTCCAGGACTGCTGGGAGCAGGTTCCTGTGGTCCTGTTTGTGTGGACAGGACTCCCGCGCAGTCGCGTGCTCTCTGTCTCTGTCTTCTAAGCATCTGGACACTTGGCCTGCTCCACTCGGAGGCGTCCCCACCTGAATGGTCTCCCAGGAGGAGAGAGGCTTGTAAGCTCCGGAGCTCCCTTGTTACTATGTATATGCGTTCCACCTGTTCTGGACTTTTGGGTGGAGGTGGTTCAATTTAAAAAATAAAATATCCTCTTTACCATCCAAAGGCTCCTGGAATGGTGCCCCCAAAAAACTGTCTCATTCTGGCCACTTGGCTTTGGGGACTGTGAAAATGTTGGCCTCTCACATCACCACAAAATAAAGAACAGTGCAATAGAGCACTCATATACACGTCCAAAACTTAGCAACTATTATCAATTTATAATAATTGATTTCATTTTTCTCATAAATACTTCAGTTTTCTTCTCCTAAAACTAAGGACTTCAACACAATGTCACATTGACAAAAAAATATAATTAGATAAAACAGCACCTAATAGCTATATGATATTCAGATTTTCCTGTTTGTCAAAAATAGGAGTCAGAGGCTGGAGAGATGGCTTAGCGGTTAAGGCACTTGCTTGCAAAGGTTTGATTCCCCAGGACCCACATAAGTCAGATACCCAAGTGGCACATGCGTCTGGAGTTCATTAGAGGCCCTGGCATGCCCATTCTCTCTCTTTCTCTCTCCCTCTCTCCCTATCTCTCTCAAATAAATAAATAATTTTCTTAAAAAAGGAAAGAAAGGAAAAATTGATTCAATAAAGACTTTCTAAGCAATTCCTCTAAAAAAAAAAAATAGGAAACAGGATCTCAGCTGTAAGCAAGGATCTCAGATTGGATCACAGGACTCCTTTATAAGCCACGTGGCCCTCCTCCTGTTTCTCTGCAGGGAGAACAGCATTTAAAATTAAACACTATTAAACACAGTGCTGTTCGGCCCAGTTGGGGTGAACACAAGCATAAGGAGGTGTCCTCCAAATTTCTCAATAAACACCTTTGCAGAATGTTTCTCTTGTGCATCACAGGTACTATGTCAAGTGGAGACTGAAAACTCTTTGGAAGAGAATGTTTTAAATACCTAAATACCGGCAAGGGCAGATAAGATTAACGTGCAGTTAAGAAAAAAGACACTTCCAAAATGTCACTTGTGGTGGCTTGGCTTCTAGTTGAGAGCAGCCTTTGGTATGAAAATCAGCTGAGGTGAGCATATTTTTGCTTCATTTAACCATACTACTAGAGGCATTAGGTATGAATCAGCCACATTTATGAGCTATATAAAAGGTCAGAAGTAATATGGAGGTGAGGGGGTGGAAGGATGTGAGGGGCGTGGCTCTACAAGCAAAAGACAGTGTTTGTACCACAGAAATCACTGATGGGGCAGGATAAAGTCAGTTTTAATCAGTTGTTCCTCCTTCAATGGGTTGCTATGAGCTTTCAGAGCAAAAAGCAATTATGACATCAGTTGTGAGCCTTTAAAGACAAGTCCATGATGAAACATTGATAGGCCCAGTATTGTGCAGGTAATGAAAGCTGCTGAGAAGTCATGACCACTTCACATCTGAAAGTCAGCATTCCAAAGCTCTTCTCCCCATCCACTGGCTCTTACATTCTTTCTGCTACTTCTTCCACAATGGTTCCTGAGCCTTGGCAGGTGTGATAAACGTGTTTCATTTAGTGCTGAGCACTCAGCTATCACTTCTCAACACTCTGACATCCCAGATGATGAAAACAAACAAACAAACAAAGCATCAAAATGGAAGAGGGGTAGTTGGAAAAGAGTTCAGTGGAAAGAAAATAGAGATGGGGAACAAAAGAAAGTAATGGGAGATCACAATGGTCAAAATATATTACGTACATGTATGTATGACAGTCGTCAATAAAACAGTTTTTTGGGGAACTAGAGAGTGACTTGGTGGTTAAGGTGCTTGCCTGCAAAGCCTAAGGAACCAAGTTCGATTCCCTAGTACCCACATAAGCCAGATGCACAAGATGACAGTCATCTGGAGTTTGTTGTGGCTGGAGGGCCTGGCACACCCATTTTCTTTCTTTCTCTCTCTCTTTCTCACTCTCAAATAAATAAATAAAAATAAAATAATTTTTTAAAAAAAGACAAGTCCATGCACAAAGGTGGGTAGAGTGATAACCACATTTATGGCACCTATGACTTCAGGTAACCTAGCAGTAGATAACATCTGAAGGGAGTTGAATACTAGCTTCACTAAAGTGTGTCAAAGCTCTGTACTCTGAAATTTGGGCCACTTCTGAGTTCCTGTGGCTAGCTGTACTAAAGCAGTGATGCTTTCTACCAAGTCCTGAATTGGATGCTATAAAGGCTGCAGCCTTCTATCCCTCCCTCTCGGCTGTCTGGACTCCAACCTCTGTGTATGTGTGTGGCTCTCTTCCCTTCGCTGGGGCAACACGTGAGTCTGGCTTCCCGCTCATCAAGCCTGGCTAGGTGCTGGGGGAGGGGAGGGGAAGGAAGCATAACACTGTTTCTTGGTTTGGATGACTTTTCTGCTTTCCTCTGCTTCATAATTTGGGGTAACTCCTCACTTTAATTACATGTATGATCTTTTTCTGATCTCCATATCCACCACATGTGTACTTTCACCCGCTCTGGACTGTGTATTTACTCCAATCTCGAGGTAATCATGAGTGTAATACTCTTCATCACTCACTTCTCCTCCCAATTTCTCTCCTGCTTTGATACTTTCCCTCTTAAGGAAAGCATGTGGCTAATGCCATGTGTGCTTACTGAGCCACTCTACATCTACATCTAAACGCTACTTTCCATGAACTCTGCTCCAGTCCTTTTTCTAAAGACCTCAATTTATCTTAAACGAACTTTATAGACTATACGGTGTTTTCATGTGACAGTGTTTCCTAAACCCCACAATTTGTGATTTCCCCCTAAATGAACTTAATGATTCATAATTTATCATTCTTGAGTCCATCTTTATTAATTCTTTATTAAAGGCAGTACAGAACCCAAAACTTAGGATTCATAACTTCTGGGGACCCCTCCTGAACCCCAAAATCCTGCATCAAGATCAGGGAGTTTCCAGGTACACCAGGTCACATCTCCCAGATCCATTTCATTAGAAAAATCAAGACTATGTAGTTGAGCATGTAATCTTTGCCTTTGATCATCTGATCTCTGGCTTATGTCAGAAATATCTGGAGTGTGAGCATGTTGCTTCACTGGGCAAAAGCTCTGCTATGTTTGCTCCATATCACAATGATGCTCCCTCTTCCAATAAGAGAACTCTATTGGAATTATATTCCATAGACTAAGGCAGCATTTTAAACAAATGGTCTGCATCCACATCTCCCAAAAGAGGACAGTTTTTTTCAGTATAACTCAGTGGCTCTTATTGGTGGTTTTCACTAACATTCATAAGTTAGCATTTACACTTACCCCTGATAGTTGATCTGAATTTCATCAGAGCCACTATTATTGCAAGCCAAAACAAGAGGCCAAGCTGCAAGACAGAAGCTAGCCTCAACAACCATGTAGCACTATTTTTACTACACTGTATTGGTCTGAAACAGACCTGCCTGCCTGCCTGCTTGCCTGCCTGAGACCAAGGGGAGGGGACAGGGCAAGGGAATGATAACCAGGAAGTGAGGCTGGAGGTGAGGAACCATGTTTGGAAGAGAGGTACTACACTACTGCAGGCCAAATGCAAATTCAGATGTATATAATTGATTGTACTGATCCTTGGCTCAAAATTAAGTCGGTATGAATCACAAATTAAAAGATCAGCCAAGCCCAGCCATGACCACCTCCATCCCTGATTGTGACCCACTGTATACATCAAGACCCAAAACATGGCCCGTGCTTTGGTGCTTTCAACTCTTGGCTCAGAGCTTCTTCTTAGGCCCTTCCTTGCTGCAGAAGAAAAAACAATAGAGGGAATGACTATCCATTTAAAGTTGGTGAGCCAGGCGTGAGGGCACACACCTTTTAATCCCAGCATTTGGGAGGCAGAGGTAGGCGGTTCACTGTGAGTTTGAGGTCACCCTGAGACTACATAGTGAATTCCAGGTCAGCCTGGACTAGAGCAAGACCCTATCTTGAAACCCCCCCCCAAAAAAAATTAAAACAAAAAATAAATAAAAGTCATTTGTGGTAATTTGAATGTCCCTCATCAGGCTTCTCCTTGCCATATATATATTCTTATGGCTCTTAAATTACATCTTAAACAGTTGCCAAGAACTTTTTTTTCTTTTCTGTTTTGATAAATGAGATTATGGTGTAGCTCCAGGGAAGCCTTGGGTGGAATTATAATCTGATAAGGAAAAGCCAAGAACCACTAGCGTTGCACAAGGCATTTATTACATGCCCTTTTCCAGGAAGTGGGGTTTGTGGTGAAATTCCTAGAAAATTTCAAGTTTATAACTGGAATGGAAGACCTTAAGCAAGTTACACATATTGGAATTCTTGCTACTCTGCTGATAACAGACTTGGGCCAGACGCCTGGGCAGGGCTCCTCCCCTTCTCATGTCCCTTAATTCTCCTTGTTTTTCTGTCCTGCTTCAGGATGAAGTTAGATCCCCAAGAACATGACCTCAAAGTATGTGGTGAGATCCTGATCTCATCCACTCCACTTTCTTTCATTTCCAATCCATTCCACACATTCTGCCAAGATTCACTACCATTGACCCTCTGGAATTTGGTGCAGTATTAAGTTGTAGTTTGCCAGCCCCAAGGCTGGAGAGTTAGCTGAGCTGAAGGTTGCAGGTGGCCTCACTTATGTGTCTGTGGACAATAACCCTTTGCATGGAATTTATTGGAACAGTCTTAATGAGATTTAAAGTCAAGTTATTGCTTAGCTCCCAGAAGCAAAACAAATGAACAGTCCAGCACTACCTATGGATCCAAGAGAAAAACAAGCTTCAAGAGGTTATGTTTCATAGTCAAATACTGTCTATCCAATCAGGTGGTTAAACTTCAAAATGTATAATTCAGAGTTAGGGAGCCATATTCTTAATAAGTTTGAACAAGCAAACATCTTTTTTAGAGTCATATTAGATTTGTCTGCAGGTGAAAATCAGAGTGCACCAGCAGTTTGTGATATATGCAGTACACATTCCCAGTCAGAAAGGGCCCTGAGAGAGTTCCTTACCTACAGTGAACACTGATGCAAATTGCTCAACTGAATTTTTCAACATATGTTTTCTCTAAAAACTCATTGTAACTCTTCTTCTACCTGATGAAAAACTTTGATAATTATGTTTAGAAGCAGCTGGGGTATATTCTTAATTGATGATTTGTTGTCTTATTTTTTTTTCTTGACTATGCACATCTTTCATTCTCTTCAGAATTTTCGTCCAGTGCTGCCTATCTGACTGAACTTGATGAATGGTGCTGTTTTGTGTAAATGTAGGCAGTATCTTCAGTCTCTCTTCTATCTCCTTCCTTTAGGTTAGAAGGTATGTACAGGATTTGAAAGATTACCAATAAATACAACTAACCTGCTTCTTTGGCTTCTGTACAATTGCTTGCTTTACCTAGACATAAGGACAGCCATTTTATGAAGGAAAAGCATGTTATACGTGACTTTCTGCCGTACGTGACTTTCTGCAACTAGCCGCCCGGGCCCAGATAAGGAACTAGTTAACTGAAATGCTGACCTTTGCCTTAAAAATCTGTGCTTGTTTGCCCACCTGTGCTTGTTTGCCCAACCCCTGTTTGCTCAACCGTAACCCCCTTACCCAATTTCTGGAAAGCCTCCGCTCAGAGACAATTGAACAATGCCTAACCGCAGGGGCCCTAGCTCCCTGCCTGGGGTCACGATCCCTGAGCCGAGGCGACACCCTGACGACATCTGAAGAATCCCTGAGCTGAAACATGTTTGAGATATTTCCGCATGTTTTATGATCTTTCCCTTTAAAACTCCTACCTCCCGGCTGCTCGGGGCTCTTCACCTCTCCTGCGTGAGGACTTCGTGTCGAGCCCCGGTGCACCGGTACAATAAACCTCTTGCGTCTTGCATTGAGAGCTCTCCGTGTGAGTGTCTTTGGGTCTAGTAGACAATCCCGCTTGGGGACCCTCCGGGGGCTCCCCACAGATTGATTCAAGATGATATGGACATGGTAAGAAACACTTAGAAAGTATAGTCATGTATATATCATCAGTCTATTAATGAATCAACCTGATTGGATGGCTAATATCATTGTTATCATTTTGTGGGCAGGGAAACTTATGAACAAATATGCCAGGAATCCCATAAACTTAGCAGATGAAAGCCAACCACAGTACTTTCCCATAAACACTGATTATTCTCATGTATTTGGATCTAGTGAAAGTAGTATACAAATTTGACTCATTTTTTTTTCAAATTTTTTTATGAACAACTTCCATGATTATAAAACATATCCCATGGTGATGCCCTCCCCCCCACACTTTCCCCTTTGAAACTCCATTCTCCATCATTTCCCCTCCCCCTCTCAATCAGTCTCTCTTTTATTTTGATGTCATGATCTTTTCCTCCTATTATGATGGTCTTGCGTAAGTAGTGTCAGGCACTGTGAGGTCATGGATAGCAAGGACATTTTGTGTCTGGCGGAGCACATTGTAAGGAGTTCTACCCTTCCTTTGGCTCTTACATTCTTTCAGCCACCTCTTCCACAATAGACCCTGAGCCTTGGAAGGTGTAATAGAGATATTGCAGTACTGAGTACTCCTGTCACTTCTTTCCAGCACCATGATGCCTTCTGAGTCATCCCAAGGTCAGTGCCATCTGAAAAGAGAAGCTTCTCTACCAAAAGTGAGAGTAGCATTAATATAAGGGTATAAACATTAAGAGAAGTGCTTATTGGGCAGTTTGATAAGCACAGTATATACATTTAGCCAGACAGCAGCAGATGTTACACCCCTAGGGCTCATGACTACCCCTGTTTTAAGTTTTCAGTATCAGGGATGTATTCCCTCCCATGGAGCAGAACTCTAGTCCAATTAGAGGGCAGTTAGTTTCTACCATGACAGATGTGCCACTATTGTACCCATTGGCTATTTGGCCTGGCTGGCCAAATATAAGGCTTGCAGAGTCCACTGTTGAGTATCTTCACTGGTGCTTTCTCTTTCTCCCATTGAATTGCATGCAGAATGGCTTCTTCCAGCTTTCTGTCAGCTGGTCTACATGGAGAAGGTTATCAGCTTAGTTCCAGTTCTCATTTTTATTAGTATGAACTTTATAAAAACATATTGCATATTAGTCATATTCCCATCAGGTTCTACTATTATATCCCCTCTCCCATGCCCCACAAGTTTGTCTCTTGATTCTTCCTTTTCTTTTCAGCCCACATGTCTTGTCAGTTAACAGGACCCTGAGGATTCTCTCTCTTTCCCACTCTGAGCTCTGTACTCTGGCTTTTCTTCAATTCATGTAAGTAAACATCTGTATATCCCAGATAGGGCACCAATGACAGACCAAAAAGTGTTTCTATGCAAGTCCAGATTGGTAAACCAATGAGGTTACTTACAGCAGCATGGCTGAGAGGTTACTCATGGGAACATTGCTAACTCAGAAGCAGCTGCATTACTGAAAAGCCTGTCCTGCATGGATGAGGATGCAGGAAAGCTGTGTCCCTAGAGCTCTCTGCACACATTATAGTCAGCTCCATCAACGAGTCTCCTCTCCCTACCAATTATTGACTGCTTTTATAACCTTGGCTAGAGGTCTTATGAATATCATAAATTGCTGAGTTTCCTCAGCCTTGTATATTTCATTAGACTCCTGAGCTTAGTAAGTTGCCTTAGCTTTGTGAGTCATATGAGCCTCTCTTCTTTTCAGGAGAGAATGTTTCAACTCAGAGGGAAGAGCTACAAAACAGCCTTTCCTCCTGCTCTTACACTCTTTCTGCTTCTCCCTGCAATGTGCCCTGAGCCATGGTATAACCATTCTGGAAGGAATTACATTGTTCTGAAGAGACATGTGTGCCCTTGCCTTGGGCTATCAGATGACTGAAAGAGTGCCTCCCCCCCACCCCCAACCACTCAGAATTGGAATTTCATTTTGGGAAAAGGAAAAGGAAGCCTGGTGCCATCCAGTGGAGAAAATTCTGTTCCTGGAAGAATTTCACACAGTTCTGACAATTTTTTGTTTTGTTTTGTTTTTTGTTTTTTGAGGTAGGGTCTCACTCTAGCCCAGGCTGACCTGGAATTCACTATGGAGTCTCAGGGTGGCCTCAAACTCACAGTGATCCTCCTACCTCTGCCTCCCGAGTGCTGGGATTAAAGGCGTGCACCACCACGCCCGGTTTAGTTCTGACAACTTGCAAGACAGATTAGAGCTGAGACAGTGATGGGTGAATGATGGGCAGGACCACATGTTGTCTGGGATTTCTTAGCTAAGCATGTCTCTTGCTCTCTATTTAAACCTAAATATCATGTTGGAACCCTTAAAATGGACTTAGATGGGTGTTGTTGGATGTATTTGATCCTTTTAACCAACATGGCCACATTAATAAATCTCCCTTTTCTGCTCTTTCACAATTTATTTATTTATCTGATTAATTGGCCTATTGAGGGTGAGTGGCTGAACCTCACTTGTTAGGGCTGCTAGGATACAAGCTCTGACCTGTGGGGAACCAGTGGACACTAGGAAAGCAAAAGTACCTCCATCTTGAATAATGACTCCATTTTGTAATAAGCTGTCTGTTCTGGAAAGTCACAAGATCTGCAGTTATTTGCTAAGTCGTTGTCTTGTGGTCTTGGGGCTGGGGCCAGGGCAAAGGTCTGCAGTTGTTTATTAACCCATACACAGAGAAAGAACAATGTAACCCATAAAGTCGTTATCTCTTGGCTTTGGGGCTGGGGGCCTTATCTTGTGGAACATCTTATGTGTTTTGGGGGCTGGTGAAATAGAACTGTAACAATACCTAAACTGCTGACAAACTCCTCTGTTCTGCTATAAGAGGCACCCTGAGAAAAATAAAATTTGGCAGCTTGATCAGACTCCTGTCTTGCTGTCGGTTCCTTGTGTCTCTTGTTCCCTTCATTTCAGGTTTTCTGGGGTCCGTGCTCCCGTTGAAGCCCTGCTGGCCGGGGCAACTGGCGCCCAAACGTGGGGCACGAACCTAGGATCGCCTGAAACACCGTCTGCTACCTGCCCATTGGGATCCCGCACCGAGGCCGCCGCAACCCAAAGAGGGGGTTAGACACTGGCCCGCTAGTGATCCCCACGGAGTCGCCCGCCCATGAGACAGATCCGTTGGAACACTCGGACGGTGAGGTAAGATAAGATTTTTTCTTTACCATGGGACAAGCATTTTCAAAAGAAGACTCTTTTGTGACTGGGCTAAAACAAGCTCTCAAGGTACGAGGAACTAGGGTTAAAAGAAAAGATTTAAAGATATTTTTAGATTATATTGGTGATCTCTGTCCTTGGTTCCCAAAGGAAGGGACTATAAATGAAAAAACTTGGTTAAGAGTTGGAGATTGTTTACGTGATTATTATGAAACCTTTGGCCCCGAGAAGGTCCCTGTTTCTGCCTACTCTTATTGGAATCTTATAAATGATGTTCTCAAGGTCCACAATCATTCTATGGCTGTACGAGTTCTTGTTAATGAGGGAGAGGCTGCTCTTAAACGCTCTTCTAGGCCCCCTTCTGCTTGTGCCTCTGTCATTGTTGAAAATGAAACTCCGGAGCGACCTAAGTCTCCTGCCTCTGAAAAGCCTTCCTGCCACCTTTATCCTTCCCTAGTGGATCTTGAAGCTGGTGAAGTTGGTGAAGCTGGTTCCCCCCTTCCCCCGTTGCTCGATGTGGGCCCCACCAATAAACCTCCTCTAGTGCCTCCTCCCTATTGTCCGCCACTCTGCGCTCCTGTCCTCGACCGCTCTGCCGCCTTACTTCCCTCTGCGCCTGCTGAACCTCTCGCTGACTCTCCTTTCACAGAACTACAGTCTGCCGCGTTAGCTTCTGTCTCTGACCTCCGTAGGGCACTTCAGGATAAAAAACTTCAGCTGCAGCTTCTCCAGGAACTTGATTCTGTCACAAAAGAACTTGCTGCCTTTTCTAATCTTTCCTCTGACAGCCGTAGGCGCAAAACGAAAGCAGACGCACACACCCGCAATACTGGCTTTCTTGCTTTTCCTGTTACGCGCACACAGGCACAGGCCCACTCTGATCCCGCTTCTGCTCCCTCCCCTGCGTCCAATACGGACTCTGATGAGGATCCTGCTCCCTTGGCTGCTCCAGCTGATGAGAGTGCTGCCTCCTCTGATTCTGAAGATGAACCTGCCCCGGAGTCTGTTCCCCAGCCTAAATATAAAACTCTTAATTTAAAGTTTCTTGAGCGACTAAAAGCGGCCGTCTCCAATTATGGGCCCACAGCTCCCTTTACTCTCACTCTTCTGGAAAGCTATAGTGACAAATGGCTTACGCCTAATGACTGGAATCGCCTTGCTCGCGCGGCTCTCTCTGGCGGAGATTTTGTTCTATGGCGCACTGAATTTAATGAGAACTGCTCTGACTTTGCTCGCCGTAATTTACAAAAGGCTGTTTCTAAAAATTGGACAAAACAAAAATTGTTGGGGGAACATCCCTACGATTCCAAAGAATGGCAAGCACGCTATCCCCCTGGACTTTTAGCCCAAATACAACAGGCAGGCCTCGCCGCCTGGCGGCGCATCCCTCCTAAAGGGGCTGCCACCGCCTCCCTGGCTAATATTAGACAGGGTCCAGAAGAGCCTTATAGTGACTTTATTAGTAGACTTAATGAAACTGCTGAGCGCCTTTTTGGTGTTGGGGAAACCAACAGCCCCTTTATCAAACACCTGGCCTTTGAGAATGCTAATCCTGCTTGTCAGTCTATTCACCGCTCTCACAAGCGGGAGTCCATATCTGATTATATCAAGTTATGTGCAGGCGTGGGCTCCTCCCACGCCATGGGATTAGCAATTGGAGCTGCTCTCCGTTCTGCTGGTCTCACTCAGGGTACGAAAACATGTTATAATTGTAAACAACCTGGACACTTCTCTCGTGAATGCACCGCTCCTAAACAGCTCTCTGCTTCTCTTCGCCCTCCCCCTGCTACACCCTGTCCTCGTTGCCAGAAAGGCAAACATTGGGCTTCTGAATGTCGCTCCAGGACTGACATTCATGGACGTCTTCTGTCCGCCTCTCAGGGAAAGCCTCTTCCCGTCCCGGGAAACTTCCAACGGGGCCAGCTCCAGGCCCCTACTCCACGGACAAATCTTGGGGCGGTCAGGTTTGTCCCTCCCTCCAACCCACCGGAGAATCAGTGTCCACCCTCTGGCGCGCCACAGCAGGCAGCGCAGGACTGGACCTCTGTGCCACCTCCCGCACAGTATTAACCCCTGAGACTTGCCCTCAAATAATTGCAACAAATGTGTCCGGCCCTATGCCCCCCAACATGTTTGGCCTTCTCCTAGGCAGGGCTAGCGCTTCTCTCAAGGGTATTCAAGTCATCCCTGGAGTTATAGATAACGATTTTGCTGGCAATATCCAAGTTTTAGTCACCTCCCAAAGAGGAACCCATCTAATTTTGCCAGGGGATCGAGTGGCCCAACTTGTCCTGTTGCCTCTCACTTTTCTTAACAATAATTATATGTCCCCAAGTCGTGATAACAATCAACCTGGCTCTTCTGATGCTTATTGGGTGCACTCTGTTACGCTGGATCGCCCTACTTTACGGTTGCTTCTAGATGGCAAGCCCTTTGATGGAATTGTGGATACTGGTGCTGACGCCACCATAATCTCTCTCAAACATTGGCCTAAGTCCTGGCCCCTGACTGCCTCTCATACCCATTTACAGGGCATTGGACAATCCAATAACCCTCAACAAAGCTCTCGCGTCCTTACTTGGACTGACGAGGAGGGTAACTCGGGACAAGTCACCCCCTTTGTTCTTCCAGGCTTGCCTGTCAACTTGTGGGGAAGAGACATTCTTTCACAAATGAATATGGTTCTTTGTAGCCCCAATAGTGTTGTCACTTCCCAACTGCTTAGTCAGGGTTTTATTCCAGGGAAAGGGCTTGGAAAGAACTTACAAGGCATAACAGAGCCCATTTCTCCTCCCCAGAAACTCGATCGCTCTGGCCTTGGGTATGCCCCTGAGTCTTCTTTTCCCTAGCGGCCGTTGCCATCCCTGCACCCCATGCTGATAAAATTACTTGGAAAACCCAAAGCCCTATATGGGTTGACCAATGGCCGCTTTCACATGAGAAAACAGAGGCTGCAATGTTGTTAGTGCAGGAACAACTTGCCGCTGGCCACATCGAGCCTTCTACCTCCCCCTGGAACTCCCCTATTTTTGTCATTCGGAAAAAATCTGGTAAATGGCGCTTGCTACAGGATCTTAGAGCTGTTAATAAAGCCATGGTCCCTATGGGGGCACTCCAACCAGGACTCCCTTCCCCCGTGGCCATTCCCTATGGTTCCTTCAAAATAGTTATTGATCTAAAGGATTGCTTTTTCACCATCCCTCTACACCCTGAGGATAGGCCCTGCTTTGCCTTCAGTGTCCCGCAAGTAAATTTTCGTGGCCCTATGCCTCGCTTTCAATGGAAGGTTTTGCCCCAAGGTATGGCTAACAGCCCCACCCTCTGTCAAAAGTTTGTGGCCATGGCCATTGATCCCCTCAGGGAGACTTTTCCCTCTGTCTACATTCTTCATTACATGGATGACATTCTTTTAGCTGCCTGTGACCAGAACTTGCTTTTCTCCTGCCTCCAGCGCCTACTGTCCAATTTGCAATCATATGGGCTTCAAGTTGCCCCTGACAAGGTTCAAACTGCTGACCCCTACCTTTATTTGGGCTATGAGCTAAAAAATCAACAGGTACTAATCCCCCGAATTCAACTTCGCACCTCTCATCTCTCCACTCTCAATGACTTCCAGAAATTGCTTGGGGACATTCAATGGCTTAGACCCTATTTAAAAGTTCCCACCGCTGCTCTTCTACCCCTCAATGACATCTTAAATGGAGACCCCAGCCCTACCTCCCCTAGGCAACTTACCCCTCAGGCCCTTGCTGCCCTGAAAGAAATAAACAAGGCCATTAACCTCCAGACTGCCCAACAGATAAATTATGCTCTTCCCCTGGTTTTCATTGTCTGCCCTACTACCCATACTCCTACTGGTGTATTTTGGCAAAGGCACCCCCACCACAATCGTGGCTCTCCCCTGCTTTGGGTTCACCTCTCTTCTTCTCCTACTAAAGTCATAACCACTTATCCCCTTTTGGTCGCTCAACTCATCATAAAGGCTCGCAAGCTCTCCCGCCAACATTTTGGCAAAGATCCAAGCACAATCCTCCTCCCCTATGGTCCTGACCAACTCAACTGGCTTCTCCAGACTGATGATAATTGGCCTATAGCACTTTCTGCCTTTATGGGCATTATTGACAATCATTATCCTTCTGACCCCCTTATTCAGTTTGCCAACATTCACTCTTTTGTTTTTCCCCTTAATACTTCTAATGACCCTATTAAGGATGCTCCCTCTATATTCACTGATGGATCAGCTAATGGTACAGCTGCATACGTGATAAACGGACAATCAATTTCTCTCCATACCCCATACTCCTCTGCCCAATTAGTGGAGCTTTGCGCTGTTCTCGAAGTCTTTAAACAGCTTCCTTCCCAGCCCTTCAACCTCTTTACTGACAGTGCTTATGTTGCTAAGTCAGTCCCCCTACTGGAGACAACACCCTATGTCAAACCTTCCACTAATGCCTCTGCGTTGTTCCGCTCCCTTCGGGACCTCATTTGTGCTCGGTCTCACCCCTTCTATATAGGTCACTTACGTGCTCATACCTCTCTGCCAGGCCCTCTGACGCAAGGCAATGCTGATGCGGATGCTGCTACTCGCCTTGCTCTCGTAGCCTTAACTGACCCTCTCTCCTCAGCACAACAGGCTCACAATATACATCATTTAAATTCTCAAACCCTCCGCCTTGCCTTTAAGCTCACCCGTGCTCAAGCTAGGGAAATAGTTAAGTCCTGTCCCGCTTGTTCCGTCTCTTTACCAGTTCCCCATTTGGGAGTCAACCCACGCGGTCTTCTTCCCAATGAGATATGGCAAATGGATGTAACTCACTTCTCAGATTTTGGCAAGCTTAAATATGTTCATGTTACAATTGATACCTTTAGCGGTTTTATTTTCGCTTCTCTCCATGCTGGTGAAGCTTCAAAAAATGTCATCTCTCACGTTCTTCAGTGTGTCTCTACATTGGAAACTCCAAAAATCATTAAAACAGACAATGGTCCTGGCTATACTAGCCATTCCTTCAAGAACTTCTGCTCTATGCTTCAGATAAAACATGCCACCGACATTCCCTACAACCCTCAAGGACAAGGGATTGTGAAAAGGGCTAATCAAACCCTTAAGGCTACACTTAATAAGTTAAAAATTCACCCATTTTATGGTATTAAAAATACCCCACGGAATATTTTGGCCCATGCTTTGTTTGTTCTTAATTTCTTAAGCCTTGACAGCTCTGGCAAATCAGCCGCTGACCGCCTTTGGCATCCCACCACGGCCTCCACTCACGCCCTCGTTCGGTGGCGTGATCCCCTCACTTCTCAGTGGCATGGCCCCGATCCCGTCCTCATTTGGGGACGCGGCTCTGCTTGCGTTTATGATCAACAAAATGATGGGCCTCGTTGGCTCCCAGAGCGTCTAGTTCGCCAATGGACACCACCCCCACCCCTTAAAAATTCACCCTCTCCCAGGGAAGGCTCCCCGCCCCCCTGAGGTTTTGTCTTTTTTTTTTTTTCTTTTCAAGGTTTTCGGCTGCCCTCACGCTTGATGGCCTCCCGCGATTGACATCCGCACTGATTGTTGCTGATCTTCAGTTCACGAATTTCTTCTGAGCCACGACCGCTCACTCCTGTGAAGCCTCCTTCCTTCTTTTCTCACAATGAAGACCACTGCTTCCCTCTTATTTTGGATGCTAACTTTGATGACCCTCCCCTCCTTCATCAAAGCGGGCCTCAACAAACCCATAGATCGCAATCAACTGCTTCGCGCCCTATATGGACCTCCTTGTGACTGTCGTGGTGGCACTCGACTAAAATCCAAAACATCCTTTAATGCCGTAGATTGTGGAGAAAAAAACGCATATCTTGAGGTATTTCAGACCTTAACGGGTTCGACCCAAGAGTGGATATGTGTCCCCAAACCAAAAATTATTCCACCCTCCGGAGGAAAGCCTGGACCCTGCCCTTCTAACTGTAATTACGTTGATCAAATACATAACACATGTTATGATTATGTTCAGGAATGTACATCTAACAATGCTGTTTATTTTACAGCCATTCCCCATTCCACGTACTCAGGGTCGTTTGGAGGTGACTGGGAGGTAACCCCCAGGGTAATTGGTAATTACAAGTATGCCCAGGCCTCCTGCAGGGCTTCGGTTGGCAAACCTGCATGCTGGAGCCGGCAGGCCCCTTTGCATGTCTCTGACGGGGGAGGGCCTACGGATCTGGTAAGGGAACAATACGTTCAGACACGTGTTCAAGAAATGATTAATGCCTTAGTCCCCAAAATTCATTTACATCCCTTGGCCCTTCCAAAATCCCGCGGTATAGACATAGATACACAAACCTTTGATATTCTCACTGCCACTCACCTTGCCCTAAATTCCTCTAGCCCCCAACTGGCACAAGATTGTTGGCTGTGCCTCGCCTTAGGAGCATCTTGGCCCCTTGCTATTCCCAGCTGGACCAACCTATCTGACCCAACCCATGCCAACTGCTCTCTTAATGTACCATTTAAAATCCAACCTACTGGTTTTAATTCCTCTGATTGTTTTTATAAGCCTCCTCTTAATTCTTCCAGCGACCTAGACGTGGGAACGGTCTCCTTTACATCGTGTTCCACAGTTATTAATGCTTCCACCTCTTTGTGCCCTAATTCGGGTCAAGTATTTGTTTGTGGTGGTAACCTTGCTTATACCCATCTGCCACAAAATTGGACAGGACTCTGTGTCCTCGCCTCCCTCCTTCCAGACGTTGAGATAATTAAAGGAGACGAGCCCCTTCCTATACCAACTTTTGACTATTTTGTCCCCCGCAGGCGAAGGGCCGTCCAATTCATTCCCCTCTTGATAGGACTTGGACTTACTGCAGCTGTTGGTACTGGCACTGCAGGACTTGGTACTGCCATCCATACTTATACTAGTTTATCTCAACAACTTGCCGATGATGTTAACACCATCTATCAGTCGGTTCAGGACCTCCAAGATCAGGTTGACTCTTTAGCTGAAGTTGTTCTACAAAATAGGCGGGGATTAGACTTGCTAACAGCAGATAAGGGAGGACTTTGTCTCACCTTACAAGAAAAGTGTTGTTTTTATGCTAATAAATCAGGCATTGTCCGCGATCGTATTAAGGAACATCAAGAAGAACTTAGCCGCCGCCGCAAAGAACTGCTTGACAGGCCTCTCTGGTCCGCCTGGGGGGGCATTCTTCCTTATGTCTTGCCCCTGCTCGGACCATTACTTGGGCTTTTAATCATACTTTCCTTAGGTCCTTTCCTGTTTAATAGGCTTATGGCATTCATTAAAACTCAAGTCGCCTCTGCCTTTAAGTCCACATCAATTCAAGTGCACTACCATCGCTTGGCTCTCGAGGACCAAGACCTACCTTGTGACCGCCCCCTGCGGCCGCCCCCTGGCCTAGGTGCAGAACCTTTGCCCTAGTTAGCGGGTGTGCCCCATATCTCCTTCCTTATTGACACTTATCTAAACTTAAAATAATCTGAGTGACTCCCCTCCTTTAGGAGCTGCATAGGATTCAGACCTGTGCATGTTGACTCACAAATGTGTGAGTACAATATGGGCACCAACATGGGTGCGAGGCATAGCACCGCAAGGGAAGGTCCCTTTTGACCGCTTCTGAATTCCCTGAGAGTCAAACCTGACTTGCATGGAGGTTGGTACCATTCTTTCTGTGTTAGCTCTGCCTCCCCTCCCCAAAAGGTACCAAGAGCAACCAAGGTGGGGTATGAACCCCACGGGAGGAGTCAGGTCACTGCTCCCCCAGTTGGTTACAAGCCCACCGTGAAATCACGGGACCCTGGGAGTCCTACCAAAATTTACAAAAATTGGCCGCCACAGAAAACACCTTCTAAAACTAATAGAAAGGGAGGAGATGTGGGGAACCAGTGGACACTAGGAAAGCAAAAGTACCTCCATCTTAAATAATGACTCCATTTTGTAATAAGCTGTCTGTTCTGGAAAGTCACAAGATCTGCAGTTATTTGCTAAGTCGTTGTCTTGTGGTCTTGGGGCTGGGGCCAGGGCAAAGGTCTGCAGTTGTTTATTAACCCATACACAGAGAAAGAACAATGTAACCCATAAAGTCGTTATCTCTTGGCTTTGGGGCTGGGGGCCTTATCTTGTGGAACATCTTATGTGTTTTGGGGGCTGGTGAAATAGAACTGTAACAATACCTAAACTGCTGACAAACTCCTCTGTTCTGCTATAAGAGGCACCCTGAGAAAAATAAAATTTGGCAGCTTGATCAGACTCCTGTCTTGCTGTCGGTTCCTTGTGTCTCTTGTTCCCTTCATTTCAGGTTTTCTGGGGTCCGTGCTCCCGTTGAAGCCCCGCTGGCCGGGGCACTGACCCTAACAGCTCTGACATCAATGGAGGGGACAACACAGATGTCTTATTATTTTCTTCCACTTATGACTAAACATTGAGCCACTATGCCATAGTAACAGTCACTTATTCTCAGGAGCTTGACTAGTTATGACTCTATGATGTACCACTGCCTGCCACAAAAATAAAATTTCCCTCCTTGACCAAATCAGAAAATACCAATGATCTATGGATATAACCACAAAAGTTTAGAAGGCAATTTGACATTTGTTTAGCAAGACAAAAACAAACAGAAAAAGAAACCCAGCAGGGCCTCTCTAGTGGAGCTTATGACCTCCCCAGCCACAGTTCTTTGATGTGGCTTACAGTACTATGAAATCCCTTCTGTGGGAAAGGCTTTAAATCCAATCAAAAAGCAACTGCACCCATGCCAATCATGCCACTATTGATTGCATCAATGGGCACTTCTTCCCTAGCAAGTTGGAAGTACAGTACACTGGGTCCACAACTGAGCAGGACTATCAGGAACAATTTTCCCCCTGCAGCTACTACAGTGCCCTTCAGTACTACAAAACCAGCCAGTAAGACGGGAGCTCTCAGCTCAGTCCCAGTGTGAGTTCTCCATGACCTGTAGCCAAAATGTGTGGTGTCTTCAGCAACAGGGACTTAACATCTAGTTCTGGTATGCAACCAACAACAATGGCAGTAGCTTTCTTTTTCTAAATATTTTATTTTATTTATTTATTTGAGAGAGAGAGAGAGAGAGAGAGAGAGAGAGAGAGAAAGAGTGAAGCAGATATAGAAAGAGAATGGATGTGCCAAGGCCTCTAGCCCTCCAAATGAACTCCAGATGAATGTGCCACCTTGTGAATCTGGCTTACATGGTCCTGGGGAATTGAACCTGGGTTCTTTGGCTATGCAAGCAAGTGCCTTGACCAGTAAGCCATCTTTCCAGCCTGGAAATAGCTTTTACAGTTTGTGAGGCCTCAGTGGACTCTCCCTGGCCAACAATTTATAAGGTGTTAGCCCAACTGCAAGCACTGAGCAACCCTATGAATCCTGGTAGTAGCTTTTCCCACCCATACAGTGAGCCTTCATTAAAACCCTGCTGTATTGCCGGGCATGGTGGTGCACACCTTTAATCCCAGTACTCAGGAGGCAGAGGTAGAATTGCCGTGAGTTCAAGCCCACCCTGAGACTATGTAGTGAATTTCAGGTCAGCCTTGGCTAGAGTGAAACCCTACCTCGAAAAAAACCAACCAACCAACCAAACAAACAAACAAAAAAATCCTACTGTATTTACCAATGCTTTTCTGAAAATTAAACACTCAAGGGTTAGCATTACGTAGTGCAATCTTTGTCTAGAGGATGAGCAAGACCTCCGAAGGCATACTACCATCATTCAAGCCAGTGTCACTTTGGCTTGGCCAGTTAAGGGGAAACTAAAGAAAGAACCATCAGAAGGTACAAGACAGCATAAAAAGAGCCCTTCACTTGTATCAACTGTTTCATTAAAAGAACCATTTAGGGGACCAATGAAAACTCAATAACCATCAAGCAAACATCAAACATCTGTAGTTTAAGTCCACTATCATAACCAGTAACTGACAGTCTCCAGATTTTTTCAATTCCACCTCTCCAGTTGGGCTAAATAGCCAGGGAAAACTTCCATCCCAGGCCACCAGTATACTCCATGGTAGCCCTTGCACAGTCCTGGTATGCCCATGCAAACAACAGTCCATCTTCCAATGGCTTTGTCAGCCTATCAGGGTCATCATGCCCTGCCTTATGCTGTGTCTTGAAACCAATATCAGGTAAGTAGAATGCAGCCATATTCTTAATTCAGGGACGAAATAAATGGTAACCTTGAAAAACAGGTTCCTTTACCAATCAACTCTTTCCAAAAGAGTTTGCATTTCTATCAGTGTTTTCTCAGTCATCTTCTCAATCATTTTAATGTAAAGTAGTTGAGCCATCTTCTCTCCAAATGCTAATGTGACAATAGCAGCTTCTGCAACCAGTCTCTGTGCCAGTAATTTTAAACTTGCTTTAGTTTTTCCAACTTTAAATATTAAATCACAGTTCTATTATCTTTAGTCAAGCACATCAGTCTATTACAAATTTAACCTGATCAAACTCTCTGGGCATAGCCAGTGAGTGGCTACTGGATGCTGTATGAGAAGGCTGCTGCCAGTACTTCCTGAAGCTTGGAGACTGCCCAAACTATCAGCAGTGGATGGGCTTCAATGACTTGGTCCACTCCTGCTACCTCATTCCCTTGTTCAGCTCCTACAGGATCAGGACCTACAAGCAGGAGGACTATAGAGACCAGATGGTGGAGATCA
This sequence comes from Dipus sagitta, assembly GCA_036346955.1. NCBI lineage: Eukaryota > Metazoa > Chordata > Mammalia > Rodentia > Dipodidae > Dipus > Dipus sagitta. The sequence continues at coordinate 69,942,775 of CM070781.1, forward strand.
CCAAGGACTGCTCCTTTCTCCAGGACTGCTTCCACGTCAGTGACTATACTCTTTCCATGCAATGGAGTCCTCTATGAGATGCCCAACTACCAAGGATGACAGTACCTTCTGAGACCCAGGAAGTATAGGCACGACCACAACTGGGGCACCATGAATGTAAGGGTGGGCTCTCTGAGTAGAATCATGGATTTCTACTGAAATATTTTTACTCTACCATTTATCCATTCAAATGCTAATAAAATATTTATTGTGTGTTTCATGCAAAAAGAGAATGAACGAATGCAAGAGCCAAAGAACAGGGAGAAGTACTTTGCAATATTGTCTTCCAGACATAAAGTAGCCATGGTGTTTATGACCTCACAGTGGCTGACACTACCTACACAAGACCTGGATAATAGAAGGAAAAAAATGATGACAACAAAATAGAAGAGAAACTACTTGGATAAAAAGGGATTCAGTAGAGGGGTATAGAGGAAGGGGTAAAGGAAGGTGGTGGAAGGGGATTAGGATCATTGTATATTATCTATATGTATGGAGATTGTCAATAAAAGTATAAAAAGATGTGATGGCATTCCTTAGAATAATACCCAAGGTTGTCCTTTGGCCTTCACATGCATGCTAAAAGCACATATACATGTATCTGCACACCCATGTTCTTCTGCACACATAATGAGCATGCATGCACCACACACACATGGCAACAGACAGCCATGTTGGGTACAGTGGCATGGATAAGAGACACTACTCAATTTAGCCCTCTATAATCCATAGTCATTTTCTGTGAGCCATCCTGCCTCCTCTTCCTAGGGTGCTGTTGCTTCTGGTGCTGGAGAGCCTATATGCATCTCCACTCCCTGATGGTTTTAGGGGGGATGGTTGACTGGCTTGGCCTGGATGATGGTCACAGTCTAGCCTGCCATGGCTGCTATTGGAGCTGGTGCCCTAATTCTGAGAAGTGCTGGAAAAGGAACGAAGGAAGGGAGGGAAGGAGAGAGAAAGGGAAGGAGGAAAAGGAAATACTTTGGAATAAGCCTAGCCAAGGAAGTGAAAGACCTTTACAATAAAAATTTAAATTACTGAAGAAAGAAATAGAAGAATATATAAGAAGATGGAAAGACCTCCACTACTCATGGATTAGCAGAATTAATACAGTAAAAATGGCTATGATATCAAAAGCTATTTAAAGATACAATATAACCTCCTCATCAAAATTCCAATGATATTCTTCACAGAAATATAAAGAAAAATCCCGAAATTTTTATAAAAGCACAAAAAACTTCAGATAGCAAAAGCAATCCTGAGCAAAATGAACAATGCTAGACAGTATCACAAAGTCTAGTGTCAAGCTATACTAGAGTCATAATAAACATGCTCTGGTACTAGCATGAAACAGGCAAGAATATCAGTGAAATAGTATAGAGGAGGCAGAAATAAACCCATGCAGCTACAACTGAGGGAGGATAGAAAGACTGGCGAAATGATAAGGACATGAGAAGGCACTGGAGTCTGCTTGAAGTCTTTCATCAGCTCAGAAGTAAGAATTCCAGCACAATCAATATTTGCTTAAGGAATAAATCCCTTCCCAGCTGCAAGCCTACAATCCTTTTCCCAGGAAAAGGACATGTTCTGGACCCCTTTTGCAACCCTACTGTCTCCTGGCTTTATTTACCAGATTGTAATCTCATACAAGGCACCTCCAGAGCCACCATATAATCTTATCAAAAGAGAGAAAGGAAAGGTATTTCATCAAGCTTTTTATTTATTTGTAAGTAGAGAGAGAGATAGAGAGAGAAAGGGCAGGCCAGGGCCTCTAGCCATGGCAAATGAACTCCAAATGCATGTGTCACTTTGTGTATCTGGCTTTATGTGGGTACTGGGGAATCAAACCTGGGTCGTTAGGCTTTGAAGGCAAATGCCTTAACTGCTGAGCCATCTCTCCAGCCCTAACAAGCCTACTTATATTTGTCAGAGAAGTGGGGTCACAGGGCAAACACACCCCCCAAATGGAGAGGCATACAGCCAGATACAAAGAATTATAAGTTCCAGGGATAGAAAAATGCACAACTGGTTGGGGTGCTGCATACCCAATGATCTTGACTGAGACCTTGCTTGGAAAAAACAAAAAGCAAACAAAAAAATGACAACAACAACAAATAAAAAATAGAAGAAAGGAAGGAAGGAAAGAAAGAAAAAGAAGAAATGCAGAAACCTCTGGAAAGCTAAGACAAAAACAGATTGAATCAAGTGAGGCCTCTGCAGAAAGGCAGGGGGTGGGGGGTGCTGCTGAGCTGAGTGGATGGCTTACCTAGCTGGAGCCTCAGGTGCTTTTCCTCACACCACTGGCCCCACCAGCCAGAGCAGTGGAAACAGGTGAAAGGCTTCTCCTGACATACGGCAGCCTTCCATGACCAGAAGAACCTGAAGCAGAAGATGGGAACTCACTAAGATCCTTGGGATCGCCCCCAGGCAACACTTCCTACCCCTGAAGCACCACGTCCAGGAATAGCAGAGACTTCATGAAGCCAAGGACCCTCACTCTCCTTTCATTCACACAGCATCAGATTGAACTGGGCTGAATGCACAAGGAGAGAACTGACTCCCCCATTACATGTCTCTCCTTGTGTTTCTTTTCTTATGTTTTCTTTTTGTTTTTAAGAGGGAATAATCTTTTATATCTCTGGCATCTTTTTCAAGCTATTCTGTAGAACAGAATTCCAAGTCTAGAAAAATGAAGATTTTCCTAACAGTTGTGAAGCATTTACAGGTCCTTGCATTGTCTAATAGTCATCTTAACATTTATAGAGACCTCAGAAGTAGCTTCTTGAATGCTGTCCTTGTGAGCCATCTTCTTAGCTTTGGATCATGGAGGTAAGCATTCTGTGTTATCCTAGATGCTTCTCTTCCTCTTCCCTGCTCTGACTTCTGGTAAGCTGGAAGTTTCAGCCCTTTCCTGTTTTTTCTTTTTCTATTCATGGCTTTTAGGGCTCAGGGGTGTCTGTTTCAGAACCTCTGACACAGTTCTTCATCTTTTAACCCTACAGGAACTCACGCTCCTTGTGTCCATATTTAACTCTTTGGTTTGGACATGTCTTCTTACTTCATTCTGCCCTTCTTCTTCTTCTTTTTTTCCTCCTTCAACTCCTCCTCCTCCTTCTTCTCTTCCATAAAAATGTTAGCATTTGCTGAGCATGTTGGCATATGCCCTTAATCCCAGCACTCAGGAAGCAGAGGTAAGATTGCTGTGAGTTTGAGACTACCCTGAGACTATATAGTGTTCCAGATCAGGCTAAAGTGCAACACTACCTCAATAAAAGGTTAGTACTAATTTTATTTAACTTGAGGTATTTTAGTATAATTTCAACACTAAGTACTCACCAGCTACTCTTAAAGCTGGGATGGGTTTATTTTTCACTATCTAGGGAAATATGCCAGGTTTCCTTAGTCTTTCTTTAGGTGGGTTGTTAAGAAACTGAAATGGTTCAAAATATTTTACTAATTGCTAAAACTTGTCTTTTTCAGTTGTCCTTTAGGACCTAGACCTACCTAAATAGCTTTTGCTCCTTGTTCTTTGGTTTCAAACTCCACAAAGGCACATCCCTTTGGCTCTTCAGTAGATATACTTATGTGGTATACATAAACTGCATTGCCATATTTCTCAAATACTCCTTCAGTCTAGCTGGGAATAAGATTTTGGAGAAGTAATTCATTTGATAAAGCAGAAGTAGTATGAACATAACAACTATATAGCCTATGAAGTTTGAAAGTGTCTACATTCTAACATGAAAAAATATAATTTTAAAAAAGACCGCAGGAGCTACCTTGAAGTTGTTCCTGTTGGCAACTTTGTAGCAAGCAGAGCATCAGTAAAAATAATAATGGCACTAGATTATTGCACTGAATCAAAAAGTCCATAGTGCCACTCAAAGGAAGGGTGACAGTAGGGGGAACCTATCTTCCAATGACTACATGCCAATAATGTAGAAGAAACTATGGGATTAAAAAAATCAACTACCATTGTAAAATTTCAGGCAGATCCATCAATACGTATTAAAATTATTGTATGAAATTTAGTAGTTATTTTTGGAAATAGTATTTTACATGGCCAAAGCTGGCCTCAAACCTGCTACATAGCCAAGGCTGGCCTCAAATTTTCTATATAGGTGAAGATAACCTTAAATGCCTGTTTTTTTTCCTGCCTCCACCTCCTGAGTGCTGGTATAACAGTTGTGTGCCCCCATTTCTGGTTTATGCAGTGCTGGGAATTGAACCAAGACTTTGATGCATTGTAGACAAGCATTCTAATGTAAATTCAGGTTCAAGGATTATAGGACTCAGAGATGAGCTGTTTCTTGAGCCTAATATTTTATCTCATGCCAGGTGAGAAAACTGTGGTCTCCCAAGTGAATGGAAGGAAGCCTTGAAATACCTAGTCAGGGGTAGTGATTTGAAGATTTTCTGGGGGAGGAGAGAACTTGCCCTGCGAGGAATGGTCCTTGAATGGGCTGTGGGGGACCTGAGATTGAGATGAGCACCTGTGACCCAGCCTGCATGATCTGGGGTACCTCTTAAGCTGCTTGGAATCTCAGGTTTGAAGTTCTGGATAGTCAGGTCTCTACTTCAGGGCCACAGATGGTGGCTGGGAGCAGGCTGCATGCCCTAGTACTTAGCCTTGGGGCTGGGACACTCTGTAAATTACCTCAACAGTGGAGACTCCAAACTCACAGACCTGGGCACTTTGTGGGTGCTGCATGGCACCAGTTTCTTAAAATCTAGTATTAGCAAACAGCTACATCTTTAGATCTGGGTAAAATAGTATTGAAGGTGGCATTTGAAAAATGTTTTGTTTATTTGGGAGACAGATGAGAGAAAGAGGCAGACACAGAGAGAGAATGGGAACACCAGGACTTCCAGTGGCTGCAAATGAACTGTAGACACAACTGCCACCTTGTGCATCTGGCTTACATGGGTCCTGGGGAATCAAACCTGGGTCCTTGGCTCTACAGGCAAGTGTCTTAACTGCTAAGCAATTTCTCCAGCACAAGGGTGGCATTTATTTAAATAACTTTTATTGACAACTTCCATAATTATAAACAATATCCTATGGAAATTTCCTACATCCCCCCACTTTCCCCTTTGAAATTCCATTCTCCATCATATACCATCCTCTTATCAACCAGACTCTCTTTCATTTTGATGTCATGATCTTTTCTTCCTATTATGATGGTCTTGTGCAGGTAGTGTCAGGCACTGTGGGGTCATGGATATCCAGGCCATTTGGTGTCTGGAGGAACACATTGTAAGGTGTCCTACCCTTCCTTTGGCTCTTACATTCTTTCTGCCACCTCTTCTGCAATGGACCCTGAGCCTTGGAAGGTGTGATTGAGATGTTCCAGTGCTGAGCACTCCTCTGTCACTTCTTCTCAGCACCATGTTGCCTCCTGAGTCATCCTAAGGTCACTGCCATCTGAAAAGAGAAAGTTTTCTAGCCAAAAGTGAGAGTAGCCTTAATATATGGGTATGAACATTAAGAGAAGGGCTGACTGGACAGTTTGGTGAGTATAGTATATACTGTTAGCCAGACAGCAACAGACGTTACACTCCTAGGGCTCATGACTACCCCTGTTGTAGGTTTTCAGTATCAGGGATATATTCCCTCCCATGCAACAGGACTTCAGCCAAATTAGAGGGCTGTTTGTTTTCCCCATAACAGATGTGCCACTATTGCACCCATTGGCTCATTTGTCCTGGGTGACCAATATAAGGCTTACAGTGTCCACTGTTGGATATCTTCATTGGTGATTTCTCTCTCTCCCATTGAACTGCATGCAGCATGGCTTTTTCCAGCTTTCTGTCAGCTGGTCTACATGGAGGAGGTTTTTAGCTCAGCTCCAGTAGGGTTTCTCAGTGATGCAGCCCAAGTATGTGGAGTCTTCAGAATGATAGATGATAGTCTTATCATCTATTCCTGGGGGGAAACCAAGGACCTTGGCAATGGCCTGTAATGTTGGGGGGGGGGGCATCAGGGACCTCCCTGGCCAACAACTCACTGGAAGGTATCCCATCCTTGGCACAGAAAATTTTCTATTAACAATCTATGGCTCCCGTGTGTTCCATTGTCCAAAAAAATAGGTTTCCATGTGACTTATTTATATCCTTTTAGATTTTGATTACCCCTCCCTCCACCTTTCCTTACTTAATCTCTTTCTCTGACCTCACTTAGACCTTTCAACCATCATTAATCTGTTCTTCTACTTACATATATACAATACCATCCTATTAGGTCCCTTCCTCCCTTTCTATTCCCTTTAAATCTTCTTTCTAGCTTACTTGCCTATGCTACTGAGTTTTCTTCCTACTTATACAGAAGTCCAGTATTTGTAGCTAGGATCCACATATGAGAGAGAACATGCAACTATTGGTTTTCTGGGCCTGGGTTACCTCACTTAGTATAATCCTTTCCAGATCCACCCACTTTCCTGCAAATTTCATTTTTCTTTTCCTCTGAGTAGATCTCCATTTTATAAATGTGCCACATCTTTATTATCCACTCATCAGTTGAGGGACTTCTAGGCTGGTTCCATTTCCCAACTATTGTAAATTGAGCGGCAATAAACATGGTTGAGCAAGTATCTCAAAGGTAGTGAGACAAGTACTTAGGATATATGCCTAGGGGGGCTATAGCTGGGTCATATGGTAGATCTGTTTTTCTCTGTCTCAGGAACCTCCACACTGATTTCCATAATGGCTGGACCAGATTGCATTCCCACTAACAGTAAGAAGGGTTCCTCTTTTTTTGCATCCTTGCCAGCATTTATGTTCATTTGTTTTCATAATGGTAGCCAATCTGACAGGAGTGAGATGGAATCTCAATGCAGTTTTAATCTGTATTTCCCTGATGACTAGGGATATCGAACATTTTTTTTTTAGATGTTTATATGCCATCTGTATTTCTTCTTTTGAGAACTCCCTCTTTAGTTCCATACTCCATTTTTTAATTGGGCTGTTTGATTTCTTATTATTTAATTTTTTTGAGTTTTTTGTATATCCTAGATATTAATCCTCTATCAGATGTATAGCTGGCAAAGATTTTCTCCCATTCTGTAGGTTGTCTCTTTGCTCTATTCACAGTGTCTTTAACGTACAAAAGGCTTGTAATTTCATTAGGTCCCAGCAATTAATCTGTGGTTTTATTGCCTGAGCTATTGGGGTTATATTCAGAAAGTCCTTGCCAAGACCAATATGTTGGAGGGTTTCCCCTACTTTTTCCTCTAGCAGTTTCAGAATTTCATATCTGATATTAAGGTCTTTGATCCATTTGGACTTCTTTCTTGTGCATGGAGAGAGATAAGGATCTATTTTCATCCTTCTATAGATACATATCCTGTTTTCCCAGCACCATTTGCTGAAGAGGCTGTCTTTTCTCCATTGAATATTTTTGGCATTGTTGTCGAAGATCAACTACCTGGACTTACATCTGGGTCCTTTATTCTGTTCCATTGATCTACATATCTACTTTTGTGTCAGTACCATGATGTTTTTGTTACTATGGCTGTGTAGTATACGTTAAAATCAGGCATGGTGATACCACCAGCCATATTTTTGTTGCTCAAAATTGTTTTAGATAGTCAAGATTTTAATGCTTCTAAATGAATTTTTGGATTGTTTTTTTTCTATTTGCGTGAAGAATGCCATTGGAATTTTGATGAGGATTGTATTAAATGTGTAGATTGCTTTTGGTAAGATTGCCACTTTCACAATATTGATTTTTCCGATTTAAGAACAAGGGATGTCTTTCCGTTTCCTAGTGTCTTCTGCAATTTAGTATATTAAAGTTTTCATTGTAGAGATCCTTCACTTCCTTGGTTAGATTTATTCCAAGGTACTTTATTTATTTATTTTTTGATACAATTGTGAATGGGAGTGATTCTCTGATTTCATCCTCTGTGTGTTTGTCATTAGCATATAGGAAGACTACTGATTTCTGAGTGTTTATTTTGTATCCTGCTACATGGCTATAAGTGTTTATCAGCTCTAACAGTTTGTTGGTAGAGTCTTTAGGGATCTTTATGTATAGAATCATGTCATCTGCAAATAATGATAACTTGATCTCTTCCTTTCCAATTTGTATTCCTTTTATGTGTGTCTCTTGCCTTATTGCTATGACTAAGACTTCCAGTGCCATAATAAATAAAATTGGGGACACTGGACATCCTTGTCTTGTTCTTGATTTTAGTGGAAAAGCTTCAAGTTTTTCTCCATCTAGTATTATGTTAGCTGTAGGTTTGTCATAAATAGCCTTCATTATATTGAGATATGTTCCTTCTATTCCCAGTCTCTGTAGGACTTTTATCATGAAGGGATTTTGGATTTTGTCAAATGGGTTTTCTGCATCTAATGAGATGATCATGTGATTTTTGTCCTTCAGTCCATTTATATAATGTATTGCATTTATTGATTTGCACAAGTTGAATCATTCCTGCATCTCTGGGATAAAGCCTACTTGGTCAGGATGAATGATCTTTCTGATATATTCTTGTATTCTGTTTGCCAATGATTTGTTGAGAATTTTTGCTTCTATGTTCATGAGAGAGATTGGTCTGTAATTTTCTTTTTTTTTTTTCTTTTTGTTCTATTTGTCTGGTTTTGGTATCAGGGTGATACTGGCTTTGTGGAAGGAGTTTGGTAGGATTCCGTCTTTTTCTATTTTATGAAAAAGTTTAAGAAGCATTGATGTTAGTTCTTCCATGAAGGCAAAAATTCACCAGTGAATCCATCTGTGCCTGGACTTTTTTTAGTTGGGATATTTTTGATAACTGCTTGGATCTCCATACTTGTTATAGGTCTATTTAAGTGGTTAACCTCATCTTGATTTAATTTATGTAGGTCATATAAATCAAGGAAATCATCCATTTCTTTCAGATTTTCAAACTTAGTGGAGCATATATTCTTATAGTAAGTCCTTATGACTTTTTAAATTTCTCTGGTATCTGTTGTGATAGTGCCTTTTTCATATCTAATTTTATTAATTTGTGTCTCTTCTCTCTTTCTTTTGGTCAGATTTGCTAAAGCTTTATCAATCTTCTTTATCCTTTCAAAGAACCAACTCTTTGTTTCATTGATTCTTTGGATTTTTTTGTTTCTATTTCATTAATTTCTGCCCTAATCTGTATTATTTCTTCCCATCTACTAATTTTTGGTTTGCCTTTTTCTTCTTTTTCCAAGGCTTGAAGGTGAAGCATTAAATTGTTTACTTGTGACCTTTCTAATTTCTTAATATAGGCACTTAAAGCTATGTATTGCTCTCTTAGGACTGCCTTCATTGTGTCTCAAAGGTTTTGGTATGTTGTGTTCTCATTATCATTTGACTATGAATTTTTGTATTTCCTTCTTGATTTCTTCATTGACCCATTCATCATTTAGTAGTATATTGTTTAGTTTCCATGATTTTGTGTATGCTCTAGAGCATTTCTTGCCACTGATTTGTAGTTTGACCCCATTGTGATCAGATAGAATGCAAGAAATTATTTCAATTTTCCTGTGTTTGTTAAGGTTTGTTTTGTATCCTAATATATGGTCTATTTTAGAGAATGTTCCATGTGCTAATGAACATAATGTGTATTCTGCAGCATTTGAATGGAATGTCCTGTAGATATCTGTTAGGTCCATTTGTTCTATGACCTCATTTAACCCAGATGCATCTCTGTTTTTGCCAGGAAGACCTGTCAATTGATGAGAGTGTGGTGTTGAAGTCAAATAGCATTTCTTTGATGAATTTGGGAGCCCCCATGTTAGGTACATATATGTTTAGGATTGTAACGTCCTCCTATTGTGGTGTACCATTAATCAATATAAAGTGACTTTCCTTATATTTCCTAACTAATGTTCGGCTGAAGTCTACCTTTTCAGATATTAGGATAAAACTCCTGCTTGTTTTCTAAGCCCATTTGCTTGAACCCCATTTTCCAACCTTTCACCCTAATGTAGTGTCCATCCTTTGTAGAAAGGTGAGTTTCTTGGAGGCAACAATTGAAGGATCCTGCTATTTAACCTAGTCTGCAAACCTATGTCTTTTGGTGGGGGCATTGAGGCATTGATATTAAGAGTTATTATTGAAAGGTGTGTATTTATTTTTGCCATTTTCCTTGTTTTGTTGTTCTTCTGGTTTTACCTTTGCTTTCTTGTATTAACTAGTATTTGGGTACGGTTTGTTTTTTCCAGGTTCCTTATATGTGTGTTTTTCTTTCTCTTCAGCATGGAGGATCCTTTTAAGTATTTTATGTCAAGCTGATTTTGTCTTCAAATATTCCTTTAGCCTGCTTTTGTTGTGGAATGTCCTTATTTCTTCATCTATCTGAATGAATAGCTTTGCAGGGTAAAGTAACCTTGGTTGACAGTTGTTATCTGTCAGAACTTGGAATACATCATTCCAAGCCCTTCTGGCTTTGAAAGCTTGTGTTGAGTAATCTGCTGTGATCCCGATGGGCTTGCCTTTGTGTGTGACTTGATGTTTCTGTGTAACTGCTTTCAATATATGTTCTTTGGCTTACATGTTTGGTAGTTTAATTACAATATGGCAAGGAGAGGTTCTTTCTAGGTTTTGTCTTTTTGGTGTCCTAAAGGCTTCCTGTATCTACACTGGCACCTCTTTCCCAATTTGGGGGATGTTTTCTTCTATGATTTTGTTGAAGATACCTACTATGCCTTTGGAGTGAAATTCTTCTCCTTTTTCTATATCCTGAATTATTATGTTTGATATTTTCATAGTGTTTTGAATATTTTGAAATTCACATTCATGCTTTCCTGTTAGTTTGTCTTTCTCTTTGTTGGACTGTATAAGATCTGCCACCTGGTCTTCTAGAAGTTTAGATCTTCTGTCCTCTCATTCATCCATTCTACTGGTGAGATTTTCTACAGAGTGTTTTATTTCATTGACTGTGTTCTTCATTGCTAGTAATTCTGACTGGTTTTTCTTTAATATTTCGATTTCCTTATTTATGTCTTGTATTGACCTTCTCATTTCATTAAATTTGTTTCTTGTGTCTTCTTTGATTCCTTTGATTTCCTCCCTGATTTCTTTGAACATATTTATAATCATTCTTTTGAAATCTTTCTCAGGCATTTCCTCTAAATCAGTCTCACTGGAGGTCATTTCTGATGCATTAATACTTTTTGGTGGATGTATATTGTCTTGATTTTTTGTCTTTCTTGTGTTATAATGTACATATTTTTGCATCTTGGATTAATTTAATGCTTGGACTTTCTAATTATCTGCAGTATTATTAGATGTATCAATCAATCTGATGTTATATATCTTCAGCGTAGGAGCCTAAATTGCTAGGTGTGGCTCTTAAGACTCTCAGAGTAACTACAAAAGTGACTCTAGATGTTGGGTTTGCCTGCTACGAGAGTATTCAAGAAGGCCAAGTGGAACAAAATACAGGCAGATTCTAAAATTTAATTGAACATTGTACACATTCAATGAAAACCAGCACAGAGTATTTATGCAAGAGTAGGTATTATGACAACCAGATCCTCTAACAAAGTCACAGTCCCTTAGGGTGTGTGTTGCCCCACACCCTTAATCCTGTCAACTAGGAAGCTAAGATTTCTGGTCTGTTGAGGGTTCCAAGTCAGCTTGTGATCATGTGAGACCCTTCTTTGGTGTAATCCCAGTTACTTTTTGGGATGCTTTTTGTTTCAACTATTCTGTGCTCCTTCTTTGGCCCTTTTTGTTGTTCTGTGGGTTCAGGTAGCCTGGCTGGGTTGCTGGATCACTGCTCTGATCACCTGTCAGGTGCTGTGTAGGTTAGCTCCCTTCCCCAGGTCTCTGGTGCTTGCTAGCACTTATGGTGGTTGGGGGGGAGGGGAGGCTGTGGTTGGTGGCTGTTTTCCCCCTGGTCCTCGCAATAGTTTTCCTCAGAAGCTGCTCCTCTGTTCTTCCCTGCCGTTCTCCCTTCATGTTTCTTGAGTTTATGAGGAGCTCTGGTGTGAGTGAAGAGTCTCCTCACCTGGCTTTTGCTGCAGCTCAGGCTGAGCCTTATGGCTGGAGCCATGTGGACCTGGTGCCACCACTGCTGGAGCTGCTTCTGCCTGCTTCTATGTGCTCTAGATGCTCTGGATCTCTCCTACTTCTCTGTTGCAGTTGGTAATTTTTTATACACCTCACTTTTTAGTAGAAAAGTGCATTTTGCTGTTCTTTTTTTTTTTTTTTTTTTTTTGGCTTTTCCTCCCCTAGGCGTGGTTCTTATGCTGCCATCTTAACTGGAAGTCAAGGGTGGCATTTTTAATGTGTGTGAATGATTGTGTGTATGTATTTTGCCTGTTTGTGTGTGTGTGCAGCTCATACATGTTTGGATGCCAAAAGGTAACCTCAGGCATTATTCTCAGGAATGCTATCCACTTTATTTTAGCCCAAGTTTGTTTACTGAGCATAGAGCTCATTGATTCAGCTAGACTAGGTAGGCAGCAAGTCCCAAGGATCCTCCTGTCTCCACTTCACCAGTCCTGGGGTTACAGGCAAGTACAACCACATCCAGCATCTTTACATGGATACTGGGGATCAAACTAAAGTCTTCATGCTGTCAGGCAAGCATTTAATGGACTGACCCATCTCCCTAACCCTTCTGTTGGAAGTGTAGCATGGACCTAGAGGTATGAAGAGATATGGGAGATGACAGAAAGATAGTCATGGCAGGACCCGAGGACAGGACTGGGGTGGTGCCTGCAGAGAAGACTCTTTGAAGAAAAGCTGAAAATGAGTGAGTTCAGCTTTTCCATCAGCCTTCTCACCTCTGTGTGGTGAATTAAGGGAAAAGCCTGCCTTGAGAGGGGCCCTACCCTCTAAGGCCAGAAAAAGGTGTCACTAGGCACTTAGGTCATTTAACCTGCCACCTTACTTTCCCAGTGTTTCAAAAGAAATAAGGAAACAGGACTTGGTAAATGAAATGTATTTAAACCGGGCATGGTGGTACACACCTTTAATCCCAGAACTTGGGAGCAGAGGTAGGAGGATTGCTTTGAGTTTGAGGCCAGCCTGAGACTACATAGTGAATTCCAGGTCAAGGCTAGAGTGAAACCCTACCTCAACCCCCCCCCCCCAAAAAAAAGGATTTATTTACAGTGTGGTCAAACTAGGAAGAGAACAACTCTTAGATTCTCTCAGCCCTTCCTCTAGAAAAGTTACAAGTTTATAGAGAAGTTTGACCAAAAGCCAGGAAGTGTGCATGTATTATGAGACAAACTTTATCTTCCTGGAAGGCATGTTCCTCTTCTGGTTCATGCTGCAGCTTTGAATGTTCTCTCCTGGCACAGGTTTCCTGGGGGAGTTTTAATTTGGGGGAGTTCATGGTTTCAGGGTCTCTGCTTTAATAGTATAATAGCTAAAGGGAGGGTCACAATGTCTCTCTTTGTATCTCTTCTCCTATTGGGATAGTGTGTACATATTCCTTACTGGTCTGATTTTTGCATAGGTCTACCCTCTCTTATCAGTAATTCTGAAATCCCAGTGATTAGTAATTTTTTATTAAATATTTTATTTTATTTGTTTGAGAGAGAGAGAGAGGGAAGGAGGAAGAGAGAGAAAGAGAGAGAGAGAGAAAGAATGGGTGCACCAGGGCCTGTCTTCAGCCACTGCAAGCAAACTCCAGACGTATGGGCCACTTTGTGCATCCGGCTTATGTGGGTCCTAGAGAATTGAAACTGGGTCCTTTGCCTTCACAGGCAAGTACCTTATCCACTAAGCCATCTCTCAAGACCCTAGTATTTTTTTAAACTTAACATTGCTCCACTGTAGAGTGGAAACAGCATTACAGAAGGCACAAATATATTATCTCACAGAAAACAAAACTTTATGCTCAAGAACTAGATGGTGATTCGTCATAGATTTTTTTCTTTTATTTTTAAATTAAAAGTTTGATCATAATCTCATCCCATTCCCTCTCTTCTGCCCCTCCTCACTCCATTTTAGTGAACCCCTTCTTTTTACTCAGTCCCTTTTCTGGTGTCTTTTTGTTCTTGTGGATTAATATGACCCACTGAGTTTAACAACCGCTGCCTGCATGAGCATGGGGGAGGGATCATTTGCTAGACAATGAACAATTTACCAGTGGCTAGAACACTGGAGAAAACACTCCCACTCCCCTGGTAACCATTAACAACTAGTAACTCCTCAGGGAGGGATGGGGCTTCATGTCCTTCTCCATCATTGAGCTTAATCTTGTGCAGGTAATGACAGTTGCTGTGAAGTAATGAATGGTCACGTCATGTCTGGAAGACAGCATTTCACAGCACACTTCCCCATCCTCTGGCTCTCACATTCTTGCCATCCCTTCTTTTGCAATATTCCCTGAGGCTTGGAGGGGACTATATATATATGTCTCATTTAACCCTGAGCACTGTATAGTCACTTATTCTCACACTTTGCTGAGCTTTGAGCCTTCTCTGTATTCACTACCAATTGCAAAAAGAAGCTTCCATGACCAAAGGTGACAGTAGCACCAAACTGTCAGTGTAAACATAACAGAGAGCAGTTTCATGGACACAACATAACCATTTAGCTAAGCAGCAATAGGCACTTTGCTCCTGGAGCCTATGCATTTCCAGTATAGGTTTTTGACTAGGATTTTCACTACCAAGCATGAATTCCCTCCCATGGAGTAGACCTCAGAGAGCACTTATTACCCATATAACGGTCATACCACTATGAAAACTCAATTTTGTTTTGAGACAAAGTATTGCAAAGTTGGCTGGGCTGGTTTTGAACTGCTCTATAGCCTAGTGTAAAATGCCCCCCCATAGGCACATGTTTGAATACTTAATCACAGCAAAGAGGCACTATTTGGGAAGGTTGTAGACCCTTGGGAGGTGGGGCCTGGCTGGAGGAAGTGTATCACTGAAGGGTTGGCCTTGAGGTGTTTATAGCTGTGCCCCACTGCTGTTCTCTCTCTGCTTCCTGTCTGCTAGTCTGAAAATATGTCAAGCTGATGCCTGCTCCTGCCATGCCTTCTCTGCTATGATGGACTCTACTCTCTGGAACTGGAAGCCAAACAAAACCTTTTTCCTTCCATAAATTGCTTCTAGTCAGGTATTTTGTCCCAGTAGCAAGAAGGTAACTGATTACACCCAGGTAGGCCTGGAACCTCTGGCTTTCCTGCCTCAGCCTTCTAAGCAGCTGGGATTGCATGTATGTGCCACCATACCCTTCTGAAACTTCATTTTTAAATTTACAACTATTTTATTTGGTAGCAAAACTTGACAAAAATTTATATGAAATTATTTATGTTTGTTATCTCACTTGATATCTGAATGTTTTATGTTTTATTGCAGAAATACTGATGTGTTTCTTAGTGGGATAGTCCTTGAAGTTCTCTTGGCATATTATGTGGCATGAGCCCTGTGAAAAAATCTGACAAATTGTAAATTCTAAAACCTGTCTGGTCTCAAGGTATTTGTGCCTTTTATCCTACTCTAAACTAGAGGTCTGTTTGTGGTCCTTAGGGAAGCCAGCATCTGCTTCCTTTGATCCTTGGGTATAGACTTATCTCATGCTCTAAGAGAGAACCTTCAGGCTGGTGTGTCTACCACTTTATTTGCCTTGTCTGGCCCATGCTAATTTTAAAAAAACATGACTGTTTTAGCCAACACTTAAAAGTTAGGGGCTGGGATGAAGCTCAGTGATAGAGTGCATGAGCAAAACCCTAGGTTTAATCCTGAGCACTGGAAAAAAAAAAAGAATGAAAGAAAAAAAAGGTAGGGAAGATATATGTAAAAGTAATGCAGCTAGCCCTCTATACAGTTCTATAGCCACTGATTTAAAACACTTCAGATCAAAAATATGTAGAGGAGAAAAATATTGGTAGCATGTTCTTCCAATATAGGGTTACAGACTCTGGAATCTGTCTTCTCCCCTCCCTGAATACTGCCAGAGGGTGGTGAACTGGAAGCTGTCTGTACTCACTGGAGTTTGAAGATGACGATGACTGTTGCAATCACACGGATAGCAGCCATCTAAGAGCCTCTAAGCTGCACCTGCTTCCTGGGCCCCATCTGGGAGACAATAAATATTTATTATCTCCAGCTGCTAGGGTTTGCCATCATTTGTTTTGCAACACCAGCTGCTAACATACTCCTTGCAAGAAGAGCTTTACCTGCCTCGTTCATACCAGCCTCATTCTTTATAACCACTGCACAATATCTCCAGTTCTAGGATATATTTAGCCATTTCATTTTTGATAGGTATGAAAGTTACACCTATGAGTTCTTCTTACATTAACTTTACACAGCATGATGGTAGAATAGACTGCTTCCATGCTACTCAGTATTGCTCAGTAAACCTTGGCCAAAGGACCATGAGAGGACAGTGGAAGTGTCTTTCGCTTTAAGAATTTGTCCTGTGCAATAAACCTCAGAACAGTTGTTCCCATTCTTGTATCTTTAGGAGCTTGTTTTGCCAAGAAAAGGCATTGTCAAAAAAATTCGAAACAAAACAAAACCAAAATAAAAGATAATGGAGCTGGGCATGGTGGTGCACACCTTTAATCCCAGCACTCCGGAGGCAGAGGTAGGAGGATTGCCGTGAATTGGAGACTACAGAGTGATTTCTAGGTCAGCCTGAGCTAGAGTGAGACTCTACCTAGAAAAAGCAAAAAAAAAAAAAAAAAAAAAAAAAAAAAGATAATGGATAGTCAAATCAAATATTCAATTCAACTTCGTGCAAAATCCACTGTGTAGTCATTTTTTCCTAGTCAGCATGTAAAAACTTTCTCTTAACTCATTTGGTTTCCATCTGCATTGGGAACAACCAGCTTAATGTTCTTTTTTTACTTCTAAGCAAACAAACAATGTTTGGAGGAAAATTTGAAGTGAGAGTTTTTAGCCTGCTGACAAAGAAGGGGCTCACATCTAAAAAGCAGACAACAGATGTGTCCTTGGGCTCTGATCCAAGAAAAGCTTCTAGGATGGACAGCAGAGGAAGATTTGAGTTCCTGAGATCTCAACTAAGAAGATGCCTAGATCAGAAAGATGCTCTGTGGGTATGAGTGGTGGTTTGAATAGAATAGATGGCCCCCAATATATTCAGTTGCTTGTTTGTAGTTTGCCTCTGCAGCCACCTGGCTGGAGTCAGTGCCATTGTGTGGATCTTAAGGTGTGATGGTGGGTTTCAGATTTCAATCTAAAGATATACAAAGTGTGCCTAGCTGGAGTTCCTGAAGTGTGCTGTGGCTTTTGACCTTTAGGCTTGTACTTCTCTGTCTCTGCTTGGTCCTATAAAAGCAGGCCAGTTTCTTCTGCCATTATGAAACTTCCCCTGGATCTGTAAGCTTCAATAAATATCCCTTCCTCCATAACTGTGCCTGGTCTGGAAGTTCATCTCAGCAAACCTGAAGCTGACTGCTACAGTATGGTTGATGGAAGAGACTGAAATCCACGGAAGATATGAAGCTTACTCTCTAATTTCCTGATAAGCTCCACAGTGAAAGCCAGTGAGAAACCCTCAACAGTTACAGGAACCAGGATTACCTGTTCAGACAGCATAAGCTAAACCTATGAAATTATCTTTATTTGGCTTTGTTTAACACATTTTCATTATCTACCATGACAAGTGTGAGAAATAAGGTTTATGTGTTAATGAAAAAAAGATGGGGGAAAGGGTTGTTACTTGAAATAAGACAGCCACATATAGTGATTGAAGCAGTGGTTCTATTTCCAAATATGGACAGAGACCATGACTGTGAGTGAGAATAAGAGCCAAGAAGCACTTCTTGTGGTTAGGGATGTCCCTGGAGCACCTGAGGCTTAGACCATCCACTCTCTGTGGTGGTCTGAATATAAACATCTCCCATACACTCATAGGTTTAAATACTTAATCCCTAGTTGGTCGTGCTATTGGAGAAAATTGTGGAACCTTTAGGAGGTGGAGCCTTGCTGGAGGATGAATAAATCACTGGGGGCAGACCTGAAGTGTTACAGTCCAGTCCTGCTTGCTGTCTATCTCTCTCCCTCCCAACTTCCTCCCTGTTCATGTGACACTGGTCACAAGAATAGGTCCTAAGTCATACCTCTGAATCTGAGTAGACTTGACATTCTAAAGCACCCAAAAGATTTTAAGATCACAAAAACATTACTGCTGCATTCCTTAAGATCTGATGGGTGTGGTGGTACACACCTTTAAATCTAGCACTTGGGTTGCTGAGATAGGAGGATTATCATGAGTTATAGCCTAGGCTAGGGTGAGACCCTATCTCAAAAAAACAAAACAAAACAAAAAACCCAATAGAGTAGGTCCAAGTGAGCCTGCCTGTGAATGATCTGGACAATAAAATGTCCCTTGGAAAAGCTGTAACTTGTAGAAACACGATACACCTGAAAATATGTTTAAAAGATGGGTGGAATAACTGTCACTTTAATGGGATATGTAATTATAGACCCCAGAAGCCCCTCCTTTAAGGCAGTTGCTTACAGATCATCACTGTTAAGTCTGCTCACTTTTTTTTTTTTTTTGGTTTTTCAAGGTAGAGTTTAACTCCAGCTCAGGCTGACCTGGAATTCACTACGTAGTCTCAGGGTGGCCTAGAATTTGTGGTGATCCTCCTACCTCTACTTCCCAAGTGCTGGGATTAAAGGCATGTGCCACAATGCCCTGCTAAGTCTGCTCACTTTTTAAAGTTTTAACTCTGAAAGCATAACTTTTCTTTCTTTCTTCCTCCCATTTAAAATTTTTTAATTTATTTATTTGAGAGAGAGAGAGAGAGAAAGAGGCAGATATATATATATATATATATATAGAGAGAGAGAGAGAGGGAGAGAGAGAGAATGGGCATGCCAGGGCCTTAAGCTGCTGCAAATGAACTCCAGATGCATGTACCACTTTGTGCATATGGCTTAAGTGGGTACTGGAGTATTGAAACTGGTCTATTGGCTTTGCAAGCACCCGCCTTAGCTGCTAAGCTATCTCTCCAGCCGTCTACCTCCCATTTTTAACACCAGTCAAAATCCTAAACCTGCTTGCTCTGATGTCATAGGGGCAGGTCTGAGTCCAGGGACACCTGATGAGATTTCTGGGTTTTTGTGTCCAGAACAAAGTTTTGCCCTAGGGACACAGGGTAAGGTAATAGAAATAGAGGCAGTTTATGAAAAAAGAGAGAGAGAGAGAGAAAGAGAGAGAAAGGCACTGGAGAATGGGTGTGAGCTAGTGAGCTAGGAAAAAGACATATGCTCACAAGGTCTGGGCTATGAGTCTCATGAACCTTTATGTCATTTACATAGCACCTCCTTCTCCCTCATTTGTCTGTCATGGCGTTTTGTGTACATGCTCTTCTTCCATGTATCCCAGGTTAGGAAGGGTTTCCCATTCTCCACCAAATGGCTTCTTTCCCATGTTAAATGTGATGCCCATCTCTCCAGATCTGTTATCCACCACATTTCCACAGTGGGCATTGTCACGCTTTGAAGGCCCCCCTGTACTAGTTACCTTTGCAATTGCTGGTGAGGGAGAAATAGGAGAAGGTAGTTCTTTTTTTTTTTTTTTCTTTTGAGGTAGGGTTTCATTTTAGCTTAGGCTGACCTGGAATTCACTATGCAGTCTCAGGGTGGCCTTGAACTCATGGCGATCCTCCTACCTCTGCCTCCCAAGTGCTGGGATTAAAGGCGTGAACCACCACGCCCAGCTGGTAGTTCTTTTTTTTTTTTTTTTTAATAGGTAGTCAGCTAGGGAAAGGCCCAAAGAAAGGTCACAAAGAGCTGTCACCCCACCTGCCTCACCAAAACTGGAATTCAGCATCTGATCTAGTCTCATTCCTCAGTGACAGTACCCCCTACTGCTTCCCCAATCTAGTACACGACCTAGGTGGCCTAGCCTCTGGGTCAGCCCCTCTGAGTCCAGTCCAATCCCTCCCTCTTCCAGACTCACCTGAGCCTGATGGTGAAGCCCACCCCAATAAGCTATAAAAGGGGCTAACCAGATGGGCAAGGTCTTTTTGGCTGTTCATTTCTCCCAGTCTGAATTTCAGGGTCAGAGTCTGGAGTCAAATTATCGTGGGCTATCTTTAGCCCCCTTAATAGGCATTCATTGTTCACCTTTGTGTTTAACCTAATATCCTTGTAACTATTGGCTAAAATCCTTTTGGACTGTACAAATAGAATGCAAGCTTCCAACAACACAAAGGTTAAGAACATCATTAGATAACACCTGAAGACTTTAACAGAGCTTTTCTCTTTGCTAAAACCTGCCTACCTGATGTTTTTGCCAATGTATCATAAAAGTGCTTTGATTTATGACTTTGCTATGACAAAAACCTCACGAAACTATTACCATGTTGGAATATGAACTTCTGTTCCCAGGCCATGGGAATTCATATTTGGCTCCCAAATCAACTATTATGTCTTCTTCATTTTCTTTGGGGTTAGAGCTGTGTTTTTGCATTGACAGTCCTTGGCACTTGAAGGTGGGGCCCTGTGGTAGTTTGAATGTAAATGTCCCCATAGCCTGAGGTGTTTGTGATGGAGTTTCCTGCACAGCCCCAGTTGGTGGAGCATTTGGAAGGTGGAGCCTTGCTGTAGGAGGTGTACTGCTGAAGGCAGACCTTGGGGTTGAGGAGCCCAGCCCTACTATGTGTTTAGAGGCAGCTTGTGCTTGCTGTCTTCTCTCTTTGCTGTGGATGTGTGATGAAGTGAGCCAGCATCTTCTACCATGATAAAGCTTCCCTTGGGCCTGTAAGACTGAAATTAATCTGTCCCTCCCATAAACTGCTTTTGGTTGGGTGTTTTGTCCCAGCAATGAGAAAGAAATTGATCCAGGCCCTGAGGAGCATCCAATTTCACTCATCCCCCAGATGGATGCTGGGTACCAGCACTGGCCCCTTGAGACTAACCATCTGGCGTTATCTCCTTGGGTGGTTGCTGGTGAGCTTGGACATCCTGTGGTTTGCTTGATGGTCCCTTGGTCTACTCTGAGCTGGGTGTTAGAATATCTTTTTAAAATTTGTTTCAGAGCATTCATTTTAAGATATTTGTTTGTATTTAGAGCATGCAGGTTCAGTTAGCTTGGCTACAGGAAGAAGGTTTTCTGCTCAACACCAGCTTGATTTCTCAGTGATTTTGCCACTCAGGCACATGAAGTCTTCAACAATAGGGTTTTACCATCTCTTTCTCATGGGAAACCAAGGGCTTTGGCAATAGCCTATAATGTTTTGGAGGCAACAGGGACCTCCCTGGCCAACAATTCACTGGAAGGTATCCCATCCCTGGCACTGAAAATTTTCTAGTAACAACCTATGGCTTCTGGATGTGCCATTATTCAAGAAAGTAGATTTTCATATGTGTTATTCATAATATCTTGGATTTTGATTGACCCTCCCTGTCCCACCCTTCTTTTATTCAATCTCTTTCCCTGACCTTGCTTAGGCCTTTCCCCGCCCTATAATCTGTTCTACTTACATATACACGATACCATCCCCTTAAGACCTTCCCTCTCCTTTCTCCCTTCTAGTCTTTTTCTAGCTTATGGGCCTCTGCTACTAATTTTTGGTTCCAGCTCACACACAAGTCTATACATTTGTAGCTAGGATCCACATATGAGAGAGAACATGTGATGTTTGGCTTTCTGGGCCTGGGTTACCTCATTTCATATAATCCTTTCCAGATCCACCCATTTCCCTGCCAATTTCATTTTTCTTTACTGCTGAATAGAACTCCATTGTGTAAATGTACCACATCTGTATTATCCATTCATCTGTGGATGGACATCTAGGCTGGTCCCATTTCCTAGCTATTGTGAATAAAGCAGCAATAAACATGGTTGTGCAAGTATCTCTAAGGTAGTGAGAAGAGTTATTAGGATATATGCTTAGGAGTGCTGTAGCTGAATCATATTGTAAATCTATTTTTAGCTGTCTTAAGAACCTCCACACTGATTTCCACAATGGTTTTACCAGATTACATTCCCACAAACAGTGTAGAAGGGTTCCCCTTTTACCACATCATCGCCAACATTTATTGTCATTTTTTTTTATGGTAGCCATTCTGACAGGAGAAAGATGGAATCTCAAGGTAGTTTAATTTGCATTTCCCTGATGGCTAAGGATATAGAACACTTTTTCAGATGTTTATATGTCATCTGTATTTCTTCCAGTGAGAATTCTCTATTTAGTTCCATAGTCCCCCCCTTTTTGTTCTTTTAGTTTTTCGACATAGGGTCTTACTCTAGCCCAGGCTGACCTAGAATTCACTATGGAGTCTCAGCGTGGCCTCGAACTAACAGCCATCCTCCTACCTCTGACTCCTGAGTGCTGAGATTAAAGGCATGCTCCACAACACCCAGCCCATAGACCATTTTTTAATTGGGTTGTTTGATTTCTTATTGTTCTGATTTTGAGTTCTTTGTATATTCTGGATATTAATCATCTGTCAGATGTGCATCTGGAAAAGATTTTCTCCCATGCTGTAGCTTGTTTCTGTGCTCTATTCACAGTGTCCTTTGCTGTACAAAAGCTCTGTAATGTCATGAGATCCCAGTGGTTGATTAGTGGTTTTATTTTCTGAGCAATTAGGGTTATATTCAGAAAGTCATAACCTATGCCAATATGTTGAAAGGTTTCCCCTACCTTTTCGTCTAGCAATTTCAGAGTTTCAAATCTGACATTAAGGTCCCTGATTCTTGTGCACAGGAAATACAAGGATCTATTTTCATCTTTCTACATAAAGATATCCAGTTTTCCCAACACTACTTGTTGAAGAGGCTGTCTTTACTCCAATGAATATTTTTGGTATTTTTGTCAAAAATTAGATGGCTGTAGCTGCCTGGATTAACATCTGGATCCTATATTCTGTTCCATTGATCTACATGTCTGTCTTTGTGCCAATATCATGCTGTTTTTGTTACTATGGCTTTGTAATATAGCTTAAAATCGGGTATGGTGATACCACAAGCCGCACTTTTTTTTTTTTTTTTTTTGGTTTTTTGAGGTAGGGTCTCACTCTAGCCCAGGCTGACCTGGAATTCACTATGGAGTCTCAGGGTGGCCTCGAACTCACGGCGATCCTCCTACCTCTGCCTCCCGAGTGCTGGGATTAAAGGCGTGCGCCACCACGCCCGGCTCACAGCCGTACTTTTGTTGTTCAAAATTGTTTTGGCTATTCGAGGTTTTGTTGTCCTTCCAAATAAATTTTAGAATTTTTTTTCTATTTCTGTGAAGAATGTCATTGGAATTTTAATGGGGATTGCATTAAATGTGTAGATTGCTTTTGGTAAGATTGACATTTTCACAATATTGGTTCTTCTAATCCAAGAACATTGATGTCTTTCCATTTCCTTGTGTCTTCTGTAATTTCTTGCTTGAGTGTTTTAAAGTTCTCATTATAGAGATCCTTCACTTCCTTGGTTAAGTTTATTCCAAGGAACTTTATTTGTTTTTAAGCAATTGTGAATGGAAGAGATTCCCTGATTTCATGTTTGTTGTTAGTATATAGGAAAGCTATTGATTTCTGTGTATTTATTTTGTATCCTGGTACGTTGCTAAAAGTGTTTATCAGATCTAACAGTTTGCTGATAGGGTCTTTTATATATAGAATCATATCATCTGCAATAATGATAATTTGATCTCTTCCTTTCTAATTTGTACCCCTTTTATGAGTGTCTCTTGCCTTATTGCTATAGCTAAGACATCCAGTACTATATTAAATAAAAGTGGGGACAGTGGGCACCCTTGTTTTGTTCCTGAATTTAGTGGAAAAGCTTCAAGTTTTCCTCCATTTAGCATTATGTTGGCTGTAGGTTTGTCATAAATAGCTTTTATTATGTTGAGATAGGTTCCTTCTATTCCAAGTTTCTGTAATACTTTTACCATGAAAGGATGTTGGATGTTGTCAAATGCCTTTTCTGCATCTATTGAGATTATCATGTGATTTTTGTCTTTCAGATCATTTATATGGTGTATTACATTTATCAATTTTGTATGTTGAATCATCCCTGCATCCCTTGGATAAAGCCAACTTGGTCGGGGTGAATAATCTTTTTGATATATTCTTGTATTCTGTTTGACAATATTTTGTCCAGAATTTTGCATCTACATTTGTGAGGGAGATTGGTCTGTAATTTTCTTTTTTGTTCTGTCTTTGTCTGTTTCTTGTATGAGGGTGATACTGGCTTCATAGAAGGAGTTTGGTAGAATTCCTTCCTTTTCTATGTTATGAAAAAGTTTTGAGAAGCAGTGGTGTTAGTTCTTCCATGAAGTTCTGGTAAAATTCACCAGTGAATCCATCTGGGCCTGGACATTTTTTAGTTGGTAGAGTTTTTTATTTATTCATTTATTTTTATTTATTAACAACTTCCATGATTGTAAACAATATCCCATGGTTATGCCCTCCCTCCCCCTACTTTGCCCTTTGAAATTCCATTCTCCATCATTTCCCCTCCCCCTCTCAATCAGTCTCTCTTTTATTTTGACGTCATGGTCTTTTCCTACTATTATGATGGTCTTGTGTAGGTAGTGTCAGGTGAGGTCATGGATATCCAAGCCTTTTTGTGTCTGAGGGGAGCACGTTGTAAAGAGTCTTTTCTTGGGGCTGGAGAGACGACTTAGTGGTTAAGCGCTTGCCTGTGAACCCTAAGGACCCCGGTTCGAGGCTTGATTCCCCAGGACCCATGTTAGTCAGATGCACAAGGGGGCACATGCATCTGGAGTTCATTTGCAGTGGCTGGAAGCCCTGGTGTGCCCATTCTCTCTCTCTTCCTCTCTCTCTCTCTCTCCCTCTCTCTTTCTCGCTCTTAAATAAATAAATAAAGATAAAACAAAACAAAAAAATTTTAAAAAGAGTCTTTTCTTTGGCTCTTACATTCTTTCTGCCATCTCTTCCACAATAGACCCTGAGCCTTGGAAGGTGTGATAGAGATACTGCAGTGCCGAGTACTCCTGTCACTTCTTCCCAGCACCATGATGCCTTCTGAGTCATCCCAATCTGACTGCCATCTGAAAAGAGAAGGTTGTCTACCAAAAGTGAGAGTAGCATTAATATATGGGTATGAACATTAAGAGAAGTGCTTATTGGGCAGTTTGATAAGCACAGTATATACATTTAGCCAGACAGCAGCAAATGTTACACCCCAAGGGCTCATGATTACCCCTGTTTTAAGTTTTCAGTATCAGGAATGTATTCCCTCCCTTACAGCAGACCTCCAGTGCAATTAGAGGGCAGTTTCCACCATGAGAGATATGCCACTATTGCACCCGTTGGCTCATTAGTCTTGGCTAGCAAAATTTAAGACTTGTTAGGTCCATTTGTTCCATGACATTATTTAATTCAGATGTGTGTTTATTTTTTGCCAGGATGACCTTTCAGTGGACGAGAGTGGGGTATTGAAGTCACCCACTACAATTGCATTTGATGTTATCTGTGACCTTAAGTCTAATAGTGTTTGTTGATGAAACTGAGAACCCCCATGCTAGGTGAATATATGTTTAGGGTAGTAATGCCCTCCTGCTGGAGTGTTCCTTTAATCAGTATTAAATGACCTTTATCTTTCCTCACTAATGTTGGTTTGAAGTCTATCTTGTCAGATATTAGGATAGCAACTCCTGCTTGTTTCCTAGGCCCATTTGCTTGAAATACCATTTTCCATCCTTTCATGCTAACACAGTGTCTATCTTTTATTGAGAAATGAGTTCCCTAGAGGCAACAAATGGCAAGATCCTGCCTTTCAATCCAGTCTGCAAGCCTGTGTCTTTTGATTGGTGCATTGATGCCATTGATATTAAGAGCTATCATTGAAAGGTATGCATTTATTCTTGCCATTCTTCTTATTTTGTAGTGTTTCCTGTTTTCCCCGTACTCATTTGTTTTAACTGTTATTTGAGTGTGTTTTTTTTTTTTTGCTTCCTATTTCCTCCTGTGTGTGTGTTTGCTTTCTCTTCAGCATGAAGAACTCCTTCAAGTATTTTCTGTAGAGCTGGTTTAGGCGTGCCTGGTGGGGCTGTGCCAGGCAGGTGTGCAGATCGTGGGGATGAGTGGTCCACAAGCACCTCAGTGAGATTCTGGCCATTTTCCTCCTGTCTGATGGATCTTGGCCTCTGCAGCTTCTCCGCTGTGTCTAAGAATAACCTATACTCCTGAACCTTTCAGAAGAAGAGTGTATTTTGCTGGGGTTTTGCTTAAATCCCTCCCTAGGCTGGTTTGGCATGGCCCCTGTATTGTCATCTTACCTGGAACCCCTCCAGTTAATGATTTTGCTTTCCAATATCAAGCTCCCACTAATCTTAGGCTACAAGAGGGTCTACACCCACTTAATTCTCTCTAATTTAATAATGGTTATCCCAGTTAACCTGTGCTGACTTCACTCTCCATTGGAGACTGTGCTTCTCTTTTTCAGACAGGAGCAGGACATGAGGACACCCCATCACACTTCACCACAGACCCAGCTGAAACCTCAGAAGAATTTGGGAAATGAGCAAGAATGCTGCTTTCTCAGGGAACCTGGTATCAACACCAGGGTGAAGGAGATAGACACTGAGGACACAAAACACCTACCAAACTAGAGATCCAGAGGCTCCTAAGAGCCCATCAATGCAGTAGACTTAAAGCGAACCCAATATAGATCAGGGAATTTTGTGGAAGAAGGGGCGGAAAGATTGTTAGAGTCACAAGTTGGGACATTATGCACAGAGACATTGCCTCTTCCCCATAACTGATGGCTGCCCCCACAATGTATGACACACAATCCCCGTGGGGATGACCTGCATCCCCAACAAGGAGGGTCCCTTTGAAAAAGGGGCAGGGATGAGGGAAAGGATGGTACCAACATGTGCTATTTACATACTATGTATGTCCATAACTAATAAAAACAAAATGTATAAAAAAATCTCTAATCTGGTTTTTGCTAGGCAAAATTAAAATATAAATTTACAAGATTCATTTTAGGATTGGTCTATATGTAGGAATACTTTTGCATGGTTTCTGGGCTTTACTCCACATGAAATATACCTATATTTTATTAGTGTTGAGACTAGCTAATATTGCTATTTGGATAATAAATTTGCCACATTAGTTCATTGCTAATAGATAGTACATTTCATTATAAATAATGTTATGAGATTGGATATTTTAATATCTAATTTAGTGTCTGTGCATATTATAAAATTATCCAGATTTAATGTTTTGCTAAGATAATTGCTTATATTTTCTTCCAACTTTATCAGGCCTTTGACAAGTTAAAAACCCATCTTAACAACGTCAAGTTCATTAAATACCTGTTTATATTGAGATGTTTTATGGCACCTTACAAGCAAATATTTTTAAATGAATTTGGTACATTTAATAGCACATGTATTTGTGAATAGACATATGTATGGCTGTATGCCTAAATTTTCATTTACATTCAATGCAAGCAAAAAGACCAGTAAGTGGTCTGTTTTCTATAATATGCTTTGTATCTGGAATGTCAGCATATAAAATGGACAATGAAATTCTTTTGACATATCTGTTATTTTCAGTCAGTACCATTCAGATGCGCAACCCTACCATTTGAGCAGTCCTGCTATTTGAGATCCTGGTCTACATCTGGTTGTTACAACCAAGCAAATACTTTGTTTTTGTATGTTTGAGATAATGCACCTGTATATCAGAAGATGTGTCCATTTGTGGTCATTAGTATTGCTCCTTAAATTTGTAAGTGTAATGTTTTGATTTTTGTCAAGGCTATAGACCTGTTGTCCTACTGAGCCAAAGTGTATAAATTTTAAATTTTAAAATTAAATTTTAAATCAAGTGTCTCCCTCAATTGCTCTCCACCATATATATATATATATATATTAATTTATTTGAGAGAGAGAGAGAGAGAGAGAGAGAATGAGCATGCCAGGGCCTTCAGCCACTGCAAACAAATTCCATATGAGTGTACCTCCTTGTGCCCATGTGTAACATTGCGTACTTGGGTCACTGTGCAGCTGGCTTGTGTGGGACCTGGAGATTCACACATGAGTTCTTAGGCTTTGCAGGCAAATGCCTTAACCACTAAGCCATCTCTTCAGCCCTCTGTACCGTAGTTTTTGAGGTAGGTCTGTGTTAGTCAACTTCTTGTTGCTGGGACAAGTTACCTGAAAAAACATCAGTTTAAGGGAGAAAGGTTTATTTTAGCCTACAGCTGTAGGTTGCAGCCCAATATGGGAAGGGGCAGTGGCAGAAGTTTGAGGCAGCTGGCCCCAGTCAGCACAGTGAGGAAGAGGGGAGTGATGAATGCTGGTGCCAAGCCAGTTTCTCCTTTTTATACAGTCCAGGGCTCTAGCCCATTGAATGGCACCACCCACAGTTAAGGTAGGTCTTCCCATCTTAATTAACCCAATCAAGATAATCTATCACAGACATGTATAGAAGCTCACCTAATCTACATAATCCCTCATAGGTGATTCTATATCCTGTCAAGTTGATAGTACAAACCATCACAAGTCTCTCACTGAACCTAGAATGCAATGATTCAACTAGCTGGTTTGTAAGCCCCTGGCATCTTCCTAACTCCACCCCCTCCCAGCACTGGGGTTACAGGCCTGTACCAACACACCCAGCTTTTACATGGGTGATAGAGATCTGAATTCATTCCCTCATACTTGCTGGGCAAACACATTACCAATTGAGCCATGTACCCAGACCCACAAGTACAACTTCTGACAAAATAATCTGAACAGTACTTTGGAGATGCTAGGACATCACCCACAGGACAGACAAAATTAAACTCAAAAATGGATTCCAGATCAGCCTGACCTAAGAGTCATTCTTTTTATACTTCTTATTGCTTCCAATGGGCCATAAATGATTTCATTCATGCTAACTCCTGGACATGTGTTTGGTAAATAAGGCTAAAGAGAAAAAGAAAGTCATTTTAGATGAGTTTTTGTTTGTTTGTTTGTTTTCTTTTTTGAGGTAGAGTCTCACTCTAGCCCAGACTGACCTGTAATTCACTATGTAGTCTCAGGGTGGCCTTGAACTCACGGAGAACCTCCTACCTTTCAAAGTGCTGGGATTAAAGGTGTGAACCATCATGCCCAGCTTTTTAAAAAATATTTTATTTATTTGAGAGAGAGAGGAGCAGAGGGGGA
This sequence comes from Dipus sagitta, assembly GCA_036346955.1. NCBI lineage: Eukaryota > Metazoa > Chordata > Mammalia > Rodentia > Dipodidae > Dipus > Dipus sagitta. The sequence goes on from CM070781.1 coordinate 69,971,853, forward strand.
GAGAGAGACATAAATAGAGAGAGTATGGGCATGCCAGGGCCTCCAGCTACTGCAAACAAATTCTAGACACATGTGCCACTTTGTGCATCTGGCTTACATGGGTCCTGGGGAATTGAACCTGGGTCCTTTGGCTATGCAGGCAAGTGCCTTCATGGCTAAGCCATCTCCCCAGCTGAAAGATTTTTTAAATATATTTTATTTATTTATTTAGTGAAGAGAGGAAGAGAAAAGCAGGTAGAGAGAATGGGCACACCAGGGCCTCCAGGCACTGCAAACAAACTCCAGATGCATGTGCCACCTTGTGCACCTTGTGCATTATGTGGGTCCTGGGAAATTGAGCCTGGGTCCTTAGACTTGCACAGGCAAGCACCTTATCCACTAAACCATCTCTCCAGCCTCAGATGAAAGGGATTTTAGATGGAAGTTTTGTCCCAAAGTAAGATTGCTCTAAAATGAAAATAAAATGAGCAAGGCTGGAGAGAGAGTGCATTTGATAAAGTGTCTTCCATGTCGGTATGGGGATGTGAATTCAATCCCCAGTACCCACGTAAAAATGACAGGTGTGGTGGTGCATGCCTGTAATCCCGGCATTAGGTAAGGAGGGGGCAGGAAGCTCCTGAGGCTTACTGGCTAGCCAGTCTATCCTAATTGGTGAGCTCCAAGGTAGTGAAAAATCTTTTCTCAAAAATGGTAGATGCCAAAAGGGGGGGAGGGTAGCTGGGGAATAGCTTGCTATGCAAGCATGAAAACACACATAAAAAGCCAGGTATAGATACACATGCCTGAAACCCCAGTTCTGAGGTTGGTGGAGGCAGGAGGATAACTGGGATGCCACATGATTGGTCAGTTTAAGTGGAAAATGGTGAGATCTAGGTTTGGCAAGAAACTCTGTTTCATGGCAATAAGGTAGAAGAGCAATAGAGGAGAACAGCTGACATTCTCCTCTGGACTCCATGCATGTGCACGTGATATGCACACATCTGCACACATGTTCATATCTTCCTTGCACACGTGCACACTCACACCAAAACAAAAAGGTGGATGCCACCCAAGGAACTCAAGGTTGTCCTCTGGCCTATGTGCGCGCGTGCGCGCGCGCACACACACACACACACACACACACGTGCATTTATACCTGCACACACATGCACACACACACACACATGCATAGAATGTATGCATGCATACACACATGTATCCAAAAAACCAAAAACAGATCTGGGAAAATGGGTCACCTGTTAGAGGAACTTGGTTTGAAAGCCTGTTGGCCAGGGTTTGATTCCCCACTGCCCACGTAAAACCAAATGCACAAGTGGCACATGCATCTAGAATTCATTTGCAGTGTTAACAGGTCCTGGCATGACCATACTCTCTCTTCTCTCCCTTTCTGTCTTTTCTCTCTCGAATAAATTAAACTTAACAATGGCATGTGTGGTGAAGTTTATTGAAACTAAAGATTATTAAAATTTTCCTAAGATCAGATATTGCTAGATATTTGTTTCACCAGCCAATCTGCTCCTGGAATTAGGGGGAAGCTGATAAGGGAGGCAATTACATCCCAGACTCCAAGGTAACTTTTACGCTTGGCCTTTTGGGATTCCCCAAAATGGAGATGAAAACAGGACATTCCAGAAGGCCCAGGGGAAATGATGATAGGCTGATGAATAAGCTGTCAATAGCCTTAGTCCTGGGAATAATGTATTTCCAGGCATATGATAACCTGTTATTTCAGACATGCACCAGACTGAAAAAAGTATACCAAGGAACAATGTTTGCCGTGGTTATGGGATTATCAGGACCCCGGAAAAGAAGTAACACAAAGGCTTTTCCCCCTCTGCAAAGGACAATGCCCCACCCTCCCAGGGAAGGATAGGCCTTCAGCTCCTACCATGGCTACCCTTAAAGGCTGAATGCTGCCCAAGGCTTCCTACTGAAAGCCTTACTCCAAGCAACTACAGATGGCCACTGAGGCACTTTTGGTAACTCTTGATGTAATAGGTAAAAATGTTAATTTTCTTTGCAATATTGAAGCTTCATTCTCTGCCTTAATTGATAACCCAGCAAGCCTTACTAAATGAACTTATGTACTTACTAGTATTGATGGGAATGGCCAAAAGTCAAAGGAGTTATTTATTTATTTGCCCCAGCCTTGGGAGTTGCCCTATGTATGGCCCAATAGCAAGGCATAACATTGTGAGTCCTCCTTTAAAATTTATGGAAGATTCCTAGACCCACAGCTTTCCTGTCTACTTAGAGTCCATAACATGTGGATATATAGTATGTTTATCACACACTAGCGGTCATAGCAGCACCGAGAGATAAAAGTAAGCCACTGTTATTGCTTAACCTAATACAAATGATAAGCACATTCTAAAACTTGACTCTTTTTTTAAAGTTTTTATTTATCTATCTATTTATGAGAGAGGAGAGAGAGAGAGGGAGAAAGAGAGAGAAAGAGAGAGAGAGAGAGAATAGGCAACCAGGGCCTCTAGCCACTGCAAACAAACTCCAAATGCATGTACCATCTGCCAGCATGTGCACCTGGCTTACATGGTGTGGTGGTTTGATTCAGGTGTCCCCCATAAACTTAGGAATTCTGAATGCCATTCTTCCCAGGTAATGGCAATTGGGAATTAATGTCTGCTGGAGGCGGTGTATTGTTGGGGGTGGGCTTATGGGTGTTATAGCCAGTTTCCCCATGTCAGTGTTTGGTACACTCTCCTGCTCCTGTTGTCCACCTTATGTAGGCCAGGGGGTGATGTCCACCCTCTGCTCATGCCATCATTTTCCCTTGCCATTGTGGAGTTTCCCCTCAAGCCTGTAAGCCAAAATAAACCTCTTTTTCCCACAAAATGCTATTGGTTGGGTGATTGCTACCAGCAATGCGAATCTGACTACAACACATGGGTACTGGAGAGTTGAGCCTGGGTCCTTAGGCTTCACAGGCAAGCACCTTAACCACTAAACCATCTCTTCAGCCCTAAAAATTGCTCCTTTTATTTATTTATTTATTTCAGAGAGAGAGAGAAAGGCAGATAGTTTGAGAGAGAGAGAATGGACATGCCAGGACCTCTAGCCTCTGCAAATGAACTACAGATGCATACTCCACCATGAGCATCTGGCTTACGTAGGTCCTGGGGAATTGAATCTGGATCCTTAGGCTCCTCAGGCAAGTGCCTTAACCACCAAGCAATCTCTACAGCCCAATAGGCACATTCTAAAAAAGAGATTGACAATTAAATTTTACTCAGACTTCTTTGTCATGGATCTAAATATCTTCTGATGTTTACTGACACCTTCTCAAGTAGATAGAGACCTATTCCATCCAGACTAAAGAAATCAAAATGTTTTTTTTTTTTTTTTAAATTAAGCCTTGGCATTCTGAGTTTCCACAGCCTCAAGTGCATCTTAAATACAGGGACACTTATACCTGACAATGGATAAAGCCTAAAAACTCTTCAAATATGAAAAAAAAAATCTCTTGACTTCTTTTTTCTTTTAGATTAAAAAAAAAAACTCCTATTTATTTGTAGGCAAAGAGAAAGAGAGAAGAGAGACAGAGAGAATGGGCATGCCAAGGCCTCCATCTGTTGCAAAAGAACTCCAGATTCAAACTCTATATATTTGGCTTTATGTGGGTACTGGGGAATTGGACCTGGGTCATTAGGTTTTACAGGTAAGTGTCTTAACTGCTAAGCCATCTTTCTAGCCCCTAGTCAAAGAACTTTTACTTATTTTTATTTATTTATTTATTTATTTATTTATTTATTTATTTATTTTTAGTTGGTTTTTCAAGGTAGGGTCTCACTCTAGCCTGGAACTCACTATGTAGTCTCTGGGTGGCCTAAAAGCTCACAGTGATCCTCCTACCTCTGCCTCCCAAGAGCTGGGATTCAAGGTGTGCAGCACCACACCCAGCTAGAACTTTTTTTTTTTTTTTTGAGCTTTGGTTCCACACTGGCTCAGACTGCCCTGGAACTCACTCTGTAGTCTCAAGCTGGCCTTGAACTCATGGTGATTCTCCTACCTCTGTTTCCCAACTACTGGGATTAAAGGCATGTACCGCCATGCCTAGCTTTGACTTCTTAAACATGAAGATAAGCCTAAATTATTATAAATCAATCAGTAGCTGTAACCTTACATTATATTTTAGTTTTTTTTATTATCTTTTCTTTGGGGAGGAGGACTGTTAGTGTAATAATGATTTCAACCTCATATATTTTCTTTTCAATTTATTCCACCTTTGGATTCCTTCTTAGAATCATTCTTTTGTTTCCTACCACACTCGCTATATAAGGATCAGTATTTCTTTTTCTTTTTTATAATTTCATACATGTATATGATGTATTCTGATCTTATTTACCCCCATTATTCTCTCTTATTCCTCTCCCACTTCCACTAAAATATTTGTGCTCATATCTATCCTCTCCCACTTTCAAGTCATTTATAGTAACCCACTGAATTAAGTTAGAGTTGCTTGCATAGGCATGAGTGAGTGATTATTTACTGATGCATGGGCAACCTACCAATAGCTATATCCCTGAAGAAAATGACTCCTCCTACCCCAACAAATTTTTTTTAATGAAGAGTGTAAAAATTTATTATTGTCCACATGTCATTAAAATACATAAATTTATGCATTACAAGTTAAATTAAAAATTTTTTACTAATCCAAGTTGATTATTTTCATTTTATTTTTTATTAGTTTTGTACACAGTGTGTGTACAGTCATATTGGTACCATTGTTAGCCTCCTCCCTTTTGTTCCCCCTCAACAGGGATCCTCCTCCATGGGGAATATGGGTCATGCATTGTGGGATTAGCCGTCAGTTATGGGCAAGAGGTAATGTCTCTGTACATAATATCCCAACTTGTATCTCTAACAATCTTTCTGCCCCTCTTTCACAAATTTCCCTGAGCCATGTTGGGTTCATTTTGGGTCTACTTGAATGATGAGGTCTTGGGAGCCTCTGTGTCTCTGGATATCTGGTTTGGTAGGAGTTGAGTGTTCTCTGTGTCTATTTCCTTCACCCTTGTGCTAGTACCAGGTTCACCAAGAAAGCAGCACTTTTGCTCATTTCCCCAATTACTCTTGGTTTCAGCTGGGGCTCTGTTGAGGTGCAATGGGCTGATTCTCTCCTCAAGATCTGTGCCCATCTGAAAAAGAGAAGCAAATTCTCCAACAGAGAGTGAAGCCAGCACCAGATAAATGGGCTAACCATTATTATTTTAGAGATAATTTAATAGATGTAGGCCCTCATATAGCGCACGATTGGTGGGAGCTTGATAGTGGAGAGTGGGCTTGTTTTTGGGATATGGTTCTGACTTGTTTCCCAGCTCCAGCTATGGGTTCCATTCCACTGAGCAGATCCATTAGCCAAATCAAGAGCAGTTGGTTTCCCACCATGGCTGTGTGCCACTATTGCACTTGTGTGAGCATCACGTAAGGTTGTTTGCTGCTGAGTAACTTAGACAATGAGTTGCTTGGACAGATGTGGGTTATTTTCCCCCAGTCATTCATTTAGCACCTTCTGGCACTAGACGAGCTAACTGTCCGGGGACTGACTCTTTGAGATTCCAGTCAGGTCACTCCATGTTCTGTACCAACAGCTTTTGGTGTCTTCAGCAGTAGGGTCATACCACTAACCTTTGGTGCGTCATCAAGTATTTTAACAAAACTCTGTCTGTTTTTGGGAAACCTTGTAGGTCTCTCTGATCAATAGCTCATTGTGGATGTTAACCACATGCTGATACTGGGAGTCACAGGCCAGCACCAAGTAAAAGAACGAAAAAAAAAGATAGGTAATATAAAAGAGATAGAAGACGGAGAGAGAGAGACAGAGAGGGAGAGAGAGAGAGAGAAACAGGAGAAGACTAAGGTTAGTCTTCATCTTACCCTCTCCAGGGTAACCTGGAGAACCCTGTGATTCAGGTATTCCCTCTAAGAACCTGATGAAGGTTCAACCATTTATCATGTCTTTTATGATGTAGAATTTTATGGTACCAATTGCCATTTAAGTCTAGTTTTGTGCCCCCCCCCCCTTTACCCTCCCTATTGTCTGGATGAGCAAATGTCTCTGAATTGAAGTGTGGAGCTTTTAGGGTAAATGCCCAGTAAGGGAATAACTGGGTCTGTTGGTAACTCTATAGTCAACCTCTTAGGAGTCTCCATATTGCTTTCCATAGTTGTACCATATTACATACCCACCAATAGTGAATGAGGGTTCCTATTTCTCCACATCCTCACCAGCATTTGTTTTCATTTTATTTTTGAATGTTTGCTGTCATTACTGAGGTAAGGAGGAACCTCACAGTTGTTTTAATTTGCATTTCCTTAATGATTAGGGATGATAAACATTTTCTTAAGTGTGTGTTTTCTATTTGTATTTCTTCCTCTGAGAACTCCCTGTCTAGTTCCTTGCCCCATTTTGTGAGGGAGTTGTTTGAGGTCTTTATTGTTTAGGTTTTTGAATTCTTTGTAGATTCTACAAATTAGGCCTCTGTTAGTTGTATAGCTAGGAAAAATTTCTCCATTCTGTGAGTAATTTATTGGCTCTCCTTATTGTATATTTGTCTGTGAAGAAACTTTCCAGCTTCATGAGATCCCAATTGTTAAGTGATTGTTTAAGTTGCTGATCTACTGGAATTTTGTTCAGGAAGTCTTTTCACATTCCTATATCATGCAAAGTTCCTCCTGTTTTTTCTTCCAGTAGTAGCAGAGTTTCTGGTCTTATATTGAGGTCTTTGATCCATTTGGACCTGATTTTTGTGTATGGTGAGATGTGTGGATCAAGTTTCATTTTCCTGTATATGGTTGTCCAGTTTGTCCAGCACCATTTGTTGAAGATGCTGTCTTTTTCTCAACCTACATTTTAGGGCCTTTGTCAAATATCAAGTAGCTGTAGTTACTTGACCCAAAGTCCAGGTCCTCAATTCTGTTCCATTGGTCCATAATCCTGTGTTTATGCCATCACCATGTTGTTTTTATTACTATGGTTTTGTAATATAGCTTTAGATCAGGTGTGGTGCTGCCTCCAGAGGTGTTTCTTTTGCTGAGGATATGCTTGGATATCTGAGGCCTTCTGCCATTCCATATGAATTTTGAGTTCATTTTTTCTATCTCTGTGAAGAAAAATGTTGGGATTTTTATTGGTATTGCATTAAAATTGTATATTGCCTTTGGTAAGACTGCTATTTTCCAATGTCAATTCTGCCTATCCAGGAGCATGGGAGGTCTTTCCATTTTCTCAAGTCCTCCTCAATTTTATTTCTGAATGTTTTTATGTTTTCATTGTAAAGGTCTTTCACATCCTTGGTTAATGTTGTTCCAAGGTATTTTATTATTTTTTTGTTGATATTGAAAATGGGACAATGTTGCTTATTTCTTTCCCTGTATCTTTGTCTTTTGCATATAGAAAAGCTACTGATTTTTTGTGCATTGATTTTGTATCCTGCTACTTTGCTGAAGGAGTTAATCACCTTTACAGGTTTTGAGATGGAGGTTCTTGGGTCTCTTATGTATAGAATCATGTCATCTGTGAATAGGGCTAACTTTACTTCTTCCTTTCCAATTTATATCCCTTTTATTTCATTATGCTGTCTTATTGCTTGAGCCTTGCTTAGCCTAGCCTAGCCTAGACTTCTAGTACTATGTTGAAGAGCAGAGGTGAGAGTGGACACCCCTGTCTTGTTCCTGATCTCAATGGGAATTCCTTCAGTCTCTCCCCACTAAGTATTATTTGAGCTTTAGGAGTTTTATATATAGCCTTTGTTATGTTGAGATATAAACCATCCATGCCTATTATCTCCAATGTTTTGATCATGATGGGATGTATTTTGTCTAAGGCCTTTTCTGTATCTATTGAAAAGATCATGTGGTTTCTGTGTTTAAGCTTATTTATGTGGTGTATTACATTGACAGATTTGTGTATGTTGAACCACCCTTGCATTCCTGGGATGAATCCTACTTGATCAAGGTGGATAATGCTTTGGATGTGTTGAATTTAGTTTGTGAGGATTTTGTTTAGGATCTTCGCATCTGCATTCATCAGGGAAATAGGCCTATAGTTTTCTTTCCTTGTGGCATCTCTGCCTGGTTTTGGTATTAGGGTGATAGTAGCATTATAGAAGTTGTTAGGGAGCTTTCCCTGTTCTCCAGTTGTGTGGCACAGTTTGAGAAAAATTGATTTCAGTTCTTCCATGAAGGTTTAATAGAATTCAGCTGAGAAGCCATCTTGTCCTAGACTCTTCTTTTTGCGGAGGTTTTTTTTTTTTTATTACCTTTTCAATCTTGATGGGTGAGATAGGTTTGTTTGGAAGATCAATCTGCTCTGAGTTTAGCTTTGGTAGGTGGTATGTGTCCTGGAATTCATCCATTTCCTCCATATTATCCAGTTTTGTGGAGTAGAGGTTTTTGAAATAAGTCTTGGTGAGTCTCCAATTTCACTTATGTCTGTTGTGATCTCTTCTTTTTCATTTCTAATTTTATTAATTTGAAGTGTCTCATATTTTTGTTTGATCAAATTGGCCACGGGTTTGTCAATTTTGTTTATTTTTTCAAAGAACCAACTCTTTGTTTCATTAATTTTCTTATTTATTTCCGTAGTTTCCAATTAATTAATTTTCTTTCCATGTGCAGCTTTTGGGGTTGTATTTTTCTTGCTTTTCCAGTGCCTTTAGGTGGATGATTAGGTTATTGATTTGGGATCTCTCTGTCTTTATTATGAAGGCATTTAGTGCTATGAATTTCCCCCTGAGGACCACCTCATTGTGTCCCATATGTTCTGGTATGATGTGTTCTCATTGTCACTCATTTCTAGAAATTTCACAATTTAATTTTTTTTATTTCATACAGTACCCATTTATTGTTTAAAAGTGTGTTGCTCAGGGCTGGAGGGATGGCTTAATGGTTAAGACATTTGCCTGCAAAAAGCCAAAGGACCCAGATTTGATTCCTCAGGACTCACTTTAGCCAGACACACAAGGGGACACATGTGTCTGGTGTTCATTTGCAGTGGCTGGAAGCCCTGGAGTGCCCATTCTCTCACTCTCTCTCCCCCTCTTTCTCTGTCAAATAAATATAAGATATCAATAAATAAATAAATAAATAAATAAATAAATAAAGATGTGTTGTTCAGTTTCCAGGAGCTGATGAGATTCTTGGTGCATCTTTTGTTGTTAATTTCTAGCAATACAGCACTGTGATCTGATATCATGCAGGAAAATATGTTGATCTTCCTAAATATATGGAGGCAGACTTTATGATGCAATATATGATCTAATTTACAGGAGGCTCCATGGGCTGCTGAGAAGAATGTGTAGTCTGTGGATTTGGGGTAGAATGTTCTGTAGGTATCCATTATGTCTAATTGATCTATGGTTTTGTTGAGCTTTCTTATTTCCCTGTTAATTTTCTGTTTGGATGATCTATCTATTGCTAATAATGGAGTATTGAAGTCCCCAACTATGATGGTGTTGGCAGTTATTTCTGTTTTGTTTTATGAACTGTGGTACCCCTGTGTTTGGTGCATAAAGATTGATGATTGTGATATCTATACTCTTGTTGGATCGTTCCCTTGATAAGTAGGAAGTGGCCTTCTTTGTCCCCCAAGGGAATGCTGGGGGTGGTGGCGAGTGGGACAGTATTTGTGAGCATGGAGGAATGCAGCCTGGGTCCCCTTGCCTGCAGTTAGTGTAGGAGGAACCTGAAGCTGGGACTATGGCTAGGAGAGCTGCTTGAGGGGGTTGGGGGATTGGCGGCTACCTGAGAGCATGGGAATCAGCAAATTCCCTTTTTTGCTCCTTTATGCCCTCCCACTGGAGATCTATTAGTGTCTGCTCACCCAATGAACCGTCATGGTCTTGCCTTTCCTTCCCCTGGAGGTGTGGCTTAATGTGGGTAGCTAAGGAATTGAACCTAGGCTGGCAGACTTTGCAAGCAAGTGTCCTTAGCTACTGAGCCATCTCCCCTGCCCTCTGATAATGATCATTTCAGTGCCCTAAAAATATTTCTGAGACTACAGCTCCCAGGAGGGAGTTTTAGTAGAAAAGTACAGCACAAAGTGATGTTAAAATAAGTATATAAAAGAAACCACTTGGCAGAAAGCCTGAAAACCCTTCCACATCAAGGCCAACTTGGACCAATGTATGTGTTTAAAAAAAAACATGGGAAAAGGGTCTACAAAGTCCTCACCTTTTGGGCGCAAGAGCCATTGAGATTCTAAACTCTTAGCTGCTTCTGGGCCTCTTCCTTCCTTGAAGCAATCTCTGATCTGCCACTATCCGTGCATCCCTGTCCAATTTCTCATTTCAGGACCTAAGACACTGGAAATTCTGGTGAGCACTCATTTGACTCCAACATAAAAAAGATTGTGCCAGGGCTGGAGGGGTGGCTTAACAGTTAAGGCATTTGCCTGCAAAGCCAAAGGACCCTGATTTGATTCCCCAGGATCCATGTTAGCCAGATGCACAAGGAGGTGCATGTGTCTGGAGTTCATTTGCAGTGGATGCAGGCCCCGGCACACAAATTCCCTCTCTCTCTCCCTCATTCTCTGTCAAATAAATAAATAAAAATAAAATATTAAAAAAGTTTGTTCCAACATGGAAAAAGGAAGAAGGGCTTAAAATCAGAAGACTAAAGCATATCATAAAAATGTTATAGAAGTTAAAACATAAAGATAGATGACATGGGTATAACTAAATTGTCTATAATTAAAGATTCTCTTTTTTTCTTTCTTTTTTCGAGGTAGGGTCTCACTCTGGCCCAGGTTGACCTGGAATTCACTATGTAGTTTCAGGGTGGCCTCAAACTCATGGTGATCCTCCTACCTCTGCCTCCCGAGTGCTGGGATTAAAAGCGTGCACCACCATGCCCGGCTTAATTAAAGATCCTTAAAATTTCCTTAGGTCACAATACTATGAGGTAGAACCAATGGCCAATTCTCTGTTTACAATTATAAAGATTTCTTGGGTCTGGGAAGATCACTCAGTGGTTAAAGGCACTACTTGCAAAGCCTGCTGACCCTGGCTCAATTTCCCAGTACACATGTAAAGCCAGATGTGCAAAGTGGCACATGCATCTGGAGTTTGTTTGCAGTGGCAAGAGGCCCTGGTGTGCACATTCTCTCTCTCTCTCTCTATTTATAAAAGAAATAAGAAATAAAGATTTCTTAAATATTAATCAGTTTCAGAAAAAAATAGCTTAGAAAATAAGGATTCCATGTTTTATCCTTTTTTTAATTTTTGTTTTTATTTTTATTTATTTGAGAGCGACAGAGAGAGAGAGAGAGAGAGAGAGGGAGGGAAAGAGAGAGAGAGAATGGGTGTGCCAGGGCCTCCAGCCACTGCAAACGAACTCCAGACGCGTGTGTCCCCTCGTGCATCTGGCTATCGTGGGTCCTGGGGAATCGAGCCTCGAACCGGGGTCCTTAGGCTTCACAGGCAAGTGCTTAACTGCTAAGCCATCTTTCCAGCCCTGTTTTATCCTTGTACTAAATAAAATTTGATTAGATTTCTAGGTGCTAAAGTTGTGTGCATTCCCACGGGGTTAAGCCTTCACCTGCTGGATAACACTACTTTAGTAGTACAAGAAATTTTATTAGAAGTAATTGTGCCAGGGCTGGAGCGAGAGATTAGTGGTTAAGGCCCTTGCTGGGAAAGCCAAAGGACCCAGGTTTGATTTTGCAGTACCCATGTAAAGCCAGATGTACAGGGTGGCAAATGTGTCTGGGGTTAATTTGCAGTGGCTAGAGGCCCTGGCACACCCATTCTCTCTCTCCGTCTCCCTGTTTCTCAAATAAACAAATAAAATCTTTTAAAAAAATATTCTTGCCAATTTACTTAATCATGGAACTTATTTTGGTAGACAAATATTTAAATGTATTTGTAAAATTTGGCCTTGTGATGGTTAAGGTGTTGTAAATTTGATCTGTGTAGTAGTCCACAGAAATCCTTTTTGGTGGGTCTCTGAGGTTGCTTCCAGAATGGATTAACTGAAGGAGGAAGTCCTTCCCCCAGAGTGATCCCTTCCCCCAGAGCGGGCAGCCCCTTTCAGATAGGAACTTTATATAAGGAAGCTCTGGGTGAAAGAGCCTCTTCCTTCCACTTGGCTGCCAGAGCTGCTTCTTGCCTTCCAGCATGGATTGAAAAACAGCGGAACTGAAGACCCACTTGAATTGAAAACCAGTGGCTCCTCAGGAAGCCTACAGGCCTTCATAGCTGGATTGGGACTGTTGAGGCATCTGGCCATGTGGACTGAGAAGTTATCTATTTCCTTGACTCTTGGGCCTGCAACTGCAATTGGACTACCATTAAAATAATCCAATAAATTCCCATTTTAAACATAATTAATCCCGTCCCTCTAGAGAACCTTGACTAATAAGGCTTCATACAAAAAAAAAAAAAAAATCATTGTGTCTTTGATTTTCAGTCATGGTTGTCAAATTAACACATGACACTGATTTTCCAAAATTATCTAAAGTTGGCTGGGTGTGGTGGTGCATGCCTTTAATCCCAACAGAGGCAGAGGCAGAGGCAGAAAGATCTCTATGAGTTCAAGGCCACCCTGAGACTGCATACTGAATTCTAGGTCAGCCTGAGCTACAGTGAGATCCTACCTGAAAAAACAAATTATCTAAAGTTGATTCCCCTGCCCCAGAGGATGTGTGTCCAGATTCCCTGGTCCTGGTTAGTTCCCCTGTTTCTGGCTTGGGGCTATCTGAACTCTGGGATCTTGCTGTGGAAGCAGCCCCCTTGCTTCACCTTCCTGACTGAATGGCCCCTGGGTCCCCAACTTCTGGATCCCTGCTCTGGAGGGTGCATGCTTGGAGTGAGTAGGCAAGAGCTCCTTGTTGGTTCCCCACCTCCCAGTTCCCTGGTCCCAGTATCCCTTTGCTGCCTTGGAGCAGCCTGGCCCCTGTATGTGGGAGGTGGAAGCAGGCCTTTTGCTCTGGTTTACTGATTGACTGGACCCTGGGTACCCAAATCCCTATTCCCTTGAGTCAGAGGGTACACAGGCCACTATATAAGATGGCCTCTTGCCCCTGGCTCTTCAGCTTCCTGGCTTCTGGTTCCCCAACCCCTAATCCCCATGTGTTGAAGAGTACATCCAAGTGGAGTGAGTAGGCCAGAGCTCCTAGTTCCCCATCTTCCAGTTCTCCAGGTAGCTTTGATGTACTTGCAATCTCCATAGTCTGAACATCTGCAGTTATAACCCTATCATACATGAATCTAACTCACATTTAAAAGAACCACAAGGACAAATACTTGGTTCACCCTTAATAAAATAAAACATTTCCCCAAGATGGGGAGATCACAACACACACACACACCCACAACAAATGTCAGAAAACTGAGAGATCTCCTCCAAGGATGCCTAGTCCCACAAGGAAAGCCTCCAATGAGATCATAAAGAAATCAACAGTCTTAACTCACCCATCAAAAGACACAAGTTAACAGGGTGCATCAAAAAATAATGGACCCTTTTATCTGCTGTCTCTTCAAGGGAATGATCCAGCATGAGAATATCACAATCATAAATCTATATACACCAAACACAGGTGCACCAGAGTTTATAAAACAAAACCTACTTGAACAAAACAGAAATAAACACCAACACCATCATAGTCAGAGAATTCAATGTTCCACTATCACCAATAGACAGGTCATCCAAGTAACAAATCAACAGGGCAATAATAGAGCTCAACAACACCATTGATCAACTAGACCTAACAGACATCTACAAAACTTTCCACCCCAACTGTATAGAATACACATTCTTCTCAGCAATCCATGGAACCTTCTTCAAAACAGACCATATATTATGCCATAAAGCATCCTCCATACATTCAGGAAAATTGAAGTAACTTCCTGCATCATATAAGATCACAATGCTATAAAGCTAAAAGTTAACAACCAGAGACACATCAGTAACTCCATCAGATCCTGGAGACTAAACAACACACTTTTAAACAATGAGCAGAAAAAAAAAAAACAAAAACAAAAAATGAAATTGTGAAATTTTTAGAATTGAATGAGAATGAAAAAAAAATTTTACCAAAACTTATGGGACACAATGAAGGCAGTCCTAAGGGGGAAATTCATAGCACTAAATGCCTTCATAACAAAGACAGAAAGATCCCAAATTTATAACATAACCATCAACCTAAAGGCATTGGAAAAACAAGAAGAATCCAACCCTAAGGGCTCCACACAGAAAGAAATAATCAAGATATGAGCAGAAACTAAGGAATTGGAAACTAAGAAAATAATTTAAAAATTGATGAAATGAAGAGCTGGATCTTTGAAAAAAATAAATAAGATTGAGCTGGACATAGTGGTGCATGCCTTTAATCCCAGAAGTCGGGAGGCAGAGGTAGGAGGATTGTTGTGAGTTCAAGGACAGCCTGGGATTACAGAGTAAGTTCCAGGTCAGCTTGGGCTAGAGTGAGACCTACCTTGTGCCCCCCCCCATAATAATAATAAAAATAAATAAGATTGATAAATTCCTGGCCAATTTAATCAAGCAAAGAAACAGAGAGAGAGGTGGGGGGGGGGGAGAGAGAGAGATCTCAAATTAGCAAAATCAGAAATGAAAAAGGAGAGGTCACAGCAGACATCAATGAAATTGGAAGAATCATCAGTGCATACTTCCAAAATCTCTACTCCACAATGTTGGATAATCTGGAAAAACATGGATAAATTCCTAGCCACAGACCATTTACCAAAACTAAACTCAGACCAGATTAATCTCCTAAACATACCTATCACATCCATGGGAACTGAAAAGGTCTTCAAACACCCCCCCCCCACACACACACACCAAAAGAAAAGACCAGGACCAGATGGCTTCTCAGCCAAATTCTACTAAACCTTCATTGAAGAACTGAAACCAATTTTTCTCAAACTGTTTCACATAAGTGGACAACAGGGAATCCTCCCGAATTCCTTTCATGAAGCTAGCATCACCCTAATACCAAATCTAGACAGAGCTACAACAAGAAAACAAAACTATAGGCCTATATCCATGATGAATTTAACTGCAAAGATCCTGGACAAAATCCTTGCAAACTGAGTTCAACAACATATCAAAAGCATTATCCACCTTGATCAAGTAGGCTTCATCCCAGGGATGCAGGGATGGTTCAGCATATGGAAATCTGTCAACATAATATACCACATAAATAAATTTAACCATAAGAACTACATGATAATCTCAGTTGATGCAGAGAAGGCCTTTTAGAAAGCACAATGCCAATTCATGATCAAAATGCTAGAAAGAATAGGCCTGGAGGGTTTATATCTCAACATAATAAGGGCTATATGTAAAGCCCCTAAAGCCCAAATAACACCTAATGGGGAAAGACTCAAGGAGTTCCCACTGATATCGGGAATAAGAGAGGGGTGCCCATTCTCATCACTGCTCTTCAACATAGTACCTGAAATACTAGTCCAAGGAATAAGACAGGAGAAAGAAATAAAATGGAAACAAATTGTAAAGGAAGAAGTCAAGTTAGCCCTATTTGCAGATGATATGATCCTATACATAAGTGATCTGATAGTTTTCATCTCAAAACTTGTAAAGTTGATTAATTCCTTCAGTAAAGTGGCAGAATACAAAATCAATGCACAAAAATCAGTAGCTTTTCTAGATGCAAAGGACAAATATACAGAGAAAGAAATCAGTGAGGCTGTCCCATTTTCAATAGCAACAAAAAATTTAAATACCTTGGAATAACACTAAGGATGTGAATGACCTATATGATGAAAACATTAAAAAAAAACTCAAAGAAAGAAACTGAGAAGGACTTGTGAAGATGGAAAGACCTCCCATGCTTCTGGATAGGTAGAATTAATAATGTGAAAATGGCAATTCTAACAAAAGCAACATGCAGATTTAATGCAATACCAATCAAAATTCTAGCATCATTCTTCACAGATATTGAAAAAATGATCTCAGAATACATATGGAATGGCAGAAAGCTTTGGATGTCCAAACATATCCTCAGCAAAAGAAACACCTCTTGAGGTATCACCATAACTGATCTAAAGCTATATTACAAAGCAATAGTAACAGAAATAGCATGATGTTGGCATAAAAACAGAAATATAGACCAATGGAACAGAATTGAGGAACTGGATCTTAGGTCAAGTATCTACATCTATTTGATCTTTGACAAAGGTGCCATTAATGTAGATTGAAGAAAAGACAGAATCTTCAACAAATGGTGTTGGACAAATTAGATAACCATATGTAGAAAAATGAAACTAGATCCACTCATCCCACCATAAACAAAAATCCAGTCCAAATGGATTAAAGACCTCAACATAAGACCTGAAACTCCTCTCCTACTGGAAGAAAAAAATAGGAGGCACTCTCCACGATATAGGAGTGGGGAAAGACTTCCTAAATAGAACCCCAGTAGCTCAGGAAATTACATAATCACTCAACCAATAGGATCTCATAATGCTAAAAAGCTTTTGCACAGACACACATGCCATAAGCAGAGCCAATAGATTACCAATAGAATGGGAGAAAATCTTCACCAGCTACACCACTGACAGAAACTTAGTATCTAGAATCTACAAGGAACTCAAAAATTTAAATAATAAAAAATCAAACAACCTACTCCAAAACTGGTGCAGTGATAATTCTCAGAGGGAGAAATACAAATAGTTAACACACACTTTAAAAAATATTCAACATCACTAGCCATCAGGGCAATGCAAAATAAAGCAACTATGAGTGTGGTGGTTTGATTCATTCATCCCACATAAACTTAGGTGTTCTGAATGCTAGATCCCCAGTTGATGGAGATTTGGGAATTAATGCCTCCTGGAGAGAGTGTATTGTTAGGAGCAGGCTTATGGGTGCTATAGCCAGTTTCCCCTTGCCAGTGTTTGGCACACTCTCCTGTTGCTATGGTCCACCTTATGTTGACCAGGGGGTGATGTCCATCCTCTGCTCATGCCATCATTTCCCCCAGCCATTGTGGAGCTTCTTCTCAAGCCTGTAAGCCAAAATAAACCTCTTTTTCCCAGAAGCTGCTCTTGGTTGGGTGATTTCTACCAGCAATGAGAACCTGACTGCAACAGTAAAGTGGTTCCAAGTAGTAGGATTGCTACTAGACACCTGACTGTGTGGCTCTGGCCTTTTGGAGCTGATTTTCAAGAAGAATGTGGAAGGATTCGAAACCTTGGCCTAAGAGACACCTTGAAATACTGTAAGTACAGCTTGATGGGACTATTCTGGTCAGAGTTGAAAGACCTGATTGCAATAAGAACTATGGACTGTGAGGTTTGGCTTATGATGGTGAGAAAGAGCTTTGCCTGGACTGGGCTAGCAGTTTGTGTGGAAAGCTTGCTGTTATGGCTGGGTCCTGAGAAGTTGTGCAGGGTTGCTTTGTGTAGAAATGAGCTGGTATGAGCAGAGGGATATGGCATAGAAAGAAAAATCTTTGGGTGAACTGCTGTCCATTCAGCTGCAATCAAGAGATTACAACCTTTGAGATTGGGCTAGCTGAACTTCACTGGGGCAACAGGAAGAATGTAGACTTTTGAAGGGGCCTGAGTGTTCAAGGAGTCTTGTTCTTCAAAGTCTTCTTTATTTCCCCTGGATTAACAAATTGGCACCCTACCTGGTATTGTGGAGTATAAGACATACTGGAAAGAGGGTCATTGAGTTTGCAACATGGTCTTGTGTTTTGGAAATGGCCATGGGCAGTGTGAACCAGGTTTGCTGGAGGCCTGCATGGAGACCCCATGGGGCCATGAGGATGAACCATGGATTGCAGTGGAGACCCAGTGGAGATGCCAGGACCACGAGATGGCTGCTAAGGAAAATTGTGGCCCTGATGAAGTTTTACAGGACTGTGAGTAGCCTAGTTGGAGGTGTGGAATTGGAAGTCCAGATACTTGTTGCTGGTTAGAGTTATCAGACTGCGAAATTTGTCACTGGCTAGAGTTGTTGGATTTGAAGCTACAGAGTTTGGTGTTTGTCCTCTTTAAATCATGTATTGCTTGAGTATTTATTTGATATGCCCAATGCCATGTTTTGCAGTGTGAATGTTTATTCTGTGCCATTATGGTTTTGGGGGGGGATATTTTGATATTATGGCTCAGTTAAAAGATCTTGGACTATGGGGATGTATGAACATCACCGGAATTGATTAAAAAAAAAAACAACTATGGGGACTTTTAAAGTTAGATGAATGCATTGCATTTTACATCATGTATGGTTATCAGTTGATAGGGGCCAGGGGCAGAATGTGGTGGTTTGATTCAGGTGCCACCCATAAACTTAGCTATTCTGAATGCTAGATCCCCAGCTGATGGACATTTGGGAATTAATGCCTCCTGGAGAGAGTGTATTATTGGGGTGGGCTTATGGGTGTTATAGCCAGTTTCTCCTTGCCTGTGTTTGGCACACTCTCCTTTTGCTATGGTCCACCTAATGTTGGCCAGGGGGTGATGGCTCAGGGATGACCAGCAATGCAAACTGGACTGCAACAATGAGATTCTACCTTACTGTAGTAAGGATGGCAATCATTAAAAAAAATCTGACAACAAATGTTGGTTATGATGTGGGGAAAGAGGAACCCTCTTTCAGGAGGTTCCTGAAAAAGACCAACATAGAACTACCAATACACCCAGTTATTATTCCCTTACTGGGCTTTTATCTTAAATGCTCCATGTTGCACTACAGAGATATTTGCTCAACCATGTTTATAGCTACTCAATTCATTATAGCCAAGAAATGGAATCAACCCAAGTGCCCATCATTGGATGAATGGATAATGAAGTTGTGGTACATTAAAAAAATATACAATGTAATTCTACCCAGCAGTAAGAGAAAATGATACAATGTAATTTGTAGAGAAATGGACATTCCTGGAACAGATCATACTCAGCGAATTCACACAATCACAGAAAGACAAATGCTTTACTTATCTGTGGATCCTAACCTGGACCTGCTTGAGTTGCTGACATACCAAAGCCCAGACAATAGTGATGTAAGGGGTTTGGAGGGAGGGGAAGGGGAGGTGGGGATAAACAAACACAAAACTAAATCTAAAAGGAACTGGTACCATAGAAACCTTTGTCCTTGGAGATAGACTAAAAGATATAACCCTCAACAAGAATAAAGGGGAATCAACTGAAAAGAAGGGCCCTGGAGAGGGTGGGATGAAGCCTAAGCTTAAAAGAAAAAAAAAATGTCTCTGGCCTGTAGTTCCCAGTTGCAGAAATTGGTTGCTATCCACATTGAGCTGTTTATCAGACAGACCTTCAAGGTCCCCAAATCAAGACAGCTTTCTGTTAAAGCACTTGATTACTCATCTGAGGCAAAAGGTAAGAGGCTATTGCTAAAGAGACCATATGCTGCCAACACAGAGCATGGAGAGACTTGGCTGGAATCTGGAAGAAAGCCAGTTCCCAGACAGTTAGCCTGTCTAGTGCTAGAAAATGCTACATGAGCTACTGGGGCAAAGTGGCCAACAATGAATGGTCTGAGCAACCAGAGGTCTAAGCTGCTCAGAAGCAAACACCCTGACAGGATATACACATCAGTGCAAGAGTGGCAAACAGCCTTGGTGGGTAACCAATAGCTACCTGATTGGCTAAGAGACCTGCTCAGTGTAAAGTAACACATATCTGGAATTGGGAACCAGATCAGAATCCTATGGAGACAAAGATTATGTTATCCAGTGTCAAGCTCTCAGTAGTCTTTGGCTAAAAGAGGGGTCATAGACATCAAATTCTCCCTAAATTAATAATGCTTATCCCATTTAAACTATGCTGACTTCATTCTCTGTTGGAGAATTTGTTCTTTTTCAGAAGATAGCAAGACCTGAGGAGGTAAACTGCCCCTTGCACTTCAACCAAGCCACAGCTAAAACCACAGAGGAATTGAGGAGATGAGCGTGCTTGTTGCTTCCATGCTGAACCTGATAATCAGCACCAGGGTGTAGGAGATAGACCCTGAGGATACTCAACACTTACCAAAGTAGAGATCCATAGGATCCTAAGAGCTCATCACTGAATTAGACTTAAAACTCACCCAATATGGGGCTGGAGAGATGGCTTAGGGGTTAAGGCACATGCCTGCAAAGCCTAAGGGCCCAGGTTTGATTCTTCAGATCCCACATAAGCCAGATGCACATGGTGGCACATTCATCTGGAGTTTATTTTCAGTGGCTAGAGGCCCTGGTGTGCACATTCTCTCTCTCTCTCTCTCTCTCTCTCTCTCTCTCTCTCTCTCTCTCTCTCTCACACACACACACACACACAGACACTAATAAAAAAATTAAAATCTTTTAAAAAATGTCACCCACTGTGGCTCAGGGAATTTTATGGAAGAGGGGGTGAAAAGATGTAAGAGCCACAGGTTGAGACCTCATGCCCCATGGCATTCCCTTCTCCCCCAAAATAACTGACTGATGCTCCCCAAAACCATGTAGGGAATACTTGCAACCCCTCTGAGGAGTGTCCCCAATGGAATGGGAGCAGGGATAATGGGGGCAGGGATGAGGGAAAAGAGGGTACCAACACATGATGTATCCATATGAAATATGTTGTTAATAATAATAATAAAAGAAGAAAATCTAAAACTTTTGGTTTCCTTAGGCTGACACACACTTTGATTAGTTCTAAGATTCCTATTCTAAGATTTACACCTATTGGAAAACATCCATTATCTTCTCATAAAGTAAGTACTGGGTCCAATAAAACATTCAGTAAAAAATGATATAATCAATCTCTAAAATCAAACTGGACCAAAGGAAAAACTGAAATTCAAAGATAATAAAGTATTTCAGATATTCCAGACATCCAATAAAATATGGCATACACTATAATAATTGCAGACAAGGGAAAACATACAGTTAAGCCAGTTTATAAATGTATTGTTTTTGTTTGTTGAATGCCTGTTTTCCTTCAACTGCTGCCTTTACTTCTTTTGGCCATACTGTGTTCTTGATTATTTTAACTTTAGCTATAATAATCCTGTTATATATCACATTGGGATGCAGAGGGTGAAAAAATAAAAATAAAACTGATTTAAGATCATGTTGACTAGCAGACTTGGTAAGATCCAAGGATTTCTTTATTAGTGGATTTATCAACTGTTTCTTACGCCTGAAAATTGGTTTTCTACTCACTCAACTTCATCTCTCTCAGCTCCTAGAAGTAAAACTTTGGGGCTGGAAAGATGAATTAGTGGTTAAGAAACTTGCCTGTAAAGCCTAAGGACCCATGTTTTGTTCTCCAGATCCCATGTATAAGCCAGATGCACAAGGTGGCACATGTGTCTAGAGTTTGTTTGCAGTGGCTAGAGGCCCTGGCATGCCCATTCTCTCTCTCTCTCCCCATCTGCCTGTCTGTCTTCAATAAATTAAAAAAAAAACTTAAAAAAAATAAATGAGACTTCTAAGCACCATGAGACATACAACAGTCTTTGGCCTCCACGTGCACAGTATAAGATGCTTGACTGACAGGGGGTACTGTGTTCTAAAGTTCCTAGAAAAATAGTCATACCTGTGCAAACATCCCATAAGAGTGTTAGCACTTCAATGATTGTGGAGAGTTTAAATATCATAGACTGGGATTTCTTAGCCCCATATATAACTGTGGGGATTTAAATGTTAAACATCCCCCATACATTCATGTGTTTCAAATTTTATTTATTTATTTATTTGCAAGGACAAAAAGAGAGAGAGGGAGAGAGAGAGAGAGAGAGAGAGAGAGAGAGAGAGAACGGATGCACCAGGGTCTCTAGCCACTGCAAATGAACTCGAACTTTGGATGCATGCACCACTTTGTGCATCTATCAGCTTTATGCAGGTACTAAGGAATCAAACCCAAGTTGGTAGGCTTTGCAGGCAAATGTATTAATTTCTGAGCCATCTCTCCAGCCCCTCATGTGTTTAATTTTTTTAATGTATATTTCCTTATTTATTTATTTGAGAGAGAGAGAGAGAAAGAGAAAGAAAGAGGCAGATAGAGAAAAAAAGAAAATGGGCACACCAGGGCCTCTAGCCACTGCAAATGAACTCCAGAAGCATGCACCCCCTTGTGCATCTGCCTTATGTGGGTCCTGGGGAATTGAACCGTGGTTCTTAGGCTTCACAGGCAAATACTTAATTGCTAAGCTATTTCCCCAGCCCGTGTTTCTTTTTTTTTAATTTAATTTAATTTTACTTTATTTTCTTTTTATTTTTGTAGCCAGTGAATACAGTCAAGTTGGTACCGTTGTTAGACTCCTTCCTGTCCTCCACCCTCCACAGGGACTCTCCTTGTTGGGGCATATGGGTTGTGGATTGTGGGGTTAGCTTTCAGTTTTGGGTAGGAGGAAATGTCTCTGCGTGTCATGACCCAACGTGTGGCTCTGACATTCTTTCCAACCCCTCTTCTGCAAATTTCCCTGAGCCATGTTGGGTTCATTTTAGGCCTGCTTCACTGTTGGGATCTTGGGAGCCTTTGTGTCTCTGGATATCTGGCTCATTGTGGATGATATCCACCTGCTGGTACCTGAGTTATAGGTCAGTGCCCAAGAAGAGAAGGAAGAAAAAGATAAGTGATAGAAAAGAGATAGAGAGATGAGAGAGAAGAGGGAGAGAGAGAGAGGAAAGAGAGAGAGAAGAGAGAGAGAGAGAGAAACAGAAACAGAAGCAGAAGGAGATAAAGGTCAGTTTTTGTCATTCCCTCTCCAGGGCCTTGTGAATCTGGTGTTCCCTCTAAAGGCCTGGTGAAGGTTCAACAAATTGGTCTGTTAATTAGGATGTAGAGTTTTATGATACCATTCCCATTTGGGTCCAGTTTTGTGTCCCCCACCTCCTCCCTTGCCCTCCCCTCCCTCCCCAACCTCCCTATTGTCTGGTCCTTGAGATGATTGCTAGGTATGACAGAAACTTGGGTAGATTCAGATTAGGAGCTGTAGATGAGTGAGACTATGTGGCAATTATCTTTCTGTGATTGGGTGAGAATGCTCTGTTCCAGGTTCGACCATTTTTCTTCAAATTTCATTGTGTTGTATTTCCATAGTGATGTGCAGAATTCCGTCATATAGATATACCACATCTTAGTTGTCCATTCGTCTAATGATGGACATCTGGGTTGATTCCAGTTCTTGGTTATTACTAATTGAGCAGCTATAAAGATGGTTGAGCAAATCTCTCTGAGCTGAGGCATTGAGCTTTTAGGGTACGTGCCCAGTAAGGGAATAACTGGGTCTGTTGGTAACTCTATAGTCACCTCTTTTAGGAGTCTCCATATTGCTTTCCAAAGTGGTTGTACCACCTTACATTCCCACCAACAGTGGATGAAGTTTCCTATTTCTCCACATCCTCGCCAACATTTAATTTCATTTGATCTTTTAATGTTTGCTATCCTTACTGGGGTAAGGTGGAATCTCATAGTTGTTTCAATATGCATTTCCATGATGGTTAGGGATGATTAACATTTTCTTAAGTGTGTGTTTGCCATTTGTATTTCTTCCTCTGTGAACTGCCTGTCCAGTTCTTTGCCCCATTTTGTGAGTGGGCTGTTTGACTTTTTATTGTTTAGGTTTTTTAGTTCTTTGTACATTCTAGAAATTAGGCCTCTGTCAGCTGGATATTCAGCAAATATTTTCTCCCATTCTGTGGGTAATCTATTGACTCTGCTTATTGTATGTTTGTTTGTGAAGAAACTTTTCAGCTTCATAAAATCCCATTGGTTGAGTGATTGTTTAAGATCCTGTGCTACTGGGGTTTTGTTCAGAAAGTCTTCCTATTCATATACCACGGAATGTTCCTCCTAAATTTTCCTCTAGTAGTAGCTGAGATTCTGGTGTTATGTTAGGTCTTTCATCCATTTGGACTTGATTGTTGTGCATGGCGAGATGTGTGGATCAAATTTCAATTTCCTAGATATGGTTATCCAGTTTGTCCAGCTCCATTTGTTGAAGATGCTATATTTTTTCAAGCCTATGTTGTTAGGGTGTTTGTCATATATCAAGTAGCTGGAGTTACTTGATTCAAATTCCTGGTCCTCAATTCTATTCCATTGGTCAATACTCCTGTTTTTATGCCATTACCATGCTGTTTTTATTATTATGGCTTTGTAATATAGCTTTAGATCAGGTATGGTGATACCTCCAGAGGTATTTCTTTTGCTGATGATATGCTTTGATATCCTAGGCCTTCTGCTTTTCCATATAAATTTTGAGATCATTTTTCTATGTTTTCTATATTTTTCTATATTTTATATTTCTATGTTTTCTATATTTTATCTCTGTGCAGAACGATGTTGGGATTTTGACTGGAATTGCATTAAATCTGTAGACTGCTGTTGACAGGATTACCATTTTCACAATGTTAATTCTGCCTATCCAGGAGCATAGGAAGCCTTTCCATTTTCTCAAGTCCTCCTCAATTTCTTTTTTGAGTGTTTTTATGTTTTCATTGTATAGATATTTCACTTCCTTGGTTAATGTTATTCCAAGGTATTTTATTACTTTTTTGTTGCTATCAAAAATGGGACAATGCCACTCTTTCTTTCCCTGTGTATTTTTCATTTGTGTATAGAAATGCTACTGATTTTGTTCATTGATTTTGTGTCCTGCTACTTTGCTGAAGGAGTCTACCACCTTTAAGATTTTTGGAATGGAGGCTTTTGGGTCTCTTACATATAGAATCATGTCATCTGCTAATAGTGCTAACCTAACTTCTTCCTTTCCAAATTGTATCCCTTTTATTCTTTCTTCTGTCTTATTGCTTGAGCTAGGACTTCCGGTACTATATTGAAGAGCAGAGGTGATAGTGGACAACCCTGTCTTGTTCCTGATCTCAATGGGAATTCCTTCAGTCTCTCCCCATTAAGTATTATTTGGGCTTTAGGAGCTTTGTATATAGCTTTTGTTGTGTTAAGATATAAACCGACCATGCCAATTCTCTCCAATGTTTTGAATATGAAGTGATGTTGTATTTTGTTAAAGGCCCTTACAGGATCTATTGAAATGATCATGTGGTTTTTGTGTTTAACCTTGTTTATGTGGTGTTCTACATTGGCTGATTTCCATATGTTGAACCACCCCTGCATTCCTAGGATGAAGCCCACTTGATCATGGTGGATAACGGATTTGATGTTTTGTTGGATTCAGTTTGCAAAGATTTTGTTCAGGATCTTTGCATCTAAATTCATCAGGGAAATGGGCCTATAGTTTTCTTTTCTTGTGGTATCTCTGCCTGGTTTTTGTATTAGGGTGAGTAGCTTCATAGAAGGAATTGGTGAGCTTTCCCTGTTCTCTAATTGTGTGGCACAGTTTGAGAAAGATTGGTTTGAATTCTTCCATGAAGGTTTGATAGAATTCAGCTGAGAAGCCATCTGGTCCTGGACTCTTCTTTATTACCTTTTCAATCTCAAAGGGTGTGATAGGTTTGTTTAGGAGATTAATCTGCTGTGAGTTTAGCTTTGGTAGATGTTATGTGTCTAGGAATTTACCTACTTCTTCCATATTGTCCAATTTAGTGGAGTAAAGGTTTTTGAAGTAAGACCTGATGATTCTCCCAATTTCACTTATGTCTGTTGTGATCTGTCCTTTTTCAATTCGAATTTTGTTAACTTGAAGTGCATCTGTTTTCACTTGATGAAATTATCCAGGGGTATGTCAATCTTGTTTATTTTTTCAAAGAACCAACTCTTTGTTTCATCAATTTTCTTAATTGTTTTCTTAGTTTCCAATTCATTAATTTTGGCTCTGATCTTAATTACTTCTTTCCATCTGGAGCTTTTTGGATTGTATTCTTCTTGCTTTTCCAGTGCCTTTAGGTAGATGGTTAGTGTATTGATTTTGGATCTCTCTGTCTTTGTTATGAAGGCATTTAGTGCCATGAATTTTCCCCTGAGGACTGCCTTCATTGTTTCTCATAAGATTTGGTATGATGTGTTCTCATTGTCATTCATTTCTAGAAATTTCTCAATTTCATTTTTTATTTTGTCCCCTACCCATTTATTGTTTAAAAGTGTGCTGTTCAGTTTCCAGGAGCCAATGGGAATTTGGTGGGGGTTTTGTTGTTAATTTCTAGCAATATAGCATTGTGATCTGATATCATGCAGGGGATTATGTCAATCTTCCTAAATCTACAGAGGTAGGCTTTGTAACCCAGTATATGATCTATTTTAGAGATGGTTCTGTGTTCTGCTGAGAATATGTAGTCCATGGATTTGGGGTGGAATCTTCTGTAGATGTCCATTAGGTTTAAATGTTCTTTGGTTTTGTTAGCTCTCTCACTTCCCTGTTGAGTTTCTGTTTGGATGATCTACCTATTGCTGATAATGGTGTATTCAAGTCCCCAACTATGTTGGTGTTGGTGGTTATTACTGTTTTATTGTCGAGTAGGTTTTGTTTTATGAATTGTGGTGCACCTGTGTTTGGTGCATAAAGATTGATTATTGTGATGTCCTCTTGCTGGATTGTTCCCTTGATCAGTAGGAAGTGGCCCTCTTTGGTTTTTTGATTATTTTTGGTTTGAAGTCTATTCTATCCAATATTAGTTCAGCTACGCCTGCTTGTTTCTTATTCCCATTTGCTTGGAATATTATTTTCCACCCTTTCACCCTGAGGAGATGTCTGTCTTTAATGGTCAGGTGGGTTTCCTGAAGACAACAGATTGAGGGGTCTAATTTTCTGATCCCTCCTGTTAGCTTGTGTCTCTTGATGAGTGAATTAAAGCCATTTATATTTAGGGTAATGACTGTGAGGTTTGATTTGATCCCTGCCATATTATGTTGGTTTGTGTGGTTTGGTGTTTTCATGGACTTTGAAATTTTTTGTGCCTTGTCTGAGTCTGGTTATTGTGATCTACTTCTTGTAGGCACTCGAGATTGATTATTTGCTTCTTATGTGTGGAGAACTTCCTGAAATACTCTCTGTATGTTTGATTTTGTGCTCATATAGTTGTAAAGCTGAGTTTTGTCATGGACGGTTTTCTTTCACCATCAATGAAGGATACTTTTGCTGGGTCGAGTAGTTTGGGTTGGAAGCCATAGGACCTTAGAGTTTGCAGTGTTCCATTCCAGGCCCTTCTGGCTTTCAGGGTTTCCATTGAGAAGTCTGAAGTGATTCTGATGGGGTTACCTTTAAATGTGATGTGTTATTTTTCCCTAGCTGCTTTTAGGACTTTCTCTTTGATGTCAATGAGTCTTAATGACAATATGTCTTAATGACAATGTTCTCCTTTGGTCCAATCTGTTTGGAGTTCTGTTAGCTTCTTGTATCTTGATGGACCTTTCTGTTGACAGAGTGGCAATGTTTTCTTCAATTATTTTGTTAAATAAGTTCTCCATGCCTTTGGTCTGAATTTCTTCCATTTCTGGTATTCCCATGATCTGAATGTTAGGACATTTAAGGGTATCCCACATTTCCCTCATGTTCTGTTCACAGAAAAATTTGAACTTATTGAAACTTTTGCACTTTTGAACTGTTTCTTCTGTTTTGTCTTCCAGATCTGACTTTATATCCTCACCATGGCTGACTCTATACTTGAGAGCTTATAAACAGTTTTGGGCTTGTTAAATTAGATTTTCATTTTCTATTACTTTTCTATGTATGGTTTCCATTTCTCTGTCAAGTTCCCTTTTGACATCATTTTCTGATTTTCTTGATGCTTCTTGGAATTCCTCCTTGCATTTCTTTATGTCTTCATTTAGCATAGCCACTTGGTACTTTAGGCCCTCTTTTTGTTCACTTTCCTTCCTATCCTTTAACTGTCTTTGGACCTCTTCCAGTTTCTTATCTATTATGTCTAGTCTAGTGATGGCAGTATCCACATGATTATCAGTCCTTTGTTGCTTTTCTGCAAGTTCTACCAGTAACTTGGTCAGGGTTGCATTGCTCATAACTTCATTTTGGGGTTCTGATCCTATTGTCTCTTCTATGTTTTGATTAGAGATATCCATTGTAGGACTGTGAGATCTTATTGGATTTACATTCATTTGATTTTTTATTTTACTCCTTTTTTGTTGTGGGCTGCTCATGACAATGTGGGAGCAGGAAGAATGGGACTGTGGTTGCGATGGGTGAGGGGAAGTGGTGCTGCTTCATGGGGCAGAGATGGGCATGGGAGTGGAGGCAGAGCAGATCTGATGTCACTCAGGGTGGTCGGGATAGAGTGGTGAGGGTCTGCACCTGCGTGTGGCCATGTGGGGTCAGGGTGGGGTGGAACAGAGCAGGTCTGAAGTCAAGTGGGGTGGGGGAAGGTCCCAGCAGAGTGGGTCAATGTCAGGGATCATGGCAGAGCAGAGCAGAGCAGGATGGAAGTCACATGGGGGTGGGGCTGAGTGGTGCAGGTTTGAACTCATGTGGGTGGGGTTGAGCAGAGCTGGTCCAAAGTCGGGGGGGGGGGAGGGGAGTTGAGGCCAAGTAGGGCAGGGCCAATGTCTCAGGGGGCGGGTCTGAGCTGCTACCTTTGTCTAGCTAAATGCATTATATTATGCCCACCAAACTGACGTTTACATACTGTTATGGTCATATATGAATGCTATTCTCACTTTTGGTTAGAGAATCTTGTTTTGTCAGATGATTGTGTCTACTGGGGTGATTTGAAACTCACCAAAGTGCTGAGAAGAAGTCACAGTAAAGTATTCAGCACTAAGTGAGATATCTTTATCACACCTTCCAAGGCATATGGTCCATTGTGGAAGAGGTGGCAGAAAGAATGTAAGAGCCAAACGTGGGCTGGAGAGATGGCTTCATGGTTAAGGTGCTTGCCTGTGAAGCCTAAGGACCTAGGTTTGATTCTCCAGGTCCCAACTTAGCCAGATGCACATCGTGGTGCAATCATTTGGAATTCGCTTGCAGTGGCTAGAGGCCCTGGTGTGCCTATTCTCTCTCCCTCAATTCCTCTGTCTCAAATAAATAAATAAATAAATAAATAAACATGATTAAAAAAACAAAAAGCCAAATGTAGGGGAGGGTAGATTACAATACTGTCTTTCAGACACAAAATGGCCTTGATATTCAGGATCTCACAGTGGCTGGTGCTACCTACACAAGACCTGTATAATGGGAGGGGAAAATGGTGACTTCAAATAGAAGGGGTTCAGTGGAGTGAGGGCTCAAGAAGGGAAAAGGGAGGTGATTATGATCATGATATATTTTTATATTTATGGAAGTTGTTGATAAAAAGTTTTAAAAAAGAATTCAAGTTTAGAAGAGCATAAACATCAAAGGGCAGAGAAAAAGTACATCCAGATTAAATGTAAAATGAAAGTAGAAGGAAATAGTGAGGTTGTCATAAATGTCAGCTACCATATTCTTGAATACTTGTATGGGGGGAACACCCTAAAATAGACAGCTCTAGAACTGTGAGCTTTAAGTAGGAAATGAACAACATTTGCATAGAAAGTTAAATGAAGAAAAAGAAATAATTCCAACCCATACTTCCCTTTCAAAAGCACAGGAAAGCTAATTTGACCCAAATTAGCTTTTGAAATATTAAAGATCAAATTCTAATTTGAATGTAATTTTGGAAGAGGGAGATTTTCTTCTATGATTTTGTTGAAAACACTTACTAAGCCTCTGGGTTGGAATTCTTCTCCTTCTGTTATACCCTGAATTCTTATGTTTGATCTTTTCATAGTGTCCCAGATATCTTGAAATTCCCATTCATACCTTGCTATTAGCTTGTCTTTCTCTTTGTTGGACTGTATTAGATCTGCCACCTAGTCTGCTAGTTTAAATATTCTGTTCTCTTCTTCATCCATTCTACTGGAGAGACTTTCCACAGAGTTCTTTATTTCATTGACTGTATTCTTCTATGAGCCAGGATTTCAGCCTGGTTTTTCTTCAGTATTTCTATTTCCTTACTCATGTCTTGTAATGACATCTTTATTTCATTAAGCAGGTTTTCTGTGTTGTGTTCTCTTTCAGAAGTTTGTTTTCTTCTTTAATTTCTTTGTTTTCTTCTTTGATTCCCTTCATTTCTTCTCTGATTTCTTTGAGCAGAGATACCATCATTTTCTTGAAATCTTTCTCAGGCATTTCATCTAAAACAGCCTCATTGGTGATCATTTCTGATGACTTATAGTTTTTGGTGGGACTGTATTTTCTTGATACTTTGAGTTTCTTGTATTATTGTAGCGACTTTTGCATCCTGAAGTGATTTGATGCTTGGCTTTTCTGCTTATCTGCAGTGTTCCCAGACATGGCAATACACCTCTATACACCCTCAGGGTATGAGTTCAAGGTGCCAGGTGTAGCTCTTGTCCCCCAATCAAGCCACAGAAGTAATCCTAGGTGTTGAGTCTTCTTACTATGCAAGTATTCTAATGGACTGGGTGGAATAATTTACCGGCAAATTCTAAACTTCAACTGAGTAACATACATAATCAATAAAAACCAGCACAAAGTATGCAATTGTGGGGATTAAAACAAACAGATAGTCATATAAAGCCAAAATCCCTAAGGGTGCATGTTGTGCTACACCCTTAATCTTGTCAGCTGGGAGGTAGAGATTTCTGTTCTGAATTGGGTTCCAGGTCAACCTGGATCTGGATCAGACCCTGCCCCCAATAATGAGAGAAGCAAAAAACAGAGGCCCTATATATATGAAAGCACCAAAGGCAACAAAGTTCAACCCCCAAATACAGGTTATTTGAAAATGGTAAAGCCAACCAAGAATATATACCCCATATCCTGCCCTGACAAAGAAAGAGAGATTAGCTGTTGCAGGACTGTGTACCTATTTTATTTATTTATTTATATTTTATTTTTGTCAGTCAGCCTCATTACCTTTTGAGGTGGCTTCCAATCTCACCAATGTTGACTGCCCGCCTCAATCCCTCTGTGCTGTGCTGTGCAGCTGTACCTCTGATCAGCTCTGCTGGCTGTGCTTCCACTGGGGGCTGCATGCTGGAGGTTCATGGTTCTGATGGTTGGGAATGGGAGAGCTCAGACTTCTGGAGTTGCTTTCACTTTCAGAAGCTCTTTAGTTGATCTTAGCTGTCTTTCCTTCAGATTTCTTAACTTTGCAAGAAGGCTGATGGAATTGAAACATGTGTTGCTTGGTCTCTGCTGCTGCTGCTGCCGCCTGGCACGGTGGTGCATGGGGCGGGCATGTGGACCATGGGTCACAATCGCCTCAGTGGGACTTTGGCCATTTTCCTCTTTTCTGGCAGGTCTTGGTCTCTCCAGCTTCTCTACTGTGCCTAAGAATAACCTATACTCCTTCACTTTTCAGAAGAAGAGTGTATTTTACTTAAATCCCTCTCTAGGCTGGTTTGGCGTGGCTCCTATGCCACCATCTTACCTGGAAGTCTAATGAGGTTCTCTGAAAGGCAAAAATGACCCAAGGAAGTGTTTCCCTGAGGTTAATATTGAGGGTAACAGAGATGTCACTGTGGTAGAAGGGTGCCAGGCTACATCTTTAGCTAATACTAGAATTTGGCAGGGTCAATTACACAGTACTGGCTCTGTATACAAGAAAGATGTAAAGTAAGGGAGTCATGGAGGCTTGCACTCCAGAAAGCCACTGAGGCTAGGCAGTGTGTGGCAGCAGAGACAGCAATGAACAGGGAAGGTGAAGCCTAAGTTACAATGGAGACCGCAGGATGTAGGAGATGCCAGAACTGTGGGACATCCCTCAAGGTAAGCTGCAGGCATGGGGCAAAGCAGACCCAAGCAAAAGAGTACATTTCCTGTAAGCTGTAAAGCTGCAGAAGTAGGGCTTCCTAAGGCTGATAGAGCCCAGGTGATTTCATCACAAGCTCTAGATGCCAGACATGTACTTGCAGGGTTTGATGTTCTCCCTACTGCATTCTAGTCTTACTTTAGTAAAGCCTTCCCTTGATATGTGCCCTCATTTCTCCTTTTTGGAATTAAAATGTTTGCTCTGTGCAACTGTTTCTTGGAATTATGTAACGTGCATATTTGATATTATAAGAGCTCACAGTTAAGAGATTGCCCGAGTCTCAGAAGAGATTCTGCACTTACACTTTTGAATAATTCTGGAACTGTTGAGACATTGGAGACTTTTAGAGATGTGTTAAATACTACTTGTATTATGATATGAGAAGGAGACTTTAGGAAGCAGAGGTGGAATGCTATTATTTAAAAGTGGTGTGTTTGATTGTCAAGTTGACAAAGGTTGGACTTGTGGTGGTTAATTATGATGGCAAGTTTGATAGGATCACTTAGCAAACAAACCACTAGGGCATTTCCAGAGAGGTTTAACAGAGTTGAGAAGACCCATCCTGAATGTAGGCAGCACCATTTCATAGGCTGAAGTTTGGGGCTAAATACAAAGGAGAAAAAGAATGACACATCTCTGTGCTTCCTGATTACACATACAATGTACCAGTCACTGCACACCATTGCCATCCCAGCAGTAGATGCTTTTGCCACCATGCCTATGCCACCAAAACCTTCAAACTAATGTAAACCTTTCCTCAAGTTGATTTGTTAGAGATTTTGTCATAGAAATGAGAAAAGTAACTAATATCCTATCCTAGTAGATGACATAAATGTAAGGCTCTGAGAGTGATCCCTGAGGAATGTCACCTTACCATAACAAACAGGTTAGTTTGGCCACCTACATGTGGTCGTAGGTGCATAGCAGAAAAGTATATCCAAAGAGTAAAATAATTATCAATTTTTAGAAACAAATTTCTACCAGCCCACAGCTAGAATTTTAAAAAATAAACTTTCTATTGACATCTTCCATAAGTATGGACAATAAACCATGAATATTCTCACCCCCATCCCCATTGGCCCCTCTCAAATCCACCCAGAATTGAAACCCTTCTTCTTTCCCATTAGCCTCTCTTCTATTTTGTTGTCATCATTTTTACCTCCTATTATGAAGGACTTGTATAGGTAGTGTCAGGCACTGTGAGGTCATGAATATCAAGCTGCTTTATGTAGGAAGGAGCATTGTAAGTAATCCTACCCTTCCTTTGGCTCTTAGATTCTTTCTGCAACATCTTCTGCAATGGATCCTCAGCCTTGGAGGGTGTAAAAGGCATGTCTCAGTGTTGAACACTCCTCTGTCACTTTTTCTCAGCACCATGTTCACTTTTTAGTCACCCCAGTGGTCCCCGCCATTTGAAAAGAGAAAAGTTTCTCTGACAAAATATAAGAATAGCATTGATATATGCATATAAACATTAAAAAGTTCTTAGGTGGCATAATATATGCATTTAGCCAGACAACAGAAGGTGTTTAGAGCTCATGACCTCCCCAGCCATAGGATTTTGACTAGGTTTTCAGTACTAGGCATGTATTTCCTCCTGCGGAGTGGGTCTCCTGTCCAATCAGAGAGCAGTTAGTTTCTCTCATAACAAACATGCCACTGTTATATGAGTTGGCTCATTTGGCATGGCTGGCCAATCTTAAAACTTGTAGGGGTTTACTGCTGCTTAACACCATTGTTGACTTCTTTCTCCTAAAAGGCTACATGCAGCAGAGCTCTTTTGAGCTTGTTGACCGCTAGTCAACAGGGAGGAGTTTCTAGCTCAGCTCCAGCTTGATTTCTCAGTGACTCACAGCACAACCATGTGAACTCTTCAGAAATGGGGTCTTACCATCTACAGCCGGGATTCTTATGCTGACCTGGGCCAGCTAGGGGACCTGGTATTCCTAAAAACCTGTGAAGATAGTCATTCAAGAAACCCTCCTTAGCCAATTAACAAAAAAGGCCAGGACATCACTGCATAATTAATATACACATGTGGTGGCTTAATCTATATCTACCTCCTATCTTGATTCTCCCTTCACTTGGATTTCTAAAAGCATAATTTTCTGTCTGTATGAGATGATAGGCAATCTCTTTCCTGTTTCTTCCCTAATAAGTATTATGTTTTCTTCATTCTTGGCCTGCGGCTCTATTTTTCTTCTCACTGACAATTTTCATAATCATTACTTAGATGAATGTAGCTATCTAGGAGTGGCTCTTCTTACCCATCTAGAGGGATTCTTGTTTTGTTCTATATTTTTGGTTCCTACCTCCTTGTATTAGTTACATTTTTCACTACTGTGACAAAATACTTGACAATAACAACTTAAGAAAGAAAAGGTGTGTTCATGGCAGGGCTGGTCTGGCTAGAGGGGCTTGGGACAGCTGGTCATATCTCAATCCACAGTCAGGGAGCAGAGAGAGAGAGAGAGAGAGAGAGAGAGAGAGAGAAAGAGATCAATGCTGCTATTCAGCTCTCTTTTTTATTCAGAACTGTAACCTATCAAATGGTTATGCCCACCGCTAAGGTTGATATCATTTCAATAAACCAAATCTAGAAACTCCTTCACAGACATGCACAGAGATTTTCATAGTGATTCTTAATACCATCAACCTTACAGTAAATCTTAACTATCACATTCCTTTAATAACTAATTAGATTTACTTCAGTTTTATTTTATTTATTTGTGTGTGTGTGTGTGTGAGAGAGAGAGAGAGAGAGAGAGACAGAGAGAGAGAGAGAGAGAAAGTACATGTTGGTGGGTAGGGGAGGAGGGAAATCAGGGACCAGGGCCTCCTGCCACTGCAAACAAACTCCAGATACATGAACCACTTTTGTATGTCCAGCTTTATGTGGGTAATGGGGAGCTGAACAGGGCCATGAAAGCAAGCATCTTTAACCACTGAGCCATCTCCCCAGCCCTGATCAGGCTTAGTTCTTCTGAAATCAAACAGATTCAACTTCAAATGGCTATAAACAAGTTCAATTGAGAGCTATGTGCAGACCTGCATGAAACCTGTTCATCTAGTCTCAAACCTCTACTATACTTCTGTTTTTGCCAGGGTGCCCTTAACCTGCCAGTAGGGGCAGCCATTTCATCCATCTTTCTGGGTACTATTTAAAATATTTCATATGCAAAAAAAAAATATTCCATATGCAGCTAGAGAGATGACTCAGTAGCAGAAGTGCTTTCCACACAAGCATGAGCAGCTGAGTTCAAATTCCCAGCACCTGGGGGTATACCTCAATGGTAGTGGATTTGACTGCAGATGCCCAGTACCCACATAAAATTCAGGTGTAGTGGCAAACACCTTTAATTCCAGCACTGGGAAGGTGGAGATAAGAGAATCTCTAGAACTTGCTGGCCAGCTAATCTAGCCAAATTGGTGAGCTCGAGGTACAATGAGAGATCCTATCTCAGAAAATAAGGTAGAGAGATCTATTGAGGAAGACACCCAATGTTGACCACACATGTATACAAACCTACACATTACATGAATGTGCTTATATACATGTGCATACCACACATACATATATACACATGCAAAATAACTTCCTTAGTTTAATTTTTCCTTCACTGAATGTTTAAATCCTATGAACCATATATACTTTCTTTGCTGGCCCCAAGCTTATTTTTGCTTCCCAAGCAAATAGATAGGAACATGTGCCTTAACATTTGTCCTTCCACAAGTTGCAGTTAATAAGGTCGACATGACCCTAGTTCTCCAGCACAAGCTAAAATAGCTTCCTCTTTGTCATTGTTAGTGACTCTTGACCTCATACTTGCCATGGGTGTAGGAATAGGGAGTGAGTTCAATTTCATTTCTACTCCCCAAAGACTTCCCATAGGTATGCGGTTTGGGAGCTCAATAACACAGGAACAGTTAGATCCACTTGCAGCAATTGTATTTCAAAACTGCCAGGCCCTAGATTTACTGACCACTACCCAGGGTGGAACCTGTATCACACTGAAGACAGAATACTACTCTTCCATTAACAAATCTAGGTAGAGTCATTGTCTTCAGTGGGGTAGCCACTGGGAAGTTGTTCATGCTCCTATAAACAAGCTGTTACTCATGCTTATGAAAATGACCCTAATGAAACTCACTGGGACTCACACACATGAAAAGATAGTAGATGGGGGAATAGTTAAGAAGGAAAAGGAGTTCAATGGGAATGAGAGAGGACCAAGCTAGGGTTGAATATGATCAAAGCACATCATATATGTATCAAAATTTCAATAAATAAATCTTAAAAAGAAAACAAAAAACAAGCATCAAGGTACTAGAATCCTACTCTCACTAAAATTTAAAAAGTAGAAAAACAAATAACAACAAACCCCCATAAATCTGGATGAGTACAGCAAAATCTCCAAAATATTAAGCCAGGGATCTTTGGGAGAAGGAAACAAATGGAGGGTTAACTAGTAATAATTTTTATGCCCATGTGCAGGTTCATATGTGTGTGAACATGCTTGCAGAGGCCAGAGGACAATCTCAGGTGTCAGGAACATCATCTACCTTTTTTCCCCTTTTAATTTTTTAAATACTATTACTATTATTTATTTGAGAGACAGAGACAGATGGGCACACCAGGGCCTCTAGCCACTGCAAACGAACTCCAGACGCTTGCACCACCTTGTGCATCTGGCTTGTCTCCAGCCCTTTTTCTCTTCTTTTGAAATAGAGTCTCTTCCTATCCTGGAGGTCACCAATTAGGCTAGACTGGCTGGCCAGAGTGATCCAAAGATCTCTGCTTCCTCAGTGCTGGGAGTATAGCCATATGCCACCATGTCTGATATTTTTATGTTGTTTCTGAGGGCTGAACTTAGGTCCTCATGCGAGGCAAGCTCTTTACCTACTGAGCTATTTCCCCAGCCTGACCAATGAGATTTTAAAACAAAGGTGTGGTCATGGTTGTCCTGGCTACTTCCCCTCATGAGGCTACTTATAACTCTCTACTTCTTGCTTTTGGTCCCTATATTTTTAACCTTCTTGCCAAGTTTATTTCTTGAGGGTTCAACAGTTCCATCTTCAGATAATGTTTTGATGAGCCTTTCAACTCCTACTATCAAAAGCCTTACTTCTCCTAAGCCTTCTGAACCAGGCGATGCAGTCCTTCTAACAAAACTACTCCTAAACATGGCTCTCTTTTTGTTGCACTTCATGGAGTCCCTGACAGAAAAACAAATGATAGGCACAACCAGTTTGTCTCCCCTGTTCAGTACTGAACAAAAGGGACCCAACTAACTTCCCAAGATTGGGTATGTTGCTTTGTCAGGGGTGCTGTGGCAAAAAGATGCAAAGGATAAGTCAGAAAGGGAATGGGCCTACCCCATGCAAGCCTGGTCCAGAAAGCATCCCAAACGGAAAACCATAGCCCAGTTCTGCCAAAACAGCAGCCAGATAAAATTGTCACAGCCCAATACCACAGTTTCCTTTATTTGCATGATGAGAAATCACGTGCAAAGTTTCTCACTTTAACCACTCATAACTGAACTCTCCCTTATCTGTCAATCCCGACTGCCTTCATTTACATGAGGGGAAACTGAATGCTGGGAAATTGCAGGCAAAGTGGCCTGAATGATGAAACCTCCAAACTGGAGAGTCCCGCAGCCCATTGCCACACCTACGCGGTCCTTCTGTCACTGCCACTCTGCTGCTCTCCTTACAGTGTCCTCAATATTTTCATTGTCTTTCTACTGTGGTCTAGTGTTTTGCCAAACTTTCCCTCTCCCACTTAGTCTTCTATCCTCTGAATCTTACTCAAGAAACCTTTCTTCTGTGGAAGAGTCTCTTGAAACTGTCAGGTTTGGAAACAGAGGACTCTGAAATAGTTTTCTTTTGTTTTTTAATTTTTATTTATTTATTTACAACTTTCATGATTGTAAACAATATCCCATGGTAATTCCCTCCCTCCCCCCACTTTCCCCTTTGAAACTCCACTCTCCATCATATCCCTTCCCCCTCTCAATCAGTCTCTCTTGTATTTTGATGGCATGGTCTTTTCCTCCTATTACGATGGTCTTGAGGAGGTAGTGTCAGGCACTGTGAAGTCATGGTTTTGTTAGACTCAAGGTTTTATTGAAGGCCAGTGGAACAGTAGCATGACTCACAGTGGTAAAGGAGAATAATACCAAACTCAGAGCCAAGAAGGGACAGATAAAAGCAAACTGCCAAAACTCAAAATAGTAGAGTGACAGGAAAAAGGACCTCTGAAGTAGGAAAAGGTAGAAAGGGACAGAGTCAGGGGGAGAGTGTGAGAGAGAAATAAAGGAGAGAGAGAGGGAGGGAGGGAGGGAGAGAAGTAGAAGAGAGCGAAGGAAACAGGGTGCATGCAACAGAGAAAAAGACTACATATGCACCTGAAGCTGGGGAGACAGCGAATGGAGATCATGTGTTGGATGGGCTTTGTAAGCTCTTTGGGGGAAAGGCAAACAGGGATGCATGGGAAGGGGGGAAGATAGAGTATTCAGCAGCCCACCTGGCTGGACCCCTGCTGAACTCTTTCTAGAAGTGAGACCCCTGAGCCAACAGGTGATAGCTGGGAGAGGTTGTTTTCCTCTCAGCTCAGGTGCAGAGAAGCTAAATTGTCATATTAGTAGATGGGGAGTCTAAGGTCTCAGACCTAATCTGAGCAAACAGAGAAGGGAGGGGGAAAATCAATTCTTTGAAGTCTCAATTACCATAATAGGAGGCAGTTCCAGGTGGACCAATGGCTAGATAGGAGGAGGTAGTTCTGGGATTCTCACAGAAACAACGATGGTAGGTAGAATTTGGGTGCTTTGGCACCATCTCACATCCAAGTCACCTATGCTGAAGCCTTGGTGGGAGGGGTGATATTCTAAAGAAACACTTGGGCCCATCCCTTAGGCTATCAACTATCTCCGTTTTGTTCACTTGCAGAATTAGAGTGCTCAACAGGCATGCAGGAGACCTGGCTGAGGATGAGCCCCAAAGAAGAGATGCAGGAGGTGTCTACTCTACCCCTGTGGAAGGAAGGACCTAGGAACGAAGAACTCTGCCAGACTAGGAATGAGGGGGATCTTCCATCCTACAAAATTACTCAAGACTCTTTTCTCTTTCAAAAAGTGGCAGAGAGGGCAGGAGAGATGGCTTAGAAGCTAAGGCGCTTGCCAATGAAGCCTGAAAACCCATGTTCAACTTTCCAGATCCCACATAAGCCAGACACAAAGAGGTGAGGCAAGCGCAAGGTCGCACATGCCTACTAGGTGGCACAAGCCTCTGCAGTTTGATTGCTGATGCCCTGGCATGCCAGTTCTCTGTTTCTGTCTCCCCCCCCCTCTCTCTCTAAAATAAATAAATTAATTTAAAAATGACAGAGCTTTGAGACCTTTTTTTTTTCTTCTTGGTCTAGACTTAAATTTAAAAAACTGCCTATCGGCACAGAACAGAGCCAACCTGGAGCCCAGGTCCCCCTCTTATCTAGGAAAATACCATTTAACTTGTCACACAGTTACATTTTATGTATTACCTAGCTTTGGTCTCATGGTTTTCTATAAATTATAAAGTGATCACAGGCATGGTGGGGAAAAATAATTAGACCCTCATAATTTGGCCAAAGTGTAAAGAAATCCAGTTTCCTTTTCCAAGTGTACAGGTACTTTTCTTATTGGTGTGACAAACTACCTAACATAAGCAGTTTAAGACAGGAGGGGTTTATTTTGGTTCATGGATTGAGGGTACAGGCCATCATGGTAGGGAAGGCATAGCGTATGTGTATGAGGTAGTTGGTCACATTGAGCCCACAGTTAGGAAGCAGACATGTAACAGTTGTGGTGCTCTACCTGCCTTCTTTTTATTCAGTCAGTGCCCAGCTGGGGTGAGGGGTATGGCCCTGGCATTATAGAAACTGACTTTGGGGTGTGTTTGCCCAGGGGTGGGCTAGCTGCTTCTAGGAGCAGAGCCTGGAAAAAAGGAAAACTGACCCTTGAAGTCATTGAAACCAAGGGTGAACCAGCTGCTTCTGCTGTCACCCCAGCTCTGATGTTTCTGCAGTTCTAGCTTCCACTGACAGGTACTCAGTGGTGTTTTCATTGGACAGCCAAAAAAAAAAAAAAAAAAAAAAAAAAAAAACCAGTAATATAGGAACAACTTGAATCTTGCATGAGCAAAGTGCAAGGAACTTTTAACTTTGAATATTTAAACATTTGTTAAAGGAAGAGTATGACCTGTTGGATTCTGCTGATCTGGAGCACACACACACTCCATTCACAAATGGAAGCATACTAAGCACACCTGTTGTCTTCAACGGAGCTATGGCAGTTTGTGGGCAAGTAGTTACTGGCCAGCACTTCTGAAGCATCATGCTTGTTCTGTATCAAGAGTTTAATCAGGC
Source organism: Dipus sagitta (assembly GCA_036346955.1). Lineage (NCBI taxonomy): Eukaryota > Metazoa > Chordata > Mammalia > Rodentia > Dipodidae > Dipus > Dipus sagitta. The sequence continues at coordinate 70,011,914 of CM070781.1, forward strand.
CAGTGAGGAAACTGGACAAAATGCATACCTTAAGATCAGTCAGTAGCTCTAAACATTCAATGTCAATACTGGTTATCTGTGCTGTTTAGGCCAAAGGCACACCAAGACAGAAAAAACATTACTTTAAGCAGGTGGATTATATTACTGTGAGATTAACTCCAGGGCAAGTTACAAGCAAGTAATTTAGCAGAAAAATCATCTCACAGTAATATTCTCAGGAATTTCATTTGCATAGTCCATAAGAAATATTCCCACAGTTCTTTGCCATAGTTCATTACCACATTTTGTTCTTATTCACACAAGTAAGACACCACAGCACATGAAATGATGCCTTCCACATTTGAGGTCTGTCTTTTTACCTCAGTTAAACCTCTCTGAAAACACTGTCTATATACATATATATATTTTTTTTTTCCAGAGGTGTGTCTCCTCAATGATTCTGAATTCTGTCAGGTTGATAAATTAATTACCACAACAAGTTTCTGAGTTTCATTTGTAAACATGGAAACTGAGTCATGGTACATTTATGTAAAACTAATGAGCATTTGGTACCATGTCTAACTTTAATATTCAAGATTTAAAGAGATCAAGTAGGGAAATACGAAAAAGCTGTCTCTGCACCTATAACACTGGTGGTTAGCCTAGCAGCTATTTGTACCCATATGCATCTTGGTGTATATCCCTGTTGTATGTTTTTCAAAACATCAACAAATAGGGGGCTGAGGAAATAGCTTAGTCAGTAAAGTGCTTGCTTCATGTTGTGGTTTGAATTTAAAACGTTCCCCTAAGGCTCATGTGTTTGAATACTTAACAGCTGGTTATGCTGTTTGGGAAGGTTATGGAAAACTTTAGGAGTTGTAGCCTACCAAGAAGAAATGGACACTGGAAGAAGGCTTGGAGGTTTCATAGGTTGCCCCCACTTTCTGTTCACTGTCTGCTTCCTGACTGTGGATATGATGTGACCAGCTGGTCTCCTGGTCCTGAAACTATACATTCCCTGCCATGATAGATTGTGCCCTCTGGGTCTGTAAGCTGAAATAAACCCATCTTTACTTAAGCTACTTTATGTCAGATATTTGGGCACAAGTAATGAGTAGAATTGTAATTAACATACCTTGTAAGCATAAGGACCTGAGTTTGATCCTCAATACTTGTATAAAAGTTGAATGTGGTGGCATGGACCTATGATCCCAATGCTGGAGAGACAGAGATAGAATGATTACTTGTCAGCCAGTTTAGACTAATTACTGAGCTCTAGGCCAATAAGGTGCCAGGCTCCCCCAACAGGTAGTGCTGAGGAAGGACCAGGCCCGCTGGTTCCTCCCAAGGGGTTGAGGAAGAGGGTGAAAGTCAGATGACTCAGAACTCTCCTAGTCACCAGAGAAAAACCACACTGAGTCAGGAGTCTTGTCGAAGCAGGAACTCGCTTTATTGTTACAGGCGGTTGTCTATATAATGTTGAGAATGAAGGAGGGGATTCTAGAATGGGGGGGAGAGGTAAGGGCCAATAGTAAACTGTGACTACTGAAATGATAATTCCAGCTCCTACACAGAAGTAGCAGGCAAGAAGCCATTAGGCATCTTGCTGAGTCCTAGCTGGCCAGAGACAGGTCGCCAAACTTTAGCTAGGTTCAGGAAGTTCCACTAGGCCTTGCGTCCAGGCCTCTCAAGGACCAACATCTCCCCCTTTTGCTTTTGTAAGCACGGTGGAAAACATGGCCCCTGTCTTAGGTTGTCCCCCTCTGAGGATCTTACCCGTCACTGGGTACCATGTATCCAGCTCATTGAGAATCCACTCCATGACCTGTCTTAGGTTGTCCCAGCCTGTCTGAGATCTTACCCGTCATTGGTCAGATGTAAGGCAGAGGAGGGACGCTCATATGAGGACAGCCAGTCATATGAGGACCTTGACTCCTGAGTAGCGGACCTGATGAAGTTTTATTGCCTCTAGCTGTTGGCGAATAAATTGTGTAATCCTATTAATTACACAAGGCCCGACAGTGAGGAGAAGGAGAAGGAGGGGCCCAAGTAGAGAGAGAAGGTAGGGTAAGAAGTCATGTAAGCCCGTCCACTGCGGGTTGTCCTGGAGGTCCCGCCGCCTCCTCTCCAAGTCTTCCTGGAGCCTCTTAATCTTGTCCTGGATGATTCCCAATTTATTGGTGTAAGAGCGGCATTTTTCCTGTAAAAACAAGCATATGCCTCCCTTTTCGGCCGTTAGTAGGTCTAGTCCCCTCCTGTTTTGTAGGACTACCTTAGCCAGGGAATCTAGCTGTTGTTGGAGATAGGTCTCCCTCACCTATAATCAAAAGAGGGCATAGGGAGGGCCTCATTTCCAGGAATGATATCTACATCTGGGATTAAGGTGGCTGGGGCACAAAGGCCCATCCAATTGGTGGGCAGAAAGTCATAGTCCATCCTGCCTCCACAAACACAAACCATTCCAGAAGGCAGGCAGCATTGAGCACTGGGCTCAGTTGTGTTAAAAGTACATAAGGAAGGATGAATGTATCCCACATCTATACTGGAATTATTAGGGGAAGGCGGGGCCCAAATGCAAGTACCAGAGGAAGCATTAGGAAAAGCTGGACGGGGTTGGGGAAGGTGGCTGAGCAATTTTTTAAGGTCGTATGGGCAACTGTACTGCAAGCAGCTGGGGAGGCCCAGATTGGAGGCAAAGCCAGCAATCCTCCGCAAGGGAGGGAGTTATTTGGTTTAGCAGGGTGAAGACCATTTTAGGAACAGTCCTCAGGGGTGGGACACTCCCTAGAGAAGTGATTGTCAGTGTCCCCTTGTTAGGACAAATATTTTAGGTCTCTCGCTGGTACCCAAATGGGTCTTTTTCTTCTTATAAAGTTTTCCCATGGACAAAAATTCCATGAGTTTCACATAAGTTTCTATCAAAAAACTCCTCTCTGTTACAGAGTTTTTGCATTTCAATCACTTCTCAGTACAAGAGACTGTCAAGGCCAGCCAAGTGGCTTCCGACACTGAATATACATAATCTTGCTTACATGTAGGTGCTACAGTCTTGCTAAGGTTTTGCTATAGTTTTGCTAAAGTCTTGCTGCCAAAGGGCCCAGAGTTATGGATACAAGGCCAGCCAAATGGCTCCAGACAATTCCCCCCCCTCTTTTTTTAATGAACCAGGCCCTTTTGGGCCTCGGTGCAGAAAGACTGTGTCTATATTAGGTTGTCTCTACGATATTTAGGCCTTACCCATCATCGGTACATGAATTCCATCATTCATGCCCTATCTTAGGTTGACCTAACTCGAGAGAATCTTACCCATCTTTGACTACCAGCCTCTGCAGGGGCTTTAAGATAATGTCTCAGGAAGCTGGGGTTGGGTCCGTAGCTGTATCCAATGTACTTCTGTATGGATATCCATAATGGATCTCAAAAGGCATTTAACAAGTATGGGCAGCAGACCCAGAATGAGCAAAAGACAAACACCTGTAGCAGCAAAGCTTCCTATCCAAGAAGTGAGAGAATTTCATCCAGACAAGGCAGACTTAAAAGCAGATATTAAGTCATCATCAGCTTTAGCTGCATCAAAAGTAAGATGATTATTTTGCAAAGAAAATCTCTGAATGTAACTGAATCAGACCCAAGGAAATATTATCATTATGTCAAATACCTCTTACATGCATTTTTCCAATGCTGTTGACTGTCATTATGTTTTTTAGAAGTAACATAAATCCATTGAAAAACTACAAGACACTCCAAACAAGTCTAACTTTTAACCTTAGTATCTGTTCGCCCAAATACGTAACCACATCATACACAGCGTCTAACAGGTGAAACTGTATCTAGGGTAAGGATCGAGCCCAAGATCTTAAAGGGAGGCACAGTTTGAACTTTCTCAGGAGCTACTTTAAAGCTGTGAGTATGAAGGATAGTTAGACATTAAAAGTACAAGCCTAAAGCCAAAAGCCACAGCACACTTCAGGAACTCCTGCTAGGCACACTTTGTATGTCTTTAGATTGAATCTGAAACCCACCATCACACTTTAAGATCCACACAATGGCACTGACTCCAGCCAGGTGGCTGCAGAATGCAAACTATAAACAAATAAACAACTGAATTCCCCACAGTCTTGACCAATTTAAGATCTTAAGACCTGTAAAATTAAACAAGTTAAACATTTTTAATCTAAAGCCAGTCTCTGTGCCTGTAATTTTAACTTGCTTGAGGTTTTCCAGCTTGAAATCTTAAATCTCTCAGTCCAATATCTCTAGCTAAGTACATCAGTCCATTACAAATTTAACCTTGATCAAACTCTCTGGGCCTGGGCAGCAGGATGCAGCCACCCCTTATACCAGTAGCCCAGTTCCAACAAAGTCCCCTGCAGTCTTTCCTTCCCCTTAGAAAGCTCATAAGCCAAGCCTCAAAGTTCAATGCTGTCTGCACTTAGAATTCTCAGACTCTCATCAGAATAGTCCATAAAATTTGGCTTACCACTCCAGAAGACACCTTCAGTTGCAAGCACCAAGTCCATTTCTATTCCTCCAAAACAAAGGTTCCAAAAGATCAACATCCACATGGTCAGGTTCATCTCAGTTTACTCCTCGGTACCAAATTATCAGACAGCTTTGGGTTTACTGAGATGAACTTCTAGACTGGACACAAGTTATGGAGGAAGGGATATTTATTGAAGCTTACAGATCCAGGGGAAGTTCCATACTGGCAGAAAAATCTGGCCTGCCTTCACAGGCCCAAGCACAGAGAGAGAGAGAGAGGGAGGGAGGGAGAGAGAGAGAGAGAAGCACAGCCTAAAGGTCAAAAGCCACACAGTGTGTCCACTAGGGACATATGGCCCATTCAGAAATACAAAAGCCGCAGATGCAGCTTGCTGTCAAATTGAAAGTGAAAGGAAAGAGAAAGAGAACGAAGAGATGTTGGCAAGCAAGTACAGGTTATAGAAGCAAAGTTTAGCACATTAAATATGAAGACTGCCTCATAACTTATGAGGGTACGCTCACCTGTACACCGATTGACCTCCTCAATGAATGCCTCTCACGGGGCACTAATCTGCCAGGTTCCCGGAGCCCCACATTAGGTGCCAGACAGGTAGTGCTGAGGAAGGACCAGGCCCGCTGGTTCCTCCCAAGGGGTTGAGGAAGAGGGTGAACGTCAGATGACTCAGAACCTCTCCTAGTCACCAGAGAAAAACCACACTGAGTCAGGAGTCTTGTCGAAGCAGGAACTCACTTTATTGTTACAGGCGGTTGCCTATATAATGTTGAGAACGAAGGCGGGAATTCTAGGATGGGGGGAGAGGTAAGGGCCAATAGTAAACTGTGACTATTGAAATGATAATTCCAACTCCTACACGGAAGTAGCAGGCAAGAAGCCATTAGACATCTTGCTGAGTCCTAGCTGGCCAGAGACAGGTTGCCAAACTTTAGCTAGGCTCAGGAAGTTCCACTAGGCCTCGCGTACAGGCCTCTCAAGACCCAACAATAAGGAATCCTTTATTTTTTAAGTTTGTTTTTATTTATTTGAAAGAGATAGAGGGAGAGGCAGAGAGAAAGATTGAGAGAGAGAGAGAGAGAGAGAGAGAGAATGAGTGCACTGGGGCCTCCAGTCACTGTAAATGAACTCCAGATGCATGCACCACCTTGTGCATTGGGCTTATATGGGTCTTGCAGAATTGAACCTGGGTCCTTTGGCTTTGCAGCCAAGTGCCTTAACCACTAATCCATCTCTTCAGCCCAGGAATCGTTTCTTAGAAAGAAGTGGACAGCATTGCTGAAGATGGCACCTGAGGCTTTCCTCTTACCTTCACATGCACATGCACACTCATGCACATATATCCACACACATACATGCACCCACACTCATATAAACACATGCCCACCTGTATACACATGCAAAACATTAATAAATAGGAAGCAAAGGCATTTCATGATATATCTTCAAAGTAAAAGAACATATATTGAAAGTAAATTATATTTTTTCTTTATTACTCAATCTGGTAAAGGAATCATTTTCACTAACTGTTTTTTTAAGTTTAGAAAGACTTTATTGGCTTAAGAGAAGGAAAGAGGAGAAAGTACAGAGAGCTTCTGCCCATGAGAAGGGAGGAGAGAGTAAAGACCCCTTCACTAACTTTTAATAGATTATTGCTTATTCCAAACTCCAATTAGTTTTACTTGGACCTAAGTGTGCTTCTGTCTGTCTCCCATTAACAAATGCTTTGCTCACTTGTTTATTTCTAACATGTACTAATTAGACATATATTACCTGGCAGAAATGTTTTGAATTTTATAGAAGTAGTAGTTAGCAGCAATTATTGAGATTTAGACTTGTTTTACTGGTAACCTAAAATCTTCATGTATTTTGTTAATTGGAATAAATTGTACACTTAGAAATCATAGTTATAACAAATTTCTGAAGTGCAACCAAGATATAATGCCGCAAATTAAATGTTTTATTTAATTAATTAGTCCTTTTTCAGATGATGATTTGCTGTTCTAACTCTGTCAAATGCATAAGTATTTTATGTAATTAATAATTCCTTATGGACTTAATTATTTTTAGTCATTAGATGAAATTGCATATAGAGATACATACCTATATATAGCTGCATAGATGTTTTCAATATAAATTTATTTATCTGTTACCTTCTTTCAAAAAATATTTTATTTTTGTTTATGTATGAGAGAGAGAGAGAGAGAGAGAGAGAGAGAGAGAATGGGCACACCAGGGCCTCTAAGCCTCTGCAAATGAACTCCAGATGCATGTGCCACCTTGGGCATCTGGTTTACATTGGCCTTGGGGAATAGAACCTGGGTCCTTTGGCTTTGCAGGCAAGCACCTAAACCACTAAGCCATCTCTCCAGCCCACTGTTACCTTCTTAAGGCATTTTAAGACTATGAAATGCTAAAACTTGATATAAATATTTCTATAGTTGATACATTAAAAATTATAAAGTGAAATCTCCAATTTTATGAAAATGATTTTAAACCTTTTATGTACAATTTTATTTATTTGTTGTTTTCTTTTTTTTAAGGTAGGGTCCCACTCTAGGCCAGGCTGACCTAGAACTCACTCTGTAGCCCAAGGCTGGCTACAAACTGACAGTGAGTTTCTAACTCAGCCTCCCTGGTGCTGGAATTAAAGGCATGTGCCACTACAGCTGGTATTATACAAAATTTTAGCTTGAAAGATGCCATAGTTTAGATCTTCAGTGTCCTCCAAAGGACTCTGTGTTGACAGTCTTTCCAACCAGTGTGGTCCTGTTGGGAGATGGTAGAAACTTTGAGAGGGATCTTAAAATCTCTTTCTCTATTACTTTCTGCTATAGTTTGGATAGTGAATGTCACTCAAATGCTCATGTGCTGAAGGCTTGATCCCTGGTCATAGCATTATTAGGAGGTAGTAGGACCTTTGGGAGTTGGTGCTGAGTGGAAGGAAGGGTTTTGCTGATATTGTTCTTTGGAGACTCACATAGCCCAGGCTGGACCAAAACTTGCTATGTAGCCAAGGGCAGCTTTTGAATTCCTGATCTGGCTTCCACTTCCCAGGTGCTGGGATGACATGCATCAACCATTGCACCTGACATGAAATGAAGCTATATATGGACTGGGAAGATGATCAACTCTTGAAGGTACTTGTTTGCAAAGTTTGCTGGCCTGGGTTCTAATCTACAGTACCCACATAATAGCCAGATGCACAAAGTGGTGTTTGCATCTGGAGTGCATTTATAGTGGTAAGAGGCCCCGATTCATTCATTCTCTCTCTCTCTTTCCTCACAAGTAAATAAGTGAAATATTTAAAAAGTTTAGTCTTTCAATTAATGTTTCTAAAGCTGCATATAACTTAATGAAAGATGATATCCAAAAATATTTTTATTTTCTTATATTTTTCAAAATACTTTTATTTTAATTTGATTATTTGCATTTACATAGTAATTACAAGGTTAACACTCAATACCAAGGATATTCTCTAACCTTCAAGTCTTACATCTGAGGGAGTTAAAAGTTAATTTCAATATATATACATAATTTTGTTGCACAGAATGGGAGAAAATGGCCAATAAAGACACTCAAGCATATAAACATAACACATTAGGGTAAAGTTTGATGGAGGAAGTAGAATGCAAATATGAGCTAAAGGAGAAAGATGTTATATAAACCTTTCAACTTTGAAAATCATCTGTTCCTGTATATTCAATGGATGCTGATAGCTTTCAAATGGTTACTACATTGTTTGTAATTAATTCATTTAAGATTGTGATATATTTATTCTAAATTCTCAAGATCTATAACATATAATAAATTATAGCCATTTAAAATTATACTAAAATTTTTAGTTAATTTAAGATTATATAACAGAATTTCTCAAAAGTTATATATATATATATATATATGTTTTTAGAGGTAGGGTCCCACTGTCGCCCAGGCTGACTTGGACTTCACTCTGTAGTTTCAGGGTGGCCTTGAACTCATGGTAATCCTCCTATCTCTGCCTACCAAGTGCTGGGATTAAAGGCATATGCCATCACATCTGTCTCATTTTTAAAAATATTTTAATTTATTTACTTGCAAGCTCATAGAGATAAAAGAGAGACATAGAGTCCAGCCACTGCAAATGGACTCCAGATGCATGTGCCACTTTGTGCATATGGCTTTATGTGGGTACAGAGGACTCGAACTTAGGTCATTAGGCTTTGCAGACAAGCGCCTTAACTGCTGAGTCATCTCCTCAGCCCTCAAAAGTTCTTTTGGAAAAGTAACAGGCAAAGAAACTAGAAGACTACTGCTATGAACAGCAGAGAAAAAAAAAAGGAGATGAGAATAAAGTTTCTGTTGAAGTTATGTGAATTACTGAAACAAAAGGAGGGAGGGGCCAGTTCACTACTCAGTCTTATCTCACTATGCCACATGCCAGGCAGAAGTCCAAGGCGTGGCTGATGCTCAGTACAGCTTCTTCTTCCCGTCAACTCAGCTTAGCTTGTAGCTAGTGTTAAGGGAGGCGGGAAAAGTCTTTCTGGTGGCAAGTGCACAAGAAAGAAGACGCGGCAGGAACTTGCTCTCCTTTCCACAACTGTCATGCAGCCTTGCTGTGGTATGCTTTATTTCCCCTTCCTGTATCCATGCCACTGCGCCATTCCTTTCAACCCAGGACACAAGATTAGACCAACAGGAACATTTTATTATTGCTGCACTTTTTTTTCTTTTAGGTCTTTCAAGAAGTTCCTCTTTGGAAGCAATACTAAGCAAACATGGTCGTATATAGGCTGTTCAATAAGTATGATGGTGCTGACCAGAAGCGTAATGGGAAAGGGACGCCTGCGCCATTGAGGAATTAAGCATCTGTTCCTGTTATGGTGTCTTGCATGATGAAAGGGTCCTACTCAGAGAAGCTTAGCAACACAAGTAGCTGTCAGGACCCTGGAGTGATGGTCCCATCCCAGTACAAAGCTTCACTATCCTCCTGAAATTAGGTCAAGAGTGGAAGGGTCAGCCTTTGTGAGCAAAGACCTTATACCAAGCTCATAGATGAGCCATTCCTGCAAGCATCTGGGGGCACTCTATTAGATAACTGAGGGCACAGCAGGAGGAGGAAGGATGACTGGCTTCTCCAGTAACAGTTCCTTGTGCATATGGTCATTCAGAGCTTCTTCCCTCTCAAGTTAGCCTGTGTGAGGAGTCATATATCCCGTTTGGTGAGTCTGTTGGCCTTAAAGTATGATTGAAATTAACAGTGGAAAATTGGAAAAAAGTTAAAAAACTAGTTTACCTCTCTTATGGTAGTTCTGTCCTCTTCCCTCCAAATTGAAACATTCCCTCCTGCAGGGAGGAGGAGGGTCCATAAGACTCAGAAAGCTGAATTGAATTGAATGCTCACACATTTAAAAGATTCAGGCATCTCCTCAAGGTTATAAAAGTAATAACACTTGCTGTGGGTAGGAGGCTTTTTGGTGGAGCTGCCTACAAAGTGGGCAGGGAGCTTCCCTGATGCAGCTTTTATGAGCTGTCACCCATGCTGGGGAGGGCTTTTGCACTTGAGCCATCTATGCTCCCCTAAATAGCACCAATGAATCCACCAGTTCACCAAAGTAGACAGGTAGAATTGTTTCTTTGGTCTATTTTTAAAAATACTTTTATTTTTATTTATTTATTTATTTGAGCTAGAGAAAGAGGCAGACACAGAGAGAGAATATGTGCACCTGACCCTCTAGCCACTGCAAATGAACTCCAGATCCAGATCTGTGTGCCACCATGTGTATCTGCCTACATGGGTACTGGGAAATCAAACCTGGGTCCTTAGGCTTTGCCAACAAGCACCTTAACTGCAAAGCCATTTCTCCATCCTTCTTTGGTCTATTCTTAGTGCCTTACCTGGGTGAACAGACATTTGCTTACATCTCCCTGGGAAAAGCCAGTCATACAACAGTAAAACAACAATCTATCTGTGATTGACATGGGATCCAGACTCGTTCTACCTTATTGCTGTGTTATATACACTATATTGGTTCTGTAACTGTAATAAAAAATTCTCACCACTACATGCACATGCCAGGAACTTTGTCAAGCTGGATGTGATAGGGCATGTCCATAATCTCAGAGCTCCTACAACAAAATGGGAGGCAGAAACAGGAGAATCTCCTGAAGTTTGTGGGCCAACTACTGTGGTGTACACAGCAGTGAACAACAGAGACTCTGTCTCAGACAAGGTAGAAGGTGAAGACCAACACCTGATGTTGTCCTCTGAACACCACATGGATGTGGTGGTACACACACATCACACTCACACACATGTACACACATACATCATACACACATAAAAATATTATATTAAAATGCTTTTCTCTTTCTATATATAAGTTAAAATAATGTATATCATTTCATTAATATTCTACTGCTTAATATCCCAGAGGTTATTTAATTGCCATTTTAATGCTCTACCATATTCATTTTTAAAAAAATTTGAAATATTTTTGTTTACTTATTTGCAAGCAGATAGAGGTAAGAGTGAGAGTGTGAGAGAGAGAATAAATGGCCACACCAGGACCTACAGCTGCTGCAAATGAACTCCAGATGCATGCACCACTGCATTTGGCTTTACATAGATACTGGGGAGTTGAACCTGGGTTGTTAGGCTATTCAGGCAAATGCCTTAACTGCTGAGTCATCTCTCCAGTCCCACATTCATTTTTTGTTGCTATGTGGTTTTTTTTTTTTTTAATTGAAACAGTGTCTTACTTCATAGTGCAAGTTAGGTCTGGAACTCACTATGTAGTTGCAGTCAGGTTCACATTGCTGGTAGAAATCATCCAACCAAGAGCAGCTTGTGGGAAAAAAGAGGTTTATTTTGGCTTATCAGCTCAAAGGGGAAGCTCCATGGTGGCAGGGGAAAATGATGACATAAGCAAGAGGGTGGACAGCACACCCCTGGCCAACATAAGGTGGACCATAGCAACAGGAGAGTGTGCCAAACACTGGCAAGGAGAAATTGGCTATAACACCCATTAGCCCACCCTCAACAATACACTCACTCCAGGAGGTATTAATTCCCAAATCTCCATCAGCTGGGAACCTAGCATTCAGAACACCTACGTTTATGGGGGACACCTGAATCAAACCACCACAGTAGCCTAGGCTGGCCTCAAACTCACAGCAACCCTCTAGCTTCTGAAATGTAGAAATCACCTTTTTGTTGCTAGGACATAACATCCAATCAGAAGCTGCCATGGGAGCAAAGGAAGTTTCACTATGGGTAGGAGGCGCAGCATGAGCAGGAAGCCATCTCTTATCTCACATCACATATCAGGAGGAAGCAAGAGAGTGAGTGAGACAAGCTGAACACCCAATGGACTGGACTAATAAACCTCCACACCTACACCCAGTGACCCACCTCCTGCCCCAGCAAGGCTCCACCTCTCAAAGGCTCCACACCTGCCCAACTATTAAGAACACACCAGTAAGTGTTGGGACTGCAGTAGAAATAGACACAAAAAGGACAGAATAATTTTTACCACTTCTTAATCCACACAGATAGTTTCCCTGATGCTGATTTAAAATGAGTCTGGTTGGAATATTGGTTCAAAGTATCATGAACTCTACAAATTATAAGTGTTGCATGCTTTGGTAACCTAAGACATATCCATCTGGCCAATTTTGAATGAGTCAGATTAACAGGTAAGGAGAGAACTGGCTGACAGATGTGGACAGAGCCAACTCCTACCTTAAACCACCCTTATTATTCTGTCCTCATTCTTGAACTTGACACTTTGTGATTCAATAGGCTAAATCTGATCTGCTTCTGTTGTGCAGAACTGGCCAGGGCATTCAGAATAAGATGATAGAGAGGGTTTGAGAAGATGGAAGAATGGTAGAACATTTTTGCATTCGGTTTTCTGTTTATATTTTCTTTCTAAAGCACCTATAACTTTCCCATATTGCTGCTCCTAAATTACTTTCATATATATGAAATCTATTTCTGGAAAATGCTATTTTTTTCATTTGCTAATCAACAGCTATTCTTTCAGGCTTCAGAAGCATCAAATTTCTGAGCTGGCTTATTGTCCCAGCAGAGGTCTCAGTGACCTGGACTCTCCACTTAACCAGGCTGTGCCTAGTAACTAACCACACAAATGTGCACACAGAACATAAAATGGAAAGAGGAAAGACTAGAAATACAGAAAATACTATCATCCTTTTGACTCAAGAAATCAACCAAATACTTCTCTAAATGTGTCTCACTGTGGTAAACAGCACATGTCACAGCACTGGTATTACACTACATTTCTGCTCATGGTAGAGTCAATCACACATACAAAAAATAGATGAAAGAATAGTATGTTCTGAAGTCTTGTTCTTGTAACATAATGTCTCTGTTGCTCCAAAAACTGGATCTTACATTGAAAGTATTTCTAGTTTTACTACTGGTGTGTTTGTAATACATTGATTCCAATTCAGGGACACATTTCAAATGGGCACATCTAAGTAATGGTCAAATTTTTCTGTAGGTTAATTCTGGCCTGGTATGCAGGGTTGTTGCAGTCAGGTTCACATTGCCAGCAGAAAACACCCAACCAAGATCAGCTTGCAGGGAAAAAAAAAGGTTTATTTTGGCTTACAAATTGGAGGGGAAGCTCCATGATGGTAGGGGAGAATGATGGCATGAGCAGAGGGTGGACACCACCTCCTAGGCAACATCAGATAGACAACAGCAACAGGACAGTGTGCCAAATACTGGCAAGAGGAAGCAGGTTATAACACCCATAAACCCACCCTCAACAATACACTGCCTCTAGGAGGGTTTAATTCCCAAATTGCCATTAGCTGGTGACCTAGCATTCAGAACAACTAAGTTTATGGGGGTGTGATAGTTAAGGTGTTATCAACTTGATCTGTTTAGTAATCCATAGGTTGCTTCTAGGAAGGATCAACTAAAGGAGGAAGTCTTTCCCCCAGGGTGAGCCCTTCCCCCAGAATGGGCGGCCCCGCCCAGAGGGGGACTTGATACAAGGAAGCTCTGGGTAAAAAGAGTCCCTTCCTTCCTTCCTGCCTTCCTTCCATTTTGGCTGCCAGAGCTGCTTGCTACCTTCCAGTGTGGATTGAAGACCAGTGCGGACGAAAGACCAGCATCAACTGAAGACCCCCGTGGATTGAAACCCAGCGGCTCCTCAGGAAGCCTCCAGGCTTTCCTGCACCATCTGCAGTGCCGGGTCGGGACTGCTGAGGCATCTGGCCACGAGGACTGAGCAACTACCAGGTTCGGTGATTCTCGGGCCTGCAACTGCTATTGGACTACTATAAGCTGGGATCCAATAAATCCCCTTTTAAAATAATTCATTCTAGCAGTTCTGTTCCTCTAGAGAACCCTGACTAATACAGGGGGACACCTGAATCAAGACACCACAAGGTCCAATTATAATGAGAGCTGTACTTTGGCTTTATTAAGATCAGCAGAGATACAATTCTGTACATCTGTACATCTTAGTCAAATCTCCCATGATTGATTCAGCCCATAGGTTTGTGTTTATAAATATGTTATGTGTAGTCTTCCAGTAATAGTGCTCATTTTAGCACTAGGGACTAATCCTTCAACCTATAAGAGTAGTAAAAAATCTTCAAAAAGATATAAAATATTGAATCATTAATTTTATTTATAGGCAATAAACATATATTGCTCTGGAGAAATGACCACTTTATTGACATGAAATTTATGAGATATTTCATAACAATGGGAAAGGTCTGTCCTTTCTTGTCCATGCTAAGGGTAGTAGTGACAACCAGCAGCATCATGCAAGGGACACTGGCATCCTGTATTCCAGAAGCTGGGTCCAAGTTTGCCTCAAGGAAAATCTATTCAGTATAATGCTGCTTAACAGTTCAATTAAAGAAATCTTGAATGAGAAGGCATAATGATAGGTTGTATTAATAAGAGATCTCATAGGTGCAGGGAATTAAAAACAGTTCAAACATTTTTCTTATGTGAAGGGCAATGGTACACAGAGGTGAGATAGCACTTCTGGCAGAAAAGTGACACTCTTTGGTGTGGATAAGTGTCAGATATCATTTTTGTTGTTGTTTGTGTATTTTTCCTAAAATTTTAATATTTCTTTATTTGAGACAGAGGCAGAGGTAATGAGTGCACACCAGGGCATCCAGCAGCTGCAAATGAAATCCAGATGCATGTGCCACCTTGTGCATTTGGCTTATATGGGTCCTGTGGACTCGAACCTGGGTCGTTTGGCTTTACAAGCAAGTGCCTAAACCACTAAGCAATCCCTCCAGCCTATTTTTTTTTTGAAACATGGTCTTACTGTATAGACCAGGATGGCTTCAAATTCATGGGGAACCTGTTGTCTCAGCCCCTAAATGCTGAGATTATAGGTGTGTGCCACCATGCCCTGAATATCAAAGACATCTTCTTTCCCTTCACTTAATCCACACATTGACTATTTCTATTTTTTCCTCTGACCTCACAATTTTGTCTCTGGCAAATTTCTGCTTCATTTCACTTTTTGCAAGCCTCGCTTCTCTCTCTTACCTGTGTATATGTGATGCATTTGAGCTGAGTTTGCTAGCTTTCTTGTCACTTTGACAAATATGTGGAAAAAAATTTAAAAGAGAAAGGAGGGCTGGAGAGATGGTTTAGTGCGAAGGCTAAAGACCCAGGTTCAATTCCCCAGTACCCACTCAAGCCAGTGTACAAGGTGGTACATGCATCTGGAGCTCATTTGCAGTGGCTAGAGGCCCTGGAATGCACATTCTCAATCTCTCTCTCACTCCCCTCTCCCTTTTCTTTTCTCCTTCTCTTAAGTAGTAAGTAAGTAAATATTTATTTATTTATTTATTTATTTTTATTTTTCTGTTTTTTTCTTTATTAATTAGTATTGTATTCAGCAAATACAGTCAGTTTGGTACCATTATTAGGCTCATCCATGACCTACCCCCTCCCCTTGGCCCCTCCTTGTTGAGGTATATGGAGTATGCATTGTGGAGGTAGCCCACAGTTATGGGTAAGATAAATGTCTCTGCATATCATGACCCAACACATGGCTCTGACATTGTTTCCACCCCCCTTCTACAAAATTTCCCTGAGCCATGTTGGGTTCATTTTTGGTCTGCTTCAGTGATGAGGTGTTGGGGGCCTCTGAGGCTCTGGCTCTCTGATTTGGTGGGAGTTGATTTTTCTCTGTGTTGCTTCCTTCCCCTTCTGCTGGTACCCGATTCATCAGGAAAACAGCCCCCTTGCTTGTTCTGCCAATTTTTCTTAGTTTCAGCCAGGGCCCTTTTGAGGTATGATGGGGTGGCTCTCTCCTTAGGATCTACATCTATCTGAAAAAGAGAAGCAGATTCTCCAACGGAGAGTAACTTAGCACCAGGACAAATGAGATAACCCTTACTTTTGTAATAGAGAATTTAATAGGTGTAGGCCCTCTTGCAGCCCATGATTGATGGTAGCTTGATATTGGAGAGTGGGCTTATGTTTGGATATGGTTCTGACTTGTTTCCCAGCTCTAGCTATGGGTCCCATACCACTGAGGGGATCAGTTAGCAAAATTAAGAGCAGTTGGTTCCCCACCATGGCTGTGTGCCACTATTGCACTTGTGTGGGCATCACAACAAGTTATTTGCTGCTAAGTAGGTTAGACCATGAGTTGCTTGGACAGATATTGGTCATTTTCCCCCAGTCGCCCATGTACCACCCTCTGGCACTAGACACACTAACTGTCTGGGGACTGACTCTCTTCCAACTTCCAGCCATGCCATTCCATTTTGCATGTCAACCACATAAGGTGTCTTCAGCAGTAGGGTCTTACCACTAACCTTTGGTGGGTCATCAAGTACTCTGACAGAAATCTGTCTGTCTTTTAGGAAACCTTGTAGGTCTCTCTGATCAAAAGCTCATTGTGGATGATAGCCCCATGCTGGTACTGGGAGTTACATGTCAGTGCCCACTAAGAAAATGAGGAAAAAGATAACTAATATACAAGAGTTAGAGAGGAGAAAGAGAGAGAGAGGGAAGATGTAGAAGATTCAGGTTAGACTTGATCCTACCATCTCCAGTGTCTTGTAGTTCAAGTGTTCCCTCTAAGGGCCTGGTGAAGGATCAGCCATTTGGTCTGCCTTTTTGGAAGTAGAATTTTATGGTACCATTGCCATTTGGGTCTAGATTTGTGTTTCCCACCCCTTAGATGCCATCCCCTCCCTCCCCTTCCATCCTAGTGTCTAGTCCACGAGATGCTTACTGAATATGTAAGGTGCCTTGGGTAGATTCAGGTTAGGTGCTGTAGATAAGCGAGACTATGTGGCGATTTTTTTTCTGTAATTGGGTAAGTTCACTGAGAATGATCTGTTCCAGGTTCAACCATTTTTTCTCAAATTTCATTGTGTCATTTTTTCTTACTGCTGTATAGAATTCCATTGTGTAGATATACCACATCTTAGTTATCCATTCTTCTAGTGATGGACATTTGGTTTGATTCCGGCTCTTAGCTATTACAAATTGAGCTGCTAGAAACATGGCTGAGCAAATCTCTCTAGCCTGTGGTTTGAAGGTTTTAGGGTAGATGCCCAGTAAGGGAATAACTGGGTCTGTTGCTATCTCTATAGTCAGCTTTTTCAGAAGTCTCCATATTGCTTTCCAAAGTGGTTGTACCATTCTACATTCCCACCAACAGTGGTTGAGTGTTTGTACTTCTCCACAACCTCGCCAGCACTTATTTTCATTTGATTTTTTGATGTTTGCTATCCTTATGTGGGTAAGGTGGAATCTAATAGTTGTTTTAATTTGCATTTCTCTGATGATTAGGGATGATGAACATTTTCTTAAGTGTGTGCTTGCCATTTGTATTTCTTCCTCTGTGAACTGCCTGTTCAGCTCTTTGCCCCATTTTGTGAGTGGGGTGTTTGACTTTTTACTGTTTAGATTTTTGAGTTCTTTGTAGATCTAGAGATTAGGCCTCTATCAGATGGATAACCCGCAAATATTTTCTCCCATTCTGTGGGTAATCTATTGGCTTTGCTTATTGCATGCTTGTCTATAAAGAAACTCTTCAGCTTCATATGATCCCATTGGTTGAGTGACTGTTTAAGAACGTGAGCTACTGGGGTTTTGTTCAGGAAGTCTTTTTCCATTCCTATATCATGGAAAGTACTTCCTAAATTTTCTTCCAGTAGTATTCGAGTTTCTGGTCTTATATTGAGGTCTTTGATCCATTTGGACTTAAGTGTACTGCATGGTGAAATGTGGGGATCAAGTTTCAGTTTCCTGCATATGGTTACCCAGTTTGTCCAGCACCATTTGCTAAAGATGCTGTCTTTGTTCCAGTCTGTATTGTTCAGGCCTTTATCGAATATCAAGTAGGTATAGTTGATTGACCCAAAGTCCGGGTCCTTGAGTCTATTCCATTGGTCCATACTCCTGTTTTTATGCCAGTACCATGCTGTTTTTATTACTATGGCTTTGTAATATAGCTTTAGATCAGGTATGATGATGCCTCCAGATGTATTTCTTTTGCTGAGGATATGTTTGTATATGCAAGGCCTTCTGCCTTTCCATATGAAATTTGAGATCATTTTTTCTATCTTTGTGAAGAACACTGTAGGAATTTTAATTGGAATTGCATTAAATCTGTATATTGCCTTTGGTGGGATTGTCATCTTCACAATGTTAATTCTACCTATCCAGGAGCATGGGAAGTCTTTACATTTTCTCAGGTCCTCCTCAATTACTTTTTTGAGTGTTTTTATGTTTTCATTGTATAGATCTTTCACTTCCTTGGTTAACATTATTCCAAGGTATTTTATTTTTTTTGTTGCTATTGAAAATGGGACTATGTCCTTTATTTTTTCTCTGTATCTTTGTCATTTGCATATAGGAAGGCTACTGATTTTTCTGCATTGATTTTGTATCCTGCTATTTTGCTGCAGGAGTTAATCACCTTCAGTAGTTTTGGGATGGAGTCTCTCGGGTCTCTTACAGATACAATCGTGTCATCAGCGAATAGAGCTACCTTAACTTCTTCCTTTCCAAATTGTATCCTTTCCTTTCCTTCTCCTGTCTTATTTCTTGGGCTAGGACTTCCACTACTATATTGACAAGAGGAGGTGAGAGTGGACAACCCTGTCTTGTTCCTGATCTTAATGGGAATTCCTCCAGTCTCTCTGCATTAAGTATTATTTGGGTCTTCAGAGCTTTGTATATTGCCTTTATTATGTTAAGATATGAACCAACCATGCCAATTCTCTCCAATGTTTTGATCATGAAGTGATGTTGTATGTTGTCAAAGGCCTTTTCTGCATCTATCGAAATGACCATGTGGTTTTTATGTTTGACCTTGTTTATGTAGTGTATTACATTGACAGATTTCCGTATGTTGAACCACCTCTGTGTTCCTTGGATGAATCTCATGTGGTCATGGTGGATAATGCTTTTGATGTGTTGTTGGATTTGGTTTGCGAGGGTTCTGTTCAGGATCTTTGCATCTAAGTTCATCAGGGAAATAGGCCAGTAGTTTTCTTGTGGCATCTATGCCTGGTTTTGGAATTAGGGTGATATTACCTTCACAAAAGGAGTTGGGTAGCTTTCCCTGTTCTCCAATTGTGTGCCACAGTATGAGGAAGATTGGTTTGAGTACTTCCATGAAGGTTTGAAAGAGTTCAGCTCAGAAGCCATCTGGTCCTGGACTCTTCTTTTTGGGAAGGTTTTTTATTACTTTGTCAATCTCCATGAGTGTGGTGGGTTCATTTGGGTGATTTATCTGCTCTGAGTTTAGCTTTTATAGATGGTATGCATCCAGGAATTTATCCATCTCCTCCACATTATCCAGTTTTGTGGAGTAGACGTTTTTGAAATAAGTGCTAATGATTCTCCCAATTTCACTTATGTCTGTTGGGATCTCTCCTTTTTCATTTTGAATTTTGTTAATTTGAAGCTTCTCCCTTTTTTTTTTCTTGATCAAATTGGCCAGGGGTTTGTCAATCTTGTTTATTTTTTCAAAGAACCAGCTCTTTGTTTTGTCAATTGTCTTGTTTCCTTAGTTTCCAATTCATTAATTTCTGCTATGATTTTAATTATTTCTTTCCTTCTGGAGCTCTTTGGGTTGGATTTTTCTTGCCTTTCCAGTGCCTTTAGGTGGATGATTAGGTTATTGATTTGGGATCTCTGTCTTTTTTATGAAGGCATTTAGTGTTATGAATTTTCCCCTGAGGACCACCTTCATTGTGTCCCATAAGTTTTGGTAGGATGTGTCCTCATTGTCATTCAATTCTAGAAATTTTGCAATTTCACTTTTTTTTCAGTTTGAAACTTTTTATTAATTAGTTTTGTATTCAGCAAATATAGTCAGTTTGGTACCATTATTAGGCTCATCTGTGACTTATTCACTCCCCTTGGCCCCTCCTTGTTGAGGTATATGGGTCATGAATTGTGGCGTTAGCCCACAGTTACTGGTAAGATAAATGTCTCTGCATATCATGACCCAACACGTGGCTCTGACATTGTTTCCACCCCCCTTCTGCAAAATTTCCCTGAGCCATGTTGGGTTCATTTTTGGTCTGCTTCAGTGATAAAGTGTTGGGGGCTTCTGAGGCTCTGGCTCTCTGGTTTCATAGAAGTTGATTGTTCCCTATGTTGATCTCCTTCCCCCTTCTGCTGGTACCGGATTCATCAGGAAAACAGCCCCCTTGCTTGTTCTGCCAATTTTTCTTAGTTTCAGCCTGGGTCCTTTTGAGGTATGATGGGGTGGCTCTCTCCTTAGGATCTACATCTATCTGAAAAAGAGAAGCAGATTTTCCAACAGAGAGTAAGTTAGTACCAGGACAAATGAGATAACCCTTACTTTTTTTAATAGAGAATTTAATAGGTGTAGGCCCTCTTGCAGCCCATGATTGATGGTAGCTTGATAATGGAGAGCAGGCTTATGTTTGGATATGGTTCTGACTTGTTTCCCAGCTCTAGCTATGGGTCCCGTACCACTGAGGGGATCAGTTAGCCAAATCAAGAGCAGTTGGTTCCCCACCATGGCTGTGTGCCACTATTGCACTTGTGTGGGCATCACAACAGGCTATTTGCTGCTAAGTAGGTTAGATCATGAGTTGCTTGGACAGATATTGGTCATTTTCCTCCAGTCACCCATGTAGCACCTTCTGGCACTAGATGTGCTGACTGTCTGGGGACTGACTCTCTTCCAACTTCCAGCCATGCCATTCCATTTTACATGTCGACCACATAAGGTGTCTTCAGCAGTAGGGTCTTACCACTAACCTTTGGTGGGTCATCAAGTACTCAGACAGAAATCTGTCTTTCTTTTAGGAAATCTTGTAGTTCTCTCTGATCAAAAGCTCATTGAGGATGATAGCCCCATGCTGGTACTGGGAGTTACAGGTCAGTGGCCACTAAGAAAAGGAGGAAAAAGATAACTGCTATACAAGAGTTAGAGAGAAGAGGGGGAGACACGGAGAGGGAGAGGGAGGGAGGGAAGTTGTAGAAGATTAAGGTTAGTCTTCATCATATCCTCTCCAGTGTCTTGTGGTTCAGATGTTCCCTGTAAGGTTCCCTGTGAGGCCTGGTGAAGGTTCAGCCATTTGGTCTGTCTTTTTGGAAGTAGAGTTGTATGGTACCATTGCCGTTTGGGTCTAGATTTGGATTTATAGAAATATTGCAATTTCATTTTTTATTTCACCCACTATCCATTTATTGTTTAAAATTGTGCTGTTCAGTTTCCAGGTGCCGTTGGGATTCTTGGTGGGTCTTTTGTTGTTGATTTCTAGCAGTATAGTATTGTGATCTGATATCATGCAGGGAATTATGTCAATTTTCCTAAATATGTGGAGGTAGTGTTTGTGACCCAGTATATGGTCTATTTTAGAGAATGTTCCATAGGCTACTGATAAGGGTGTGTATTCTGTGGATTTGGGATGGAAAGTTCTGTAGATGCCCTTTAGGTCTAAGTGATCTATGGTTTTCGTGAGCTCTCTTACTTCCCTGTTGAGTTTCTATTTGGATGATCCATCTATTACTGATAATGGTGGATTGAAGTCCCCAGCTATGATGGTGTTGGTGGTTTTTTCTGTTTTATTGTCAAGTAGGTTTTGTTTTATGAACTGTGGTGCTCCTGTGTTTGGTGCATATAGATTTATGATTGTAATATCCACTTGATGCATCATTCCCTTGATAAGTAGGAAGTGGCCTTCTTTGTCTTTTTTGATTATTTTTGGTTTGAAGTCTATTTTATCCGATATTAATATAGAAATGCCTCCTTGTTTCTTATTCCCATTTGCTTGGAATATTCTTTTCCACCCTTTCACCCTGAGGTGGTGTCTGTCTTTAGTGGTGAGGTGGGTTTCTTGAAGAGAACAGATTGAGGGGTCTAATTTTTTGATCCATCCTGTTAGCTTGTGTCTCTTGATGGGTGAATTAAGGCCATTAATATTTAGGGTAATGACTGAGATTTGATTTGATCCCTGCCATATTCTGATGGTACATGTGGGTTGCTGTTTTCATGGACTTTGAAGTTTTTTGTGCCTAGTCTGAGTTTGGTTAGTGTGATCTGCTTCTTGTAGGCATTTGAGGTTGGTTGTTTGTTTATCCTCTGTGGAGAATTTCCTGAAATACTCTCTGTAGGTTTGGTTTTGTGTTCATATAATTGTAAAGCTGAGTTTTGTCATGGAAAGTTTTTCTTTCACCATCTATTATGAGGGATACTTTTGCTGGGTAGAGCAGTTTGGGTTGGAAGCCATAGGTTCTTAGACTTTGCAGTGTTTCATTCCAGGCCCTTCTAGCTTTCAGGGTTTCCATTGGGAAGTCTGATGTCATTCTGATGGGGTTACCTTTGAAAGTGGTGTGCTGTTTTTCCTAGCTGCTTTTAGGATTTTCTCTTTGGTGTCAATGTTTAGTGTCTTAATGACAATATGTCTTGG
Source organism: Dipus sagitta (assembly GCA_036346955.1). Classification (NCBI taxonomy): domain Eukaryota; kingdom Metazoa; phylum Chordata; class Mammalia; order Rodentia; family Dipodidae; genus Dipus; species Dipus sagitta. Next base: position 70,034,304 of record CM070781.1, read on the forward strand.
AGAGTTTCTCCTTTGGTCCAGTCTGTTTGGAGTTCTGTTGGCTTCTTGTATCTTGATGGGCCTTTCTTTTAAGAGACTGGGGAAGTTTTCTTCAATTATTTTGTTAAAGAAGTTCTCCATGTCTTTGGTCTGAGTTTCTTCTCCTTCTGGTATTCCAATGATCCTGATATTAGGACATTTAAGTGTATCCCACAATTCCCTCACATTCTGTTCACAGGAATTTTTGAACATACTGAAATTTTTGAACTCTTTAACTGTTTCTTCCATCTTGTCTTGCAGATCAGAGTTTCTATCCTCCACTTGGCTGACTGTATTCTTGAGAGCTTCTAGAGAATTTTGGACTTGTTCAATTAAGTTTGCATTTTCTACTACTTTCCTATGTATAATGTCCATCCCTCTGTCAAGCTCCCTTTTCACATCATTTTATGATTTTCTTGATGATTCTTGGAATTCATCCTTGTATTTCTTTATGTCTTCATTTAGCATGACCAGCTGATTTTTAAGGTCTTCTTTTTTTCACTCTCCCTCAAATCTCTTAACTCTCTTTGAACTCCTTCCAATTTCTTATCTATTAGTTCTAGTTTAGTGATCGCAGCAGCCCCCGATTATTGGTCCTTTTTTGCTTTCTTGCAAGTTCTACCAGTAGGTTGGTCAGGGTTGCATTGCTCATGGCTTCAATTTGGTGTTCTGATCCTATGGTTCTTCTATGTTTTGGTTAGAAGTATTCATTGTGGGACTGGGTGATCTAACTGGATTTTCTTGCATTTGATTTGTCATGTTATTTCTTTTGTGCTGTGGTCTGCCCATGATGGTGTATGGGCACATAGGTGGGTGGATCAGCCTGGGCTCAAGCACAATGGGAATCTGAGGCAGCCTGGGGCAGTTGCCAAACAGCCTGGGCTTTGGCTGTCACTTGCCAAAGCCACCTATCTACTGCCTGGAAGGGGCGCCAAAGTTGCCTGAATTGTCAAGCGGTAATGCGCTAAAGCTGCCTGCATTTGAGCTAGGAATGACACTGAGGCACCAAGCACTGAAGCAGCCCAAACTCTGGCTGGGAATACTGGGACCTGGAAGCAGTCTGCGCTCCCCTCCCACAGGACAATGGTGGATGGCCTGCGTGGCAGACAGGTAGGGGATGGCACCTGAGCTGGTGCAAGCGATGGACACAGTCTGAGCTTGTGTGGCAGTTTCTGTGGGACTTGGCTCACTCAGTAGGTGGGCGAGTGGGCGAGTGTGCGGAGCAGTCTAAGCTTCTGCACTCAGGGATCGATTGGCATGCAGCGGCAGTGCCATGGACAGGGCAGTTATTTGGGGGGAGGGGTGGGCTACCCATCCACGAGGGGACCCGCAATTCCCCATTTCCCCCCCTCTGTGCCCTCCTACTGACAATCTATTGGAGATTGCTCTTCCCTAAAAGACCCAGTAACTCCCTTAATATCTTGCCTTTCTTTCCCCGGGATTTGCAGTGCAGCTAGGTGGTTGCCATCTTGGCCAGAAGTCTATGTATTTATTTTAAAAAGAGGAGAAGATTTGTTTGGGCTCATGATTTCAGTCCATGGTGGATTTTTCTATTGTTGGGGACATGTGGGGAAGCAGAACACCATGGTGATGGAAGTATATGGTATAGCAAAATTTTTTAACTTCATGGTGGACAGGAAGGAGGGAACAGGAAAGGAGAGAATGGGGAGAGAGAGAAAACAAGAGACATTGATGAAAGGCATATCCCTCCACATTAGTGACCCACTTCCTCCAGCAAGGCTTCTCTTCCTAAAGTTTTCACTACCTTTTGCCATCTAGGGACTAATCCTTCAACCTACAAACCATAATAAGGGTTTAGCTTCTAAGAGGTAGCTTTCAACCTCAACTCTATAGGACTTTACAACTAGATACCATGTATGCATGTACATATTTTAGTGTGTGTGCTTGTGTGTTCCATTTCCAAATTTAGAAGAAGAGAATCTGACTGTTTAGCTGAGGTAAAGTATCGACATCTGCTCCAATCAGTTATCATGACAGAGAGGAGAATTGAATATACTGAGTTGAATTGAATTGAATGCATAGAGTTGTCTCTTTTACAGTATGGACTGGACAGGTAACTTATCCTAGAAGAAGTGACAGTGGGAAGTAGAGAGGGTGAGTATAACATCAATTCTGGCTAGGTTTCAACCTTATGGAGGAGATTATATGTATATATATGATATTTTGTACAAGAAAGAATTTGGTAAGAGATATTTTTTTAAAAAATCCCTGACAACAACAATCCAGAAACTACTCTGGAGTGTGGAGGAAGGACAGAGCAAGACAGTGCAGGAAAACTTTAGTGAAAGAACACTGGCTATATTGGGAATACCTTGAGCAGCTGCCTGCAGGCAGAGAATGAACTAAAGTCAAAGTTCCCGGGGTTGAAAGCAGTCACATCATGGAGGCTAACATGACTGGAGAGAGCTGGTGTATAATATTTTGTAAGGGGAAGTCTTTGCAGGTTTCTGATGAGGGGAAGCATATGAACAAATCTGTGCTTCATGAGGGCACCTGAGGTCATAGTAGCCCAATGAATTTTATGTAGTCTAGAGGCAGGTGGGGGATGCACAGATAGTGCATCATCAAGTTAATTAATGATCTCAGTGAAGAGCAAAGCCATGGGGGAAAGTGGACTTAAATGATAATTGTACTTAACAAAGATGGGGTAATGTATACCTATTATGGAGAGTCTTCACTGTTAACTCAATTTCTAATCACCATGGAGCATACCTCTAGGTATATCTATGTTGTTGTTTCCTAGAAAGAGTTAACCAAAGAGGGAAGATCCACCCTCAGTGTGAGTGCCCTCATTCCATGGACTTGTATCCCTGATTGAATAAAAGGGGAAAAAACAGTGGAACACCAGCATTCATCTCTCTGCTTCCTCACTGTGTACTGAATGTGACCAGCTGCCTCATGCTCCTGCTACCATGCCTTCCCTGCCATGACGGATGTATGCTCAAATTGTGAGCCAAAATGAAACCCTCCTTCCTTTAGTTGCTTTTGTCTGGTGTCTTGTTGCCACAATGAATAAAGTAACCAATAGAATGCTCCATGGGTAACTTGTTCCCACTGGTGCCAATTGCACCACCAATAATTGTTTTAAATGCTGATAAAACATCCAATGCTTCCAGCAAAACTTGGCATGGTTTGAAGTAATTTTTAAGTGGAAAAAGGAAGAAAAGTATGAACATGGAGAAGTGCTAGATTGCTTTTAATTTAAATAAAACACTGTCATCCCTGGAAGCTGCTGGGTCACAGACTAGTGATAGGATGAATCCCCTGCCTGGGCCAAGTCCTGCTATCTCAGATTAGGGCAAGGACTAACACAGTTATTGATGGAGTTGGTATGAGGAAGAGACTTGTGATGCAAGCAACAAAGCAGAAGTGACACATCATGTGTGTATGTATGTGTGTGTGTGATGTATTTACGTGTGTATGCATGTTTGTATGTATGTAGGTACATGTGTGTATACAGTTGTTCATACGTGTGTAAATGGGCATGTGGAGGCCTGAAGTTGACATTAGGTATCTTTGATTTCTCTATACATTATTTTCAAACTTTTTATTGACAATTTTCATGCATGTATACAATGTATTGTGATCATTATCCTCTCCTGTTACCTTCTCTTGTTCCCCTTCCCATGCCCTTTCCATTGAACCCCTCATTCTTTCCAACTAGTCTCTCTTCTATTTTAGTATGTTCTTTTTTACTAGTACCCATGATGGAATGTTGATAGACCCAGTATTGTGCAGGTCTTATGCAGGTCACAACAGTTGCTTTGAAGTCCTGAATGCAATGTCCATATCTTATATGGAAGACATTTTTGTGAAGCACTCCTCCCCATCCTTTGGCCCTTACATTCTTTCCGTCCCCTCTTCTGCAATGTTCTTTGTGCCTTGGAGGGACCAGATAGCTATCTTATTTAGGACTAACCACTCAACAGTCACTTAATTTCAGCACTTTGATAGTTTTCAGTCTCCCCAGTAGTGATTGTTAGCTGCAGAAATGAAGCTTCTCTGACCAAAGGTAAGAGTGTTCTAATTTAACATGAATATTTGGGGGTAATCTGTGAATACTACATAATCATTTAGCCAGATGAAAGCAGAAGCTCCCCCCAGGTCCTACAACCTCCATAGTCATAGTTTTTTGACTAGATTTTCAGTACTTAGGCATGAATCTCCCATGCTGTGGAATGGACCTCACATCCAATCAGAGAACAGTTGGTTACATCCCAAACACTTATGCCACTATTGCACCAGTGAGCACATCTTGTCTGGCTCCCACTTGTATAGTTCATAGGATCCACTACTCGATAAGACTGTGATGATTTTTCTCTTCCAGTAGCTTGCATAGTACTTTCCAGCACTATGACAGCTAGCCAGCAGAGAGGACATTTCCAGGCTAATTCCAGCTTAATTTCTCATGGTTTTGCAGATGAAGGATGTCTGCATGTTATTTACTGAGACAGGCCCTCCCCAGAGATTACCAATTACCAATACAAACTAATGTATCTATCTAGCATGCCCAGGGATCTTTTGTGTCCACTTCCTGAATGCTGGGATTATAGGCAGGCCACCATGCCCACCTGGCCTTTCCATGGATGCTGAGGCTCTGAACTCAGGCCCTCATGCTTGCACAGTAAGTGTATCTACTGACTGAGCCATGTGCCCAGCATCAGCAGTGACAAATCAAAAATAGTACATTAAAAAGGCTCACAAGAAAAGAGACATCAGAGACCATCACTTGAAGATGTACATAAAATAATAGTTCTCAATTTTCTAGAAAATCATGAAAGCATGAAAATTGAAGTTAGAAGAGAGCAGAAGAGGGTTATGATGCAGAAAATAGCAGGCCTATAAATCTGAAAGTGGTTGTGAACTTAAGTCATGTCCTAGTATGAAGGACTATGGACATATGCACTCTCTCAGCCATCATCATGGCAAATTAAAACTATGAGACCTTACTCCAGTAAGGATGGCAATCACTAAAATCACTAAAAATCACACACACAAAAAAATGACAAATGTTGGAGAGGATGTGGGGAAGGAGGAACCACCATTCACTGCTGGTGAGAATGCACAATCAATATGGAGTTTCCTGAAAAAGACAAATACAGAACTACCAACAGACCCAATTATTCTCTTACTGGGCATTTACCCTAAATGCTCCAAGCTTCACTACAGAGATATTTGCTCAACCATGTTTATAGCTGCTCAATTCATAATAGCTAGAAACTGGAATGAACCCAGGTGCCCATCATTAGACAAATGGGTAACGAAGTTGTGGTACATTTACACAATGGAACTCTACTCAGCAGTAAGAAAAAACATGACACAATGAAATTTGTAGGAAAATGGATGGGGATGTAGGACAGATTAAATTCAGTGAATACACACAATGACAGAAAGACAAACACCACATGTTCTCACTCATCTTCGGTGGCTAACCTGGATCAGCTTGAGTTGCTGGCATACTGGATAGGCAACTAGAGGCCCAAACACTAGGGATTCAAGGGTTTGGGGGAAAGGAGGAGAAGTTGAAGGGAAATAAACACAAAACTAAACCCAAAATTAACCGGTACCTTAGTGAACACTAATTGTAAAGCACTGCTAGAATCAGAGGACTTACTAAGCCAATAATGGACATCTGCACCTTCTTAGCCATCAGTATGGTCTTAGTGAACACCTAACTATGTAAAGCACTATTGAAGACACCCAGGGCCTACAGAAACATAAGGGCAGCATGGCTAACATTTCTTAAATACCTACTATATTCAAGTTATTATAATATTATTTATTCAATTAAAAACCATTGTCACAATTAGGAGGACTTTTTCCTTTGTCTGACTACAGTATTGGCTCTTCCTTTACTCTGTGGCATCTCCATGAATTGATAGATTTTCCTCTTATACACAAAGAGAAGAAGCTACATTCTCTTGAAAGTCAAGAGTTGAGATCAGGCGAGAAACATGCAGACATGCATCTATGAAATCTCATGCTACTCATCCTCCACTCACTGCCTCCCCATCCTAGTAGCTCTTGGCTCTGGCCTTTTCCCAGCAGCCTTTTGCAAGCTTCTAGGCTCATCCTGAACTGCTACTCTTATCCTCAAGTGGTGGCTTCCTTTTAACCAGAGCCTGCAACCCATTTGGATAGCTTTGCCTTCCAAAACTTGCTCTTTAAATGTATAAAAAAGTTCTTTATCCAAAAGACTAACCAAAAGATAAAAACAAGACCAGAAAACCTATTGCTTACTCTCACAGAATTAAAAACAGAGCCATGTGTGGTGGTGCACACTTATAATCCTGGCACTTGGGAGGCAGAAGCAGAGGCAGGAAGATCACTGTGAGTTCAAGGCTTATCCCATTGAACCTATGCTGACTTCATTCTCTGTTGGAGAATCTGGTTTTCTTTTTCAGAAGGCAGTGAGAACTGAAGATATAAACCACCCTTAGCACATCAGCCAGTGCTCAGGTAAAACCATAGAGGAATTGGCAGAGGAGCAAGAGTGCTGCTTCAATGTCAAGCCTGACAACCAGCACCAGGGTCATGCAGTCAAGATACTCAAAACACACCAAAAAGCAGAAATCCAGAGGCTGCTGAGAGCATAACACTAAAGTAAACTTAAAACACGTCCACCTCGACTTCTGGGTAGGATGCTAGCAGAGGAGCCATGCCAAAGCAGCCTAGGGAGGGAAACAAGGAGAAAAACAGCAAAATACACTTTATACTGAAAAGTGAAGGTGTATAAGTTATTATCAACTACAGCAGAGAAGCAGGAAAGACAAAGCTCTTCCAGAAAGGAGAAAACTGGCCAGAATCCAGCCTGGCCTACACAGAGCTACAGGAGCAGAAACCAGGTTACAGGGGATTTTCCACTCACATCAGCCTCCTTGCAAAGTCAAAAAACTAGAAGGGGAAGACAGCAGGGTCCAACTGAGGAGCCGATGAAGGAGAACACAAACAGGACCAGCTGAGCAGCTCCCGGGATCCTGCACAGTCTCCTATCCTGCCAACCACCAGTGCCATGGTGAAGCATTGGAGAAATCACTCAGCTCCTGGTTGCAGGGCATCCAGCACAGCCAATTATAACACCAGATTTATAGTACAACAGAGAGGGATTGAGTGGGCACCCAGCATTGGTAAGATTGGAAGCCATCCCAAAAGGTAACAGGGCCTATTTACACAAAGGCAGGTACAAAGGTCTGCATTGGAAGTGCTAATCTCTCTTTGCATGTCAGGGCAGGTTATGAGTTACATATTCTTTTTTGTAAATTTTTTTTGTTTATTTTTATTTATTTATTTGAAAGTGATGGACAGAGAGGAAGAGAATAGACGCGCCAGGGCCTTTGGCCACTGCAAAAGAACTCCAGATGCATGCGCCCCCTTGTGCATCTGGCTAACGTGGGTCCTGGAGATTCGAGCCTCAAACCAGGGTCCTTAGCCTTCACAGGCAAGCACTTAACCACTAAGCCATCTCTCCAGCTGAAGTTACATATTCTTGATTGGCTTTACCATTCTTAAATAAACTGTATTTTGGAGTTTACTCTTATTGCCTTTGATGTTTCCTGATTTATAGGGCCTTTATCTTTTCCTTCTGTCATTCTGTCATGGGGGCAGGGACTGACTTGGCCCCAGGCTGACCTGGAACCCATTTCAGACCAGAAATCAGCTGACAGGATTAAGGGTGTAGAGCAACACACACACCCTAGGGACTTGGGCTATATTAGACTATCTGTTTGTTTTAATCCCCACTACTGCATAAATACTCCGTGAACCAAAGGAAGGGTAGGACTCCTTACAATTCCCTTTTCCAGACACAAAATGGCCTGAATATCCTTGACCTCACAGTGCCTGACACTACCTACACAAGACCATCATAATCAGAGGAAAAGATGATGACATCAAAAATAAGAGACTGATTGAGAGAGGGAGGGGATATGCTGGAGAGTGGAGTTGAGAAGGGCAATTTGGGTGGTGGCAAGGAATTATGATGGTTTATTGTTTATAATTATGGAAGTCGTCAATAAAAATAAAATAAATAAAAATAAAACATATCCACCATGGCTCAGGAAATTTTTCAGCAGAGGGGGTGGAAAGCTTATAAGAGCCACAGAATAGAAGGGAATGTCCAGAGGCATTGCCTCCCCCAACAGTGGCTGATTGATACTCTCACATCTCATAACCCAGAACCCCTTGAGGAAGTCCATTAATCCCAACTGAGGAGGACTCTCAGCAGAAGGGGAGCAGGGAGGAGGGAAATGATAGTACTAATATATGATATTTCCATACAAAGTTTCTACCTAATAAAAAGAAAGAAAGGAAACAAAACAAAAAAAGTCCCCCCAAATTTAAAAAAAAGCCAGGGGTTGTGGCACATACCTTTAATCCCAGCACTTGGGAGAGAGATAGGAGGACCATTGTGAGTTTGAGGCTACCCCGAGTCTACATAGTGAATTCCAGGTCAGCCTGGTCTAGAGCAAGACCCTACCTCAAAAAAACTGAAAACAACAACAAAATAAAAATTAAAACAAAGCAGTAAACTTACTGCCTTATTTATTCTCTGAGACCTCACTGCTTTGTATTTTATCTCTGTTTGATTATGCAAATAAGAGAAGTGTTCACACTGGTTTCACTCATAATTATTGGTTCCAGTGTACAAAGTAGAAAGAAATCATTTGAGATTCCAAATAGGTAAAACATGTACAGTGGCTGAAATGTTTCAAAAGTCTTTCAAGTTAAAAATAGTCGTGGTGGGACTGGGAAGATGATGGCTAAGTGGTTAAAGGTGCTGCTCTGCAAGCCTGCTGACCAGAATTTGGATCCTCAGCAACCATGTAAAGTGGGATTCAAAGTGGTGCATGGGCCTCTGATTCCAATATGCCTATGACAATGTGAGGCAGAGTTAGGAGAATCCTAAAGCTTGTGGTCTAGCTAGTTTTGCCTTTCCAATGGCAAACCAACACCCTGTCTCAAAGTAGGTGTAAGGAGAGGACTAATCCTCAGAGATTGTCTATTGTCATCACCATCATCATCATCATCACAACAATAAAATAGTTGTGGAGTAATTGAGGGTAAATTTCTGCTGTTTTCAAACTTTGCTATAATGTTATTATTTTAAATTGAAAATACAATGTTTTAAATTGGGGCTGGAAAGGTGGCTCAGCAATTAAAGGTACTTGCTTTAAAGCTGGCTGGCCTTGGTTCAGGTCCTCAATACCCACATAAAGTCAGTTGCACAAAGTGGCCCATGCATGTGGAGTTCATTTACATTGGCAAGAGGCCCTGGTGAACCCATACTGATTCTATCTCTCACTCTTTCTCATGTAAAAAATATTTAAAAGAAATAAAATAAAATATTTTAAGTAACTTGAGAATATAGTACAAACCTAGATTGTTCCCTACTCAAACTGGAGAAGCATTCTCTCTAGTTAGTTATCCATCTACCCAGAGGTAAGTGAATATTATAATAAAGATCAGCTTGTTTTTCTTCCTACATGAAGATTTGACTGAGTTCTAGCCCTCAGTTTACTTGAACATCAAATTTTGAACACACTGTATTATACTGTATGGGAAATATAATAAGTTAGGTAATTTTAGCAATTATTTAAATTAAACTAAATCTACAATCATACATAATTATATTTGAAATATTTTCACATATTTAGGTACTATAGTTTTAAAAACTATATTTTTTATGTATTTATTTGAGAGAGAGGCAGATAGAGAGAATGGGCACTGCAAACAAACTCCAGACACATGTGCCACCTTGTGCATACAGCATTAAATGGATACTGGGGAATTGAACCTGGGTCCTTTGGCTTTGCAGGCAAGAGCTTTAAGTACTAAGCCATCTTTCCAGCCCCTATTTAGATATTTTAAATCAACTGAGTTATTTACGCTGTCTGGAAGTTCATCCATTATTCATTGTATAGATGAGTTCTTATAGCCTGTGGTAGTTTGAATAGATGTCCCCCAATATGTTCAGTGTTTTATTAGTTTGTAGTTTGTATCTGTAGCCACCAGGCTGGAGGAAATATCAGTGGGCAGATCTTAAAGTGTGGTGGTGCATTTGAAATTCCAGTCTAAAGATATGCAAAGTATGCCTAGCTAGAGTTCCTGAAGTGTGCTCTGTAGTTATGGCTTTTGGCTTTTAGGCTTGTGGCTTCTCTCTCCCTCTGCCTGGTCCTTTAAGAATGGAACAACTTCTTCTACTATTATGGAACTTCTTCTGGATACATAAACTTTAATAAATCCCTTCCCCCATAACTGTGCCTGGTCTGGAAGTTCATCTCAGCAAAACTGACACTGTCTGCTACAGAAATTGGTACCAGAATGTGAGGTGAGATAAACCTGACCATGATGATTTTGTTCTTTTGGAGGAATGGTCATGGACTTGATACTTACAACTGAAGATGCCTTCTGAAGTGGTAAACCAAGTATTATGAACTATTCTGATGAGAGTTTGAGAATGCTAAGTGCAATAAGAATTGTATTTGGAGGTTCAGCGTATGAGCTTTCTAAGGGGAAGGAAAGACTGCAGAGAACTTTGTTGGAACTGGTCTACTGGCATAAGAGCTATCTTCATTCTGCTGCCCAGGGTGAGAGTTTGGTCAAAGTTAAATTTGTAATGGACTGAAGTGCTTGACTAAAGATATAGGACTGACAGATTTAAGAATTTAAGTTGGAAAACTTCAAGCAAGTTTAAATTACAGGCACTGAGGGCTGGAGAGATTGCTTAGTGGTTAAGGTGCTTGCCTGCAAAGCCAAAGGACCTCAGTTCGATTCCCCAGTACCCACATAACCCAGATGCACAAGGTGGTGCATGCATCTGGAGTTTGTTTGCAGTGGCTGGAAGCCCTAGTGTGCCCTTTCTCTCTCACTCTCTGTCTCTGTCTCTTTCCCTCTCTCAAATAAATAAATAAAAATAAAATATTTTTTTAAAGTTACAGGCACTGAGACTGGTTTTAGGTTTCTGAAGCTGCTACTGTCAACACATTAGCAATCTTAAGGAAGATGGCCCAACTGCTTTACATTAAAACAATGAAGAGGATGCCCAAGGAAAGACTATGATAGAAATGCAAAATAATTGACTGAAGAAGGAACCTGCTTTTCAAGGTTACAAGAATATGGCTGTGTCCTGCACACTTGATATTAGTTTTGGAAACATGAAAAATGCATGAAGTGGTCATGAAATACATACAGTTCTAGGATCCACTGCTGACATGTGGCATGAGGCAAAGCATGATGCCCTGATAGGTTGGCAAAGCCATTGGAAGATGGACCATGGTTTGCATGGAGACCCAAAGATGTTTTGGATATACCAGGACTGTGCAAGGGCTACCATGGAGTGCACTGTTGGCCTGAAACAGAAATGTTCCCTGGATACTCTGCCCAGCTGGAGGGGTGGAAATGGAAAATCTAGAGACTGTCAGTCTCTGGTTATATTGAACTTGAACTTCAGAAGTTTGATGTTTGTTTGATGGTGGTTGAGTTTACATTGTTTTAGTCTCTCCTTGCTATTCCTTATACTAGTTGAAAATGTTTATTCTTTGCCTTTATTTTAAGGTTTGCAAACAACCAAACACCATGCAGGGCCACTCTGAGGCAGGGAAAACGCTGTTTATTATGGCACGAGCTGCTGGGCTGCCTCAGGGGAGGAGAAAGAGTGAACAGCCAGTGTGACTCTGGAAAGTTTCGGTTTTAATAGAGGTTTTCCTTTTGGGGATGGTATACAGAACACAAAGGATGAGGAATGCAGGGAAGAGCAGGGGCCAAAAGGAGAAGGTAGATAGCCAGAGGGACAGAGATCTAATAGCAGAGGAGGAGGTGTCACTAGGAGAAGAGCCAGGCTGTCTCTGAGATAAGATCAAAACTATGGCTGAGGGTATTTTTAAGTCAGAGAAGTAGGGGTTAGGCAATATAAACTTCTAAAGTTGTATCACTCAGGCTGCTGTTATTCTCTTCCTTCATCTTGACTCCATCTGGGGACTCTTGTCCTACCTAGCATTTATATGTTGAAAGTATTTAACTTGTTTGACTTTACAGGACTCACAGCTAAGAGGAAATCTTGAATCGTAGAGGAGATTTGGGACTTTGGAACTATCTTAAGTTGGTCAAGACTCTGGAGACCTTTGAAATTGGACTGAATACAATTTACCATGTGTGATGGTTTTGGGTCTATTGGGTGCCAGGGGTGGGATGTGGTAGTTTGAATAGATAGCCCCCAATATATTCAGTGTTTACTGGTTTGTAGTTTGGAGCTATAGCCACCTGGCTAGAGGAGGTGTCACTAGGCAGACCATAAGGTGTGACGGTGAATTTGAAATTCTAATCTAAAGATAAGCAGAGTGTGCCTACCTAGAGTTCCTGAAGTGTGCTTTGTGGTTGTGGCTTTTGGTTTTGGGCTTGTGGCTTCTCCCTCTCTCTTCCGGGTCCTTTAAGAGGGGGCTAACTTCTTGTACCATTATGGAACTTCCCCTGGATCTGTAAGCTTTAATAAATCCCTTCCTCCATAACTGTGCCTGGTCTGGGAGTTCATCTTAGCGAAACTGAAGCTGCCTGCTACATAACCTATATTATATAATTATGTAACTACAGTCTCGTGAAAATAGCAGCAACATGGGGAAGCATATAAACAGTTTATCTTTCCTCTCATCATAAAAAGATGCTGGTTCTATTTGAGGCATTAGGGTACAACTGAGAAGCCAGATCTCCCAAGCCCGGAAGTCTACAAGAATGGGAACCCTAAAGAGCCCCAATTTGTTCCATGCCCACTCCCCACTGACTCTTCTTGCTTTTAATTCTTTCTCCCAAACATCTTTATCCAGGACTGTCTTCCCACACTGTGCCAATTACTTCCTTGGTCCCTTAGATAGACCCACTGGAGAGGTACCTTACTGCAACACCCAACAACTCCACTCAACATGAACAAGCCAGATCAGTCATTGCTCCAATTCCCTAATAGCAGTTAGGGTTACTTCTTCAGAGGAAGATTGAGGGAGGTTAGAGGTTTAGGACCCCAAAAGTAAAATCCAGGAATGTTCTTGGGCCTGTCCTTAAAGTTTTCACTTTGCTAGGAGTTCCCTCCCTAGATCCACTTTTCCTGAAACCTCACCTGACTCTCTACAAAGAAGTTCCTTAGATCTGTTTCTCCTTAAACCCAACCTTAGTCCTCCAAGAAAGGACTTCCCTTTTCCTGGAGTAGTACTCTTTCTTGGATTCCTGGAAGAATTAAACCTGACTCCCTAAGTAGAAAGCTGGCTCCAGGGCTGGTTAGCTCAGCCAAAATTCCGAATCTAGAAAACACCCTGTTGGGACCCCTCCTCAAAGGGAGCAGGTTTAGCAAGAGCAAAAACTCTTAATCTTTTATTCCCCTTTTATTCCCCAAATCTTTCATTCCCCCCTTTTTCTTTGGCCAAATTCCAATCATGGAATTTCAGTTTCTGACTCTTTTATTAGCTGATATTGCTGTCGGAGAACTAGAAGCTGGACTGTACTGATTCGTTCTCTGATAAATGTTACCAGACGGTTTAGTATGCAGGGTCCAAGTGTATGACCCTACATCCATGGAAACGGTTACGTTAGAGTAGGGAAGGGCCCAGGCGATGGCTTTATAATGGTGGGGGGGGGGCTATGTCATAGCAGAGCCAACAGTGGGTGGCCATCTCAGGCTGGGTAGAGTTAAGGAGAAGGAAAACCAGGGAACCAAATGAAAGTCCCGCTAGGGTTGGGTCCAGACTTTTAATTGTTAATCTAATAGTAAAAAATAACCCTTTGTCTGTCCCACTCATGTAGAACCTGATGCCCCAAGTGTTTCCTTTTAGCCAGGTCCGGGAGTTTCTCCCTGCGCTTGTGAATGTTATATTAAGTAGGTCAGGCCCTCTTCCAAATTCACCTGTATAAGGACCTCTAAATCGCTAACAGACTTTTTAGAGCTTGGAGATCTTAAGTCATAGCAGCACGTAGTTCGCCAAGTCCTTTTTCTAACTGTTGTGGTCCTGTGACCAGAGCTGTGGTCTCTGTTTTTATACCCGCGGCCATCCCCAATCTGAGCATAGTGGCTAAGGTCATGGTTACAGGCTCTCTTTTAGAGCGAGTAGGCCGATAGTTATACTTATTGATGATCACCTCCTCAGGGTGACAGTAAACCCGGGGAACTAGCGGGATCATGACACGGAAATGTTAGACTGATCAAAGGCTGTAGTAGAGACACAAGGTGTTAGTCCAGTATGTCCACCATTGATTTACCAGACATGTAGAATCGTAACCCCCATTGTCTCCCCTTAATCCAGTCTTTAGCCTTTTTCCCAGGTCCAGTAAAAGTGATGTTTAGAGGGTTGTATGTAAAACTTAGGCAGGGCCCTTGCCTCATTCAGACTCCGGGTCTCAAGGTTTCCTGCACGGTGGCGCCTAACGTAGATCGAATCCCCAGCTTGGAAGCGATGTGGGACTTGTAGGTCTCCTTCTCTTGAATAGGCCTCCCGTAGCTGCTTCCATGTTCGTTGTTTCACCCACTCGAGTGGAGTGCCTTGAGCCTAGAGAGCAAAGGCTGGGAAAGCAGCACATCAGCACTATGCATAGAGGCAATTTTTACTAATGGAGGGGGCCCCCCGTAAAGCAATTCATAGGGGGTCAGTCCAAACTGTCCAGGGGTGTTTCTAACCCAGAAGAGCACAAAGGGTAGGAGAGCTATCCAATCATTAACGCCAGTCTCTGTGGTCAATTTGGTGAGGGTCTCCTTAAAAACAACATTTTTTTAAGGCCACATATAGTCTACCTTAGTAGGTAGGTGTGATGAATCCAAGTGGCAATTCCGTCAGGATGAAGACTTAGGGTCCCTTCCAGCATACAGTCTCTTCCAGCAGGGTTCCAGTGTCTCGTGGCGATGGCGACACCCAGTGTCCCAGATTATTTACATATTTTAGGTTTGAAAATAACCCTTTGAACATCTTTTTTTTTTTTAATTATAGAATTAAACTATGGGGAAAAGTTTTTTTATTGTTTGTTTCCCCTCTTGGAAAGTTTTTGTGTTACTTAATATGCCATTCATATGTGTAAGGTATTTTTTATTTTTGGCTATACATTTCTCTCTGAGTGTTTAAGACCATGCAGATAGCCAAATTTAATTAAGGATTAATTCTGGAGGTCATTAATGGCTCTCCAAAGAGACTTTAGGGACCCAGGAGCAGCCCCATAGCTTACTGGTGTCTTCTGTCTGTTAGGAAGAGTCTGGGCCGTGCTGGCCAAGCAGTTTTCCCTTCTTTGGGAAGTCAGGAGGACTGATTGTTCCTCAATTGTGACTCTCCTGTTTCAGACTGTACACCAATTTTGTTTGGATCTCCATATCCTCCCTGCTCAGGAAGACAGATGACTTACCAGGGGGCCAGTGTAGAAGTGTCCCATTGTCTCCAGTGGCCTCATGACCTGGGAGCACAGGCCAAAATATTGGCACCTCTTGCTCTGATGATTCCAATTGGCTTTTTGGCTTCTACGTAGGTTATTAACACACTTAGAAAGGAAGTTACACCAGCCTGGATGTATGTACATACAGAGCACATTTGATTACTGAAATAGACTTAAAGAATGGCACAAGGACTTCTAAAATCATTTTGTCCTACCTTGAAAATTTTAGTTGTACTATGGCAGCATAAGTCTTATATATGAGGTATAGAAAGTAGATACATCTCATATTTTAAATATCTAATATTTATAAATATAGGCAGAACCTGTTACCAGTCTTGAAAGCAGTACCAATTGATTTACAGACTAACTTATTTAACCTAGAAATTGTCAGAAAAGGACAATTAAGACAGTATAAAGTCTTAACACCTGTGTTTGAAAACATTTTTGATTAGTTCAGATACCTGTGTTGGTACAAATTTCCCGGAGAACATTGGAAACAACCACAGAGCTTGAAAAAAAATTTTTTTAACCAAAAACACCTAGCTAAATTCTAATACATCCCTTGATAAATCTTTTTGAAAGAAAAAAAAATTATTTGACAACCAATGATTTTGCCTTAAACTTGATAGCTATTGACTTTATGTACCACAGAAATTTTTATTAACATAAAACAATTTTATGTTCTACCCATGACTTAAATTTGATAAAGCTTAAGCAAGTTGTCCCAACATATCTCAGGAAGATGAAGGTTATCATTACTGAAATTAAATCACTTAAATCTAAGTGATTAAACCTAGTTATGACCATTCAATAGAATTAGCATAAATAAGACAGAAGCTATCTTTAAAGTTACAATGTCTTTAGGTAGGAGTGGTTTACCTTTGGAAATTAACAACTTCTATGTGAACCTTTGCTTTAAGAATAGTTATAACCTTTATGAAAAGAGGAACCTAATTTAAAGCCAGTTTTATAACCCTTGAATCATAACAAATTAGCATTTATCATAAGACTCAGTTTCTCCACTGATTGAAACCTTGGCATCAGGTAAACATTAGATTTAATCCAATTAAATGTTTCAGTGAAGGGGCCCTTACCCTGATATACACATTAGATAAGCCTGATGCTTGTCTTATGTAAGGAGTTTGTAACCTGATCAAATACCTTGACTCAGTTTACTTAACATTTTGTCTAGTGAGAAATTTTATCATAACAGATGTGACTTTAGGTGTTCAAAAGAGAAGAACTAAAGAGAACTACAGTTATATGCTGTACTCCTTTTTCTTTGTCAGAGACAATTGGCCATTGTCTCTAGTCAGAGTCTGGGGGACACATGGCTTAAACTTGCATGGGGCCTGAGATAAAGGGGGTTCCACCCATTTTTTTCAGAGTCCAGCTTTTCATGAATTTAAGTAGCATGTGTTGGAAAGCAAGAACAAAATGAAATTACAGAGCAGAGAGATAAGTATCCTGACATTTCTTATTCTATTCTGAAGTCATTTTTACATAGCAAATTTACCCATTTGCAAAATACAAGGTGATAGATTCTTGTCTATGCTGAAACTGGTTAGACCGCCAATTACATCTGTACTTATGACTTTGTGACCCACCTAGCATAGGCATCACCTGTGTCTAATATAAGATGAATTTAGATTAAGACTATGTCGCTATATAAAACTTTTAGAGTATCCTTAAGAGTCTGTAAACAGTTGAAAAATCATTAACTTTAGGCATGGTGTTTAGGTTTAGCCTGAAAACTTTTTTTATATATGTACATCTTTATTCACATACTGTAACAATTTTATCTAAGTACCACTCAAAAGGCATTCTTAACGAGCATTCTATGTCCCAACATTGAAAAATTCCTTCCCAGTTTTTTCAATCAATTTATCTTATCCCATTATTAACCACCTTTCTTATAAGGCTATTATGAAAAACTACACCACATTAATTAACCCATTACTCACTAACAAGGGAGTAGTCTAAAGACAATTTTATGTCATTAATACCAATAAGACATTAAATTAAGGCAAATATTGTTGCTATCTTGAGATAGGCTGGCCTAGAAGTCAGGTCAGTTGCCTCCTCCTTTTAAGTACATTACAAATTTTTCAATACCTGACAAATTATAAGTTACCACTTTAGAGAGAATTCTGTTGTTTTTAGTAATCCTCTATGAAAGTTGATGCTGACCTAGAACATAAATTCAGTAATTATATTCATGATATCATGTAACAAAGTTGACATATTTTTATGAAAAACTTTAGTTCTTTATAGGCTGCAGTTAAATGTGACATTTTTTTTTCTTTTTCTCTCTCTCTTGCCGCTTTTTGGTGTGCTTTTGCAGCTGGGCGGGGCTTGTATGCACCTTAGAGCAGCCTTGCCTTATTCTTTGCACTCACCAAGGGTCTGGTCTAGTACACGTGGAGGTAATGGCCAAGAAGACTGCCAGGAGGCCAAGGATTCTGACTACCTGAAAGGGAAAGGGGGGCCTCCAGGACTGCCAGGAGGCCTCTGAAGAAGGTGGCCCACTGGGAGGCTGCTGAAGAAGGAGTGGGCCCCTCGGGGACCACTGGGAGAGGAGGTGGAGACATGGCACCTGCATGGGCAGAGGTGCCATTGTCTGTCTGCCACCTGAATCTGACTCAAGCCGCTTTGGAGTGCTTGCAAAGCTGGCTTGTAGATTTACTGCTTAAAGGAAGTGAGGGGAAATTTCCTTCCTGAACTTTTTATTTCTTAGCCAGATAAGCTATGCAGATTCACATGGATGCCCAGAAATCCAGAAATGACCTGGATGACTTCTTCCCAAAAAGAGTCTGCCTCCCTCTGGGAGAGCACTCACCCACCCTGTCCATCTCATCAGTGCCCCCGTGAGAATTGGGGCTGAGGCTTCAGCAGTGGGCTTGGTGTCTCTTTTGGGTATAACTGCCAGCACCTGTAAAGGAGGGGGCGAGGAAGGGAGGAAAAACTTCACCCAGGGGAGAGGCTCTTCTATTAGGTTCCTCCAGGTCACAATATAAGGTAATCCATCTGTCTTCTTAACATTTACCCCGTTGTTATGGGCAACTGCTTTGTCATCCTTCCAGTGCACGAGGCAGAGTCCTAAAGGGGGGGAAGGAATCTGTCCCATGTTATTGAGTCAGGGGAGGAACGTCCATAGGATTAGAGCAACAACAAGACACATAAGTATTACACAGACACACAGGGCCCAAAAAACAAAACAAAACAAAAAACAGATGCGCGCTACAGATTAGCAGGTTTGCTCTGTCCCAGAGGACAGAGCCCCCGCTCACACTCGGTCCTCAGACCGACAGTAGGAGGCCACCAGGGAAACAGATCCGTGATGAGCATGGTACAGATGGGAGCTTCCCTAGCCCCTGGCCCTCCTCAGCTCCCCGGGGCGTCCCCCAGGGCGGCAGCCTGTGATCCTCTTAGCACCTCTGCTGATCAAAGTCCTCCGGTCTTTACAGCCCAGGAGGGCAGCTGCAAACCAAACCAGAAGCGTGCGTTTACCAAGTATGATACAGGGAACAGTTAGGTTACTTTTAAGTTCAGATAGATACAAGTAGACACAGAGACAGACATATAGACATATATGGCGCCTTCTTACCTCCGAGAAGATGAATGTGGGTCTGGGGTCTGCCTCAAATCCCGGACGAGCCCCCAAATGTTGGGACCTCTCCTCAAAGGGAGATATCCCAAGTCTCAAGGACCAGGCAAGACCCAAGAACCAGCACAGACACTTCTCGATGCAATAACAGCAAGAGGTTTATTGTGAGTACCGGTGCACCGGGGCTCAACACGGAGTCCTCGCGCAGGAGGGGTGAAGAGCCCCGGCCGCCTGAAGGGAAGGGCTTATAAAGGGAGTGAGGCGGGAAAAGGGAGTGAGGAGGGAAAAGGACAAAGGGGTTACATCATATCGCGCCCTTTAAAATGATTGGTTCCGAGAGGGCGCGCGCGGGAACCTTGTGGGTTGCCATAGGGAGGGGGACCTTGTGGGTTGCTGTAGGGAGGGGGACCTGCCTTAGGAATTTTCCATATAGAGTGGGTCCTGATTGGTCAGATCCACCTGGTGTCTCTTAATTGAGTAACCACAGGTGGGGTGGGGGTTTCAGGACACAGGGGCAGAGTTCATGGAAGGGGCAGTTGGGCTAGGCATCTCTTAGGTGACCAGTAACTTGGCAAAAGAACAAAGCACATCCTAGGCAGCTCATTTTCTCCAGGTTAACTAACTTTGATGGATATCATAAAATGGCAGTTCTTTTTATTTAGCGGAAGCAAGCAAGCAATGTTACAGAAGCTGAATAGAGCAGGTTTAGCAAAAGCAAAAACTCTTAATCTTTCATTCCCCTTTTATTCCCCGAATCTTTCAACCCCAGTGTGGGTCTCTATGTGCAATTTCCCATTTCCAAGAATTCTGCTTCTGCCTTCTTTTGGGCATGAGGTCTCTATATTCTTTCTTCTTTCCTTCTCTTAAGTGCTTTCAGCTCCATACTTCCTGTAATAAAAGCTCTCTGCACTTACCATCTACTCTATGGATTTCAATTCTTTGAATTTGGAAGACAAGAGCTGGAGGCAACTGACTTTCTAACTTTGGGGTTACAGCTCAAACAAGAACTGAGAAAGGCTCTGGCACTGACAAACACCCAAAATTCCCATATCATATGTGGTCAAGGGTGGACACACATGTGCCATGTCACCTATGTGAAAGAGAACAACTTTATTTTGACAACTATTTATTTTATTTTATTTTATTTGCAAGGAGAGAGAGAGAGAGAATGCCAGGGCCTCCAGTCACTGCAAACAAACTCCATACACATGTGCCACTTTGTTCACCAGGCTTTACATGGGTACTGGGGAATTGAACCTGGGTTGTTAGGCTTTGGAGGAAAGTGCCTTAACCACTGAGACATCTCTTCAGCATCAGAGAACTGTTGTGCCAAGTCCCCTGACCAGGAGCCAAGACCCCCGGTCACCCAGGAGTCACCCAGAGAACCGCCACAGAAGCCGAGACACTCGAATTTAAAAGCAACAGGTTTCTTTATTGCAAGCCTAGGCCTGGGCTCCATCCCTACAGTCCGGCACAGGGGTAGTAAGGGAGAGAGCCCCTTCCTTTTGGGGGAAGGGGTTCATATAGGAATTCGAACAAAGAAGTAGGGGATAGATACATGATTGGTTGATTTAAACAGTTCTTATTGGCTTGGGGTTTCAGCAGGCAAAGTTGGGGGCAGGAGCTAGGGGCACTCCAGGCAGATGAGGTAATCTCCATTGTGATGGGCTAAGCAAACAGTGGTACTTTACGACTTTTGAATTGACAGGTTTATCTAAGCAGGTGGTCGGAGGCCAGAGGCCCCCCGCAGTGGAGTGTTTCTGGAAGGTCCTTGAAGTGGAGATTCCTCAGTTTCTTATCTAAGCAGGTGGTCAGAGGCTGGAGGCCTCCACAGTGGAGTGTTTCTGCAATGTCCTTGAAATGGAGATTCCTTAGAAACTTTAGGGAGAAAGGCAGCAATTGAGCAAGCAAGCAAAATTTACAGAAGCAGAGGTCAGCACATTAGCCGGCTAGTTCTCTATCTAAATCAGGCCAGAGCCTTTCTACTTAAAATGGTTATATTTGGCCTTTCAGAACAACTTTTGGGTCATTCTTTGCCTTCAACCTTGTTTAAAGCAGCATCTCTCATTGTTCACCGCTTTGTTCACAGCCTTCTGAGAAATTCTCCTCTCTCTGCTTCCTTCTTGCTATAGGCACTCTGGGATTGCAGAAGCCTACACAGCTTTTGGTTCTTTTCTACATGGGAATCTGAACTTCAGTCCTTAGCTACATGGCAAGTGTTTTACCCACTGAGTTTCTTTTCTATTAATTTGAGTAACTTATTGACCAAATTAAATTTTGATCTACATTCTTAAAAAAAGACATTTATTTATTTATTTAGTGGTATGTGTGCATGTGTGTGTGTTCATGCAATAACACACATGTGGTGGTCAGTGGACAACTTTTGGGCTGCTTCTTGCTTTCCAAATCATTTGAGGGAGGATCTGTCACTGCTCACTGCCTGCATTAAAAGCTTCTGGGAAATTCTCCTCTCTGCTTCCATCTTGCAGAAGGTGCACTTATATGGGGATGGTGTGAGGTTTTGGAGAGCTGAACTCAGGTACTCAGAGTTTCTCAGCAGGAGCTTTATCCACCAAGACTTCTCCCAGCCCTCCTTTTTTTCTTATATCCAACTGTACTATAAACTCAGTGCTTTTGGTTTCCTTTTCCCCCTTCCAAATGCTCCTGAATCTCTTCTTTCCAACTAGTCTACTCTCTTTGAATCATCATTTATTCCCTCTTATTATGCAGGTCTTATATAGGTAGTGTTAGCCACTATGAGATCATAAATATCAAGGCCACTTTGTATCTTGAAGATAGTATTGCAAAACACTCCTCCCCTTCCTTTAGCTCTTTTTTGTTTCCCCCAAGGTAGGGTCTCAGTCTCTAACCCAGGCTGACCCGGAATTTACTATGTAGTCATAGGGTGGCCTCGAACTCCCAGTGATCCACCTGCTTCTGTCTCCCAAGTGCTGGGATTAAAGGCATGTGCCATCCTGCTTGGCACTTACATTCTTTTATGCCACCTCTTCCACAATGGTTTCTGAGCCTTGGAAGGTATGATAGAGATGGCTCACTAAGTGCTGAACATTCCAAGATCATTACTTCTGAGCATTTTGGTGAGTTTTGAGTCTCCCCAGTGGTCACCACCATGTGAAAAAAGAAGCTTCTGTAATGAAAATTGAGAGTGGCATTAATATATAGGCATAAACATAAATATTCACAGGGCAGTTTGCTGGGCATAACATATCCATTTAACCAGACAACAGTAGTAGTTTCCATCCAGTTTTGATTTGATGGGTGTATATGTAGCTTAGAAAACCAAATTAGTTCAGCTGGAGGTAGGTGCATGATACAGCCCTATCCAAAGAAAGATAAATCTGTCATGTGGCATGTTTAAATAAGCTCCCTAAAAGAAAGAAATCCAACTAAGTTATCAGATGATTTTTATTTTTCTTCCTTTTTATTATTGCTTCCAGGAGTATAGAAGCAAAGAATGAGGAGGAGAAGGATGAGGAAGATGAAAAGGAGTAGGAAAATGGAAGAAGGACCTACTTTGGTACTCTGAAGTGTTCATAAATATGAAAACTATGCATCAGTGATGTCAGAGCAGAAATGACTTTGAAGTATCAACAAAAATGGTTACCCTGATTTGTTTAAAACATTGTTTAGCTAAGTTTGAGATTTTCTTCAAAATGTCAGTCAGGCTTTCTTGGCTGTGGCAAAATGCCTAATGTTAGGTTGGACAAGTCCCTGTGGATGATAAAATTATGAGATAAAAAGTGGCCTTATGGGAAAATATAAGAATCAAGCTGACCTCATTTTTCAGAAACCACTTAACCCATTGCTTGCATGGTCTGGTCATTCTCAAACCTTATACTTAGGATAAGCAACATAAAGGAGAAAATGTTTATTTGGTTCATAGTTTTAGAAGTTTCCATTCCCAGTCTCTTGGTTCCATGTTTCTAGGCCTGTGGTGAGGCAGTAATTCAGAGTGGGATAGTTTTTGGCTCTGTGTTTCTAGGTCTGTGATGAGACAGCAGTCAATGTAGGAGAGTGTTTCAGATAAAGCTGCTCACCTCATGGTGACCAGGAGGCAGAGAGGGAAAGTAACTGGAAACAAACTATATTAACATCGTATACAGTGTATTTTTTTAAGACATGGGGAGCTTTTTCAGTTTTTCTAAGAACAAAATCACAGTAAGTCACTTTTTATAAGACTTAGATTATAACCTCAGTGGTAATCATCTAGCAAAACCAGCGTGGACAAGACAAGAACCATCTTAAAATTAGAATTTTAGCCAGACATGGTGATGCATGCTTATTGACAGCCAAACATCATGGACTTTTAAAAACCAAATTACAATATTCTGTCATCTGGAAAAGTCTGATATTAACAAAAAAGTAGAGTTTATATATTTAAGGCACATGAGGCTACAGAGAGTAAACTATGAACAAAAGATCTGCTGACAGAATTTAAAATAAACAAGAAATCTATATTATATAGTAACATTTTGGCTTAAATATGAAGACATGAAAATATTTATAATTTTTAAGGTTCATCAGGGTGGGAAACCTTTATATAATATATATTTTTATGAGATTTAGCACTTTTAAAAGCGAAATAAGATGTCCTTCCAATCTATAAGTTTGTATCTGAAATTAATTTAGCTATATTTTACATAACCAAAGAATAAAGAAACTGGATTAAACTACTATGATCTAATGAAAAAAGGAGACAAATCTTATGGAAAAGAGAGGTAATGGGCATGTCAGGGCCACTTGTCACTGCAAATAATTGCCAAATGCATGCTCCACTATGTACATCTGACTTTACAAATAAGCACCTTTAACTGATGAGCCAAAAAGAAATATTTTAAATCTCTTAACATACAAAAAATTTTATGACACCATAGTTAAATATATAAAAATAAACCAACTCTATACTTCTGTCTGTGTTGCTTTGGTAAACTTGTTCAGTAATGACATAAGTTAATTCTAAAGTATTAAGACTAATTGTTGGAGGAATTGAGGAATTACATCTTAAATCACAACATAACTTTGTTTAGAATTTTACTGTTCATCACAAAGTAAATAGTTTTGAAGTGTGTGACAGATAACTACTGTTTAATGTTTCAAATATGGTCTATTTGTCTTATAAAATAGGAAAAGAAAGAGTAAATAATTCCTCTGTAAGATTTTTTGAGGCAGCGTTTTAGATATAATAACCGTAGGAGAGAATTAAATATTAATAAGTCAATTTTAACCTTAAGATTTAATTAAAAGTTTGACAAATAGAGGAACATAGTTAACTTGGTTGGGTGCTCTAAATTTAGTCTTTCATGACCATTATTATGACCACATTAACATCAATGAGCTAAAGTTAAGTTTACAACCTGAATACCATAGCAACCTGCTACCAGCCAGGGCCATACTTTGTTAGTCTGATGCAAGCCCTAAACTAATAGTCATTATATATCTCAAGAAGTCTGTAATCTGATTAAGTCCTTTGTCTTTAACCTTCTGTTTAAGTTTACTCATATCTTCATCTACATACTTTACTCATACTTTCATCTACATACTTTTACTTTACAATCTATGTAACCACTATATAACAATCTTTTTCATCAAACATTTAACATCCAACATATAAAGTTTTCTCTCCAGTTTAACTTCTTTAGTCAGTTCTTCTCATAACTACCAACAAAAACTTTTATTGGCCTTACCATAAGACTTAATATGACCTTTTTTTTTTTCCTCAAAAGGCCTTCTGAAATAACTTTTTAAAATAAAGATTTAATTTTAATGTTTTTTAAAAATATGAAAGCACATTTCCTACTAAGAGGGTATAAATAAATCATGTGGAATCCTCCGGTTTTGGACAATGGAACACACAGGAGCCATAGATCATTGCTAGAAAATTTTCAGTGCCAGGGATGGGATACCTTCCAGTGAGTTGTTGGCCAGGGAGGTCCCTGATGCCCCCAAAACATTATAGGCCATTGCTGAGGCCCTTGGTTTCCCAGCAGGAATAGATGGTAAGACCCTATTGCTGAAGACTTCACATACTGATAACCTCCTCCATGTAGACCAACTGACAGAAAGCTGGAAGAAGCCATTCTACATACAGTTCAAAGGGAGAAAGAGAAATCACCAGTGAAGATACCCAACAGTGGACACTGCAAGCCTTACATTTGACCAGCCAGGCCAAATGAACCAACTGGCGCAATAGTAGCATGTCTGTTATGGGGTAAACCAACGGCCCTCTATTTTGACTGGAGGCCCACCCCATGGGAGAGAATATATCCCTGATACTGAAAACCTAAAACAGGGTTAGTCATGAGCCCTAGGGATGTAATGTCTACTGCTGTATGGCTAAAAGTATATACTATGCTCACCAAACTGCCAAGTAAGCACTTCTTTTAATGTTTATACCCTTATATTAATGCTACTCTCACTTTTGGTTACAGAACCTTCTCTTTTCAGATGGTAGTAACCTTGGGATGACTCAGAAGTCACCATGGTGCTGAGAAGAAGTGACAGAGGAGGGCTGAGTACTGCAATATCTCTATCACACCTTCCCCAGATCAAGGTCCATTATAGAAGAGGTAGTTGAAAGAGTATAAGAGCCAAAGGAAGGGTGGGACTCCTTACAATACACTCCTCCAGACATAAAATG
Organism: Dipus sagitta; assembly: GCA_036346955.1. Classification (NCBI taxonomy): domain Eukaryota; kingdom Metazoa; phylum Chordata; class Mammalia; order Rodentia; family Dipodidae; genus Dipus; species Dipus sagitta. The sequence goes on from CM070781.1 coordinate 70,059,998, forward strand.
TCTTGGATACCCATGACCTCACAGTGCATGACATTACCTACACAATACCATCATAATAAGAGGAAAAGATCATGACATCAAAGTAAAAGAGACCAATTAAGAGGGGGAGGAGATATGAGGAGTTTCAAAGGGGAAAGAGGGGAGATGGAGGGAATTGCCATGTGATATTGTCTGCAGTTATAGAAGTTGTCAATGAAAATAAATAAAAATAAAAATAAAAACCAGCACAGAGTATATATGTAAGAGTGGGAATTAAAACAAACATAATCTAATAAAGCCAAAGTCCCTTAGGTTGTATGTTGCACCACACTCTTAACTTTGTCAACTGGAAGGCTGAGATAATTAGCCTGGGGCTGAGTGAGTCTCTGCCCCCAATAATGACAGAATACAGACAACATCCTTACAAATCAGGAAACATCAAATGTCACAGTAGTCAATACCAAAATACAGCTTATTTGAGAAGGGTAAAGCCGACCAAGAATCAATCAAATCTAACACATAACCTTCCTCAATGTGGAAGGTGAGATTAGCACTTCCAGTGAAGGCTGAAGGTGTATGGTATGTACCTGGCTTTGTGTAAGTAGGCCCTGTTACCTTTTGTGATGGCTCCCAATCTCACCTATGCTAAGTGCCCACCTCCAACCCTCTCTGTTGTACTGTGGACTCAGGCTGCTTGGTTTGCTTGATCAGGTGTTCTGATTGGCTGTGCTGGATGCTGTGCCACGGAGGGGTGGATGAGCTCTCTGGTGGTTTGTGGCGCTGGCAGTTGGGGGATGATAGGCTCTGCAGGGAGCCTGGAATTATACCAGAGCTGCCCAGCTGGTCATATTTGTGATCTCCTTCAACAGCTGCTCAGCTGGTCCCTGCTGTCTTCCCCTTTGGGTTTCTTGACTTGCAAGGAGGCTGGTGTGAGTTGAAAATCCCCTCACCTGGTTTCTGGTGCTGCAGCTCTGCACCGGGCCAGGCAGGTACACAGATCAGAGCCACCAGTACCTTAAATGGATTCTAGCTGGTTTCCTGCTTGCTAGAAGCTCTGAGTCTCTCCTGCTTCTCTGTTGATGTTGATAATTCTTTGTATGTCTTCACTTTTCAGTAGAAGAGTGCATTTTGCTGTTTTTCTGCTTATTTCCCTCCTAGGCTGCTTTGACATGGCTACTATGCAGCCATCTTACCCAGAGTCCTCTGTAGTGAAATTTTAAGAGGCAGGGCCATGTGGAATGCTCAGAGGTACTGTATCATGAAAGAATGTTCTTGGAAGTGGATTCAACTATTCGTAGAATAATTGTTGAATAAGTTGATGTGTCATTATGAGAGTGGATTTGTTGTGAAAGTCAATTTATTTCCGTTTCTTATATGTACCCTCCTTGTCACGTGATATCCTATACCATCTTAAGACCTTTTCCGAGAAACTCAAGAAGGTCTGATGAAATATAGTCCATTAATCTTGGCCCTCTTAGACTCCAGAACTATGAGCTGAATAAGCCTGTATTGAGTTAAGGAAACAAAATGTAAATGAAATCTCTATTAAGAGATATTATTGTAATTCTAGAGGTTGATAATTCCCAATACCTGCCATCTACTAACTAAAGACAGAGGAAAGCTGGCAGGTTGTGTCAGACTGAGTCTAAAGGTCTGAGAACTAGGGGTGGGGCTGGTGTTAAGCCTCAGAATAAAAGCAGACCTATGTTGTAGCTCAAACAGCCAGGCAGAGAGAGCAGTTTCTCCTTTCCTCTACTCATTCCAGAATTCCTGCCTCTACTTTTCAGCTATTTTATTATGACGTTATCCTCTGGTTTTTCCAGACATTAACAATTAACAATTTTAATTGGAAGTAGTTACAATGACCACACACAGTGGCGCAGGAAGTCATTTACAGCTATCACATGCAGCCGCAGTGGAAGTAGTTATAGCAACCATGCACAGTGGCACTGGCAGCAGTTACAGTGACCACACAGGGCCTCTGGCAGTAGTTACAGCTCCCACATACAGGGCATTGGAAGTAGTTTACAGCTATCACACGCAGCAGCACTGAGAGTAACTACAGTGACCACACACAGGCACTGGAAGTAGTTACAGCTCCCACATTTAGCAGCACTAGAAGTCCACAACTACAACATGCAGTAGCACGAGAAGCTACTTCAAAACTCTCCTTCCAAAGAGGAGGAAAATGATAATGGTCTAATCTTTATGTATTCAACCTTAGTGAATACATTATATAAAGTGGGTCAAATATTTGTAGAAATTGCTTAGTCTTGATACTTACAAAATATTGCCATTCTTTTCTTTGAAGAGTGGCTAATATAAAATATATTCACTTTTAATAGGCTAATGAAAATTTCCATATACTTATGTCTAAAGCAGGTAAAACTATTGCTTTTTAAGAACAGCTATGTTCCACTTGGATTGACTTGACTAATTTAAGGTCTTGCTCAATATTTTGCTACCAATAGCAATTTGGGAAAATATAACCATTTAATAAGGTTTGAAACTAATAGTTATATTGCAAGTAATGTATATAATTAATTAAAACATTTTCCTTACTATTTTAATTGGGAAAGCATATTTTCCAGGTCAAAAATCTCAGATGCAATAAATCGTACCCAACAGATCTATAAGAGAAAACAAAATGTTCTGTTCTGTTCTTTTCAATAGCCAAAAATCAATAGGGCAGGAAATAATGTCTTAGAAACAGCAGAAAGTGAAATAGCCTGGATGAGGCCGTGTTATTTTCTCTTATATTGTCCAGCAATACAAAAGTATTTCCTACTACATTGGTTCTACATTTATGATATCCCTGAGGTTACAGCTAAAAACACTAAGCTCATACTTCCCATGAGCAGCCATGTTGAATACAGTCATAAGCACTGTGAAAGTGAGAGGAGCGAAGGTTAAACACAGAGCACATTTATTTTAGAGCCTCCAATGGATGACCCAGCTGAGGTTCTGGTGACATGTCCTCAGCTTCACTGGCCCTTATGATTATTAAATGAGCCCTAGCCTGTTGTTAGATGACCCTTTCATCATGGACTTATACTCGTTTTCACAGCTGGTTAAACACCAAGTCATAAAGTAGGACACTGTGTTTCCACAGAAAAGTAATTCCATACCCAGAGGAATATTTTTCCTAGAAAAATGGAACTATGAGACTGGAGGTATAGCTCAGTGTTTAAGCAGTTGCATAGTATGTATGAGATCCTAAGATCAATTTCTAGCAACACACACACACACACGCACACGCACACGCACACGCACACATGCACTTACATAGTTCTGTCTGTGTGAATGAGGACACTTAAGACTTTAAACATGAAAAGTACAGTTTACAGCTCTTATCTGGCTTTATTTTCAATTTTAAAGCCACACTTTATTCCATAAAATATGAATATTCTAATAACTTGAGTGAAAATATTTGTTTTAAATATTGAAAAGAACTGAAAAATTTACAAAAACACACTGGTCATTTCAAAGGGATTTTCCTTGAAAGGCAGGGACTGGGAATCAGGACAATAGGAAAATAACATGTTGGTTGCCTTTTTTGAGGAAAGGATTAAGAAAGAACTTCATTACTGTGTCAATTGAAACTGGCCTGTCAGAGAAATTTGCCAGTTTTCTCTCTAGTCTTGATGTTTCAGAAAGTCAAGTAAACAGCTTAATTTTGTTGTGGTGATGTGGAACTTCAGCATGAGTGATTTTACTTTGATATTTTTGTTTAGTCAGTTAGAACCCAGGAGGGCAAAAGCTTAACCCAAAACAATGTCCTCCCACAATTTTGATTTCACAAACATTTGTCTCATGATGCTGGCCTTTATAGAAACCATGCATTAGTTTATCCAACACCTAGAAATATGAAAAACATGAGATGATGACACTTCTTCCCATAGATATAGGTTCTGCCCACAAAATTGACTTCAGGTCATGCACTCAAATTCCTTTATGAAAACTCTAGCTTGGGCTGAGTGTGTCTCTTAAAGGACCCATCTTCCACACAGCTGATCTATTTCCCCCACCTGCCCCGCCATTGTCACCAACACACCATGACATAGACAAGCATATTTGTGTCTTTCAGAATTTATTGAATAATAAATTCACAAGATCTGGTGGTTGGCAACAATTGCCAAGTAGTCCTGCTTTCAGTGGTAGCCAGTCCAAGGCAAATACAGGTTCTTTTGTCCCCTCTTGATTACTAATATTAACTCTTAGATCACATATTACACCCTATACAGTAAATCTAGCTAGCTAGCTAGCTGGGAAACAGGGAGTCTCTGCAGAGGTCAGATAGATAACTCAGCAGGAGACTGCTGCTGCCACTGCACTGCTGCAAGCTCACAGGGTTTGAGCAGAGCTGCAGGAGCAGGGTACAGGACCAGAGGCAAAAGGCAGGAAAGGTCCAGGCAGATGGAAGGATGACAGGTACAGATGAGTGAATAGACAGACAGGTGCACTGAAATTCATGTAGGTTGGGTCAACAGCAGGGACTGGGACAAGATGGATTAATCAGAACTTCTCTGCTCATTGGCCAGTCCCTTCATGCACACACCAGGTGGTCAGATGGCAGATCAGCGAGGCTGTGGTCACCGCAATGTTAAGGTGTCCTTTATTTTGTTGAGGTAAGGGAGGTGTGCCCTCTCCTCCATGTGTCCCATAAGTTTGGAGCTGTGATTTTCCATATAGAATTTTAACACACCCACGTGCATATAATAATCCCAATTCACCCAGTAAATTTAGAAGCCGACACTGTGTCTACTCCCAGGAATAAGTCATCTGTCAGCCTGTGCCACATAAGACGTGCTGTTCACATGTTCCTCAGGGGCAAAATCATTCTCCATCTCAAAATGGTGTCATATTCTGCTTATAAAGTGAAATCTCTCAGGAAAAAACAAAGTCTGATTTAAAATAAGCCGGCATTATTCTATACAGTATGGCATAACTTAAGGCAGGGAATAACCTGATCTCAAAATGACCTCAAGGTATTAAGTTTGAGACCTTGGTCTTCTATGACTTAGGTAAGTTTTATTTACCAAATACATGTACAGGCAAAGATGTTATAAATATGAGAATTAAGAGAATTAAGCTCAAATATAAGAGATTATAAGGGTAACCATTATATAACCAAACCCTTACAAAGAATATATAAGCCTGTATTCAACTAACTTTTCAGCATATCCACTGGAAACTATTTTTGTATCCATCATTTCATTAGAAAGTACTTTTTAAGTATTATTTTTACTGTAAGATTTACTATGTTTGCCAATCATGTTTATTTTTAAATATTTTTAAATAAATTTTTATTGACAACCTCCTATACATAATGTACGCTGATCATAATCCCCTCCCACTACCCTCCCTCCCCCCAAAAATCATATGTTTCTAACATGAAGTGAAAGTGCAAACACCTGTAATCCCCAACTGGAAAATAACAGGAAGATGGAGAAACTAAAAGCAAGGACCAAAAGTTATCAAAATGTCAAAAATTAAATTAAACACCATAATAGGTGTTTTTAATATACTTTCTGGCAAAATTTCTGGTAGACCCAACTCTATGGGATAATTACATTTATTTGGCACTTGCTATCATTTGCTCACAAAATAATCCTGCGATGTAGATTTATTTCAGTTACATTTTGCTGCATATAATGTTACCCAAGGGGCTGGAGAGATGGTTCAGTGATTAAGGCACTTGCCCATAAAGCCTAATGGCCAGAGTTCAATTCCCCAGTACCACATAAGACCAGATGCACAAAGAGGCGCATGCATCTGGAATTTGTCTGCAGCTGCTGGAGGCCCTAGCATGTCCATTCTTTCTGTCTAGCTCTCTTTTCTCTCTGCTTGCAAATAAACAAATAAATAAATAAATAAATTTAAAATAATGTTACCCCAAAATTTACTAATACAAAGCCACAAATACATTGTCTGATTGACTATAACTAAGACAAGCGAAAACCTAGGTGGTTACAAAATGTAAATGTCGATATATAAATTTCCTGCCATTCATTCAAGTGATGCTTTCTGTAAAAACCATACAAACATATATATAAAACATGTGATATATGTCAGGTATGAATAGCAACACTGTGCTGGAAATAAGACTGTTTTCCCTGTGAACTATTCCTCCTCCTCCATCACCACATTTTCTCACAGTGGGTGTGGATCTGTGGCAGGATGAGAGCTTCATTATTCAATTTACTTTCCTTCTCTTACCCCCCTTTCCTATTTCACTTATTCCTTCCTTGAGAGAAAAAAAAAAAAGTTGTTTAAAAATAATACTTAGCCAGGCATGGTGGCACACACCTTTAATCCCAGCACTTGGGCAACAGAGGTAGGCGGATCACCATAAGTTTGAGGCCATTCTGAGAATACAGAGTGAATTCCAGGTCAGCCTGGGCTAGAGTGAGACCCTACCTCTAAAAACCAAAATTTATAATAATAATAATAACTTAAACTTTTTTATTTTTAAAAAATTTTTTGTTTATTTTTATTTATTTGAGAGCGACAGAGAGAGACAGAGTGTGTGTGTGTGTGAGAGAGAGAAAGAGAGAGAGAGAGAGAGAGAGAGAGAGAGAGAGAATGGGTGTGCCAGGGCTTCTAGCCACTGCAAACGAACTCCAGATGCGTGTGCCCCCTTGTGCATTTGGCTAATGTGGGTCCTGGGGAATTGAGCCTTGAACTGGGGTCCTTAGGCTTCACAGGCAAGCGCTTAACTGCTAAGCCATCTCTTCAGCCCATAACACTTAAATTTTATGAACACAATTGTGTTCTTGTGGCATTCTACATGAATTAGAAAATTAAATGCATTCAATTTTTACACTAACATTTTGGATGAAATTAAGACCATGGTATAACAAAAACATAAATTATTATGGGTTCTTCCATAATACAAATTAAATAGTTGACTGCAGTGCACATAGACCATCTGCTAACCTAAATTAAAATGAATAAGAAACTAAATTGGAATGGTTTTCCATTTAATCATATAGAAGACAAAATGTGTTATGAGCTATACACATTCTTAGTGCTTTCATAACTTGCCCCTTAATGAGGTGAGTACCAGAAACTGAAGCAATAACTAAGTGGTATCCTGGGGCCCTGACGGAGTTAATGACTGTGACTGCCTTGGTGCCTAATTAGTATCTGGGCAGAGCCATCAGACAACATTAATTCAGAAATAACAAAGAAAGCTGATGATTTGTTCTTAATCTCTAACATATTGGACACAGTTCGTTTTCTTGAATTGAACCATTTTGTTTCCTTGATTTAACCACCTTCTTATCGTTAGGTCAAGACAAGCTCCCAAAAGTGGAGTCACAGAGGACAGCAGAAGGGCAACAGAGGTTATCCAAGTTCCTCAAGAAACCACCCAGCCATTATCTCTTCCTTGCCTAACAATGCCCCAGGTCCAGTTTTCCTGCCCCCTTATCTCCCAGGTCACCTGGTCACTTCTTGTCTCACACCCTAGCTGTTTGAAATGGCTAATGTAAAGAACGAAGGAGTTCTTTTCCCTTCCTTCCCTTCCTGCAACTGAAGAGTTCTATAAACCTCAGTATCTAGAATCTCAAAGTTGGCTGTAGTCCGCTCTCGAGAGTTAGTCCTGGCAGCTCGTGTTTTTCCCCAAATAAAAGCTTTTGTCTTTGTCTCAGAGTGGTGTCCACGGTTTTGGTCAGTCCCAAACCTTACATCTGGTGCCATGTCTCAGATTAAGGTTCTGGTTGCCCTCTAGGGCAGAAAGACTTCCTGTTCCCCTGACCAGACCACCAGGCTGCCATTTGACCCTGTGAAGGCTTCAGACCATCTCTGCCTGGTACCAGCTTTCACACCCACCACAACTAGGCCTTGCTCTTCTTCCCTTCTCCATCTCCTCCCTCCTTCCTGGTAAGTGTTCCTCTTGGGTTGGCCTGTCTTCAGGTTTAATCCCTCATTATGGAAGCCATGCTGGCATGCCATGCTACACCCCCTTGGCCGCTTTTCTTTTTAATGTTTTTATTTGTAGCCAGTGAATACATTCAAGTTGGTACCATTGTTAGCCTCATCCCTGTCCTCCCCCCTCCACCAGGACCCTCCTTGTTGGGGTATATGGGTCGTGCCTTGTGGGGTTAGCCTTTAGTTTCAGGTAGGAGGAAATGCCTCTGTGTGTCATGACCCAACATGTGGCTCTGACATTCTTTCCACCCCCCTCTTCCACAAATTTCCTTGAGCCATGTTGGGTTCATATTAGGTCTGCTTCTGTGTTGAGATCTTGGATGCCTCTGTGTCTCTTTATATCTGGTTTGGTAGGGGTTGATTATTCTCTGTGTCTATCTCCTTCACCGTTGTGCTGGTTCCCGGTTCACCAAGAAAACAGCATTTTTGCATATTTCCCCAATTATTCTTAGTTTCAGCTAGGGCCCTTTTGAGGTATGATGAGGTGGTTCTCTCCTTAGGATCTGCGTATATCTCAAAAAGAGAAGCAGATTGTCCAATGGAGGGTAAAGTTAGCACCAAGTAGATGTGTTAACCATTGTTTTTTAGAGATAGTTTAGTGGAGAGTGGGCTCATTTTTGGATATGCCTCTAACTTGTTTCCCAGCTCCAGCTGTGGGTTCTGTTCCACTAAGCAGATCAGGTAGCAAAATTGAGAACAGTTGGTTTCCCACCATGGCTATGCACCACTATTGTACTTGTATGAGCATCACGTTAGGTTGTTTGTTGCTAAGTAGATTAGACCATGCTTTGCTTGGACAGATATTGGTCTTTATCCCCCAGTCACTTCTGTAGCACCTTCCAGCACTATATACACTAACTGTCTGGGGTCTGACTCTCTTCCAGCTTCCAGCCATGTCGCTCCATGCTACATACCAACAGTGTATGGTGTCTTCAGCAGTAGGGTCTTACTACTAAACTATGGTGGGTCCTCAAGTGCTCTGACATAACCCTGACTTCTTTTGGGAAACCTTGTAGGTCTCTGTGATCAAAAGCTCATTGTGGATGCTATCCACCTACTGGTACCGGGAGTTACATGTCAGTGGCCAAGAAGAGAAGGAAGAATGGATAAGTGATATTAAAGAGATCAAGAAATGAGAGAGAAGAGGGAGGGAGGGAGGGAGAGAGAGAGAGAGAGAGAGAGAGAGAGAGAGAGAGAGAGAGAAATAGGAGGAGATAATGAACAGTTTTTGTCGTACCCTCTCCAGGGCCCTGTGAATCAGGTGTTCCCTCTAAGGGCCTGGTGGAGGTTAATCCATTTGGTCTGTCTTTTAGGAGGTAGAGTTTTATGGTACCATTGACTTTTGGGTCCAGCTTTGTGTACCCCCTCCCTTCCCTACCCTCTCCTCCCTCCACAGCCTCCCTATTGTCTGGTGCTCAAGATGCTTGGTAAGTATGTCGGTGACTTGGGTAGATTCAGATTAGGAGCTGTAGATGGGTGAAACTATGTGGCAATTATGTTTCTGTGATTGGGTGAGTTCACTGAGAATAACCTGTTTCAGGCTCAACCATTTTTCTTCAAATTTCATTGTGTCGTTTTTCCTTAATGCTGTGTAGAATTTCATCATGTAGATATACCACATCTTAGTTATTCATTTGTCTAGTGATGGACATGTGGGTTGATTCCAGCTCTTGACTATTATGAGTTGAGCAGCTATAAACATGGTTGAGCAAATCTCTCTGAGCTGAGGCCTGGACTTTTAGGGTATATGCCCAGTAAGGGAATAGCTGGGTCTGTTGTAACTCTATCAGATTTTTTTTTTTTTTTAGAGGCTCCATTTTGCTTTCCAAAGTGGTTATACCATCTTCCATTCCCACCAACAGTAGACAAGGGTTCCTATTTCTCCACATCCTTGTGAACATTTATTTTCATTGGATTTTTGATGTTTGGTATCCTTATGGGGGTAAGGTGAAATCTCATAGTAGTTTTAATTTGCATTTCCCTGATGATTAGGAATGGTGAACATTTCCTTAGGTGTGTGTTTGCCATTTGTATTTCTTCCTCTGTGAACTGCCTGTCCAGTTTCTTGCCCCATTTTGTGAGGGGGTTGTTTGACTTTTTATTGTTTATGTGAATGGGTTGTTTGACTTTTTGCTGTTTAGGTTTTTGAGTTCTTTGTACATTCTAGAAATTAGGCAGTTAGATATTCAGCAAATATTTTCTCCCATCCTGTGGGTAATCTGTTGTCTCTGCTTATTGTATGTTTGTCTGTGAAGAAACTTTACAGCTTCATAAGATCACACTGGTTGAGTGAGTGTTTAAGATCCTGCGCTACTGGGGTTTTGTTCAGGAAGTCTTTTCCTATTCCTAGATCATGGAGTGTTCCTCCTAACTTTTCTTCCGGTGGTAGCCGAGTTTCTGGTGTTATGTTGAGGTCTTTGATCCATTTGGGCTTGATTGTTTTGCATGGCAAAATGTGTGGATCAAATTTCAATTTCTTGCATATGGTTATCCAGTTTGTCCAGCACCATTTGTTGAAGATGCTGTCTTTTTTCCAGCTTGTATTGCTAGTGCCTTTGTCAAATATCAAGTAGCTGTATTTGCTTGACCCAAAATCTGGGTCCTCAATTCTATTCCGTTGGTCTATACTCCTGTTTTTATGCCAGTACCATGCTGTTTTTATTATTATTATGGCTTTGTAATATAGCTTTAGATCAGGTATGGTGATGCCTCCAGAGGTGTTTCTTTTGCTGAAGATATGCTTGGATATCCTAGGCCTTCTGCCTTTCCATATGAATTTTGAGATCTTTTTTTTCTAGCTCTGTGCAGAATGATGTTGGGATTTTGATTGGAATTGCATTAAATCTGTAGACTGCCTTTGGTAGGATTGCCATTTTCACAATGTTAATTCTGCCTATCCAAGAGCATAGGAAGTCTTTCCATTTTCTCAAGTCCTCCTCAGTTTTTTTTTTTTTTTTGAGTGTTTTTATGTTTACATTGTATAGATCTTTCACTACCTTCGTTAATGTCATTCAAAGGTATTTTATGTTTTTTTGTTGCTATTGAAAACTGGGACAATGCCACTTTTTCTTTCCCTGTGTATTTTTCATTTGCATATAGAAAGGCTCCTGATTTTTGTGCATTGATTTTGTGTCCTGTTACTTTGCTGAAGAAGGCTACCACCTTTAAGATTTTGGGAATGGAGGCTTTCGGGTCTCTTACATATAGAATCATGTCATCTGCAAATAGCGCTAACTTGACTTCTTCCTTTCCAAATTGTATCCCCATTATTTCTTCCTCCTGTCTTATTACTTGAGTTAGGACTTCCAGTACTATATTAAAGAGCAGAGGTGAGAGTGGACACCCCTGTCTTGTTCCCTATCTCAATGGGAATTCCTTCAGTCTCTCTCCGTTAAGTATTATTTGGGCTTTAAGAGCTTTGTATATAGCCTTTATTATGTTAAGTTATAAACTGACCATGCCGATTCTCCCCAGTGTTTTGATCATGAAATGATGTCTATTTTGTCAAAGGCCTTCTATGCATCTATCGAAATGATCATGTAGTTTTTGTGTTTAGCCTTGTTCATGTGGTCTATTACATTGACAGATTTCCATATGTTGAACCACCCCTGCGTTCCTGGGATAAAATCCACTTGATCAAGGTGGATAATGCTTTTGATGTGTTGTTGAATTTGGTTTGTGAGGATTTTGTTCAAGTCATTGCATTTAAGTTCATCAGGGAAATAGGCCTGTAGTTTTCTTTTCTTCTGACATCTCTGCCTGGTTTTGGTATTAGGATGATAGTAGCTTCATAGAAGGAGTTTGGGAGCTTTCCTTGATCTCCAGTTGTGTGGCACAGTTTGAGAAAGACTGATTTCAGTTTTTCCATGAAGGTTTGATAGAATTCAACTGAGAAGCCACCTGGTCTTGGACTCTTCTTTTGGGGGAGCTTTTTTTTTTTATCACTGTTTCAATTTTGATAGGTGTGATAGGTTTGTTTAGGAGATTAATCTGCTCTTAGTTTAGCTTTGGTAGATCTTATGTGTCTAAGAATTTGTCCATTTCCTCTATAAATTCCAATTTTGTAGTCTAGAGATTTTTGAAGTAAGACCTGATTATTATCCCAATTTCACTTATGTCTGTTGTGATCTCTCCTTTTTCATCTCGAATTTTGTTAATTTGAAGCACCTCTCCACCCCCCCGCTTGATCAAATTGGCCAGTTGTTTGTCATTCTTGTTTATTTTTTCAAAGAACCAATTCCTTGTTTCGTTGACTTTTTAAATTGTTTTCTTAGTTTCCAATTCATTAATTTCTGCTCTGATCTTCATTATTTCATTCCATCTGGAGCTCTTGGGGTTGGATTCTTCTTGCTTTTCCAGTGCTTTTAGGTGAATGATTAGGTTATTGATTTGGGATCTCTCTATCTTTGTTATGAAGGCATTTAGTGCTATAAATTTTCCCCTGAGGACCACCTCATTGTGTCCCATAAGTTTTGGTATGATGTGCTCTCATTGTCACTCATTTCTAGAAATTTCACAATTTCATTTATTTTATTTCATCCACTACCCATTTGTTGTTTAAAAGTGTGCTGTTCAGTTTCCAGGAGCTGATCAGATTTTTGGTGGCTGTTTTGTTGTTAATTTCTAGCAATATAGCATTGTGATCTGATATTATGCAGGGGATTATGTCAATCTTCCTAAATATATGGAGGCAGGCTTTGTGACCCAGTATATGATCTATGATGGGCTGCTGAGAAGAATTTGTAGTCCATGGATTTGGGGTAGAATGTTCTATAAAATGCATATATATAAAATGTATAAAAATGTATGTTAGGTCCAAATGTTCTATGGTCTTATTGAGCTCTTTCATTTCCCTGTTGAGTTTCTGTTTGGATGGTCTATCTATTGCTGATAATGATGTATTGAAGTCCCCAACTATGTTGGTGTTTGTGGTTATTTCTGTTTTATTGTTGAGTAGGTTTTGTTTTATGAATTGTGGTGCACCTGTGTTTGGAGCATAATGATTGATTATTGTGATATCCTCTTTATGGATTGTTCCCTTGATCAGTAGGAAGTGGCCTTCCTTGTCTTTTTGATTAGTTTTAGTTTGAAGTCTATTTTCTCTGATATTAACATGGCTATGCCTGCTTGTTTCTTATTCCCATTTGCTTGGAATGTCGTTTTCCACCCTTTCACCCTGAGGAGAAAGTCTGTCTTTAGTGGTCAGGTGGGTTTTTCTTGAAGACAACAGATTGAGGGGTCTAATTTTCTGATCCACCCTGTTAGCTTGTGTCTCTTGATGGGTGAATTAAGGCCATTGGTATTTAGGGTAATGACTGTGAGGTTTGATCTGATCCCTGCCACATTATGTTGGTTTATGTGGTTTGGTGTTTTTATGGACTTTGAAGTTTTTTGTGCATTCTCTGAGTTAGGTTATTGTGATCTGTTTCTTGTAGGTATTTGAGGTTGATTATTTGATTCTTCTGTGTGGAGAATTTCCTGATATACTTTCTGTAGGTTTGGTTTTGTGTTCATATAGTTGTAAAGTTGAGTTTTGTCATGGAAGGTTTTTCTTTCACCATCTTTTATGAGGGATACTTTTGCTGGGTAGAGTAGTTTGGTTGGAAGCCATAGGATCTTAGAGTTTGCAGTGTTCAATTCCAGGCCCTTCTGGCTTTCATGGTTTCCATTCAGAAGTCTGAAGTGATTCTGATGGGGTTACCTTTAAATGTGTGTCTGACCAAAGAAAGAGAGAAGAGACACAAATTAATAAAATTAGAGATGAAAAAGGTAACATCACAACAGATGCCAGACAAACTCAAAAAATCATAATCACATACTATAAAAGCATGAAAATCCAAAAGAGATGGATGATTTCCTTGATTTATATGACATACCTAAATTAAATCAAGATGAGATGAATCACTTAAATAGGCCTATAACAAGCATGGAGATCCAAACAGTTATCAAAAATCTCCCAAATAAAAAAAGCCCAGGCCCAGATGGATTCACTGATGAATTTTACCAGACCTCCAGGGAAGAACTAACACCATTGCTTCTTAAGCTTTTCCATAAAATAGAAAAAGAAGGAATCCTACCAAACTCTTTCTATGAAGCCAGCATCAACCTGATACCAAAACCAGGCAAAGATAGAAAAAAAAAAGAAGAAAGAAAGAAAATTACAGACCAATCTCCCTCATAAACATAGACACAAAAATTCTCAACAAAATATTGGCAGACAGTATACAAGAATATATTAGAAAGATCATTCACCCCGACCAAGAAGGCTTTATCCCCGTGATGCAGGGATGGTTCAACATATGCAAATCGATAAATGGACAGAAGGACAAAAATCACATGAACATCTCATTAGACGCAGAGAAAGTTTTTGACAAAATCCAACATCCCTTCATGATAAAAGTCCTACAGAGACTGGGAGTAGGAGGAACATATCTCAATATAATAAAGGCTATTTATGACAAGCCTACAGCCAACATATTACTAAATGGGGAAAAACTGGAAGCTTTTCCAGTAAAATCAGGAACAAGACGAGTGTCCACTGTCCCCACTTTTATTTAATATAGTACTGGTTGTCTTAGCCATAGCAATAAGGCAAGAGACACACATGAAAGGGGTACAAATTGGAAAGGAAGAGATCAAGTTACCATTATTTGCTGATGACATGATTCTATATATAAAGGACCCTAAGGACTCTACCAATAAACTGTTAGAGCTGATAAACACCTACAGTCATGTAGCAGGATACAAAATAAATTCACAGAAATCAGTAGCCTTCCTATATGCTAACAACGAACACACAGAGAATGAAATTAGAGAATCACTCCCATTCACAATTGCAACAAAGAAAATAAAGTACCTTGGAATAAACCTAGACAAGGAAGTAAAGTATCTCTGCAATAAAAACTATAAAACACTCAAGTGAGAAATTGCAGAAGACACTAGGAAATGGAGAAACATTCCTAGTTCCTGGGTCCAAAGAATCAATATTGTGAAAATGGCAATCTTCCCAAAAGCAATCTACACATTTAATGCAATCCCCATCAAAATTCCAATGGCATTCTTCACAGAAATAGAAAAAACAATCCAAAAATTCATTTGGAATCCCCCAAAACCTCAAATATCTAAAATAATACTAAGCAACAAAAATAAGGCTGGTGGTATCACCGTACCTGATTTTAACCTATACTACAGAGCCATAGCAACAAAAACAGCATGGTACTGGCACAAAAGCAGACATGTAGATCAATGGAACAGAATCGAGGACCCAGATGTTTAAGTCCAGGTAGCTATAGCCACCTGATATTCGGTAAAAATGCCAAAAATACTCATTGGAGAAAAGACAGCCTCTTCAGCAAATGGTGTTGGGAAAACTGGATATGTATCTGTAGAAGGATGAAAATAGATTTTTCTCTCTCTGTGGTAGTTTGAATAGAATAGATGCCCCCAATACATTTCAGTTGTTTATTTGTTTGTAGTTTTCATCTTTAGCCACCTGGCTGGAGGCAGTGCTATTATGTGGATCTTAAGGTGTGGTGGTGGGTTTCAGATTTCAATCTAAAGATATGCAAAGTGTGCCTAGCAGGAGTTCCTGAAGTGTGCTGTGGCTTTGGACCTTTATGCTTGTACTTTTGTCTCTCTGCTTGGTCCTGTGAAAGCAGGCCAGCTTCTTCTGCCATTATGGAACTTCCCCTGGATCTATAAGCTTCAATAAATCCCTTTCTCCATAACTGTGCCTGGTCTGGAAGTTCATCTCAGTGAACCTGAAGCTGTCTGCTACACTCTCTCTCCATGCATAATAATTAAGGCCCAAATAGATTAAAGACCTTAACATCAGACCAGAAACTCTGAAACTGCTAGAGGAAAAAGTAGGAGAAACCCTTCAACATATTGGTATTGGCAAAGACTTCCTAAATATAACCCCAATTGCTCAGGCAATAAAACCACAGGTTAACCACTGGGACCACATGAAATTACAAAGATTTTGTACTTCAAAGGGCACTGTGAATAAAGCAAAGAGGCAACCTACAGAATGGGAAAAAAATCTTTGCCAGCTATATATCTGATAGAGGATTAATATCTAGGATATACAAAGAACTCAAAAACTTAAATAATAAGAAATCAAACAATGCAATTAAAAAATGGGCTATGGAATTAAATAGAGAGTTCTCCAAAGAAGAAATACAGATGGCGTAAAAGCATGTAAAAACAGGTTCTACATCCCTTGTCATCAGGGAAATGCAGATTAAAACTACATTGAGATTCCATCTCACTCCTGTCAGATTGGCTGCCATCATGAAAGCAAATGATCATAAATGCTGGCAGGGATGTAGAAAAAGAGGAACACTTCTACACTGTTGGTAGGAATGCAATCTGGTCCAGCCATTGTGGAAATCAGTGTGGAGGTTCCTAAAACAGCTAAAGGTTGATCTACCATATGACCCTGCTATAGCACTCCTAGGCATATATCTTAAGGACTCATCTCATTTCCTTAGAAGTACATGCTCAACCATGTTTATTGCCACCCAATTCTTAATAGCTGGGAAATGGAACCAGCCTAGATGTCCCTCAACTGATGAGTGGATTATGAAGATATGGCACATTTATACAATGGAGTTCTACTCAGTGGTAAAGAAATATGAAGATATGAAATTTTCAGGAAAATGGATGGATCTGGAAAGGATTATACTAAGTGAGGTAACTCAGGCCCAGAAACCAAGCACTGCATGTTCTCTCTCTCATATGTGGATCCTAGCTATAGATGATTGGGCTTCTGTGTGAGAAGGAAAAAACTCAGTGGCAGAGGCCAGTAAGCTAAAAAAGAGATATTAAGGGAAGAGAAAGGAAGGGAAGAGGGTACTTAATTGGTTGGTATTGCGTATATGTAAGTAGAAGAATAGATTAATGGGGGTGAAAAGGCCCAAAGTGAGGTCAGGGGAAGAGATTGAGTAAAGGAAAGGTGGAGGGAGGGCTAATCAAAATCTAAAAGGATATAAACAAATCACATGGAATCCTCTAGTTTTGGACAATGGAACACTTAGGAGCTGTAGATCATTGCTATAAAATTTTCAGTGCCAGGGATGGGATACCTTCCAGTGAGTTGTTGGCCAGGGATATCCCTGATGCCCCCAAAACATTATAGGCCATTGCTGAGGCCCTTGGTTTCCCACCAGGAATAGATGGTAAGACCCTATTGCTGAAGACTCCACATACTTGGGCTTCAAGGCCACTGAGAAATCCTGCTGGAACTGAGCTGATAACCTCCTCCATGTACACCAGCTGACAGAAAGCTGGAAGAAGCCATTCTACATGCAGTTCAATGATAGAAAGAGATACCACCAGTGAAGATACTCAACAGTGGACACTGCAAGCCTTATAATTGGCCAGCCAGTCCAAATGAGCCAATGGGTGCAATAGTGGCACATCTATCATGGTGGAAACAAACTGCCCTCCAATTGGACTGTAGGCCCACTCCATGGGAGGGAATACATCCCTGATACTGAAAACTTAAAACAGGGGTAGTCATGAGCCCTAGGGGTGTAACATCTGCTGATGTCTGGATAAATGTATATACTATGCTTATCAAACTGCCCAGTAAGCACTTTTCTTAATATTCATACCCTTATATTAATGCTACTCTCACTTTGGGTAAAGAATCTTCTCTTTTCAGATGGCAGTGACCTTGGGACATCTTAGAAGGTATAATTGTGCTGGAAAGAAGTGACTGGAGTACTGAGTAACATCCCAGTCATATCTTCCAAGGCTCAGGGTCTAACGCGGAAGAGGTGGCTGAAAGAATGTAAGAGCCAAAGGAAGGGTAGGACTCCTTACAACGTGTTCACTCCAGACATAAAATGGCCTGGATATCCATGACCTCATAGTGCCTGACACTACCTACACAAGACCATCATAAGAGGAAGAAAATATCATGACTTCAAAATAAAAGAGAGACTGATTGAGATGGGGAGGGCATATTATGGAGAATGGAATTTCAAAGTGGAAAGCGGGGAGAGGTTATTACCATGGGATATTTTTTATAATCATGGAAAATGTTAATAAAAATTGAGAAAAAGAAAGAAAGAAAGAAAAAATTCATTGAATCAAATGATAATGAGAATACAACATACCAGAACCTTTGTGACACAGTGAATGCTGTCCTCTTAAGTGGGAAATTCATAGCTTTAAGTGCCCACATTAAGAAAGTAGAAAGGTCCCAAGTAAGCAACTTATTGCCTTACCTGAAGGTTATAGAAAAATAAGAAGGCAACCCAAAAATCAGTAAAAGGAAAGAAATTATACACTTCCAGGTAAGATGCCAGCATACTAGCCACAGCAAAGAAGCCTAGGGAGGGAAATAAACAGAAATACAGCAAAACACACTCTTCTACTGAGAAGTGAAGGTGTATAAGTTATTATCTACCATAGCAGAGAAGCACAAGAGGCCAAGACCTTCCAGAAAGGAGGAAACTGGCCAGAATCCCACAAAGGCACCAGCAACCCTGTTCCATGAACCTGCCCAGCCAGTGGCACAGAATGACAGGAGCAGAAACAAAGTGAGGGGATTTTACAATCTCATCAGCCTCCTTGAAAAGGCAGAAACCTGAAGGGGAAGACACCAGAGATTAGCTCAACAGCTGATGAACGATTTACAAATGGGACCAGCCAAGTGGCTTCAGTACAACTCCAGGCACCCTGCAAAGTCTTCCATCCACCAACTGTTAGGGCTGTGAATGTCTGGAGAACTCATTCACTGTCAGCCACTCAGCACCAAGAGAGATCAGGTGAGCACTAAGCATTGGTAAGATTGGAAGCCATCCCAAAAGGTAACAGGGCATACTTACACAAAGCCAGATACATAAGGCAGCACTGAAAGGGCTAATATCTCTTCCCATGTCAGGAAAGGTTATGTATTACATTCGAATGATATATTCTTGGTTGGCTTTACCCTTTTCAAATATGCTGTATTTCTGGTGTTGACTATTGTTGCCTTTGACATTTTCTGATTTTTAGGGCCATTGTCTTTTTCTTTTGTCATTATTTGGGCCAGAGACTGACTGGCCCCAGGCTAACTTGGAACCCATTTCAGACTAGAAATCTCAACCTCCTAGTTGATAGGATTAAGGGTTTGGGGCAACACACACCATTATGAACTTTGGCTTTACTAGATTTTCTGCTTAGTTTAATCCTCATGCTTGTATAAATACTCCGTGCTGGTATTTATCAAATGTCTATATTGCTCAGTTGAATTTTATAATTTGCCAGTGATTTGCTTCACCCAGTCTACTATAGTACTTGAATAGCAGGCAAACTCAACACCTAGGGTCACTTCTGCTATTTCTCTTGGAGTATAAGATCTACACCTGGCACCTTAAACACCTAAACTGAAGATATGTAAAGTCACATTTACACAGCTAAGAACCTGCAGGTAATTAGAAAACACAAGCATCAAATTAAATAAAGATACAAAAATCTCATATTATAATACAAGAAACACAAAAAATCAACACAATACTACTTGGATTGGTGGCACCATGCCTTTAATCCAAGCAATAAGGAGGAAGAGGTAGGAGAATCACCACGATTTCAAGGCCACCCTGAGACTACATGGTAAATTCCAGGTCAGCCTGGCTATAGCAACACCCTGCCTTGAAAAAAAAGTCAAGACAATACAATCCCACCATAAGACTGTAAATCAATCAGAAATGACCTCCAATGAGACTACTTTAGATGAAATGTCTGACAAGATTGAAAAAAAAAAAAACCCATTATATTTATGTTCAAAGGAATCAAAGAAGAAAAGAAAGTCCTGAAGGAGATCACAGGAAACCAACTAATGAAATAAGAAGGTCAATATAAAACATAAGTAAGGAAATAGAAATAATGAAAAAATACCAATCAAAAATACTAGAAATAAAAAACAGAGTAAGTCAGTCTCACAAGTAGAATGGATCAAGGAGAGGACGGAATATCTAAACTAGAAGACATGGTGGCAGATCGAAAACAGTCAAACAAAGAGAAAGACAAACTAATACGAAGGCATGAGTGGGAATTTCAACACATTTGGGACACTATGAAGAGATCAAACATAAGAACTCAGGGCACAGTAGAAGGAGAAGAAATTCACTCCAGAGGCATGACAGGTATTTTCATCAAAATCATAGAAGAAAACTTCTCTCAAGTAGGGAAAGTGATGCCAATACAGACACAGGAAGAGTTCAGTATGCCAAACAGACAAAATCAGGAAGAACTTCTCACCATCATATTATAATTAAACTATAAAACACACAAACAAAAGAAAATATATTGAAAGTAGTTAGAGAGAAAATATGAAGTCATATAGAAAGGCAAGCCCACCAGAATAACAGCAGATTACCCAACACATACTTTAAAAGCCAGAAGGGCTTAGAATGATGTATTCCAAGTTTGGAAATATAACAACAGTCAACCAAGATTGCTTTATCATGCAAAGCTATGCATTCAAATAGACAGAGAAGTAAAGACATTCCACAACAAAAGCAGGCTACAGGAATATATGAAGAACAAACTAGCTCTACATAAAATACTTGAAAGGATCCTCCATGCTGAAGAGAAAGAAAAGCACACACATAAGAACTTGGAAAAAAAAAACCATACCCAAATACTAGTTAATATAAAACAGCAAAGGTAAAACTTGAAGAACTACAAAACAAGAATAATTGCAAGAATAAATACACACCTTTCAATAATAACTCTTAATATCAATGGCCTCAATGCCTCAAACAAAAAACAGAGGTTTGCAGAGTAGGTTCAAAAGCAGGATCCTTCAACTTGTTGCCTCCAAGAAACTCACCTTTCTACAAAGGATGGACACTGTCTTAGGATGAAAGGTTGGAAAACAGTGTTTCAAGCAAATGGGCCTAGAAAACAAGCAGGGGTCCCTATCCTAATATCTGACAGGGTAGACATCAGACCAACATTAGTTAGGAATGATAAGGAATCAGTCCAACAACAGGACATTATAATCCTAAACATATATGCACCTAACATGGGGGTCCCCAATTTCATCAAACATTATTAGAACTAAGGTCACAGATAACACCAAACACAGTTGTCATGGGTGACTTCAACACCCCACTGTCATCAATTGACAGGTCATCTCAGCAAAAACTAAACAGAGATGCATCTGGATTAAATGAGGTCATAGAACAAATAGACCCAACAAATACTTACAGGACATTTCATCCAAATGCCACATAATGCACATTCTTTTCAGCAGCACATGGAACATTCTCTAAAATAGACAATGTATTAAGACACAAAGCACATCTTAATAAATACAGGAAAATTTAAAAAATTCCTTGCACTGTATCTGATCACAATTGGATTAAACCACAAAATAATAATAACATGAAAGCTATAAAGCATACACAGAATCATAGAAACTACAAAATACACTACTAAATGATGAATCGGTCAATGAAGAAATCAAGAAGGAAATAAAAAAATTCCTAGAGTCAAATGATAAGGAGATCACAACATACCAAAACCTTTGGGACACAATGAAGGCAGTACTAAGAGGGAAATTTATAGCATTAAGTGCCTATATTGAGAAATTAGAGGGCTGGAGAGATTGCTTAACAGTTAAGGCATTTGCCTGCCAAGCCACAGGATCCCAGTTCAATTCTCCAAGACCCATGTAAGCCAGATGCACAAGGGGGAGCATGCATATGGAGTTTGTTTTCAGTGGCTGGAGCCCCCTGGCACACCCATTCTCCCCCCCTCTCTCTCTCTCTCCTTTTTTCTCTCTCTCAAATAAATAAATATATAAATAAATTAAATTTAAAAAAGAAATTAGAAAGGTTGCAAGTAAACAACTTAATGCTTCACCTTAAAACCTTAGAAAAAGAGGAGCAAGGCAAACTGAAAATCAGTAGAGAGGAAATAATAATCAATATTAGGGCAGAAATTAATGAAATAGAAATAATAAAATTACAAAGAATCAATGAAGCAAAGAGTTGATTCTTTGAAATGATAAACAAGATTGATAAACTCTTAGCAAATCTGTCCAAAAGAAAGAGAGAAGAGACATAAATTAATAAAATTGAGATGAAAAAGGCATCATCACAACAAATACCAGGGAAATTCAAAAAATCATAGGGATGTACTATAAGAACATATACTCCACTAAGTTTGAAAATCTGAAAGAAATTGATGATTTCCTTGATTTATGTGACCTATCTAAATTAAAGTAAGATGAGATTAACCACTTAAATAGACCTATATCAAGTATGGAGACCCAAGCAGTTAGAAAAAATCTCCCAAGTAAAAAATTCCAGACCCAGATGGATTTGCTGGTGAATTTTACCAGACCTACATAGAAGAACTAACACCAGGGCTGGAGAGATAGCTGAGTGGTAAAGCACGTGCCTGTGAAGCCTAAGGACCCTGGTTCAAGGCTTGACTCCCCAGTACCCATGTAAGCCAAATGTACAATGTGACACATGCATTTGGAGTTCATTTGCAGTGGCTGGAGCCCCTGGTGTGCCCATTCTCTCTCTCTCGCTCTCTCTCTCTCTGTCATTCTCAAGTAAATAAAAATAAAAAAAAGAAAAACTAACACCAATGCTTCTTAAATTTTTCCATAAAACAGAAATTAAAGGAATCCTACCAATCTCCTTCTACAAGGCCAGAATCAACCTGATACCAAAACCAGACAAAGATAGAACAAAAAAAGAAAAATTACAGACCAATCTCCCTCATCAACATAGGTGCAAAAACTCTTGTGCCAGGCATGGTTATACATGCCTTTAATCCCAGCACTGGGAAGGCTGAGGTAGGAGGAACACTGTGATTTTAAGGCCACCCTGAGACTACATAGTCAATTCCAGGTCAGCCTAGACTAGAAAGAAACCCTACCTCAAAAATCCAAAATTAAAGAAAATTCTCAACAAAATATAGGCAAACGGAATATGAGAATATATCATGGGCTGGAGAGATGGCTGTGAAGCCTAAGGACCCACGTTAGCCAGATACACAAGGGATTGCATGGGTCTGGAGTTCATTTACAGTGGCTGGAGGCCACCCATTCTCTCTCTCTCTCTCTGTCTCTCTGCCTCTTTCTTTGTCTGTCACTTTGAAATAAATAAATAAAAATAAACAAAAAATTATTTTTAAAAAAGAATATATCAGAAAGTTCATTCACCATGACCAAATAGGCTTTATCTCAGAGATGCTGGATGTTTCAACATATGCAAATCAATTAATTTAATACATTATATAAATGGACTGGAAAACAAAAATCACATGATCATCTCATTAGATGCACAAAAAGCATCTGACAAAATCCAACATTCCTTCAAGATAAAAGTCCTACAGAAGTTGGGTGTGGTGGTGCATGCATTTAATCTGAGCACATGGGAGGCAGAAGTAGAAGATTGCCATGAGTTCAAGGCCACCCTGAGATGACATAGTGAATTTCAGGTCAGCCTGGGCTAGAGTGAAATCCTACTTTGCAAAAAGATTTTTTAAAAAGTACTACAGAAACAGGAAATAGAAGGAATATATCTCAACATAATAAAAGCTATTTATGACAAATTTACATCCAAGATAATACTAAATGGAGAAAAACTTGAAGCTTTTCCACTAAAATCATGAACAAGACAGGGGTATCCACTTTCCTCATTTTTATTTAATATCTTAGTACTGGAAGTCTTAGCCATAGCAGTAAGGCAAGAGATACACATAAAAGGGATACAAATTAGAAAGAAAGAGATCAAATTATAATTATTTGTAGATGATATAATTCATATGTAAAGGACCCTAAAGACTACCAGCAAATTGTTTGAGCTGATAAAACACCTATAGCCATGTAGCAGGATACAGAATAAATACACAGAAAGTAGTAGCCTTCCTATATGCTAACAACAAGTATGCAGAGGATGAAATTAGAGAATCACTCCCATTCACAATTGCAACAAAAATAATAAAGTGCCTTGGAATAAACCTAACCAAGAATGTGAAGGTTCTCTACAATAAAAACTTTAAAATAGACTTTGGCCAAGATGGCGACTGCCTAACTGTGCCGCACATCCCTGGGAAGAAAGGTAAGACATTAAGGTTCACTGGGTCTTTTAGGGGAGAACAATCTCCAATAGATTTCCAGTGGGACGGCACAGAGGGAAAAAAAAAAAAAAACAGGGAATCGCTGATTCCCCCGTGGGCGGGTAGCCCACCCCACCCCCAAGCAGCTGCCATAGCCACAGTCCCAGCTTGAGAAACTCCCGCATTTACTGTAGGAAAAGGGTCCCAGGGCAAGATAGTTCCACTTGCCTTGCTGCACAGGGGCGATTGCCCTGCTACCCCTGCCCATGAGTGACTTTAGCCAGGCTACACCTGCTGGCCCATTGGAGCTCAGGCTCCTTTGATCAATTTGCCCGCCAAATGGCACTGCCACTCAGATCCCCACTTGTGGAGGCTTAGCCTGCACCGACCAGTTGCCCTCTTACTGCTCTGGCCCCCGCACATTGACGTGCGAGCCCAGGCCCATTGCAACTTCACACGAGTACAGACTGTGTCTGCCCTTACGCTAGCTTAGGTGCCATCCCCTCCCTGTCTGCCAGGCCAGCAGAACACCATTGTCCTGTTGCAGGGGAGTGCAGATTGCTTCCAGGTCCCAGTGTACCACCAAACCAGAGTTTGGGCTGCTTCAGTGCTTGGTGCCTCAGTGTCCCTCCTACTGTGAGTGCAGGAAGCTTTGGCATATTACTGCATGAGAGCTCAGACAACTTTGGCGGCCCAGCCAGGCAGGAGCTCAGGCGGCTTTTTCAAGTGAGAGCCAAAGCCCAGGCTCCTTGACAACTGCCTCAGGATGCTTCAGATTCCCACTGTGCTTGAGCCCAGGCTGATCCACTCACCTACGTGCCCATACACTGTCATGGGCAGACCACAGCACAAAAGAAATGACATGAAAAATCAAATGCAAGAAAATCCAGTTAGATCACCCAGTCCTACAATAAACATCTCTAATCAAAACATAGAAGAGTCATTAGGATCAGAACACCAAAATGAAGCTGTGAGCAAGGCAACCCTGACCAAGCTACTGGTAGAATTTGCAGAAAAGCAACAAAAAGATCGATAATCGTGTAGATGCTGCCATCACTAAACTAGACATAATAGATAAGAAAATGGAAGGAGTTCAAAGACAATTAAGAGAAATGAGGGAGAGTGAAAAAAAGAAGACCTTAAAAATCAGCTGGTCATGCTAAATGAAGACATAAAGAAATACAAGGATGAATTCCAAGAATCATCAAGAAAATCATAAAATGATGTGAAAAGGGAGCTTGACAGAGGGATGGACATTATACATAGGAAAGTAGTAGAAAATGCAAACTTAATTGAACAAGTCCAAAATTCTCTAGAAGCTCTCAAGAATAGACTTAGCCATGTGGAGGATAGAAACTCTGATCTGGAAGACAAGATGGAAGAAACAGTTCAAGAGTTCAAAAATTTCAGTAAGTTCAAAAATTCCTGTGAACAGAGCATGAGGGAATTGTGGGATACACTTAAATGTCCTAATATCAGGATCATTGGAATACCAGAAGGAGAAGAAACTCAGACGAAAGGCATGGAGAACTTCTTTAACAAAATAATTGAAGAAAACTTCCCCAGTCTCTTAAAAGAAAGGCCCATCAAGATACAAGAAGCCAACAGAACTCCAAACAGACTGGACCAAAGGAGAAACTCTCCAAGACATATTGTCATTAAGACTCTAAATATTGACACCAAAGAGAAAATCCTAAAAGCAGCTAGGGAAAAACAGCGCACCACTTTCAAAGGTAACCCCATCAGAATGACATCAGACCTCCCAATGGAAACCCTGAAAGCTAGAAGGGCCTGGAATGAAACACTACAAAGTCTAAGAACTATGGCTTCCAACCCAAACTACTCTACCTAGAAAAAGTCTCCTCATAATAGATGGTGAAAAAAAACTTTCCATGACAAAACTCAGCTTTACAATTATATGAACACAAAACCAAACCTACAGAGAGTATTTCAGGAAATTCTCCACAGAGAAGAAACAAATAATCAACTTCAAATGCCTACAAGAAACGGATCACAATAACCAATTTCAGACTAGGCACAAAAAACTTCAAAGCCCATGAAAACACCAAACAACATATACCATCACAATATGGCAGGGATCAAATCAAATCTCACAGTCATTACCCTAAATATTAATGGCCTTAATTCACCCATCAAGAGACACAAGCTAACAGGATAGATAAAAAAATTAGACCCCTCAGTCTGTTGTCTTCAAGAAACCCACCTCACCACTAAAGACAGACTCCTCCTCAGGGTGAAAGGGTGGAAAACAATATTCCAAGCAAGTGGGAATAAGAAACAAACAGGCATAGCTATATTAATATCAGATAAAATAAACTTCAAACCAAAAATAATCAAAAAAGACAAAGAAGGGAACTTCCTACTTATCAAGGGAATAATCCATCAAGTGCATATTACAATCATAAATCTGTATGCACCAAACACAGGGGTACCACAGTTCCTAAACCAAAACCTACTTGACAATAAAACAGAAATAAGCACCAACACCATCATAGCTGGCGACTTCAATACACCATTATCAGTAATAGACAGATCATCCAAACAGAAACTCAACAGGGAAGTAAGAGAGCTCAACAAAACCATACATGACGTAGACTTAATGGACATGTACAGAACTCTCCATCCCAAATCCACAGAATACGCATTCTTCTCTGCAGCCCATGGAACATTCTCTAAAATAGACCATGTACTGGGTCACAAAGCCTGCCTTTACATATTTAGGAAGATTGACATAATTCCCTGCATAATATCAGATCACAATGCTATATTGCTAGAAATTAACAACAAAAGACCCACCAAGAATCCCAACAACACCCAGAAACTGAACAGCACACTTTTTAACAATAAATGGATAGTGGATGAAATAAAAAATGAAATTGCAAAATTTATGGAATTGAATGACAATGAGAACACATCATACCAAAACTTATGGGACATAAAGAAGGCAGTCCTCAGGGGAAAATTCATAGCACTAAATGCCTTCATAAAAAAGACAGAGAGATCCCAAATCAATAACCTAACCATCCACCTAAAGGCACTGGAAAAACAAAAAAAATCCAACTCAAAGAGCTCCAGAAGGAAAGAAAAATTAAAACCAGAGCAGAAATTATTGAATTGGAAACTGAGAAAACAATTAAGACAATTGACAAAACAAAGAGCTGGTTCTTTGAAAAAATAAACAAGATTGACAAACCCGAGGCCAATTTGATCAAGCAAAAAAAAGAGATGCTTCAAATTAACAAAATCCAAAATGAAAAAGGAGAGATCACAACAGACATAAGTGAAATTGGGAGAACCATCAGGACTTATTTCAAAAACCTCTACTCCACAAAACTAGATAATGTGGAGGAGATGGATAAATTCCTGGATGCATAACATCTATCACACTATTGGTGGGAATGTAGGATGGTACAACCACTTTGGAAAGCAATATGGAGACTCCTGAAAAGCTGACTATAGAGATTCCAACAGACCCAGTTATTCCCTTACTGGGCATCTACCCTAAAACCTTCAAACCACAGGCGAAAGAGATTTGCTCAACCATGTTTGTAGTGGCTCAATTTGTAATAGCTAAGAGCTGGAATCAACCCAGATGTCCATCACTAGAAGAATGGATAACTAAGATGTGGTATATCTACACAATGGAATTCTATACAGCAGTAAGAAAAAAATGACACAATGAAATTTGAGGAAAAATGGTTGGACCTGGAACAGATCATTCTCAGTGAACTTACCCAATCACAGAAAGAAAAAATCACCACATAGTCTCACTCATCTAAAGCACCTAGCCTGAATCCATCCAAGATGCTTTACATATCCAGCAAGCATCTCGTGGACTAGACACTAGGATGGGTGGGGAGGGAGGGGAGGGCAACAGAGGGGATGGGAAACACAAATCTAGACCCAAACAGCAATGGTACCATAAACTTCTACATCCTAAAAAGCAGACCAAGTGTCTAAACCTTCACCAGGCCTTTAGAGGGAACACCTAAGCCACAAGACACTGAAGAGGGTATGATGAAGACTGACCTTAATCTTCTACATCTTGTCTCTCTCTCTTTCTCTCTCTCTCCTTCTCTCTCTCTCTCTCTCTTCTCTCTAACTCTTTTATTTTTTATTTTTTACCAGAAAATAAACACCAACTTTTTAAAAACAATGGCAACAACAGAAAGTTTCCAATTTCTCGAAGGAAAAGAACATGAACCCAGCACCATCTGGCAAGCTTTTTAAGACTAAATATTCCCATCACGTTTATTGTTCTGGTGGCTCCCTGCCAGAGGGTCATCGAGGACAACTGCCATCAGAGCTGCTGCAAGGACACACTTTTCGCTGGGGTTGGCATCACAGTCAACAACTCAAACAGAAGGCTGGAAGGATATTATTTCTGTTACGCTCTTGGTATAGAAAGAACATATTAATATGAACAGCAGAGTCTTGCTTCTCAAATTCAAAAACAAATTAAGAACTAAGCTATCAGTTTTTCTTGGAACAGTTGGCCAGAGTGCTTTATGAAGAATCCTTTTCCATCCCCACCCACCTGGACAAGGGAAAGAAAGGGTGGCAAGGGGCCAGTCCAGGAGCAGGAGCTTCTGGTGACTCTCCAGGCTCAGCTCCCTTTCTGCTGGTAGTAGTAGGCATTTTTTCTTGCAGCTGCAGCAGCTTGATGGCAGAAGGAAGGAGACTCCCATCAATCACCTCTTCTTGAAGCCGTATTTTTTGCATTCATAGAACAGATCTGTCTTAGAGCTCCCCAAATTGACAATCTTTGGGCAACCATCTTTGTCCTTCTCCTGAATGGTGCTCTCTTTACAATAATAGGCATCAGAGACTCCAGGGCCTCCACAGATCACACAGTGGCCCTGGTAAGATCCATAGTTACACTCATCACATATGTGCACCAGAGTGCAGGCGCACATAGGAGTCACAGATCACACATTTGCCATTACATTTTTCACACAATCTTCGGATAGCAACGCCAGCCTGCTTGCGGCAGAAAATCAAATCTGGATGGTGTTTAGCCATAACTCCTTCCCAAGCTGGCTACCAGAACTCTCTAACTCTTTTATATTAGATATCTTTTTCTTCCTTTTCTTAGTGGGCACTGACCTGTAACTCCCAGTACCAGCATGTGGCTATTATCCACAATGAGCTTTTGATCAGAGAGACCTACAAGATTTCCTAAAAGAAAGACAGATTTCTGTCAGAGTACTTAATGACCCCCCAAAGGTTAGTGGTAAGACCCTACTGCTGAAGACACCTTATGGTTGGTTGACACGTAAAATGGAATGACATGGCTGGAAGCTGGAAGAGAGTCAGTGCCCAGACAGTCAGCATGTCTAGTGCTAGAAGGTGCTACATGGGCGACTGGGGGAAAATGACCAATATCTGTCCAAACAACTCATGGTCTAACCTACTTAGCAGCAAATGATCTGTGGTGATGCTCACACAAGTGCAATAGTGGCACACAGCCATGGTGGGAAACCAACTGCTCTTGATTTGGCTAACTGATCCCTTCAGTGGTACAGGACTCAGAGCTCGAGCTGGGAAACAAGTCAGAGCCATATTGAAACATAAGCCTGCTCTCCATTATGAAGCTACCACTAATCGTGGGATACAAGAGGGCCTACACCTATTAAATTCTCTATTAAAAAGTAAGGGTTATCTCATTTGTCTGGTGCTAACTTCCTCTCCATTGGAGAATGTGCTTCTCTTTTTCAGATAGATGTAGGTCCTAAGGAGAGAGCCACCCCATCATACCTCAAAAGGGCCCTGGCTGAAACTAAGAACAATTGGTGAAACAAGCATGGGTCCTGTTTTTTTGGTGAACCAGGTACCAGCACAAGGGTGAAGGAGATCAACACAGAGAAAAATGAACTCCTACCAAATCAGAGATCCAGAGACCCAGATGCCCCCAACACCTCATCACTGAAGCAGACCAAAAATGAACCCAACATGGCTCAGGGTAATTTTGCAGAAGATAGGGCAGAAAGAATGTCAGAGCCACATGTTGGGTCATTATATGCAGACATTTATCCTACCCATAACTGTGGCCTAACTCCAGAATGCATGACCCACATACCTCAACAAGGAGGGGCCAAGGGGATGAGGTAGGTAATGGATGAGCCTAGTAATGGTACCAAATTGACTGTATTCGCTGAGTACAAAACTAATTAGTAAAACAACAACAACAACAAAAAAAAACTTTAAAATATTCAAGTGAGAAATTGCGGAAGACACTAGGAAATGGAAAGACATCCCTTGTTCTGGATTGGAAGAATGAATATTGTGAAAATGCCAATCTTAATAAAATCAACCTATACATTTAATGCAATCCCCATGAAATTCCAATGGCATTCTTCATGGAAATAGAAAAAATAATCCAAAAATTCATTTGGAAGCATAAAATTCCTTGAATATCTAAAATAATTTTGAGCAGCATAAATAAGGCTGGTGTTATCACCATACCTGATTTTAACCTATATCCCAGAGCAATAGTAGCAAAAACCGCATGGTACTGGCACAAAAACGGTCATGTAGATCAATGGAACAGAATAGAGTACCCAGATGTAAGTCCAAGTAGCTATAGCCACCTGATATTTGACAAAAATGCCAAAAATACTCATTGGAGAAAAGACAGCCTCTTCAGCAAATGGTGCTGGGGAAACTGGATATGTATTTGTAGAAGGATGAAAAATAGATCCTTATCTCTCTCCATGCACAAGAATTAAGTCCAAATGTATCAAAGACCTGACCTGTATATCACACCTGAATCTCTGAAACTGCTAGGGGAAAAAGTAGGGGAAACCTTTCAACATATTGGTATTGCCAAAGACTTTCTGAATAAAACCTCAGTTGCTCAGGAAATAAAACCACTGATCAACTGCTGGAACCTCATGAAATTACAAACCTCTTGTATAGCAAAAGACACTGTGAATACAGGGAGCAAAGAGGCAACCTACAGAATGGGAGAAAATCTTTGCCAGCTATACATCTGACAGAGGCTTATTATCCAGGATATACAAAGAACTCAAAAAACTAAATAATAAGAAATCAAACAACCCAATTGAAAAATGGCCTATGGAACTAAACAGAGAGTTCTCAAAAGAAGAAATATACAGATGGCCTATAAACATCTAAAAAATGTTCTACAACCTTAGCCATCACATAAATGCAGATTAAAACTGCATTCAGATTCCATCTCACTCCTGTCAGAATGGCTACCATCATGAAAACAAATGACAGTAATGCTGGCAAGGGTGTGGAAAAGAGGAACACTTCTACACTGTTGGTAAGAAAGTAATATGGTACAGCCATTGTGGAAATGAGTGGATGTTCCTGAGACAGTGAAAATAGATTTACCATGTGACCCAGCTATACCACTCCTAGGCATATCTCCTAAGGACTCATCTCACTACCTTAGAGATACTTGCTCAACCATGTTGTTGCCGCTCAATTCATAATAGCTAGGAAATGGAACCAGCCTAGATATCCCTCAACTGATGAGTGGATAATGATGTGGCACATTTATACAATGTGTTCTACTCAGTGGTAAAGAAAAATGAAGTTATGAAATTTTCAGGAAAATGGATGGATCTGGAAAGCATTACACTTAGTGAGGTAACCCAGGCCCAGAAAGGCAAGCATCACATGTTCTTTTTCATATGTGGATCCTAGCTACAAATGATTGGACTTCTATGTGAGTTAGAATAAAACTAAGTAGCAGAGGCCAGTAAGCTAGAAAAGGTATATAAAGGGAATATATAGGGAGGGAGGTGGTGACTTAATAGGGTGGTATTGTATATATCTAAGTATAAGAGCAGATTAATGGGGGTGGAAAGGCCTAAGTGAGGTCAGAGGAAGAGACTGAATAAAGGAAAGGTGGGGGCAGGATTGTCAAAATCTAAGATGGTGTGAATAAGTCATATGGAAACATACTTTTTTTGGACAAGGGAACACCCAGAAGCCGTAGATTGTTACTAGAAAATTTTCAGTACCAGGGATGTGACACCTTCAAGTGGGTTGTTGGCCAGGGAGGTCCCTGGTGTCCCCAAAACATTACAGGCCATTGCCGAGGCCCTTGATTTCCCACCAGGAATAGATGGTAAGATCCTGTTGCTGAAGACTCCACATACTTGGGCTGCAAGGTCACTGAGAAATCCTTCTGGAGCTGAACTGAAACCTCCTTCTTGTAGACCAGCTGACAGAAAGCTGGAAACTGCATGTAGTTCAATGGAAGAGAGAGAAATCACCAGTGGAGATATTCAACAGTGGACACCACAAGCCTTAAATTTGGCCAGTCAGGGACTGGAGAGATGGCTTAGCAGTTAAGCACTTGCCTGTGAAGCCTAAGGACCCTGGTTCAAGGCTTGATTCCCCAGGACCCACGTTAGCCAGATGCATAAGGGGGCGTGCCGGGATCCGCTGGCGGGGGCAGGTAGTGCTCAGGGAAGGACCAGGCCTCCTGGTTCCTCCCAAGGGGTTGAGGAGGAGATGAGCGTCCGACGACTCAGACCTCTCCTGGCCACCAGAGAAAAACCACACTGAGTCGGGAGTCTTGTCGAAGCAGGAACTCACTTTATTGTTATAAGCAGTTGCCTATATAATGTTGGGAACGAAGGAGGGGATTCTAGGATGGGGGGAGAGGTAAGGGCCAATAGTAAACTGTGACTATTGAAATGATAATTCTGACTCCCATGCGGAAGTAGCAGGCAAGAAGCCATTAGGCATCTTGCTGAGTCACGTCTGGCCAGAGACAGGTCGCCAAACTTTAGCTAGGCTCAGGAAGTTCCACTAGGCCTCATGCCTGGGCCTTTCAGAGCCCAACATCTCCCCCTTTTGTTTTTGTAAGAGCATTAGTCACCATGGCCCCTGTCTTAGGTTGTCCCCCTCTGGGGGTCTTAACCGTCATTGGGTACCAGGTGTTTAGCTCAGAGCATTCATCATGGCCCCTGTCTTAGGTTGTCCCCCTCTGGGGGTCTTAACCGTCATTGGGTACCAGGTGTTTAGCTCAGAGCATTCATCATGGCCCCTGTCTTAGGTTGTCCACCTCTGAGGATATTACCCGTCACTGGGTACCATGTGTTTAGCTCGCTGAGAACCCACTCCATGGCCTGTCTTAGGTTGTCCCCCTATGGGGATCTTACCCGTCATTGGTCACATGGAGGGCAGAGGAGGTGGCAGTGGGTCGTCTGAGGAACTTAATTCCTGAGTTGCCAGCCTGTGATATTTCGACCTGATGAAGTTTTATTGCCTCTAGCCATTGGTGAATAAATTGTGTAATCTCATTAATTACACAAGGCCCGACAGTGAGGATAAGGAGGAGAAGGAGGGGGAGGGGCCCAAGTAGAGGGAGAAGGCAGGGTAAGAAGTCATGTAAGCCCATCCACAGCGGGTTGTCCTGGAGGTCCACCTGCCTCCTCTCCAAGTCTTCCTGGAGCCTCTTAATCTTGTCCTGGACGATTCCTGATTTATTGGCATAAAAGCAGCATTTTTCCTATAAAAGCAATCATACGCCTCCTTTTTCGGCCGTTAGTACGTTTAGTCCTGTCCTGTTTTGTAGGACTACCTCAGCCAGGGAATCTAGCTGTTGTTGAAGATAGGTCTCCGTCCAATATAGGGAGGGCCTCATTTCCAGGGATGATATCTACATCTGGGATTAAGGTG
This sequence comes from Dipus sagitta, assembly GCA_036346955.1. Lineage (NCBI taxonomy): Eukaryota > Metazoa > Chordata > Mammalia > Rodentia > Dipodidae > Dipus > Dipus sagitta. The sequence continues at coordinate 70,093,673 of CM070781.1, forward strand.
GCTGGGGCACAAAGGCCTGTCCAATTGGTGGGCAGAAAGTCATAGGCCATCCCGCCTCCACAAACATAAAACATTCCAGAAGGTGGGCAGCGTTGAGCACTGGGCTCAGTTGTGTTAAAAGTACAGAAGGAAGGATGAATGTATCCCACATCTATACTGGAATTATTAGGGGAAGGCGGGGCCCAAATGCCCAGAGGAAACATTGGGAAAAGTTGGGTGGGGATGGGGAAGGTGGCTGAGTAATTTTTTAAGGTCGTATGGGCAACTGTACCACAAGAAGCCAGAGAGGCCCAGATTGGAGGCAGAGCCAGCAATCCTTCACAAGGGAGGGAATTGTTTAGTTTAGTAGGGTGAAGGACCATTTTAGGAACAGTCCTCAGGGGTGGGACACTCCCTAGAGAAGTGATTGTCAGTGTCCTCTTGTTGGGACAAATATTTTAGGTCTCTCGCTGGTACCCAAATGGGTCTTTTTTCATCTTTAGGGAAGACACACCCAAACCCTTTCCTTGCTGTGAGGAGTGGGTCTGGTCCTCTCCAGGCCCCAGTCAATGGGTCCCTCCATCTTACCCAGATAGAACTGTAGGTAATGGATGAGGACCAATGTTTTTGAAAAGGGGATAGTTGTTTATCTTCTTTAGAAAAGTTTAAAATATTTAGGGTAAATAATGCCTTTTTTAGTTGGTCGTGTGGGGGTAAGGATTCCCCCTTTTGTTTTTGTAATTAAGACTTGAGAGTCTGATTATATCTTTTAATGATAGCTTGGCCCTGGGGGTTGTATGGGATGCCTGTGGAATGTGAGATTTTCCAGTTCTGGAGAAAATCTACAAAGGCCTTGCTTACGAAGCAGGGGCCATTATCTGTTTTAATTTGATTAGGCAGCCCAAGAGTGGCAAAACATTGAAGCATATGACTAATGGCATGTTTAGATTTTTCCCCGGCATGTGCCGATGCCCAGCAGGCGCAGGAGAAGGTATCGACTGAAAGAAAAATATATTTAAGTTTTCCAAATGGAGAATAGTGTGTGACATCAATTTGCCACAGATGATTAGGGTGGAGCCCTCGAGGATTGCTTCCTGTAGTTTGAAGGGGGGGAGGGTACTTGGAGGAAAGGCTGACAGGACTTACAAGTCCGGACAATTTTTTTAAGGTCCTTGACTGGTACCTGTGGAAACCTGTGGTTGAGACCTCTCAAGTTGACATGGGTCAATAAGTGGAAGCATGTAGCTTCTGTAATAGTATTACACTGAGGCATAGAAGCCATTTTATCAGCCAAATTGTTTCCTCGAGAGAGAAATCCTGGTAAGTTTTGATGAACCCTGAGATGTTGAAGAAAAATGGGGTTAATTCTTTGTTTGAGTAGGGAACGAGCTTGAATCATCAGAGGAGATATAGGGTTGGAGTCCAGTCTAATATGGGCCTCAACCAGGTTGGGTAATAAATTAACAACATAAAGGCTGTCAGAAAATAAGTTAAATGGCTCTTGAATAATGTCCAAAGCTAGAACGACAGCAAATAGTTCTTTGAATTGTGCTGACCCCTCAACCTCATGGGAGACTGACTTTATGGGCATAGGCTCTTTTTTTTTGTTTTAAGGGAGGGTAAACGACTAGGGAAACCCCCAGGTGCCCTCCATCAGTAAACACGGTAAGAAAGTCAGGGTTAGGTTGAGACAGAAAAAGCCTGGGGAGGCTTCCATTCTAATCTGGAGAAAGAACTCATCCATTTGTGGGGGCCATAATGGCCATCAATTTTACCTAGAAACCCCTCGAGAGCTGTAGCAACTCTGTTATTATTTCTCTGAAGCCAGGTGAAATCTGTTATCTTAAAGGGGGTGACAATAAGGTGAGGTTCTGTGCCAAACAACCAGACAGAGGTGTCTCTGCCCTTGATAATGCAATCAGCAACCTGGTTGGTTATAGAATAAACTCTGTTGACCCCAACGATTGAGAGGTGGACCCATTGGATGGGCTCACCTTCCTGGGCCAACAGTGTAGTGCATAATGTTTCCCCAGAGAAAATGTAGAGGGAGATGGGCAAATCAGGATTGAACCTCTTTAGGGTCGCAGTATTTATAGCCTGTTGTACCTTATGAAAAATTTGTTGATGACAAGGGGACAAAATTACCTGAGAGGAGAAGTTAAGGTCCTTTAGGGGGTCAAATAAAGGGGACAGCTCTTCAGTAGTTATGGGTATCCAAGGCCTCATCCAATTAATTTCTCCCAAAAGCTTCTGGAGTTGAGGCAAGGTGTAAGAATCCTGAATATAAAGTTGTGGTTTAACAGGTGAAACTGTATCTAGGGTAAGGATCGAGCCCAAAATCTTAAAGGGAGGCACAGTTGGAACTTTTTCTGGAGCTACTTTAAAGCTGTGAGTGTGAAGGATAGTTAGACATTGGTGGGTAAGGTCTTGGAGTGTGGAGGAATCTAGGCACCCAAGAATAATATCATCCATGTAAATATAAAACAGGGTATTGGGGAGATTGATAAGAGAAGAGAAAATGGATGACAGGTAATATTGACAAATGGGTGGGCTATTAGCCATGCCCTGAGGTAAGACAGTCCATTCAAATCTCCTATCTGGGCCACAAAAATTAACAGCGGGTACAGAGAATGCAAATTTTTCCATGTCTCCTGGATGGAGAGGGATAGAGAAGAAGCAATCTTTAATGTCAATGATAGTAATATGGTATATATTGGGAATAGCTGGGATCCATGGGAGTCCCCTCTGGGGGGTCCCAAAGGGGATCATGCATTCATTGATCTTCCTTAAATCATGTAAAAGTCTCCAGGACCCATTAGGCTTTTTTATGATAAAGACAGGAGAGTTCCAGGGACTAGTGGAGGGACGAATATGTCCGGCCTCCAACTGTTGATCAATAATTATGTGGTGTTGGTGTAACTTATAAGAAGGGAGAGGCCACTGCTCAACCCATATAGGATCCCCCAGTCTCCACTGAATTTTAAATGGGGGGGGGGGCTGGGCAGTGGCCCTTAGAATTGGGGGTGCTTATTGGAGTACTTTTGTCTGAGTTGCTCAAAGTAAGGGTCATCTCTATAATTGGGATTATATTCCCTCCCTTCCTCAGACTGTTGTTGATATTCTTTTTTATCTAACAAATCACTATAAAAGGCCTTATGGTCAGTAGTGATGAAAGCCTCGGCATCTCCAAGGATGTCTTGCCCCAGTAAGTTAGCAGTGAGCCCAGTCACCACAAGAGGGTGGACTTTTCCCTGTCCCCACCTGGGTCAGTCCAAGGGAGCCACGTGGCAGTCTCCCAGGAGGTGGACTGCCTGCCAACTCCCAGTAGGGAGGGCCGGGCACAAGCTGCCAGGAGGGGGGCACTTCATCCTTTCTCAGGACCGTTCGGTCCGCTCCAGTGTCGATGAGAAGTTTGAATTTTTTATTGCCAATATTTAAAATAATTTTGGGTCTAAGGCCGGGGACCAGAGGGACAGTCCAATGGGCTTTCATGGTCTCTTTCCCCTTATTTAACGGGGCTGGGGGGAGCCCTGGAGGAGTTTAAAGGCTTTCCCTGTATGTTAAACTTCCATTTACACTCCTTAGCCCAATGAAACCCCTTATTGCATTTAGGGCAGCGGGTGTGAGGGGCGTTGGTCATCCCCCCAGAGCTTGGAGGAGGCTTTGTCTTGTTGGGGCACTCCTTTTTAAAGTGGCCCTCATCCCGTATCCGAAACATGTCAAGTTTTTAGGATTTAACTGTAATGCACAGATCGTAGTGGCCAAATCTCTCTGTTTATTTTCCTGAAGGGCGGCAGCCATGGCCCTAGCCTGATGGGAGATAGTGCCAACGTCCTTGGTGGCTACAATCCATCTACTCATGGAGTTGTCCTTGAGACCCACAAAGGCGAGGCGGTGATCGGCCGTCATCCCTTCCCAGACCAACATTTATTCTTTGGAGACTTTTTTCCACCCTATCTATAAATGTAGCCAAGTCCTCAGATGGTTTTTGAGTAATACTCATAAGGGGGGTTTCAGAGGGTCCCTCATCAAGCTTTTTCCATGCCGCCAAGCCCAGTGCCCTGACCTGGTCCCTATACGGGTCAGGTATAGTCGCCTGTTGAGTGCCTGTAGCATATTGATCAGAGGTACTGGAGAGCATCCCAAAAGTTATCGGCACAGGGGGCTGTTGATTTTGGTTTCGTTCTGCCTGTGCATGGCATTCATCTCTAAAAAAGGCACACCACTTAATGTATAGGGGACCTGACAAGACAGACTTGACTAGATTTTTCCAATCTTGGGTTGTACAAGGTTGATGGGCAAGTCCCTGTAACAGGGTCTCAGCCCAAGGAGAGTTGGGTCCATCCTCCGAGACCGCCTTTTTAAGCTCCTTAAAGTCCTGAGCTTCCCACGGATACCAGGCAGCAGGGCAATTGCCCCCAGGATTTAGATTGATGGGAAATAAAAAAGTAGCTTTATTTTCTGGTGGCTTGGCTGCCGAATATGAAGGAGGGGCTGAGCGGGTCTCGGCGGCCGAATATGAAGGAGGGGCCGAGGGGGTCCAGAAAGGGTTAGTTGATGGAGGAGGTGGAGGAGGTCCCCCAGAAGGCCAGGGAACACTCTCAAAGGGATCGAGTGAGGAGTATAAAGATGTATCCTTTTGGGGGTTTTTAAAAGCTGTATCTCCAGGAGGAGTAGCCGGATCAGGCTGCATACTATCTTTTTCTTCTGTCTTTTGTTTATGTTTGGTTGGCCTTGGAGGGAAGCCATCCTTGAGGGCTGAGATCATAGAGAGGACCCCTGAGGGGGGTATTTGACCCTCCTCCACTTGTGCCCGACAAACAAGGGCCTCTTCCCTATTCCAAGTGTCCCAATCAAAGAGATTTCCTTCTGGCAGCCATGGCGCCAGCTTGAGAAGGCAATCCCAGGTCTGTCAAACCTGATTATCAGTCAAATCAAGCCCTCTACTCTTTAGGAGTGCCCTGAGAGATTCTAAGGCAGGATTGGATTTAGAGGTAGACTGTCCCTTACTATAAAGTTGAGAGAAAAATGTCCATAAAATTAGGGCAATAGCAACCCACATACACACGAGTACAATACAACCACAAGGATCCAAAAGATAGGTAAACATATTGTAAAAAAGCCACAGATGTAGCTTGTCTGTGAACTGAAAGTGAAAGGAAAGAGAAAGAGAACAAAGAGATGTTGACCAACAAGTACAGGTTATAGAAGCAAAGTTTAGCGCATTAAATATGAAGACTACCTCATAACTTATGGGGGTACGCTTACCCTCATATGTACACCGATTGACCTCCTCAACGAATGCCTCTCACGGGGCACTAGTCTGCCGGACTCCGAGAGCCGCACGTTAGGCACCAGATGCTGGGCTTTGAGAGCCCCACGTTGGGCACCAGATGCCGGGCTCCGCCGGCGGGGGCAGGTAGTGCCGAGGGAAGGACCAGGCCTGCTGGTTCCTCCCAAGGGGTTGAGGAGGAGATGAGCATCAGATGACTCAGATCTCTCCTGGCCACCGGAGAAAAACCACACTGAGTCGGGAGTCTTGTCAAAGCAGGAACTCGCTTTATTGTTATAAGCAGTTGCCTATATAATGTTGGGAACGAAGGAGGGGATTCTAGGATGGGGGGAGAGGTAAGGGCCAATAGTAAACTATGACTATTGAAATGATAATTCTAACTCCCATGCGGAAGTAGCAGGCAAGAAGCCATTAGGCATCTTGCTGAGTCACGTGTGGCCAGAGACAGGTTGCCAAACTTTAGCTAGGCTCAGGAATTTCCACTAGGCCTCATGCCTGGGCCTTTCAGAGCCCAACAGGGGTGCACATGTCTGGAGTTCGTTTGCAGTGGCTGGAAGCCCTGGCACGCCCATTCTCTCTCTCTCTGTCTCTGTCTGCCTCTTCCTCTCTCTGTCTGTCACTCTCAAATAAATAAATTTTAAAAAAATTTAAAAAAAATTGGCCAGTCAGGACAAATGAGCCAATGGGTTCAATAGTGGCATGTCTCTTATTGGGGAATCCAACTGCTCTATAATTGGGCAGGAGGCCTACTCCATAGGAGGGAATACATGTCTAATACTGAAAACCTATGACAGGAGTAGTCATGAGCCCTAGGGGTGTAACGTCTGCTGGTGTCTGGCTAAATGTATATACTACACTCACCAAATTGCCCAGTAAGTAGTTCTCTTAATGTTCATACCCTTATATTAATGCTACTCTCACTTTTGATAGAGAACATTCTCTTTTCAGATTGTGGTGACCTTGGGATGACCCAGAAGGCACCATGGTGCTGAGATAAGATAGAGGAGTGCTCAGCCTTGAAACATCTCTATCACGCCTTCCAAGGCTCAGGGTTCATTGCAAAAGAGGTGGTGGAAAGAATGTAAGAGCCAAAGAAGGGTAGGACTCCTTACAATACACTCTTCCAGACACAATATGGCCTGGTATCCATGACCTCATAGTGCCTGACACTTCCTACATAAAACCTTCATAATAGTAGGAAAAGATAATGACATCAAAATTAAAGAGAAACTCTAAGTGAGGCAGGGGAAGGGATTGAGGAAAGGTGGAGGGATGGCTAATCAAAATCTAAGAGGATATAAATAAGTAATATGGAAACCCACTTTTTTGCACAATGGAACACACAGGAGCCATAGATTGTTACTAGAAAATTTTCGGTACTAGGGATTGAATACCTTCCAGTGAGTTGTTGCCCAGGGAGGTTCCTGACACCCCAAAACATTACAGGCCATTGCCAAGGCCCTTGGTTTCCCACCAGGAAGAGATGGTAAGACACTATTGGTGAAGACTCCACATACTTGGGCTGCAAGGTCAGAGAAACCCTGCTATAGCTGAGCTGAAAACCACCTCCATGTAGACCAGCTGACAGAAAGCTGGCAAAAGCCATGCTGCATGCAGTTCAATGGGAGATAGAGAAAACACCAGTGAACATACCCAACAGTGGACACTGCAAGCCTTACATTTGACCAGCCAGGCCAAATGAGCCAACTGGTGCAATAGTAGCATGTCTGTTATAGGGTAAACCAACGGCCCTCTAATTTGACTGGAGGCCCACTCCATGGGAGTCAATATATCCCTGATACTGAAAACCTACAACAGGGTTAGTCATAAGCCATAGGGGTGTAACATCTGTTGCTGTCTGGCTAAAAGTATATACTATGCTCACCAAACTGCCCTGTAAGCACTTGTCTTAATGTTCATGCTCCTATATTAATGCTACTCTCACTTTTGGTTAGAGAAGCTTCTCTTTTCAGATGGCAGTGACCTTGGGATGACTCAGAAGGCACCATGGTGCTGAGAAGAGGTGACAGAGGAGTGCTCAGCACTGAAACATCTCTATCACACCTTCCATGGCTCAGGGTCCATTGCATAATAGGTGGCAGAAAGAATATACGAGCCAAAGGAAGGGTAGGACTCCTTACAACGTGCTCCTCCAGACACAAAATGGCCTGGATATCCATGACCCCACAGTGCCTGACACTACCTACCTAAGACCATCATAATAGGAAGAAAAGATCAATGACATCAAAATAAAAGCTTGATTGAGAGGGGGAGGGGATATGATGGAGAGTGCAGTTTCAAAGGGAAAGTAGGTGGAGGGAGGGAATTCCCATGGGATAATGTTTACAATTGTGGAAGTTATCAATAAAAAAAGCTAAAAATTTTTTAAAAAATAAAATAATTGAAAAGCGGAGGAGAATTGATGAACAATGGATTTGAGAAGGGGAGAATGGAAGTGGGGGAGGAAATTATTATGGTTTAGTGCCTATAGTTATGGAAGCTGTCAATAAAAAAACTTAAAAATTTAAAAAAATTACCACACAATTTGCAGTAGTTACTTTTGTTCTTGTTGTGACAAAATACCTGACAAGAAGCAACTTAAGGAAGGAAGAGTTTAGCTTGCCTCACAGGGAGAAGGCATGGTGGCAGGAGCATGAAGCAGCTGGCTGCCTTCCGTCCACAGGAAGTAGAGAGTGATGAATGCTGATACAAGCTAGCTTTCTCTTTATCCTGTTTTGGACTGCAGCTGATAGGATAGCTCTACCCACACATAGGGTGGCTCATCTCACCTCAATTAATTCCCTCCCAGATATGCCCAGAGATTTGTCACCTAGGTGATTCTAGAACCTGCCAGTTAATTGAGATTAACCATTACAGAGATAAAATTTCAACATGAGTTTTAGCAATGGCACTCAAACTACAGCAGGTAAGGTAGGTAGATAGATAGATAGATGATAATTTTTAGTTGGTCCTCTTTCTCTGGGGAATAGTGAATAATCAAAATTCTTCTCCATCCACAGTGAGTATTCATAGCATTTACATTTTTATGCTTTTTCCTCCAGTTTTATATTAACTATTTTTATACATTCTACAGTATCATCATTTATATCAAAGCCCATATTAAATTGCATATAGTTCTTTGTAATGACAGAGATAGTTATTACGTATTAACTGTCAATACATGTATGATGTATACTAAACTGATTTTCCTCATTCATAGGTCGAAGCTCTAACCCTCAGTTCCACAGAATGTGACTGTGTTTGGAAAGAGAGCCTTTATAGAGGTCAGTAAGTTAAAATGTGATCATTGGAATGGCTCCCAATCCAATACGACTAGAATCCTTACAAGAGCAGTAAGAAAGGGGGGAGGGAAAGGAAGAGTGCAGAGAGAAACATGGGAACACATGTAAAAGGAAGACCATGTGAAAACAGTGAGGAGGTGGCTATTTGTAAACCAAGTAACTTGGAGATACCTTGATCTTGGACCCCTAAACTTTATAACAGTGAGAAAACAAATTCTATTTTTTAAGCTGCCTAGTCTATGGTATTTTAGTATGGTAGCTCTAGCAGCTTAATGTATTACATCTATGTAATTAACTCTTTTTTTATTTTTTAAGTTTTACAAGGTCAGATCTTGTTCTATCCTAGACTGATCTGGAATTTACTATGTAGTCTCAGGCTGGTCTTGAACTCACAGTGATCTTTCTACCCCAGCCTCCTGAGTGCTGCGATTAAAGGCATGCACCATCACACTGGCTGTAATAAACTCTTTTTCATTCAGTATTAAAATTGGAATCTGAGTGCAGAATGTTGTCATATTCTTTCAAAATTTTTAAATTTGTGTGTGTGTGTGAGTGTGTGTGTCCACATGTATCTGGTCAGAGGACATGTAGGTGCTAGGGATCTGAACTCAGCAGGCTTATAAAGCAAACTTCCGTAACCACTGAGCAATTTCCCTAGCTCCCCTCTTATATTCATAATGTGAAGATGCCCCTGCTGATTGTCATGTGGACAAAGTACAGTCCAGAACATATGTTCCTGATTGTGGTTTTATTTCCATAACAACTGCTATGGCTTGGGTACCGTTTGAGTGTGTTTTCCAAGGATTCATGTGTTGGAAGCTTTGCTCCTATCTTAGGTTGGTAATGATGGAAGCTATATAAAAAGGGGAACTTTGTGGATGGTAACTAGATCATGAGAACATCACATTCAGAAGGGATTAATGCTGATTTCATGAACAAGCAAGAGAACCGTTATAAAGTGAAGTCATCCCAAGCTTGGCTCCAAGCAGCCTGTTCACTTCCTGCTGCTATGGTATGATGCAGCCAGGGCAGGAGGGGGATTTGGGTGGTGTTAGAACCCCCATGTCAGTAGCTCTCAAGTATAAAGTTCTTGTCCACGTTAGCAAAGAATTGAAAAATGAAGACTCAGATAAGGGTAAATTATAAGATGTATTTTAGGGAGAGTTCAGGTAAGAGGGAAAGCCAAACAAGTTCCCCAACTTCCCAGGTAGGGGAGAGGAAACTGGGAAAATCTCTCTTACATAGGGAAAAGTCTCTCTCCGGGGAAGAAGCCTCCAGGAAGGGGCTTACGCACATGGCTCAGGTATGTTAATGTGAATCAGGTACCCACTTAGAAAGGCCTCCTCACTGGGCTCAGGTGCATAGGAAGGATCCTGACTGGCTGATGAGTACCCAGGAGAGGGTGATGAGCAAGGGCCAGCCCACAGATGCTAAGTGGACAAAAGGAAGCTGTTGTTGCTGAAGAAAAATTAGGAAGCTGCTTCTTACAGCCATCTCAGATGAGGCTGGATTAGACTTGAGTTTCAGTCCCATCATGTTTTGGGGCCAGTGTCTAGCTAACTACCTATTAGAGAAAGTTTTTTTTGCTCCAAATCCATATCACTAATAGACTGGGGCCATTCTTTTAGACATTCAGAAATGTGAGTCAAAAAAACCATATTTCTTTATTTTTTAAATTTATTTTATTTATTTAGTATGTGTGAGTGTATATGTGTGTGCCATGGTGTGTGTGTGGATGTCAAAGGACAACTTTTGGGTCATTGCTCACTTTATATCTTATTTTGAGGCAGGGTCTGTTGTTGTTGTTCACTACTCAATCTGTGAGTTTCTGAGAGACTCTTCTGTCTCCATCTCCCTTCTAGCCATAGCACACTGGGATTACAGAAGCCCACCACAGCTTCTGGCTTTTACATGGGGTCTGGGGTTCCAAACTGAGGTTCTCAGAGTTGCATAGCAAGTGCTTTATCCTCAACTTTATTTTTCTTCCTCTCCCTCCTTGCTCCTCTTATCTATCTATCTATCTATCTATCTATCTATCTATCTCTATCATCTAGCTACCTATCTATCTCTATCATTTATCCTTATTGATCTATCATCTACTTATCTCCACACTCCAGCAATTTGTTATAACAAGTTGTTATAAATTTAAGATAAAAACCTACAAACAGTTTCAGAATTTCACTTTGAAACTTATCAAGGTAATTCGGGGTTTTGATTATTTCCTATCTGGTTAAGCTCATGAGTTTTATTGCATTCCCAAACAGAATTCATGTTGAAGGAAAATAAATGCTTATTCAAAAACCAGCAAAGAGGATTTTGACAGATGAATGGTCAAGATCTTGTGAGAGCCTTCCATGAACCATGAATAAGTTATATCAATATTTCCTAGCCTTGAAAATTGTATGACTTTTTTTTTGGTTTTTCAAGGTAGAGTCTCACTGTAGCCCAGGCTGACCTGGAATTCACTATGTAGTCTTAGGGTTGCCTCGAACTCATGGCGATCTGCCTACCTCTGCCTCCCAAGTGCTGTGATTAAAGGTGTGCACCACCACGCCTTGCTCTGTATGACCTATTTTTTAAAATGTGATAATTTTTGCAGAACTTTGGCAGCATGTTCTGGATATGACAGGTGGCCATTTTGTGCTATATTAATGACAAGAAGAGAGACAGCTTTATCCATGTGTGGTTATTTCTTTAGTGGCTAATATTTACTTCACACAGTACATACTTGTTATCTTCAGCTCTCTCTTTGTGCTCTCAGGTGCATAGTTTTTGAAGATAACACAGAAACTTAGGACTCCAAGTTTAGGTTAAATTTCAACCTTGAATGTGGTTATCAATGCCAATTTACTACTGAGCTAGCTACTGAAAAAGGAGGGTGTAAGGGGGGGTGGGCATAATTCATACATCTGACTGCTTCATTCTTCCTTTCCCTCAAGAACTAAGGAACAAGGAGGAAGGGGAATGACTGACATTTCAATGCCTCTGCCCAATTTTCTCTGCAGGTAAAGAAAAGGTGGTGTTTGGACTTGCTGTCCACAGTTACAGAAGAACAGTATTAGAAGCTTTTGGGGAATAGAAATGTCTTTGCTGCCCTAGAGCCTAATAGTACATGGAGAACTAAATTGCTCTGCATAATAATGCAAGAAAAATTAAGTTTCTTTGGGTAGTCTAGGGGAGGAAAGTCTCCAAAGTGCAGAAGCAGGGACTATAGAACTAGAAAGGGAATAAGAAATCATAGCAGGGGCTGGGGAGATAACTCAGTTGGTAAAGTGCCTTGCTAGCATGAAGACTCGAGTTTGATCCCCAGAACTCATATAATAAAGCTGGGCATGGTCAGCATATGCTTGTAATTCCAGTGCTGGGGAGTTCAAGACAGGCAGTCCCCTGGGGCTTGCTGGCTGGCCAGTCTAGCCCACTTGTTGAGTTCCAGGCCAATGAGACACATTAACTCAAAAAATGTGGATGGAGCTGGAAAAGAACAACACCTCAGGTTGTCTTCTGGCCTCCACATGCACATCCACACATGCGTATACTCACACATGCAGAAATAAAATAGAAAGAAAGAAAGAGAGAGAGAAATAAGGAAAGAAAGAAAGAGAAAAGGAATAAAGAAACCATAACAGGAGTTGGAGACTGTTGAGGTAGAGGTGTCCTATGGGAAATTTCAGCCTATCCAGTGACCAAAAGACTTTAACCAAAAAAAGTTAATGTTCAACATTTGACTGTTTGGCAGGCAATATTCTTATGTAGTCCCACAACTTTACACACATCATCTCCAAAATCAAGAAGGCTGAAGCACATGACACTAACAAAGGGGAAGGGTCTGTCCCTTCCCTCTTCTCTTTCGAGAGGTTTTCTTTGGAAACAGAATGACCCTACTCTAGCTTTTTGGTTCATAGATGAATCTCATCAGGGGCTGGATACAGTCCATCTTTTGTTTCATGTTTTCAAGGACTGGACCTTTTTCCTCCTTAAAATACTGGTGCATACCTTTGGACTTAGCATAGGAGCTCATCTTGAGCTGTAATCCCAGTCATACACCCATAATGATGTTTTAGTGAACAATGGACTGCATACATGACAGTGATCCTGTCATATATATATATATGTATGTATATATATATACATATATTTCATTTTATTTATTTATTTGAGAGTGACAGACAGAGAAAGAGGCAGAGAGAGAGAGAGAGAGAGAGAGAGAGAGAATGGGCACACCAGGGCCTCCAGCCAGTGTAATCGAACTCCAGATGTGTGCGCCCCTTGTGTATCTGGCTAACGTTGGTCCTGGGGAATCGAGCCTCTTACTGGGGTCCTTAGGCTTCACAGGCAAGTGCTTAACAGCTAAGCCATCTCTCCAGCCCCGTAATGTACATTTTTTGAAGCAAGGTCTCACTCTACCCCAGACTGACCTAGAACTCTCTCTGTAGTCCCAGGCTGGCTTTGAACTCACAGTGATCCTCCTTCCCCTGCCTCTTGAGTGCTGGGATTAAAGTCGAGTGCCACTACACTTGGCTCCATAATATTTTAATTAATTGAGTTAATTAATTATATAAGTATAGCCTACAGCTTTCACAAAAATGAAATCATCTAGTATGCATTTATTAGAATGTATCCCTGTTGTTAATCAATCCCATGAATGTTTTTGTCTCTAGAGGAGATTACAAACAAGTTTTATTATTTTCTTTCCTTTTTTCCTGAACTTATTGTGTGAAATATCAACCTGACTTTCTACTTTTTCATATGGCATGCACAAACGTGTATATTACTGTGTTTACGGAGTAATACATCTATTTCTTCCTTTCTATGTTAATGTGGAAAAATTCTCTCTTTGTTGGTAAGAATGTTATTACTACAAGATATGCAAATTATTGCTTTTAAAAATGTCTTTTATTCTCTCAAGAGAAAGAAGTCACGAAAAAGATGTGGCCTGTTTTGGACCATGCTCTAGAGAAGACAGCAGCCATGTCATGGCTTCTTGTGGTAAAACAATTCATCAAGCCGGAAATGGTGGCACACACCTTTAATCCCAGCACTTGGGAAGCAGAGGTAGGAGGGTTGCCATGAGTTCGAGGCCACCCTGAGACTACATAGTGAATTCCAGGTCAGCCTGGGCTAGAGTGAGACCCTACCTCGAAAAACCAAAAACAAAAAAAAAAAAAAGAGAGAGAGAGAGAGAGAGAGAGAGATAGAGAGATTTGCTTGGGGGTCTGGAGAGATGGCTTAGGTTTTAAGGCACTTGTCTGCAAAGCCTCCAGGTCCCACATAAGCCCGAAGCACAAGGTGACACAAGAGTGCAAGGTCACACATGTGTAGAAGGTGGCCCACATGTGGAGTTCATTGGCAGTGGCTGGAGGCCTTGGCAAGCCAATTCTCTCTCTCTCTTCTCTCTCTCTCTCTCTCTCTCTCTCTCTCTTTGTGTCGCTTGCTCTCACATTAAAAAAAAAAAAAAAAGCCATTCTGTTGGGCTTGTCTCAAAAAAAGATTCGCTTAGGCATCTACTCTAATCAAATGCTTTCAACTTTCCGAGTAGTCTTCATATTAGTGTGTTGCGTAGGAGAGAAGGGAAGGAAGGGAACATTCTTTCCAGCCCCTGAAGGTGTAGTAATTTGAGTGTATAAGATCAGCAGAGAGCTGATAAAGGGAAAAGGCATCCATTTAGTGATGGGCAATTGCCCTGGCATCACACTAAGTGTGACCCTCAAACAAGGCCCAGAAGACAGAAACTTAAATACACAGGGAAGAGAGAGGTGGGACTTGTAGGCAAGTTTAGAAGAAGAGTGATTTTTAGAGCTGACTGGCACTGGAGAACAGACAACAGTCTGGGACAAAGTTCACATAAGTTCTGAGGGTGGTGTCACCTCTACTGTGCCTGCAAATTAATCTCTGGAGAATATGGTGGCCTTCCTGTGCTTGGGGATAGGGTAACAGCAAGAGAGATGAGGGTGTGAAAGGTTCAGATAAGACTGGGCTCAGAGCATTCATGATGCCCAAATATCACTTTGGGGTGTCATTTTCTGTGCCCCAAAAGCTGTTAGCCTGTTCTGCTCCAGAACTATGCAGTTGAGTTACAGAAAAAAAAAAAAAAGGAAAATGTCATAATGTTTTAAGTAAGTTTACAATTTTGTGTTGGGCAGTCTTCATAGCTATCTTAGTCACCCATCTTGCTTGCAGCCTGCAGGATACAGTGTCTGTGTGATACACAGAGAATATATGTGTTTTTCCTACCATATTTATCCTTAGTATTTCAGTTTGTGTTTAATAAGAATACCATTAGTATCTTTTACACAACCATTTGTAGTTTAATATTAGTAGACAACATTGATATTAATCTACCATTGTAACCATTATGGCCTTGTAATGGTTCTTCCTTTTGATTTTTAGACTTTATTGAAACAATAGATGTCATGAAACTGGAATTTCCCCAGAAGTCTCCTGCTGGAAGAAGGAAAAGGTTGAAACTTGGCGCCAGCCAGAGGAGAGACTTGTCTTCCTGAGAGAGCTTTCACACAGCACTGGCACTGACAACTTACGGGAGCACTTTGCAGGTGATTGGTGCCTACATGATGATGATGAAAAGGACATCAGACCTCGGCCAAGTCTGCTGATTATGCATACCATTTGCCCTTTACTTAGACCTGAACTTCATGTCAGGATACCAAAGATGAGCTTGGAAGGTCACTGGATTTCTTTCCTTCTTTTCTTTCTTCCTTTCTTCCTTCGTTCCTTCCTTCCTTCTTTCCTTTCCTTTCTTTTCTTTTTTTTTTTTATTTTAGAGAGAGAGACACAGAAAGAGAGAATTGGCATGCCAGGGCCTCAGCCACTGCAATAGAACTGCAGATGTTTGCACCACCTAGTGGGCATGTGTGACGTTGCTCTTGCCTCACCTTTGTGCATCTGGCTTAGGTGGGATCTGGAGAGTCAACCATGGATCCTTAGGCTTTGCAGGCAAGCACCTTAACCACTAATCCATCTTTCCAGCCCTGGATTTCTTTGTTTCTCTTCCTAATGTGGTCACACTGAATAAGTCTTTTTCTGGTTTTACTATTACTTCTATGTTTAATTTGCTTATTGAGGACAGGTGGCCAAATTTAGCTTATAAGGAGGTTGATAGGCTATAACTCTTCTATCTCTAGTAATATCATCAATTTTCTAATTTTTTTCTAATACAATGTTCTATAATTTTGTTTTGTTTTTCTTTGAAGCATAGAACTCCATCTAGGATCAGGTGTTTCATTGTCATGTCTTTTCAGTCTGAATCTGAAATATTTCCTTGGCTTTTTATTATCTTTTATATCGTAACATTTTTAAGAAAGTAGTCCCTTAAAAACAAAACAAAACTAGGACAGTTCTTTTTTTGAGTTTGTCTGATATTTTCCCATGATTAGTGTTGTAGTTACCTTCTCATTGCTGGGATAAAGCACCCAACCAAAAGCAGCTGATGGAAGGAAGTTTTCATTTTGGCTTGCAGTCTCAAGGGGCAGCTTCATGATGGCAGGGGAAAGCATCCATGAGTACAGGCTGGACACTGCCTCTGCCACAGCAGGTGGACAACAGCAACAGGAGAGTGAGCCAAGTCTCACAATGGGGGGCTGCTATTACATCCCTAAGCCTGCCCCCAGCTACACACTTCACATAAGTATTTAATTAATTAAAAAGAAAAAAGAGGAGCAGTGTGAAGAAGAAGCAAGGACGACTCCTGGACCAACCAAAGTCACACACTGCCGCATCCCTGCGTTCAGCGCCTATGTTAATTAATAATTCTTCCATTTTCATTTCATTTCTTGAAAGTCAGGGTCGGCTTGTGAAAAGTTGTTAAACAACACGCTCAATGTGAAATGTCAACCATCACCCTAAACTTCCACCACTGGTTTCTAAATGGCAGAATAAGATGATAGTCCTACATATATATATATATAGGTTTTTTGAGGTAGGGTCTCACTCTGGCCCAGGCTGACCTGGAATTCACTATGTAGTCTCAGGGTGGCCTTGAACTCATGGCGATCCACCTACCTCTGCCTCCTGGATGCTGGGATTAAAGGTGTGCACCACCACATCTGGCTCTAAAGAGAATTTTTAAATTAATTAATTAATTTGTAAGCAGAGAGAGAGAGATAGAGAGGAGACAGAGAGAGAATGGGCATGCCAGGCCCTCTAGCCGCTGCAAAGGAACTCCAGATGCATGTGCTCCCTTGTGTATCTGGTTTATGTGGGTACTAGGGAATTGAACCTGGGTCCTCTGGCTTCACAGGCAAGTGTATTAACCATTAAGCTACCTCTCCAGCTCTCAAAGAGAATTTTTTACTTTAGTTTTGAACACTGGGTTATGGAGTCTCTTGCCTCACTCTCCTGAGTGCCGGGATTACAAACACATGACACTGGCTCTCTCCAAAGGGAACTTTGTAATAGGAGCATTTTTTAATATTGGAACTTTTACTAAAACAGTTATCTATGTGTGTATGTGTATCTTGCATGTGTGTACATGTATTTCTTAAGAATTCTCTTAGCATAAAGATCCTTTCTCAGTTCCTCAGGTAAAATAACCAAATGGTATAAAGATGCCCTCTAGTGGAAATTTATAAAATGTTGCACATATACATTTGTGATGTGGAGCCATTGCTTTTGTTTTGTTTTTCCAAGGTAGGGTCTTACTCTAGTGAGGCTGATCTGTAATTCACTATGTAGTCTCAGGCTGGTCTTGAACTCACAGTGATCCTCCTACCTCAGCCTTCCTAGTCCTATGAGCCATTTCTTTTGCTATGAGCAATAAACTCAATAACAGATTTAAGAAATTAATTTCTTCACATCTCTTACACTCTTAAAGGTTTTTGATTATTATTTAAAAATATTTATTTACTTATTTGCAAGCAGAGAGAGAGAGAGAGAGAGAGAGAGAAAGAGAAAGAATGGGTGCACCAGGACCTCTAGCCACTTCAAATAAATTTCAGATGCATGAGCCACCTTGTGCATCTGGTTTACATGGGTACTGGGGAATCAAACACTGATCATTAGGCTTTTCAGACAAGTGCCTTAACCACTGAACCATAGCACCAGCCCAGAATTTTATTTTTATTGCTTCAAATATACATTATCCTGTAAACAAACCTCTTATAAAGAGGCATGACGACAAAAGTCTGTTGTTTAGAAAAATTCAAAAAAAGTTATTTTTCACTCAAGCTACTCTTTCCAGTAAACTTATTTAAGTAAATAATGACTTGCCCAATCATTTAAATTTAAGTGTTATAAGAGTCTACTTTTATAGAAGCTGCTTTAATATTATGAAAGAAAGTAGTTTGGAAAGTCATCAGGTCTACTGATAAATATCTATAAAGGAAGGTAAAAGGCTGATATCATGACTTTTAGAGTCAGTGTACTTGAAAAAGAGATAAAAAGATAAAGGGATTGACTAACTATATACAAATTGTGTGTGTGTTTGTGTGTGTGTGTGTGTGTGTCTCTGTGTCCATCCTAGGGTAGCCCAGGGTTTTATTACAGTGGAAATCAATTAGCATTATAGGTATGAGGTGAGATACATTTTTCTCTGGCCATTTGAAAAAAAAATCCCTTGTGGATGAATTGTTGAGATAATTAGGGTGGCAAAGTATCTGTCCACTGCTAAAAATCCATTGTTTCCTTGATTTAAAACTGTGCTGTAAGACTCATGCAGATGTCTTTTGGTGAAGACAAAAGGAGAAGCAGAGTACATTAGTGATATGGTGGCTTTTCAGTGACTATTTTCAGGTCAATTAGATATTACACAGGGGCAAAACATGAATCTCAGTTTCTACTTCACACCATGTATCAAAAAGAACAAGTCCAAGTGGATTGCACATATAAACGTGAAAGATGTTAAACTAAGTAACTCAATAATCCCTTGCTTGGGAGTATTCTTCAAGGCATAAAGATGTTATTAGGCATGACAGATCACTTCAGTGGGATTTTGTGTGCCACAGTAAGCAACAGTTGAGGCAAGGGGAAATTTTTATAACCCAAAGGGAAGAACTGTACTTAAGATACTTAGAAACAAAGTTTATTGGTCTTGGGGACCTGAGCAGGAGTTAAGATCAGTTAATTGTTGGAGGTGCCATTGTCCATAGCTCTGATCTGAACTGTTGCTATCTCAAAGAATTTACAAATAAACTTTGGGGGCTGGAGAGATGGCTTAGCGGTTAAGCGCTTGCCTGTGAAGCCTAAGGACCCTGGTTCGAGGCTCGACTCCCCAGGACCCACGTTAGCCAGATGCACAAGGGGGCGCACGTGTCTGGAGTTCATTTGCAGTGGCTGGAGGCCCTGGCGCGCCCATTCTCTCTCCCTCTCTCTATCTGCCTCTTTCTCTCTGTCTGTCACTCTCAAATAAATAAATAAAAATAACAAAAAAAATAAATAAATAAAATTTGGGCTGTGAAGATGGCTCATGGTTAAATGATTGTTGTGCAGATCTCTAGCACCCATGTAAATTCAAGGAATAGTGCTGCTATTATCCCAATACTGAGGAAGTGGAGACAAGGAGCCCTCAGTGCTCACTGGCTAGCTAGTCTAGCAGAATTGGTGAGCTCTAAGTTCAATGCGACATCCTATCTCAAAGAGTAAATGGAGAGTGACTGGGGAAAACACCTGACACTGACCTCTGACCTCCAAATGCATACATGTGTACCCACACATACATGAACATGCACACACATGCATACACACACATGCTCACAGTAAACTTTGTCATAGAAATCTGTTTTCATTTATGAAGAGCTGCAAAGCAAGAAGTACATGTAGAAGAAAACTTTTAGGCCTTCACAAAGTCCTTCAGAAGATACTTATCTCAGCCAGGCATGGGGGCACATGCCTGTACTTCTAGCACTTTGAAGGTGGAGGCAAGAGGATTAGGAACTCAAGGTCATTCTTGAATACATAGTAAGTTCTAATCCAGCCTGAGATACATGATCCTCTGTCTCAAAAACAAAACAAAAGAAAATGTAAGCAGGCACTCTCCATGCCAGTTTCATAACTCCCTGACTTCATGTTGCCTGGGTCTGACAAGAACGATCTCATTTTGTTATGATCTACTTTCCAAAAAGCCAAGCACATGCTGTTAGAAGACAATATAGAAACCTAGGGGACAGCAGACACTTCTGAAATAGACACAGGCAGCGCTGCGCCATAACAGACAAGACTGGAGTACCAGATTAAGTGAAAAGGAAGAACTATATAAAAACTACCATGAAGAGAATGCAAAGGGGAATCACATGCTTCTAGATGTTTGCAATGCATACATTCAATTCAAGGATATTACCAAGAATTGTTACAAATTAGCAAATTAAAAAATAAAACAGTAAAACTCATAGAGGCAGAATGATCACAAGTTTTTGGGCCAACCTGGTTGCTACACAGTAAGACACTGTTGAGACAGCGAGAGAGAGAGAGAGAGAGAGAGAAAGAAGAGGAGGAGGAGGAGGAGAGAAGGGAATAAGAGAGGAGGGGAGGAGAGAGGAGAGGTAAGAAAAAGAGAAGAGAAAACCATACCAATCAATTAATGAACTGAAAACACCAAACTAGGGACTTCACACACAGAAAAGATATTCTCATGACCAATAACTTATGACAATGTGTTCACTTCTTTAATTTTCAGAGAAAGTAAATTCAAATTACAATGTGATAGCACTATAATCAGACATGTTGGTAAAAGGCTTTTTAGAGGAAAAAGAGGCACATGCATGTGTATGTGAGCGAGAGAGCCAGAAAGAGAGAGAGAACTTGTATGCATGGTTATGAAGTCCAAATTGCAAATAATAATAAAAGATACAACATTCTTTGCTATAAATTTCTAATAGCTCATTGAGTATTACAGAATGCTTTAGTTGATTTTTGTTAGACTTGTATGCCCATATCTAAAGTAGCAATTCAACCATGCTTTTGCAAATTTTGTGGTAGTCACAAAACCTACAAATATAATACCATTGAGTTTAGTGTGAATTATTAGCATTATCTCTGTTGCTTTCAGTTTATAAAAACCAGCAGAGCAATGGGTCAAGCCCTGACTAGTGACATTTCCTAGTTCCCATGCATAAGACTCCCCTATATCCCTTAGAAGTTATTTGCATAGCACCCCTGAAGAGATGCACAGTGACACACCACATATATAGTCTTTCACAAAATTCAATCATGTCAAAAGTGATGACTTTAATAAGAATGAAGTAGCCTTCTTAAAAGTTTTCAAGGATATGACAACCTTGTCTAATTTTTTTTCCTTTGACCTGGAGCTATAGAGAGAAAAAAGATACAAGCTAATGAGATGAAAAGGAAAGAAGTGCTTTTAGTAAAGACTAAATGGTTGAATGAGTGCTGGAAAGAGTGAGGAATCTGTCAGCCAGATATGCAGTAGAAGGCAAAGGGAGTGAATTTCTGCCAAGTAGGATTTAGTTGAACATTATATGCTGCACATAAAAATATTCCCCACAGATTATTACTTCTCATAGATCTATACCCAGGTTTTCAAATTAGCATCCCATTAGTTCTAAAGGGCTTCTTCTTCCATATATAGCAAATCAAAGTACTTCATCCAAAGGTTATTAGAAGCTGTAGCTACACAGCATGTCCTCTAGATTTCTACTTGTAGAAGGAGTTTGACAGTAAGCGCATTTCACATTTCATAAATTTTTATGCCTGTTTTGCCCTAGACTTTATGTGTGAGTTACTTAGCAAAACTTAGTTTAAGTATATATGGAAATGTATAAAAGAGTAATAAGCAAGTTTAAATGGCTATGGGCAATAGCAAGCCTTCCTTGATGGTTCCTGTGAACCTTACATTCTGGTCAACGATGAGAATGATTGTGGGTTATCAGCTTGGCAATCTATACCCCCATCCCCTTTGAAAGGAGTCTTCAACTAGGCATGGTGGTACACACATGTAATCCCAGCATTAAGGCTGAGGCAAGAAGATGGCTGGGAATTCAAAGCCAGCCTGGACTATAAAATAAGGCCCTATCTCAAAGAAACTAAAAAGGCTGGGATGCAAAGCACTTGCTTAGCATGTAGTTTAGCATGCACAAATGTAAACAGCCCTAGGTTTTTTTTTTTTGTTTTTTTGTTTTTTTGAGGTAGGGTCTTACTGGCCCAGGCTGACCTGGGATTCACTATGTAGTCTCAGGCTGGCCTTGAACTCTTGGCGATCCTCCTACCTCTGCCTCCCGAGTGCTGGGATTAAAGGCGTGCACCACCACGCCCGGCAGCAGCCTTGGTTTTAATTCCAGCAAGAAGGATGGGGGGAGAGAGAGACAGACAAAGAGAGAATAACCTTTAATTAGTATCAAAGGTCAAAGGTGACGGAATTTGTGTGGGCATTTGACTGCACATACACTACTTTGGCACATGCAAATAATGGGCTCAGATTGATTGAACAGCCAGATAAAGTCATCACATGTATAAATAAAACAAAGTTTTTATATCCAAAGGAGTAGAGAAATCAGAAAAGCCTGGCTAGGTAGTGATCATTTCTCATTCTCTGACAGATAGAAGTACTCATAGTTCAGGGTTCCTCAGATGGGCCATACCAACAGACACACATAGTTTGAGATGATAATTTTGAGAAAGGCAGGACTTCCTCCCTTCCTCTTTCCTGTCTTTGTATTTGTGTGTCTGTGGCATATGTGGTATGGTGTATGCATATGTATGTACAGATGCATGCAGCCCATACATGCATGTGCAGATGCCAAAGAATTTCAGGCATCCTCATTTCTTGCACTTCTACTATTTCTTTGAGACAGAGTTTCTCACTGTACCCGGAATTGCTAATTTTGGTGAGAATGTCTGACCATTGAGCCCTAGAGATTCTCTGTTTCCCACCCCCTACAGAACTGGGATTACATGATGCATGTGTAGCTATTTATGTGGATGCTGAGGAGTCAAATTTAGGGCAAATCAGGCCCTCTCATCCCTTATTATTGTGCTGCAAATGATCTTACCTGCTGAGCCATCTCTCCAGCCCAAAAGAGGCCTTCCAATACTTTACTGCTTGTTAGGTTTTAAAGACCTCATGTTGCAAACATAGTGCCAAAGCATTCCAAGACACAGCCTTGCTTTGGCATATGCTAGAAACAACTGCACTATGTCAGGTGTACTTTCATTTCGGAGTATGCATGATACAGATTGTGTTTGCAGGAGTAGTTTTGCACAATACTCACATATCTAAGTAAACTTCTTCTTTGTTACATTTATCATCCCCTAGCTAAAACAGCTTGCAGAAAATGTAATCCTAAATTCTATACTGCGGAGCTAGATCAAGGATATGTTGTTACCCATGGCCCTGGGGGTCACAGTAATATACCCTTGGATCAACTGAAGAGCTTATCTACAGACCCAGACTTACTTACTGTTCCTGAATAATGTGGTTCCAGTATAGAAGGTTGTGTGATCCAAATTAAAAAAAAAAAAAAAGAGGTAGATCAATCTAGGATGGCAGAGATGTGTTTTTTGGGGGGAGACTTATGCACAGAATGGTCTTGGACAACAGCCAGACAGATAGGTTCCCACAATGTTGATGGTAAGGTATATCAGTTACATTCTCATTTCTATGAACAAATATCTAACCAGAAACAGCTTTTCAGAAAGGAAAAAGTTCATTTCATCTTACAGCTCAGGGGTAGAGCTCACCATGGCAAGGAAAGCATGGAAGGCAGGATCAGGAAGCCAGAGTCACATAGTCACATGGGCAGGGAAGAAGTAGAGTAAGATCGTAAAGTAAGGCTGGACTATAAAACACAAGGGCCTCCCCAGTGACACCCTTCCTCCAGCAAGGCTCCACCTCCTAAAGTTTCCACAACCTTTCCACACAGTGCCACCAGCAGGGGATTAAGTATTGAAATACATGAGCCTCTAAGTGGGAGGCATTTTACATTCAAACCACCATGGGAACAGATGTCTTCTCTAGTGGTTTGACTTCATCCAAGCTGGCATGTCAGGTTTCTCTCAAGGTAATATCAAGGACCACATACATATTCCAGATGCTAATGGTGACCAAGTCTATCTTATAAAGCTCCACAAACCACTGTAATGATTTTTTTTCATATTTTTGTTGCTAGGAAACCATATGAGGGAAATGGATCAACGTTACTCAGAGGCAATTATATGGCAATTACAACTCAAGAAGCTGCAGTCAAGTTAGGTTGAATCTCTGTGCCTATGCTGGCATGTAGAAACCATGACTTTGATGGAGAAAGTTTAAGAAAAAAAGACTACAAACATATTTTCCACCACTGATTTCTAACTTGCAGAATAAGATGATAGTCTTACATCAATATATATATATGTTTTGGTGTGTCAAGGTAGGGTCTCACTCTAGCCCAGGCTGACCTGGAGTTCACTACGTAGTCTTAGGGTGGCCTTGAACTCATGGCGATCCTCCTACCTCTGCCTCCCAAGTGCTGGGATTAAAGGCATGCGCCACCATGCCTGGCTCTACGTCACTATTTTGTATGTGCTTTTTAGTTATGTGTATGTATGTGTATGTGTGTGGATATGTATGATGTGGGTGTGCACATACTACAGTGCACATGTGGAGTTGAGGTCAACCGCAGGGTGTTTGTGCTTGCCTTTCACCTTGCTTGAGACAGTTTCTCTTCTTGTTTCTGATGTGTGTTTATCAGTCTAACTGGCAGCGCCTTTAACTGCTGAGCCTTCCCCACAGCTCCTTATATATGGTTTTTATTTATGTATTTATTTTTTCCTTTCTATCATAATAAGCACTGAAATATGAAGAGTCTCATTTTAGCCATCTTTCATCAATTTGTGGCATAGTTTCATTAGGTAAAACTCCTATTGCTTTGTGTATATTCTTCCTTTCAACCAGTGTTAAATGATTAGATAAGCAGTTGCAATTTCTTAGTGAAACCTCAGCACTCTGGACCCATTGTTGGCTTACATAATATTTGACTGTACACAACAATACCAGATGTTATAATCCTGCCCAAAGCTTGATCTGTCTTAATGACTTTTATTATTTGTTTTTTAAAAATTATTTTTAATATTTATATTTATTTGCAAGAAGAGAGAGAGAGAGAGAGAGAGAGAGGATGGGCATGCAGGGTTTTTGCCCACTGTAAATGAACTCCAGATGCATGCCTCACTTTGTGCATCTGGCTTTATGTGGATACTGGGGAATTGAACCCAGGCCATCAGGCTTTGTAAACAAATACCTTATCCTGAGTCACTTGAAACAGAGAGTGGATTTGGGTGAGGAGCGAGGCTGAAATTCTCACCAACCAGAGATTTTTGATCTCTGTTAAGTCTCATCGATTTTGAGCATTGCTGTCCTCATCAGAAAATGGAATTA
The DNA here is from genome assembly GCA_036346955.1 of Dipus sagitta. Lineage (NCBI taxonomy): Eukaryota > Metazoa > Chordata > Mammalia > Rodentia > Dipodidae > Dipus > Dipus sagitta. Next base: position 70,118,568 of record CM070781.1, read on the forward strand.
AGTAGTGACAGTCCAGGCAACATTTGTGACATTGGTAATGGCAGTGAAGATGACATCTGTGATTGTAACAGCTAAGATGATGTTTGTAAGCTTGAACAGAACAGTACTTGACACATGTCAATGTCCAATAAATATCAATGGGATATAAATTTGTTTTTGGTCTTTATATGGAAAAAAAGTCTTTATTGTCTGCAATTTTCCATTGATGGACTTTATTTTTCTTAACTCCGAATTTCAGTGATAAATTAATTGCTAGGTTTTTAAAAGATAAAATTTTTTTTCTATCCTGAATAGACAAAAAATCCTTGCAGTTGAAAGCATTTCCTTGTATGCAAAATTAAGGCTGTGATTGCATGCCAAGAAATTCATAAATAAATGTCAAATTCTAGACTGCCACTTATTCTCTTAGAAGCTTCTTGAGAAAATTAATGCATTTATCCAGGAATTGGTTGAACTTCAGTAAGTTTTCACTGAGCTACTTGATTGCCCTCTGTTAGGTGGATTATAGGTTATTGGAGACGGTCACAGTTGGCAGGACAAGTGATGTCCAGCAAGCATGAGCCTGGATAATAATGCAGGGCATGAAAATCACTTCATGTAGGGATTAAGTTTTTAATTGGTTTTCCCAAGGTACTTACAGACTCTATTCAAGAACTAATTCTGAATTTTAAAGTAATATTGGATGAGTGCATTTATGACCATTTAGGGTTTTCTATTTTACATTAATAAATATTAATTAGACACATTTCCACTGTCTAAAAGTGGTCTAATAAATATTTACCAAGAACAGAGGCTATTAGACTTCTTAACTTAGTGCTTCCAACTGTGTTAATTTTAGTCATGAAGTGCAAATTACTAAGTTTGCTTAGGGATTCTAAACTTAAAAGGGACAAAAGTAGGGAACTAAGAAGTTACTTAAAAATTGGCAAGAAAGGACTGAGCTAGCTGGGTGTGGTGGCACACACTTTTAATCCCAGCACTTTGGAGGCAGAGGTAGGGGAATCATTATAAGTTTGAGGCCACCCTAAGACTAAGTGAATTCCAGGTCAGCCTGGGCTAGAGTGAGACCCTACCTAGATTCTCTCCCCATCACTAGTCACTGCCCACCTCCTTCCTCTGCTCTCATGCTCTAGGGTCTGCTCAGTAGACTTTGTGCCATGAATTTCTGACAGAAGCAGGGACAGCTCCACAGTGTAGTACCCAGTGCGTGGGAGCTGTGGGCCTTGCAGCAGTACCTGCTGTCTATAGTGTGGGCTATAGCATGCATCCCACAGGAGTGAAGTATGTGTGGTCTTAAAAGAGCTGAGGAACAAGGTAGCCTTTTTGCAGGTAGTTAAGGACACAAGCTCAAAAGAACATTAGAGGCCAATCTGCTCTGGTGAGACCAGAAGGCAACTTCAGTTTGAAGAAAGATGGTGCGGTGGTTTGATTCAGGTGTCCCCCATAAGGTTAGGTGTTCTGAATGCTAGGTTCCCAACTGATGGATCTTTGGGAATTAACACCTCCAGGAGGCAGTGTATTGTTGGGTGTGGGCTTAATGGGTGTTATAACCACCTCCCCCTTGCTAGTGTTTGGCATAGTCTCCTGTTGCTATTGTCTACCTGATGCTGGCCAGGGGGTGATGTCCACCTTCTGCTCATGCCATCCTTTTTCCTGCCATCATGGAGCTTCCCCCTCGAGCCTATAAGCCAAATTAAACCTCTTTTTTCCCACAAGCTGCTCTTGGTTGGGTGATTTCTACCAGCAATGTGAACCTGAGTGCAACAGATATCCATCTTCCATATCCAGCTTCCTGGTTATTTATCCTAGGAAGATTTGTGGACCTCCAAGGCTGCTATCTCTTCCCTGACCTCCTAACCATTCAAAATCAGTCATATACAACTCATTTGAATTTGACAATGATTTCACCCCAACTGGATGCCTAATTTACATCTTCAAGGCTGTAAAGGAAACCCAATCCAAGCTACCACATGGCTACCTGTACAGGACTGCCTCTTAGCTTGGGAGGTTTTCTGCTTTACTGCTACGCTTTCTTCAAATAAATCTTTCATAATTTACCTTTCTTTGTGTTTACATGTATCAATTCTTCATAAATCAAGAGCTCAAGAGCCACAAGTGAACATTGAGTATCCAGCACTCTAACTCCTAAATTAAGCCCAACCAGAGCTGAGTAGAGCTCCCTGGCTCAACCAGATAATAGCTTGGTGTATATAATAGCCTAGACCTGGTGAGTTGGCTGGCTGTGAGATTTTGGCTGCTGTTCCTGGTTGTAGGGTCCTGAGTCTGAACCTCCATTTGTCTTTGGATTCTGAAGCCTACCAAAAGCATATTCACAAGGCCTTTCCTGCTAAACAAACCAGAGTTAGTTTCCCTTGCTAATACATAGGAATAGGACACTATAGAGCAATCAACTGTAATTTTAAAATGCCAAGGTTAGGAATAATAAAAACTGGGGCTAGAGAGATGGCTCAGCAGTTAAGGCACTTGCTTTCTGAGCCTAAGAGAGATGGCTCAACAGTTAAGGCTTTTGCCTTCAGAGCGTAAGGACCAGAGTTTGATTCCTCACTACCTATGTAAAGCTAGATGTACAAAGTGGTGCATGCATCTGGAGTTTGTTTGCAGTGACTGGAGGCCCTGGCGTGCCCTTTCTGTCTCTCTTCTATCTCCCTCTGCTTGTAAATAAGTAAATAAATAAAAATATACTTAGAAAAAGAAATAAAAATTTCCCATGGATTTGGTGTGTGGTACATGAATTTGAGACCTCTGAAATAAATTATAATCATCTTAATCAGTGAAGTTGGAGAAGAGAAACTACAAATGGAATCGACTTAAGTTTCTTCATTTTTTTCCTAGTTATTAAAGCAATAACCATACTGTCTTTTTAAAGATCATTTTTGTGCATTTATATAATGTATTTTGATTGTAATCCCCTCCTATTACCTTCTCTTGACCCCATCTTCATGCCCTTCCACTGAACCCTTTCTTCTCTCTCTTTCTTGTGTATGGATGTCATCATCTCAGGAAATGAGTTAGTTGGCAAAGTATTTGCCTTGCAAGCATAAGGATCTGAGTTTGATCCCTAGAACCTATGTAAAAAGCCAGCTGTGGCCAGGTATGGTGGTGCATGCCTTTAATCCCAGGACTCCGGAGGTAGAGGTAGAAGGATCACTGTGAGTTCAAGGCTACCCTGAGTCTACATAGTGAATTCCAGGTCAGCATGGGCTAGAGTGAGACCCTACCTTGAAAAACCACAACCAAAACCAAACCAAACAAAACCAAACCAAAACAAAACAAAACAAAAGCCAGGTGTGGTGGCACACATCTGTAACCCCAGCGCTAGAAGGAGGAGACAGGAGGATCCTTGGGGCTTGCTAACCATGTAGTTTAGCCTAATTGATAAGTTCCAGACCAGTGAAAGCCCTATCTCAAAAAAAGGGGGGGGGGAGTAACACTCTAGCCTCCACATGTCCACATGCACACACAGAGAATGGCATTCTTTTTTTTTTTTTTTTTTAATTAGAGACAGAGAGGGAGGGAGACAGAGAGTGAGAAAGGGTGCACCAGGGCCTCTAGCCACTGCAAATGAACTCCAGACGCATGTACCATCACGTGCATCTGGCTTACAAGGGACCTGGAGAATCAAACCTAGGTTCTTAGGCTTTGCAGGCATGCACTTTATCCGCTAATCCAGCTCTCCAGCCCAAGAATGGCATTCTTAACACAGAAATATTGTCAAGAGCTTCTTTACAGTGATATAGTATCAGGGAAACAGCAGGGGTTGGGATAGAATGACTTGTTCCTAGAACACATTCAGTTTGAGCTCTTGAAAAACTTCACAATGGGGTACCTAGTCCATGTCACCTCATCCTATCCAGGAGACTTATTTACTTACTTATTAGTTTATATATTTAATATTAATTACCAAAACTCAATGAGTTTTTTTTTTTTTCGTTTGTTTGTTTTTGGTTTTTTCAGGTAGAGTCTGACTCTAGCCCAGGCTGACCTGGAATTCACTATGTAGTCTCACGGTGGCCTTGTACTCATGGTGATCCTCCTATCTCTGCCTCCCGAGTGTGGGGATTAAAGGCGTGAGCCACCATGCCCAGCCACCAATGAGTTTTTAAATTGAGATTTACTTTATTATCTTGAGTTTACAGATATAAGCAGTATATAATTAGAAAGTTATAAACTCTGATAAGGAAAGATATGTTCCCAAAGGTGACATGTGCAAGACATTAATTAAAAATGTGCCTCTAGGGGCTGGAGAGATGGCTTAGTGGTTAAGCAATTGCCTGTGAAGCCTGAGGACCCCAGTTTGAGGCTCGATTCCCCAGGACCCATGTAAGCCAGATGCACAAGGGGGGGCGCATCCATGTGGAGTTCATTTGCAGTGGCTGGAGGCCCTGGCATGCCCATTCTCTCTAACTCTGTCTCTCTCCCTCTCTTTCTCTGTCAAGTAAATAAATAAAATTAAACAAAAAAATTTTTTAAATGTGCCTCTAAAATTATGAACTTTTTAAAATAAATAAACAATGCAAATTATGCCTTTTAAAAATGAAGAAATTAGGGCTAGAGATATTGCTCAATGGTTAAAGTGCTTGCTTGTAAAGCCTAGTGACTTGGGTTTCATTCCCATGTGCCCACGTAAGCCAGATGCATGAAGTGATGCATGTGTTTGGAATGTGTTTGCTGTGGCAAGAGGTATGTCCATACTCTCTCTTTCTCCTTGTGAATAAATAAGTAAATTTTAAAAATAAAAATAAAATAAAAATTGAGCTATGGCCAGTGACTTTTAGAAATATGAAGAAATTATTTATTATGTCAAAAATGACATGTGATCTTACCCTAATCAAAATGACTGTCATCAAGAAAAAGACAACAAATGCTAAAGGTGAACAAAAAGAAATCCTTATGCAATATTGGTAGAAATATGAACTAGTGTATCTACTATGGAACTGAGGATCTTCAGAAAAAATGAAAATAGAACTGCCATATAACCAGCCATGCCACTCTAGGGTATGTACCTGAAGGAATCAAAGGCAACATATAATAGCAATATCTATATACCTCTGTTTATTGCAGTGCTATTCATAGCAGTTAAAACATGGAATGATCATTCATGTCCAACATGTCCATCAGTGGATGAAAGTTTAAGGAAATGTATGTATACATAATAGATAATTATTATTCATCCATTAAAAAGAACAGAATCAGGCTAGGAGTCATCGCTCATGCCTGTAATCTGAGCACTCCAGAGACTGAGATAAGAGGATCACTGTGAGTTTGGGGCCAGTCTGAGCTACAAAGTGAGTTTCAGATCAGTTTTGGCTGCATTGAGACTCTAACTCAAAATAGAGAGGAAGAGAAAAACCATCATTTCATTTGTGGGAAAATGGATAAAATTTGAGATCATCATGTTTTTGGACTCAAACTTGAACTTTTAACCCACTACACACCAGCCTTGGGGCATGGTGCTAATCCCCAACAATGGACACATTTCATTCATCTTATATATGTTGTCTTCAAATATTCTCTGCTGTTCTGTTTCCTTTTGAAGCTGACATGTCTGCTGCCTTATCAGTAAAGCATCACTCTGCCACTGCTGCATGCAGTATTGGCAATCCTAACTCTAACTTCTTGCTACTCTTTCCCTAGATAGGGTAAATTCAATGCTCTCATCTTTAAACCCCTTTGATTATTAGCCTTTATAAACAATTTCAAGGGACACTCTCTTTAAATTCTTTAGTTACCTACTACTTGAACTTTTTACCTATAACCTTGAGAATAAATATATGTACTTTCCCTAATAAAAGACCAGCTCTCCATTCAGCTGCGTGCATCTCCAGTCAGAGTGTGCCCTGTGAAGTTGTTCTGTATAAACTTTGTCTGAGATCACATTTTTGTGTCACCATGCTAAGAATCACTACTGTGTAAATGCCAGGAGTCACTTTTCTTCTATAATCACGTTAAGTGAAATGAACTAGAGACCGAAAAACAAATACAGAAAGTTTTTTCTCATGTGTGGTGGACTGTTAGGAAACACAAGGGACTAGTATGAAGGGGAGGATGATAAATATATGTAATGGGGTAAATAAAGTATGTTATATGCATGTATAAACATGACAATGAAACACACTTTATTAAAATAATATAGAAGCCAGGCATAGTGGTACACACCTTTAATCCCAGTACATGGAGGCAGAGGTAGGAGGATCACCATGACTTCAAGGCCAGCCTGAGACTACATGGTGAATTGCAGGTCAGCCTGGGCTACAGCAAGATCTTCTCTCAAGAAAAAGCAAAAAAAAAATATATATATATATATATATGCACTAATAAAAATAAGATGCGATATATTTGAGTTGTATAACTGGCACAGGACTCTGCTAATTAAAGAAAACAGAATTTATTAAAAAATTATTATTGAAAATGTGTTAACTGTAAGAATATGAGATGGTTCAGTAAGAATTTAGGAAGAAAACTGTGAAGCCTAAAGCCAATTACTTTTGTGGGTTTTGTAGTACCTAAAGAATGACAAGAATAATGTTCTACATCCCTAGTCATCAGGGAAATGCAGATTAAAACTATGTTGAGATTCCATCTCACTCCTGTCAGATTGGCTACCATCATGAAAACAAATGATCATAAATGTTGGCAGGGATGCAGAAAAAGAGGAACCCTTCTACACTGTTGGTGGGAATACAATCTGGTCCAGCCATTGTGGAAATCAGTGTGGAGGTTCCTAAAACAGCTAAAGATTCATCTACCATATGACCCAGCTATAACACTCCTAGGCACATATCCCAAGGACTCATCTCATTTCCTTAGAAGTACGTGCTCAACCATGTTTACTGCTGCTCAATTCATAATAGCTGGGAAATGGAACCAGCCTAGATATCCCTCAACTGATGAGTGGATAATGAAGATATGGCACATTTATACAATGAAGTTCTACTCAGTGGTAAAGAAAGATGAAGTTATGAAATTTTCAGGAAAATGGATGGATCTGGAAAGGATTATACTAAATGAGGTAACTCAAGCTCAGAAAGCCAAATGCCATATGTTCTCTCTCATATGTGGATCCTAGCTACAGATGATTGGGCTTCTGTGTGAGAAGGAAAAAACTCAGTGGCAGAGGCCAGTAAGCTAAAAAAGAGATATAAAGGGAAGAGAAAGGAAGGGAGGAGGGTACTTAACAGGTTGGTATTGTATATATGTAAGTAGAAGAATAGATTAATGGGGGTGAAAAGGCCCAAAGTGAGGTCAGGGGAAGAGATTGAGTAAAGCAAAGGTGGAGGGAGGGCTAATCAAAATCTAAGAGGATATAAGTAAATCATATGGAATCCTCTGGTTTTGGATAATGGAACACTCAGGAGCCATAGATCGTCGCTATAAAATTTTCAGTGCCAGGGATGGGATACCTTCCAGTGAGTTGTTGGCCAGGGAGGTCCCTGATGCCCCCAAAACATTATAGACCATTGCCGAGACCCTTGGTTTCCCATCAGGAATAGATGGTAAGACCCTGTTGCTAAAGACTCCACATACTTGGGCTTCAAGGCCACTGAGAAGTCCTGCTGGAACTGAGCTAATAACCACTTCCATGTAGACCAGCTGACAGAAAGCTGCAAGAAGCCATTCTACATGCAGTTCAATGATAGAAAGAGATACCACCAGTGAAGATACTCAACAGTGGACACTGCAAGCCTTATAATTGGCCAGCCAGGCCAAATGAGCCAATGGGTGCAATAGTGGCACATCTATCATGGTGGAAACAAACTGCCCTCCAATTGGACTGTAGGCCCACTCCATGGGAGGGAATACATCCCTGATACTGAAAACTTAAAACAGGGGTAGTCATGAGCCCTAGGGGTGTAACATCTGCTGATGTCTGGATAAATGTATATACTATGCTTATCAAACTGCCCAGTAAGCACTTTTCTTAATATTCATACCCCTATATTAATGCTACTCTCACTTTGGGTAAAGAATCTTCTCTTTTCAGATGGCAGTGACCTTGGGACATCTTAGAAGGTATAATTGTGCTGGAAAGAAGTGACTGGAGTACTGAGTAACATCCCAGTCATATCTTCCAAAGCTCAGGGTCTAACACGGAAGAGGTGGCTGAAAGAATGTAAGAGCCAAAGGAAGGGTAGGACTCCTTACAACGTGTTCACTCCAGACATAAAATGGCCTGGATATCCATGACCTCATAGTGCCTGACACTACCTACACAAGACCATCATAAGAGGAGGAAAAGATCATGGCATCAAAATAAAAGAGAGACTGATTGAGATGGGGAGGGGATATTATGGAGAATGGAATTTCAAAGCAGAAAGTGGGGGGAGGAAGGGTATTACCATGGGATATTTTTTATAATCATGGAAAATGTTAATAAAAATTGAGGAAAAAAAACAATAACAAGAATAATAATGGTCATACCACTCCTGTATTTCAATCACCAATATAATATTAAAAACATTCAACAAATATGTAAAATACTTAAAAGCCTTCAAGCTCCAAAATAAAAATATGGTAGGTTCAAATTAAAATATGGAACATTGCAGATTTAAAAATAGCAAATATATAATTGGTCTATTAAATTAAAGATTGTTGCTAGACTGGAAAGATGACTTAGCAATTTAGAGTACTTCCTATGCATGCCTGAGGGTCTGAGGAGGCCTAAGAGACTGATTGAATTTGACCCCCAAGACTCACATAAATATTTGAGCATGGCCATGCACACCTATAACCTCAGTTTCATAGGAGAGTATAGATTAGAGAACCTCTAGGGTTCTCAAAGTTGTCAAGCTCCAGGATCAGTAGATTCCAAAAGTGGGTGGAGAAGTGATGAAGTGGGACATCCCATGTTCCCCTAAGGCCACCTAAGACAAGCACATCTCACCCCAGGTGAGTGTTCAGGACACTACATGGGCACATACATGTGCACACACCACACATACTATGCCACATTACATAGACACATGTACAAAATGGCTGTTGACATTATTTAAAGCTTGGACCTACTAAATTTCATTTCTCTGACCATTTTTCAATTATTTTTCCTACGGGTACAAGTTCTCTCAATTAGTTTCCGCAAATTTATTGTCTGTAAAGTATTTCTATCATTTACTATTCAGAACAGAAAACTATTCTATTAGTGGTACACATGTTTTTGCTGACATTGCACATGACACAGATCTAATCATTTTTCCTCTAAAATATATCAATACATTTTTCTTCTATAATTACTACAATTAAAAAGGCTAAAAATAAAGCTGGAGAGATGGCTCAGAAGTTAAGGCAATTGCCTGAAAAGCCCACATAGAGCCAGATGCACAAAGTGGCACATGTAGCCGAAGGCCCTGGTATACTCATTCTCTCTATCTCCTCTTTTCTCTTGTCTCCTCTCCTCTCCTCTTCTCTTCTCCTCTCTTCTCTCTCTGTGCTTGCAAGTAAGTAAAATAATTTTTAAAAACATTTTCAAAAAGAAGTAAAATAAAATAACCTGTTTATGATGATTTGATACTTTAAATCTTACAAAAGATTAAAGTTTATGGACAGAATTTAGAATTTTTTAAAGTTTAAAATGTTGAAGAATCCCCCAAGGCAACATCTTTTTAAATTTATCCGCCCAGGAGTAAGTTAAGCACACTTAAATATCATAATATATGAGTCAGAAGCTGGACTTTTCCTCTTTTTAGGTACTTTAGCTTGGGTAGGTAACAACTTCTCATTGTTTCAGGTTATACCTGTCCAATGGGGATTGATAGCCACTTCTAATATTGTTGTGAAATAAGGTTAGATCAGGTGTAGAAGATGTACTCAATGAATATTTATTTCTAATCATTGCTTCCATTAGGAACTTAAGATCTAGTTGGGAAGATAGGAAGATGAGCAGTAGCCCACAGTTGTACAATGTAAGAGTTAAGCCACAATTCATATGCAGTGAGGTGGTTGAAGATGTTGTCTGAAATTCCTCCACCTCTGAACAAGGATTATTTCATTATAGCTGTATGAGAAGATTCACAGATAGCATGTGGTTCATTGTAATGTGTGCCTACAGATATTAAGTGTCATAAGATCCAAGAGGGGAGTGGCTGCCTTGGACTGGAATGGTTTTAGGAAGACTATTAAAAAAAAGTCTGAGCTGTTTGAGCTATGACAAAACTATGATTCAATTAAGAGCAGAATAAGAAACACATTATGCTGACATGGAAGGACAGACAGCACTATTAGCAATTTGGTTTCTGAAACACATAGTATCAAGTAGCTATCATGTATCCCATGCTTAGCAAGTCTGGAAATGACAGCCATGTTGAATGCTGAAGGAATATGGTAAGAAGAGAAAAGCATCTGTGGTAGTTTAAATAGATAGCCCCTAATATATTCAGTGTTTTATTAGTTTGTCATTTGGATCTGTAGCCACCTGGCTGGAAGAGTTATCAGTGGGCAGATCTTAAGGTGTGGTGGTGGGTTTGAAATTCCAATCTAAAGATATGCAAACTGTGCCTAGCTAGAGTTCCTGAAGTGTGATGTGTGGTGTGGCTTTTGGCTTCTCTCTCTTTGCTTGGACCTGTGATACCAAGACCAGCTTCATCTGCCATTAAGAAATCTTCCCCTGGATCTGTAAGCTTCAATAAATACCCCTTCCTCAATAACTATGCCTAGTTTGAAAGTTCATCTCACCATACCTGATGTTGTCTTTTTTTAAAATTTTTTTTGTTTGTTTGTTTTTCGAGGTAGGGTCTCACTGTAGCCCAAGGTGACCTGGAATTCACTATGGAGTCTCAGGATGACCTCGAACTCATGGCAATCCTCCTACCTCTGCTTCCCGAGTGCTGGGATTAAAGGCATGTGCCACCATGCCTGGCTCTGAAGTTGTATTTTACAGAAATTTGTACCAGAATGTGGGGTAAGATGAACCTGACTATGTGGACTTTGGTCTTTTGGAAATTTTGTTTTGGAGGAATGAATATGGACATGGTGTTTGCAACTGAAGATGCCTTCTGGGGCAGTAAGTCAAATTTTATGAACTATTCTTATGAGAGTTTGAGAATGCTAAGTGCAGCAAGAATTGTATTTGGAGGCTTGGCTTATGAACTTTCTAAGGGGAAGGAAAGACTGCAGAAGACTTTGTTGGAACTGAGCTACTGGCACAAGGGCTAGCTGCATTCTGCTTCCCAGGCCCAGAGAGTTTAAACAAGGTTAAATTTGTAATGGACTGATATGCTTGGCTAAAGACATAGGACTGAAATATTTAAGATTTTAAGTTGGAAAACCTAAAGCAAGTTAAAATTACAGGCACTGAGATTGGTTTTAGATTACTGAAGCTGCTATTTTCAAACACATTAGCAATCTTAAGGAAGATGGCCCAACTGCTTTACATTAAAACAATGGAGAGGATGCCTGAGGAAAGACTATAATAGAAATACAAACTCTTTTGGAAAGAGTTTACTGGAAAAGGAATCTGCTCTTCAAGGACATGATTTATTTCATCCCTGAATTAAGAATATGGCTGCATCCTGTATACCGGGATTGGTTTTGGAAGCATGAAAAATGTGTGGAGTGGTCATGAGTTGTACACAGTTCCAGGAGCCACTGCTGAGAAGTGGCATGTAGGCAGGGTGTCATGACCCTCATGACTAGGATGGAAGAGCCTTTGGAAGATGGACCGTGGTTTGCATGGAGACCCGAAGATGTTTTGGATATACCAGGACTATGCAAGGGCTACCATGGAGCACACTGTTGGCCTAGGTTGGAAGTGTTCCCTGGCAACTCTGCTCAGATGGAGGGGCAGGATTAGAAAATCTGGAGACTGTCAGTCAGAAGTTTGATGCTTGCTTAATGGTTACTAAGTTTACATTCCTTGCTATGTCTTATACCAGCTTAAAATGTTTACTCTGTGCCTTTATATGTTGAAAGTATACAACTTGTTTGATTTTACAGGACTCATAGCTAAGAGACAATCTTAAATCTCAGAGGAGACTTGGGAATTTGGAACTATCTTAAGTTGGTAAATACTGTGGGGACCTTTGAAATTGGACTGAATTTACAGTGTTTGATAGTTTTGAATCTATTGGGGTCCAGAGGCAAAATGTGATAGTTTGAATAGATGGACCCCAGTATATTCAGTGTTTTATTAGTTTGTAGTTTGGCCCTGTAGCCACCTGGCTGGAGGATGTGTCAGTGGGCAGATCTTAACGTGTGGTGATGGGTTTGAAATTCCAATCTGAAGATATGCAAAGTATACCTAGCTAGAGTTCCTGAAGTGTGCTGTGTGGTGTGGTTTTTGGCTTGTGGCTTCTCTCTCTTTGCTTGGTCCTGTGAAACCAGGGCCCACTTCATCTGCCATTAAGGAATCTTCCCCTGGATCTGTAAGCTTCAATTAATACCCCTTCTTCAGTAACTGTGCCTGGTTTGGAAGTTCATCTCAGTGAACCTGAAGCTGTCTACTGTTGTGCCATCACCCCTGACCAGGAGGCAAGACTCTTGGTCACCCAGGAGTCACCCAGAGAACTGCCACAGAAGCCGAGACACTCAAATGTAAAAGCAACAGGTTTCTTTATTGCAAGCCTAGGCCTGGGCTCCATCCACACAGTCCAGCACAGTGGTAATGAGGGAGAGAGTGCCTTTCTTTTGGGGGAAGGGGTTCATATAGGAATTCGAACAAAGAAGTAGGGGATAGATACATGATTGGTTGATTTAAACAGTTCTGATTGGCTTGGGGTTTCAGCGGGCAAAGTTGGGGGCAGAAGCTAGGGGCACTCCAGGCAGATGAAGTAATCTCCATTGTCCTTGAAGTGGAGATTCCTTAGTTTCTTATCTAAGCAGGTGGTCAGAGGCCGGATGCCCCCTGCAATGGAGTGTTTCTGCAATGTCCTTGAAGTGGAGATTCTTCAGAAACTTTAGGGGGAAAGGCAGCAATTGAGCAAGCAAGCAAGCAAAGGTTACAGAAGCAAAGGTCAGCACATTAGCCGGCTAGTTCTCTATCTAAGTCAGGCCTGGGCCTTTTTACTTAAAATGGTTATATTTGGTCTCTCACTACTACAGCATCCCTTGACATTTATTTAGAAGCTAGCTTAGCCCTCATAGGTGGGCCATGTTATCCTATTAGAATAAGCAATTTCACACAGGGTTATCCTGTGATTAAATGGTCCAAAGCAAGGCCACCTCATGATTTCATCTATGCAGAAAAGAAAACAAGTCTACTATGCTACACACAAAATACCAAACATTTCCTCCTTGCCAAAATGAGTGACTATTCTTTGCAACCAACCCTTTTTCCTCTTGCCTCACTTTCTATAAATATGATTTATTGAGATAGAATATTTCTATCCCTATTCTCTGACAGTATCCAATATAGAGCAAACCCCTAAATTACCCAACTAAAGCACAAACCCTAAGTAGTATGTTATAATATCCTGCTTTATTCTGTTTACTGTCGCTACAACAAAATACCAGAGGTGGGGTAATTTATAAGCAGAGGTTTATTTTGGCTCGCAGAAGGGTGGTTGTATTTGGCAAGAGCCTTGTCCTGTTTTATAACATGGTAGAAAAACAGAATGTCAGGTGGACCCATGCAGAACAGCCAAGGCATAAGAAGTGACTTTGTTTTGAAACAATACACTCTTATAGTAGTTAATTCAGTCCTAGGAGAGTAAGAACTTGCTTCCTTAAGAATCAGCCCAGTTCTTCTGTGGCTGGGGAGATGGATCAGTTGGTTAAGTGCTTATCTTGAATGCACGAGGGTCAGAGTTTGATCTCCAGGACTCATGTGAAAATGCTGGCCCACACATATAATCCTAATGCTGAGGAGGTAGAAACAGGTGGAGCTTGAAGCCAGTTTAGTCTGATTTGTTACTCCAGGCCAATGAGAGACCCTGTCTCAAAAAGAGGTAGTCAGGACATTCATGAAGATAACACTGAAGTTGTTCTCTGGACTCCGCATATGGACATACATTCATTTGCACTTGTACACATGTGGGCCTAAGTACATATGAACACACATATATACACACACTCACATGACTGGCATATCAAAGTGAAGTAAAAAGGATTATCCAAGTCTTTAATCCAAACAGTTGGGAGGCAGAGGTAGGAGGATTGCCATGAGTCTGAGGCCACCCTGAGACTACATAGGTCAGCCTGAGCTAGAGTGAGATTCTATCTCAAAAAACAAACAAACAAAACAAAACAAAACAAAACAAAACGAAAAATTAGCCCAGTTTGGGGAAAGTATTAGTAGCTATATAAGGACATATATATATAAGGACAGAGCCATCATGAACAAAGTTTCCACTGCCTCTTAACACTGCTGCACTAGGTAACAAATTTCAACAATTATATCCAAACCATATTATGCCCTCTTATGGAGATATCTCATGCTTCCCCAAGGTGTGTGGGAGATGAACCTCACACAACCTGGTGTACCTTACTACAGAGTGGTGTTGGCTGAGGGCATAGACAATGTGAATGGATAAAACAGTGAGAAAAACAGTCTTCTTAGAGTTGGGGTAGGTTGTAAATGGATAGTTAATTTGCCAGCACATACCTGTTTATTGGTTGCCAATGTGATAGATGCAGGGCAGGAAACAAGGTCAAAACTGCTCTCCAGGGATTTGAAATGATAATGATGCAGGATTTTAGGGTTCAGGAGGAGTCCCCAGAATTTATGAATCCAAGTTGTGGGTTCTGTCCTATCTTTAATAGTAAATAATAAAGTAATAGAAGTAATAAAGATGGACTCAAGAAGGATAAATTATGAATGATTAAGTTTATTTAGGGGGAAGTCACAAAGTGTGGGGTTTATTTATGGGAGATTGGGGTCTAGGAAGGGAGGCTAAACACAAGGAAAGTAGGAAACATGCTCTCATGTGGGAACACTGTATACTTTATAAAGTTTACTTAAGAGAAATTGAGGTCTTTAGAAAAGGACTGGAACAGAGTTGTAAGCACATGGTAGAACTTAGATGTATATGTAGAGGACTCAGAATGATCACACATGGCATCAGCCATGCACTTTCCTGAGGAGGGAAAGTATCAAAGCAGAAGAAAAATCAAGGATCTTTGGGGAAAAATGAGCAAAGCCACAAACACGTGGAGGGGAATTAAACTAAGGCTTTTATAGAGAAATTAGGGTAAAGTTGTTGGCACGAGGAAAGCAGGATCTAGGAGCTTGTGTAGGGAGACCTAGGAGGAACCCGCATTGGTGTCTGCCATGTGTCTTTAGAGGCATTAAGAGGACAAAAGGTGAGGCTCAATGGGGAACAACAACAACAACAACAAAACAAAACAAAACAAAACAAAACAAAACAAAACAAACAAAAAAACTGAGAGGGCAGATATCAAAGAAGAAACCAAGAGATTCAGAGGAGAGATGAGTGATGAGGAAGGTTACCCTGAGTTTTTGTTTTTTGTTTTCTTTTGTTTTTTTGAGGTAGGGTCTTACCCTAGCCCAAACTGACCTGGAATTCACTATGTAATCTCAGGGTGGCCTCAAACTCACGGATCGCCTACCTCTGCCTCTGGAGTGCTGAGATTAAAGGCGTGTGCCACCACGCCCCGCCTACCCTGAGTTTTGAGTAGGTACACAGGTAGCAAGTCAAGGGCTGGTGAAAGCACCCATGTGGTAGATTAAGAGATCAGAGAAAAATCATACATGAAATTAAAGTGAGAAGCAGAGACAAGCGGAAAAGCTATCCAAACCAAGAAACAGTGTTACACCCATCCCGGCATCCCCCCAGCCCTGCTGGGTGAAGGGGAAGCCAGACTCATACCTGTCCCTGGGGCCTGAGCAGAGAGGAGTCTCATACCCACACACACTGAGGGTTGGTCCAGAGAGCAGAGAGGGAGGGGCTGGAAGGCTGCAGCCCTTGTAGCATCAGATTCAGGATGCAAAGGGAAGACCTGATTGGCTGGTAACTTTGGAGGATGAACCTGAGGGTCAGCTCACCCAGGTAGTGCAGTAGACTGTGGGCAGCAGGGGGCACTGTGGATCAGTCTCAATCAGACGTTTTTGCAAAGAGTTTAGTTCTGATGCCAGGGCAAGGTGGCATGTGAGATGGCACCTTCTGGTTCTCCTTAAGCCTCAATCCCCGACTGAAACTGCCTTACAAAAACTAGCTCTCCCCTATCCTTCACTCAGCCATGCAGAGTAGAAAATTCGTGATCCAGCCAGGCATGGTGGTGCACGTCTTTAAACCCAGAACTTGGGAGGCTGAGGTAGGAGGATGACTGTGAGTTCGAGGCCAGCCTGAGATGACATAGTGAATTCCAGGTTAGCCAGGGTTAGAGTGAGACCCTACCTCCAAAAATTAAAACAAAACAGGGCTGGAGAGATGGCTTAGTGGTTAAGCGCTTGCCTGTGACGCCTAAGGATCCCGGTTCAAGGCTCGGTTCCCCAGGACCCACGTTAGCCAGATGCACAAGAGGGCGCACGCGTCTGGAGTTCGTTTACAGAGGCTGGAAGCTCTGGCGCACCCATTCTCTCTCTCTATCTCTCTCTCTCTGCATCCTTCTCTCTGTCGTTCTCAAATAAATAAACAAAAATATTAAAAAAATTAAAACAAAACAAAAAAAGTTGGTAACACCTTTGGGCTGGAGAAATGGCTTAGCGGTTAAGGCTCTTGCCCGCAAAGCCGAAGGATCCAGGTTTGATTCCCCAGTACCTAGGGAAGCACTTTTCACAATCAGTCACCAACTTTTTCACTATTCATTCTTTTACGTAGTTGACAAGTAGTGAATAAAAAAGTCCAAGGCATTACCCTCGATGGTGTTTTGTGTCAAGTACTGTTTATAACTAACCGTTATTTAAGCAAATAGAAAGTTCCTGTCGCAATGCCTGAAACGAGATTTAAACATGGGCGAAGCTGGTTTGGGGTGAACTCTGGCCAGGGGTAGTCACAGCAGACATCCAGAGGTAGCTCTTCGCCCCTCCCACCTCTCCTCCTTCCCCTCCTGTCCCACCTCCTCCGCTCCCATCTTCTCCCGCCCCGCCTCCTTCACCTGGGCGGTCCAGACACACACAGAGCCCTTTGACCCGCGGGATTTACAGTCCTATCGCGAGATTTTAGCCGCGTGGTGGTGCCGGCGAGGCGCCTGTCGGGTCCGGTGGGTGTGTGCTGCGGGGTTTCCGCAAAGTCAGGCGAAACACGGGGGAGGTTCTGGGGCCGAGGCCCGAGGGGCCGGCCGCGTGGGCGCTGTCGACCCCGTGCGGGCCGCGGGAGGGTGGCGTGGGCTCCGGGCCGGGGCGGGGCCGAGCGCGTGTCCGCCGCCGCGCAGGGCCGGGTGGGTCCGCCGGCGCGCAGGCGCGGCCCGAGGGCGGCGGGAGCTCTGGGGCCCGGCTCTGGCGGGCTGCGCTCGGAAGTTACTTCCGGAGTTCCCTAGTGAGTGGCGGCTCTCTTCCCAGAAGGAAGACTCGTACGGAGAGACCGAAAGGCGACTTCCACCTCGCCCGCTCCCTGTCACGGTGCCGAGAACGATGGAGTACATGACGGAATCCACCGTCCGCAGCCCCGGACATGTGTGAGTGGCGACCCTTCTTCCCCATTCCCTTCACCTGTTCTGGTCTGACGTGAGTCTGAATGTATTTATTGCCTGGATTGGAGAAAGCTTGTGTTGGGGAGAAAGGTTCTTTTCTCATAAATGGGGAAAGCATATGAAAGGCGTTTATCTGGCGTTTCAGCCTTGGTTCATAGTTTGATCTAGAAAATAAGTGCTTTCAGAAACGCATTCCAAAGCTGGGCTCACGTCTGTGAATCCCAGCATGCTGGAGGCAGAGGCTGCAGTATTTCTGCAAGTTCAAGACCGGCCTCATCTACAGAGCCAGCCAGGGTTACCATAGCCAGACTCTCTCAAAACACAAAAAGAAAATGGGGCTGGAGAAATGGTTTATTCGTTAAGGCACTTACCTGTAAAGCCCAAGGACCTAGTTTCAATTCCCCAGAACCCACGTAAGCCAGATGCACATGGTGGCACATGCATCTGGAGTTAGTTTGTAGTGGCTAGAAGACCCTAGCACGCCAATTCTCCTTCTCTGTCACTCTCATAAATAAGCAAATTAAAAATAAAATATTAAGAAAGAAAAGAAAAAAGTATACACAAGACTCCTTGGAGAGTGACACTATGTACAGTATGTAACCATTAGACATGTGGCTATGTAAGGTTACATTTAATACTCAGGTGTTCTGTCATACTGCCCATCAAGTGCCCAGTTGCCACATATGACTGTCAGAGGTTTATTTTCTCTCTTTTTAAAAATTTATTTATTAGCAGGGGAGATAACAGGCTCACAAGGACCTCTAGCCACTGTAGACAAACTCTAGATGCATGTGCCACCATGTACTGGGGAAAGGAACCAGGGTCATTAGACTTCACCAAAAAATGACTTAACTGCTAAGCCATCTCTCCCGTCCTATCAGAGGTGTTTTTTTTTTTTTGGACAGCATTGGGCTATAATACATTATTGATTCACAATTTCTTGTTATTGTTGGTTGAGGAGATGATGAGACACTTGCTCTGTGGTCCAGGTTGGCTTTGAATTCTTTTTTTTTTTTAATTTTTTTGTTTATTTTTATTTATTTACTTGAGAGCAACAGACAAAGAGACAGAGAGAGAGAGAGAATGGGCACACCAGGCCCTCCAGCTACTGCAAATGAACTCCAGATGCATGTGCCACCTTGTGCATCTGGCTTACATGGGTCCTGGGGAATCGAGCCTCGAACCGGGGTCCTTAGGCTTCATAGGCAAGTGCTTAATTGCTAAGCTATCTCTCCAGCCTGGCTTTGAATTCTTGACCTTCCTGTCTTAGCCTCTTAAATGCTGGGATTATACTGCCCTTAGTACATCTAGAATTATCATACTAAATCACTAGACATTGTGTTCTTGTCCTTATTTATGTTTTTTTTTTTTAGTTTTAGTGTACAGATAATGAGTTTTGTGATGACATTTTCATACATATATCATTACACCTCATTCATATTTGCCCCCCCAACACTCTGTCCTTCCTCCCCCCTTGCTGATTCTCTTCCTTCAGTAGCCCCCCCCTCCATTAGCTTTCATGCCCCACTTATAGTCTAAGTAAATGAACCATTGTTTGTGCAGCACTAGAGATAGTGCTTAGAACATACTGGATCACCTAGATGAGTCAGATGAAGTTTGAAAGTTTGTATGTATGTGAAGTGACTAAAGAGACAAATAGACTTAACAATCTTGCTGGAACTTTTATTTCAGTTTTTGGTCATTCACATACTGCTTGCCTTATTAATCTTGTCTTTCTTAGTTTTCCAATTTTAAAGAAGTGACGGGCTGGATCATGTCTCAGTTGGTCGAGTTGCTTGCTTGCCCAGCATTCATAAAGCCCTGGGTTCAATCCCCAGAACCATATAAGCCAGGCTAGTGCATTCCCCTGCATTCCTAGTAGGAGGTGGAGGCAGGGGATCAGATGTTCAGGCTAAGGCCATCTTTGGGTACATAGCCATACATGTCAGCCTGGAATACCAAAACAGAATAAGAGGGAGGAATGACTGAAGACTAATAATAGTGTGCCTCAAATTTTCCCTAAATTTGCAGTTGTGATATTTACTGTAAGTCGGTTTATTATTAAAAATTTACTTTTTAAGCCTTTTTTGTCTTTCAAAGTAGGGTCTTTCTGTAGCCCAGGCTGACCTGGAATTCACTATGTAGTCTTAGGCTGTCCTTGAACTCACAGCAATCCTCCTACCTCTGCCTCCTGAGTGCTGGGATTAATGGTGTGTGCCACTATGCCTGGCTAATGTGGATACTTTTGTCTGCATAGAAAATATCTGGAAGGATAATATATATGGTTACTTCTGAGGGTGGTCTTGGTAGTGTGGTAAAGTGAACTATTAAGTTTTTATTGTACTTTGGTATTGGAAACTGAGGTTAGTACAGATTTTTGTTTTCTAGCAGTGTCTCCATTTCTTAAAAATGTGACAGAATATGAAACTTTTTTTTTTTTTTTTTTTTTTTGAGGTAGGTTCTCACTCCAGCCCAGGCTGACCTGGAATTCACTCTGTAGTTTCAGGGTGGCCTTGAACTCACCGTGATCCTCCTACCTCTGCTTCCTGAGTGCTGGGATTAAAGGCGTGTGCTACCACGCCCAGCATATTTGCTTTTAAATGCTGGCTAAATAGTGTAAATTTAAACTGAATCAAATTAAAAATTGAGTTCCTCAGTTGCACTACTCATTGCAGGTAGCCCAGTTCCATGTGTGGCTCATGGCTGCTTTAATGAACAAACCAGAAATAGAACACTTCTGTCATTGTATGGAGTTCTCTTGAACAGTTCTGTTGAGCTGTCTAGAAACTTAGGACATCTGTCATGCTTTGAACATTTTCAGAACTGTAGCCACCCTTGTTTTTTTTTGCCTCAGTATTGCAGGGTTGATCTTTACTGCATTTTTAAGATTTCCATGTTACTTTTCTTCTGGGGCAGAAGCTTGAGAGTTTTTGGTAACTTATTATCTAGTATTTTTGGGCTACAGAGATGGCTTAAGGGTTAAAGGCTCTTGCCTGCAAAGCTTAAGGACCCAGGTTGGATTCCCCAGAAGGTGGGGTATGCGTCTAGAGTTCCTTTGCAGTGGCTGGAGGCCCTGGAATGCTCTTTCTCTGTGTTTATCTGCCTCATTCTCCTCCTCCCTCTCTCTCAAATAAATAAGTAAGTAAATAATCTTTAAAAATTATCTAGTATTTTTATAAGACCTTACTGGGAAATTTTTGTCTTTTTATTTACTCAAGTTTGTGCTGTGAGTGTGGTGTCCCGATAAGTCCAAATCCTGCCAACATTTGTGTGGCCTGTTTGAGAAGTAAAGTAGACATCAGTCAAGGTATCCCGAAACAGGTCTCGATATCTTTCTGCAAGCAATGTCAAAGGTACAGTGCATTATTGTTTTAGCTTATGTAAAGTTGGGATTTATATTGAGAGGTACATTAAGATACATTAAGATGATACCAAAGTATACCAAAGAAAGTATATGCAAATGTGTTTTAATTTTTACTCATGTTGATGGTTGTTAAAACTTCTATTGTTTATAGTTTTATAGTGTGCTTTCCTAGTATGCTAATATAGGAAAGATAATATAGACATGTTTGAATTTGTTCTCTTTTTAGGTATTGAATAAGTTTGATGTATAGTTGCTAGATAAGAATTGATGTTTGTAGGGGTGAGAACAGATTTAAAGCACATTACTGTATTACCATGAGGCTTTTTGCTTAGCCTTTGGAAGCTATGACATCAACAGCACTTTTATTTTGTTACTTCACAATATTTTTTCAAAGCTATTAACATTCATATGTAATTAAAATGAGTGTAGTAAAGCTGATAGAAGCTTAGTAAATCATATCTGGAACTGTCTAAAGTAAAGGCTGAATTAAAGGTAGAAGGCTTCTTCTGAGAGTTGGCACAAGCTGCTTCTATCTAATAGGCCCTAGAGTAACATCAAACTTGTCAGTGAATATAAAATTATATCCATGAGATTTCCCAAATAGGTTTGGACTCTTGAACTCGTGTGTGTGTGTGTGTGTGTGTGTATAGGTTGCACATGGAGTTCCTGGAGAACCTAAAATGTAAATTATAATACTTTTATATATACAAGCTCATGAAATCTTGTATGCAGCTTTACAGAGTTTAGTGTGCAAGCTTGCTTGGAAAGTGTGAATGACACTTTCAATTTATTATAAATTTTTGCTGTTCTTAGAAGCATGGAGTTTTGAAAGTAGTGGACAAAGAATCAGGACTTCTTCTTTGTCTTGGATTTGTCACAAGTAGTTTTCTGTCACTCAAAGTCATACTCTTTCTAAGCTTCAGTTTTTTCATCAGAATGAAAGGATTTTATGAAGTCTATGTCAAGCCCTTTCTAAGTGCAGTACTGTGCATAAGCAAAATATTTTGATTGAACTTTGAAAAGTAAAACTCAAAGTGTTCTATTTATAGCCATGGCAAAAAAGCATTCATTTAGCTCATTTAAAAATATCTTAACAAACATGTATTAAATACCTACTGTGTGCCAAACACTGTTCTCAGTCCTTGAAAGCCTGGGGTAATAGATCTTAAACATTCCTAAAAAGTTTTACTTTAGTGAGGTTTTACCTAAGATTTAAAAACCCATGTTTTTCAGCTTTAAAAATTGAAAAATGACTTGAAATGTAGATCAATAGAATGAATCTAGCAATCATATATGGTGCTGTGATGTCCTTAAACTTGGTGTGAGAAATAATCCTCATGCATTTTAGAAGTATAGAATAAGCCATTTTAATGCCATTTGGAGGTGACTCTTACTGTTTTTCCAGGGCTATCTTCAAGGGCTTGGACATTTTGCCTTTCTTACTGGTACTAAATTGATAAAATTTCACTCAATAGTCTTAGATCGGCTTTCTCAGAATTTTACCTTTTTAACTAAATATATTATTCTTATTGAAAGCTTTCTGACACTGTTGGGTTAAGGCTTTATGGCACCCTTGGATGTTAATTCTTGTTAATAATCAGTATTGCATTTGTGTATTTGGATGGAAATTGCTATTTTCCTGACAGATCTTAGATTTCTATGTGTTACCATCTTTCAGGTATTTTCAGCCACCAGGAACTTGGGTACAGTGTGCTTTAGAATCCAGGGAACTTCTTGCTTTGTGTTTGAAAAAAATCAAAGCACCTCTCAGTAAGGTATGCCAAATAGCTGCAATCAGTGTTTGTAAGTATCTGTCCATGAAAACAACTCATTTTCAGAAAATCCTCATATACATGTATATTGCCTCTCTTCTGACCAAATACCTGACAAGAAGCAACTTAAAAGAGGATGGGCTTATTGGCTTATAGTTTCAGGGGATACAGTCCATCTATCATGGTAGAGAAGGTGGAAGGTGACTAGTCCAGGAAGCAGAGTTATTGGATGCTTATACTCAGCTCACTACCCTTTTTACTCAGCTGAGACCCCATCTACTGGATGGTGCTGCCTGATTGTAGGGTGAGTCTGTCCACCTCAGTAAACTTTAGGAGTGAGTTACGATTGTAGGTTCAGTATTCAGTATGAAGGGCCTTTGTGAGGATATCCTATGTAATGAGGTTACCAGTTCCTTTTAAAAAAATCTCTTCAAAGAGCAGTACATTTTTTATAAAGATTTTTTTTCTGCTATGAAAAATACTTCCTGCTTGGCTTATGTCAGTTGTGTTAGTGTAGCCATTGGATTGTTCATTTGTTGCTATTGCCATGACATTGGCTGTAAATGTGTGTTGCAGTGGTGGTGTGTTATGATATTAATCACATGTTCCTTAAGATGTTCTATGAAGTTTGTTTATTAATAAGTTATTTAGCCTTTCCCCCCTCTCTTGGGTGAGAACTTAAAAAATTCTTTTTAAAAAATATTTTATTAAAGGTTCGGCTTGTAGATGCAGGCTTTGTTTGGACTGAGCCCCATTCCAAGAGACTTAAAGTTAAATTGACTATTCAGAAAGAGGTAAGCTGCATTCACCCCCCTCCCCCCCCCCAGCATGGTTAGAGTGCAGGTAGTAAGGATAAGAGCCTGGTACTAAATCGCCTAAACAGTTTAAAAGAAAGTGTGCACTCTAAATCTGCTATCTGCACAGCAGATTAGGTCATTAGTGAGAGCTACCATTGCTCATGGTTAGTGGTCATGTAGTCTTTCCAACATTATTTATATCAGCTGTGTTTGTGGTGGCATGTGCCTATAATCTGAGCATTCAGGAGCTGAGACAGAATCATGATTGGGCTAAGTAGCAAGTTTGAGAGCATACTGGCATACCTGATAGACCTTGCCTCAGAAAATAAAGAAACAAAAAGGAAATCAAATTATTTGTTACTGGTTAAAGAAAAAGACTGAAGGAAAAATATTAATAAAGGCTGTGATTCTCAACTTGCCTGGTCATTATGTTTCACAGTAGCTGAATCAGTCTCTGGGTGTGCTGTTCATTTCTTTACCACCCCCCCCCCCCCTCCCATGCTGGGGATCAAACAGAAGATATCTTGCCTGTTAGGCAAGCTCTCTGCTACAAAGGTTATATTCCCAGCCCTTCTGAATATTTAAAAGGTTTTCCAGGTGAATTCTGATAGATATGTTTGGGAACCAATTAATTAAGGGATATTTTCTTTATGAGAATTTGCTTTAAAAAATTTTTTTTTAATTTTAAATTATTTTTTAGAGCATGTTAAAAGAAAATTATTAAGCAGAAATGTAAGTGTGAGGATGTGTAACTACTTTCTTTCCTAGGTGATGAATGGGGCTATCCTTCAGCAAGTGTTTGTGGTGGATTATGTTGTTCAGTCCCAAATGTGTGGAGATTGCCATAGGGTAGAAGCTAAAGACTTCTGGAAAGCTGTTATTCAAGTCAGGCAGAAGGTACTGAGTAATAGATAATAAGTGAATCCTGCATCTGGTATCTCATCTTTGCCAATTCCAAATAGCTGATACAACCTTTTCTTCCTTCTGAGTCAAAAGTCTGGTTACAAAATACCTAACCAGAGTCTAGGAGCAATCAGTTGTGGAAATAGATCATTTTACATTCAATCTTTAAAGGTTGTTTTTGTGTAAAAAAATCATTTTGCAGGGCTGGAGAGATGGATTAATGGTTAAGTGCTTGCCTGTGAAGCCTAAGGACCCTGGTTTGAGGCTCAATTCCCCAGGACCCATGGTAGCCAGATGCACAAGAGGGTGCACCCACCTGGAGTTCATTTGCAGTGGCTGGAGGCCCTGGCGCGCCCATTCTCTCTCTCTCCCTCTTTCTCTCTCTGTCGCTCACAAGTAAATAAAAATAAAAAAAATATTTTAAAAAATCATTTTGCTATGTCTATAGATAGAATATGTATACTATACTTATATAAATGGCTTTTGGGGGCATTTTATTGACTCAATAATTCCTTTATGTTTAGACTTTGCACAAAAAAACATTCTATTATCTGGAGCAATTGATTCTGAAATATGGAATGCATCAGAATACACTTCGTATCAAAGAGATTCATGGTGAGTTCAAATTTAAAAATGTCAAAACTTTATGTCAACTTAGCTAAATTATCTCATCTTTACCAGGAAGTTGAAGTGGTTGTCAAGGTATTCTTTCAAACATTTGTATACATGTGTGCATACCCAGAAAGAAGAAAATAGTCTTAGCTTTTATCTACACTGTCTGGTGTAACATTCACTAGCCACAAGGGATTGTTGGGTACTTTTTTTTTTTTTTTTCCTCAAGGTAGGGTCTCGCTCTAGCTCAGGCTGACCTGCACTGGAATTCACTGTGTAGTCTCAGGGTAGCCTAGAACTGTTGGCAATCCTCCTATTTCTGCCTCCTGAGTACTGGAATTAAAGGCTTGTACCACCACATCTGGCAGGTACTTGTTTTGTAATGTGATTAGTATATTTCAGGAACTGAATTTGGAATTTTCTCTTATTTGAAGTTTATATTAAATTTATATATGGCTGGTGGCTACTTAGCTGGAGAGCACACATCTTTGATGATCTCTATCCCAGTTCAAGATATGTAGTTTGTGATAAGGTGTCATTCCTTGTTTTCAGTACATAAAGACTAATTAATATTGATTCTTATTCTCAGTGTTGCTCATCTTGCTACTAGAAGTAACTACATTAATATAGTGTAAAGTGCTATGATAGAAAATTTATCAAAAACTTGTTTTATGTAGGGAAAAAGTAAGCTCTGGTTGGAAGAAGATAATTATTTTTGAGATCTGTAAGTTGTTTTGTAATGTTTCTGTGTTTTTTACATGGTAAGAGATTTGTGATGAATAAATTAATTTAGTATTATTGTAGTTTATCATCATGGTAGAAATAGTTTCACCCAATATTTTGGTAGCCAAAAACTGGATACATTTTGTAATTGTTTGGTTTTTAATTTTTTTTCCGTGTGTGTGGTACACATTGTGTATGCTCACATGTGTGTGGATACATGTATATATGGAAGCCAGAGGTTGATGTCTTAGAAGGCTCCTCGCTTTATTGATTGAGATAGGATCTCTAACTTGAACCCAGAACTTGCCAATCCAGCTTGTGTAGCTATTCAGCCTTCCCTGTCTCCACCAACAAGTGATGGGGTTCCATGTAGGCTGCTATGCTCATGGTATGCATAGATACTGGGAACCAAACTCAGGTTCTCATACTTGTATGACATGTACTTTACCCACTTAGCCATTTTCCCAACATTCATTCATTGTACAGTCTAAACGACCTTCTTTCATCTAGAACCTTTAAAAATATTTTCAGTCTCTACTAATACTTGGCTTAAATGAATCTTTTCTTTCTTTCTTTCTTTCTTTTTTTTGGTTTTGCAAGGTAGGGTTTCACTCTAGCCAGGCTGACCAGAAATTCACCATGGGGGTCTCAGGGTCTCAGGGTGGCCTTGAACTCACGGCGATCCTCCTACCTCTGCCTCCTGAATCTGGGATTAAAGGCGTGCGCCACCATGCCTGGCTTGAATCTTTTGATTTTTTTGCTTGCATATCAGTTTACTGTCTCATTACTGTGACCAAATAACTGACAAGAAGTAATTTAAGGCAGGAAAGGTTAATTTCTTTTTAATATCTTTTTTTTATTTGAGAGAGGAAGAGAATGGGCACACCAGGGCCTCCAGCCACTGTAAACAAATTCCAGATGCATGTGCCGCCTTGTGCATCTGGCAAACGTGGGTCCTGGGAATTGAACCTGGGTCCTTTGGCTTTGCAGGCAAATGCCTTAAACGCTAAGCCATCCCTTCAGCCCCCTAAAGTTTATTTATTTATTTATTTATTTATTTTACAATATCTGGCTGGAGAGATGGCTTAGCAGTTAAGGCACTTGCCTGTGACGCCTTAGGACCCAGGTTCAATTCCCCCTGCCCATGTAAAGCCAGATGCCCAAGGTGGCACATGTGTTTGAAGTTCATTTATAGTGGCTAGAGGCTCTACGGGGTGCCCATTCTGTCTATATATCTGTCTCTTTCTCATAAATGAATAAATAAAAATAATTTTTAAAAATGATCTGTTGACTTTAAACGTAATGATTCATTTCTGGAATCTCAAGTTAAAAGATAAAATTGCTCTTCAGTTTATATCTGTCATTTCAGTACTATTCTGATAACTTACATGAAGTGTAAATCCCATGATTTTGTTCTTTTTCTTCAAAATTGTCCTGGCAGTTGTGGAAATTTTAGTTTCTTATAAGAATTTTCTTGTAAATATTTCTTTGCTGGTAGGTTTGCTTTTGGCTATCCCTTTGGTAATGACTTTCATTGCTACTGCGTTGTAATCATATAATAACTAGTGACGTCTTTGCTCAGTACTTGTTTTTAAATCTTAGTCTATAAATAAAGTCTTATGAGTTTGAGGCCACCCTGAAATTACAGAGTGAATTCCAAGTCAGCCTGGGTTAGAGGGAGAGCCTACATTGAAAAACCAAAAATTATATATATGTATCTTAGTCTGGTTTTTAAAAAAAAATTATTTGTGTGTGGATGAGTGGGTGGGTACATGTGCACATGTACACACTTGTGCCAGGACCTTTCACCAGTACAAATGAACACCAGACACTTGCACCACTTTTTGTGCCCAGCTTATGTGGGTGGCTTGGAAACTGAACTTAGGTGGATAGGCTTTGCAGGCAGGTATCTTTAACCACTAAGCAACCCTCCCAGCCCAGTCAGTTTTTTTTTAAATGTATGTCCATTAGGTAGATTCCTATTATCTGCCTGGTAGATTGTTTTATTTATTTCATAAAATATTTTGTTCTTTTCTCCCCCTTAGCCTTAAGTTTGATATTTGGAATTTATGTGAATTTTGTGTTTCATTAGTTAGTCATTGTCTGATTTTTTTTCCTAACAAGTCTTATACCCCTAACCTGTCATGGTTATATTTGCAGCATTTGCTAATAGTTTACTTCAGTATGAATTTAATTTGTGATATGGTCATATTAGAGGATAACCTTACTTTGTAGAAGTATTTTCATGATTTTTTCCCTGTTTTTTTTTTAAGATGGTTTGGATTTCTATTATTCCTCAAAACAACATGCTCAGAAGATGGTAGACTTTCTTCAGTGTACAGTTCCCTGCAGGTATTTTGTGATCTAAATGTGCGAAGTCCAGGAGCCTGGGGATGTAGGTTATATCTATTCTCTAGGCTTTAATAACATCTTGTTAAATGTTTTTAAAAATTAATAGTACTAACACAATCAAGAAACATTTATTGAGCTAGGGAGATGGTTCAGTGGTTAAAGGTGCTTGCTTGCAAAGCCTGCGGTCTCAGGTTTGATTCCCTAGTATACATATAAAGCCAGATATACAAAGTGGCACAAGCATCTGTAGTTTGTTTGCAGCTGAAAGAAGGTCTTGTCAAGAGCCTATATTCATATTCTCTCTCTCTCTCTCTCTCAAGTAAATAAAAAAAAATTTTTTTTAAAGAAACATTTATTGCCAGGAGTGGTGGCACTATTAACCCAGCACTTGGGAGGCAGAAGTAGGGGGAGTGCCGTGAGTTCAAGGCCACCCTGAGAATACATAGTGAATTCAGGTCAGCCTGAGTTAGGGTGAGATCCTACCTAAAAAAAAAAAAAAAAAAAAGAAGCAGCATTTATTGAGTTAATTAACCAAAGAGTACTGATGCATCTCTTGGGTGCTAAACCTGACTCCAAAATAAACACTGTAGTGTTGAACCATAGGAAACTGACAGAAGAGCTAGAGCTAGGACGTACTCTGTGAAGGTGGGAGAAGTTTTCATAAATTGAATTTGTATTTGTGACATTAGTACATTGACTATATGTTAGCATGACTTAATAAATGCTATGTAGAGAGTAGGTTGGTCTGAATGAAGGACATTTTGGAGATTTTTTAGTAGATAATTTTGAAAATAGGTAGTCTATAGTCATTTTGATAAAGGTTTTGAAAAATACAAAATTTGACTTTTCTATAGTAGGCATCAGGAAGCTCTTTATTTTCATTGTTAAAAGATATTTTTATCTATTTGCAAGCAGAGAGAGAGAGAGAGAATGAGAATGGGTGTGCCAGGACATCTACTGCTGCAGATGAATTCCACTTGCATGTGCCACTTTGTGATTCTGGCTGCACAAAGGTACTGGGGAATCAAACTCAGGTCACTTAGACTTTGCAGGCAAGCACCTGAACCATTGAGCCATCTGACCAGCCCAGGGAACTCTTAGACTTAAGACAGTGTTAATTTGATTTGATGAAAATTGTTATTTTGAAGCCGGGCGTGGTGGCGCACGTCTTTAATCCCAGCACTCAGGAGGCAGAGGTAGGTGGATCACCGTGAGTTCGAGGCCACCCTGAGACTCCATAGTGAAGTCCAGGTCAGCCTGGGCTAGAGTGAGACCCTACCTCGAAAAACCAAAAAAAAAAAAAAAAAAAAAAAAAAAAAGAAAATTGTTATTTTGAAATCTATACAAGTAATGACCTGTTATTTTTCTGTTACTAATAATTTTGTTTTTCTTAACAGATACAAAGCATCACAAAGACTGATCTCTCAAGATATCCATAGTAACACATACAATTATAAGAGCACTTTTTCTGTGGAAATTGTTCCAATATGCAAGGTACTTTTGTACATTTAATTCATATCTATAAAGGTGTACATGTAATTCATTTATATTTCCTTATGGGTGGCTAAAAATTTAGAATTTCTTAAATTATTTCTGACATATTCAGCTTTATTAAAGATAAAATATAACGTGTTAATAATTATGAAGTGGCATGCCTTTTATTTGGTGTACTAAGTGGTAAAATTCCTGGTTGTAAACTTTGAATGTTCATAGTCCTCAAAAATTATAATCTCAGTGAACATATGGCAGTTTCACAAAACTGAATTATAAGAAATCCTTAAAGAAAATGAATAAGCCACTTAGTGGAATATGTGCATGCATGATTTGAACAGATTAAATTAGGCACTAGTATGGAAAGGAGACCACTTTTAAAAGTGCTTTTTTGGGGGCTGGAGAGTCGGCTTAGTGGTTAAGGTGTTTGCCTGCAAAGCCAAAGGACCTCGATTCGATTCCCCAGGACCCACATAAAGCCAGATGCATAATGTGGTGCATGCATCTGGAGTTTGTTTGCAGTGGTTGGATGCCCTGGTACACCCATTCTCTCATTCTCTTCCTTTCTCTCCTTTTCTCTGCCTCTTTCTCTCTCTCTCTCAAATAATTTTTTAAGTGCTTTTTTGGGGCAGGGGGGATGGCTTAGAGTTAAGGCGCTGTCCTGCAAAGCCAAAGGACCCAGGTTTGATTCCCCAGGACCTACATAAGCCAGATGCACAAGGTGACATATGTGTCTAGAGTTTGTTTACAATGGCTGAAGGCCCTGGCATGCCCATTCTTTCTCTCCCCCTCTTCCTGTATGTCAAATAAATAAATAAAAATACTAAAAGTCCTTTTTTAACATTCTGAATAAAGTATAGATTATTATTTGAGTGTAAGACAAAAACCTTTCTTCAAATAATGTGTGCAAAAGGCAGATGATGTGGCACATACCTAAGTTCTAGATATCACTGAGGAGGCTGAGTTTGAGACTAGCCTAGGCTATGAAGCAAGTCCCATGTTAGCCTGGGCTAGAGTGAGACCCTGTTTCAAAAGACACAAAGTAAAAGAGTTATTTATAAATGAATTAAAATTTAGCATAGTAGCTTGGTACCTTATGTACAAAGCTGCACTAAGGATCATGTACCTAGAGATCTTGCCATGAAAGAACTTATTATTGGTGTTAAACCACTAAAAACTCCAAGGGTGTACAAGTCCTGTATATCAAATGGTGTAGCATACTCAAACCACTCATAGATTACTTCTATCTAAAAAAATGCAGATGCTGTGTATGTGGTTGCTGTGCTGCATTATTTAAAGAATGATGACAAGGTACACTATGTACTATGTGTTCAGTACAGGTGCAGTGTTATAAAAATATTTTTAAAAATATTTTATTGATTTGAGAAGGAGGGAGAAAGGAAGAGACAGAGAGAACGGGTGTGCCCAGGCCTCCAGCCACTGCAAATGAATTCTAGACACGTGCTACCTTTTGTATCTGGCTTATGTGGGTACTGGGGAATTGAGCCTGGGTCCTTAGGCTTCACAGGCAAGCAAGTGCCTTAACCACCAAACCATCTTTCCAGCCATAAAAATATTTTCGATCGATAGTTGGATGAACTAGCAGATAGGGAACATAATGGATATACAGGTTCAACTATACTGTTTTTCTCTATGGGAATTTTTTTTTGTTTTTGAGGTAGGTTCTCACTCTACCCCAGGCTGGCCTTGGGAACTCTTGACCAAAGATTGGAATAGGTAGTATTAGACACAGAAAGTGCCTTTTGTAGACGAGCTGGTGAATATGTATAGATAGAGCTTAATGTATAACCCAGATCCTTTTATCTTTTTTTCCCCCTTTGGTTTTTCAAGGTAGAGTTTTGTCTAGCCCAGACTGGCCTGGAATTCACTATGTAATCTCAGGCAGGCCTCAGGCTCAGTGATCCTCCATAACTGAGGCTCTCAAGTGCTGTAATTAAAGATGTGCGCCATCACGCCCAACCCTTTATCTTTCAATACAGTTAAAAAAAACAAAATTATGTTGCTGGCTCATGTAAATATCCTTCATTATACATGTAGACATAAGACTTTTGGTAATTAAATCTTTGGTTACTCAAGGTACGTATAGCCATTTAAAGAAACTACATTATTCCTTTGAAATTTGTTTTTTATGGAGCTTGAAAAAGTCATAAGAGTTTTAGAAAATCCTTCTACATGTTATATTTTGGTTAGAATATGTATTATATTAGCATAGAATGAAAAGGATTCACACTCATAAAATTGAATTTAATGGTAGCTTGGAATGTTAAATTTTAAAAAGCATTATACATAAGACAAATCTGCTTGTCTTAAGAATGGGGAGCATATTTTCAGTTTCTTCAGGGTCTGACTCATTTCTGTATGTCCTTCATTGGTTAAAGATCTAGGTTGATCTGGGCCACAATGAGTTAAGAGCTAGTCTCCAAACAAAGTTTTGGTTGGGCAAGTACAGTTATGTTGGGTTTACATTGACATGTGTTGGAGGCTGTTATTTAGAATTTATCTTATTTCAGGTATTAACTTTTTATGCCTAGGATAATGTTGTCTGCCTGTCTCCAAAACTGGCACAAAGCCTTGGGAATATGAGCCAGATATGTGTTTGTATTCGAGTAACTAGTGCCATCCACCTCATAGATCCTAACTCCCTACAAGGTAAGTTTATGGAACCTAAATTTGCCTTGACAAGTAGTGTTCTGTGGTAAGGTAAGCAATAATAATTTATGGTGCTAATACTATTCTTTATTATTATTATTATTATTATTTTTTTATTAACAACTTCCATGATTGTAAACAATATCCCATGGTAATGCCCTCCCTTCCCCCACTTTCCCTTTGGAAACTCCATTCTCCATCATATCCCCTCCCCCCCTCAATCAGTTTTTCTTTTATTTTGATGTCATGATCGTTTCCTCCTGTTATGATGGTCTTGTGTAGGTAGTGTCAGGCACTGTGAGGTCATGGATATCCAGGCCATTTTATGTCTGGGGGGTCACATTGTATGGAGTCCTACCTTTCCTTTGGCTCTTACATTCTTTCCACCACCTCTTCCACAATGGACCCTGAGCCTTGGAAGGTGTGATAGAGATATTGCAGTACCTAGCACTCCTGTCATTTATGGAAGAGTAGGTGTTATGACAACCAGATCCTCTAACAAAGTCACAGTCCCTTAGGGTGTGTGTTGCCCCACACCCTTAATTCTGTCAACTAGGAAATTAAGATTTCTTATCTGTTGAGGGTTCCAAGTCAGCTTGTGACTAAGTGAGACCCTTCCCTAATGAACTACAGAAGAGGAAACAAAGCCACTATAAATCAGGAAGCAACAAATAACAAGCCCAAAATATAGCTTATTTAAGAATGGCAAATCCGACCGTCCATCATATTTAACATATAATTTATCCTAATATGGAAGGTGTAATTAGTACTTCCGGTTCAAGCCTATATACCAGGCTTATTTGGTGGGTACTGACCTGGTGTAATTCCAGTTACTTTTTGGGATAGTCTTGGTCTTAGTTATGCTGCACTCCTGCTTTGGTCCATCTTTGGTGCAGTGTGGGTTCAAGTAGGCTGGGTGGGTTGCTGGATCCCTGCTCTGGTCACCGGTGTTGGGTGCTGTGAACTCCCTTCCCAGGTCTCTGGTGCTTGCTGGCGCTTGTGGTGGCGGTGGGGCCGGGGAGGCTATGGATTGTGGCTCTAGTTCTCCCGCCGGCCACGTGATCATCTACCTCATGGTCTGTTCCTCCAGTGTGAATGGAATATCCCCACACCTGGCTTTTCCTGGGGCTCAAGCCAAGCCTTGCAGCTGCATCCCTGTGGACCTGCTGCCGCAGCTGCTGGAGCCGTTTCTGCCTGCCTATGTGGGCTCTAGACTCTCTCTGGATCTCTTCTACTTCTATGCTGCCATTGGTAATTTCTTATACCCCTCACTTTTTAGCTGCTGGGGCCGTTTCTGCCTGCCTATGTGGGCTCTAGACACTCTGAATCTCTTTTACTTCTCTGCTGCCATTGGTAATTTCTTATACCCCTCACTTTTTAGTAGAAGAGTGTATTTTGCTGTTTTTTTTTTTTTTTTTTTTTTTTTGGCTTTTTCTCCCTTACGCTGCTTTGGTGTGGTTCCTATGCTGCCATCTTAACCGGAAGCCATATTATTCTTGATAATAATATTTTGGTAGGCTAGTCAAAATACTATTAAATACTTACAAAATGCTGAAATTATAAAGCTTTTTTATTAGTTACCCTTTTTTTTCTTTTTAAAAAGAAACAGTGAACCTTTACAAATGTACTTTATTCATTGGGGATGCCAGTTATCCCCATGTGGATTATGGCAATGAATCTATATTGCTTTTGGTAAGATTGCCATTTTCACAATGTTAATTCTGCCTATCCAGGAACATGGAAGGTCTTTTCATTTTCTCAAGTCCTCCTCAATTTCTTTCTTGAATATTTTTATATTTTCTTTGCAAAGGTCTTTCGCCTTCTTGGTTAATGTCATTCTAAGGTATTTTACTTTATTTTATTTTATTTTTGATCCTGTTGAAAATGGGACATTGTCACTTATTTCTTTCTCTGTATCTTTTGTGCATTGATTTTTGTATTCTACTTTACTGAAGGAGTTAATCACTTTTAGGAGTTTTGAAATGGAGGTTCTCGGGTCACTTATGTATAGAATCATGTCTTCTGCAAATAGGGCTAATTTAACTTCTTTCCAATTTGTGTCCCTTTTATTTCTTTGTGTGAGAGTGGACACCCCTGTCTTGTTCCTGTTCTCAATGGGAATTCCTTTAGTCTGTCCCCAGTAAGTATTATTTGGCCTTTAGGATCTTTATATATATAGCCTTTATTATGTTGAGATATAGACCATCCATACCTATTTTCTCCAATGTTTTGATCATGATGTGATGTTGTATTTTGTCAGAGGCCTTTTCTGCATCTATCGAGATGATCATGTGGTTTTTGTGTTTAAGTTTATTTATGTGGTGTATTACATTCAAAGATTTCTGTACATTGACCTGCATTCCTGGGATAAAGCCTACTTGATCAAGGTGGAAAATGCTTTTGATGTGTTGTTGAATTCAGTTTGCGGGAATTTTGTTCAGGATCTTGGCTTCTAAGTTCATCACTGAAATAGGCCTATAGTTTTCTTTTCTTGTGGCATCTCTGCCTGGTTTTGGTATTAGGGTGATTCAACTAGCTTCATAAACGGAGTTTTGGAGCTTACCCTGTTCTCAGGTTGTGTGACACTGGTTGAGAAAAAATGGTTTCAGTTCTTCCATGAAGGTTTGACAGAATTCAGCTGAGAAGCCATCTGGTCCTGGACTGTTCTTTTTAGGGAGGTTTTTGATTACCCTTTCAATCTCGATGGGTGTGATACGTTTGTTTAGGAGATTAATCTGCTCTGAGATTAGTTTTGGTAGGTGGCATGTGTCTAGGAATTCATCCATTCCATCCATATTGTCCAGTTTTGTGGAGTAGAGGTTTTTGAAGTAAGTCCTGATAATTCTTCCAATTTCACTTATGTCTGTTGCAATCTCTTCTTTTTCATTTCTAATTTTGTTAATTTGAAGCACATTTTTTTTTTTTTTTTTTTTGCTTGATCAAATTGGCCAGGGCTTTATCAATCTTGTTTATTTTTTCAAGGAAATTGCTCTTTGTTTCATCAATTTTCTTAATTGTTTTCTTAGTTTCCAATTCATTAGTTTCTGCTCTGATCTTAATTATTTCTTTCTATCTGGAGCTTTTTGGCTTGGGTACTTTTTGTTTTTCCAATGCCTTCAGGTAGATGGTTAGGTTATTATTTTTTCTACTATCCATTTATTGTTTAAGAGTGTGTGTTGGTTTCCTGGCACATCTTTTATTAATTTCTAACACTACAGCATTGTGACTTGCCATCAAGCAGGAAATTATGTCCATCCTCCTAAATATATGGAGGCAGCCTTTATGACCCAGTATATGATCTATTTTGGAGAAGGTTCCATGGGCTGCTGAGAAGAATGTATAATCTGTGGATTTTGGGTAGCATGTTCTATAGATGTCTGTTAGGTCTAATTGATCTATGGTGTTGTTGAGCTCTCTTATTTCCCTGTTAATTTTCTGTTTGGTTGATCTGTCTATTGCTGATAGTGAAGTATTGATGTCCCCAGCTCTGTTGGTGTTGGTGGTTATTTCTGTTTTATTGTCAAGTAGGTTTTGTTTGACAAATTGTGGTGCACCTATATTTGGTGCATAAAGATTAATGATTGTGATATCCTCTTGTTGGATCATTCCCTTGATAAGTAGTAAGAAGTGGCCTTCTTTGTCATTTTTGGTCACTTATGTATAGAATCATGTTGTCTGCAACGAGGGCTAACTTTACTTCTCCCTTTGCAATTTGTATCCCTTTTATTTCTTTCTCCTGTCTTATTGCTTGAGCTAGGACTTCTAGTACTATGTTGAAGAGCAGAGGTGAGACTGGGCACCCCTGCCTTGTTTCTGATCTCAATGGGGATCCTTCAGTCTGTCCCCGTTAAGCATTATTTGGGCTTTAGGTGCATAATATATAACCTTTGTTATGTTGAGATATAAACCGTCCATTCCTATTCTCTCCAATGTTTTGATAATGAGGTGATGTTGTATTTTGTTGAAGGCCTTTTCTGCATCTATCGAGATGATCATGTGGTTTTTGTGTTTAAGTTTATTTATGTGGTGTATTACATTCAAAGATTTCTGTACATTGACCTGCATTCCTGGGATAAAGCCTACTTGATCAAGGTGGAAAATGCTTTTGATGTGTTGTTGAATTCAGTTTGCGGGAATTTTGTTCAGGATCTTGGCTTCTAAGTTCATCACTGAAATAGGCCTATAGTTTTCTTTTCTTGTGGCATCTCTGCCTGGTTTTGGTATTAGGGTGATTCAACTAGCTTCATAAACGGAGTTTTGGAGCTTACCCTGTTCTCAGACTGTGTGGCACTGGTTGAGAAAAAATGGTTTCAGTTCTTCCATGAAGGTTTGATAGAATTCAGCTGAGAAGCCATCTGGTCCTGGGCTCTTCTTTTGGGAGGTTTGTGATTACCTTTTCAGTCTCAATGGGTGTGGTAGGTTTTGTTTAGGAGATTAATCTGCTCTGATTTTACCTTTTGTAGGTGGTATATGTTCAGGAATTCATCCATTTCCTTCATATTATCAAATTTTCTAGAGTAGATTTTTTTTTTTTTTTTGATTTTTCAAGGTAGGGTCTTACTCTAGCCCAGGCTGGCCTGGTATTCATTATGGAGTCTCAGGGTGGCCTTGAACTCACGGCTATCCTCCTACCTCTGCCTCCTGAGTGCTGGGATTAAAGGCATGCACCACCATTCCTGGCTAGAGTAGATGTTTATGAAATTAGTTCTGATGATTTTCCCAATTTCATTTGTGTCTCTTGTGTTCTCTCCTTTTTTCCGTTTCTAATTTTGTTAATTTGAAGCATTTCTGCCCTTCTGGCTTTCAGGGTTTCCATTGAGAAGTCTGAGTAATTCTGATGGGGTTACCTTTATATGTAATGTGTTGTTTCTTCCTAGCTGCTTTTAGGATTTTCTCTTTGGAGTTCTGTTACTTCTTGTAACTTGATAGAACTCTTTTTTGAGAGGGTGGGAAAGTTTTTTTTTCAATAATTTTGTTGAATAAGTACTCTATGACTTTGGTCTGAATTTCTTCTCCTTTTGGTATACCCATATTCCAAATATTGGACATTTAAGCATATTCCATAGTTCTCATGTTCTGTTCACAAAAATATTTGAAGTTATTCAAATATTTGGACTCAGGAACTGTTTCTTCTGTCTTAACTTCCAGTTCTGAGTTTCTGTCCTCCACATGACTGACTCTTCTTGAGAGCTTCTGTAGAGGTTTGGACTGGTTCAATTTGGTTTATATTTTTTATTGCCTTTTCATGTATAGTATCCATCACATTGTTGAGTTTATTGTTCATGTCATTTTGTTTCCTTAATGCTTCTTGGAATTCATCCTTGCATTTATTTATGTCTTCATTGAGCTTAGCCAGCTGATTATTAAACTCCTCCTTTTTTTTTTTTGTTTAACTCCTTCAGGTCATTTAACTGTCTTTGGAAGACTTCCTAGTTTTGTGGTTTTTTTTGTTTTGTTTTGTTTTGTTTTACTCTATTAGATCTAATGTAGTGAGGACAGCATGCATACAGTTGTTGGACCTTTGTTGATTTTCTTCAAGTTCTGCTAATTGCTTGACCAGGGTTGCATAGCTTGTGTCTTCATTTTGGGGTTCTGATCCTGTTGTCTCTTCTTGGTTTGATTAGAGATTTCCATTGTGGGAGTGGGCAACCTTGTTGGATTTACTTCCATTTTTTTCATGTTATTTCTTTTGTACTATGGTCTGCTCATCACAGTGTAAGACTTACATAATTCAGAAGGAAGCTGCAGTTTACTCTTGAAGTGTATTCAGTGATTATTCCCTTTTATGTTTGAGTAGATTAGGCTTCTGATGGCAATGGGTCAATGGGAGGAGTCCACAAAGCTCTGGTGGGGACCCGAAGACCTGGTGGTTTGGGGTATTGGACTGTGTGGTTAGGTGGCCCGGTGGGGTGGGGTGGGGAGGGAGGAATGGACAGTGCAGTCTGGTGTTGCAGTGGGATGGGGGTCATGTTATGTGTTGGGGTGAAGGGATGGGACTGTGGGGTCCACTGGCACTGAGAAGCAGTGGGGGATGGGACTGCGGGCCTGTGACGTGGTGGGGCGGTGGGATG
Source organism: Dipus sagitta (assembly GCA_036346955.1). Classification (NCBI taxonomy): domain Eukaryota; kingdom Metazoa; phylum Chordata; class Mammalia; order Rodentia; family Dipodidae; genus Dipus; species Dipus sagitta. The sequence goes on from CM070781.1 coordinate 70,156,861, forward strand.
GGGCAGTGGTCCCAGTGGCAGGAAGAGGGAGGAAAAACCACAGGATGGATGGATGGAGGGAGGAGTGCTACCTGGTGGTGGGTGGCTGGGATGGCAGTTGGAGCTGTGATAGAGGGCCCAGTGGTGAAAGAGGGATGAAAGTCACCAGGAGGGAGGGAGGGAGGGAGAAATGCGAGCTGGCTGGCCTGTGTCCTCATAGCCTGTGGGTAGTGCAGGGGTTACTTGGCTCACGGTCTGACAGCTGGGGCGGCTGTTTGAGGGGTTTGTGCCCTCCTGTTAGAGCTGTGCTAGGATCTTAAAAACCTCACCAATCTCTCCTTTCCCTGAAGTGAAGCTTGGTTAGGCAGATGCCATCTTGACTGGAAATCCTCTTGTTAATTTTTGTGACTAATAAGTTTTCTGTCAGTTTTTTTTTTTTTTTTTTCCCCAGTGCTGGGGCTCAAACCCATGGCCTTGTGCATGTTAGGCAGGTACTCTACTGCTGAGCTATATCTACATCCTTAGCCCCCAAATTTTAATTTTTAAATAGATATTTGATAGATGTGACTTTTTATGATGTAGTAGAACAGTTCAGATGAGAATTTTGAGTTTATCATTTTGGATTATTTACAGCATTCTTTGTAAAAAAAAAAAAAAAGAAGAAGAAGAACAAGTACCCGCCCCCCTCGTTTTTATTGAGGTAGCGTCTTGTTCTAGCCCAGGCTGACCTGAAATGTACTATGTAGTCTCAGAGTGTCCTCAAACTCACCACAATCCTTCTACCTCTGCCTCTCAAGTGCTGGGATTAAAGGTGTGCACCACCACACTCGGCTAAAAGGTACTTTTAAAGGACGACCTCCTAGTGATAGAATCTTCAGTATTTGGCTCTATCGTCTTGATCTTTTCCTTAACTTAAAAAAAAAAATATTTCATTAGCTGGTCATGGTGGAGCACACCTTTAATCCCAGCACTTGGGGGTCAGAGGTAGGAGGATCGCCGTGAGTTAGAGGCTACCCTGAGACTCCATAGTGAATCCCAGGTCAGCCTGGGCTAGAGTAAGACCCTACCTCGAAAAGCCATTAAAAAAAATTATTTATTTGATAGAGAAAGAGGGAGGGAGAGAGAATGGGCATGCCAGGGCCTTCAGCCACTGCAGACAAACTCCAGATGTGTGTGCTTCCTTGTGCATCTGGCTAACATTGGTTCTGGGGAATTGAACCTGAGTCCTTTGGCTTTGTAGGCAAATACCTTAGCTGCTAAGCTATCAGGCCTTTTCCTTAATTTTTATAAAACAGAACTTAAACGAGTTTATTTTTACACTTCTCCAGAAATTTAATGATTGAACCCTAATCAGTTTAGTTATCATAAAGATATACATTCTTTATTTTTCAGGTAAAATTAGGCTTTATATCCCATAACCTAAGCAGCTAAGTTAATTGATAATATTTCTAAAATAAAGTGTCAGCAGATGAATCTCCTACAGCTGGTTGAAAAGACACTTGGCTGTGTGGCATTCTGCTTACTGTAGCTCACTAAAATAGAAATATGTGTGACATTTGATATTTCCCTTGTACTGTGAGAAGTTTGGGGCTGATGTATAGGAAGCAATGATGATCTGAGAGAGTGAGTTCTTGGTGACCTGATGCCTCCTCCAAGTTGTTATGTTCCATCTTCTTTGTGGTTAATTCATTTAATGGCTTTCTGGAATATATTGGTTAACTTGTAGATACTTTAAAAAATTTTAATGTATTTGCATGGAGATGGAGGTAGGAGGAAAGTGAGAGAATGTGAATGAACGAATATGGGTGCACCATGGCCTTTTGATGCTGCATACAAACTCCATATACATGTACCACTTTATGTGTCTGGCTTGAATCAAACCCAGGCTGTTAGGTTTTGCACACAAGTACTTAACTTTTGTGCCATCTCTCCAGCCCAATTACTTTGTTTCTTAGTGTTCTGTCCTTATTCTTAGTTGCAGATGTTGATGGGAGCACTTTCTGGAGTCATCCTTTCAGTAGTTTATGCCACCCCAAACAGCTAGAAGAGTTTATTGTGATGGACTGCAGCATAGTCCGAGATCTAAAGCGCAGTGCAGGTGCTGGGATGATATCAAAAAAGGTAAGCAACATTTGCCCTTTTAATTTTACTTAATACCTTTTTGGTTTCAGTGTTACTGTAAGTAGTTACAGAATGTGGAGTTCAGATAAAGACCACGTGAGGGTAATGAATGGGTCATTATGGTAAATTATCAGACAGTTTAGTCTAATTAGTTCATGTTTTTTCTCTTTTGTATTATGAAAAATGTTTTTAATGGTTTATTTATTTAAAAAAAAAAAACCCGGGTTTTGGTAGTGAGAACCAAATAGCAGATTTAACCTGGACTTTTCAAAAATCATTATCAAATACTAAATACTTTAGTATGTGTTTCTGAAACAGGGATACTTTTTGTTATAATCAGTGTATTGCTATCAGAATAACAAACTGTTTGATCTAAGTTCCTTCATTTGTCTCAGAAGTATCTTCTAGTGCTTGTTCAAACTAGTATCTGCTTGGGTAGCATTTTATGTGAATATTGTAATTCTTAGGCCTTTCGCTAACAATAACACCCTTTTTTTTTGTTACAGTACCAACGTAGACAAAAAGGACATTTTTTTTTTTTTCTAGGATATTTACTTTCTGGATCTGTTTTATTGTTTGATGGTCATTTAACTTGGTTTTATTGTATTTCCTTAACTAGAAATAGATCTAAATGTTTGGCTTAAGTTTAGATTAAGTATTTTAGAAGAGCATTTGAGAGGTGGTGATGTATGATTTTTTTTTTTAGATGGTATTACTTACATGAAAAAAGTAATGCCTGTTCATTGGTTAATGGGTGATAGGCAGATCCCTTCATTGTAATGCATCATTCTTTTTCCCGTGTGATGATAAGGTAATTTGACATGAAGTAATATGCAGATATCAAGTTCCTGTCATCTTTTTTAGGGGCTTTGACATCTGTTAATTCATGCCTAAGTTACTTAAGTAAACTTTATTATTTCTTCTGTGTTTATCAAGGAGGAGCTTTCGCTGCTCATCAAGGGCTATTTGGTCTCCCGGAAATATTTTTCATCTGAATTAATTCATACACACACACACACACACACACACACACACACACACACACCCAGATGTACGGTTTTTTGAGGTAAGCCCAACAGACTGGTCTTTTTTTTTTTTTTTTTTTGGTTTTTCAAGGTAGGGTTTCACTCTAGTCAAGGATGACCTGGAATTCACTGTAGTCTCAGGGTGGCCTAGAACTCATGGCGATCCTCTTACCTCTGCCTCCTGAGTGCTGGGATTAAAGGCGTGTGCCACCATGCCCAGCTGTGGCGGGTTTTTTTTTTTTTTTTTTAAATGTGTGTGTGTGAGAGAGAGAATTGGTGTTCCAGGGCTTTAGCCACTGCAATCAAACTCCAGATGCATGTGCCCCCTTGTGCACATGTGCAAACTTGCACTGCATCACTTTGTACATCTGGCTTACATGGGACCTGGAGAGTTGAAGCCATCTCTCCAGCCCTGTATTTTGTTTTTTAATATTTATTTATTTGTTTGGGGGAGGGTGAGAAAGAGGCAGATAGAGAGAATGGGCATGTCAGGCCTCCAGCTACTGCAGAAGAACTCCATACTGCATGCACCATGCACTACTGTGCATCTGGCTTTACGTGGGTACTGGGGAATTGAACCCAAGTGGTTAGACTTTCCAGGCAAATGCCTTATCCACTGAGCAATCTCTCCAGCTCCTTAATTCATTTTTATTTTTATTTTTTGAGGCAAGCCTAACAGACTGGCCTTTTTAATGAGAGAGAGGCCGACAGAGAGAGAATTGGCATGCCAGGGCCTTCAGGGACTGTAATCAAACTCGACGTATGTGCCACCTAATGCGCATGCGTCACCTTGTGTGTCTGGCTTATGTGCAATCTGGGGAGTGGAACGTAGGTCTTTAGACATGCCAATTCTGTCTTTCTCATTAAAAAACTTCTGTTTTGACATTCCATAATGTTGTAAACTCTTAGTTGCTCTTGGCCTCACATTACTTGGACTGGTTTTGTTAGTAAAAGGTTTGTATGTATTGTTAATTTGATTTATCCTGGAAGTGTGAAATGTTGCCTCAAGTGTTTATGTATTCTTTTTTCTAGTATAAAATTTCAGACTTGAGTTGTTTTGTGACAAGTATATGCCTCAAACAGGTATACATCCCAGAAATTCATTTGATAAAGATTGGGTTCTCCATGTGCCAGTGGTATTTGTAGGCTTTTTCTGAACTCTTATTGAACCTTTTGTGCTGTACTAGAATCTATTTGGAGCATTTTCTCACTTTTAAGAGTTTTCTGCCTTTTAGTTAATCTCTTGCTAAGTTTATATTAGCCAGTTTCCCTATGAGAATATTTATTTTGCAAATGTCTATGTGTGCTTAGAAATACACATATACATTTGTATGCATGCATGTATGTGTGTGTGTATACACACACACACACACACACACACACGTTTCTAGGTGACAATGTTAGTGTTTTATATTAGCCATAAATAAAATCTTAAAAATTCATTTATAATGTCCTTACTAGTCATTTTCAATACTTATGATTCACTAAATTGTTAGTCTTGACAGTGTTTTAGAAATCTGGAAAGTAAACTGTATTAAAACAAAAATGAGGAAAAATTGATATTTAATTTTACATGGGGTTTTAAAAGTTTGCATTAATGAAGACTTCATTTTTTTTCCATGTTAAGCATAGCCTTGGGGAAGTCTGGGTACAGAAAACATCTGAAATGGATACAGATAAACAGTATTTTTGTCGCACTCACTTGGGACATCTTCTAAATCCTGGAGACCTGGTACTGGGGTTTGTATTATTTTTATAGTATTTAAATTGCCAGTTAGTATTGCAAATTTCCCTGACAAGCCAACAAACCTAAGATACTCAAGTTGTTAATTCCAAAAGATTGAATAATTCTTAGGATCTTTGTAGTTTAGTATTGATAACTAGTAAACTGTGTATTGGACAGAACATTTTGGCTGTCATGTAAAAGAGTCATTTGTTCAGAATTTTGGTAACCAGACCCTGAATTTGTCTAGTTAATCCATATTTTCAGTTTTTAGGGGGCACATAAAGTTATTTTACTTACTTATTTTTATTTTACAGCATTTTTTAATGGCAGCCAGCCATATATGAAAAGACCTAGAAAGGTGCAGAATGGTTCTTTTTGAATCAAAGCTTATTGGTGTGCCTGAATGATTAGTTTTGCTCTTAGGGTTTTGGTTGTTTTACTAGAGAATGAAGGGTGTGTGTGTATGTTCATAAACTGTATGGAACCAGTCAGTTAAATCCTGAAGTTAGATGGATATGTAAGTCTGTTTTGTTTCTTTAACAAGTATAGAGTAAGGTGGGCAGTAATAGCTAATATGAAAAACTCAGGGTGACTGTTATCTTTACTAGGCCCTGTAGAAAAGTATGCTTGTCAAAATAAGTTCCCAAAGTGGAAATGTTGAATGCATCACATGGAAGGACATTTAGATGATGTCCATAAGTGACAATGACAAGTAATAATCATTACATTTTTCTGTTGTTTACATTGCAGGTTCGATTTGGCCAACTGTAACTTAAATGATGAGCATGTCAACAAAATGAACTCAGAGAGAGTTCCAGATGTGGTAAGGCTTTAGATTTTCCTTTTTTATTGTGAGACAATTGATAAAACTCAGGAGTAGGATGCATACATCTACACATATGAAAATAAATGAATTTAGAAGTTTAAAAGATATGGTTAAGTCACAATAGAGTAATACTCATTTGTAATCCTTTTTTTCTGGTTGGGTAAGTCTGATTATTCAGGGTTTTTTTTTGTTGTTGTTGTTCTTTCTAATCAAAATTTCATTTCTTATGAAATCACTTGCTGCTGGGGCCGGAGAGATGGCTTAGCGGTTAAGCTGTTTGCTTGTGAAGCCTAAGGACCTGGTTTGATTCCCCAGGACCCATGTAAGCCAGATGCACAAGGGGGTGCATGCATCCAGAGTTCATTTGCAGTTTCTGGAGGCCCTGGCCCACCTAATCTCTCTCTCTCTCTCTCTCTCAAATAAATAAATAGCAAGCAAACAAACAAACAAACAAAAACCTTGCTGCTGCCAGGCCTTGTATAGCACAGTCCTGTGATCCCATGTACTCATTAGGCTGACAGAGTAGGATCACACGACCTACATAAGCTTAGCATTCAAGGCTAGTTTGGAACCTGCCTCAAAATAAAAACAAGAGGGTTAGGAGTATATGCTTAGTGGTAGAGTACTTGCCTTGCATGTGTAGGAGGTCCTTAGTCAATCTCCAGAACCACAAAAACAGGACCAAAAAGCAAACTCAAACAAAAACCTTAATATGATCTACACAGCAAAAATAAGCTTGTAGCTAGAAATGATAACCTTTAAGGTTTTTTTTTAAGGTTTATTCTTAAGTAGGGTCAGCGTATTTTCCATATTGTATATATTCTCCCGGTCAGTGGATATTTAGAGCTAAAACCATGTTAAATATAATTGGAGTTGAAAATAAACCTTGATAGTTAGCATCTCTTAAAGACTGATGAATTTAAGAGTCATGAACCATAGTGAATGAACCCAGTGTCTCCTGACTTGTTTACTCTTTTAGAACACTAATTTGTTTAGCTGTAGGAAAAAATACAATCAGGTAATAAAAGGACCCCACCACTGCCATCCAGTTTCAATTAATTGGAAGGGTAGAAGTAGAAAATGGTTTGGGTATAGGTCAAAATGGGTATTTCTCAAAAAGTCAAAGAGAGTGGTAGTTTGTGTTTTTTCTAATACTAATTTCATTTACTCCACAATTACTAAGTTACTTAAGTTCTGTAAGTGCTTATTAGTGATAATAAAAGAAAAACTTATAATGTTTCAGAATGAGGTATATGAATGATAGCTAAAACTTGAAGTTTGAGTAAAAAAATACTGTTTTTTTATTAGAAGAAAACATTTTTTTTTAAAATATATTTTTGAGGCAGGGTCTCACTTTAGTCCAGGCTGACCTGGAACTCTCCCTGTGGTCCCAGGCTGGCATCAAACTCAGAGTGATCCTCTTTATCTCCTGAGTGCAGGGATTAAGAGGTGTGTGCCACCATGCTCAGCTAAAAATTTACTAGTCAGTGGCAATTTTCAGTTAGCAAATGTTCGCAACTATATAAAAAATGCCCAGTGCCTTCTTGTATAAATACACAGAAAACCATTTTTAAAGTCCTCTTGGGGATGACTTAGTGGATAAAGTACTTGCTGCTCAAGCTAGAGTACCAAATTGGATCCCCAGACCTAAAGTAAAAAGCAGGAAACCATGGCGGCTTTCTGCATCCCAACATGGTAACAGCAGGGTGAAAGGCAGAGATGGGAGTTTCACAGCAAAGAACAAAATCAGCCGAGTGAGAATTAGGGGAAAGCCTGCCTCAGATGAGGTGGAAAGGCTAGGACTCAGCAGAAGATTGTCCTGTCATGCGTGCTAAAGTCCTTTTGACAGTTTATCTTGATCCCTGGAGTGTAACTGTTGTCATCAGTGTAGTGACTTCCTGGCAAATATTTTTTATGTTTTGGATTTTGTGGCCCTACTGTGTTAGTTGTGAGTTTTGTTACTGCTTGTGGTGGTTTGATTCAGGTGTTCCCCCATAAACTTAGGTGCTTTGAATGCTAGGTTCTCAGCTGATGGGGATTTGGCAGTGTATTGTTGAGGGCGGGCTTATGGGTATTACAGCCAGTTTGTAACACTGCTCATATTTCTGTTACAGGTATTAATCAAGAAGAGTTATGACCGCACTAAACGCCAACGCCGCAGAAACTGGAAACTGAAGGAGCTTGCAAGAGATAGAGAAAACATGGATACAGATGATGAAAGGTCCTGTATGCCTTTATTTGTGTGTGGGTCTGTGTGCATGTGTGTGCAGAGGTTCAAAGATGACCTCAGGTGTTATTCTTTAGGAAGGATGGCCACCTTTTTTGAAAACACAGTCTCTCATTGGCTTATAGCTTATCAAGTAGGTTAGGCTGGTTGGCCAGTAAGTCACAGGGATTCAGCTGTTTCTGCTTCTTTAGTGCTGGGATAGTAAGTTTGCACCACCAGTGTTGGGTTTTTTTACATGGGTCTTGTTTCAGGATTGAACCCATTGATCATAATGGCATGGCAAACACTTTAACCAGTGGGGCGCTGTCTCTCTAGCTCTGGTCCCACTTCTTTTCAAACCTTACAAGTTGTTTCAAAGAAAATACTTAAGATAAACCATTTTTGAGTTGTAAAGGAACAGGCACACACAGTTGAACCTTCCCTCAATGAATTTTGGATTTGTTTAAAATAGTTTTTTTTTTTTTTTAAAGGGGCCAGGGGAGAGGGGCACAAGGGCCTCCTGCCACTGTAAATAGACCATCTCTCCAGCCCAGATCTTTTTTTTTTTCCAGTGAGGTGTAGGGTTTCACTTTAGTCCAGGCTGATCTGGAATTTATTGTGTAGTCTCAGGCTGGCCTCAAACTCACGGTGATCCTCCTACTTCTGCCACCCAACTGCTGGGATTAAAGGGGTGCGCCACCATGACCGGCTTGTTTTGTTTTGTTTTAGGTTTAAGACAGGGTCTCTAGCCCAGACTGGCCTTGTATTTTGGATTTTTATCAAAATACTGAATACAAAGAGTAATTTCTGGGTCATTGCAGTGTTGATGTAAATAATTCAACTGAAAAGTTAAAATATAATAAATAATCCCCCTGTGGATATCACAAATAAATGAGTACTTAGGAGTTAAAAAAATAGTTCATTGGCATCAAATGTTATTTTTCCAACAACTTAGGTATAGATGAAGATAATGTGTTCTAATTAAGCTTATTGATTGATTTAAAAAGTGGTCCTGGTGGTGAGAACATGTATATTTGGAAAAACAAAAAATGTACATAAAATTATTTTATAAATTGGGAAATAATATTTCTGGAGTACAATTTCAAAAAGTTAAAAAAAAGTGTTGATATAAGTACATAAATACATATTCTACTTTCATACAAGTTGTCGTCATAAGAATTTTGAGGTTGCATTGCATTTGGGAAGATGGTTCAGCAGTTAAAGGTGCTTATTTCAAAGGCTTGGATTCAATTCCCAAGCCACCCATGTAAGCCAGATGCAGAAAATGACACGAGTATCTGGAGTTCATTAACAATGGCAAGTGATTCCAGCATGCACACATAAAATATACATGCATGCATGTGCAAATAAAGAAGTATACATAAATATATTTTAGAAAAGAAATTTGAGGGTGCAGGATAAAGGGTAGAGGTAAGAGGTCTTCTTATTATATTTAATATCACTTTATAGTCCATTGCCTTTAATAACATAATTTTGTAAGAAAAGTTTTATTTTCAACCTATCAACGTTTAGTTAGCCTCCATGTTTGACCTTTTTGGCAATTGTAATACTTGGAGCACATACACACATTACTGAAAGTGAAGAAGAAAAGTTCATACTTTCTTGGTGAAGGTGAAATATTTGTTTCTGTATCCTACAGGCAATATCAAGATTTCCTTGAAGATCTTGAAGAAGATGAGGCAATTAGAAAAAATGTTAACATTTACCGAGGTTGGTCTTTCAAGGAATGTTTAAGTCAGGTTGTAGGTAGTACTAATGAGTGTTTAGTATTGTAAACTTAGATCCTTAGGTGACTTATTGTTTGTCTTTTAAACTACTGTGGTCAAATGTTTGCCAAATAAATAAATATGAATCAGTAACACTCCAGAGTTTGATAGCATTAGCTGATCACTCAGTTGTTAGCTTTTGTATTGGTGGAAATTCATTTAAACATTTTCAGTACATTCAGAGACTATTTAAAAGTCTGTTCTAGATAAGATCTAGGAGATTTACTGTGGCATAGCTAAATAATGTTAATGGTGGTAGGGTATTTGTGCATTTCCATATTTGTATTTATTTGGAGCCCTGATTTTTCCTAGATGCTACCATCCCTGTGGAAAGTGACACAGATGATGAAGGAGCACCTCGAATTAGTCTGGCCGAGATGCTTGATGACCTTCATATTTCTCAAGATGCCACTGGTGAAGAAGGAGCATCGATGATGACATCATGAGATCATGTTGTCTACTGTTTGCCTCTCTGTGACCTCAGGAATTTGGATAGAATACCAGTTACCATATATTCCATGTAGTCTTCTGTATTTGAGAGGAGAAACTTTAGTTTAAACCTCAGTGATTAAAACTTTTTTTTTTTGAAGCAAGACAAAGTCTCACTGTGCAGCCCAGGCTAGCCTGGAACTCTATAGATCAGGCCTGGCCAGGAGCTTGCAACTATTCTCTGGCCTCTGCCATAATAGGACTATTTTGATTGTTCATTTGAAGCATTGGAAAGGCTTCATAGCTCTGAAGTTTTAGGTAACACAAGATTAGAGAAAATGCAGTTTCTGATCTTTAGGCTATTTACTTCGTGTAATTTTTAATATATGAGGCCACGGTAATAACTTCACATACTATAGTGATACTGTAGTTCTGATTTAAAGGGATGTTTACTAAATATTCAAGCATAAACAAGCGTTCACATTGATTGCTCCATGAGCATGTGAAGTTTCATTTTTAATTAAAACTTCTTATACACTTTGATCCTTTTTAGGTCAGTTTTAGATCCTTGGGGAAATTAGGGTTCACTCTATGACTGGACACTTTGGAACAAACTTCATTTTATTTCTTCCTATGATGAATATCTTCAGCTCCCTCACCCCAAATTCAGGGATGAAACCTAGGACTTAGTGTTTATTAAGTTGGTGCTCTACCATTGAACTATATCCCCAGCCCTGCAAAAGCTTTTAAACTTAGGGTTATCTTTATTACAGTAGAAAGAAATACATTTAGAATATTTTGTGGATTTATGGGAAATACAGACTAGTTTCATAAAGGTTAATTTTGTTCTATTCTGCCTTGGCCAGCAGTTCATTATATCAAGGATGTAGCTTTCAAAATTTTGGTTTACAACTTGAGAATAAAGAACTATTCTCTTAAGTTTCTGTGGTTGTATGCATCTCTATCAATTAAGAATATGGTTGTGTGCTGGGTGCGGTGATGCACACCATTAATCCCAGCACTTGGGAGGCAAAAGTAGGAGGATTACTGTGAGTCCGAGGCCACTATGAGATTACATAATGAATTCCAGGTCAGCCTGGGCTAGAGTGAAACCCTACCTTGGGTTAATATATATATATATATTTGTAGATGATACAAGCTACATGTTTTATAAAACCATGAATCAGATTTGTATGAGGAATGTCTTCTATTTTAGTAAAGAAAGGCTTGGTTTGGCTTTTAAAGCATTCTGAAAATGAAATATGACCCTGTTTCCATAAGCAGGATCAGATGGACTTAATGCCATGCCCACTGCTGTTTCATTGATTGTAAGACTAAGTGAAGACATGAAGCTGGAGCTCAGGGGCCCATTATCTTGTTCAGAATGGGCTGGAAGCAGTTTTGAAGTAGGAATAAAGGCCTAACCATGGTGCCATGGCTCTATTTCTGTATGCATGTTCCTTTAAAGCTGTGGCTCTAGGGCTGGACAGATAGCTAAGTGGTTAAGGAACTTGCTTGCAAAAGCCTAAGGACCCAGATTCAGTTCCCCAGTACCCATATAAAAAAGCCAGATGCACAAAATGGTGCATGCATCTGGAGTTTGCAATGACAAGAGGCTCTGGTGCACCCATTCTCTCTGTCTCCCTTCTCTCTATTAAAAAAAAGAAAAAAACTCTGGCTCTAAGCAGTCATATTTTGTCTTGTCAGTAGAAAATAGACTTCTTTCCCAGTTTTGTATCCTTAAAGTGGTTGTATCATTGTCATATTTACATGAGAATTTTCATGTCCTTAAAGGACTTCTGCAATTTCTTCATTAAAAAATTCAGTTGCTTGCTAACCTTAGTCTTGCTTTTTTGATATTCTGTTTTGATGAATATTGAAGTCAGTTAGTTGAAAGTGCCTGTGAGTAGGCATGCAAACAAGAGGCAGACAGCTTTGAGAATTAAACAACACTGATAGATTAATCATGCCCCAGAGTTGATAATATTAATCAAATGAACAAGAAGTTTATTTTTAACCAAATGAGTGAGTTGGTTTGATTGTTACTATTGTATGTAGCCAGATTTGCACTTGAAGCTATGGTCAGTATTTTTAAAGTGTGTGTGTGTGTCTGGATACATGTGCCACGGCAGTTGTTTGGAAGTTTGAGGACAGCCTCAGGGTGTTCCCTCTTTCCACCTTTCTTGAGAGAGGATCTCCCTTGTTTTTGTTGTGTTGCTGGCCCACGTGATTCCAAATTCTCCTTGCTCTGCCTTGCATTGCGCTAGACATGTTAGGATTGCAGAGGTGTGCCACTATGTATGCTTCCAGTTTTATGTGGGTACTGAGGAATTGAACTTGGTGGCAGGCTTGCAAGCATCTTTAGCCATCTCCCCAGTCCTGAAGCTACAGTTTCTTCTGATTAGCAAAGTATGAATTGAAGGAGAGTGGGTTTTTTTTTTTTTTTTAATTGAGATGTTTTAATAGCATCAGACTAATTCCTGGGCATAGTAGAATATAGGAATGTTGGAACCCCAGGGGATATCTTGCTTGGTACTGAGTCAGTGCCAGTTTCTGTAGCTTCTTTGAGTAAATGTGTTCATACTGATTGTAACTTTACTTGCTATGTTATTTCTAATGTTCTTAGTTTGTTATTGAAGCCTAAGGAACACTTTTCAGTAACTTAAAATTTTCCATTAATTTCACAGTTACAGAAAGTTACAAGAATAGTATGAGGTTAAAGGCACTTGTTTGCAAAAGCTGATGACCTGGATTTCATTCTCTGGTAGCCACATAAAGCCAGATGACCAGAGGGGCACCTGTGTTGAGTTTGTGTGCAGTAACAGGAGGCTTTGGTGTACCCATTCTCTCTGCTTGAAAATAAGTAATAAAAATATTTTAAACAAAAGAATAGTGTGAAGATTTCCTGGATACCCTTTACCAGATTTGCTAAATAGAAATGTTTAACCTTCGGATTTCCATTTTCTTCTCACTTATTTTTTTACTCAGCCATTTAAGAATAACATACAAGGGGCTGGCTAGACAGCTCAGCACCCATACAAAGCTGAATGCAAAGTGGCACATTCATTTGTGATTCCAACATGCCTATTATACAGCAATTGGAGGTGGAGCCAGGAGAATCTGGAAGTTTGGGCCAGCTAGACTGCAAAAAATCAAGGCCAGCCCTATCTCAAAACAAACATCCGCAGGTTGTCCTCTCATCTTCATGGCATATCTGACTATAACAAAGAATACCAACACTGGAAAAGGAAAAACAACTGTGGATGTTACTGTTAGGGCCTATGATGAACATATATAGAAGAGTCTGCCGAACTTTACCAACATGGCTTGTGCTTTAGTGCCTTCTGCCCCAGCAGTGGCTTTACATTCTTGCCATGAGTGTGGAGGCCAGAGGTTGACATAAGGTGTCTTTCTAGGCAGGGGCTCTCAGTTTAGTCCATAATTCACCAATTAGACTAGCCAACCTGCTCAGGAGATCCTCTGTCTCCACCTGCCTGTCAAGCGCTGGGATTTACCCAGTATTCATGCAAGTGCTGGAAATCTGGACTTTGGTCTGCATGCTTGACCAGCAAAAATCTTAGACACTGAGCCATGTCCGCAGGCCCTAATGCTATCAGCTTTTTGACAGTTCTGGAGTCTGGAAAGTCTACTGGGTGCATTATGGTCAGGTTTTGGTGAGGACCCTTGAAGTTTTGCAAATGGTCCTCACAGACCCAGGAGCAGGTTGAGAGGAAGAAAGCGCTCTTGCTTGCGCTCTCGCTCTCTCTCTCTCTCTCTCTCTCCCTCTCTGAGTTACCTCTTAGGAGCACTAGTCCCATGACTAGGGCCATACCTTATTAGCTACATCCCTTCCAAAGTCCTCACTGTGCGTCATAATATTTGGATTAGGCTTCATCATAAGAATTTTTGGGAACATACGCTCAGCTTATAAGAGATTATTTATTTGTTCTTATTTCATGTTTTAATTTTTATGTTCACATCTCCGAAGTAACTAATATCACAATCAAGCCCAATCCTTTATCTTGTTAACATGGACCTCTTCATGTACATGAAGTCTTGTTCTGGGATGCAGATACAGTGTCACTTGTTGGGAACTTTTGGATTTTGCTTGTTTCATGAGAGATCCCTAAACTTAGAAATGGGACAGGCTCCATTGAGTCATCTGTGTTTTGTGTTTTTGTTTTATTATGTATGGACATACTTGGTATGTAAACAACACATGTTGGTAGTATCATTTCCCTCCTCCCTGCCCCTTTTCTGAACAGGCTGTCCTTGTTGGAGATATAGATCAACTCCATTGGGATTGTGGGTCATGCATTGTGGGGGCAGCAGTCAGTTTTGGGGAAGAGGCAGTGCCTCTGTGCATAATGTTCCAACTTGTGGCTATAACAATCTTTCTGCTCCCTCTTCCGCAAAATTTCCTGAGCCATGTGTGCATCTTAAGTCTACTTAAGTGATGGACTCTTAGGAGCCTCTGGATCTCTGGTTTGATAGCTGTTGAGTGTCCTCAGTGTCTTATCTCCTTCACCCTTGTGCTGATATCAGGTTCGCTGAGAAAGCAGCTCCCTTGGTCATTTCCCCAATTCTGTGGTTTCAGCTAGGACTGGGGTGGGGTGCGCTGGGTTGTTTATCTCCTCAGATCCTGCTCTCATCTGAAAAAGAGAAGCAAAATCTCCAACCAGAAGTGAAGTCAGCACTGGTTAAATGGGATAACAATTATTAGTTTAGAGAGAATTTAAAGGGTGTAGACCCTCTTACAGCCCCAAATTAGTGGGAGCTTGAGATTAGAAAGCAGAATCATTATCTGGATATGACTCTGGCTTGTTTCCCAGTTCCAGATATGGTTTCCTTTCTACTGAGATCTGTTAGCCAATCCAAGACCAGTTGGTTACCCACCATGGCTATGTGCCATTATTGCCCTTGTGTGAGCATCACGTCAGGTTGTTTGCTTCTGAGTAGCTTAGACATTGAGTTGCTCGGACATATGTTGGCCACTTTGCCCCCGTAGCTCATGTAGTACCTTCCAGCCCTAGATGGGCTAACTGTCTGGAGACTGGCTCTCTTCTGGATTCCAACCAGGTCTCTCCATGGTCCATGCCAACAGTGTATGGTTTCCTCAACTGCAGGGTCTTACCATTAACCTCTGGTGGGTAATCAAGTGTTCTGACAGAAGTCTGTCTTGTTTGTTTTGGAAGACCTTGTAGTTCTCTCTGATCAACAGCTCATTGTGGATATTAAGCATGTCCTGGTATGGGGAATTACAGGCTAGTGCCAAGGGAAAAGAAAAAAAAAGATAGAAAAAAAGAAAACAGGAGAAATTTAAGGTTAGGCTTCATCTCACCCTCTCCAGGGCCCTTTAATTCAGCTGCTGTCCCTAAGATCCTGTTGAGGGTTCAACTTTTTAGTCTAACATCCAGGATATAGGATTCTATGGTACCAGTTCAATATGGGTTCAGTTTTGTGTCCCCCCCCCCACCCTTCCCATAAGTCCTACCCTCCCTATTGTCCAAGCCTTAAGATGCCATTCAGATATGTCAGCGGAAGGAACTGCAGATGAGACCATGGATTGATTGTCTTACTGTGATTGTGTGAGTTCACTTATTGTGATATGTTCCAAGTTTGACAGTTTTTCTACAAATTTCATTGTGTGATTTTTTTTTTTCTTACTGCTGAGTAGAATTCCATTGTGTAGTTAGACCACATCTTGCTTATCCATTTGTCCAATGATGGGCACCTGGGTTGATTCCAGTTCTTAGCTATTATGAACTGAGCAGCTATAAACATGGTTTAGCAACTATCTCTGAACTGAGATGTGGAGCTTTTAGGGTAAATGCCCAGTAAGGGAATAACAGGGTCTCTTGGTAACTCTATATTCATCCTTTTCAGGAATCTCCATATTGATTTGCATAGTGATTGTACCAGTTTTAATTCCCACCAACAGAAAATGAGTGTTCCTGTTTCTCCACATCCTTGCCAACATTTGTTTGCATTTGATTTTTTAATGTTATCCTTCCTGGGGTAAGGTGGAATATCACAGTTTTAATTTGCATTTCCCTGATGGTTAAGGATGCTGGACATTTTCTTAAGTGTGTGTAATGGTTCTCTGCCCCACTCCTGGAGTGGGTTATTCGATTTTTTTACTTAGGGTTTTTTTTTTTTTTTTTTTTTTTTTTGTAGATTCTAGATATTAGGCTTCTGTCAGTGGTATAGCTGGTGGATATTTTCTCCCATTCAGTGGGTGATTTGTTGGCTCTGTTTATGGTATGTTTGTTAGCTTTATAAAATCCCATTAGTTGAATGCTTGTTTAATTTCCTGGGCTATTGGGGTTTTGTTTAGAAAGTTTTCCCAGTCCTATATTGTGGAGAGTGCCTCCTATTTTTTCTTCCAGTTGAGTCCTTTAATCCATTTGGACTTGACTTTTGTGTATGGAGAAATGACTGGGTCTAATTTCCTTTTTCTTCATATGGTATCTATTATGAGGGTTACTTTTGCTGGGTAGAGTAGCTTAGGTTGGAAACCATAGATTTTTAGACTTGGAACTGTTCATTCCAGGCCTGGGTTTCCATTGAGAAAGCTGATGTAATTCTGATGGGATTGCTTTTGTATGTTGTCAGTTGTTTCTCTCTCGCTGCTTTTAACACTCTCTTTGTTTTCATTGTTAAGAGTTTTAACCATGAAGTGTCTTGGAGAGTTACTTCTTTGGTCCTGTCTGTTTGGTGTTTTGTGGGCTTTTATCTGGATGGGCCTCTCTTTTGAGAGATTGGGAAAATTTTCTTCAATAATTTTGTTGAATTTGTTCTCTATGTCTGTGGCCTGGATTTCCTCTCCTGGTGTACCCATGATCTGGATGTTTGGTCATTTAATGGTATTCCACAGTTCCTTTGTATTCTGTTTACTTGATTTTTTGAACTTAGCGAAGTTTTTGGCCTCCCGTTCAATTTCTTCTGTCTTGTCTTCCAGGTCAGAGGTTCTGTCTTTCATATGAGTAACTCTGTTAGTGAGGGGTTCTGGAGAGGTTTTTATGTTTTCTGTTTGGTTTTTGTTTCCTGTTGTGTTATTTTGCATCGTGTCCATCTCTTTTTTGAGGAATGATTTCAGTTCGAGTTCTGATTTTTTTTGTTTACTTTATTTATTTTTATTTATTTATTTGAGAGCGACAGACAGAGCGAGAAAGAGGCAGAGAGAGAGAGACACAGAGAGAATCGGTGCGCCAGGGCCTCCATCTACTGTAAACGAACTCCAGACACGTGCGCCCCCTTGTGCATCTGGCTAACGTGGGTCCTGGGAAGTTGAGCCTCGAACCGGGGTCCTTAGGCTTCACAGGCAAGTGCTTAACCGCTAAGCCATCTCTCTAGCCCGAGTTCTGATTTTTTTTTGATGCTTCCTGGAATTGCATTTGATCAAGTCTTCATTAAGCTTAATCAACCAGTTGTTGAGATCTTCCATTTTTTCACTCACCTTCAATCGTTCATATCTCTTTTGAGTGTTCTAACATTTTCTTTAATCAAGTTAAGCCTACTGTCAAAAACTGAACACTCTAAGATGATTCTGTTCAATTTCATTGATACAGTTGTTGGTTCTTTGATGGTTTGCTTCCAGTTCAGCAACTCTCTTGAGAGAGAGAGAGAGAGAGAGAGAATGGGCACACCAGGGCCTCCATCCACTGGAAACAAACTCCCCCTTGTGCATCTGGCTAACGTGGGTCTTGGGGAATCGAATCTGGGTCCTTTGGCTTTGCAGACAAATATCTTAACTGCTAAGCCATCCTTCCAGCCCTCAGAGACTCTTTTGATCAAGGTCTCATTGGTTGTTGTGTTTTCATTTTGGGATTACATTGTTGATTTCTCTGTAATTCCATGGGAGACTTCCATTGTAGGACTAGGCATCCTTGTTGGAGATCTTTCAGTTTTCTGACTTTTACTGGCTTTTTTGCATTGTTGTTTACCTAGTTTAGGGAGGACTTTTATTGAGGCGGAAGCAAGTTTTTATCCTATGGCCTGTGGACCCTCTTACTCATGTAAACAAAGATGTTGGTACCCAGTGGCCAGTCAGCATACCAAAGCAAAAGGCCTGATCCCACAGTCTCCACAGGGACCAGGCCTCCCCAAGCAAGGCTACTGGGATTTCAACCTCTTGTCCTTTTACTTGTATGGCAACTCTTTGTTCATTGGCCCATCTCTCTTGCCCTAATTCAAGTAGTTTTTCTTTTTATTATTAATTTTATTTTATTTTTTATTGACAACTTCCATAATTGTAAATAATATCCTATGGTAATTCCCTCCCTCCCCCCACTTTCCCCTTTGAAACTCTATTCTCCATCATATCCCTTCCCCCTCTCAATCAGTCTTTGATTGATGTCATGATCTTTTCCTCCTGTTATGATGGTCTTATGTAGGTAGTGTCAGGCACTGTAAGGTTATGGATATCCAGGGCATTTTGTGTCTTCAGGCACATGTTGTAAGGAGCCCTACTCTTCTTTTGGCTCTCACATTCTTTCCTCCACCTCTTCTGCAAATGAACCCTGAGCAGAGGAAGGTGTGATGGAGATATTGCAGTGCAGAGCACTCATCTGTCACTTCTTCTCAGTATTATGGTGCCTTCTGAGTCATCCCAAAGACACTGCCATCTGAAAAGAGAAACTTCTCTAACCAAAAGTGAGTGTAGCATTAATATATAGGTATGAACATTAAGAGAAGTGCTTACTGGGCAGTTTGGTGAGCATAGTATATACATTTAGTCAGATACCAGCAGACATTACACCCCTAGGGCACATGACTACCCTGTTGTAGGTTTTCAGTATCAGGGATGTTTTCCCTCCCATGGAGCAGACCTTCAGTCCAATTAGAGAGCGGGTTGTTTCCTGCATAACAGACATGCCACTATAGCACCCATTGGGCTCATTTGGCCTGGCTATATTTAAGGCTTGCAGTGGCCACTGTTGGGTATCTTCGCTGGTGGTTTCTCTCTCTCCCATTGAACTGCGTGCAGTGTGGCTTTTTCCAGCTGTCAGCTGGTCTATAAGGAGGAGGTTTTCAGCTCAACTCCAGCAGGATTTCCCAGTGACCTCGCAGCCCAAGTATGTGGAGTCTTCAGCAATAGGGTCTTACCATCTATTCCTTGGGTCTTGGCAATAGCCTTTATTGTTTAGGGGTTATCAGGGACCTCCCTGGCCAATAACTCACTGGAAGGTATCCCATCCGTGGCACCGAAAAATTTCTACTAACAATCTATGGCTTCTGAGTGTTCCATTGTCCATAAAAAGGTTTCCATATGACTTATTTATATCCTCTCAGATTTTGATTAACCCTCCCTCCACCTTTCCTTTATTCAGTCTCTTCCCCTGACCTCACTTAGGCCTTTTCACCCCCATTAATCTGTTCTTCTACTTACATATATACAATACCGTCCTATTAAGTTCCCCCTCCCTCCTTTTCTCTTCTCTTTATATCTCCTTTCTAGCTTACTGGCCTCTGCTGAGTTTTCTTTCTACTCACATAGAAGTTTAATCATTAGTAGCTAGGATCCACATATGAGAGAGAACATGTGATATTTGCCTTTCTGGACCTGGGTTACTTCACTTAATATAATCCTTTCCAGATCCATCCATTTTCCTGCAAATTTCATAACTTCATTTTTCTTTACCATTGAGTAGAACTCCATTCTGTAAATGTGCCACATTTTCATTATCCACTCATCAGTTGAGGGACATCTAGGCTGATTTCATTTCCTAGCTATTGTGAACAGAGCAGCAATAAGTATGGTTGAGCAAGTATATCTAAAATAGTGAGAAAAGTCCTTAGGATATATGCTTAGGAGTGGTATAGCTGGGTCATATGGTAGATCTATTTTTAGCTGTCTCAGGAACCTCCACACTGATTTCAACAATGACTGGACCAGATTCCATTCCCACCAATAGTGTAGAAGCATTCCTCTTTTTCCGCATCTTCACCAGCATTTATGGTCATTTGTTTTCATGATGGTAGCCAATCTGACTGGAGTGAGATGGAATCTCAACATAGTTTTAATCTGTATTTCCCTGGTGACTAGGGGTGTGGAATGTTTTTTAGATATTTATATGCCATCTGTATTTCTTCTTTTGAGAATTCTCTATTTAGTTATATAGCCAATTTTTAATTGGGTTGTTTGATTGCTTATTATTTAATTTTTCGATTTCATATCCTAAATAATAATCCTCTATCAGATGTATAGCTGGCAAATATTTTTTTTCCCTGTTCTGTAGGTTGCTTCTTTGCTCTATTCACAGTGTCCATTGCTGTACAAAGGCTTTGTAATTTCATGAGGTCCCAGCCGTTGATCTATGGTTTTAATTCCTGAGCAATTGGGGTTATATTCAGAAAGTCTTTTCCAATACCAATATGTTGAAGGGTTTCCCTTACTTTTTCCTCTAGCAGTTTCAGAATTTCAGGTCTGATATTAAGGTCTTTGATCCATTTGGACTTAATTCTTGTGCATTGAGAGAGATAAGGATCTGTTTTTATCCTTCTACAAATACATGTCCATTTTTCCCAGCACCATTTGCTGAAGAGGCTGTCTTTTCTCCAATGAGTATTTTCGACATTTTTGTTGAAGATCAGGTGGCTATAGCTACATGGACTTACCTCTGGGCCCTCTATTCTGTTTCATTGATGTACATGTCTGTTTTTGTACCAGTATCATGCTGGTTTTTTTTTTTTTTTTAACTATGGGTCTGTAATGTAGGTTAAAATCAGGTATGGTGATTTTTTGTGCTTCCAAATGAGATTTTGGATTGTTTTCTCTATTTCCATGAAGAATACCATTGGAATTTTGATGAGGAACAAGACAAGGGTGTCCATTTTCCCCACTTTTATTTAATATAGTACTGGAAGTCTTAGCCATTGCAATAAGGCAATAGACACACATAAAAAGGATGTAAACTGGAAAGGAAGAGATGAAGTTATCATTATTTGTAGTACCCTAAAGACTCTACCAGCAAATTGTTAGAGCTGATAAACACCTATACCCATGTAGCAGCATATAAAATAAACACACAAATCAATAGCCTTCCTATAAAATCAGAAAGGGATTAAATTATTCTTTTTTTGTTTGTTTGTTTTTCAAGGTAGGGTCTCGCACTAGTCCAGGCTGAACTGGAATTCACTATGTAGTCTCAGGGTGGCCTGGAACTCATGGTGATCCTCCTACCTCTGCTTCTCGAGTGCTAGCATTAAAGGTGTGCACCACCATGCCCGGCTTTAGATTATTCTTTTTTTTTTTTGGTTTTCCGAGGTAGGGTCTCACTCTAGCCCAGGCTGTCCTGGAATTTATTATGGAGTCTCAGAGTGGCCTCGAACACACGGCGATCCTCCCACCTCTGCCTCCCGAGTGCTGGGATTAAAGGCGTGCGCCACCACGCCCGGCTAGATTATTCTTTATCAGTGCTATTTAATAATGCTATAAAATTTCTGGTCACCTCTATAGGATGTAAAGTTGAATTAACAGTAAGTTGTTAGGAAGGCCCAACATATTGGGATGACCTCATCATAACACTTATATACATTCTTGTATATAGATGATGTCAAAGACTCAACACAAAAGATACTGGAATTATATTCAAAGTTCAATGAAATGACAGGATATGTGATCATCACACCAAAATTAACCTGTGGAAGAAATGAATTTAAGTATAATGACAAAGAAATGGTAGAATTGCAGCAATTATTTAGACTATCTTTATTTTTTAATAAAGTATTTATTTATTTATGTATTAGAGCAAGAGAGAAAGAGGCAGTGAGAAAGTGAGAGAATGGATGCACCAGGGCCTCCAGCCACTGCAAATGAATTCCAGACGCATGTGCCACCTTGTGCTTCTGGTTTACGTGGGTCCTGAGGAATCCAACTGAGGTCCTTTGGCTTTGCAGATAAGTGCCTTAACCACTAAGCCACCTTTCTAACCCTAGACTATCTTTTAATAGCTTCAAGAGGGCTCGAGAGATGGCTCAGTGGTTAAAGGGACTTGCTTGCAATGCCTGATGGCCTGGGTTTGATTCCCCAGTACCCATTTAAAGCCAGATACATAAAGTGATGCATGCATCTGGAGTTTGTTTGCAGTGGCAGGAGGCCCTAGTTTATTATTCTCCTTGACAACTTTAGCATGGAAGTTTTGACCTTGGTTGTGTTAGCACTTTGGTGTTTCTCAGACATTTTCTTTCTGTCACAGCTTCAGTAGGTGAGTATTGAAGTACTTTGAGAAAACATGTTAGCACTAGTTTATGAAGTGATAAAACAAATAATTCAAGATAGTGATTTTTGCAGTCAGCTTCAGCTGCTGGGATGAACTTCCATACCATGCCCAGTTTATGGGAGGAAGGGAATTTGTTTGAAGTTTACAGATCCAGGGGAAGTTCCATAATGGTGGAAGAAATTGCCCCCCCCCCCCTTCACGTATCCATGCAGAGAGAGAACAAAGTAATCACCACCAGCACAGTCAAGCACACTTCAGGAACTCCAGATGATGCTCCAGCACTTGGCATATGTTTAGACTGGAATTACAATCCCCCATCCACACACACACACTTTAGGGCCAGATCCTAGGAGCCACCCACCATGATACCTCCTCCATCCAGGTGGCCGAATATCTAAATTACAAGCTCCTGAACAATCCAAAATTCATTTGGAAGCGCAAAAACACCTCAAATATCTAAAACAATACTGAGCAACAAAAATAAGGCTGGTGGTATCACCATACCTGATTTTAAACTATATTACTGAGTTATATCCGGATAGCTATAGCCACCTGATCTTCAACACAAATGCCAAAAGTCCTCACTGGAGAAAAGACAGCCTCTTCAGCAATGGTGCTGGGAAAACTGGATATGCATCTGTAGTGGATGACAATAGATCCTTATCTCTCCATGCACACAAATTAAGTCCAAATAGATGAAAGACGTTAATATCAGACGTGAAATTCTGAAACTGCTAGAGGAAAAAGTAGGGGAAACCCTTCAACATATTGGTATTGGATAAGGATCCACCCACCATGATACCTCCTACAGCCAGGTGGCTGAATATCTAAATTACAAGCTCCTGAGTCAATTCAGTTTGAAAACCACCACAGTGACAAAGAAATAAAAACATGCTTTTTGCTGGGCATGTAGTTTGGTGGCAAAACTACTACTTGTCTAGCGTACATGAGGCCCTGGGTTCAGTCTCCAGTATCAAAACAAAATAAAAATCAAAAAGTATACACACTTTTCCAGTTCCATCTATTTTCCTGAAATTTTCACAGTTTCTTTTTCTTTATAGTTGTATACAATTTCGTTGTGTATATGTACCACATCTTCATAATCCATCCACTAATGGGCATCTATGCCAGTTTTATTCTCTAGCTATTTTGAATACGTCAGCAATAAACGTTGTTGAACAAGTATCTCTGAAGTGTGTAGTGTCTTTAGTGATATAGCTGGGACATATGATAAATATTATTTTAGTTTTTTGATTTCCACAGTAGCTGCACCAGCTTGCAGTCCCACCTACAGTGAGTTTACTAGTTTACTCAATCATTTTATAGCATCAGGGATTCATGGAATTTTATACTTTGTGTTATGATCTTATACTACTTTACTTGATAGTTAGAAATATTCTAGCTTTGGCCATTGGAAACTGTAAGGCATCTTCTGTGCTCTTTGGATACATTGTGCTGCATTGTGTTTACACTGAGCATTACAAAATACAGCAGGCTCATCATGTACATTTATTCTCCAGAGTCAGCCATTTTTTCAAGGTCTGGTTCTGTTTACTGAGGAATGGTTTTAGAAACCATTATGTAGGTAGTGAGTACATACTTGTTGCTGCTGCATTTTTTTTTTTTTTTTTTGCTTAGTCCTCTCAGTTGACACCAAAAAAGGACTTTTTACTAACCCTTTATTTACATATATTTAAAAATATTCCCATGCATAGCTATCAGATCTACATTAAGGTAAATGTGTTCATACTGATATCTCTAATTCTAATTCAGTGCCACATGGATCAGTCTAGTTTTCGTCCCTTTCTTATTTTTCAATTTTCACTCTAGCTTTGAACTACCTTGCTTGCACCACTTACTGCTTTTGTGTTATTTCACCATGATACCTGACAGAAATAGGGAGGCAGAGTTTATTTTGTCTGACAGTTTCTGAAGGTTTCAATCCACGATGGCAGGGAAGGCATGGCAGACAACTCAGGTCATGGCAGTGGGAGCCTGTGGTAAAGGATGCTCACATCACAGGGGACCAGAAAGCATCATGATGTGAGCCAGGGCCCAGGGTTGACCTTCAAAGTCCCGCTCTTAGAGACTTACTTCCCCCAACTATTCTTCAGAGCCATCTCATAATACAAATGCATTTAGTTACTTCATGAGTCTCCATAGTTTTAACAGTTTCAGCACTGTTCAAGTCCAAATTCAGTTTCCTCAGTGATTCAAAGAAAACTCTTTAACTGTGAATTCCTGTCCGAATGAAAAGAAACATACTTCCAGTATACAGTGGTAAAAAGTAAGCATTCTCATTCCTGAAGGGAGGAATGGGGCAAAGACAGGAGCAGTGATTTTAGTCCACAAACGAAAGCACATTGTGACTTCTGTTAGCTTGCCACTTCTCATTCCTTCTTGAATTCCTCACTCTCCCTTGGCGTGAGCTCTCCTGTGCACAGGTCCATGTGACAAGTAGTTGATATATCTGGCCAACAGCCAGCCAGGGTCCAAGGTCTGCCCACAACCCTGTGAGCTTGGAATGACTCCTCTGAGGCCTGTGCAGGCATGCTCACTCTTGGCATGATTTACAGTCCTAGCTTACCCTCAACTGCAATCTTCAGACCATCCAAACTGAACTCTCCAAGCAGGGTATGGGGCAGTAAAACCTTCATTTTGTTGTTTTGTTAATCTGAAGAGAGATAGATGTCTTATATAAATAGCTATTTTTGGTATTCATACATTGAAAATAGTCTGTCAGGTTTGCATGTTGTCCTTTAGTTTTAACCCTTAGTCATTTTTTCTTAAGTTTGTGCTTTTCTGAGTCATGTTAGGCAGGATCACTGATGTCTGCAATTTAAATGTTCAAATAAGTAAGGTCTTTTCATCAAAAACTGTTAAGTGAACTGGTATATCACCTATTAGTAACTGTGTCATTTGATTTTTTCTTTCAGTACCACTACCAAGTACTTGTTTACAAATAATGTAAATGTTACCCACTCACAAATCTGGATAAAGATGATATGTGGAATTAGTTTATTATTATTAAATTTTAGTTTTTTTGTTTGTTTGTTTTGGTTTTTTCAGGTAGGGTCTTGCTCTAACCCAGGCTGGTCTGGAATGTACTATGTAGTCTCAGGATGGCCTCAAACTCACAGTGATACTTCTACCTCTGCCTCATGAGTGCTGGGATTAAAGGCATATGCCACCTCACCTGGCTAGTTTTATTTTTTGACATCAGATTTTTATTGGTCCCTGAAACACAAAATAATTCAGTATGTTGCAGTATATATATACGTGTGTGTGTGTGTAAAAATAGATATATATTCGTACATTATTTTTTTTTAAGGGAAAGGCCCCAAGTTTCTTTTTTTTTTTTCTCTTTTAACATTTTTATTTTGTAACAAATTTCCATCTCATGAAAGTTCACCTTGTTCCATATACATTAATCTTTATTTATCCCAAGGTGTGTGTCTGTCAGCCACACACACGATTATGTACATACACTTTTCAATCTAGATTTGTATTTTTGTGTCTTGAAAGCCTAGATGTATTACTCAAAGCAAGGCATTGAATAACAATGTGCTGATCCTTTGGCTGACTAGTTTCCTTCATTGCAGATCCACCCTGCCCTTTGGTAGACAGAAAAGGAAGATGGTAAGGACATCTCACTAGCATACCAATCTAGAAACACACTGACTGCAGAACCAATCACTTACCTTGGTTTGCCCCCCCCTTACAGAGTGGAGGGCCCCAGAATCTCTAGCTGTCTACATGGTGTTTACTAAGGCAACTTCCTCTTTAGCAGCTTGGTGCTGCTTTTGTTTCTCTAAATCCCAAGTGCAGAAAGCTACCCCCAGCATTACAGAGTTTCTCTCTTTGAGCCTTTGACCTTTTTTTTTTTTTTTTGAGTTTTGAATATTTTATTTGCATAATGATTTCCAGTTCTATTTTCATACAAATATCCTTTTTTTTTTTTATTAGTCAGTTCTGTATTCAGCAAATACAGTCAGTTTGGTACCATTATTAGGCTCAACCGTGACCTACCCCCGTCCCCTTGACCCCTCCTTGTTGAGGTATACGGGTCATGCATTGTGGAGTTAGCCCACAGTTATGGGTAAGCTAAATGTCTCTGCATATCATGACCCAACATGTGACTCTGACATTCTTTCCACCCCCTCTTCCGCAAAATTTCCCTGAGCCATGTTGGGTTCATTTTTGGTCTGCTTCAGTGATGAGGTGTTGGGGGCCTCTGAGGCTCTGGCTCTCTGATTTGGTGGGAGTTGATTTTTCTCTGTGCTGATCTCCTTCCCCCTTGTGCTGGTATCCGGTTCATCAGGAAAACAGCCCCCTTGCTTGTTTCTCCAATTTTTCTTAGTTTCAGCCGGGGCCCTTTAGAGGTATGATGGGGTGGCTCTCTCCTTAGGATCTACATCTATCTGAAAAAGAGAAGCAGATTCTCCAACAGAGAGTAAGTTAGCACCAGGACAAATGAGATAACCCTTACTTTTTTTTTTTTTATAGAGAATTTAATACGTGTAGGCCCTCTTGTAGCCCACAATTGATGGTAGCTTGATATTGGGGAGTGGGCTTATGTTTGGATATGGTTCTGACTTGTTTCCCAGCTCCAGCTATGGGTCCCATACCAGTGAGGGGATCAGTTAGCCAAATTGAGAGCAGTTGGTTCCCCACCATGGCTGTGTGCCACCACTGCACTTGTGTGGGCATCACAAGAAGTTATTTGCTGCTAAGTAGGTTAGACCATGCGTTGCTTCGATAGATATTGGTCAATTTCCCCCAGTCGCCCATGTAGCACCTTCTGGCACTAGACGTGCTGACTGTCTGGGGACTGACTCTCATCCAACTTCCAGCCATGCCATTCTAATTTGCATGTCAATCACATAAGGTATCTTCAGCAGTAGGGTCTTACCACTAACCTTTGGTGGGTCATCAAGTACTCTGACAGAAATCTGTCTGCCTTTTAGGAAACCTTGTAGGTCTCTCTGATCAAAAGTTCATTGTTGATGATAGCCCCATGCTGGATCTGGGAGTTACAGGTCAGTGCCCACTAAGAAAATGAGGAAAAAGATAACTAATATACAAGAGTTAGAGATAAGAGAGAGAGAGACAGGGGGAGGGGAAGTGAGGGAGGGAAGGTGTAGGAGATTAAGGTTAGTCTTAATCTTACCCTCTCCAGTGTTTTGTGGTTCAGGTGTTCCCTGTAAGGGCCTGGTGAAGGATCAGCCATTTGGTCTGTCTTTTAGTAAGTAGAAGATTATGGTACCATTGCCGTTTGGGTCTAGATTTGTGTTTCCCACCCCTTTGATGCCCTCCCCTCCCTCCCCTTCCATCCTAGTGTCTAATCTAGGATGTTTCTTTAAACAGTAATTTTATGGTTAAAATGACCACCAGATGGCACCAGTGCCAAAAAACTGAAAATCGAAAGCATTAGTCTCACATTTATCCCTAAATCTGTCCAAATACAGATGTCTTGACTGTCCTTGGTAACAATGGTAACAATGGCCCCCAACTGACTAACTGGTCTTTATGAGGTTCTAGGCTGGATTGTGTCTTCTGTGGTCCTGTAGCCAGCAGCATTCACAGATCCCTCTGTAACTGCTTACTTGGATCTCTCATTTGAGGTAGGGATCAGGACATCTTCAGCTTCACTAGGCTCAGAACAGTGAGGCTTTTATGCCTTCTGTTTTAGTGACTACTGGCTTGTAACTTTAAAGCCAGACTTCTTGGGAGAAGTAATATCTAAAATGTAGACATTCCAATTTAAACTTGCTTTTCAATGCATATAAACCCTACAAGTTCAGAGAAAAATTGGAAGTAAACATTTTATTACTATGATTTCATATTGAATTAATAATAAAATAGCTAATAATATCTGCTTTATTTACTGAACTGAGCTACAAATCCCATTTCCTATTGTGAAATGGCCACAGAGCCACTGTGGCTCTGAAAAGGTAAGTTCATTTATGAGTTAATATGCCCAAGGACCATTAAGCTTACTTCACAGCAACTGCCTGGACTCCAAATAATAGACTAGACAATCCATGTGTGCTGATCGGCTGAGTGTGATATCTGACTCGTTCTAGAAAGCTCTCCCTCAGTTCTCTTTCTCATCTTAGCTACCCATCTCTGTGTTGCTGGTGCACAGAGAGGCAAAGCCAATTACCAGACTTTTCACTCTTGGAAAAGACATTTCCAGAACCTTCTGATTGCTATTAACCCACAGCTGGGGCATGGCATAATTTCACGGTCAAATACACTTTTGAGAATAATACCTACATTTCCAAAATGAGATCAGTGAAGTGATACTACTTCAAGAAACTACCTGGAAAAAAAAAAGTTTTGTCTTGGTTTATGTCTTCCCAGCTCACATATCATGTGAAGACTACAAAGGCCTATAGTAATGCTAGTTGGCGGACTGCTGCTATCCCAGGAGACGTGGTGTAAGTCTGTGGGGGTGTTTTTGTTGTCACATTGTCCAGTTTGGCAGCCAGAGATGAATGCTTGGTAGCATGCAGTGCACACAGTCCCATCAAAGCAAGATTTGTCCTCCTTCAGGATATTGCTTGTTTTGAGAGTCTTAGAGCAATCTACAATTAAGACTATTACCTAACTCTTAACATAGAAACACAAGGTAACAGATTTTACAAGTAATGAATGTCTTAGGTCTAAAATGATTATGTAAATCAAGGGAAGACTGTTTTATGTGGAACTTTAATAAGAATTATCATGTTTCAGGGGCATACCACCAGCATTGCCACTGGTTAGGTACCCTTCAGTGGCCAGTAGAATGTAGAAGTGCAACCTGCATTTAGCTGTCACATTCATGGTGACTCAACCACAGATGCAAGCGTCTGACTTCTGTGATTAGCTTGCTGGGCATTTCGTTCATAGGACAAGCCTACGAATCTTGTTTCAAGGAGGTAAAGATGCTTGCTTACTGAAAGGATGCTTTAGGTCTTTGAAGCCTGGGTGCTATTATCCTAAGATGTTTAGAGAATTATCCCACCTAAATTTATTTCAAAATAGACCATTATTATTTGATACCTGCTGCCAAGTTTCATTATGTTATTTTCTGAGATTTTCATGTGTCTTGATTTTAGCATAAATTTATTACTCATTCCACCCAAGAACCCATGCATGTCTTTTCAAACATGTCTTAATTCATCATAGAAAGCAGAGGTGGAGCTCAGACCAAACAAAGCTGTAAGTGAAACACTGAGTGGGGAAGAGGGCTACATGTCTTGTCCTTAGTCATGAGTATGTGGGTAAACAGAAGTGAGGTGCAGAACGACTGGGTGCCAGTGGGCAAGTACCAAGCAATGCTTGCTTCCTCAGGGTTGGTATGGCCTCTTCATGTGGCCACAAGCAGGTTAAAGATGTCACTGGTATCTTTTCTGATGCCTTAATAGAATCTGTGGAATTTTAAAAGTCTTACTTAGAACAAATTATGTCTCAGTTGTGCTATAGTTGCTCTATAGTTACTTGAATTATGATTTGGGGACATTTAGAAACCTGATATAGAGATACTTTAGGGCTGGGGAAATAGCTTAGCTGTTTAAAGTGTGTGCTTGCAAAGCCTGACAGCCTGGGTTCAGCTCTCCAGTACCCACATAAAGCCAGATACACAAAATGGCCCATGTGTCTAGAATTTGTTTTCAGGGACAAGAGGCCCTGGTGCACCATATTCTTTCTGTTTCTTTCTATCTCAAATAAATATTTTAAAAAAGATACTTTGCTGAATATTTCTTTTATTGCATGCAAAAGTTACATGCATGCATCACAAAAGAAAAGGAATAAGGATGTGATAGTTTGAATGTAAAGTGTCTCCCATAGCCTCATGTGTTTGTGATTAGGCCTCATACTCAATTTCTAGCTAGTAGAGCTGTTGGGAGGCCGAGTTTTGCTAGAGAAGGTGTGTCACTGGGGGTGAACTTGAGATTTATTAGCCCAGCTCCAAGCCTAGTGCTCAGACTACTTCCACCCAAATATGTCACAAGATGTGAGTCAGCTTCCTGTCCGTGTCATGTTTTCCCCACCTTTGAAACTGTGAGACTGGAGTGAATCTTTTCCTTCCATCAGCTGCTTTGGGTTGGGTGTCTTCTCCCAGCAAGGAGAAGGTAACTGCAACCAAGGATGAAGAAGATTTGTTTCAAACGCTTCCACCAGGTATTTTCATGAAGGATGCAGAGGTACTAAAAGTAAAGAAGTTAGCCACTTTGGACTCTGAAGAGTCAGAAGCACCTGATGACTTACATCTGGAGGCGGCTCCACAAATGAAATTAAGAGTCTCGTAAAGATTTTCCCTCTGATCACATTTGACCAGGATTAAGAAATGGCAACATGGTGAATCAGCCTTCTTGGGCTTGTCTCCTTTGCTGTGAAACCTGGAAGTATAGGTGACCTTTCTGTTAGTGTCCCAACCTATTTGCAACACCAGAGACAATAAGCATATTCAATGACAAATGGAGAAGTATCTAGAAAATGGACAATATGGTGATTAATTCTCTTTCATAAGGCAGAGAGTTTAAACGTGGTTTATTTCTTTTTTAAAAATGCTTTTATTTTTATTTATATGTTAGTGACAGAGAGAATGGATGAATATGAGTACCAGGGCCTCTAGCCACTGCAATCAAACTGAAGACACATGCACCACTATGTAATTCTGGCTCACGTGGGTACTGGGAAGTCAAACCTGGATCCTTTGGCTTCTCAGGCAAGTGCTTATGTGCTAATCCATCTCTCCAGCCCACATGGTTCATTTCTTTCCTTAGTTATTAGACTCTTTCCTCTGATGTGATAATATTCTGGGATAATATTTAATTAGCAGAGATATCATGCTTTCTCTACAAATAACAGTGTTGCCATGGAGAGCCAGACAACCAGAGCCACAGCCTAATGCCTCTCAAGGGTCGTCAGGGCACCCCTGACTGAGGCTTTAACTCCTCTTCAATTGTCTTTATGTCTTGAGACAAGATATGCAGTCCAGGGTGGCCTCAAACTTGCAGCCTTCTTGCTTTAAGCCTGTCTTTTTATCTTTTTTTATTTCCAGATTTTCAGATATGAGCTTGATGTATTTTGATCTCAATCCCCTCCCATTACTTTCTTTTGTCTCTCCTCCTCCATGCTCTTTTCACTGAATCCCCTCTTCTTTCCAACTAGCTT
This sequence comes from Dipus sagitta, assembly GCA_036346955.1. NCBI lineage: Eukaryota > Metazoa > Chordata > Mammalia > Rodentia > Dipodidae > Dipus > Dipus sagitta. The sequence goes on from CM070781.1 coordinate 70,188,349, forward strand.
ATTTTCTATTTTGATGTCCTTTCTCCCCCTCCTTCCATCATCCATGATGGAATGTTGATGGGCTCAATTTTGTGCAAGTCTTATGTTCAGGTAATGAGAGCCACTGTGAAGTCATGAATGCAATGACACTTCATGTCCAGACAGCAGTGTTTCACAGCACCCCTCCCCGTCCTCTGGCTCTTGCATTTTGTTTCTTTTTTGGCAATGTTCCCTGGTCCTTGAGGGGTGTGATAGAGATGTCTTACTTGCTACTGAGTACTCAACAATCACTTAGTCACCATCATCTACATAAAGAATCTTCCCTGACCAAAGGTGAGAGCCACAGTGATCTACAGGTAAACATACATATTTAGAGGGCAATATGATGATGCTGGTGGTGGCTTGATTTAGGTGTCCCCCATAAACTCATGTGCTCTGAATGTGTGGTTCCAAGCTGATAGCAATTTGGGAGGTGGAGCCTTGCTGGTGGAGGTGTGTTCCTGGGGATGTTGTAGCCATTTCCTTTGCTAGAGACTGGCTCACTCTGTTGCTGCTATTTTCCACCTGCTGTGGCAGAGGTGATGCCCACTGTTCTCCCCCTGCCACCATGAAGCTTTCCCTTGAGACTGTAAGCCAAAATAAAGCATTTCCTCCTATCAGCTGCTTTTTGTCAGGTGTTTTGTTCCAGTAACACAAAGGTGACTACAGTATTGCCCTAGCCTCTTTTGAGTTCTGGGATAACAGGTATACACCAGCATGCCCAGTCCATTCCTACTCAATTTTGTATAAGAAATCTAATGTTTATGGAGGTTGTGACCTTATTTAACAGTTAGTCAACAAGTGACTTCTGGCTTTAAGCTTCCTTACTGGTCATGCATGGACAGACTTACTCTTCTCATGTGGGCTTTATCTCATCCTGTAGCCTATAGATTGTGTACATAGCTGAAGGTAAAGGAGTTCCCTACACTCAACTATGCATGCCAGCGTGGAACTCCAGAGAACCTCTGGGCTCTGGTGAGGAATTGTTGCTGGGGATTCTAGGGGAGCTTAAGTAGGAATTTTGTTTCGTTTTGTTGGTTTTTCAAGGTAGGGTCTCACTGTAGCTCAGGCTGACTTGGAATTCACTCTGTAGTCTCAGGGTAGCCTTGAACTCATGGCGATCCTCCTACCTCTGTCTTCCAAGGGCTGGGATTAAAGGCATATGCCACCATGCCTAGCTTCATGTAGTTTTATGCTTTCCCTGATTTACCAGACTCCTGAGGGTTCTGAATCACACAGTCAGATTCATGTCCCCAGGGCCCACCCAGAGCAACTTAGACCTCCCTAAAGGGGCCCTAGGATGTGGAGGCACATTTCAGTTCAGCTGCATCAGCCATTAGCAGATCTTAGGGAAAGCTGGCCATAAACCTGTTCCCATTTCTGTCCCTGGAGCATCTGTGAAGTCTCTGATGGGTCTTGGACCATCCGTGGTAGAAGACTGCTTTTAGGAATTATCTCTGAGAAGCACTAGTATCTTAAAAAAAAAGTGTATGTGTGGTATGTGTGGAAGTCATAGGAAGTCATAGGACAACCTCAGGGTATTGTGTCTCTTCTTCCATCTTGTTTGACATAAGGTCTCTCTTGTGTTCCCAGTGCGAATGCCAGACTAGTTGGCCCAGAAGTCTGCCTCCCATAGCCATAAGCACATTAGAATGCAAGTGCATGTGTTGCTTTTCATCTGGTTTTAAGTAGGTGTGGTAGTTTGAATGCATGATCCCATAGACTGAAAGTTTTTTTTTTTTTGAGGTCGGGTTTTGCTCTATCCCAGGCTGACCTGGTTGGTGTTCACTGTGTAGTCTCAGGCTGTCCTCAAACTCATGGTGATCCTCCTACCTCTTGCCTCCCAAGTGCTGGGATTAAAGACCTGTGCTACCACCACAGCTGGCTGGCTTTTTTTTTATATGGTAAAATTGAGTTTGCAATTCTGGCTTTTAGCAGGCAGACTCTTGCTACAGGCCGCGTGTCACTGGAGGCAGATCTGAATTCTATCCCTAAGGTATGCAGAGAGGTGTGAGCTCTGGAGGGGTCCCTACTTGCTGCTTTTTGGTGTTTGCTGGATGGTGGCAGTTTCTCTCTCTGCTTGGATTTATGCATGGGATCCAGCTTCTTCTGCCACTGATGGAACTTCCTCTGGATCTGTAAGCTTAAAATAAATCCCTTCCTCACATAAAACTGTGGTTGGTTGGGTGCACATCCCAGCATTGTGGAACTATTTACAACAGCGGGTGATGGTGATCCAAATTCCAGGTAGCAGACTTGCAGAGCAAGTGCCTTTAACCACTGAGCAATCACCCCAGCCCAGCATGAATATCTCTTTCTGAGTTGGAGACTGGCCCTTAGTCCTAATTTTGAGGTCAATTTCATTTATATATGTCTTCTGGAAATATGCTCTATTTCAAGAGCTAGCTTAGATGTCATTTTTTCCTTCTAGGTTCCTAACTTTAACAGAATAAAATGTACCGTGAAATGTTATCTCTGTGTCTTAGCATTTTATTCACATTGCTAGTCAAATTTAACATACAAATATCTAAAATGTGTCAGCCCATATACTTAAAAGGATCTTTAAGTTTCTCAAGTCTATATGTAAGTTGCTCCACCTATTCTGATATTTGCCAGGTTTCGCATCATGAGTATAATATTATGTGCTTATTAACTTAGTTCCCTCAAAGGACAGTAAGATCAAAGAACCACTATTTTCCAAATTAATTAATTCTACAAATTTATTGAAAACCCCTGTTAGACCCTGGTGTTTCTTACCTTCTGGAAGCTTACAGACTTCTCTACTTTCATTCCTTGTTTCCACAGTTCATTTCCCCTGTCCCGATAAATCAAATGTGGCCTCAGATGGCAGTGTGCTGAGCTGGAACCTTCCTCCTCACTCACCTGAGAAGTGAGCTCCGTGGAATGGTGCTGAAGGTGGATACCAGCACACAGCATGACAGAACTGTGCCTGCTCTGGCACACATGGGATGATTGCAGTATGCCCATGTCCCCCTACGGCAACTGGGTGAGCTCAGTGGTAGCCTTCCATACCTGCTTATTGGCAGGTTGGGTACTAGGAATCTAGGCTTGATCTGGAATAAGTGCTCAGGGTAGACAGGGCTCAGGGTAGAGGGTGATCATATTTTTATTTTATTAATTAGAAACTTTGTTGAATGGACAAATCATGTGTTGGTCTCATTCCACTTCTCCCATTCCCCATTCTACTGAGGGCCTTCCTCAGGGAGTTACTGGTATTCACCATGGGGTTATGGATTATGAATGCAGCAGTCAGTCATTGTGGGGAGGGAGCAATGCCTCTGGATACTTCTTTGTACCACATGGCTCCTACAATCTTTCTGCCCCTTCTTCCTCAATGTTCCCTGAGCCTTGGAGGGTGTATTATGAAACTGCTTTAGTGTTGAGCTTCTGCATTTCTGCTTTGATATGTTTTGAATGTCCTCAGTGTCTGTGGCCATCTCCCTGGCACAGGTGGTTAAGCTTATTGTACGAGCAGCACTCATGCTTAACTCACCATTTCCTCTGTGGTTTCACCTGGACCATAGTTGATCTGCCAGAGGCGGCTCATCTCATAATAAGGAGTCAGCTTTCTTTTCTTGTAATATTAACAAAGCTATATTCATTCATTTTATTTATTTATTTTTAAGTTTTATTTACTTATTTGCAAGCAGAGTGCGTGCGCGCGAGAGAGAGTGTGTGTGTGGGCACACCAGGCCCTCTAGGTACTGCAAACAAACTCCAGATGCATGTGCCACTTTGAGCATCTGGCTTTACGTGGGTCCTAGGGAATCAAACCCAGGTTAACAGGCTTTGTAGGCAAGTGCCTTTAACCACTGAGCAATCTCTCAAACCTCTCATTCATTTTAGATCCAATGAGGAAAGAATGAGGAACAATAAAAAGTTTAAAGAACTGGGCATGGTGGCACATTCCTTTAGCCCCAGCACTCAGGAAACTTATGTAGGAGAATCAAGGCCAGCCTGAGGCTACAGAGTGAGTTCACATCAGACTGGGCTAGAGTGAGGCCCTTCCTCAACAACAAATAAACAGACAAAAAGTTTAGAGGCAATATTGGACAGGGATGAAGCTTGGAATTGTCCGGAGGGAGAAAGAGAGAGTGAGATCTTGGTTGAAGTAAGGTCTCCCTCTAGGCCATGCTGGCTATATCCTTGTAGTTTATGAGCTCCCTGGCTCAGTATCTTATCTTGAGAGCTGGAATTACAGTACCCATTGGAGAGTCCTCTTTTCTTGAATTCTTTGGTTTACTTATGAAAGATACAATGGTGCCTAGTTTTGTTGGCACACAAAGTTTTCAAATGTATTTCTTGCCTGTGAAAAACCTATAGCCTAGCTGTGATGGAAGAACCGCATTTTAAAAAATAACGAAGTAAGGTGAGTTTGAAGTTAATTAGAAACTAAATGGTTTGAGTCACTACTCATGTGGTAAAGCGTTGGTAGAGGGATGGGAAGGTTTTGTGGACCTTGAAGAAGACAGAATTCTGGAATCACTGTTCACTCCCAGCTACCAATCCATGTCATAGACTCTTGCCTTTTTTCCAGAAACTGGTGAACTCAGTGCTTTGGCCACACTTGATGTGAATGCAGGTATCAACCCTAGAATATTCATCCTTAATTCAACCTTAAAATCTCATTTATCAGGGGAATATCCCTGACTTTCATACATGCTCATGGGAAAGCCAATAGCTTCTCAAAGCCTGTTATTTGGAAAGGAGTGGTAGATACACATGGCTGTCGCAGATATGAGGTCTGCACTGTGTTTTGTCACATTTGAATTGGCTTTGGGACTGACTGGGTGAGTTTCCTAGCTCCACCTGGGGTCTGACTCACCCTGTCTGCCTACGACGCCCTTTCTGGGGCATGTTTTCTGTTCTACTAGATTGCCTCTCACTGGTTGAAAAGATGACCTCTTGCCAGAGGCTTGTGCAGGCATGCACCTCTGGTTACTAAACAGGAGCCCTGCCTCTCCTCATGTCTCTCAGAACACGCCCTCCCCAAGTTCCTTGCGTGTCACACCAGGAAACCTGGAATTTTGAGTTTTCCACAGCTGCACTAGCTGGCTGTCCTGTCTTTGTTTTGTTGTCATGAGGGAGCTAGAAAATAAAACCTGTGATTTACTTGAACCATCTGCATTAAGAATTGACAAGGCTCCCCTACTGTGTGCAATTTCTTTTGTTTTTCCTGTATTTGTTAAAGAGTACACTTAAAAAAAGCAACAAAAAATTGACAGTGGGGATTTGATTCTAATCATACTTGCCTTTGCATTTGGACTCTTCCAGCTGTGGCCCTGCAGTAAGTGGCTGTTAATCACTAATTTTGAGCTCACTTGAAGAATATAGAAGAGTACCTGTCACCAGAAACCTCAGCAGAACTACCTTTGTCACCACAACGTTTTGTAAGACTTTCAAAGTCTTTTTGGAATTGTTCCGTAGGACTAAAGAGTTGAGAAAATTTTCTGGTTCACCTTGTGAGTGACATCCATGCAGGTATATTGAGGGTACCTTGTAATTACCTGTACAGTGATAGTTTATTGATTGACTGATTCATTCATTCTTTCAACACATAATCATGAGGTGTTTGTTTACTCTGTTGGGAATAGAGAAAGGAATAAAACAGAAAATGTTTCTCATCTAAAGGAGGGTTATCTGAGTGTGAGAAGTGCTATGGAGAAAGCAAATTAGGACAAGGACTTTGGCTGCTAGCTTGGGGAGGCAAGGAAGAAAAACATCTTAGTTTTAAATGTCCCATGGGAAGGCCATGATATTGCATGGAAGGACAAGAAAGGAGCCATGTGTACAATGGAGAAAGTGGGTCAGGCAGTGAGAACAGTAGATACATTGGCCTGAGGCAGGGGGTGCTTGGCACATTGAAAGCCAGGCTTACCTGTGTGTGCTGCTGGCCTGACACTGTTAGCAAGGCCTTTCTTCCATTATCTCAGTTAATCCTCATTCCCATTCACGGATGGCAAAATTCAAGTCTAGGCAGGTGTGTAACCTGTGGAGGCAGACTGGCACCAGAGCATGTGGTTGCCTCTCACCCCTGGCTGGGAGCGCATTGTCTTGCTGCATGGTGCATTCTCTTTCAGCACAGCATGTTCCTCAGGTCCTCAGGCCAGCTGGGTTTGTCTTGAGCCACTGGTTTAAGGAACGTTGTGACAGTGGCTGCAGGTACTGATTTGGTAGTTGACACTACATATTTACAGGCCCACTCTTCTTTTTCTCACTTCATGTGATTGCATTTTGTGGATCATTACAACTCCCTTATCTAAGGACTGGTGAATGACTAAAAATGCACATTACATGCATTTAAATGTTTGTTTATTTTTTAGAAATACACTTCAAAAGACAGTGCAGAGGGGCTGGGGAGATGGTTCAGTGGTTAAAGACACTTGCTTGCAAAGCCTCACAGCCTGGGTTCAGTTCCTCAGGAACCATGAAAAGCCAGATGCACAAAGTGGCACATGCATGTGGAGTTCATTTGCAGTGGCACGAGGCCCTTATATTCCTGTTCCTTCTCTCTATCTGCTTGCAATATATATTAAAGACACTGCAGAGGGGTTAGCAGCTTGAGACTAGAAGCCTGGCTATGGGGAGAGCCATCTTCTAGCCCCACTCTGGCAGGACAAGTATTTGCATCTCTCCATTCTCCCAGCCACAGAACAGGGCTTCAAAATGCAGACTTTCCTGGGGCTCTGGCAGACTGGGAAGAAGCAGGCTTTGTCCTGAAGGCCCAGCCCTGACTAGTGCAGCCCAGGTGGCCATGCAGCATGGCATTGGAAGATAGATTAGAACTGGATGAACAGTTAATGCCTACCCTGGGGTCTGAGTCTTCAGCTTCTTCAACTATAAAGTGAAGATCAAAACCACCCATGGATTGGAGCCATCAGGGTTCAGGAGGTTAGTGTTCACATGTACAGTATAGCACATAGCTGAAGCTCAAAGACCTGGGACTCTTAGCTGCTATTATTTATCATTATTTTTTTAAATACTCTTTTTTGAGATTTATATTCATTTATTTATTTATTAGAGACAGAGAAAGGGAGAAAGAGAGAGAGAGAGAATGGGCATGCCAGAGCTTCTAGCCATTGCAAACGAACTCTGGATGCATGCAACACCATGTGCATCTGGCCTATGTGGGACCTGGAGAATTGAACCTGAGTTCTTAGGCTTCGCAAGCATGTGCCTTAACTGCTCAGCCATCTCTCCAGCCCTATCATTAATTTTTAAAATTTATTTATTTATTTATTTATTTATTGAGAGAGAGAGAGAGAGAGAGAGAGAGAGAGAGAGAATGGGCATGCTAGGGCCTTTAGCTGCTGTGAATGAACTCCAGACAAGTATACTCCTTGTGTGCATGTGTGATATTGCATGCTTACATCACTATGTCTGGCATACGTGGGCCCTGGAGATTCAAATGTGAGTTCTTAGGCTTCACAGGCAAGTGCCTTAACCACTGGGCAATCTCTCCAGCCCTATTTATCATTCTTTAACTTAAAATGATAAAAATCTACTGAGATTGGCTGCAGTCTAGGTCCTCATTATCTCTAGGTCCCTAGTGAGATGTTCTAGGGGCCTGTGATAATGGGCCCCTGTACTTTGGCTCCCATATAGACATTGTATGTTGGAAACAAATAAAAAAAAATGGGTAGCGAATGAAATCCCAACTAAGGTGAGGCTCTAGCTTTCTGAAAGCCTCAGTGTTGCCAATGGTCAGGCTCACAGAGATGGACTGACTTCTGGTTTCTTGTACACTGACTCTGCCACCCCCACCCCACCAAACCCTTTGTTTCAGGTGCTCAAAATAGCCTATATTTCCAAGGCAGTGAACAATTACTTAAAAACTATTAGTGATTATATTAAATTTGCTCCTGGATAGGCATACTTAACATTGTGAAGATGGCAATCTTACCAAAGGAAATATACATATTTAATGCAATTCCAATTAAAATCCCAGCAGTGTTCTTCACAGAGATAGAAAAAAATGATCTCAAATTTCATACGGAAAGGCAGAAGACTTTGCATATCCAAGCATATCCTCAGCAAAAGAAATAACTCTGGAGGCATCACTATACCTGATCTAAAGCTATATTACAAAGCCATAGTAATAAAAACAGCATGGTACTGGCATAAAAACAGGAGTATAGACCAATGGAATAGACTTGAGGACCCGGACTTTGAGTCAAGCAACTATAGCTACTTGATATTCGACAAAGGCCCTAACAATATAGGCTGGAAAAAAGACAGCATCTTCAACAAATGGTGCTGGACAAACTGGATAACCATAGGCAAGAAACTGAAACTTGACCCACACATTTCACCATGCACTACACTCAAGTCCAAATGGATCAAAGATCTCAATATAAGACCAGAAACTCGAATACTACTGGAAGAAAAATTAGGAAGTACTTTCCATGATATAGGAATGGAAAAAGACTTCCTGAACAAAACCCCAGTAGCTTATGAACTTAAACCGTCACTCAACCAATGGGATCACATGAAGCTGAAGAGTTTCTTTACAGACAAGCATACAATAAGCAAAGCCAATAGATTACCCACAGAATGGGAGGAAATATTTGTGGGTTATTCAACTGACAGAGGCCTAATCTCTAGAATCTACAAAGAACTCAAAAACCTAAACAATAAAAAGTCAAACAACCCACTCATAAAATGGGGCAGAGAGCTGAACAGGCACTTCACAGAGGACGAAATACAAATGGCAAACACACACTTAAGGAAATGTTCATCATCCCTAATCATCAGGGAAATGAGATTCCACCTTACCCCAGTAAGGATAGCAAATATCAAAAAATCAAATGAAAATAAATGCTTGTGAGGATGTGGAGAAGTAGGAATACTCATCCACAGTTAATGGGAATGTAAGATGGCACAACCACTTTGGAAAGCAATATGGAGACTCCTGAAAAGGCTGACTATGGAGTTACCAACAGACCCAGTTATTCCCTTACTGGGCATATACCTTAAAACCTTTAAACCACAGTCCAAAGAGATTTGCTCAACCATGTTTATAGCAGTTCAATTCATAATAGCTAAGAGCTGAAATCAACCCAGATGTCCATCACTAGAAGAATGGATAACTAAGATGTGGTATATCTACACAATGGAATTCTACACAGCAGTAAGAAAAAATGACACAATGAAGTTTGAGGAAAAATGGTTGAACCTGGAAGATATCATTCTCAATGAACTTACCCAATCATAGAGAGAAAATCGCCACATAGTCTCACTCATCTACAGCACCTAACCTGAATCTACCCAAGATGCCAACATACCCAGCATGCATCTCGAGGACTAGACAATAGGGTGGGTGAGGAGGGAGGGGAGGGCAAAGGAGGGGGTGGGAGGCACAAATCTAGGCCCAAACAACAATGGTACCACAAAATTCTACATCCTAAAAGGCAGACCAAATGGTTGAACCTTCACCAGGCCCTTAGAGGGAACACCTGAACCACAAGACACCAGAGAAGGTATGATGAAGACTGACCTTAATCTTCTACAGCTTCTCTCTCACTCTCTCTCTCTCTCTCTCTTCTCTCTCACTCTTTTATATTAGTTAACTTTTTCTTCCTTTTCTTAGTGGGCACTGACCTGTAACTCCCAATACCAGCATGTGGCTATCATCCACAATGAGCTTTTGATCAGAGAGATTTACAAGGTTTCCTAAAAGAAAGACAGATTTCTGTCAGATTACTTGATGACCACCAAAGGTTAGTGGTAAGACCCTACTGCTGAAGATACCTTATGATATTGACACATAAAATGGAATGATATTGCTGGAAGCTGGAAGAGAGTCAGTCCCCAGACAGTCAGCACATTTAGCTCCAGCAACTGGGGGAAAATGACCAATATCTGTCCAAGCAACTCATGGTATAACCTACTTAGCAGCAAATAACCTGTCGTGATGTCACACAGGTTCAGTAGTGGCACACAGCCATGGTGGGAAACCAACTGCTCTTGATTTGGCTAACTGATCCCCTCGGTGGAACAGGACCCATAGCTGGAGCTGAGAAACAAGTCATAACCATATCCAAATATGAGCACACTCTCCATTATTAAGCTACCACCAATTGTGGGCTACAGGAGGGCCTACACCTATTAAATTCTCTATAAAAAAATAAGGGCTATCCCATTTGTCTGGTGCTAACTTTACTCTCAATTGGAGAATCTGCTTCTCTTTTTCAGATAGACACAGATCCTAAAGATAGAAGCACCCTATCATACCTCAAAAGGGCCCCAGCTGAAACTAAGAACATTTGGTGAAGCAAGCAAGGGTGCTGTTTTCTTGGTGAACCAGGTACCAGCACAAGGGTGAAGGAGATCAATACATAGAAAAATCAACTCCTACCAAATCAGAGATCCAGAGACCCAGAGGCCCCAAACACCTCATCATTGAAGCAGACCAAAAATGAACCCAACATGGCTCAGGGAAATTTTGCGGAAGAGGGGGTGGAAAGAATGACAGAGCCACATGTTGGGTCATGATATGCAGAGACATTTATCTTGCACATAACTGTAGGCTAACTCCACAATGCATGACCCATATACCTCAACAAGGAGGGGCCAGGGGGAGGGGGTAGGACATGGATGAGCCTAACAATGGTACCCACTTGACTGTATTCACTAAGTGCAAAACTAATTAATAAAAAATAAATAAATTATTAAAAAAACAAAAACATGAAGCATTGAATACAGGCTTTTTCACATAGTTCACATATTTGATTATTCTCTTTGCACCCTAGATGCATGTTAGGCCACAGATCTATGTGCTGTGGCAAGAACCTGTGGGGCTCTGCTTTCCAGTGAGGTAAGGACACTCTTGCTGAACTTAGTGAAGGCCACAAACTCCTCATCTGTAAGATGGGTAGAGTATCTTCCTGAGAGGGTATTGACAGGAGGGTGGCGTGTGTGGGGAAGGCTCCAAGTTTGCAGTGATGCCAGTCTGATTCTTTGAGAATTTTCCTCAGTTATTTAATTTTCTGTTACATCTTTAGAATTACTTAATTCAGAGTTTGTGTGTGTGCACACATGCATTTGGAGGCCAGAGAACAACCTCAGGTATGGTTCATCTCAGGCATCTCCACCTCTTATGAGACAGGGTCTCTCATTTACCTGGAGCTCACCACATAGGTAGACTGGTGGGCCAGTAAGCTCCAGAGATCCCTCTGTCTCCATCTCTCCACACTGAGGTCACAAGCATTTACCACCATGCCTGACTTTTATTTTCTTTATATGGGTTGTGGGGACTGAACTCAGGTTCTTATGTTTTTAAGGTAATCACTTTACTGACTGAGCTATGTCTCCAGCCCATTTTTTAGGATTTTTATTACTAGCTTATAGATTGTCAAAGCTTTCTACTAATAGGACTCCCTTCTGCTGACTTTTGAAATTGTACTATAACTACACCAAGTTAATTATTAAAAAAAAAAAAACAAAAAATCAGGGCTGGAGAGATGGCTTAGCAGTTAAGGCACTTGCCTGCAAATCTTTTTTTCTTAATTAATTAGTTTTGTACTCAGCGAATACAGTCAATTTGGTACCATTATTAGGCTCATCCATTACCTACCCCCTCCCCTTGGCCCCTCCTCGTTGAACTATATGGGTCATGCATTCTGGAGTTAGCCTAGAGTTATGAGTAGGATAAATGTCTGCATATCATGACGCAACACGTGGCTCTGACATTCTTTCTGCCCCCTCTTCTGCAAAATTTCCCTGAGCCATGTTGGGTTCATTTTTGGTCTGCTTCAGTGATGAGGTGTTGGGGGCCTCTGGGTCTCTGGATCTCTGATTTGGTAAGAGTTGATTTTTCTATGTGTTGATCTCCTTCACCCTTGTGCTGGTACCCAGTTCACCAAGAAAACAGCACCCTTGCTTGTTTCGCCAATTGTTCTTAGTTTCAGCCTGGGCCCTTTGGAGGTATGATGGGTTGGCTCTCTCCTTAGGATCTACATAGTTGTTTTAATTTGCATTTCCCTGAATATTAGGGATGATGAACATTTTCTTAAGTGTGTGTTTGCCATTTATATTTCTTTCTCTGTGAACTGCTTGTTGAGCTCTTTGCCCCATTTTGTGAGTGGGGTGTTTGACTTTTTACTGTTTAGATTTTTGAGTTCTTTGTAGATTCTAGAGAATAGGCCTCTGTCAGCTGAATAACCAGCAAATATTTTCTCCCATTCTGTGGGTAATCTATTGCCTTTGCTTGTTGTATGCTTGTCTGTAAAGAAACTCTTCAGCTTTATGTAATCCCTTTGGTTGAGTGACTGTTTAAGATTGTGAGCTACTGGGGTTTTGTTCAGGAAGTCTTTTTCCATTCCTATATCATGGAAAGGACTTTCTATATTTTGTTCCAGTAGTAGTCGACTTTCTGGTCTTATATTGAGGTCTTTGATCCATTTGGACTTGAGTGTAGTGCATGGTGAAATGTGTGGATGAAGTTTCAGTTTCTTGCATATGGTTATCCAGTTTGTCCAGCACCATTTGTTGAAGATGCTGTCTTTTTTCCAGCCTATATTGTTAGGGCCTTTGTCAAATATCAAGAAACTATAGTTGCTTGATCCAAAGTCTGGGTCCTCAAGTGTATTCCGTTGGTCTATACTCCTGTTTTTATGCCAGTACCATGCTGTTTTTATTGCTATGGCTTTGTAATATAGCTTTAGAACAGGTATAGTGATGCCTCCAGAGGTATTTATTTTGCTGAGGATATGTTTGATATGAGAGGCCTTAGCTTTTCCATATGAAATTTGAGATCATTTTTTCTATCTATATGAAGAACACTGTAGGTATTTTAATTGAAATGGCATTAAATCTGTATATTGCCTTTGGTAGGATTGCCATCTTCACAATGTTAATTCTGCCTATCTAGGAGCATGGGATGTCTTTCCATTTTCTCAAGTCCTCCTCAATTACTTTGTTGAGTGTTTTTCTTTTTTTGTTGTATAGATCTTTCACTTCCTTGGTTAATGTTATTCCAAGGTATTTTATTTTATTTTTTGTTATTGAAAATGGGACCATGTGCCTTATTTCTTTCTCTGTATCTTTGTCATTTGCATATAGAAAGGCTACTGATTTTTTTGCATTGATTTTGTATTCTGCTACTTTACTATAAGAGTTAATCACCTTTAGGAGTTTTGGGATGGAGTCTCTCGGGTATCTTATACATAGAATCATGTCATCAGCAAATGGAGCTAACTTAACCTCTTCCTTTCCAAATTGTATCTCTTTTATTTTCTTCTCCTGTGTTATTGCTTGAGCTAGGACCTCCAGTACTATATTGAAGAGCAGAGGTGAGAGTGGACAACCCTGTCTTGTTCCTGATCTAAATGGGAATTCCTCCAGTCTCTCTCCATTAAGTATTATTTGGGCCTTTGGAGCTTTGTATATTGCCTTTATTATGTTAAGATATGAACCAACCATGCCAATTCTCTCCAAGGTTTTGATCATGAAGTGATGTTGTATCTTGTCAAAGGCCTTTTCTGCATCTATCGAAATGATCATGTGGTTTTTGTGTTTAACCTTGTTTATGTGGTGTATTACATTAACAGATTTCCATATGTTGAACCACCCCTGTGTTCCTGGGATGAATCCCCCTTGGTCAAGGTGGATTATGCTTTTGATGTGTTGTTGGATTTGGTTTGCAAGGATTTTGATCAGGATCTTTGCATCTAAGTTCATCAGGGAAATAGGCCGGTAGTTTTCTTTTCTTGTGGCATCTCTGCCTGGTCTTGGAATTAGGGTGATACTAGCTTCATAAAAGGAGTTGGGTAGCTTTCCCTGTTCTCCAATTGTATGGCACAGTTTGAGGAAGATTGGTTTGAGCTCTTCCATGAAGGGTTGATAGAATTCAGCTGAGAAGCCATCTGGTCCTGGACTCTTCTTTTTGGGGAGACTTTTTATTAGTTTTTCAATCTCCATGAGTGTGATAGGTTCATTTAGGAGATTAATCTGTTCTGAGTTTAGCTTTGATAGATGGTATACTTCCAGGAATTTATCCATCTCCTCCACATTATCCAGTTTTGTGCAGTAGAGGTTTTTGAAATGAGTCCTAAATACTCTCCCAATTTCACTTATGTCTGTTGTGATCTCTCGTTTTTCATTTTTAATTTTGTAAACTTGAAGCATCCATGTCGTTTTTTTGCTTTGTCAAATTGTCCTGGGGTTTGTCAATCTTGTTTATTTCTTCCAAAGAACCAGCTCTTTGTTTTGTCAATTGTCTTAATTGTTTTCTTAGTTTCCAATTCATTAATTTCTGCTCTGATTTTAATTATTTCCTTCCTTCAGGAGCTCTTTGAGTTGGATTTTTCTTGCTTTTCCAGTGCCTTTAGGTGGATGGTTAGGTTATTATTTGGGATCTCTTTGTCTTTTTTATGAAGGCATTGAGTGGTATGAATTTTCCCCTGAGGACTGCCTTCATTGTGTCCCATAAGTTTTGGTATGATGTGTTCTCGTCGTCATTCAATTCTAGAAATTTTGCAATTTCATTTTTTATTTCATCCACTATCCATTTATTGATGAAAAGTGTGCTGTTCAGTTTCCAGGTGCCAGTGGGATTCTTGGTGGGTCTTTTGTTGTTGATTTCTAGCAATAAAGCATTGTGATGTGATATCATGCAAGGAATTATGTCAATCTTCCTAAATATGTGGGGGCAGGCTTTGTGACCCGGTATATGGTTTATTTTAGAGAATGTTCCATGGGCTGCTGAGAAGAATGTGTAGTCTGTGGATTTGGGATGGAAAGTTCTGTAGATGTCTGTTAAATCTAAGTGATCTATGGTTTTGTTGAGCTCTCTTACTTCCCTGTTGAGTTTCTGTTTGGATGATCTGTCTATCACTGATAATGGTGTATTGAAGTCCCCAACTGTGATGGTGTTGGTGCTTACTTCTGTTTTATTGTCAAGTAAGTTTTGGTTTATGAACTGTGGTGCCCCTGTGTTTGGTGCATACAGATTTATGATTTAATATCCTCTTGATGGCTCGTTCCCTTGATAAGATGGAAGTGGCCTTCTTCGTCTTTTTTGATTATTTTTGGTTTGAAGTTTTTTTTATTTGATATTAGTATAGCTACACCTGCTTGTTTCTTATTCCCATTTTCTTGGAATATTATTTTCCACCCTTTCACCCTAAGGAGGTGTCTGTCTTTAGCGGTGATGTGGGTTTCTTGAAGACAACAGATTGAAGGGTCTAATTTTTTGATCCATCCTGTTAGCTTGTGTCTCTTGATGGGTAATTAAGGTCATTGATATTTAGAGCAATGACGGTGAGATTTGATTTGATCCCTGCCATATTCTGATGGTATATGTGGTTTGGTGGTTTCATGGACTTTGAAGTTTTTTGTGCCTACTCTGAATTTGGTTATTGTGATCTGCTTCTTTTAGGCATTTGAGGCTGATTATTTGTTTCTTCTCTGTGGAGAATTTCCTGAAATACTCTCTGTAGGTTTGGTTTTGTGTTCATGTAATTGTAAAGCTGAGTTTTGTCATCGAAAGTTTTTCTTTCACCAGCTATTATGAGGGATACTTTTGCTTGGTAGAGTGTTTTGGTTGGAAGCCATGGGTTCTTAGACTTTGCAGTATTTCATTCCAGGCCCTTCTAGCTTTCAGGGTTTCCATTGAGAAGTCTGGAGCAATTCTGATGGGGTTACCTTTGAATGTGGTGTGCTGTTTTTCCCTAGCTGATTTTACGATTTTCTCTTTGTTGTCAATGTTTAGAGTCTTAATGACAGTATGTCTTGGAGTTTCTCCTTTGGTCCAGTCTGTGGAGTTCTGTTGGCTTCTTGTATCTTGATGGGCCTTTCTTTTAAGAGACTGGGGGAGTTTCTTCGATTATTTTGTTAAATAAGTTCTCCATGTCTGTGTTTGTTTTAATAGATGGCCCCCAATATATTCAGTTCTTTATTGTTTGTAGTTTGCATTCTGCAGCCACCTGGCTGGAGGCAATGTCACTGGGTGGATCTTTAGGTGTGGTGGTGCGTTTCAGATATCAATCTAAAGATATGCAAAATGTGCCTAGCTGGAGTTCCTGAAGTGTGCTGTGGTTTTTGGCTTTTGGCTTGTGCTTCTCTCTCTCCCTGCTTGGGCCTGTGAAGGCAGGCCAGCTTCTTCTGCCATTATGGAACTTCCAGTGGATCAGTAAACTTCAATAAATCCCTTCCTCCATAACTGTGCTTGGTCTGGAAGTTCATCTCAGCAAACCTGAAGCTGTCTGCTACAATACCTTTGGTCTAAATTTCTTCTTCTTCTGGCATTCCAAATATTCTAATATTTGGATGTTTAAGTGTATCCTACAATTCCTTCATGTTCTGTTCACAGGAACTTTTGAACTTACTGAAATTTTTGAACTCTTGAACTGTTTCTTCCATCTTGTCTTGCAGATCAGAGTTTCTATCCTCCGCATAGCTGACTCTATTCTTGAGAGGTTCTAGAGAGCTTTGGACTTGTTCAATTAGGCTTGCATTTTCTACTACTTTTCTATGTATGATTTCCTTCTCTCTGTTAAGCTCCCTTTACATATCATTTTCTGATTTTCTTGATGCTTCTTGGAATTCATTCTTGCATTTCTTTATGTCTTCATTTAGCATCGCCACCTGATTTTTGATGTCCTCGTTTTTTTTTTTTTCACTCTCCTTCATATCTCTTAACTGTCTTTGAACTCCTTCCATTTTTTTATCTACTAGGTCTACTCTAGGATGGCAGCATCCACACGATTGTCAGTCCTTTGTTGCTTTTCTGCAAGTTCTACCAGTACCTTGGTTAGGGTTGCATTGCTCATAGCTTCATTTAGGTGTTCTGATCCTAATGACTCTTCTATGTTTTGATTAGAGATGTTCATTGTAGGACTGGGTGATCTAACTGGATTTTCTTGCATTTGATTTCTCATGTTATTTCTTTTGTGCTGTGGTCTGCCCATCACAGTGTATGGGCATGTAGGTGGGTGGACCAGTCTGGGCTGAAGCACAATGGGAATCTGAAGCAGTCTGAGGCAGTTGCCAAGCAGCCTGGGCTTTGGCTCTCGCTTGCCAAAGCTGCCTGAGTTCCTGCCTGGACGGGGTACCAAAGTTGCCTGAGCTCTCATGTGGTACTGTGCCAAAGCTGTCTGCACTTGTGCCAGGAGGGACACAGAGGCACCAAGCTCTGAAGCAGCCTAAACTCTGGTGTGGCGGAACAGTGGGGCCCGGAAGCAGTCTGTGCTCCCCTGAAACAGGACAATGGATGTTGACCTGTGTGGGAGATGGGGAGGGGATGGCACCTGAGCTAGTGTAAGCTACAGACACAGTCTGAGCTCATGTTTGGAGCTGGAACTTGGCCTGGGCTTTTGCGTGAATGTGCGGTGGCAGGAACAGTAAGTGGGAAAGTGGGCAGAGCAGACTAAACTTCCACAAGTGGGATCGGAGCGCAGTTTAAGTTGATCAAGGGAGCCTGAGCTCCAATGGGCCAGCAGCCATAGCCTGGCCCCGGTCACTCGTGGGCAGGGGTAGCAGGGCGATGGCTCCTGTGCAGTGTGGCAAGTGGAAGTATGTTTGCCTGGGACCCTTTTCCTACAGCAAGTGCGGGAGTTTCCTGAAGCTGGGACTGTGGTACAGAGGCTGTTTGGGGAGACGGACGGGCTACCTGCCCGCCCGCCTGCTCACCCGCCCACGAGGGAATCAGCGATTCCCTCTTTTTTCCCCTCTGTGCCCTCCCACTGTCAATCTATTGGAGATTTCTCTCCCCTAAAAGACCCAATGAACCCTTAATGTCTTGCCTTTCTTTCCCAGGGATGTGCGGCGAAGTTAGGCGGTCACCATCTTGGCTGGAAGTCCTTGCCTGCAAATCTTTAGGACACGTGTTCTACTCTCCAGATCTTGTGTAAACCAGATACACATAGGTTAAGCAAGTGCAAGGTTGCGCATGCCCACCAGGTGGCGCAATATCTGAAGTTCGATTTCAGTAGCTGAAGCCCTGGCATGCCAATTCTCTTTGTTTCTATCTTGCTGTCTCTTAAAAAAAGAAAGACATGACTGAGCATCAAATATTTTATGAAATGACTTTAAAACTATCTAAAAATTTCTTTGTTACTGGTTATCTATAGACAGATTGCAGAAGTTGTTAGCTTTCTCTTTTCTTTTGTCTGTATGAGTAGTAGGTATGATGTTGTGTGTGATATATGCACATGTGTGTACAGATGTGGCACCCTGTGCATGTTCAGAGGCCAGAGGAGAACAGTGGGTGTACCCCACTATTGCTCAATTGCTTCTTTCCTTGAGACAGTCTCTTCATTGATTCCCAGCTTGCCATTTTCATGAGCTCAAGAGATTTTCCAGTGTCTGTTCCACACAACACTAGCCATGTCCTGCTATTTACATTGGTTTTGAGGAACTGAATTCAATGGTCTTAAATCCCTTTCAGCTCTGTAGTTGTGCAGGATGTGCTCTTAACTTCTGAGCCACCTCACCAGCCCAGCTTTCTCATTTTTAAAACTTGTTTTATTTGTTTATTTATTTGAGGCAGGATGGGTAGGGGCAAATAGAGAGAGAAGAATGGACACACCAGGGCCCCAGCCTCTGAAAACAAACTTCAGATGCATGTGCCACCTTGTGAGTAGGGCTTATGTGGGTACTGGGGAATTTAACCTGGATCCTTAGGCTTCATAGGCAAGTGCCTTAACCATGAAGCCATCTCATCAGCCCAGCTTTCTCACTTTTTAAGGTTGATGTTGTGCCTGACTATGCAATTATCACAAAAAATTAAGATTAGAATAAAGGCACGCATAATTTTCTTTTTCTGAAAATAACCACCAGCAACTTTTATTTCCTCTTGACATGTGTTGCAGTCAGGTTCACATTGCTGGTAGAAATCACCCAACCAAGAGTATCTTGTGGGAATAAAGAGGTTTATTTTGGCTTACAGGCTCTAGGGGGAAGCTCCATGATGGCAGGGAAAATGATGGAATGAGCAGAGGATGGATATTATCCCCTGGCCAAGGTCAGGAAGAAAATAGAAACAGGAGAGTGTGCCAAACACTGGCATGGGGAAACTGGCTATAACATCCATAAGCCCACCTCCAACAATAACACTGCCTCCTGGAGGTGTTAATTCCCAAATCCCCATCAGCTGGGAACCTAGCATTTAGAACACCTAAGTTTATGGGGGACACCTGAATCAAAACAACCACATTCTGTTCTCATAAACTATTAACCATTCATGATGTAAAATGCAATGCATTTAGTCCAACATTCAAAGTCCCCACAGTTATTATCAATTCCAATGATGTTCATACATCCCCACAGTCCAAGTTCTTCTAACTGAGCCATAATACCAAAAATCCCCCCAAATTCCATAATGGCACAGAATGAACATTCACACTGCAAAAGACAGCAGAGCAAAGAAATATTCAACCAATACATGATTTAAAACAACCAGGGCAAATATCAAACTCTGTAGCTTCAAGTTTAACAACTCTAGTCAGTGACAAATCTCCAAATCCAGTCTTTCTAACCAGCAACAAGTCTCTGGTATTCCAATTCTGCCCCTCCAGCTAGGCTACTCACAGTCCTGGAAAACTTCATCTGGGGCTGACAGCTTTCCTTGGCAGCCATCTCATGGTCCCAGCATCTCCACTGGGTCTCCACGGTTCATCCTCATGGCCCATGGGGTCTCCATGCAGGCAACCAGCAAACCTGCTTCATACTGCCCATGGCCATTTCCAAAACACAAGACTGTGTTGCAAACTCAATGACCCTGTCTTTCCTGCATTTCTTATACTCCACAATACTAGGAAGGATGCCACAGGGGGGAGTAAAGTAGACTTTGAAGAACAGGACACTCCTTGAGCACTCAGGCCCCTTCAGAAGAGTCTACATTCTTCCTGTTGCCCCAGTGCAGGTCAGCTGGCCCAATCTCAAAGGTTGTAATATCTCAAAAAATTTGCAGGTGAACAATCAGCAGTTTAGGCCCAAAGATTTCTTTTTTTTTTTTTTCTGTGCCATATCCCTCTGCTCATACCAATCAATTTCTACTCAATGCAACCCTGCAGAACTTCTCAGGACACAGGCATAACAGCAAGTTTTTCACACAAACTGCCAACCCAGTCCAAGCAAAGCTCTTTCTCACCCTCATAAGCCAAACCTCCATAGTCCATAATTCTTACTGCATTCAGGTCTTTCAACTCTGACCGGAATAGTCCAACAAGCTGTACTTACAGCATTGCAAGGTGTCTCTTAGGCCAAGGCTTCAAATCCTTCCACATTCCTCTTGAAAATCAACTCCAAAAGGCCAAAGCCACACAGTCAGGTGTCTAGCAGCAACCCTACTTCTCAGTACCACTTTACTGTTGCAGTCAGGTTCACATTGCTGGTAGAAATCACCCAAACAAGAGCAGTTTATGGGAAAACAGAGGTTTATTTTGGCTTACAGGCTTAAGGAGAAGCTCCATGATGGTGGGGGAAACCGATGGATATAACACCCATAAGCACTGCCTCCTCGAGGTGTTAGTTCCCAAATCTCCATCAGCTGGGAACCTAGTATTCAGAACACCTAAGTTTATGGGGAACACCTGAATTAAACAATCACAACATGTATAATTCTTCATGGTGGAGGAGGAAGAATTCATCTTCTATTCCATGCACTTGAAATGCACTTAAAATCTTCTTAAATTCCTCCAGAGCTTTAGGCATCCAGGGCACGCCGCACCATCAGGACTACTCCCACAGTTGAAGCAGAAGTCCCCAGTGGCACCCAGTGCACCCCCCCCCCCCCCACCGCACTCTAGCTGTGGCCTCCTGCACATCCCGGCCCAACTCCAGGAGCCACAGAGCCTGGGTGCTGGAGGCGGAGGTGCTGGCGGCAGAGGCGCTGCAGGCTCTCCCCTGGTGACCCTGTCCAACATGTATAATTCTTTATATGACTTTTTCCACCATGAAGCATATCATAGGTATTCTCTTATATTGCTACCATTTAAATTATTTTCAAAATGGATATACAGGATCTACAGAATCATATTCCCAATTTAGACATAAGAGTCTCTCTCCTAAGTTTCTCCCTAGGAAATGATTTTGTCTGCATTTTTGTCTAAGAATAAATTCCTAGAAATAAAATTGGATCAGCCTGAAGTATCTGCTGCTATGTAACAAACCACCCTAAAACATGCTGATTTATCAACATCCAATGCCGGGAATTTTAATACCTCCACTTATTTGATAGGTAGGCAAAATATGGGAATTGCATTGATATATATATCAAAGGGCACATATGTATCATTTGCAGCAGCAGGAGGCCCTGGTTCACCCATTTTCTCTCTCTCTCTTTTTGTGTCTATCTTTTCTTCTCTCAAATAAATAAAAAATAATATTTATTATAAATATTCCTTTTATCATTCCTTTTTTCTCCTCCTTTTCCGTATCTTCTTCATCTTCCTCCTCCTCCTTCTTTCAGTTCTGTGGATTTGAATCCAGACTCTTGTGCATGCTAAACATACCCTTTCATTTTTTAAAATTAAAAACCAAAAACTTGTGCTAGGGAGATGACTCATCAGGTCAGAGCATAACCAGGCCCAAGTTTGATCCCCAGCTCCCATGTAAAAATCTGGGGATGACCATGCACTCATGCAACCCCAGACCTTAGGGGGGCAGGACGAAGACAGGAAAATCACTAGGGCTTGGTGATTGGCTGGTTTTGCTAAAAACAGAAGTTCTGAGTCCAGCGAGAGACTCTGTCTTAAGGAAACAATGCAGAAACAACAAAGTCATAGAAGACAACCAACATTCTCCTATGGCCCCAGCACATGTGTACAAGGTGCATGCATCTGCACACTACATACACTATACCTACACAGGCCACACATCACATCATCCATATTATACATACACCCCCCCCAAAAAAAATCAAAAACCTTTTCTCTTCAGTGAGAAAAAGAAAAAAACCTCAACAAACAGAAAAATGGTTTCCCTATTAAACACTCACATGACTGTAAGAGTTGGCTGTCATACTTTGGTCCCCAAACAATGCTATACATTATATACCCTAATAAAGTACTTTGAGTCAATTTCAGTTTGATACCTAATATGTCAATGGAAACCCACAAAATGGTATGACTTATCAATAAGTTTACTTTGCAGGGACTGAACTCAAAAGGGTTTAGATTACTTTACCACCCTAGAATGGAGGAACAGTGTGTGGTCAAACTAAATTTTTATGTTGCACTGCAGCTGCCTGAAGGAAATCTTTTGTCTTCTCTGAGCCTCAGTGTCATGAGCACACTATGTCGGAAACACAGATAAACACATTTGTGTCTTTTCACAATGTCAGAATTTACTGAGTAGCAAATGCACAGGCACAGAAGTTTCAGTGGCAACATCTGACAGATCCTTCCACCTTCCTTGATAGCCCTGGCTGAGGCTCTTTTATTCCAGCCTTAATTACTAATGCTAACTCTCAGATCACACAACCCATCACACAGTAAATATATCTACATGTGTGCACATATGGAGGTTACAGAATGATTACAAAGGTTTAAAAAGGCAAAGGTTTCAGAGGCCTGAGAGGCCAGAGCTGAGAAACTGATAGAAATGCAAAAGCCTCTGTACTGATAGATAACTGATACTGACAGATAGATAGATAACAGTTGCCTCAGGAGCAACAGGTCAGAGCTGACCTGCAGGAGCCAGGCAAAGGGAAGGACAGGACCAGGTCAAGATGAACAGACAGACAGATGGATGGCAGATCTAGCCAGGTGAATGGGCAGAGGGCAACTGAGTGGGCTATGTCAACAGTGTGGACCAAGCAGGTAAAGCCTCTGAGACAACCAGGAGGTCCTTGATGTTCACACTAGGTGGTCGTATGACAGGATGGTGGGGGCTGTCACCATCTCAGTGCTATGGTTCTATATGGGATCCGTTGAGGGAGTTATGCCTATTACTTGGTCTGATGTGTCTGATAAGTTTTGGAGCTAGTTTTCCTGATATGTTTTTAATATGCTCATGTACTTCTTTAATCCCATTCTGCCAATCTCCATGTGTCATTATTCAATTCCATTTTCTGGGACACAGGCACTTCTGGAGGTGGCCAGTGAGCTGTGATGTCAACCAGCATCATAAATGTGGCCTTTCAGCTTACCCCAGTTAGTGTCCATTACATGGTGTGGTAAACTGAAACATAATTCCAAAAACACTTCCTGCTTTCAGGCCACTGCTGCAGCAGATATCTATGGAGCTGCATGAGCTTGACTCTTGGGGAGTGCCTTCTACTGCTGTGTGCCACCTCACAATTTTCACAGGACTTTGATGTATCTGTGTCCTTGGAACTCCATTGCCACCCCAAAAGAGCAGGTGTGCAGATTATGTGTCCCTTTAACTCATGTGATAACTCAAAGCTCCAATTGATTCTGGTTTGCCAGTTTTACAACACTACTATAGTTGTGACCAGACAGCTCCTTCAGAGCCATTAAGGCTTTTCCTGTTCGATTGTATGCTATCTACCTCTCTTTCCAAGCTGCTCTGGAGCTTGCTCTGGAGCTCAGGTTGGCCTTGAACTCATTGCCATCTTCCTACTTCAGCATCCCCAATGTTGGGATTAAAGCCATGTGTGCCACCATGCCTCACTCACATTTTCCCCTAATGTTTCCTTCAACCCTTAGTGTCCTAGCTTCTGGCCACATTGTTTCATTCATTGTCACCTAAATATCCTCCATGGGTACCATCTCTCTAGAAATGCCTTCCTTTCTTTCTCATCTGATTCATATGTCATTAAAGTCCCAAGTCATCTGCAAGCCAAGCCTTTCCTGTTTGTCTAGTTTAGCCACTGCCCTGCCTCAAAGACTTTCCATCCCTTTATTATCTTTGCTTTCACTGACATTCATCACATACTACCTTATTTATGAATTATCATTATATGTTTCTTGAGACAGGGTCTCATGTAGCCCATGATGGCATTAAATTCTCTGTGTAGCTGAAGATGACATTGAACTGCTGATCTTTCTACCTCTACCTCCAAAATTCTGGGATTAAGGCATGTGTCACATCTGGTGATGAATTATCTTTATATGTATGCCCATGATGCTTTCTGAAGGACTTGTATATTATAAAATTATACTTAAATTATTTATTTGCATTTTGCATAACATACATAAATATGTCTTTATAACTATATTGCAATATATGCATGTATTAGACATGTAATATATATAATAATATATTGTAATATATATGCATTAAGGAGTTTTTCAAGCAAGTGTCTTTAAACTTAGAGCCATCTCCTCAGCAGAAGTTTGATTATATGCAAATTTAAATTGTCTTTGTGTTAACTGTCACATCAGATCAAAACATCTCCATTGTTTAAGTCATAATACCAGGTGTACTTGTCACACCATTGCCAAACATCTAGGATGCTTGGATTGCAACTTCTTTGCATTCAAATTTCAGTTGGGTATGTTTTTCTAATAAATGGCAGGGACTCCGTTCCACATGATACTTAAGGAATAACTGAATTCAATTTTAAACCATAAGGTTGTGATGAGTATAAATTATGAGTAGTCTCAGGAGTCAAAGTCAGTTTGACAATGGACATATGCACACTAAAATAACAAAACTTAATAAATTTATTAAAAATATTTAACCTGGGACTTCTGGGTAAGATGGAAGCATACCAGTCACACCAAAGCAGATTGAGAGGGAAATAAATAGAAACTTAGCAAAATAAACTCTTCTACTGAAAAGTGGAGGTGTGTAAGTTATTATCAACTATAGCAGAGAAACAGGAGAAACCAAGGTCTTCCAGAAAGGAGGAAATTGGCCAGAATCCTGCCGAGATGCCAACAGCCCTGAGAGAGGCTTCCTGGCCAGCAGCACAGAGTGGAAGGGCAGAAACAAAGTGAGGGGATTTTGTACTCACATCAGCTTCCTCACAAAGTCAAGAAACCTGATGGAGAAGTCAGCAGAGACTAGCTGAAAGAGAATACAAATGGGACCAGCCGAGCAGCTCTGATACAACTCCAGGTACCCTGCAAAGTCTCCCATGCCCCAACTGTCAGGGCCATGAATGTCTATAAATTCATCCCCAGCTGCCCAGCACTGAGAGAGATCAAGGTGGGCACTAAGCATTGGTAAGACTGGAAGCCATCCCAAAAGGTAATAGAGCCTATTTATACAAAGCCAGATGCATATGCCTGCACTGGAAATTCTAATCTCTCTTTCCATGTCAGGAAAGGTTATGTATTGTATTTGAATGATATATTCTTGGTTGGCGTTTACCTTCTCAAATAAGCTGTATTTTTGTCTTGACTATTGATGCCTTTGAAATTTCCTGATTTTTAGGACCTTTGTCTTTTTCTTCTGTCATTATTGGGGGCAGGAACTGACTGGCCCCAGGTTGACCTGGAATCTGTCTGTTTCAGACTAGAAATGTCAACCTCCTAATTGACAAGATTAAGGGTGCAGGGCAACACACACATTTAGGGACTGTTCAGTTTAATCTCCAGGCTTGTATAAATACTCTGTGCTGGTTTTGATTGAATGTCTATATTGCTCAACTGAATTTTAGAATATGCCAGTAATTTGCTCCACCTAGTCTACTCAATACTTGAATAGCAGACAAACTCAAAACCTAGGGTCACTTCTGCTGTTTCTCTTGGAGTATAAGAGCTACACCTGGCACCTTAAACTTCTACACTGAGGATGTATAATTACAGATTTTCATGCTTAGAACATTATAGATAATTAGAAAACCCAAGCATCAAATTAACTCAAGATGCAAAAATCTCTACGTTGTAATACAAGAAACACAAAAAACAAGACAACATAATCTTACCAAAAATTATAAATCCATCAGAAGTGACCTCTAGTGAGACTGCTTTAGATGAAATGCCTGACAAAGATTTTTTTAAAAAAATTTAACATATGTTTAAAGAAATCAAGGGAATCAAAGAAGAAAACAAAGGAATTAAAGAAGAAAGCCAACTCCTGAAGGAGAATACTAGAAACCAACTTAATGAAATAAGGAAGTCATTTCAAGGCATGAGTAAGGAAATAGAAATAATGAAAAAATGCCAATCAGAAATACTAGAACTGAAAAACAGATTAGTCAAATAGAAAACTTTGTAGGAAGTCTCACCAGTAGAATGGATGGAGGAGAGGACAGAATATCTAAACTAGAAGACCAGGTGGCAGATCAAATACAGTCCAACAAAGAGAAGGACAAACTAATACGAAGGCATGAATGGGAATTTCAAGACATTCATGATACTATGAAGAGATAGAAAATAAGGGCTTAGTAGAAGGAGAAGAATTTCACTATAAGGGCATAACAGGTTTTTTCAACAAAATCATAGAAGAACACTTTCCACACATAGGCAAGTGATGCCAATACAGACACATGAAGCCTATAAAATGACAGACAAAATCAGGAAAGAATATCTCACCATCATATTGTTTAAACTACAAAACAGACAAACCAAAGAAAATACATTGAAAGCATTTAGAGAGAAAAATCAAGTCACATACAAAGACAAGACCATCAGGATAATAGCAGATTATTCAACACAAAGTTTAAAAGCCAGAAGGGCTTGGAATGATGTATTCCAAGTTCTGAAATATAACAACAGTCAACCAAGATTACTTTATCCTGTAAAGCTATCCATCCAAGTTGACTGAGAAATAAGGACATTCCATGACAAAAGCAGGCCAAAGGAATATATGGCAACCAAAGCAGCTCTACAGAAAATACTTAACAGAATCCTCCATGCTGAAGAGAAAGAAAAGCACATACATAAGGAACTAGAAAAAACAAACCATACTAACATACTAGTTAATACAAGAGAGCAAAGAAGAACTACAAAGAAGAACTGGAAGAACTACAAAACAAGAAGAAATGACAAAAATAAATAGACACCTTTCAATAATAACTCTTAATATCAGTGGCCTCAACGACCCAAACAAAAGACACAGGTTTGCAGACTGAGTTCACAAGTAGGATCCTTCAATATGTTGCCTCTAAGAAACTCAACTTTCCACAAAAGATGGACATTATCTTAGGGTGAAAGGGTGGAAAACAGTGTTTCAAGAAAATGGGCCTAGAAAATAAGCAGGTGTAGATATCCTAATATATGACAGGGTAGACTTCAGACCAACATTAGTTAGGAAAGATAAGGAAGGTCACTTTATATTGATTAATGAACACTCCAACAGGAGGACTATTCTACACATATATGCACCTAATATGGGGGCTCCCAATTTCATCAAACAAACACTATTAGAACTAAGGTCATAGATAACACTGAACACAGTTATAGTGGGTGATTTCAACATCCCACTCTCATCAATTGACAGGTCATCCTGCAAAAAAAAAAAAAAAAAAAAAAAAATAAGCAAAGAAGCATCTAGATAAATGAGGTCATCGAACAAATCGACCTAACAGATATCTACAGAACATTTCATCCAAATTCTTCAGAATACATATTCTTTTCAGAAGCACTTGAATATTCTCTAAAATAAATCATCTTTTAGGACACAAAGCAAATCTTAACAAAGACAGGAAAATTGAAATAATTCCTTGCACTCTATCTGATCACAGTGGGATTAAAGTACAAATCAACAGCAAGAAAAGCTATAGAACATACATAAACTCATGGAACCTAAACAATACACTACTAAATAATGAATGGATCAATGAATAAATCAAGAAGGAAATAAAAAAATTAATAGAATCAAATGATAATGAGAACACAACATACCAAAACTTTTGGGACACAGAGAAGGCAGTCAGAAGACATAAATTTATAGCTTTAATTGCCTATATTAAGAAAGTAGAATGAAGCCAGGCATGGTGGCGCACGCCTTTAATCCCAGCACCTGGGAGGCAGAGGTAAGAGGATCGCCATGAGTTCAAGGCCACCCTGAGACTACATAGTGAATTCCAGGTCAGCCTGGACTAGAGTGAGACCTTACCTCGAAAAAAAACTAAAAAAAAAACTAAAAAAAAAAAAAAAAAAAAAAGAAAGTAGAATGAGCTGGGCATGGTGACACATGCCTTTAAGACCAACACTAGGGAGGCAGAGGTAGGAGGATTGCTGTGAGTTTGAGGTCACCCTGAGACTACATAGTGAATTCCAGGGCAGCCTGGG
Source organism: Dipus sagitta (assembly GCA_036346955.1). NCBI lineage: Eukaryota > Metazoa > Chordata > Mammalia > Rodentia > Dipodidae > Dipus > Dipus sagitta. The sequence continues at coordinate 70,216,479 of CM070781.1, forward strand.
CTAGAGTGAAACTATACTTTGAAAAAGAAAAAAAAAAAATAGAGTAGTTACAAGTAAACAACTTAATGCTTCACCTTAAGGTTTTGGATAAAAGAAGAACAAGGTATAACAAAAATCAGTGCATGGTAAGAAACAATAAGATTAGGGCAGAAGTTAATGAAATAGAAACAACAAACAACAACAACAACAACAAAAAACAAAAAAAAAATTCCAAAGAATCAATGAAACAAAGAGTTGGTTCTTTGAAAGGATAAACAAGATAAAGCCTTAGCAAATCTGCCCAATAGAAAGAGAGAAGAGACACAAATTAATAAAATTAGAGATGAAAAGTCACCATTACAATGATACCACAGAAATTTAAAAAAATCACAGGGACATATTATAAGAACATATACCCCACTAAGTTTGAAAATCTGAAAGAAATGGATAATTTTCTAGATTTATATGACCTGCCAAAGTTAAATTAAGATGAGATTAACCACTTAAATATACCTATACCAAGTATGGAGATCCAAGCAGTTATAAAAATCCAGGCCTAGATGGATTCACTGGTGAATTTTACCAGACGTTCACAGAACTAGCACCACTGCTTCTCAAACTTTTCCATAAAATAGAAAAGGAAGGAGCCCTACAGATTCCTTCTACAAAGCAGCATCATCTTGATACCAAAAGCAAACAAAAGTGGAACAAAAGAGAGAAAATTACAGACCAATCTCTATCATGAACATAAATGCAAAAATTCTCAAGACAATATTGGCAAACAGAATATAAGAATATATCAGAAAGATGATTCACTCCAAGTTGGCTTTATTCCAGAGAATCAAGGATGGTTCACATATGCAAATCCTGAAATGTAATGCATTATATAAGTGGAATGAAAGACAAAAATCACATGATAATCTCATTAGATGCAGAAAAAGCATTAGACAAAATTCAACATCCCTTCATGATAGAAGTCCTACAGAAACTGGGAATAGAAGGAACATTTTTCAACATAATAAAGGCTATTTACTCCAAACCTACAGCCAACATAATACTAAATGGAGAAAAAGTTGAAACTTGTCCACTAAAATCAGGAACAAAACAAGGGTTTCACTGTCCCCAGTTTTATTTAATATAGTACTGGAAATCTTAGCCATCATGATAAGGCTAGAGACACACATAAAAGGGATACAAATTGGAAAGGAAGAGATCAAGTTATTATTATTTGCAGATGATATGATTTTATATATAAAGGACCCTAAAGACTCTACCAAAAAACTGTTAGAGCTGATAAACACCCATAGCACTATAGTAGGATACAAAATAAGCACACAGAAATCGGTAGCCTTCCTATATGCTAACATCAAACATGCAGAGGATGAAATCAGAGAATCACTACCATGCACAATTGCATCAAAAAAAAAAAAATAATCATAGAGTACCTTGGAATAAACCTAACCAAAGAAGTGAAGTATCTCTACAATAAAAACTTTAAAATGCTCAAGACAGAAATTGCAGAAGACACTAGGAAATGGAAAGACATGCCTTGTTCTTGGATTGGAAGAATCAATATTGTAAAAATGGCAACCTTACCAAAAGAAATCTACACATCTAATGCAATCCCTATCAAAATTCCAATAGCATTCTACACAGAAATAGAAAAAAATAATCCTAAAATTGATTTGTAAGCATAAAAAACCTCCAATATCTAAAACATTTTTGAGCAACAAAAATAAGGCTGGTGCTATCACCATACCTGATTTTAACCTATATAACAGAGCTGTAGTAACAAAACCAGCATGGTGTTGGCATAAAAACAGACATGTAGATCAATGGATCAGAATAGAGGACCCAGATGTAAGTCCAGTTAGCTACAGCCCCCTGATCTTCAACAAAAATGCCAAAAGTACTCATTGGAGAAAAGACAGCCTCTTCAGCACATGGTGCTGGAAAAACTGGATATGTATCTGTGGAAGGAAGAAAATAGATCTTTAATTCTCCATGCACAAAATTAAGTCCAAATGGATCAAAGACCTTTATATCTGATTGAAAACTGTGACACTGCTAGAGAAAAAAGTAGGGGAAACCCATCAACATATTGGTATTGGCAAAAATTTTCTGAATATAACCCCAGTTGCTCAAGAAATAAAACCACTGATCAACTGCTGGGACCTCACAAAATTACAAAGCTTTTGTACAGCAAAGGACATTGTGAATAGAGCAAAGAGGCAACTTACAGAATGGGAGAAAATCTTTGCCAGCTATACATCTGATAGAGGATTAAAATCCAAGACATACAAGTAACTCACAAAACTAAATAATAAGAAGTCGAACAACCCAATTAACTATGGAACTAAATACAGGGTTCTCAAAGGAAGCAATTCAGATGGCATATAAATATCTAAAAAAAATTTCTATGTCCCTAGCCATCAGGGAAATGCAAATTAGAACTACATTGAGATACAATCTCACTCCTGTCAGAATGGCTACTGTCATGAAAACAAATGATAATAAATGCTGATGAGGATGAAATTATGAAATTTTCAGGAAAATGGATGGATCTGGAAAGGATTATACTTAGTGAGGTAATGCAGGCCCAGAAAGCCAAACATCACATGTTCTTTTTCATATGTGGATTGTAGCTACAAATGATTGGACTTCTATGTGAGTTGGAATAAACTCAGTAACAGAGGCCAGTAAGTTAGAAAGGAGATATAAGTGGAATAGAAAGGGAGGGGGACTTAATAGGATGGTATTGTATATATATATAAGTAGAAGAACAGATTAATGGGGGTGAAAAGGCCTAAGTGAGCTCATGGAAGGAGATTGAGTAAAGGAAGGTAGGGGAAGGGCTAATCAAAATCTAAGAGGGTATGAATAAGTCATATGAAAACCTACTTTTTTAGACTATGGAACACACAGGAGCCATAGATTGTTACTAAAAAAACCTTTCAGTGCCAGGTATGGGATGTCTTCCAGTGAGTTATTGGCCAAGGAGGTCCCTGATACCCCCAAAACATTACATACAAGCCATTGCTGAGGCTCTTGGTTTCCCAACAGGAATGGAGATGGTAAGACTCTATTGCTGAAGACTCCACATACTTGGGCTGCAAGGTCACTGAGAAATCCTGTTGGAGCTGAGCTGAAAACCTCCTCCTTGTAGACCAGCTGACAGAAAGCTGGAAAAATCTATGCTGAATGCAGTTCAATGGGAGAGAGAGAAATCACCAGTGAAGATACTCAACAGTGGACACTGCAAGCCTTAAACTTGGCCAGCCAGGGCAAATGAGCTAACTAACAGATGCAATAGTGGCATGTCTATGATGGGGAAAACCAACCACTCTCTAGTTGCAATGGAGGCCTGCTCCTTGGGAGGGAATAGATGCCTGATACTGAAAACCTATGACAGGGGTAGTCATAAGCCCTAGAGGTGTAACCTCTGTTGGTATCTGGCTAAATGCACATACTATGCTCGCCAAACTGCCTGGTAAGCACTTTTCTTAATGTTCATACTCATATATTAATGCTACTCTCACTTTTGGGGTTAGAGAAGCTTCTCTTTTCAGATGGCAGTGACCTTAGGATGACTCAGAAGGCACCATAATGCTGAGAAGTGACAGCAGAGTGCTCAGCACTAAAATACCTCTATCACACCTTCCATGGCTCAGGGTCCATCGTGAAAGATGTGGCAGAAAGAATGTAAGAACCAAAGGAAGGATAGGACTCCTTATAACATGCTCTTCCAGACACAAAATGGCCTGGGTATCCATGACCTCGCAGTGTCTGACACTACCTAAACAAGACCCTCATAATAGGAGGAAAATATGATGGCATCAAAATAAAAATGAGACTGATTGAAAGGCAGAAGGGGTATGATGGAGAGTGGAGTTGCAAAGGGAAAAGTGGGAGGTGGGAGGGAATTACCAGTGGTTATTGTCTATAATTATGGTAGTTGTCAATAAAAAAATAAGTTAAAAATATTTAACCTGAAGGATGGAGGAAATCTACACATTATTAGTGGTCAGAGCAAGTAATGCTTTGTAGAAATGCTGAGATTGGATATATGATCAATTTGGCATATTTTGTAGGCAATAAGCTATATAGTGTAAACGTCTATAAGAAGCAAATGATTCTGTAATTTATCTTGCATTTAGATATGACAAGTAATTCCTCATCATTGGTTTCAAGTGATTTGATAGCAGTCTTGGCAATCTTAGAAGACAAGGCTCATGGGAAGGTAATGAAAGCAATTTCTATGATCCTTTCCAGCGTATGCACTGCAGATTATAGACTCCATCATCCCACTAGAGTTTTGTAACTCCTGTTAGACAGGTGTTTGTCAGATCAAGAATTGGAAACTCAGGGAGATAAAAGACTTGGTTACAGCTTTACAACTACTAAGCAGGGTCCCCAAGTCTCACACCCAGATCTGTGTGGTCCTGATGTGGTATATAATCACAGTAGCCCCTGTTCCTATAGCATTCTGGCAGTGGGTTTCAGGATGAGAAGCCTGGCCTGGCCTGAAGGTCTTCGTACTGTGGTTTTCCTGATGCTGGCCTTGGTACTATGCTTGCCTTCCTCCATTACCTCCTTTACTTCTCTGCTCAGATGTTTTCTCTGTGAAGTCTTCTCTGACTAAAACACCCTATCTCTTACACATTCAAGAATCTCTGAGGCCCTTTCCTTGTTTCATTTTTTCCTCCAAGTACCTAGCATCATCTGACATACTGTCCATTCTCTAACACTACAATGCAAATTACATAAGGACAGGAGATCTTGTCCTGATCTTGATGGGCCCCATCCATAGAGCACTTGGCTGCTACCTAAATGCTGTCAATAGATATTTGCAGACTGTATATAAGCTATAAATAGACTCATGTAGGGGACAGTACTGTAGATTCTAGGCAAACACAGTATCATTGAACTGTTTCCCCAACCCTGTGTGTGTGCATGCACACTTATACATGGGTGCACAGATGTATGCAACTTCAGGTGTCATACTTAGGAGTGCTAGACACCTTTTTTGAGACTGGCTCACCAATTAGACTTGAATGAGTGCTCAGCAATCCCCAGAGTTCCTCCTGTCTCCTCTCTAGCACTATAATTATAAATGTGCACCATCATTCCTGACACTTTTACATGGGTACTGGGGATCAAACTCAGGTCTTCATGCTTGCAAAGCAAACATTTTATTGACTGAACTATGCCCCTAGCCCCCGTAACATTTCTTTTAAAATTTCAAGACAAGATATCACCAACTTTCCCAGACTAGCCTTGAACTTGTGATACTCTTGCTTTAGCCTCCAGAGTAGCTGGGATTATAAGCCTGTGCTATCAGACTTGGCTTCCGAGTACTTTCCAGCTTGCATTTGTAGCAGACCAGATGACTTTAAAGTGCCTGATTCTGAGCTCTGAATTTATTTAGTCATTCATTCATTTACCCTTTTTTTCTTTTCTTCATATCCCTTAATGCCTCCTGAAACTCCTACCAACACACTCACACACTCATCATACTTCTTTCCTTCATTCTAATATAAACTCCAAGAGGAGAGGGACTTTGCCCCATAAAGTGCTATAGCCTCACACTGAGAAACATGCCTTGCATAAAATAAGAGCTACCACATATCTCTTGTAATGAAGTAATAATTATGATAACCTAAAGTTGCTTGTTGAGGATCAATTCCATCCCTGGCACAATCATCTCAGGTTCACGAAAGGAAAACCAGTCAGCAGCCCAGGTAAGATGTATTACAGGAGAGGAACAAGATGGGGACCTAACCCGGCTGTGAGGCATCAAGAACACTTGAGTGGATTGACTGTCCTGAGCCAAGCTAGAGGAATGGCAGTCTATGCGAAGGCACCATCCAGGCAGGTGCAGGGCAACATAGAGGAAAGCACATGCTTTGATATGAGATGCTGTAACTCAGGTGGAAGGAGAAGGGGCCAGAGAAGCTGCAGTCTAGGGGCTTATATGGCATGCTGGGCTGCCGGCCTCTACTCTGAGATCAATGGAGGATTCAAAGCAGGAATTTGACATGAGCATCCCACTGTCAGCATTTGAGAGGAAAGAGGAGACAGCAAAAATCAATCCTCATATCAACTCCACAAAGTCAGCAAATTGTAGGTCTGATACAATGGGGCTCTTCAGTCAGATAAGCATGGGCATGAGACAGGATTGTACTCCCCAGTTAACCTCCAGCCTGTGTGGTGAGGAAGGACAATGACACACAGGCCTGGCCTTCTGTAAATGGAGGACAGGAATGGCCCAGGGACTTGTGGAGACAGTTCTTGGGGAGTATTCACATGGGTAAGGCTTTTCTGAGCCAGTGTTGATTGGAAGCCAGCAGAGCTGGACTCTAGATATCATGATGAGTGAGCAATTCCCTCTCTAAACAACTCCAGAGAATAAACAGGAAGATTAAAGCCTTTCTTTTCCCCACTTAAATCATTCATACAATTAAAAAGATATTTTATTTATTTATTTGAGAGAATGAAAGAATGGGCATGCTAGGGCCTCTAGCCTCTGCAAACAAACTCCAGATGCATGTGCCACCTTGTGCATCTGGCTTACATGGGTCCTGGGGAATTGAACCTGAGTTCTGAGGCTTTGCAGGCAAGTTCCTCAATGACTAAGCCATCACTCCAGGACTCATAAAATTTTAAGTAATGCAAGTAGTGTACTTAATATTTGGGAGATTTTGTTTTGTTTTGTTTTTCCAAGGTAGGGTCTCACTCTAGCCCAAGCTGACCTGGAACTCACTTTTACAGACCCAGGCTGACCTGGAACTCACAATGATCCTCCTACCTCTGCCTCTTGAGTGCTAAAATTAAAGGTGTGTTCCATCATGCCCAGTGAGATTTTTTTAAATAGTAAGATGGGTAAGTAGAACTTAAAAGTGATAAGATGAACTGACTCTGACCAAATCTTTAGTTTCTTGAGACCCCACTGTAATCATGTCAGCCAGTCAAGCTTTACCTGAGTGTGAAAAGGGAGAAGTAACAGGCTAGTGAATGCATGAGGTACAGTGGGATCTGGGCCTCTGATATCAACTGCCAGCACAGCAGAGGAAAAGCTTGTCCAGCAGCGAGCACTCTCTCAGCTCACCTGCGTTGGGCCTATCTGTGAAAAGCACAATGGCCCCTGTATCCTCACCATCCTCAAGACTGTGTAGTCCCTCTCAAATTGATGCAAGCAATTTAAAAAAAATTAAAGTGAAATTCTCTTAATATAAAATTAGCAGTATGACTCAGTGGCACTTAACTGTGCTCAGTGCCACACAACTTCCAGTTCCAGACACACATCACCATTCTGAGTCCCCTCCTCCTTCTCCTGCTGACCACCATCCACTAGGGGAGCCTTGGTCTTCAGCCAACCATCAATCTTGTTCTGTCTTCATGGATTCATCTAGCCTGTGTATTCCATAGTTGGAATGAAAGCTGGATGTAGTGGCTCACATTCATAATCTCAACACTCAGAAGGTTGAAGCAAGTAGTCCACCATGAGGTTAAGGCCAGCTTGGACTACATAGTGAGTTCAGGACAGCCGGGGCTCCAGAGTGAGACCCTGTCTCAAAAAAAAAGAAAAAGAAAGCATAAAATATGACACTTTCTGTGTCTGGGTTCTTTCACACAGAATAGTGTCTTTAATGTCTAACTACCTTGTAGCATGTATCAAAACTCTTCATTTTTATGGTCAAGAAATACTGAATTGAAATTTTATTCCACCATCCTTGTGTGCTGCTGTGATGGTGCCCAGGACAGGCCTGGCTTCTGCCCCTCAAGAGTGGCAGCCATGCTAAGGAGAGGACAAATGCAGATTCTTATTAGGCTGTGCTCCAAAGTCATCGTCTGGTTTCTGTGCTGATGAAGCAGGGTAGCAATGGTAGTTTTGAAGTCACCAGTGACCATGGAGCTCAGAACACTGTTGTGAACCCCACTGGCAGGTCAAACTTATGAACCACACAGGCAAGTCAAACTGTTGTGGACCTTGAAGTCAGGAAAAGCAGTTTTGGAGGGATCAGCCCCAGATTCAATGCACAGCTCAAAGACCTAGAAAAATGATAGAGCGATCTGCTTGCTCCAGTCAGTTTTGTTTCATTAGAGTGAAAACCTCATCTAGCATTGTGGACCATGAAGAAGCAAGGCAAAAACACACAGGAGGGAAAATGCTCGGATTCTTTTACTAGGGATGTAAAACATACATAAATAACATACCTTAATGGACAAAATATTCTATGCATATAGTCCAATTCACTTATGCATTCATCTGTCAATGTGCTGCTCCTGCCTTTTGGTATCATGAGCACATGTGTACATGCATCTAAATATCTGTGTTGAGCTCTTGTCAGTATACACTAACAATATCTGAGAAGAAAGCAAAGCAGTTCAATGGAGGAAAGATTGCAATCAGGCTCCCATAATTAAGCAATCAATCAAACAAATAAATACAAAACCTCCCATGACCTAACCCAGAGATGTCATAATAAAATTAAGAGTGGATCATAAGGCTGGAGAGATTGCTTAGTGGTTAAGGTGTTTGCCTGCAAAGACAAAGGATCCAGGTTTGATTCCCCATTCCCCACGTAAATACATCTAGATGCACAAGGTAGCACATGTATCTGGAATTTGTTTTCAGTGACTAGAGGCTCCAGTGCTCCCATTATCTTCTGCCTCTCTCTGTCTCAAATACATAAAATATTTAAAAAACAAGAATGGATCATGGATTTACATGTAGAACTATAAAACATTCTAAAAGAAAACAGAGGAAAATCATGTACACCTATGGCTATGTGAAGAGTTCTTACAGGTGATACCAAAAGCACCTTCCACAAAAGGTAGAGTTGATTGTCATGCTGCATTTAAATTAAGCCTTTGAGCATTGCAGAAGACCCCATTAAAAGTATGAAAAGAAAAGCTACAGATTGAGAGAAAGTCTCTGTAAACCACATGCTTGGCATGTAGAATATATAAAGAACTCTCAAAATCAACAGCAAAAATAACCCAGACAGCCCCATTAGAAAATGGGCCATAGACATGGACAGAGATTTCACCAAGGAGGAGGTACAAATGGCAAATAAACACACAAAAGTTATCATCACTAACCATTAGGAAAATGTTGATTAAAACCACAGGTTACTTCTTACCTATTAGATGAGCTAAAGTGTTGATAATAGCAAATACTGCCAAGAATGCAGAGCAACTGGATTGCTCAGAGACTCCGGGGAATGTCTCATGGCACAGCTACCCTGGGAAGATAGTTTGGCTGTTTCTGATAAAACTAAATATGTACTTAGCCCAGTGATAGAGCATTTGTACTCTGGCATTTATCCCAGAAAAATGAAGACCTAGGTTCACCAAGCATACCTAAATGGTTTACTATCAGGTTTACTTGTTATAGGTCCCAACTGGCAGCAGCCAAACTCTGCTGCCTCTGTATGGCTCAGCAAGAGAAAGGAAGGAACCACTGATTTATGTATCAGCCTGGATGAATCTCTAGGACATTATGCTGAGTGAGCACTGAGATACATCAATGCATCAAGAAGAGAGAACCAACTGCCGACCATGAGATGTGTCACCACCACCTCATCTACCCAGGCCCAGAAGTGATGACACAAATACTTCTCTCAGGGCTAGCCTGAAAACCAGTTCCAGGGAGATGGTGACAGACACTGTGGTCACTCAAACCTTATCAAAACAGAGATCTAGAGCCTGCAGAGAAAGCAGTACTAAGTCAGATCCCTATCTTTCCTACCAATGCTCAGGGAACATTGCAGAAGAGGGAGCAGAAAGATTGTAAGAGTCAGCTTGGGTGGGAATAGCCTGAGGCACTCTATCCACCTCCCCTATCCCAAGGGACTAAGGCCTCTTGGTCCCCACAATGAATACCAATAATCCCACAGAAGAAGAACCTCAGCAGAATTGGGGTGGGGGTAAGAAAATGTAAGAGTACAACCTTTAGCCAGAGCCACAGAGGCCCCCAACACCTCATCACTGAAGCAGATCAAAAATGAACCCAACATGGCTCAGGGAAATATTGCAGAAGAGGGGCTGGAAAGAATGTCAGAGCCACATGTTGGGTCATGATATCCAGAGACATTTATCTTACCCATAACTGTGGGCTAACTCCACAATGCATGACCCGTATACCTCAACAAGGAGGGGCCAAGGGGAGGGGGTAGGTCACAGATGAGCCTAATAATGGTACCAAACTGACTGTATTTGCTGAATACAAAACTGACTAATAAAGAAAAAAATATATTATTTAGGGCTGGAGGATGGCTTAGTAGTTAAGGCACTTGCTTGCAAAGCCAAAGGACTGAGATTCAATTCCAAAGGACCCATGTAAGCCAGATGCACAAGGTGGCACATGTGTCTGGAGTTGTTTTTTTTTTTTTGTAGTGGTTAGAGGCTTTGGCATACCCATTTTCTCTCTCTCTCTCTCTCTCTCTCTCTCTCTGCCTCTTTCTCGCTCTCTTATTTATTTGAGAGAGAAAGAGGGAGAGAGAGAGAGAGAGAGAGAGAGAGAGAGAGAGAACGGGTGTGTGCCAGGGCCTCTAGACACTGCAAATGAACTCCAGATGCATGCACCACTTTGTGCATCTGGCTTTATGTTGATACTGGGAAAATCATTTCCAGGTCCTTAGGCTTTTTAGGCAATCCCTTTAACTGCTGAGCCATCTTTCTAGCCCTGAATACAACCTTTTCATTAAAAAAATCAATAAGTAATGTTTTTGTATTTTATTTTATTTATTAGAGAGAGAGAGAGAAGGAGAATGGGCACACCAGGGCCTCCAGCGGCTGAAAATACACTCCAGATGCATGTGTCACCTTGTGCATCTGGCTTATGTGGGTTCTGGGGAATCGAACCTGGGTTCTTTGGCTTTGCAGGCAAGTGCCATAAATACTAAGCTATCTCTCTAGCTCAGTAATTTTTTTAAGTCAACTTCAAAATGTAATATATTGTGTAATTCCATTACATAACATTCTCAATATGACTGCAACAATGGGGAGATTGGTGGTGGCAAGAGGGCAGAGGCAAACAAGTGGGACTCTACAGGGAGAGTGTGTGGAGGCTGCATGGTGGTGGTACTGATGCTACATCAGTAAGTACATGGTGCTGTAGTCTGATTTTCCAATGTCCCCATGGACTCATTTCTCAAAGGCTTTGGCCCCAATGTGGCAAAGCTAGTAGAAACATCAGGAGTGGATCTACAAGGAGGTCTTTCAGTTATTAAGAAGTACCCTTCAAGGGGCTATCACATCCACAGTTTCACCTTGCTTTTGTCTCACTATTTCCCAGCCATGAGGTGAGTGGCTTGTTCTAGAACATGCTTCTTGGGTTACCTGGCCACTGGTTTGAAAGCAGTAGGACCAAGTGACTGGGCTAAAACCATGAACCAAAATGAACTCTCTTTAAAAGCTGATTGTCTCTAGAGTTTGGTTACAGTCACAGAAAGTTGGGACTATACGCACACTAACTGCACACACACACACACACACACAAGTAGGTAATAATATTAATAATAAATAAAAATAGATAAATAAGTAAATAAATAAAATGGACTAGGTTACTGTGGAGAAATTTCTTGGAGGAGGTGAGTTCTGAAGTGAGCTTTGCCAAATAGATTTGATTCTGAAAGTACAGAATTGAGCACAGGTTTGTTTCTAATTATCAGTTTTCTTAATCAAATTTCATTTTCCCAAAGATTTTTTTTATGGCTTTGGCCTATGAAGCCCAATATGTTTATATATGGTAGGATGGATGTGGGACTGGCTTGAAGCCTGCTTGATGTGGAGCTCAAAGATTGCTTAGAGCCACTTCAGTGGGAACTTCTTTCTGGGATAGGAGGGCTTTACCTTAAGTCCTGGGCCCTACTGCCACTTGCTGGGGTCCATTAGGCCAAATTCATATAGCTGGGAGCTCTGCTAGAATAAGAGTATTTCTTTTACCCTCAGTTTTCAGCTGGGAAGAATGAATTGAAATTGAAAACCACATACTTCTGACAATGAATTACTCTGCCTTGGATAGGAACACATTTGCAGCTGATGGAATCTTGATTCTGTGTTTTCTTGCATTTACTTATTGGGTTCCAGCTCAGATGAACCACATTAAAAGCAAAAACAAGAAAAAAAAAAAAACCCCTAAGCACCAGCTATAAATAGACTCTGAGCACAGCAAATTCATTCTAGCAAGGAGCTTCCATTCTACTTGGTTCTGCCTTACTTTATTGGCAAGTGTTAGCTGTATTATTTACAATGAGGTTAAGTTGGGCATGGTTGCACACGCCTTGGATCCCAGCACTTAGAAGGCAGAAATAGGAGGATTTTGGTGAGTCTGAGACCAGCCTGGGGCTACAGAGTGAGATCCAGGTAAGCCTGGGCCAGAGGGAGACCCTGCCTCAAAAACACCCCCACCCCCCCAAAAAAAAGATACAATGAAGTTTTACTTTATCTTTGCAGACACTGATACTTCAGAGAAGCCCTCTACTCTTTGTGTAGGAAAGATGTCCCAACTGAGCCCACCATGACAATGCACATTCAATGCCAGAAAGAATCCCACGCATGCTCACAGGAGCCCCGGAGGGTGCCATATTCAACAGCCTCATTTCACAGGTGAGGTAACACAGACCAGAAGAAAGTGCTTTTTGTGATGGTTTGTATTGACCATCAACTTGACAGGACCTAGAATCACCTGTAAGGGATTATGTAGATTAGATGAACTTCTGGGTATGCCTGTGAGGAATTATCTTGACTAGGTTAATTGAGGTGGGAAGACCCACCTTAACTGTGGGCAGCAGCATTCCAAGGGCTGGAGGCCTGCACTATATGAAAAGGAGAGCGCTGGGTGGCAGCAGCATTCATCACTGTGTATCTTCACTATGGGCTGAATGTGACCAGCTTAGCTTCAAGCTCCTGCCACCCTGCCTCCCCTACCATGATGGACTGTAACCTAGAGCTGTAAGCTGAAATAAACCCTTCCTCCCTTAAACTGAATTTAGATAGATATTTTGTCTCAGCAATGAGAAATCGACTAATATGATATTCATTCATTTCATCTACTTATTTGTTCATTTGCTACTTTGTGAACCAGATGCTCTGAGTGCTGGTATCCTATATACCTACCTGCTCCCAGGGAGTTTACCTGAGTGTGTATGGAAGAGGCACTAGATAAGAGAAAGAAACAAAGATTGACTATGTCATTACCATGGTAAGTGCTGGAAAGAAGTGAAGACTGGGCTGGAGAGATGGTTCAGTGGTTAAAGTGCTTGCCTGCAAAGCCTAATGACCCAGGTTTGATTCCCCATACACACATAAAGCCAGATACATAGTGGTGCATGCATCTGGAGTTGTTTGCAGTGGCAAGAGGCCCTGGCAAGCCTATTTCCTCTTATTTGCTCTCTCTCTCTGCCTGCAAATAAATAAATAAAAATATTTTTAAAAAGAAGAAGAAGAGAAAACCAAGGAGGAAACTTATTTCAGCAGTAGGACGGCCAGGGAGGACTTTTCAGAGATAACATTGAGGCTGTGGCCTCAGTGACAAAAAGAGACTGTCTTTATTAAGATTTGGGGAAATAGCCAATGCCCTGGGTCAGGAAGGTGGCAGATAAATCTCACATATAGGGATAATGGATGAACACCTAACCCTCCCAGCATAGAGGATGAGGCGAAGATATCTAGACCAGTAAAGTTTTTAAAAAAATTTTTTTCTTTTTTTTAAACTATATTTATTTGAGAGAGGGAGAGAGAGAGAGAGAGCGATACAGAAATGGGCAGGTAGAGAGAGAGAGAGAGAGAGAGAGAGAGAGAGAGAGAGAGAGAGAGAGAGAGAATGGGTGCTTCAGGGACTCTAGCCACTGAAAACGAACTCCAGATGTGTGCGCCCCCTTATGCATCTGTCTTATGTGGGTCCTGGGGAGTCATACCTGGGTCCTTTGGCTTTGTAGGCAAGTGCCTTAACCGCTAAGCAATCTTTCCAGCCCTAGACCAGTAAGTTTTTTTAAAAAATTTTTTATTAATTAGTTTTGTACTCAGCAAATACAGTCATTTTGGTACCATTATTAGGCTCATTCATGACCTACCCCTCCCCTTGGCCCCTCCTTGTTGAGGTATATGGGTCATGCATTCTGGAGTTAGCCCACAGTTATGGGTAGAATAAATGTCTCTGCATATCATGACCCAACATGTGGCTCTGACATTCTTTCCACCCCCTCTTCCACATAATTTCCCTGAGCCATGTTGGGTTCATTTTTGGTCTGCTTCAGTGATGAGGTGTTGGAGGCCCTCAGGGTCTCTGGATCTCTGATTTGGTAGGAGTTGACTTTTCTATGTGTTGAACTCCCTCACCCTTGTGCTGGTACCCGGTTCACCAAGAAAACAGCACCCTTGCTTGTTTTGCCAATTGTTCTTAGGTTCAGCCAGGGCCCTTTTGAGGTATGATGGGGTGGCTCTCTCCTTAGGATCTACATCTATTTGAAAAAGAGAAGCAGATTCTCCAATGGAGAGTAAGTTAGCACCAGGACAAATGAGATAACCCTTACTTTTTTTTTTATAGAGAATTTAATAGATGTAGGCCCTCTTGTATCTCACGATTGATGGTAGTTTGATAATGGAGAGCGGGTTTATATTTGGATATGATTCTGACTTGTTTCCCAGCTCCAGCTATGGGTCCCTTACCACTGAGGGGATCAGTTAGCCAAATCGAGAGCAGTTGGTTTCCCACCATGGCTGTGTGCCACTATTGCACTTGTGTGGGCATCATCACAGGTTATTTGCTGCTAAGTAGGTTAGACCATGAGTTGCTTGGATAGATACTGGTCATTTTCCCCCAGTCGCCCATGTAACACCTTCTGGCACTAGCCGCGCTGACTATCTGGGGACTGACTCTCTTCCAGCTTCCAGCCATGCCATTCCATTTTACGTATCAACACATAAGGTGTCTTCAGCAGTAGGGACTTACCACTAACCTTTGGTGGGTCATCAAGTACTCTGACAGAAATCTGTCTTTCTTTTAGGAAACCTTGAAGCTCTCTTTGATCAAAAGCTCATTGTGGATGATAGCCACATGCTGGTACTGGGAGTTACAGGTCAGTGCCCACTAAGAAAAGGAAGAAAAAGATAACTAACATATAAGAGTTAGAGAGAAAAGGGAGAGAGAGAGAGAGAGAGAGAGAGAGAGAAAGTGTAGAAGATTGAGGTTCATCTTCATCATACCCTCTCCAGTGTCTTGTGGCTCAGTTGTTCCCTCTAAGGGCCTGATGAAGGTTCAGACATTTGGTCTGTCTTTTAGGATATAGAATTTTATGGTACCATTGCCATTTGGGTCTACATTTGTGTTTCCCACAACCTCCCTTGCCCTCCCCTCCCTCCCCTCCCATCCTATTGTCTACTCCAAGAGATGCTTGCTGGGTATGTAAGGCATCTTGGGTATTTTCAGGTTATATACTTTAGATGAGTGAGACTATGTGGTGATTTTTTTTCTGTGATTGGGTAAGTTCACTGAGAATGATCTGTTCCAGGTTCAAACATTTTCCCTCAAATTTCATTGTGTCATTTTTTCTTACTACTGTATAGAATTTCATTGTGTATATATACCAGATCTTAGTTATCCATTCTTCTAGTGATGGACATGTGGGTTGATTCCAGCTCTTAGCTATTATGAATTGAGCCACTATAAACATGGTTGAGCAAATCTCTCTGGACTGTGGTTTAAAGGTTTTAAGGTATACGCCCAGTAAGGGAATAACTGGGTCTGTTGGTAACTCCATAGTCAGCTTTTTCAGGAGTCTCCACATTGCTTTCCAAAGTGGTTGTACCATCTTACATTCCCACCAACAGT
The DNA here is from genome assembly GCA_036346955.1 of Dipus sagitta. Taxonomy (NCBI): domain Eukaryota; kingdom Metazoa; phylum Chordata; class Mammalia; order Rodentia; family Dipodidae; genus Dipus; species Dipus sagitta. The sequence continues at coordinate 70,232,296 of CM070781.1, forward strand.
GGATGAGTGTTCCTAGTTCTCCACATCCTCACCAGCATTTATTTTCATTTGATTTTTTGATGTTTGCTATCCTTATTGGGATAAGGTGTAATCTCATAGTTGTTTTAATTTGCATTGCCCTGATGCTTAGGGATGATGAACATTTTCTTAAGTGTGTGTTTGCCATTTGTATTTTTTCCTCTGAGAACTGCCTCTTCAGATCTTTACCCCATTTTGTGAGTGGGGTGTTTGACTTTTTACTGTTTAGATTTTTGAGTTCTTTGTACATTCTAGAAATTAGGTCTGTGTCAGTTGGATATCCAGCAAATATTTTCTCCCATTCTGTGGGTAACATATTAGCTTTGCTTATTGTATGCTTGTCTGTAAAGAAACTCTTCAGCTTCATGTGATCCCATTGGTTGAGTGACGGTTTAAGTTCATAAGCTACTGGGGTTTTGTTCAGGAAGTCTTTTTCCATTCCTATATCATGGAAAGTGATTCCTATATTTTCTTCCAGTAGTAGTCGAGTTTCTGGATTATATTGAGGTCTTTGATCCATTTGGACTTGAGTGTAGTGCATGGCGAAATGTGTGGATCACGTTTCAATTTCCTGCATATGGTTATCCAGTTTGTCCAGCACCATTTGTTGAAGATGCTGTCTTTTTTCCAGCCTATATTGTTAGGGCCTTTGTCGAATATCAAGTAGCTATAGTTGCTTGACCCAAAGTCTGGGTCCTCAAGTCTATTCCATTGGTCTATACTCCTGGTTTTATGCCAGTACCATGCTGTTTTTATTGCTATGGCTTTGTAATATAGCTTTAGATCAGGTATGGTGATGCCACCAATAGTATTTATTTTGCTGAGGATATGTTTGATATGTGAGGCCTTCTGCTTTTCCATATGAAATTTGAGATCATTTTTTCTATCTTTGTGAAGAACACTGTAGGGATTTTAATTGAAATTGCATTAAATCTGTATATTGCCTTTGGTAGTATTGTCATCTTCACAATGTTAATTCTGCCTATCCATTTTCTCAAGTCCTCCTCAATTTCTTTTTTGAGTGTTTTTATGTTTTCATTGTATAGATCTTTCACTTCCTTGGTTAATGTTATTCCAAAGTATTTTATTTTTTTTGTTGCCATTGAAAATGGGACAATGTCCCTTATTTCTTTCTGTGTATCTTTGTCATTTGCATAAAGGAAGGCTACTGATTTTTGTGCATTGATTTTGTATCCTGCTACTTTGCTATAGGAGTTAATCACCTTCAGGAGTTTTGGGATGGAGTCTCTCGGGTCTCTTACATATACAATCATGTCATCAGCTAATAGAGCTAACTTAACTTCTTCCTTTCTAAATTGTATCCCTTTTATTTCCTTCTCCTGTCTTATTGCTTGAGGTAGGACTTCCAGTACTATACTGAAGAGCAGAGGTAAGGGTGGGCAACCCTGTCTTATTCCTGATCTTAATGGGAATTCTTCCAGTCTCTCTCCGTTAAGTATTATTTGAGCCTTAGGACCTTTGTAAATTGCCTTTGTTATGTTAAGATATTAACAAACCATGACAATTCTCTCCAATGTTTTCATCATGAAGTAATGTTGTATCTTGTCAAAGGTCTTTTCTGCATATATCGAAATGATCATGCGGTTTTTGTGTTTAACCTTGTTTATGTGGTGTATTACATTGACAGATTTCCATATGTTGAACAACCCCTTTGATCCTGGTATGAATCCTACTTGGTCGAGGTGGATAATGCTTTTGATGTGTTGTTGGATTTGGTTTGCGAGGATTTTGTTCAGGATCTTTGCATCTAAGTTCATCAGGGAAATAGACCAGTAGTTTTCTTTTCTTGTGGCATCTATGCTTGGTTTTGGAATTAGGGTGACACTAGCTTCATAAAAGGAGTTGGGTAGCTTTCCCTGTTCTCCAATTGTATGGCACAGTTTGAGGAAGATTGGTTTGAGTTCTTCCATGAAGGTTTGATAGAATTCAGATAGAAGCCATCTGGTCCTGGACTCTTCCTCTTGGGGAGTTTTTTTTTTTTATTATTACTTTTTCAATCTCCATGAGTGTGATAGATTCATTTAGGAGATTAATCTGCTGAGTTTAGGTTTGATAGATGGTATGCATCCAGGAATTTATCCATCTCCTCCACATTATCCAGTTTTGTGGAGTAGAGGTGTTTGAAATAAGTTCTGATGATTCTCCCAATTTCACACATGTCTGTTTTGATCTCTCCTTTTTCATTTTTAATTTTGTTAATTTGAAGCATCTCTTTTTTTTTTTTTTTGCTTGATTAAATTGGCCCAGGGTTTGTCCATCTTGTTTATTTTTTCAAAGAACCAGCTCTTTGTTTTGTCAATTGTCTTAATTTTTTTCTCAGTTTCCAATTCATTAATTTCTGCTCTGATTTTAATTATTTCTTTCTTTCTGGAGCTCTTTGAGTTGGATATTTCTTGCTTTTCCAGTACCTTTAGGTTGATGGTTAGGTTATTGATTTGGGATCACTCTGTCTCTTTTATGAAGTGCTATGAATTTTCCCCTGAGGACTGCCTTCTTTGTGTCCCATAAGTTTTGGTACGATGTATTCTCATTGTCATTCAATGGTAGAAATTTTGCAATTTCATCCACTATCCGTTTATTGTTTAAAAGTGTGCTGTTCAGTTTCTAGTTGCTGTTGGGATTCTTGGTGGGCCTTTTGTTGTTAATTTCTAGCAATATAGCATTGTGATCTGATATCATGCAGGAATTATGTCAGTCTTCCTAAATATGTGGAGGCAGGCTTTGTGACCCAGAATATGGTCTATTTTAGAGAATGTTCCTTGGGCTGCTGAGAAGAATGTGTAGTCTGTGGATTTGGGATGGAAAGTTCTGTAGATGTCTGTTAAATCTAAGTGATCTATGGTTTTGTTGAGCTCTCTTACTTTCCTGTTGAGTTTCTGTTTGGATCATGTGTCTGTTACTGATAATCGTGTATTGAAGTCCCCAGCTATGATGGTGTTGGTGGTTATTTCTGTTTTAATGTCAAGTAGGTTTTGTTTTATGAACTGTGGTGCCCTGTGTTTGGTGCATACAGCTTTATGATTGTAATATCCTCTTGAGGGATCGCTCCCTTGATAAGTAGGAAGTAGCCTTCTTTGTCTTTTTTGATTATTTTTGGTTTGAACTCTACTTTATCCGATATTAATATAGCTATGCCTGCTTGTTTCTTATCCCCATTTGCTTGGAATATTGTTTTCCACCCTTTCACCCTGAGGAGGTGTCTGTCTTTAGTGGTGAGGTGGGTTTCTTGAAGGCAACAGATTGAGGGGTCTAATTTTTTGATCCATCCTGTTAGTTTGTGTCTCTTGATGGGTGAATTAAAGCCATTAATATTTAGGGTAATGACTGTGAGATTAGATTTGATCCTTGCCATATTGTGATGGTAAATGTGGGTTGGTGTTTTCATGGACTTTGAAGTTTTTTGTGTCTACTCTGAGTTTGGTTATTGTGATCTGCTTCTTGTAGGCACTTGAGTTTGATTATTTGTTTCTTCTCTGTGGAGAATTTCCTGAAATACTCTCTGTAGGTTTGGTTTTGTGTTCATATAATTGTAAAGCTGAGTTTTGTCATGGAAAGGTTTTCTTTTACCATCTATTATGAGGGATACTTTTGCTGGGTAGAGTAGTTTGGGTTGGAAGCCATAGGTTCTTAGACTTTGCAGTGTTTCATTCCAGGCCCTTCTAGCTTTCAGGGTTTCCATTGGGAAGTCTGAAGTAATTTTGATGGGGTTACTTTTGAACGTGGTGTGCTGTTTTTCCCTAGCTGGTTTTAGGATTTTCTCTTTGGTGTCACTGTTTAGAGTCTTAATGACAATATGTCCTGGAGAGTTTCTCCTTTGGTCCAGTCTGTGTGGAGTTCTGTTGGCTTCTTGTATCTTGATGGGCCTTTCTTTTAAGAGACTGGTGAAATTTTCTTCAATTATTTTGTTAAATAAGTTCTCCATGCCTTTGGTCTGAGTTTCTTCTCCTTCTGGTATTCCAATGATCCTGATATTAGGATGTTTAAGTGTATCCCACAATTCCCTCATGTTCTGTTCACAGGAACTTTTGAACTTACTGAAATTTTTGAACTCTCAAACTGTTTCTTCCATCTTCCAGATCAGAGTTTCTATCCTCCACTTGGCTGTGTCTATTCCTGAGAGCTTCTAGAGAGTTTTGGACTTGTTCAGTTAGGTTTGCATTTACTACTACTTCTCTATGTATAATTTCCATCCCTCTGTCAAGCTCCCTTTTCATATCATTTTCTGATTTTCCTGATGATTTTTTGAATTCATCCTTGCATTTCTTTGTGTCTTCATTTAGCATCACCAGCTGATTTTTGAGGTCCTCCTTTTTTTTTTTTTTCACTCTCCCTCATATATCTTAACTGTCTTTGAACTCCTTCCATTTTGTTATCTATTAGGTCTAGCCTAGTGATGGCAGCATCCACACGATTATCGCTCCTTTGTTGCTTTTCTGCAAGTTCTACCAGTAGCTTGGTCGTGGTTGCATTGGTCATAAGTTCATTTAGGTGTTCTGATCCTAATGACTCTTCTATGTTTTGATTAGAGATGTTCATTGTAGGACTGGGTGATCTAACTGAATTTTCTTGCATTTGATTTTTCATGTTATTTCTTTTGTGCTGTGGTCTGCCCATCGCAGTGTATGGGCATGTAGGTGGGTGGATCAGCCTGGGCTCAAGCACAATGGGAATCTGAAGCAGTCTGAGGCAGTTGCCAAGCAGCCTGGGCTTTGGCTCTCACTTGCCAAAGCTGCCGGCCACCAAAGTTCCCTGAGCTCTCACATGGTAATGTGCCAAAGCTGCCTGCACTTGTGCTAGGAGGGACACTGAGGCACCAAGCACTGTAGCAGCCCAAACTTTGGCGGGGAACAATGGGGCCCTGAAGCGGTCTGTGCTCCCTCACAAGAGGACAATGGCGGATGGTCGTGGCAGACAGGAAGTGGATGGCACCTAAGCTGGCACAAGTGACAGACGCAGTCTGAGCTCTCAGGGGTGTTGGGATGGTCCTGGTCTCAAGCGTGAATATGCTGCGGCCAGAGCAGTAAATGAGCGAGTGGATGGAGCAGGCTAAGGTTCCACACGCCGGGATCGGCGTGGAGATCTGTGTGGTGGCGCCCCCGTTTGGCATGCAAATTGATCAAAGGACGCTGAGCTCCAATGGGCCAGCAGGCGTAGCCTGGTCAAGGTCAGTTGTGGGCAGGGGTAGTAGGTCGATCGCCACTGTGCAGTGAGGGAAGTGGAACTATGTTGGCCTGGGACCCCTTTCCTACAGTAAGTGCGGGAGTTCCCTGAAGCAGGGAGTGGGAACAGCGGCTGCTTGGGGGGAGGGGTGGGCTACCTGCCTGTGAGGGAATCAGCGATTCCCTGTTTTTCCCCCTCTGTGCCCTCCCACTGGCAATCTATTGGAGATTTCTCTTCCCTAAAACACCTTGTGAACCCTTCATGTCTTGCCTTTCTTTCCCAGGGATCTGTGGATCTGCTGTGCAGCTAGGCAGTCGCCATCTTGGCGGGAAGACCCTCGACCAGTATAGTTTTAAACAGAGGAGTTGAAAGATCTGATTTGTACTTTTAAAATATCTTGCTGAATGTGATGTGTGTAGTGAGGCAAGACTAGAAACAGGGAGGCAAACTAAGGGGTCACTGTACTGAGGCCAGGCGAACATGGCCTAGACTAGGGCACAGATGAGCCCGAGAAGGAAAGGCTCTGGGATGGACTTTGGAGGTAGAGCTATGAGGGCTGTGGTTCGATTGGATGTGGGGGTGAAGGCAAATCAGAGTCATCAGAAGGGCCAAGGCTTTTGGTTTGAGAAAACAGGTCAGGGGCATGGGAAAATGGCTCAGTGGATGGAGTTCTTACTGCTAAAGCCTAAGTATCTGAGTTCAATACCTATACTCCAAATAAAAAAGCAAAAGCCAAAAGCCATGGGCTAGCAGTTAATGTGCTTGTTTGCAAAGCCCAAGAACCCAGGTTTTATTCCCCAGTACCCACGTAAAGCCAGATGTTCAAGGTGGTTCATGCTTCTGGACTTTGTTTACAGTGGCTAAAGGCCCTGGTATACCCATTCTCTCCTCTCTCTCTCTCTCTCTCTCTGAAATAAATAAATATATATATTTAAAAGCCAAAAGCACACTTCTGCAATTGCAGCATCCTAATGGCAAGGTGAGAGGTGGAGACAGGAGAATTTCCTGGAAGCTGGTGGTGAGTTCAGTAAAGAACAGCAGCAGAGAGAGATTCAGAGAAAGACAAATTCTGCCTCAAATGATGTGGACAGGCAAGGACCAACTCAAAAGTTGTCCTCTGACCTCCACACACCCACCATGGCAATGCATACACACACACACACACACACACACACACACACACGAGAGAGAGAGAGAGAGAGAGAGAGAGAGAGAGAGAGATACCTGAGATGAGGAAGTCTTGAGAAGAGTAGGGTAGGGAGATGTAAATAAACAAAAGTTCATCTGTTTCAATGGGCAGTAAATGAAGGCCTCACTCTGAAGCTGACATTGAAGGCGATATCCAAAGGTGGGAAGAACAGGGGAGAATAGTCTAGGCAGATGAAAAGAAAGACACAAGGGAGGAAATGGCCTGCAAGTCACAGAAAACTGAACTGTGTCATTGTTGCTAAGGCAGCAAGTGACGAAATGGAAGAAATTTCCATGTTTGATGCTATAACAGATGTGCAGAAAGGAATGATATTTTCTCTATATATAACACAATGAACCTGTTTCTTCCTCACAGGAGCTGAGAGAAAGAAGGATCCAGGACTTAAACCTTCCAAACAATTCATCTCTTCCATGATTCCATCTCCTTTTCACCCATGGTTCCCTCTGTCTGGAAGATTCTTCCCTGGCTCTTGTCACATTTCAGATATTCATTCATTCTCTGTCTTTCCTGTATTTCTGGACAGTTTTTCAGTACACAGCCTGGGCTAGCCTCAAAGTCATGGCAATCTTCCTGCCTCAGCCTCACACCTACTGAAATTATAGGTGTGCACCACTACTCGCTCAGATTTTCCCTTAAGCATGAAACAGTAGTAAAGTGTTTGTTGACCACTCTATTAAAACGGCTTACTCTTGTTTTCCCTGATAAATGACTCCTCACCCCATCCACACCCTCTCTCACCTGTTTCTGTACAAACTTATTTACCTTGGGATCTTTTCTTACTTGTTCTTAGGTCCCTCTCCTTGGTCTTTTTTCCCTTAGATCACCTTCAGATTTTACTTTTCTTTCTCTGCTCCTCTCTGCAATGGTACTCAGGGCAGGGGAGACAGAGCCCCATGGTTGGGCAGCTTCTGTCTTCATGGTGGTATTCCTAGTGGGCTATCTAAGTTGTGGGCTCAGAGTACTTTGCTGGGGAACTGTCAATCTGTTCTCTGGGTTCAGTTGGTCTGTAAATTCATGCTTCATCAGTGTTCTGTGATACCACTACTTCTCCCTGAGGGTTTCTGGAACACTCACCTCTGGATGCTTTAGGATCACCTTGTTAGTGACATGTGCTGTTCTTTTTTTTTTACCAGTAGAAACACTACCTTCTTATATCCTTCTTCATGATGTGGACAGGAACCACTAGATCCACTTTGCACCTCCTGCTAACGAGAAAGTGCTGGGTAGGTAGGCTCTCTTCCAACCTGCACACTGCTGCCCATTTTTACTTGGCTGTGATCAAGTCCATCTTGACAGAACTATAGCCATCTTGGTTGTAACTGCTAACTTGGCCAGCAGGCGACCTGGCACCTATTCAAGACCCAATGGGGATAAATAAAATTGTTACAATAGCCATCAGAGTCTTTCTAGCTGGCTATTGATGTACAGACTGTTTCTTGTTTTTGTTTTGTGTTGCAAGAGAATTGAATCCATGACCTAGGCAAAGCACTCTATCACTGAGCTATGCCCCCAGCCCAAGACTGTTTTTGTCTTTCTTTTGGTGTGTGTGTGTATGTAATGTGGTGTATATAGTATATGCATGTATGTGTCCCTTTGTGGCATCCCATGTGCTCACCTGTAGTGGGGTACACTTGCCTGTGATAGCCTGAGCAGAACATCGGGTGTCCCGTCACTCTTTGATCCATTCTTATTTGAGCCAGAGTCTCTTATTGGTCCTGGAGCCTGCTGTGCTTTTCACAAGCTCTGCTGACTCTTAGGTCTCTACTACCCTATAGGACTAGGTTTGCAGATGCAAGTAACCATGACCTGATGTTTATGTGGGTCCTGATGATCAAACTGGAATCTTTCAAGCCTCTATAGGCACTCATGTTTCTATAGGAAGTGCTCTTAACTGCCAAGCCATCTCTCCAGCCCCTTGGACTATTTCTTAACTGATGTTTGACATATAAATTAACAGTTAAAAAAAATTTCTTTTATTTGATAGTGACAGACAGAGAGAGAAAGAGGCAGATAGGGAGAGAAGAGAGAGAATGGGCGCACCAGGGCCTCCAGCCACTGCAAACGAACTCCAGACGCGTGCGCCCCCTTGTACATCTGGCTAACGTGGGTCCTGGGGAATCGAGCCTGGAACCGGGGTCCTTAGGCTTCACAGGCAAGCGCCTAACCTCTAAGCCATCTCTCCAGCCCTAAATTAACAGTTTTTGAGAAAGTCCAGGTGCACTCTGGTTCATTAGGCCCACTCTTGTTTAGCTTAACATATGAACTCCTTTCTTTTTGTCTTGGAGTGTGGAGTCCACTTGTCTTGCTGTAGCCAAGATGTGCTTTTATTTGTACATTACAAATAAATTGCATGTTGCTTAATCCTGGATGTGTCTACCTCTTTCTTTGGTCTTTTGGCACCTCTATCATTGGCAGCTGGTTTTACATGTGTTTTATTGTTTTTGAAACACCTTCCTCAGTGATGTCATTTTTCCAGCATATAAACCACAAATGGCAATAGCTCCTTCCCTCATAACTGTGCTTGGTTTGGATGTTTATCCCAGAAACATGAAGCTGTCTACCACAAGAATATATGAGTTTATGGGGAACACCTAATTCAGACCACCATAGCACTCTTCTTGGAACTATGTTCAAACCTGTACAATCACTTTGCACTTAATAAAGTGTCTTGCTGTTTCACTATTTGTGCACACTTTTCTTTGTGCAAGAGGCCAAGAACCTGGATTCTACTGGCAACAATATATTGTCAGTGAATAAGTATCATAAGGCATAGATATGTAGATTATGAAAATATTTAAGAAGTATCTCGTAATGTGCAGATAGGGAAATGATGCAGACAGAAACACTAACTTGCTCGAGGACAAATAGTAAAAGGGCCTTGATTTGACGTTCTTATATTAGAACTTCCATCCAGGGCTCTCATCTTTGCCTTAAATCATTCCAAAAATTACCAATATGTACCATTGAGTAGAGTACAATAATGAGCCCTGAGGAATATTTAGACAGAGGGAAGTCATCTTTTGCTAGTAAGAAATTTCACCATCTTCCTATCCAATCTCAGTCATGACTGAGCAAGCTAAGAACAAGAAAATATAACTCACTTTGAACTCCAAACCCAGCTTTCTTCTAAATATTCATGCATATGCCTGTAGATTAGTTCTGCTCTCACCTTTGATCAGGGAAGCTTCTTTTTGCAGATGGTAGTGACTACTGGAGAGATACAAAACTCATCAAAGTTGGGAGAGTAAGTGACTGTTGAGTGGATGAGCAGTAAATAAGTCATCTCTATCACACCTTCCAAGTCTCAGGAGACATTGTGGAAGAGGATGCAGAAAGAATGTGAGAGGATGAAGATACTGTCTTCAGGACATGAACCGGCCATTGCAGTCAAGACTTCACAGTGGCTGTCATCACCTGCACAATATCAGCTCCATCAACATTTCATCATGGATGGCAGAAGAGGGTAAAAAGGACATAAAGATAGAAGGAATTTGACGCTGGAGAGATTGCTCAGTGGTTAATTCATTTGCCTGAAAAGCCTAAGGACATGGCTTTGATTCCCCAGTACTCTTGTAAAGCCAGATGTACAAAGAGGCACATGCGTCTGGAGTTTGTTTGCAGTGGCTGGAGACCCTGTATGCCCATTTTCTCTGTATCTCTTCTCTTTTTCTGCTTGTAAATAAATATTTAAAAAAATAGTTGGAAAGAAGAGGGCATTCACTGGAAATGGGAGGGAGAAGGGGGACAAAAAAGGTAATGGGAGGGGGTCTATGACCAAAATACATTATATATACACATAAAAATTGTCAGTAAAGAAGTTAAAAATTTTATACCCATTCAAAGCTACTTTGAGATGGAGTGTTTAGCAATTTCTCCATAAATGCTAGCACAAAATTGTAGGTTCCAGTGTGTTGTTTTTCTAAAAGAAACCCAGGTAACTTTGGGTCCAGATTTTAAGGCTTTTTAAGAAAGTGAAGGTTGGGCTGGACGGATGGCTTAGCAGTTAAAGTGCTTGCCTGCAAAGCCAAAGAACCCAGGTTCAATTCTCCAGGACCCACGTAAGCCAAATGCACAAGAGGGTTCATGCATTTGGAGTTTGTTTGCAGTGGCTGGAGACCCTGTATGCCCATTTTCTCTGTATCTCTTCTCTTTTTCTGCTTGTAAATAAATATTTAAAAAAATAGTTGGAAAGAAGAGGGCATTCACTGGAAATGGGAGGGAGAAGGGGGACAAAAAAGGTAATGGGAGGGTTATGACCAAAATACATTATATATACACATAAAAATTGTCAGTAAAGAAGTTAAAAATTTTATACCCATTCAAAGCTACTTTGAGATGGAGTGTTTAGCAATTTCTCCATAAATGCTAGCAACAAAATTGTAGGTTCCAGTGTGTTGTTTTTCTAAAAGAAACCCAGGTAACTTTGGGTCCAGATTTTAAGGCTTTTTAAGAAAGTGAAGGTTGGGCTGGAGGATGGCTTAGCAGTTAAAGTGCCTTGCCTGCAAAGCCAAAGAACCCAGGTTCAATTCTCCAGGACCCACGTAAGCCAAATGCACAAGAGGGTTCATGCATTTGGAGTTTGTTTGCAGTGGCTGGAGACCCTGTATGCCCATTTTCTCTGTATCTCTTCTCTTTTTCTGCTTGTAAATAAATATTTAAAAAAATAGTTGGAAAGAAGAGGGCATTCACTGGAAATGGGAGGGAGAAGGGGGACAAAAAAGGTAATGGGAGGGTTATGACCAAAATACATTATATATACACATAAAAATTGTCAGTAAAGAAGTTAAAAATTTTATACCCATTCAAAGCTACTTTGAGATGGAGTGTTTAGCAATTTCTCCATAAATGCTAGCACAAATTGTGGGTTCCAGTGTGTTGTTTTTCTAAAAGAAACCCAGGTAACTTTGGGTCCAGATTTTAAGGCTTTTTAAGAAAGTGAAGGTTGGGCTGGAGGATGGCTTAGCAGTTAAAGTGCCTTGCCTGCAAAGCCAAAGAACCCAGGTTCAATTCTCCAGGACCCACGTAAGCCAAATGCACAAGAGGGTTCATGCATTTGGAGTTTGTTTGCAGTGGCTGGAGACCCTGTATGCCCATTTTCTCTGTATCTCTTCTCTTTTTCTGCTTGTAAATAAATATTTAAAAAAATAGTTGGAAAGAAGAGGGCATTCACTGGAAATGGGAGGGAGAAGGGGGACAAAAAAGGTAATGGGAGGGTTATGACCAAAATACATTATATATACACATAAAAATTGTCAGTAAAGAAGTTAAAAATTTTATACCCATTCAAAGCTACTTTGAGATGGAGTGTTTAGCAATTTCTCCATAAATGCTAGCAACAAAATTGTAGGTTCCAGTGTGTTGTTTTTCTAAAAGAAACCCAGGTAACTTTGGGTCCAGATTTTAAGGCTTTTTAAGAAAGTGAAGGTTGGGCTGGAGGATGGCTTAGCAGTTAAAGTGCCTTGCCTGCAAAGCCAAAGAACCCAGGTTCAATTCTCCAGGACCCACGTAAGCCAAATGCACAAGAGGGTTCATGCATTTGGAGTTTGTTTGCAGTGGCTGGAGACCCTGTATGCCCATTTTCTCTGTATCTCTTCTCTTTTTCTGCTTGTAAATAAATATTTAAAAAAATAGTTGGAAAGAAGAGGGCATTCACTGGAAATGGGAGGGAGAAGGGGGACAAAAAAGGTAATGGGAGGGTTATGACCAAAATACATTATATATACACATAAAAATTGTCAGTAAAGAAGTTAAAAATTTTATACCCATTCAAAGCTACTTTGAGATGGAGTGTTTAGCAATTTCTCCATAAATGCTAGCAACAAAATTGTAGGTTCCAGTGTGTTGTTTTTCTAAAAGAAACCCAGGTAACTTTGGGTCCAGATTTTAAGGCTTTTTAAGAAAGTGAAGGTTGGGCTGGAGGATGGCTTAGCAGTTAAAGTGCTGTGGCCTGCAAAGCCAAAGAACCCAGGTTCAATTCTCCAGGACCCACGTAAGCCAAATGCACAAGAGGGTTCATGCATTTGGAGTTTGTTTGCAGTGGCTGGAGACCCTGTATGCCCATTTTCTCTGTATCTCTTCTCTTTTTCTGCTTGTAAATAAATATTTAAAAAAATAGTTGGAAAGAAGAGGGCATTCACTGGAAATGGGAGGGAGAAGGGGGACAAAAAAGGTAATGGGAGGGTTATGACCAAAATACATTATATATACACATAAAAATTGTCAGTAAAGAAGTTAAAAATTTTATACCCATTCAAAGCTACTTTGAGATGGAGTGTTTAGCAATTTCTCCATAAATGCTAGCAACAAAATTGTAGGTTCCAGTGTGTTGTTTTTCTAAAAGAAACCCAGGTAACTTTGGGTCCAGATTTTAAGGCTTTTTAAGAAAGTGAAGGTTGGGCTGGAGGATGGCTTAGCAGTTAAAGTGCCTTGCCTGCAAAGCCAAAGAACCCAGGTTCAATTCTCCAGGACCCACGTAAGCCAAATGCACAAGAGGGTTCATGCATTTGGAGTTTGTTTGCAGTGGCTGGAGACCCTGTATGCCCATTTTCTCTGTATCTCTTCTCTTTTTCTGCTTGTAAATAAATATTTAAAAAAATAGTTGGAAAGAAGAGGGCATTCACTGGAAATGGGAGGGAGAAGGGGGACAAAAAAGGTAATGGGAGGGTTATGACCAAAATACATTATATATACACATAAAAATTGTCAGTAAAGAAGTTAAAAATTTTATACCCATTCAAAGCTACTTTGAGATGGAGTGTTTAGCAATTTCTCCATAAATGCTAGCAACAAAATTGTAGGTTCCAGTGTGTTGTTTTTCTAAAAGAAACCCAGGTAACTTTGGGTCCAGATTTTAAGGCTTTTTAAGAAAGTGAAGGTTGGGCTGGAGGATGGCTTAGCAGTTAAAGTGCTGTGGCCTGCAAAGCCAAAGAACCCAGGTTCAATTCTCCAGGACCCACGTAAGCCAAATGCACAAGAGGGTTCATGCATTTGGAGTTTGTTTGCAGTGGCTGGAGACCCTGTATGCCCATTTTCTCTGTATCTCTTCTCTTTTTCTGCTTGTAAATAAATATTTAAAAAAATAGTTGGAAAGAAGAGGGCATTCACTGGAAATGGGAGGGAGAAGGGGGACAAAAAAGGTAATGGGAGGGTTATGACCAAAATACATTATATATACACATAAAAATTGTCAGTAAAGAAGTTAAAAATTTTATACCCATTCAAAGCTACTTTGAGATGGAGTGTTTAGCAATTTCTCCATAAATGCTAGCACAAATTGTGGGTTCCAGTGTGTTGTTTTTCTAAAAGAAACCCAGGTAACTTTGGGTCCAGATTTTAAGGCTTTTTAAGAAAGTGAAGGTTGGGCTGGAGGATGGCTTAGCAGTTAAAGTGCCTTGCCTGCAAAGCCAAAGAACCCAGGTTCAATTCTCCAGGACCCACGTAAGCCAAATGCACAAGAGGGTTCATGCATTTGGAGTTTGTTTGCAGTGGCTGGAGACCCTGTATGCCCATTTTCTCTGTATCTCTTCTCTTTTTCTGCTTGTAAATAAATATTTAAAAAAATAGTTGGAAAGAAGAGGGCATTCACTGGAAATGGGAGGGAGAAGGGGGACAAAAAAGGTAATGGGAGGGTTATGACCAAAATACATTATATATACACATAAAAATTGTCAGTAAAGAAGTTAAAAATTTTATACCCATTCAAAGCTACTTTGAGATGGAGTGTTTAGCAATTTCTCCATAAATGCTAGCAACAAAATTGTAGGTTCCAGTGTGTTGTTTTTCTAAAAGAAACCCAGGTAACTTTGGGTCCAGATTTTAAGGCTTTTTAAGAAAGTGAAGGTTGGGCTGGAGGATGGCTTAGCAGTTAAAGTGCCTTGCCTGCAAAGCCAAAGAACCCAGGTTCAATTCTCCAGGACCCACGTAAGCCAAATGCACAAGAGGGTTCATGCATTTGGAGTTTGTTTGCAGTGGCTGGAGACCCTGTATGCCCATTTTCTCTGTATCTCTTCTCTTTTTCTGCTTGTAAATAAATATTTAAAAAAATAGTTGGAAAGAAGAGGGCATTCACTGGAAATGGGAGGGAGAAGGGGGACAAAAAAGGTAATGGGAGGGTTATGACCAAAATACATTATATATACACATAAAAATTGTCAGTAAAGAAGTTAAAAATTTTATACCCATTCAAAGCTACTTTGAGATGGAGTGTTTAGCAATTTCTCCATAAATGCTAGCAACAAAATTGTAGGTTCCAGTGTGTTGTTTTTCTAAAAGAAACCCAGGTAACTTTGGGTCCAGATTTTAAGGCTTTTTAAGAAAGTGAAGGTTGGGCTGGAGGATGGCTTAGCAGTTAAAGTGCTTGCCCTGCAAAGCCAAAGAACCCAGGTTCAATTCTCCAGGACCCACGTAAGCCAAATGCACAAGAGGGTTCATGCATTTGGAGTTTGTTTGCAGTGGCTGGAGACCCTGTATGCCCATTTTCTCTGTATCTCTTCTCTTTTTCTGCTTGTAAATAAATATTTAAAAAAATAGTTGGAAAGAAGAGGGCATTCACTGGAAATGGGAGGGAGAAGGGGGACAAAAAAGGTAATGGGAGGGTTATGACCAAAATACATTATATATACACATAAAAATTGTCAGTAAAGAAGTTAAAAATTTTATACCCATTCAAAGCTACTTTGAGATGGAGTGTTTAGCAATTTCTCCATAAATGCTAGCACAAATTGTGGGTTCCAGTGTGTTGTTTTTCTAAAAGAAACCCAGGTAACTTTGGGTCCAGATTTTAAGGCTTTTTAAGAAAGTGAAGGTTGGGCTGGAGGATGGCTTAGCAGTTAAAGTGCCTTGCCTGCAAAGCCAAAGAACCCAGGTTCAATTCTCCAGGACCCACGTAAGCCAAATGCACAAGAGGGTTCATGCATTTGGAGTTTGTTTGCAGTGGCTGGAGACCCTGTATGCCCATTTTCTCTGTATCTCTTCTCTTTTTCTGCTTGTAAATAAATATTTAAAAAAATAGTTGGAAAGAAGAGGGCATTCACTGGAAATGGGAGGGAGAAGGGGGACAAAAAAGGTAATGGGAGGGTTATGACCAAAATACATTATATATACACATAAAAATTGTCAGTAAAGAAGTTAAAAATTTTATACCCATTCAAAGCTACTTTGAGATGGAGTGTTTAGCAATTTCTCCATAAATGCTAGCAACAAAATTGTAGGTTCCAGTGTGTTGTTTTTCTAAAAGAAACCCAGGTAACTTTGGGTCCAGATTTTAAGGCTTTTTAAGAAAGTGAAGGTTGGGCTGGAGGATGGCTTAGCAGTTAAAGTGCTGTGGCCTGCAAAGCCAAAGAACCCAGGTTCAATTCTCCAGGACCCACGTAAGCCAAATGCACAAGAGGGTTCATGCATTTGGAGTTTGTTTGCAGTGGCTGGAGACCCTGTATGCCCATTTTCTCTGTATCTCTTCTCTTTTTCTGCTTGTAAATAAATATTTAAAAAAATAGTTGGAAAGAAGAGGGCATTCACTGGAAATGGGAGGGAGAAGGGGGACAAAAAAGGTAATGGGAGGGTTATGACCAAAATACATTATATATACACATAAAAATTGTCAGTAAAGAAGTTAAAAATTTTATACCCATTCAAAGCTACTTTGAGATGGAGTGTTTAGCAATTTCTCCATAAATGCTAGCACAAATTGTGGGTTCCAGTGTGTTGTTTTTCTAAAAGAAACCCAGGTAACTTTGGGTCCAGATTTTAAGGCTTTTTAAGAAAGTGAAGGTTGGGCTGGAGGATGGCTTAGCAGTTAAAGTGCTTGCCCTGCAAAGCCAAAGAACCCAGGTTCAATTCTCCAGGACCCACGTAAGCCAAATGCACAAGAGGGTTCATGCATTTGGAGTTTGTTTGCAGTGGCTGGAGACCCTGTATGCCCATTTTCTCTGTATCTCTTCTCTTTTTCTGCTTGTAAATAAATATTTAAAAAAATAGTTGGAAAGAAGAGGGCATTCACTGGAAATGGGAGGGAGAAGGGGGACAAAAAAGGTAATGGGAGGGTTATGACCAAAATACATTATATATACACATAAAAATTGTCAGTAAAGAAGTTAAAAATTTTATACCCATTCAAAGCTACTTTGAGATGGAGTGTTTAGCAATTTCTCCATAAATGCTAGCAACAAAATTGTAGGTTCCAGTGTGTTGTTTTTCTAAAAGAAACCCAGGTTCAATTCTCCAGGACCCACGTAAGCCAAATGCACAAGAGGGTTCATGCATTTGGAGTTTGTTTGCAGTGGCTGGAGACCCTGTATGCCCATTTTCTCTGTATCTCTTCTCTTTTTCTGCTTGTAAATAAATATTTAAAAAAATAGTTGGAAAGAAGAGGGCATTCACTGGAAATGGGAGGGAGAAGGGGGACAAAAAAGGTAATGGGAGGGTTATGACCAAAATACATTATATATACACATAAAAATTGTCAGTAAAGAAGTTAAAAATTTTATACCCATTCAAAGCTACTTTGAGATGGAGTGTTTAGCAATTTCTCCATAAATGCTAGCAACAAAATTGTAGGTTCCAGTGTGTTGTTTTTCTAAAAGAAACCCAGGTAACTTTGGGTCCAGATTTTAAGGCTTTTTAAGAAAGTGAAGGTTGGGCTGGAGGATGGCTTAGCAGTTAAAGTGCCTTGCCTGCAAAGCCAAAGAACCCAGGTTCAATTCTCCAGGACCCACGTAAGCCAAATGCACAAGAGGGTTCATGCATTTGGAGTTTGTTTGCAGTGGCTGGAGACCCTGTATGCCCATTTTCTCTGTATCTCTTCTCTTTTTCTGCTTGTAAATAAATATTTAAAAAAATAGTTGGAAAGAAGAGGGCATTCACTGGAAATGGGAGGGAGAAGGGGGACAAAAAAGGTAATGGGAGGGTTATGACCAAAATACATTATATATACACATAAAAATTGTCAGTAAAGAAGTTAAAAATTTTATACCCATTCAAAGCTACTTTGAGATGGAGTGTTTAGCAATTTCTCCATAAATGCTAGCAACAAAATTGTAGGTTCCAGTGTGTTGTTTTTCTAAAAGAAACCCAGGTAACTTTGGGTCCAGATTTTAAGGCTTTTTAAGAAAGTGAAGGTTGGGCTGGAGGATGGCTTAGCAGTTAAAGTGCTGTGGCCTGCAAAGCCAAAGAACCCAGGTTCAATTCTCCAGGACCCACGTAAGCCAAATGCACAAGAGGGTTCATGCATTTGGAGTTTGTTTGCAGTGGCTGGAGACCCTGTATGCCCATTTTCTCTGTATCTCTTCTCTTTTTCTGCTTGTAAATAAATATTTAAAAAAATAGTTGGAAAGAAGAGGGCATTCACTGGAAATGGGAGGGAGAAGGGGGACAAAAAAGGTAATGGGAGGGTTATGACCAAAATACATTATATATACACATAAAAATTGTCAGTAAAGAAGTTAAAAATTTTATACCCATTCAAAGCTACTTTGAGATGGAGTGTTTAGCAATTTCTCCATAAATGCTAGCACAAATTGTGGGCTGATTTGGTAGGAGTTGATTTTTCTCTGTGCTGATCTTCCCCCTTGTGCTGGTATCTGGTTCATCAGGAAAACAGCCCCCTTGCTTGTTTCTCCAATTTTTCTTAGTTTCAGCTTGTTTAATTTTCTTGGCTACTGGGGTTTTGTTCAGGAAGTCTTTTCCCTGTCCTATATCGTGGAGAGTGCTTCTTATTTTTTGTTCCAGTAGTTGAAGAGGTTCTGATCTTATGTTGAGGTCTTCAATCCATTTGGACTTGATCTTTATGTATGGCAAAATGAATGGGTCTAATTTCATTTTTCTACATATGGTCATCAAATTTGTCTAATACCATTTGTTGAAGGTGCTGTATTTTCTCCAGTCTACATTATTGGCACCTTTGTCAAAGATCAAGCAGTTGTAGTTGCTTGCCCTAAAGTCTGGGTCTTCAATTCTGTTCCATTGATCTATGTTTCTATTTCTATTCCAGTACCATGATGTTTTTGTCACTATGGCTTTGTAATATAGCTTTAGGTCAGGTATGGAAATACCACCAGAGTTGATTCTTTTGCTAAGGATATGTTTGGATAATCAAGGCCTTCTGCATTCCATATAATTTTGAGATCATTTTTTCAGTCTCAGCGAAGAATAATGCTGGTATTTTTATTGGTATTTCATGAAATCTGTACATTGCTTTTGATAGAATTGCCGTATTAACATGGGAGGTCCTTTAATTTTTTTAAGTCTTCCTTTATTTCTTTCTTGAGTGTTTTCATTATATAGTTCCTTCACATGCTTTGTTAGTGTTATTCCAAGGTATTTAATTTTTTGTCAACATTGAAATTGGGACAGTGTCACTGATTTCTTTCTCTGTATATTTGTCCTTTGCATATAGAAAAGTTACTGACTTTGGTGAATTGATTTTGTATCCTGCCACTTTGCTGAAGGAATTTATCACCTTTAGAAGCTTTGTGATGGAGACTTTTGGGTCACTTATATATAGGATCATGTCATCTGCAAATAGGGCTAACTTGACTTCATCCTTTCCAACTTGAATCTCTTTTATTTCTTTCTGCTGTCTTATTGCTTGGGCTAGTACTTCTAGTACTATGTTGAAGGGCAGTGGTGAGAGTGGGCACCCCATTTTGTTCCCGATCTCAGTGGGAACTCCTTGAGTTTTTTTCCCATTAATAATTATTTGGGCTTTAGGAGCTTTATATATAGCTTTTATTGTATTGAGATATAAACCCTTTATGCCTATTCTTTCCAGTGTTTTGGTCATGAAGGGGTGGTATATTTTGTCAAAGGCTTTCTCTGCATCAATTGAGGTGATCATGTAGTTATTATGATTCAGTTTATTTATTATGTGTATAATGTATTATGTTAACCTATTTCTGTGTGTTAAACCATCCCTGCATCCCTGGGATGATGCCTACTATATCAGGTGGATAATGCTTTTGATGTGTTGTTGAATTCAGGATCTTTGCATCTAAGTTCATTATGGATATAGGCCTATAATTTTCTTTCCTTGTTGAGTCTCTGTCTGGATTTGGTATTAGGGTGATGCTGGCTTCATAAAAGGAGCCAGAGAGGATTTCCTGGTCTACAATTATATGGAATAGTTTGAGAAAAATTGGTTTCAGTTCTTTTATGAAGGTTTGATATAATTCAGCTGAGAAGCCATCCAGTCCTGGACTTTTCTTTTAGGGGAGGTTTTTGATTACCTTTTCAATCTCCATGGATGTGATATGTTTGTTTAGGAGATTAATCTGCTCTGAGTTTAGTTTTGGTAGGTAGTATGTGTCCAGGAATTCACCCATTTCATCCATATTATCCAATTTTGTGGAGTATAGGTTTTGGAAGTATGCCCTGTTGATTCTTCCAATTTCATTGATATCTGTAGTGATCTCTCCTTTTTCATTTCTGATTTTGTTAATATGAGACTCCTCTTTTTTGTGCTTTATCACTTTGGCCAGGAGTTTGTCAATCTTGTTTATGTTTTCAAAGAACCACCTCTTCATTTCATTGATTTTAAAAAATGTTTTTCTAGTTTCCAATTCATTAATTTCTGCTCTAATCTTGATTATTTCTTTCTGCCTGGAGCTCTTTTGGTTGGATACTTCTTGTTTTACCAGCACCTTTAGGTGGACAGTCAGGTTATTGATTTGTGATCTCACTGTCTTTGTAATGAAGGCATTTAGGGCTATGAATTTTCCCCTTATGACTGCCTTCATTGAGTCTCATAAATTTTGGTAGGTGTGTTTTCATTATCATTCAAATCTAGAAATTTTACAATTTCTTTTTTGATTTCTTCCACGACCCATTCAGTGTTTAAAAGTGTGTTCCTTAGTCTCCAGGAGTTGGTGGAGTTCTTGATGTGTCTCTTGTTGTTAATTTCTACCTTTAAAGCATTGTAATCAAAGTTACTTCAATTTTCCTGACTTCATGAAGGCATGCTTTATGGCCTAATATATGGTCAATTTTGGAGAAGGTTCCATTGGCTGCTGAGAAGAATGTGTATTCTGTAGAGTTTGGGTGGAAAGTTCTGAAGATATACAGTAGGTCTAGTTAATCTATGATGCTGCTGAGCTCTATTATTTCCCTCTTGATTTCTGCTTGGATAATCTGTATATTGATGATAGTGGAGTATTGAAGTCTCTAACTATGATGGTGTTGATGTTTATTTCTGTTTTATTGTCAAGTAGCTTTTGTTTTCTAAGCTGTGGTGCCCCTATGTTTGGGGCATATGTACTTATGATTGTGGTGTGCTCATGTTGGATCATTCCCTTGATGAGTAAGAAGTGGCCTTCTTTGTCCTTTTTGATTACTGTTGGTTTGAAGTCTAATTGATCAGATATTAATATAGCAACACCTGCTTGTTTTTTATTTCTATTTGCTAGGAATATCATTTCCCAACCTTTCGCCCTGAGGAGGTGTCTATCTTTAGTGGTGAGGTGGGTTTCTTGAAGACAGCAGATAGAAGGGTCCAGTTTTTTGATCCATCCTGGTAGCCTGTCTCTTTGATGGGTGAGTTAAGACCATTAATATTTAAGGTTATTACTGTGAGGTTTGAATTAATCACTGCCATGTTGAGGTGTTTTATGGGTTTGGGTGCTTACTTGTGTTATGCACTGTTTTGAGCCTAGTTTATTTTGGTTATTGTGATCTTCTTCTTGTTGGTTCTTAAGATTGGTTGTTTGACTGTTCTGTATGTATTCCCTCAAGTATTCTCTGTAGGTTTGGCTTTGTGTTCATATAATAAAGTTGATTTTTTTCATGGAAGTTTTTCTTTCACCATCTATTTATTATTATTTTTTTTTGAGGTAGGGTCTCACTCTAGCTGAGGCTGACCTGAAATTTACTAGGCAATCTCAGGGCAGCCTTGAACTCATGGCGATCCTCCTACCTCTGCCTCCTGAGTGCTGGAACTAAAGGCGTGTGACACTATGCCCAGCTTTCTTTCACCATCTATTATAAGGGATACTTTTGCTGGGCAAAGTAACTTGGGTTGGAAGCCATAGTTTTTCAGACTTTGAAGTGTTCCATTCTAGGCTCTTCTGGCTTTCAGGGTTTCCATTGAGAAATCTGATGTTATTCTAATGGGATTGCCTTTGTGTGTTGTGAATTGCTTCTCTCTTGCTATTTTTAAACACACTCTGTTTTCATTGTTAACTATGATGTGTGTTGGAGAGTTTTTGCTTTGGTCCTGCCTGTTTAGTGTTCTGTGGGCTTCTTGTATCTGGAAGGGCCTCTGTTTTGTAAGATTTGGAAATTTTTCATCAATAATTTTGTTGAATGTGTTCTCTATGTCTCTGGCCTGGATTTTCTATCCTTCTGGTATACCCATCATCTAGATGTTTGGTCATTTTAGGGTGTCCCACAGTTCCCTAGCATTCTTTTCACTTGATTTTTTGAACTTAGCAAAATTTTTGACCTCCCAATCGATTTATTCTGTATTATCTTCCATGTCAGAGGTTCTGTCTTCCACATGAGTAACTCTGTTGGTAGGTGGTTCTAGAGAGGTTTTCATAAATTCTATTTTATTTTTGTTTTCTATTGTGTTGTTTTGTATAATGTTCATCTATTTTTTGAGGTATGATTTCAATTCAAATTCTGATTTTCTTGATGCTTCTAGTAGTTAATTCTTGCATTTGATCAAGTCTTCATTAAGGTTAATCAACCAGTTGTTGAGGTCTTCCATTTCTTGACTTCCCTTAAATTTATTCCTATCTCTTTGGGGGGTTCTAATGTTTTCTTCCATGAAGTTATTCCTACTGTCAAAAGCCAAATGCTCTATGAGATAATTCTGTTCAATTTCATTGATATGATTGTTGGTTCTTTGATAGTTTGCTTCAAGTTTAGCAAGTTTTAAAATCAGGATCTCATTGGTTGTTGTGTTTTCATTTCGGGAATGAATTTCTGTTGATTTCTCTATGATTTCATTAGAGGCTTTCATAGTAGGACTAGGCATCCTTGGTGAAGATCTCTCAGTTTTCTGACTTTTGTTGGCTTTTTGCATTGTTGTCTACTCATTTTAGGAAGACTCTTTATTTTAATGAGGAGGAAGCAAGTTTGTGTCCTTTGGGCCATTAACCTTCTGACTAAGGTGAACAGGGAACAGAGATGTTGGTACTTAGTGGCCAGTCAAGATACCAGAGCAAAAGGCCTGATTCCACAGCTCACACAGGGGCCTGGCCTCCCTGAGCAAGGCACAATGGAAACTTACCAGGACCAGGGGACTAGGTGGAGGAACAGAACAGGGATCTGGCCTGCTTTGTGTTGCTGAGCCTTCCAGGACATAGACCAATGCAGGCAACCTAGACTGGTGAGGTGGGAGGATCTCAGATACAGGGGTCTGGTCTACTCACTCCAGAGGCCCATGGCTACCCACACACTGATGTGCAAGGAACCAAAACCTGGGCAGTTGGAGGGGACGAGAAATGGTTCTAGCCTATTCACTCCAGACTGTCATGCCCACCCATGTGGTAACCATGCAAGGAGCTCAGACCCAGGAGGAGGTGGGAGGAGCCCAGATTTGGGTCTGGCCTACTCATTTCAGATGGCCACCTGTGTTGTGTTTTCTCTCTATGCTATGCTGATGTATGATGGAGTGAGCCATTGATGTAACTTTCCTTGGGTGCTATAAACCTTAAATAAACCACTCCCCATGAGTTGTGACTGGTTGGGCTTTTGTCTCAGCAACGTGGAGCTGACTACAACAGTTATTGTTGTGGTTTCACTCAGATGTCCCCCACAAACTCATGTTATTTGAATGCTTGGTTTTCAGCTGGTGGCAACTGGGGAGATGGAGCATTGCTGGAAGAGGTGTGTTGATGGGCATGGGTTTTGGGGTGTCACAGCCAATTTCTCCTTGCTAGAACTTGGCTTCTTTGCCTGCTGCTGTTTTCTACCTACTGTGGCAGAGTGGTGTCCAGTCTATGCTCATGCCCTGACTTCCTCCCTGCCATCATGAAGCTTCCCCTCAAGACTGTAAGTAAAAAAAAAAAAAAAAAAAAAAAAAAAAAAAAACTTTCCTCTCATCAGTTACTTTTGGTCAAGTGCTTTGTCTCATCAATGAGAAGGTAATTGCAAAAGTTATCTTGGCTTTCCTTCTCTTCAAAATTGGTAGCTGGGGAGGGTGGCTTATACCCCAAACCCCTAGCACTCAGGAGTGTCAGGCAGGATTTTTGAGAGTTCAAGGCCAGAAGAAAACAAAACAAACAAAAACAAACTCCACAAAAAAGGGGACAAAACAAAACCCCAGACAGTATTGGACAATGTGCTCCCTGCTACTTCTCTGGGTGGCTTGTCATTCACCCTTCCCAAGGAAGAGGCCAAGATGACATGGGTTTATTACTATTCAGGGCTCCCTTATTGGCCTCAGAAGCCAAGTGCAGAGTTTATATAGACACAGGTAGGCCCTGATTTGTCATACAAATTAGGTGAAAAAAATACGTAAAAAATCAAGAGAGCCTGTCAGACAAGGTGAGGGCCCACCCAGATAGTGGCTGTTCTTCCCTTGCTACTGTGGTGACCACCAAGGGGTGGTGCTAGCATTGAAGAAGTTGGTGGAACCAACACTGAGTTTCCAATCTCCACTAGGTGAAGGGGCCCCTGGCAACTAGGCTTCATTTTTACCTGTATTAGCAATGATGGCAGGGAAGCACTCAGCTTTCAAAGGGCCAAACAGTTTGCAGCTTGCCCTGGAGGTTTAAAAAAAATTCTTTTTTAGGTAGGGTCTCACTCTAGCCCAGGCTGTCCTAGAACTCTCTAGTCCCAGGCTGGCCTTGAATTTATAGCAATCTTCTTACCTCTGCCTCTCAAATTCTGGGATTAAAGGTGTGTGCCACCATGCATGGTATTTTTTTTAACTGAGAATTTTAATACATAAGCATACTGTAATTTTATCATATTCCCCTCCTATAGCCTTCCATTTCCTCATCATTGTCCCCCATTCCATTGAGCACTCTCTTCTAAGTAGCCCTTTTTTAAAATTTATTTTTATTGACAACTTCCATAATAATAGACAATAACCCATGGTAATTCCCTCCCTTCCCCAAATTTCCCCTTTGCAACTCCACTCTCCATCATACATTTTCCCCTCTCAATCAGTCTCTCTTTTCTTTTGATGTCATCATCTTTTCCTCCTATTATGATGATCTTGTGTATGTAGTGTCTGGCATTGCAAGGTCCTGGATATCCAGGCCATTCTGTGCCTGGAGAAGCACTTTGTAAGGAGTCCTACCCTTCCTTTGGTTCTTACGTTCTTTCTTCCATCTCTTCCACAACCGACCTTGAGCCTTGGAAGTTGTGATAAGAGATATTTCAGTAGTACTGAGCAATCTTCTGTCACTTCTTCTCAGTACTGTGGTGTCTTCTGGGTCATTTCAAGGTTACCACCATCTGAAAAGAGAAGGTTCTCTAACCAAAACTGAGAGTAGCATTAATATATGGGTATGAACATTAAGAGAAGTTCTTATTGGGCCACACAGGGGCCTGGCCTCCCTGAGCAAGGCACAATGGAAACTTACCAGGACCAGGGGACTAGGTGGAGGAACAGAACAGGGATCTGGCCTGCTTTGTGTTTCTGAGCCTTCCAGGACATAGACCAATGCAGGCAACCTAGACTGGTGAGGTGGGAGGATCTCAGATACAGGGGTCTGGTCTACTCACTCCAGAGGCCCATGGCTAGCATAGTATATATATATTATAATATATAAATGTATATACATAGTATATACATACATACATACATATATATATATATAAATGTATATACATAGTATATATATATATATATATATATATATATATATATATATATATATATATATAAATGTATATACATAGTATATACATTAGCCAGGCACCTCTAGGGCTCATGACTACCCCTGTTGTAGGTTTGCAGTATCAGGAATGTATTCCCTCCTATGGAGTGGGCCTCTATTCTAATTAGAGAGCAGTTGGTTTCCCCTATAACAGACAAGCCACTTTTGCACATGTTGGCTCATTTGGCCTTGCTGGCCAAATTTAAGGCTTACAGTGTCCAATGTTGAGTATCTCCACTAGTGATTTCTCTCTTTCCCATCGAACTGCATGCAACATGGCTTTTTCCAGCTTTCTGTCAGATGGTCTACAAGGAGGAAGTTTTAAGCTCAGCTCCAGTAGGATTTCTTAGTGACCTTGCAGCCCAAGTATGTGGAGTCTTCAGCAATAAGGTCTTGCCATCTATTCCTGGCAGGAAATCAAAAGCCTTGGCAATAGGCTGTAAAGTTTTGGGGGCATCAGGGACCTCCCTGGCCAACGACTCACTAAAAGGTATCCCATACCTGGCACTGAAAATTTTCTAGTAACAATCTATGGCTCCTGAGTGTTCCATTATCCAAAAAAGTAGGTTCCCATATGACTTATTTTTATCTTCTTAGATTTTGATTAGCCCTCCCCCCTCCACCTTTCCTTTACTCAATCTCTTCCCCTGACCTCACTTAGGCCTTTTCACCCCATTAATCTGTTCTTCTACTCACATGTATACAATAACATCCTATTAAGTCCCCCTTCCTCCCTTTCTATTCACTTTATATCCCCTTTCTAGCTTACTGGCTTCTGCTACTGAGTTTTATTTCAACTCACATAGAAGTCCATTCATTTGTAGCTAGGATCCACATATGAGAGAGAGCATGTGACGTTTGGCTTTCTGAGCTTGGGTTACCTCACTAAGTATAATCCTTTCCAGATCTATCCATTTTCATGCAAATTACATTTTTCTTTACCACTGAGTAGAACTCCATTTTATAAATGTGCTGCCACATCTTCCTTATCCATTCATCAGTTGAGGGGCATCTAGGCTGGTTCTATTTCCTAGCCATTATGAATCAGTGACAATAAACATGGTTGAACAAGTTATCTTTAAGGTAGTGAGACAAGTCTTTAGGGTACATGCCTAGGAATGGTATAGCTGGGTCATATGGTAAACCTATTTTTAACTGTTTCAGGAGCCGCCACACTGATTTCCTCAATGGCTGTACCAGATTGCATACCCACCAGTAGTATAGTAGGGTTCCTCTGTTTCTACCTCCTCACCAGCATTTATTGTAATTTGTTTTCATGATGGTGGCCATTCTGACAGGAGTGAGATGGAATCTGAAAGTAGTTTTAATTTGAATTTCCCTAATGGCTAGGGATGTAGGACATTTTTTTGGATGTTTATATGCCATCTGTATTTCTTCTTTTGAGAACTCTCTATTTAGTTCCATAGTCCATTTTTTAATGGGTTGTTAGATTTCTTATTATTTAGTTTTATTTATTTATTTATTTGAGAGTGACAGAGAGAGAAAGAGGAAGACACACACACACACACACACACACACACACACACAGAGAGAGAGAGAGAGAGAGAGAGAGAGAGAGAGAGAGAGAGGAGAGGGAGAGGGAGAGGGAGACAATGGGCATGCCAGGGCCTCCAGCCACTGCAAACAAATTCCAGATGTGTGTGCCCCCTTGTGCATCTGGCTAACGTGAGTCTTGGGGAATCGAGCCTCAAACCAGGGTCCTTAGGCTTCACAGGCAAGCGCTTAACCACTAAGCCATTTCTCCAGCCCTAGTTTTTTGAGTTGTTTGAATATCCTGGATATTAATACTCTGCCAGACGAATAGCTGGCAAATATTTTCTCCCGTTCTGTAGGTTGCCTCTTCACTCTATTCACAATGTCCTTTGCTGTACAAAAGCTTTGTAATTTCATGAGGTTCTAGCAGTTGATCAGTGGTTTTATTTCCTGAGCAACTGGGTTATATTCAGAAAGTCTTTGCCAATACCAATATGTTGAAGGGTTTCCCCTACGTTTTCCTCTAGAAGTTTCAGAGTTTCAGATCTGATCCATTGGACTTAATTCTTGTGCATAGAGAGAGATAAGGATCTATTTTCATCCTTCTACAGATACATATCCAGTTTCCCCAGCACCATGTGTTGAAGAGGCTGTCTTTTCTACAATGAGTATTTTTTTGCATTTTTGTTGAAGATCAGGTGGTTATAGTTACCCAGACTTACCTCTAGGTCCTTTGTTCTGTTCCATTGATCTGCATGTCTGTTTTTGTGCCAGTACCATGCTATTTTTGTTACTATGACTATGTAATATAGGTTAAATTAGGAATGGAGATATCACCAGCCTTATTTTTGTTGCTCAAAATTGTTTTAGATATTCAAGGATTTTTGTGCTTCCAAGTCAATTTTAGGATTGTTTTCTATTTCTGTGAAGAATGCCATTGGAATTTTGATGGGGATTGCACTAAATATACAGATTGCTTTTGGTAAGATTACCATTTTCACAATGTTGATTCTTTCAATCCAAGAACAAGGGATTTCTTTCCATTTCCTAGTGTCTTTTGCAATTTCTGTCTTGAGTGTTTTAAAGTTCTCATTGTAGAGATCCTTCACTTCCTTGGTTAAATTTATTCCATGATTTTTTTTTTTGATGCAATTGTGAATGGGCGTGGTTTGCTGATTACATCTTCTGTGTGTTTGTTGTTAGCATATAGGAAGGCTACTGATTTCTTTGTGTTTATTTTTTATCCTGCTACGTTTCTATAAGTGTTTATCAGCACTAACAGTTTGCTAGTAGAGTCTTTAGGGTCCTTTACGTATAGAATCATATAATCTGCAAAAATGATAATTTGATCTCTTCCTTTCCAATTTGTATCCATTTTATGTGTGTCTCTTGCCCTATTGCTGTGGCTTCTAGTACTATATTAAATAATACTGGGGACAGTGTACACCCTTGTCTTGTTCCTGATTTTAGTGGAAAAGCTTCATGTTTTTCTCCATTAGGATTATGTTGGCTGTAGGTTTGTCATAAATAGCCTTTGTTATAGTGAGGTATGTTCCTTCTATTCCTGTTTCTGTAGGGCGTTTATCATGAAGGGATGTTGGATTTTGTCAAATGCCTTTTCTGCCTCTAATGAGATTATCATGTGATTTTTTTTTCCTTCAGTCCATTTATATAAAGTATTACATTTATCGATTTGCATATGTTGAACCATCCCTGCATCTCTGGGATAAAGCCTACTTGTAAGGGCGAATGATGTTTCTGACATATTCTTGTATTCTGTTTGCCAGTATTTTGTTGAGAAATTTTGCATCTATATTCATGAGGGAAATTGGCCTGTAATTTTCTTTTTTTGCTCTATCTTTGTCTGATTTTGGTATCAGGGTGATGCTGGCTTTGTAGAAGGAATTTGGTAGGATTCCTTCCTTTCATATTTCATGGAAAAGTTTAAGAAGCATTGGTGTTAATTCTTCCATGAAGGTCTGGTGAAATTCATTAGTGAATCCATCGGGGCCTGGGTTTGTTTTAGTTGGGAGATTTTTTTGATAATTGCTTGTATCTCTATACTTGTTATAGATCTATATAGTTGTTATTATCATCTTGATTTAATTTTGGTAGGCCATATATATCAAGGAAATCATTCATTTCTTTCAGATTTTCATACTTAGTTATTGTTCTAGTTGGGAGATTTTTTTTTTGATAACTGCTTGTATTTCCATACTTGTTATACATCTATGTAAGTGGTTAATATCATCTAGATTTAATTTTGGTAGGCCATATATATCAAGGAAATCATTAATTTCTTTAGTTGAGTATATGTTCTTACAGTATGTCCCTATAATTTTTTGAATTCTTCTGGTATCTGTTGTATGATGCCTTTTGTCATCTCTAATTTTATTGATTTGTTCCACTTCTCTCTCTGTGTGTGTTTTGGTCAGATTTTCTAAGGGTTTATCAATCTTGTTTATCCTTTCAAAGAACCAACTCTTTGTTTCATTGATTCTTTGGATTTTTTTTTTTTTTTGGTTTCTATTTCATTAATTTCACCCTAATCTTTATTATTTCTTCCCATCTACTGGTTTTTCATTTGCCTTGTTCTTTTTCCAAGAACTTTAGGTGAGGCATTTAGTTGTTTACTTGTGAAAATTCTAATTTATTTCTTTTTTTTTTTATTAATTAGTTTTGTATTCAGCAAATACAGTCAGTTTGGTACCATTATTAGGCTCATCCGTGACCTACCCCCTCCCCTTGGCCCCTCCTTGTGGTGGTATATGGGTCATGAGTTGTGGAGTTAGCCCACAGTTATGGGTAAGCTAAATGTCTCTGCATATCATGACCCAACATGTGGCTCTGACATTCTTTCTGCCCCTTCTTCCGCAAAATTTCCCTGAGCCATGTTGGGTCCATTTTTGGTCTGCTTCAGTGATGAGGTGTTGGGGGCCTCTGAGGCTCTGGCTCTCTGATTTGGTAGGAGTTGATTTTTCTCTGTGCTGATCTCCTTCCCCCTTGTGCTGGTATCCAGTTCATCAGGAAAACAGCCCCCTTGCTTGTTTCTCCAGTTTTTCTTAGTTTCAGCAGGGGCCCTTTCAAGGTATGATGGGGTGGCTCTCTCCTTAGGATCTACATCTATCTGAAAAAGAGAAGCAGATTCTCCAATTGAGAGTAAGTTAGCACCAGGACAAATAAGATAACCCTTACTTTTTTTAATAGAGAATTTAATAGGTGTAGGCCCTCTTGTATCCCATGATTGATGGTAGCTTGATATTGGGGAGTGGGCTTATGTTTGGATATGGTTCTGACTTGTTTCCTAGCTCCAGCTATGGGTCCCGTACCAGTGAGGGGATCAGTTAGCCAAATTGAGAACAGTTGGTTCCCCACCATGGCTGTGTACCACTATTGCACTTGTGTGGGCATCACAACAAGTTATTTGCTGCTAAGTAGGTTAGACCATGAGTTGCTTGTACAGATATTGGTCATTTTCCCACAGTCGCCCATGTAGCATTTTCTGGCACTAGACATGCTGACTGTCTGGGGACTGACTATCTTCCAACTTCCAGCCATGCCATTCCATTTTGCATGTCAACCACATAAGGTGTCTTCAGCAGTAGGGTCTTACCACTAGCCTTTGGTGGGTCATCAAGTACTCTGACAGAAATCTGTCTGTCTTTTATGAAACGCTAATTGTGGATGATAGCCCCATGCTGGTACTGGGAGTTACAGGTCAATGCCCACTAAGAAAATGAGGAAAAAGATAACTAATATACAAGAGTGAGAGAGAAGAGAGAGAGAGAGAGAGAGATAGAGAGAGAGAGAGGGAGAGGGAGGGAGGGAAGATGTAGAAGATTAAGGTTAGTCTTGATCCTACCCTCTCCAGTGTTGTGTGGTTCAGGTGTTCCCTGTAAGGGCCTGGTGAAGGTTCAGCCATTTAGTCTGCCTTTTTGGAAGTAGAATTTCATGGTACCATTGCCATTTGGATCTAGATTTGTGTTTCCCATCCCTTCGATGACCTCCACTCCCTCCCCATCCATCTAGTGTCTAGTCCTCGAGATGCTTGCTGAGTATCTAAGCTATCTTGGGTAGATTCAGGTTAGGTGCTGTAGATGAGTGAAACTATGTGGAGATTTTCTTTTCCTGTGATTGGGTAAGTTCACTGAGAATGATCTGTTCCAGGTTCAACCATTTTTCCTCAAATTTCATTGTGTCATTTTTTCTTACTGCTGTATAGAATTCCATTGTGTAGATATACCAGATCTTAGTTATCCATTCTTCTAGTGATGGACATGTGGGCTGATTCCAGCTCTTAGCTATTACAAATTGAGCTGCTATAAACATGGTTGAGCAAATCTCTCTAGCCTGTGGTTTGAAGGTTTTAGGGTAGATGCCCAGTAAGGGAATAACTGGGTCTGTTGGAATCTCTATAGTCAGCTTTTTCAGGAGTCTCCATATTGCTTTCCAAAGTGGTTGTACCATCCTACATTCCCACGAACAGTGGATGAGTGTTCCTACTTCTCCACATCCTGGGCAGCATTTATTTTCACTTGATTTTTTGATGTTTGCTATCCTTATTGGCTTAAGGTGGAATCTCATAGCTGTTTTATTTACATTTCTCTGATGATTAGGGATGATGAACATTTTCTTAAGTGCGTGTTTGCCATTTGTATTTCTTCCTCTGTGAACTTCCTGTTCAGCTCTTTGTTCCATTTTGTGAGTGGGGTGTTTGACTTCTTACTGTTTAGATTTCTGAGTTCTTTGTAGATTCTAGAGACTAGGCCTC
The DNA here is from genome assembly GCA_036346955.1 of Dipus sagitta. Lineage (NCBI taxonomy): Eukaryota > Metazoa > Chordata > Mammalia > Rodentia > Dipodidae > Dipus > Dipus sagitta. Next base: position 70,263,794 of record CM070781.1, read on the forward strand.
TATCAGTTGGATAACACACAAATATTTTTTCCCATTCTGTGGGTAATCTATTGGCTTTGCTTATTGTATGCTTGTCTGTAAAGAAACTCTTCAGCTTCATGTGATCCCATTGGTCGTGTGACGGTTTAAGATCATGAGCTACTGGGGTTTTGTTCAGGAAGTCTTTTTCCATTCCTATTTCATGGAAAGTACTTTCTAAATTTTCCTCCAGTAGTAGTCGAGTTTCTGGTCTTATATTGAGGTCTTTGATCCATGTGGACTTGAGTGTAGCACATGGTGAAATGTGTGAATGAAGTTTCACTTTCCTGCATATGGTTATCCAGTTTGTCCAGCACCATTTGTTGAAGATGCTGTCTTTTTCCCAGCCTATACTGTTCGGGTCTTTATCGAATACCAAGTAGCTATAGTTGCTTGACACAAAGTCTGGGTCCTCAAGTCTATTCCATTGGTCTATACTCCTGTTTTTATGGCAGTACCATGCTGTTTTTATTACTATGGCTTTGTAATAAAGCTTCAGATCAGGTATGGAGATGCCTCCAGAGGTATTTATTTTGCTGAGGATATGTTTGGATATGCAAGGCCTTCTGCTTTTCCATATGAAATTTGAGATCATTTTTTCTATCTCTGTGAAGAACACTGTAGGGATTTTAATTGGAATTGCATTAAATCTGTATATTGCCTTTGGTAGGATTGTCATCTTCACAATGTTAATTCTGCCTATCCAGGAGCATGGGAAGTCTTTCCATTTTCTCAAGTCCTCCTCAATTACTTTTTTGAGTATTTTTATGTTTTTGTTGTATAGATCTTTTACTTCCTTGGTTAACGTTATTCCAAGGTATTTTATTTTTTTTTTTGTTGCTATTGAAAATGGGACCATGTGCCTTATTTATTTCTCTGTATTTGTGTCATTTGCATATAGAAAGGCTATTGATTTTTGTGCATTGATTTTGTATCCTGCTACTTTACTATAAGAGTTAATCACCTTCAGGAGGTTTGGGATAGAGTCTCTCGGGTCTCTTACATATGCAATCATGTCATCAGCAAATAGAGCTAACATAACTTCTTCATTTCTAAATTTTATCCCTTTTATTTCCTTCTCTTGTCTTATTGCTTGAGCTGGGACTTGCAGTACTATATTGAAAAGCAGAGGTGAGAGGGGACAACCCTGTCTTGTTCCTGATCTTAATGGGAATTCCTCCAATCTCTCTCCATTAAGTATTATTTGGGCCTTAGGAGCTTTGTATATTGCCTTTATTATATTAAGATATGAACCAACCATGCCAATTCTCTGCAATGTTTTGATCATGAAGTGATGTTGTATCTTGTCAACGGCCTTTTCTGCATCTATCGAAATGATCATATGGTTTTTGTGTTTAACTTTGTTTATGTGGTGGGTTACATTGACAGATTTCTGTATATTGAACCACCCTTGTGTTCGTGGGATGAATCCCACTTGGTCAAGGTGGATAATGCTTTTGATATGCTCTTGGATTCAGTTTGCGAGGATTTTGTTTAGGATCTTTGCATCTAAATTCATCAGGGAAATAGGCTGGTAGTTTTCTTTTCTTGTGGTATCTCTGCCTGGTTTTGGAATTAGGGTGATGCTAGCTTGATAAAAGGAGTTGGGCAGCTTTCACTATTCTCCAATTGTGTGGCACAGTTTGAAGAAGATTGGTTTGAGTTCTTCCATGAAGGTTTGATAGAATTCAGCTGAGAACCCATCTGTTCCTGGCCTCTTCTTTTTTGGGAGGTTTTTTATTACTTTTCCAATCTACATGAATGTGATGGGTTCATTGACGTGATTAATCTGCTCTGCGTTTAGCTTTGATAGATGGTATGCGTCCAGGAATTTATCCATCTCCTCCACATTATCTAGCTTTGTGGAGTAGAGGTTTTTGAAATAAGTCCTGATGATTCTCCCAATTTCACTTATGTCTGTTGTGATCTCCCCTTTTTCATTTTTAATTTTGTTAATTTGAAGCTTCTTCTTTATTCGTTTGATGAAATTGGCCAGGGGTTAGTCAATCTTGTTTATTTTTTTCAAAGAGGCAGCTCTTTGTTTTGTCAATTGTCTTAATTCTTTCCTTGGTTTCCAATTCATTGATTTCTGCTCTGATTTTAATTATTTCTTTCGTTCTGGAGCTCTTTCGGTTGGACTTTTCTTGTTTTTCCAGTGCCTTTAGGTGGATGGTTAGATTGTTGATTTGGGATCTTTCTGTCTTTTTTTATGAAGGCACTGAGTGGTATGAATTTTCCTCTGAGGACCGCCTTCATTGTGCCCCATCAGTTTTGGTACGATGTGTTCTCATTGTCATTCAATTTCAGAAATTTTGCAATTTCATTTTTTATTTCATCCACTATCCATTTATTGTTTAAAAGTGTGCTGTTCAGTTTCCAGGTGCCATTGGGATTCTTGGTGTGACTTTTGTTGTTGATTTCTAGCAATATAGCAATGTGTTGTGATATCATGCAGGGAATTATGTCAATCTTCCTAAATATGTGGAGGCAGTCTTTGTGACCCAGAATATGGTCTATTTTAGAGAATGTTCCATGGGCTGCTGAGAAGAATGTGTTGTCTGTGGATTTGGGATGGAAAGTTCTGTAGATGTCCATTATGTCTAAGTGATGTATGGTTTTGTTGAGCTCTCTTACTTCCCTGTTTAGTTTATGTTTGGATGATCTGTTTATTACTGAAAATGGTGTAATGAAGTCCGCAGCTATGATGCTGTTGGTGTTTATTTCTAGTTTATTGTCAAGTAGGTTTTGTTTTATGAACTGTGGTGCCCCTGCATTTGGTGCATACAGCTTTATGAGTGTAATATCCTCTTGAGGGATCGTTCCCTTGATAAGATGGAAGTCGCCTTCTTTGTCTTTTTTGAGTATTTTTGGTTTGAAGTCTACTTTATCTGATATTAATATAGCTGAACCTGCTTGTTTCTTATTCCCATTTGCTTTGAATATTGTTTTCCACCCTTTGACCCTGAGGAGGTGTCTGTCTTTAGTGGTGAGGTGGGTTTCTTGAAGGCAACAGATTGAGGGGTCTAATTTTTTGATCCATCCTGTTAGCTTGTGTCTCTTGATGGGTGAATTAAGGCCACTAATATTTAGAGTAATGACTGTGGGATTAGATTTGATCCTTGCCATATTGTGATGGTAAATGTGGGTTGGTGTTTTCATGGACTTTGAAGTTTTTTGTGTCTACTCTGAGTTTGGTTATTGTGATCTGCTTCTTGTAGGCACTTGAGTTTGATTATTTGTTTCTTCTCTGTGGAGAATTTCCTGAAATACTCTCTGTAGGTTTGGTTTTGTGTTCATATAATTGTAAATGTGAGTTTTGTCATGGAAAGGTTTTCTTTTACCATCTATTATGAGGGATACTTTTGCTGGGTAGAGTAGTTTGGGTTGGAAGCCATAGGTTCTTATACTTTGTAGTGTTTCATTCCAGGCCCTTCTAGCTTTCAGGGTTTTCTTTGGGAAGTCTGAAGTAATTCTGATGGGGTTACCCTTGAATGTGGTGTGCTGTTTTTCCCTATCTGCTTTTACGATTTTCTCTTTGGTGTCACTGTTTAGAGTCTTAATGATAATAAGTCTTGGAGAGTTTCTCCTTTGGTCCAGTCTGTTTGGAGTTGTGTTGGCTTCTTGTATCTTGATGGGCCTTTCTTTTAAGAGACTGGTGAAGTTTTCTTCAATTATTTTGTTAAATACGTTCTCCATGCCTTTGGTCTGAGTTTCTTATCCTCTGGTATTCCAGTGATCCTGATATTAGGACGTTTAAGTGTATCCCACAATTCCCTCATGTTCTGTTCACAGGAACTTTTGAACTTACAGAAATTTTTGAACTCTCAAACAGTTTCTTCCATCTTGTCTTCCAGATCAGAGTTTCTATCCTCCACATGGCTGTGTCTATTCTTGAGTGCTTCTAGAGAGTTTTGGACTTGCTCAATTAAGTTATCATTTTCTACTGCTCTTCTATGTATAATTTCCATCCCTCTGTCAAGCTCCCTTTTCACATCATTTTCTGATTTTCTTTTTTTTTTAAATTTTTTTGTTCATTTTTATTTATTTAAGAGTGACACAGAGAGAGAGAGAGAGGCAGATAGAGAGAGAGAGAGAGAGAGTGGATGCACCAGGGCTTCCACCCTCTGCAAACGAACTCCAGACACGTGCCCCCCTTGTGTATCTGGCTAACATGGGTCCTGGGGAATCGAGCCTTTAATCAGGGTCCTTAGGCTTCATAGGCAAGTGCTTAACCACTAAGCCATCTCTCCAGCCCCATTTTCTGATTTTCTTGATGATTCTTGGAATTCATCCTTGCATTTCTTTATGTCTTCATTTAGCATGACCAGCTGATTTTTAGGGTCTTCTTTTTTTTCACTCTCCCTCAAATCTCTTAACTGTCTTTGAACTCCTTCCAATTTCTTATCTATTAGTTCTAGTTTCATGATGGAAGCATCCACATGATTATTGGTTCTTTGTTGCTTTCCTGTACATTCTACCAGTAGGTTGGTCAGGGTTGCATTGCTTATCACTTCAATTTGGTGTTCTGAACCTAATGACTCTTCTATGTTTTGGTTAGATGTATTCATAGTCGGACTGGGTGATCTATTGGATTTTCTTGCAGTTGAGTTTTTTATGTTATTTCTTTTGTGCTGTGGTCTGCCCCTGACCATGTATGGGCACGTAGGTGGGTGGATTAGCCTGGGTTCAAGCACAATGGGAATCTGAGGCAGCCTGAGGCAGTTGCCAAGCAGCCTGGTCTTTGGCTCTGTCTTGCCAAAACCACCTATCTACTGGTTGGCAGTGGCGCCAAAGTTGTCTGAATTCTCAAGCGGTAATGTGCCAAAGCTGCCTGCATTCCAGCTAGGAGTGACACTGAGGCACCAAGCACTGAAGCAGCCCAAACTCTGGCTGGGAACACTGGGCCCCGGGAGCAGTCTGCTCTCCCCCCACCACAGGACAATGGTGGATGGCCTGCGTGGCAGACAGGTAGGGGATGGCACCTGAGCTGGCACAGGTGAGAGACACAGTCTGAGCTTGTGTGGCAGTTGCTGTGGGACTGAGCTTGCTGAACGTGCAGCGGAAGGAGCAGTAAATGAGCAAGTGGCCAGAGCAGTCTAAGCTTCCACACTCAGGGATAGATCTGCGCACAGCTGCACTGTGGATATGGGGAGGGTTGGGCTACCTGCTCCTGAGGGAATCAGGGATTCCCTGTTATGGCCAGGACACGATCAACGTGCGGTGGCTGGAGCAGTAAATGGACGAGTGTCCGTGGAGCAGTCTAAGCCTCTGCAGGCAGGGATTGATTGGTGCACAGCGGTGGCGCTGTGGACACTGCGGTTGTTTGGGGGGAGGGGTGGGCTACCTGCCCGCTAGGGGATCCGCAATTCCTTGGTCCCCCCTCCATGCCCTCCCACTGGCAATCTAATGGAGATTGCTCTCCCCAAAAAGTCCCAGTGAATGCTTAATGTCTTGCCTTTTTTTCCCCGGGATTTGCAGCGCAGCTAAGTGGTCACCATCTTGGCCGGAAGTCCCCCTAATTTCTTAATAGAAGCACTTAAAGCTATAAATTATCCTCTTTGGTCTGCCTTTATTGTATCCCAAAGCTTCTGGTATGTTGTGTTCTCATTGTCATTTGGTTCTATGAAATTTTTTATTTCCTTTTTGATTTCTTTATTCACCCATTCATCATTTAGTAGCGTATTGTTTAGTTTTCATGATTTTGTGTATGCTCTATAGCTATTCTTGCTACTGATTTGTATTTGAATCCTATTGTGATTAGATAGAATGCAAAGAATTATTTCAATTTTCCTATATTTGTTAAGATTTGCCTTGTGTCTTTTTTTAAAAGGAATTAAAAAATGTGTCTATTTTTTATTTGAGAGCAACAGACAGAGAGAGAAAGAGGTAGAGCAAGTGGATGTTCCAGGGCTTCCAGCCACTGCAATCGAACTCCAGATGCATGCACCCCCTTGTGCCTCTGGCTAACATGGGTCCTGGGGAATCAAGCCTCGAACTGGTGTCCTTAGGCTTCATAGGCAAGCGCTTAACCACTAAGCCATGTCTCCAGCCCTGCTTTGTGTCTTAATATATGGTCTATTTTAGAGAATGTTCCATGTGCTGCTGAAAAGTATGTGTATTTTACAGCATTTTGTTGAAATGTTCTGTAGATATCTGTTAAGTCCATTTCTAGTCCATTTCTTCTATGACCTCATTCAAACCAGATGCATCTCTGTTCACTTTTTGCTGGGATGACCTGTCAATTGATAAGAGTGGGGTGTTGAAGTCACCCACTACAACTGTGGTGTTTTCTGTGACCTTAGTTCTAATAGTGTTTATTTAATGAAATTGGGAGCCCCCATGTTAGGTGTGTATATGTTTAGGATTGTAATGTCCTCCTGTTGGAGTGTTCCTTTAATCAATATAAAGTGACCTTCCTTATCTTTCCTAAGTAATGTTGGTCTGAAGTCTACCTTGTCATATATTAGGATAGTGACACCTGCTTGTTTTAGAAAACATTTGCTTGAAAGCCCATTTGCTTGAAACACTGTTTTCCAATACTTTACCCTAGGATAGTGTCCATATTTTGTTGAAAGGTGAGTTTCTTGGAGGCAACAACTTGAAGGATCCTGCTTTTGAACTCAGTCTGCAAACCTGTGTCTTTTGGTTGGGGCATTGACACTATTGATACTGAGTTATTATTGAAAGTTGCGTGTTTCTTTTTGCCATTTTCCTTGTTTTGTAGCTCTTCTGGTTTTACCTTTGTTCTCTTGTGTTAACTAGTTTTTGAGCATGGTTTGTTTTTGTTTTTTTCTAGGTCCCTTATGGATGTGCTTTTCTGTCTCTTCAGCATGGAGGATCCTTTCAAATATTTTCTGTACAGCTTGTTTGGTCTTCATATAGTCCTTTAGCCTGCTTTTGTTGTGGAGTGTTCTTATTTCTCCATTGTTTTGAATGGATAGCTTTGTAGGATAAAGTAATCTTGGTTGACAGTTGTTTTCTTTCAGAACTTCGAATACATCATTCCAAACCCTTCTGCCTTGTAAAGTTTGTGTTGGACAACCTGCTGTTATCCTGATGTGCCTTTGTATGTGACTTGATTTTTCTCTATAAATACTTTCAATATATTTTCTTTGTTTTGTGTGTTTTGTAGTTTAATTATAATATGATGATGAGAGGTTCTTTCCTGATTTTGTCAATTTGGCTTTCTATAGGCTTTCTGTATCTGTAATGGCAATACTTTTCCTATTTGAGGGAAAGTTTTCTTCTATGATTTTATTGAAAATACCTGTTATACCCTTGGAGAGAAATTCTTATCTTTCTACTATTCCCTGAATTCTTACGTTTCATCTCTTCATAGTGTCCTGAATGTCTTGAAATTTCCATTCATGCTTTCCTATTTGTTTTTCTCTTTGTTAGACTGTATTCGATCTACCACCTGGTCTTCTAGTTTACACCTGCTGTCCTCTTCTTGATTCATTCTACTGGTGAGACTTCCTACATAGTTTTCTATTTGACTAATCTGTTTTTCAGTTTTAGTATTTCTGATTGGCATTTTTTCATTATTTCTATTGCCTTACTCATGTCTTATAATGACCTCCTTATTTCATTAAGTTGGCTTCCTGTGTTCTCCTTCAGCAGTAGGTTTTCTTCTTTGATCCCCTTGTTTTCTTCTCTGATTCCTTTGAACATAGGTTTAATCTTTTTTTTTTTTTTTTTGAAATCTTTGTCAGTCATTTCACCTAAAGTAGTCTCACTAGAGGTCATTTATGATGGATTTATAATTTTTGGTTGGATTGTCTTGTCTTGATTTTTTTTGTTTCTTGTATTATAATGTAGAGATTTTTGCTTTTTGAGTTAATTTGATGCTTGGGTTTTCTAGTTATTTGCATAGTGCTTAGCCATGTAAATCTGACTTTATATATCTTCACTGTAGCAGTCTAAGGTGCCAGATGTAGCTCTTATACTCCAAGAGAAACATCAGAACTGATCCTAGATCTTGAGTTTATTTGTTATTCAAGTATTGTAGTAGACTGAGTGAAGCAAATTACTGACAGATTCTAAAATTTAACTGAGCAATATAGACAGTCAATCAAAACCAGCACAGAGTATTCATACAAGCATGGAGATTGAACTAAACAGATAATTTCGTAAAGCCAAAGTCCCTAGAGGTGTGTGTTGCCCCATACCCTTAATCCTGTCAACTAGCAGGTTGACATTTCTAGTCTTAAATGGTTCCATGTTAGCCTGGGGCCAGTCAGTCCCTGGCCGTAAATAATGACAGAAGAAAAATACAAAGGCCCTAAAAATCAGGAACCTTCAAAGGCAACAATAGTCAACACCAAAATACAGCTTATTTGAGAAGGTAAAAGCCAACCAAGAATATATCATTCAAATGCAATACAGAACCTTTCCTGACATGGAAAGAGAGTTTAGCACTTCCAGTGCAGGCCTATGTACCTGGCTTTGTATAAGTAGGCTCTATTACCTTTTGGGATGGTTTCCAGTCTCATCAATGCTGAGTTCCCACCTTGATCTCTCTTGGTGCCATGCACCAAGGGGGTGAATGAGTTCTCCAGATGTTCATGTCCCTGGTAGTTGGGGGATGGGAGGCTATGCCAGGTGCCTGGAGTTGTACCTATACTGCTTGGCTGGTCCTGTTTGTATTCTCCTTCAGCAGTTGCTCAACTGGTCTGTGCTATCTTCCCTTTAAGGTTTATTGACTTTGTGAGGAGGCTGATATGAATGTAAAATATCCTCACCTTGTTTCTGCTTCTGCTGCTCTGCACTGCCAAGCAGGTAGGCTCATGGATTGGGGCTGTTGGTGCCTCAGGGGGATTCTGTCTGATTTCCTCCTTTCTGGAAGATCTTCATCTCTCCTTCTCTGCTGTGGTTTATAATAACTTATACACCTTCACTTTTCAGTAGAAGAGTGTATTTTACTGTGTTTATGTTTATTACCCTACTTAGGCTGCTATGTTGTACCTAGTATGCCACCATCTTACCCAGAAGTCTCTTCTTCTTCTTTTTTTTTGTAATTAAGTAGAATCTTGGTATGGACACATCATGTCTTGGTACCATCGTTTCCCTCCTCCCCATCCCCATTCCACTGAGGGCCCTCCTCTGTGGGATTGCTGGTATTCACCAGGGGTTTGTGGGTTATGAGTTGTAAGATGCAGCAGTCAGTTATTGGGTGTGTGGGAATAAATGTCTCTAGATATCCCCTCTCACCCGGTGGCTCTTACAATCTTTCTGTCCCCTCTTCTGTAAAATTCTGTGAGCCATGATGGGTGTGTTTTAAGTCTACTTTAGTATTGAGCTTTCAGTAGCTTCTGGATTTCTGCCTTTTTGTCCTGGAGTGTGTTGAGTATGTTCAGTGTCTGCTTCTATCTTCTTCTGTTTTGATGGCTCATTTTTTTTTTTGTTTTCTGTCCTCTATATAAAAATGTTAATGTGTTCAGAATTGTGCAAGTTTTGTGGGGGCAACAACAACCACTGTGATATCATGGATGCACCAGTCAGTTCATGTCTGGGATGACAGTCCCCCAAAGTACTCCTTCCCACTCTGTGGCTCTTCTACTGATGGTGAGCAGGGAAGAAGGAGAACGAGCAGCCTCTCTTACCATCTGTAGAAACTTGGTAAAATCTGCTCAATGGTGACAAAGGCAATTCACTTCTGTTCCTCTCCTCATCCCACACTCCTGTTTTCTTCAGACATGGAAGCTGAGTGCCAATTGCCACCCATCAGTATGATTGCACAGGTGTTTTGTCTGTCATATAGTAAAATTAAACAATTGGAATATTCTATACCCTTTTCTCCTTGATCAGAAGTGTTATAAAAATAGCTGTGGATACCACATGATTGAAGAACAATGGGAGAAGGCAGATTTCCAGTGGAAGTAAGGTGTATCTTAGAGATTAATGTGTACATCAAACATATTACCTGCCTGTTTTACTCACATACATTTATAGACTTGGGTTCGTTATTTCTAGTTTTCTTACCTGTGATCTAATCTTCAGGCAAAGATCACCCCTGAGGTTGAAATAATATTTCCTGTCCTCTTTCTAGAGGAACTCGGAGCTTTTTGTTGTGGCAATTTTCCCAGAGTGAGGCCTGTGCCAGATTTTTAATCATCTCCCCTCGTTTCTCAGCTTCTCTAATTTCTGGCCCAGTTCTGAACTATGAGATATAGGCAAAGTATGCTGATGATTTGAGGAATTTAAATTTATTTTTTCTGTAGAAGGGACATATAATTGATTTGATCCTTGACCATTTTGCCTTTGTTCATGCCTTAAGTGGCATAGCTTGTAACCTTAATAAAGTAGTGCCACAAGTACAAAAAGCCAACTTGTGAAGGCTGCTGAGCAGAGATACAACATACCTGAACCCCTTGTGCAGCCAAACCCCTTGTCAGTAAATGACCAGGTTTGGGCATATTGAAGCAGAAAGTATTCCTGATACATTCTTCTCCACTTTCCTCTACTCATATGCAGGCAATGCTTCTTTCTATTTCTGTTTTCTTTGCATCTGCCAAATTATGCAAAGAATCTAATTCAGTTATGTTGAACAATATTTCTTAGCAGTGGAATGGGGATCCTACAAAGATGAAGAAGACACATTTGTTTCATCTTTATGTTCTTATATAGAATGGAGAACTCCCTATAGGCACGTTCAGTCATAACACTGTAGACTAAAGATAGCATTGTGTGGTTTTGCAGGAGAAAGAAGCAAGTGCTATTTCATTTACCTCTTGGCTAAACTCCTCTAAAGACATTTCCTGGGGAATCTGAAAGTCCAGATGCTTGATAGACTATTAAAGGCTCGCCTTCTAGGAAGGGGCCTTGCAGGAGGAAAGGTAAGGTGGCAGAGGTATGTAGAACATTTTGGGGGAGCATGGGAATTTAAGCTCCCTAGCTTATGTTTTGGACCCACTGGTCTTCTTCTTTCCTCTGTTGAGCCAAGCTCATTCCAACCTGGTGTCTCCTACCACCAGCTCATCCTTGACAGTGTGGCTGGCCCTCTGTTCTCCAATTGGCCAGCTCTCTTGAGAATATTGTTTGCTTAGAGAGGATATCTCTGTGTAGCCAACTCAAATTGGCCCCACCTGTGATTAGATTACTTTGCTTCCAGTAGATTCTTTGCCTTTCCAAAATTCAGATGTTACATGTTCAGCAACTATTAAGACCAACTGAATACCTGTCATATTTCAGGCACTGGGTTCACACAGAAGCTGTTGTGGTGAATAAAAAGTCAAATCCCTTGCCAATAGATTCATAAACAGGAAAAGAAAATGAAAACAAACAATAAGTAAAATTGTTTCCTATTGTGTAATATTATCAAAAGAAAATGAGTGATATTTTTTAGAGAAAAGTATGAGGGCAAACAGGAGGGAAAAATGTTTATAATAGCACCTACTTCTGAGGGCTTTGTGAAGGTAGTAAAGATCACTTATGTCAAGCACTACATGGGGTGGATGGCATACATTTAGCATCCCAAATTGGTAATTAGTATATGTGTGTTTCTAAGTAAACTTTTTTTAAAAAAAAACACATTTTATTTATTTATTTGTAAGAGAGAGAAAGAGATAGATAAATAGAGAGAAAGAGGCAGATAGAGAAAGAGATTGGGCATGTCAGGGCCTCCAGTCATTGCAAATGAACTTCAGATGTGTTTGCAGCTCAATCTTAGCTGGCTGGGCAGGTTTTGCCTGTAGTTTTCAAACAAGCACCTTTAACCACTGAGCAATCTCCCCAGCTCTTGGCCTGTGGTTTTCACTTGCTCACTTTCATTGCTGTGTATTATTAGTCCTTGTGCCCCAATTTCTGTAAAAATTGTTATCAGGAGGATTTGTGACAATAAAATTAATATTTATGGGCTGGAGGGAGGCTTAGTGGTTAAGGCATTTGCCTACAAAGCCAAAGAACCCAGGTTCTATCTGCCAGGACCCACGTTAGCCAGATGCACAAGGGGCTGCATGCATTTGGAGTTCATTTGCAGTGGCTGGAAGCCCTGATGTCCCCATTCTGTCTCTCTCTCCCTCTTTCTCTGTCAAATAAATAAATAAATAAATAAAATTAATATTTATAAAATTCTCTAAACAGAAGCCAGCATGTAGTGCATTCTAGGGTAGTTATACAATAGACATTTATCATAGGATTTTGAACAGAGAAGTGGCATTTGAGGAGAGGAACAGAGGTCCAGCTATGGCTACTGTTCTAGTCTGGTAACTCAGCTGTTTGGTGAACACCTCACAGGCACAGAAAGAGCTGAATAATGGGCAAGAGAAAATAATTCTATCCTTGGCCATTTCAGTCAAATTCTGAATAGCCACTTTAGAATTGTAACCTGTAATTAGAAAACATTCATATTTAAAACTGTCAGTGAACAAGCCACAGTTATATCCATGGTGAAATTTCAGGCCAGCTGAGAGAGGATTTTTTCCATCTCCCTGACATGGCACAACATAACATTCTCCCCATGTTGCCAAGCATAAGGCAGATCTGTTGAGCTTTGCAGGAATTTCCACTGGAAGTTTCCTGCTGTGAGGTTGTCTCTGTAGAGCTGGGTCATTTCTGGAGCCATGCTAGGGAACAGTGAGCACACAGGAAGAGCAGATGTGCATTCCAGCTGGGCAATGGGAAGAGGTTAGGGAAAGAATATTTCTGGAGTAAGGGAAAACAACGGATATGGCACAACCTTGAACCCTGAGGAGGCCCGATGGCCTGAAGAGACAAGGGGAGGAAGGGTTTTGCAGAACCACCTGAGGGCTAAAGACTCCAGCTCTGGGTTTTGTAGGAGGACCAACCATGCAATGGCTCCCAAGTGAGGAGGGAGAAATGACAATGGACCTTTCTCTCACCCCAGCCTGCCATCTCCTTCCTACCAGCTCACTCAATTGGCAGGTCTAGACCAATCTAGAAACTATGAAGCTTTGGAGACCAATGATAAAGTTCACTGGTCAGCCTTCTCCAGGCCCCAACCTGTGGGGCCATGGTCATGTCTGGCCACCACAAGATGATGGCATAGACCAGGCAAACCCCCTGCTATTTCTAGAGCAAAGCCAATTCCATAAAACAGCTGTGATGGGCAGTAATTTCTATTATAATAAACATGGTAGTGGTACACATCTGTAATCCCAGCACTCCAGAGATTGAGGCAGGAAAATCAAGAACTGGAAGCCAGCCCAAGTTACATAGTAGGCTCTTTTCTCAAAAACCAAAACAAGGCTGGAGAGACGGCTTAGTGGTTAAAGTGCTTGCTTGTGAAGTCTAAGGATCCAGATTCGACTCCCCAGAACCCACATAAGCCAGATGCACAAGGTGGCACATGTATCTAGAGTTTGTTTGCAGTGGCTAGAGGCTCTGGAATCCCCATTCTCTGTCTCTCTTTCTCTCTAATAAATAAATAAAAAAAATTAAAAAAAACAAAAACAGACAAAAAACAGTGGATATATGTACTGGAAATGCCCTATGACACAGTATTTTATTTAATCCCCATAGCTCATATCACTACAATATTTTACATGCAAAGCTGGAGAAATGACTTCCCCAAGGTCTCATAACTCATAAGAAACACAAGCGTCAGAGTTTAATCTAAGATTCTCAGTAGCTAATGTCTGTCTTTTTCTTTTTCTTTTTCTTTTTTCTTCTTGTGGTGTTCAGAATGGAATTCAGTGCCTATGTCCCTCAGGCAAGTGCTCTACTACTGACTTACAGTTTCACTCTTCTGAGGTTTTTTTTTTTTTTTTTTTTTTTTATACAATCAGTTAGGTGAATGTATTTGCATAGAAATTTAAACATTACAGAAATTATGGAGCAAGAAATTCAACTCAGTACTTCTTACTTCTGTCTCCCCATTCAGTTACTTGCTTAGGAATCATGGCTATGAAATTGTTTCTTGGCTTTTTGGCTAAGGTCCAGAATACGAGTCAACAGTGTTAACAGGGGTGAGTCTCCTCCCAAGCCCTTTCTTCTATATACATTTATAAATGTACATGAACATAGGTCCATAGATAGTTGTTCTTATAGAAAAGGAAAACTGAGGCTAGAGGAGATGAGTCACCTGCTCAAGATCTGCTTCTGCCAGACATTCATCATAAATAATTTTCTTTAACTTCCTTTCACTTGGACTTTTTCATTTTACTTTGGACCACTCCCTACTATAATAACTTGAATTATTTTATTATAGCGTGATTTACATACATGCAGACATATATTTAGGTATAGCACTTCCTTGTGCCTTTAGGTGGAACAAACCCTAAAACCAAAATAAATTAAGGGCCAACAAAATTTCAAAATTAAATATTAAATTGTGTCAATACAATATAGTTTGCTATAAATGAAGTAAAATTGTCCATGGCTTGGTTTAGTAATAGAGTTTTTTTGTATGTACATATGTGTTATATGTATGTGTGGGTGCATGTATATGTGCACTTGTGTGGAGGCAGGAGGTTCATGGTGGGTGGAAAGACATGTTTTTAAAAATGTTGACTTAATCCTTTTAATTGTGAGAATGACACATTCTCTAATCATTATCATTTTGTGTGTGGAGGGGACATTTGTAGCAAAGGTACCTGTGAAGGTCAGAGGGCAACCTTGGATGTTGGTCCTCACCTTCCACCTTCTTTAAGGCATGGTCTCTCATTGTTCACTGTGTTGACCACAAGCTTCTGAGAGATTCTGTCTCCCCTCCCTTCTTGCCATAGGCAAGGTGGGATTGAAGATGCTTGCTACAGTATTGAGCTTTTTATTTAAAAAATTATTTACTTACTTGTGTGTGTTTGGGTGTGTGTGTGTGTGTGCAAGACATGTTGCACCTGTGGAGGTTAGAAGACAACTTCGAGGTCTTTGTGCTCTAACTTCCTTAAGAAAGGGTTGCATGAGCTTTGGATTCTCCTGACTACGCCTCCCATTGTCATGCACGATTTTGCATGTGGTTTAACATGGGTGCTGGAGAATTGAACCTGGGCTGTCAGACTTTGCAATCAAATGCCTTTAACTGCTGAGCCATCTCTCTAGCCCCAGCACTGGGCTTTTTACATAAGCTAGGGAATCCGAACTCAGGTCATCACACATGTACAGCAAGTACTTTATCCACTTAGCCACCTCCTCAGCCCATCATTATCATTTTTCCTAATCTTATTTATGTTTTATTATTGAATGTGTGTGTGTGTGTGTGTGTGTGTGTGTGGGCATGTATGTGCCATGGCATGCATGTAGAGATCAGAACCCACTTTTTGAGATAAGGTCTCTTGCCATGACAACTTAAAACTTCAGATTACAATCCAACTTTATGTGGATGCTGGGGAATTGAACCTGGCTTTGCAAACAAGTCCTATTGACCTAAGCCATTTCTCCACTTTCCTCATTTTTTTTTTCTCATAAATAATGATGTACTCTCTTTTGGGCCCATGTTATCAGTTAATGTGATACAATCCTGCATACTCACACAATACTGGAACATTTTAAAAGGACCATTTGACAAAAACCACTTACCACATAGCTATACAATTATAATTTTTGATAAATGAACTTTTACATGCTGATTAGTACAAAGGTGGATGTGAACGAATGATCCACAGTGTTCCTGATTGGTACTATTATGTCACTATATCTGAATTACCAAATGTAGTTTGACTCAGGTCTCTCAAATTTTCTCTTCTTTAAAGTACTATTAAGCTTTTGTTTGAACAGCACACAGGGAATTAATGTGGACTTCAGGTGACTTTGGTGCCTCACTCCTGCACTAGGTCTACCTCATTTCTTTTATTGTTTCTTACTACAGTTAGAGTACATTGTCACACACCAATGTTTGCATAATGCCATAGCTAAACTTCTCAGTTCAATTAGTGATAGTAACTTAAGACTGGTTTTAGTCCATGAAAATGTCTTTCAGTTCCATCCTTTCAAATTGTGATATTTACCATTTTAGTTGGTTAAAAGAAGTAACCTAAATACTACAGTACATCTAGCATGTTGTCATTTGGATATTATATATGCCAATCCGAGAGCATTTAGTCAATGTCATTAACATGTAGAGGTTAAATACTGTCCCTTCAAATGATCAACTGATTACAACCCCATTACTAACTATAGTTGAAAAATGCAGACACTAGAATTAGTAGTTTTCAGCATTAGGTAGTAAGATTGACTAAGAATATACCTACTTACAAAATTTTGAAATGGAAATAATCTCTCCAGGTTCACAGGGTGTTTGTGATACTACTCATGCACACACCCACTGTGCAGAGCTCAAGGTAAGTGAGCATTTCCCAGTGTGAAGTTCAATGTGCTCTATGCTCCTCTGCAGTCAGGATTGGGGCAGGGAGCAGAGAACTGCAGGGTGGAGAGAAAGAAGCCTCATTATTAGCCTGGGAACAGGGCCTCTATCTGCTGCTGGTCGGGAGGTAGATGCTCAGCATAGGATGCTTAGTCAGAATGGTTTGGATCTGTTGCCCAGCCCCAGGCCAGGGTTATCCCTTTTGCAGGGTTATACCCCATCCTTCCTGTGGATGTCTAGGCCATGCCAGTCTTACACCAACCTTTCAAATTGCCCTTTCCCTAGTCTGTACTACTATGTCAGAGGCCTTTTTTTCCTGCTTTAAGATATGATCCCTATAAAACATAAGTGAGACAGTCATAATGGTGATTGTGTGGTATGTTATGGCCTCATAAATGTATTACTCTGCTATCTAACTCATCAAGGTGGCCTAAGTGCCAGAAATGTGTTTGCTTCTAGATCTTTCCTTGGGATTTGGTACTGACATATCATTGAAAGGAAAGTACCTTTGATTGCATGACTTATCCTGAGGCAACATGAGCAAATGTCTATTTACCCCAGATAGGGCACTGACAGCAGACCAAACAAACAATTTCACCCAAGTTGAAGGTAGTGAACCAGTGAGTATACTGAGATTACTTATAGGAGCATGGGCAATGTAAAGGCAGCTGAGTCAATGAAAAGCCCACCTCAGCATGGGCAATGACTCATGAAAGCTACATGTCTGGAGCTTTTTGCCCAATTTATAGGCAGCTCCACTGAAGAGTCTTTTCATCCAGTCATTGCTTTACTGCCTATAGAACCCTGAGAAAGGGCCTTGTGAATTTTGTGACCTTCTGAGGGTCTCAAGCCTGATAATTTCATAGGCTTCCCAAGTCTTGTATGTTTCTTTAAGCTTTTGTTTGAACAAAACAAAAATAAAAGAAAGAGTCTTATGTCTCTCCTTCTTCATCAGGAGGGAATGTTTCAATTTGAGGAAATAGCTAACAATGCCCTCTTAAAGTGATAGTTGCTTTCAAAATATCTCATATTTTAAAAAATACACAAAAACCTAAACTTACCTTCCTTTGTTCTATAGTCAGTGCTCACAGAATGGATGACCCAGTCTCTGTCCCCACTGCACCTAGTGTTCATTTGCCTTAGAAGTCAAAGGAAACCAGTATACATGTGCATTTACACACCTATCTGTAAATTGCCCTTGCCATCTATCAGGAAAGAAACCATTAGTCTCTGTGGTAGTTTGAATGTTTTACCACATAGACTCAATTATTTTGATTAAATATCCTACTTGAGCCCCTAGCAGGCAGATTCCTGCTACAGGGGGCATATCACTAGGGGTAGATATGAATCCAGCCCTAAGTTGTGTTTGGGGGTGGATCTGAATTACAGCCCAAAGGTGTATGGAGAGCAGTTTGAGCTCTTAGTTCAAGCTTGTTTGTGGTGCTGTTTCTCTACTTATATCTATGAAAGGGAGGCAGTTTCTTTTGCCATTGATGGAACTTCCCCTGGATCTATAAGCCTGAAATAAATCCCTTCTTCCCATAAGCTTTATCTGGTTGGATGTATGTCCCAGCAACATGGAGCTGACTACAATAGCCTCATATGAGGAGCAGGCTGGTGATCCTATATGGGGTTTCTTTGGGGATATGGTGTCTCCAGGAGTATAGAAGGCTGACTGTGTATTGTATAGGCCATCCACACATTCTGTTGCCTTAGATTAGATGTGGGATTGCACTTCTGGAGTGACACAGTCAAGTCTCTCTAAGTCAAGTCATAAGAGAGCATTAATTCAAATCCTATTACAAGTCATGGGGGATCAACTATAGCTAACAAACTTACATATGACCACAGATAGACATCATTTAATACCACCAAGTTATAGATGTCTACTAGTATCTTACTAGATCCTGCCTCACCCAATACCATACCCTCTTACTGGAAAATCTGAACATTTCTTTCCACGAATCAATTGCCCCAAATCCTACAACCATCCTCCTCAAGAGAGAACCTGTTACACATCTGCATCTGGAAGTTTTCAAGTACACTTTGGCAGTCTGGATAGATAGACTATGCAGTTCTGAATTCGGAACACAATGGGTTTATAGACAGGAACAGTTTTAGTCTAAATAGAATAAAACAAGAAGGATACTCAGTGATAACTATGACCCAAACTATAAAGAGGTCATCCTTCCCTCAAACCTGTTTTCCCCAAAGACAGAACTAACTGCCATTATCAGAGCTCTCATCCTGGGAAAAGCATCAGTATTGACTCCCAATACTCACATGCAGCCATTTGGAAGAAAAGAGACCTCTTGATAACCAAGAGTTCACCTATTAAACATGCCACTCATTCTACAGCTAAGAGAGGATGCTCAACTCCTGATCCAGATTGCAATTATACATTTCAACAGTCACCCAAAGACCCAAGCTTTAGAAGTACTGGGGAGTAATAGGACAAATAAGGATGCAAAGACAGCTGCCTGCTACCTTTCCCAGCCATGGAGGCCCTGGATGTTCCCCCAGTTATCCCCAAGCATAGCCAAGTTATACAGACAGGAGCTAAGGAAGAGGGACCCTGGTTTTCCTTACAAAGTGGCATTACCCTTCTTTACAGAAAGGGAAATCCTCACCAGACTATGTAATTCCTCACACACAGGTGCTAGTCACTACACAAGTCCCCCATTGTCCATCGCCCAAACGTGGGAGTTAAATTACAAACTCTCACTAAAAACTGCCATATCTTCTAGCTCATTAGTCCTTAAGAACATCTCAGGTCACCCCTTACTTGGATACTCGCCAGTTGAGGGGACATTTAGCTGGACAGGACTGAGAAATGGATTTCACCCATATGCTTAAGGACAAACAGTACCTTCATTTAGTCACTTTTAGTAACATGTATTGGGGCTAGCTAAAGAGCTTCCAAATGAAAACAGAAAAGGCATCAGAAGTTCCCCAAGTCCTCTCTCTTACAAGAAGCAATTCTCAGATGTGAATTCCCATCTTCTTTTTGTGGCTTTTCAAGTTAGGGTCTCACTCTAGCCTAGGCTGACCTGGAACTCACTATAAGTCTCAGAGTGGCCTTGAACTCACAGCTATCCTCCTACCTCTGCCTCCCAAGTGCTGGGATTAAAGGCATGTGCCACCATGCCTGGCTGAGTTCCCAACTTCTGTCTGAAGTAGTAACAACCCACCTTTGTTTCCCAAATAACTCAATGGGTCTCACAAGTTTTGAAAATCATCTTCAAATTCCACTATGCCTATTTCCCTCAATTTTGGAGAAAATAGAAAAGGCCCATGCTATCTTGAGACCATACCTCACCATGTTCCTTCTTGAGCTTTATCAAGGGCTTGCCCTAACTCTTGTCTTTCACTCTTTGAAGAGTTAGAGCCATTACCAAGGCATTTTTGTACATGAAGCCCTTTTGAACTAATGTATGGTAGGCCTCCTACCTATCAAATCCCCTTATTTGAGAAATTATCTTCCATTTATATAGATTCCTAGAAACCTGGTCAGAGTGTCAGAGAGCATGCTGATATCAGAACATCTTCTAGCACCTTCTCCACACCTTGCCCTTAAAGTTAGATGCAGGGACTGAGTCATCCTTAAGGACCCATGAGAAAAAACAACCCTTTCAAGTTATTCTTACCACTCCCACTGCAGCTGAACTTTTAGAATTTCTGTCTTGGATTCATTTTTGTTGTTCAGTCTTACTTCCCCAAGTTCTTCAGTATACCAAGGACTCAGCCTATCAGCCAATCACTCACAATTTACTAGCAAACCTACAGGTGATTTCAATCTCTTTTTCCAAAAGTCCTCATATGTCTGAGAGTACAGATGTCTACAACTCTATGAGAAGAGACTTCAGCTGGTTCATTCCTCTGAATTTCTCAGTAGTTTTCCTACACGCAGGTGATGGAACTCATACTTATGCTTGCCTGGGACAAGGAAGAGTTTTCAAGATTACACTTGCAAAGAACTTACCTTGTATTTAGAAACTCTTTGCTATGCTTGATCATGATGTTAAAACAAGAGCTTCTCTTGGGGCTGGAGATATGGCTTAGCAGTTAAGGCTCATGCCTTTGAAGCCTAAGGACCCCGGGTCCAGTTCTCCAGGTCCCACATAAGCCAGATGCACATGGTGGCACATGTGTCTGGAGTTTGTTTGCAGTAGCTGGAGGCCCTGGCACACCCATTTTCACTCTCTCTCTCTTTCTCTCCTTCTCTTGTCTCTAATAAACAAATAAACAAACAAAGAAAAACCAGGAGCTTCTCACAGACTGACTCATGAGCCTGTGGGACATGGGGACAAATGAAATTATTCTGAATGTTACAGAAGCAGAAGAGCTGAGTATTATAACAAGTCCTTGAGACAAAGACCATATAGCCTCAGGCAATATGAGGGAACTGAGTCCTTAATAGACTGGCTTACATTAGCTATTAGGGATACTTGGTTATCACCAGCTGAAGCTGCCATTAATATCAGCTTACCCAATTGTGGATCCACCATGTGTTCTACATAACTGACCAGCTAGGCAATATGTGCCCACTGGTGCAATAATGACATGACTGTTATGAGGGTAATCAACTACTCTCTGATTGGATTTTAGGCCTGCTCAAATGGGAGGGAACTTCTCCTGCCTAGAACTGAAAGCTAACCAAAAGCCTATGACTGGTAAGATCATGGACCCTGGTATGCAAGCTACTAGTATTATTTGGCTAGGCAGATATGTTGTGCCCATCAAATTGACTCCTAGCTATTTACTTATTTTTCCTCACTCAAAGGTATCCAAAGACAGAGAGGCTTCATTTTGCAGATGGTGGCAGCTATTGGGGAGGACTCAAAACTCATCAAATTCAGGACTTGGGAAGGTTGTTCAGTGGTTAAAGGTATTGTTTGCAAAGACTTCTGGCCTGGGTTCAATATCCAAGCCACTCATGTAAGTCAGACGAAAAGTGACACAAGTGTCTGGTATTTGTTTGCAGGGAAAAGCAGCCCTAGTGTGCCCCTACCACATAAATAAATAAGTAAATAAATAACTTGTCAAAGTCCTGAGAATAAGTGGCTGTTTAGTGTTCAGAACTAAAACAGACATCTATGCCATGCCCTCCAAAGCTCAAGGAATATTGAAAAATAGGGTGCAGAAAGAATGTAAGAGCCAGAGATGGGAAGGAGGGCTTTGACCCCTGTCTTCTGGACATGAAGTGGCCATTGCTTTCAGGACCTCACAGCAGCTGTCACTACCCTCACCAGACTTGCACAACATTGAATCTATTAACATTTCAACATAGATGATGAAGGCGGCCAAAAAAGAGACATCAAAATAGAAGAGGAGCTGCTAATCTGAAAGAAGGAGTGCAGTGGAGGGGGTTTGGATGGGAGATGACAGAAGGTAATAGGAGACTATAATCAAAATGCATTATGTACTTGTTTGTGATTTGTCAATAAAAAATCAAATAAAACAAACAAAAAGCCAGGAAAGATCCCTCCTGGAGGCTGCATGTAGGAGTAGACTGAATGAGGGGTGTGATGAGGTTAGAAAGACTGGTGGGGGAGGAGCATGTGGCTGCTGCCAAAATGGAGGCTGAACCCTTCCATAAACTTCTCCCATAAATCTACTAACCTTTGATTTTCTCATGATCTCTTCTAAAGGACTTGACTGGTTTTGAATTTTGCATATTTATCTGTTTTTATTTATGACAAAGATAGTATTAAGGTCACAAATACTGCAGCATTTCTGGAAAGAGTCAGAGTCTTGTCAACAATTAGGAAAGGCTTCAAAAAGCTTAAATGCTAGGAGTTACTAGAATTCTAAAGAGAGCTTCTGGAGGAACTTAGCTCTACCCTCTCAGTTTTCTAGATGAGGTTGCTGAGGCTCCAAAAGTAATAATGGAGTGGGGTGAGGGAGGGTTGAATGAGGTGGAGGAAATCTTACTAGACAAGGTGTAGAGGAAGGAGACACAAGACCCACTGGAGCATGAAGGGATGGACTGCCTGTTATTCAGACTTATTTAATTTATTTATTCTTAAATTATTAATTTATTTATTTGGTGGTGGGGGGATGAATGAAAATGAGTGCACCTCTTGGCTACTGCAAACAAACTCCAGATGCCTGAGCCATTTTGCATAACTGGCTTTATGTGGGTACTGGAGAACTGAACTGGAGCCATCAGGCTTTGCAAATAAGCACCTTTAACTGCTGAGCCATCTCTCCAGCCCTATTCAGACTTATTTTAATCTTGGGAAAAAGGTGAATTATTTTAACAAAAGAAAGTTGAACAATAATGTAAAACATTTAGTTATGGCTTATGTTAGGAACAAAAATATGAGATCAAGGCAGTTCCTTGAAGAATGAGGTCATAGAATTGCCATTTGCTTGGGTTACATAAAGTTCATGGGAGGCTAACAACAGACCAGACCAAACCAGTATGGAATCACTCTCCTTAAGGGTCACCTAATCACACTGAATTTTAAAATGGGCCAATCTAAAAGTAAAACAAAATCAAATCTGGCTTCTCAGTAACCTATTAGAAGGGGCTCAGTTCACCTGCATGGGAACAGGAAGGAAATCTTTCTGTAAGGAAAATGGCCAGTCTGCATTTTTTTTCCTTGTTTCTGCTTTCTTCAGCCCTTTCCTGCCCATAAGCCCACCTTTCCTCTTCAGCTCTTTGGACCACCTATTCTATGTTATAGAGCGAGATGCTGCTCAATTCTAGAATCATTGATGAAGGCCAATTATAATTTTAGACTAAATTTGTGATTTTTATCTTTGGACACATGTGAGACCTTTTTGGTTTCAACTTAGAAATGAAAGGTAAGTGTTTCTTCCTGTTTTTCTTCACCCTTTCTTCTTTTTATCCATCTTCTTCTCTTTCCTTTCTTCCCTGCCTTTCTTCCTCTCATTTTCTCCTTTCTCTAGGTGGAAAAGCCATTCACGCATGGACGAATCTGTGCTCAGTGATGTGGTGTGCTTTTTAACAGTTGTGTCTCCAGCTATCAGGATAATGCCACCTGGGAAACCCACTTGCCTCAGGTGCAGTGTGGGTGGTCCAGGTAGGGTTTGTGTAGGTGCTACATGTGGTTTGGCTTCTCTATTTTTCTGTCTGTGAAGATGCTCCTCCAGTAAGCTATCTGTATACAAGTGCTGCCTCAGTGAAGACTTGCCATTAGAGAAACAAACATGCAATATTAAAATGAGCAGTCCAAAGCTTGACTTTCATGTGGAAGTTGATAGAAATGTGAATATTGTCAATGGGATATTTGCAAATGGTTTACAAAGTCTCACAAAATAGCTATAGATATAACCTTTATCATTAAAATAAAACTAGATAATTTTATTTTAGAAGTCCTTCTGCCTTCCATTTCCTTGTAACTCGTAAGCAATAATTGAAATTAGAAGTTAAGCAGCCCTGCCCACCGACCCTCTAGGAAATTTCCCAGAGCTCTTACTTTCATTATTATCTGCATAATTCCAGAATGAATCAAAGAGAATCCCAGCTCTCAAATTTGTCCTTTTGAATGTGAGTTAGAATAATTTAATCCCAGGAACAACCATACTATTGATTTTTTTTGGATAGTCAGTTTTGATGCAAAGCACCTAGAGAATTATTCTAGCTGATGAAAGAAAATCAGACATAAAAGGATATCTGAGGAGCTACACAGGAAGTTTAAAAACTAGAACAGTAAAAATGTATGATTTTTCCCCCTTTGATCTTGTTTTTTTTTTTTTTTTTTTTTTTGGTTTTTTGAGGTAGGGTCTCACTGTAGCTCAGGCTGATCTGGAATTCACTATGGAGTCTCAGGGTGGCCTTGAACTCACAGCGATCCTCCTACCTCTGCCTCCTGAGTGCTGGGATTAAAGGCGTGCACCACCATGCCCGGCTCCCCCCTTTGATCTTTAAAGAAGATGTTCTCCTTTCTTTATAGTCAGCTCTGGAAATAAAGTTCCCAAAATGAAAAGGAACTTCTCATTGGGTAGGCAGGTCAGAAGATATTTATTATTATTTTATTTTAGAGAGAGAGAGAGAGAGAGAGAGAGAGAGAGAGAATGAATTGGTGTACCAGGGCCTCAGCCACTGATATCAAACTCCATATTCTTGCACCACCCAGTGGGCATGTGTGACCTCGTGCTTGCTTCTCCTTTGTGCGTCTGGCTAACATGGAATCTGGAGAGTCCAACATGGGTCCTTAGGCTTCACAGGCAAGTGCTTTAACTGCTAAGCCATCTCTCCAGCCTGATTTTTTATTGTTTTTAATGAGGAGTCTATCTATGCACCTCCAGTTAACTCCAAACCCTCAGTCCTCCTGCATTCATCTCCTAAGGGCTGGATTATAAGATGTGCCATTTTGTCAAGTGGGCTATATGGTATTTTTTTTTTTTGATGTGTGTTTAATGGGGTTATTGCATCAGCAAAATCTTTTGACTTTGTGGATCCAAACTGTCCATCAATTCAGATCTCCATCTCCACTCTTCCTGACTGAGGCTACTATCTCAGGCCAGCTCTTGACTACAAAAGCAGTGTGTGGTTCCCCCACCTGACTCATGTTTCTGTCCAGTCTATTCCCCTACTCCCAGTGCCGTGTGTGTGTGTGTGTGTGTGTGTGTGTGTGTGTGTGTGTCTGTGTGTCTGTGTGGTATGCAGATGTATGTGTCACATGCACATGTGTGTAGAGGCCAGAAGAAGATGTGGGGTGTCCTCTATTGCTCTTCTGCTTATTTTCCTGAGACAAGTCTCTTACTGAAGCTGGGGCTGCCATTTTTTGGTTAGTCTAGCTGACTAGGGAGCCCCCGTAATCCTTTTGTGTCTGCTCTCTTTCCACTGCTCCCTCTGCCCACTTAGCACTGAGGTTACAGGCATACTATGTGACTATGCCCAGCATTTTACATGAATACTGGGATTCAAACTTAGGTCCCCATTCATATTCAGTAAGTACTCTTACCCACTGAATTATCTTCCCAGCCCCTCTCCATTCCATTTTTAGGGGGTATGAGTTTCCTGTGGCCTTCCATATTGGACCCTAGCTTTAAGTCCAGCAGTAAGAAAGTTTGGATCTTACTCCCATGTCACCACAAGAGATGTGCTCCCTTCACCCATAGTTCTACTGCCCTCCGCCACAGGCTACTTCCTCCTCAGACCTCTGGTGTTCTTTCATGAGATTGGCACCCAAACAGAAGAGCTTCTGGGAGAAAGGGCTATTTCTATGAGGGCAGTTTCCATAGTGGTGGGGTAAGCATGGCAACAGCAGGAAGTATATCATCACATGTCAGCAAGTAGGAAGTTGTCTAAGGAATCTAGCTGTAAACAACCAAAGCCAACCCCAGGGACACACCTCCTCCAGCAAGGCTCCACCTCCCAAAGACTGCACAGCCTTCCCAAACTGTCACCAGCTGGGGACCAAGTTTTTAAAATACCTGAAGATACAGGGGAAAGTTCATTCAAACCACTGCAAGATATGATCAAAATCCCTAAGTATCTTAAATATTTTGTTTTGGTTATCTTGTTAGGTCATATAATTCATAAAGTCAGGGACTTTTTTTTTGTTTCGTTTTTCAAGGTGGGTCTCACTCTAGCCCATGCTGACCTGGTACTCACTCTAGTCCCAGGCTGGCTTTGAACTTATGGTGATACCTCTGCCTCCCTAGTGCTGAGATTAGAGGTGTATGCCACCATGCCTGACAAAATTCAGGGATTTTAAAACTTTTGTTTCTCTTTCATTTGCCTTTGTTTCCTTATCAAGTTCAACAAATAGCACATGGTAGGGTTTTCCATAATTTTATTTTTTATTTTTTATTTTTATTTTATATATATATATTTTTTTTTAAATTGGGGGGGTGGTTCTTTTTTTTAATTTTTTTGTTTTTATTTATTTATTTGAGAGTGACAGACAGAGAGAGGAAGAGGCAGACAGAGACAGAGAGAGAATGGGCGCGCCAGGGCTTCCAGCCACTGCAAACGAACTCCAGACGCATGCGCCCCCTTGTGCATCTGGCTAACGTGGGTCCTGGGGAATCCAGCCTCGAACCAGGGTCCTTAGGCTTCATAGGCAAGCCCTTAACCGCTAAGCCATCTCTCCAGGCCCCCATAATTTTATTTTTTATATGTGTGTGTGTGTGTGTGTGTACACAGTATGTGTAGTGTGTTTGTGTAGTGTTTATAGGATGCATGCATATGTATGGAAATTAATGCATCACCCATGCACACACAAAGGCAAGAGGAGAATGTCATTGTCCTTCTCTGTCACTGTTCCACTTTGTTTCCTTTAAACTTGGAGCTACCAGTGACTCTCTTGTCCCTGCACCCCACAGGACTAGGGCATTACAGGCATGCATGGCCATGCCCAGCTTTATACATGGGTGCTGGGGATCAAGCAGGCTGTCTCTGGTCCACATGGTTACATAGTAAACATTCTTACCTGCTAAGCCATTTCCCCCATTCTCACTTTTTTTAAATTAAAATATTCAAAGACTGGAGAGGTAGCTCAGTGGCTTAAAGTACTTGCTTACAAAACCTCACAGCCTGGGTTTGATTTCCCAGTACCCACGTAAGGCCAGCGGCACAAAGTGGTGCATGTGTCTGGAGTTTGTTTGCAGTGGTAGGAGGCCCTGATATGTTCATTCTTTCTGTCTCTTTTTCTACTTCCCTCTCTCAAATAGATCCACAAATAAATAATTAAAAATTCATATGTTCAAAGGTAAAAAAATTTACAATCAACACCTTTACTCCTATTACCCAGTTTGTTGTACTTTGTTCATCAGATATTGGTTAACTTAAGATACATTTGCTAAATGAGCAAATGAAGGTTACTTTAGTGGTCCATATTTAGGAGCTATCCATGCCAAGGTTGGCCAATACACAGGCCAAACTTCCTTGCCTTCAAGTAAGCCTGGGTGTGAGGAGCTACATAATGTTCACTAGGGTGAACATTTGCTGTGCCAACCAAAGGGCTAGATACTGAGCACTTAGAAAAAAGGACACATATCCCTACCTTCCCAAACACATTAGGTATAGGATCTAAACATATTCATGATGGAAAAAAAGTAGAAAATATGGCTTGTGATTTTTTTCACAAATAGTGATGACTGATAAGTGATATTATATTAAAATTATTGGATTTCTTAACATTTTGTGTTTATTCTTGGTTACATAAGTAGATTAAAACATTTTTTTTGCTTTGAGCAATACTAGAAAAGAACATTTATGATTCCTAGTTCAATAAGTGATAAGTGTAAGCTTTTTGGAACCACAGAACCCTTGGCTTTCTTGTTTTAAAGTTCTGCACACATCATTGAAATTTCCAAGTAGTAGAAGCTAAATGTGGTCAAGATAAAGAGCATCTCTGGCAGGTCTAGAAGAGCAACAGGTTGGGCAGGCACACCTTTATTTTCTTCCCTCCTAGAAGGTGTTCCTCCAAACTATGTTTGATTATACTTTTGGGGGAGGTTGGATTTCTGAGGCAGGGTCTTGCTTTAGCCCAGGCTGACCTGGAATTCATTCTGTAGTCTCTCAGGATTGCCTTGAACTCACAGCGATTCTCTTACCTTGGCCTGCCAAATGTTGGAATTAAAGGCATTTGCCACCACACCCAGTCTGATTATACTTTTTTGGACCCTATATTTATTATCTTTGTCCAGAGATAATGCTTACCTTTGATGTGACATCCCAGGGCAGTGCTTTGCAACAACCCTTTATTAAGTTCTACTGTGTCTATTCATATGTATTTTAACACTCTTATTTTTAGAAGGTGGATTTTGAGAAGGCCAAAATAGTATCTTCATGGATAAATTTGAAGAGTACTTAGCAGGGGTCCATGTATATATAAGATGTTAAATTGTTGTGAACTGGCAATGGATCCAAGTTCATGCTTAACTGAGAATACACTATTATATATTTAAAAGGGAAAGCAATTGTTCAAAGAAGGCCAGAGAGCCTGGGAAGCATAAAAGTGGGTCAACAGAACACCCCAGGTAGAGTAGCTAGAACTCCAAACTTAGCTGCTTCTCCATGCTCTGTCACCTTTCTCATATGATAAGATTCTAACACAGTGGTGACCCTCATCTCATCATCTTTCATGTTGTTTTCCCATGGGCTTCCATGTGACCCAGTGTGATCCTAGCTTGTACTGACATTCCTGCTAAGCTGCTAGTAGCTAACTAAACTTGAAAAAGAAATGTAATTTTTCCAAGCTCCAGGCTCCTTTCCTGTAAGTGGGAAACTTTAATACTTACTTCAACCTTTAACTTCAGCCTGTAAAACATGTGTCTAGCATTGAGGAGTCTCTTAGTGTGATAGTTAATCTTCACTGGCAACTTGGATTTAGAATAATCATGGAAACATATTTCTGTGTGTCAGTAAATGGAGTCCCATCCTGAATATGGGAAACACCTTCTCATGGGTAGGATCCCAGAGTGAATGAAAAAGAAAGTGAGTTGAGCACTAACATTCATGTCTCTCTGCTTCCTGACTGTGGGTATAATGTGACCAGTAGCTGCCATTCTGTTGACATAACTTTGCATCCAAAATATGAGCCACAATAAACCTTCCTGTCCTCAAGTTGCTTTGTCAAGTATTTTGACATAACAATGAGAAAAATAACATACTTGGTAAATGTTAGCTTTATTCTACCATTTTGAGATCGGTCACTATATTGGATTCCTAAGAAATAAGTTTACTGTATTGTGCTAGTTTGAATATAAGATGCTCCCCTCACAAGTCTCCAGTGTTTGCGGTTAAGCTTTATGCTTGGTCTCTAGCTGGCAGAACCTTTGGGAAGTGGAGCCTTACTGGAGGAGGTATGTCTCTGAGGGGTGAGCTAAGGTTTATCAGCTAAGCAACACTGTACATTCATAGCTATGTAGCTAGCTCACTTTTGCTGCTGCTTCCCAGCTGATGTGAGAAGACATAACACTCAGTTGTCTGCTCTGCCATGCTTCTGTAGCCACTATGAAACATCCTTTAACATCTATAAGCCAAAATAAATCTTCTCCATCTATAAGGTTTTTCTGGTCAGGTGTATACATAACTGCTACATACCTAGATAATGCAATATGGAAAAAAATCCAAACTATACATTTTTATTTATAAAATTAAACTTAATTTTATTTTGCAAAAATCAGTATGTATTCTGACCTGGTTTCACTTTAAAATGTTTTTTTCTTGCTTTTTTTTCTTTAAATGGACATGCAAGTTAATTTGGCATGCCAAACATTTTTTTTCTTTGATTTCCCCTCAGAATTTTTTTCCTAACAAAGGTGCAAATGCTTTCCAAAAGATATTTACACTTCAGAATGACTGATGCTTATATTCATGGAAGGAAAGAAAAGGTGTAAGGCTTGGTCTTTGGCATTCACATGTGGTTCTGCAGTACAATTAAAAACTTTTTGCGGGCTGGAGAGATGGCTTAGTGGTTAAGCGCTTGCCTGTGAAGCCTAAGGACTCTGGTTTGAGGCTGGATTCCCCAGGACCCACGTTAGCCAGATGCACAAGGGGGCTCACGCGTCTGGAGTTCGTTTGCAGTGGCTGGAAGCCCTGGCGCACCCATTCTCTCCCTCCCTCTCTCTCTCTCTCTCTGTGTTTCTTTCTCTCTCCGTCACACTCAAATAAATAAATAAATAAATGAACAAAAAATTAAAAAAAAAGAAAAGGAAACTACTTTACAACACTTAAAAAAAACCTTTTTGCCTTTAAGATAAACATTTTGAAGAAAATTTAATAAATTTTTTTCTCCTGTACAAAGGAGCCACTATATCAAAGCATTTACTAAAGCTGCTGAATTCCTGCTGCTAGCATATTACTTCCAGCCTATTTATTAGCTTTTCTTCCTGTAGCCTGATATATACCTTCCCCCTCCACCTCCACTGAGCAAAAGCACAGAAAAATATCAATTTCTTTTCTCTTTTCCCTCTAGCATCATGCATATCAGGGCAATATCAAAAGTCACAATATCTGAATTTACTTTGATTATATTCTGTTTCTTACATTTAAAATTATTGTGCACTATGACATTTACTTGTTTATGTAAGATCAATGTTGATTTTGAACTGTTATAAAGCCAAACTTCAAAGGCATTTAAAACAATTTCTGAGCCATATATGAAATAAAATAATTGTCTTTATTCTTTTGCATTTGAAGCAAAATAATTTTAGGTAATAACTTTACCAGAAAGTAAGACTTTTTGGGGCTTATGTAATTTATTCACATCTTTTTATAGATTTTTATAGACTTATAGATTTTGTAGTAAACAGGGATAGAATACTTCAGATGGTAACCTTTGAAGAAAAGAAAGTTTTGTAAAATATCCTTTAGTACAGAATAGATATCAAGGAAGCATTTTAAATATGATTCTGGTAAGTCTCTTATGAACCCATTTCCAGAGAAGTTTCATAAGAAAGCATCCTTATTTCAAAAGAAATTTAAAGCCATTGATTTGAGTTAGTCGAATATAGGAAGCAAGGTAAAGTCTTTGTCTTTTCTATGTTCTGTGCCCAAGGCAGCATATACAAAAGCAACTGGAAGACACCTATCTCATACCCCAGGCAGGATATGACTGCATAGAAGAGTGCTGGTCAGGTCAGTAAGTGAACGATGACACAGAAGTCACCTAGGTCAGTAAGTTGTAAGCAACATAAACAGAGTGCCATCTCATAGAATGCAAATGAAATTAGTTAGAAATTGTACTGTGATATCCACATATTTTTGAGAAAAACTCCCAAGCCAGGCGAATGTGGATTGGGATGAAGACATAAGCAGTGTATACCACCATAGCTACAATGGTTAGTAGGACGGTATTAAACATAGATTGCTCCCAGGGCTCCATGACAGCACAGCAGGTAATGATTTGGTACTGATAGTAGATCCAGGCAAAATACTCCTTCACACGCTTGAAATCCATGGTTGACCCTTTCAAGCTGTACAGAATCTGTCCTGTTAAAAAGATGAGAGAACAGGAAAAAATAAAGTTAAAAGGACAAAATCTCCTTGAATGTCAAGGTATCAAAATCTTTCTAAGAATGTCAGCTATCATTGATGCATTATTAATATGAGAATTATACAGAAATAACACAATAGCTAATCATTGACAATAAGATTGTTATTATCACTAGTACTTAGTAAAATTGGCAGTCATATTGCTAGTATAGTAGTATCTATCTAAAAATGATAATTACTAATAACTCTAGTGTTTATAATTCCTAATATTTAAGCCTAAGCACATTTTCTTTAGACATGTACATGCAGAAAGATGAACCCATATTTTTTTTGTTTGTTTTTCAAGGTAGGGTCTTCCTCTAGCCCAGGCTGACCTGGAACTCATCATGTAGTCTCAGGATGGCCTCGAACTCATGGTGATCCTCTTACCTCAAGCTCCCTGGTGCTGGGATTAAAGGTTTAACATCATGTCCTGGCAGAAGTCTTAAAAAATGGTGTGTGGGAAAGAATATAGCAAGTATGAGGCAAGCCAGAAGGGCTTTGTTATTAAAAAGCTAACCCTTGGCCTACATCTGAGAACTTGGCTTTTAGGATGTCTCCATTTTCTGAGAGATAAGAGTGATTCACTTGGCTTGGGTGGTAAAAACCATGTAATTTCTAGGAAAGACACACTATAATCTGGTATTATGGAATGTCGATTGTTTCTAGGTAAAGGGTGCCCATGTCACCAGCCCCAGTGTAAACCCTGGATGCTGAGTATTTACTGGGCTTCCATGGGCTTTAACCACTTTGCATGTACAGATGCTCTTTAAGTTATGATGGAGTTATATCCAAATAAACACATTAAAAATATTTTAAGTAAAATACTCTATATTCCCAATCTATTGAACACCAAAGATTAGCAATACAGTAAGTGGTAGGATACTGGATATCTTCTATGATTGGTGATCATGAGACCCACTGGGAGCTGTGGCTCATGGCTGCATGGCATCACCAAAGAGTATTGTGTCACATAGCAAAGCCTAGAAAAAGATCAAAATTCTAAGTAGAAAGTATGGTTGCCACTGAGAGTATAGTGGTTTTGCACCATGATGAATACTGAATAATCATAGTGGAACCAGTCAATAGAGGAAGACACATGCACGCACCCATACTGCACTTTTTTGCTGGCAGGCAGAGGAGCACACTCGGCGTGTTTACTCATGGGAGCACTGGAAGCTCTCATGTGGACAGATTTGGAGTCTACCTGTGGCTTCTTTCCCCACCCATCCTGTTGTAAATACTTTTGCTGTAACATATGTTAGCTGTGATTACAAACATATATTGAGTCTCAAGAATCCTTCTAGCATGTCGGTGAACATGGGGGTAGTCTGTGGGACCTCCAAAACAATAAAAATCCCAAAGGGTTTGAGGTACAGAGTTTATGAAAACTTTGTGGAGGATTTGTTGGCTTTCAGTTTTGACACCAGTTATAAGCACATGCAAAACTTCCCAAGAAGAAGAGCTCGCATCATTTTCTAGGCACTCTTTTGGAAGAATCTGTGACACAGGACTGGGTGTCTATGGGAGTATAGTCTCACCATTCTGCCTTGTTTATTTGCCCCTAAGAATAAGATAATATTACATCATTAGGTCCTCTTGGTAACACATGATTTCTAACATTCCTCTGTAAGATAGTAGACTCCTTAGGCTACAGGAAAACACCCCTGATCCTAGGACAAAGTCTAGCACACAGATAGTCACCAGTAATTACTTGCTCCATGAATAAGTAAGTAGATGACAAATAACCACCTTAACACAATCACAAAACACACATGGTTCAAATGTAAGAGGGATACAATGGGATAGTATTGATTTTTAGGTAGTTTGGCTTTGGTAACAAGTCACACGTTTGCATTTCTACAAAAACTTCAAATGAAAAGTCTATGTATTGAGTGACCAGGTCACAATAATGCAATAATGGCCAGGACAATTCTGATAAGTAAGTAAATCAAACTTGGAACACTTTTACTTTACTATGAAAAGTCAGCCTTGTAACTTTCCTAGACACTAGAGTGAGAATCAATAATTGTATTCAAATGCTTGATCCGGGTTTTTGAGCTTCAGGGAGATGTTATAGCCAATGTTTTATTTTCCCCTTCTGGTTCTGAGATGGACCAAAGAGGAATAAGGTTAAGTTTAGCATGAATTGAATGACAGAAGGAGTATTTCTTTGTCTATTTGTACTGTTGTAACAAAGTATTTAGACTGATTAACATAAATAATAAGATTGCATTTCTCACAGTTTTGGAGCTGGGATGTCTAGGATCAAGGTGGAATCAAGTTTGGTGCCTGGTCTCTGTTTCCAAGATGGCAACTTTTGAAGCATGTATCTTTCCATGGTGGAAAGAAGGGGAAAGCAAAAAGATGGAATGCTGTGTGATGTTTTCGTGTGCACATGTCTGTGTGTGCGTGCATATGTGTGCAGTTTATGTGTGCAGGTACATGTGAATTTGGAGGTGCATGTGTGCATGTGTGTGGAAGTCAACTTCGGAAGACAACTTCAGGTGTTGTTCTTCAGCAGCTGTGCATCTTTTTTCTTTGAGACATGGTTTTTTGCTGATGTGGAATTTGCATAGTTA
Organism: Dipus sagitta; assembly: GCA_036346955.1. Taxonomy (NCBI): domain Eukaryota; kingdom Metazoa; phylum Chordata; class Mammalia; order Rodentia; family Dipodidae; genus Dipus; species Dipus sagitta. The sequence goes on from CM070781.1 coordinate 70,297,614, forward strand.
GACTGGTCAGAAAGCCTGGGGCACTGCCTCTCTCTGCACCCCCCCCCCACCCCAGTGCTGGGATTTTAAGTGCATTCAGGCAATGTTTGCCTCTTTTTAAATGTGAGTTCTGGGAAGCAAATTCAGATCTTCATACTTTCAAGGAAATACTATTCTGATTTAACTATCTCTCCAGCAACTCCCCCTACCTTTTTTTTTTTAAAAAAAAAAACATAAGAGCCTTAATGGTACCATAAAATTCTTAATGGTACCATAAAATTCTACTTACTAAAAGACAGGCTAAATGGCTGATCCCTCACCAGGCTCTTACAGGGAACACCTGAACCACAAGACACTGGAGAGGGTAGGATCAAAACTAACCTTAATCTTCCACATCTTCCCTCCCTACCTCTCCCTCTCCCTCTCTCTCTCTCTTCTCTCTAACTCTTGAATATTAGTTAGCTTTTTCCTCATTTTCTTAGTGGGCACTGACCTGTAACTCCTAGTACCAGCATGGGCTATCATCCACAATGAGCTTTTGATCAGAGAAACCTACAAGATTTCCTAAAAGACACAGATTTCTGTCAGATTACTTGATGACCCACCAAAGGTTAGTGGTAAGACCCTACTGCTGAAGACACCTTATGTGGTTGACATTCAAAATAGAATGGCATGGCTGGAAGTTGGAATAGAGTCAGTCCCCAGACATTCAGCACATCTAGTGCCAGGAGGTGCTACATGGGCGACTGCGGGAAAATGACCAATATCTGTCCAAGCAACTCATGGTCTAACCTACTTAGCAGCAAATAACTTGTTGTGATGCCCACACAAGTGCAATAGTGGTACAAAGCCATGGTGGGGAACCCACTGCTCTTAATGTGGCTAAATGATCCCCTCAGTGGTACGGGACCCATAGCTGGAGCTGGGAAACAAGTCAGAACCATATCCAAACATAAGCCCACTCCCCAATATCAAGCTACCATCAATCATGGGCTACAAGAGGGCCTACACCTATTAAATTCTCTATAAAAAAAGTAAGGGTTATCTCATTTGTCCTGGTGCTAACTTACTCTCTGTTGGAGAATCTGCTTCTCTTTTTCAGATAGATGTAGATCCTAAGGAGAGAGCCACCCCATCATATCTCAAAAGGGCCCTGGCTGAAACTAAGACAAATTGGAGAAACAAGCAAGGGGGCTGTTTTCCTGATGAACTGGATACCAGCAGAAAGGGGAAGGAGATTAACACAGAGAAAAATCAACTCCTACCAAATCAGAGAGCCAGAGCCTCAGAGGCCCCCAACACTTTATCACTGAAGCAGAGCAAAAATGAACCCAACGTGGGTCAGTGAAATTTTGCGGAAGAGGGGGCGGAAAGAATGTCAGAGTCACAAGTTGGGTCATGATATGCAGAGACATTTAGCTTACCCATAACTGTGGGCTAACTCCACAATGCATGACCCATATACCTCAACAAGGAGGGGCCAAGGGGAGGGGGTAGGTCATGGATGAGCCTAATAATGGTACCAAACAGACTGTATTTGCTGAATACAAAACTAACTAATAAAGAAAAAAAGAAAAGAAAAGAAAACATAAGAGCCTTAATCCCATTCACAAGAGAGGAACTGTCATGATCAATCAATTCCTAAAAGCACCACCTCAGCACAACTGCATTGGAAATTAAATTTCAACATGAATTTCAGAAAGGACTCAAATGTTCACACCATGGCAGTGCAATAATTTCAGTGGACAGTAATATTCCAGGAACCTAGATTTTTCACAAACTGAAACAAAAATTGGGAGTTATCACTATCTGAATTTTTATGCAGTCCTGTTAGACAACTTAGTTTTTAGAAGTCTTTCTTACTCATAGCTATCCACAGCTGCTTCTTTGTAATTATCTGGAGTGTGAGCCAATGCCAGGTAACTGGTGGGAAGGGTGGAGACTGGTTATTAGGTATCCAGTGTCAGGTGGTGCTAGATGAAAGTGAAGTCTTTATGGTTCAAACAGACACAGCTTCTTGCCTTGGGAAGTGAGGAGACAGATCTTAATCAGATAGCAAAAATAAATATATAATTGTCAACTATGTTAAATGGCCTCAAGGAAAGGAACTTTGGGAAACCTGAGGACGAAATAAAACACAAGGGATGATAAAAGACCAAAAAGATAAAAATGGAAATGTGGAAGAAAGAATAGCCAGTGAAAAAGTGAGAAATGGGAAGGATCTTGGTGATCAAAGGACCAGGGAAAGTATACTGGGAGTAGGGAGTAGGCTAAGACCAAAGAGGCTAAGATCATGCCTTCTGTCCGCATGAGCCCAGGAATGGACACCCAATTGGTAAGGCTGACCATTTTGCCCTTAACTCATGAGTCCATGGGACTTAGAGGTTATTGACCAGAAGTTTGAGGGGTGTGTTAGAGAGGAGTATTAAGTTCATAAGGCATACTCAAGGCAAGTTAATATGATATTGGATACTCATTATTTTAGGAAATCTATGCCTCTACTCTTTCACAAGTATTGTTTATTCAGAATCAACTGTGTAATGAAAATCAGCTTAACATATTATTAATAATCTTTTCAACTTTATAAGTGAGATCACATTGCTCATGTAGTTCTTAAATGTGTATTATTAGTTTTCTGGCCACTGTTTCTCTTTTAAAATTAATTTCTCTCTTGAGTAGATCTGGTGGACACTGCTTAAAGCTTTGCAAGAGCCTGTGAACCAGAAGCACATAGTGAAGCTGTATTTAGTTCCTTAGTTACAGACACTGTGAGATAATCAGTGTTCATTATTTAAAGCTACTGAAAGTTAATCAATCAATCAATCAATCAGTCATTCATCTAAGAAGTAAAAAGCACATAGATATACATTACACCACTGGTGGGCACATGGTAAAACTGGGGTCACAAAAATCCCAATGATTTAAAATGTGACCATTTAAATATACTTTCCTAACATAGCAAGGTGTTAAGATTTAAGTTTTTTCCTTGATTGTTTCTGAAGTATCTCAACCCTCTAAGTAGCCTGTTTTAATATGTGAAACATGCCTTTATTATCATCTATTTTTTACCTCATGAATTGTGCTCTTTGTTTGATATCTTTTTTCCTGTATTGATCAGAGGAATAATTAAAGATTGTTTCTTATTATGAAAGGTGAGAAAAGAGACAGTTGGTTATTATTGGAAAACCATCTGCTGTAATCTATTGTAGAATATGCATTATTTTTAGATTCTAGAATTACTGAGGTAATGTAATTCTCCTTCCTTGAGTTCATCTTATATCACTTATGAGACAATGTTAAAATAAAACATTTTAGAAAATCCGAGTCATGTGGGCAGGGAATTCATTAATTAATTCATTGATCCAAAAGGCATTGCAGGCAGGAACTGCTCCTCTGCACTATATAACAATCATGCAGTAAATAGGGAGTCAGGAATGGGCATTTTATTGAGGGTGGGGCATGAAAAAAATGAAAAGATGCTAAATATGAGGAAATAACTGACAAAAATGCCATAAAATTAGTGACACAGATTAGGAACAAGGTATATTTTTTTCTATAGGTAGTCAGTTAGGGTTACAGGCCCAAAAGAACTTGGATGCCCCCCTGCCCTGGAGACTAGAACTACAGTCCAGATGAGTTTGATACAAGATGAAGATAAGGAATAGCTTGGTAGTTCTTCCTGGTTCTTCTTGATCTTTTCCCTGGCTTGTACCCATGGGTGGGCCCTTCCAGAGTCAGTGCTCCTCTTGGGCCCATCAACCAGTTGAAGTCCATTATACACACTTGAACTTGACACTGAGGCTTATCCTGATTGTATGATTGTATGTCTAACTGATAAAAAAAAAAAAAAAGGCCAGATACAAACCTCCAAGTATGATTTTCCTGAATTTTTTTCTCATCTTTCCCAACCTGGCTAGGAACTAGGGGACTCCTCTTGGCTTGGGAGCTTTTCTGCTTTGTTTACTTTTACCCCAATTCTCTCTTAATAAATACCTCATAATTTATCCTGTTTTTGCAATTCTTTGCTAATCATAGACAAGAAGTTAAGAGTTGAAAGCCAGTGGTTGGGAGAGTTCTAAGCCCACGTAGAGCTCTCTCCAGCAACATTATTTATTTCTAAGTAACCTAGACCTAGATGACAGCAAACATCTTAAAGCCTCAAATTTTACAAAAACCAAATGTCATATCACAATGAAATGGAACAAGGTACTTGAAGTTTTCACTTCATTCAAGCATGTCATGAGTTTCCTTATTTTTAGTTGTGTACTTTTAAAAAGATGACTGCTCATAAGTGGCAAAAGGGAGAGAGTTGTCTCTTTATTTTTAAAAATATTTCTTCTATACTTGAGTTTTAAAACCCACATAGAGCATTAATTAGGTTGTGCATTCTGAAGTGGCTATGCCTTAGCAAATGGTAACCTGTCTTCCAGGGTGCAACGGTCTGGATGCAATAGGGCCTGCTGTCGACTGAAAGTGACAATAACAAGCAAAACATCAGTCCCAGGATTTACAAACAGAAGTTCTTAGATGGGAGAGTAGAATCTAATTAGAAAAGCCTTTCCTCTCTTTCCACTTTTATTTAGTTATTGAAAACATTTATTGGCACGTTGAGGGTTCCACTTAGCATATTCTAGTGGATATTCTATGTAATTTGCACCAGGCATTTCATGGCAACCAAGGTAGTCATACCCATGATACTCAAAGATGACAATTTATCCAAGTGTATCACACACACACACACACACACACACACACACACACACACACATTTAACAATATTTAACACTAGAATTCTGTGCTAGGATGGAATGCTAGATTGTAGTGGCTGGATAGATATAGATTCTCTACACCAAATACTCATTTAAAGAAAAAGGCAAAATGTATGGTGTAAATTGATATTAAATTAGTTGACATTAAATTAGTTTAGCAAACAAAGTGGGAAATATCTTGTGAGTTGGTGTTAGAATTAAAAGATATTACAATGGAGATTTTTCAGGGCTTTTCTAAGGTAGTGATGACCTCAAAATCAAGTGAGGATGAGAGAGCCTCTGCAAGATTATTTAGAAGGCCTTCGAGCCACCTTCTCTTTCCTCATATCTATTCCTTCCTTAAACATGAATTTTACCTGACTCTCTGGAGATTGGCTTCTTGTTCAGCAGCTGATGATTTGAATGTGTATATATTATAAATCTTCCTGGGAACTGGTAAAACTCAAGGTTTGTATTAGTAATGTGTACCTTAGCATGAGTGGAAATCCCAAAATAGATCTTGGTCAGATAAAGAAGAGAAAGAGGAAGAAGGATTGTTAGAGGTTTGGGAGCCAGAAGGAGAGACTGCATCCTGGTCTGAATCTGCTGAATAGAAAGAGACACTAGGAGAGTGGAATCCATGAAGGACTTGGAGATCTCCTAAGTGTATTATTGCATAATTGAATGAAGAAGGGGTTGCTATTGTTTGTTTCTCATTGTCACAGATTTTTGAGCAATGGGTAAAGATTTTTCTCACTAGGTTTATGAGTTTCATCTCCTCTCCCAGACAGAGGAGAAGCCTGGGACTTATGAGTCACATCACTCAGAGGTGGAGCTTTGTTCTGGCCTAAATGGATAAGAACATGAGTAAGTGCAGTGATTATACAAGTACATGTGCTAACATGAGCTGTGTGTTTGAGTAGGAAGCGTGAGCACCGTGAGGAGAGCATAAAGTACTGGCTGGGATGGTTCAGGATATCTGTGCAGTTGTTCCTTATTCTCTGGATGGGCAGGATAGAGAGGCAACTGCAATAAAAGCTGACTCCCTGGTAATCTGGAACTGTGACATTTATGTAGGGAACAGTGTAGAAGACACCATTCTGTAGTCCTTGGTCTACCCAACAAAACAATGACAAAAGCTTCTCAGTCAGGGGCTTCTTTTATAAAAATTAGCTTTCTTCTTGAGTAAAAACTGAGTTAACATGTTTTGTGTTACATTTCCTTCTAGAACCCAAGAATCAAGAGCTGAGAATTTGGAAATGCCTGTATTGATTTGGAGTTAACATGTGGGTGTGCATGTGTGTGCACATCAGAAGTTAACTTTGGGTATCTTCCTCAACTGCACTCCTCTTTATTATACCAAGGCAGTCGGAAAATGTTAAAAATTCCAATTACCTCTTTTGCTTTTGTTATTTTGAGACTCACTATGTAGATTAGGATGTACTCAAATGTGCAATTCTCCTGCCTTAATCTCCAGAGTTGCTAGAATTATAGCCATGTACTACCATGCCTGGCCAGCACTATCTTTATCCTAAATTCTGGTGAACTTTGCTTATGCTGTTCTTTCATTCTAGAAGACATTCCAAAATAACTGTTGTACATAGATAATAAAGGTAATAAAATAGTAATACAAATAAAACAATAAATGGAAATTATAATATAAAAACAAACAATACTACCATTCTACAAAGACTGTCATCATCACATGCATGAGAAAGGAAGCAATACCATTCACATTGTGATCAAGAGGAGACACATAAAGCTAAAACAAACTTTCACAAGATAATCTTATATGGTGCACCCTTACATTAACTGGTCTATTCTCTTTGGCTCTGCTCTATGTTGTTAACTTCATGAAAACTATTCCAGTATAGATACATGGTTTTTAATGCATGCATGTATAATGCTCATATGTGCACTCATGTTCATGTGTGCACATGCATGTGGAGAACAGAGGACAGCCTTGAGTGTTGTTACTCAGGGAAACAATCAGCCATTTTTGAGACAGGGTCTCTCATTGGCCTGGAGCTCACCAATTAGGGTAGACTGGCTGGGCATTGAGCCCCAAGGATCCACCTGTTTCTTCCTCCCCAGCCCTGGGATTACAAGTGCCCAACTTTTTTTTTGACATGGTTCTGGATATCAACCTGAGGTCCTCATGCTGGAGAAGCAAGCACTTTACTGCCTCATTTATCTCCCCAGTCCCTGTTTTTTTTTTTTTTTTTTTCTTATTCATTTGTTTTTAGGTGTTGGGAATCAAACTCCTGTTCCCATGAACAGTGACAGTGCTGTACTACTGAGATACAGCCACATCCCAACCACACAGGTTTTTAAAAGTAACAATTGCTACCAGCAGGTGGGAAAAGCTCTACTTTAAGACTTAACTCTGTATTAGCTTTTCAGGTTTCTGCACTTGTCAACGTGGCAGTCACTAACCACACAAAAAGTCTGAATTTCTACTGCTCGGTAGTCACATATGGCTACAGAAGAGGGCTGGACAGTGTTGTGGAAGTTCTTCCTTTCTTGCTTGGACTAATGAAACAGCTGGTCAACTTCTCTTCAGTTCTTAATTTTTCATTCTGCTAATAAAATTAGTTTATAAACTGATAGATTAATTCTCTGTTTGGAAACCACCAACAGATCTCTATTTCTTAGAAAGTGGAACATTTACTCACAGCCCTGTGCAGTTTTCCAGCATCATCTCTGAATTCTTCGGCTAAGTGACATTGACGGAAGCATCCACACTATAGTTCCTTCACTTTTCTTTCCTACTCTCTGATACCTCTTCTCTGCCAGATGAGAAATACTATTTACTTTTATGACCTACCTCCTATGTCTTCTCTTCTACAGAAAACTCTCCTAAGAACTCCCATCCTGCTAAGGAACATACATTGCTTTCTTCTATGTGTTTCTGCTTAACCGACATTTATACTTATGCTATAATTAGTCATGTACAGTCCCTTTCCCTCCCCTCCCCCTCCCACCCCCTTTCCTCTTCTCTTTTCTCCTCCTCTCCCTTCTTCTCCCATTCCTTTTCTTTTCCTATTGTCTTCTCTCTTCTATTTCTTCCTCCTCCCCTCCTCTTTTTCTTCTGTCATCTTCTCTCTTCTTTTACTTTCCTGTCCTTTTCTCTTTTGCTATTTATTTTAATTTGCAACCTTGAGAAAGTCTCAAGATCTCTTTGTGTCACAGGTTGTTCATGTATACCATGAAGATAATTTATAATTGCCTCTAAGCCTGTCTCAGTGATATGTCAGGTAGTTTAAGGATGATGTTTCTTGGCTCTTTAGAATAGTAATTGTCATATCATAACAGTATCTGTTGTTAGTTGTAGATTTATACACCTTAAACTATGTGTAAGATTTTGCTCAATTATAGACTCAGAGAGTCTTGGTGAAATATCTTATTATAATTACTGCAACAATAGACAGGTTTGTGTATTTTCTGGCAAAAAACCCCATTTTTCATGTTTACTAATTGAATTGCCTAGTGCATTTAAAATCAATCAATGCATGTGTGTGTTATCCCAATCTCCTGCTTGAAAGGCACTACAATCTCTAAACAAATGTTTAAATGCCTCTTGGCCAGCGTTGCAACACATTCTCTGTGTGATGTGTACTATGCAACTTACGTGGTAGCTCTTGTCTCAGGGCCCAAATCACAAGCTATTTCTTTGTATAGCTCAGTTTGTTTGGCAGAGATACATCCCATCATTTCTTATCATTCATGTCTCATCAAAGACACAAATGTGGTATAAGTCTGCATGGTTAATGGCAAACTCTCATTTGGGGTGACTCTAATGCCTTCTGTGTCCTACAGAAAGTTCCAGCTTTGCACAACATCTTCCAACTTCGTTTCTACCTTGAATTACTTTCCAGGCTTTCTTTGGCAACCAGTTCCACATGCAGACAGCTGAGTGAATGCTAGAAGTCAGACTAGATATCCAAGTCTTTTGTAGGAACTAACAAACCAACCCAATAATTTGCGATGAATCAAAGCCAAGAGAGAAAATTAAACCATCGTAGAGCAATTAATGGATTTTTCTCCACACATTCATGATGAGTGAAATAATTCTATAGGTTCCCTAGAGAGGGAGAAGCAAACAATTATAAGTTAAAGTGTGTATTGCTTTTAGGCAATTGAGTTACTCTAATTAAATCTTGTAACCTTATATTTAGAAGTGAGTTACTGAAATAATGAACTGAAAGGAAAGTATCACCAACAATGCAGCCAAGTTGTAAGTTGTCACAGAGGGCTTTGTGACTGTCAGGACCAGCTCTGTACATTGAATTTCCATTAACACTCACCAAAGCAGATGACAAGAAACATGGTTTACCCACTCATTATCAACTCATGCCATTGAGCAATGTAGTATGCACTGAATGGCTGTAATTTCAATATATTTTTAAAATATTATATTTTTATTTATTTGACAGAGAAAGAGGGGGAGAGAGAGAAAGAGAGAGAGAGAGAGAGAGAGAGAGAGAGAGAGAGAATGGGTGTAGCAGGACCTCCAGCCACTGCAAACAAATTTAAATATTTTTTAAATTTTTTTGCTTATTTTTTATTTATTTGAAAACAATAGACAGAGAGAAAGAAGCAGATAGAGACAGAGAGAGAATGGGCATGCCAGGGCCTCCAGCCACTGCAGAAAAACTCCAGACATGTGCGCCCCTTTGTGCATCTGGCTAATGTGGGTCCCGGGGAATCGAGCCTAGAACCTGGGTCCTTAGGCTTTACAGGCAAGCACTTAACTGTGAAGCCATCTCTCCAGCTCAAATTTCAATATTTTTAAAGTACCCTTTCTTTTTTATTTTTTCTTCCTTTTTTTTTTTTTTTTTTTAGCCTATCCTGACAGGTTCCATAGGACTTTATGAATGAACAACTATGGCTTGGAGAAAAAAGTTGGAATTTGATTTTAAAAAAAGTTTCCATCATAATTTAGGGGTATGCTAAAAATTCAAATTAGTTCAATTTCAATGTTATGTGACAATCAACAAGAAGGTATTTATTTTGAACGCATAAAGACAAGTTTACTAACACTGAAATGTTATGGATAGGAAGAGAAATTTGCTACAATGTGGAGGATGAGGTAACTGTGTACTGTTTCTGATGGACCATCATTTATGAATTTAGAGACAAGGCAAGTGTCCCTGCTTATTTCTGGAAGCACTGGAATGGAGGGGTGGGCTTCTAGCCCAGGCTTAGCTACAGGGTGTTTCTTAGGATGAGCTTCTTTGTTGCTGTTTTATTAAAAATAAATTCCTGTTACTATAAAAAGATAGAATGAAGAAAGTTCATAGCTTCTGAGTGGCTTTTTACTCCTAAAGGTACTGCTGCCAAAAGCTAAAATTGTTCTTAGAAGTAAAATGTGAATACAACTGCCAAACTAACAGTACCTTTAAAGTCCTTTCAAAAAGTCATTACATTAGATCCATGTGCAGAGTGGCATTATTAGTAAGAGTCTAAAGGTGGAAGCCACCCAAATGCCTGACATGAAACAAAACAATCAATTTAAGTAATATATCCAAACAATGGAATGTTATTTAGCCTTAGAAGAGAAGCAGATGGTCTGGGAAGATTGCTCAGTGGGCAAAGTGTTTGCTGAGAAAGTATGAGGGCTTGAAGTCAGATCAGCAGAAGCCAGGAGAAATGTTGGTTCTCCCAGCCCCGGGGAGGCAGTGACAGAGCCCTAGGGTTTGCTGGATAGCTATTCTAGCTGTATCAGTGAACTCTTGGTTCAGTGAGAGGCCTTGTCTCAAAAACTAAGATGGAGAACTACTGAGGAGGGCATCTGATATTGACTTCTGGCCTCCTGCCTCAAACACCTGCATAAGCACCTGCACACACACACATGCTTATACCCATACACATACAAACATGCACAGTACACATATGCACAAACCATGTCCATTAACAACAATAACAAAAAGTGTTTGGCATATGCTCTAGCATGGATAGGTCCTGTTGAAGTAAAATGCCACTCAAAAAGACAAATACCAGGCTGGGAGATATTGGCTCAGTGGTAAAGGCTTGTAAATCCTGTCAGCCTGTGTTCAATTCCCCAGTAATCATGTAGGGCCAGATGCACAGTGGCATATACATCTGGAGTTTTTTGCAGTTGCAAGAGGCTCTGGTATGCCCATATACACACTGTCTCTGATAAATAGTAAATAAACAAAAGTAATTTTAAAAAGAACTCAAAGATTTACAGGGGAAATCAGGACTTAGGTTGTTAAAAAAATTGGCTTACCTGGGCAGGTTACTTTACTTTTCTTTTTAAAAGACAAATGCTTTGTTATTTTACTTTATTTATTTATTTTTATTTTAAAATATTTTATTTATTTTTCTGCAACCAGAGTGACATAGACAGAGTATGGGCACTCCAGGGCCTAGTGCTGCTGCAAATAAACTCCAGACACATGCACCACTTTGTGCATCTGGCTTTACATAGGTACTGGAGTGATTTTACTTATGAAGAATTTTAAAGAAGTTTGAACAACACTGTATTTTGGTATGTCTAGTTTGTGTGTGGTGGGTGCATGTGGTGTGTACCCATGTGTATGCAGATACATGCATCTTCTGTGCATGTGTACAGAGGCCAGAGGAAGACATTGGGTGTTCTCCTCTATCATTCCTCCACCTTATTTCCCTGAGATAGAGTCTCTGTCTCACTGAACCTGGAATGTGCAATTTTTCACTTAAGCTGGCTGACCAGAGAGCCCCAGTGATCCACCCACCTCCACACCCACCCTCAATGCTGGGGTCATAGACATGAGTGGCTGTGCCTGGGTTTGGCATGTGTGCTGAGGGATCAAACTTAGGTCCTTTTCCTTGCACAACAGTCTTAATCACTGAGCAATCTCCTTGGCTCTGAACAGTAGTTTTTTAAGAGCTCATGGAAAGTCACTGTCATTCTCAAATTGGAGTGAGGTATTCAGCTTAGCTAAATCATATGGAAATACCACCCACAGCTGAGGAAAAAAATACCCCAGAAGTCTTCAAATAATATTTTCCAGGTCTCAATTGGGTTGTCCTTGCTGGATTCCAGGGTATGAAAGGTAAACTGCAAACTCCTTCTGCCTTCTGCCAGGAGGCTGGACACATGTAGATGTATTTCAGGCAACAGTTTGTTCATAATAACTAATAACAGGAATTGTGGGAGTTATAGATCTGTGATATGCTTACCTGGTTTTGAAAAGATGGCTCATAAACTCCCCAATATCTAGAGCGTAAATGGCAGGATGAGTGGAAAAAGCATCCAGGTCACTTGGTAAAGCTCCTTTTTACTTCCACTGTGAAACGTTCCCTGGTGAGAGTATTCAGTGCCCATGTGAACAGTTCAGCCTTCTCCTCCTCCCCTGCTCTTTCCTGGACAGGGCACCACAGATTGCTAAAGAAACTATGTGCTGGAACTTCTGGGTAAGATGGTGGCATAGGAACCACGCCAAACCAGCCTAGGGAGGGATTTAAGCAAAACCCCAACAAAATACACTCTTCTTCTGAAAAGCGAAGGAGTATGGGTTATTCTTAGCCACAGCTGAGAAGCTGGAGAGACCAAGATCCACTAGAAAAGAGGAAAATGGCCAGAGTCCCACTGAGGTTCTCACTACCCAAGCTCCATGCCCCCGCCTGGTGCTGCCCCCTGCCCCCCAGGTGCACCAGGCAGCAGCAGCAGCAGAGCTCAAACAACAGATTTTTCAACTCCATTAGCCTTCTTGCAAAGTTAAGAAATCTAAAGGAAAGAGCTAAGATCAACTAAAGAGCTACTGAAAGTGCGAGCAACTCCAGAAGTCTGAACTCTCCCATCCCCCACCATCAGAACTGGGAACCTCCAGCACTCAGCCCCCAGTGGCAGTGCAATGTGGCCAACTGAAAAAAAAAAAAGTATATAGGGCTGCATTGTCAGGGCAGGTTATGGATTATGTATTCTTGGTTGGCTTTATTATTTTCAAATAACCTGGATTTGGGGGTTGAATATTGTTGACTTTTATGCTTTCATATTTATAGGGCCTTTATCTTTTGCTTCTGACATTATTGGGGGCAGGGTCTGATCCAGATCCAGGTTGACCTGGAACCCAAAACAGAACAGAAATCTCTACCTTCCAGCTGACAAGATTAAGAGTGTAGAACAACACACACCTTAGGGATTTTGTCTTTATACAACTATCTGTTTGTTTTAATCTCCACAATTGCATACTTTGTGCTGGTTTTTATTGATTGTGTATGTTACTTGGTTGAAGTTTAGAATTTGCCAGTTAATTATTCCACCCAGTCTACTAGAATACTTGCTTAGCAAGCAAACTTGGAACCTAGGATTACTTCTGTAGCTTGATTTGGGGACAATAGCTACACCTGTCACCTTGAACTCATATCCTGAGGGTATATAGAGGTAGATTGCCACATCTGGGAACACTGCAGATAAGTACAAACCCCAAGCATCAAATCAATTCAGGATGCAAAAGTCGTTACAATATCATACAAGAAATTCAAAAAATCAGACAATACAGTTCCACCAAAAACTATAAATCCATCAGAAATGATCACCAATGAGACTGTTTTAGATGAAATGCCTGACAAAGATTTCGAAAATGATGGTATATATGCTCAAAGAAATCACAGAAGAAATGAAGGGAATCAAAGAAGAAAACAAAGGAATTAAAGAAGAAAACAAACTTCTGAAAGAGAACACAGGAAACCAGCTTAAGGAAAGAAATAAAGAGGTCATCACAAGACATGAGTAAGGAAACAGAAATCCTGAAGAAAAACCAGGCTGAAATCTTAGCTCTGAAGAATAGTCAGTAAAATAAAAAACTCTGTGGAAAGTCTCACTAGTAGAATGGATGAAGGAGAGAACAGAATATCTAAACTAGAAGACCAGGTGGCAGATCTAATACAGTCCAACAAAGAGAAAGTCAAGATAATAGCAAGGTGTGGTGGTTTGATTCAGGTGTTCCCCCAAAACTTAGGTATTCTGAATGCTAGTCTCCCCAGCTAATGGCAATTGGAAATTAAAGCCTCCAGGAGGCAGTGTATTGTTGGGGCAGGCTTATGGGTGTTATAGCCAGTTTCCCCTTGCCAGTGTTTGGCACACTCTCCTGTTGCTATTGTCCACCTTATGTTGGCCAGGGAGTGATGTCCACCCTCTGCTCATGCCATCATTTCCCCTGCTATCATGGAGCATCCCTTCGAGCCTGTAAGCCAAAATAAACCTCTTTCCTACAAGCTGCTCTTGGTTGGGTGATTTCTTCAAGCAATGCGAACCTGACTGCAACACAAGGTATGAATGAGAATTACAAGATATCCGGGACACTATGAAAAGATCAAACATAAGAACTCAGGGTATAACAGAAGGAGAGAATTTCAATCCAGAGGCTTAGTAGGTTTTTTCGACAAAATCATAGAAGAAAAAAATTTCCTCAAATTGGGGAAGAAATGCCAATGCAGATACAAGAAGCTTTTAGAACACCAAACAGACAAAACCTGGAAAGAATGTCTCCTTGCCATGTTATAATTAAACTACTAAACACACAAACCAAAGAAAATATATTGAAAGCAGTTAGAGAGAAAAGGCAAATCACCTACAAAGGCAAGCCCATCAGAATAACTGCAGATTACTCAAATTTTACAAGCCAGAGGGGATTGGAATGATGTGCTCCAAGTTCTGAAAGATAACAACTGTCAACAAAGTTTACTTTATCCAGCAAAGCTATCTATCCAAATTGATGGAGAAATAAGGATATTCCAAACAAAAAGAGGCTAAAGGAATTTATGACAACTAAACCAGCTCTACAGAAAATACTTGACAGAATTCTTCATGCTGAAAAGAAAGCAAAACACACAGGATGAAATAGGAAAACATAAGCCACACTCAAATAACAGTTAAAACAAATGAGTAAAGGGAAAACAAGAATCAAGACAAAATAAGAATGGCGAGAATAAATGCATACCTTTCAATAATAACTCTTAATATCAATAGCCTCAATGCACCAACCAAAAGACACACTGGATTAAAAGGCAGGATTCTGCCATTTGTTGCCTCCAGGAAACTCATCTCTCAATAAATGTTAGACACCAGCTTGGGGTGAAAGGATGGAAAATTGTATTTCAAGCAAATGGGCCTAGGAAATAAGCAGGGGTTGTTATGCTAATATCTGACAGGATAGACTTCAAACCAATATTAGTGAGGAAAGGTAAAGAAGGTCATTTTATACTGATTAAAGGAACACTCCAACAGGAGGACATTACAATCCTAAACATGTATGCAGCTAGCATGGGGGCTCCCAGTTTCATCAAACAAACACTATTAGACTTAAGATCACAGATAACATCAAACACAATTGTAGTGGGAGACTTCAATACCCCACTCTCATCAATTGACAGGTCATCCTGACAAAAAATAAACAGAGACATCTGAATTAAATGATGTCATGGAACAAATGGACCTAACAGATATCTACAGAACATTCCATCCAAATGCTCCAGAATATACATTTTTCTCAGCAGCACATGGAACATTCTCTAGAATAGGCCACATATTAGGACACAAAGCAAATCTTCACAAATACAGGAAAAGACTCTATCTGACCACAACGGGATTAGACTGAAAATCAGGAATAAGAAAAGCTACAGAGCATAGAGAAATTCATGGAGACTAAACAGTACACTATTTAATGATCAATGGATCATTGAAGAAATCAAAAAGGAAATCACTATACTCATAAACTCAGATGATGATGATAATACAACATACCAAAACATTTGGGACACAATGAAGGTAGTCCTAAGAGGGAATTTTATAGCTCTAAGTGCCTATATTAAGAAATTAGAGAGTTCACAAATAAACAATTTAATGCTTCACCTTAAGGCCTTGGACAAAGAAGAACAAGGCAGACAAAATATCAGTAGATGAGAAGAAATAATAAAGATTTGGGCAGAAATTAATGAAATATAAACAACAACAAAAAAACCCAATCCAATGAATCAATGAAACAAAGAGTTGGTTCTTTGAAAGGATAAACAAGATTGATAAACTCTCAGCAAATTTGACCAGAAGATAGAGAGAGGAGACAAAAATAAGATATGAAAAAGGCATCATTACAACAGATACTAAAGAAATTCAGACACTTATAAGGACATACTTTAAGTATATATATGCCTCTAAGTTTGAAAATCTGAAAGAAATGGATGACTTCCTTGATTCATATGACCTACCAAAATTAAATCAAGATGAGATAAAACATTTAAATAGTCTTATAACAAATACAGAGATCCAAGCAGTTATAAAAAGTCTCCCAACTAAAAGAAGCGCAGGCCCAGATGTACTCACTGGTGAATTTTACCAGACCTTCATGGAAGAATGAACACCACTGTTTCTCAAACTTTTCCATAAAGTAGAAAAGGAAGGAATTCTACCTAACTCCTAGGAAGCCAGCATTACCCTCAAACCAAAATCAGATAATGACAGAACAAAAAAAGAAAATTACAGACCAATTTCTTTCATGAACATAGATGCAAAAATTCTGAACAAAATATTGACAAACAGAATACAGGAATATATCAAAAAGATCATTCACCCCAACCAAGTTGACTTTATCACAGGAATGCAGGGATGGTTCAACATATGCAAATCAATAAATGTAATTCCTCATATAAATCGTCTGAAGGAGAAAAATCACATCATCATCTCAATAGATGCAGAAAAGGCACTCAACAAAATCCAACATCCTTTCATGGTAAAAGTATTACAGAAACTAGTAATAGAAGGAACATATCTCAACATAACAAAAGCTATTTATGACAAACCTACAACCAACATAATATTAAATGGAGAAAAATTTGAAGCTTTTCTACCAAATTTAGGAACAAAACAAGGGTGTCCACTGTCTCCACTTTTATTTAAAATAGTACTGGAAGTCTTAACTATAGCAATAAGGCAAGAGATACTCATAAAAGGGATACAAATTGGAAAGGAAGAGATCAAATTATCCTTATTTGCAGATGATATGATTCTATACATAAAAAACCTTAAAAACTCTACCAGCAAACTGTTAGAGCTGATAAACACTTTTAGCAACAGAGCGGGATACAAGATAAATATACAGAAATCAGTAGCCTTCGTATATACTAACAACAAACAAGCAGAAGATGAAATCAGGGAATCTCATTCACAATTGCCTCAAAATAAATAAGTAAATAAATAAAGTACCTTGGAATAAACTTAACCAAGGAAGTGAAAGATCTCTGAAATGACCACTTAAAAATACTCAAGTGAGAAATTGCAGGAGACACAAGGAAATGAAGAGACATCCCATGTTCTGGGATTGGAAGAATCAGTATTGTGATAATGTCAATCTTACCAAAAGCAATCTACACATTTAATGCAATTGCCATGAAAATTCCAAATGTATTCTTCACAGGGATAGAAAAAAATAATCCTAAAATTCATTTGGAAGTACAAAAAATCTCACATAGCCAAAATGATTTTGAGCAACAAAAATAAGGAAATAAGGCTGGTGGTATCACCATACCCATATTAAAGCTGTATTACAAAGCCACAGTAACAAAAACAGAATGGTATTGGCACAAAGACAGACATGTAGATCAATGGAACAGAATAGAGGATCCAGATGTTAATCCAGGCAGGTACAGCCATCTGATCTTTGACAAAAATGCCAAAAATATTCTTTGGGAAAAGACAACCTCTTCAACAAGTGGTGCTGGGAAAACTGGATATCTATATGTAGAAAGACAAAAATAGATCCTTGTCTTTCTCCATTCACAAGAATCAAATCCAAGTGGATCAGGGAGCTTAATATCAGACCTGAACCTCTGAAATTGCTAAAGGAAAAGGTAGGGGAAACCCTTCAACTTATTGGCATAGATAATGACTTTCTCAATATAACTCCAGTTGCTCAGGATATAAAACTACTAATCAACTACTGGAATCTCATAAAATTACAAAGCTTTTGTACAGCAAAGGACACTGTGAACAGAGCCAAGAGACAACCTACAGAATGGGAGAAAATATTTTCCAGCTATACATCTGACAGGGGTTTAATATCCAGAATACACAAAGAACTCAAAAAAAAAAAAAAAACGTAACAATAAGAAATCAAACAATCCAATCAAAAAATGGGCTATGGAACTAAATAGAGAGTTCTTATCAGAAGAAATACAGATGGCATATAAACATCTGAAAATGTGTTCTACATCCTTAGCTATCAGGGAAATGCAAATTAAAACTACTTTGAGATTCCATCTCACTCCTGTTAAAATGGCTTTCATCAAGAAAACAAATGACAATAAATATTGGCAAGGATGTGGTAAAAGGGGAACCCTTCTACACTGTTGGTGGGAATGTAATCTGGTACAGCCATTGTGGAAATCAGTGTGGAGGTTCTTGAGGCAACTGAAAATAGATATGCCATATGATACAGCTATAGCACTCCTAGGCATATATCCTAATGACTCTTCTCACTACCTTAGAGATACTTGCACAACCATTTTTATTGCTGCTCTATTCACAAGGGCTAGGAAATGGAACAAGCCTAGATGACCATCCACAGATGAATGCATAATAAAGATGTGGTACATCTACACAATGGAGTTCTATTCAGTGGCAAAGAAAAATGAAATTATGAAATTTGCAGGGAAATGGATGCATCTGGAAAGAATTATACTAAGTGAGGTAACCCAGGCCCAGAAAGCCAAATGTTGCATGTTCTCTCTCATTTGTGGATCCTGGCTACAAATGTATAGACTTGTGTGTGAGCTGTAACCAAAAATCAGTAGCAGAGGCCCATAAGCTAGAAAAAGACTAGAAGGGACGGAGGAGAGGGAAGGTCTTAAGGGGATGGTATTGTATATATGTAAGTAGAAGAAGAGATTACAGGGAGGGGAAAGGCCTAAGCGAAGTCAGGGGAAAAGATTGTATAAAAGAAAGGTGTGGAGGGGAGGGCCAATCAAAATTCAAAATATTCTAAATAAGACATGTGAAGACCTACTTTCTTGAATAATGGCACATTCAGAAGCCATAGGTTGTTAATAGAAAATTTTCATTGCCAGGGATGGGATACCTTCCAGTGAGTCATTGGTCAGGGAGGTCCCTATTGCTTCTAAAACATTACAGGCTATTGCCAAGGCCCTTGGTTTCCCATGAGAAAGAGATGGTAAGACCCTATTGTTGAAGACTTCACATGCCTGAGTGGCAGTCACTGAGAAATCAAGCTGTGCTGAGAAGAAAACCTTCTCCTTGTAGCCCAGCCAGCTGGAAGCTGGAAAAAGCTGCACTGTATGCAATCTTATGGGAGACAGAAGTCATCAGTGGTGAAAACAGTGGTTACCAGAACCCTCAAGTTTGGCCAGACAGGCCAAATGACTGAACGAGTGCAATAGTAGCATGTCTGCTCTAGGGAAAACCAACTGCTCTTTAATTGGACTGAAGGCCCGCTCTATGGGAGGGAATACATGCCTGGTACTGAAAAGCCTTTGGCAGGGGAGGTCATGAACCTTAGGGGTATAAAGCCTGCTCTTGTCTGGATAAATCCATATATATTGCTCTCAGCAAATTGCCCTGAAATCACTACACTTAATGTTCATGCTCATATATTAATGCTACCCTCACTTCTGGTTAGAGAAGCTTCTCTTTTCAGATGGTGATGACCATTCGGATGACACAAAAGGCAACATAGTGCTGAGAAGAAGGGACAGAGGAGTGTCCAGCACTGAAACATCTCACACCCTCCAAGGCTCACGGTCTGTCATGGAAGAGGTGGCAGAAAGAATGTAAGAGCCAAAGGAAGAGTACCACTTCTTACATACAACTGTCCAGACAGAATTTGGCCTCGATATCCAAGACCTCACAGTGCCTAGCAATAGCTACACAAGACTCTCACAATAGAAGAAAAAGATGATGATGTCAAATTAAAAGAGCGACTAATGGAGAGAGGGAGGGGATATGATGGGGAGCAGAGTTATGAAGGGAAAAGTGGGGGAAGGGAGGGAAATACCATGGTTTGTTGTCTGTAAGTATAGAAGTTGTCAATAAAAATATATGTTTAAAAAAGGCATTAACAAACACAATTTCAGAATCTAAATATAAAGAAAAATGTTTCTGTATATTTTCAGAGGTTAATAAGAAAAGATATTCGCTAAAAAAAAAAAAGGAAAAAAGAAAAGAACCATGTGCTTTTGGTTTGATTCTTAGCCCTTTGCTCCTTTGTAAAGCAGAACATGTGACTTATCAGTTACTAATCTGGAAACCAGTTTTAGAAAGATTATTCTTCTGAATGTTTGACTCTTGTGTGGCTATCCCAGCAGAGGCAAAATGGCCTGGGCAGCCTTGCTAATAGCTGTTCTTACACATCTAAGAACTGTGGAAAGCATTTCACATGAACCCATGTCTGTTCATTTCAAGATGAGGAGACTGAAGCTTGAAACGAAGTCAAGTGGAAACAACGTTGAGACTCAGCCCCAGACTCTGTCATAGGAAAGTATGAAAAAGCTTTGGACATGTATACTGCCTCCTAGAGTAGTGTGCTCTAAGTGTCCAAAACAAAGACTCATTATCAGTGACTTTAAAGTTGTAGAATTTCCAAAAATGCTTTGAAATAAAGAAACTGCTGCCACCCCAGAACTATAAATTTCCAGAATATTATAGTGGAAAGGAAAGAATTGGGAAATTACCACACCATTCACACTATCCTGTACCTGTTTTTTCTTTCCCTATTAGTTGATATGTTGCTCTTACCATAGGTTGAATAAGAATGAGCAGGCAGGGCTGTAGAGATGGCTTAGCAGTTAAGCGCTTGCGTGTGAAGCTTAAGGACCCAGATTCAAGGCTCGATTCCCTAGGACCCACATTAGCCAGATGCACAAGGGGGTGAACGCATCTAGAGTTCATTTGCAGTGGCTGGAGCCCTGGCGTGCCCACTCTCAATCTCTCTCTCCCTCTTTCTCTCTCTGTCTGCTGCTCTCAATTAAATAAAAAAAATAAGAATGAGCAGGCAACTAGTAGTAGCCTAGGTTTCTTTTAAATCTACTATACTCTAGTTCCTCCGTTTCCCCTCCCCTCCCCCTCCCCTCCCCTCCCCTCCCCTCCCCTCCCCTCTCCTCCCCTCCCCTTCCTCTTCTTTCCTTTCCCTTCCCTTCCCTTCCCTTCCCTTCCCTTCCCTTCCCTTCCCTTCCCTTCCCTTCCCTTCCCTTCCCTCCCCTCCCCTCCCCTCCCCTCCCCTCCCCTCCCCTCCCCTCCCCTCCCCTCCCCTCCCCTCCCCTCCCCTTCCCTTCCTCTTCTCTTCTTTCTCTTCCCTTCCCTTCCCTTCCCTTGTCCTCCCCGTCTCCCTCCCCCTCCTCCTCGCCCTCCCCTTCCCTCTTCCCCTCCCTTCCCTTCCCTTCTTTTTCATTTCTTCTTCCCTCCCTTCCTTCTGATTATTTTTTCCCTTTTGAGACATGATCTCATGTAATCCAGAGTAGCCTCAAACTTGCTAATGTTGCGAAGGCTGTCTTTGAACTTCTGATCTTCCTGTCTTAACTTTCCAAGTGCTAGTACTGCAGGCATGTACCATTTCTTTCTTAAAAATAATCATTTTTTAAACCTAAAAGTAAATAAATATCCTACTGTGAGCACTGGCCACCCTCACTTTCATTGTTTAAATTTCTAGATGACAGTGGTTTTATTTTACCAAATATATTCTGTTAAATTAATCCCACCTGGGTAATTAAGCGCTTATTACACATTTTCTTCTTGTATCAAAGGTCTTCTAGGATAAGCTAGTGCTACATTTAAATAAAAGTTGAAAGATGTTGAAACAGAAGCCATCTTCAACCAGCAAACCTATAAATAAGGGAGTAGCTGGGGCTACACAATTCTGGTCTTGTCGCTTGTAGTACAGTTGACCTTTTCTAGGCCAGTGTTCCTTAACTTATGGGGCAAGGACTTGGGTTAGGGGAGGATGGCTTCTATGTAATCCTTACAATTTATGCAAATTTTGCATGCATGAACATTTTGATGTATACATTTGAAAGGTTCCTATAATGTTTGTAAGCAAAGAACTCCTGCTTTGAGATCTAATAAATAAAGCTAGTTGCCACACTTTTCTCCTTTGTATCACCTTCAATGACAAATTAACCAAGATGCTGTAAATGTTTGTTATTTGTTTTAGAGAGAACCAGACTTCATCTTGGTAAAGATGGATTACGGAGAAAATGGTCAGATATCTAAAAGCAAAGGCTTGGAGATATAGCTCTATGGTAGAATGCTTGCCTAGCTATTGCTCAACATACAGGAGGCTCTGGGTTAAATCCCCAGTCCCAGTAAAACACACACACACACACACACACACACACACAAATGTTCCAGATCCAACTGGAGAAATTTACCTGCCCAGGAAGGTCCACGTCTGGTTCTCTGCTTTTTGCCTCCTTTGATCTGATGTGGATGCCTTCTCTTCCCTGGGTTATTGTTCCTTCATCTGTGAAATAAAGATTTCAATGAAGTAATAAACTCCAAGATGTCTTTCAGCTGTAAATGCTTTCACCTGTAAAATGACATCAAACCATTTGGATCGCTAATCTCCCATAAAAGTCTCAAATGTATCATAAAAAGCAAGTCATATGCTTGTGCTTTTTTAAAATTATTTTTAGAGAGTGTCACAGTTGAACAACATGCCATTGGCTGGTGACTTTCCAGTTGTATCCAGAGGAATGTGCAAGACCAGGTTTGAGGAGGTAGGACTCTTTCAATTTTGTCAAACTAGCTTGCTTTTAATCTACTTCATGCAATGAATTTTGTAATTGGTACCACGAAGATGGCTAATGGGTTTTCAATACTGAACCCAATGGTTTTACATTGTATTTTGATCATTTTAGCATTTTTTTCTACTTGAATTAAGTCACAGAAAGTATGAATGATCAAATTTTCAGATGATTCCAAGTTATAAGGCAGAAGTATCAGTGGCAGTGTTCAAGAGGGTGAAAATTTGATGTCCTGTTCTCTCTGTCTTTCAGAAGGGTAACTGTCCAAGGCTAAGAGGAAGGTTTGGCTTAAGCAGTTTAAATAAGAAGAAAGAATTTCTTGATTTCAAATTTATTTATAATAGTGTTGTGATTTGCTTGATAGATAAAATTACTGATTTATCTAATTCAATATTTTTAAGTACTTATAAAGTATGGTGAAACAGCTTAGAAAAGGGGACTGTAGCTCTTCTTAACCATTAGAAATGGTCCCTTCTATCAGCTAAACATATCTGCCAGATGGTCTGGAAGGCTTTTTGTGGGAGTGTGGTGAGAAGATCTCAGGGGAGAAAGGAGTAATAGAGGTCTTAAGAGTTGTAAATACCTTTGAATGATGCTACAAACTGTCATGGGGGAGGAGGATTAGAACTTCTGTATCATTTTCAGAGGTGCATCTCAGAAAAAGGTAAGCAGTAAGAGTTGTCCAAAGGAGGAAGGGATGGGGTTGGAGATAGATTTCAGTGATAGATCACCTTGCCTAGCATGCATGAGGCTCTGAGCTCCGTCCCCAGAGCTGAAAAATGAAGAAACAAACACACAAAAAAGGGGGAATGTGTTATTTGAGAACTCCATTAGGAAGAAGGTCAAGCAGAGACTATACTCTTTCTGCAAGCCATCATGAATCTGGAAGAAGAGTTTGAAGTTAACAAACTGGGACTTGCTATTTCATGATACTTGGAATGCTGTTTAGCCTCTCTGAGCATCCATACCACCACCACTAACATGAAAATGACTCATTCCTGCACTATTGTAAAGATTATACCACACAACATTGGCAAAGGGTGGAATGTTTAATCATACCTGATGGAAAGGCAAAGAAGTAATAATTTTTATCCCAATTACTATTTGTTTATCCTATTTTCTCTGTACTTCCCCTTCTCATCTCTAAAAGAGTCCTTTCTGGTTACTCTCTTAAGCCTTCAGAGACATGTGATAGTGGGTAATTAAGGTGATGATGCTAATGAGTCTAGAAGGAAGCATTCCCAGAAGGAAATTAACAGGTCATAGTGATACAATTTCATGTTGTTTCCTCCTACATGGAGGAAACCTGGGAAACAACTGAACCTCATGCCCTAAATTATAACCTGATTTTCCTGTCAACCCGATCCAAAAGTAGACCAACCTGGTTGATTTTTTAAAAAAGAATTTTAGGTAATAAAAAACCTTATTAAAATGTTAAGGCCCAAGTTCTCCATTGTGAAGTAGATGTATTTCTACCTCTGAGGACTGAGCAGGGCTGGCAACTAGAGTACTGGGTCAGTCATATCTTCCCTCTGTACCTAATTTGCCTATCAGTGAAGTGATCCTAAGTTAAGAGACCTATTCTTCTATTAAAGGAGACCTAGTTTGCTGTTCTTTTTTTTTTTTTTTTTTTTTTTTGGTTTTTTGAGGTAGGGTCTCACTGTAGTCCAGGCTGACCTGGAATTCACTATGGAGTCTCAGGGTGGCCTCGAACTCACAACGATCCTCCTACCTCTACCTCCTGAGTACTGGGATTAAAGGCGTGCGCCACCACACCCTGGCTAGTTTGCTGTTCTTAACAGAAGATCAAACACACAGAATCTTGTCCTTTCAGGCTTCCTGACAAATATTAAGTATCTCCTAGCCTAAAGGGTGTGATTGAAGTTCCCTGAGTGAAGTGAGGGCATCAAGACTTTGTGCCACCCCCCAGTCCTCCAACCCCATGCTGGATAAATAGTTCATATCAAATTGTGTATTTCTCACTCAATTCTTTAACTACATTTTATATTAAAAAAGCAAATATGTACTGCATCAAATTAACTGTTTAAAGTTAAAAAATCTTTCCAAGAACTCATACATACTATAATTGATTTTTAAGTAATTATATAAACAGGAAGCCATCAAGAATCTAGCTAAGCAAAACTGGTGTTACAATGTGGAGGATCGACATAGTTGCATCCTTCTGTCTCTGAAGACTTGTCATGTTCATGATGATAGATAACAAGGCTTCATGATCAGTTGATGAGATGGTTCATCTAAAGCATTATGAGAGGACTGGGGCTATTTTACCTGTAGTCTGACAAGATCTGTGGAAATTGAGAAAGCACTAGCATTTAGTTAGTATCATGATGGTATATCTGACTTAAATGGGTTCTGGACATGTTTGTAAGAGCAGTTGAATTTTGTTTTCATCACATGATACTCATAGAACAATGCATTTGTACCTGTTTCTATCTGAATCTATGTCATTTGAACATACACGTATGTGTGCTAATGGGACATATAAACTTTATTTAAAAGTAACAGAATTAGTTTTTTAAAAAATACTTCTATTTATTTATTTATTTATTTGACAGAGAAAGAGGGAGAGAGGGAGAGAGAGAGAGAATGGGTGTGCCAGGGCCTCCAGCCACTGCAAATGAACTCCAGATGTGTGTGCCCCCTTGTGCATCTGGCTAACATGGGTCCTGGGGAATCAAACCTGGGTCCTTTGGCTTTGCAGGCAAACACCTTAACCTCTGAGCCATCCCTCCAGCTCCAGAATTAGTTTTTAATAATTAAAAAAATTGAGTTTAAATTTTTATTTTATGCCTGTGTGTGTGTTCGTATGTTAGTGTGAGCATGCATGTGTCATACCACACGTGTGGAGGTCAGAGAACAACTTTTGGCTCAATCTTCACCTGTCAAGTTCATTTGGGGGAGGGATTCTTGCTCTGGATTTTCTCTCTATGTGCTCTCCAGTGGCTCAGAAACCTGTCTTGGCTTCTGGCTTTTTATGTGGTATCTGGGGATCGAACTTGGATAGGCCAGCTTAAGTGGCAAGTGCTTTCTCTACTGAGGCATCTCCTCAGTCCCATTTTATAATTTTTAAACTGGGAATCCATTATGTATGTTTCTTAGAATTTACATTTGCTAAATACCAAATATTTTTATTTATTTCTAGATTTTATATTCATTATGTTTGTAAGCAATATGTTTAAATTGAAAGTTTTAGAGAGAATAAATATTAAGTCCTTAGGAAATATTATTATTTTACCTTACTAAAGATATGTAAGTCTTTATTATGTAACAAATACTTTCTTTCAATTGTCTATACTTTAAAAGTTGCTCTAGAAATAGCTCAGTTAATCAGACCTTCATGACTATTTGAGTGACAAATATTTTTGAATGCTAGTTCAATATTAGTGAAAGTAGATGAAATAAAGATAGTATCCAGGTTAGAAGAGTTTGTTGACAATTGTAGGAGAAATATTGTTGCTATGCAAACAGTCTTTGGTTTTTAAACAAAAGAAAGGTTTATTTATTTATTTATTTTTGAGGCAAGGCTTTGCTTTGCAGTCCAGGTCGGCCTCAAATTCATGATTCTCCAGCTTTAGCCTCTCCAGATTTGGGTCTGGACCACAGAAAATATTCTTTGTTTAATAGTTTTGACCCCTGTTAAAAGTATACTTGCTAATTAAATATCCCCTGAATTATCACAATA
This sequence comes from Dipus sagitta, assembly GCA_036346955.1. NCBI lineage: Eukaryota > Metazoa > Chordata > Mammalia > Rodentia > Dipodidae > Dipus > Dipus sagitta. Next base: position 70,323,798 of record CM070781.1, read on the forward strand.
GAAGTTATAAAATGTCTCATAAAATACAGACATCTACAATTTAACGATCTTTAAAAATTATATATGATTGACACTTTGGAATTTTTCCTGTCTTTTTTGTTTTAAACTCAGTTGTAATTGTAATATGTGTTTTGTTTAGTGCCATACTCTGAGTTTTTAAATTAATTTCACTCAAAAGAATTTTTTGACCTATATTTTATACAGATTTTTTTTTTTTTTTGAGGCAAGCCCAGAAGACTGGGCTTGTTTTTATACAAGAGAGTGATAGAGAGAGAGAGAGACTGAGACTGAGAGAGAGAATTGGCCCACCAGGTCCTCCAGCCACTGTAACCAAACTTCAGATGCATGCACCACCTTGTGCGCATGTGTGACTTGTGTGCTTGCATCATCTTGTGTGACTGGCTTACATGGGATCTGAGGAGTCGAACATGGATTCTTAGACTTAGCAGACAAGTGCCTTAACCATCAAGCCATCTCTCCAGTCCTTTTATACAGATTTTTAAATTCACCTTTACTGATTACATTAGGCTAAATTTCAAATTAACACAAGTGTTGAGCTGCTAAAGTGAGTCTAGCACTGTAATGGCTACTGGGAAAACATGCCTGTGTGCTCTATGGGAGGGCAGCAGAAAATGGACATGTGGTATGTGAAAAAAATCATTTGGATACTAACCTTGTGTGTGTGTGTGTGTGTCTGTGTGTGTGGTATGGGGTCTATCCTGAGCTTTATGCTTGGCTAGCAAGCACTCTACTACTGTGCTCCCTCCCCAGCCCCTTAATTTGGTATTATTATTCCCTAGTGTCAAGTACTTGAGTTGCTCATTTAATTGCTGGTTATTAGCCAAGGCAGGCAGGAAATATGTGTAAATATTTGTGTAGATACTGTACAATTTAAATCTATTACACTGAAAAAGCTTTCTTCCCCTCAAATTCTCTTCAATTGGGAATAGCAGTCATGTGTTAATGATAGCAACAGAAGGTTCTGCCTCCTTGAGCAGAAAGCTTTCATTTAGTCTCAGCCTGGGCATGTGTGCATATTGCCACATGGTGCATATTGCCACCCTTTTGTTATGGGTGGTGGCTACCAAGTCAGAAATCCCTAGGACCAGCAGAGGTTATAGTCTGATATAACTTTTTTTTTCTATGAGATTTGAGAGTCACTTCAGAACACTTTGGTTGGGGAAGAATCCAAGGGTGTTCGATAGAAGAAGGGATCACTAATGTCACTAGGTTTTTATAGGCTGTTCATGGACTAGCTTTTTCTTTATCTCGTTCAGAAGGTGATAAAGGTTATAGATAGTTCTATGTGAGGAGGCACCATGATAATTTTGACTTACACAGAAAAGTTTATTACAAAAAAAGCAAAAAAAAAAGACTATTTTATGTCCTTTGTTTTGGTGAAACTCAATTTCAAATGGGTTTTGTTTTCACTTGTCTTTCTTTACATGAGTGAACTTTCACTAATGCTTATTGAGCATGACATTTTGTGAGGAACAGCGAGTATGTTCCAAAACTGGTACTTTACGGGGGTGGGCTGGGGTGACAGAGGGCAAGAGAGGTGTGAGCCCCAGAAAAGTGCTTTGACTGCATCATCTTGAGTTTGTTTCTCCTTCTTTCTCTAGTTATTTTCATTGTCTTATTCAATATGCTACTGAAACTTCTTCCCTAATTTTCTTTTCAGTCTTCTCACAGATCTTGAATTTAACATGATAACTTTAGCTTGGCATTGCTGACATCTTTTGATCCTATAATGGAGCTGAAAGAGCGGGAGGTAGCACCTTAATAGCAAACTGTCATCCTGGAAGTTGTTCTGTTCTCATAATGATAGCAGGTACCTACTGAGCAGTTTATGTTCCTTTGCTAAGCATCTTGTAAGTGTGACCTTAAATAGTTCACTTAACAACACTGTATGTGAAGCACTATTTGTACAATTATTTTTTAAATGTGGAAATTGAAATGTGGCAAAGTTTAAAATTGGCCCAATACATATACTCTTAAGCACTCTGTCAGGCTGCCTCCCAATACAAAGAATTTTGACCATAACCCACAAAATCATTCATGTATCCATTTATGTACCTACCCATCTATCCAGTCAGTAATCTAGCTATTCAATCAAGTATTTACCAAGGATGTATGGGGGAGGGGATAAATTTCAGTAAAATAGACATTGTCACTGTCTGAAGGCCCCTTTCCTGAAAGGAGAGACAACTAAGTCAGTATTTCCTACCCCATAGTATGGCAAATGCTGTAACAGGGAAGTGTATATACTAGAGTATAGTAGGAGACTTGTGGATGGAAATTTATGTTCTTTTTCTTATCCTGTTGTCTTTAGCTATTTGTAGCACAATGTATACTGTGTAGTTGGAGCCATAGCTCAGTTGGTAGAATGCTTACCTGGTGTGAGTGAGGCTCTGGACCTAATCCCCAGTAAAACACACACATGTGTGCACGCATGCATGCGTGCACACACACAGTTCTTACTCTTCTCTAGAAGGAAAGATTTTTGATGCATGGCTTTGTGTCATGTCTTTCCCCTCCTGCCTGGCACATAGCAGCTTAAAATCTGTTGAATAAATGAATGAGAAATCTAATGTTCTCTTATAACAGGGGTCTTCTGACTTATTTCTACTCTTAAGCTTCTAAAACATTTCTCCTTTAAGCTTAAAATAACTGTTCCCTTTGACTTCTACAAAATATGTTCCCTGCTTCTTCAAAGCTTCCTCTAAAAGCTCTATTCCAGGAAGATTGCTATACCCATTGTGTATTATTAGAACAAGGCCTCCTTCAGGTACCTTTTAAGTCAGGTGCACTGAGTAGAAATTCTGGAACAATGGAGTGACACAGAGATGCACTGTGTACTTTCCCTCTGTTTTTCTCACAGTGGGTCTGTGGATTTGATGCTGTGCTGTCTGTCTCTCTGAAAGACGAGACTTTCTGTTACATTTTCAGTATGATGCATATGCTTTCCTTCCCTCAGCTTCTCCCCCTTTTCCACTCCTCAAAAGCTGCTAACTTTGGGGAACTAGTTCTTAATTTTTGAAGTACAATCCCTTGGAAGGCTATATGAATCCATGGAAAAGCTAGAGAAAATTCCCAAAAGAAACCGAAAGCCCAGGCAGATGATTTCCCTGACTGAGAATTTGTTATCAGAACACATAGTTTTATTTTGGTTGTAATTCTTTGAACAGGTGTTGGGGTTATATCTTCCTTATGCCTGCTTGGAATGTGTTGAGCATAATATTTCCTTAAGGAAACAGTGGAATATTTAGGCAGGAAAGCAATACTGCTAGCTAAAGCTAATATGGAGGTGAAACAAAGCTCCCTGAGGAGAAGTTAATCTGAGGCTGGAAGTCCTTGTGGCCTCTTTCAGCATCACAGAGGTAAGGTTTGTGTAGGGTCTTTATATTACATAATATTAGAATCTTACTATCCTGATCCTACAGTTTAAATTATATCTCATTTTCTTGTTTTTTTCTCCAGAGCTCTTATCTCCTCATGCTGTACAGTACTACATGCTATTTACTTACTATTGCAGTTATTAATATCTGACATCCCCATTAGACTTTAAGTTCCTTGAAGAAAAGATCTAAAAGTGTCCTGGTACAGTAAAGGTATGTAATAAATATTTGTGAGTAAATGAGTCATTAAGCCAATGAAAGTAACATTAAAATGCAATAATTAAGCCAGCCATGGTGGTGAATTGGCTAGGCTAAGGCAGGAGGATCATGGGTTCAAAGATTGCCTGGGTTACATAGCAAAATTCTGTCTTAGAAAGAAGAAAGAAAAAAGACAGTTGAAAGAGAGAGAAGAAGAAAAGATCAACTTTTCCTATAAATTTCTAATAATAGACAGATGGTGAGACATTAAAATTATTCTATAACAATCTTCTAATTGGACAAAATACATCAAGTGTGGTAGTCAAAGACAAAATGGAACCTATTTCCATCAGCACAAAACATATGGATGGAAGGAAAAGCCCATGCTAGGGAAAATGGAAAACCTTTGTGTCTTCATGAAGTAGGCAGACTTGAGTCTCTAAAGCTAAGGGCACAGTTTGGTTCCATATGTTTATAATTGTCCTGGTAACATGTTCTGAGGCTACCCCATGAGACTCTGAGATGCACTAGTTTATACCAATTCTGGATGAGAGCATTGTCATCTGATTCTATGGTTCTTTTTACAGGACCAGGAAGCTTGTGGGAACTCAAAACACAAGAGATGAATAGAGGAATGGATGAATTATTTAGGAATTTCTTCTGCATTTGAGACTGTCATAATTACAGCAGATGCTTTCCAGCAAGGACACATCAGTGTGCTGAGCGGACGACAGTGGCAGGACTCTGTGGCTTTCAAAGCCAGTGGAATATAAGTGGATGTGGACTAACATGAGGAGATGATAAGTCTTCCTTTTGTTGAGATTCCTTACTCATTCAATGTGGGTCATAACAAACTCAACAATTGATGCCGATAACATTTAAAAAACCTTCAACATCATGAATGGAAAATCCAAAAAGCTGTGTCATTGCAAGCAATGCATTAAGGACATCTGATTTATTTCTGAACATAAGCAAAGCTGGGCAGGTAGGCAAACATATGCAAACCATGTAGCTGTGTAACACCTGTGCCAGTCTTGATTATTTCAATAAGGCCCTTGGGGCAAAAGACTCATAACAACTGCTTTAGTGGCACATGGGAATTTATGCATTCCAACATTCTAAATTCACTTGTTACTTTAATACTTTGAAATAATGCTTCCCACCATTGAACTTCTACATGCTAGACAAGTGCTCTACCACTGAGCCACAGCCTTAATTCTTTGTATTTTGTTGTTTTAGGAGTAGTGTTTCACTCTAGACCAGGCTGACCTGGAACTCAGTCTGTCATCTCAGGCTAGCCTTGAACTCACAGTGATCCTTCTACCTCCTGAATGCTAGGATCAAAGGCCTGTGCCACCACATCTGACAATTCTTTGAATTTTAAAACAGGTTCTTGCTAAGTCCCCATCTTTCATCTCAAAGTTAGAATTCCTCTACCTCAGCCTTCCATGTGCTGGGATTACAGATGTTACCACAGCCAGCTACGTAAGATGATTTTTTTTTAAAATTGCCTTTATTAAGGTGCAATTCATGTAGCTAAACCTAACCTGACTTAAAGTATATTATTCATTTTTTAAAGTAACATCCTCAGTTATACAACTATTATCATCCCCCAAAGATAACCTGAATTCTTTCTTTGTCACTCTCCACTTGTTCCCAAATCCATCGTCTACTCCAACCCTTAGCAACATCTCATCCACTTTCTGTCTTTGCAGATGTGCTTGTTTGGGGTATGCTGTGTAGATGCAATCATACAGCATGTGATCTTCTTTCATTAAAAAAAAAAAAATCTTCCCAATGCTCAACTATGTATATCAGCTATATTTGTTTTATTATTTCACTGTTCTACTCCATACCACATTTGTTTGCCTACCCAACACTCAGTGGTTTCTATAACCATGAGTATGCATGTACTAGTTCTTGCATGGACATAAATGTTCAATTCTCCAAATATATGCCTAGGAGTGGAACTGCTCTAAAATTTGGTAACTTCATGTGCAACTTTTTGAGGAACTGCCAAACTATTTTCCACTGCATCATTTTATATCCCCACTAGCAATGATGGTCTTAACTCCTTCTCCCTCTTGTCCTCTTCCTTATGGTCCTAGGGATCAGACCTGGGACCTTGAGTATGTGAGGCCAGCACTCTGCCACTGAACGATGCCCCTAACCCAAAGTACTTTACATCATCCCCAGATTTCTTTATTTGAGATGGGCTGAGCTGATCAGTCTTTATAAGTCTTTCTGTTTGTTAACCGTCATGGTGGAATTTCACTGGGAATTTTTTAAAAAAAATTTGTTTCTGTTTATTTTTATTTATTTATTTGAGAGTGACAGAGGAAGAAAGAGGAAGATAGAGAGAGAGAATGGGCACACCAGGGCTTCCAGCCACTGTGAACAAACTCCAGATGCATGTGCCTCCTTGTGCATTTGGCTTACATGGGTCCCGGGAAATCAAGCCTGGAACCGGGGTCCTTAGGCTTCACAGGCAAGCGCTTAAACACTGAGCCATCTCTCCAGCCCTTCACTGGGATTTCAATGCTCATTTCTCTAATGAGATTAATGACAGTAAGCATCTTTCCATGCAGTTATTGGCCAGTTGTATATCTTTGAGGAAATGTCTATTCAAATCCTTTGCTCTGTTTAGAAATGGGCGTTTGTTGTTGTTGTTGAGTTCTTCATCTTTTGCCCTAAGGAGGGGTGGGAGGAGCTGTAGGAAGAGAAGCTGACTTCTCAGTTGTCTTGCCTGAGATTAAGTTTGTGCAACACAGAGCTGAGGAGGATGAGGAGGGCAGTGGCCTGTTTCTCCCTGGAGTAGCTGTGGGACTCTGTATCTTCCCAGAGCAAAATACCATCTAGCCAGGGGTGGAGCACCATCACACCCAGCTGGAAAAGGGTGGGGAGATGGGCTGTGGTGCAAATGCTATAAACTCTTGCTGAAATGCTATAGGTTGACCTGATCTGACATTTCTTCATTTGCTGTATCCCCTCAGGTTAATAACCAGAGATAATGTTTACCAGTTGTTGTTTTGTAAGGAGTAGGTTCACACAGCTTCTCACACCATTGTTTAGGGAAGTTGAATCCTATTTGGATGATTTTAGATGAAGACTCTGTTACTTATATACTTGTTAGTAATTTATGCTGGCTTTGTATAGATAATATTATTTATCAAATTAGGAAGGACAATTTTTATTTAAAAGTTCTATATTTGTAAGCAGTAGGTAAAGAAAGCCAATAGGTGGGGGGTTGGGATTGAAGACTGGCTTAATTTCTACTTCATGCCCAGTAAATTTCTAAAATGTACATGTCTCAAATTTTCCTAATTTATTGCCATTGAGTAGCTTTATAAAGATATTTGAAAAATGAGATAGTGCACTTTATACTAAAAGTTGTTGTTCATAGTACTTTATGTCCAAAGTCATCACAGCTATCAAAAGTCATTAAAATGAGGCTACGTTGAAAAGCACAGAAATAATTCAGATATGAAAATCAAGCTATTGAGCTTTCAACAGTTTTCTGCAAACACTTCAAACGTTCTCTAGCAAAATAATAGCCATAGACTTCTTAACGATATTTTTAATTCAAAATAACCAGTGCAACACAACATCTTTTAGAAAAACAACTATCATTTTCCCCAATGCATTTGTTTAAGTGTTTGGGTCTAAGACTGAGTTGTACCAATTCCTCAAGTTCTTTATTTTTGTTTGTTTATTTAATTATTTCAGAGTGACAGACAGAAGGAGGGAGGGAGGGAGGGAGACAGAGAGAGGGAGAGAGAGAGAAAGAGAGAGAGGGAGAGAGGGAGAGAATGGGCATGCCAGGGCTTCCAGCCACTGCAAACGAACTCCAGATGTGTGCGCCCCCTTGTGCATCTGGCTAACATGGGTCCTGGGGAATCAAGCCTCAAACCGGGGTCCTTAGGCTTCACAGGCAAGCGCTTAACCGCTAAGCCATCTCTCCAGCCCATCCTCAAGTTCTTTATTTGAGCATAAGTTGGGCTGAGCTGTGAACTGACAGCCAGTTGAACTTCATCCACTTACTTAAGTCTAGAATGGCCCTCATCTATATGCACTCTGTCCCCTCTCCCCAGCTCTGTGGCAGAGCTTACCTTGGGTGTTGAAGCTATTAATACTCTTTGAGAAAATATACTGCGGGTAATTTGTTCCTTCCTGGCCGTTCTTCAGGCCGCTGGAGGTTGACTTGTGTGTACCACTATCACTGCAGCCCATGGGCACAACGATATGAAACTTTATGAACATTACTGCTTCAGAAACCAAGTGCATACCCATTCCCCGAATAGTTATTAGTGAACCATACCAAGATAGTGAAAATAATATAAAATAATTTTCTTTGGGCTGGGAAAGTTTCAGTGCTTAAGTTTGGTTTCTGTTGTGTGAAACATCTTAGTTTCCAACCTAGTAAGAGACAAATGGAAAACCATTCAATTCTCAAAGTTGTAATGCAGTTAAGTAATGAACTGACAAAATTGCATTAAAACTCAGTATTAATTTCCCCATAAAGAGAGGAATTCTATCTTATTAGACTGGAAGTAGGCATTTTAGAAGACGCTTACCTACTGGTTTTAGGAGAGCAGGGATGCTGTGGCTCCTCCCCAGCTGCCGCGAGCTACCCACTGCGCGGGGCGTCTCTGAGGCTCCCAGAGTTAGGTGTTCGGGCCCCGCCCTCTGCACTATTGCTAAAACTCCGATTCTGCCAAACTGATTCCGGTGATTAATAATTGACAAAAGGAAAACACTCTTACGCAAACTTGTATCCAACCGCAGGCTCTCGGTGACTCCTTCCAGAAGAGAATGCTGGCTGCACCACTCCCCTCCCCCCTTTGCTCTCAGGTCCCAACTTCCCAAGCGCTGCCACTCTGTCCTGGGAGATTACACTGCCCTCGGAGAAAGGCAGCCCGGAGACTTCTGCATGTTAAAATTCTCTTTTCTGTAGCTGTTTAGCACTTCTCCCGAGATTAGGCTCTCAGGAGGGGGCGCTTTGGCGGTGCAGGGAAGCCTGGGCTCCGAGAGCAACAGAGGAGACCCAGGCGTCGCTGTCACCTCCGGCTGCCGCAGTAAAACCCCAGCCGAGGCAGGGGATGGGGAGGAGGGGATAGGGAGGCGCCCTCCCCCACGCTCCGGCGGGGAGCCCCAACCCGACCTGCCAAGGACCTCGTCTTGTGGGTGCTGCTGGTGGCGGTGGGGCGGGATGGAGTAGGGATGGAAGAGGAGTAGGAGAAAGGGGAGGGAAGGGAGCAGAGGAGGAAGAAAAGGCAGATAAACAGGAGGTGCAAAGGTTAGGGCGCTGGGGCTTTAACCATCGCTCTGGGGAAACCTGCCCAGGAGCCATCAGTCCGCAGACTCCTGCGCCGGGGAACACATCTCGGGGCTCGGGCCGGCAGCATCTCAGGGCATTTGTTTGTCCAAAAATCCAAGAAAGCGAACCCTTTTTGCATGACAGCTAATTTTGCTGCCTTTGAACTAGCAAAACGCACCCCGCCCCATTGCTACTACCTTCCCCCAGGTAGCTGGCAGGTTAATGGTTGAAAACCTGGTCCCACGGGGTGGGGGGCGGGTAGATGGGAGGATCGTGCGGGGGGAACTCATGTGCGCTCACTCACAAGTGAAGAGAATTAATTTGGGCCCGACTGCGGCAGGAGAGCTCATTGGAAAAGGACTGGGAGGCTGCGGGTGGTGCAGAGATGCGCCTGGAAGCTCGCCGCTGGCTCCGGGGCTGGCGAGCCTGGCGCCCAAGCATCTTCCCATCTTCCCGGGGAAAACCCGCGTCCAAAACATCCATGTCTTCTCTGACTTAAATTTGACCCCGTGGCTGACCGCTAAGGGCCTGCAGGGTCCTTAGCCTTTATCTCTGCGATCTGGATTCTTTGTGCCCAAGGTCGAGGGAATCCTGGGCCGAAAGCCTTGGGGCAGCATCTGCCATTTAGCCCCCACTGCCAATCGAGGAGGCAGGTTCCGCCAGGGCCACCTTGCTGAAGCGCCAAGGAGAATGCTGGCAGGGTTCTCATGGCACCCTTTCAGCGAGATCAGAGCTGCCAGTTACAGAGCAAGGGACTCTCACTATTGGGCGGTGGTGTCTCCATGGCTCATGTTGTCCCCAAAGGGAGATGAAGGTGCTTGTGGACAGGGAAAGGAGCCAATGGAACACCTGCCTGTGCTGGCTACCTTCTTCAGCTCCTGTGTATATTAGCACTTTGGCTACTATTTTTATTTCTTAATCTTTTTATGCTGGTCACATTTCTTCCTCCTTGCTTCTCCCCGACACACCTTACAATATTGGCAGGGCATATATGACCACCTATGGCTGTAGAAGAGGAAATAGAAACCCTGAGAAATGACTCATCTAGGGTCACCGAGTCTATTTGTGGCACGGACAATAACATTCATACTGGCCTCCAGATCTTATTATTTGTTCTCTCCGATCTCCACTGGATTATGACACCAACTCTCGTGTGACTGCATTTGTGGAAATACAAAAACGGGTCTTCCTGCCATACGTTTGCGAAATGACTGTAAGAAACTTTTGCAACTACTGTAAGTAAAGGTTAGGAGGAAACCAGTGCTGCTGACCATTAATAATTTCAGATAACATGTGTGCAATGCAGCCTCGTGCAGGCACACCTTTGTGTATATCTGTGCACCCCCAAATGGAGATTAGATGGTCTATGTTTTCCATATGAAGAAAGAACTGGGTGATAAAAGAAGTCACCACAACTTAAATGACAGAAATCATGCAGACAACATTATCTATCAAAATACAATAAGAATAAAATTAGCAAAAAATTGTCCTGGTTAATATACACTTGGAAATTTAAGGATGTGTTAAATCTGCATTAAACTGCCTAGCATGGTGGTACATACCTGTAACTCCATCACTTGGGGGATGGAGGAAGGAGGTTCAGGAGTTCAAGGTCATCCTAAACTGCATAGCAAGTTCAGGGGCAGCTGGGCTACATAAGACTCTGCTTGAAAACAACAAAGTAACAATAATGATGATGATGAAATAAATCTAGGTTTAAATGAAGTACAAATGGGAAATTATTATTTTTTCTTTTCTTATAGAAAAAAATTAGTCAGGCATGTTGGTACATATCTTTAATCCCAGCACTTGGGAATTACCATGAGTTTGAGGCCAGTTCAAGACTACTGAGTGAGTTCTAGGTTATACTGGGCTAGAGTGAAACGCTGCTTTGAGAAAACAAAAGAAATTATTATTATTATTATTATTATTGTTATTAATTTATTTGAGAGAGTGAGGGGAGGGAGAAGGAGAGAGAGAGAGTGAGAGAGAGAGAGAGAGAGAATGGGTGCAGCAGGGCCTCCAGCCACTGCAAACAAACTCCAGATGCATGCTCCCCTTTGTGCTTCTGGCTTACATGGGTCCTGGGGAATTGAATCTAGGTCCTTTGGCTTTGTAGGCAAGGGCGTTACCACTAAGCAATCTCCCCAGCCCAGAAAAAAATGTGTGTGTGTGTGTGTGTGTGTGTGTGAGAGAGAGAGAGAGAGAGAGAGAGAGAGAGAGAGAACAAGAGAGAGAGAGAGAGAGAGAGAGAGAGAGAGGGAGAGAATTGGCTTGCCAGGACCTCCAGCCACTGCAATTTAACTCCAGACATGTGAGTCACCTTGTGCACCTGTGATCTTGTGTGCTTGTGTCATTGGGTGTCTGGCTTATGTGGGTCCTGGAGAGAGTCTTTAGGCTTTGCAGGCAAGTGCCTTAACCACCCAGCCATCTCTCCTGCTCACAAAACAAATTATTTTAATAGTACAAATTTAAAAGCTACTATGTAAATTATATATGATGTGCAAAGATCAAATCAGCACAGTTAACATTTTCATCTCCATAAAAAATTTTAAAACTTATTAATAGACAGTAATTGTACATATTTGGGGGAACTGTATTATCAGAAATGGAAAACTTTAAAAACAAAAGACAAAAGCTCTACATAAAAAATTGGGATAATATAAAAAGCTGAGTCCATGAAATCATATAACAGATTTATCTATTACAAACAAATTTACAAACCAAGAGACCATGATACTCTGAAGAAGTGTTAATAAATAAAGAGAAAAGCAGAAATTAATGAAATAGCAAAATTAAAAAACCAGGAGACTTGATAATAAATAAAAATGCAATTATTTTCTGAAGTGAACAAGTAACAAATCAAGGTAAGATCAAGAAAAAGAGAAGACACAAGTGGCATCTGTAAGAATAGACAACATATAATACACACAAAGACATAACAAGTTAAGTGCAGGTGTGTGATGGTCCATGCCTGTAATTCCAGCCCTCTAGATGCTGAAATAGGCAGAGCAGCTTGAGTTTGAGGTCAGCCGGGGCTACAAGTGAGTTCCAGGTCAGCTGGAGCTAGAAGAAGAACCTGTTTCAAGTCCCCCACCCTCCAAAAACACCCTCCTCAACTGATGCTTTCCATCCGTGAAGAGAATTATCCCTCGGTGCTGGTTACTTGAAGCTGTGAGAAAGTCAGTGGTTCACACCACAGTTCATGCAGAGGAACATGAGATTAGATGAACCAGGCAGAATTGTTTAGAGTATAACACTTTAAGACTATAAACTGATGGTAGTTATGACAACCGAGCAATGTGTGTATGCTCATGTGTGTGACTGCGGGCACACATGTGCCATGGCCCTTCTCTTAGTATTCTGAGGCAGACCTTTCATCATCGTATAAGGAAGTGTTTGCATAATGCATTGGTTAAGAGCCCTGAAAGTCACAAGCAATGGACAGCCTCAGGTACATTGTGAGCTTTAGGGGCAGGTATAACAGGGGAGAAAGCAGGGCCTCTTTGTAAAGCTATTTTGTTGTTGGGTGGAATTAAAATTCCAGGAAGGAGAACAGAGGTTATATGAGGATGTACTTGAAATGTCCCAGGGTCAGGTTCTAGACCTATGAACTTCCCAAGATGGTCTTCCTGCTAGGAGAGCAAAGGTCAGACATGAAATGTATTATTCTCTCTAGCTTCCAGACCTGACCATGGTGGCATGGCAGGAAGAATTAGCACTACATTGGAACAAACCAGTTCTGAGTTCAAGTCCCTGCTCTTTTTAGTAACCACCTCTGTAGTCTGAAACAGATCTCCCAGGTATCTCTGTACTTGGTCTTCTCAATTATGAAGTAGGAATGATATTGACTTCATAGAGTTCATTTGGAGATTAAATGAAATGCCATTTAGGAAGTACTGTAACATCTTTTTAATATTTTGTTTTATTTATTTGAGAGAGAGAGAAAATATGAATGAGTATGCCAGGGCCTTCAGCTGCTGCAGATGAATTCCAGACACATGCACCACCTTGTGCATCTGGCTATAACACATTTTTAAGTTCCTATGAGGTATATATGAGTGACACTGCTCTAATATATGGATAATGTATATTATTCAGGGATAGGCATATATTTAGGCTGAGAGGTCTTCCACTGGAAAAAAAACCTTGCTTTCAAACATTCTAGAATTTAACACTAGAATTAAGATCATAATATTAAGAGGTAAGAGTTTGTTCTTAAAATTGGAAAGAAAGAAAAAAAATTGGAAAGAAAGCATTCTGCCAAGAGCCTGAGGTGGCTATACCCACCAGTCATTAGGAAATTTACGATTGGTCATATAGCACAATTCTTGCCTAAAAGGGCTCATCATGTACAATGTCCATTTCTGAGTAGTCGTATCTATTTAGGCAACATAAAGAAGACAATGCAACAGAACCAAGAGAAAAAAATGAGACTCCAGTTACCTGTATCAGCATCTTCTCCTCTACCTGTTAACTGTTATCCATCTGTATTGCTCTTGCTATTGGAAAAACAAAAGAAGAAAAGAGTAGTAAGAGACATAGATATTTAGAAGCAAGAATAAAAATTGGAGACAAATGAATTTACCTATTTCTAGTTTGCCTTCACAATATGCACATTTACTTTTCGTTATTTTTTCAAGTGTTTTTATTGACAACTTCCATAAATGTAAGCACTATACTATGATGATAATCCCTTCCCACTACACTAACAAGTGTCCCCTCCATTGAATCCCTTATTTCAAACTAGTTTCTTCTATTTTGTTACTATCATTTTTTCCCCCTCCTATTATACACGTCTTGTATAGGTAGCACCAGCCACTGTGAGGTCATGAATGGCTGTTTGGTAGGTTTAATATATCTGTTTAGCCAGGCAACAGTGCTAGTTCTCCCCAAGGGCATATGACCTCCTAGCCACAGGCTTTTCATCAGGTTTTCAGTAACAGGCAGGGATTCCCTCCTCTGGAATGGGCCTCAAGTTCATTCAGAGAGCAGTTAATTTCTCCCATAACAGACATACCACCATTTCATCATTTGGTATATTTGGCTTGGTGTCCAGCCCCTTATTTTTAAAAAAATATTTTATTTAGTTAGTTATTTAGTTATTTGAGAGGCAGATAGGGATAGATGAGAGAGAGAGAGACAGAATGGGTATACTAGGGCCTCCAGGCACTGTGAATGAACTCCAGATGTATGTGCCACCTTGTGCATCTGGCTTTATGTGGGTACTGGGGACTCAAACCAGGGTTCTTAGCCTTTGAAAGCAAGTACCTTAACCACGGAGCCATCTCTCTGGCCCCAGCCCCTTATTTTCTGAGCCTTGGTGTATTTGCCCCATTTATTTACACAGTAGTACAGTGATGCTACCACTCATGCACAGACACAGGAATTCAGGAGATAGTCAAGGTTGTCATATGTTCTGGAAGCTTCCCTGTTGTACGGTTAGAGTACCAAGTAGTTTCTTTTCTCTGTTGCAATCAGCTAATTTCTCCAAGTTTTTGATTTATAGTGGTACCCTGAATGGTTTGGAACTTTCTGTGATTTCCCCCATGTGACTGCACCCCCACTTGCAATTTTTTTTTATTGGTTTTTCAAGGTAGAGTCTCGCTCTAGCCCAGGCTGACCTGGAATTCACTATGGAGTCTCAGGGTGACATCAAACTCTCTGTAATCCTCCTACCCCTGCCTCCCAAATGCTGGGGTTAAAGGTAGGTATGCACCACCATGCCTGGCAAGAGTAGGATTTTTTTTGCAACAGGATCTCATGTAGCCAAGACTGGCTTTGAACTCCTGTTCTCCATACCTCCACCCCCCCAAGTGCTGAGGTTATAAGCTTGCACCCCTATGCCTGGCTTTATTCATTTATTCTTGGCAGATATGCCTGACTTTGTTTATTCTAGACAGATTACTTTATGTACCTCTAATGCACAGGTATGTTAAGACTTTTGATAGAATATAATGATTACCATAATTTCATGATAAAAATTTGAACACAAAAGCATATTAAGCCTGGGGAGGCTTCTTCCCTATCTTGGTGAATGTATTTGGTAAATTTAATGAAAATGTCAAGTGTAGAGATTTTCCAATTGCAGCAGGTATTCTTACTGTAAATCATATTGTGAATATGCTTTACCTTGAACCTGGGTTTTAGCTATCTCTGTAGTTTCCATGTTATCTTGTTTATCCCTCAATGCTTGGGCAACTTGAAAGGCTCTATGGTTAACGTCTTGAAACTTGGGAATACCACAGAGAACATTTCTTCACTAATTTGGAATTTCATATTGAGAGATAATTTACTGAACATTCACAATGGTAAAATATTAATCTTAGCAACAAAAAATTGTTAAGATAATATACCACCTTAAATTGTATTTAAAAATTTTTTTTGTTTATTTTTATTTATTTATTAGAGAGTGACAGACAGAGAGAAAAAGAGGCAGATAGAGAGAAAGAGAGAGAGAGGAGAGAGAGAGAGAAAATGGGCGCGCCAGGGCCTCCAGCCACTGCAAACGAACTCCAGACAACCCCTTGTGCGCCTCCTTGTGCACCCCCTTGTGCATGTGGCTAACGTGGGTCCTTAGGCTTCACAGGCAAGCACTTAACCGCTAAGCCATCTCTCCAGCCCAAATTGTATTTTTTGCCGGGCGTGGTGGCACAAGCCTTTAATCCCAGTGCTTGGGAGGCAGACATAGGAGGATCACTGTGAGTTCGAGGCCACCCTGAGACTACATAGTTAATTCCAGGTCAGCCTGGATCAGAGTAAGACCCTACCTCGAAAAACAAAAAACAAAACAAAACAAAACAAAAAACCAAATTGTATTTTTTATTAGAACAGATAATACCATCAGTCTATTAGGTGTGTGTGTGTGTGTGTGTGTGTGTGTGTGTGTGTGTGTAAATCAGAGGATGACTTTAGGTGTTGGTCCTTGTCTTTCACCTTGTTTGAGGAAGAGTCTCTCCATCATTCTCATTGTTATTTACTGCTATGCTGGACAAGCTTGCTGGTCCTTGAACTTCTGGGAAGTTTTCCTGTTCCCACCTCCCATTTGTCATCAGTGTACTGGAATTACAGGGACCCAGCAAGGCTTTTACAGAGTGCCTTAGGGTTCCAGATGGTAGTACTCAGGCTTGAATGGCAAGCTCTATATACTGAGCCATCTCTTTGGTCTCTAAATAATTTATTTGTGTTATTAAAGTAACATACTAAATTTGAAAACTATAGAAATATTTAAGTTGTACTTTTTTGATTTTTTTATATTACCCCATTTTTATTTTTTATTTTTTATTAGTTATATACACAGTGCCTCATTTTTAATTTTAATTAATTTTTTTTTTAGGTTTTTAGGTTTTCAATGTAGGATCTCGCTCTAGCCCTGGAATTCACCCTGTATTCTCAGGGTGGCCTCAAACTCATGGCGATCCTCCTACCTCTGCCTCCCGAGTGCTAGGATTAAAGACTTGCGCCACCACACCTGGCAACAATAGAAATATTTAAAAGGAAAGTAATAATTGCTTATAACTTCACCATCCAGAGAGATAACCACTGTTAATTGTCAAATATACAAATTTTTGGATAATTTATTTCATATCCTACATAAAGTTTTATGTTTTGCCTTGTAACTTGAACATTAATTTAAGCATTGTATAGTGTCATATCAAAGTGCTATATTAATTTACATAATCATTCTCATATGGTTATAGACATTGAAGCTGTTTATTTCTTTTGTAAATAATGTAGTTATAAATTGTTACTGAATCTTTTCATCCTTAGTGGATACTTACATCAAACTATTCACACTCTCATGTTGCAGTTTTTTTGTGTAATATATTTTTTTATTGTGGCACACTGCATATAACTTAAAATTTGCCATCTTGCCCATTTAAAAACATGCAGCGCCATAGTATTAATTCCACCTGTATGTCGTGCAACCATCACTACTATCCATGCCTATAGTTTTCTTCATCATATAATACTGAAACTCTGCACCCATTAGACAATAACTCCTTTACTTCTTTCCACTTCCTGTTTGTGTGATTTTTGACTCCACCTGCTTTCTAAGTGTAATCATATAGTATTTGTCTTACTGAGCAAAATGTCCCCCTCAACATTCATCCATGTTGCAGCATGTTTCAGAATTTCTTCCATTGTAAGGTTGGATAATATTCCATTGTATGTGCTTACTATTTTGCTTATTCTTTCATCATCTAATGGATATAGTCATGACTTTTATGTTCAGTGATGCCTTAGTAAATGAATGGTAAATGGTTACCTGGGGTTAGAGAGTTTTGTTCCAAGTAGTTACAAAACTGAAACGTCAGGGTTGAATCCAAGATCTTGAATAAGTTACAGAGATACATTTATCAATACATAAGAAACTTATCTTGAGTTCCTTCTGGCTACTCATGAAAGCTCTATGAGAATCTGATATTTATCTTGTTTTCTTAGAATAATTGGGTAATTTTGTTTCTCTATAAAATTGAAAGCATTTTTCTCTTATTGCTATATTGCTAGAAAGATGCACCAGATATTCCTATTAACATCAACTCTTTTATTTAAGTTTCTATCAACAGATATTTTTTATTTCCTTCATTACATAATCCTGTTAGGGTAAGAAAACCAAAAGAGGAAACCTAAAGTGGTTTACGCCTTTGACCTCTCGGTCAAGCTCAGAAGAATGATACAGATTATTAGCACGGTGATGGTGACTGTCCATTCCTTAAACTATCAAGAGATTTACAAATCCCCTCTTATTCTCATGAGTGTTTAAGGAAGGCATTTTATCACATTTTTACAGACAGTAACCTATGAATCAGAGGGCTTGTCACACTTTAATACACCACATTTTCACTGCTGAGTCCCTCTAAATCATTTTCCATGACTGCTCACATATCACTTTTCCTATTTTTTCGGAAGGGAGGCTAAGACAGGTGTTGTAGCCATGCTTCCCAGACTCAAATCCCAATTTGACCATTTAGCTTTGAAAACAAAACAAAATTAAAAAAAATGTTCACCTCTTTAAGGATTTAAGTTTTCCATCTGCCATAAAAGAAGCAAGCTCTATGAAACTCTTTGTGCCAATATAAATAAGGCATACAGATGAGGGCCTCCACTGAGTGAATGTCCCTCAAGTATCCTTACTATTTTAAGATCTAGAGTAGTTAGAGGAGCGTGTGGCCTTTGGTATTAGAAACCATGGGCAGAATGCTGTAATTCTCTCCTCTTTAAAGATTTGCCAAAACAGTAGTTGATGAAAAGGTTTAGGTTTTTAAAAATATTTTTTATTTAAGGCGGGGGGAGAGAGAAAATCAGAGCCTCTTGTCCCTGCAGACAAACTCTGCATGCATGTGCCACATTGTACATCTGTCTTCACATGGGAACTGGAAATCAAACCTGGGGCAACAGCTTTTACAAGCAAGCTCCTGCAGCTGCTGAGCTATATCTTCGGCCCTCTTTAGGTTTTAAAAGTAGAAATTGTTTCAGGAAAAAAGTATTCTCATTTTGTGTGTGTGTATGTGTGTGTAGGAGAGATTAATGATTAATGGTAACAACAAAACTTTCAGTATCCAAAATTGAGTCTAATATAGTCAACAGTTTCAATGATTTAATGATTTTACCATAGGTTTTAGCATGTAACCAGGTCTCTGTCTAGAGCAAATTTACTTTGCCTTCACTTTATTAAGAAATTTATTGCTTCTTTAAAGACTTTCGGTTTAGCAACCAACTTCCCTGACTAGTTTTCTATCCTTAATGGATTGGAGGAGACTCCTGCTGTAATGAGTAGCTGTGTAGTAAGACAGAAGAATCCGGCCCCCTCATTTCCCATTCCTACTGGGTCAGCTATCACTCATCTTCCAGGAGGCAGCTTTCTCTGATTTAAACTCTGTGGAAACTCATTGCTACTCTCGTGTCATGACATTTTTCTGTAAGGAATTTGGCATTTATTACAAAGGTATTATTTTAATTCTTGTCAAATTAAGCTTTCCAGTCAGGGTTGCTATTTGGTATGAAAAGAGCAAACAGAGACTCAAGCAAGAAATAATAAAATAAGGCATCAAAATAATTCAGAGGGCAAGACTAAACAACAGAAAGAAAGAAAACACAGTGGCATCTAGAGATAGAGCCAGGTGTACCTTCCTGAGTGGTACTGTCTCAGACTTCAGTGTCTGTTCTGTCATTTCAATTTGCAAAGAGCTGGTGAGAGGCACCAGAAAAACAGTGATGATCCCAAGTCCTGTATCTCGAAGGACTAGACTTTAAAGCCAGACAATCCACAACATGTTGTCACTTACGTAAATTATAAGATAATGTCAGCACAACCACCACCAAAGGCCAATAATGCTCTCCATCTTTTATTTTACAAATAGCTGCCATACTCCTCCAGCTAACCTGTGCTCACCACTCAGCACTTCCCATTCCCTCACTCTACTTCCCATCCAAGGCAGCTGCTAACCTACTTCTTGGCCACATGGACTTGGCTGTTCTGGGCATCTCATGTAAATGGTCTTCTGTGAATGAATTCTTTCACTTGGCATGACAGTTTGCAGATGTGTCTATGTTTTAGTGTGGATCACAACCTCATGCCTCTTTGCTGATGGATTATAGGCCATTGTGCAGCTGTACTACATTTTGTTTATCCATTTAGTCATTGGTAGACACACATATTGTTTCCACTATGAGGCTGTAAAAAAAAAAAAAAGACTGGCTTGAACATTTATGTATAAGTTTGTGTGTGGAAGGGTGTGGTATATGTGTTTATGTATGTGTGGACTCTTATGTGTGTGGGCACAGGTGCATATGTATGTGTGTGAGGTGGTTAAAGGTCAATATTTGGTGTCTTCTGTTGCTCTCCATAGTATTTTCTTGAGATAGAGTTTCTCACTAAACCCAGAGCTCATAGATTTGTCTACTAGCTAGCCAGCAAGCTGAGCATTCTGTCTCTGCCCCCTCATTTCTGGGATTACAGGCATTACCACCACACCTAGCTATCACGTGGGTGCTGGGCATCCAAACTCAGGTCTTCATGCTTGTGAGGCAAACATTTCACCCACTGAGCTGTCTCCACATCCTCATATGTACAATTTTTTGTGTGGACAAATATTTTCATTTCTCTTAGGTATGCTGAATTACATGCTAATTCTGTTCAAGTTTTAGGTATTGTCAATTCTTTTGGAAGATGATTACACTATTTTCCCACTAGTAACAGAAAGCTTTTTACATGAATGCTAGCACTTGCTGGTACTGTTTATCTGCCTTTGTGATTTCAGCTTTTCTGGTGTGTGAAGTGGAATGTCATTGCTGTTTTGGTTTGCATCTCCTCACAGAATAGTGATACTGAACATCTTTGCATATGTTTACTGGTTATTTGTGCATCTTTAGAGAAGTGCCTATTCAAATCATCTGCCCATTTTAAATGGGTCATTTGTGTCTTAATTGTTGAACTATAAGAATTCTTCATATTGTCTGAACACAAGTCCCTTGTCAGACATGTAGTTTGCAAAAGTTTTCTCCCACCTTGTGGGCTGTCTACAGTTCATTTTCCATCTGATAATCTTTGAAACAAACAAGCTGTTAGTTTTGTTGATGTCTAATTTCTTTCTTTCTTTTATTGTGGTTTCTTGTACATTTGGTGTTATATGTAAGAAACCATTAGCCCACACAAGCTTGCAAAGATTTACTTCTATATTTTTGTCTAGGAAGTTTAACCCTTATAGCCAGGTATATGTTCTATTTTCAGTTAAATTTTGTGCATAGTGTGGGGCAGATATCCAAGTTCATTGTTCTGCAGATTGTCCTAACACAATTTATTAAAAAATTTATTCATTCTCCATTGAATTGTCTTACTACCTTTACAAAACTAGTTGACCATAAATGTAAGTGAATATTTCTGGGTATTCAACTCTATTCCACTGATTAGAAATCTAGCCTTAAGACCATGTTCTTTTAATTACTATAGCCTTACTGTGCTCAGTTTTAAAATTGAAAAGTATTGGTCTTTCAATCTTGATCTTGTCATTTAGAATTGATTTGGCTATTCTTGATCCACTGCATTTTCATACAAATTTTACAGTTAGAGTTTCCATTTTTTAAGTGAAAAGGGCAGCTGAGATCTTGATAGGTTGATATCCCTACATAATGACTATCTACATTATTTGGGAATGTATAACATAACAATATTACATGATCTGATCTATATATCTTATGTTCTCAATGGAGTTTTATAGTTTTCAGTATAAAGGTCTTATACTTCTTTAGTTAAATGATTATGTTAAATCCAGCTCTGAATGAAGCTTAGCAATGTTCAAGAACTATATTGTGAATAACCTTCCATTCCTCCTGCCTTGTTTAGTGTCTAGCTTAGCCCTCAAATTGTGGTTGGAAATATCTATGCTTACTGAATGAGTTAAAAGTACATTTTATAGCTACAATTATAGTTCACAGTATTAGCTCCTTTCTATTATAGCATAAGATTAAGAAATATAATATAGTATATGTATACATATTATATAATTATATATAATCATAATTATTACATAATAGTATTATATATAATATATAATATAGCATAAGATTAAGAAAACAGATAGAGCATTAGTCCCATTTAATAAGAAAGTTTTCTGATGGATAATATAAGGACAAAAAGTTTAATTTTATAGTCGAAGATAGCCAATGTTAAAAAATTACAGGACAATTCAACATTTCCCCCAGTAATGTATTAATTCTGAGACATTTTAAGTGAAAAGGACATGGAAAGTATCAGGAAGAAAGAAAGGATGGCATTAAGAAATTTTTATTGAATTACATTAAAAATGTATATTGTCATATCATCCAACTCCTTTAGGGCTAAAAGAAAAGT
Organism: Dipus sagitta; assembly: GCA_036346955.1. NCBI lineage: Eukaryota > Metazoa > Chordata > Mammalia > Rodentia > Dipodidae > Dipus > Dipus sagitta. The sequence goes on from CM070781.1 coordinate 70,345,564, forward strand.
TTTGCTTAGGAGAATTTTTTCCTGAATTTATAAATTAGCAAAGTGTTTAGAAAGGAGAATGGAGTTATCTCTATGCCACACATGAATGGCATTGAGGTGGACACCCAAGAATCTCAACCTATTAAAAGCTAAGATCTAACTCCCAGAGATGAAGTCAATGATATGTCAAACCTTCTAGGCTCTCTTTTTAAATATATTTTTGTGTTAAGGGAAGAGAAGTCTCTTCAATGAGTTTACACCTTCTAAAATGTTGTCTGTCTCTGCTTCAGGCTTTAGAGCTCAGCATGCAGACAAGCATCTTGTTGAGCATTCCATAGGAATCTCAGGAGGAGATGAAGCAGAAGCAGTGACTGTCATCACTGAAAGAGAAAAGGGTATGAATGTCCAGCACAAACAACAGCCAGGAAGGCATTGTCAAGGTGAAGCCACCAGATGGTCTGACAGGAGATGGCTATGCTGGCAGATGTTAGTGACCTCACAAACCTCATTAACAACTGGAAAGGAAGCCTCCTGACCGTTTCTTAATGACAAAAACAAGATGTTCAGTAAGCATCAGATATTGAGGCCTAGAGGAAACCACTGTGGCCAATTCTTTTTAGGTTTAAACTGTGTGAATGATGATGGCTTCCTGCACTAAGAGGCATAAACATTCAATTATAAATAATTACAAAATAAATAAGCCATGCTCCCAGAAGTATTGCCTAAGGAAGTCTAGTCAAAACTTTGACAATTTCTTCTCTGTAGAAACTTGCAAGTAGAGTCACAGAGAACTTCTGAAAATAGGAATGCAGTAAAAGAACTTATAGATGAAGATATGTGGGGAACTGATATTCCCCATACATTGTCTTATTAATTCTTGGAAAGTTGAGACAGTGCTCTTCATCATTAAATGGCAAAGGTTTTGAAATTGTTGGCATGTATGAAAGTAGCTGCTACTTGTGGTTCTTGTATTCAAAGCATTCAAGAGGGACATGAAATTTATAATTTTGGTAAGCTACAAGTTTGAGTTAGAGGTTGGAATGACCTGGATGACCTGGAATTCATTGTGTTGACCAGGCTAGTTACCAACTTTGTCATGATCCAACTACCTTTCCCTACAAAATTCTGAGATTACAGGCATGGGCCACCATGCTTAGCCCTTACAGGCCATCTTAGACAAGCTTTTCATTTGTCTTGATTTTTTTTTCAATTTTGTTTTCAGTGTGCCAATGGTATCTAGAAGGTAGCATAGACATTTACATTAAAACACTAGAGTCAGATTTTATTTCACTTTATTCCCGTTTTTCATTAACATGGATAATTGGGCTTATTTGGAAGAGACACGATGTGCCTGATTTCTATTTACAAGTTCTTTAGAAGTGATAAATGGCGGGGGGGGGGGGGATTTTGTCACAAAGCTGCATTTCCATAGTAGTGCTCCAAATTTAATTCAGGACAAAAATAAATAAGATTTAGAAGGACTAAATTTTTCAATTTAGTTTCCAGTAGACTGCCTTTTAGATGGAAAAGAGCCAGATTATTACTTTTGAATAATAGGTTACCCAGGAACTTTCCTCAAAAGGGTTGGTGAATAATGACAGATCTATTCCATGTTATGATTTTTACTTCTCAATGACAAAAAAAAAAAAAAGGAAAAGAAAAAGAAAAACTACATCTCTGCAGTGGCTATTTGGGGGCAACACATTTTGTGGAGAGCATACCTTGAATTCTCTTCAAGAGGTCTATGGAGACCGTGAGTCAAACCGCAAAGATAACTCCTTCTCAGGACTAATGATAGTTTGGGTCCTAGGAGAAGACAGCCAGAGAGAGCCCTGTTGGGTTGAGCAACAAAGAAGTCAGTCTTGAGGACCACATAAGGAGAGTGTGAATTTAGCCCCATGATAGGGCTTTCTAATGGCTCTGGAGATGCAATATTTCTTGGAGCCCCAACTATGCTCTTTGAAATTTATGAGCAGGGCAGGACCTCAAGCAGCAGTGCACCTCCATTTGTGTCTCCCCTTGTGAGGCGTCCAGCTCTGACACTCCCCTTCATCAGTCTCAAGTCCCAGCAGGCATATGAGATTTAAACAAAAATGAAGAGATGATAAGCACTCCTGATTTTGAAATCAATAATAACAAAAGAAGGAACAATTAAGAGATGGAAATGAAATGAAGTGAACACTTGGGAGGGATTTCTCTTTACCTTTATGTTTGAAAAATGTCCTATATTGAGACAAATTGTGCTTTTATTCCCCTTTTCATTTAAATTGTATTTTTTCTGCTTTGGGCATCTCTGTTGAAACAATATAATGGACTTAGAAAGGAGTTACTTTATATCTCAATCATAGCATATTTGATTTGCTCCATAGATTGTACAACAGGATTTTTGTTTTAGCATATCTTTTTAAATCAGTGATTGGCTTTATAGGTGACCAGGCAATCTAAGATACATACTCCCTTCTCCTGGGCTGCAAAAATCTTTTTTTTTCCTCACAAGTCTGTTCTAAAATTATCTTTCTTAGAGGCTTAGAGCAAACAGATTTAAAGAAAGTTTATTAATTATAGCACCTTGAAGTTTTAAACAGACTGACATTCATGAAAAGGTAAGGCACTTTTAAAGGAGAACTGTATGAATATACAGTCAAGGCCTATAAAACTGAGGACATTTTTTTTTTCTTGCTAGGGGAGAGAGAAAGAAGAAAAATGTGGGAAAAATGAGGATTTGGGACAAGTAGAGGACTGGTAAAGACAAAAAAAAAAAAAAAAAAAAAAACAGATGTTTTCTCTCCAAAATAAAGAGGTCAAATGTGATTCAGTCAGGGAGAAATATAGGATAGAAAATGAGAGGTTAGAAGGAGGGTTTAGTGGTGATTGCACTCAGGTCCCAGTCAGCTTTTTGTCCATTGTGGCAAACGTTACCCTTTTGGGTTATAGAGATGGCTCAGTGGCTAAGGTGCTTGCCTGCAAAGCATCATGAGCAATTAGATTCCCCAGTACCCACATAAAGCCAGATGCACAAAATGGTCCATGCATCTGGAGTTCATTTACTCCATCTAGAGGTTCTGGGGTACCCATTCTCCACCCCCCCTCCCTCTCTCCTGGGCATGACTCAGAAGGCAGAGGTAGGAGTATCACTGTGAGTACTGCGTCAGCCAGGGCTAGAGCGAGACTCTACCTCAAAAACAAACACACAACCCCCCCCCCCAAAAAACATGACCTTTTCATTTTCAGACCCTTGGCCTCTGGAGAAAAGGGCTGCCTTCTTCATCCTTCTTGTAGCTGTTTAAAAAGTCACTTGCAAACTTTCTGGTTGACTTTTTCGTTTTGTACTGAGGAAGTAGTCCATCTACACCAGCTCTATCAAATGGCAGTTCTAAGCAGACTGAGAACTCTTTTCTACTCTCTCCTTCTGTTACAGTCAATGTCTGTTTTCTCCAATGCTCATCACTTAACATGTGCATGAAGTTTTGGTTAGGAGTTAGACATTTACTTTCCAACCTTATAGCTGTCATATCATTGTACTTAAATTTAATAGAAAAGTTACCTGATTGGCTAACTGCTGGTTTCAGTAGCTATCTGAATGTCTAGATTACCTGGACAGAGCAGCCGTGGGAGTGGTGAACAAGGCCTGGTTTTTGGAAGGTCTTTTCCTGCCTCTTTGCACACGGAAGGTGCTCAGTACATACTCTTCCTTAACAGTGACAGCGGCCACGAGGTTTCTTTAGAGAGGTAAAATTACAATCTGGTGTTAAATGAGTTAACAAAGTAGGGAGAGAGTTGGAAGCGTGGGAGATGGCTCAGCAGTTTAAGGAGCTTGCTTGCAAAGTCTGGTGACCTAGGTTCAATTCCCCAGGATCCATGTAGAGCTAGATGTACAAAATGATCCATGTGTCTGAAGTTTGTTTGCAGTGGAAAGAGGCCCCGGTGCACCCATGCATGCTCCCTCTGTCTCTCTTTCTCTCTCGTATAAAAAAAATATTAAAAAATAAAAATAGAGTTGAGTGAGTTGGGTGTGGGATATGACTTAGTGGTGCAATGACTGACTAATATGCACAAGGCCTTGGATTTGAGCCCCAGCACCTCAAAAAGAAATTAAACAAATACATTAAATAAGAGTTTTGTTAGGATACAGTTAAATTTTATTTAAAAAATAAAACAATTTTTACAATATTGGAGCTAAGAAAATGGCTTGGTGGGTAAAACACTTTTTGTGTGAGTCTGACAACCTGAGTTTTGGAATCTCAAGACTCATGTAAAGTCAGATGCAGAAGTGCACATCTATAATCCCAGTGTGTATATGATGAGAGGCAGAGACAGGAGAATCCCTGGAAGCTCATGGGCCTCCTGGACTGGAATACATAGTGGTGAACAACTAGTGACCTTCCCTCAAACACACACACACACACACACACACACACACACACACAACTTTAAAATGCTTACAGTGCTAATATTTAATATTTCACATTTGAATCTATTACATATCGCACCTTATGGTTTCTCTGACTGTTCTGTAGTGTTCCTTTCGTGTCTCTGGCTAGTGTTTTAGGCACAGAGCATAGTTCCTTCTGGTGTTAAGCCAAAACTTGTGTCTTTTCACTCTCATGGGACTCTCAGTAATAGAGCACATCATTTACGGAAATTCTGGAAAGCTATAAAAATGCTACTACAGCTATGAATACCAATGATCATCTTCTTGATGGCCAGCTTATCCAAGAACCATTTACAATATTGCATGCTCTGACATATAGTACTGACACACAGAGGCCACCTGCTTCCATGTATGGTGTGGTACTGGGTCAGTTTCTCAGTGTAACATCCTTGCTTCCCTTTCAAAAGCTGTTGTAGACAACATTGTTTTGTTGGTGTTCTTTTTTTTAAAAATTTTGTTACTTTTCTTTATTTATTTGAGAGTGACAGACAGAGAGAGAAAGAGGCAGAGAGAGAGAGAGAATGGGTGCGCCAGGGCCTCCAGCCACTGCAAGCGAACTCCAGACGCATGTGCCCCTTGTGCATCTGGCTAACGTGGGTCGTGGGGAATCGAACCTCGAACTGAGGTCCTTAGGCTTCACAGGCAAACACTTAACTGCTAAGCCATCTCTCAAGCCCTGTTGGTGTTTTTTTTTTTTTCGCATGTATATGTGTGCATGATATATGTACATGTGTGTTCATATGTATGTGCATGGACATGTAGAGGCCAAATGTTAATATTGGGGGTCTTCCTCAGTTACTTCCCACATTTTTTTGTTTGTTTTTTGAGATAGGTCTCACTCTACCTCAGGTTGACCTAACATTCAATATGTAGTCTCAGGCTGGCCTTGCACTCACAGCCATCCTCCTACCTGGGCCTCCTGAGTGCTGGGATTAAAGGAGTGCACCACCATGCTGGCCACATTGTTTTTATAATTAATTAATTAATTAATTTGTTTGTTTATTTGAGAGAGAGAGACAGAGAGAGAGAGAGAGGGAGAAAGAGTATGTGTATACTAGGGCCTCTAGTCACTGCAAACAAACTCCAGATACATGTGCCACCTTGTACGGCTTATGTGGGCCCTAGGGAATTGAACCTGAGTCCTTTCGCTTTGCAGGTAAATGCCTTAACTGCTAAGACATCTCTCTAGCCCCACCTTATTTTTTGTTAGAAGATCTCCTATTGAACCTAAAGCTCACTCATTCAGTTAGTTAGGCTAGTGAGCCCCAGGGAATCCCTCCCCAGCTCTTGGATTATAGGAGTGTACAACCAAGCCAAGCTTTTTTACTTGGGTTCTAGGGATCCAAATGCAGATCCTCTCAAAGCAGCAAGTACTTTATCCACAGAGCCTTGTTATCTTTTTAACCACCATAGTTTTAAAGCAGTTATTTGAAAGTACAGTCAGGTTACATGAGGAACAGTTTATAGAAGCAGACAGTTACAGTGATAGAAAAGTTCTAGAGATCTCTGTTTTCATCTTTGGGTAGCAAACTGCCCCATTTGTATTTCCTAGAAATGCTGTAGGAAAGATTCTTGCAATACACAGATGGGAAGTTAAACCACAAAATTTCCAAGGCCTCTTTCATAGCTAGGATTTGGTCATTTGTGACATACTGAGATAAGTAGGCTTTGTGAAACACAGAAACCCCAAAACACAGAAAATAACACATGGCTTTGTAACTATGCAAGCACTAATGAACAGGCAGGCATGGGTATGTCTACCATACTATCCACCCTTAATCATTTCTGTAAAGAAAGTCTGGAGACAGCACAAAGCAGTATGGGCTTTTATTGATCTGCATTCCTGAGTGGGAGCAGAAGGTAGAGACTTGTTAACCTAAATGAGCTCAGTGTAGACTCAGGCTGTCAGAACTGATATGGAAGCTGCGTGTTCACTGATGGATGGGCCTGGGAAACTTAGAACAGACCTTTCTAAACAGTGATTAAAAAAATAGTCTGCTTTTATCTTTTAGTGAATTATACCTTCTTCTATTTTTATTTCATAGACGTTATTCACGGGAAGTGTTTTGCTTTAACAGTAGTGTTTCCTTCCCATTGGTAAGTGAAAAACTGACCTCCTGTTTTGTGTAGTGGGAAGTATAAAATTTATTTCAGTGTTCTGTATGATTGGAGGGATTTTAGCAAGTTTAGGGAGGAATTACTATTATAGGGCAGTGTTCCTCAACATCTGGGCTCCAGCCTGTCAGGACTAACTGGCGTAAGAGGAAGAGAGAGGGGCTTGATCAACCCCCTTTGCCACTCTGGGAAGATGCCAAGATGGAGTCAATGGCTAAAAGTCCCATGGGCCCCATTTCTCTATAACTCCTTCCTCATGATGTCATTTCCTTTAAAAAATAATTTATTTGCAAGGAGAGAGGAGGGATGGGCACACCAGGGCCTTTTGCCACTGCAAATGTGCCACATTGTGCATCTGGCTCTATGTGGGAACTAGGGGAATTGAACCCAGGCTGTCAGGCTTTGTAAGCAAGCTTAGCTATCTTTCCAGCACCAACATTTTTTTCTTTTTTATATAAGCAAAAGGGCTGAAAATTTGAGAACAGGCACTGTGGTCCCATAAATCAGGTCATGCCTCCTTCAGCCTTTCCCTTTCCAGAGAGGTGACACGATTCCACCATGATGTTTAGAGCACAGAGATCCAGGGCCAGGTGTGCACATCCAGTCCTGCTGCCTGAACCAAAGCAAACTTGAATTATAGCTTTATTTTCTTATCTAGTGCCTTCCTGTCTTCTGCCAACCCTTACCTGCCGTGAGCAGGAACAGAGCAGCCCCTCTTCCTTAGAGAGCATGAAGGAACAGAAGGCTTCTTTATCGTCACTCTCTCCATTGTCTTTCTCTCATAATCTGTATCTGGGCACACCCCTTTCCTCCAGAAACTCATAAAAAGGAACACCCTGCTTTGTTCCTCAGACTTCCAGACCCTTCCTTCTATCTCTCTCTCTCTCTCTCGTCTTTGAGACTCCAACATGTTGTCTGTGACATGATGCTAAAAATTCTCGTATTAAAGCTTCTGCAGGGAAAGGGCAGTTCGCCTCAGTGCCTCCCATTGAACCACCTGCTTTCTTGAGGTGTGAACCTTGGTTGTTCTCCATAGAAATCCCACTGCTACAGACAACTCTGACTCATGCTAAAGTTTGAGAACCTTGAGATGGAAATATGAGTCTTACATTGGCAGCTATGTAGAAGGAAGAAGTAGATTGGGAGAATCAGAAACACTCAGGCATGTATTCCCTTCCTTCTAGTCCCACTACCACATAGTAAGATATCACTCTGGGAATCTGACATACCCTTTGGAAGCGTTGGGCTGGGCCTCTGGATGAAATGAAGTTTTAAGAGATAGCCCACCATTATGGAGTCATGTCTGACCTGTGATCTTTTATAGGATGTGTGTTAATCAAGATTTACAGGTTTCTCATACCTTAAAATCTACAATAGTTTCACTGATAGTCCCAACAATTTATATGAGTTAGAAATAAAAGAAGACCTGAGCTGTTTTAGAATCTAGGACTGGCCTCTGGTTGCAGAGCTTTCCTAGGAAATTTGAAAATGTTTCTACTCTTTTCTAGGAAAAATAAAAAGATTTTAATCCTGAGGCTGAAGAGATGGCTCAGTGGGTAAGAGCTCTGGCTGCAAATCATGAGGGCCTGAGTTACCCTCAGTTCAATTCCCCAACAGACATGTAAACAGGTGGGTATGGCCACACATGCCTGTAACCCCAGACCTGTGAGGAGTGGAGACTGGAGACAATTGTTGGGGTCAGTGGTTAACCAGTTTAACCACAAAACAACAACTGCAGATTCAGTGAGACTTTGTATCAAAAAAAAATAAGCAGACGAGAAATGCAGCAGCACACCTGATATTCTACTCTGGCCTCTGAACCCCACCCCTCACACATATACAGTATATCACACATACTTGCCTACTAACATGTGTGAAGCCCTGGGTCTAACTCTTAGTGCTAGAAAAAGAGGTGTTGCCCCCTTGATACTCACTAAATGCTAGATATTATAATTACTGTTTAATATTTAATGAGATTAAATTGCCTAACAGTGTGACAATAACTAATTAGAACAGTAAGTGGTCAGTTCTATATCCAGAAACTGTAGAGTTCAACACACACAGGTTTGAGGTATGCATCTTACTGCAAGTAAGTTGAGACATCACAGTGTTGTTTTTCAGGGTTGTTGTGAGCAGACAAAAGAGACTTTGGAAGGTGCTTGCATACCCAAAACAAATGGCTATTGTTGTTTCTATTGCTCTTGCATTTCTCAAACTAAAATTTAAACAGCAATTGCCTATGGAAATTCAGGGAGTCTGGTTTAGAGGAAATGTGTAGATTCTGTGGAATGTCCCATATGTCACTCTGCTATTAGAATATGAGTCACTGATTCTAAACTTAGTTTTGCTTTATTTGTGTGCTCTTTTCTTATCTCAGACATTCCTATATTCACATCAACCAAACATTTTGGATAATAAAGCAACTTCAATTAACTACAGTTTTTGGAGCCACTGTAAGACACTTGTATGAGGTTGTCTGAAGAAGCAGTGATGTAAAAAAAAAAAAAAGATGGACATCTCAGTGAACAACTGTGGCATTTCATACTTGTCGATAGCTCTTTACAAATTTTTTTTCAAATTTTATTATCTTTATTAAAACAAGTGTACATTTTACATATGGCAAAAATTTATAAATCTTGATTATCCCATTAGACTTTGCAAAGCATATACTTCTATCAAGATGGAGAATATAAAAAAAAAAAGATGGGGAATATTTCAACTCCTTATCCCCACCCGATGGGGTCCTGATTTCTATCATCATTGACTTGCTTTCTTGCTGTAGATCATATAAAGTTTCCTTAGTATAATGCTTCTCAGTTTCATCTGTGTGATTGCGTACTCTGTTAATTTGTTGCCTTTTTGTTTCCCAGTAATATTCTGTACTATGGATACATCATTGTTTATTGTCTTATTCAGAGACACATGGACTGTTTTCATTACTTCTTTTGGACATCACTGTAATGCTATTAGATGGTCAGAAGATTGTACCATCTCTGTTTCCTAGATATGGAGGCTTGGAGAAGGGAGACAATACAATGTCTAAGTGTTGGTAAATGGGAAACTCAGGAGTGGACCTGGCTCTGGGTGTAGGACTTCTGCTTCCCTCATGTCCCATTTTCTGAGGTAGTTGTCTTTTCTAACACCATCTAACTCTGGCTCATCTGTGATGGAGAAAGACCTAGAACAATGGTATTCCACAGTTCAGCCCCACTCTGGGAGTAAGTAACCTTGGCTAAGCCTTTGTTTCTCAGGCAGAGTGGATGGATTTCTGAGGCTGTTCTCAGAGCATCTGGTAGATAAATGGTTACACTATCCTTTTCTCATGACAAAGGGGAAATAGGATGGCTACGAAGTAAGACAGGCCTCTTTAAATCTAGCACAGCCACACATCAGCTATGTGAGGCCAGGTATCCCTGCCTCGTGGAGTGTGCTTTTCCATCTGTGAAGCAGGGAGTGTGAGGGACATCCAATGTCTTGGAAGTCCCTGACACAGAGTCCACCCTTTCTGTAATCTATCATGAGTGGTTTCAGGTGCATAACAATAAGATATGGATGTTGACCTTGATGTGGAATTTTCATGTGTGGAAAAATCAAATCCTCCTCTTTATTGCTGAAAACGTTAATGCATTATTTATAGAATGTGAACAAAATGGGAAAGTTTGTCAGTAAAATTCTTATCAACAAGGCGAGGGAGGCTCACAGAGTGATTCCATTGCTCTAAGACAGAGAAAATGTGAACAAGTAAGCATCCTTTAAAGACACTCCTTTTGCTTCCTTCTGGCAAACATTCAGTAAGATGACCTTTTTCAAAATGCCAATTAGGCTGCGTAGGTGAGTGAAGGAAAACCTAAAAAAGAAAGAGTCTTGTTATTCATCTTCTATAACCCCGTCCCTGCCCTGTGATGGATTTAGCAATGTCATTGGGTCTTAGTTTCTTTATCTATAGCCCAGAAATAGGACTGTCTGTCACATACTTCAGGACTTGCTGAGACATTTGATGAGTCCATTTTTCAATAATTTATGTGAAATAAAAGATTTGCTTAAAATGTGTATACTATGCAATCTTATAAGGTTAAAGTACGCTGGTCAAGGTAGTCTTACATTTCATGAGAAGACTATTAACTGTGGTAATAGCAAAGGTTGGGAGGCATCTTAGAAGAACCAAAGGTTGAATGATTAGCTTGTATGTATGTATGCATGTGTATGTATGTATGCATGTGGGTGCACATGTGTGTAGGTATATATGAAGGCTATAGAGGTTGACATAAGGTATCTTCCTCAATTGCTTTCCTCTTTGTTTTCCCATGGCAGAGACTTTTACTTGAACACAGAGCTCCCTGACTCAGCTTGTCTAGCTAGTTAGCCAGCTTGCCCAGGAATTCCTTGACTCTGCCTCTCATGTGCTGGGATTACAGGTGGCCACTATGCCCACCTGCTAGGGGTCTGGACTCAAGTCCTCACACTTGCAAGCAATGTACCAACTGAGCCAGCCCTCATTTAGCGCTCATAAAGGAAACTACAGCATTCATGACATCACTGACCTTCTCAACCAAGATGAAAAGAGCAGATACCAAGTGAGTAGAGGGGCATTTCCTCCTCAGTAGAACAATCCTGCTGCCTATCACCTGCTTTAATATTTTCCAAGGAAAGGACACACTTCTAAGCACCCCAATGTTGTACCTGGAGCAGGAAGACAATCTGGATAGTCTGGAATCAGTGCTTGAGAAGTATTTACCCTGAAAATGAAAGGATATGCTTCATGTATGGCTTTCCATAATTGTCCTGTAAGCACTGTCATCCCTTGTTGGCTCAGTTTTAATATGACAGCCTTTGTGTGTAGGGGAAGGAAGAATGCATGTGCTCCTGAGTGTGGGGCTGACCTAGAATTCACTATGTAGTCTCAGGCTGGCCTCAAACTCATGGTGATTCTCCTGCTTCTGCCTCCCAAGTGCTGGTATAAAAGGTGTGCACCATCACACCCAGCTCCCATTTTTTCTTAAATGTCTTTTTCTTCTTCCACCCATAAAAAGAGAGACACTTTGAATTTTGGGTGAATATAAAGCATACATTTTAGACACTTGTTTAAAAGTTAACATTTTGGGGTGTTTTTCTATGTGCTAGGTTCAGTGATCACACATACTATTTAATTTGGTTCTTATAACAACTAAATGAGGATATGAATATTACATGTATATTATATTACATGTATATGAATATTACAGTATTACATGGATTATTTTTATTTAGTGTTTTTAGCCTTTACTTAGTTATTTTTAGCCTTGTGTTTCAGATGAGAAAACTGAAAGCAAGAAGTTAAGCTGTCAAGTTTGGCTAGGCATAGTGATGCACATCAGTAATTCCAACTCTTGAGAGGCTGAAGCAGGAGGATTATGAGTTTAAGGGTAGTCAGACATATACAAAACCTGACTCAGAAAATCAATCCTACCCCAAAGTTGCCAAGTAACTGGTGTCAAGGCTGGATGTTGCAAGCTATGGCTTTGTGCCACTGTACCAATCATCTTCATTATGTCAGTCCTGCCTCAACCTCCTTCAGTACTCATCTTGGAGTCTATAATTTAAGGTTTGTTGAATAGTCAATCCGTAGTGCCTAAATATCCACAGAGATTTTTGCAAAACTGCTAGTATCCTTAGATCTGCTTGTATATGCATATCACGAGAGGGAGAAATTACTAAGGGGGAATTTGCATTCCCTTTTGGACATGTTAACTTTGATATCCAAATGTAGACACTGGCTGAATTATATGTATGGGGCCAGATCTCAAGGAAGCAATCAGGGCTGAAGCTGAATATGTGATGCTATAACCAGAACATCAGGTCCATAACCTACCTGCTTAGTTTCCCTGATTTCCAAAAGATTTGATGAAACAAGTTGGTAAAGTAATGTGGATTTATTTACATGTTGGTCAAATTGGGGAGAGAAAGAACTTAATTTCTCTCCACCCTGCTTGGGTGGCAGCTGTCTTCCAATTTATAGAAAACCAGGAGATATGTAGATTTAGCAGTGAGGTAGTTTAATCAGCATTTCCTTGGAGAAGGGAAACTTGCCCTTGGATGTCTACATTTTCAGCAATCTGTCTCTGATCTCAACATGGAGGGTCTTGTTACACTGTCAAAGTCATATGTTACAGCTGAATGAGTGTGTGCAGACCTACACCCAGGTTCCTATAATAAGCAGTTGACCATAAAAAGCAAAATGGGCTGGAACCAGAATAAATTGTCATGAATACTGAAAGAAAAAATTTGGAAGATAAGTGTGGGTAGCTGGATCTAAATGGAAAGAGAGGGCAGGTTGCAGGGGAAAGGCCTGAACACTGGGGTTGGTGTTGTCAAAAGTACTTGATAAGAGTTAGTCCATAGGCATAAAGGAGAGGTACAGTGGGTTGGAAAAAGGATGGAACAGGAGAATCAATCAATTCATAAATAGTATTGCTATAAATCTAAGTGAAGAATGGAAAAGTAGTTGAATAGGGATTTAGGACCTCCCAAAGTTTGTTTCTTTTCTTTTCTTTCTAAATATTTTATGTATTTATTTGAGAGAGAAAGGCAGATAGATAGAGAACAAATGGGTGCACCAGGGTCTCTAGCCACTGCAAATGAACTCCAGACACATGTGACACCACCTTGTGCATCTGCCTTACATGGGTACTGGGGAATCAAACCTGAGTCCTTAGGCTTCACAGGCAACTGCCTTAACCACTAAGCCATCTCTGCAGCCCTCATCTTTCCTTCCTTCCTTCCTCCTTCCTTCCCTCCCCCCTCTTTCTTTCTTTCTTTTTTCTTCCTTTCTAAGAGATTATCTGATGATGTATTTTATGCTCCAGGGAATCATCTGCTAGTGAGGGAGATGCCCTAGATGTAGGAGAAAGAGGGGAGAATCCCTGGAATGTTTGCCTGAAGAGGAAAGAGAAGGGAAGCAGAGACGCTTTTTCTACATTTCAGGACAGAAGTCAGGATATGGGGATATTGATAGAAAGTATTTCTCCCCCTCTTTTCATGCTCTTAAGCCTGTAAGGAAGAATTAGTCAGGAGAGGGCTCAAAAGAGGGAATGAAAAAGATGTAACACCACCTGCCTGCTCCAGCACAAGCAGAATTTTAGCTTCTGATCTAGTCTCATCCAGCGAGCTCTCTCTCTAACCCTGCCCCCCAGATGTGCTGACCATTTCCTGAGCCCAGACCAATCAGGTCTATCTCAGGCTCACCTGAACCTGAGGGAAAAATAAAGCCCACTACAATAAGTTTATAAATTTCCAGTTGAGCAAGGCCTCTTTTTTTGGCTTTTTACCTCTCCTGAACTTCCAGGTTCCTGCTCTGGCAAGCCCCCCTCATCTCAGCCAGGCTGGGCTGAGATGCGGTGGGGACCCCGGCCACTACTCCGAGGTGGGATCCCTACCCCTTCTGCCTTCCACATGGCAGGAGCTCTCTGTACTTTTCTCCGCTTAATCTGATAAAGTCTCTTAAGTCTTACTCTCTGATCTATGGATTCTAATTTTAAAAATTAAGACAGAAATCCTGGGTACCTACATTTATTGGCAAGGAGCCCCAAAACTCCCATTATACTCCAAGAGCTGCTGAAGTTTTGCATATGACAACTGAAACACATTTATTCTTCTGGACAAATACATATAGAAAATATTCAGTTAGAAGCTTATATAAGAATAAGACAAATTTTACCTGGATGTGGTGTTCACACCTGTAATCCTAGCACTGAGGAGGCTGAGAGAGGAAGATTTCTGTGAGTTCTAGGTTAGCCTGAGTTACACAATTAATGAGTTCCAGGCTACTAGTCATCTGGGAGTAGACTGTGACTCCATTTCAAATGAAATATATAAAATAAAAGGTAAAAAAGTAATAAAAAGAATCAGGTAATATTTAGGACATAAGGAGGTAGCCAGTGTTCTTCATTGGTATATCCACTGGTAAGGTGCCCATAGTTCAGTAAATAACCCCCACCCACACTCATACAGACAACCTCAATTTAACTCAGTGGGTTACACACAAAAACTGTAAGAGCAGGAAAAGGCTTACTGAAGTGGGAGGGGGATAAGAGAGGGTAGTTGGGGGATGAATACCATCCAAATACATTGTATACATGTATGAGAGTCAAAATAAAGTTTGAAAAATTAAGATTCAAAGAAAATTTTAAATTTGAACTCTAAATTGCTTAGTTGTTCTCTGGCTACTATATTTGAATCAAGAAATTAATTTTCTATTAAAATAAATACAACAGAATGAAAATGTCTTAAATTACTATATAATGTTACAAATTACTGTGTAAAACAAAAATGTTAATAAAAAAATTTAAAGTGCAAGAAAATCTTTAATTAAATGGTAAAACATGAAATTTTAAATAAAAAATTATATCCTTTTTGCTTAAAAATTATCTTTGAAAAAGTAATAGTAATAATGGTGTTTACAATCAATTGTAACTTCTATGTACTAAAGTCCTCCTGTATTCCCAACACTTTTTGAACTTTCATGTCGACCTTCACAACATAACAAAATAGTTTTATTATTATTATTATTTTTTTTTTGGTTTTTCGAGGTAGGGTTTCACTCTAGCCCAGGCTGACCTGGAATTCACTATGGAGTCTCAGGGTGGCCTCGAACTCACGGCGATCCTCCTACCTCTGCCTCCCGAGTGCTGGGATTAAAGGCGTGCGCCACCACGCCCGGCCAAAATAGTTTTATTACAGTAGACAACAATAAAGCTGCCTATGAAGTTCTGCTAGGTTGAGTCATTTGCTCAATGTCCAGCTGGCCAAGTAAAATTTAAATTAAAGCAGATTTTGGATTCAGAATTGCTTTTAAAGCACACTATATGCTCTCTGCTAATGACTGGCAAAATTTGATTCAAAATGAAATTGTTCAGATAGCTATGGATATTGCATTTGTACAATATACACCATTTTTATTCTGGGCTAGCATATAAATATGGCAGAAACAAAGTCTGAAAGGAAGGAAGGGTAAGAAGAAGGGAAGGAGTGAGAGAAGAAAGAGGAAGGAAGAAAGGAGGAAGAAAAGACAGTGAGGGGAAGGCAGAAACAGCTAAGGTAATCTTGGTTAATTTGTAAGGTTAGCACTATTGGTGGCTTGCTTGTCTTTTTGTAACCATCCTGACAAGGAAAGATAGATAAAGAGACACTTATGCCCTCCCTTTGGCTATCAGACTATGGAAAACTGATGCCCAAGAAACTGAAAGTTTCCCAGGAAGCTCATGCGGGGAGAAGGAAAAGGCCAGGTACCAGCCAGAAGAAGAGGAAGAGATTTCACACCATCCTGACATCTTGTCAGACCATCTTGTAGGAGAGAGTGCAGCTGAGCAGGAATGACTCAGTGGTGGATGGACCACATCCTGAATAGCTATGCACACCTCTTGCCCTCTACTTAAACTTCATATCAGGACCCCGAAAATGCACTTGGAGTCTTTGAGGGGGGGGAATGGACCTCTCTCATGTAATGAGATTTTGAGGATTCGGGAAAAGTCCTTAAACTCCAAACCCTGCGTTCTTATCTGTTTTAACAAAGAATTATTGGAATAAACAGACTGTGAAGGATAGTTTATAAACTATTACATTTACTCAGGGGAGTGAGGGAGAGTTCATGAACCAAGGAAAGGTGAATGGATGCACTCACGTGGTGTGAGAACCCATGTGGGAGTTGAGCATGGGCCTAGGGGGAAAATGTGAAAAGGAATTAGAAAATGTGAAAAGGCTTGAACTTTAAATTTTTCATTTTAATTATTATTTACTTATTTAAGAGCTAGTGAGAAACAGATAGAGAGAGAAGAAGAATGGATGTGCCAGGGCCTCTAGCCATTGCAAACAAACTCCAGATTCATGCACCACATTGTGCATCTGGCTTATATGGGTCCTGGGGAATCAAACCTGAGTCCTTTGGCTTTGCAGGCAAGTGCTTTAACTGCTAATCCATTTCTCTAGCTCTACTTTAAAAATGTTTTAAGGCCACAAAAATGGTAGGAAAAAAGTATCCTTTCTTACTTTGGTGGGCTACCAGAGTGGGAAGGACATGATCTTATGGGTATTGGGTCCCCTGAGACTCAGGCATGGAGCTATGAACAGCAAGAAGCCAGAAAAGGATAGAGAAGGTGATCCCCATAAGTTTCTATTTATTTAGGATTAGGGGACTGTTTCCAGAAGAGGTAGGCACACCTAGGTACAGCTGGAGGGAGAAAGAGAATTAGAGAGAAGGGGACATCATATGGGCACATCAGGGCCTCTTGATGCTGTATACTAACTCCAGACACAGGTACCACTTTTACATCTGGCTCTATGTGGGTGCTGGGGAATAGAACCCAGTCTATCAGGCTTTGCAAGCAAGTGCCTTTTACTATGGAGCCATCTCTCCAGCCCTTATTTGTTTTTTTTTTTAATTGGCATATTGATGATGGGTGTCAGCACCTAGCTTGTTAAGGCTGCCAAGGCACTGACCCTCATGAATTTGGTAAATATTTTCAGTCAGTATTCTATCTGCAAGGGGTGCCACATATTTTCTATTTTCTACTTGTTTTGAAGCAATCTTTGTCTTTGTGGTTTATAACACCTGTGGAATCTTTATAGTTTAAACTGTGGTCAAACCACACATGTGCCCCATAATCTCTCAGCTGTTAATATAGGTGTTTGTTGAGCTATTCTTTTCTGTTTGCCTCAGGGCCTGAATGCTTCCCACCCCACTGCTCTGGTCACCAAAGGCCAATTCCCTCCAGGTTGCTGGCAACACGGATTCATAAGCCTAACATTGAGCTCCCCCTTCCATGCCTGTCATCTGGCTGGATGATCACCACTACTGAATGCCCAGCACTTTGAACTTCTTGGCTACACTTGGGAAATGTTTCCAGCTCTTGAGTCCTGTATCTTCAAGGCAGAACATTGAAGACCTTTTATTCAGCTTTCCTTACATATTTTTTCTTTCTTTTCTTTTCTCTTCTATTTACCAGGAAGCTAGATTCAGAGAGGAGGGCATTCATTTTGCTGACAGGAGCTGTGACCCAGGGTGCCTGCTTCTGATGTCACAGTGGCTGCAAGGAAAAGCTCCTGGCACAGAGGTGGCTTTGACGTTTTGGTGGTGGAAGTGGAGGAAGTTTTCACATTAAACCAGATCTGTGGCTGAATTTTGCTTATTTTTCCTTGAAGTTTAACCATGAATCTTCTTCTCCAACTTTTCTAGTGGTTCTGTGGGCCACTCAACATCCTAAAAACCTGTTCATCAAAATCAGATTTGCACCAAATGAACATCCTCCAGTCTACTAGGAACATAAACTTAACCTCTTACAGCTTTTAGCCACCATCTTCTCATTTTTGCTGGGATATCACATTTTATGGAACAGAGAGAGAGAAGTCCATCCTTTGAAAGGCATGCATTGTTTTATGGACTTCCAGTTTTACTGGGAGATCCATTCCCCACCAGTGTGTTTCTGCTCCTTTGATTCACATCCTACCACCTTTCTTTTGCCACTAGATTATTTTGAAGCAAACCCTAGAAATCATATCCATTTATATTTTAGTGTATATTTCTAAAAAATGAAAAGTGTTTTGAGACTGAGGATGCAATTCAGGTGGTACAAGGCTTGCCTAGCCTTCATGATGTTCAATTCCCAGCACTATATAAATAAGCATGACGTATACTCCTATAACCCTAGCATTTGGGAGTGGATGCAGGAGGATCAGGAGTTCAAGGCCATCCTTAGCTAAGAGTGAGTTTGAGGCCAGCCTGGGAAACATGAGATCCTGTCTTGAAAAAATGATTATTATCTTTAATGCCATTATCATGTTTGAAAACTTAACAATATTTGTTTGGTAAGTATTCAAATCACTGTAACTATCTCATGAATTATTTTTAGAACTAGCTCACTTTAATCCAAGCAAAACTCACTTGTTATAGGAGGTCAAATCATTTCTGAAGTCTCTTTGTATTGCTGATGTTATTTAATTTTAATGCTTCTTATGACAGCCTCCACACATATAATGTACTTTGATCATAATTCTCTCCCATCATCCTCCTTTGACCCCCTCTCCCATCTTTCCTTTATTAAACTTCTTGTTCCAAGTCCCTCTTCTAATTTTTTTGTTGTTGTTGTTGGTTTTAGAGGTAGGATCTCACTCTAGTCCAGGCTGACCTGGAATTCACCATGAAGTCTCAGGGTGGCCTCGAACTCATGGCAATCCTCCTACCTCTGCCTCATGAGTGCTGGGATTAAAGGAGTGCGCCACCATGTCTGGCCCTCTTCTATTTTTAAAAAAATATTTTATTTATTTATTTGAGAGAGAGGAAGAGGGGGAGAGAGAGAGAGAGAGAAAGAGAGAAAGAGAGAGAGAGGGAGAGAGGACATGTCAGGGCCTCCAGCCACTGGAAATGATCTCTAGACACATGTGCCCCCTTGTGCATCTGGTTTATGTGGGTCCTGGGGAATTGAACCAAGGTCCTTAGGCTTTATAGGCAAATGCCTTAATTGCTAAGCCATCTCGCCAGCCCCCCTCTTCTATTTTGATGTCCTTTTTTTTGCCCTCCTCCATCCTCCATGGCAACAGGTTGCTGGGCTCAATAATATTATGCAGGTCTTCTGTAGGTAACAATAGCTGTTTTGTATCTATAAGACCATTTTCGAAAGCACTCCCCCTGTCTGTTGGCGTTTACATTCTTACATTCCACCACTTCTTCTGCAATCAAGTCTTGGAGAGTATGATAGAGATGTTTCATTGAGTGATGAACATCCAACTGTCATTTTTTCTCAGCAGTATGGTAGCTTTTGGGTCATCCTAGTCGTCACTGCCATCTGAAAAGAGAAGCTTCTCTAACCAAAAGTGAGAGCAGCATTAATATATAGGCATAAACATAAATAGTTCAAGGGCAATTTGGTGAACATAATATATTCACTTAATCAAGTAACAGTATTAGCTTCCCCTAGGTCTATGACTGATCCAGCCATAGGCTGTGACTAGATTTTCAGTATCAGGTATGATACTGGAGTGTGCCTCAAACCAAATCAGTGAGCAGTTGGTTACCACTATAACAGACATGTCACTATTGTATTAGTAGGTGCATCTTGCCTGACTGGCTAATTGTATAGCTTTCAAGGTCCACTGTTGGTTAAAACCATTTTTGACCTTTCTCCTCCAGTGTGCTATATAGCACTTTCTAGCAATATGAAAGCCAGTCAACAGGGAAGAGGCTTCTAGATCAGCTGTAGCTTGATTTCTCAGTGTCCTGTGACTAGAGAATGTGGTGTCTTTAACAGCAGGGTCTTACCATTCACTTCTGGTGGGCAAACAAGAGCCTTGGCAATAGCCTATATTATTTTGTCAATCTCAGGGACCACCACAGCCAACAAGTCCCTGGGAGGTATCCCACCCCTGGCAGTGGCATGGCTCTGTAGCAGCCTATGACTTCTGTTTGCATCATTATCCACGCCTACAAGGCACTTCTCCCCATATTCTCCTAAAAATCTCTTTTACTGTAAAGTTTCTATGGTTCCCTCTCATAATTTATTTGTTATTTGTCTGGTAGGGTATGCGTATTTTTGATTGTTCATTTGCCTCACTGTATTTTATGCTTTAGATGTAAAATGTAGGTTTGTGTTTGAAAACTTGGTCCTGAACCAATAGCACTATTGAGAGGCGATTGAATCATGAGAATAACAATCTGATTGATGCATTAATTCATTGATGAGTTCATAGATGAATGGACTATTAGGAGGTAGGGCCTACTTACAGGAAGCAGATTGCTAGGCGTGTGCTCTTGGAAAGTGTACCTTGTCCATGGATTGTTTTTCTCTCTCTGCTTCCTGGCTGCCAGGAAGTGAATAGTCTCCTCTCCCATATGCTCTGCAATATGGATTTGATTTAATATTAATTACTGAATCTGGTCTAACAAAACACTAAATGATGTAAGTATGATGAGCCAGAGCCCAGTGTGCTAGTGAGTTTTCTTCAGTTCTGACAAAATACCCAAGAAAGTCAACTTGAAGGAAGAAAGATTGATTCTGGCTCACAGTTTCAGAGGTTTCGGTCAATGGTTGGCACTTCATTGTTTTAGGCCTGAGGCAAACAGAATATTGTGGCTTCAGGAGCAGGTGGAAGAGGAAGCTGTTCACCACATGATCGCCAGGAAGCAGGAGTTGAAGGGAGACTAGGGACATGATACCCTTCAAGGCACATGTCCTCTACCCCCTACCCAGTGACCTACTTCCTTCAGCCGAGTCTAACTCCTAGTAAGACATTTGACTATGAATTCATTCATTAGGGCAACACACTGAAGAAGTGACCCATGATCCAGTCACCTCAATAGCACCCTTGGCTGAGGACCATGGGTCTTTGGGGATACTGTGTATCCCAACCAGAGCAGGTAGCCAGAAAGGGCCTAGAAATCAGTCTCAAGAGTGACAAGAACTGGAAAAATCAAACATCTTGTTCACATAAATGCAGCAGAAGACTGAGGATAATGTAATAAGGGAGGCATCAGAGATTAAAGCCCCATAGTTGCTGCCCTGTATTCATGGAGCAGGCAGTGGGGCCAGGCTGCATCCTGGGTGTAATTATCTTAACATTCCATTTTTATTGCTTCTTTTCCCATTTTTCATCTGTGAAAGAATGAATGGACTTCAGGCAAAATGTCAAAATGAGACTTCTTATTACCATCACAATAGTAGTCCAAGGTCAGATTTGAGTACATGAACAGGGAGAAAGAATCAAAGAGGTCACTGTACCCAGGATATTTGGTTGCAGATCTTTCTTAGATGTTCCTGTTTGTGGCAGAATATACTTTACATGCAACCTGGGTGTCTCCAATGGGGAGGGAGCAAGAAAGGAAGCGCCGGGTATGGTGGTGCACGCCTTTAATCCCAGCACTCAGGAGGCAGAGGTAGGTGGATTGCTGTGAGTTCGAGGCCACCCTGAGACTACATAGTGAATTCCAGGTTAGCCTTGGCTAGAGTGAGACCCTACCTCAACAAAACAAAAAACAAAAAAAGGAAGTAATTTTGCCTGCCATACATCCTAAATGCGAAAAGCATGACATTAGTAGATGAAATTGTAGAATGTCTTTGTGGCGAGAGACATGGAGGGAATTTTTAAAACCATACATTGAATGGGAAAAACTAAGTTTAAGTGAAAATTAAGTATTTATCTTCAACCAAGGAAATTGTTTTGGCTTGAGAATGTTCCTGGTCTGTACTACCAGGAACATGTAGTACACACTATTGATCCAGCACTAAGGCATGTGGTACATGTGATAGATCCAGCACCAAGAGGCTGAACCAGGAGGATCCCTGAGCCCAGAAGTTTGAGATTAGCTTAGGCAATGTACTGAGACCCAATGTAAGAAAAGAAATGACTACTAAGTTACCAGGGAGGGAAGGGATAAAACAGAATGTGCCAATCAATTTAGTAAGCAAGTAAGGGGCACTGGGATAAGGTGTGAAATCTTGGATTCTCTCCATTTGTCAGTCTTGCCTAAGTCAGTCTTCTCGATGAAAGTTGGCCCCCAAAATGCAATTGTTAGAAGTCATCTCCTGAGACCTCCATTTTCTCTATCATCACATACAAAAGTGTCTTTTCCTGTGTGTTTCTAGTTTTGATGTTTTTGTGCAATTCCAGGTAAGCCTTGCAACTCTTGGGTGATGTAGGTGCTGGATAATATTGTCAAAACCACATTTTTCTTTTGTCTTTTTTTTTTTTTTTTTAGGTATGGTCTCACTCTAGCCCAGGATGAGCTGGAATTCACTATGTAGTCTCAGAGTGGCCTTTAACTCATGGTAATCCTCCTATGTCTGCCTTCTGAGTGCTGGGACTGAAGGCATGTACCACTACTCCTGGTGCAAGCACTATTTTTTTGTTTGTTTGTTTTGGCTTTTGGTTTTTTAAGGTAGGGTCTTGTTCTAGCCCAGGGTGACATGGAATTCACTATGCAGTCTCAGGCTGGCCTTGAGCTCGCAGTGATACTCTTACTTCTGCCTCCCAAGTGCTGGGATTAAAGGCGTGCACCACCACATCTGGTTAAAACCACTACTTTTAATCGGAGCAAATGGTAGAAAACAGATTCACATTTCTACATTTATACTGTCAACTAGGAAGAGCTCTGCTCTGCCTGGGGTCTAACCTAGTACATGTGCATGTGACTGCTTCCTGGGACTGAGGAAGAAATAGCTAGCATTAACAGCCACTCTGAATTGAAGGTCCAGAGCTATGGAGATGAGAGAAGTGAGAGGTTAAGTTACAGGAAGTGAAAATGTAACATAAATGAAGAACAAATCACATCAGAGATTTAGGTAGCAGGTAGATTGTTTAATGAATCTCCTATAATTCACAACAGTGAAAGTTTACTACATTGTTTTTCACTATCAGGTTTAAGAACATTACTATGGAATATTATTTTATTCATTTTCAGACTTCAAATTTTAAAAGAGATGCTTAACTGGATGTAACAGAAAGAGTAAATAAGATTAACTCATCATCCAGCATGACTTGCCAAATGTTTAGCTCTTAGACAGAGTGGAAATGAGATTTGTAGCATCTTTTCTTAGTTTTCATGCATCTATGATTAATTCTTAGCATGCATTAGGATCTCACAACTCTCTGTCCATATATCAAGACCTTTAACACTAGTAACCAAGCTTTTCTTTATAAATTGTAGCTTCAGAGTCATCATGATGGCCTCTTTACCTCGGAGATTTCATGGGTGGGGAAGTTTTGATGTTAATCATTTATTGTGCTAATATAGCTTGAATAGTCTTTAAATAGTGAAGACTTTTTCTTTATTAAGAGTTAAATAGGTTGACTTATAAAGGTGAAATTGGAGAAGTTGGAGTGGGAAAGGGGAAACTAAAAATGAGAAGTCTAAGTTAATGACAAGAACACATCAATCCTTCTTGAAAGATGACTTGGTCCCACCCTGTAGGTCTCTACAAACCATTCTTAAACCTTATCTGAAATAAGAATATTTGACAACACAATAAACTTTCAGGAAGATTGTGGCAAGGGCAAAGCCAAATTTGTAGATTACAGTAAAGTGACTATTGAGTTGAATATTTATTTATTTATTCATTTATTTATTTATGATAGGACTTCTAGTCACTGCAAACAAACTCCGGACACATGAGTCATCTTGCATCTGGCTTATGTAGGTACTGGTGAATCAAACCTGGGTCCTTAGGCTTCACAGGCAAGAACCTTAACCACTAAGCCATATCTCCAGACCTTGAGTTGAATAATTTTATGTTGACACTTTTGAACCCATCATCTTTATCTGCAAAAATGCTGTACAGCTTGAACTAGATTTCCTCATCTTAGTAGAAAAGATCCAAGGCTACCCTTATGTCTGCATATATCTATGGTTACTATGGAGATGACTTACTTTGTGTCATGATTTACATAGACATCCAAGAAGGACAAAAAAAAAAAAATGAGGCTATTGAGTTCTTTAAACGGCCTTATGAGGTGTAGGGACAGTAAAAGAGAGTGGCATGTGGGTGGTGTTGGGTGTGGGTGGGAGGCTTGTCTCTGCACACCATGCAGCCCTTTATAGTTGTTTAACCTCAGACCAGTGTCAGGTGCTATGCAGTCTTTCTATTCATGCCTCTGTCTATGATTTCAGAGTGCTATTGAATTTATAATCTGTAGCCAACGGGCTCAAAATTCTAAAGCACACTTAAGTTCCACTGAAAGTAAATGTAGAGAGGGTAGAAAATAATGAACTATTGATGCCCAGGAAATCTGAGTTTTAGACTTTTTTTCTGTCCTATGATGCATGATGCATGAGGTTGGGCTGGATGTCTTATAAGTCCCTATGATCTTCCTTGGAGCACATTTAAGAGTCCATGAACTTTAACTTCTCTTATCTCGACCATTCCCTTTCACATGCTCCTAAACATACCAATACTAAATTGACTTCCAGTCCTCTGTTCAAAATAAAAAAAAAATTAATGTGGGGCTGAAGAGATGGCTTAGTGGTTAAAGCACCTGCCTGCAAAGCCAAATGACCTTGGTTAGATTCCCCAGTACCCACGTAAGCCAGGTGCACAAGGTGGCACATGCATCTGGAGTTCATTTGCAGTGGCAGGAAGCCCTAGTGAGCCCATTCTCTCTCTCTGCCTCTTTCCCTCTCTCAAATAAATAAATAAATAAATAAATAAATAAATAATTAGTGTGAAATTTATATTTTAACCACACAATGTATTAGTGCAATGGTTTTAATATTAACTATATCAGAGCAATAAATTACCTAAAATCTTCAAGTGAAAAATTGATAGTTTAGAGTAGTGTGCCCTGTTACCTGTGGCTCTAAGCATGGCATGACATACTGCCTTTTGACATACCTTTTGAGCTTACCCTTTCTCAGACCTGTGAAGGCATGTGGGCTCTGGTCTTTTGTGATGGCTCCACCTCTACTGCATGACTTGGCATTCTCTAATCTGTGTTCTCTTTGGAAAATAGTCATCTCTTAGCTAGTGATGGCTGAAAGATGGCACATGTTTACATTAAGACTCATAACTGGTTGTGGGGGATATCATCAGCAGAAACAGAATGACAATTTTATATTTTGGAGATGAGGAGACCCAATTTATTACTCACAAATCATAAAACTAACTGATGGATTCTTGGAGGATTGGAAACTTACTTCATCATTTCCCATGTCCTAAGGTCCAGTGTACTGGAAATTCAAATCAAGTGCTGTTCAGTGACTACATGAGACTCACATTACAGATGACTTTTATTTGTTTTGAAGAACTAGAAGTTCTCAGCTCCTCTGGAGCACATTTAAAGAAGATGAAAAGATCTCTGCTCCTGGCACTGCTACTGAACCTGCAGCCGGGTATTGACACCTACTTTTATCATATTCTATGCTTCATTCTTGCCTCTTTTTCTCTGAAAAGTCTCATATTTCTGAATTCCCTTTGCTTTTCTCTGGTTCAGGCCCTGAAAACATCCCTGCCTATGAATTATACTATCCTAATTGTTATATAAAGCTTATGGGAGCCTCTTGTTTCAGATTGAGTTTTTGCAATAGACCTAGTCACTCATGCTAAGTCTCACCCAATCAAACTGCACCTAAAAATGGTCTAGTTTTTCAAAACAAAGTCTATCCAGCACCTAATGCCCAGGGGCTCACTCAAACTGAGCCTGCATGTTAAAGAAGTCCCCTCTGCTTCAACCTTGTAAGATAAGTAACTCTGCAATGGCCAGTTCCTTTGTGTCTTGTTTCTGTACTTTCCACCTTTTTTCCCCCCAGAAACCCTCCCCTTGGGCACATCACATTTGTCTGAGCATCATGTCATATATTTTGTAGGAGGGATAGTACTTGAATCATGAATTGCTAAAAAAAAAAAAAAAAAAAAAAAAAGCAACATGGTTACATGGTGTGTGTGTGTGTGTGTGTGTGTGTGTGTGTGTGTGTGTGTGTGTACTAGGCACATGTAGATGTCCATGAGGCACCCTGTGTGTGCACCTGCTGTAGGGTGTGCTTTGTCTGTGGTGGCCAGAGGGGAACATTAGATGTTCCCCTCCATTGCTCTTCCACTTGTTTTTTACTTTTAAAATACCACATTTTATTCAGATTTTACAAAGGACTGTGGAAAGGGGAAAGCTGGGAAGTAAGGGGTAATAAAGTGGGGAGAAGAGAAGTACATGACAGGGAGCCCAAAAGCCTATGTGGCCTGTGTGTAGCTCAGGAGTCCATGTGACCAGATACAGATCTGGGAACAAAAGCATGGAAAGAAGAAAAAAGTTCAAGGAGCTCCCACTATGTCAGAGCTGGAAGGGAGAAAAAACCCATGCAGAGAGTAAGGGCTAGGGGACCCTCCCAGCTGGGCCTGGGCTATGGTCTAGGCCGAGGCCCTCCTGGCTGTGCCTGGGCTTGAGCCTGAGCCTGAGCCTGAGCCTGAGCCTGGGCCTGAGCCTGTAACAAGCCAGCCCAAGTCCAGCTGAGGAAAAAACTCACCCACAGCTCAAGGTCCCAAGTGATCAGAGAGAGCCTGCTCTCCCCTTGCAAAGGTGTTTATAACCTCAGGGTGGTGGGCTGTCACTTGGCCCAGATGAACCAGATGGCCAGCTGGTTGATTAGGGCTAGAGGCTGTCTCAGGAAGAGGCTGAACTTGACCAACCACAATGTTTAAATCCTGTCAAAGACCTTTTTCCCAGGAGGGGTCCTGACTGTGAAAAAAAAAAAAAAAAACAGATCTACAGAACTAGGCAAGATATAAGAAACCAGATTATCTTTGGATTCTAGTAAGTGCAAACTTTCCTGCCTTTTTGACCTTCAGGGGTCCAGTCACCCTAACTCTAACACCCTCTTACTTCCCTCTCTCATGAGAAGACACTCTAACTGCATTTAGAGGACAAGAGGCAGTGATGTCAGATCTTTAACTTTGCTGTTGAATGGGGCATGAAGTTGTGGCAGTTAGAGAGTCTCTCCCAGAGAGGGGAACTACTCTAAAGGACCCCAGAAGTGTATTTCTGGAGTGCATGAAGATAGTTTGGGAAGAGAATGTTGGGGAGAAGGAATAAAAGTAAGGACTTAATGAGAAGTGAACACACAGAAAACTGGTTGCCTTCAGGGTTGTCCTTCCTGTGGACTTCTTGGCCTTGTGCAGCCTTTGAGGAAACCCAGGTAGATGGCGGTGGATTGTCTCAGGACCATCGGAGCATGAGCTGGCTGAGATTTTCTTCCAGAACTGTTTATCAAATGGCACAATAGTGTCTGACATAGTCTGAATATGTTTCTGTTTGATTTGTAAAACAGTTGAGATATTAGCAAAATTATCAGAAACATACACAACATTTAATTTTGATACAATATTTTGTATAATAGTCTTCCAGAATGTACCTTTTTAAATTCATCCTGGGGCTAGCCAGGGCCAAAGGTTGGTATGATAGAGCCACTGGGTGCCATTAAAGGCTATACAAATATATTTTTGGTCTCAGGACTTATTTAAGGATCTTCCTGGTTCAAGTTAGAAGAGATTAACCATTATTCCCAGTATAGGGAAGTCTTTTGAATTAAGCGACCATTGATCAGAGTCATTTGAAAATAATCCTTTTGCCATATATGGTTGTTTTTCCTTATTATAGAATTAGAACTATTAGAACTGGGAACAACATGTCTTAAGGTCTTGCTTGTTTTGCCTCTTAGAAAGCTCTTATTATATTACTTAATAGGCCATTCATATATTTGAGGTATCCCTTTATCTTTGGTTATACATTTCTCTCTGAGTGTTTAAGACCAAGCAAATAGCCAAAATTTAATCAAGGATTAATTTTGGAGGTCACTAATTGCTCTCCAGAGGATACTTTAGGGGCCCAGGAGTAGCCCTATAGCTTACTAATGTTTTCTTTCTGTTAGGATGAGTCAGGGTTGTGACAACCAAGTAGTTTTCTCTTCTTTGGGAAGCCAGGAGGACTGCTTGCTCCTCAATTGTGACTCTCCTGTTTCATACTGTACAACAATTTTTGTTTGGGTCTCCATATCCTCCATGATCAGGAAGACAGGTGACTTACCAGGGGGCCAGTGTAGAAGTGTCTCATCATCTCCAGTGGCCTTATGACCTGGGAGCACAGGCCAAAATATTGGCCTTTTGAGCTCTGATGATTCCAATTGGCTTTGGCTTCTACATAGTTTATTAATACACTTGGGAAGGAAGTTACACCAACCTGGATGTATGTACATACAGAACACATTTAATTACTGAAATAGATTTAAAGCATGGCATAAGAGCTTAAAGTCATTTTGTCCAACCTTTTAAAATTTTGTTGTCCTGTAGCAGCATAGACCATATCTGAGGCATAGAAAGTAGGCACATCTTACCCTTTTAATAAATATCTAATAGTTATAAATACAGGCAGAACCTGTTATCAGTCTTGAAAACAATACAAATCTAAACCAATTAATTTAGCCTAGAAATTGTCAGAAAAGGACAAGCAAGACAGTATAAAGTCTTAGCACCTGTATTTAAAAACATCTTTGATTAGTCCAGATACTTGTGTGGGTACCAATTACCCAGGGAACACTGAAAACAGAACCACAGAGCTTGAAATTATTTCTCTCAGATGAGGACCATTGTTTGAGCATGAAGCTGTACCCTAAAGCAGGGGAATATGTCTTAAGAGTTAATTTTGTTATAAGCACTGGACTCTAGATGCCAGAAATGAGATAGTTACTTTATATATAATAGAGTAGTATCTAGTCTTTGTTGAGCCAAAACAGCTAAGCTCTAATACAACCCTTGAAAAATCTGTTTTGAAAGAGAAAACACCATTTGACAATCAATGTGTTTAGCTTAATCTTGATAGCAATTGTTTTATGGATAATAGAAATTTTTATTAGTATAAAATAATTTTATGTCTTACTGAGTCTTAAAATTGATAAAGCTTAGACAAGCTATCCCAACATATTTTATCTAACAGGAAGATGAAATTTATTGTTACTGAAAAATCACTTAAACCTCAGTGATTAACCTAGTGATGACCCTTCAATAAAATTAGCATAAACAAAACAGAAGCTACCTTTAAAATCACAATGTCTTTAGGTATGAGTACTTCATCTTTGGAAATTAAAAACTTATACATAAACCTTTATTTTAACACTCAGTTTCTCCAATACTTAAAACATCAACACATAGTTGAACCTAATTTACTTTACTGAGAGTCTTAAAGCCATTTTTTATAACTCTTAAACCATAACAAATTAGAATCAGTGAGCTGTTAATGACTGAGGTGTTAACCATAAGACCTAGTTTCTCTACTGGTTAAAACCTTAACATCAAAAAAAAAAAAACATATTTTAGTTTTTATCTAATTAAATGTTTCAATGAAGGGGCCCTTCCCTGAGCAACCTTCATTACCATTACAATGTCCTGGTGACTTCTATCCTTTGTATTTTCTCCCTTTCTGGTCCTTCCCCCTTGGCTTCCCAATTATAATAAAACAGAAGTTGCCACCTGGAGTAACTGTCTTAAAGTTTTTATCTGATTTGGTTACCAATTTTTGTAATTTCTTACAAATATAAGGTATTGACTGAGTTAACAATTTGTCTTTAAGAAGAATTTCCACCACCATGGTATCTGGAATTACATTAATATACTTTCTAATTGCCTCTTTTAAGTCTCTGGAGAGAAGTAATGGACAATTCCTGTTTTCTCCTGTATTATCTAAATGAGCCCTGATTTTTTTTTTTTTTTAAAGCAAAGTAAAAGTTTTATTCAGGAAAGACACAAGCTACCAGACTGTCTTGTGAGAGAAGAGTACAGCATCCCTGGGTTTGCAAAAGTTTGGGTTTTTTGTTTGTTTGTTTTTGTTTTTATCCCCCCCCCCCCCCAGGGTCTTGCTCAAGCCCAGGCTGACCTGGAATTCACTATGTAGTCTCAGGATGGCCTTGAACTCATGGTAATCCTCCCACCTCTGCCTCCCAAGTGCTGGGATTAAAGGCATGCACCACCATGTCTGGCCAAGATTGGTTTTATAAGGCCTTTCTGCTGGGTGGGGGATAGGGGAATTGGGGGCCTGTTTGTGAAGTTAGGTAGTGGAGTTTTTTCAGAGAATTTTTTCTGTTAATCACAAGATTATGGTCAGGCAGTTTAAGGTGTGTCACCAAAACAGAGGTCATTTGGCTCTTCAGATGAGGTAAACAGGAAACTATGGCTTAAGGGCAAGAGAAAACAACGGGTAACATGGTTTATGAGGAATGTAGTCAGCTTGGTTCTTGTATTTTCCAGGTAAGGCCCCACTTCTCATCACCATTTTGTCATCCCCAGTGACTCCATCTTGGGATGTGGTCTGACCTAATATTCCAGCCATATACTAATGATAATGGGGTGCCATCTGAGGACCTGGTCCAACCTAACACAGGGATGGTATAGTAGTTAAGGTGCTTGCCTGTAAAGCCAAAGGAACCAGGTTCAATTCCTCAGTATCCATGTAAGCCAGATGTTAGGTCAGGATGGGCTCCCAAAATGGAGTCACCAAGTCAGCAGCATGGCAATAGACATAAGGAGTGAGTTATCCACATTCCTCAAGAAACCACCCAGCCTTTTTCCCTTCCTTGCATAACAATGTCCCCCAGGTCATCATTTCCTGCCTCCTTATCTTGTAACTCACTTGGTCACTGTTCTGGTGTCACACACTGGCTACCTTACATCTCCCCTAAAGAAACCTTTTTATAAAAAAAAAATATTTTTTATTGACAACTTCTATACTTACAGACAACAAACCATGGTATTTCCCTCCCCTCCCCTGCTTTTCCCTCCATAACTCTGCTGTCCATCATATCCCCACTACTGTTACAGTTAGGTTTGCATTGCTGATAGAAATCACCCAACCAGGAGCAGCTTGTGGGAAAAAAGAGGTTTATTTTGACTTACAGGCTCGAGGGGAAGCTCCACGATGGCAGGGAAAAATGATGGCATGAGCAGAGAGTGGACATCACTCCCTGACCCACATAAGGTGGACCATAGCAACAGGAGAGTGTACCAAACAATGGCAAGGGGAAACTGACAATAACACCCATAAGCCCGCCCCCCAAAATACACTCTGTCCAGGAGGCATTAATTTAGAAATCTTCATGAACTGGGAATGTAGAACATCTAAGTTTACAGGGACACCTGAGTCAAACCACCACATTCCGCCCCTGGCCCCCATAAACTAATAACCATACATGATGTAAAATGCAATGCATTCATACAACTTTAAAAGTCCTCATAGTTTTTTATCAGTTCCAATGATGTTCAAACATCCTCATAATCCAAGGTCTTTTAACTGAGCCATAAAACCAAAAAATAACCCCCCCAAAACCCATAATGGCACAGAATAAACATTCACACTGCAAAAGATGACTCTGAGCATAGCAAAGAAACATCCAACCAATACAAGATTTAAAACAACCAGGACAAACATCAAACTCTGTAACTTCAAGTCCAACAACTCTAGTCAGTGACAAATCTCCAAGTCCAATAATTCTAACCAGCAACAAGTCTCTGGCCTTCCAATCCCATCCCTCCAGCTAAACTACTCACAGTCCTGGAAAACTTCATCAGGGCCAGCAGCTTTCCTTAGCAGCCATATCTTGGTCCCAGCATCTTTATTGGGTCTCACTGCAGTCCAAGGTTCATCCCCATGGCCCCATGGGGTCTCCATGCAGGAATCCAGCAAACCTGCTTCACACTACCCATGGCCATTTCCAAAACACAAGAACATGTTACAAACTCAATGACCCTCTCTTTCTTGCATTTCTTATACTCCACAATACTAGGTAGGGTGCCAATTTGTTAATCCAGGGGGTAATAAAGCAGGTTATGAAGAACAGGACACTCCTTGGGCAGTCAGTCCACTTAAAAAGAGGCTATATTCCTCATGTTGCCCCAGTGCAGGTCAGCTAGCCCAATCTCAAAGGTTGTAATCCCTCAAACAATTTGCAGATGAATGGGCAGCAATTTAGGCCCAAAGATTTCAGTTTTTCTCTTTTATATCCCTGTGCTCACACCGGTTCATTTAGTATAATCCTTTCCAGATCCATCCATTTCCCTGTGATTTCATAATTTCAATTTTCTTTACCACTGAATAGAACTCTATTGTGTAAATATACCACATCTTTATTCTCCTTTCATCTGTGGATGGACATCTAGGTTGGTTCAATTTCCTAGCTATTGTGAATAGAGCAGCAATAAACATGGTTGTGTACCTATCTCTAAGGTAGTGAGAAGAGTCATTAGGAAATATGCCTAGGAGTGCTATTGCTGGATCATATGGTAAATCTATTTTTAGCTGTCTCAGGAACCTCCACACTGATTTCCATAATGGCTGTACCAGATTACATTCCCACCAAAAGTGTAGAAGGGTTCCCTTTTTACTGCATCCTCACCAACATTTATTGTCATTTGTTTTCTTGATGGTAACCATTCTGAGAGGAGAGACATGGAATCTCAAGGTACTTTTAATTTGCATTTCCCTGATGGCTAAGGATGTAGAACACTTTTTTAGATGTTTATATGCCACCTGTATTTCTTCAATGATAATTCTCTATTTAGTTCCATAGCCCATTTTTTTAATTGGGTTGTTTGATTTCTTATTGTTATGCTTTTTGAGTTCTTTGTATATTCTGGATATTAATCCCCTGTCAGATGTGTAGCTGGCAAACATTTTCTCCCATTCTATAGGTGGTCTCTTTGTTCTATTCACAATGCCCTTTGCTGTACAAAAGCTTTGTAATTTCATGAGATCCCAGTGGTTGATTAGTGGTTTTATTTTCTGAGCAATTGGGGTTATATTCAGAAAGTCATTACATATGCCAATATGTTGAAGGGTTTCCCCTACCTTTTCCTCTAGTAATTTCAGAGTTTTAGGTATGATGTTAAGGTCTCTGATCCACTTGGACTTGATTCTTGTGCATGGAGAAAGACAAGTTTCTATTTTCATCTTTCTACATATAGATATCCAGTTTTCTCAGCACCACTTGTTGAAGAGGCTGTATTTTCTCCAAAGAATATTTTTGGCACTTTTGTTTAAGATCAGAGGACTGTGGCTGCCTGGATTAACATCTGGGTCCTGTATTCTGCTTCATTGATCTACATGTCTGTCTTTGTGACAATACCATACTGTTTTGGTTACTAGGGCTGTGTAATGTAGCTTAACATCAGGTATGGTGATACCACCAGCCTTATTTTTGTTGCTCAAAATTGCTTTTGCTATTAGAGACTTTTTGTGCTTCCAAATGAATTTTAGGATTGTTTTTTCTATTCCTATGAAGAATGCCATTGGAATTTTAATGGTAATTGCATTACATATGTTGATTGCTTTTGGTAAGATTGACATTTTCATAGTACTGATTATTTCAGTCCCAGAACATGAGATGTCTTTCCATTTCCGTGTGTTTTCTGCAATTTCTTGCTTGTGTGTTTTAAAGTTCTAGTTGTAGAGAACCTTCACTTCCTTGGTTAAGTTTATTCAAAGGTACTTTATTTATTCATTTTTTTGAGGCAACTGTGAAGGGAGAAATTCCCTGATTTCATCCTCCACATGTTTGTTGTTAGTATATAAGAAAGCTACTGATTTCTGTGTATTTATTTTATATCCTTCTATGTTGCTAAAAGCGTTTTTCAGCTTTACTAGTTTGCTGGTAGTTTTTAGGGTCTTTTATGTATAGAATCATATCATCTGCAAATAGTGATAATTTGATCACTTCCTTTCCAATTTGTATTCCTTTTATGAGTGTCTTGCCTTATTGCTATAGTTACGATTTACAGTACAATTTTAAATAGAAGTGGGGACAGTGGACACCCTTGTTTTGTTCCTAAATTTTGTAGAAAAGCTTCAAGTTTTCCTCCATTTAGTATTATGTTGGTGGTAGGTTTGTCAAAAATAGCTTTTAGTATGTTGAGATATGTTCCTTCTATTACCAGCTTCTGTAATACTTTTACCATGAAAGGGTGTTGGATTTTGTCAAATACCTTTTCTGCATCTAATGAGATGATGATGTGATTTTTGTCCTTCAGACCATTTATATGAGGAATTACATTTATCGATTTGCATATGTTGAACCATACCTACATCCCTGGGATAAAGCCAACTTGGTCGGGGTGAATAATCTTTTTGATATATTCTTGTATTCTGTTTGCCAATATTTTGTTCAGAAGTTTTGCATCTATGTTCATGAGGGATACTGGTGTGTAATTTTCTTGTTTTGTTCTGCCTTTGTCTGGTTTTGGTATGAGGATGATGCAGGCTTCATAGAAGGAGTTTGGTAGAATTCCTTCCTTTTCTATTTTATGGAAAAGTTTGAGAAGCAGTCGTGTTTGCTCTTCCATGAAGGTCTGGTAAAATTCACCAGTGAATCCATCTGGGCCTGGACATTTTTTAGTTGGGAGGCTTTTCATAACTGCTTGGATCTCCATACTTGTTATAGGTCTATTTAGATGGTTTATCTCATCTTGATTTAATTTTGATACATCATATGAATCAAGGAAATCACCCATTTCTTTCAGATTTTCAAACTTAGAGTCACATATATTCTTAAACTATGTCCTTATAGGTTTCTCTGGT
The DNA here is from genome assembly GCA_036346955.1 of Dipus sagitta. Classification (NCBI taxonomy): domain Eukaryota; kingdom Metazoa; phylum Chordata; class Mammalia; order Rodentia; family Dipodidae; genus Dipus; species Dipus sagitta. The sequence goes on from CM070781.1 coordinate 70,380,146, forward strand.
ATCTGTTGTAATGGTGCCTTTTTCCTCTCTAATCTTATTAATTTTTGTCTCTTCTCTCTTTCTTCTGGTCAAATTTGCTAAGGGTTTATTGATCTTGTTTATCCTTTCAAAGAACCAACTCTTTGTTTCATTGATTCTTTGGATTTTTTTTTTTTTTGGTTTATATTTCATTAATTTCTGCCTTAAGCTTTATTATTTACTCTCATGTACTGATTTTTGGTTTTCCTCTTTTTTTTTTTTGTGAGGCAAACACTTTATTGACTAAGTTATCTCCCCAGTCCCCTTCCAATTTTTGACTCTTGCATGTGAATATATATACTATGTACACATTATTGGTCATTCTTGCCAATTGTGAGCTAAACTTCAGAAATACTGATTCTTTTTTTTTTCTTTTTTTCTTTATTAGTTAGTTTTGTATTCAGCAAATACAGTCAGTTTGGTACCATTATTAGGCTCATCCATGACCTACCCCTCCCCTTGACCCCTCCTTGTTGAGGTATATGGGTCATGCATTGTGGAGTTAGCCCACAGTTATGTGTAAGATAAATGTCTCTGCATATAATGACCCAACATGTGGCTCTGACATTCTTTCCACCCCCTCTTCCGCAAAATTTCCCTGAGCCATGTTGGGTTCATTTTTGGTCTGCTTCAGTGATGAGGTGTTGGGGACCTCTGAGGCTCTGGCTCTCTGATTTGGTTTTCCTTATTCTTTCCTTATTCTTCTTTTGCCAAGGCCTTAGGGTGAAACATTAAATTATTTATTTGTGAACTCTCTAATCTCTTAATATAGGCATGTAGAGCTACAAAGTTCCCTCTTAGGACTGCCTTCATTGTGTCCCAAATGTTTGATATGTTGTATTATCATCATCACTTGATTATATGAATTTATTGATTTCCTTTTTGATTTCTTCAATGACCCATTGATCAATCAATAGTGTACTGTTTAGTATCCATGAATTTCTGTATGCTCTGTAGCTTTTCTTGTTGTTGATTTGCAGTTTAATCCCATTGTGGTCAGATAGAGTACAAGGGATTATTTCACTTTTCCTGTATTTGTGGAGATTTGCTTTGTGTCCTAATACAGGGTCTATTTTAGAGAGTGTTCCATGTGCTGCTGAGAAAAATGTATATTCTGGAGCATTTGGATGGAATGTTCTGTAGATATTTGTTACGGTCCATTTGTTCCATAACATCATTTAATGCAGATGTCTCTCTGTTTATTTTTGTCAGGATGACCTGTCAATTGATGAGAGTGGGGTATTGAAATCTCCCACTACAATTGTGTTTGATGTTATCTGTGACCTTAAGTCTAATAGTGTTTGTTTGATGAAACTGTGATCCCCCATGTTAGGTGCATATATGCTTAGGATTGTAATGCCCTTCTGGAGTGTCCCTTTAATCAGTATAAAATGACCTTCTTTATCTTTCCTCACTAATGTTGGTCTGAAGTCTACCCTGTCAGATATTAGGATAGCAACCCCTGCTTGTTTCCTAGGCCCATTTGCTTGAAATACAATTTTCCATCCTTTCACCCTAAGATAGTATCTGTCTTTTATTGAGAGATGAGTGTTCTGGAGGCAACAAATTGCAGGGTCCTAACTTTTAATCCAGTCTGAAAGCCTGTGTCTTTTGGTTGGTGCATTGTGGCCTTAGGTATTAATAGTTGTTATTGAATGGTATGCATTTATTCTTGCCATTCTTCTTATTTTGTAGTGTTTCCTGTTTTCCCTTTACTCATTTGTTTTGACTGCTTTTTAAAATTTTTTTTGTTTTTATTTATTTATTTGAGAGTGACAGACAGAGAGAGGAATAGGCATATAGAGACACAGAGAGAGAATGGGCATGCCAGGGCTTCCAGCCACTGCAAACGAACTCCAGACGTGTGCGCCCCCTTGTGCATCTGGCTAAGGTGGGTCCTGGGGAATCAGGCCTTGAACCAGGGTCCTTAGGCTTCACAGGAAAGTGCTTAACCCCTAAGCCATCTCTCCAGCCCCTGTTTTTTGAGTGTGGTTTATTTTTTCCTCTTTCTTCCTGTGTGTGTTTTGCTTTCTCTTTGGCATGAAGAATTCCTTCAAGTATTTTCTGTAGAGCTGGTTTAGTTGTTATAAACTCCTTTAGCCTGTTTTTGTTGTCCTTATTTCTCCATCAATTTGGATAGATAGCTTTGCAGAATAAAGTAATCTTGGTTGACAGGTGTTATCGTTCAGAATTTGGAATACATAATTCCAAGCCCTTCTGGCTTTTAAAGTTTTTGTTGAGTAATCTGCTGTGATCCTGATGGCTTGCCTTTGTAGGTAACTTGATTTTTCTAACTGCTTTCAATATATTTTCGTTGGCTTGTGTGTTTAGTAGTTTAATTATAACATGGTGAGGAGATATTCTTTCCAGGTTTCATCTGTTTGCTATTCTAAGAGCTTCCTGTATCTGCACTGGCATTTCTTTCCCAATTTGGGAAAATTTTCTTCTATGACTTTGTTGTAAACACCTACTAAGCCTCTGGATTGAAATTCTTCTCTTTCTATTGTACCCTGAATTCTTATGTTTGATTTTTTCATAGTGTCCCGGATATCTTGAAATGCCCATTCATACCTTGCTATTAGCTTGTTTTTCTCTTTGTTGGACTGTATTAGGTCTGCCAGCTGGTCTTCTAGTTTCGATATTCTGTTCTCTCCTTCATCCATTCTACTGGTGAGACTTTCCATGGAGTTTTTATTTATTTATTTTTTTTATTTCACTGACTGTATTCTTCAGAGCTAGGATTTCAGCCTGGTTTTTCTTCATTATTTATATTTCCTTACTCATGTGTTGTAATGACCTCTTTATTTCATTAAGCTGGCTTCCTTTGTTCTCTTTCAGAAGTTTGTTTTTTTTTTTTTCTTTAATTCCTTTGCTTTCTTCTTTGATCCCCTTCATTTCTTCTCTGATTTCTTTGAGCATAGATATCATCATTTTTGAAATTTTTGTCAGGCATTTCATCTAAAAGAGTCTCATTGGTGATCATTTCTGGTGGATTTATAATTTTTGGTGGGACTGTATTGTCTTGATTCTTTGAGTTTCTTGTATTATACTGTAGCGAATTTTGCATCCTGAATTGATTTGATGCTTGGATCTTCTACTGATCTGCAGTGTTCACAGATGTGGCATTCCATCTCTATATAACCTCAGGATATGAGTTCAAAGTGCCAGGTGTAGCTCTTGTTCAAAAATTTCAGTAAGTTCAAAAGTTCCTGTGAACAGAACATGAGCGAATTGTGGGATACACTTAAACGTCCAAATATTAGGATCATTGGAATACCAGAAGGAGAAGAAATTCAGACCAAAGGCATGGAGAATTTATTTAACAAAATCATCGAAGAAACCCCCCAGTCTCTTAAAAGAAATGCCCATCAAGATACAAGAAGCCAACAGAACTCCAAACAGACTGGACCAAAGGAGAAACTCTCTAAGGCATATTGTCATTATGACTCTAAATATTGACACCAAAGAGAAAATCCTAAAAGCAGCTAGGGAAAAACAGCACACCACTTTTAATGGCAACCCCACAGGATTACTCTAGACTCCCCAATGGAAACCCTGAAAGCCAGAAGGGCCTGGAATGAAACACTGCAAAGTCTAAGAACCTATGGCTTCCAACCCAAACTACTCTACCCAGCAAAAGTATCCCTTATAATAGATGGTGAAAGGAAACCTTTCCATGACAAAACTCAGCTTTACAATTACATGAACACAAAACCAAACCTACAGAGAGTATTTCAGGAAATTCTCCACAGAGAAGAAACAAATAACCAACCTCAAATGCCTACAAGAAGCAGATCACAATAACCAAACTCAGAAGAGTAGGCACAAAAACTTCAAAGTCCATGAAAACACCAAACCACATATAACATCACAATATGGCAGGGATCAAATCAAATCTCACAGACATTACCCTAAATATTAATGGCTTTAATTCACCCATCAAGAGATACAAGCTAACAGGATGGATCAAAAAATTAGACCCTTCAATCTGTTGTCTTCAAGAAACCCACCTCACCACTAAAGACAGACACCTCGTCAGGGTGAAAGGGTGGAAAACAATATTCCAAGCAAACGGGAATAAGAAACAAGCAGGTGTAGCTATATTAATATTGGATAAAATAAACTTCAAACCAAAAGTAATCAAAGCAGGTAAGAAGGCCACTTCCTTCTTATCAAGTGAACGATGCATCAAGAGGATATTACAATCATAAAGCTGCATGCACCAAACACAGGGGCACCACAGTTAATAAACAAAAACCTACTTGACAATAAAAGAGAAATAAGCACTAACACCATCATAGTTGGGGACTTCAGTACACCATTATCAGAAGTAGACAGATCATCCAAACAGAAACTCAACAGGGAAGTAAGAGAGCTCAACAAAACCATAGATCACTTAGACCTAACAGACATCTACAGAACTTTCCATCCCAAATACACAGACTACACATTCTTCTCAGCAGCCCATGGAACATTCTCTAAAATAGACCATATACTGGGTCACAAAGCCTGCATCCACATATTTAGGAAGATTGACATAATTCCTTGCATGATATCACATCACAATGCTATATTGCTAGAAATTAACAACAAAAGACCCACAAAGAATCCCAATGGCACCTGGAAACTGAACAGCACATTTTTAAACAATAAATGGATAGTGGATGAAATAAAAAGGAAATTCCAAAATTTGTAGAATTGACTGACGATGAGAACACATCATACCAAAACTTATTATGGGACACAAAGAAGGCAGCCCTCAGGGGAAAATTCATAGCACACAAGGCCTTCATAAAAAAGACAGAGTGATCCCAAATTAATAACCTAACCATCCACCTAAAGGTACTGGAAAAGCAAGAAAAATCCAACTCAAAGAGCTCCTGAAGGAAGGAAATAATTAAAATCAGAGCAGAAATTAATGAATTGTAAACTAAGAAAACAATTAAGGCAATTGACAAAACAAAGAGCTGGTTCTTTGAAAAAATAAACAAGATTGACAAACCTCTGGCAAATTTGATCAAGCAAAAAAGAGAGATACTTCAAATTAACAAAATTAAAAATGAAAAAGGAGAGATCAAAACAGACATATGTGAAATTGGGAGAATCATCAGGACTTATTTCAAACACCTCTACTCCACAAAACTGGATAATGTGGAGGAGATGGATAAATTCCTGGACTCATACCATCTATCAAAGCTAAACTCAGAGCAGATTAATCTCCTAAATGAACCTATCACACTCATGGAGATTGAAAAACTAATAAAAAAAAACTCCCCAAGAAGAAGAGTCCAGGAACAGATAGCTTCTCAGCTGAATTCTATCAAACCTTCATGGAAGAACTCAAACCAATCTTCCTCAAACTGTGCCATACAATTGGAGAACAGGGAAAGCTACCCAACTCCTTTTATGAAGCTAGTATCACCCTAATTCCAAAACCAGGCATAGATGCCACAAGAAAAGAAAACTACTGGTCTATTTCCCTGATGAACTTAGATGCAAAGATCCTGAACAAAATCCTTGCAAACCGAATCCAACAACAAATCAAAAGCATTATCCACCTTGCCCAAGTGGGATTCATCCTAGGAACACAGGGGTGGTTCAACATATGGAAATCTGTCAATGTAATACACCACATAAACAAGGTTCAACACAAAAAGCACATGATCATTTGGATAGATGCAGAAAAGGCCTTTGAGAAGATACAACATCACTTCATGATCAAAACCTTGGAGAGAATTGGCATGGTTGGTTCATATCTTAACATAATAAAGGCAATATACAAAGCTCCTAAGGCCCAAATAATACTTAATGGAGAGAGACTGGAGAAATTCCCATTAAGATCAGGAACAAGAGAGGGTTGTCCCCTCTCACCTCTGCTTTTAAATATAGTACTGGAAGTCCTAGCTCAAGCAATAAGAGAGGAGAAGGAAATAAAAGAGATACAAATTGCAAAGGAAGAAGTTAAGTTAGCTCTATTCGCTGATGACATGATTGTATATGTAAGAGACCCAAGAGACTCCATCCCAAAACTCCTGAAGGTGATTAACTCCTATAGCAAAGTAGCAGGATACAAAATCAATGCACAAAAATCAGTAGCCTATCTATATGCAACTGAGAAAGATACAGAGAGAAATAAGGGACATGGTCTCCTTTTCAATAGCAACAACAACAACAAAAAATCAAATATCTTGGAATAATGTTAACCATGGAAGTGAAAGATCTATACAATGAAAACATAAAAACACTCAAAAAAGAAATTGAGGAGGACTTGAGAAAATGGAAAGACCTCCCATGCTCCAGAATTAACATTGTGAAGATGGCAATCCTACCAAAGGCAATATACAGATTTAGTGCAATTCCAATTAAAATACCAATGGTGTTCCTCATAGAGATAGAAAAAATGATCTCAAATTTCATAAGGAAAGGCAGAAGGCCTTACATATTCAAACATATCCTCAGCAAAAGAAATACCTCTGGAGGCATCACCATACCTGATCTGAAGCTGTATTACAAAGACATAGTAATAAAAACAGCATGGTACTGGCATAAAAACAGAAGTATAGACCAATGGAATAGACTTGAGGACCTGGACTTTGGGTCAAGCAACTATAGCTACTTGATATTTGACAAAGGCACTAACAATATACACTGGAAAAAAGACAGTATCTTCAACAAATGGTGCTGGACAAACTGGATAACCACATGCAGGAAATTGGAACTTGATCCACACATTTCACCATGCACTATACTCAAGTCCAAATGGATCAAAGACCTCAATATAAGACCAGAAATTCGACTACTACTGGAACAAAATATAGGAAGTACTTTCCTTGATATAGGAATGGGAAAAGACTTCCTGAACAAAACCCCAGTAGCTTATGATCGTAAACTGTCACTCAACCAATGGGATCACATGAAGCTGAAGAGTTTCTTTACAGACAAGCATACAATAAGCAAAGCCAATAGATTACCCACAGAATGGGAGAAAATATTTGCTGGTTATCCAACTGACAGAGGCCTAATCTCTAGAATCTACAAAGAACTCAAAAATCTAAACGGTAAAAAGTCAAACACCCCACTCACAAAATGGGGCAAAGTGCTGAACAGGCAGTTCACAGAGGAAGAAATATAAATGGGAAGCACACACTTAGGAAGATGTTTATCATTCCTCATCATCAGGGAAATGCAAATAAAACAACAATGAGATTCCACCTTACCCCAATAAGTATGGCAAACATCAAAAAATCAAATGAAAATAAATGCTGGCGAGGATGTGGAGAAGTAGGGACACTCATCCACTGTTGGTGGGAATGTAAGATGGAACAACCACTTTGGAAAGCAATCTGCAAACTCCTGAAAAAGCTGACTATAGAGATACCAACAGACCCCGTTATTCCCTTACTGGGCATCTACCCTAAAACCTTCAAACCACAGGCCAGAGAGATTTGCTCAACCATGTTTGTAGTGGCTCAATTCATAATAGCTAAGAGCTGGAATCAACCCAAATGTCCATCACTAGAAGAATGGATAACTAAGATCTGGTATATCTACACAATGGAATTCTATACAGCAGTAAGAAAAAATGATACAATGAAATTTGAGGAAAAATGATTGAACCTGAAACATATCATTCTCAGTGAACTTACACAATCACAGAAAAAAAAAAATTGCCACATAGTCTCACTCATCTACCTCATGCAACCTGAATCTACCCAAGATGCCTTACATACCCAGCAAGCTTCTCATGGACTAGACAATAGGATGGGTGTGGAGGGAGGGGAAGGTAAGGGGGGGTGGGAAACACAAATCTAGACCCAATTGGCAATGGGATCATAAAATTCTACATCCTAAAAGGCAGACCAAATGTCTGAACCTTTACCAGGCCCTTAGAGGGAACACCTGATCCATAAGGCACTGGAGAGGGTATGATGAAGACTGACCTTAATCTTCTACAGCCTCTGTCTCTCTCTCTCTCTCTCTCTCTCTCTCTTTTATATTAGTTATCTTTTTCTTCCTTTTCTTAGTGGGCACTGACCTGTAACTCCCAGTACAAGCATGTGGCTATTATCCACAATGAGCTTTTGATTAGCGAGACCTACAAGGTTTCCTAAAAGACAGACAGATTTCTGTCAGAGTTCTTGATGACCCACCAAAGGTTAGTGGTAAGACCCTACTGCTGAAGACACTTTATGCGGTTGACAAATAAATTGGAATGACATGGCTGGAAGCTGGAAGAGAGTCAGTCCCCAGATAGTCAGCGCATCTAGTGCCAGAAGGTGCTACATGGGTGACTGGGGGAAAATGACCAATATCTGTCCAAGCAACTCATGGTCTCACCTACTTAGCAGCAAATAACCTGTGGTGATGCTCACACAAGTACAATAGTGGCACACAGCTATGGTGGGAAACTAAGTGCTCTTGATTTGGCTAACTGATCTCCTCAGTGGTACGGGACCCATAGCTGGAGGTGGGAAACAAGTCAGAACCATATCCAAACATAAGCCTGCTCTCCACTATCAAGCTACCACCAATCGTGGGCTACAAGAGGAGCGCCTCCACCTATTAAATTCTCTATAAAAAAGTAAGGGTTATCTCATTTGTCTGGTGCTAACTTACTCTCCATTTGAGAATCTGCTTCTCTTTTTCAGATAGATGTAGATCCTAAGGAGAGAGCCACCCCATCATACCTAAAATGGGCCCCAGCTGAAACTAAGAACAATTGGCTAAACAAGCAAGGGTGCTGTTTCCTTGGTGAACTGGGTACCAGCACAAGGGTGAAGGACATCAACACAGAGAAAAATCAACTCCTACCATGTCAGAGAACCAGAGACCCAGAGGCTCCCAACACCTCATCACTGAAGCAGACCAAAAATGAACCCAACATGGCTCAGGGAAATTTTGCAGAAGAGAAGGCAGAAAGAATATCAGAGCCACGTTGGGTCATGATATGCAGAGACATTTATCCTACCCATAACTGTGGGCTGACTCCAGAATACATGACCTATATACCTCAACAAGGAGAGGCCAAGGGGAGCGGGTAGGTAACGAATGAGCCTGATAAGGGTACCAAACTGACTGTCTTCGCTGAGTACAAACCAATTAATAAAAAAAAAAATTAAAGAGGAACTATAAGTAGAAATTTATATGCTGTTTGTCATCCCCTTTCACTTGTCAGAGACAATTGGCCATTTTGTCTCTGGACAGGGTCTGGGGGCACATGGCTTAAACTTGAATGGGGTCTGAGATAAAGGGAGCACCGTCCCTTTTTCCAGAGTTCAGCTTACAGTGACATTAAATAGCACATAACAGTAAGCAAGAGCCAAAGGAAATGACAGAGTAGAGAGCTAAGTATCCTGACATTCCTATTCTGAAGTTGTTTGTCGAGGAAATTTATTTTACTCATTTGCAATACACAAGGTGATAGGGTCTTGTCTGTGTCTAATCTGGTTAGACCTCCAGAATATGAATTACATCTGTGCTTATGATTTTGTGACCCACTTATCATAGGACATCACCTGTGTCTAATGTAAGCTGAATTTAGTTTAAATCTATGTCCCTATATAAAATTTTTAATGCATCCTTGCGTCTGTAAACAGTTGAAAAATCTTTAATTGTAAGCATGGTGTTCATCTACATTTAGCCTGAAAATTAGCTTTATGTTCCTTATAAAATGAAGTTAATTTTAGGCAAAATTTGGTCTTTTTAGATCTCCTACATCTTTTCTACATACACACATATTCATCCATATACTTTAACATTCTGATCTAAGTTTCACTTAAAAAACATTTTTTAAAAGATTCGATGTCTAACATTGAAAAATTCCTTCCCAGTTCCTTCAATCATCTCATATCAACCCATAATTGGCCATCTTTCTTACAAGATTATTAAGAGAAACTACACCAAATTGATTAATCTTATTACCCACTGACAAAGAAACAAGTAGTCTAGCTTCAAAGAGTTAACTAGTTTACTGTTAGAAGTTTGTAGAGTAACAGTCTTAGCAGAAAAACTTACAACGCCCTTAGTATTTATGTCATCAAAAATCTCTAACAACCAGACTTCTTTAATAATACCAGCATATATACCTATAGATTTTATTTAACCCATTTATTTGAGATATCTCCTATTAATAAACTCCACGAAATACACTATTTAGTTATAAGTCTATGAATGCAGGCAAAACATGACAACCATTTTGGGTATAATCTCTCTCAATACCTCTAACATACTTGGAAATGCCTTTATTTTAAGAGTAACTAAGGCAAATTTTTGTTTCTGTCGTGAGGCAGGCTGGCCTAGAACTCAGGCCCGTTGCCTCCTCCTTTTAAGTAATAGGACAATATAATCATTTAAAATACTTGGCAAATTATGAGCCACCACCTCAAAGAGAATGTTCTTTGTTTCAATAATCCTCTATGTAAGTTGAAGTTGACCTAGAACATAAACTCAGTAATTATATTCATGACATCACATAACAAAGTATGGCTTTGTTTATATAAAATTTAAGTTCACCATAGGCTTAGTTAAATCTGACTTTTATTTTATTTTAATTTTTTTGTTATTTTTATTTATTTATTTGAGAGTGACATACAGAGAGAGAAAGAGGCAGATAGAAAGAGAGAGAATGGGCACGCCAGGGCTTCCTGCCACTGCAAACGAACTCCAGATGCATGCGACCCCTTGTGCATCTGGCTAACGTGGGTCCTGGGGAATCGAGCCTCGAACCAGGGTCCTTAGGCTTCACAGACAAGTGCTTTACCGCTAAGCCACCTCTCCAGCCCTAAATCTGACTTTTAAAGACAAAAGCCTTGAAATAAATCAAATGCCAATAATAAACTTTAGGAGAGACCTGTTGGACTATTTGGATTAATAAGGAAACAAAATGTCTATAAACAACATCTTATTTGTTTAAAGCCCAAACAAAAGAGAAAATATCAGGCACAGTTCAAATTAAAATTATGTACTTATTTTTACCAAGCAATTTAAAAGACACATGGTTTAAAAATGTGGAGTCAGGCTATCACATTGGAACCTAGAATTGGTGTTCTCATGTCTCAGTTTCCCAAGTTGCTAGAATAGGCTTGTGCCATCAGGCCTAGCTCATTTTTTCTTTTTGTTTGTTTGTTTGTTTTGTTTTGTTTTTTGAGGTAGGGTCTCACTCTAGCACAGGCTGACCTGGAATTCACTATGTAGTCTCAGGGTGTCCTCGAACTCACAGCGATCCTCCTACCTTTGCCTACCTAGTGCTGGGATTAAAGGCATGTGCCACCACACTTGGCTTCATTTTACTTTTTATAATACCTGTTTGAATAAATGATTTACAGCTATGTAAAGATATAGTCGTCATAGAGCACTTTAGCAGAAACTCATAGCAGTATAGGCACCACTAGCCTGTCTTTCCCACTGTGTCTCTGTAATTCCTAAGAGACAGCATGGTTATCTCCCCACCCAGTTGACACAGCTGCAGGCCTCAGCTCCACAGAGGGGAGGAGGCATGAGGCTGGGACCCAGGCTTGTTGAAGAAAACCTTTCCAGCCAAGTGCCTAGGCTCTGGGCTTGGCTCGAGCATTTTCAGTTTCCCCTTCATTTAGGTGGCCAGAGACCCACAGTTTCTGGCCGGTGGTGAGGTTTAGGCTTGGGCTGCAAGATGGCAGAGCCCAGAGCAGGAGTCGGAGCTCCATCATCCTGCCCACACAGGCAGCCCTGTGTCCTGTGGCACAGTAGTAGCTTGTAATGGAAAAAGGAAAACCCTAGAAGATATTCAGGTCAGGGGGTTTTGGTTCCAGAGCCTCCATGTGACCATGAGGTCCCCCCCCCCCCCCTCAGCTCAGCAGAACCAGCTCCCAAACTCTGGAAGAGTTCAGCCCTGGGGTCTGAGCTCAACCCAATGCATCCCCCTACAAAAGTTGCCACCTTTACAAAAGAGTACTGCCTGGCTTTATACCACTTTGGCCTCAGGCGACCCTGCATTTAAATAGGGCTCCAATCTCGGCAGGGTGGAGCAGGCCAGGCAAAGAAGCCATGGCAGTTAGTTGAGAGAGGAAGGGGGTGGGGGGAGAGAGAGAGAAAGAGAGAGAGAGAGAGAAATGCAAACCATAAAACTGATTTCTGTTCAGTTTCTATCTACCTCAGTGTGAGGCTATAAGAAATGAGTAAAATTTCGAGGGGGGGGGGGTTTACTCCCTGAAACTGTTAACTAACGTACAAAGGAATCTGGATCACCGGTAGAACTGACGGGAGCAGCAGCTGGAGTGTACCAGTGGTTCATAGAAGTAAAGTGGGGAAACCGAATAAAAATATGGGTATTTGTACAAAAATCATTCTCAAGATGACTTAGTGGGACCTCCATTATATAACTGGGAAATTGGGGTTCTGGGGCACTTCCTGGCACCCCAAGCCCTGAGTTCATTTCTGCAAACTAACCAAAGAATTGCAATTCCATATTCACAAGAATGATTTTTAAAATATCACATTTTATTCAGATTTTACAAAGGAATGCAGAGAGGGGAAGGCTAGGAGGTAAGGGGAAATAAAGTAGGGAGAAGTATAGCACGTGGAACCCAAAAGCCCACGTGGAGTCCATGTGACCAGACAAGGATCTGGGAGGGAAAGCATGGAAAGGAAAGAGAAAAGCAAATTCAAGGAGCTCCTGCCATGTGGGGAGCTGGAGGGGATAAAGGAGCCCATGTGGAGAGTAAGAGCTAGTCGGCCCTCCTGGCTGGGCCTGGCCTGGGCCTGAGCCTAGCCAGCCCAGGTCCAGCTGAGGGAGAAACTCACTCATAGCTGGAAGTTCCCAAGTGATCAGCACTTCCAGAATTTGAGCTGGAGTCTACTAGCGATCCTGGAGCTTGCTTTTCTTCTTTATCAGGAGCCCAGGAGATTCTGTGGTCTCTGCTCCCCATAGATCTGGGGTTATAGGTGTGTGCAGCTACACCCAGTTTTTTATGTGGGTCCTGGAAATGGACTCAAGAATTCTCTCCAGTCTCTTCAGGCCCTCATGCTTGAACAGGAAACGCTCTTAGCTACTGAGCCATCTCTCTAGCCCTCATTTTCATATTTAAATTTATTTGAATTCTACTTGTTGAAATCTTGTTCTTGGCTACTGCAAATCACTGGTTTCAGAAACTTCCCACTCCAGTACTGTAGGGTAATGTTAGTGCAGCACTGACCATGCTCCCTTTCCATAGAAGTCTTTATCAATGGCTGGTGACCTTTCGAATCCAGTTGAACTTTCTTTGGCTCTGAATGCTTTCTTGCTTTCTCCTAACTGACCTTTCTGGACTTATCTACAAAAGCCACTGACATAAAACCTACATTCTTGACAATCTAGTTGTTTCATACTATTTCCTTGTGCCTGAGGAAATTAATGAGATAATTTTGAGTTGTGAGGCTGCTTTTAAAACTTGATAGCAAGTATCTCAAGGAAGGGGGATTAACCTGGTACATATTAAAATGTACAGCTGAGCAGTCCTTGAAGCTGTGAAGACGGCCACCTGGGATGTCATTTTCAGTGCCTCCATGGGGTCCTGTGGCTAAGGGGTGCAGCACTGCAGGACTTGGATGTGGAGGACTCTCCATGATGTTGGATGTTGGAGCCCTGGGTGAGGGGATGGGAAAAGATGAGGGAGGGGCTGAAAGCTATGGGCCAGAATGGGAAAGCTGGCACTCAAGGCACAAGTTTGAACTTCCTGGAAAGGTCAGATCACTCTGGGTAAGCTTGATATTTTCTGGCTTGGTGAAAGAGCAGGCTTTCAGATTGGCATGTGATGAGAAAGAAATACTGACCAGGGTTCAAACCACTGTCAAAGAGGCTTTGAGAGGGTGGAACCAATTTGAAACTAGCACACAGGTCATCAGATTGAGATCTGAGAGGCAGGAGCCAGGCTGATGGCTAGCTGTCCTGGATTGGGGATATAGGATGTGGCTATGGTCTGAATGTCCTTCTCAGCTAGGAAAAGCAAGTAAGTCCTCATTGTGGTGATAGTAGAAGGCAGCACCTTTGGGGAGGTGATGAAGTAAGGAGGGCTCTGCTTTCCTCAGTGGTTTAATGCCTTATTGAAGGGCTGGATGGAACTAGCGTAGGTCCTGTGCCATACAAAGTGTTTACCACCCACAAACACTTCTTTCAAAAATATTTTAATTTATTTATTTGAGAGAGATAGGAAGGAGAGAAAGAGAGAGAGAGAGAGAGAGAGAGAGAGAGAGAGAGAGAGAGAAAGGGTGTGCCAGAGCCTCCAGCCACTGCAAACAAACTCCAGACACATGTGCTACCTTGTGCATCTGACTTAAGTGGGTCCTGGGGAATTGAACCTGGAATCTTTGGCTTTGCAGGCAAGAGCCTTAACCACTAAGCCATCTCTCCATCCTGCAAACACTTTTTGAGAGAAGGTAACCCAGACTAGCCTATAACTCACTATGAAGTCAAGGATGGCTTTGAAATTCTGATTGCCCTGTCTCTACCTCCCACGTGCTAGAATTAAAGTATATTTTGATATCCTGTTTATGTGGTACTGGGGATTAAACCCAGGGCTTTGTGCATAATAAGCAAGCACTCTACCAACTGAACTATGTCCTCAAGCCTCTGTTTTTCACCCTTTTGTCCTGAATACCATATGCAGACTTCTAAATAGTACCATCTGTGGGACTAAGGTTCCTTCTGGCATCTTCACCTGGCCATCTCAGCCTCAAGAACTATGGTAAAAGCAGTATCTATTCTTTATTATTTACCAATCCCAGGTAATTTGTTTGAATAGCACAAATGGACGGAGACACTTTATTAAAGCAAGGATGGGCTTGGCAGAGATTATACCACATTCAGGCCTCATTCATATGCAAAAACTGGTCTGTAAATTTCACTGTTCACCAAGTTGAGACATTTCTGCACATGAGGAAGTTTGGCTATTGTTTGCTCCTGTGTGTATGCTTATATAAAACCTAAAGGCAGGCTGTAGATGATGTTACAGCTTCCTGTAGTTACATATATGAGCCCCACAAAAACAGCTACTAACTCCAGAGCTACATCTGGGGTTTATGAAAACTCTGATTTCAAATGTGCTATCAATTCTTTCTGAAGGAGCACTCATATTTACAACACACTACACCTTCATATCTGGCACCCAAAGTATAGTTACTTTCTATTACAGCACCATTGCCATGGAATTTTCCTTGAGCACAAACAAACATTTTCCCCTTTGCTTTCCCCTATCACTCTTTCCCTATTTCTCTCATTGCCTCTCAAGAACTTTCTTCTGCTTTTTGACAGAGGCTTGGTCAGCCCCAAGCACCAAATCACTTGAGCTTCCTGGACAGTTGTGGACCCACAGGCATAAGAATGCTCTTATGGAGCTGGAGAGATGGCTTAACAGTTAAGGCACTTGTCTGTGAAGCCTAAGGACCCAGGTTCAATTCCCTAGTACCTACATAAACCAGATGCACAAGCTGGTCCATGTATCTGGTGTTTGTTTGCAGTGGCTAGAAGCCCTGGTGCGTTTATTCTGTCTCTCATTCTCTCTCTCTTTCTGCTACTCATACTCTCTCTAATACTTTCTCTCCTTCTTCCTCAAATAAATAAATAAAATATTTTTAAAATATATGTTCATTTATTTATTTGAGAGAGAGAGAGAAGAGGGAGGGAGAGAGAGAGAGAGAGAGAGAGAGAGAGAGAGAGAGAATGGGTGTGCCAGGGTCTCTGGCCACTGCAAACGAACTCCAGATGCATGCACCTCCTTGTGCATCTGACTTATGGGGGTCCTGGGCAATCGAACTGGGGTCCTTTGGCTTTGCAGGCAAATGCCTTAACTGCTAAGCCATCTTCTCCAGCCCTAAAATATTTTTTTTTAAATGAATGCTCTTGTTTCAGCTATGGGTTTCTCAGCACAATAGTAAGACTCTTTAAAATGGTAAAAATGCAAGTTTCCCTTGAGAGATTTTCTTTTATGGTGGAAGCAGTGAGATGGTCAGGAGATATCAAATGATTGTCATAAAGAATAGCAATCTCCCCAGCCCCCAAATTCTTTTCAAAGCAAATACACACATTTGATACCTGCAAGTTTTGAATGTGCAAATATTGACTCAGCAGATGGCTGAGACCAGCTTGAGCATGCTATGTGCCTTTTCTCAGGGCTGGGCCTGTTATGACTCTTGACTATGGGTTAAATATATATTTTTTACTTCCCAGCTGATGAATTTCTCTAGAATAGAATGGTTTCCCACCCGTTTCCAGAGCATGTAACATCCATTGAAAATGTTTGTAAGATTTTTATCATCCAGGGTCCCACTTTGAAAGTTCATTTTTGGTTTAGACTAACTCTGACAATTCTTTGTACATGTATATATGTGGTGTTTGGGAATGTGTATACATGTGTTCTTAAGCATGTGTGCATGTGGGTATACATGTACATGTGTGTAGGGACAAGAGGTTGACATCAAGTATCTTTCTCAATCACTTTCCACTCTTTCTTTCTTTCTTTTATTTAAGAGAGAGATTGAGAATTGGCATGTCAAGGCCTTAATCACTGCAAAGAAACTCCAGATGCATGCACTACCTTATGTGCTTGCACTACCTGTGCACATGTCTCACCTTGTGCATATGGCTTATGTGGGTCTGGGTAGTCTAACCTGGGTCCTTAGGCTTCACATGCAAGCTCCGTAACTGTTAAGCTATCTCTGCAGCCCCACTTTATGTTTTCAGACAGGCTGTCTTACTAACCAGCAAGCCTAGGGAGTCCTTTTGTTTCAGCCTTCCAATACTAGGATCACAGGAGCATGTTGCTACACTGGACATTTTAAGTGGGTTCTGGGGATCAAACTCAGGTTCTTAAATTTAAGTGGCAAGCACTTAACCTACTCAGCTATCTTCCCAGCTCCCAACCCTACAAATTCTTTGGTACCCACCACCCCCAACTACTGATTACTTATATCAGCTACTGGGGGCATTTGGTAAGAATTTCTCAGTTGTTTTATTTGACTTTCAGTATTATCCACTTTAGGACTAGTAAAAAATTGCAATGAAGCTGGACATGGTGGCACATGCCTTTAATCCTAGCACTCAGGAGGCAGAGGTAAGAGGATTGTTATGAGTTCAAGGCCACCTGAGACTTCGTAGTGAATTCAAGGTCAGCTTGGGCTAGAGCAACATCCTACCCTGAAAAACAAACAAAAAAAAATTTCAATGAACCTTGGGTGATGGAACTTCAAAATGCTTTTAGAATTAGCTCTGGAAAGAAAACAAAATGAGAATGAGACACATATTGAACCCAAGCTGTGAAGAGCTATATTTTATAAGATTATAACCTTTCACGCTGTGTGCAGAGTTGGCTGCTCTTAAGCATGTCTCATGGTTGAACCATTTGCATAAACAGGCATTGGGAAAGAGTGCCATGACTTAGCAGCACCTAAAATTTCTACCTTTAAGGTAAAGAATTGACAAATAACTAGTGTAACAGAAATTTCATGAAAGGCTATAAAATCATCTTGGAAAAAAAGTTAATTATGTCATGAAGATTTTTGTTTGTTTGTTTATTTGTTTGTTTTTTGAGGTAGGGTGTCGCTCTTGCCCAGGCTGACCTGGAATTCACTCTATAATCTCAGAGAGGCTTCGGACTTTCTACCTACCTCTGCCTCCCAAGTGCTAGGATTAAAGGCATGTGCCACCATGCCCAGCAGTTTTTTTTTTTTTTTTTTTTTTTTTTGACAGGATCTCAGGATTGGTGATTTAGCTTGCCTAGCCAAGTACAAAGCCCTGGGTTCAGTTCACAGAACAGGGTTGCAGGGGGAACAAAAATATATCACTCAGTCTGGCCTTGTACTTGCTATCCTTTAGCCTCGGCCTCCTCAGTGTTAGGACTGTAGGTGTGTACTACTGTACCCGTCTCATCCTGAAGCATTGTTAATTGCACAGTTTTAATCCATACTGCTTCTGTTACTGCACTGGATATGTTCATGTACTGGCTCTTGAGACCCACAGGAAACTCTCATCCCAGAAAGGGGTTCTTCACACAGGCCTCAGTGCTTTTAAGCAATATTTCCATGCGACCCTCAACTCTGCTCAGGAAAACTGCTGTTGGGTCAGGTCTTGCCAGAGGTCCTGATTTCCCCTAACATCTGGATCTTAGGGACTGATGTGGTTGGCCACTAGTTATTGCCTATGTCATGCTTCTAAACCCATGTCATCTTGAGGATCTTGGATTCAGGCATGTAACACAGAAATGTATTTGACATGGCTATAGTTCTGGTTAAACCTTAGAATCTTCTGTGTGCAGACATAGTATTACCCTGTGGATTAGTACCTGCCTTCCATAATTATGAATATGGGTGGTAAAGGTTCATTTATTTTTATTTTATTATTATTATTATTATTGGTTTTTCGAGGTAGGGTCTCACTTTAGCTCAGGCAGACCTGGAATTTACTCGGTAGTCTCAGGGTGGCCTTGAACTCATGGTGATCCTCCTACTTCTGCCTCCTGTGTGCTGTGATTAAAGGCATGCAAAACCACACCTGGCTACTTTTATTTTTATCTATCTGAAAGTAGAGAAAGGGGAGAGAGAATAGGCATGCCAGGGCCTCTGGCTGCTGCAAAATAATTTCAGATGTATGCACTACTACTTTGTGCATCTGACTTGACGTGGGTAATGGGAAATTGAACTCCAGTTGTTAGGCTTTGCACTTTAACAACTGAGCAATCTCTTTAGCCCCCTAAGATTGTTTTAATATAAAGATGGGGCCCAAAGAGGTCCAGAGATTTGTCCAAGGTCACACTCCAAAACTTATATTCATTCCTTATTTGCTGGTTAGCTCTGGTCATCATGGGGGGATTTCTCAGTGCCAGAAAATTTCCTGGCAGTAATTCTGAAAATCAATTCCTGGAATATTATTTTTGGAATCAACTGGGACACTGGAAATTTTAGAGGTTAAAGAGAAGAATTATAGTGTTTTGAAGTGATGTCTTATTTATGTGACAGCCTCATGCTGCCCTCTTATGGAACCTTTGATATTTGCAAAATTCTTCCTTGAACTAGGCTTTCATAAAAGGGGACAAAAAAAAAAAAGATGTATTGTTGTAGGTCTTCTCAGGAAAACATGATGTCTTATCATTTTCATTATATTACTGAATTTTTGGATTAAAATGTGATATTAGTAAGTCCACAGAACACGCTTCTATGCAAACACCACACACACAACAGACATGTTACACATGTGTGCAATGCAAAAAAGGGTGGGGGGATGGCTGGGAGGAGGCCCATTGTCCCAGAGGTGTAGCTTCATACTTGCCAAGGACAAGTAAAGCTCAATTAGCTAAGTCAGTGAAAACAGATTTTATTCAGTAGCTGTCACTGGGATGCCACTCTGGACTACATGCAACTCCCAGGTCCTTATGATTTCCATTGGAAGAATTCTGATGAGACATGTAGACTGTACTATAGAAGGCAAGTGGTTTGCTGCACAGTAAGGGACAGCACACTCACTAGGGGGAGGAGTAGCCAATGGCCAAAGGGACCATTGGATTGACCTACATTTTAGGCAGGCTTTATACTCTTTAGAAAGTCTCTAGAATTGGCAGTTTTTTAGGAAGGACTTTTATTTGTTGTTGAGACAAGGTGTCACATAGTATGTATGTATGTATGTGGTGTATATGGCCTCAAATTCACAATGTAGCAGAGGACGACTTTCTAACTTTGGATATTTCTGCCTTCACTTCCCAAATGTGGCATTACTGGTGTGCACCGCCACACCTGATTCTGAGGGTTTTTTTTCTGTCCAGGCTCATTTGAATGAACTCTTATGGGGGACAATATATGTCCTTGTTCTTTACCAGGAAGCCTGTAGCTGTTAGCTAAATAATGATCTTATAAGGTTTAGATAGCTATCTATTAATGACTGTGGTGGTTTGATTCAGGTGTGCCCTGTAAACTTATGTGTTCTGAGTGCTAGGTCCCCAGCTGGTGGCAATTTGGGAATTGGAGTCTCCTGAATGCCTTGTATTATTGGGAGTTGGCTTATGAGTGTTATAGCCAGCTTCCCCTTGTTAGTGTTTGGCATACTTTCCTGATACTGTTGTCCACCAGATGTTGACAAGGAGGTGATGTCCACCCTCTGCTTGTGCCAACATTTTCCCCTGCCATCATGGAGCTTCCCCTCAAGTCTGTAAGCCAAAATAAACCCCTTTCTCCCATAAGCTACTGTTGGTGGGTACTTTCTACCAGCAATGCAAAGCTGACTACAACAATGACCTTCCAGTTATAGTTCCTGGTTTTACAAGCTGCAGGTTATGAGGGAGTGGCCCATCCCCAATGACCTCCAAGACTGCTAGTAGCAAACTCGCTCCACAACATAACTGCTGCATTAAACATCAGACTTTCCCTCTAAGTTTTGCATAGATGAGCAGGTACCTTGTTTTTATTGCATGTATATGTATATTGTGTGTGTATATGTGTGCCCATGTGTTTGTGTGTGCACGTATGTGGTGTATGTATGTATGTGGTGTATATGTGTATGTGGGTATGTATAGTTCAGAGGTTGATTCTGAGAATCTTCCTCAGGTTCTCTCCACCTTAGTTTATGAGACAGGGTCTCTAACTGAGCCTAGAGCTCACCAATCTGATTAGACTAGTGAGCCAGCAAGCTCTAGGAAATCCTCCTGTCTCATCTTCTCAGCACTGGGACTATAGGCATGCACTACCATACCTGGCTCTTATGTGGGTTCTGGGAATCAAACTCAGGTCCTCATGCTGAGCTATCTCCCCAGCCCCAACTCATTCTCTTTTTAGTATGGTTGAGTATAGTTGATAAGCACAACTTTTTATATTTTATGCATATATCTCAATGAGTCTGAACATATGCATATACCCATGATATCACCATATTAAACACATTCATCCCTTAAAGAGTGAGATTAAACACATTCATCCCTTAAAGAGTGAGAGTGAGAACAAGAGTGAGTGAGGACAAGAGCATGTATGTGTGTGAGATAGGGGAGGTAGGAGAGGAGAGAAAAATGGGGGGGGGTGCATGGGAGAGGTGCAGAGAGGCAGTGCAGCTTCACCTTAGCAGGATTCTACCTGATGAGCACATTTTAGAGCAGCTCCCTCAGGTTTTCAGAAAGATCCTCTGGAGTTGTGGGAGAGACATACACATCACAACAGAACAGAGGAAGGATTCACAACAGTAAGCCAATTTTAGTAAAAGCTCTGGAAAAGGAGGTCAGGGACCTATCTTCAGAATGTACTGAAAGTCTTCTGACAGCAGGGAGCTTTTCAACAGGCAATTTAGTGGAGGGCTGAGGTGATCCTAGGACAGGGCCTGGTGTTCTGGGAAGCCTGCTGGAGTTTTGTCCTTGGTGCTGGCGTCTCCAGTTCTCACCATGAGGCCTTCACTGACCATTATGACCTTAACGAGTTTGTATCCATCAACTGTAGAGACTGTAGAAAGTTCACTCACTTATTCACAAGTGATAGTCAGGTGTCTTTTACAGGCCTGGCATTGATCAAGAGCCAGTGAGTCTTAGAGTTGCTTGTATTGTTCACTAGTCATTTCATCTTATTTTAACTAAATAGTTCACTTTTTTTTTTTGAGATGAGACATGGTTTTAGTCTTTTGTCTTTTACAAAATATATTTTAGTAGAGTCAGTTGTTTCTCTGATATAATTGAAGAACACAATAAAATTTTTAAAAAAGGAAACCTTGTAGGTCTCTCTGATCAAAAGCTCATTGTGGATGATAGCCCCATGCTGGATCTGGGAATTACAGGTCAGTGCCCACTAAGAAAATGAGGAAAAAGATAACTAATATACAAGAGTTAGAGATAAGAGAGAGAGAGAGACAGGGGGAGGGGAAGTGAGGGAGGGAAGATGTAGGAGATTAAGGTTAGTCTTAATCTTACCCTCTCCAGTGTCTTGTGGTTCAGGTGTTCCCTGTAAGGGCCTGGTGAAGGATCAGCCATTTGGTCTGTCTTTTAGTAAGCAGAAGATTATGGTACCATTGCCGTTTGGGTCTAGATTTGTGTTTCCCACCCCTTTGATGCTGTCCCCTCCCTCCCCTTCCATCCTAGTGTCTAGTCTAGGAGATGCTTGCTGGGTATGTAAGGTATCTTCGGTAAATTCAGGTTAGGTGCTATAGTTGAGTGAGACTATGTGGCGATTTTTTTTCTATGATTGGGTAAGCTCACTGAGAATGATCTGTCATCCACAATGAGCTTTTGATCAGAGAGACCTACAAGGTTTCCTAAAAGACAGACAGATTTCTATCAGAGTACTTGATGACCCACCAAAGGCTAGTGGTAAGACCCTACTGCTGAAGATACCTTATGTGATTGACATGCAAATTAGAATGGCATGGCTGGAAGTTGGAAGAGAGTCAGTCCCCAGACAGTCAGCGCGTCTAGTGCCAGAAGGTGCTACATGGGCGACTGGGGGAAATTGACCAATATCTATTGAAGCAACACATGGTCTAACCTACTTAGCAGCAAATAACTTGTTGTGATGCCCACACAAGTGCAGTGGTGGCACACAGCCATGGTGGGGAACCAACTGCTCTCAGTTTGGCTAACTGATCCCCTCAGTGGTATGGGACCCATAGCTGGAACTGGGAAACAAGTCAGAACCAGATTCAAACATAAGCCCACTCTCCAATATCAAGCTACCATCAATTGTGGGCTACAAGAGGGCCTACACCTATTAAATTCTCTATTAAAAAAAAAAAGTAAGGGTTATCTTATTTGTCCTGGTGCTAACTTACTGTCCGTTGGAGAATCTGCTTCTCTTTTTCAGATAGATGTAGATCCTAAGGAGAGAGCCACCCCATCATACCTCAAAAGGGCCCCGGCTGAAACTAAGAAAAATTGGAGAAACAAGCAAGGGGGCTGTTTTCCTGATGAACCGGATACCAGCACAAGGGGGAAGGAGATCAGCACAGAGAAAAATCAACTCCTACTAAATCAGAGATCCAGAGACCCAGAGTCCCCCAACACCTCATCACTGAAGCAGACCAAAAATGAACCCAACATGGCTCAGGGAAATTTTGCGGAAGAGGGGGTGGAAAGAATGTCAGAGCCACATGTTGGGTCATGATCTGCAGAGACATTTAGCTTACCCATAACTGTGGGCTAACTCCACAATGTATGACCCGTATACCTGAACAAGGAGGGGCCAAGGGGAGGGGGTAGGTCACGGATGAGCCTAATAATGGTACCAAACTGACTGTATTTGCTGAATACAGAACTGACTAATAAAAAAATTTTTTTTTAAAAAAAAGGTAAAGGGAAATAATTTCAAACAGAATAAATAATTTGGAAAGTGAGTGGAGAAGAAAAAGAAAAGGGAGACAGTTCAGTCAGAAAGTGGTTGCCTCACAATGTGAGAACCTGAGTTCAATCCAGAGAACCCATGTAATAAAAGCAAGATGTGGTGGCACGGGCTTGCAATCCCAATGCTGGGGAAGTAAAGAAAAGAGTCCAGGCCAGTGAGAGACCCTGTCTCAAAAACCGACAGTTTTCCTGAGGAACAACACTGTATGTTGTCCTCTGACCTCCACATGTGCCTGTATACACTTGTATGTACCTGCACGCACGCGTGCTCACACACATACACACACATGCACAAACATGGACAAAAATGAAAACATACATCTTTTCAGTTATGATTTTGGGAAATGTGACTTGAAAAAACTCCCTTTTAAAAAAATAAGTATTGGGCTGGAGAGATGGCTTAGTGGTTAAGAGCTTGCCTGTGAAGCCTAAGGACCCCAGTTCGAGGCTCGATTCCCCAGGACCCACGTTAGCCAGATGCACAAGGGGGCACATGCACATCTGGAGTTCGTTTGCAGTGGATGGAAGCCCTGGAGTGCCCATTCTCTCTTTCTCTCTCTTTTTCTGTCTTAAATAAATAAAAATAAACAAAAAAATTAAAAAAAATAAGTATGGGGATTGCTCAACAATTTTTAGACTCAGATAACAGCTTCCTGTAGAGGAAACCATGCAGGATATTTAAGCCATAGTGGATACAATGCTCCTGCCAGGGACCATCAGAAGGCACATATTTCCTGTCCTGGATCTCATATCCTTTGAAGTGAGAGGAGCAAGTCAAAGGAACATCTCCAAAGGGGGAAGTGAGGACTAGAGTCTCTACAGTAGATAAGGTTTGGAGAGTAAAGCTCTGATATACTTCCACTCAGATGTCAGTCCTGCTCTCTGGCCTGAAGAAACTGGAAATTTGATGCTTAAGAAGTTGTATCCTGGGGCTGGGGATGTAGTTCAGTGGGTAGAATTATGGGCTGGCATGCACAAAGCCCTGCATTTGATCCACAGCACCTATAAAACTGGGAGTAGCAGTGCACTCCTAGAAACAGAAGTTTGAGGTGGTCCTTGACTACACAGTGAGTTTGAGGCCAGATGGGGTACATCATGCCCTATCTTAAGAAAAGAAAATAGATTAAGGTCTGGGGAGATGGCTTAGTGGTTAAGGCACTTCTCTGCAAAGCCTAAGAGCCCATGTTCTACTCTCCAGATCCCATGTAAGCCAGACACACAAAGATGAGGCAAGCACAAGGTTGCATGTGCCCACTAGGTGGCACAAGTGTCTGGATTTTGATTGCAGTGGCTGCGGCCCTGGTGTACCAATTTTCTGTGTTCTCTTTCTCTCTCTCTCCCAAATAAATAAAAATAAAAAAGACAGATTAAACAAAAACCAAAGTAAGTTGTATTCTCAGTGGCCTTTTTCATAGGAGGAGGTAGCCAACATTCTTCCTCTGGTCTATACTAATTTCTCATGTTTTTGAAGTCATCTACAAAATATTTGCTGTTTGTTTCTTTAAGCACAAGAAGGAAACGACTCTGAGGTCCACTGTATGAGTGATATTCAAACTGCTTTTTTTTTTTTCTGTGTTTGACTTAACATGACTGAAAACAGTAAAAAATCCTTACTAATTTAACCTGTACCCCAAGCCTGAGAATAGGTGCAAAGGATAGAAACACTTTTGGAAGGTAGGACTAAGCAGCCAATGGCAGGGTGGCTCTTGCATGACAGGCCCTCCTGGAAGGAGGCCAGGCTGCAGTTGGCTCAGCTGCAGTGTTTCCGTGTGAGGTGTTGGCATGAGAGTGCGATTTCTAAAAGTAGACCAAAGCTGGCACAGAGCTGATGTTAGAAGTTATATGACATCTTTTATAAAGATGCACATGTTTTATCCAGCAGCCTTTCCACTAAAGGATCCCCAACACGTCTTCTATTTCAGTCGTTTTCAAGGGAGTGATTTTGCCCCCCAAGAGGAATTTCGTAGCAGCAGGAGACAGTTTTGTTTATCACAACTAGAGGAAAGGTCATTTACTGGCATGGAGTGTAAGAAGAGGGATGCTGTCAAACACCCTGCTCTACACTGGACAGCCTCTCCTAGCAAAGAATTAGCTGGTCCGAGATATCAGTGGTGTCAAGGTTGAAATGTCCCATATGCATTTGAAGACAAGAAAGCAGTTCTTTGGTTAGCATGCCAGTTGGCACTTCAGTGTTCAAAGGGGGGTCCCCAGACTAATCTCGAGAGGCTGTAAAAAGCACACACTTTCAGGCCTCACTTGAGAGGTTGTAAGAAGCACACACTGTCAGGCCTGCCTCTAGCCACTCTGGGTCAGCACTAGCACATTAACAAGATCTCCAGGTAACTCATGGGCATGCTCAGTATTGAGAAGTATTGATCTCATCCAGGAGAGTCACAAAAGACAGGGCCGTGTGCTAAGTGTTCTGGGGTAACCACATCAAGAAGAGAGGTTCCTTACCAAGTTTAGTAAGTATCTTTATATTCACAAAAACTCTTTCACTCTCTATTTGCTGCTTTATTTTCATTGAGATTTTCTTCACTTTCTTGCTACTTTTCCTTTTCCCTCCTTTCCTTGTCTCTCTCATTCCCTCCTCCTTTACTTCCTCTTCCAGTGACTGTGAGTCATCAGACCTGGATCCGTTTATCTCCATCTCATACGTGCATTGCTTTTCCTAGATCTTTAGAGTCTACTCTCTATTAAAACAAAACAAACAAACAAAACACGGCAACAATGCTTACCTCTTTAATTAAAGGAAATTATCCCATGGGGAAAAATGCATAGAATCCAGTAGGAAAGTCAAACTTTCTGAAACCTGATAACATAATTAAGTCTAATTTAGGATTCTTGTTGAGACTTCAGTGGTGGGATATTAAAAGTGAGGTAATAAAACTCATCCAATACTAATTTAATCTGAAGCTCATGCAATCAGTCTGTTTGATATACCCTTTGTCAATATAGCCAACCCAGCCTCAGGTATTGAATAGGCAAACTAAAACCCTGGAAACTTACCATATTGACTTGTCAGCTGAACTTAGATATGACTAGTGCTGATTAAAAATAAAATTTAGGCTGCACATTATGTCAATGCACTATAATTTGTCTCTTCTTAAAGCATTTGCTCAAGAAAGTATGAGCAAAAATTTAAACTATTAAAATGAATTTAAATTCAACTTAATGAACATTTACTAAGAGGTTCTTCTCCACCAACTAAGCTAGCTAGGCAGTAATGAACATTTACTAAGCACCTACTATCTACAAATGCTGGAAAATTATAGATGATTAAGACATTAAGGCACAAACTTCGCCCTGGTTCATAATCTTGTGTATGTGTGTAGGAGGCATGTGTGTGTTTGTGTGTTAATAGATAATTCAAAGCTTTGTTCATACTAAATATAATGAAATACTTACCAATAAAAGCTACAGGACTTCCTAGAGAAATATTTGTGCCTAGCACTTATTACTAACAGTTGATTTTGAAATAAAAAGAAAAAGACTGAAAACTTATAGTTCAATGATATTTTATATCCTGGCTCACAATTACATAGGTTTCATGGAAGTTTAACTATGGGACTTAAATAAACCTGATAGTTGAAAAAAAATCACTTCTATTTATACTCGCTTTCTTCAAAATTTCTTCATTTCAATGTGCTTTGAACACTTTGTCACTTCATTGTAACTCTTTCTTTTTTCCCTTTAGAGCTGGAATGAAACTAATGCAGAGACTGATCTTATTGACTGAGGATCTAAGTTATACACGAAAGACAATAAAACTGTTATGTAAGTATTGAAAAGAATCTGTTAAAAACAAAATGCAATATCTATTTTATTAATGAATTGAATCAAATTTATCTTGCTTAAAAGTAATTTTAAAATTATACTTGTAGTTACCATTATACAAGGTTATTGGCACCAATTTGAGACTTGCACAAGGCTCAAAAACAAAAAAATCTCTACGTTTTTCCCAACATCTAATCAATTTACAAAAGGAGAAATACTACCTGCAGTGACAAGGAATGGGGAAATAACCCCTTTTACTAATATCCCATGACCGTGTACATGTCTATTTGTGCCAAAAATGACATCAGTATTTAGATAAATTGATCTTCAAGAAATTCACATGAAATTGAGTCATACCAAGACTTTATTGAATTAAGTGATTGCATTGTAAGATTGATTTTTAAAAGAAGCTAGGTAAATGGTTTTCTGTGATAATTTTGAGGGCAGCACTCACCTTTGAAAACTGAAGGGTGTCCTCACTGTGTAATTAACAATGTACAACTAAGGATGTGTATTCAGCACTGCATAAAACATATCTCTTTTATTTTTAAAATATTTTATTATTTATTTATTTGAGAGAGAGAGATACAGAAATAGGAAGAGAGAGAGAGAGAAGAGCGAGAGAGAGTGAGTGAGGGAGCAATAGGGCCTCCAGCCACTGCAAATGAACTCTGGATGTGTGCGCCCCCTTGTGCATCTGGATTACGTGGGTCAAAGGGGGTCAAACCTGGGTCCTTTAGCTTATGCAGGCAAGCGCCTTAACTGCTAAGCCATCTCACCAGCCCTCTTTTATAAAGTGTGTTAGCCTTGAACTTTCTAAACATAACCTTGTTTACCTCAATCCCATCAGTTACTTTCTGGATTGACTCCTGCATGTACTTCTTCTCACATGGTTTTCTGTAGCCTTCAGTCCTGTACTCCTGCCTTGCTTTTTGGCTTGACATCAGTACTTGGGGAAGACAGGGGGTGGTGGTACACACCCATAGTAACAGCTCTCAGGAGGCTGAAATAAGAGGGTCACTGTGAGTTTGAAGCCAGCCTGGACTACCTACTGAGTTCCAGGTCAGTCTGAGCTAGAGTGAGACCCTGCCCCAGAAAAGCTAAACTAAACCAAGCAACCAAAACAAACAAATGAAAGTTGGAGAAACAGAAACTTGTGGTTAGGCAATTTTTTTTTCTGGTACTGGAAGTCAATCCCAGGCCCCTGTACATGACATGCCAAGTAAGTGCTCTAATACTGAGCTACATGCCCAATAGCTTGTTTTATTTATTCATTTTTTTAAATGAGATAACGAAGGAAAAAAAAACTGTCTTTGGGATACTGAAGATACCCTGGTAATTTAGGGAGCTGAAACCTTTTTTACTCTTGAAAAAAGTTTAACATTTTTGCTTTTGAGAAAAGTAATATAAAGGAATCACATTATGGAAAATACTGAATTATCGTTTTGTTTCTATGGGATCATTTTGTTCTTTTATTTCCTTTCCCTTCCCTTCCTCCTTCCTTCTCTCTCTTCCTATCTTTCTATCCCCCGTCCTCCCTCCCTCCCTCCCTCTTTCTACCTTCCCTTCCTTTCCCTTCCTTCTTTCTTCCTCTCTCTCTCTCTCTTTCTCTCCCCCCCCCTTTCTTTCACATTTAAGTCTGAACCATGAAGCCAAATTTTTAAGAAAATGGAGTAAGGGCTGGAGAGATGGCATAGCAGTTAAGGCACTTGCCTACAAAGCCTAAGGACCCAGGTTTGATTCCCCAGGACCCACATAAGCCAGATGTCACCAATATTCTGTCAGAAAGGAGGGTAAACAGGCGAGGCCATCCTGTGGGAGAAAGAAGACAACAGAGGCAGGTGGAGGAAGTGAGACAAAGTGTCCTCTTTACTCTCTTTAAGCCAAGTTGCTGAAAGAGGAGGCAATTTAGGTAGGATAAAGAGACAGGAAAAAGAAGAATAGCTTTTTCTATTTTTAGTTATTTATTTAATTTTATTTTTATGCAATACTGAGGATTGAACTCATGGTCTCGTGTATGCTAGGCAAGTGCACTGCTCCAGGACCGCTATGTCCATCTTGAGAGAAAGAGATCTCATGGACAGGTTCCTGACATGACAGTGAGGGCAATCTCAGGGTCAAGTAATGCTCCACAATGCTCTTTGTGGTTTCTAGAAATTTCTAAGATGTTATAGAGAACTATTAAGATAGTAAGGGGTGAATTAATGGGAGAGGTATCAATGTATATGCATGCAGGGTAAATTTACAGCTCAAGTGATGGTTGAGAGGTGCAGCTGAACTGAACAGAGTGGAAATTGAAGACCAGCAGGCATCAGCAGGGCTGGAAATCAGCTAAGACAGTTCTGGTAGCTCCTCAGGCCCAGGGCAAATGTCTGATGCCAGTGGGAGTTTTGGCAACCACAAGGAGGCTGAGTTACCATGTTGGAGAGAAAGCAGAGGAAATGTAAGAAGTTTGGCATTCTTAGACCACCCTAAAAACCAAAGATGAAATTTAGTTAATGGAATTTATCAATTGGCTTTTTATATTTTTAAAGTGACAAAGGAGCCTAAAACATGTGTCCAGAATTGTAAAAAGTATATAGGTGGAGGGTGTCTGCACCCATCTGAATACGTTCGGGGTGTGAAGCTGGCAAGGCTGCAGTACAGGTGTGGCTCCACGCTCCTGCCTAAGGAAAGTAATTAACAGAACTCAATCTCCCCAGCACTTCGAAGTTGCAAAACCAAACCTTACAAGACCACTGCAACTGTGTTATTGCTGTGCTTAGGATTTTGCTGTGAGAAGTTTTGCTCTGTTCCCTTGGGGAGTTCAACTCCAAATCCCTGTGGGGGACATCGGAAATGCTGCTGGGGACTGGTGCTCCCTATGAGGAGCCTTAAGGAGAGTGGAGGGAGGCCTCACTGACTCCTCCTTGCTCCTCTGCAGTGTGCTTGCCACCTGTTTCCTCCTTCCAAAGCCTTTTCCTTTCTCCTCTGTGTTCAATCAGCCCTTTGCCTCTTGCCAGAATAGCCAGATGTGCAGGCTGGGTCTGCTGACTGCAGACCAAGGAAAGCCCTGGCCTCCATGAGCAGCTGCTTACATTTTTGTATTGATTTTTCCTCTGGAAAATAGATGTTCATGCTATCCTTGTGAACAGAGGTAAATGGGTAGGAAAGGGGCCAATGACGAAGGAAACCTATGTGTTAAACAAAGGCATATATATATATATTTATTTCTTGGAGGGCTGGGGCCTATGAAGATTAGCTAACAAGTACCACAGAGCTCCACCCTCACCCCTAAGCCAGGCTGCTTAAGGAAGTACAAGTAGCCATCTGTAGGTGTTGCAGTTGTGTTAAGTGTTCTATGGTCAGTACTTCACTGTGACAAACGCACACACTGGTAACACAAATGTTGACATATATAAGCATTAACAGTTAGTCTACTGGGTGTGGGGTGGTAAGAACTTTGTACAGTCTTTAGAGCACTTCTGTAAAACTAAAATTACTCTAGAATTATGCCTATTTTTAAAGACAGGACAGATCTTCACTGAGGGATTTCTAGAAAGCCCATGTACTCTAAGTAGAGATGCTAATAGAATTTGTGTTATTCACACCTCCCACCCTCTCCATCCCTTCATGGCAGTCTGTAGAGTCTGAATGTTAACTAAAGAGCCTACTCTTAAGTTACTCAAGAAGATTAGGAAGAGAGTACAGAAAAATCCCTTCAAGATTGAAAGATCCTTTACATAGTCTTGCCTGTCCTGAACCTATCAGCAAGAATTGACTCCTTCATGAATCTCACCAAGAATGAGTTTCAATTAATTAATTAATTAATTATTATTATTATTATTTGTTTTTCAAGGTGGGGTCTCACTGTAGCCCAGGCTGACTTGGAACTCACTACTGCAGTCTCAGGCTGTCCTCTTCCTACCTCTGCCTCCCAAGTGCTGAGATTAAAGGCATGCACTACCCTGGCCTAGTGTAGATAGCACTTTTGAGAAGTTAATTCATTTGTAAGATGTTGTCAATAAAAAGGAGAAGGAAGATGTGAGATATAGAGCAATTTGTCTCATTGTAGAATAAGTTTGATGTGCTAATTGTATGCTTGGTAAACAGTGTTAGTGTACCAGAGAATTGAAATATATGTATGTTGTGCATGTATCTATTTCATTTTATTTAATTATTAACAGAGCTAGAGATAGAACTCACAGTCTTATGAATGCTAGACAAACACTCTATCTACTAAACTACATCCCCAGTTTCTTAGCTTTTCCCGCTTTCTTTCTTCCTTCCTTCCTTCCTTCCTTCCTTTCTTTCTTTCTTTCTTTCTTTCTTTCTTTCTTTCTTTCTTTCTTTCTTTCTTTCTTTCATTTTTGACAAAAGATTAGGCTGGTCTGGAACTCACTATATAGCCTAGACTGGCCTTGAACTTGAAGTACTGCCTCAGCCTTCTGAGTGCGCCATCATGCCTAGTTTATAGTTCTTTATAGGAATAAGACAAAATTTCCTGGAATCAGCCATCAGTAGCCACAAAACTGGATCTGAGAACTACCTGCTGAGCCTCTTCACAGCATTTTACCCACTATTTCGTGCTCCCTCCCAATTCTTTTGTTTAAGCATCTATGTGGATAATACTATGGTTCAAGATGTCTTGCTAACATTTAAAATAGAGTTGCTGCTCTGGAGAGATGGTTCTAAGGTTAAAGGCACTTGCTTGCAAAGCCTGACTGCCAGGGTCCAATTCCCCAGTACCCACATAAATAGCTAGATGTACAAAGTGGCACATGTATATGGATTTCCTCTGCAGTGGCAGGAGGCCCTGCTGTGCCCATACTCACTCTATTTCTCTCTGTGTGTCTCTCTCTTAAATAAATAAATCAAATATTTTAAAAAACAGAGTTGCCAAATAAAATATAGAATTGATTTTCAGGCAAGAAACAAACATTGTTTTACTGTGTGTCCTGGAGAGCGCATGATTCCTGCCAGTGCACGCGCTCCTTTCTTTCTCTCCAGTAAGCAGATGTACATCCACTCATCTCCTTGGAGTAGCTTCTCTGTGTGCATGTTCTGGTTGTAGGTTTTCCTGTCAGTCCCCATAGTGTAATGGGGTGCTATGGGTTCAGGAAAGTCCTTGAACTCTAAATGCTAGGTAGGTGTCTACTTTTAATTGAACAGTTGACTGAAAAAAGATTGAGGATAATTATTAAATTATTATATTTATTGAGGGAAGTACAGAGCCAAAGAGCTCATGCCCTGTGGGGAGCTGGAGACAGTGAAGAGTCCACAGGGAGAGTAAGGGCTAAAGGGCTGTCCCCTTGGCTTAGCTCAGCAGAACGAAACTCACCCACAGCTGCAAGTTCCCAAGTCATCAGGCAGCTCAGGGGGCATGCCATCCCCTTGCAAATGTATTTATAACCTTATGGTGGTGAGCCCTGCCTTCCGGCTTAAATGAACCAGAGTCACAGCTGGTTGGTTAGGGGTAGGGGCTGTCTCAGGAAGAGGCTAGCCCTGACATCAAGTTCTAGGAGCTGAACTTCACCAACCACAATGTTTAAATCAAAGCCCTCCCTCCCAGGAGGGCCATAGGTTGCTTGTGGAAAAACAGTCCTAAGTAAGAGGTAAAAATTCCAGCAACTGCAGACCATCTCTCCTGCCTTTTTACTTTTAGGGGACCAGTCACCCTAACTGCCTACTCCCCCTCAATGGGATTATCAATGTCACTTCACTTAATGTGCTCCTTCCATATGAAATGTAAATCTGGCAGCCATAGAAGGTACTGCTCCCTGAGCAATGGAGACCAGGACTCACGTTGCTAAACAGTCCAAGTCATGAGTGAGATACAGCACTGATTTATAAACAGCTTCTTTAAAACACATTTTCCGATAAAATACCACTAAAGGGGTAACAGTGGCCTCATCTTTTTCTTCTTGATATACAAAACATTGTCCTTGAAGTTTGGGGAGGTGGCTGAGCTGGTAAAGTCCTTGTATACAAACATAAGGATGTCAGTTCTGATCTCTCACCCACATGAACAACAACAACAACAAAATCCAGGCACAGTAGCACATAATTGTAATCGCAGCTTTATGGAAGCGATGAAGGTAGGAGGATTTCCAGGGCTTTCTATCCAGCTAGTCTAGCCAAGTCTGTAAAATCCAGGTTCACTGAGAGACCTTGTCTCAAAAACTAAGGTGGAGAGGCTGGAGAGATGGCTTAGCAGTTAAGGTGCTTGCCTGAGAAGCCTAAGAACCCAGGTTCCATTCCATTTGTAAATAGTGGCTAGAGGCCCTGGTATGCCCATTTCCTCTCTCTTTCAATTAATAAACAGCAACAACAACAACAACAAAAATAAGGTGAAGAGTGATTGAGGAAGACAACTGGTGCTGACCTGTGGCCTTCACACGAATGTGCACGTGTGTGCATGTGTACGTGCACAAACATGTATGCACATGAACACATACACTCACACAAGCCACTACCTCCTTGCTTTATTAAAAAGTAGATACACAAGCAAACAGAATCAAATAATATCATTTTATATTTGTCAAAATAGCAAAAATGTTTCAAAGTGTTAATCTCTAATGCTGGTGGGGAGGCACAGATGAAGGCTGTAATGAGAGTATAATTTTTTTCTCATTTTTTAAAGTTGGCAAATAAAAATATGTGTGTCTTTTTGATGTATAACAATGTAGATTCTGGAATGGCTGAGTTACTTAACACATGCATTACCTTGTATTTTTTTTTAATTTGTTGTGAGAATGCTTAAAATGTCTTCTCTTAGCAACTATCGAATGAACAATACACTGTTATTGACTGTAGTCATCCTCCTTATTTTCGTCATTGGAGGTCTCCCCTGCCCTCCTAGCTTCTGGGTCCCTGTATTTGGCCAGGCAACACTGGATCAGCCCATGGGACAGCAGATTGGATAATACGAATCAAGGATTAGCTAGATTGCTTTCCATTAGTTTGTGTTAATGGTTTAAGAAATGTAATTTCTTAGTGGTTTAAGCCATGTAATTGCAATGTAAGCACTATTCTATTAATACAGATAATCTGAGTATGTCAATGTGATCATGAGTATAAAGGCATAACTTTCACTTGACGTACTCAATATCTTATTGAAGTTCCATTTGGGTATTTTCGTGTCTTGAAAGACATCAAACAGAAAATCATAATAATATTGTTTTTGCATGAGTGTTCATATACATAACTCTTTGACTTTACTCTTTGCGTGTATTTTTTAAAAAGATTCTTCCAAGTGAATATAAATTAAGCACCTGAGAATAGGTGAGCTAATATCGCCCTCTCGTGGCCAAAATGAGCCATGACATATTGGGACTTTTTTGTGAAGATCTTTCTTAAACACTGCTTGGAGGAATTGTGTCTTTACAGTTTGTCATATGATCTTATGGTGCTTGTTTGATGATTTTATTACTGAGAACTTTAATATATGAGCATATTTAAATTTTGTCATATTACCATCAAGAGGTTGATGTTCTTAATTTAATATTGAAAACATGAATTGCTAGATAAAAATTCTTGAATAAGCAAATATAAAAAATATAAATATAAATATAAACATACATGGATAATCAGGTTCTAAAAGCATGGTTAAAATATCATTAACAATAAATATACAAATTAAGAAAAATATTTTACATCTAACAAATCAGTAAGTTTGAGAGCACTGAGTGTTGGTCAGGACAAAATGGCAGGATTCCCAAATTGGAATTTTTTTTTTTGGAGAAGTTAAATAAGCATTTTGACTGTTATTACTTCTTTATTCTGAGGAGAGGTACAAAATTCACTATGTTCTTGGAAGGATCTATCTTCTCTATTGCTAAGAACAAAGTTTAAAGTTATTTTGAAGAGTAATTTGTCAAAATGTGTAAAAACCAATCACAGGCATCTGGACTCCAACATTGTTTTGAATGTTAACAACTGCACATCACTGGAATGTTCAGCAATAGAAGATATGAAATAAAACACAGCTGGGTCCTAAGGTGGAGTTACTGTATAGAATTAGCAGTGTGAAATACTGGTCATGTATGCAAGCAGAAAAAGCAGTCCTTTATTTAGCATAGCAGCGTGAGCCGAGTTTATCAATCCATCACATGCACAGAAAACAGTTTTGGAGCATGTATGTTGAAATACTAGTACTGCTGATAGTCATTAGTTGCAGAGTACATGTCTTCATTTTTGAAACAATCTACAGTGCATATATATTAGGTTTATAATAAAAATATAACATAGAAAAAAAGAACTGCTTTCTTTTCTCTGTCAAAAGATCTCAACAGGAGGTTCTGAAACAGCTACTTAATTACATAGGTGCAAATTTGTGCAAGCACGTTCAAGAGATAGAACAACATTAATCTACAAGTTGCTTCCATATGCTGAGAGCCTTTCTTAATATTTTAAAGCAGCTTTAAACGTCTGTAACTCCCAAGCAAATGTAAAAGTCTGTTGTTTGGTGCTTTGTATTGCCTTAAGTGATCATAGAATAACAAGGCAAATATGATAGAATAGAATACGATGAAATCATAAAAAGCATCCAATGGTTAACCCACCACTTTTAAGTATTCAAATAAATGTCTGCAAAAATATTTTTCTGTTGGAACAAGTTGTGGAAGTTTGGATTTCCACACCAATTTTCTTTTCTCTGTTCTTTTCTGTGCTTTTTAGAAAAAAAGTTAATACTTGTTTCACTTATAAGTTTTAGGAGCAAATGGACTGTGCAGGCAGGTTGGGCAGGGAAGCAGAAGTTCCTGAACCTTGCCGGGCGTGGTGGCGCACGCCTCTAATCCCAGCACTGGGGAGGCAGAGCTAGGAGGATCACCATGAGTTTGAGGCCACCCTGAGACTACATAGTGAATTCCAGGTCAGCCTGGGGCTAGAGTAAGACCTTACCTCAAAAAAAAAAAAAAAAAAAATTCTGAACCTTGTCATTATTATTTTCTAAGCTAAAAGTACCATCAGGGCTTCTCAGGCAAAGCTGGAGGTCCTGATCAAGTCCATCTCTTTCCATTGGGATTGTGCTGTGGCCCTTGCTGTCCAGTTCCTGAAGCCACATGGCGCAGGTTGGCTGCGGAGGGGTACTCTGCCATTCTGTGAGAACAGTGCGTTCCTTATAAATTCCTACCCAAAAGGGACACAATGAATGGGGCTGTAAGTCCAATTAAAGAAAACCAGGCCCAGGTCATCCATAGCTGCTGTCCTTTGTGTGAATGCGTGTGTATCAGCGGTTTTAAATGCCTGTACTGAAGCAGCGGGTGTGGGTGACTGGTAGACACAGTAGTGGACAGTACTTCTTTTCATTACACACTTTTCTGAAGCTTGCCCTCCCCATTAGAAAGCACAGATGTCTTCTTCCAATAATAGGAAAGAAAACCGCAGCTTCAAAGAAACTACCTGCTCAAGTTTGGTCATAGGGAAAACCACTTCAAGTCTCAGAGCTTGGCCCCATTTTGAAGAACATATGGATGTTCCTTTATTTAACTGAAGCTCATTGTTAGGGTTTAAAATTTTTTTTATTTGAGAGAGAGAGACAGAGAGACAGAGAGAGACAGAGACAGAGAGAGAGAGAGCAGAGAGAGAGGAGAGATAGAGAATTGGCACACCAGGGCCTCAGCCACTGAAATTGAACTCCAGATGCTTGCGCCACCTAGTGGGCATGTGCAACCTTGCACTTGCCTCACCTTTGTGCCTCTGGCTAATGGGGGATCTGGACTCCAGATCTTTCTGCCTGTCTTTTGAGTGCAGGGATTACAGGTGTTTTTTTTTTTTTTTTTTTTTTTTTTTTTTTTTTAAACCATGCCTGGCTTCAGTGTGGTATTGATTTGCATTTCCCTAATGGCTAAGAATGTTGAGTGTTTTAAAGATTTATTTTTATTTAGCTATTAGAGGGAGAGAGAGAGAAATAGAGAGTGATAATGGGCCGGCCAGGGCCTTTAGCCACTGCAAATGACCTCCAGACTCATGCACCACCATGTGCATCTGGCTTAGCTGAGACCTGGAGAATCGAATTTGGGTCCTTAGGCTTCTCAGGCATGTGCCTTAATGGCTAAGCCACCTCTCCAGCCCTGTTGAGTGTTTTTAAGTGTATTTATTGGCCATTTATACTTCTTCTTCTTTTTTTTTTTTTTTTTTTTTTTTTTTTTTTGGTTTTTCGAGGTAGGGTCTTACTCTAGCTCAGGCTGACCTGGAATTCACTCTGTAGTCTCAGGGTGGCCTCGAACTCTCGGCGATCCTCCTACCTCTGCCTCCCGAGTGCTGGGATTAAAGGCGTGCGCCACCACGCCCGGCTTTTTTTTTCAAAGTAAGGTCTCACTCTGGTCCAGTCTGACCTGGAACTTACTACGTAGTCTCAGGCTGGCCTTGAACTTATGGTGATCCTCCTACCTCTGCCTCCCGAGCACTGGGATTAAAAGCATGCACCACCATGCCTGGCCTTTCATACTTCTTTTGAAAACTAACTGTTCAGTTTATTTGCTCACTTACTGTTTGGGTAAGTTTTTGTGTGTTTAAGTTTTTTAGATTTTTATGTATTCTGGATATTAATCTGTCAGATGAATAGCTGGCAAAGATATTCTCCCATTCTGTAGGTTGTCTCTTCACTAATGATTATTTTGTTGCCTATTCAGAAGCTCTTCAATTTCATCAATCCTGTTTTCAATACTTGCTATTATTTCCTGGCTTATTGGAATCCTTCTCAGAAAGTTCATGCCTATATAGTAGAGTGTTTCCCTAATGTCTTTTTTTTTTAATTTTCAGAGTTTCAGATATTATGTTAAGATCCATTTTGAGGACAGGTTTGGTGGTGCATGTCTTTAATTCCAGCACTCAGGAGGCAGAGGTAGGAAGATTGCTGTAAATTTGAGGCCAGACTGGGAAAATAAATTGAGATCCAGGTCAGCCTGGGCTAGAGTGGGACCCTACCTTGAAATCTCCTCCCTACAAAAAAATTCCATTTTGATTTGATTTTTCTTTTTCTTTTTTTTTTTAAAGACAGCGTCTTGTGTAGCCCAGGCTGGCCTCAAACTCACTATGTAGCCATGGATGACCTCGAACTGTTATCATCCTGCCTCCATCCCCTGACTGCGGAGATGACAGGTGTGTGCCACCATGCCTGATTTTATGCAGTACATGGGATTGAACTGAGGGCTTTATGCATGCCAGGTAAGCACTTTACCAATAAGGCTCCATCCCTAGTTCTGAATTGACTCTTCTACAGTGTAAGAAGTGAGCCTCTAGCCTCATTCTTCTTGTGGATACCCAATTTTCCCAGCACCATTTCTTGAAGGAACAATGATTTCTCTAACATATATTTTAGGTGTCCCTGTAGAAAATAAGATGGATGTCACTATGTGGGTTTTTTAGTAAGTTCTCTATTCTATTCCATTTGTCTGTCTGTTTTTGTGCCAGTATCATGCTTTTTTTTGTTTGTTTCTGTTACCAAGGCTCTGTAGTATGATTTGAGATCAGGCACTCTGATACTTCCAGCACTGCTTTTTCTGCCTAGCTTTGGCTATTCAGGGTCTTTGTGCTTATATGTAAATTTTATGATTATTTCTTTCTAGTTCTTTGAAGAATGTTAGTGGAATTTTGTTGAGAATTGCCATTTTCACCATATTCTGTTGTTTCAGGAACATGGGATGCCTTTCTGTCTCCTTCAGTGTTTGTCTTCAGTGTTTCAAATTTGTCATTGTAGAGGTCTTTCACCTCCTTGGGTAGATTTATACCTACTGTGGTAGTTTGAATATATGTCCCCCAATAGACTCAGGTGTTTTATTAAAACTTGGATTTCCAGCTATCTAGCTGGAAGAGGTTTCAGTGTGGGCAGATCCTTGGGTCCAACTCTAAGGTGCTCCTGGGGTCGATCTGATTTCCAGGCCACAGGTGTGCAGAGAGGTCTGAGTTTTGTGTGGGTCCGTGCTATTTGCTGCCAGTTTTATGTTTGCTTGTGGTTCTGGCTATTTGATGCTATCTCTCTGCTTTGATCTGTGAAAGGTATCTAGCTTTTTTCTGCCTTTGATGGAACTTCCACTTGGATCTGTAAGCTGGAATAAACTTTCCTCCTATAAATTATGCCTGGTTTGGATGTTCATCCTAGCAATGTGAAGCTGACTGCAACATTTGTACTGACAAGTGGGTTCATTGCTGAGATGAATCTGACTATGTGGATTCTGATCTTTTGGAACTTTTTTGCTGGAGGAATGGGACAAAACTTGGTACTTGCAAGTGAAGAAACCTTCCCAAGCAGTAAGCCAAGTTTTACAGACTATTCTGGAGAGAGTTTGGAAATGTTAAGTGAAAAGAGAATTGCATTTAGAGGTTTTGCTTATGAACTTTCTAAGGGGAAGGATAGACCACAGAGTACTTTGTTGAATCTGGGTTACTGGCATAAAGGCTGGCTTGCATTCTTCTGTCTAAGCCCTAAGAGTTTTATGAAGGTTAAATTTGAAAGCAAAGGACTGGCAAAAGATATAGAACTGAGAGATATAAGATTTAAAGTTAAAAAGTTCAACCAAGCTTAAAATTAATGCATTGAGACTTGTTGCTAAAGCTGCTATTTTTAAGGAGATATTACCATGATTAAGGATGGCCCAACTTCTTTCCATTGAAACAATGGTAGGAATGCAAACGTTTTCTAAAAGGAAGAAACCTGCTCTTCAAGGTCAAGATTTATTTCCTCCCTAAATTAACAGCATGGCTGTGCCTTACACACCTAGTATTTGTTTCAGAAATATGAAAAATTCATGGAGTGGGTCATGAAGTATACAAGGTTCCTGAAAAGCAGGAAGTGAGGCAGGTTGTGATGACCCTGATAGACCAGTGAGGCCATTGAAAGATGGACCATGGTTTGCAGTGGAAACCTGAAGATGTTTTGGAAACGACTGTGCGAGCACTACCATGGAGTGCTGTTGTTTCAGGATATAAGTTTTCCCTGGCTACTCAGTCCAGCTGAAGGGGCAGAATTGAAAATTCAGAGACTTGTCACTGGCTATTGGTTATGCATATAGGGCTTGAACTGCAGATGTGTGATGTTTGCCTAATGTTGACTGATTTTACATTGGTCCACTCTCTCCTTGTTATGCCTTTTATCAATGGAAATGTTTACTCTGTGCCATTATATGTTGAAAGTATGTGACTTGTTTGATTTCACAGGATTCACAGTTAAGAGACAGTCTTGAATCTCAGATGAGACTTGGGACTTTGGAACAGTCTTAAGTTGGTGGGACCTTTGAAGTTAGACTGAATACAGTTTGCAATGTGAGATGGTCATGAGTCTTTTGGAGGCCAGGGGCAGAATGTGATAGTTTGAATGGATGTCTCCCAATAGACTCAGGTGTTTTGTTAAAATATTGATTTCCACCTGCCTGGCTGAAAGAGTTATCACTGCGGGTGGATCCTGGGTCCAGCCCTAAGACGTCACTGGGGGTAGATCTGATTTCCAGGACAAAGGCACGCAGAGATCTCTGCCTCATCCCTGCTCTTTGCTGCAGTTCCCTGCTGGTTTTGTACTTGTTCTGGTGCTGTCTGTTTGATGGCATCTCTCTCTGCTTGGATCTGTGAAAGGGATCCAGCTGCGTCTGCCATTGATGAAACTTCCCCTTGGATCTGTAAGCTGAATTAAACCCTTCCTCCTGTATCTGGTTTGGATGTTTATCCCAGAAATGTGAAGCTGACTACACTACTAGTTATTTTATTTTAGTTTTTTTTTGAGGCAGTTGTGGTTGGGACATTTTTCTGATTTCTGCTCAAGTAGTTCATTGTCTATGGAAAACCACTGGCTGTTGTATACTGATTTCTGCTCTAGCAGTTCACTGTTGGTCTACAGAAAACCATTGATTTTTGTATTTTGCACCTTCATTGATGCAGTTTATCAGATTTCAGCACTTTCTGGTAGTCTTTAGGCTCTTTTAAGTATAACATCATATTGTCAGGAAATAAGGAAAATTGACTTCTTTCATTCTAATTTGTATCCTTTTTGGTTTTTTGCTTGCTTTACTGTTCTAAGAATTCCAGTTCTATATTGCCTAAGACTGGAAAGAGTGGACACCCTTCTTTCATTCCTGATTTTAGAGCAAATGTTTTCAGATTTTTTCCCTATTAGTGTTAATGAAATGCAGACTAAAAGAATAATACAAAGAATGAATTAAACCAAGTTGGTCATTAAAAAGATAAGAAGGATTGACAATTGTAAAATTAACCAAAAGCAGGAGAAGAAATCCCTAAATTGATAAAATAATCAAAAAGTAGACATTAATATAATGTTACAAGAAGTTGGTACATATGTATATATTATATATAAAATCTTATCTATCTTTTATCTATCTATGTATCTATTATCTGTTATTGTCTGTCTGTTTATTTATCTTTTTATTCAGACAGAGTTTCACTCTGTATTCCAGGCTGGGTTGGAACTCAGTATGTAGCACCAGACTAGCCTCAAGCTCATGACACACCTCCTCTCAGCCTCCCAAGTGCTGGAATTGCAGGCGCGAGCCACCATGTCTGACTAGATATGTTCTTTCTATTTCTAATTTCTTCAAAGATTTTATATGAAAGGATGTTGAATGTGATCAAGGACCTTTTCTGCATCTATGGAGGTGACCATCTGAATTTTGTCCTTGATTCTATTTATGTTCTATTTATTTTTGATTTGTGTATATTGAACCACCCTTAACATTTCTGGAATGAGACCAAACTATCATGGTGTAAGGAAAATGTAAGAGAAAAGTAAAAGAGAACACTGGACTTGATCTCCACAGACAGACTGTTTATTGAGAGAAACAGCAAGGGGCAGCAACCTTCCCATGGGATGAAGGCTGAAGCACTG
This sequence comes from Dipus sagitta, assembly GCA_036346955.1. NCBI lineage: Eukaryota > Metazoa > Chordata > Mammalia > Rodentia > Dipodidae > Dipus > Dipus sagitta. Next base: position 70,422,056 of record CM070781.1, read on the forward strand.
AGCCAGGCTAGGGTTCAAACTTATAGGGAGGATCCTAAGAAACAGACTGTACCAGGTGCAATTGATAAGAAAATTGTAGCTGTTTGTGTCCTTGTTCAGAATAGGCCTCTTCAGCCAGGAATGTCTAAGGGAGGATACTCAGATGGTTCCTAGTCCTTCATGGCCATCTAGGCTAAATGGAGTACACCAATCAGGGAAGGTGCCAAACCTAATGAGGCCGAATACCTCTGTTGCTTCTTTATTGCCCAAGAGCTTTAGGGATAGTTATTTTATTTATTTATTTATTTTCGAGATAGGGTCTTACTCTAGCTCAGGCTGACCTGGAATTCACTATTTAGTCTCAGGGTGGCCTCGAACTCATGGCAATCCTCCTACCTCTGCCTCCCAAGTGCTGGGATTAAAGGCGTGCACCACCATGCCTGGCTAGGGATAGTTATTAACTCTTTAGTTCCCTGTAGTTGTTAGGGAAGCCTATTAACCCTTCACATGGTATATGTTTTTGTTAATGTGTTTTTGAATTTAGTTTGCAAATATTTTATTAAAAGCTTTTGCATCTGTGTTCATTAGGGAAATTGATCGACAGTTTCCTTTTTGTTGTTGTATCGCTGTCTGGTTTTGCTATCAGAACAATACTAAGCTTCATAGAATGAATTTGGGTTTTACTGAGAGGAATTTGTTGATTTCTTTCACTTTGTTGATAGTTTTCTTCTTTATTGGCTCAAATATGATTAGTTCTTTTCTTTCTCCCTTATTCATCTTAGGAGCTTGTTAAATTATTGCATTGATCATGTCTGACCTTTTCCTAGTTCACAGTTGTTAATTCCTCTCATGAAGTTCATCCTTTCCCTTGGCTCTTGTATTTGTGGTTGATTTGTCTTCTTCCTCTGTGTGGAGAATCCCTGTATTTTCTGCAAAGCTGGCTTAGGGGATCTAAACTACATAACTTTGTATTTGTTATAGAAGGTCTCCATTTCTCTATCAGTTTAGATGACTTTGGTAGATAATAGTGGTTAGCACGTATTTGCTCTCAGAGCTCAGATTGTATTACTCTGTACTTTTCTGGATCTTACCATTTCTGCTAAAAGGTCTACTGTCATTGTGATGAGTTTGCCTTTGTGTTTTCTTTTCTTTTCTTTTCTTTTTTTTTTTTTTTGAGGTAGGGTCTGAGGTGTAGCCCAGGCTGACCTGGAATTTACTATGGAATCTCAGGATGGCCTCAAACTCACAGCAGTCCTCCTACCTCTGCCTCCCAAGTGCTGGGATTAAAGTCATGTGCCACCATGCCCGACATTAAAGCTTTTAGTATTGATTTTTTTTTTTTTTTGTTCTGTAGTCTTAACATTTTAACTACTGTTATATGGCTAAGTCTTTTTCTGGTCTTGTTTGCTAGGTGTTCTAAATGCCTTGAAGTACTTGTGCATCCATATCTTTCCTTAAATTTGGAAATGTGATGCTTCAGTCTTTTTTAAAAAATATTTATTTTATTTCAGAGAGAGAGAGAGAGAAATTGGCAGGGAGAGAGGGAGGGAGGAGGGGGAAGAGAATGGGTACACCAGGGCCTCTAGCCACTGCAAATAAACTCCAGATGTATGTACCACCTTGTGCAGCATCTGTCTTACATGGGGACTGGGTAATTGAACCTGTGTCCTCAGGCTTCCCAGGCAAGCACCTTAACCACAAAGTCATCTCTCCAACCCCTGCCTTAGTCTTTACTGAGTAGGTTTCCTACGTCTTGAGTTTGACTCTCAGCTTTTTCTTCTACTCAGTACTTTCTTAGGTTTTGTCTTTTGATCATGTTCTAGAGTTCTTGAAAGTTGTGGCCATGTTTGATTTGGTCTGAATATAGTAGTTTTCTTAGTCTTGTCTTCAATCACTGATACTTTTTATTCTGCTTGATCTAGTCTATTGATGATACTTTCCACTATCATTTCCACAACATTAAAAAAAAATGTTTTATTTTTATTTATTTGACAGAGAAAGAGGGAGAGACAGATAGGAGAGAGAGAGAGAAATGGGCATGCCAGGGCCTCCAGCCACTACAGACAAACCCCAGATGCGTGTGTCCACTTGTGCATTTGGCTAACATGGGTCCTGGGGAATTGAATATGAGTTCTTTGGCTTTGCAGGCAAATGCCTTAACTGCTAAGCCATCCCTCCAGCCCTCCACAACATTTTTCTGTTGCCCACTCCTAGAAACTCAATTTCCTTGCTGCATTTTTTATTCTTGCTCTGGATTTTATTATTTAGGCTCTGCAGTGACTTTTCTATTTCATCTTTCTGCTTGTTTCTTTCAAGTCACTGGTCATTTTTAAGAGTAAACTTTGAATTTTTAAAAAATTTAATTTATTGAGGTGTTATTAGACTTTAGGTGAACGTACTGGCTTGCTATTTCATATTTCTTGTGTTTTTATTGTGGTAGAAAAGAAGTTAAAAGTTAAATTGATTCATTTATTTATGGTAAGAGTTAATTGTTGAGGAGCTCAAACCTATTTTTATTAATAAATGGGAAAATTTATAAAAAAAAAAACACAACCATCTAGAAAGGGCCCAAAGAGGCGATTAAAAAAAGACAATTTAGGTTAAAACAAAGTAAAATGGAGTTTATTGTTAGGGTGACCTGACTATAGAAATGATTGATATATAATAGTATGATGTGATTTTTACATTTTAATCAGGCAGGTCCAGGGCTTACCTCTCCTGAACAGTTTGGTTCACATTCTCCAGTTCACTGCTGAAGTATATATGAATCATGAGACTGAATGTATCCCACTTCTGGCACAACAGCTATTCTTAGCGGTGGTTCCTAATTTAGTTCATTTAGGGATAGGGGCTTCAGGGTTTGGAATTGTCAAAGTTTAGGGCCTCTGCTGTAAGCCGAGAGGCTTAATTGTGAAGTGTTTCTCAGGATGCTTTCCCTCTGCTGAACTTGGTAGTAAGTTCAAGCAGCACATGGGGTCTCTTCTCTGATGCTTGCTTTCTGTGTAATATACAGGTCTTTTATCTAAAACTGTAGCTTTGCAGTGTGTCTGTTGGCAGGCCTATGGATCTTCCCATTTTTTTTTCTTGAAGCACCAGTTGGGCAGGGGTGCAATTTGTTCCTTTTCTTTTCCTACCATTCTATGCTGTATGTTTTAGATCATTTCTTCCTTTATAAATCAAAAGTTCAATATTTCAGGATTTCACTTATCCCTCTGTACTCTTGCCATCTGTTGGTTTTAGACATGATTCATTTCTTCCGGTAACCATTCATTTGATGATTTGTTTCATATTTGTGGAGACGCAGGATAAAGCTGATTGTTTAATTTTCCATCTTCCTGGTTTTTTATCACTGTAAATTTTTTTAAAAAATGTATATTTATGAGAGAGAGAGAGAGAGAGAGAGAGAGAGAGAGCACACGCACAAGACAGAGAATAGGTACACTAGGGTCTCTTGCAGCTACAAACAGACTCCAGACACATGTGTTATTTTGTACGTCTGGCTTTACATGGATACTGGGGAATTGAACCCAGGCTGTCAGGCTTTGTAATAAAGTACCTTTAACCACAGACCCATCTGTTCAGTTCCATTGTTAAGATTTTGATTAATCTACAATGCTTTAAAATTTACTTTTCAGTCTCTGAAATCTGCTCTTGCTAATGGACATAAACTTTAGCTGAAGAATTATTTGTGTTTGATGAAAATAAATAATATGCTTAAGACATTTGTTGCACTGTTTCTACTTTAAAAGTACCAGATAAGATTCTGGAATAAGAGCTGCTGCTCTGCAGAAAGGTCATATTCTTTCACCCATGTACAAGGTGTTACATGTTCATGCCCCAGTTCAGGATGTGTGCCCTGAGAAAGGTTGGCATCCAGAGTTGTAATTAAGTATTGCTTGTTTCTTTTTGAGTTTATGGTCCAGAAAGGTTGGAATAATGAAAATGTTATAACCTTCTGTTATAGGTTACCTTGCATCTAACAAAGCCTATAATATTGAAGTTCCAACTCTATGCCTCAGAACGTGACCTTATTGGGAAATAGGGTCCTTAAACTTGCAAGTAGTTAAGATAAAATCATAGTGGAGTAAGGTGGACTCCAAGCTAATCTGAATAGTGTCTTTATAAAAAGGAGGAATTTGGATGCAGACCTGTCTATAGGTAGAAGGCCTGATGAAGATGAAGGCAGATGGGAATGACAGTTCTACAAGCCAAGGAGTACCAGAAAGTGCCTATGAACAACAAGAAGCTGTGGGGTAGGCATGAAACAGAATCTCCCTCAAAAACCCTCAGGAAGAGCCAACCCATATGGTATTTGACCTCCCGAAAATGTGAGGCTATAGGCTTTGTTGTTTAAGCCACCTAGTTTATGGTACAGAGCTTTGGAGTAACAGCCGTTATGAAGCTGTTTCCTCTCAATTGAAATATTTCCTGCTGGAGGGAGAGGGAGCCCTATACGACTCAGGAACTAAAGGAAAGCCAGGCTCAGGAAGCTCCTGAAAGTTACAAGATTCTCAAGGTCTTCCAAGGTCATAAAAGCAGTAGCAATAGCTTAGCAGTGGAAACTCTGCAGTTGGCTGAGCTGCCTAAAGCTGCAGAGGGAGTTCTAGAGATGCAGCTTCTGTTACTCATCCCACGCCAGGGAGGCCTTTTCAACGATGAAGCTGCCTCGAGTTACCCACACACCTGTAGTAACTGCCCACTCGTTCTTCTGTAGGTAATCCCAATAAACTCCTTACTTCACGTACGTAGGTACTGGGGAATAGAGCCTAGGTTACTAGGCTTTGAAGGCAAGTACCCTAACCACTGAGCAATTTCTCCAGCCCCCGGAGAATTTAAATTTCATTTCTCACCATTTTTAAGGACAGAAAGATCTAGAGTCAGTGATATCTGGTGACTTTGTAACCTGAAATCAACTTATCAGTTCAAGTAAATTATCCCACTTAACAAATATTATGTTCTTTACTGTTCACTTATGCAGAATCAGTGGGATACTTGCCATTTCCAAGATTTCTAAGACTTTTAAGATAGCAATCAAATTTAAACTCTACAGTTGAGGTAGGCCAACATAGGGAATACCTTAAGCACCAGAACTCTGCTTGGGCTAAGCAGTAAATACACTCCTCTCCTAAACAATGCACCTAGCAACCTGTCCGAGAGCTGGAACCCTATCCTGTACAAAATGTACACATACACCATTCCACACAATGAACTAGTTTTCTCTCTCCTTGACACCCATTCTTTGTGATAGTACCCTGCCAAGTGTGTTCTTTGGGAGGTCCAGGGTTGGAACAGCAGGGACCATCCAGCCTGGACTGGCTTTGGGTATAAGCACAGTAAAGCAAATTGTGTCCTCTAAGTGATTTACAAGGAAGAAACCTCTATTTATCTTCATATACCTATTAATAACTGGGAATATATATAATTAAAATCAGATGCATCATGGGAGAGAATATGTACAATAGAGATAACATATAACCCAAACCTGTCAATTAAGCTGTAGGACCACCCAAACTATGCTCCTAACAACCAATCTAATCTCCTCTAAAAATCTTATAAAGAAAAGTCCTAATCTACTTTTTGAGGTCCTTAAGTGCTCTCCAAGTGGCCCACTGTCCCTTTGATGGTGTATTTAAACCTTTACTATTACATTGCTCTTAATAAAGTTTCTTGCTGCTTAACTACTTGTGTGTGTGTCTTTCTTTGATTATTTGAGTAAGACACCAAGAACCTGGAAGCACCCAGAGGCCATCAGTTATACAGTTTCCCAATAATTCCATCTTTTAAAACTTTTTTATTGAAAAATTCCACACAGGCATGTATTGCATTTTGATCATAATCTCCTCCTGAACGTAAACTTCAGTTGTCTTCCCTCACTACCCTTCCACTGAACCCCTTCCTATTTCCAACTAGTCCATCTTCTACTTTGATGTCTTCATCCTCTCCACTATTCATAATGGAATGTTAGTGGGCTCAATATTGTGCAAATGCAGGCAGTAGCTGTGAGGTAATGAATGTGATGGTCATACCATGTCTGGAAGATGACTTTCACAGTACACAGTCCCCTTCTCCTAAGTCTTATATTCCGTCTTCTGCAATGTTACTGGAGTCCTGGATGAGATACTATAGACATGTCATTTAGTGCTGAACAAACTGTCACTTCACAGCACTTTGATGAGTTTTGAATCTCTCCCAGTAGTCAGCACAAACTAAAAAAAGAAGCTTCTATGCTCAAAGGTAAGAGCAGCATTAATATATGAGCATAAACATAAACATTTCGAAGTCAATTCGATGGATACAACATATCCATTTTATCAAGCAACAACAACAGCTTCCTTCCTAGTGCCTATGACATTTTTTTCCATAGGCTTTTCAGCAGGTTTTCAGTACTGGGCATGATACTCAAATCTGGCCAGAGAGCAGTTGGTTACCCTCATAACAGTTATCCCACTATTGCACCAGTGGGCACATCTTGGCTTGATGGTCAGCTATGTAGCTTTTATAAGGTCTACCACTGGAAAAGACTGTTGATTTTCACTCTCAGCATCATTCAGAGTGGAAGCTTCCAGCTCAGTTCCAGCTTGATTTTTCAGTGTCCTTCCAGTGAATCAAGTCCCACAGATTTCTTATATGTTAAAGCTTACAGTATAATCTAACCTATTTGACCATAAGAAAAATGGTTGGGGATGTAGCTTGGAGTGCTTCCCTAAGCATGCACAAAGTCCTGGGTTTGATCACCATTATGACAAACTGGGTATAGTGGTACACTCCTGTAATCTCAGCACTTTGGAGATTGAGGCAGGAGGATCAGAAGTTCAAGGGCATCCTCAGCTACATAGTGAAGTGAGTTTGAGGCCAGCTTGGGATACATGAGATCCTGTCTTAAACAAGTAAAAAAGAAAGAAAATACTAATTATACTTAGTGAATATTTTGTACAGTAGTATGGTCTTTCCCTTTGGACACATCTTTCCCATTTCATAACAGTCAACTTGATTTTCTTTTAACTTTCCAACATGTTGTATTTTAATGTAAAAGTTAATTGAAATGTAAAACATTGTTATTTTAAATACTAAATGAAATTTCATTTGCTGTCATTTCTTCTAGCCATTCTAATTAAATATTGTAATTCATTTCTATTTTTTCCTTAGTAAGTGGGGAGTTTGTAAGGAAAACATATATTTTTCACTTGAACTTTTGTCACTTTACATAGAGTCTAGCAAATCTGTGGTATGTTAACACCCTGTTACATGTTGCTTTAACTCACAATCTAGTCACACATCTTTTAAGAGATTTTTGTCCTGAAACTATGATGCATATTATTTTTTCTTAATTTTGTTCTATAATAGCATATGAGAATAAACATAAGGAGCTATTAAAAAGCCTTCCCTTCAGTGACTGGTGAATCTTTAAATTACTTTTACTATAGCATTTACTCTCCTGTTTCTTTCAGGTGTCAGATTTCTAAGCTATTAATGCAAGTCCTCTGATGAACTTTCTGGGGGCCTATCACCCTGTTCAGCACTGCCCCTTAGCTATTGGTCTTGCAGTGTGAAAGTATTTCAAGCAAACCTCCTCCGCTTGTCCATACTTTCCTAAAACAGCCCTGGCACCAATCCAGGCACACAAAGAATGTTGGATTTGACCAGCACTTGAATCCAGCCTGCTGTGACATCCACAGTTATTGCCATTTTCCACTGTCAGAGCAGAAAATAGTATTAACCTTCAAACACAGAATCCATGCATTGTTGCTCCCAGAGAAGCAATCTCTTAAAAACAATTTACTACTATAAATTAGGTTTCACTTTAGAGAAACATGACATTAAATGGGAAAAGTCTGCTTTCTCATGATTCAGCTGGTTGATTGTAACAAAGGCTATATATTTGTGCATGTTTTAGAAATACAATTAAGTCATATTTATTTTTTGGTGGTCATTGTCCATTTCTTAAATTATGTCCCAGTTTTTTCTTTAAATAAAGCATGCTATGGGGTGGAGAGATGGCTTAGCAGTAAAGGCGTATGCCTGCAAAGCCTAAAGACCCAGGTTCAATTTTCCAGGACCCATGTAAGCCAGATGCACAAAGGGCACATGCATCTGGAGTTTGTTTGCATTGGCTATAGGCCATGGTGTGCCCATTCTCTTTCTGTTGCCCTTCTCTCTCTCTCTGCTAGCAAATAAATAAATAAATATAAAAATAAGGAAAAACAAAAAAATTATTTATAAAAAAGCATGCTACTATCACAGTTATGTATTTCAATAAAGCAACAACTGGGTTACAAATTATGAAAACAATTTTTTAAATTATTATTATTTGTTTTTTTTTGATGTGGTTTTTTTCTCTAGCACAGACTACTCTAGAATTCACTATGTAGTTTCAAGCTGTCCTTGAACTCATGTGATCCTCTTCTCTTAGCCTTCTGAGTGCTGGGATTAAAGGTGTGTACCACCATGACAGGCCTATGGATTATTATTATTTTAAAAATATTTTTATTTACTTATTTGAAAGCAGAGAGACAGACACAGTGAGAGAGACAGAGAGAGAAGGGGCATGCCAGGGTCTCTAGCCACTGCAAACAAACTCCAGATGCATGCATCACTTTGTGCATTTGGCTTCATGTGGGTACTGGGGAATCCAATTCAGGTCGTTAGGTTTTGCAGGCATGTGCCTAAACTGCTGAGTCATCTCTTCAAGCCTGGATTATTTTTAAATTTCCCATTCTGATGATGAAAGAAAGCTATGCCCTGAAGCCTTGAATACTTAGTGTAGGTTGCCATCACTGCATACCATGGATTAAGGGTCCTAACAAGGAACATTTATTTACTTCACTGAAGCAGAAGGTCAAGGTATTGGCAGGGTCTGTGCCTGGTGCTTGTCCACTTCCTCGTATGCAATGCTGCTGTCTGGCTATTTCCTCACATGGGCTTGGCTCATGAGTTTCCTAAAAGATACAGAGGGGGAAGGGCAGTGTAAACTTCTGTCCTGAGGTACCATGGAGGAGGAGGGAGCAAAATTGAGTACACACAACCACCTGCTACTAATGACTAATAACTTATAACTTATAAGCACCCACAAAGGGTTCATAAAAGTAAAAGAAATACATTTTGATTTAAAACTTAACCTTAAATCTGTGTTATTTCATTTCTATAGTATCTAGTACAGTGTTTGACACTAGGAATATGTTGTTATTTATTTATTTTTTTTTTGGTGGTGGTCGTGGTGGGAGAAGAGTGTAACTCAGTAGAAGGGTACTCACCTGGCATGCCTTAGACTCTGAAGTCCGTTCTCAACACCAAAATTAAAAAAAAAAATCAGGGATGGAGAGATGGCTTAGTGGTTAAGCACTTGCCTATGAAGCCTAAGGACCCTGGTTCTAGGCTTGATTCCCCAGGACCCACGCTAGCCAGATGCACAAGGAGGCGCATGCGTCTGGAGTTCGTTTGCAGTGGCTGGAAGCCCTAGCGCGCCTATTCTCTCTCTCTTTCTTTCTATCTCTTTCTCTCTCTGTCTGTCACTCTCAAATAAATAAATAAGAATAAACAAAAATACCTTAAAATCTGTTAACTGATAAAACAAATGAAACCTATATTGTTTACATATGTAATTGCCTTATAAATGCTGACATCAGACTCTCAAAATTTACTGTCAATGAGAGGTTTAAAGAAATATGCCTCCTTTATGTGCAAGGAGAAAGAGACACACAGAGAGAGAGGGAGAGTGAGGGGGGGGAGAAACACTGGGGCCTCCTGTCGACACTCCAGATGTATGTATCATTTTTTTAAAAATTTTTTGTTTATTTATTTGACAGTGACAGAGAGAAGGAGGGAGAGAGAGAGAGAGAGAGAGAGAGAGAGAGAGAGAGAATGGGCGCGCCAGAGCTTCCAGCCTCTGTAAACGAACTCCAGATGCGTGCGCCCCCTTGTGGATCTGGCTAACGTGGGTCCTGGGGAGTTGAGGCCTCGAACCACCGTCCTTAGTCTTCACAGGCAAGCGTTTAACTGCTAAGCCATCTCTCCAGCCCTGTATGTATCATTTTATACATCTTCCTTTACATAGGTACCGAGGACTCAAACCCAAGCCATCAGGCTTTGCAAGCAAGTGCCTTTAACCACTGATCCATCTTTCCAGCTCCACAAATCTACCTCTTAATACAAAATGGTTATAGTTTCTAAGGCCATTATCCATTGGACTTCCTTTTCAAATGAGTTGACCGTCAAGCAAAGTTTAAGCTGCATTCACATGTTTTGCTTTTCCTCCTTAACAATTTGCTATTGATTTAGAGAAGATGGGATCATGTGTGGTAATGAACTCCTGGTAGTCTTATTAGCATTGGTCACACCAGTGATCTCTGGCTGTGTGAGTGGAAGTAAAGGAACAATTTCACAGGTAGAGAAAACTGTTTGATTTCAGGTACCAGTTCCCTAATAGTTTTATGAGTATGTTCCCAAATATTTGTTCATATAGCAGATAGTCTTGGACAATAGTGATATCCTGGGAAGGGATGGATTTTTATTTATTTATTTTTGCTATCCAAAATAAGAAGCCCTATCTGCTCCTTTTTTAGTTTTTAATTTTTAATTTTATTCTATTTTTCTGGAGACAGTATATCACCACATATCTTAGGCTGCTTTGAAGTCAAGATCTTCCTACCTCAGCCTCTGAGTGATGGAATTATAAGCATGTGCCCCCATACCTATTTCCATCTATTTCATTTTTATAGTTGCTTCTCTTAATCTCTTTCTCCTTACTTATGACATCTGGAGTCTCAGTAATTTACTCTAGCTTTCCATGCTTGTCTATAAAGACAATGAAACAATATCAGGCTAGCCTTAAAGCTCCAAATCTAGCCACTGCTAATCAGTCACGTATTGGGTAGCCAGAGGCCATTTTGAATATTAGAGATACATAAAATTATAGATTCACACAAACTGTAGAATCTGACTCTTAACAGCAACAACAAAAAGCCCCCAATCTAAAAACACAACAATATAATAATTGGCTCTCCTAGGCTCTTTATCCTGGCTGTGATATGGTATCTAGACCTATGGATATAGTGCAATGGTGCCAAAAAAAGAATGGCCACCAGAGGGAGGCCTAGCCCACCAGTGGGAACATAACACTCTTGCTGTACCAAACATCCTACGTACTATAAGCATCAGAGTGGGCTGGGAAGTTTGTCTGAGTCTTTGTTCCACCCTGGCTTTCTTGTGAGTTTTCCAGAGACACAGTCTTTGGTCCTTTCAGAGGTTCATTGCTCAACTTTCTTATTTTCCATTCTCTGATGTATGAGATTTTCTATGTATGTAATTCTTTTGTATGTAATTCTTCTCTGGCATTAATCCCAAACTCAGCATTTTTTCCTTCTGAAAATCCCACTCAATGTGTGTGGGTTATAAAAAGAGGCTCATCATCAAATATTTCAAATTCCCAGCACCCATGTAAAGCCAGTTGCCATCATAACATTTTTTTAAATGTAGAAAACTGCTTATTTTCTTGGCAATTAAAAGTATATAACAATTTAAAGTGAATACACAAGTAAGTGTTTTATCCTTACGATACAATGGTTATAAGGAACTGATGCAGTTCATCAAAATCTAATGAATACCATCAACTTTTCCTGACTTTTCTGATTAGAATTAGTACATAAAAATAATTGTGTTGCCTTTTAAAAATACTTAGAAAAACAATACATTATAGTTCACATGAAGCCCTTTAATGAAATCATAACATTTTAAACAAAGTAATTCGGATAGTGTGTATCCATCCTACTTTTAAACTTCCCTGGTCCATTCCTGCTTCTAACTATTCCTCCTTTCTCCTGCAGCTCATCCACTCAGGAGGAAGCAAATGCCCACATCTCAAGCCCAGTAAATCTTCATTTCATACTCCATCTTTCCCCAATAAATTTCACTCAACTCTCTTAGCTGTCACTATCTTCAAACACACTTCTCGCTCCCCTTCATAGGATGTAGCAGAAAGTGAGAAAATGATCTCATTATTAGATGCTCACCAAATAACTTCACTAGGTTTAGTCATGGGAGATTCTTTTGGTGCTTTATAAAAGATGTGTGTCTTAGTTACTTTCTCATTCCAGGGACAAAACACCTGACCAGACCAACTTAGGGAAGGAAAAGGTTTGTTTCATCTTACAGTGTTGAGGGAAAGCCAATCATGGCAGGAAAAGAATGGCAGGAGTAGAAAGCCGGCACCACATCATCACATCAGCAGGGAGAAAATAGAGAGACAGACATCAAATAGGGCTGGGCTGTAACATCTCAAGGCCTGCCCCCAAGTGACACACTTCCTCCAGCAAGCCTCCACCTCCTAGAGGTTCCACAATATTGCCAAACAGCACCACCAACTGTTGATTAAGTATTCAAACACATGAGTCCATGGAGGACTTTTTACATTCAAACCACAGCATGTTTTTGCATTTTTATATTGACATGAAAGTAAGAAATTCATTTCATTGAATGACAGGTAGTTAAAATTTCTGATTTTGCTTAAAGATTCAGATAAGATTTTGATGTCCAAATTCTATGTAATTCCTTCCTTATTATGGTGTCGTGGCTGAGGGCAATGTCAAGGACAGAGAGCAGAAAAGAAAATAACATATTTATTAAATGAATGTAGTTTCCTAATATCCTAGTTTTTGTCTGGGAGTACTTAGGTCCATATTTACCCTCTGTCATTGATATAGAAAGTACAAGGACTACATCTCCCATACTTCCTTGACGGCTGACCTCCAGTTAGGTTCTTCTACTGGGAGGGCTTATATTTCATGAAAAGTGGGTAGAAATGGGAGTCATAACTTCTGGCTCCAGCTGCAGTAATGACATGAGCCTGTAAATGCCTGCAGGGTGTCAGTGGCAAGAATAATGACAGCAGCAGTCAATGTTTTTCCTATAACTACTGTGTCACTACTTAGAATAGAACAGTGTGGCTTTCTGTGGGCCTTTATGTGACATCATGTTCCCTTCTTGTCTCCTATCAGCCTCCAGTGTATTGTAGCTTGATTCTAAGTTTTTTTTTTTTTTTTAAATAGCCAGTGTTTTTTATTTTTCTAACTGAGTTGAAACATTGACTGATATCCTGTATGTTAGCCTGTACTTTAAGTTAGAGGATTAGAGAGCTATTGAGGCCAGAGGCTTAAAGAAACCCGACTGAAACTAAGATGAGTCAAATTTTTTAAAATGTTTTTATATTTATTTATTTATTTATTTATTTAAGAGAGAGAGAGAGAGTGAGTGAGTGAGTATGGGTGCGCCAGGGTCTCTAGTTACTGCAAAAGAATTTCAGGTGCATGCACCACTGTGTGCATCTGGCTTATGCAGGTGCTGGGGAATCAAACCTGGGTCCTTAGACTTTGCAAGCAAGCACCTTAACCACCAAACAATCTACATTTTGATCAGACTTATCCTCCTACATTAGGAGGAGCTTTGAGAGTAGAGAATGTTGTGTGCTTGCTCCAAAGAACCAAATATATATTATACACACAAATATACATTACATTAAAGAACAAGCTGGGAGCAAAGCTCTAGAGCCCTTAGGTGAGTACAGCCTCATCTGCTGATAAAATATAAGCAATGGTCACCTTTATTCATCTGCCCCTCCTCCTAGTTAGGGAAATAGATAATAGTCTTATGTGAGCAAAGATAAGGCAAATGCCATTTGCCCTGAGTTGTGTTAGAAAGCCAAGGCTGTGGGTGAGGCAGTCCTTTTTGTCATGTGACTTTTACTAGGCAACATAAACAATGTGCATTCACCCCAATAAAGAGGGCACTGACAGGCCAAAGAAACATTCCATCCAAGGTCAGATTAGTGAGTCAATGGGGTTACTTACAAGAGCATGGGAAACTCACAGGCAGCTATGCCACCCAGAAGTTCCAACCCAGTCAAATATCTCTTAAATGGTAGTACTTGGGATCCTGGGGAGGGGAGAGGCCTTGTGAGGAGCCTGGAAGACTTTGTGAGTCTAGGGAAACTGAATTTTTCTTTCACAAGGGAATGTCAATAGGCTTGACCTCCTGAGGGTCTGTGGGGTTTGTCATTGCTGCTTTGCTTTGAAACAGCAATGATCTTTGAAACAGTGACACCACAATGTCCATAAGAAAATTCATCTCACTCTTTCTGCCTTTCAGGAATGGAAAGATCTCACATTCTGAGGCACTCAAAAGAGTAAAACTATCATACACACACACACACACACACACACACACACACACACACACACAATTGGCTCTTCTTTTTGCCATCAACATAAAGCCTGGCATGTTCCTGTGTGACTGAATTCATGCTAGTGAGAATCTGACCAATTTGAAACATTTTGAAGGGATCAGATCTCTTCTTTGGGAAAAAAAGACTTACTTTTTAATGGCTAGGATTAAAAAAACTGCATCTATATATGTATGTGCACTTGTGGAAGCCAGATGACAGCCTCAGGTGCCATCCTCAGAGACATTGATCCCTGTTTCCTTTCTTGGAAATAGGGTTTCTCATTGTCTTAGAGCTCACTAGTTAGGCTACACTGGCTGGCCACCAAGCCCTAGGGATCCTTCTATTCTTGCCTCCCAGAATTGGGATTATGAGTCCATTCACCATGGCCAGCATTTATGTGGGTACTGAGGATTTGAGGATTGAACTCATGTTCATGTGCATATGAGCAAGGCAAGCACTTACTGACTGTGCCATCTTCATAGCCCATGGCTTGAATGTGACCCGAAACAAGAGCTTTGAGTCAGTGCTAGCCGGAATGCTGGCTGCATCAGAAAGGAAAACAGGGAAAGCAGGCACATATGTCTGGAGAGAAGTTGCTGAAAGCATGACCCATGAACATTGAGCTGAGAGTGGCTTGAGCAGGGAAGATAAATGAGGCAGCATCCCTCCTAAGCTTTGTGACTTGTATGTAACGGTTGACACTCCACCGTGGGTCACGGAGCTGCCACACTGGTGTCTTTGTCACTCCTAATGGTGTTTTCAGGGTGACAGCTTCTGGTTTTTATCTGTCCTATGTATGCTGATATCGTCAAGAACAGTACCATTTCATGAACCTCTTTTGGAGAATATAAACATCATTAAAACTTTAAAATTGTGCCTTATTTCTTAGCCAAGAAAAGCTTTGCTTGGAGAATCTTGATTCCCAGTGCAGATGGGAATACGCGGCAGCAGGCTTGGTGCTACTGCTTCGTGGCATGTCAGAGTGACTCACTGTGTTTGACACAGGCGTGTGTTGGCATCAAAAAGCCTGTCAAATCTTGAACAAAGTTGTGCTTACTGTTATGAAAAGTGTTAAATTCGTAACTGTAGCAGCTTGTAAAGAGGTTTTGTCATGAAATGGGAGCCAGATACAAAGTTCTTCTCCATTCCACAGCAAGTGACACTGTCTTTTCCAAGAGTGTATCTTGTAATGAGTGGTTGGATATCACAAACAAGTTGAGAGAGAAAGTAAGACGGGAGAGCAAGAGGAGGAGGAGAAGGAAAGAGTGGGAAAAAGACAGGGAGGAAAAGAAAATCCACTTCTATAATAATTTCGACATGGAAGTAACTTATTTATGGATTAAATTACTTGATAAATAGTTTGGATGCATGTGGTAAGTCATAACTGAAAGCTCTGCAGTGACAATTATAGAATAAGAAACGATGCAACAGTGATTGAGTGTGACATGGGGCATTGTGCTCCTGCCACCAAGGATGAACACACGTGGAGCTGCATGGGAACATACAGGCACATATTATCCTCCTCCCCCAACACACATATGCAAGCAAAAAAAAGCCCCAAAGTGATAACCTCTTTGGCTAAACTACTACTGGAAATGGCCAAGTATATGAACTTCCTGATGTTCCTGAAATACAAAAGCTGAGAAGGTAATGATGGACAGATTCCTGACAACATGGCAGACTTACATGGCAGAGTTACTTTACTCAGAAAATATTGAAAGTCGGATTTGCAATCCCTTTCTTGCTAACAAAGACAGCACCAACGAATTAATTAGATTTTGCAAAAGATATCTCCATTGATGTGCATACAAAACAAAGTTTGATTCATGGTCCATTCAGAGTCTTAGAGAATTCTGCTGTTGTTTAGCACAAAATTATCCTGATCTGGCAAACCGAGTGACGATAGCTTTGATTCCAATCACTGTAGGAAAAATTTAGCACCATTAAGACCTACATCAAAAGCACCTCTTAGGAGTGTCTTTGTTGGGAACCGTACTTGGCTAAATGTGTAATTAGGATGGATTTTTGTTTCTATTCAGTTTTGCCCAAATGTGGAAATTGGTGACTTGCAAATCCTGGGCTTTTGGAGATGGGCAGTATTCACAGGCACATTTTGGATTGGATATGCTGTTTAAATGTCCTACTGATCCTTGGGTGACAAACCCTTCTTTCTTCAGCAAGGGGAATAAAACTGATAGAGTTCCTAGGTGCAGTCCGAGTTCCCTGTGGACCTCACTGGAATGGCCCTGGACAGCCAGGCTCCCTGTGGAATGTGTTTTGGAAACACGGCTTCCCCTGACCGGGATCCTGCTTTTTAACTTGCCATCCACTCTGCTCCTGTAATTCAGCCCCTTGTCCCCCTCATCTCGGGTAAGGCACCAGTACACTCTCTCTTTCCCGTCACCTTCCTACTCAGGTCTTCATAGATATTCAAGGGGGGATTTGTCTACCTCCTGATCAACTTCTCTCCAGTAAATTATTTTGGATTAAATTACATGTCCTATTTCCTTCAAGGCCTTTCGGTTTTGATGCTTCACAGGACTTTGATATAAAACCGAAATCAAAATCAAAACCCCTAAGCAAGACCCAAGCCTTACAGCATGGTGTTGCTTTTTACACACCCGCTTCACTAATTCTAACTCATTGCAGGACAACTTGTGTCCTTCAGATGGAGTGTGGAGCATAAGTACAAAGAAGTGTTCCAAGAACAACAAAGACAAGGTATAATGACTCAGTGCTGTGTTAAGAAGCAGTCACTAGGTATCATTGTGCACTCAAATTTCTGAGGAAAAAAATATGCCAAACCAAACTAACCCAAACATTCTCCTAACAAAATGAAACACATTACTTGATGGAACCCCTATCCCACTCCCATGGAAATGCCTCCAAAGGTTAAATTAAATATATTAGTGTCACAAAAGCTTGATACATGAGGTGGGGTTAAGACAGAGTCAGTGCTGGGTGGGGTGGGGCAGAGATAGGACTTGAAAGCATAGAGGTGGATGGAGGTCCTAGGAGATCCTGGTGGCTGAAGGATTAGCAGAAATCTTAAGGAAGAGCTTTGGCTTTACATGGACTGTGAAATTATTGAGTATAATAAAATTGTACATAAAGTTGAGGGAGTAGTAAGGTCTGTAGTTGGCTTAAAGGATAGTAATACACATGTAAAGGATAGTAATACACATGTTTGTGACTAAACACTTATTAGAAACAAGGAGTAGAAATAGATTGGTTATTAAAGCAGACACGCATGTTATAGTGAAGATCTCTATAATTTTAACTTCTTTTTCTTGCCAAATAACTTTAGATCATTCATCAAGCTAATTTACAGTTCACTGAAACAATTTTGATTTATATAAAAATTTCAAGACGTTGGTATTAATTTCTGTAAGAAAAAATAAAGGTGTGTTCATTTGGGTTGATGAAACAAAACCAAGAGTTTTATTGAAAGAATGTGGAATTGCTCCTGGAGTTTCTAGGGAAGAAGTCTCATGAAACCAACAGGAATAATGACAGATAAGGCAGTTGGGTTCATGGCCAAGACTACACCACAGACCCAACCTTGGGGATGAGCACTGCTTCCTGTATAGGGCCCTGGACTCCTCAGCTTCATCCATGCTGCCAAAGGCATGGAAGGATAGAAACAGCTGCTATTTCCCCAATGCCACCATGCTTGTGATGGATTCAAAACAACTCTGAGTATTTTCAAATAGAAAACATGCCCAAACTCTTTCACAAAAAGAAAAGTACAAATTCAAGTTATAGGATAATGCTATTCATTATCACTAAGATTGACAATCCCCCCCCACCAAATTTGAAAATATTCTCAAGGAAGCTGTTGGGAGACAGGTTCTTTCTCATACTGCTAATGGAAATGTAAAGCCATCTCTATGGTGAGGGTTCTACAGAGGAATAGAACTGATAGTATGAATCTACATGATAAATGAGGGTTTACATGATAGAGGGTGGCGAGTCTAACAATGGCCACCTGCATGTTGGGGAGACTGAGAATCCAGTAGCTGCTCAGTCGACAAAGCTAGGTGCATTAGCAGTCCTTATTTGGTGCTGAAGGCCTGGAGGATTCCTGGAGAGCTGCTGGTCTTCAGCCCACATTGGAAGGCTGATGGAGCTGGGTTCTGATGTTAAGGATGGCAGCAGCTATAGCAACAACTAGGTAAATGTATTCACCAGCAAGAAGCAAAGGCAGGCAAACACCCCTGCTTTTCCTCATATGCAAGAAGGTGCTGCTCCTCCGGAGGAGGGATGGTCTTCTCCCCCAGTTAATCTTTCCTGGAAATGCCTTCACAAACTCATTCAGAGGTGTGTCTCTTAGTTGATTCCAGATCCATTCTTGGCACTCAAGATTAACTGTCCTGGGCCGGTGAGATGGCTCAGCAGTTAAAGGTATTTCCTTGCAAAGCCTGCTGGCCTGGTTTCAATTCTACCTCCACATCTTAGCATTGAAAGACAGGGACACCACCTCCAGCCAGGTGGCTGCAGATCTAATGTACAAACTTTAATAAAATCCTGAATATATTGGTGGGAATCCATTCAAACTACCACATTCCAGCCCTGGCCCCAATAGATTCATAATCATCTCACATTGTATATTGTCAAATTCAAAGGTCCTCTCAGTCTTTACCAACTTTAGTTCTAAAGTTCTAAGTCTCATCTGAGATTTACAATTGTCTCTTATTTGTGTATCCTGTAAAATCAAAACAAGTTAAACACTTTCAACATATAAAGGCACAGAGTAAAAATTTGCAACTGCTATAAGGCATAACAGGGAGAGACTAGAATACTGCAAACTCATTAACCATCAAGCAAACATCAAAAATCTGCAGTTCAAGTCCGATATCATAGCCAGTGACTGACAGTCTCCAGACCCTTTTCCAATTCCACCCCTCCAGCTGGGCTAAATATCTGGGGAAACCTTCCATCCCTACCCAATAGCCTCCATGGTAGCCCTAGAATAGTCCTGGTCTTAATGCAAACCACCACAGATATAAAAATGTAAAATTGCTCAGTGTTGCACACATTTAATTCCAGCACTTGGGAGGCAGAGGTAGGAGGACTGCTGTGAGCTCAAGGCCAGACTGGAGCTACAGTGTGAGTTGCAGCTCAGGCTGGGCTAGAGGGAGAGCCTACTTTAACCCCCACCCTGAAAAAAATGTAATATGCCTAGAAGACATAGGTGTTTGACCTTGGAGCAGGTAATCATTTCTTAGATATAACTCCCAAATTCCAAGCAACTACAAAAAATAGATTAATTGGTTTTTATAAAAATTAAAAACTTGTTAGATGCAAAGGACATAATTAAGAAAATGAAAAGAAAAAATAAGTAGAATGAAAGAACATTTTGAAATCATGTATCTGAGAACATGTATCCAGAATATATGATGAACTCTTATAACTCCATAAAAAGACAAATCCTGATGAAAGAAGAAATCTGGGCTGGGGAAATAGCTTAGCTGTTAAAGGCACTTACCTGCAATGCCTGCTGCCTTAGGTTTGACTCCCAAGTGCCCACATAAAGACAGATGCACAAAGTGGCACATGCATCTATAGTCTGTTTGTAGTGGCAAGAAGCCCTGGCACATCCATAGTCTTCCTCTCTCTCTTTCTCTCTCTCAATACATGTTTTAAGATTCATTAGTCATCCATATTTTGGTTTGTCTCTAACAGGCTTTTGTGTTTGGACATTGGGTTCCAAGCTGGTGGTACTACTTAAGGAGATTATAGAACCTTTAGGAGGTGGGGTGTTGCTGGACGAAGTGGATCACTATAGGTGGACTCAGAGGTGTTATAACCTTGGCGCCACTTCCTGTTCATGTTTTGCTTCCTGATTCTGACTGCAATGTGACCAGTGGGCCATTTATTCCTGCAGCCATGCCTAGCCTGCCATGATGAAATGTATCCCCTTGATGCTATAAGCCGGAAGAAACCTGTTCCTTCTGTAAGTTGCTTCTTGTCAGGAATTTGGCCACAATCCAAAAGTAAAGTAACTAATGCAGTTCATAAACATAAAAAGATGTCCAACCTCATCTCCCCTCCAAACTATGCAAATAAACATTTTGATAACATTTCAAAAAATTATACTCAAGGATTAGAGAAATGGGATATCTCAGGCGCTGCTGGCATATGTTCAGAATGTGAAACTGTGAAGCCTCCTTGCAAAATAGTCTGGCAGTTCATGAAAAGGTTCAACTAAATGAAAACATTACCAGCCCTTCTCCTTCCAGTTAGATACCAAGATATGAAAACATGTCCCCACAAGACCATACATAAATGCTATACAAATTATTCATAATAGCTCCAAATTGGAACCAATCAGCACATCCAGCTGAGGAAATAAAATGTGTCCTATCTGTGCAATATTATTCATCCATTATGAGGAATAAGAAACGATGTCAATATCTGCTATAATGGGGATAAACCATGAAACTCGCTAAATGAAATAAATACACAAGCCCAAAGGTTATACATAGTTTGAATCTGTTTCCATGTGATGTATATTGCAAACTATTCTATAGAGTCAGAAAGTAGATTAGTGATTGGATAAGGTAAGCAGTAGAGTGGGAATTAGAAGAAATAGTGATTTCATTTTTGGTGAGTATGGTGTTTCTTTTAGGGGTAATGGAAATGTTCTGAAACTCATTGTGGTGATGATCACTCAACTCCATGAATTTACAAAAATTATTGAATTATATCTTTTTTTTTTTCAAGATAGAGTCTCACTGTAGCCCAGGCTGACCTGGAATTCACTATGTGGTGTCAGGGTGGCCTCAAACTCACAATGTTCTTCCTACCTCTGCCTCTCAAGTGCTATGATTAAAGGTGTGTGCCACCATGTTGGACATAGTTAGGAGCCTCTGGACACTGGAGGTTTAAGCAGGCCTGAGCTGTCAGGCATGGCTAAGGGCCCTGGACCCTGGAGGTTGTAGCAGGCCTAGACCCTGATAATCTCGCCTCCAAAGCAGCAGGCTCCCTCCCACCCCAGGAGGTTGCAGGAACCCTAGATCTCACCTCCAGACAGGCAGGAGTGAGGCCACTCCCTCCTCCCAGCCTGGGACGCCTGGACATCCTGATAAGACTTCAGTTTCGCTTTCCCCAGAGCCTGTGACCTTTTGCCGCTTGCCCAGAATGTCCCTATATGTTAATGAGGTATCAGCCAGCAGCCTTTGCACAGCCAGTCCCCTTATGATCCTTACCCACCGGTACCTCTTCCCACTCTTTCACAAGCACTTTTAAACCCATTCCCCTGACAAATAAACGAGCTGTTCTCTGAAGCTGTCTCCTGGGTGTTTCTTCCCATCGCACTCATGGCTGCTCAAGACCCTGCTCCACAATTGCCTGGATGCCCCTGGGAGATTGAGGTGCAGCAGCCCCAGGGTGGAAAGGAACCACACCGCTATCCCCAGCTTGAATTATATCTTTAAAAGAGTAAACTGTATAATAGGTGGCATATCTTACTAAAACTTCAATGAAAAAAGGTCTAATAAAGTCATAACAAAGAGCATGGGGCAACTGGCAAGGAGCTCCCAATGGATGGGATATTTGAGCATTAGAAGAGAAGACAACATTAACCAGCATCATGTGTATGTATGTATGTATATGTATGTATGAATGTATGTATATGTATAAACGTGTGTGCATGTAAGTATAACAAGTCAGAACAAACATAATAAATCATCATTTACCATTGGATGTTGTCAAAACACTAAAATTTCTTTGAAAAACTAAAAAAGGAAAAGATTCAAGCTCACTCTGTTATACCTGAATGAATTACATGCTGATGTACTCAAATAGTTGATGAAGGTTGCTTTTTAGAAATGCAGCTAGTAGATGCAGACAGAATGCTAGAATTAGAGCCACTTTTCTGATTTATAATGAAACAATAATTATTTCATTAAGAAGTTTGATGGACTATTCTGTGCAGAGATTTGAAAGGCCTAGATGCAGAAAGAACTATGGACAGTGCAAGCTTGGCTTATAAAGGAAGAAACAGACTTGTCTGGACTGATTTAGAGGCAGTTTGTATGAGAGGCTTGTTGTGTCCTGCCCATGTCCTAGAAACTTGAACAGGGTTGAATTTAACAACTACAAATGAAAGCCAATTAAGTCCAATTCCCAGAACTGGGAAAAAAAGCCAATAAAGCTATTTCAACAAATTTGTTACATTTACACACCTATGAGTACACTAAAAGTCACTAAATTGTATACTTTAAATGGTAAATTTCATGGTACGTTAATTACTTCTCAACATTTCTTGGAAGGCCAGATATTAAAATTAGCTTTACTTGGTATTGACATAGTATTGTAACATGAGTCACTTCATTTTGGTATGGCTTATTGGGCCTAGTATAGGAACTGAATCCAAATTAATTGTCTGATATATATTTTAGTTAACAGATATTTAATTCCAGAGTACTATTTTATTTTCAATGTCATTTAAAAATTTATTTTCATTACTTTAAAAATATTTTTATTTATTTATTTGCAAACAGAGAGATACAAACATGCATCCATGCACATGCGTGCACACACACACACACACACACACACACACTCACAGAATATGGGCATGTCAGGGCCTCTAGCCACTGCAAATGATCTCCAGATACATATGCCACTTTTGCATCTGGCTTTACATGGGCACTAGGGAATCGAAACTAGGTCATTAGGATTTGCAGGCAAGTTCTTTAACCACTGCACCATCTCTCCAGACCCTATTTTCATTAGTATTTTAAGTTAACATGCAAAGTAACAGGTTTTGTCATGACATTTTCATAATTCTCTGCTCTCATGAGTCCTTCCCCCAAATCTCCTTCAAACCTTCCCTCTTGTGTTGATTCCCTTTCTCCCCACCCCTGTAGCTCCTCTTCTACTTTCACTTCACACAAATTCCATTAAAATATTTTTTATCCTTCATTTCTCTCTTAAGATCTTTTCTTTTCCTTTCTAGTTTAAAAATCTGTACTGGCCCACCACACATATATACATACATATACATATATACATACAAAATAAAATCTAAGATTTGCATGTGAGAGAAAATATGCAGTATTTGCCTTTTTGAGTCTGGCTTATTTTGATTTACATAATGATTTCCACTTTGACTCATTTTCTTATAAATGTCAAGATTTCATTTTTTTTTTACAGCTCAATAAAAGTTTGTTGTATATATGTACACATTTTCTTCATCTATTTATCTGTTGGTTCTATTACTTAGCTGCTGTGAGTAGTACAGTAGTAAATGTGGATGTGTAAATATCTCTGTGGTTTACTTAGTGTAGTATCCCAGAGTAGTGTAGCTAGGTCATATGGTAGTTCTACTTTCAGTTTTTTAAGGAACTTTCATACTAGTTTCCACAGTGATGGTGTTGTAGAAAACATCTTTCAGACAAATGGGAGTTGTTTGTGAGTGACCTTGCAGGATGAAACTCCAGATGAAGGGTCATACAGCCAAGAAGCATGCTTGCCTTTTACTCAGGAAAGTCTTTACCATCAAGATTATAGGTAAAAAGTTCAAGTAGTAGATAATTCATCAGGGAAGTCAAAGAGAGTATATCTTGGCATTGTTTTTTAAAGGCTAATTATCAAAGGTATTGAAACATTCAAAAGAATCATGGGCTTTTCTTATCTAGACAAAAACAGAAAGGAGCCAGACTAAAATGTCTACTGAGAACACATGAGGGGTCAGAGAGTGATGCCTGATTGATTAGAAACAGGTGCTGATGTGTTAGTTTGGGGAAATAGAAAGTACCATACAGAAAGCAACACACAAAATTAATGAAGAGTATCTACTGCAAGAAATCAGGATCATTCCCATAAGGTATGTATGGGGTGGGTTAAAAGCTCAACATTAAACCCTAACACCATAGTGGTTGCACCAATTTGTATTCTCACCAGCAGAAAATAAAGGTTCCTCATTCTTCGGAACCTCACTAACATTAGTTGTCACTGGTTTTCTTAATATATGGCGCTTTGGCTGGGGTGAGGTAAAATCTCAAGGCAGTTTTATTTGGGATATTCCTGATAAGGATATTGAACCACAATACCAGACATACTGAATAGCTCCCAATCCTAGTGTTAACTTGTAGTCAAAGACATTGTACTTCACTTGTGTCCACCATAAGGGGCAAAGACAGCAGTGTTAGCGCACTGATTAGGTCAAGTGTAGCTTGTAGTGCTTTAGACCTAAATATATCAGTGATTAAATAATGAATTGGAGCAGGAATGGGAACAGGGGAAAGAGAGAGTAAATCATGACTGAGAAGGAAAGACTTTCAGTTAAAGGTATGAGAAATAATGGAGAAAATGTAGAGGAGGTGCAGAGAAAGAAAGGACAGTCAGAAATGCCTACCCAGGGCAACAAATTCTAGGTCAGCAGGAGAGAGGACCAAATGGCTCTATGCCCAGGCTGACAGACAAGATTGATGGGAGAGAGTACCTGTGGTAGCTTGATTCAGGTGTCACCCATAAACTTAGGTGTTCTGAATGCTAGGTTCCCAGCTGATTGTGATTTGGAAATTAACACCTCCAGGAGGCAGAGTATTATTGGCGATGGGCTTATGGGCGTTATAGGCAGTTTCCCTTGCCAGTGTTTGGCACACTCTCCTGTTCCTATTGTCCACCTTATGTTGGCCAGGGGGTGATGTCCACCCTCTGCTCATGCCATCATGGAGCTTCCCCTTGAGCTTGTAAGCCAAATTAAACCTCTTTTTCCCACAATCTTCTCTTGGTTGTGTGATTTCTACCAGCAATGTGAACCTGACTACAACAGTAAAGTGGTACCAGGAGTTGGTTTGCTGCTAGACACCTGACTGTGTGGCTTTGGCCTTTTGGAGCCAATCCTTTGGAGGATTTGAAACCTTGGCCTAAGAGATGACTTGCAGTGCTGTAAGTATAGCTTGGTGGACTATTCTGGTCAGAGTTGAAAGGCCTGAATGCGGTAAGAATTATGGACTGTGAGGTTTAGCTTGTGATGGTGAGAAAGAGCTTTGCCTGGACTGGGGTAGCAGCTTGTGTGAAAAACTTGTGATTATGCCTGTGTCCTGAGAAGTTGTTTAGGGTTGCATTACATAGAAATGGACTGGTGTGATCAGAGGGATATGGCACAGGAAAAAAAAAAAAAAAAAAGAAATCTTTGGGCCTAAACTTCTGCCCATTCACCTGAAAATTGTTTGAGAGATTACAACCTTTGAGATTGGGCCAGCTGACCTGCACTGGGGCAACAGGAAGAATGTAGACTCTTTTGAGGGGGCCTGAGTGCTCAAGGAGTGTCCTGTTCTTCAAAGTCTGCTTTATTACCCCCTGGCTTAACAAATTGGCACCCTACCTGGTATTGTGGAGTATTAAGAAATGCAGGAAAGAGAGGGTCATTGAATTTACCACATGGTCTTGTGTTTTGGAAATGGTCATGGGCAGTGTGAAGCAGATTTGCTGGATGCCTACATGGAGACCCAATGGAGCTATGAGGATGAAGTGTGGATTGCAGTGAAGGAGATCCATTGGGGCTGCTGGGAGCATGAGACAGCTGCTAAGGAAAGCTGCTGGCTCCGATGAAGTTTTCCAGGACCATGAGTAGCCTAGCTGGAGGGGCGGAATTGGAACTCCAGAGACTTTTTGCTGGTTAGAGTTATCAGACTTGGAGAATTGTCTTGGCTAGAATTGTTGGACTTGGAGCTACAGAATTTGGTGTGTGCCCTGTTTAAATCATGTATTTCTTTGCTATGCCCAATGCCATCTTTTGCAGTGTGAATGTTTATTCTGTGCCATTATGGTTTTTTTTTTGAGGTTACTTTTGGTATTATGGCTTAGTTAAAAGACCTTGGGCTACAGTGATATATGAACATCATTGGAATTGATAAAAACTATGGGGACATTGAAAGTTGAACTGAATGCATTGAACTTTACATCATAGATGGTTAATAGTTTATGGGGCCAGGGGCTGAATGTGGTAGTTTGATTCAGGTGTACCCCATAAACTTAGGTGTTCTGAATGCTAGGTTCCCAGCTAATGGAGATTTGGGAATTAATACCTCCAGGAGGCAGGGCATTGTTGGGGCTGGGCTTATGGGTGTTATAGCCAGTTTCCCCTTGCCAGTGTTTGGCACACTCTCCTGTTGCTATTGTCACCTTATGTGGGCCAGAGGGTGATGTCCACCCTCTGCTCATGCCATCATTTCTCCCTGCCATTGTGGATCTTCCCCTTGAGCCTGTAAGCCAAAATAAACCTCTTTTTTCCCCCAATCTGCTCTTGGTTGGGTGATTTCTACCAGCAATGCGAACCTGACCACAACAGTACCTTTAGGCTCTGCCCACACGAATTGATGCCCGTGGGCTGGCAGGAGAGAGTATCACCATGCCCCCCCCCCCAAGTAACTGACTCCCATGCCAACTGACTCCAGGCAAACTGAAGAGAGCACCAACACTGGGTAAGGTGGGGGTTCAGACTCTGATGCTCCATCCCACTCATCGTGATGGACCCGTCCAAGAAGAGACATCAATTGTGCTTGCTTTGGGAGAAGGTCCAGCTGTAAGTTCAGGGTAAATCTTGGGAACCACACCTGAATAGGACTCAGCATCAGTATTCTACAGCTGAACTCCCAGATCTGTTTCTGAGAACAAAACAGAGAATAGACCACAGCAGGGATGTGCTTCCTCTCTTCCTCCTTCCTTCCCTTTCTTCCTTCCTACCTCCCCTTCTCCCTTCCTTCCTCTCCCTGTTTTCCTTCCTTCCTTCCTTCCTTCCTTCCTTCCTTCCTTCCTTCCTTCCTTCCTTATTTCCTTCATTCCTTCCTCCCCCCTCTTTTCTTTCTTCTTATTTTTGTTGGTTTGTTACTGGTTGGTCACTTTATATGTAGGTGTATACTTTCACTGTTTATTTATCTTTTTCTTTTTGAGGTAAAATCTCACCCTAGCCCAGGTTGACCTAGAATTTACTATGTAGTATCAGGCTGGCCTCAATATCACTGCAATCCTCTTATCTCTCCCTCCTGAGTACTGGGATTAAAGGTATGCGTCTTGGCATCTTTGTTTCTTTTTTTAAAAAAATATTTTATTTATTTATGGGAGAGAGAGAGAGAGAGAGAGAGAGAGAGAGAGAGAGAGAGAGGAAAAGGCAGGGAGAAAGAGAGAATGGGCATGCCAGGGCCACTAGCCACTGTAAACAAACTCCAGATACATGTGCCCCCTAGAGCACCTGGCTTATGTGCATCCTGGAGAATCAAACCAGGGTCCTTAGGCTTCGCAGGCAAACTCCTTAACCACTAAGCTATTTTCCCAGCCCTCTTTGTTTCTTTATTTTGTAAGATTTTAGTAAGTTAATTTCTCTTTCTAGTTGGTTCATTTTAAACTAAACCTCACCAAAATATACCTCCATGACTGTCCCTCACTTTTCTAAGCCTACAAAACCTCTGCTCCATCCTTATTTAAAAGTCTCACTACTTCCTCTCATCCCTCTAATCCATATATCCTCCATCTTATATAATGCTGCCTCCTTTAGTCTTTTCTCATTTCTTCTTTTCACTACTTAAAAACCAATACCCTTCCTCTGAAAAAATCCGAATAACTCCTCTCACCATGAATCCAATCCTGCTGTCTCTGAAGCATAGTGGAGTCACAAGGGTCCTCTGCAGCCTAGCAAACCAGGAGTGATGACAAATAAGTTGGAGACACCACCGAGAC
The DNA here is from genome assembly GCA_036346955.1 of Dipus sagitta. Taxonomy (NCBI): domain Eukaryota; kingdom Metazoa; phylum Chordata; class Mammalia; order Rodentia; family Dipodidae; genus Dipus; species Dipus sagitta. The sequence goes on from CM070781.1 coordinate 70,449,939, forward strand.
ATTAGCTAGGTAGCTGCAGACACTGAAGACATTAGTGAAGTGACCTTAGGAGACTGTGCAAACAAGGCAGACAACTAGAACAGGAAAAGGGAAAGTGAGCCTTATGAAACACACCCATACCAACAAATGAGAAAAACATGACAAAGAAACACAAAGAACACAAGGCAATGACACACCACTTCTTCCCAGCCTCCCAACTTCCCTGGAGTGGAAGCCAAAACCACTGATATGGAGGAAACATCAGAGAAGGAATGAAGAGGATCAATCATGATATAGAAGACTCAAGCTGATGAATGAACCAAGGGAATCTAATCAAAATGTTGACAAGATAGTCTCCAAAGTGAATGAAATTGTTAGAAAATTGGACGACAAAGTCCTAAACATGGAGGATAAATTCAGCAAGGAAATTGAAGCACTGAAAAATAATCAAACAGGACTTCTAGAAATTAAAAGACAATTAAATAAAAGTCACAAAAGAGAACATAACCAGTTGACAAGACCATGCAGAAGAATGAACTTCAAGGGGATAAAGTCAAGACAATGATTCACACAGACATATATAATGAAGAAAAAGTCAGGGGGCATGACCAATACTTCCAAGAAAGTTGGGATGTATTCAAGAGATCAAATCTGAGAATTTATGAGTAGAATAAAGCATTGAGATTTTTTCAAAAGGGAGAGACAACTTATGTAGCAAAACCATAGTAGAAAATTTCCTAACCCTAGAGAAAGAAGTTGATATCCAATCACAAGAGGCACTCAGAACCTCATGAACACTTTAACAGAGAAGAGCCTCTCCACAGCACATCATAGTGAAAACGTCAAAAATACAAAGCAAAGAAACAATATTAAAAGCCATAAGGGAAGAACACTGACTCATAAAGTAGATATTTTTTTCAGCAACTCTAAAAGCTAATCCAAATAGATGAAGAGGGCCAATACATATTAATAGAGGGAGCAGGCAACAAAGAAGACCTAACTATTTTAAATGTTTATGCACCTAATATCAAGGCCCCAAGTTTCAAAACAATACCAAAGGACACTAAAACTCACATAGGTGTTGACATAGAAATAGTGGGAGATTTTTATTACTCACTTATATATTTATATAAGTCCTGTAAACAAAACTTCAGCAAAGATACTTCTAAGCTAAATTGCATCATGGACCAATTGAACATTCTATCCAAGAGATAGAGAATACACATTGTTCTTAGAAGTACATGGAAGCTTCTCCCAAATCTATCACATTGCTCACAAAGCAATCCTCAACAAAAGCAAACAAAAAAATTGAGAAAATTTTCTTGTATCCTATTATGTCACACTGGAATAAAATTAGAAATTAGCAGCAAGAGAAGCTTCAGAAAATACACAAATGTGTGTAATGTGGTGGTTTGAATGTAAGGCATCCTGCATAGTGTCATGTGTTTGAATACCTAATCCCTAGTTGTTGGCACTGTTTGGGAAGATTGTACAACCTTTGGGAGGTCAAGCCTTGCTGGAGGAAGGTGCCATTGGAGGTGGGTCTCAGTGTGTTATACCTCAGCCCCATTTACATGCTCAGCTTACTCTTTTTACTTCCTCCATATGGACATGAAGATGTAATGCTTGGCTATCTACTCCTGTCATAAATTTTCCTCCATGATGTGACTTACCCTCAAAACTGTCCACTGGAATTCAGCCCTTTCCTTCCATATGCTACTTCTGTTCATGTATTTTGTTCCAGCAACAAGAAGGTAACTGCTACATGGAGAATGAACTATAGAGTATTAGATAAATAGCAGATCACTGAAGAACTTATGGAGGAAATTAAAAGCATTTCTGGAAACAAATGAGAATGAAAACATAACCTACCAGATTCTCTGGGATATAGTCAAGGCATTCCTAAAAGGAAAATTTATAACCTTAAGTGCTTACATTAAGAATCTAGAAATCTCAAACTTGTGGTATAGATGGTATCCACCTAACCACACCTCACCTCCAGAAGGAAAGGCAAGAACTTTGGGTTCATTATTTTTTTTATAGGTTTGCAGATTCTAGTAGACCTCCAGTGGGAGGGCACAGAGGAGCATGCTCTCAGCTAGCCCACCAGTCCCCTAATCCCCTTAAAAGTGTGTTGTTCAGTTTCCAAGAGTTGGTTGGGTTCCTGGTGCATCTTTTGTTGTTAATTTCTAGCAATACAGCATTGTGATCCGATATCAAGCAGGAAATTATGTTGATCTTACTAAATGTATGGAGGCAGGCTTTATGACTCAGAATATGATCTATTTTAGAGAAGGTTCCATGGGCTGCTGAGAAGAATGTATAGTCTGTGAATTTGGGGTAGAATGTTCTGTAGATGTTCATTAGGTCTAGTTGGTCTGTGGCTTTGTTGAGTTCTCTTACTTCCCTGCTAATTTTCTGTTTGGATGATCTATCTACTGCTGATAATGGAGTATTGAAGTCCCCAACTATGATGATGTTGGTGGTTATTTCTGTTTTGTTGTCAAGTAGGTTTTGTTTTATTGCTTGTGGTACCCCTGTGTTTGGTGCATAAAGATTAATGATTGTAGTATCCTCTTGTTGGATCATTATCTTGATAAGTAAGAAGTGGCCTTCTTTGTCGTTTTTATTACTTTTGGTTTGAAGTCTATTTTATCCAATATTATTATAGCTATATTAGTCAGGGTTCTCTAGAGGAACAGAACTGCTAGAATGAATTATTTTAAAGGGGGATTTATTGGATCAGCTTACAGTAGTCCAATAGCAGTTGCAGGCCCGAGAATCACCGAACCTGGTAGTTGCTCAGTCCTCGTGGCCAGATGCCTCAGCAGTCCCGACCCGGCACTGCAGATGGTGCAGGAAAGCCTGGAGGCTTCCTGAGGAGCCGCTGGGCTTCAATCCACGGGGGTCTTCAGTTGATGCTGGTCTTTCGTCCGCACTGGTCTTCAATCCACGCTGGAAGGTAGCAAGCAGCTCCGGCAGCCAAAATGGACGGGGGGCAGGAAGGAAGGAAGGGACTCTCTTTTCCCAGAGCTCCCTTGTATCAAGTCCCCCTCTGGGCGGGACCGCCCATTCTGGGGGAAGGGCTCAACCTTGGGGAAAGACTTCCTCCTCTAATTGATCCTTCCTAGAAGCAACCTATGGATTACTAAACAGATCAAGTTGACAACACCTTAACTATCACAAGTCCACCCCTTGTCAACTTGGCATCAAATCATGTCTCCTTACATCATACTTAATTTTCAAATGAAAACAGTAACAAGCTCATAATTCCGCCTAACATGGCATAACTATCCCACGTACAACCGGAACCGCAAAATCTTCCCCCCAACACAAAACTTAGTCTCTAGTATAATGGGTCTAATATAAATTCAACAGTTAGCTAATGATATAATCGTAATATTGGTGTAGATACATACAAACACTCTGTTATCAAGGCAGGACAGAAACATTGCAATCACAGTCCTCGTTTCTGTAACTGGTCACGTGGCCTTAGCTGGTATTTGTAACTGCCTTCTTCTACTACCCATTCTGTATTTCCTCCACCTTCAGCAAGCACCTCACCAGGTCTTGGTTCTTTACCTGGAGGGGTAACCCATACCTTCATTCCTGAAGGATCTGGGCCATTTATCACACTACTTCTATTGGGTTGTTGCAGTCGTCCATTGACTTTGACAACAGGACATGGTAACACTAGCAGACGCCCTAAAGGATCTCCTGCACTCCAGGCATACTCTTCCTTACCTCCATTGTGGAGAAGCAGTCCAATTTCCCCCTGGTAATCTGGATCAATCACCCCTGCTATCACTGTAACTCCTTTCTCAGCCTGTTCACTCAAGGGCATTAGGAGCCCAAAGTGACCAGGGGGAAGTCTTAGCTTCCAGTTCAATGGAATGTTCTTTGTGTCTCCTGGCAAAAGCACTCCTCCCTCTGGGACCAAGACTTGTAGTCCAGCAGAGCATAAGGTTGCGGGAACAGGAAGCAAAAATCTAGCTAATGGGTCACTTGGAGTGATGGTAAGTGGGACTATTCCCATTTCCACCCCTTGATTCCTGGACCCGTGAATCCGGGCTATAGGAGAAACAGTACCATATATAGGACGCTGATTCAGAGCATACACAGCCTGCTGGAGGACACTCCCCCAGCCCTCCAAGCTATTGCCACCTAGTTGGCGCTGTAGCTGTTTCTTCAAAAGGCCATTCCACCGTTCTATCAAGCCAGCTGCTTCAGGATGGTGGGGCACATGGTAAGACCAGTGAATTCCATGATCATGAGCCCACTGCCGTACTTCCTTGGCGGTGAAGTGAGTTCCTTGGTCAGAAGCAATGCTGTGTGGAATGCCATGACGGTGAATAAGGCATTCTGTAAGCCCACGGATGGTAGTCTTGGCAGAAGCACTACGTGCAGGAAAGGCAAATGCATACCCAGAATAAGTGTCTATTCCAGTAAGGACAAAACGCTGCCCTTTCCATGATGGAAGTGGTCCAATGTAGTCAACCTGCCACCAGGTTGCTGGCTGGTCACCCCGAGGAATACTACCATATCGGGGGCTCAGAGTTGGTCTCTGCTGTTGGCAAATTTGGCACTCAGCAGTAGCCGTAGCCAGGTCAGCCTTAGTTAGTGGAAGTCCATGTTGTTGGGCCCATGCATAGCCTGCATCTCTGCCACCATGGCCACTTTGTTCATGGGCCCATTGGGCAATGACAGGGGTGGCTGAGGAAAAAGGTTGACCACTATCCACAGTACGGGTCAGCTTATCTACTTGATTATTAAAGTCATCCTCCAACGAGGTCACCTTCTGATGAGCATTAACATGGGACACAAGTATCTTTATATCCTTTGCCCATTCAGAGAGTTCTATCCACATACACCTTCCCCAAATGTCCTTTTCACCGATTTTCCAATTGTGCTCCTTCCAAGTCCCAGACCATCCAGCCAAACCATTGGCCACAGCCCATGAATCAGTGTATAAGCGCACATCTGGCCATTTTTCTTTCCAAGCAAATTGCACAACCATATGCACTGCCCGAAGTTCTGCCCATTGTGAAGACTTCCCTTCACCACAGTCCTTCAGAGTTGTCCCAGAAAGGGGCTGTAATGCTGCAGCTGTCCACTTTTGGGCGGTGCCTGCATAACGTGCTGAACCATCTGTAAACCATGCCCTAGACCTCTCCTCCTCAGTCAATTGATCATAGGGCACACCCCATGATGCCATAGGTGCATGCTTGGGGACAGAAGGCATTGCAACAGGAGTAGCAACCATAGGCATTTGGGCAATTTCCTCATGTAACTTACTCGTACCTTCAGGGCCTGCTCTAGCCCGATCACGTATATACCACTTCCACTTAATGATGGACTGTTGCTGTGCACGTCCAACTTTATGGCCTGGTGGGTCAGATAACACCCAGCTCATGATGGGCAGCTCAGGTCGCATAGTAACTTGATGGCCCATTGTCAAACGTTCAGTTTCCACTAAGGCCCAATAGCAGGCCAAAAGCTGTCTCTCAAATGGAGAATAATTGTCTGCAGACGATGGCAGGGCCTTGCTCCAAAATCCCAATGGCCTCCGCTGTGATTCACCTATGGGGGCCTGCCAAAGGCTCCAAACAGCATCCCTGTCTGCCACTGAAACCTCAAGTACCATCGGATCTGCTGGATCATATGGCCCAAGGGGCAGAGCAGCCTGCACAGCAGCCTGGACCTGTTGAAGGGCCTTCTCTTGTTCTGGGCCCCACTGAAAACTAGTAGCTTTCCGAGTCACTTGGTATATGGGACGGAGTAAGACACCCAAGTGAGGAATGTGCTGTCTCCAAAATCCAAATAGGCCCACTAGACGTTGTGCTTCTTTCTTAGTGGTAGGAGGGGCCAAATGCAACAACTTGTCCTTCACCTTAGAAGGAATATCCCTACATGCCCCACACCACTGAACTCCTAGAAATTTCACTGAGGTGGAAGGTCCTTGAATTTTGGATGGATTTATTTCCCATCCCCTGATGCGCATATGCTGTACCAGCAACTCCAGAGTGGATGCCACCTCCTGCTCATTTGATCCAATTAGCATTATGTCATCAATATAATGGACCAAAGTGACACCCTGTGGAAGGGACAAGCGATCAAGGTCCCTGCGAACTAAGCTATGACACAGGGCTGGAGAGTTAATATAACCTTGAGGTAAAACAGTAAATGTGTACTGCTGACCTTGCCAGCTGAAGGCAAATTGCTTCTGGTGGTCCTTATGGACAGGTATGGAGAAGAAAGCATTTGCAAGATCAATAGCCGCATACCAGGTACCAGGAGATGTGTTAATCTGCTCAAGTAAAGAAACCACATCTGGTACAGCAGCTGCAATTGGAGTCACCACCTGATTAAGTTTCCAATAATCCACTGTCATTCTCCAGGATCCATCTGTCTTCTGAACAGGCCAAATAGGAGAGTTAAAGGGAGATGTGGTGGGAACCACCACCCCTGCATCCTTCAAGTCTTTTATAGTGGCATTAATTTCTGAAATCCCTCCAGGGATGCGATACTGTTTCTGATTCACTATTTTCCCTGGTGGTGGGAGCCTCAGTGGCTTCCATTTTGCCTTTCCAACCATAATAGTCCTCACTCCACAAGTCAGGGAACCAATGTGAGGGTTCTGCCAACTCCTAAGTATATCTATCCCAATTATGCATTCTGGCACTGGGGAAATAACCACAGGGTGAGTTCGGGGACCCACTGGACCCACTGTCAGTCTAACATTTGCCAAAACTCCATTGATCACCTGACCTCCATAAGCACCTACTTTAACTGGAGGGCCATGGTGCTTTTTGGGGTCTCCTGGAATCAATGTCAATTCAGAGCCAGTGTCCAGTAGGCCCCGAAAGGTCTGATTATTTCCTTTCCCCCAGTGTACAGTTACCCTAGCAAAAGGCCGCAGGTCCCTCTGAGGAAGGATAGGTGTAAGTTTAATATTGAAACTTTTGGCAGTTGCAGCAGGGTCCTTCCTCAAGGGGACCCGGCCACCCCTTCAATCAAGGGGCTCAGGGTCTGTAAACTGGCTCAAATCTGGAAACTGATTAAGAGGTCTTGATTCTCTGTCGCTATAATTCAAAGTGGCTTTATGTTCCCTTGCTCTGGAATTTTTCTGCTTATACAGATCAAGAAGAAATTCAGTAGGCTTCTTATCTATTTGACTTCTGGGAACACCATGATTAATCAGCCAATTCCAAAGGTCCATACGAGTCATACCTTTATGTGCATAATTTTGCCTACGCTGTCTATTATGAAAAACACGTTCACCCTGCCTTTGGCGATTCAGTGCTGCCACCTGGCCCTTGTTACCCCGAGATCCAGTTATGCCCATTGCATCTAAATCACCTAATGCAGCAACTGCAGCTCCCACTGTGAGGTCTTCTTTACATAAAAGAGCAATGATGGAAGACTTTAAGTATGCTGGTGCTCCCCTCACAAATCTGTTTCTTATAGTCTTAGTGAAGGGCACATCTTCTGGACGCTCCCATTGTGGGGGCAAAGATGAGTTTACATGGCAAATCCACTCCAGCATTCCAAGTTCTCTGAGCTTTTTAATCCCTTCATCGACATTAAGCCAAGGGATATCAGGCAGCTCGAGCTCACTCACAGTAGGCCATCTTTGGATCCATACTTCAGCCAACCAATCAAATAAACTCTTGGCACCCTTTCCAACTGCACGAGCTGCATTGTTAAATCTAAAATCTCTGCTCAATGGGCCTATTTCAGTAAATTCAGCCTGATCTAATCTTATGTTCCTTCCTCCATCATCCCACACCCTTAAGATCCATTCCCACACATATTCCCCATGCTTCTGCCTGTACAAGTTAGAAAACTCCTGAAGTTCTTTAGGGGTGTACCTCACTTCCTCCTGTGTCACACTTTCTATCTCACCTTTAGGGGCCTGCCTAGCCTTCCATCTGGTTATAGGCCTAGAGGCAAAAACGGGTGGGAACTGAGAAGCACCAGCACTTCCTGCTGATTCCCCAGACAAAGAGGGATGAATTCCCTCAGGCAAGGGTGGGGAGGATAATACCTCAGGATGTGGGGGTGGGGATACAACTGCTGCTAAGGGAGGGCAGGCCATATTTTCATCCAAAACATCTTCTTCAGAATCTAACACTTCGATGTCCCCAGGTTCTTCAGGGTCTTCCCACACATCACCATCCCAAGTCACAGGATCCCACTCTTTTCCAATCAGTGCCCTCACTTTAACTTCTGATAGTTGGTGAGGCTGGGATTTGAATTTACGTTGCAAATTAGCCAATCTCACAATGAGAGCTTGGGTTTGGTTTTCTGCAATCCGAGCCCTGTTCTGGCTAGAGAGGAGACTCTCCTCCAGGGCACCCTTAGAAACCTTGAGATCATGTATGTGGGTCTTAAGCTTAGAATTTTCCTTTTTGAGCTTCTGCTGTTCCCTCACTAGTTTGTCCAGAGATGCCAAAAGCAACCAACCAGCCTCATCATTGGTCTTACTTTTCCACAAATACTCAAATGTTTTAAATACAGAGTTACTAAATTCCTCGCTCTTCACAAGACATGACTCAGGGTCATCAAATACATCTATCTCACGTAGTTCTTGAAATAGTGCACACCATGGATTATCAGTGCCCCCCTTATTTCCAGGAAAAGCGCTCTCCTTATCATCAGTGGGGCCTTTAGCAGCATCAAAATTGGAGAGCCAACCCCAGATAGCACTAAGCCCACTAGAGAAACCCATTCTTACAATTCTGTTTCTCTAGAACCACTTCTGGTACCAAATTCTGTATTAGTCAGGGTTCTCTAGAGGAACAGAACTGCTAGAATGAATTATTTTAAAGGGGGATTTATTGGATCAGCTTACAGTAGTCCAATAGCAGTTGCAGGCCTGAGAATCACCGAACCTGGTAGTTGCTCAGTCCTCGTGGCCAGATGCCTCAGCAGTCCCGACCCGGCACTGCAGATGGTGCAGGAAAGCCTGGAGGCTTCCTGAGGAGCCGCTGGGCTTCAATCCACGGGGGTCTTCAGTTGATGCTGGTCTTTCGTCCGCACTGGTCTTCAATCCACGCTGGAAGGTAGCAAGCAGCTCCGGCAGCCAAAATGGACGGGGGGCAGGAAGGAAGGAAGGGACTCTCTTTTCCCAGAGCTCCCTTGTATCAAGTCCCCCTCTGGGCGGGACCGCCCATTCTGGGGGAAGGGCTCAACCTTGGGGAAAGACTTCCTCCTCTAATTGATCCTTCCTAGAAGCAACCTATGGATTACTAAACAGATCAAGTTGACAACACCTTAACTATCACACTATACCTGCTTGTTTCTTATTTCCATTTGCTTGGAATATCATTTTCCACACTTTCACCCTGAGGAGGTGTCTGTCTTTAGTGGTGAGGTGGGTTTCTTGAAGACAGCAGATTGAGCAGTCTAAGTTTCTGATCTACCCTATTAGCTTATGATGAGGATGTGGAGAAATAGGAACCCTCATTCACTGTTGGTGGGAATGTAAGATGGTACAACCACTATGGAAAACAATAGGTAGACTCCTGAAAAGCTGACTATAGAGTTGCCAACAGACCCAGTTATTCCCTTATTGGGCATGTTCCCTTAAACCTCCATGCTTCAGTCCAGAGAGGTTTGCTCAACCAATGTTATAGCTGCTCAATTTGTAATAGCTAAGAGCTGGAATCAACCCAGATGTCCATCATTAGATGAATGGTTAACCAAGATGTGGTATATCTACACAATGGAATTATACACAGCAGTAAGGAATAATGACATAATGAAATTTGAAGAAAAATGGTCATACTTGGAAGAGATCATTCTGAGTGAACTCACCCAATCACAGAAAGAAAATGGTCGCATGGTCTCACTCATCTGTGGCTCCTAACCTGAATCTGCCCTTGATGCTGACATACCTAATAAGCATTTTGAGGACCAGGCAATAGAGAGGGTGGGCTGGGAGGGGAGGGTAAGGGTTGGGAGGGAACACAAACTGGACCCAAATGGTAATGGTACCATAAAATTCTATGTCCTAAAAGACAGACTAAATGGTTGAACCTTCATCATGTCCTTAGAGGGAACACCTGAACCACAGAGCCCTGGAGAGGGTATGATGAAGAATAATCTTAATCTTCTCCTGTTTTTTTTCTCTCACTCCCTCTTCTCTCTCTTTCTCTTTTATATTACCTATCTTTTTCTTCCTTCCTTTCCTTGGCACTGGCCTATAACTCCTAGTACCAGCATGTTGTTAGCATCCACAATGAGCTTTTGATCAGAGAGACCTACAAGGTTTTCCAAAAGAAGAGAGATTTCTGTCAGAGTAATTTATGACCCACCAAAGGTTAGTGGACAGACCCTACTGCCAAAGACACCATATAGAACATGGAGTGACTTGGCTGGAATCTGGAAGAGAGTCAGTCCCCAGACAGTTGGCTTGTCTAGTGCCAGAAGGTGCTACATGAGCTACTGGGGGAAAATGACCAATATCTGTCCAAGCAACTAGAGGTCTAAGCTACTCAGCAGCAAACAACCTGATGTGATGCTCACACAAGTGCACACAACCATGGTGGGTAACCAACTGCTTTTGATTTGGCTAATGGACCTGCTCAGTGGAATAAAACCCATAGCTGGAACTGGGAAACAAGTCAGAACCATATCCAAAATTCAAGTCTTCTCTCTAATATAAAGTTCCCACCAATCTTGGGCTACAAGAGGGCCTAAACCTATTAAATTCTCTCTAAAATCATAGTGGTTATCCCATTTATGTGTTGCTGTCTTCACTTTCAATAGGAGAATTTACTTCTGTTTTTTAGATGATTGCAGATCTTCAGGAGAGAATCAGCCCATCACACCAATACCAAGGCTCCAGCTGAAACCATAGAGTAATTTGGGAAACGAGCAAGAGTGTTGCTTTCTTGGTGAACCTGGTATCAGCACAAGGATGAAGGAGATAGAGAGAGAGAACACTGAACTCCTTCCAAACCAGATATCCAGAGACACAGAGGCTCCCAAGACCTCATCACTGAAATAGTTCTAACACTAACCCAACATAGCACAGGGAAATTTGTGGAAGAGGGGGCAGAAAGATTGTTAGAGCCACATGTTGGGACATTATGCCAAAGACATTGCCTCTTACCCATAACAGATGGCTTACCCACAATGCATGACCCATATTCCCTAGCAAGGAAGGTCTCTGAGGATGGGGCAGGACAGAGAAGAGGCTAACAATGGTACCAACATGGCTGTATACACACTGTGTACATAACCAATAAAAACAAAGGATCTAGAGATATTTAATAAACAACCTAATGATGTAACATAGTATTTAAATAACAACAATGCGCCAACCCCAAAGCCAGCAGATGACTGGAGACAATAAAGATTAGGGAAGAAATTAATTAAATAAGGACTAAAAAGAACAATGCGCAGAATCAAAGAGTTGATTTATTTTCAAAAAGTTAGTAAGATTGACAAACCCCTAGCCAAATTAAGTAAAAGAGAGAGAAGACCCAAATAAATAAAATTATAAATGGAAAAGGAGTTGTGACAATAGACTCCAGTGAAATTCAGAAGATAATTAGAGAATATTATCAAACTTTATATTACAGAAAAGTTGAAAAACTTAGATGAAATGGGTAAATTTCTGAATGTACATGACCTACTAAAATTAAAACCAGAAGATACAAATAATTTAAATAGACTCATAATAAGCAAATAAATTAGAGCTGCAATCAAAAAATCTCCTCACAAAGAAAAAAGCCCAGGTCCAGATGGATTTACTGCTGAATTCTATCAAACATTAAGGATGATCTAATACTAACACTTCTCAAAATGTTCCACAAAATAGAAAGGGAAGAAACACTACTGAATTCATTTTATGAAACCAATATTGTCCTAATACCTAAACTGAATTAAGATACAACAAATAAGAAAAATACAGACCACAAAGAATTTGGTTACTGGCCTGAGGTAAAAGGTAAGCTCCTATTGCTGAAGATACCATATGCTGCTGACATAGAACACGGACAGATCAACTGGAATTCAGAAGAGAGCCAGCCCCCAGACAGCCTATTTAGTGCTGGAAAGCACTGTAGAAGCTACTGGGGGATAGTGGCCAACAACACTGTGAGCAAGCAAGGATCTAAGTTACTCAGAAGCAATCAGCCTGATAAAATTTACACACCAGTGCAATGGAGGCACACAGCCTTGATCGATAACCAATGGCTTCCTGATTGGCTAAGAGATCCACTCAGTGGAAAGGAATCCATATCTGGAACTGGGAACCAGGTCAGAATTCTACGGTGACAAAGATTATGCTCTCCAATGTGAAGCTTCCACTAATCTTTGGCTAAAAGAGGCGCTACATCCATAAAAATCTCCCTAAATTAATAATGCTTATCCCATTTAAACTATGATGACTTCATTCTCTGTTGGAGAATCTGCTTTCCTTTTATAGAAGGTAGTGAGACCCGAGGCAATAAACCACTCTTTGCATTTCAGTCAAGGCCCAGGAGAAACCACAGGGGAATTGAGGAGACAAGCAAGAGTGCTGCTTCCATGGTGGGCCTGACAATCAGCATCAGGGTGAAGGAGACAGATGCTGTGGTTACTCAACACCTACCAAAGCAGAAATCCAGAGGCTCCTAAGAGCTCATCATTGAAGTAGACTTAAAACTCACCCACCAAGACTCAGGAAATTTTGCAGAAGAGGGGGCAGAAAGATTGTAAGAGCCACAGGTTGGGATGTCATAGTCAGGGGCATTGCCTCCCCCCAGTAACTGACTGCTGCTCCCACAATACATAACCCACAACCCCATGGGGAATACTAACAACTCCACTGATGAGGGCCCCCAGTGAAATGGGGGCAGGGAGGAGGGAAAAGATAGTACCAACACATGATATATCCATACAAAACATGTTCTTAATAAAAAAAAAAAAGCAAACCACAGACCAATTTCTCTGTTGAATATAGATACAACAAATCTCAACAAAACACTTGCCAACCAAATTCAAGAACATATTAAGAAGATTATATATCATAACCAAGTTGGTTTCATCCCAGGGATAGGATACAAAGTTGGTTCAACATACACAAATTAATGAATGTAATTCACTATATAAGTAAATTTGAGGACAGACATCGGATTATTATCTCTATAGGTGCAGAAAAGGTATTTGACAATGTTCAATGTGTCTTCATGATGAAAGTCCTGAAGAAATTAAGAATAGAATGAACGTCCCTCAAATAATAAAGGCCTTACATGACAAACCTGTAGCCAATATTATTCTGAGTTGGCAGAAACTGAAATTATTTCCTCTAAACTCTGGAATGAGACAAGTATGACTACTCTCTCCACTCTTATTCAGTAGAGTGCTCAAAGTCTGAGCTAAAGCACTAAACTAAGAGAAAGATATAATGGGAATAATTATAGGAAAGAAAGAAATAAAATTATTCCTATTTGCAGATGACATGATTCTATACATAAGGGGTCCTACAGACTCTATCAGAAAACTCTCAGTTTTAACAAATATCTTTAGCTAGCATATAAATATCAGTAGATTTCATATATGTTGATAATAGTCTTGCAGAGAGAAAATTTAGGAGACAGGGGAGAAAGTTCAGTGGTTAAATGTGCTTGTTTGCAAAGCCTGTCTTCCAGGTTCGATTCCCCAGTACTCACAAAGGCCAGATGCACAAAGTGACACATGTGTTTGGTAAGAGGCCCTGGCATACTTCCGCACTCTCTTCCTCTCTTTCTGCTGGCAAATAATAACATTAAAACATTAGGAACAATATTCCATTCAGAACAGCTCTCAAAAAGATACCTAAGAATAGACCTCATCAAGGATGTGAAGGTTGATCCCAGCACTCAGGAGGCAGAGATAGGAGGATTAATGTGAGTTCAAGGCTACCCTGAAACTCCATAGTGAATTCCAGGTCAGCCTGGGCTAGAGTGAGACACTACCTTGAAAAACCAAAAAAAAAAAAAAAAAAAAAAAAAAAAAAGAATGTGAAGGTTGAGCTGGAGAGATGGCTTAGTAGTTAAGGTACATGCCTATGAAGCCTATAGACCCAGTTTTGATTCTCCAGGTCCCATGTAAGCCAGATGCACATGGTGGCACATGCAACTGGAGTTCGTTTGCAGTGGCTAGAGGCCCTGGTGTGCCCATTCTCACTCTTTATCTCTCCCTCTCTCTGTCTCCAATAAGTGAATAAAAATAAAGTAAAAAAAAAAGAATGTGAAGGTTGGGCTGGAGAGATGGCTTAGCAGTTAAGGCAGTTGTCTGCAATGCCTAAATACCCATGTGCAATCTCTTTCCAGATCCTGTGTAAGCTAGACACACAAAGGTAATGCAAGCAAAAGGTTGCACATGTGCACTAGGTGGCACAAGCCTCTGGAGTTTGATTTCAGTGGCTGAGGCCCTGGCCAATTCTCTCTAAAAAAGAGAATGTTAAAGTCTTTTATAAAGAAAACTTTAAGACACTGAAAAAGTAAACAAAAAAAGATACAAGATGATGGAAAGAGCATCCATGCTTCTGAATTGTCAGAAATAATATTGTGAAAATGTCCATATTACCAAAAGTCATCTGCAGAGTAAATGCAATTCCTATCAAGGTCTAGTGACAGTCATCTCAGAACTCGAAGAAACAATCCAACAATTCATATGAAAACATGAAAGACCACACACAGCCAAAGCAATCCTAAACAGAAAGAACACAGCAGGAGGTATTGCAATCCCAGGCCTAAAATTACATGATAGAGCCACAGTGACAAGGACAGCATGTGGCTGCCACAAAAAAAAACCCAGATCAATGGAATAGAATAGAGGACCTGCAAACAAATGCACAACTATGGTCACCTGATTTTTGATAAAACCATTAAAAACATACACAGGAAAAAAGACAGCTATTCAACAAATGGTGCTAGCAAAATTGGATATACACCTGCAGAAGCATGAATTTAGATCTCTCACCATGCACAAAGATCAATTCGAAGCTCCTAGAAGAAAATGTAGGAAGTTCACCTGAAGTTAGAGGTCTAGGCAGGTACTTTCTAAAATGGACTCAAATAGTACAGGAAACAGTCCCAAGAATCAACAAATGGGACTACATGAAATTTAAGTTTCTGCACAACAAAGGAAGCTAGCAGCAGCATGAACAGAAAGCCTGCAGAATGGCAGAAAATATCCTCAGACAAGGGTTTGGTACGAAGAATATATAAAGAACTGCAAGCATTAAACACACACGCAAAACAATAAAAACCTGCCCATCAATAAATGGACTGATGAAATGAGCAGACAGTTCTCAAGAGAAGAAACAAAAATGGCCAACAAATATTTACAAAAATGTTCCACATCCTTAGCCATCAGGAAAATGCACAGTAAAACCACTTTGAGATTCCATCTCATTATAGTCAAAATGGTGATCTTCAAGAAAATAAATAACCAATGTTGGGGAGACTTTGGAGAGAGGAGAACCCTTACTCACTATTGGTGGGAATGTAAACTGGCATTGCCACTATGGAAATCAGTGTTAAGTTTTCTCAAAAAGCTAAAAATTGAACTACCACAAGACTCAGTTATACCATTTCCAGGCCTTACCCAAAGGACTCTATAGTCTACTACAGAGATACTTGCACATTCATGTTCATTGCTGCTCTATTCACAATAGCTAGGAAATGGAATGAACCTAGGTGTCCATAAACTGATGATTGATAATAAAATCATAATATGAGTACAAAATGGAATTTTATTCAGCTATAAAATGAAATTATGATATTTGCAGGAAAATAGATGAAGCTGGAAAGAACAATCATATGAAGCATGGTAACTTGAGCCAGAAAGACAAAAGTTGTATTTTCTCTCTCATATGCAGATTGTAATTTTGAATGTGTAAGTGTAAATTTGGGGAGGTAAGAAAGAGTATAGGATGTGAAGCTAGGTAGGAGACCAGGAAAGGGAAAGAGGTGTGGACAAAGAGGAAAAAATAAAAGATCACACATGACACGAAAGTGTAAAAGGAACTATGGGTGAATGGCAGTTATTATAAGGGAAGAGGAGGAAGAAGAGAGGTGGAAGGGAAATCAAAAAGTCCTATGGGGTTACTTGCTTGGGACTCTTCCCAGCTGGGGAATTCTGTTTTATTTTCACCTTCTGTCTTACTTTCACCTTTTCTTTACATTCTAATAATTTCTTGTTTAACCTAAATAGATATTGCATGAAAAATACCATAACCAGAGGTAATTATTTATATTTGTTTATGCTAAAATTAAAGTTAAATTTAAGATACCTATACAGGCAAGATACAACTAAACAATTAAAGGGCAAAAATGGTAATAAAAATGAAAATGAGCTGGGCATGGTGATGCACACCTTTAATCCCAGCACTTGGGAGGCAGAGGTAGGAGGATCGCCGTGAGTTCGAGGCCACCCTGAGACTACATAGTGAATTCCAGGTCAGCCTGAACTAGAGTGAGACCCTACCTTGAAAAACAAAACAAAAAAGAAAGAAAGAAAGAAAAGAAAACGTAAAATGGGAAATAATTACAACCTCATTATTTTCCCAGTTAGGATGGCAAGCATCTGCCAGCTCCTTGACTGTCTGTTGAACCTTCTTCTCATGTATAGGGGCAGCTGCCGCTTTCAGTGATTCAAACAAGTTGAGTCAGTATGTTCTTCCAGCTGAGAGGGATTTCTGTCTGGGAGCTTCACTTTCTGCTATAATTCCCTGATCTGATTCCCACTCCATCTGCCTGTATATAACCTTATTTCTGTTTTGGGGTCAGTCATAAATTCAGCACCATAGTTCTCACCTCAGCCAGTGGGGGGTGTGTGTGGGGGGGCTGCCTTCACAGACTGCTGACTCTAGGGATCCCAAAGAGAACCTCAGGTTCAGGCTTTTGTGCCATACCTCTGCTTTCATCTCAGCAGACTTCTCTGCTCCAGCCATCTCTCAGTGTATGGTGTACTTGGCACATGGTGTCCATTGAGTTCTGGGTTGCTATTTTGTAACCTGGCAAGTCTCTCTCCAGCTCAGGAGACCATTATCCAGGAGGGAAGAAAGAGTACCTTCCTGGAAGCTGCCACTGACGCTGCCCCAGCACAGGCAGCATGATGAGGCTGGGCGCTTGTTGGTGGCCATTCTTGGCTGCTTTTTACAGAGAAAAACCCTCCTAGATCTATTTATTCTTTTGTTCTTTCTTACAAGTATAGGGTCTAATATTTCTCTTGACTCTTGTCCTTACTGGGTTGCACAGAGGTGACTTCTGATCTGCCATCTTACCTAGAATTTCCAGAGCCAGAACACTTTTCATCATTCCAAAAGAAACCCCAAATTTATTGTCAGTAACTATTCCTTCCCTCCATCATTCTTTGGCTACTGCTAATCTCCCTTTTGTCTCTATGGATTTGTGTATTTCTGGATATTACATATGAGTAGGATAATAGGTGGCCTCCCTTAAAAAATTTTTTTTATTGGTAACTTCCATAACTTTAGTCAATAAACCATGATAATTTCCTCCCCCCTCACTTTCCCCTTCACACCTCTATTGTCCATCATATTCCCTCCCCCTCTCAATTAGTCTCTCTTTTATTTTGATGTCATCATCTCTTCCTCCTATTATGAGGGCCTTGTGTAGGTAGTGTCAGGCACTGCAAGGTCATGGATATCTTGGCCACTTTGTGTCTGGAAGAGTGCATTGTAGGGCGTCTCACCCTTCCTTTGGCTCTTACATTCTTTCTGTAGGTGGCCTCTTAATTACTATGATACTATGATGGTTATCTGTGTTATAGTATGCTTAACTACTTTGTTACCTTTAATTGTTGGACACCATAACACTGTTTCAATGTCCTACATTTTCTTTATCCATTCATTCATTGATAGACATTTGGCTCTTTCAATTTTTGGCATTCTGAATGCTGCTGAAAGCATCTCTGTACTGTGTGTGTGTGTGTGTGTGTGTGTGTCTGTTTCAGGTCTCCTGGCCATGCATTTATTTAGCAGTGGAGTTGTGGGATCATGTGGTATATTATAGTTAACATTGTAGGTGGCTATTTTAATCTAACTCACAGGGGGTAAATCAAATATTATGTGTATTATGTTATGAAGCAAACAATTACATAAGCCCGCATATAAATTATTGTGGGATAAACAACTGACCTGAATGCAATGAAGCATCTAGATCATGGATACAAAAGTTCTCTTCTATACATGATCAGGCAGTAAATATTTTAGGTTTTGTGGATGATATAATCTTCCATGACTGCTTAACTCTGCTTGTGTAACATGAAAAGAACTACAAAAAAATCATGTAGGTGGCTTGGATTTTTCATGATGAAACTTTATTAACAAAGCAGGAAATGGGTCAGATTCAGCCCTGTGTCATATTTGTGTTAACCTGTGAGAGATCTTACAACCATTCTGTAGGAAACTTGGGACAATTAGAAACACAGAGCTGCAGTTTGGATCTGGAGTATACTTCAAAATTTCCTGTGTTAAAGGCTAACTTGCCAGTATGTGGTGCTTTTATGACGTGGTAGATGAGGTGTTTGTTAGGTAATTTCTTCTTGCTTTGAACAAATACCTGACCAGTAGCAACTTAAGGAAGGAAAGAATTTGTTCTCGTTCTTGTCCTCACCGCTGGAAGGCATGGTGGCAAAAGCATAAAATAGAGCTGGTGAACTTGTGTCTATAATTGGGAAGCAGAGGATGAACAAGAAGTGGGGCTGACTTATGAAGCTTAAGGCTTGCCCCTAGTGAGCCACTTCTTTCAGCAAGGCTATATCGTCACCTGAAGTTTGCACAACCTTCCCAAGCAGTTCCACCAGCTGGGGACCAAGTGTTCAAATACATGAGCCTATGAAGGACATTTTACAACCAAACCATAAAAGGAAGGTAGTTAGGTCATTTGGACATGACCTTGAAAGTGTCATTGGAATGCCAGCTCCTTCCTATTTCTTTGCTTCCCTGCCATCACAAGGGGAAGCTGTTCTTCTGCATCAAACCCATGACATCAAACCCATACATATGCATCATACCACCACAGGCCCACAGCAACAAGGCTAAGCAACCATGGATGAAATCTCTGAAGCCATGAGGCAAAATAAACCTTCCTTCTCTTAAGTTAATATAAGTATTTTGTCACAGGGACAGAAAGGTGAATAACATGCAAATTTACTTTGTCAAATCCTGTGAGACAAATGACTTGGTTTCTTCCAAAAGTATGAATATATTGTTAACTGTGAATGTATGGCCTTAGTCTGCTGTCCCTTCTTTCAGTGGCAAAACACATTCCCTCCATCTGGGCTAATAACATGCTGGTCTTTACTCTATGGTTACCTTAGTCCTGTCCAACATGGGCATCTGATCTAAGGCTAATGAATCTGAATTTTTTACCTTAAAGTTTCATTGTTTTTCAGACAGGGTCTTCCATACAGTACAGTTTGTGACCTTACTGTTTCAGCCTACTAAGTTCAGTTGGAATTGCAGCTGTGTGCCACCACACCTGGCTTTTTTTTTTTTAAGTGAAGCAGGAAGAAAAAAGAAGTTAATTTTCCTCTCAGATTGTTAGACCAGAAACACAGATGATGGTTCAAACTGGAAGGTAAGGTGCGAGTGACTACTGGCTTGAGAAAATAAAACTAACATGAAAAGAGAATAAAAGTGTGTGTGTCTGTGTGTGTGTGTGTCTGTGTGTGTGTGTGTGTGAGAGAGAGAGAGAGAGAGAGAGAGAGAGAGAGAGAGAGAAGAGAGAAACAAAGAGAAGAGAGAGAGAATGGGGAATAAAGGGGAATGGGAAAGATGTTATTTACAACCAAAGAACTTTAATTTTCCTCACCTAAATATTTAGAGAGGACAAGATATGTACAATTCCTGGCATAGTAATTTTTTTAGTAAGTGATATCATTCATGCTAACTCAAATGATTTATTATTGCTATTAATTATTTTCTTGTGTTTCTATGATTTCTTTTACAGCTAGCTTGTCATCTGCTTGCAGGCAGGAACTCTGCATTTATTATTATTATTATTTTTGAGAGAGAGAGAGAGAGGGAGAGCGAGCAAGCAAAACAGAGAATTGGCATGCCAGGTCCTCCAGCCACTGCAATAGGACTCCAGATGTGCACCACCTTGTGTGCACGTGCAACCTTGCGTGTTTGCATCACCTTGTGCATCTAGCTTATGTGGGACTTGGAGAGTTGAACATGGGTCCTTAGGCTTCTCAGGCAAGCGCCTTAACCACTAAGCCATCTCTCCAGCCCTCTGTGTTGTTTTTACTTCCCTGATTTCAAGGGTGTCTAACATGAACTAATGTTTAATTCTGTGAAAAATACCCTGTTGACGAATAGGAATATGATTATCTCTAGAATTACTTTTAGCTTCTCATGAAGGTAGATTGAGTGTTGTAGTTACCTTCTCCTTGCTGGAACAAAGCAACTAACCAAAAGCAGCTAATGGCAGGAAAGGTTTTATTATGACTTACAATCTTGAGGGAAAGCTTCATGATGGCAGGGGAAAGCATGACATGACCAGAGGCTGCACATCACCTCTGCCACAGGAGGTGGAAACAGCAGCAGGAGAGGGAGCTGAACTCAAACAAGTAGGACCTGGCTACAACATCTCTGAGCCCACCCACCAATCTACCTCCTGCATCAAGGCTCTCCCTCACAACAGCCACCAGCTGGAGTCCAAACATTCAAAACACATATATTTATGTGAGGCCTCTGCTTCAAACTACCACAGTGAATTTATCAGAAATGAGAAGTGGAATTTTAGTGGGATATTCTTTTTAGGATTATTGTTATTTTTTCATTTAAAAGAAATATGATTATTCCGTTAAATTCTAAAGAACGTTTTTCTTAGAAGTTCATGGATGACGTATTATTGCTCATGAAATTTAAGCTTTAGTGTTGCATATTTAAAGCACATTTTTAGCTTAATTGCTGGAAAGCAATCTTAGAAGTTGAAATAGCTTTAAAATAGAGGAAGACTTAAAATTATAGTGAACATGTCATTTGGAATAATTGGCATTCTAAGAAAGTCTGGAAGAAATCATTAGAGTTATTCAAAGCAATTACCTAATGTTCCTTAAAAGACCTATACAAGTTGAATTTATTTACTTTGTGCATCTAAGAGCTTTAGATAGATATACTAAAATTGCTGTTCTAGGTTTTAAGTAAGTGAAACTTTTTCTTTTCTAAAAGCCAACTTGTTCTGAATATAATGCTTACCAAATTTGATATCAGATTCACATTAAAAAATTTTAAGCAAATGTGATTTTTTCCCAGTTATGATATCTAGGGAAGACACACCTGATAATTTACTTTTTATAGCTAATGCTAACTTTTAATAATTTTCTCATTCTCAGGAAATATCACATTGGAATTAGTTGTTTTAAATAGATATTTAAAATTTACATATGACTTTAAAAAGTGTGGTCCTAGGCATTATTTTACTATTATAGTCCATGTTACTTATGAGCATAATTTGATTACCTAATTTATGGGAAGACACATGGCTGATGCTTTTGTTTGAGGTTAAATAAGCATTTAATTTTATATAAACATTTAAATTATAATAAATTTCCATTTATTTCTGTGATTGGTTAACAGGGATAAAATTTATCTTAGGAATCTAAATAATCTGACAAAAATTCTTAATTTTTTATTATTAGGAACTTTAATACAGGAACATGCTTTAAATTGGTCAGATTCTAATTGGGTTATCTTACATCCCTTGTACCCATTCCACTGAGTGCCGTACTCAGTGAAGGTATTCACTGTGGGGTCATGAGTGCACCACTTGGCTCCTTATGGGGAAGACAGTGCCCACACTATGGCTTTTATATTCTTTCTCTTCTGCCATCATGTTCCTTGAGCTCTGGCAGATATGATACAGATGACCTGTCTTGCAGCAGGTAATTGGTTTTCTTTTCTTGTCATACTGGGTATCCCTGGTATTTGCTGCCATCTATGAAAAGCATATTCCCTAGCAAAGAGTGAAAGCAGCATGGAACAAAGGGGTTGCAAGTACACATTTAGAAGACTTTTGAGGAGCCTAACCTCTCCTTTCAGCCAGTAAATAGTGGAATCTTTTCTCTCGGGTCTATGACCTTCCCAGCCATAGGCTTATGACTTGTTTCTCAATGCTGGGCATGAATTCCCTCCCACTGAGTGGGGCATCATATCCAATCAGGGAGCAGTTGATTACCCACCAGTGGGTTCCTCTTGCCTGGTTGGTTGACTTTGTAACTTGCAGGATCCACTGCGTATTGACACTGTTGGTGACTTTTAACCCCAGCAGTTGGCATAGTGCTTTTCAGCACTATGACAGTTAGCAGGCAGGGAGCTGGCTTCTGTCTCAGTTCCAGAATAATTTCTCATTGTACTGCAATTGTAATTTGTGGTCAGATAAAATATTTTTTATATTTTATATATTTTTTATTTTCAAGGAGAGAGAGGAAGAGAGAGAGATAAGCAGATATGTATAGAGAGAAGATGGGCATGCCAGGGCCTCTAGCAACTGCAAACAAACTCCAGACACATGTTCTACTTTATATATCTGGCTTACATGGGCACTGGGAATTGAACATGATTCCTTAGGCTTCACAGGCAGGCAAGCACCTAAACCACTAAGCCATCTCTCCAGCCCAAGACAAAATATTTTAAACAAAGTTTTTTTTTTTTTTTTTTTTTCAACTGGGGTCTCACTCTATCCTGGACTGACCTGAAACTTACTCTGTAACTTAGGCTGGTCTCAAACTTACACAGTGATCCTCCTAATTCTGATTCCTGAGTGCTAGCACAACAGCATCAGTCACCCCATCTGGCTTGAAACAATGGTTCTAAGATACTGAACATTTCTGAGATTGTGAAACAAGCCAAAATGAATGCTATGATTTCACAAGAAGAGTTAGCAACCTGCCCTGATATGTGAGGTACAATTCATACTCCTAGTCAAACTTACAGAATCCACATGAATTGCAGGAGCTTGTGAAAAAAAAAAGGCAATCTCTGGGATCAGTAAGAGACTCTGGCTCAAACAAGAATGGCAGAACAATAATAGATACCTGACTCTGGCCATCATAAGCATGCGTGCGTGCACATACACACACACACACACACACACACACACACACACACACTGCTGCAGGCAAGTGCTTGGGGCACCATCAAGTCATATATATGTTCATGCTTCACTACACATACACTTCACTCAGATAATAAGATTACACTTTGAGTAAGATTGCTTAATTGGGGCAGAGGGGACATACCTCTTGTGCACTGTGCCCCAATTTTCCTTTATTTAAACGTAAGGCACATGTTAATACTCCCCAAAAGGCTTTGGGAATCATTGAACCCTTTTATTGGCTCTTCCTCACATGGCTATGTTGGTTCTATCTCCTTTCTTTGCCCTTCGCCACCAATTGTCTCTTTAATTCGTATATTAGGGATGGGTGGTCAATTCTAGTCTGTTGGAACTCCTGGTACTGTGGATTTTGCACTAAAACACCAACAACATAAAGATAAATAAAATGTGGAATATATGCATTATATACAGTGGAATAATAGTCTGCCAAAATAGTAAAGAATTATTGACATAGATACCAACACAAATAAATTTAAGAAGACTAAGATAATGAAAGAAGCCAGCCCCCCCAAATAACTAGCTCATACTGTATATTCTACTTAATTAAAATTCTATAAAATGAAAATATATCTGCAGTGGTTAAGTTCTGTGGTCAACTTGATAAGATTAGGAATCCACTGACATTCTTTTTGGGTGGGTCTCTGATGTTGCTTCCAGAAAAGATTAGCTGAAGAAGGAAGGCCTTTCTCTAGAGTGAGAACTTCCCCCAGAGTGGCCTTCCTAGTGATGGGCTACATATAAGGAGGCTCTGAGGAGACACAATTTCTTTCTTTCTGCTCATGCTGCTCACTGGTGCTACCCCTCCCTCACCTGCTATTCACCCTATCCTGTTCAGCTATCCTTCATCAGCATTGGAACCAAGTTTCATCACCCTTCCAACATGGACTGAGACCAGTGGCTTTCCAGGAATCCTCCAGGCCTCAATAAGGGATTAAGACTGCTGAGGCATCCAGCCACATGGACGGAGAAGCTACCAGGTTTTTGACCCTCAAACCTGCAGACAGGTGTTTTTGGACTGTCATATGCTAACTGAATAAAACCTCTTTTGATAACAATTCATTCTATTGGTTCTGTTCCTGTAGAAAACCCTAATACAGCATCTATTTTGATATTACACACATCACTGAAGGTGGGCTGGGAGGAAGAGGGGATTACAATGTACATCTGGAAGGCTTTCATCATTTTAATTGTGATGATGTCTTTATGCATCTATCTGCATAGTAAACCTCTTCAAATAGTACATTGCTAATATGTGGCTTACTGCAAGTTAATTATATTTCAGAAAAGATAAAATAAAAAGTAATAAGAATTAAAAATTTATATTCTTTTTCCCAAAGTGCTTTTAAAAATTTGGCATTATACAAGCTATTTGCTAATTATATATGAATTTGCATAGTATATGTTTTCCTTACCTTGGAAATTTTATTATATAGTGGCAAAAACATTCAGCTATTAATTTGTTATTCATAAACACACCATGTTTGAATATATACCATATCAAAACCTGCATTAGCAAAATGGATTTACTTTAAATTAGAAAACAATCAAATGGAAAAATCTTAGTTTAACATTTCTTAATTTACTTAAGTATTATTTAATTTCACAGTTGAGAATTTTTGCATTTTTGAATTTTAACCTAGCCAGTTTCGTCTTCTTACATACCATGATGAAAAGATCAGTTGAAACCTCCAGGAAAGCTGGCCATGTGCCAAGAAATTAGAAAGCAGACCACAGCCTGGAACGTTAGTACTCTGACTCTTCAGCTAACCCCTTGTGTGCGGTAAAGGATTGATGCAGTTACTAGAATGTGACTAGCTCAGTTCCAGTTATTGATTGGCACAATATCTACTATTGTCAAACCCTAAAATGTCAAACCAACTATAGTAGTAGGAAAAATAGCTAACACTTATGTTTCCATGGCATAAATATTCCTTCACATATGCTATTTTCTTTAAAGTATAGGCACCTGTTTTGGTCCCTGGAATAAAGGAGAGATTCAATTGTGGGCACTATATGCTTGGAGACAGCTATACATTTATATCTCACATTTCTGACCACCTTGTGAGTAGAGAAATTGACTAACTTTGTTTTGAACTATATTTTCAGGAGTGTTTATGTCAACAGCATTAGAAGATAAACATAGTATCTCCCTCCAGAGTAATAGGCATGCATGGTTACTATCTAGTGCAATAAGAGATCCCCTTCAAGAACAAAGGCCAGGTAAGTTTACTTTCAATTATAAAATCTGAGAATCCTTATACTGTGGGACCCTGAGTAGTACACTATACCATGTAAGCAGATGTCATTTACCCTCTTGATGTTGCACTGTAGAAATCAGTGCCAGGTAAACTGGCACAAATGCAGATGCTGTGATTATTGCCATTGCTGTGAGCAATACATTGTGCTTTGTCTCTGACCCAGGAGCCTCATTTCTTCCAACGGAGTACATTAGACAGTGGGAAGCTAATGTGTTGCTTTGCAAGTAGGTTAAAACCTCAGACCCTTTGCAGTTCTTGATTTTCTGTACATACTTTTTGCATTAAGGCATAAGAGAACATTAAAAAACCAGAATAAATAGTCAAAGAAGGAAAACAAAGGATCAAAATCTAAAAATGACAATAAACAAGCCTACTCCATTCTACAAAAAATCTATGGTTAGGAAGTACGATAGGCTCCATCTTGCAATGGGGAAGAGTTAGTGAAAGGGTTTCACTGATAGTAAGGCTGCAGGTCAGAATAATTATCAGGGCTGGAAGAAAATGTAGAAATTAGAAGACAATAGAATCTTAACATCTAGTAAAGGTAATATTAGTTTTAAGGGGTATAAATTGAGTCAGGAATTTTCCAAAGAAGTATGATATTGGTATGCTATCCTGGATTCTTCCATAATCTCTGAAAGGACAACAAAATACCACTGACAGTATATTTTTGAAAAGAAAGTGGTTGAGATACCAGCACAAGGGGGAAGGAGATCAGCACAGAGAAAAATCAACTCCTACCAAATCAGAGAGCCAGAGCCTCAGAGGCCCCCAATACCTCATCACTGAAGCAGACCAAAATGAACCCAACATGGCTCAGGGAAATTTTGCGGAAGAGGGGGCGGAAAGAATGTCAGAGCCACATGTTGGGTCATGATATGCAGAGACATTTATCTTACCCATAACTGTGGGCTAACTCCACAATGCATGACCCATATACCTCAACAAGGAGGGGCCAAGGGGAGGGGGTAGGTCATGGATGAGCCTAATAATGGTACCAAACTGACTGTATTTGCTGAATACAAAACTAACTAATAAAGGAAAAAAAAATAAATGCATAAAATTTAATTAAAACTTTTAAATGATTTTTTAAAATTTTTTTGTTTTTATTTATTTATTTGAGAGTGACAGACAGAGAGAGGAAGAGGCAGATAGAGACAGAGAGAGAATGGGCGCACCAGGGCTTCCAGCCACTGCAAACGAACTCCAGACGCATGCACCCCCTTGTGCATCTGGCTAACGTGGGTCCTGGGGAATCAAGCCTCCAACCAAGGTCCTTAGGCTTCACAGGCAAGCACTTAACTGCTAAGCCATTTTTCCAGCCCCGAAAAAAAACTTTTAAATGATTTTTAATGGAGAAAATGCCATTTGTTAGATTAAAGGTGACTTACACAGTAGGAATACTACCTTTTTTAAAAGGTTTAAGGAAGACATATTTTTTCAGGGTTACTTGAAGTTTGGTTTCATGAAAGTAAAAATATCTTTTTAAAAAAAGATTTATTTTATTTGATGGGCATGGTGGCACACGCCTTTAATCCCAGCACTCAGGAGGCAGAGGTAGGAGGATCGCTGTTAGTTCAAGGCCACCCTGAGATGACATAGTGAATTCCAGGTCAGCCTGGGCTAGAGTGAGACCCTACCTCGAAACCTCCCCCCATCTCAAAAAAGATTTATTTTATTTATTTACTTATTATAGACAGAGGGTGTGGGGGGAAGAGAGAGAATGAGAATGGGCACACCAGGGTCTCTAGTCATTGCAAATGGACTCCAGACATATCTGCCACCATATGTATATGGCTTACGTGGGACCTGGAGAATTGAATCTGGGTCCCCAGGCTTTGCAGGCAAGTGCCATAATCACTAAGCCATTTCTTCAACCCAAAATATCTTTACCTTTGGAACTGATTACTTTTGTTAAGGAAATTCTTCCAAATAGGCTTTTTCATTACAGGTATGTAAGATAATTCCATTGTTTTCACATAAAAGTATGAGATTACCTTAAGTCAGACGTCAGAATTCATCCATTGTATTCTATTTAGCAATATCAATTATATGTAGAGCTCTTATTCCTACACAGACAGGGTCTTCCTAAAAGATATTCACTCAGTATTAGTGGTGTTCTATACCTAGGTTTGTTTAAAATTAAAGTCAAGAATTCGAGATGATTTGTTAGAAAAGCTTGCTTTTAGGTGTACTTTTGGGACATTAAAGGGGTGTGGTTTGATTAGGCTTAGGGCAACTCTAATGGGATACTTGCTTTGGGTACAAGTATAACTTATGCTCAAATGTCTCTGGTCCAGTACTGATGGGAGAACTGCAACTGACCTGGATGACTACCACTGCCATTGTTGTATGGCTTTTTCCTTTAGTCATACCATAACTATGCTGGAAGCAAAGATAAACTTGGCTCTATAGTCACATAATGAAAAAAACAATATGGTGATAGATAGTTCTACCTTAATAGTAAGGGGACTATTGCACCATTTAGTGGAAGGAGGGGAGGGAGGGTTGCCTTGAATTTTACTCACAATCTTCTCCTACCTACACATGATCTTGAGAAATACTAGACTGTATAGGGGGTAGAAAGTTGAATGAAGGTTAGGGTCTATGATGCAACTTCTGTGAAGTTGTCCCCAGTGATGGGTGGGACATTTTGGTGCTGACCCTACTTTTATTTATTTATTTTTTTTTTGGTTTTTCGAGATAGGGTCTCACTCTAGCCCAGGCTGACCTGGAATTCACTATGGAGTCTCAGGGTGGCCTCGAACTCACGGCGATCCTCCTACCTCTGCCTCCCGAGTGCTGGGATTAAAGGCGTGCGCCACCACGCCTGGCTTGACCCTACTTTTAAGCTACCTATATTCCTGTACATAAACCAAATAAACTCACTAGTTCATCAAGTTAGATTTATGTGGATTTTATTATTATTAATTTTTGATTTTCATTGGTGTCTTATCTGGGGTCAGTACACATTTCTGAATGTTTCCCCAGGAAAAGTGAAGTAACAGCCTGAATTTCCTGCTAAGATAATAGTAACTAGGAACCAATCCTTCACATAAAATAAACTGTTTTAGGAAGTACTTAGGACTATTTTGGGAAAGGAACTCTGGTTAAAAATTGTAACCTTGTTTTGCAATTATATTTTAGAGCTTTGAATTATATTAGTAGTGAAGCATGCTTTCTTGGTAATCAAAAATATAGAAGATTTACTTTACAGATATAAATTTCTATTATTAGATGTTTTAATTTAGTATTTTTTTACATGGCTTGGAATTGAACACACAACCTCAGTATTGTAGGCAGGTACTCTACAACTGAGCAACATTCCAAGCTTGAGTTGAAATTTTTATTTGAAATGGGCAGCTTTTCAGAATTATTCCTGGGTCTGCAGTTCTTAGTCTGTTTCTTATAATGAATACTATAGAATGAATAATTTACAAACAGTAGACATTTATTCCTTATAGTTCTGGAAGCAGGTAAGTCCAAGATGGAAGGTTTACGTTGGCAAGGGCCTTTTTGTTACATCATCTTATGGCCTAGGTAGAAGTTGCAAAAGGACAGAAGAGAGAAAAGGGGGAGAGGCTGATCTCAGCCTTTTTATTAGAAGCCATTTCCAATGTAACAAATTCTGTTACAACAGCATTGATATACTCAGGAGGACCTGGCCCTCAGGACCTAAACTCCTCCTAAACATCCCACTTGCCTCTCTTCTCTGGTGTATTGGAGATAGGTTTTCAATAAATTAATTATGGGGGAAATGCATTAAAATTAAGGCATTCACACCCCATCTCAAAATTCACGTCATTCTCATATGCAAAGTGCATACCATCCCAATAGTCCCAGCATATTAAATCACTCCAGCAGCAAGTTATAAGTTCAAAGTCAGGGTGACACTCAAAGCAGGCTCAACTTGGAGATCATCCCATTGCAGCTGTGGAGCTATGAGGTTCATACGTTATGTGCATTTAAAGTGCAATGGTTGAGCAGGTGTAAGACAAAAGCTTACATTCCAAAGCAGAAAAATAGGCAAGAAGAAAGGGGGAACTGGTTTGAAGTAAATCCAGAACACAGTAAGATAAACATCAGAAACCTTTTTTTTTTTTTTTTTTTTTTTTTTTTCTCCATTTTTATTAATATTTTCCATGATAACAAAAAAAATCCCATGGTATTACCCTCCCCCCTTTCCCCTTTGAAATTCCATTCTCCATCATATCCCCTCCCCATCTCAATCTTTCTACTTACATATATACAATACCAACCTAATAAAAGCCCTCCTCCCTTTCTTTCTCTTCCCTTTCTATCTCCTTTTTTAACTTACTGGCCTCTGCTACTGAGTTTTTTCCTTCTCACACAGAAGCCCAATCATCTCTAGCTAAGATCCACATATGAGGGAGAACATGTGGCGCTTGGCTTTCTGGGCCTGGGTTACCTCACTTAGTATAATTCTTTCCAGATCCATCCACTTTTCTGCAAATTTCATAACTTCATTCCTCTTTACTGCTGAGTAAAACTCCATTGTATAAATGTGCCACATCTTCATTATCCACTCATCAGTTGAGGGACATCTAGGCTGTTTCCATTTCCCAGCTATTATAAATTGAGCAGCAATAAACATGGTTGAGCAAGTATCTCT
This sequence comes from Dipus sagitta, assembly GCA_036346955.1. Lineage (NCBI taxonomy): Eukaryota > Metazoa > Chordata > Mammalia > Rodentia > Dipodidae > Dipus > Dipus sagitta. The sequence continues at coordinate 70,479,938 of CM070781.1, forward strand.
AAGGTAATGAGATGAGTCCTTAGGATATATGCCTAGGAGAGCTATAGCTGGGTCATATGGTAGATCAATCTTTAGCTGTTTTAGGAACCTCCACACTGATTTCCACAATGGCTGGACCAGATTGCATTCCCACCAACAATGTAGAAGGGTTCCTCTTTTTCCACATCCCCGCCAACATTTATGATCATTTGTTTTCATGATGGTAGCCAATCTGACAGGAGTGAGATGGAATCTCAATGTAGTCTTAATCTGCATTTCCCTGATGACTAGGGATGTAGAACATTTTTTTAGATGCGTATATGCCATTCGTATTTCTTCCTTTGAGAATTCTCTATTTAGCTCCATTTCCCATTTTTTGATTGGTTTGTTTGATTCCTTATTATTTAACTTCTTGAGTTCTTTGTATATCTTAGATATTAATCCTCTATCAGATGTATAGCTGGTGAAGATTTTTTCCCATTCTGTAGGTTGCCTCTTTGCTTTCTTCACCGTGTCCTTTGCAGTGCAGAATCTTTGTATTTTCATGAGGTCCCAGTGGTTAATCTGTGGTTTTATTGCCTGAGCAATTGGGGTTGTATTCAGAAAGTCTTTGCCAAGACCAATATGTTGAAGGGTTTCCCCTACTTTTTCCTCTAGCAGTTTCAGAGTTTCAGGTCTTATGTTTAGGTCCTTAATCCATTTGGACTTAATTCTTGTGCACGGAGAAAGAGAAGAATCTATTTTCATCCTTCTACAGATATATATCCAGTTTTCCCAACACCATTTGCTGAAGAGGCTGTCTTTTCTCCAATGAGTATTTTTGGCATTTTTATCAAATATCAGGTGGCTATAACTACATGGGGTTACATTTGGGTCCTCTATTCTGTTCCATTGATCTACGAGTCTGCTTTTGTGCCGGTACCATGCTGTTTTTGTTACTATGGCTCTGTAGTATAGGTTAAAATCAGGTATGGTGATACCACCAGCCTTATTTTTGTTGCTCAGTATTATTTTAGATATTCGAGGTTTTTTGTGATTCCAAATGAATTTTTGGATTGTTTTTTCTATTTCTGTGAAGAATGCCTTTGGAATTTTGATGGGGATTGCGTTAAATGTGTAGATTGCTTTTGGTAAGATTGCCATTTTCACAATATTGATTCTTCCAATCCAGGAACAAGGGATGTTTTTCCACTTCCTAGTGTCTTCTGCAATTTCTCGCTTGAGTGTTTTAAAGTTCTCATTGTATAGATTCTTTACTTCCTTAGTAAGGTTTATTCCAAGGTACTTTATTTTTTTTGATGCAATTGTGAATGGGAGTGATTCTCTGATCTCATCCTCTGTGTGTTTGTTGTTAGCATATATGAAGGCTACTGATTTCTGTGTATTTATTTTGTATCCTGCTACATGACTGTAGGTTTTTATCAGCTCTAACAGTTTGCTAGTAGAGTCTTTAGGGTCCTTTATATATAGAATCATGTCATCTGCAAATAATGATAACTTGACCTCTTCCTTTCCGATTTGTATCCCTTTTATGCATGTCTCTTGCCTTATTGCTATGGCTAAGACTTCCAGAACTATATTAAATAAAAGTGGGGACAGTGGACACCCTTGTCTTGTTCCTGATTTTAGTGGAAAAGCATCCAGTTTTTCCCCATTTAGTAATATGTTGGCTATAGGCTTATCATAAATAGCCTTTATTATATTGAGATATGTTCCTTCTATTCCCAGTCTCTGTAGGACTTTTATCATGAAGGGATGTTGGATTTTGTCGAATGCTTTCTCTGCGTCTAATGAGATGATCATGTGATTTTTGTCCTTCAACCCATTTATATAATGTATAACATTTATCGATTTGCGTATGTTGAACCATCCCTGCATCTCTGGGATAAAGCCTACTTGGTCAGGGTGAATGATCTTTCTAATGTATTCTTGTATTCTGTTTGCCAATATTTTGTTGAGAATTTTTGCATCTATGTTCATGAGGGAGATTGGTCTGTAATTTTCCTTTTTTGTTCTATCTTTGCCTGGTTTTGGTATCAGAGTGATGCTGGCTTCATAGAAGGAGTTTGGTAGAATTCCTTCTTTTTCTATTTCATGGAAAAGCTTAAGAAGCAATGGTGTTAGCTCTTCCCTGAAGGTCTGGTAAAATTCAGCAGTGAATCCATCTGGGCCTGGGCTTTTTTTAGTTGGGAGATTTTTGATAACTGTTAGGATCTCCATGCTTGTTATAGGTCTATTTAAGTGATTAATCTCATCTTGATTTAATTTAGGTAGGTCATATAAATCAAGGAAATCATCCATTTCTTTCAGATTTTCATACTTTGTGGAGTATATGTTTTTATAATATGTCCCTATGATTTTTTGAATTTCTCTGGCATCTGTCGTGATGTTACCTTTTTCATCTCTAATTTTATTAATTTGTGTCTCTTCTCTCTTTCTTTTGGTCAGATTTGCTAAGGGTTTATCAATCTTGTTTATCCTTTCAAAGAACCAGCTCTTTGTTTCATTAATTCTTTGTATTGTTTTTTTGGTTTCTATTTCATTAATTTCTGCCCTAATCTTTATTATTTCTTCCCGTCTACTGATTTTTGGTTTGCCTTGTTCTTCTTTTTCCAAGGCTTTAAGGTGAAGCATTAGGTCATTTATTTGCGACCTTTCTAATTTCTTAATATAGGCACTTAAAGCTATAAATTTACCTCTTAGAACTGCCTTCATTGTGTCCCAGAGATTTTGGTATGTTGTGTTCTCATTATTGTTTGACTCTATAAATTTTTTGATTTCCTTCTTGATTTCTTCATTGACCCATTCATCATTTAGTAATGTATTGTTTAGTTTCCATGATTTTGTGTATGCTCTATATCCTTTCTTGCTATTGATTTGTAGTTTGATTCCATTGTGGTCAGATAGAATGCAAGGAATTATTTCAATTTTCCTGAATTTGTTAAGATTTGCTTTGTGTCCTAATATATGGTCTATTTTAGAGAATGATCCATGTGCTGCTGAAAAGAATGTATATTCTGCAGCATTTGGATGAAATGTCCTGTATATGTCTGTTAGGTCCATTCCTTCTATGACCTCGTTTAGTCCAGATGCCTCTCTGTTTATTTTTTCCCGGGATGACCTGTCAATTGATGAGAGTGGGGTGTTAAAGTCACCAACTACCACTGTGTTTGGTGTTATCTGTGACCTTAGTTCTAACAGTGTTTGTTTGATGAATTTGGGAGCCCCCATGTTAGGTGCATATATGTTTAGGATTGTAATGTCCTCCTGTTGGAGTGTGCCCTTAATCAATATAAAGTGACCTTCCTTATCTTTCTTGACTAATGTTGGAGTGAAGTCTGCCTTGTCAGCTATTAGGATAGCAACCCCTGCTTGCTTTCTGGGTCCATTTGCTTGAAACACCGTTTTCCAACCTTTCACCCTAAGATAATGTCCATCCTTTGTAGAAAGGTGAGTTTCTTGGAGACAACAAATTGTAGGGTCCTGCTTTTTAACCCAGTCTGCAAATCTATGTCTTTTGGTTGGAGCATTGAGGCCATTGATATTAAGAGATATTATTGAAAGATGTGTATTTATGCTTGCCATTTTTTTTTTTTTGTGGTCCTGGTTCTACCTTTGCTCTCTTATATTAACTAGTATTTGAGTGTTGTTTGCTGTTTTCCAGGTTCCTTATATGTGTGTTTTTCTTTCTCTTCGGCATGGAGGATTCTTTCAAGTATTTTGTGTAGAGCTGGTTTTGTCTTCAAATACTCCTTTAGCCTGCTTTTGTCATGGAATGTCCTTATTTCTCCATCTATTTGAATGGATAGTTTTGCAGGATAAAGTAGTCTTGGTTGACAGTTGTTATCTTTCAGAGTTTGGAATACTTCACTCCAAGCCCTTCTGGCTTTGAAAGTTTGTGTTGAGTAATCTGCTGTGATCCTGATGGGCTTGCCTTTGTAGGTAACTTGATTTTTCTCTCTAACTGCTTTCAATATTTTTTCTTTGGATTGTGTGTTTGGTAGTTTGATTATAATATGGCGAGGAGAGGTTCTTTCCAGGTTTTGTCTGGCTGGTGTTCTAAATGCTTCCTGTATCTGCATTGGCACCTCTTTCCCAATTTGGGGGAAGTTTTCTTCTATGATTTTGTTGAAGATGCCTACTATACCTTTGGATTGAAATTCTTCTCCTTCTACTATACCCTGAATTCTTATATTTGATCTTTTCATAGTGTCCCGAATATCTTGAAATTCCCATTCATACTTTTCTATTAGTTTGTCTTTCTCTTTGTTGGATTGTATTAGATCTGCCACCTGGTCTTCTAGCTTAGATATTCTGTCCTCTCCTTCATCCATTCTACTGGTGAGATTTTCTACAGAGTTTTTTATTTCATTAACTGTGTTCTTCATTGCTAGTAATTCTGACTGGTTTTTCTTCATTATTTCTATTTCCTTATTTATGTCTTGTATTGATTTCTTTATTTCGTTAAATTGGTGTCCTGTATCTTCTCTGATTCCTTTGATTTCTTCTTTGAGTTCATTGAACATATTTACAATCATTCTTTTGAAATCTTTCTCAGGCATTTTCTCTAACTCGTTTTCACTAGAGGTCATTTCTGAGGCATTGATGCTTTTTGGTGGATTTATATTGCCTTGGTTTTTGGTGTTTCTTGTGTTATAATGTATATATTTTTGCATCTTGGATTAAGTTACTGCTTAGATTTTCCAGTTAGCTGGGTATCCTTTGCTGTATCTATTGTTCTGATATTGTATATCTTCTATGTAGGAGATTAAGATGTTAGGTGTGGCTCTTACCACTCTCAGAGTATCTAGACACGTGGTCCTAGGGGTTAAGTTTGCCTGCTATGGGGGTATTCAAATAGGTTGAGTGGAATAAAATACAGGTATATTCTAAAATTTAACTAAACCCTATACACATTCAGTCAAGAACAGCACCGAGCATTTATGCAAGATTAGGTATTATAAAAACCAGATCCTCTATCAACAAAGAAGTTAAGATTTCTGGTCTGTTGAGGGATCCAAGTCAGCTTGTGACCAGGTGAGACCCTTCCCTGGTTCAATCCCAGTTACCTCTTTGGGTGCTTTTGGTCTCAGTCAAGTTGCTGGCTGGGATGTTGGGCCGCTGTTCTGCTTTCTGGAACTGGGTACTGGCTTTTCCTGTGGGGCAAACCAAGCCTGGCAACTGTGGCCCTGCAGATTGGCGCCCCTGATGCTGGATCCCCGCTGCTGCCGCTGGAGCTGCCGCTGCTGGGACCACTGCTGCTGGATCCGCCACTGAAGATGCCGCTGCTGGGTCTGCCCCCGCTGATCCACTGGAGCTGCCGCTGCTGGGTCCTCCGCCTCTGATCCGCTGGTGCTGCCGCTGCTGGGTCCTCCGCCTCTGATCCGCTGATGCTGCCGCTGCGGGATCAGCCTCTGCCGCTGAAGCCGCTGGAGCCTCCGCTGCTGGATTCGCTGCCCTGAAGCCGCTGTGGCCGGTACCGGAGCAGCTGATGGTGTTTTTGGGGCCAGAAACCTTTTAAAATATTTTAAAAAGTTATTTTTATTGAGAGATTTACTGTATGAACATACTGCATATTGGTCATATTCCCATTGGGTTCTACTGTTATATCCCTTCTCCCTCTACCCCATTCTACTGAAAGTCCTCCTCAATATCGTTATCAGTGACTACTGTGGGGTCATTGGTGATCAGGAGAGTCATGAATGCCTCACACAGCCTCTCTCTCTCTCTTTCTCTCTCTCCCTCCCCCCTTCTCTCTCTCTCTCTCTCTCTCTCTCTCTCTCTCTCGACAGTGCTTTGGACTATCCCTTCCCACTTTGTAGCTTTTAAATTCTTTCCATCCCTTTCCACAACGTTCCTAGAGTCTCCTTTAGTGTTGAGCTCTCAGCAGCCTCTGACTTTCTGCTTTGATGAGTTTTGACACTCTTCAGGAACACACCATAGATGTTAAACTTGGAAAATTATCTGATTCTGGGTTCTAAGTTCTGAGTACACTGGGGGTAGGGTTGTGCCCCTCAAAGCCTTGGGTAACCCCACCCCTAAGGCTTTGCTATGTGCCCTCCATGCAGAAGGGGTTAGTGTCTTGTGTCTGAAGATTTCCCACACTGGGGTTGCACAGTGGCAGCTCCACAGTCCTGGAGTTCTGAGGTGGTCACAGTCATGTGGCTCCACCAGGCACTGCTTTCTGTGGCAGCTCAAAACCTTGCAGTTCTGCTCAATATCACTGTGTTATGGACTCTCTGTGGTGAATTTACTCCTGTCTGAAATTGCAGCTTGCCACACAGCGTTTGGAAATCACAGTGGAAGGCTCTGTAGCCCTTTAGCTGAATCCTTTATACATGTGCAGAGTAAAGTCCACATGGATATAACCAGGGTTTCTAGCTTGCACTCTTCAGAACAGAAGCAGGAGCCCACCTGTAATACTCAGCTTTTCATTGCTGGGACAAATCACCCAGTCAGAAGCAGCTTATGACCTTTTCCTCATAGCACTTTTTGTCACATGGCTAATTATAGAATTTTCCTCGTAATACATACACTCTGACCCCAGCCTAGACTGATACATTCAACACCTCCTCATATTTCTTATTACAATAATAATCTCAGTCTCATCAGACAAGATATTCCAACTCTTTATTGGCTGAGAGGGAATAGGGATTATATTTCTACTGATTGGATGTTGACATGGCTGCTCAGATGATAACACTGCAGTCCTTCAAGCTGCTCTATGTGACCTACTTGAGGATGTTGGTTTTATACTGGCCATCTTTTGACTTATCTCCAAGTTCACCTCATGAGACCTGCAACATCCTCTCACTCTAGAGAGAACTGTCAGTATCCTCTTCCAGTAGCAGATAGCAGAAGTAGGAAAATCCACTCACTTTGGTCTCTATCCACTTGCCATAAAAGGACTCAAACGCATCAGCCCCAATTCACTCCAGGACAGTAGTTGTTGCCAGGGTATTGCTCCTGATCCACTTCTACCCTATCATAGAAAATGATACTAAAAAGATTGTAATACTTTGCCTTTGCTCTACCCTTTTCACAGCCGTCTGCGTGTTAACATAAAACATCAAAAAACTTATTGCATCCTCCGCATCCTACCTAGTACTTATAATGGTAATTCTTGGTATTAACCAATCATACCTAGCATTCCTCCACATCTACACCCACATATTCTTTATAGCCATACTGTTCTTATGCTCAAGGTCAATCATTCACAGTCTAAATGATAAACAAGACTTTCACAAAAGAGATGTCTTTGTAAAATCCATTCCCTTAACCACAACCCCCTTGACAATCAGAAGTCTAGCTTTAACTAGAGCCACCTTCTTTTTTATTTTATTTTATTTTATTATATATTTATTTAATTGAAAACATCTATGTTTACAAACAAAAAAATCATGATATTTCCCTTCCCTCCTCCACTTTCCCCTTCACAACTCTGCTCTCCATAATACCCCCCCTTCATTAGTCTCTCTTTTAATTTTTTATTTATTTGTTTATTTATTTATTTGAGAGCAACAGACAGAGAGAAAGAGGGAGATAGAAAGAGAGAGAGAGAATGGGCGTGCCAGGGCTTCCAGCTACTGCAAATGAACTCCAGACATGTGCGCCCCCTTGTGCATCTGGCTAATGTGGGTCCTGGGGAATTGATCCTCAAACCGGGTTCCTTAGGCTTCACAGGCAAGTGCTTAACCACTAAGCCATCTCTCCAGCCCTAGTCTCTCTTTTAATTTGATGTCATCATCTTTTTATCCTACTATGAGGGTCTTGTGCAGGTATTACTAGGCATTGCGAGGTCATGGATATTAAGGCCAATTTCTGTCTGGACAGTTGCGTTGTAAGGTGTGGTACCCTTCCTTTGGCTCTTAGACATTCTTTCCACAACCTCTACCCTGAGCCTTGGAGGGTATGATAGAGATGTTTCAGGGCTGGACACTCTTCTGTCACTTCTTCTCAGCACTATGTTGCCTTTTGGTCTTCTTAGTGGTCATTACCATCTGAAAAGAGAAGCTTCTCTAACCAGGAGTGACAGTAGCATTAATATATGAATATGAACATTAATTGTAGTGCTTTCAGGGCAATTTGGTGAGAATAATATATATTCTCCATGATCACATCTGATACAAATGCCTGAGCCCTAATTGTTACTCTAACTGCAACCTCTCTTACAGCTGTTTATAGTGTACAAATTGTCTTCTTTACATTATTAGAAAACCCATGATTCTTAGCAATAGTTAACATTAATGAATATAATTCCATACTAATTAATCCCATTAAATGCCTAATACTAGGCAGCATTTTAACAGGTTACATTATTTCTAACATTATCCCACCAATAAATATACACCACTACATCTCTTAGCCTGAAACTCGTGGTTTTGGTAATAACTGTCACAGGCTAGCTATTGAACTCAACAACCTAACTTTGAACCTAACTTCAAAATTTTCATCACCTACCCACAAATTCCCCACTCTACTTGGATTTTTCTTTTACCTATCATTCACTGGATTCTACCTATCAGTATCTTATGAGATCAAAAATAATTCACAAGACATTTGATCTAGCCTGACAAGAGATATTAATTCCTAAACTAATTACCAACCTATACATACCAACCTTTATAAACACCTCAAATCAAAAGGAATTAGTTATATTAGAGCTGGGCGTGGTGGCGCAAGCTTTTAATCCCAGCACTCGAGAGGCAGAGGTAGGAGGATCGCTGAGAGTTCGAGGCCACTATGAGACTACATAGTGAATTTCAGGTCAGCCTGAGCTAGAGTGAGACCCTACCTTGGACCCCCCCCCCAAAAAAAAATTATACTACTAATTCTACTAACATTGCCTATTCCTGCCTTACCAATAATTATTTAGTTACTATGCATAATCTCAATCACAATGAAAACACTAACAATTGTGATCACGCAGCAACCACCATTAGTCAACACTCATACCTGTATGTAGGATTCAGGCTCACGTTGCTGGCAGAAATAACCCAACCAAGATCAGCTTTTGGGAAAAAAAGGATTTATTTTGGCTTACAGACTTGAGGGGAAGCTCCATGATGACAGGGGGAAATGGTGGCACGAGCAGAGAGGCTGGACATCACCCCCTGGCCAACATAAGGTAGACAATAGGAACAGGACAGTGTGCCAAACACTGGTAAGGGGACACTGGCTATAACACCCATACTCCTGCTTCCAACAATAGACTGCCTCTAGGAGGCATTAATTCCCAAATCTCCATCAGCTGGGAACCTAGCATTCAGAATACCTAAGTTTATGGGGAACACCTGAATCAAACCACCACACTGTATGTAGCAGCCACCCCCAACATGTCTTCACTCAAATATACTACCATTCAATCTCCAATATTATTAAATTCCACAACAACTTCAATCTCACCCCTACAAATTAATTACACAAGCACCACCAATTCTATGACTAACACTAATATCACCATTATTATCCTCAAATCTCAGGATAACCTTCTGCAGCCATAGATGTAGTATAACCAACAATGGCTATCATACCACATAAATAATTTTTTTTTCTTTTTTGAGGTAGGGTCTCACTCTAGCTCAGGATGACCTGGAAATCACTCTGCAGTCTCAGGGTGGCCTTGGACTCATGGCAATCCTCCTACCTCTGCCTCCCGAGTGCTGGGATTAAAGGCGTGCATCACCATGCCTGGCACCACCTAAATAAATTTAAAATACCACTAAACCCAAACACAAACCCCCATATTCCAAGACTATCCCAATCCTAACCTCCCACCAACAATCAACATCAGACCCTCATAAGTAGGTGATGGCTTTGTTGAAAAGCAATAAAACATGTGACAAATAGTGTACTTAATAAAGAATTAGACATAGTCATTATTTCTACATGGCAACCCATGATCCATGACATGAAGAATAATCATTGTTGGGCTGGAGAGATGGCTTAGCAGTTAAGGTGTTTGCCTGCAAAGCGAAAGGACCTCGGTTTGATTCCCCAGGACCCATGAAAGCCAGAGGCACAAGGTGGTGCATGCATCTGGAGTTCTTTTGCTGTGGCTGGAGGCCCTGGCACACCCATTCTCTCTCTTTGTCTGCCTCTTTCTCTGTATTGCTCTCTCAAATAAATAAATAAATAAATAAATAAAATTTAAAAAAGAATCATGATTGTTATTTCAACTATATAAAAATAATAATCATGATAAAATCACCCTTTAATTAAAATCACCATCTCATTCATTGATCTACCAACACCCTCTAACATCTCCATAGGATGAAATTTTGGCTCATTTCTGGGAGTATTCCTAGTTTTTCAGATCATCATGGACCTAGTTCTATCAATACATCACACATCAGACACTACTGTGAACTTGTCATCTGTCACATACATCTGCTGAGACATAAACTATGGCTGACTAATCTGCTACATACACACCAAAAGAATATCAATATTGTCCATTTGCTTATTCCACCACATTGGACAAGGACTCTACTATGGCTTCTGCACATTTATAGAAAACAGAAATATTTGTGTTGTGGTTTTGTTTGTTGCCATACCAACTGCATTCATAGAATATGTTTTTCCATGAAGATAAATATCATTCTGAGGGGTACCCATCATTACTAGTCTCCTGTCAGCTATCCCTGACATCACAATTATGCTCATAGAAGGAGTCAGAGAGGGATTCTCTGTAGAGAAGGCTACGGTAACCAGACTCACCTTACTTTTTATTATTAACACCTTAGCTATAGTCCACCTTCTATTTCTCCATGAAACAAGATCACACAATCTAACTGGCTTCAATTCTGATTCAGATAAAATCCCATCTCACCCCTATTATATAATTAAAGGCACACTTGGTTTCCCAGTCATATTTATTTTCTTCCTAACTGTAGTTTTATTCTCTCCAGACCTTCCAGATGACCCAGACAGCTATATAACAGCTAACCCACAAAATATGCTCCACTCCCAACACACACATTAAACCAGAGTGATACTCTTATTTGCATATGTCATTCTAGGATCTATCCCTAATAAGCCAAATGCGTTATAGCCCTAGTCCTGTCAATTTTAATCTTAGCTATCCTACTCTTCCTTTATAACTCAAATAACAAAGTATGATCTGTCCAATCAGCTAATGTATGTTCTGAATCCTTGTAGCCGTCCTATTCATTTTGACCTGAATTGAGGGACAACCAAATGAACATCCATTAGCAACTATCAGCCAAATTACATCCATTCTCTATTTTATGATTATCCTAATTTTGATACCTATGCCTAGTGTTTTAGAAAACAAAATTTTAAAATGAAGAACCTTAAGTCTTTGTAATATATAACAAATTACACTGGTCTTGTAAACCAGAAATGAGAACAATGATTCTCAAAGAATATCAAGAAAGAGTCTATAGCGCCACCATCAATGCCCAAAGCTGATATTCTAAGTAAACTGTTTCTTGCTTCTTGAATCAATCAACCTAAATACTCCTACTTCTTGACTACCCACACTAGACATAGAACTATGATGGAGTATAATCTGGAGCTATAAGATGAAATAAACCTTTCCTCCCTTGAACTGATTTTTTTTTTTTTTTTTTTGCTGGTTTTTTGAGGCAGGGTCTTGCTCTAGCCCAAGCTGACCTGGGATTTACTATGTAATCTCAGGCTGGCCTTGAACTCACAGTGATCCTCCTACCTCTGCCTCCTGAGTGCTGGGATTAATGGAGTGCACCACCACACCTGGCTTGAACTGATTTTTGTTAGATATTTTATCCCAGCAATAAGGAACTTATTTCTCTGTTATCCCATGGTGTAAGGCATAAAGGTAAAAGAAGACTACACACACACACACACACACACACACACACACACACTCACTAGAACACATTCCCATAATAACTAATCTATTTCTGCTATAATGGTATTAACCTTCATGACTTACCTCTTACAAAATTCCCACCTCTCAACACTGTTGTATCAAGGGTTGTTTCCAATACAAATTCTGGGACATTTTCAAAACATTGCATTGTTGCTTTTCAAAATAATGAGCTTTGGGGCTGGAGAGATGGCTCAGCAGTTAAAGGAGCTTACTTTCAAGCCTGCCAATCCAGGTTTGATTTTCTAGTACCCAGTGCCCATATAAAGTCAGGTATACAATGTGGCCTGTCTCTGGATTTTGTGTGTAGTGGTAAGAGGCCCTGGAATGCCTAAGTTCTCTCTTTCTCTCTCTCAAATAAGCAAATAAAAATATTTCAAAGTAAGAGTTGAAGTTAATCTGTGCTAGACAGACATACTTTGGAATGTAATATTTTGCACTCCTTCAGTCATGCTTGGGTGAAGTGCCATGAGCCCTATTATGTGGAAATGGCACCAAGAAAAGCACAAAGACTAAGAGCACTTTGGGAGAGGAATTCATTCTTGAGATATAAACTGCTATTTAGAAAAGTGACACTAATTTAGTATGTCCATGTTATTTAATTTATCCCAGGCTTGTTTTCTCTCCTGGGTTTCATGTTTGCGCTCTTCATCAAATAGGAGAGTAAATATTCAATATGTTTTGCTTACTTTTTTTTTGAAATGAAAAGAAAATAAGCAGTTTATACTTAACTTCTTTCAAAATGGTCTCCAACAAGGGGTAAATATAACTTCTTGTGATGTGCCTTGAGTGAAACCTAAAATAGACGTAGTACAGGGACAGTGTGACAAGCAGACCTGCGGAGACACCCAGGGAGGGATGAAACAATGGGCCACACAGACCTACAAGAGAGATCTGGCAAGACACCCTATAGGAGTCATAGACATACTTGAAAGAAGGTCTTAGAATATAGATGTAAAGTCAAGTAAAATTTATGTGATTACTTTTAAAATTACCTAGAACCTGAGAGAAATCAGTTTGCACATGTATCTTACTTTAATCCATGATTATATTGTTGGGATTATGTAGCTACAACGTAAAACCATCTCCATATGCACCACCTCAGTGCACTGAATTTAAATAACTTAAAAAGGTTTCCATTTAGGGCTAGAAGGATGGCTTAGCTTTAGTTAGTTTAGTTAAGGTGCTTTCCTGCAAAGCCACAGGACCCAGGTTCAATTCTTCAGGACCCATGTTAGCTAGATGCACAAGGGGGTGCACATGTCTGGAGTTTGTTTGCAGTGCTGGAAGCCCTGGCACACCCATTCTCATCCTTCTTCTCTCTCTCTCTCTCTCTCTCTCTTTCTCCCTCCCTCTCTGACTGTAACAAATTAAAAAGAAAGGTTTCCATTTTAATTAAGAGTTTACCATATATTTTAAACACTAGATATTAATGTGTGCTAATGATGCATGCATATTAGCAAATATTAATTGGTTTTATAGGGGGAAGTGTAACTCTATCAGACCTTTGAAGAATGTGCGATGTAAAAGAAGCTATTTTTAGCATTTAAATAGAATTTCTGATGTATTGCCGAATTTCCGAGGTCTCTGGTGGGAGATTTGCCTATAATCTGGAACTTTCCTTTATTGAAAATAAAACCCTTAACGTTATAAAACTTGAATACTTTCAGGAAGCAAAAAGCATTTTCAAATATAAGTTGTTCAGGGAACATTAGGTCTTTTATTGCTTGAATCAATGGGAAAAAAGCTAAATGGTTTTCAAAAAAGGGTTTGAAGCAACCAAAAAGATGATCTTTCTTCGCTTATGGCAGTCAATGTGAATGATGAACAAAGATGATGAAATGTCTAGTCATTAAGTTTTGACTTTATTTACTCATTAAATTATAAAGTAGAAGTGAGCACTCTACTATTTACATTTCCACTATAAGACTTATAATTTTCCTGGAGCTGGAAAGAAATGAATACTTTTACAATAAAAATTTTGATAAGAAGGAGGATGAAACAAAACTTCATAGCAACTAAAATCTGACACAGAGGAAAATTAATTTCAAGCAGTGTGGAACTTTTGGATTTCAATGTTACCAATAGAACTTTAATTTTGGGTAACTTTAGTGGAAAATTATATTCTTAAAAACAAAGGGCTCTGTTATATGAAGACTTCCTGTTGTATTCCAAGTAAGGAAGCTTTCTCCCTTGCCTCCTTTCTCTTTTGAGTTTGATCAAAGCAGTCAGGGTCAGGTGTGCCCCCTGTTACATGAGATACACATCTGCGGTGGAAAGGGCAGGGAGAGATAAAGTGAACAAGAGCAGAGAGATTTTCTGGACTGAAGCCCAACAGGACTGATTTACTTGGAAGAAAAGAAAGCTGACAAGCTTCTTCAGTTCAGGGTCAGGAATCCAATCTGCTTGGTGCTGTAGCTGCTTTATAAAAGGAGCTTTATCCTAGGTCCTCATTGTTTTTCCTTCTTTGAATAAATTATGTTGAGTACAAATGCTAAATATTTTATAAAATCATTTGGACACACACATACACAAACACATTTGGTTTTCTGCTGTTCATAATTTTAATTTCACCATGACACATTTTCCTTTTTAAAATTTATTACACATAGGCTGTGTGTAGCTCAGTGGTAGAACACTTGTTGAACATGCACCTGGCCCTGGTTACATTCCTTATCACAGAAAAAAAAAAATACATAAAAGACTTCTTTGGATAATCACCGTAGTGATGATGAAAGAAAAGGTACTATTTAGAGACTGTATTACTGCAAGAACCAAGGAAAGCCCTGAGTGGAATGGAATTGGGGCAGGGGAGAGGGAACATAAGAGTATTACCCGAAACAATAAAGTATCTTCTTACTAAAGTCACTAACCTCACCCTGCCCCCATCAGCAAGTAAAATAAATGACTGTCTATACACTATCTACCTTTATACCTCCATCAGACTGTGCTCTGTTGCATGTTTTTTTTTTATTTTTTTTGTTTATTTAGTTAGTTAGTTGAGAGCAACAGAGAGAGAAAGAGGCAGAGAGAGAGAGAGAGAGAGAGAGAGAGAGAGAGAGAGAGAGAGAGAATGGGCGAGCCAGGGCCTCCAGCCACTGCAAACGAACTCCAGACGCGTGTGCCCCCTTGTGCATCTGGCTAACGTGGGTCCTGGGGAATCGAGCCTTGAACCAGGGTCCTTAGGCTTCACAGGCAAGCACTTAACCGCTAAGCCATCTCTCCAGGCCCCTGCTGCATGGTTTTTAAGTGAGGCTTTCTTTGACTTTTGAACCTTGTGTTGTATTGGTATAAATAAACGCTTTTCTTTTCATTTTCTTTTATTTATTTCAGGGAGAGAGAGAGAGAGAGAGAGAGAGAGAGAGAGAGAGAGAGAGAGAGAGAAAGAGAGAGAGATTCAAATAGCAAAGAAAGAGAATGAATGAGCATGCCCGTTCCTTTAGCCACTGTAAGTGAACTCCAGATACATGCACCACCTTGTACATCTGGCTTACATGGGTCCTGGGGAACCTGGGTCATTTGGCTTTGCAGGCAAACACTAACCACTAAGCAATCTCTTGAGCCCTGCTTTCCTTTTTCTTATGCTTGTCCTTTGCACCTTTTTTGATATTTAAGAAATGCTTTCCCTGATATATGTTGAATTATTTATCATTTTCCCCTTATACTTACTACAGGCCAATCTTGAAGAACATGAGATTCCCAGACCTATTGATGTAGGGATACATTGTGTGTCCTACTTGAGGTAAAGGAATGTGGAAAGAGATGAAGACTGATTCTAATCCCGACACTGCATGCTCTCTCACCCTTCTGTACTGCCATCTGATACAAGTTGAGATTCACTATGAAGTTGCTGGATACAGAGATACAGACAGTGCAAATAAAGCTTACCTACAACTTGAAGTGGAACTCCCCAAGCAACTTGTACAATTTCTAATAAGTCAATACTTTTCTGTTAAACACTGAGATTTTTAGAGATTTGTGTTATACAGCAGTATTACAGCAGAATCTCAAATTTTCATTTTTCAAAACCTAAAATCTGGAGAAAAATGAAAGAAGAATAGAAAGAGTACCTTCATGCTCTTGACTGGAATTCAACAACTGTCAATATTTATTAACATTGTGTCCTTTCTATTTATGGTTTTTCCACAAAAATATTTTGGAATTGTGATTAGTTACATTGGTCTTCAGATTCTCAGGACCTAATAATTACCTAGGAAACAGCTTTTAGACATACCTATGAGAGATTATCTAGATGAGGTTAATTGAGGTGGGAAGACCCATCTTAACAGTGGGCTGCACCAGTCGATAGCCGGGGTTCTGCAGTGGATAAAAAAGAGAGAGCTGGTGAACTCTAGCACTCCTCATTTTCTGCTTCCTCACTGTGGATTGATTGTGACCAGGGGCCTCAAGCAGGAGCTGCCATCATAATGGACTGTAACTTTGAACTGGAGGCCAGTATGAATGCCTCTTTCCTTATACTGCTTCTTGTCATTGATAAATTGCAACCATCATGATACTTCATTCGTAAATAATTTAGTACGTAGATATAAGAATAAAGGTGCTGGAGGTGTGGAGCTCAGTTGGCAGAGTGCTCACCTATTATGTACAAAGCCCTAGGTTCAATCCCTAGCACTGTGCAAACTTGAACCTGGGATGGTGGTTCATGTCTAGAACCCAAGTACTTGGGAAATGGAGGCAGGACAATCAGAAGTTCAAGCTTATTCTCTATTATATGACCAGTTTGAACCATCCTGGGATACATGAGATCCTGTCTCAAAAACAAACAGCAATAAGGTCTATCTTAGTCGGTTGGACTTGTGGGTGGTTGAATCAATAGAAATTTGTTCCTCATAGTTCTGGAGGCTGGGAAGTGCAAAATTAAGGTGAAAGCCAGTCAATTTGGCTTCTATTAAGAACCCTTGTTCTTGGACTGGAGAGATGGCTTAGTAGTTGAGCGCTTGCCTGTGAAGTCTAAAGACCCTGGTTCAAGCCTCGATTCCCCAGGACCCACATCATCTGGAGTTCGTTTGCAGTGGCTGGTGGCCCTGGCTTGCCCATTCTCTCTCTCTCTCTCTCCGCCTATTTCTCTCTGTCTGTTGCTCTCAAATAAATAAATAAAATTAAACAAAAATAAATTTTTAAAAAAGAACTCTTATTCTCACATCCTGGGGAGAGTAGCAGGAAAGAAGGGAGGGAAGAAGAGAGGGAGGGAGGAAGGAAGTGTGTGTGTGTGTGTGTGTGTGTGTGTGTGTGTGAGAGAGAGAGAGAGAGAGAGAGAGAGAATATCTCTCCTATGTCATTGCCATTGTCTAGTTATGTTTAAAATCTCCACTCAATACAATTACACTAGAGATTAACGTTTCATTCAATGTACAGACAGTGCATTCTTTTATACAACTAAATTTGAACTGGCTTATAAATGTTAAAAATTTCTCTCAATTTTATCTTAAAAGAAATATATAAAATGGCCCAAAGTAATCTACTTTTTAACAAAGGTGATAACAATAAAGGGATATGGGGTATAAAAAAACAACCACAGCTAGTCCCTATAAGTTGAAACTGTCCAACAACTTCTTGGAAAACATTATTTTCAATTTTATTAAATGGAGGTAAAGATAATGATTTATAAGTGCAGCCACATATATTTTATCAGCTTTACCAAGGGCTCAGGCAATGAGGTGTTTTAAGCTATCTAAGTTTAGTGGTACATAAATCCATCTAATGCCAGCATGCCAGGGAGTGTAAAGAGTTATAGGCTGGCACGAATTTCTAATATGATGCAACGTAAAGGGTGATGCTGCCTAAATACTTTCAAGTGAATTGATGAAGATTTCTGTGGGCTAAACTCCTTTAAACTTCATGCTGAAGGTTGTTTCTTATACTTTAGCAATAAAGCCTTGCATAAATACCCAGAAAGCAAGAGAGAATAAAACCTTAGGCACATGTGGATTACAGAGGGAAAAATGGGAGAAATAGGTTCAAGCACAGCTTTGGCTCCATCTGGGATTCAGTGAGAAGTCCACCCTCCCTGGCCAGTTAAGGTGAACATTTTTTTTTTTTTTTTACTTTTTATGTGCTTTGTTTTTTCACCTATAAAGTGGGAATAATAGTACTTGCCTCAAAAGGTTTCATTAACTAGGACATTATTAATTGAATATAATTATGAATGTCTTCATAGTGCATGGTCCTCTGTATTTTCTGATCCATACTAGACATGGGCCTTTTCTCTTAGATTCTCTCCCTCCACTCTTCTCTGAGGTCAAAGACAGATCAGATAGATTTGGAAACACTAGCAACAAGGAAAATATCATAGCAGCTGGCCAACCTTATGCCATCAGGAGGCAGCCTGCATTAGGGAGAGAGTTCACCAGGGGCAAGGAGACCAGGAGAGAGCTGCTGATGGAGGCCAACATGGGGAGGATGAGCACAGGGGTGGGGTGCCAGGATAGAAGAGGACTCTTCTGCAGGTGCAGGGTACTTGGAGGTAAAGTCCTGGGCCCCATGGGCCCTCATCTGTGTTGGTTGGTGTAAGTCTGGATTAGAATCCAGGTTTAATTGCAAGCCAGCTCTGGCTTTAGCCTATGAATGTTGCAGATCAATGAGACATGTGTGTAAAACTTAACAAGGCGAGCCATGGAAATTGTTGGTAAATACATTTTAGTGTATACTTAGAGATGGAAGCCACCTTGAGTCACCTAGTCTAGTGGCTCTATAATTTTAAGTGTGGGAATACCTAAGGTGCTTATACGAAGCATAGCTGTTAACTGACACACCCTTGCACACCTGCTCAGGTTCTGTCTTAGAGCCAAAGAAGGTGCCTTTTTCTTTATTCTGTTTTCTTCCTTTATTTGTAAGTAACACTACTGTTGTTCTGACTTAGGCAATCTTGCTTGTGAGATCTCTACATGAGCTTAGACGCAGACTGTTATTTGGTGGCTCCCATTCCTGCAGCTCTTCTGCAGAAACTCTCTTTGTGCATGCTATAATGCATGCAGAAAGATCATTATTTCAACATTTTGCTGAGGTTAAAAACTGGAAAGAGTCTAAATAGCCATAACTTGGTGGATGGCCAACAAAAAAGTATAGTGCATTCATTTAATGGAATGCTATGCAATAATCAGAGGGACTAAGGCATATGTTCTAGCTGCATATTTCAAGACTATATGTTGTGATGTGGAAAAGTCTCTAAGACATATAGCTTACTGAAAACAAGTTACAGAGCAATATATACCAGTGATGCTATTTACAAAACACAAAGTGAATAATGTTAACCTGTTTTTCATGGGTATATGTACTGGGTAGAAATGTTATAAATGCATTAAAAAGCTTTGAAGGATTTCATACAACAATCTTACCTCAAGGAAGTGAGGGCAGGAGAACATGATTGGGATGTTCTTATAATGTTTTATGCTCTTACGGAGAAAGTGTACTTTATATTACATAATTAAAAATTTAAAACACCTTAGCCTAACTCCCACACTTTGTAGATGAAGAAACAAATATTTGCCCGCTAAGACTCAAAGGCGCTTACCCTAGGACAATAGGTAATTAGGCATTTAAAATGAAGTTGCAGTAGCATTGACCCTGTCCTCAGCATAACAAGCCAGTGGGTACTAAAGAAAGAAAATACAATTTTCAAAAGGACACTGACACTAGGCAGGGCTATTTTAGGTAGTGGCCTGATTAACCTTGAACTTGATTGTGTCCAAGAATGAGTGATTTGGCTTCCAGAAATAACAAAATAAGGAGATAGATAGCTTCTCCAACACTTATTAATTTATAAGGATCACTATAACCAAATGGGCTTCTGGAGTTGAATTGGCATGACCACAGCATTCTCTCAAAGTAGAGAAGCCCCAGGGAAGCCATGTGATAATTATAAACCCACTTTGTAACTAACCATGCATAATCACTCTATAAGGTTCTTTGAAGTCTTATGATTAGCATGATCTCTCAAAGGACAGAGTTGAGTATAAAATCAAAAAGAGAGGATTTACATGAATCAAACAGGGTGTCAGCATCTGGTTAAACTAGCCAGCTATATCAACTCATAATGGGGATTACCTTTCTAATGGTGCTGGAGTGTTTAAGTCCCATTGCCTCAGGCTCTTGGGCCTATCTGCATGGGTAGTAATTCTGCTTGTACAAGTGTTCTCTCCTTCTGTGTTTGATGGGTGCCTTATCTTCTTTAGTTTGTGTCTTAGATATGTTAATATAGTCAATCATATCACCATTTTGCAGGCCTGTATCTTTGCTTTAATTTATTTTGTGTAACTTTTACAGCCCAATGCTTGTAGCTATCTCAGAGTGCTGTGGTTTGAATGAAAAATTGTCCTACTTGCCCTAACCCTCCTCATTGACACTTGTATTTGAACACTTGTTCCTTAACTAGTGTCACTGTTGGGAAGGGTGTGTAACCTGTAGAGGTGGAGTCTTGCTAGAGGAAGACAACTGAAGTGAGATAGACTTTGAGGTTTTATTGCCTGCCCTCACTTCCTGTTTGTCTTCTAATTTCTGACTGCTATGTGATAAGCTGGTTTCTTGCTCACAGTGATGAAATATATCCCCCTGGAACTGTAAGAAGAATTAAACCCCTTCCTTCCTTAAGCTCGTTATGCTCAGGTATTCGTTCAAGTAATTAGAAGTAACTGATACACAGAGTCTCTACAATCGGGCTGCTCCAGCATTCCTCCCAATTTTTCTGCCCACACAGAACCTTTGCTATTTAGACTATAACAGTTTATAGGTCAACTTGTTACAAAGGTCTTCTGAGTACCCAACTTATTGAAGCCATTGATTCATTCTCTGTTCACTCTATTTTAGTGTACACGATGCTTATTAGCTTATAAGTCTTTGATATTTGATATTTGCGTATTTGTGTTTAAATTTAATTATTTTTCCATCGAGATATAAACTCTATGGAAATAGAACTATGTGGATTTTTCTCATGCTCTATGACCAGTCTCATGAACAGGATATGGAGTTTGGCAGGTTCTCATAAATACTGCTGAATGATTTAATACAAGAATGGTATGAATGAATGGTCTATAAGAGGCCTAGAGTATTTTTGTACTTTACAAGTCCTTAGGAACATCTCATTGTAGCTCTCAAATAATAATGAAGGTATGTTCTTAGAAATGAACCTGGCTGCCAGATGGGCTGCTCACAGCCATCATCCCAGATCTTCGGAGGCTGAGACAGGAGAATTAGCAAGAATTCCAGACCTGCCTAGGCAAAAGAATGAGATTCTGTTTCAAAAACTAAAAATCAGTTAAAGAAACATAAATAAATCAAAGCTAAGTAAAATGTGAGAAAAATGAAAATAATAGTACTGATCACATATCAGCAGGCTGTGATCCATTAAATAAAATAAATAAATAACATCATTAAGTGTAAAAAACGTGGCTGAGAATCAACAACTTTTGGCCTTCTCAGTGGAAGGCAGGTTCACTCAGTACTGGGGCAAGAGACAATGTGTCTTGGAGAGTGTCCTGAATGGCTGGTCTCCTGAGTGGCCCCTCACTCAAAGTGGGGAAAAATGCCTCTGAATGGTGGATGCCACCCAAATTATGAAGGACGGCTGAATATCTTACCAAAACAGAGAGAGAGAAAGTTCTTTGAGGGCATGGAACTCAGACCTAAAAAGCATTAGGATGAAAGAGAATATGGGAAACCAAGAACCATCAACAAATCAGAGCTTAGGCTTTCCTGTTGCCAAGTAATTTGCATTTCCTTGGATTTCATGGCCTTTCTCTAGATTCTGAATGAGTTACCACTCCCCTTGTCGTGGGATTCACCCCTCTCATTGGGTAAGGGCAAATCTTGAAAGAAATAAAGCAGACCCTGCCTAATGACAAATGAAACTGAATTTTTCAATGTGCTATCTAGGAGAAGGATTGCTGATAAGGAAATATCCATAAGGTAGGAGATGATTACAAACATTGATTTATGTTTTCTTCTGTCAGGCCCTTTTCATTAGGATCTCAGGCTTAAAAAGGCTCTGTTAATATTAGTTGCCTCAAGGAAATAAGAATATGAATAGAAATGGTAAAAGTCGGCAATTGGTTAAAGGCAGTTTTTCCTCTATGGTATTAAAACTATTATTTTTATTGATTTTTGAAATGTAGAAGTCTATGGCTTGTAGAATGGAATCATTCATAATTCTAAAGTTACTACATTTTCAAATGTCTGTGAAGCAAGTGGAAGGAAAATTCTGCAGGAAAACTGTGACATAGTGACATTTCTGCAGTGGAGTGACATTATCTTAGTACCATGTAGTCATTAATCCTCTTTCAGAGATGATGCACAGTGAAGGTATTACAGATCAAGGTTTGTTTGGATGGTAATAGCGTGATACCTCTTCAGTTAGGTTGATATACATAGTTGCATTAAAAGTGTAGTTTCTTTCATGACAATTAACTGGTAAAGGGAAAAATATTTTGCTTTTAAGAAAATGGTATGCCTTTCATATTATCCAGAACAATGTGAATAATAAAAATTGAAGATGCAGCAGGGCGTGATGGCGCACGCCTTTAATCCCAGCATTTGGGAGGCAGAGGTAGGTGGATCGTCCTGAGTTCGAGGCCACCCTGAGACTACATAGTGAATTCTAGGTCAGTCTTGGCTAGAGTGAGACCCTACCTTGAACCCCCCCCGCCAAAAAAAAAAAAATTGAATATGCGCTATGATAGAATTAGTGGAACATTATATATGTAGATGTATTGGTAATTTTATTTTCATTCTCTGTTGTAAAGGATTTATAATTCATGAATAACTGCAATGTTAACTTGACTTGAGGCTTTTTAAGATAAGAATTAATTTTTATATATTATGCTCTTCCTCCTAGTCATTATTTGGGACAAATCATTATGGTCATCTATTTGGATGCCAAATGTTATTTGCAATTCGAATCTTCATAAAAAAACTCTGCCATTTATTTTCTAATTTGAAGAAGTCAGGGTTTCTACTAACATCTGCACTGACAAAAAAAAAAAAAAAGAAATGCTATGCTTCTGTGAGAATGAATTCAGGAAAGTAAATCATTAACAGAAGAAAGCTCATCTAAAGATTTTTCTAAGAAGTAGTTTTTCTTCTGAAATGCATATTTTATCCATTCCTGTCCCTTCTTCCTCAAGTCCCTTGGCAGAAATCCAATATAAAATGAGTATAAGTATATTTTGGAATCTTTAGAAAACAATTAACTAGAAATATACAAGGCATTAATTAGTTAGGCCAAAGGTAGGAACAAAGATTCAATTCAACATGGCATTTTTTATCCCATTATCCTTATTATTGAATAAAGCCTAGACACTTGGCTGCTCTGCTCAATTTATGAGATTTATGAAATATTAGGCAGAGGTCCATGTTAGAAAAAAATTATTTTCATTTACCTACTGTTAATGATATGACATTTACTCTAATTTAGTCTTACTATGGTAGCTTATAAGATTTGAAATCTAAGTGCTTTGCATAATCTCCTCCAAGTGTTTTAATTGACATTCTGCTATAATGAACCCCACAGACCATTACCTGGCTAATTGCTTGAGTTACAGTGCTTATACAATGCCATTCTTTGTCCTTGGTCTTTTGGGGTATTAAATGGCATGGCTGTCCTGAAGAAGAAGTGACTGCTGTTTTTTATGTGATGCATTAACCTCTTGGTAGTTTCCTCAGGGACAAGGTCCCCTCTGTTTGTCTCTGGGCTGGCATCAAATCTGCTACTTATCAGATATCTGTTAGTCTGGGATTCTCAACTCTTTCTAAGAGAGCCCTTGACCTCTAAAGGCTTTGCAAGCCACTGCCACAGGCAGACAATTCCAGGGGCTGACTCTGAAGTCCTAGAACAGATCATGGGCTAAGTGACCAAATGAGGGTAAAACAGTATTTAATTCTTGGAAACCCACTGTGATTAGCCAGGACATAATGAGGACAGAATCTTAATACTTTAGAACTAGAAAAGGCATAAAATTAACTCATGTAGCTCAAACTCTTTGTTTTTAATGTAGCTCACTGAGACCTGGTAAGTGGGGACCGAAGCCAGGTTCATGAGGTGGGTAATGACCCAGGCTCAGGGCATCTTTTATTAACCCAGATCCATGATGGAGTCCTGAAGCCTCATGCCAATAAGAGAGTTGGAACAAAGCAGGGAAGTATGAGGATTAGCTGGCCAGGACAGCCCAGGGGATTGCCATATGTCTGTTTCTTGCCAATTTTTCATGATAATTAAGATCAGTGAAAATGGCTTTATGTGTGGTAAGGACTATCAAAGCCTTTTAAGAGATTTTTGAGAACTAGAGACAGAGTAAGAGCCCATTTATATGTGCCATTTGTAGGCCTAGACTGATTTTTTTTTTTTTTTGACAGTGACAGGGCCTGCTCTTACCTTGATCCAGGGTGCTAAACAGCTCTGAAACTAGTTCAGGTTATAGTGGACAAGAGAGGAATGGATATCATTTGAGATGTATTATATTAATTATATTGTATATTATATATCTTATTGCCATTCTTAGATGTCTGATTATCCTAATGTTTCTGGGCATTGGTATAGGTTTAAATATTTCTAGATTAAAAAAAGACAAAACAAGCTTGTATATGGATCCTATATACTGTAGAAATGAAAGACAAATGGAATTTTGGTAACTGGAACTATTTGTGCAACAAAACATTTAGCACGTACCATACCTTTAGAAGTTCTACTTGGTTGTTCTATTTCATACTTGAGTCCCTTACACATGGTCCAACCCCAAGAAGCTAGCCTCTCAATGGTTGCTCAGCCGCTAGAAATGCAAAGTCAAAATTTGCCACTGTATTCACAAAACAGCTTTTGCTTCATAAAACAAACTCCTTATCTTTAAAGCACACTAGTTGACTAGATTCTGCATCCTGAAGCTTCCATTGAACTTCCCTTTTGGGAACTTTCAGCTCATTTGATGTTCTCTACTGAGGAATATCTCACAGATAACATTCTGTTAGTCTCCAGAAAGGTGGAGAGGTCTTCTCAGATTTGGTTAGACTTACTTTAATGAATGAATAAAAATTTCATGTCAAGAAGGAAGTAGAGCGCTGGAGAGATGGCTTAGCATTTAAGTGTTTGCCTGTGAAGCCTAAATACCCTGGTTTGAGGCTGGATACCCCAGGACCCACGTTAGCTGGATTCACAAGGGCGTGCATGTGTCTGGTGTTCGTTTGCAGTGACTGGAGGCCCTGGTGTGCCCATTTTCTCTCTTTCTCTCTCTCTGCCTTTGTCTCTGTCACTCTCAAATAAATGAATAAATAAAAATTAAAAAAAAAACAACGAAGGAAGTAGATGGGCTGGAGAGATGGCTTAGCACTTAAGGTGTTTGCCTGCGAAGCCTAAGGACCCAGATTTGATTCTCCAGGTCACATGTAAGCCAGATGCACATGGTGGCACATGAGTCTAGAGTTCGTTTGCAGTGGCTAGAGGCCCTGGCATGCACATTCTCTCTGTCTGTCTCTCTCTTTCCCTTCTGTCTCTAATAAATAAATAAAAAATCATAAAAAAATAAAAAGAAGGAAGTAGAAAAGTCTCAGTGAAATCTGTACTTCACAGAGAGAGTTGCTAACACAGACCCCTGCCTAACTCTAGAATGGAATTTTTTGTTAACAAAAATATATGATAGACATTAAATTTAGGCTTGAATTTACAACCTTGATAGATAAACTAATAAGTAAATATAAAAACAATCAGTTAATATCCTTCAGCTATATTTCTTTCTTTTTTAAGTTAGTGGATTTTGCATTATAGGGCGGCTTTAGGTTACAGAAAAATTAAGTAGAAAGGATAGAGACTTCCCACATATCTCACACCTTTACTCCTCAAAGACATTTCCCTGTTGCTCTTTTACAACCAGTGGACTATTCTATCAGCAAGCTTTACTTCAGGCTCATTTTTCAAGCTACACATTCACAGATTTATACTGTCTCTTTTCCCAACCTCTTTTCCACAAAGAAGGAGAAGGAGGAGGAGAAGGAGGAGGAAGAAGAATAGGAGGAAGAGGAAGAGAGGAAGGAAGAAGGAAAAGAAGACGGGGAGGAAGAGGAAAACAGTATAACAGGTATATCCAAGAATTTCTGTGAGGAGAAACCCATGAAAACAAGTAGCAATAATTTTGTTCTTGCAATTGCTTCATCCCATTCTTAAAGGTTTTTATTTTTAGGCTGTGAAGATGTGGAATCAGAGTCTATTTTTGTGTCTCAAGATCATCTACATTTTAAGCTGTGTACTCATCCATCCTTTCCCTCCATCAACCAGTCCTCCAAATTACTCATTGGTCCTTCCCTAGCTCTACAGCTCTTCTCAGTACAGCTCTTTCTCTTTCTCTCTACCCAGTTTTTTTTCTCTCTCTCACTGTCTTTACTACCACTTGTAACTCTCCCTGCTTTCTGACCTCTACTTTGATTCAAAGCAGAGTTGGAAGAGAAGAGAAAGAACTATAAAAGGGGCATGCATAGACAGGAAAAGTACCCATGTTTGCAGCTGGATTCATTGTGATGTTATGTTCTGAACTGAAGCCAACTTTTTTCCATCTGACAGAAAAATGCTGAGAATATGTTTTTATTTTACTGCATACTTGTCGAATATAAGAAGCATTTAATTGGCTAGAATGAAATGTTATATGCAACGTGCTTTATAAAATTGTAATGGATTCATGTATTTAGATAGTGGAAGGAGAGTCTCCCACTGGACAATAGAAATTATGGTGCTATTGCTACATCTATCAACACATGGGATGTGCATAGCCTATCAGAGCTGATTGCAATCACTCTGAAATTACCCTTAAAAACAAAATGGGGAAACAGAAATCTGTACTTACAAAGTTTTCCTTTCTTTTTTTTTCATACACCATGTATTTGTAAGTGAACTCAAGATCTGAACCCTAAAAACATGTCTCTCAAAAGGTACTGAAAGAACTGAGGCAGGAGCAAACAGCTCATCAGAAACTCTCTTGTGGTTGCCAAGTATAGAGAGCATGCTTAGTGCCTTGACAATGAAAAGAGGATTGCTTGGTGGATGGAGCTCTTGGAGGAGGAGGTGGACTGGCCACAGTGGCTCCTTCCTATTTCCCTTCTCACATCCTTGTGCAGTGCGCTCCTGTGGGACCTGCTTCCTTAAGGTGAACTATATCAAATGGATGTGATGTTAATGATTCAGTGATCTCTCTTGACAGCTACTCCTATCTCTTTGCTCACTCTTGATTATTTATTTAAATGTGATAGTTACAAGAAGCTGCCAGCATTCTCAATACAAAGTCATTCCATTCCTCCACTAGAGCTCTTTTAGTACTTCCTTTTTCCTTCCATGACTTAATCCAGAGGGAGCTGTTTAGTCTACCTCAGCTCAGCCCACCCAGATGGCTTCATCAGGTCTTACTTCACTCCTAAAACTCACTCAAAGAATGTAAAGTTGACTTACTTTAGTTTTAGAAGTTTTTAAAAAATATCTTTTATTAGATATGGACATATTTAGTATGTAAATGACACATGTTGGTACCATCCTTTCCCTCTTCCCTGCCACTTTTTTGATGCAGGTCAGCCCCATGGGGATTGTGGGTCATGCATTATGGGGTGGGGAGGCAATGCTCTGTGCAAAATGTCCCAACTTGTGGCTCTAACAATCTTTCCATCCCCTCTTCTGCAAAATTCCCTGAGCCATATTGGTAGCATTTTAAGTCTCCTTCAGTGATGGGCACTTAAGAGCCTCTGGATCTCTGGTTTGATAGGTGTTGAGTGTCCTCAGTATCTTTTTCCATCACCCCTGTGCTGATATCAGATTCACTAAGAAAGCAGTGCTCTTGCTCATTTCCCCAATTCCTCTGTGGATTCAGCGGGGGCCAGGGTGGAGTACACTGGGTCCTTTATCTCCTCAGGTCCAGTTCCTGTCTGAAAAAGAGAAGCATATTCTCCAATAGAGAACGAAATAAACACAAGTTAATTGGGATAACCATTTAGAGAGAATTAAAAGGATGTAGACCCTCTTATAGTTTAAGGTTAGTGGGAGCTTGACAATGGAATGTAGAGTCATTATCTGGATATGATTCTGACTTGTTTCCCAGTTCCAGATATGGTTTCCTGTAACTGAGTGGATCTGTTAGCAAATCCAAGAACAACTGGTCACCCACCATGGGTGTGTGTCACTATTGCTCTTGTGTGAGCATCATGTCATGTTGTTTGCTTCTGAGTCACTTAGACTTTGAGTTGATTGGACAGATCTTGGCTACTTCCCCCAGTAGCTCATGTAGAGACTTCCAGCACTATATAGGCTTTTGTCTGGGACTGGTTCTTCTCCAGATTCTAACCAGGTCTCTCCATGGTCTGTGCCAACAGCATATGGTGTCTTCAGCAGTAGGGTCTTACCATTAACCTCTGGTGGGTAATCAAGTGCTCTTACAGAAGTCTGTCTTGTTTGTTTTGGGAGATCTAGTAGGTCTCTCTGATCAACAGCTCATTGTGGGTGTAGACCACATCCTGGTACAGGGAATTATAGGCCAGCACCAGGGAAAAGAAAAAAGACATAGAAGAAAGAGAAACAGGAGAAATTTGAGGTTAGGTTTTGTCTCACCCTTTCCAGGGTCCTTTGATTTTGGTGCTCCCATGAAGGTCCTCTTGAGGGTTCTACCTTTTAGTCTGACTTCCAGGATATAGGATTTTATGGTGCCAGTTCAATTTGGGTTCAGTTTTGTGCCTCCCCACCCTTTCCCTTCACCCATGCCCTACCCTCCCTATTGTCCAAGCCTTGAGATGCTATTCAGGTATGTTAGCAACTCAGGCTGATCCAGGTTGGGAAATGCAGATGAGTGGGACCATGCAATGATTGTCTGTGATTGTGTAGGTTCACTGAGAATCATTGGTTCCAAGTTTGACCATTTTTCTACAAATTTAAATGTGTCATGTTTTCTTCCTGCTGAGTAGAATTCCACTGTGTAGATATACCACATGTTGGTTATCCATTCATCCACTGATGGGCACCTAGGTTGATTACAGTGTTTAGCTATTATGAATTGAGCAGCTATTTAAGGTTATTATGGTGAAGTTTGGATTAATCCCTGCCACGATGAGCTGTTTTATGGGGTTTGGTGCTTTCTTGTGTTTTGTACTATTTTGAGCCTGGTCAATTTTGGTTATTGTGATCTTCTTCTTGTTGGCTCTTGAGGTTGGTTGTTTGACTGTTTTGTGTGGAGAATGCCCTCAAGTATTCTCTGTAGGTTTGGCTTTGTGTTCGTATAATCATAGAGTTGACTTTTTTCATGGAAAGTTTTTCTTTCACCATCTATTAGGAGGGACATTTTTGCTGGGTAAAGTAGCTTGGGATGGAAGCCATAGGTTTTTTTTTTTTTTTTTTTTTTTTTTTTTTTTTTTTTTTGTTTCTTTTGAGGTAGGGTCTCACTCTAGCCCAGGCTGACCTGGAGTTCACTGTGGAGTCTCAGGTTGGCCTCGAACTCATGGCAATCCTCCTACCTCTGCCTCCCAAGTGCTGGGATCAAAGGCATACGCCCCCACACCCGGCTTGGAAGCCATAGTTTTTTAGACTTTGAAGTGTTCCATTCCAGGCCCTTCTGGCTTTCAGGGTTCCCATTGAGAAATCTGTTATAATTCTGATGGGACTGCCTTTGTATGTTGTGAATTGTTTCTCTCTTGCTGCTTTTAACACTCTCTCTTTGTTTTCCTTGTGAAGAGTTTTAACTATGATGTGAGTTGGAGAGTTTCTTCTTTGGTCCTATCTGTTTGGTGTTCTGTGGGCTTCTTGTATCTGCATGGGACTCTCTTTTAAGAGATTTGGAAAATTTTCTTCAATAATTTTGTTGACTATGTTCTCTATGTCTCTGGCTTGGATTTTCTCTCCTTCTGGTATATCCATGATCCAGATGTTTGGTCATTTTAGGGTTTCCACAGTTCCATCATACTCTTTTCACTTGATTTTTTGAACTTAGCAAACTTTTTGCCTCCCAATCAATTTCTTCTCTCTTATAGTCTAGGTCAGAGGTTCTATCTTCCACATGAGTACTTGTTGGTGAGGGGTTCTAGAGTGGATTTTATAATTTCTATTTGATTTTTGTTTCCTGTTGTGTTATTTTGCCTTGTGTCCATCTCTTTTATGAGGTATGATTTCAATTGGAATTCTGATTTTCTTGATGCTTCCTGGAGTTCATTCTTGTATTTGATTGTCAAGCTTAATCAACCAGTTGTTGAGATCTTCCATTTCTTGACTTATCATCCATTTATTCATATCTCTTTGGAAGGTTCTAACACTTTATTCAGTGAAGTTAAGCCTACTGTCAAAAGCTGAATGCTCTAGGAGCTGATTCTCTTCAATTTTATTGATATGATTTTGCTTTAAGTTCAGCAATTTTTCTTTGAACAGGGTCTCATTGATCATTGTGTTTTTATTTTGGGAATGAATTTCAGTTGATTTCTCTGGAGGGTTCCATTATAGTAATAGGTATCCTTGGTGGAGTTTTCTTTTGTTGGCTCTTTTGCATGGTTGTCTACCGATTTTAGGAAGACTCTTTATTTTATTGCGGAGGAAGCAACTTTTTGTCCTTTGGCCCATTCATCCTCTTACTCAGGTGAACAGGGATGTTGATACTCAGTGGCCAGTCAGGATACCAGAGCAAAAGGCCTGATTCCACAGCTCACATAGGGACCAACCCTCCCCAAGCAAGACACAAAGGGACCTATCAGGACCAGGAGACTGGGAGGAGCAAGGGAACATGGATCTGGCATACTTACTCTGTGCTGTGCCCTCCAGCACACAGACCAGCTCAGAAAACCCAGATTGAGGAGGTGGGAGGAACCAGAAAACAGGTGTCTGACCTACTCACTCCAGATCACAGTGTCTGCACAGGCAACACAGACTGGGGAGGTGGGAGGAGCCCAGAAACAGGGGTCTAGCCTACTCTCTCCAGACTGCTACACCAGCAAGCACACTGTTTACACATGGAACTCCTAAAAATATTTTATATATTTATTAATTTTGAGGGAGAAAAACAGAGAGAGGGAGAGAGAATATGAATATGGGTGTACCATGGCTTCTAGACCCTGCAAATGAACTCCAGATGAATGTGCTCCCTTGTGCATCTTTCTTACATGGTTACTGGGGAGTTGAACTTCGGTCCTTAGGTTTTGCAGGCAAGTGCCTTAACCACTAAGCAAGCTCTCTATTCCCTAGTTTTAGAAGTTTTAACTAGCTCCATTTCTATGCAAACATTTTGATGCCAGGTTGTACTGTTTAACACAAAATTAACTCTAATTCTTTCTATATTTTAAACTAAAATTGACAAACACTTTAAATCATTCTCACCTATTAATATTCTTATACAAAAGCTTATTATTAATCATTTTCTTTAGGAAAATTTCCACATGTAGACAATATAATTTTGTTTTCATATTGTCTGTAGTTTCTCAAGGTAATAGTAGTTAAAATTATGATTCCAAAAAACCTCCTAGAGTCAAAATATAAAGTTAAATTCTAACTTAACTAAGTTGAAATTGGCTATTCAAATGAAAAATAAAATGATGATTACTTTTGAGGATGGATTGATCTGTTAATTTGTGCAATAATGTCAATAAATTTTCTAAGTCTCCATCACCTCTTGCCTGCCTGGTCCAAAACAATAGCTTCTACATTGCTTTAACAGCTAATTGCTTTGTCCCACCTGAGATCATCCTCCACATATTATCCAGCTCAAATCCTTATGGTTGCCATAGGTGTGATGTGCCCCAGATATCCATGCTTGCTTCTTCCTCTCTTTCCCATGCATGCCAGCCATATTGTCTTTACTGTCCTCTCTTGCATGAGGGTCATCTTATATTGCTATTAGAAACACTCCTAGCCCTTTTTCCTCCCTTCCAAGCCTACTGCTTCTGATCCATTAGTGGCCTGCCTCACTCAGGTCTTTCCCATCACTAAGTGCTACTTTCTCAGGCGGCTGTCTGTGCTACCTGTCTGCACTCAGCTTTCCTTGTCATTCCCTATTAAGTACTCCTACTTTTTCCTTCACAGCACCTATTATAGCTTGAAATGTTTATCTTTTTACCATATGATATTTTTTCTCCTACTGGAATAGAATCTCCACAAGAGCTGATATTTTGTTCTATAACTTCTACATTATGATAAAGTGCCTACAACTTGGCACTGTTTGAAAATGTTATTTCTGCTTAGATAATTTCACTAGATCTAACATCCCACAAATGTATGCATGTGAACAACCCCTCCATACACACACATACACTATCCAACCTATGGTGAGGTTTTTTTCCATACATTATTCATTAAGGTTTACAAATTTTGTAATAATAATAGCTGCATAAAAATGAAGCTACTGTTATATCTACATTTTATACAGAGGAACTCCAAAGTAAGAAGTTTATTAACTTGCTCCAAGAACAACAACTAGTAAAAACATGTTCTGAACCTTGCATTTGGACATCTACAAAGCTAATCATTTTTTTATTAATTAGTTTTGTATTCAGTAAATACAGTCAATTTGGTACCATTATTAGGCTCATCCGTGACCTACCCCCTCCCCTTGGCCCCTTCTTGTTGAGGTACATTAGTCATGCATTGTGGAGTTAGCCCACAGTTATGGGTAAGATAAATGTCTCTGCATATCATGACCCAACATGTGGCTCTGATATTCTTTCTGCCTCCTCTTCCCCCAAATTTCCCTGAGCCATGTTGGGTTCATTTTTGGTCTGCTTCAGTGATGAGGTGTTGGGGGCCTCTGAGGCTCTGGCTCTCTGATTTGGTAGGAGTTGATTGTTCTCTGTGTTGATCTGCTTCCCCCTTGTGCTGGTATCCAGTTCATCAGGAAAACAGCACCCTTGCTTGTTTTGCCAATTTTTCTTAGTTTCAGCTGGGGCCCTTTCGAGGTATGATGGGGTGGCTCTCTCCTTAGGATCTACATCTATCTGAAAAAGAGAAGCAGATTCTCCAACAGAGAGTAAGTTCAAAGCTAATCATTTTTTAAATATTTATTTTTCATTTATTTATTTGAGAGAGAGAGAGAGAGAGAGAGAGAGAGAGAAGAAGAAGAAGAAGAAGAAGAAGGGGGAGGAGGAGGAGGAGGAGGGGAGAGAAAGAGGCAGACAGAGAATGGGTACATCAGGGCCTCTAGCTACTGCAAATGAACTTCAGACACATGCACCCCTTGTGCATCTGGCTTACGTGGGTCCTGGGGAATTGAACCTGGGTTCTTTGGCTTTGCAGACAAGTGCCTCAACCACTAAGCCATCTCTCTAGCCCAAAGTTAATCATTTTTAATCCTTATGTTTCACAACTTGTAGTCAGTTATTAAATTTCTTTATAATTCTTAGCCTTAGTTTTAACATCAATATTGTCAGTCATTTTACAGATGGCCAGAAATTATTTGACACTTCTTTCATTGATAAATAAGGTCCATACCCTTACCATTTGAATATGGTTGGCCTCTGTAACTGTTTTAACTAATAGAATTCAATATGAATGTCATTGTTACAATTTTCAGATAGAAGCTTCCATACTCTTGGACTACTTCTTAAAAATTATTACTTTATTTATTTATTTGCCAGCTGAGAGAGATAGATGAGAGAAAGACAGAGAGAATGGGTGCACCAGGATCTCCTTCTGTAAACGAGCTCAGATGCATGTGACACTGTGCATTTGGGTTTATGTTGCTACTGGGGAACTGAACCCAGGTCATTAGGCCTTGCAGGCAAGTGCCTTAACTGCTGAGACATCTCTTCAGCCTGGACACCTTATTTTGAGAGCTCTGATTCATGATGCAAGCAGTTTGAATGTCTTGTGACTGGCAAGGGACCATGGGATTAATGGCCTGAGATGAGCT
This sequence comes from Dipus sagitta, assembly GCA_036346955.1. Taxonomy (NCBI): domain Eukaryota; kingdom Metazoa; phylum Chordata; class Mammalia; order Rodentia; family Dipodidae; genus Dipus; species Dipus sagitta. Next base: position 70,513,631 of record CM070781.1, read on the forward strand.
CAGGCTTTTTCCATTTTTATTATGGTACCCATCTTTTAGGTAAGCCTATCCAGGCCAGCCCATCCTCTAGCTGAACCCTTACTGGCAGATGTTAGTTGATGTCTCACAGCGAAGGGTCACGTCGCTGTTCCAGGTTGAAATTTCTAACCCACAAAATTGTTAGCTACAATGGGATGATCATTATTTTGAGCTACTGAGGCCAGGCAACTTGTTACATAGCAATAGATAGCTGGGACATATCTGTGAGATGAGGGATGGTTGTCTGATCTGTTTGTCCAGCTGGTATTACCTGGGCTCACTCATAGGTGCTCAGGATGGTTGTGGACTCTGCCCTAGGTTGTGTTTGGCAGTGAAGCTTGGCTGGAGTAGGGGCCCTTCATGTGGATCTAAACATTCTCCAGTGAAAAGTGAGCCTTCGTTCACTTCCTTCTGATAGCAATGGCAGAAGGGCAAGAAGGAAAATGGAAAAACATGTATCCCTGAGAAACTGGCTATGGATTGGTTACCTTGTCCCATATACCTTATTTTATTAACTGAAGTCACATGGTGGGACTTAGACTAAAAGTTAGAATATGGATTCCATTGCTCTGTAAGAGAAAGTGTAAATTCCACATAGCACAAGGTATGATGAGTACAAGGAGGGCCAAGAAACCAAGAAAAATAATACAATATTCTATATTTACTTCATTTCAGTAAACATTTATTTTTAAACTAGCCTAAAAATAATGGGTTTCATTATGACATTTTATTATGACATTGTATGATTATACTTTCTTCCCATCACCCTCTCTTATTTCCCCCTGCAGAACAGAGCTATACCTGCCAACCTTTGCTAGGCACTGGGAACGCAGAAACAAATGAGCCCAGATTTATGCTTTTGAAATGGTTGTAGATCAGTACAAAGGGTCAGGATATTTAGTTACTCCAGAAGACTCAACATCCCTTTTCTAATCTACTTCTAACTCCTCTGTTAAGACTTACATCTGCATTAAACTCCATGCTTAAATGTTGAAGTTTTGTTTTATTGTGTTAGGGTCTTAAAATTTGACCAGAAGTCTTTACTTGCTTGATTTATTGTGGAAGTCTTATTTGGCTGGGTTTTTATGTTTTTACAGAAACAAAAGTAGAAATGATATATCTGCATCACTAGTCAGGTTAGTACAAGCACTCAATCTCCTGTCTTTCCGTGGGCTTTATGCTTTCCTCACTTTCTGGTCATAGTCTTAATATACACATGACATTAACCTTTAACGTTTGTGTTTAACTGGGGAATGGGAACCCACAGGAGGGCACATACAAAAGGACACGTTATTCATTCATGTAGGGACACCGAGCACCTTCGATGTACTCACTGTTCATTCTTTTCTGCAGTGCTTTGGACTCTGGGAGGACGTGCAGTATTCCCTTTATAGCAAGGATGTGATCCAGTATCAGAGCCAATCTTATCTTTTCCATGAGTTTCCCTTTTCTTGCCACAGGAAGGTGCTTTCTTCTCTTGTATGGCCCAGAGTGTAGCTCCCAGAAGCATAATGCTCAGGCAGCATGACATAGTGGGAGGTGCATAGGATTTACGTTTAATCCCAGCTCCTCTACTTACTGCCACTGTGATCTTGGGCAGGCTACTTAACCAGTTTTGTACCTCCATTTTATAGTCTTGACATTTTTATATGGCCCTCAGGATATAGGCATATGAAATAGGCATCCAAATCTATTTTCTTGAATAAATCACAAAGAAATTTATTTTAAACTATTTCTTTGTTATTTATACAGTTTTACCATGTATTGAAGACCAAAGCAAATTTGTGTGCTAATGAGATGGATATGCTTGCTCATTTTAGCATAAATAATTAAATCTTGGCTGAGTATTTGACAGTGTTAGATGTAGTGTATCTCTAATGTTTTCCAGAATTGGTTAATATTTTGATTTTATAATTTTTCAATGCCGAGAATACCACTTTGTATAAATACATAGTAAAAAATGGAAGAAGTATGTTTAGGGTTATTTAAAAAATTATTGGAAATTCTATTCTAACTCCAAACAAAATTTTATTGAATGATTTTTTTAAAAATGAAAATCAAGCCAGCCACTGAAGTAGCCATTTTTAAAATCAAACATTCTAACTCAGTACAATACAAAGATATACTAATTTGATACTTACATGCTGAGGAGTGACAACAGAAAAATATTGTTCTTTGTTTTCTGTAATTAAACCACTATGTTTCCATATAAAGCAGAAAATTTTAGATCAATAGTAATGAGGTGGCTTGCATGTGAATATATGTCCCCCATAGACTCAGGTGTTTTATTAATGCTTGTAACTTGGGTCTCCAGCTGCCTGGCTGGAGGAGGTGTCATTGGGGTGATTGTGGGATGCAGCTAACAGTCTATTTTGGGGAAGATATGATTCCAGCCTACAGGTATAGAAAGCAGTGTGAGCTCTGATGGGTGCGTACTTGCTGCTTTGGTGTTTGCTGGCTCTTTGATTGTTTATGTCTGCTTGGATCTGTGCAAGGAAGCCAGCTTCTCCCACCATTGATAGAACTTCCTCTGGATCTTTAAACTTGAAATAAATCCCTTCCTGCCATAAACTGTCTGGTTTGATGTTCATCCCAGCAAAGTGGAGCTGTCTATGTCAAGTAGAAACAATGCAATTCAGACATGCAATAATCTTGAATCTGAGCTGAGATGCTTTGGGCAGTGTTTGTCATCATTGTGTGAGGTGACAGCATGCACTGTGCAAAGTGCACATAGAACTGAGGCTGAGCTGGCATGGTGGTTCAGGCCTTTGATACCAGCATTCAGGAGGAAGAAGCAGGAGGATTGCTGTGAGTTCAAGGCCAGCCTGGAACTACAAAGGTCCATGTCAGTCTGGGCTAGAGTGAGACACTACCTAAAAAAAAAACAAAACAGTTTTGGGCTAGAGAGATGGCTTAGCAGTTAAGATGCTTGATTGCCTGCAAAGCCTAATGGATTGGGTTTGATACCCCAGTACCCAGGTAATGCCAGATGCACACAGTGGCACATGCATCTGGAGTTTACTTGCAGCAGCTGGAGGCCCTGGCATACACATTCTTTCTGTTTCTCTTCTCTCTGTCTCTCTCTAGTGAAAATAAATAAAGAAAATTAAAAAAAAGAATCAAGTCTGTAGTGAATTTATGTGATACAACACAGGTGAGCATTGTGCAAAGCACTTCATATTCACTTTGGGTTTAATTCTGAAATAAGTTCTGGTTTTTGCATGTTTAGAAACCATTTACTTCTGCTATTTTTCATCACTCCCATACTCAGTTATGCTGTTATATGGGTCATCTGATCCATAGCTTAGGACACTGAGGTCTAGTATCTATCTGCTGGGAATGAGCTTAACTGCCTGATGCATAACAACCATGTTTGCACACTCACTTTTGTGGAACAGAAGGAGGTGTGTGTATGTGTGTGCATGTGTATAGGGGTAGGTGACTATATTTTGGAAAGATTCAGAGATCAAATGCCTTTTATATTTTCCTATTTCCTTTTGTCTCTCTTCTCTCCTTACTAGACTGTGAGCTCCCTGAGGACAGAATCATGGCTCATGTTTGGTGTCATTAAATATAGTTCCTTGTGACATTATTAATATTCATTAAATAATAGTTGAATGAATGAATATGGCAGCAAAGACAGCTTGGAGAAAAATTAGCATTTTTGGATTTTTATACATGTTGACAATGGAGCGGGCTATCTTTGTCTCTTCACTTTGATTTATATCTGTTTCTTCCACAGCGCTATTCCATTGAGCTAACATTGGATTTATTGTTATTTAATCCCATCCTTATAAATTCCACATGATTTTTGTAAATGGGTTTAGGTTTTTAAATGAAACAGACCTGGATTTGAGTCCCAAATCCATACTTTATTGATTTTATGACCTTAGGCAAGGTACATAATTCCTTGTGGCCCATATCCTTATATGTGAAGGTGAATAATTGTTTGTCATCTGCCTAGCATGCAAAGACAGCTTGGAGGACATTTTGAGATCTGACTGCATTGATAATGGAAGCTGGCTACTTGTGGTGCAGGCTAGTCCATATATAATTGGTGATTTTTCCATCCTTATTTCTTCTCTCTCTCTCTTTCTCTGTATTTTCATTTTTAGAGATAGGGTTTTATGTATCCCAGTTGGCCTTGGGCTTTCTAGTTAACTGAAATTGATCTTTAACTTTTTATACTCATGCGTCCACTTCCTAAGTGCTAGAATTATTGGCATACATGACCATGGCCAGTTATATGGTGCTAGGGATCGAGCCCATGTCTGCATGCATGCTATGCAAGCACTCTTCCAACTGAGATCCATACTCAACCCCATTATCTGTGTTCTCTTTCTACTAGCCCCAATTGCTCCTTCATTCTCATACCAGAAACATGCATTTGTATCCTTGCTGTCTATTAGCAGCCACCAGGCTGCTGAGAGTTGATGGGGAATGGAATTGTGAACTCTCATAGTACACTCCATTTGGGAGTCTTATACCATATTGCTTTGGACATTGATAAAATCCTTAATAAGAATAACCATACTTGTCTCACTAGAGTAATACAAAGATAAATGTGAGTTTTCAGAAAAACTCCCAAAATTCTACAGCCAAGAGTTGGAGAGTTAAAAGGCATGTAAAGAAACTAAGGACATAGCATCTATTCAAATTTATGAATTTTCATTGTCTCCCTCTCCATTTATTATAATAGATTCCAACAATGTGCTCACAACAGGGCTATTATCCCTAGTAGATTTAAAGACTATCTCACCAGTATTTTTTCTTGAAATAATTGAGTTTGCTGGAATAAACTATTCAACTCAATATTTTTCATCTCCCTGTAATACAAATGTATTTGATTCCTATAAATCTGAGTGAGGTCAGTCAGGAAATTATACATATTTGTTTTCCAAAGGGTATATGAGCTATTAAGTCATGCTGCATTTATTATAGATCATGTTTGCTACTTGGCAAGATAATTTGAATGATTGAGAACACTATTTTAGAACATGTAACATTGAGGAGGGAGAACTGAAACAAAGTGTTCCTTATAATAAATAATTTAAGTAAATAAAATATTCTGTTGTGATTCAAGCATCCACTTACATAGTAAATAGACCAGTAGTATATCATTCTATGTTATGCATACTGTTACTTCTTGTGCCTTATATAGCTTTTCATAAAAGGATATATTTACCTCACTTAGACTTTTCATTTGGACCTCATATAATTTGTGTATGTTTTCTCCTGTTTTCCTTTCAGCTTTGAATATGTTGATATTTTCTTGGCTTTGTGCCATTTTAATTATGTTGGCTATTGCTGGTGTGGATACAGTAGCAAAGAGCACACCAGTCACCAGATTTACGAAGAAATCTGAGGGAAAAGAGATGCTGAAGTCCCTGCAGCCCTCCAGTGGAGCCCCTCAGGAGGAAGAGGAGCGCTCCCTCCCAGAAATGGATTTCCTGGCGAAACCCACTGCGGACCCCTCTACCCTTGATGCTGCCTTTGCCACCACTGCTCTCTTTCCCTTTGAAAACTTCTCTCTTGACAAGGCTGATTTCTTTTGGAATTGCTGCCACTGTTGTTCACCTATCGCTGGGCAGAAAGGAGAACCTGGAAAGATTGGAAAACCAGGTATTTGAAAATCTATGGGGTGAGAAGATGACTCAGTAGGTAGAGTGCCTGCCAAGTAAGCATAGGACCTTTGTTCTAATCCCTACAGCCCATGTGAATTGCAGAGTGTGATGGTGCCCTCCCCTCCTATAATCTCAGCACCAGAGAGGTGGAGACAAGGAGTCCCTGTGGCTGAATTAGAGAGCTTTAGGCTCAGCAAAAAACCCTGCCTTCAAAGAATAGGTCATGCTAGAGTAGACACCTTATATAGATCTCTGGCCACACGCACCTGCACCTACACCACACACACACGCACACACGCAGAAGAAAAGAGACAGAGAATATATGAAGCTATATCTCTCACCTGTACATACTTAGAGAGTAGGATTGGGGTGTGAAATTGTTCCAAGAATGTCATGAAATAAATGATTATGGGCTTAGATAACATGTGACAAATCCTAATGGTACCCATAAACCACAAATGACCTGTGTGGTTCCTGATAAGTATTAATATGGAAATGCAGTTCAGTGATCATGGCCACATGTGGCTAGTGGCAACTGTATTAGGCAACACAGGTGTTACAGAACACATTTATTATGTAGAAAGACCTACTGGACAATGTTGCTAAAACCAAGTGAGAAACTACCAACCCAAGCCCCAGTACTGAGGTTTTCCAAGTGGCATGGTAGAATCTTTTCATTAATGGTTGATTTACCAAAGGTAAATGAAAATTCCACTGGCTGGCAAGCACATGTACTGACTGACTGAGGCATTTTTGGAGTGCTGTTTGAAGTTAGAAGTGGAATGCTTGTGAGGTGGAGAATGGGGCTCAGGATTCAGTTTGCTCCTCCTTGAAATTCTGAAGCAAGACTGTATCCTTGCCTAGAAATTTTCTCCATTGAACACTGGGGTTATATGTTTCAAAGTTTCAGGTATCTTTAATGTACACATAATGAATATGCTCTCAGTTTTATGGTGATGCATTTTTACTTTTATATGCCGTACAGCAGAGAGAATTTAAACTGAAATTAAGATTAGAACGTAAATATCAAACTAAAAAAAGAAGCCATGTATTTTCTGCATTGTGCCTGAAGAAATTAGTTATAAAACCAGTAATGATATAAAACCAGTAATGATGCATCTTCACTGAGCTTTTCATTTTCTTCCCGTGGTATGAATCTTTTCTGAAATGTGATCAGTGTTTATTCAGAACTGGATTAAGGAATGAAGAGGATGGGCAGTGGCCTGGGACACCAAGATGTTCATGGCTGACAAATTATTGGAAATGTGATGACACTGTGAAAATCACATTTATCAGAACTTCTGTTGGTATCCTACTTGGCTGGCAAGTTGCTTGGGAGTGGAAAGCCCAGAAGACAGCCAAGGAAACAGTTGGCTGCCACACTGACTGTCTTCTGACGCTGTGAGGTCTGGAACATGAGGTGGTGGTTTGTCCTGGGCTGTTCTTGGATTTCAGCCTCTCCTCTAATCTGTGTGACAAATATTTTGAAGGTGTGACAAGTTAGAAGCTTGTCTGGGGAGCTCATATATTTGACTGGTTCTACCACACAGCCTTGTGTGGAACTCAGAATATTTTATTTATTTATTTATTTATTTATTTATTTATTTATTTATTTATTTATTATACTGAGTATTGAACATAAGCCTTTGTGCATACTAGGCATACCACTGAACTACATCCTCAGCTTTAATTTTTACTTTTAATTTTGACATTAGGTCTCACTAAGTTGCCCCAGCTGGCCTTAAACTTGCCGTCCCCTTACCTCAGCCTCCCAAATGAGACGGCAGTATCGCACCACCACATTTGGTTCAAGCTTAGCACATTGAGTCTGTTGTAATCCCATCCTAAGGACACTTTGTTATCTTCTTTAAGGCTCAGTTCCTAAGACAGAAAAACAAGACAAGAATGAATCTGACCTCATGGAATCATCAAGATGAGTAGATAAAATGATGCTTGGAATGGAGCAAATGCTCAGTAAACCATTTTATTATTCAGTTAGTTTGAAAGGAGTGTTGTTTTGTCTTGTGGAATAGTGTGAGTCTAATATGACAGGATCTTGTTTTAAACAAACATAAAAGAGAAAAATAAACGTACTGAAATCTAATTTTTATAATTTTTCTTATTTAATTCTCAGACCTTGGTCACATGACATGCACAACTACTGCATACACCATAGATTGCATTATCTACTTTTAAAAATCACTAGTCTAGTTCAATAGAATTTCTGGGTTAATATGTCTTGAAAATATTCAGATATGTTTAATAGTCAGCAAAGGCAAAATTCCATTTAAATTTTTATTTCCTTCTGCTGGGGCAATGGCTGAGCGGTTAAAGACACTAGCTTCAAAACTTCTGGCCTGAGTTTGATCCTCTGCAGTCCTCACTTAAAAACCTGATGCAAAGTGGTGTGTGCATTTGTAATTCCAACCTTCCTATTGCAATGGGAGGCACAGCAGGAGTATGTGGCAGCTCATGGATCACTAGACTAGTGCATGCAGTGGCAAAACACCCAGAGAAACTCTACCTCAAAATGAAGTGGAAGAAGACCACCCTAAGGTTGTCCTTTGATCTCACATGCATGTAGTAGAATATTTGTGTCCATGTTCACACATATCATGCACATACACGCACAAATAAAAATGTTGTCACCTCCTTCTCTCTAGTTCAGTTATAATAAGTACCATATGTCAAGAGTAGTGGGGCATTTTATGTCATTTCTAATCTTTATACAAATGTTTAAACAGCCGGGCAGGGTGGCATATGCCTTTAATCCCAGCACTTGGAAGGCAGAGGTAGGAGGATTGCTATGAGTTTGAGGCCACTCTGAGACTACATAGTGAATTCCAGGTCAGCCTGGGCTAGAGCAAGATGCTACCTTGAAAAACAAAAACAAAAACAGAAAGAAAGAAAAATATTTTTTAAAAATTTAAACATTTTAACATTATACCTGGAGCTTTGTTAACATCTCTGGGAGTGTTTGGTAAACTGAAGAGGTTGCAGGACCTGCCATGCAGATTCAGAACAAATTTGCTCACCTTGCAAACTCAGCCTTTCCCCTTGTGTTCATTGTTACAGTATTTATAGACACTGAGCTATGTGTACATCTCATGTTGCTACAAGGACCAGCCTTTCTTCTGATATGCCTTATGTACAGTGGCTGGGTGCTGCTGTGCCATCCTGGACACAATGCTTTATTATTCTCTGCAATGTCTAACTACACTGAGTCTGTGGGGAAGGGGAGACATTACACAGCCAATTGTGACTGCTTAACCTTCTCTTTCTCCATCCAACCCTTTCTCCAGACAGAGGAGCTTAGTACCCCCTTTGCTATCTTGAGCCTGCCTTTATCCTTACTCTCCACTGCAAGCAGCTTATTAATGTTTTCTTTCAAGAACAACAATAACAAAAAAACAACAACACTACAGGGCTGGAGAGATGGCTTAGTGGTAAAGGTGCTTGCCTGCAAAGCCAAAGGATCCAGGTTCAATTCCCAGTACTCATGTAAGCCAGATGCACAAGGGGGCACATGCATCTGGAGTTTTTGTGCAGTGGCTAGAGTCTCTGGGGTACCCATTCTCTCTATCTCCTCTCTCTTTCTCTCTCTCTGTTTGCAAATAAGTAAAATAAAATAAAATAAAGACTACAATATTCTTTCCAAGAGAAATTCCCTCCAATATAATTTTCACCATTTAGTTAGCCTTAATTATAATAATTAAGATGAAATATTATATTTTCATTAAGTGTGCTTATCAATATAGTTAGCATTCAAAGAAACTAGCCTTGAATTATTCAAAGTCAGAAGCATTTCGTATGCTTCAAACAGGACTGAGGTTTCAGGAAGAATAATTATAGACTTAGGGTCCCTGTGTAGTCCAGGTAAGTAGAATGGCCCCAGATTGCCTGGATGAACAAGAATATTCAATGAGGTCAGAGATCTGCCTTCCCACATCCTTGATCACTACTTATACCCACACTGCTGTGTTTTCTTCTTGCTTAAAAACAACATGTTAAGGCTGGGAAGATGGTAAAGTGCTTACCTCATAGGCATAAGAATGTGAGTTCAAATCCCCAGCACTGAGGTCAATACCAGGTTGGAGTAGTGGCTGCCTGTAATCCCAGAGCACAGGAGACAACATGGACAGGGACTCCCCAGGATGAGCTGGGTAGCTAGAGTAGATGAATCCCCCAAATTCTTGGCTCAAGGAAGAGACCCTGATTCAGTAAAAGAGAGAGGAGAGTGACTAAGGAAGACACCATACATCAGCCTCTGGTCTCCACACACAGATATACATGTATGCACACCTGCATGAATAATACATACTCCCTCCAATTAAAAAAAAAACCTTACTCTTGCTTTTTTCTTTTTCTATATTTTTAAATATTTTATTTCTGTATTTATTAGAGAGAGGGAGAGTGAGCATGGGCACACCAGGGTCACCTGCCACTGTAAATGAACTGCAGATGTATGTACCACTTTGTGCATATGGCTTACATGGGAACTGGGGAATTGAACCCAAGCTGGCAAGTGTTGCAAGCAAGTGTCTTTAACCAGTGAGCCATCTCTCCAGCCTGATTCTCTCTCTTTTCTTTTTTTTAAATAACTGCCTGATGTTTTTTGGCTTCAGGATAGCCTAGTCCATTCATTGAGTCTTTGCTTAATGACATTCTCTTAGGGAATTCTCTTCTCATCCTGTACATATGTTAGATTGCTTTTTCAGGCCACAGCTTACCATAGAACCTTCCTGTTTTCCTTTATATCATTAACTACAGCATGGTAATGTCTATTTATTTGTGTGGTGATTTGTTAAATATTTATCTCGCTTAGATTCTCAACTGTGGGAGAGCTCTAACTGTGCTAATGGCCACATACCTAACACCTAGCAGAATGCTTAGTATGTGGGAAACCCAAGAAAGAGTTCCAGTATCAATGGGTAGAAGGATGAATGGTAAATCTAAAAGTGTTTGGTATTGTGTTCTTCCAATTTGAGAGTATAGTCCATATGAACCTAAGTGTCAGATAATCATTCTACTTTTGTCATTTGATATAGTACTGCTTCCCTGAATAATTTGATCACTGCCATCAGTATAGTGACAAGTATTAATGGGCTCGATTTATCTATTCAGGTAGTACAGACTTGCAAATCAGACAAAAATATTGCCCTTAGAACTTTGCAATCATTTATTCTCACCAGAGATTTTATCATTGGGATATTGACAGTTTGGGGCTTCAATAAAATAACTGCTTTTCCTTCCCTAAACTAATTAATTTCAAAAGATTGTTTTATAACTTGTTACCTTTAAAACCCCATTTCCAGGTCCTAAAGGAGAGGTTGGGGATATTGGTAACCCAGGGACACCAGGAATCACTGGACCCCAAGGCCCAAAAGGTCAAAAAGGAGAAAAGGGTAGGTAACTACTCCATTTTAGCTCAAAACTCAAGGAACATTCTGCAAGTTGTCAAGCAAATGCTAGGTTTTTAAAGATATATCAAGTTTTAAAAATTTAAATACTTGGTAAAACATATTATCAATTAATCAGACATAAAAATAAAACAATTTATCACTATACACAGTAACTTGAAAAATTTTAAAGGTATTTGTGAACGTCACACACACACACACACACACACACACACACACACACACACACACGCACAGAGAAAGAGAGAGAGAGAGAGGACTCTACTCAGTTTTACCAACTCTCATTGTCCATCTAGCTTACCCAGTGACTAGAAGCCATGAAGTACAGTCTCTGGGGAAGGGTTCTTTCTTACACACTGTGTGTGGTATCTCTCTCTCTCTCTATGTCTCTTTCTCACTCTTTCTTCCTTTTTCTCTGCACTGGGGGTTGAACACAGGGCCTGGTGCATGCTAGGTAATTACTCCGTCTCTGAATTGTATTCCTAGCCCAGTGTGGGCTTATTCCTATGATGTAATTAGCATTATACTATATATAACTACCTATATCATGCAATCCTGTAGTATATTCAGCTCATCTAGAAAGTCTGCCTACAAAGGAGAATTTGTTATTTCCTTTGGCTCACTCTGATATCAGAAGAAGTGTCAATGGTGGGCAGAGGAATACATTAAATCAAAAGTATTAAACTTTCAACAGTGTCTTTGGACAGTTTATGTGACCTGGAAATTGAGAGGAAATGACTAGATATTTATTTATACCTTGTTTACTATCAAAGATTTGTGGATTCATTAATTTTTATTTGGCTTAGAAATTCTATAGTTATATAGGTATATCACTAAAGAAGGCTTTCTGCCCCAGGAAATCCCTGGTTCTGCAAGTATTTTAAGGTACTAAAGAAAGATTACAGATTCACTGGAACATTTAGAATTCCTCAGTGGATACTGGCTTTCTGTAGAAACGGCTTCTATCCATCAAGCTCAGAGTTTTAGTCTCAGTGTCACATGACAAAAGATCTAATATCATCTATACATCACCCTCCACATGACTCAGGAACTGCCTTACCCATTTCTGCTAGGACATTCAGTGAAGTAATTACTCAAAAAATATGCTAAGGTAAAAGAGAATTACTTCACACTTGTCCACTGTGTGATTTTCATTCCTGGAAACATTTAATCCTTTTGAATTATATTAGCAGAAAGCCCAGTGAAATAAAGATAACTGATGAACATCCCCAGTGATTTACACATGTTGGAAGCTAGACTTCTGGAAGCAGGAGAAAATACAGGGAGCTGTCATAAGACAAGGTTCTTAAGAAGACGCTTTGATGAAGGATCAAAAGTAGACTTTCATTCAGCCAGTCTATAATGTGACAACTTGATTTCCCTTTTACTTCCAGACTTAGCTTGCACTCTTGGTTAAAATCAAAAGGTTTTTTTTTTTTTTAAAGGAATATGACCAATTTGCTGTATGTTCATATGTTAAAGTTCTCAGTTTCAAAAACAAGCCAAAACCCGACTTAAATGACTACATTCTCGTCAGTCACTAACTTAGTGAATTAAGTCAATGTAAGCAATTAAACTCCTTAAGTAATCTTGATAATATCGTGGAGGTCAGGGTTTGCTCACTGCCAAAGAGAAGGAAGAAGATTGGTATTTGACTTCTGTTCAAGGTTGAGACCTATCAATTTACACTCATATATTTTCTTGATGGCCTACAAGTTAATTTCCAAATTTGGTCTTTTAAAAAATATTTTAGGACTGGGGAGATGGCGTAGCCATTAAGGTACTTGCTTTCAAAGCCAAAGGACCTAGGTTTGATTCTCCAGGACCCATGTAAGCCAGATGCACATTGTGGAGAATGTGTTTGGAGTTCATTTGCAGTGGCTGGAGGTCCTGGCTCACCCATTCTCTCTCTGTCTCTCAAACAAATAAATAAAAATATTTAAATAAATATTTTACTTATTTATTTACTGAAAGAGAGAGAGAGAGAGAGAGAACACCAAGGCCTCTAGCCTTGCAAACACATTCCATACACACACATACTCCACCATGCACATCTGGCTTACGTGGGTTCTGGGAAATCAAACCTGGGTCCTTAGGCTTTGCAGGCAAGTGCCTTAACTGCTAAGCCATCTCTCCAGATGAAATTTGGTCTTTAATATGGAATGATACTACAGGACCTAGTTCCTGAGAAAAATTCTGTATAACCTATGTTATAATTTTTCTAGGTTGTCTTTTGAAACTAAAAGAAGTCTATTCTTATCACCTTTAATTTGATTTAAGTCTTCATTTTTCCCTTACAAAGGTACAACAAAAATGCTAGGAATATCATAAATTATGCAGTTGGCAAACTGATGCCAAACAAGGCTATATGCAGTCAGGTTTTATAAATACTTAAAGTGTTTCCACAATCCTGACTCTTTTGTGTTGAAAATAATAACAAAAAAAAAAAATATCTGTTTTACCCTTCTTGAAGGGGAGGTGCTATACACTTTGGTAAATTAAAATTGTTTCAATTGATGAAATGTACTTATATGAGGCCTCTTGTTATATGATCAACACTATTGTAAAATAAAAATTGCATTAAATAAAACGGAATAAGTTTAAAAATATTAAAGATTTAGGCTGAGTACGGTAGCACATGCGATTAGTCCCAGCACTTGGGCACTTGGTAGGCAGAGGTAGGAGGATTGCCATGAATTCAAGACCAACCTGAGACTACATCGTGAATTCCAGGTCAGCCTGGGCTAGAGCAAAACCTTACCTCTAAAAGCAAAACAAGAAAAACCCCAAAACAAGCAAAAAAATTAAGATTTTAGCCAGGCATGATGGCACGCACCATTACTCCTAGCACTTGAGAGGCTGAAGTAGGAGAATCGCTGTGAGTCTGAGGCCAGCCTGAGACTACATAGTGAATACCAGGTCTGCCTGGGCTTGAGCAAGACCCTGCCTCAAAAAAAAATTAAGAATTTGGAACAACATCTAGTGCAAGTTATCAATACAACTTATCTATTATTGTTATTATTTATAATTAAAATAAATTTATAAAAGGATGAGCTTTGAGTCAGGCTCAATATAAGAATCTACTTTATGATAACTTGGCAAATTTCTGAAAACCTACTTCTTTAAATATATTTTCAAGTATGTTTTTCACATTTCTTTAATTTGCCTTAATAGTATAACATTATTTCAAGATGTAATGAAAACTGACATTCTTTGATACATTATAGTAAAGTCAATTTTTCATACCTGACTAGCTTTCTGCAACTAGTTGTAGCCAATTGCAGAATGTTGTGTTCCATGTTTAACATATATGACGAGTGACATTATTTCTCAAACATACAGAAGACATTTAAACTGTCGTTCAAAGTTAATTCATAATTCAGCAGACAAAGCCTAAGCACATACATATACAATATAAGCAGAGTGTTACGAGCTTTACAGGAGGTTTGAAGAGTCACGGGAACACCATGAGCAAGATGATTTCTACTTGAATGGATTTGCATTGCCTCCCAATCACCTTTAAGTGCTTTATCGTTCATCAGAATTAAAGACGCCTAATCCTCTTCTGTAGCTTCTTTCCACACTATTTTCCTTTTTTTGTTTGAACACTGGAATGTGACATGATTGTAAGATGGGTGTTAGATATATCCTATCTGACATAGATGAATACAGTTAATCCTGGAATCATTTTAGGACTAAAGGGCGAACGCGGGGACCAAGGGACAAGTGGGCTTCCGGGATATCCAGGGAAGCCTGGAGAACAAGGTAAAGTACAAGATGTATTTGCTGTGTGCAGATGCCAGCACAGAGAAGCCGTTTCTTATCTTCCTGTTTGTACCTTAAGCTGTGAGAGTGGAAAGACAGTAACATAATCTACCATTATTCTTATAATTCAGTGTTCTGATTGGACAAGGTGAGTCTAGGAGTTTAAAGACTAGGTAAAAATGTCTGAGTTATGCTCCTCTATTTATCTGTCAGTAGAAAAAAAATCTTTCTGGATTTCAGTTTCCATTGCTGTAAGACTCTGGGTTTGGATCAACACTGTAGAGACTGAAGAGAATACTGAGGTTGGGCCAAAGTGCAATGGGTAATGTAATAAGAATAGATAACTAAAGTTCTAATATTCTTTCTGGTCTTCAAAGTATACAACAAAACCCTATTGTTTCTCAGAAACCTTTGCTTTTCCCCTTCTGAGAGCATGCCATGTTAATTAGCAATCATTGTTTTTAATGGTCCCTAGGATACAGCTTTTATTTGAGACCATAAACAGAACAGGTTTCCCTGTTATCTATCCTTCCTTCCTTCCTTTTTTCCTCCCTCCCTCCTCCCTTTCTTTCTTTCTTCCTTCCTTCCTCTTCTTCTTCCTCTTCCTCTTTCTCCATTCCTTCTTTCCTTCCTTCCTTTCTCCTTTTCTCTTTCTTTCTTTCTTTCTTTCTTTCTTTCTTTCTTTCTTTCTTTCTTTCTTTTTCTTTCCTTCTTTCTTGATCTGTGGTAATAGAATATTGTCTACAGCATATATTATCTTTGACAACTATTTTAATCTTCCATTTCAGGTGGACTTGGTCTTAAGGGGGATAAAGGAAGCATTGGCCTAGGAGGCACGAAGGGACAAAAAGGATCCAAGGGAGACCCATGCTGGAATGGCACCAAAGGAGACAAAGGAGATTCAGGGGCTGCTGGCTCCCCAGGCTCGAACGGAGGGCTTGGAGCCAAGGGAGAGAAGGGGGATCCTGGAGAGAAAGGTTACTATGGAGATACTGGGGCAAAGGGAGGAAAAGGGCAAAAAGGTGAGGAGGGGATGAAGGGAGAAAAAGGTAGTAGAGGAGACCCTGGGGTAGAAGGCAAAGGAGGCCAGGATGGGCTACAGGGACCCAGGGGAGATTCTGGAATTAAAGGAGAAAAGGGAGAGACAGGTCTGCCTGGGCTCATGGGTCCTACTGGGCCGAAGGGTGAGCTTGGGAGCAAAGGGGTCCGTGGACCCATTGGGAAGAAGGGCTCTCGGGGTTTCAAGGGCTCTAAGGGTGAGGTGACCAGAGTCCCACAATCTGCATTTAGTGCTCTTTTGTCCAAGCCTTTCCCTCCTCCCAACACCCCCATCAAATTTGACAAGGTTCTCTATAATGACCAAGGGGATTATAGCCCTGTCACGGGGAAATTTAACTGCAGTATTCCCGGGACATATGTGTTTTCCTACCATGTAACTGTTCGGGGCCGACCTGCTAGGATCAGCTTGGTGGCCTGCAACAAAAAGCAGATCAAATCCAGAGAGACTCTCTATGGTCAGGAGATAGACCAGGCCTCACTTCTCCTCGTTCTGAAATTAAAGGCAGGTGACCAAGTGTGGCTGGAAGTGTCCAAAGACTGGAATGGGCTGTATGTCAGCCCAGAGGATGACAGCATGTTTACTGGGTTTCTTTTGCACGCAGAGGAAACTCTTGGAATATCACCATAAATTTTGGTCATAAATAAAAAAATGTATGGTGTAGAGTTCATTACTATTCTCAGGCATGTATATATAGTGTTTGTAGCTAACATTTTCCATTTAAAATTATAAGGGCATTATTGATGCCCACTTCAGGAATTATCATTTGTATGCAAACACATGAATGAGCTTTATACTTAATAAATATCTCCTTCAAAATATCTTCTATATCTCATATAATGGTGTGTTACTCTTTTCTGCAAGAATGTGAGGCCAACAGCTGACATTGTGTGACAGGTCTTTCTTAAAGTCCTTATTCTCTTGGAACAATTTCCCTCCAACAAAATGAAACTGTTGTCATGTTATTTTAGGTTAGGGAAAAAAACACAGGGAGTGAGGCAAACACTAGGTAAAAATGTCCCTAAAAGACACCCACATATAAGGATTAGCACACAGACCTGCATTATGCAGGCCACAGTACTGAGTGAAGTGTAAAGGGAAAGTGGATGAAGATGTTGCCTAGTCATAGCAGGGAGAAAGCCATTTATCACCTTTTTGTGCTTTGAAGAACTGAATGCTTTCCAAAGATTCGAGTCAATGAAATCATTCTTGATCCTAATAGCATCCTTTCTTCATGGTGGATACATATATTCCAGACAAATCCTTTGGTACCATGATCACAGACCTTATGCAAAGGCAAACCAATAAGGGTACAACTATTCCCCTGTGTGTTTTATAGTATGTGGCCGTCTTACACACATTTGTGGCAGACATTTTATAGGAAGTCTGAATTTAAGAGTCAGGATGAACGTTCAGGATTGATGGTAGTTATGAACATTTTATAAGTCACTTCTGGAAACTTCTTTGGAAGGTGGGTTCTAGGTTTTCATGACACTATATTATCAGGGTGTAGAGGTAGCACAACAGAGTGTTCCCTTCTCTCATTATCTCATGTCTGCTATCTTCTTAGAAAAGTTAGGAGTAGGGTTAAATTCAAATCCTTTAGATGGGCGATATCCATATAATGTCAATGTCACTTATTTCTGCTTGAATCCTTCAATAGTGTAAAAAAAGAAATTTGACTGGGTGTGGTCTATGTTTATTATCTCAACACTGAGGAGGCTGAGACAGGAGGATTGTGAGTTCAAGATCAGCCTGCTCTATATACTCTATTAAAAGTAAATCCCTATGGTGAGTAGAGAGGCCTCAGGTCGCACTCTCCTCATCTCCCATCTTCATTTTCACTTTGAACACTGCCCTTGACACTGATGCTTCTTCAAGTCACCAAACATCTTTCCCCTCAGGGAGTTGCATGTGTCATTTTGTATAGACAGCTTTGTCCTCAGTTAGCTAAACGGTAGCTGCTCTTTCTTCTTACCCCTATCTTTATTCAGATACCACCGTTTCAGGGGTCCTTCTTGGACTACATGATGTTAAGTTGCAGTTGTCACATCATGAGTCACCTCTGATTTTCTTTCCTCCATAGCACTCATCACTTCCTCATCACTACCTCTTACACGTCACTGGTCTTGTATATTTTCTATCCTCCCGACAAAGTCAGTTTTGTGAAGCCAAGATTTTTTGTTTATTGCTTTATCTCCAGTGCCAGTGTATTAAATGCATGCTCCTTGAATATTGACAACACACACAAATGTGGTTGTAGATGTCGCCACTAGGTGGTGCTCATAGATTACCTTTGCTTGGGTTCCTCTTTGTAACACCTAGACAAACCTCTCACTCCCTAAACCCGAATCTATTTCAAAGCAAATCAAATGGCGGCTTAAATTTTGTTATTAAGAATCACTATGTTTTGTATTTAATAGTGTTTCAGAGAGCCACACTGTTTTTCTCTGTTGGGACATAGGTCTTCGGGGAAATTTTCTGGGGTGGCGTGAGCATCCACTAAGGAAACGACACTCATCTCGGGTTGTTCTAGGAGGATGCTCCATCCGTTCTCACCTCCCACCCCAGCACCAAAGAAATCATCCTGAGACCTGGGAGATAGTATGTTTTATAGCTGTACGCTCATTCACAAAGTATTTAAACAGAGGCAAGAAGGCTAGAGTTTCAGAATGCTATGTGGCTGAAAAGGACTTTGGGAGAAAGTAAAGCTGAAAGCAAGGTAGTTGCCCACAGCAAAGTTGAAGAGATGAACCTAGCAAATTATGGTCTTAACAATGTGCCAAGCATGGGACTTTACAAGCCTAAGGTATCCCACATGAAATGTGCCTCTTGAGGAGTAGGAAGCAGTTACATAATCTGACAAAAGACCTATCAGGAGGTGAAGGAGCCATGGGTACAACAATCTGAATCCAGAACTCAAGCTAACCCATGAAAGCAGGGTAGAAAAGAGTCCACTTAAAAGGCCTGGCTAATGAAGAGCTATACAAATGGGACTGGAAATGGTTGTGAACTGTTCTCATCGCTCGCACTGCAAGCGGGAAGGGGAATGGGAAAGGGTTCAAGAATTCACTAGTATCTTAGCAGGTACGCCAGGTATGGGCATTGTAGATAAGGCAGTGTGTAGGGCGTTATGATCAACCCATTGCTCTGGTTACTTTGGTGGAAAAAATTAGAAGCACTTGATTGTCCTAAAACTAGGGCGGCAGCGTACTCATTGATGCTTGAAGTGGAACTGCATTGAATCTGATAGAGATAGCAAGAGAGATAAGCATATCCGTGGTCTTTCCTGCTGAGATAGGAAATACAGTAGATGGCAGCTCTCTTGTGCTGGGCTTAGGAGAGGTGCCTAGGAGACTGGACCTTCAGAGTCTTGTTCTCTGCATTACTTATTTATTTAAGGTTAATTGTGCCAGGCTCTGTTCTTGGTGCTGAAGAAAACTCAGCAAGCAGAATAGGTAAGGGAAAAGGTCCCCCCGTCTTCATATGAAGAGAAAGAATAAACCTCTATATGTTTTTGACTATACAGCATCTTAGAAGATGACAAATGTTATGGGGAAAATGAAATGAGAAAGAGGGATTGGGAACAAATGGCAATAAGAGGCATATAAAATGAGGATCGGAACAGTAGGTTAGATTAGAAGGTAACGTTTGAGCCAAGATATGACAAAGGTAGAAGAGCAAGTCAGGTGTCTATCTGAGAAAACAGAACAACATTAAACAGCATTCCTGATGTGGGTACTGCCCAGAAAAGAGGCTGGTGTTTGTGGCAGTATGAGCAAGAGCATGGGAAGGGGGGTGTGTTTCTAGACTGTGTAAGACTTTTAGACTATGGTTAATACTTGATCTTTTACTCTGAGGTTGGGTAATTGGAGATATGCTCTCCAATTTCCCTAAAGGAGAGACTAAATGTCATGACATGGGAACCGTACTTGGCAGATAGGCTCCAGTTATTAGTTTTTTTTAGGTATCTCAGCTGCAGAGCTGCTTCTGTTGGTGTTATGCCTTCCCAGGACAGCTCAAATTGGCAACTAAGTAACTGGATGTGTAAGATCTGGGTATTTCAGTCCCTTGAAGTCACTGTGACAGGCCACTTTTATGAGAGTGTCATGCCTGTTGGTCAAGACTTTGTTGAGTCTTGTTCCCTGCTTAAGCCTACTTCTTCTCCTTTTCCTTTACAGTGAGTGTTTTATTTCCAGTGAACTTAAGTTTTTTTTTTTTTTTTTTTTTTTTCTGAAGCACAGACTCACTCTAGCCCAGGCAGACCTGGAATTCACTGTAGCTCTAGTCTGGCCTCAAACTCATGATGTGTCTGAGTGCTGGGATTCAAGGCATGTATCACCATGCCCGGCTTCTAGTGAACATCTTGAACCCCAAACTGTCTCCACAACTGCTTCAACAAGAGATGATAAGATATAAGTAAGAAAAAAGTAGATGGCATAATATTTTTGTTTTGATTTTCTTAAACATTTTTGAAAAATATTTTATCTATTTATTTTTAAAAATATTTTATTTATTTATTTATTTATTTATTTATTTATTTATTTATGTGAGAGAGAGAAAGAGAGAGAGAGAGAGAGTCAGATACAGAGAAAGAGAGAATGGGTGCACGCGGGCCATTAGCCACTGCAAATAAACCCCAGACACATGCTGCCCCTTGTGCATCTGGCTTGTGTGGGTCTTGGGGAATCAAACCGGGGTCCTTAGGCTTCACAGGCAAATGCCTTAACTGCTAAGCCATTTCACCAGCCCCAAAACATTTTATTTTTGTTTATGTATTTATTAGAGAGTGATAATGGGTGGTCAGGGCCTTTACCCGCTACAAATGAACTCCAGGTACATGATCCACCTTGTGCATCTGGCTTATGTGGTTTCTGGGGAATTGAACCTAGGTCCTTAGGCCTGCAGGCAAGCACCTTAACTGCTGAGCCACTTCTCCAGCCCAATGGTATAATTTCTGTAGGCTGGTTTTTTAATTCTACTACCCCCTACCTTTGTTTTGGAACAGGGCAGAAAGAATAACTATATGAAAAATCCATATCAGGACACTTAGGGAAAATTTTGCCCTGTTATTTTATCCCAAGGACCCTCTGTTATCTGACTAGTGCTTAAGATTGTAGAGTTAGGAATGAGTGGTAGTAGGTTAGCATTTCATTCACTGGTGATCTGACCTACTGAGGTCAAGATCTATTTGTGCCTCAGGGTCTTCATCTACAAAATATGCTATAAATGAATTTTTTGTTCATAAAACTCTTAGAACTGTGTTTGGCACATAGTAAGTACTGAACTAGTATTATATGAAGATTTCAACTATGAAGAGGATGCGTATTTTATCTAGATTAGACTCCTTTGCACCAACAGGTGTGTAAGAATTTTTCAGCTATTGGGTTTATGAGGAGAAGAGGATATTAAATATGAACAGGTTTCAGGTCAGTACAGAATTAGAGGTTATGTGCTGGATGAATTGGAGCTATGCATCTAGTACCCATAGAACATCTGAATCTTATGCAGAGTGACTTATAAAGGATACATAAAAGCAAATGTTGCTAGTGTGAAATGAGATTGAAATTTACTCTTTTTTGTCAAAATCACCATAATATAGTCAATATACCAAATTGCATGGGTTCGCCTTCATATTTAGACACACAAGTTATTATCTTGGATGTCACACTAACCATTTGATACTTATATCCCTAAATAAGGCACTGAATTGGAACCCATCTAGAGATGGATATTTTGCTGACTGAAAGGTAATGTCAGTGACAAATGGGACCTCCCAGTGGACCATGGCGAGGGTTTAGCAGCAGGAAATTGCATCAGCTCAGTGATTAAGGCAACATCAGCAGTTGGAAGACAGGAGCAGGGCAGGTGGCCTTGGTCTTGTTGCTGCCTCATCTGATCTGTCTCTCAGCGTGATGAGTCTGAGATGTGTCTGCCTTGCCTGCAAACATGATCCTCCACTAGTTCCTTTTCTGCTTCCCTGAGGATAAATGAGCAAGAAGAAATTTGGAACATCCAGATTATTCAATGTCAGAGCTATCGCCAAAGAATCACGCCCACTCTCCTCGGATGTTGAAAGTAAGTTAAAATTGCCTCTGGCAAAAGGCTTTGTGAAGGTCTTACTCATTCATTTTAATTCAGGCAAAATTAATGAGCACCTACTATGTACCAGGCACTAGGCTCAATGCCAAGGATACAAAGATGAATGAGATAATTTCTTGTCTTCAAGGAAGTCACAGTAGAATGGAAGAGTCAGCTAAGTGAAAGCAATGGTTGTTCCATTTTTTTTTGTCTCTGAGATTGCCAAAGCCCTGAACACCATGACTGTTATAGGGGGAACTGAGAAAACATTTAATCCAGCAAGTTGGTTGATTGATGTACTTATTTAACTATCCCAAGGAGCACTATATGAGCAATTTATTTCAAAAGGTTCAGTCTCAGCAAGAGAAAAATATGAAACAAAAAAATCCAAGAACAACATTTTAACAATTGAGTATTACCTGTGGGACCCTAAATCTTGCTTGTGAGATCATGGATTGATAAGAGAACACTAAAGGCCTCCACAGGGAAATCAGAAGTTGTGACCTTAGAGAATCTAGGCTAAAAGAGGCAGAGGAATTATTGTAGCTTTCATATGAGTCTGGAAAGATCTTCACAATTACCTCACCAGATTCTCTTGAGAGAAAAGAACTCAAAACCTGAATTCCAAGGCTGAAAATGTGTGGTCTACATTATCCACATTACTGTATTCACATTGTAGCCAAAGATGACTTGATCAAAAACAATGAGCTAGCATGATGGCTCAGCAGTTCAGTGTACTTCCTGTGCAAGCATGAGGACCCTTTGTTTTAATGTCCAGAATCCATGTATATAGCTAGAGGTGCCAGGCATGCTAAAATCCTAGTCCTGTGGGTGGGGAAACCAGAGAACTGCAGGGTTTATGAACGGCAAGCCGCTGAATCAGTAAGAGACTCCATTGCAAGGGAAACCGGGCGGATGAGTGAAGGAGGGGGATGCCTGATATTCTTCTGCAGCTGATGCAAGCAAGTGCCTGGGGCACCACAAACTCAACACATACATGTGCATACACCACACACACAAGCATACACACACACAACCACCAGCACACAGCTATGCACATGCAAAAATAAAAATAAGGTAATATTGGGATATATCTACAGAAGAGTACAAAAATATTACATACATAGCATTATGACTTTAAACATATTGCTATACTCATAAAATTACCACTCTGTCATGATATGAAATATTTTTAAGTACCTAGAAGAATTCCATGGGACCTCTTCTCGTCATATCATTCTATCTACTGCCCTGATTTCCATTACCACAGATTAATTTTGCATGTTCCTAATTTGTGTGTGAATGGAATCATGAAGCTATACTCTCTCATGTCTATTTTTGTTCCTTGACCTTGTGTCTAGGAGATTCATCCTTTTGTTTGTGTTGGTAGGACTTGAACTAGTAACATCTGAATAACTCCTCATGTATCTCCCCTGTAAAGTGGATGCTCAATGTTTCCATTTTTCCTATTTTCTTGGATAGTCTTTTTTTTAGTGGTTTATAGAAGTAAAGAGACTGTGGTGGTTTGATTCAAGTGTCCCCCATAAACAGGTATTCTGAATGATATGTTCCCAGCTGATGGTGATTTGGGAATTAACATCTTCTGGAGGCAGGGTATTACTGGGGGCAAGCCAGCTTCCTCTTGCAGTGTTTGGCACATTTTCCTGTTTCTGTATCCATCTGATGTTGGCCAGGGGGTGAGTCCACCCTCTGCTCATGCTATCATTTTCCCCTGCCATAATGGAGCTTTTTCTTGAGCCTGTAAGCCAAAATAAACCTTTTTTCCCCCCACAAGATACTCTTGGCTGGGTGTTTTCTGCTAGCAATGCAGATCTGACTGCAACAGTACAGTTGGTTCTGAGGAGTGGGATCATTGCTGCTAGAAACCTGACTCTGTGACTTAGGCCTTTTGAAGCTGAATTGTGAGAAAAGTGTGGAAGGATTTGAAACCTTGGCCTAAGAGACACATTGCAGTGCTGTAAGTACAGCTTGATGGACCATTCTGGTCATAATTGAAAGACTGGAATATATTAAGAACTAAGGACTGTGAGGTTTGGCTTAGGACAGTGAGAAAGAGTTTTGCCTGGACTAGGCTACAAGCAGTTTGTGTGAGAGGCTTGCTGTTATGCCCATGTCCTGAGAACTTGTGCAGGGTTGCATTGCATAGAAATGGACTGGTGTGAGTAGTGGGATATAGCACAGAAAGAAATCTTTGGGCTGAAATTGCTGTCCATTCAGCTGCAATTATATGAGAGATTACAACCATTGAGATTGGGCAAGCTGACCTGCATTGGGACAACAGGAAGAATGTAGAATCTTTTGAAGGGGCCTGAATACTCAAAGACAGTCTTGTTCTTCAAAGTCTGCTTTATTCCCCCATGGATTAACAAGTTGGTAGCCCACCTGGTATTATGGAGTATAACAAATGCAGAAAAGAGAGGGTCATTGAATTCATAACAAAGTTTTGTATTTTGGAAATAGCCATGGGCATGGTGAAGCAGGCTTGTTGGGTTACCTGCATGGAGACCCTATGGAGCCATGAGGATGAACTGTAGGTTGCAGAGGAGACCTAATGGAGATGCCAGGACTATGGGATGGCTGCCAAGGAGAGCTGCCATCACTGGATGAAGTTTGTTGGGACTGTGAGTAAACTAGCTGGATGGGCAGAATTGGAACTCCAGAGATTTTTCTCTGGTTAGAATGGACTTGGAGGCTTGTCACTAGAATTGTTGGACTTGGAGCTACAGAATTTGGTATTTGCCCTGTTTAAATCTTGTATTTGTTGAATATTCTTTTGCTATGCCCAATGCCATACTTTTCATTGTGAATGTTTGTTCTGTGTCATTATTATTATTATTATTATTATTATTATTATTTTTGCTATTATGGCCCAGAGAAAAAGACCTTGGACTATGGTGATGCTGAATAACATTGGGATTGGTTAAAAACTATGGGGACTTTTAAAGTTGGACTGAATGCATTGCATTTTACATCATGTATGGTTATCAATTTATAGGATTCGGGGGTCAGAATGGTTTAATTCAGGTGTCCCCCATAAACTTAGGTATTCTGAGTACTAGATTCCCAGCTGATGGCAATTCAGGAATTAATGCCTCCTGAATGCAGGCGATTGTTTGGGATGGGTTTATGGGTGTTATTGCCAGCTTCCTCTTACCAGTGTTTGGCACACTGTTCTGCTGCTGTTATCCATGTGATTAATATTTCCCTGCTATCATGGAGCTTCCTCTCAAGTCCGTAAGCCAAAATAAACCCCCTTTTCCCCCCCGACAAGCTTCTCTTGGTCAGGTGTTTTCTGTCAGCAATGTGAACCTGACTGCAACAGAGGCTCTATGTACAAGATTCATCTTATAATGTATTTCTTTTTTTTCCTATAAGTAGGTCATTTGGTTTCTGAGTTCTCTCTTCACTTTCATCCCCCCTCCCTTATATTTCCAAAATTTTCAGATTTCAGTTGTCCTGTTGGCATTTCAGTTTTGTATGACTAAAATTTGTATTCACAAAAGGGAATCATACATGACTGAAAATCATACATGACTTTGTTACATTATCCCCTGCCTATTTCTCTTTTAAAAAGAAATAAGGACATCAGAAAGAATACCTGATGGTGGAATTTCAGCATTTAGAAAGCTGAGAGGAGTTCCTGAAGGAAATTGGTAGACAAGAATAGCCAATGAAAGTTTTTCTTTATCACCCTTAAGCCCAGCTGCTTTTTCTTAAAGTTCTTGAATTTGGGGCAATTATCCGTGAGAGTTGTTGGAAAAGAGAAAGAAATCATTCATCAACACATGTTTGCTTCATTTACAAAAAGAAAGATTAAGGAGTGCAAGGCTATATTGTGGATCACTGGTTTCAGAACATTTCAAGTGACTGACCATTAGTGGCTCACTGCCAACCTTACGGTGAATATTTAAGGGAGGTTGTCATCCTACAGACTGCAGCAGATTTTGCAATAGTAATTAGGCAGGAAATTACAAAGCATGCTTAAGAAGTTAGTGAGTAATCTTAAATTGGAAAGTAGAGTTATGCATACCTTCCAGGAAGGAGAATGATTTAGTGTGCCCTTGAAAATACTGATAAAAGTAGAAAATTAATTTATATAATGTGAAAGAGATTTCTAAATTAGTGGAAAAGGGGCTGGGCATGGCTCAGTGGTTAAGAGTGCTTTAGTCTGAAGTAACCTGCAATCTATCACCAATACCCACATAAAAAGCTGGATGTGGCCAGGCATGTCTAGAACTCCAGTCCTGTGGGGAGTAAAGAACAGGAGAGTTGCTAGGGCTTGCTGATTAGCCAGTCTGACCAAATTTCACAGTTTGAAGTTCAGTGCGATACTCTGTCTGATGGAAACAATGTGGAAAGAGGGATTGAGGAGGACACCTGGAGCCTCCTCTAGCTTTTGCACACATGCACATGGGACAAATGCATGCTCACACACATGCAAATAAACTAAATACATACACAACAGATACATCAAATCACATGGAACAGAGAAATAAGTGGAAAAAAGCAGAGTAGAATGTGTAGAACTAGACTCAACAATGTCTGATTATTTGTCTCAGATTATATTTAAAAAAGTATGGTCCTGCTGTGTTAAACCTAAACTGATTAAATTAGCTAACCCTAATTCAAAAGCTACATCTCAGATTTGTCAACCCTAGTCTTCTTCTGCCATAATCTTACATTTGAACCATTTACTGGTCACTTTATATCAACCAGATGCTAAGACAGATAACCATCATGTAACTTTGAAAATTCTTCAAAGTATTTATTAACTAGCATAATATGGAAGAGAGCTTATTTTAATAAATGTATCTATTTATTACTTAATGAATGTAAGCCTCATGCCAGGCATGATGCTTGAACTGAAGATACAAGGTTAAGTAAGACATGTTTCTGTATGCATGGAGCTGGCAGCATACAGGAAGATAGGAAGTGACACATGGCTGTGTCTGGAAAGATTCAGTAAGGTACATATAAAGTGAAAAGGTGAAGAAAGCTATTCCTACTAAAGGCACACATAGGTAGAATTTTAGAGTTTTGAAAGTGCCTTTGAAAGAGGCAAATAATGGTATGTGGTCAGAAGCACTTGGAGCACATTTGGTGAGAAGCCAGCAAAGTAGATTCTTATAAACAATGTTACTGTTAATATCTTCCACCACTGCTAGACTAGCTAGATCTCACTCTCTCTCACTCTCTCTCTCCTACTCCCTCTCTCACACCCTCCTTCTGTGGATGGTACTGCTGAACCCTGGGAGAACTCATACAGAGATGAATATAAAAGGATCTTTATACTCGGAGATTCCTATAACAAAATGTAGGAATTCATAATCAAGCTGTATTAAGGTGAAGTAAAATGACAGAGGCTCCTTATGGTGTCCCCAAACCAAAATTAAAATAAGATAAATTAAAAGAGAGGATCTGGGCTCAGTGTACATCTTGGCTCCATAACACTGAAAGATAAGATTTTAAACTCTGTAATAGAGCTTTTCCATTTCTTACTCCAAGGTTCAGGGAGACTTAGACAAAACTTTCAAGCTATGCATTTCTACCAAGAAGAGTCAAAACAGGCAATATACAATCTACTGAAGTGTTAAGAAATGGCTTTTGAGTTTCCAGTTGGTCATTTTCTGGTCATATAACTTTTTGTTAGGTTGAAAATGCCCAGTTTAGGGTCAGATTAAGATATAACTTTGTAACATGCCTTTCAGAAGCATTGAGTACATATTTGTTAGACTTTTCAGTAGTGACAAACATCCCTTAACCTTTTCAATGGCTGACAGAAGACACAAGGAAGAAGTGTTTCCCTCACTCATGTGCTCACAGGCTGGCTGTGATTTTGCTTAGCTTTGTTTGGCTCTCTGGGATTGAGCTTCAGCATATGCAGTGGAGTCTGGTCTGTTCCTTGTGCCTTTTAATTCTGGAGCCCAGGTATAAGGAGCAGCTATTATCTAGAAACACATTCTTCATAGTAGAGAGCAGAAGCTTAAGTGCATAGCAGCAAGTTGCGAGGCCTCTAAAAGCACTGATATGAGGTGAAGTCATGGTCACTGGAATTGTGTTCCCAATAATAATCATATAACTGAACTCTACTTGAGCTGAGAAGTACAGACAATACCTTATATTGTGCATTCATGGGTCTAACCAAGCACACTTGAAGCTATTAGAAAGATATCTAGTCCATGCAGTATGTACACAGATGAGTGAGACCATACGACCATTTTATTTCTGTGATTGGGTGAGTTCGCTCAGAATGATCTCTTCCAAGTATGACCATTTTTCTTCAAATTTCATTGTGTCATTATTCCTTGCTGCTGTGTAGAATTCCATTGTGTAGATATACCATCTCTTGGTTATCCATTCATCTAATGATGGACATCTGGATTGATTCCAGCTCCTAGCTATTACAAATTGAGCAGCTATAACATTGGTTGAGTAAATCTGGACTGAAGCATGGAGCTTTAAGGGAACATGCCCAGTAAGGGAATAACTGGGTCTGTTGGCAACTCTATAGTCAGCTTTTCAGGAGTCTACATATTGTTTTCCATGGTGGTTGTACCATCTTACATTCCCAACAGTGAATGAGGGTTCCTATTTGTCCACATCCTCATCAGCATTTCTTTTCATTTGATTTTTTAATATTTGCTACCCTTACTGGGGTAAGGTGGAATCTCATATTTGTTTCAATTTGCATTTCCTTGATGATTAGGGATGATGAAAATTTTCTTAAGTGTGTGTGTGCCATTTGTATTTCTTCCTCTGAGAACTGCCTGTCCAGTTCTCTGCTCATTTTGTGAGTGTCCATTTTTTATTCTTTAGGTTTTTGAGTTCTTAGATTCTAGAAATTAGGCCTCTGTCAGTTTGTATAGCCAGCAAAAAATTTTCCCATTCTGTGGGTAATCTATTAGCTCTGCTTATTGTATGTTTGTCTGTGAGGAAATTATTCAGCTTCATGAGGTCCCAATGGTTGAATGATTGTTTAAGATCCTGTGATACTTCAGTTTTGTTCAGGAAGACTTTTCCCATTCGTATATCATGGAAAGTTCCTCCTATTTTTTCTCCCAGTAGTAGCCGAGTTTCTGGTCTTATAGTGAGCTCTTTGATCCATTTGGACTTGACTTTTATGTATGGTGAGATGTGTGGGTGTAGTTTCATTTTCCTGCATATGGTTATGCATTTTGTCCAGCATCATTTGTTGAAGATGCTGTATTTTTTTCCAGTCTACATTGTTAGGGCCTTTGTTAAGTATCAAGTAGCTGCAGTTACTTGACCCAAAGTCTGGGTCCTTGATTCTGTTCCATTGATTTATGATCCTTTTTTATGCCAGTACCATGTTGTTTTTATTACTATTGCTTTGTAATATAGTTTTAAATCAGGAATGGTGATGCCTCCAGAGGTGGTTCTTTTGCTGAGGATATGTTTGGATATCCAAAGCCTCCTGCCAATCATTTTTTTTCTGTCTCTGTGAAGAAAGATGTTGGGATTTTGATTAGAATTGCATTAAATCTGTTTATTGCCTTTGGTAAGATAGTCATTTTCACAATGTTAATTCTGCCTATCCAGGAGCATGGGAGATCTTTCCATTTTCTCAAGTCCTCCTCAATTTCATTCCTGACTGTTTTTATGTTTTCATTGTATAGGTCTTTCACATCCTTAGTTAATGTTATTCCAAGGTATTTTTTTGTTGTTGTTGCTATTGAAAATAGAATAATGTCATTTATTTCTTTCTCTGTATCTTTGTCTTTTGAATATAGAAAGGCTACTGATTTTTGTGCATTGATTTTTGTGCCCTCCCACTGGAGGTCTACTAGAATCTTCAGATCCCTAAAAAAACCAATGAACCCTAAAAGTCTTGCCTTTCTTTCCCCTGGAGGTGAAGCTTGGTTAGGCATTTGCCATCTTGACCAGAAGTCCCATTTAGCAATTTCAATTGATTTAGAGATCACAATGAACTTTCCTAATTAGGAAACATCACTATATACTATGCCTTGAAAGACCTGTGATTTAGCACAAAGCAGTCTGTTACATCTATCAGATTAGCTGTTCTCAAAAATATTTGGCTAACTGATCTCCTCAGTGGTACAGGACCCATAGCTGGAGCTGGGAAACAAGTCAGAACTATATCCAAACATAAGCCCACTCGCCAATATCAAGTTACCATCAATCACGGGCTACAAGAGGGTCTACACCTATTAAATTCTCTATAGAAAAAGTAAAGGTTATCTCTTTTGTCCTGGTGCTAACTTACTCTCCGTTGGAGAATCTGCTTCTCTTTTTCAGATAGATGTAGATCCTAAGGAGAGAGCTACCCCATCATACCTCCAAAGGGCCCCTGCTGAAACTAAGAAAAACTGGCGAAACAAGCAAGGGTGCTGTTTACCTGATGAACTGGATACTAGCACAAGGGGGAAGGAGATCAACACAGAGAAAAATCAACTCCTACCAAATCAGAGAGCCAGAGCCTCAGAGGCCCCCAACACCTCATCACTGAAGCAGATCAAAAATGAACCCAACATGGCTCAGGGAAATTTTGCGGAAGAGGGGGCGGAAAGAATGTCAGAGTCACATGTTGGGTCATGATATGCAGAGATATTTATCTTACCCATAACTCTGGGCTAACTCCAGAATGCATGACCCATATACCTCAACAAGCAGGGCCCAAGAGGAGGGTGTAGGTCATGGATGAGCCTAATAATGGTACCAAACTGACTGTATTTGCTAAATACAAAACTAACTAATAAAGAAAAAAAGAAAAAAATACCTGAGCTTGTTGAACTATACAGACAAGCATGAAGATTTTTAATAAGAGTAGAAGGTTCATGCTATACAATAGGTATTCAATTTATATCTGGTAAATAAACAGAACATGGTAATAGATATTTGGGGATAGAAAATTCATAGAAAACTGTTACAAAGTGAACCATGATGTGTGTAATCATATATATTTGCTATATTTTATTTTCACAGGGACACACATTCACTTTAAGTGATTAATCTGAATTTATTTATAAATCCTTGTCATAAAAGATACACTTGTAAGAAAATATATAAATAATAAATTCTGTGAGCATAAAAATTACTTTACATCTCAAAAAAAAATAGTTGTAAAACATTCCTACAGAAAGCTACTACATTCTGTTGGATGGTTAGAGTAAAAATAAGGACAGAAATGTGGCATATATTATGATAGAAATTTAAATCCTCATTATCAAGTTATTGTGCGGTCACCAAGGTATCGTTGTTTTCTTTTCTTGCCTCCTCTTTCTATGTGGGTCTTGGCTATTGTAGCAGTGTTGCAGTCATGTTCATGTTGCTGGCAGAAAACCTAGAGCAGCTTATGGGAAAGAAGTATTTATTTTGGCTTACAGAATCGAGAGGAAGCTCCATGATGGCAGGGGAAAGTGATGACATAAGCATAGTGGACACCACCTCCTGGCCAACATCAGATGGATAACAGCAACTGGAAAGTGTGCCAAACACTGGCAAGAAGAAGTTGTTATAACACCCATAAGCCTTCCCCCAATAATACACTGCCTCCAGGAGGCTTTCGTTCCCAAATTGCGGTCAGCTGGGACCTAGAATTTATAACACTTATGTTTATGGGGGGACACCTGAATCAAACCACCACAAGTAGTTGGAATTCTTTTAGATGAAATTAATGCAACTCCTCAATTAGCAAGTGAGAAAGTTTCTTTTCATATGTAGCATGTGGTTTTGAGATACGGTGGATCTAATCACAAGGCACTGGGGTTCTAGTTATAGTTTTTTGTTATTCTCCCAGAATTCCCTCTTTTCCATATTATCTTTATTTTAGGTGGGATTGATCTTATCACATTAAAGTGGCTACCTTAAACATTCAAGTATGCCTCCTTGATCATACCTGGAAGAAAATAATTCTTCTCAATTGAACAGGATCTTTATTTCTTTTCCAACATTTCTTCTCTCTTGTTACACACAGAAAAGGATTTAAGGTCAAACCCGGCCTTTAAACTGGTGGTAAATTCCTTGTGTATTTGGAAGTCACTGAAGTGCTTGATATGCAATGTAGTTAACAGTAAATGTTTCAACTTCTGGCTGTGTTCTGAAAGAGAAAGATTCTTCCCATTGGATGGAACTCAGTTTGGTTGGTGTGCTTAGCCCTTAAGGATGAAGTCTGAGGAAGAAAAGGGCAGAATAATAAGATCAAAGAAATTGCAATTTCTAAGAGCAAGCTACCTTCCCAGCCTATATCTTATACAAGACAATAATAAACAATAACTTTTAGGTTATAAATTCTAAAGTTAATTATGAACTTGACTGTAAGAACATAACACATATTGATCATATGCTTATCAGATTATACTCTTATATCCTTTCTCCCTTGCCCCCATTCCACTGAGGGCCCTCCTCAGTGGGGTTATTGTTATTCACTGTGAGGTCATGAATGCTTTAGGCAGTCTCTGTGCGGAGGTGGGGGGCAATGCTTCAGGATACTCATTTCTACCCTGTGGCTGTTACAATCTTTCTGCTTCCAGTTTGGCAATATTGCAATATTCCCTGAGCATCGGTCAGCATATTGTAAGTCTCCTTTGGTGTTAAGCTCTCTTCATTCTTTAAATTTCTGCTTTGATGTTGTTTGACTCTCTTCAGTGCCTATTAAAACTTTTAGAAATTTTTTTGTGGATGGTTTTTCTTTTTGAAAATATTTATTTTTATTTGTTTATTTGAGAGAGAGAAAGAGAAAGAGGCAGAGAGAGAGAAAGAGAGAGAGAGAATGGGCATGCCAGGGCCTGTAACCACTGCAAATGAATGTCAGATCCATGTGTCACCTTGTGTACCTGGCTTATGTAGGTCTTATGTAAGTCTGTGTCCTTTGGCTTTGCAGGCAAGTCCCTTAATCGCTAAGCCGTCACTCCAGTCAGGCTTTTGAATACCTATATTTGTCAGCAGGAGTAGTAGAATAAAGTCCACTGTGCGGCCTCTCACATCATTTTAGTCAGGAGTTCATCTCTGAATCTGGAATGACCAGCATAGGTAAGGTTGTATGATGCTGGGATGAACATCCAAGTCATGCACAGTTTATGGGAGGAAAGGGTTTATTTCAAGTTGATATATCCAAGAGGAAGTTCAAGAAGCTGCTTCCATACAGCTTTAATGAAACACCTGAATCTATGGAGGAAATACATTCATACTATCACAGATACCAATGGACAGTTTTGATGGGCTGAAACAGAGGTTCTGGAAACAGTCACTGTAAGAAGTATGGGATTTCAGCTGTTGGTTAATATACCTGTTCAATGACAGAGCCTTCTGAGGACATTCCAAGACAGTATACAGTCCTGTGGTCACTTGGAATCCATATAGATAACAATTCAAGAGAGATACCCTGTTGGTTTTGACTGGATATTCATAAAAACTTTTTAAAGATGAGTGATAGAACTAACCCTTATCTGTAAGTTGAATTTATATTGTTTCATCCCATGTACAAAACCATTTTTTTCCTACAAATAGGGTTTTTTTTTTTTTTCCTTTGGGGGTTGTAAAAGAATGTTTTATCATGATTTTTTGCTTCAGTGACTTTAGGACAAATTAAAAGTCCTAAACTCTGAAAAAAAATTTATATATATATATATATATATATATATATATATAAAATGATGTGCTCCTGGGGTCAGGTCTAGTGAAGATCATGCTGAAGGTTCTTATAGGAGAGTAGGAGGAAGTTAGGAACAATGTTCTTTAGAGATTGTTATGCACTGAAAATAGAAGCCAATTAACGCAGTATACACTGAATTGCCTGGGCTGAAGTTCATAGCATAAACAGTAGGAGCTTCAGATTTAACATGTATTATTTTATTTTCATGTGTGAATGAATGTGTGTTTGCATGTGGGTGTTGAAGGAATGATTCTTGTTTCTTTGGGAAAGATGGACAAGGATCTCCTTCTTTGAGGTCTTCTCAGTCAAAAAGGGTTGCTTAGTTTGTTAGCTGAAGAGTAGTTGGAATTATTTCCACCAGACTGCAGAAACGTAAACAAATAATTTCCATCTGTTCCATAGTCTAGTAATCAAGTAGTTCAGCAACCCAACACCTTCTCAACTCTCACTTATGTGTGAATCCTCTGAGCAGTGCTTCTTTCTCAGGGTACAGTTAAGGGTATCACCTAGATGGAGAAAGGGGAGGTTGTATTTTGCAGTTTTACCTGACATTGCCATCAGCTCCATTGCTGAAACTACCCTGAACAATTCTCTTGGGTGACTTGTTTTCCTGACCAAGACCTGAACATTTGCCAAACTCACAGAAGACAGAACTGAAGAACTGAAGGAAATTTTTGATTTCATAGATAATATCCAAAGAAGAACAAAATATACAAAAAAGGTTAGCAGCTCTGCATTAAAATTTTTGGGCAATCAGAGTCCAAGAAAGCTCTTAATTTTATGGACATAAGAAATGGAGTCTGAGATATGATGGGTGATGTGAAAATCCTACATTCTTCGCTAGTGTTATGAATTTGGATAATAACTTCTCTCTGTGCATCTCATTCTCCTCACTCTCAAGGCAACTGTGATAGTACTTACCTAGCTGATAGTTAGGGGTTTTAATAAAGAACCATACAAGTATTTTATAATTACTTATTTAATAGGAAAGCTATTATCACAAAAGTCACTACTGGTCACATGGGCTCTAATCTCTTGCAGCAGTTTCTTCATCTTGAAGGACATTCAAGTGACATAGAAAGAGAAATTACATTTTCTCTTAAGGTATGGACTGAACTTTTACTAGCTACTATACCTCAGCAACATTAGTGGAGCACATATTTTAAATACATACACATACATACACAGACACATGTGTGCCCACACTTTGATATCTCACTTCTTAGCAAATAAAGTATCAATGACTCTATAACTGATCCTCAAATTGCAGATATTAGAGGAGAATAGGCTAATAAGCCAGTTGACTTCAGTCCTATGTAAGGGAACGCTCTAAAAATTACACCTTTCTAAAAATTAAATCATGTTCAAAGTCATGGTGAGTTCTGTTTCCCTGAAGGTATCCAAGGATAATCACCCAGTAGTGATTGAGGGGTTCACACACAGAATAAAGGGCCAGATCAGGCAACTGCATACACATGGACCTCATTTATAATTTGATCATCAATAAACTATTATAGCTCTTCACCTTGTGAATTGTCAATGCCAGTCAGAATGCATCATTCCTTGGGACAATCAACCATTAAAGCTACTCATTCAAAGACAACCTTAATCACTCCAAAGCTTGGTTATTGCAGCAGTCATAGAAAAGGACCAGTATGACAGTAAAAAGTAAATAAAAATTGATGAGGCCAAGTGAAAGGTAAATACAGACCTTTTGGAGAGGATTAAAAAAAAAAAACATTAATGGCCTTATCTTTATTCACTGAAAAAACAAGGCAATTGCAAGACTTCTGACTTTTTAATTATACTGTTGCCACATATTTTAACTTTAATGTTTTGCAGAATCTTGGATGAAATTGTTTTAATTGAGGTCAACTCAATTTTTGGTTATTATTTATAATTAGGTAAAATTTTCTCTTAATGCAAATTTGTTGAAGGCTTCAAAATATCTAAAAGAAAAGCCAGCACTATATGCAATGAACAGTTATTTATACAACTCTATTTTCTCATCTAATGAACTTTGCAATAACAAATCAAGCAAAGGGAGGGAGCTAATGTTCATTGGGCTGTTACTCTGTTCTAGGTGCCTGCACACAGTTTCATTTGATTTTAAGTAGCTCAGTAAGATAGACATTTATATTTTGAAACTGTTGGAATGTTCAGAAACACATATCTTGGTTGTAGTCATTTTTCCAGTCCCTACTAGAGTCAAGATTTTAACTTATACTTGAGTCCAATTGAACCCACTGCTGTTTCTCTAGGATGGATTCCTTCTTCCCTGCTTCAAAGTCAGGTGCCACCATTGAGTTGGCAAGAATGGCAATGAGTGACCATGAAGGGAGGGATGAGGGGAATATAAGTCATGTAAGGCAGAAGTGGAAGGTGCATATTTTGCCTAAAGATATTCAAATTCAATTCATGAGAAAAAACATTCATTAGGTAAAAAAAAAAAAAAAACCTCATGCTGAGAGTACGCAACCTTCAGATACTTTTAAATTCTCATGTTAGTATGACTCGCACCACAGATTTGAGAAACATGATTAAGATGACCTTGCTTTTCTCCTTACACCTTGAAATTTCTGTTTCATGGGGGATATTTTCTGTTTTCTCAGGATGAAAACATGGACAAGTTTAGTGGACAATTTTGCTCATAAGTAAAAGACATAGGCATGGAGAGAGCTCCATGTGCTTGCCATGTGAGCATGAGGACCCAAGTTTTATTTCCAGAACCCAGCTTTGACATTGTGGTACATACTTCTAATCCCAGCACTAGGAAATGGATTCAGGAGGATCTTTCAGGACGACTGGCCAGCCAATCTAGCCGAACGGATGAGCTCCAGACACTGATGAGAGTCCTTGACTCAAACAAAGGTGGATAGCATTCTTGAGGGACAACACTTTGTCCTCTGGCCTTCACAGACATGCACACACTGGTGCACACACACACACACACACAAATACACAAGAAAAAAGACAAACCCAGAATCAATTTATGTCACAGACAGTTTCAGTTTTGAAATGTGTCTTTGGTCATTTACAAATCAAGATTTCAAAGTTGATTTGCCATCATTGCCCAATCTCTTGCAAGGTAAGAAGGTCACAGACCTTCTCTTGTTTATCTTTTCCTTAAGTTCATAGCTTCTTGATAGGCTTGGCAGGGAAACACACAGAAGAGAAAGAAGAGCTGAGGAAAAAGGGGTGCAATAAAGCTCCTGTGTGGACTGCACTGTTGTGAGTTGACTCAGGCAGGCAGTGCAGGTTCACCCCAGTGTCCTTTGAAGGCTGCTTCAGTAGTTACTATCACCAGGGATTCCTTGGCTACAATGGCCTTGGGAGAATGGGGTGCTGATCCAGCTCAGGAGATATCTGTGTTCTTTGGGAGTTCTAAACTTCACCTCCAGCTTTTTGTTTTGGGCCTTTTTCTGTTTGCTGATTCCAACTGATGTCAGTTTCACCTTGGGACATACTTCCACACAGCAGCTCAGTCACCTGAAAACAATTTTATATATTTTCCTCTTATAATTTCTGGGATTGAAGGACAGTTCCAGTGAGTAGCCACCCTTCTGGATCCCCCAATAAGGTAGTCATACCTCTGTCATTATGCACTTCCCAGGTAGGAGTCAGCTCCCATTCCACTCAGCCTTTGGATATAGAGAATGAAAATGAGACATGAGAGGCTCTCCTGACGTCTCATTAAAGCTTTCCATGTTAATCCTGCTGACCAGAGTAGCATAAATGAGCAGAGTAGGTGGGGTGCTTTGGGGCCAAGATTATGGGTCTGTCCAAAGGATGCATTCTTTCCTTGACATCCTTCACATAGTTCTTAACTGGCTGAGTCCCAGTTTCCATCATTTTCTCTGGAAATTTTGCATATTGGTCAGGCGTTGATGCATACTGGTGTTTCAGGCAAGACATAAATTCTAATGAAATGTAATACTCAAGTATTACTCTAAGATAAAATCAATACTGAAAGAGACAAGAATACAGTGTGTCTGGCTCAGGGTTGTAAACTTCCTGGAACAATTTGTACAATCCAGATACCCGTACACCTATATACACTTAAAAATTTTTTTTTTATTTATTTGATAGAGAGAAAGAGGGAGGGAGGGAGAAAGAGAAAGGGAAAGAGAAAGAGAAAGAGGATGGGCATGCCAGGGCTTCTGCCACTGTAAACAAACTCCAGACACATGCACCCCCTTGTGCATCTGGCTTATGTGGGTCCTGGGGAATTGAACCTGGGTTCTTTGGCTTTGCAGACAAATGTCTTAACTGCCAAGCCATCAATCCAGCCCCTTCTATATACTTTTTGGGTGAGAGCATAACTGCAAATAGATTCAGGATCTCTGGGGAAAAATCAGAATTTTGTCCACATAAAAGTATCTTTTCCTGAAAATATAGCCATGTGAGAATACATAAGGAATCAATTTATGCTTTTCCCAGTGAACTTAAAGAAACTAGATGTCAATAATCTTCAGCCTTATCTCATTTTCTTCAGTAAAACATATGACTTTTGGTTTTCTATGATAGCCAAAACTTGAAATAACTCTTAAATAATTTCATCAGTTTCCCTGATTAGTGTGCTTAGAAAAAAATCCTGTGTACCTTCACAGACAATATGAGGGAAGCAGGAAGAGTTAAATCATATTTTATGCAAAATGCCATTATCTTTTATATTTCTAGCTAGATCCGTTCTTTTGTTTATTTCATTCACAAAGTGATACTAAATAATTTACAACTACAGAATTTTTAAATGCAGTTTAGAATCGGAACTATTAAGGCAGCAAAAATACAATTAGGAAAAAAAATACCTCACATCAAGTAATGGAGCAGTTAAGATGTTCTAATTAAAGTTATAATTGTGAATTGAATGCAGGAGGATAACTTAAACTTTTTTCTCATCTGGGTATGTTTTGTTCTATATTACTTTATTATTTCATGTCTTACTGAATCTATGCTGTAGCGTAAATTAACAAGGTCTTTAATGAAGCTTTTCAGCAATACCAATAATCAAAAAGGTATTGCTTTTCTCTGCCTTTTTCTCTGCTGACACTTCAAACCTCTTTTCAAGACACTTCCCATGTACAGTATCCCCTTTGAGGTAGGTGATAACAAGCTTTAGCACAATTCAAGACTTCTTTTCACTGACTCCACTTACAGACTTCAGTCTTTCAAACTCTATTTGCCCTCTCTCTACCTACTTTCATTCTTAGTAGATAATGTTTCTCTACTGGGGCTTGAAAACCAGAGACTGTCATACAGCAGAGATATAAGGGTAAGAGGGTAACATTTTTATGTTAAAACACACACACATTGCCCGTGATTGTTATTAGTGATTGTCCATGTGACATGATCTAGAATTATCTAGGAGGCAAATCTCTGGGTATGTCTATGGAGGAATTTCTAGGTTAAGTTAATTAAGATGGGAAGACCTATTATAATTATAGGTGGCACCATTCCATGGTCTGGGATCCTGGACTGGATAAACAGGAGAAAGTGAGCATTCAATACATTCTGCTTCCAGACTGTGGATTGAATACGCACAGCGATTTCATGCTCCTGTCACTGTGCCTGTCCCAACCATGCCTTCCCTGTCACAAACGATGGCTTCTCCCTTTCATCTAAGATTATACATATTGTGCTCAGCATCTTGTTTTCTCCTAGCTGACTTTACATTTTAGTTTTGTTGTCTTTCATATTTTTAAACTAAAAAATATTATATTAAGCGAGATAATAACCCAAACCCAAAAGAACAAATATTGCATGGACTATCATGAATATTGGATCCTAACTTAATTTTATTATGCTTTTTTTTAAAGTTATTTATTTGCAAGGGAGAGAGAGAGAGAGAGAGAGGGAGAGAATGGACAAACCAGAGTCTCTAGCCACTGTTAACAAACTCCAGATGCATGCTTTGCTTTGTGCATCTGGCTTTATGTGGATACTGGGGAATCAAATTTGAGTCATTAGGCTTCACAGTCAAGTTCTTTAACTTCTAAGCCATCTCTCCAGCCCCTATTATGAACTTTATAGTATGAGCATATTACATATTAGTCATATACCCATCAGGTTATACTCTCATATCCCTTCTTTCCCAGCCCGTTACACTGAAGATCCTCCTTGGTGAGATTATTTGTATTCACTGTGGGTCATGAATGTAACAGTAAGTCTCTATGGTGGGGGGTTAATGCTTCAGGATGCAACTTCCCACTCAGTGGTTCTTTCAAACTTTCTGTCCTCTCTTCTTTATTGTTTCCTGAGCCTTGGCCAGCATGTTATAAGTCTCCTGATTATTTGTATTCACTGTGGGTCATGAATGTAACAGTAAGTCTCTATGGTGGGGGGTTAATGCTTCAGGATGCAACTTCCCACTCAGTGGTTCTTTCAAACTTTCTCTCCTCTCTTCTTTAATGTTTCCTGAGCCTTGGCCAGCATGTTATAAGTCTCCTTTAGTGTTGAGCTGTCTACATCTTGTGAATTTCCGCTTTGGAGAGTTTTGAGTCTCCTCAGTGTCTATCATCATCTCCCCATATGAGGTTGTCAGGCTAGCAATGAGAGCAGCACTCATGTGTAAATTACAACTTCCCCACTGGAGTCTCCTGGGCCCTGGTAGATATGATAGAGGTGATTATCTCATGCTACACACTCAGCTATCTTTTCTTATATTACTGAATCTTGGTTCTCCTTGATATTCACTGCTATCTGTAAAAAGCAGTTTCTCAAAACAAGAGTGAGAGTAGTATAGATCAAAAAGGAATAAGCATTGTCTTTTAAAAGACTTTTTGATGGGAAAACCCTTTCTTCTTAGGCAAGGAACAGTGGGAGTTTCTCTCTAGAATCTAAGTATCATTGGATTCTGACTTGATTCTTAGTTGCAGGTAT
Source organism: Dipus sagitta (assembly GCA_036346955.1). NCBI lineage: Eukaryota > Metazoa > Chordata > Mammalia > Rodentia > Dipodidae > Dipus > Dipus sagitta. The sequence goes on from CM070781.1 coordinate 70,554,128, forward strand.
GAATTCTCCCCCACTGAGCAGGTCTCCTATTTAATCAGAGAGTAGTTGATAATCCCTGTTTTCTGTTTGCTTCAATTGCACAGGAGTGTACATCTTGCCTGGATGGTTGATTTTATAGTTTGCAGGATCCCTTGCTTATTCATGCAGTTGATGCCCCTTATCACCAAAGAGCTCTCATGGTACTTTCCATCACTATGAGGGCTAGCCATAAGAGAGTTAGCTGGCTTTTTTCTCAGTTCCAGTGAGATCTTTCATTATCCTGTACTCACAGCCTGTGGTGTCTTCAGCAATAGAGTTTTACCAGTTAGTTCTGGTGGGTATCTAAGTGCTTTGGTAATACCCTGCATTATTTTGGGAACCAACAGCTGTCTATGGTGGGGGGGGGGACTGTGGTGGTTTGAATGTAAATGGCACCATTGCCTCAGATATGTTTGATTAAGCTTTCACTTAGTATCCAGCAGGTGGAGCCCTACTAGAAGGAGGTGAGTCACTGGGGGCTGATCTTGTGTCCAGTCTTAGATCTATGTTCAGAGTCAGCTCATGCTTGTTGGTGCTAGCTGCATGTGGAGAGCCAGCTTGAACCAGGCTGTTTGTTTTCTCTCTGATATGGATTATAATGAAGTGAGCCAGCTTCCTCCATAATAATGACGCTTTATCTGGAATCTATATACCTGAAATAAATCCTGATTCTGGACAGGAGTTTGTCCTAGAAACAGAAGGTAACTGCAACAGGGGAAAAACCACTTCCAGCACTGGAATTTACCAGCCAGAACTGATGGTCTTAGGGTTAAGTTTACTCCAGTCCCTGCAGGACAGTTCTGCTCAGAAGTCCCCCAAGCTCCCTTACTATGAGTCATATCTTTTAATTAGTTAAATAGGAGGAAGTTTTGTATGGGACTGATTCATTCTGTTATTAGTTTTGTGTAATATCCCTCCCATCCTCCCTGAACCTTGGCCCCCTCATGGCTCTTCCACTCCCACTATTCTGCCCCTCCACTTGCCTGTTGTAGTTTTACATTTCTGAGATAAGCATCCAACCAAACACAGTTTTATGGGAGGAAGGGATTTCTTTTAAGCTTACAGATCCAGGGGAAGTTCCATAAATAGCAGAAGAAGCTGGATTCCATTCATAAATCCAAGCAGAGAGAGAGAAACCGTTACCAACCAGCAAATGCCAAAAAGCAGCCAGCATGAACTGGCAGCAGGCAAGATGTCAGAGCTCAAATGTCTCTGCATATATTTGGGCTGAAAATCCAGGATCCAGCCCCACTGACTCCTCCTCTAGCTAGACAATTGGGGACCCAAGTTACAAGCTCAATGAAACACCCAAGTCTATGGGGCCATACATTCAAACTAACACAATCAGCCCTTAGACCCCATCAACATATCATCATCCCACATTGCAAATTGCATTCAATCCAACTTCCAAGGACTCCACAATGTTTACCAACTTTAAGACTTTCCCTTAACTATGAATACTATAAAATCAAAGCTAATTGCATACTTCCAACATATTATGACACAGAGCAAACATTTCTGTTGATACAAGGCATAACAAGGAGAGATCAGACCAATGCACAATCAAGAACTATCAGGTAAATATCAAACATCTGCAGTTCAAGCACAACATCCGTAATCTGGTGAAAGTCCCTGGATTTTCCAATTTCCATTCTTCCAGCTGAGCTGAGCAGCCAGGGAAAACTCCTGTCAAGTGTCTTCTCCTCTTATCCCTCCCTGTTTCCACTCTCTTCTAGCCTCAGTCTAGCTCCTTGCCAGTACTACTGATACTTATTACAACTTTCGAACAAATCAAGCTGCTCAATGTTAGGAACCACATGTGAGAGAGGACATGTGGCATTTATCTTTTGGGTCTGTGTGACATTTTTTAGTATGATATTTCTAAGTTCATCCATTTTTTCCTGCAATTTTATTAGTTAATTTCCTTTAGCACTGAGTAGAAATTGATTGTGTATATGCATATTCATTATCTATTCATCAATTGATGGTCATCTGGGCTAATTCAATTTCTTAGCTACTGTTTATAAAGCAGCCACAAACATGGATGAGCAAGCATCTTTATAGCAAAGAGTAGAATCTTTAGGGCATATGTCCAAGAGTGGTATAGCTGTGTTCAATGATAGATTTGTTATTATATTTTTGAGGAAACTCCATACTGGTTTCAATAGTGGCTGTTGTCCTTATAACAGTGGATGAGGGTTCCTTTTTCCTCACACCCTTGCCAAAATTTTTTGTCATTTGACTTTCTTATAGTATTTTATTTATTTATTTATGAGAGAGAGAGAGAGAGAGAGAGAGAGAGAGAGAGAGGCAGAGAGAGAAATAATGGACTTTTCAGGGTCTTATTTTTGTTTTCAAACAAACTCCAGATGCACATGCTACCTTGTGCACTTGGCTTACATGGATACTGGGGGATTGAACCTGAGTCCTTAGGCTTTGCAGGCAAATACCTTAAATTCTAGGTCATCTCTCCAGCCCATCATTAGACTTTTTGGTCATAGACATTCTGAGTTGAGTTAGGTGGAATCTGAAAGTAATTTTATTTAGCATTTTCATGAAGGGTAAAAATGGTGAACATCTTTTCAGATCTGTTTATTGATGATAGAGGGTGTTGCAGTCAGGTTTGCATTGCTGTTGGAAATCACCCAGCAAAGAGCAGCTTGTGGGAAAAAGAGGTTTACTTTACCTTATAGGCTTGAGGGGGAAGCTCCACGATGGCAGGGAAAATGATGGCATGAGCAGAGGGGGCACATCACCCCCTGGCCAACATATGGAGGACAACAGGGACAGAAGAGTGTGCCAAACACTAGCAAGGGGGAGCTGGCTCTAACAAACCATAAGCCCACCCCCAATAATACACTCCCTCCAAGAGGCATTAATTCCAAAATCTCCATCAGCTGGGAATCTAGCATTCAGAACACCTAAGTTTATGGAGGACACCTGAATCAAACCACCACATTCATCCCCTGGCTCCCATAAACTAATAACCTTATATGATATAAAATGCAATGCATTCATCTAACTTTAAAATTTCCCATAGTTTTTATTAAGTCCTATGATGTTAATTCATCTCCCTAATCCAACATCTTTTAACTGAGCCATAATACCAAAAAATCCCCCCAAAACCCATAATGGCACAGAATAAACATTGACACTGCAAAAGATAGCATTGGGCATAGAAAAGAAATATTCAACCAATACAAGATTTAAAACAACCACGACAAACATCAAACTCTGTAGCTTGAAGTCCAACAACTCTAGCCAGTGGCAAATCTCCAAGTCCGATAATTCTAACCAGAAACAAGTCTCTGGCCTTCCAATTCTGCCCCTCCAGCTAGGCTACTCACAGTCCTGGAAAACTACATCAGGGCTGGCAGCTTTCCTTAGCAGCCATCTCATGGTCATGGTATCTCCACTGGGTCTGCACTGCAAGCCACGGTTGATCCTCTCAGCTCCATAGGGTCTCCATGCAGGCATCCAGCAAACCTGCTTCACACTGCCCATGGCCATTTCCAAAACACAAGACCGTATTGCAAACTCAATGACCCACTCTTTCCTGCACTTTTATACTCCATAATACCAGGTAGGGTGACAATCTGTTAATCCAGGGGGGAATAAAGCAAACTTTGAATAACAGGACACTCCTTGAACACTCAGGCCCCTTCAAAAGAGTCTACATTCTTTCTGTTTCCCCAACGCAGGTCAGCTGGCCCAATCTCAATGGTTGTAATCTTTCACACAATTTTCAGGTGGACAGGCAGCAGTTTAGGCCCAAAGATTTCATTTTTTTCTTTGCCATATCCCTCTGATCATACCAGTTCATTTATACACAAAGCAATCCAGCACAACGTCTCAGAACATGATCATGACAGCAAGTTTCCCACACAAACTGCTAGCCCAGTCCAGGTGAAGCTCTTTCTCAACCTCGCAAGCCAAACTACACAGTCCATAGTTCTTACTGCACTCAGGCCTTTGAACTCTGACCAGAATAGTCAAGGTGTACTTATAGCACTGCAAGGCATCTCTTAGGCCAAGGTTTCAAATCTTTCCACAATCCTCCTGAAAATCCGCTCCAAAAGGCCAAAGCTACACAGGTGTCTAGCAGCAGTCCCACTTCTCGGTACTACTTTACTGTTGCAGTCAGGTTCACATTGCTGTTAGAAGTCACCCAACAAAGAGCAGCTTGTGGGAAAAGAGGTTTATTTTGGCTTACAGGCTTGAGGGGGAAGCTCCACCAATGCAGGGAAAATGATGGCATGAGCAGAGGGGGAACATCATCCCCCGGCCAACATATGGAGGACAACAGGGACAGGAGAGTGTGCCAAACACTAGCAAGGGGGAGCTGGCTATAACAACCATCAGCCCACTCCCAACAATACACCCCCTCCAAGAGGTGTTAATTCCCAAATCTCCATCATCTGGGAATCGAGCATTCAGAACACCTAATTTTATGCGGGACACCTGAATCAAACCACCACAGTGGGGTATTAAAATCTCCGACTACTATCATGTTAGTATTTCTGATTTAATGCCTAGTAGATTTCACTTTATAAAACTTGGTGCTCCTCTGGTTAGTGCATATATGTTCTTTTTTTTTTTTTTGTCAGTGTGAACAGATCTATTGGTTTATTGTCAGGGAAATGTGTTTATAAGCATCTGAGGGCAGAAGGAAGGGTCCCAAGGGGATTGGTCATACCAGGTTCATTTCTGATGCCTAATTAGCATATGGGGACATTCATTCCAGCACATGGGCAATGGTTGGGGGGGCGGTCAGGTGATCAAGGGCCTCAGGGGGATGGGCTGTGTGAAGGCTGATAACGAGTTTCCTAGGCAACTGGCCAAAGGTTACAGGGCTATGGGCAGAGCCCAAGTTCAGGTGTGCTGGGCTTGGAGAGGGAGTGGCCTCCTGTAGCCTGGGGGTCCTTAGTCATGTCTGCCAGCTCAGGACCCTCTCCTGAAGGTTCCAGCCTGTGCCTGGCATTGTCCAACAACTCCCCCTTTGTTTTTATAATGGTGCAGTGTCATCCCAAATGAGTTCTTTATAACTTAATATAGTTCCAGATAGAGTTAGGTGGTGTACAAGGACCTGATTAATATTAACCTTAGCAATATTTGTTATCTGAGAAATTTGATGAGAGAGGAGGCTACAAGCAATAGGGTTTCTATAGTAAGGAGGGGACTGAGGAGAAGTCAAGTAACTAAAGGGTTAGAGAACCAGGTGGTGGGGTCCTCAGGCTTGTGGCAGTCAAGCAGCTTAACAATATTTGATTTGTTAACAAAGAAAACAATATCCTTGTCCCAAGACCATACATGTCTCTCAAGTTCAGCAGTAATGAAGTCTAAGGCTAGATGGATTTGAAGTACCACACCCACAAGAAAATTCAATTGTCTCTTGAGAGATTTGAGGCTGTTGGTCACCAGAGGCACCCAGAGACAATGTCATGCTGAGGCCCACCAGGCAGAGGAATGAAGATCTTATTCAGTTGGTGCAGGTGGTTAGCACAGGCAGAGTTTGTAGATTTTTTTTTTTTTTTTGAGAGATACAACTGTGAAGCAATCAAGACTGGGGAACAGTAAGTGGGAGAGGAAATACTTATGTATGGGGTGGTTACTCCTTTTGCACCAAAGGAGAGCAGGTGTCTTAATAAAGCTGGTCCTCATTATGGATATATTGAGCAGGCATCCAGCTCTGGTTGGCTTAGAGCTGGACAGGCAGAGAGACATAACTTGATGGGCATCAAAGAGGGCAAGGTCTGTCCTTTGCAAGACCAGAGACTCAGAGCACACATGGAAAAACAGGTCTTTGGAACTGGGCAAGAGATAAGAAAATTTTTCTTGTCCTTTTTATTTGCAGGGGTCCAGTCACCCTAATTCTTTAATCCCCCTTATTTCTCCCTCTCATGAGAAGGTACTCTAACTGCTATTAGATGGCAAAGGATGAAGACTTCAGATCCTTACTACTTACTGCTGAATGGGACATGAAGTGGGGACTTGTTGCAGTTAGAGAGTCTCTCCCAGAGAGGGAAACTATTCTAATGGATCCTGGAGTGTAGGAAAATAGTCTTGGAAAGAACATTGGGGAGAAAGAATAACAGTAAGTAGTTAATGAGAAGTGGGAATACAGCAAATTGGTCCTTTTTGAGGTCGAGGGAATCCAGGTAGACAGGCTTGGATTGTCTCAGGACCATCTAAGCAAGAGCTGGTTGAGAATTTCTTCCAAAACTGTTCATTAAATGGCATGGTAGTATTCGACATGGCTTGTAAAACAGATGAGATATTAGCAGAGTTATCAGAAACATATACACAACATTTAACCTTGATAATAGAGACCTATTGGGTGCAATTAAAGGCTTTACAAATATATTTTTTGGTCTCAAAACTTATTTATATATTCTACATTTGAAAATAGTCCTTTTGACATCTATAGTTATTTGTTTTTTTTAACATAGAATTAGAACTATGGAGAAAAGATGTCTTAATATTTGTTTCCCCTCTTGGAAAGCTCTTGTTGTATTACTTAATAGGCCATTTATATATTAAGGTATTTTTTAAATCTTTGGTTATACATTTCTCTCTGAGTTTTTAAGACCATATAGATATTCAAAATTTAATTAAGGATTAATTCTGTAGGTCACTAATGGCTCTCCATAGAGACTTTAAGGACTCAGGAGTAGCCCTATAGCTTACTGGTGTTTTCTGTCTGTTAGGATGAGTCAGAGCTGCACTGGCCAAGTAATTTTCCCTTCTCTGTGAAGTCAGGAGGACTGATTGTTCCTCATTTGTGACTCTCCTATTTCAGACTGTACGCCAATTTTGTTTGGGTCTCTGTATCCTCCCTGCTCAGGAAAACAGGTGAGTTACTAAGGGGGCAGTGTAGAAGTGTCCCATCATCTTTAGTGGCCTCGTGACTTGGAAGCACAGGCCAAACTATTGTCTCTTTTTGCTCCAATGATTCCAAGTCACTTTGGCTTCTACATAGGTAATTAACACACTTAAAAAGGAAGTTAGACCAGCCTGGATGCATGTACATATAGAGCACATTAGATTACTGAAGTAGATTTAGTTAAAGAATGGCATAAGAGCTTCTAACATCATTTTGTCCAATCTTTTAAATTTTTGTTGTACTGAGGAAGCATAAGCCATATATCTGAGGCATAGAAAGTAGGTACATCTTACACTTTAAATATCTAATAGTTATAAATACAGGCAGAACTTGTTAACAGTCTTGAAAACAATACCAAGTGATTTACAAACTAATTAGTTTAACCTAGAAATTGTCAGAAAAGGACAAGTAAGGCAGTATAAAGTCTTAACACCTGTGTTTGAACACATCTTTGATTAGTTCAGATACCTGTGTGGGTAACAATTACCCAGAGAACATTGGAAATAGAGCCACATAGCTTGAATATTATTTTTCTCAGATGAGGACCATTGTTTGAACATGAGGCTGTACCCAAAAGTAGGAAATATGTCTTAAGAGTTAATTTTGTTATAAGCACTAGACTTAATTGAGAAAGTTGCTTAACATACAATACAGCAGAATCTGGTCTTTCTTGAACCAAACAGCTAGTTAAATTCTAATATAACTCTTGACTTAAATTTGATAAAGGCTAAGCAAGCTATCCCAACATATTTTAGCCTGAAAATTAGTTTTGTTCTTCCTTAAGAGTTTGTAAACAGTTGAAAAATCTCTAACTTTAGGCACAGTGTTTAGGTTTAGCCTGAAAATTCTTTCGTACACATGCACATCTTTATCCACATACTTTAACATTTTGTTCTAAGTACCACTCAAAAAGAATTTTTTAAAAAAAATAGTTTATTTTTATTTATTTGATAGTGACAGACACAAAGAGGCAGAGAGAGAGAGAGAGAGAGAGAGAGAGAATGGGTGCACCAGGGCCTCCAGCTACTGCAAATGAACTCCAGATGTGTGCACCCCCTTGTGCATCTGGCTTATATGGATTCTGGGGAATCGAGCCTCAAACCAGGGTCCTTAGTCTTCACAGGCAAGTGCTTAACCTCTAAGCCATCTCTCCAGCCCTCAAAAGGTATTTTTAATGAACATTCTATGTCTCAACATTGAAAAATTCCTTCCCAGTTCCTTCAATCAACTCATCTTACCTCATTATTAAACATCTTCCTTATAAGGCTATTAAGAAAAACTACACCAAATTGATTAATCCTATTACTCACAGATAAGCAAGTAGTCTGAAGGCAATTTTATGTCATTAATACCAATAACATACTTGGAAATGATTTTATTAGGAGTAACTAAGGCAAATTTTGTTGCTATCTTGAGGCAGGCTGGCCTAGAAGTCAGGTCAGTTGCCTCCTCCTGTTAAGTAGCAGGACATTACAATATTTTTATTATTATTTTAAAATACCTGACAAATTATAAGTGACCACTTCAGAGAGAATTCTGTTGTTTTCAATAATCCTCTATGTAAGTTGAAGTTGACATAGAACATAAACTCAGTAATTATATTTATGATATCATGTAACAAAGTATGTCATTGTTTATGAAAACTTCAGTTTACCATAGGCTTTAGTTTTTTTTTTTTCCTTTATTAGTTAGTTTTGTATTCAGCAAATACAGTCAGTTTGGTACCATTATTAGACTCATCCATGACCTACCCCCACCCCTTGGCCCCTCCTTGTTGAAGTATACGGGTCATGCATTGTGGAGTTAGCCCAAAGTTATGGGTAATCTAAATGTCTCTGCATATCATGACCCAACATGTGGCTCTGACATTCTTTCCGCCCCCTCTTCCGCAAAATTTCCCTGAGCCATGTTGGGTTCATTTTTGGTCTGCTTCAGTGATGAGGTGTTGGGGGCCTCTGAGGCTCTGGCTCTCTGATTTGGTAGGAGTTGATTTTTCTCTGTGCTGATCTCCTTCCTCCTTGTGCTGGTATCTGGTTCATCAGGAAAACAGCACCCTTGCTTGTTTCTCCAATTTTTCTTAGTTTCAGCCAGGGCCCTTTTCAGGTATGATGGGGTGGCTCTCTCCTTAGGATCTACATCTATCTGAAAAAGAGAAGCAGATTCTCCAATGGAGAGTAAGTTAGCACCAGGACAAATGAGATAACCCTTACTTTTTTTTTTTTATAGAGAATTTAATAGGTGTAGGCCCTCTTGTAGCCCACAATTGATGGTAGCTTGATATTGGAGAGTGGGCTTATGTTTGGATCTGGTTCTGACTTGTTTCCCAGCTCCAGCTATGGGTCCCATACCAGTGAGGGGATCAGTTAGCCAAATTGAGAGCAGTTGGTTCCCCACCATGGCTGTGTGCCACCACTGCACTTGTGTGGGCATCACAACAAGTTATTTGCTGCTAAGTAGGTTAGACCATGTGTTGCTTCAACAGATATTGGTCATTTTCCCCCAGTCGCCCATGTAGCACCTTCTGGCACTAGATGCATTGAATGTCTGGGGACTGACTCTCTTCCAACTTCCAGCCATGCCATTCTAATTTGCATGTCAATCACATAAGGTGTCTTCAGCAGTAGGGTCTTACCACTAACCTTTGGTGGGTCATCAAGTACTCTGACAGAAATCTGTCTGTCTTTTAGGAAACCTTGTAGGTCTCTCTGATCAAAAGTTCATTGTGGATGATAGCCCCATGCTGGTTCTGGGAGTTACAAGTCAGTGCCCACTAAGGGGACCCATGGAGGGGGGCTGCTGGAGAAAAGAGTGGGCCCGTGGAGGGCCACTGGGAGAAGAGGTGGAGACATGACACCTACACAGGCTGAGGTGCCATTGTCTGGGCATGTGTGAACCCTACACCTGCCTCGGACTTGAGCTGCTTTGGAGCACTCGCAAAGCTGGCTTTTAGTTTTGCTGCTTAAAGGGAGTGAGGGGAAATTTCCTTCCTGAACTTTTCGTTTCCTAGTCAGATACGCTATGTGGGCCCACATGTCTGGGCCACATGGATGCCCAGACATCACTAACTGGGTGACCTGGAGGACTTTCCAAAAGGATCTGTCCTCCCTCTGGGGGAGCTTAATTCCCTTAACTTTCAGAAGAGCCCCTAATCTATGAACCTTGATTCTTTTTTGTGGAAGACAACATTAAAGTAAAGGAGGAAAGAGTGAAAAATAGCTCTGTGTGATGGAGGAAATAGAAACAGATAGAGGGCTTTTGCCAACACCCAATGGGCTGTTGGGGTCCAGGAAGAGGACAGCTGCCCTTCAGTCAATACTGAAGAGTAGCCTCAGCCAAGAGACATCAGTTTCCAGTTCGTTGTGTCTGGTCCCAAACAATGGTGCAAACCAAAAATAAAGGAGGAAAAAGAGAAACCTGCCAGCCCTCAAAAACATGGAGGCAAGGCCTCATGGGCCAATGTGTCCCAGTCCCTCTGGGAGAGCACTCACCTACCCTGTCTGTCTCATACGGTCCCTGTTCAGGTACCAGCTATGGGTTCCTGGGTTCTTTCTCCAGGGCCTGGCTGTGGTCCCCCTGAAGGTGCCCAGGCAACTGGGGTGGGCGAGCCTATGAGAAGAGATAGAATCACTCCTGGGAGATAGTTTAACAGCTCTCTCTGCATATATGTGTATGATTGTAGTATACTAATGTTGGATTTTTCCCTTGATGAGTATAAAGTGTTCTTTATCTCTTTTGATTACTTTTTGTTTAAAGCCTATTTTCTCAGCTATTATTAGAGTCACATCTGCTTGTTTCTTATTTTCATTTGCTTGGAATCTTTTTTCCATCCTTCATCCTAAGGTTGTGTCTAGCTTTAATAGTAAAGGTGAGTTTCTTGTAGACAGCAAATGGATAGATCCTGTTTTCTGATCCAGCCTGCTAACTACCCTTTGTCTTTCAGGTGGGGAATTGATGCTCATAATAATAATTGAGAAGTGTAAGTTATTCCCTATCAAGCTGAAGACTTTGTGGAGTTTGGTGTTACCTTAATATTTATATGCTTTTATGTCTGTTCTATCTTTGATTATTGCTTTTCCTTCCTGTAGCTTCTCGAGTATGTTTGTTCATCTTTTCAGTAGAGTATTCAAGTACTCATACATTCATAAAGATGACTTTTATCATGTCTATTATGAAGGATAATTTTGCTGTGTTGGCAGCTATGGTCTTTTAAAATTTGAAATACTACACTCTAAGCCCTTTTGTCTTAGAGTTTCCATTAAAAAATTAGAGATGTTTCTGATGAGAATATTTTTGTAAGTAATACGTTTTATTTTTCCTTGTAGTATTATTCCAATATTCTCTGCAGTTTTTTTGTATGATTAGTGTTTTAAAAATAAAGTGATGTTGGGAATTCTTCTCTGGTCCTGTCTATTTGTTCTGTGCACCTCATGTACCTCAATTGGCTTCTCTTTCATAAGATTAGAAAAAAATTCTTCACTAATCTTATTGAAAGTATTCTCTATGCCACCACTGAATAGTTCTTCCCCTTCTTATCTGCCAATTATCTAAATGTTTGTACTTCTTAAGGTGTCCTACATTTTCCTCATGTTCTGTTTGCATGCTTTTTTGAGCTTGATATTGTTTTGTAATCATGGTCTATTTTTTCTTTCTTATCTCCAAGATCTGATAAACTGTCCACCACATAATCTATTCTGTTGGTAAGAGTTGCTTAGGAGCCTTTTAAATTAAATATAACATCTTTGCTTTTCCTAAGCATCTCCATCTCTTTATTGGATTGCATTTTCATTTCTTGGTTTAAAATTCTTATTATCTCCTGGAATTCATTCTTGCATTTGATCATATCCTGATTGAATTTATTCTACCGACCAGTGAGTTTATTTTCTTGTTTATTCTCATCCATTTTATTAATCTGTCTATTGATATATATACATATGGTCTATCTCAAGATATAAAAAATGTATTCAGTCCAACTTTATAAATCCCCATAGTTACTTTTTTAATCTATCTCAATAGTGTTCAAGAGTCTAAAATCCACGGTCTTTACTGAGCCTCAAGACTATCTCTTAACTATAAGCCTGTAAAATTATAACACAAGTTAAATATGCATAATGACACAGAATAAACTTTTACTTCTGCCACACAGGTAGAAAACAGAAAGCAGAGAGTGAGCTGAGCTCTGGCAAGGGTGAAGTTGCTATGACACCCCAAATCCAACCTTCAGCACCACATCTCTCTCAGTAAGGCTTCTCCACCCAAATTGCCATCAGTTGAGGACTAGACATTCACAACACATGAATTTTGGGAGACTTATGATTCAAATCACCAAAGGAGGTTTGATTCATGAGGTTTCTGGGGCGGGGAAAGGGACTTTATCTTAGACTGAGCTGGAGACAGTTCATGTGATGTTCTGGTGAAAAAAAGAAACAAACTGGCTATAATTTGTGTGTGTCCAGAGAACTTGAAGGAAGCCGATTTTAAAGTTCCTGTATTAATTGTTTGGTAGAAGAAATCATGAGATAGGATAATATTTTGCCTGAGGTAGAGAAAACATGAACTTTTTAGACATTTCCACCATTAAAGGTAAACCACTTGCTATTTACTAGCACTATAGGAAAAGATACTCTGAGGGCAAGACCCAACCCATGGAAGGCTTTAGATAGGAAGAATGGAAAATATTTTGAAAGGAAGAGGCCTGAAGATAATGAATAGGTCTAAATGTCATGTGTGTTTTTATTTCCTCATTGTATATTTTCACTTTCCTTTCAAATTAGCTTTTTCATTCACAATGCCATTAGTAACACATATTTATGACACTTCACACAAGCCTTGTCAACCACATTCTTTGAATAATGATGCTGAACATTTTCCATGGTTTTTGTTGTATGTGTGTATGAAGTTTTTTCCATTAGAAGCCTTCATTTTCTCTTTTTAAATATTATCTTATACATTTATAAAGGCTCTTTAAAACTTCAAGATACCATCATATCTGTTGCCAATTTTCCTTTTAGTTTGGAAATTCTCATTTTGGATATTAAATTTTTTTGATATAGTTTTCTTGTTTTGTTAATTATTCTATTGGTAATTGAGTTCTTTAGGACTAGCTCCTTATACACTTTGGCAGGAAGGAAAAAAAAAAACCATCATTCCCATGGCATATTTTATTGTTATCAGTTAGAAAATGTTCACATCCTGATGCAAGTTTCTTGCAGGCCATGTTTTCAGAAACATTTTCTTATGAGACATACAACTGTACAAATTTTGCATGTGAATGGTGTCTCTATAGATTGGTGCCATCTGAAGCTATGTGTCTAAACTATATACACTCAATTTCTAAAAAGTCAGAGAGGATTCATAGAAATGGTTAAGTTTGACAAAAAGAAGATTGTTAATGCCTATGCTCTGTGGGAGACTAAAAATAAGGCATAATTGGCTTCGGAATCAATTAAAGTCATTAAAAAGGTGTCTGTTAAAAGATTTCCTACTTCGAATTAATTAAAGATAAATTTAAGTTATACTTCAGTTACTAACAGTAATAACACCCAATAGTGGTTATCAAACTGACATTTAGCAGAGAAATAAGTGATGTATGCTATGGACTTTTGAATTCTAAAGACACAGTTTAGGAAAAACTTCATTTTAAAATGTGCTTGCAAGCAGTATTTCTGAGTAAATACAGTGGAAATAGAATATTGTAAACTAAGATTTTATTTTCAATCTTTTATTAATTAGTTTCTTATTTTGTAAAGTTAATTTCTCCATTAGTAAAATGATCTTGATCCTAGACAGTTTATAGATTTGTTACAACAATTCTTTGAAAAGAATTTATGACATTAAAAGGATTGAATTTCTTTAAAACAAATTTTAAGTGGGAAGCATTATTTTTACATTTAACTTTGTAAAGTCTTAAATTCATTTACTTAATTTTAAGTAATTAAAGAATAAATATATTTACTAAAGTTTAACAAACTGTTACCTGCATGAAAATGGAGTAAATTACAAATTTCTCTGTAGCTGATATTCTGGAAGCTCAATTTGCCTTGATTGCATGGCTTACTGAAGAGAGCTTGATATGTAAGAGAAAGGCTCTACTCTACTATTAACTGTAAAATGCCTTATCGAATAAATCACTTAATTTGTCTCTAAAGTAAAAAACAATCTACTCCCTATTTAGAGTTCAATATTTTCTCTGTGCTTTTAGTTATTATATATAAAAAATGATTTTGGTTGTGACTTTTTTGATCTTAAGTATAAACATTTTCACTAAGTCTATGTAGAAAACACGCTTGAAAAAACACTTAGCAGTTATCCACTTAAGCTTGTTGTCTAGGTAGAGATTTTAATTTTACTATGATTTTCTCCAGGGAAATTTCTTTGCTAGTTTGAGAGATCTTTAAAGGGAAACAAACCCAGTTTTAGAACCATTTTGATGAATATATATGCTGTGATTAGCTGGGATTATAATATTGATTTTTATATTTATCTTTACCTAACTCTTTTATTTTCTTAGCCACAAGAAAGGCTCTCAGATGTCCAAGAGTTTCATGGTCCTCAGATGAAGTACATTAACAGACTCAGGGATGGGGAAAGGTGAATGCTACCACTGCAAATGAGTGCACTAAGTATGAATTCTCAGTGTTCTCTCTAAGCACCTGATGAAAATTCAGCTTTTTAGTATGTCATTCAGGATGTAGGATTTTATGGTACCATTTCCATTTGAGTCCAGTTTTTTGCTCCCCTCACCTACCCTTACCCTCCCCTCCTGTCCCACTATCCATATTGTCCAGTCCTTGAGATATTTATTAGGTATGTCAGCATCATGGGTAGATTCAAATGAGGAGCAACAGATGAGTGAGACCATGTGACTATTATCTTTCTGTGATTCGGTGAGTTCACTGAGAATGATCCGTTCCAAGTTTGACCATTTTTCTTCAAATTTCACTGTGTCATTTTTCAGTACTGCTGTGTAGAATTCCATCATGTAGATATACCACATCTTAGTTATTGATTTGTCCAATGATGGACATCTGGGTTAATTCCAGCTCTTAGCTATTATGAATTGAGCAGCTATAAACATGGTTGAGCAAACTTCTCTTAACTGAGGTTTAGAGTTTTTAGGGTACATGCCCAGTGAGGGAATAACTGAGTCTGTTGGTAACTCTATAGTCATCCTTTTTAGGAGTCTCCATATTGCTTTGCATAGTAGTCATACCATCTTACATTCCACCAACAATGAATGAGGGTTCCTATTTCTCCACACCCTCTCCAACATTTGTTTGCTTTTGATGTTTGCTATCCTTACTGGGGTAAGGTGGAATCTCATAATGTTTTAATTTGCATTTCCCTGATGATTAGGGATGTTGAACATTTTAAGTGTGTGTTTACGATTTGTATTTCTTCTCTGAGAACTCCCTGTGTAGTTCTCTGCCCTATTTAGTGAGTGTGTTGTTTGACATTTTATTGTTTAGGTTTTTGAGTTATTTCTAGATTCTAGAAATTAGTCCTCTGTCCGATGTGTATCTGGCAAAGATTTTCTCCCATTATCTTGGAAATCTATTGGCTCTGATTATTGTTTGTTTGTCTGTGAAAAAGCTTTTCAGCTGCCTGAGATACCAATGGTTGAGTGATTGTTTAATTTCCTGAGCTACTGGGCTTTTGTTCAGGAAGTCTTTTCCCATTTCTATATCATGGAAAGTTTCTTCTATTTCTTCTTCCAGTAGTAGTCAAGTTTCTGGTCTTAATTGAGGTCTTTGATACATTTGGACTTGATTTTTGTGCATAGTGAAAGGTGTGGATCGAGTTTCATTTTTCTGCATATATTTATCCAGTTTGCCCAGCACCATTTGTTGAAGATGCTGTCTTTTTTTCCAGTCTACATTGTTAGGGCCTCTGTCAAATATCAAGTAGCCATAGTTACTTGACCCAAGACTGGGTCCTTGATTCTGTTCCATTGGTCTATGTTTACTGTTTTTATACCAGTACCATATTCTTTTTGTTACTATGGCTTTGCAGTATAGCTATAGATCAGGTATGGTGATGCCTTCAGAAGTGGTTCTTTCTTTCTTCCTTTCTTTCTTTCTTTCTTTCTTTCTTTCTTTCTTTCTTTCTTCCTTTTTTGTTAGTCTTTTTTAAAATTAGATATGTACACAATGTATACAGCCATGTTGGTGCCATCATTAACCTTCTCCCCTATCCTCTCCCCTCTGCAGGGCCCCTCCTTGTTGGGGAATATGGATCATGCATTGTGGGGTTAGCCATCAGTTATGGGTAGGAGGCAATATTTATGTGCATAATGACCCAAAGTGTGGCTCTAACATTCTTTCTTCCCCCTTTTTTGCAAATGTCCCTGAACCATGTTGGGTTCATTTTAGGTCTGCTTTAGTGATGAGGTTTTGGGAACCTCTGAGTCTCTAATATCTGGTTTGGTAAGAGTTGAGTATTCTCTGTGTCTATTTCCTGTGCTTCTTTTGCTGAGGATATGCTTGGATATCTGAGGCCTTCTGCCATTCCATATGAATTCTGAGATCATTTTTTTCCTATCTCCATGAAGAAAGGCATTGGGATTCTTATTGGTATTGCATTAAATCTGTATATTACTTTTGGTAAGATTGCCATTTTGACAATGTTAATTCTGCCTATCCAGGAGCATGGGAGGTATTTCCATTTTCTCAAGTCCTCCTTAATTTCCTTCTTGAATGGTTTTATGTTTTCATTGTAAAGGTCTTTCACCTCCTTGGTTAATGTTAATAGACATTTAATTTTTTTTTTTGATGCTATAGAAAATGGGACAATGTCACTTATTTATTTCTCTGTATCTTTGTCTTTTGTACATAGAAAGGCTACTGATTTTTGTGCATTGATTTTGTATCCTGCTACTTTGCTGAAGGAGTTAATAATTTTTAAGAGTTTTGAGATGGAGCTTCTTGGGTCACTTATGTATACAGAATCATGTCATCTGCAAATAGGGCTAGCTTAACTTCTTCCTTTCCAATTTGTATCACTTTTATTTCTTTCTCCTGTCTTATTGCTTGAGCTAGGACATCCAGTACTATTTTGAAGAGCAGAGGTGAGAGTGGACACCCCTGTCTTGTTCCTAATCTCAGTGGGAATTCCTTCAGTCTCTCCCCATTAAGTATTATTTGGGCTTTAGGATGTTTATATATAACCTTTATTATGTTGAGATATAGACCACCCATGCCTATTCTCTCCAGTGTTTTGATCATGAAGTGACTTTGTATTTTGTCGAAGACATTTTGTGCATCTGTCTAGATGATCATGTAGTTTTTGTGTTTAGGCTTATTTATGTGGTATATCACATTGACAGATTTCCATATGTTGAACATCCCTGTGTTTCTTGGATGAAGCCTACTTGATCCAGGTGGATAATGCAAAAGCATTATGTGCTTTTGAATTTGGTTTGCGAGGATTTTGTTCAGGATCTTTGCATCTAAGTTCATCAGTGAAATAGGCCAGTAGTTTTCTATGATTGTGTCATCTCTGCCTGTTTTTGGTATTAGGGTGATACTAGCACCATAAAAGGAATTGTGGAGATTTCCCTGTTCTCCAATTGTGTGGCACCATTTGAGAAAAATTGGTTTTAATTCTTCCATGAAGGTTTGATAGAATTCAGCTGAGAATCCATCTGGTCCTGGACTCTTCTTCTTAGGGTGGTTTTTGATTACCATTTCAATCTCGGTGTTTGTGATAGGTTTGTTTAGGAGATTAATCTGCTCTGAGTATAGCTTTGGTAGGTCATATGTATCCAGGAATTCACCCATTTCATCCATATTATCCAATTTTGTGGAGTAGAGGTTTTTGAAGTAAGTCCTGATTATTCTCTCAATTTCACTTATATCTGTTGTGATCTTTTATTTTTCATTTCTAGTTTTATTAATTTGAAGGATTTCTTTTTCTCACTTGATCAAATTGACCAGGGGTTTATCAATTTGTTTATTTTTTCAAATAACCAGCTCTTTGTTCCATAAATTTTCTTAGTTTCCAATTAATTAATTTCTGCTCTGATCTTAATTATTTCTTTCCATCTGGAGATTTTTGGGTTGGATATTTCTTTTTTATTCCAGTGCCTTAAGGTGGATAGTTAGGTTATTGATTTGGGATCTCTCTGCCCTTGTTATGAAGGCATTTAGCACAATGAATTTTGCACTGAGAATTTTGCATTTTCATTTTTTATATCATCCACTACCCAATTATTGTTTAAGAGTGTTTTGTTTAGTTTCTAGGAGTTGGTTGGGTTCCTGGCACATATTTTGTTGTTAATTTCTAACATTACAGCACTGTGATCTGATATCAAGCAGGAAATTATGTTGATCATCCTAAATATAAGGACGCAGGTTTGAGAAGGTTCCATGGGCTGCTGAGAAGAATATGTAATCTGTGGATTTTGGGTAGAATGTTCTGTAGATGTCTATTAGGTCTAATTGTTCTATGGTGTTGTTGAGCTCTCTTACTTCTCGGTTAATTTTCTGTTTGGATGATGTATCTATTGCTGATAGTGGAATATTGAAGTCCCCAACTTCGATGGTATTGGTGGTTATTTCTATTTTATTGTCAAGTAGTTTTGTTTATGAATTGTGGTGCACCAGTATTTGGTGCATAAAGATTAATGATTGTGATATATTTTTGCTGGATCATTGCGTTAATAAGTATGAAGTGGCCTACTTTGTCGTTTTTTGATTACTTTTGGTTTGAAGTCTATTTCATCTGATCTAAGTATAGCTAAACCTGCTTGCTTCTTATTTCCATTTTCTTGGAATATCATTTTCCACCCTTTTACCCTGAATATGTGTCTCTTTAGTGATGAGGTGGGTTTCTGGAAGAGAAAGGATTTAGGGGACTAATTTTCTGATCCACCCTGTTAGCTTATGTCTCTTGATGGGTGAATTAAGGCCATTAATATTTAGAGTAATAACTGTGAGGTTTTATTTAATACCTGCCATATTGTGGTGGTTATGTGCTTTGGTGTTTTCTTGGCCTTTGTAGATTTTGTGCCATCTTGAAGATTGGTTATTCTGATCTGCTTCTAGTAGGTACTTGAGGTTGGTTATTTGAATCTTCTTTGTGGTGCATTCCCTGAAGGAGTCTGTAGGTTTGGCTTTGTGTTCATATAGTTGTAAAGCTGAGCTTTATCTTGGAAAGTTTTCCTTTCACCATCTATTATGACTTGTTTTTTTTTTTTATGACTTCATTGAGCTCAGTCAGCTGGTTATTGAGGTCCTCTTTTTTTATGCTCTCCTTCAGGTCATTTAACTGTCCTAGGATTCCTTCCTGTTTCCTTTCTAGTAGGTCTAGTCTTGTGAGCATACCATTTCATACGATTGTTGTTCCTTTGTTGAGTTTCTGCAATTTCTGCTATTTTCTTGCCCAATGTTGCATAGTTTACTTGCTCATTTTAGGGTTCTGATCCTATTGTCTCTTCTGTTTTGGTTAGAGATATCCATTATTGGACTGGGCAATCTAGCTGGATTTACTGTCATCTGTTTTTTCATGCTATTCCTTTATTGGTGTGGTCTGCCCATCACAGTATTTTAGAAAGCCTAGGGTTTGGGATGCTAGCCTGCCATCCAGGGGTGGGGAGGCAGGGGTGAGTGGGACAGCAATCACCACCAAGTTAAAAATGGCTAGGGTGGAGACACTAGTCTGGGTCCCTGTGTGTGGGTAGTAAGGGGGCACTGGAGAGTGGGATTGCAACTGTGCATGTGGCTCATAGGAGCTGATTGGGAATGGCAACTGGGCCAGTGATCGCACCGGAGTCATGAAGGCTGGGTGAGAAGGGTGGTCATGCGTGCAGGTTCAGCCAGACTGGGCAGACAGGTGCTCATATGCAGGGTTCAGCGAGGCTGGGCGGGAGCATCGATTGTGTGCATGGGTCAACAAAGCCTGTTCCCACATGAATGCAGGGGTCTGCAAGGCTGGATGGGATTGGTGATTGCGCACACCCATGTGGATCCTCAAGTCTGGGTGAGAAGGACAACTGTGTGTGAGGTCAGCAAGGACTGGGCTGGAACGATGTTTGCACACACCTGTGAAGGTTTGCAAGGCTGTGTGGGACTGTCGATCACACATGGGGGTCTGCAAATCTGGGCAGGAATAGTGAAAGGGATGCCGATCACACCCATGGAGCTCTTCCTGGTGGTGGGAAAGCCTAAGGTTGAGGACCTAGCCTGCTATCTTGGATCCACTTGGCCTGTAGTTAGTGAATGAGGGAGCTCTTACTGGGACTGCAGTTTGGAAGTCTGCTTGAGGGGTATGGGGTACTGATGGGCTAACCGACTATCTGGGAATCATCAGATTCCCTATTTTGCTCCTCCACACCCTCCCACTGGAAGTCTAGTAGAATTAGCAAACCCCTAAACAAAAAATATGCCCCCCTATCCTTAAGGGTCTTGCCTTTTTGTTTCCTGGGAGGTGAGGTGAGGTGAGGTTAAACAGATGCCGTCTTGTCAGAAGTGGTTTTATTCTTTCTCTAACTGTCCATTGACTTATATTTAAGCTGAAGAAGTAGAAACTAACTTTTAGGAGATTAAACTGAAGTCTTTATATATATCTTTCAAGGTAGTGTCTCATTCTGGCTTAGGCTGACCTGGAATTAACTATGTAATCTCAGGATGGCTTTGGACTCATGGTGATCCTCCTACCTCTGCCTCCTGAGCACTAGGATTAAAGGTGTGTGCCAGCACGTCAGGCTTTAAACCAAAGTCTTTAAAGTTTACTGTATTTACTCAGATTATGGCAATAATTCAATATATTCAACTAAATATTAGTTAAACTGGATACTATATAAAACAACAGGACTTTGTATGTGTGAGGCAGGGCTAATAAAAAGACTAGTTTTTTTTTTTTTATTTTAGATAGGTTGGGACTAACATTTAAATTATGAAGTTTTATTGTGTCTGTAGAGTACTGTTCTGTCATTTCTAGTGAGATCCATAAAGTTTCATTACCCTGTAACAGTTTATTAAGCTACAGGGCCTTCATAAATATGCAAACTAGCTTAATAAGATTTTATTCCATGATTGTTCATCAACTTGGTATTGAAAAGGCACTATCCCAGTCAATAAAAATGTCTGCTGTTGGAATTGTCTCTGGAATTCTTAATTTCAATGCTTATTTCTCAGAAAGGGCACCATACACTGTTAAAATAATAGAATCACATTATTTGTATGTGAGGAATAGCTATTTTGTTTATTAGGCTTTTAAACTTTTGTGTAACTACATTTCTCAAACCTGCAAGTGGTCTTTATAAATGTAAAGTTGCCTCATGAAATCTTTATTTCATTAGACACACATTTATTGTTTAAGAAATAAATTTTTGGAAAATTAAATGTATCAAACATTGGTCCTAATGTAGATAAATATCTATACAATTTTTTTGTTGTTTTACTTCTGAGCTAGGTTTTCACTATTTACTCCTGTCTAGTCTTAGCTGGCTACAAACTTATCACAATCCTCCTGCCTCCATCTTTCTAGTGCTGGGATTACAAACATATAATGCTATGTCTATATATATATATATATATGTATCTGAAGAGATTGCTTAGTGGTTAAGGCACTTGCCTGCCAAATCTGACAACCAGAGTTTGTTTCCCCAGTAACCATGTAAAGTCAGATGCACAAAATACCATGTGTATCTGGAGTTCGTTTACAGTGGCTAGAGGCTCTGACATGTCTATTATCTCTCTGTCTCTATCACTTTCTGTCTGTGGGTTTCCATGTAATTGAAAATAAGTAAATAAGAACAAAATATGACTTCTGGTTAAGATGGCAGCATAGGAATCATGCCAAAGCAGCCTATGGGAGAAAAAACCAACCAACCAAACAAACAAAAAAGGTCCTCAGGTCAAGATGGCATCTTCCTAACCATGCCACACCTTCCTGGGAAGGAAAGGCAAGGAATTAAGGGCTCACTTGGTCTTTTAGGGGAGAGAAATCTCTAATAGGTCACCAGTGGGAGGGCATGGAGGGGAAAAAAAGAGAATCAGCTGATTCCCTTGCTCTCGGGTAGCCCACCAGGCCCCAATCCCCCCAAGCAGCCACCCTAGCTATAGTTCCAGCCTCAGAACACTCCTGCACTTACTGCAGGAAAGGGAACCGAGGCCAGCATAGTTTTACTTGCCTCACTGCACAGGGGGGATTGCCCTGTTACCCCTGCCCACACGTGACCTCAGGCTGGCTCCACCCCCCAGCCCTCACAAGCTCAGGCTTGATCTGTCCATTTGCCTGCCATGCACCTGCCAGCTTATGCCCTTGCCACCCATCCACCAGTGCAAGCTCAGACCTCTCCACCCATCTGCCCACTTGTCACTCTGGCCACACATCCAAGCCCGTGCTCAGGTGCATTCCACCTGTGCTAGCACAGGCTCCTTCTAGCCATCTACCCATGCCAGCTCAGGCCCAATCCCCTGTTTGCCTGCTGCACGAATCAGCTCAGGCCACACTGGCCACCGTCCATCTGCCCTCAGCATGCAAGCACAGGCTGCTACGGCATGCATGAGCTCAGGCCTGTTCCACCTGTCCATGCATGAGCTCAGGCCTGCTCTGCCCATTCGCTGCAAGCTCAGGTCCAATCCCCCCCCACCATCTGCCTGCAGCACTCTTGAGCTCAGGAATGCTCTGCCCACCCACCCACACATGAGCTCAGGACCTCTTTGCCTGTCTGCTTGCCTGCATGCAAGCTCAGGCCCACTCCCCCAAGAGGCACCACTTCCCCGCCCATCTAGACGACCATAGTCCTACTCTCCCTGCCCATACACTGTGATGGGCAGACCACAGTGAGAAAGAAATAACATGAAAAATTAAATGCAAATAAATCCAGTAAGATCACCCAGTACTACAATGAATGTCTCTAATCAAAACATAAAAGAGACATTAGGATCAGAAAACCAAAACGAAGCTGGAAGCAATGCAACCCTGACCAAGGTACTTGTAGAACTTGCAGAAAAGCAACAAAGGAACAATAATCATGTAGATGCTGCCATAACTAGACTAGACCTAATAGATAAGCAAACGGAAGTAGTTCAAAGACGGTTAAGAGATATGAAGGAGAGTGAAAAAAAAGAGGACCTCAAAAGTCAACAGGCTATTCTAAATAAAGACATAAAGAAATGCAAGGATGAATTCCAAGAAGCATTAATATAATCAGAAAATGATGTGAAAATGGAGCTTGACAGAGGGATGGAAACTTTACATAGAAAATTAGTAGAAAATGCAAACCTAATTGAACAAGCACAAAAGTCTTGAGAAGCTCTCAAGAACAGAGTCAGCCATGTGGAGAATAGAAACTCCAAACTGGAAGACAAGACAGATGAAACAGTTTGAGAGTTCAAAAGATTCAATAAGTTCAAAAATTTCTTTGAACAGAACATGAGGGAATTGTGGGATACCCTTAAATGTCATAACATCTGGATCATGGGAATACTGGAAGGGGAAGAAATTCAGACCAAAGGCATGGAGAACTTATTTAATAAAATAATTGAAGAAAACTTTCCCACCCTCTCAAAACAAAGGCCCATCAAGATACAAGAAGCTAACAGAATTCCAAACAGATTGGACCAAAGGAGAAACTCTCCAAGACATATTGTCATTAAGACTCTAAACATAGACACCAAAGAGAAAATCCTAAAAGCAGCTATAGAAAAACAGCACATCACTTTTAAAGGTAACCTGATCAGAATCACTTCAGATTTCTCAGTGGAAACCCTGAGAGCCAGAAGGGCCTGGAATGGAACACTGAAAATGCTAAGAATCTATGGCTTCAAACCAAAACACTTTACCCAGAAAAATTATTCCTCATAATAGATGGTGAAAGAAAAACTTTCTATGACAAAATTCAGCTTTAGAATTACATAAAAACAAAACCAAACCTACAGAGAGTATTTCAGGAAATTCTTTATGCGGAGGAATCAAATAATCAACTTCAAATGCCTACAAGAAGCAGATCACAATAACCAAATTCAGAGAAGGCACAAAAAACTTAAAAGTCCATGAAAATTCCAAACCACATATACCAACACAATATGGCAGGAATCAAATCAAACCTCACAGCCATTACCCTAAATATTAATGTGAAACTAGCAAGGGTTCTGCTTTTCTGGTGTACCTGGTACCAGCACAAGGGTGAAGAATATTGACACACAGAACAATCAAAACCTACCAAGTCAGATATCCAGAGACATAGAGGCTCCCAAAGCCTCATCACTGAAGCAGACCTAAAATGAACTCAATATGTCTCGGGAAATTTGAGGAATTGGGGGCAGAAAGAATTTCAGAGCCACATGTTGGGTCATGATACACAGAGACATTTCCTACTATTCATAACTGAGGGCTAACCCCACAATGCATTGCCCATATACCCCAACAAGGAGAGGCCAAGGGGAGGGGGAAGGACAGGGAGGAGGCTAGCAATGTTACCAACTTGACTGTATTCACTGAGTACAAAACTAATTAAAAAGAAATTTAAAAAACAGCAAAATACACTTTTCTACTAGCAAGTGAGGTGTATAAGAAATTGTCAACTGTAGCAGAGAAGTAGGAGAGATTCAGAGTATCTAGGGCCCACAGAAGCAGGTAGAAGCGGCCCCAGCAGCAGCAGAACCAGGTCATGTGGCCACAGCCTCAAGGCTGGCCTGATCCCACAGGAAAAGCCAGGTGAGGGGATTTTCCCCTCACAATGGCCTCGGTGCAAACTCAAGGAATGTGAAGGGAGGACAGAAGGGACCAATGGAGGTGGTGCTTGTGAGGTAGAGGATCACATAGACCAGCAGAAAACCAGAGCCACCATCCACAGCCTCCCCTCCCCCAATGCCAGCTCAAGTGCCAGCAAGCACCAGAGACCTGGGGATAGGAGCACACCTACACAGTACCCGGAACCAGAAACTAGGGTAGTGATCCAGCCAGCCTACCTGAGTCCGCAACACAGCAAATAGGGACCCAAGTGGGAGTGCAGCATAACTGAGACTAGAACAGTCTCCAAAGGTAACTGGGATTACATCAGGCCAGTACCTGACAAATAAACCTGGTATATAGGCTTGAATTGGAAGTGCTAATTGTACCTTCCATGTCAGGAGAAATTATATGTTAAATCTATGGATAGTCAGATCTGCCATTCTTAAAGAAGCTATATTTGGAGCATGTGATTTGTTGCTTTTTGACTGATAGTGCTTTGTTTTCTCTTCTGTTGTTAATTAGGGAAGGGTCTCACTTACTCACAAGCTGACTTGGAACCCTCAACAGACCAGAAATCTTAGCCTCCTAGTTGACAGTATTAAGGGTGTGGGGCAATACATATCCTAAGGGACTGTGACTTTGCTAAAGTATCTGGGTGTCATAATACCTATTCTTGCACAAATACTCTGTGCTGTTTTTCATTGAATATGTACATTGTTTAGTTAAATTTCAGAATCTGCCTGTAGATTGCCCCATTCAGCCTAATTGAACAGTCTCATAGGAGGCAAACTCAACATCTAGGGTCATTTTTGTAGATACTCTGAGAGTCTTAAGAACCACACCTAGCACCTTAAGCTCCTACCCTGAAGATATATAACATCAGATTGATTGATACATCTAATAATACTGCAGATAATTAGACAATACAAGCACTAAGATGCAAAGATGCAAAGATATAAATTATAACAGAAGAAACACCAAAAATCAAGGCAATGTAAATCCACCAAAAAGTATTGAAGCATCAGAAATGACCTCAAGTGAGATTGATTTAGAGGAAATGACTTGGAAAGATTTCAAAAGAATGATTATAAATATGTTAAAGGAATCAAAAAGGAAATCAAAGAAAGAAAAGAGGACACAGGAAGCCACTTTAATAAAATAAGGAGGTCAATACAAGACATAAATAAGGAAATAGAGATAATAAAGAAAACCCAGTCAGAATTACTAGAAATGAAGAACAGTCAATGAAAAAAAAAAAAAAAAAAACTCTGTAAAAAATCTCACCAGGAGAATGGATGAAGGGGAGGACAGAATATCTAAACTAGAAGACCGGGTGCTAGATCTAATACAGTCCAACAAAGAGAAAGACAAACTAATAAGAAAGTATGAATGGGAATTTCAAGAGAATCAGGATACTATGAAAAGATCAAACATATGAATTCAGGGTATAGTAGAAGGAGAAGAGTTTTACTCCAAAGGCATAGTAGGCAGTTTCAACAAAATCATAGGAGAAAACTTCCCCAAATTTGAAAAGAGATGCCAATGAAGATACAAGAATCCTTTAAAACACAAACCAGAAAAAACTTGGAAAGAACCTCTCCTCACCATATTATAATTAAATTACCAAACATACAAACCAAAGAAAATATATTGAAAGCAGGTAGAGAGAAAAATCAAGTAACATACAAAGGGAAGTACATAAGGATCACAGAAGATTACTCAACACAAACTTTTAAAGCCAGGAGGGCCTGGAATAATGTATTCCAAGTTCTGAAGGATAACAATTGTCAACCATGCTTACTTTACCTTGTGTAGCAAAGAGCTCCATGTTGGCTGAGATGAACTTCCAGACCAAGCACAGTTATGGAGGAAGGGATATTTATTAAAGATTACAGATCCATGGGAAGTTCCATAAAAGCAGAAGAAGCTGGCCTGCCTTCACAGGACCAAGCAGAGAGAGAGAGAAGTACATGCCAAAAAGCCACAGCACACTTCAGGAAGTCCAACTAGGCATACTTTGCATATCTTTAGATTGAAATCTGAAACCCACCACCACACCTTAAGATCCACACAATGGCACTGACTCCAGCCAGGTGGTTACAGATGCAACTACAAACAAACAACAGAATATATTGGGGGCCATCTATTCTATTCAAACCACCACACCTTGCAAAGCTATCCAGTCCAATAGACAGAGAAATAAGGACATTCCACAACAAAAGCAGACTAAAGGAATATTTGAAGACAACCCAGCTCTACAGAAAATACTAGAAAGAATCCTCCATGCTGAAGATAAAGGAAAGCACACCTATAAGGAACCTGGGGAAAAAATACTCAAATAATAGTTAATATAAGAGAGCAAAGGCAAAGCTGGAAGAACTACAAAGCAAAAAAGATGGCAAAAATAAATACACACTTTTCAATAATAACTCAGTATCAATGGCCTCAATGCCCCAACCAAAAGATGAAGGTTTGCAGACTGGGTTAAAAAGCAGGATCCTTCACTTTTTGCCTCCAAGAAACTCACCTTTCTACAACAGATGGACACCATCTTGGGACAAAAGGTTGGAAAACAGTGTTTCAAGGAAATGGGCCTAGTAAACAAGGAGGAGTTTCTATCGTAATATCTGACAAGGTAGACTTCAGTCCAACGTTAGTTAGGAAAGATAAGGAAGGTCACTTTATATTGATTATACACACACTTCAACAAGAGTACATTACATTCTAAACACATATGCACCTAACATGGGGGCTCCCAACTTCACCAAACAAATGCTATTAGAACTAAAGTCACAGATAACATTGAACACAGTTTCAGTGGGTGACTTCAACACCCCACTCTCATCAATTGACAGGTTATCCGGGAAAAAAATAAACAGAGAGGAATCTGGATTAAATGAGGTCATAGAACAAATGGACCTAACAGATATATACAGGACATTTCATCCAAATACTGCAGAGTACACATTCATTTTAGCAGCACATGGAAAATTCTCTAAAATAGACCATATATTAGGACACAAGGCAAATCTTAACAAATACAGGAAAACTGAAATAATTCCTGGCATTCTATTTGATCACAATGGGATCAAACTACAAATCAATAGGAAGGAAAGCTATAGAGCATACACAAAATCATGGAAACTAAACAATACACTACTAAATGATGAATGGGCCAAAGAAGAAATCAAAAAGCAAATAAAATATTCATAGAGTCCAATGATAATGAGAACACAACAAACCAAAATCTTTGGGACACAACGATGGCAGTCCTAAGAGGGACATTTATAGCTTTAAGTGCCTATACTAAGAAAACAGAAAGGTGTCAAGTAAACAGCTTAAAGCTTCAACTTAAGCCCTTGGAAAAAGAAGAACAAAGCAAACCAAAAATTAGTAGACAGAAAGAAATAATAAAGATTAGGGTAGAAATTAATTAAGTAGAAATAAAAAAATCCAAAGAATCAATGAAACAAAGAGTTGGTTCTTTGAAAGGATAAACAAGATTGATAAACCCTTAGCAAATCTAACCAAAAGAAAGAGAGAAGAGACACAAATTAATAAAATTGGAGATTAAAAAGTCACCATCACAACAGATACCAGAGAAATTTAAAGAAATCATAGGGACATACTATAAGAACATATACTCCACTAAGTTTGAAAATCTGAAAGAAATGGATGACTTCCTTGATTCCAATTACCTACCTAAATTAAATCAAGATAATATTAACCACTTAAATAGACCTATAACAAGTATAGAGATCTAAGCACTTATCAAAAATCTCCGAGCCAATAAAAGTCCAGGCCCAGATGGATTCACTACTGAATTTTACCAGATCTTCATTCATGGAAGAACTAACACGATTGGTTCTTAAACTTTTCCAAAATAGAGAAAAAGAAAGAATCCCACCAAACTCCTTCTACGAAGCCAGCATCACCCTGATACCAAAACCAGGGCAAAGATAGAACAAAAAAAAAAAAAAAAAAAAAAGAAAGAAAGAAAGAAAGAAAAAGAAAAACAAAGAAAATTACAGACCAATCCCCCTTATAAACATAGATGAAAAACTTTTCAACAAAATATTGTCAAACAGAATATAAGAAAAAACAGAAAGATCATTCACCCCAACTAAGTAGGCTTTATCCCAGGTGCAGGGATGGTTCAACATATGCAAACCAATAAATATAATACATTAAATAAATGGACTGAAGGACAAAAATCACATGATCATCTCATTAGATATAAAAAAAACATTTGACAAAATCTGGCATGTCTTCATGATAAAAGCCCTACAGAGACTGGGAATAGAATTATTATATCACAATATAATAAAGACTATCAATGACAAGACTACAGCCAACATATTACTAAATGGAGAAAAACTGGAAGCTTTTCCAGTGAAATCAGGAATGAGGTAAGGGTGGTCACTCTCTCTACTTTTATTTAATATAGTACTGGAAGTCTTAGCCATAGGAATAAGGCAAGAGACCCACATAAAAGGGATACAAATTGGAAAAGAAGAGGTCAAGTTATCATTATTTGTAGATGACATGATTCTGTACATAAAAAACCTTAAAAACTCTACCAGCAAACTGTTAGAGCTGATAAAGACCTAAAGCCTTGTAGTAGGATACAAAATAAACACTCTAATGCTAACAACAAACACACAAAGGATGAAATCGGAGAATCACTCCCATTCACAATTGCATAAAAAAAAACCAAAGAAAGTACCTTGGAATAAACCTAACTAAGGAAGTGAAGTATCTCTACAATGAAAATTTTAGAACACTCCAGTGAGAAATTGTTGAAGACACTAGGAAATGGAAAAACATCCCTTGTTCTTGGAATGGAAGAATCAATATTGTGAAAATGGCAATCTTACCAAAAGCAATATACACATTTAATGCGATCCCCATCAAAATTCCAATGGCATTCTTCATGGAAATAGAGAAAGCAATCCAAAACTTCATTTGGAAGCACAAAACATCTCAAATATGTTTGAGCGACAAAAATAAGGCTGGTGATATCACCATACATGATTTTAACCTATACTATACAGCCACAGTAAGAAAAATAGCATGCTACTGGCCCAAAAGCACACATGTAGATCAATGGACCAGAAGACCCAGATGTAAGCCCAGGTCCCTGATCTTCAACTAAATGCCAAAAATACTCATAGGAGAAAAGACAGCCTCTTCAGCAAATGGTGCTGGGAAAACTGGATATGTATCTGTAGAAGGAAGAAAACAGATCCTTCTCTGTCTCCATACACAAGAATTAAGTCAAAATGGATTAAAGACCTTAATTTCACACCTGAAACTCAGAAACTGCTAGAGGAAAATGTAGGGGAATCACTTCAACATATTGATCTTGGCAAAGACTTTCTGAATATAACCACAATTGCTCAGGCAATAAAACCACAGATTAACTGCTGGGACCTCACGAAATTACAGAGCTTTTGTACAGGAAAGGACACTGTGAGTAGAACAAAGATGCAACCTATAGTATGGGAAACAATCTTCGCCAGATATACATCTGACAGAGGATTAATATCCAGGATATACAAAGAATTCAAAAAACTAAATAATGAGAAATCAAACAACCCATTTAAAAGATAGGCTATGGAACTAAATACGGAGTTCTCAAAAGAACAAATACAGATGGCACTTAACTGTCTAAAAAAATGTTCTAGATCCCTAGTCATCAGGGAAATGCAGATTAAAACTACATTGAAATTCGATCACACTGCAATCAGATTGGCTACCATCATGAAAACAAATGACCATAAATGCTGGCAAGGATGCAGAAAAAGAGGAACTCATTTGCACTGCTGGTGGGAATGCAATCTAGTCCAGCCATTGTGGAAATCAATGTGGAGTTTCCTAGGACAGCTAAAAATAGATCTACCACATAACCCAGCTATAGCACTCCTAGGCATATATCCTAAGTATTTGTCTCACTACCTTAGAGATACTTGCTCAACCGTGTTTATTGCCACTCTTTTCACAATAGCTGGGAAATGAAACCAGCCTAGATGTTCCTCAATTGATGAATGGACGATGCAGATATGGATCATTTATACAATGGAGTTCTACTCAGTGTTAAAGAAAAATGAAGTTATGACATTTGCAGGAAAATGGATGGATCTGTAAAGGATTTTACTAAGTGAGATAACCCAGGCCCAGAAAGCCAAATGTCATATGTTCTCTCTTAGATGTGGATTCTAGCCACAAATGATTGGACTTCTGTGAGAGTAGGAAGAAAACTCAATAGCAGAGGCCATTAAGCTATAAAGGAGATATAAACAGAATAGAAAGGAAGGGAGGGAAGAACTTAATAGGATGGTATTGTATATATGTAAGTAGAAGAACAGATTAATGGGCGTGAAAAGACCTAAGTGAGTTCAGGGGAAGAGATTAAGTAAAGGAAAAATGGAGGGAGGGCTAATGAAAATCTAAAAGGATATAAATAAATCTTGTGGAAACCTACTTTTTGGACAATTGATCACTCAGGAGCCATAGATTCATACTAGAAAATTTTCAGTGCCAGGGATGGGATACCTTCCAGTGGATTATTGGTCCAGGAGGTCCCTGACGCACCCAAAACATTACAGGTCATTGTTGAGGTCTTTGTTTACCTGCTAGGAATAGATGGTAAGACCCTATTGCTGAAGACTCTACATACTCCTGCTGGAACTGAGCTGAAAACCTCCTCCACGTAGTCCAGGTGACAGAAAACTTGAAAAAATCCATGCTGCCTGCAGCTCAATGGGAGAGAGAAATCACCAGTAAAAATACTCCACAGTGGACACTGAAAGTCTTATATTTGGCCAGCCAGGCCAAATGAGCCAATGGGTGCAATAGTGGCAGTTCTGTTATGGGAGAAACCAATTGCCTTTAACCTGACTGGAGGCCTGCTCCATGGGAAGGAATACATCCCTGATACTGAAAACCTACAACAAGGGTAGTCATGAGCCCTAGGGGTGTAAGGTCTACTGCTGCCTGTAAAACTACCCTGTAAGCACTTCTCTTAATGTTCATACTTTTATATTAATGCTACCTGCACCTTTTCATTAGAGCACTTTCTCTTTTCAGATGGCAGTGACCTTGGGATGACTCAGAAGGTACCATGGTTCTGAGAAAAATGACAGAGGAGTGCTCATCACTGCAATATCTCTATCACACCTTCCAAGGCTCAGGGTCCATTGCAGAAGAAGTGGTGGAAAGAATGTAGGAGACAAAGGAAGGGTATGACACCTTACAAAGTGCTCCTCCAGACACAAAATGTCCTGGATATCCATGACCTCACAGTGCCCGACACTACCTACACAAGACCATTATAATAGGAGGAAAATATCATGTCATCAAAATAAAAGAGAGACTGATTTAGTGCGGGAGGGCATAGGATGGAGAGTGGAGTTTTAAAGGGGAAAGTGGTGGGGGAGGGAATTACCATGGGATATTGTTTACAATTATGGAAGTTGTTAATTATAATACTTAAATAAAAATAAAAAGAATAAATATATATGTTTATAAAAGTATAGGATATTTTTCTATTGGGAGAAAGTCTATATTAATGTTTTTATTCATAAATGTTTTAAAACTTTTAATTTGAAATAATTATATATTAGTAAGTATAGATAAGGAATAACAAAACATTTACAAGTGCCCCTGCCAAGTCTCCAAAGCTAATATTCTACACAACTTTTGGTCATTATCAACATCAAGAATATGACATTGCCAAAACCCATGGAGTTTATCCAGATCTCACAAATTATTTGTAAAATTACCAAAAGTAGTATTCTTGAAAGGGACGTTCCAACTGAGAACAGCTCAGATGGATTCTTTTTGTGGGGGAATGTTTACTGTAGGGGTTAGTCTGTCTTGGAGGAGTATAATGGCCTCACCAAAGGCAGAAAGAGGCAGGCCTTGGTTTCCTGAAGAACATAGGGAGTTACCTACTTTTGTAAGTTTCCAGTTACCACAGGACTCAGGCTACATTCTAGAGGCCTATGGAGACAGACACTAGATAGGACTCAAGGCAGTAACTCAGGTGGCCTAGGGGGTTCTCTGGAAACAAAAGCCTTGGTTCCCAGACAGCAAGGTCATTAGTTCTCCTTTTTATAATGCTTATACCAGTGGTGTGGGAGAGAATTTTCAGACAGACAAAGAGAAAGAGAGAGAGGGGGGGGAGCTGTTGCAAGTGGGTGTGGATACTTTTAGAGCAGTTCATTTCTGGTCTCTTAAAGTGACTATATTTGTGTTATAATATACCTATATCAACTTGTGTGACATGTGTGTGACGTGTGTGTGTGTGTGTGTGTGTGTGTGTGTGTGTGTGTGTGTGTGTTTGTATGCGCTCAGTACAAATTTATCACATGTATGACTTGGTGTTAACAACAAGTATAGCCAAAATATAACTGAACTCCACTACAAGACTCCTTTGGAGTCCCCCTACATGACTAAACCCATCTCTTCCCCATTCTTAACCTCTGTCAAGCTGTTCTCTGTCTCTGTGATTATGTCATGATTATCACAGATAGAATCGTTTTTTTTTCTTCCAAATTTTTATTAACAACTTCCATGATTACAAAAAATACCCCATGGTAATACCCTCCCTACCCCCACTTTCCCCTTTGAAACTCCATTCTCCATCATACCCCCTTGCCATCTCAATCAGTCTCTCTTTTACTTTTGATGTCATGATCTTTTCCTCCTCTTATGATGGTCTTGTGCAGGGAGTGTCAGGCACTGTGAGGCCATGGATATCCAGGCCATTTTGTGTCTGGAGGGAGCATGTTGTGTGGAGTCCTGCCCTTCCTTTGGCTCTTACATTCTTTCTGCCACCTCTTCTGCATTAGACCCTGAGCCTTGGAAGGTGTGATAGAGATATTGCAGTACTGAGCACTGTGGTCCTTTCTTTCCATCACCATGATACCTTCTGAGTCATCCCAATGTCACTGCCATCTAAAAAGAGAAGAGTCTCTACCAAAAGTGAGAGTAGCATTAATATAAGGGTGTCAACATTAACAAAAGTGTTTACTGGGCAGTTTGATAAGCATAGTATATACATTTAGCCAGACAACAGCAGACATTATACCCCTAGGGCTCATGACTACCCATTTTAAGTTTTCAGTATCAGGGATGTATTCCCTCCTGTGGAACAGTCCTCCAGTCCAATTACAGGGCAGTTAGTTTCCCCCATAACAGACGTGCCACTATTGCACCTGTTGGCTCATTTGGCCTGGCTGGCCAATTATAAGGCTTGCACTGTCCACTGTGGAGTATCTTCATTGGTGATTTCTTTTTCTTCCATTGAACTGCTTGCAGAATGGCTTCTTCCAGCTTTCTGCCAGCTGATCTACATGGAGGAGGTTATCAGCTCAGTTCCAGCAGGATTTCTCAGTGGCCTTGCAGCCCAAGTATATGGAGTCTTCATCAATAGGGTCTCACCATATATTCCTGGTGGAAAACCAAGGGCCTTGGCAATGGCCTATAATGTTTTGGGGGCATCAGGGACCTCCCTGGCCAACAACTCTGGAAGATATCTCATCCCTGGCACTGAAAATTTTCTAGCAACAATCTATGGCTCCTGAGTGTTCCATTGTCAAAAAAGGTAGGATTACATATGATTTATTCATATCCTCTTAGATTTTGATTAGCTGTCCCTCCACCTTTCCTTTATTCAATCTCTTCCCCAGACCTCATTTTGGGCCTTTTCACCCCTTTAATCTATTCTTCTACTTACATATACACAATACCATCCTATTAAATACCCCCTCCCTTCCTTTCTCTTCCTTTTATATCTCTTTTCTAGCTTACTGGCCTCTGCTACTGAGTTTTTTCCTTCTCACACAGAAGCCCAGTCATCTGTAGCTAGGGTCCACATATGAGAGAGAACACGTGATGCTTGGCTTTCTGGGCCTGGGCTACCTCACTGAGTATAATCTTTTCCAGATCCATCCATTTTCCTGCAAATTTCATAACTTTATTTTTCTTTACCGCTGAGCAGAACTCCATTGTATAAGTGTGCCATATCTTCATTATCCATTCATCAGTTGAGGGACATCTAGGCTGGTTCCATTTCCCAGCTATTGTGAATTGAATGGCAATAAACATGGCTAAGGAAGCATTTCTAAGGTAATGAGATGAGTCCTTAGGCATATATCCCTAGGATATATGCCTACTAGTGCTATAGCTGGATCATATGGTAGATCAATTTTTAGCTGTCTTAGGAACCTCCACACTGATTTCCACAATGGCTGGACCAGATTGCATTCCCACCAACAGTGTAGAAGGGTTCCTCTTTTTCCACATCCTTGCCAGCATTTATGGTCATTTGTTTTCATGATGGTAGCCAATCTGATAGGAGTGAAATGGAATCTCAACGTAGTTTTAATCTGCATTTCCCTGATGACTAGGGATGTAGAACATTTTTTTAGATGCTTATATGCCATTCGTATTTCTTCTTTTGAGAACTCTCTATTTAATTCCACAGCCCATTTTTTAATTGGCTTGTTTTATTTCTTATTATTTAATTTTTTGAGTCCTTTGTATATCTAGACATTAATTCTCTATCAGACTTATAGCTGGCAAAGATTTTTTCCCATTCTGTAGGTTGCCTCTTTGCTTTACTCACAGTGTCCCTTGCTGTACAAAATCTTTGTAAGTTCATGAGGTCCCTGTGATTAATCTGTGGCTTTATTGCCTGAGCAATTATGGATATATTCAGAAAGTCATTGGCAAGACAATATGTTGAAGGGTTTCCCCTACTTTTTCCTCTAGCAGCATCAGAGTTTCAGGTGTGATGTTAAGTTATTTAATCCATTTGGACTTAATTCTTATGCATGGAGACAGAGAAGGACCTATTTTCATCCTTCTACAGATACGTACCCAGTTTTCCCAGCACCATTTGCGGAAGAGGCTGTCTTTTCTCCAATGAGTATTTTTGGCATTTTTACCGAATATTAGGTGGCTATAGCTACCTGGACTGGCATCTGGGTCCTCTATTCTGTTCCATTGATCTACATGTTTGCTTTTGTGCCAGTACCATGCTGTTTTTGTTACTATGGCTCTATAGTATAGGTTAAAATCAGGTATGGTGATACCACCTGCCTTATTTTTGTTGCTCAGTATTATTTTAGATATTTGAGATTTTTTGTGATTCCAAATGAATTTTTGGATTGTTTTTTCTATTTCTATTTCTATTGGAATTTTCATGGGGATTGCATTAAATGTGTATATTGCTTTTGGTAAGATTACCATTTTCACAATAGTGATTCTTCCGATCCAGGAACAAGGGATGTTTTTCCATTTCTTAGTGTCTTCTGCAATTTCTTGCTTGAGTGTTTTAAAGTTTTCATTGTAGAGATCCTTTACTTCCTTGGTTAGGTTTATTCCAAGGTACTTTATTTTCTTCGATGCAATTGTGAATGGGACTGATTCTCTGATTTCATCCTCTGGGTGTTTGTTGTTAGAATATAGGAATGCTACTGATTTCTGTGTATTTATTTTGTATCCTGCTACATGGCTGTAGGTGTTTATCAGCTCTAACAGTTTGCTGGTAGAATCTTTAGGGTCCTTTATATATAGAATCATGTCATCTGCAAGTAATGATAACTTGATTTCTTCCTTTCCAATTTGTACACTTTTATGTATGTCTCTTGCCTTATTGCTATGGCTAAGACTTCCAGTAATATATTAAATAAAAGTGGGGAGAGTGGACACCCTTGTCTTGTTCCTGATTTTAGTGAAAAAGCTTCCAATTATTCCCCATTTAGTAATATGTTGGCTGTAGGCTTGTCATAAATAGCCTTTATTATATTGAGATATGATCCTTCTATTCCTAGGCTCTGTAGGACTTTTATCATGAAGGGATGTTGGACTTTGTCAAATGCTTTTTCTGCATCTAATGAGATGATCATATGACTTTTGTCCTTCAGTCCATTTATATAATGTATTACATTTATTGATTTACATATGTTGAACCATCCCTGCATCTCTGGGATAAAGCCTACTTGGTCAGGGTGAATGATCTTTCTGATATATTCTTGTATTCTGTTTGCCAATATTTGGTTGAGAATTTTTGCATCTATGTTCATAAGGGAGATTGGTCTGTAATTTTCTTGTTTTGTTCTATCTTTGCCTGGTTTTGGTATCAGGGCAATGCTGGCTTTGTAGAAGGAGTTTGGTAAGATTCCTTCTTTTTCTGTTATGGGAAAGCTTAAGAAACAATGGATTTAGTTCTTCCCTGAAGGTCTGGTAAATTTCAGCAGTGAATCCATCTGGGCCTGGACTTTTATTGGTTGGGAGATTTTTGATAAGTGCTTAGATCTCTATACTTGTTATAGGTCTATTTAAGTGGTTAATATCATCCTAATTTAATTTAGGTAGGTCATGTGAATCAAGAAAATCATCCATTTCTTTCAGATTTTCATACTTAGTGGAGTATATGTTTTCATAGTATGTCCCTGTGATTTTTTGAATTTCTCTGATATCTGTTGTGATGTTGCCTTTTTCATCTCTAATTTTATTAATTTGTGTCTCTTTTTTCTTTCTTTTGGTCAGGTTTGTGAGGGCTTATCAATCTTGTTTCTCTTTCAAAGAACCAACTCTTTGTTTCATTGATTCTTTGGATTTTCTTGTTTGTTTGTTTCTGTTTAATTAATTTCTGCCCTAATCTTTATTATTTATTCCTGTGTACTAAATGTTGGTTTGCCTTGTTCTTCTTTTTCCAAGGCTTTAAAGTGAAGCATTAGGTCATTTACTTGTGACCTTTCTAATTTCTTAATATTGGCACTTAAAGCTATAAATTTACCTCTTAGAACTGCCTTCATTGTGTCCCAGAGATTTTGGTATGTTGTGTTCTCATTATAGTTTGACTCTATGAATTTTTTGATTCCCTTCTTGATTTCTTCATTGACCCATTCATCATTTAGTAGTGTATTATTTAGTTTCCATGATTTTGTGTATGCTCTATAGCTTTTCTTGCTATTGATTTGTAGTTTGATTCCATTGTGGTCATATAGAATGCAAGGAATTATTTCAATTTTCCTGTATTTGTCAAGATTTGCCTTGTGTCCTAATATATGGTCTATTTTAGAGAATGTTCCATGTGCTGCTGAAAAGAATGTATATTCTTCAGCTTGAAAGAAATGTCCTGTATACATCTGTTACGCCCATTCCTTCTATGACCACATTTTGTCCAGATACCTCTCTGTTTATTTTTTCCTGGGATGACCTGTCAATTGATGAGAGTGTGGTGTTGAAGTCCCCCACTACCACTGTGTTTGCTGTTAGCTGTGACCTTAGTTCTAATAGAGTTTGTTTGATGAATTTGGGAGCCCCCATGTTAGGTGCATATATGTTTAGGATGGTAATGTCCTCTCGTTGGACTGTGCCCTTAATCAATATCAAGTGGCCTTCCTTATCTTTCTTAATTAACATTGGGCTGAAGTCTACCTTGTCAGATATTAGGATAACAACCCCTGCTTGTTTTCTAGGCCCATTTGCTTCAAACACTGTTTTCCAATCTTTCACAGTAAGATAATGTCCATCCTTTGTAGAAAGGTGAGTTTCTTGGAGGCAACAAATTGAAGGGTCCTGCTTTTTAACCCAGTCTGCAAACCTATGTCTTTTGGTTGGGGCATTGAGGCCGTTGATATTAAGGGATATTATTGAAAGGTGTGCATTTATGTTTGCCATTTTTTTTTTTGTAGTTTGGGTTCTACCTTTTCTCTCTTGTGTTAACTAGTATTCAAATATTGTTTGTTTTTTCCAGGTTCCTTATATGTGTGCTTTTCCTTCTCTTCAGCATGGAGGATTTTTTCAAGTATTTTCTGTAGAGCTGTTTTTTTCTTCAAATACTCCTTTAGCCTGCTTTTGTCATGGAATGTCCTTATTTGATCATCTTTTTGAATGGATAGCTTTGCAGAATATAGTAACCTTGGTTGACAGTTGTTATCTTTCAGAACTTGGAATACATCACTCCAAGCCCTTCTGGCTTTGAAAGTTTGTTTTGAGTAATCTGCTGTAATCCTGATGGGTTTGCCTTTGTAGATAACTTGATTTTTCTCTCTAACTGCTTTCAATATTTTTTCTTTGGTTTTTGTGTTTGGCAGTTTGATTGCAATATGGCGAGGAGAGGTTCTTTCCAGGTTTTGTCTGGCTGGTGTTCTAAAGGATTCCTGTATCTGCATTGGCACCTCTTCCCCAATTTGGGGGAAGTTTTCTTGTATGATTTTGTTTAAGATTCCTGCTATGCCTTTGGAGTGAAATTCTTCTCTTTTTACTATGCCCTTTTACAATGAATTCTTATGTTTGATCTTTTCACAGTGTCCTGAATCTCTTGAAATTCCCATTCATACTTTTCTATTAGTTTGTCTTTCTCTTTGTTGGACTGTATTAGATCTGCCACCTGGTCTTCTAGTTTAGATATTCTGCCCTCTCCTTCAACCATTCTGTTGAGATTTTCTACAGAGTTTTTTTTATTTCATTAACTGTGTTCTTCATTGCTAGTACTTCTGACTGGTTTTTCTTTATTATTTCTATTTCCTTATTTATGTTTTGTATTGACTTCTTTATTTCATTAAATTGGTGTCCTGTGTCTTTTTTTTTTAGTCCTTTGATTTCCTCTTTCACTCCTTTGATTTCTTCTTTGACTTCTTTGAACATATTTACAATCATTCTTTTGAAATCTTTCTT
Source organism: Dipus sagitta (assembly GCA_036346955.1). Classification (NCBI taxonomy): domain Eukaryota; kingdom Metazoa; phylum Chordata; class Mammalia; order Rodentia; family Dipodidae; genus Dipus; species Dipus sagitta. Next base: position 70,593,405 of record CM070781.1, read on the forward strand.
AGGCATTTCTTCTAACGCGTTCTCGCTGGAGGTCATTTCTGATGCATTAATACTTTTTGTTGGATTTATATTGTCTTGATTTTTGGTGTTTCTTGTGTTATAATGTATATATTTTTGCATTTTGGATTAAGTTAATGCTTACATTTTCTAGTTAGCTGGGTATTATTAGCTCCATCAGTCATCTGATGTTATATATCTTCAGGGTAGGAGCTTAAGGTGTTAGGTATGGCTCTTAAGACTCTCAGAGTATCTACAAAAGTGTCCCTTGGGGTTGGGTTTGCCTGCTGTGGGATTATTCAAGTAGGCTGAGTGGAACAAAATACAGATGGATTCTAAAATTTAACTAAACAATGTACACATTCAATGAAAAACTGCACTGAGTATTTATGCAAGAGTAGGTATTATGACAACCAGATCCTCTATCAACAAAGAGGTTAAGTTTTCTGGTCTGTTGAGGGCTCCAAGTCAGTTTGTGACCAAGTGAGAACCTTCCTTGGTGTAATCCCAGTTACCTTTTGGGATGATTTTGGTGTCAGTTATGCTGTGCTCCTGCTTGCATCCCTCTTTGGTGCCCTACTGGTTCAAGTAGGCTGGCTGGGTCCCTGGACAGCTGTTCTGTTTTCTGGAGCTGGGCACTGGCTTTTCCTCCGGGTCAAGCCAATCCTGGCAGCTGTGGCCCCACAAACCTGGCACCACCACTGTTGCTGGAGCTGCCACTGCTGGAGCCCCTGCTGCCACTGCCACTGCCAGAGCCACCACTGCTGGAGCCGCTTCAGCCTGCCTGTGTGGGCCGTGGATGCCCTGGATCTCTCCTACTTCTCTGTTGCCATTTTATTTTCTTATACACCTCACTTTTTAATAAAAGTGTGTATTTTTCTGGGTTTTCTTTGGCTTTTTCTCCCCTAGGCTGCTTTGGCATGGTTCCATCTTAACTGGAAGTCCACAGATAGAATCTTTCATATGGATCCTTTTAACATTTACTTTCTCAGTGTTTTATGATTATTTTTAAAGCTTAATCAAGTCGTTGAATAGCCAATAATTCATTGACATTTCTTATTGGTTTCTTTATTTCTTCACAAGCAAGTTCTCTAGCTTAGGCTGCTTTTGAATTTACTATGTAGCTGAGGATGACCTTGAACTCCTGAAATGTCTGCTTTCACTTCCAAATGGTGGGATGTGCACTTCCAAATGTTTGCATATGTGCAATGAACCAAAGCCTGGGGTTACTGCTTATTAGGTAAACATTCTACCACTGAGCTCCGTTCCAGCCCAGTTCCTTATATTTATTGAATGGTATTTGATGTTCTAGCCATGCCACAGCTTGATAAAATATTCACCTTTGAAAGACACTGGGGATAGTTTTCTGTGTTGAAGTACTATGAATAAATTCACTATGAACATTTTTGTATAAGCACTTCTTTTTTTGGGGGGGGGCTTTTGAGGTAGGGTCTCACTCTGGCCCAGGCTGACCTGGAATTCACTATGTACTCTCAGGGTAGCCTCAAACACATGGCTATCCTCCTACCTCTGCCTCCCTAGTGCTGGGATTAAAGGTGTGCACCACCAAGCCTGGCATTGTATAAGCACTTCTATGCAAATAAGTCTTCAACTATATTTTTAATTTAAATTTATTTATTTATGTGTATATGGGTTAGCCAGGATCTCTTGCTGCTGCAAACAAATGCTTGTTAAGTTTTATGTGGTGGTTGTGGTATTGAACTCATGCTGGAAGGCTTTACAAGCAAGTGCCTTTATATGCTGAGCCATCTCCCCAGTCCCACTAATGGACTTCAAGAGTACCCTTGCTGGATCAAATACTAAATCCATTTTAAAGCTGGGAGTGGTGACACATGCCTTTAATCTCAACACTCAGGAGGCAGAAGTAGGAGGATTGCTGTGAGTTCAAGGCCAGCCTGTGAATACATAATAGTGAATTCCAGTTTAGTCTGGGCTAGAATGAGACTTTAACCCCTTACCCCTCAAAAACTACATCCATTTTTAGTTTTGAAAGGAACTGTTAAATTACCTAGAGTAGTTGCACCATTTGACATTTCTACTAGTAACATCTGAGTGATCCTCTTTCTTTATGTTCTTGCCAGCATTTGACGTTATCTCTATTTCTCATTTTAGATATTGTGATTGATAATGGTATAGTACTAGTGTTTATTTTTCATTTCCCTACCTACCAACTGATTATGTTGAACACACTAGAAGTTTTAAAGATATTTTTAAGCACTTTTTATATTAAGCAAGAGATTTATAAGGAAACAAGAGGATAGGATATCTATCTATCTATCTATCTATCTATCTATCATCTATCTAGCTACACACACACACACACATATGGAGATAGAGAGAGAAAGAGAAAGGGAAAGAGAGATATCCTGATTTTAAGAAACTGGCTTATGTCCATATAGGAGTTGGCCATTCTTTGCTGAAGATTCAGGCAAGAGGAAGTGTTGATGTTGGCGTGGTGAGTCTGAAAGCTCAAGCCTGGATACTTCTGCAGAATTGCTCCCTGCATTATATGGTGTGTGTGTGTGGGGGGGGATGGAATTTCTTCTTCATGGTACTTGCCTTGCTCTCAGGACCTTCAACTCATTTAATAAAATCCATCCACTCATGTGGAAGAATCTATTTTAAAGTAAGCTGATTTAAATCATTTCTAACAAATATATTTATAGTAATATCTGAGATAGTGTGAGACTCATGGGTAAAGCTTGACAGTGTTATCTTAATTATTACCCTAAGTGAAATAAACCAGTCAGGAAAAGGCAAATATTACATGATTCTTTTCTATGAGGTGCCTAAAGTAGAGAAATTCACAGACTGAAAGTAAAATGGCAGTTACCATAGTGTATAAAAGGGAGGACAAGAAGCTATTATCTAATGGATACACAGTTTCTATCTTGCACAACATAAAGTGAGATGAAACAGGTGGGGTGAGGTGACTGTACAAAATGTACTCAGGGCTCACATTTTAAATGGCTAAAATGATAAATATTTTTATGCATATTCTACCACAGTTTTAATAAAAAGATAAAATAATTTTTAAAAAGTACACCCACAGTTGAAAAATCTGTGATCACAGTTTTATCTATCAAGTATTCTAGACTATAGCATGCTTTAGTTTAGTCTTATAGTGTCATACTGTTTTGTCATAATGTGTTGCCTCACTACAGCTGGAGAACAATGGAATGAAGCAGTCAGTGACCAAAACCTCCAAAGCTGTGAATTAAAACAAACCTTTCTTCTTTTTAAGCTTATTGTCTCAAGTACTTTGTTATAAGAGTGGAAAGCTGACTAACATATGTGGCCCTGGGCTAGGATAGATTGCTCTCACAAAGCCCTGCCCCTCCACCCTCAGTAATGCAGCTTTTTGTGTGGCATTTTCAGCAAAAACAACTAGTTTTTTTTTTTTAAATCTATCTATGTAGATGTTTCCTTCAGATAGAAACCTTCCCTCTTCAAGGGAGCAAGGAGGCTGGAGGCTGACAGGCCCATGAAACTTACAAGAAGCTTGGGAGATTTAGGAGGCACCCCCTCCCTCTTACAAAAGTAATAAACTATTGCTGGGAGATAGGACAGTTTTCATGATGTTCAAGTTGTGCAGAAGTTTCCTGAGTCATCATCAGTGCTGAGGTCAGCTCTGGTGGTGCAGCTTGCCTGTATCATCTGTGCTCTTGTGTGTAATCTTCACCTATGCTCCTGTTAGTGACTCAAGAAACTCACTGTCTCACCAAGCTCCACTTGGGTGGAATTGTTTCTTTTGTCTGTCCTTGGTGGCTTATTGGTCTTTCCAGGAAAAAATATGCATTATCTTATTTTTGGTTTTATTGCTAATCATCAGAACAATTTCTAATAGAAGATATGATTGTAGGACATCCTACTTTACTCAGGTAATTATTTTTTGAGGATTAAAAGAATCATTTATTTATTTGTTGTGTATTTGTGTGGATGAATGTGGGTATGCACATGGCATGACACATGTGGAGGGCAGAGGATAACACTGAATGTGGAACCTTGCCTTCCACCTTCTTTGAAGGGGATATCTCATTGTTGTTCACTGCTCAGTTCATCACGCTTGTCTGGGTTTCCAGAAAATTCTTTTTTCTGCTTCCCTTCTGTCTGTAGGTACACTGCTATAACAGGAGTCCACCCCAGCTTCTGGCTTTCTGGTGGTGTCTAGGGATCTGAGCTCAGGTGCTCAGACTTGCATGACAAGCACTTTATCCACAAAACCATTAGTCCAGCCCAGAATTTTTAAAGTTCATATGACATGAAAATACCTATTACTATTAGAATATATCCCAGGAATGTGTATAAATTTTGTGTTTCAAAAGCATTCCTCAGTTTTGTGCTACACTTATAATATAGCCACCTAAATACAGCCCCATAAAAATGTGAGGGGTGGTGTGGGGGTGTTTTGAGGCCCAGCTACACTGCCGCAATCCCCACCAGCCCTGCCGTCACTCATGTGCAGCTCCCCCTCTTCAGTTGTGCAGGCCTGGGCTGGTGCACATCGTGGTGATAAGTCAGCAGGATGTGCAAACTTATAACTATTTGGAAAAGTCTAATTTTAGCTGATGTTCTTTTACAACGTTTTCTTGGGGCTAGACTCTGACACTTCATCATTCTTGATTTGCAGGAACCGTCAGTCTTCTTGTTTTCACATGGTTTTTATTTCTTAGAATTACACAAGCCTTCCTAACCTAACTTCCCAGAAGGAAGACTTGTGTGTTTTCTGGTGAGATGGAGGTGTTATAACTCGTGGAAATGCAGTAGAACTGTTAAAAGAATAAGATGTCAGCTATGTACACTGGAATGCGCTATAGTTGTCTTTGTTCTCAGGAGACTAAAGCATTCTCAATGTGCCAATAGTTTCTGTCCTCCAAGAATCTTTTCTCATCTTTTTCTAGTTAGTAGTGAGAGAGCCCATCGACAATGAAAGATTTGTTACTGGAAAAGGAGGCTGCTTCATTCTTTTCTTTAACTTTTTATTGACAACTCCCATAAATACAGATGGTATATGATGATAATATTCCTTTCCCACCACCTTCTTATTTCCCCTCTCAAATCCCCCCCTCCACTGAATCCCTTCTTGTTTGCAACTAGTCTCTCTTAAGTTTGGATGTTACTATTTTTTCCTCCTGTTATTCAGGTCTTGTGTAGGTATCAAAGGCCACTGTAAAGTCATAAACGTCAAGGCTACTTTGTGTCTGGAAGACAGCATCATAAGCACTCCTCTCCTCCCTTTGGCTGTCATATTATTTCTGCCACCTCTTCCTCAATGGTCCCTGAAACTGCTTCATTCTTTTTTTCTTAAATGCTTTTTTAAAATTTTTACTTATTTGAGAGTGACAAAGAGAGAAAGAAGGAGGGAGAGATAGAGAGAGAGAGAGAGAGAGAATTGGGTGCACCAGGGCCTCCAGCCACTGTAAATGAACTCCAGATCCTTGCACTCACTTGTGCATCTGGCTAACATGGATCCTGGGGAATTGAGCCTTGAACTGAGGTCCTCAGGCTTCACAGGCAAGTGCTTAACCGCTAAGCCATCTCTCCAGCCCTGCTTCATTCTTTATATGGCCAGAGATAATAATGCTATAGTAAGTCAGCTATCCTACCAACTTAGGCTGCTCTATCCCCATAAAAAGTGAGTGCATAGAGAATTATCACAAGTTAAGGACATCTACAGGGAAAAGAAACTGGATGAATTTGAATAGGTAGATCAGGTACTAAAATTCACATACACTGCAGGTAAATGCCTAAAATCTTATCTGCTCACTCGTCTTGTGTTTCCTTACCCTTTTATTCTCAGCCTGTGCAGTGACCATGACCTAGTCCCTCCATAAGTTACCTCTGAGGAAAAAAGGAAAAACTTGCTATTATATTTGCTCATAACAATTGAAAGAAATAAATCAAAGAACAAGCAAGCCACTTTAATATCCATGGGTGAAAACTTATTTTTGAGGCAGGAGTTAGCTCTAGTAGGCAGGGAGTGTGAGGGTACATAGTAAATGACACACAACTGGGAAACAAAGAGAGCCTTCTTAATTCACAAGCAGCAAAACAAACAAGTTGGGCACCGGCAGCACTAGCCAAGGTCTGCGACTAGCAAAGATGTTGAAGAGCGGATTGCTTCAATGTATGACCTCCCCTGATTGGGCGAGCTACAAGTGTTCACCTCAGCTGGGTCAGGGGACGTGACAGGAGAAAAAAGATCCCCCCTTCCCCAGCTTGTCCCATAATAAGCCCAGAAAATAACCAGTCCCAATAATATTTCCTCAGTCTTTACCAAACCCCAGACATAGATCTTATAAAATCTTGCAACCCTGCTAAACCAGGCACCTGGTAGTGGCAACCGTGTTCAACTGTGCTACTGTACCTTGGAGTTTTAGTCTCTCCTACTCTCCTCTTAATAAATTTGTTTGGCTTGCACACTCTTCTGTCTGTGTCTCTTATTCTTCAGCAAAGAGAGACAAAGCACTCCAGAGCCACTATCTCTGGCAGAGTTTTGGTGTCTGCTGATTTTTCTGGTATCTTAGTCACTGGCTCAAGTCCAATCAGGACCAAGAGTGGCCCCAATGTTCTCAAAGATTGTACAGAAGAAAGGTCTTGCCCACTTATTCCACAACATACACTATACTATACACTAAGTTTAATTAGTTTGCCATTTACTTTCTTCTGGTGGTTAGGTATTAAAAGCTGTTGAAAATAAGTGGAATATTTTAATCAATTTGGGCTGATATAATCACAATTCCTTAGATTGGGTGGATTAATCAGCAAGACTTTATTTCTCTCAGAAATCCAAGATCAGAGTGCCTGTAGATTCAGTCTGTGATGGGAGACCACTTCCTGGTTCTTAGATGGAAACTTTCTTAATGGTATAGGGGACCAAAATTCTTCTCTATGATCTCTTTATTTTTAAATAATTTGTATTAGTTTTTTTGAGTTAGGGTACACAACAGTTGATTTTATTATGACATTCTAAGGGGTATCTTTTGAGAGTAACAGAGGGAGCCTTATCTCAGCTCTTAGGTGGACTTAATTCAGGATCTATGGTGCTGCACACCCACCAATCACCACGGCTCTATTGATTCAGTGGCTCCTGGCTCTTTGTCTCACAAATTCAAGAATGAATCTCATGGACAATGAAGGATGAGTTTTAAAGGAGTAATTTTATTTCAGAGAAAAAGCAAGTATACATACAAAGCTTATATTTATTGAGAAGTTAAAGAAGCAAAAGTAAACAAAACAAACACTCTGCATTAGCAGACAGGGGACCTGAACATGTTTGTCATCAAATATCTGGATGAGGGGATTTTATGGACTGAGGACCAGTCTGGCCATGGCCTGTATGAAAATTAGGGATCAAGTTGGAATGAACTTTCCTGGTTAACCTTAACAATATATAGAAGACTTTGATTTGTGGGTCAGGGAGAAGAGCATAAACTCAGAGAGTCTTAAGTGGGGCTTAATGAGAACCAACTGGAGTTTTTCTTAGAGCTCTGGCCTTCCTTTTATCTCATCAGCTTGGATATCCCATACTGAGCTGCCAGTCCTGTTACTTTTCTCTAGTGTCCCTCACTTCACTGTTTTAACTCTAACTTTCTATTTAACCATTACATTCCCAAGTCAAGGATAAAGGATGAAAGTTGCCAAGGAGTAGCTGAATGGCAGCCCAGGCCACAGAGCCATATTTCTGACTCCCAGAGGCCCTTCCCTAAGGACCTGGCAAATTTCTTCCTCCTTCTCTCTATCAATACTTTCATACATATTTTGTTATTGTTCTTCCCCTTCCTCTACTTTCCTCACCCAGTTCTCCTTCCTCCTTTGAGTTCATACCTCTTTTGCTTTCATGACACATGTGTTCTATTATAGGGTTCCTTTCAAGAGGAAATTAATTTTTAATTTCCTCCCAAAGGCATAAACTCCTAATAGAGTCACTTTAGGGCTTAGCATTCCAACATAAATGCATCATGGCATATGAATATCTCATTCCGTAATGCTGATTTTCAATCCTACTAGTGACTTTTAGAGGTCACTCTGACCTAATGTTTTAAAAAATCCACTTTTCCTTCTGTCCCAAAGGAAAAGCAGTTTGTGAGCATTAACCTCAGCTGAAGATAGGGGGTTCTGATAAAACATTTTACTAATTCTTTTTAAAGCTATAGTACAGATGTGATTGCCAGAGTTCTAGAGACAAAAGTGGAAAACAGTTATGGAAGTCAGTGTAACTAGGCCCAGTTCCTACTTAAAGTGATTGAATTTGGTTAGTTATTCATTCAAATTTTCTCCTCACTTACAGGGTGAAGCTAAGAATACTTGCTCTACCACTTATCTTTAGACTTTTTTTAAAAAGAGATCACTAAAAAAATTATAGAAAGCAATTTCAAATGTCATTTTAAAATATTTTGTTTGTTTGAGGAAAAATGGTTGAACCTGGAACAGATCATTCTCAGTGAACTTACCCAATCACAGAAAAAATATCGCCACATAGTCTCACTCATCTACAGCACCTAACCTGAATCTACCGAAGATACCTTACATACCCAGCAAGCATCTCCTAGACTAGACACTAGGATGGAAGGGGAGGGAGGGGAGGGCATCAAAGGGGTGGGAAACACAAATCTAGACCCAAACGGCCATGGTACCATAATCTTCTACTTACTAAAAGACAGACCAAATGGCTGATCCTTCACCAGGCCCTTACAGGGAACACCTGAACCACAAGACACTGGAGAGGGTAAGATTAAGACTAACCTTAATCTCCTACATCTTCCCTCCCTCACTTCCCCTCTCCCTGTCTCTCTCTCTCTTATCTCTAACTCTTGTATATTAGTTATCTTTTTCCTCATTTTCTTAGTGGGCACTGACCTGTAACTCCAAGTACCAGCATGGGGCTATCATCCACAATGAGCTTTTGATCAAAGAGACCTACAAGGTTTCCTAAAAGACAGACAGATTTCTGTCAGAGTACTTGATGACCCACCAAAGGTTAGTGGTAAGACCCTACTGCTGAAGATACCTTATGTGATTGACATGCAAATTAGAATGGCATGGCTGGAAGTTGGAAGAGAGTCAGTCCCCAGACAGTCAGCGGGTCTAGTGCCAGAAGGTGCTACATGGACGACTGGGGGAAAATGACCAATATCTGTTGAAGCAACACATGGTCTAACCTACTTAGCAGCAAATAACTTGTTGTGATGCCCACACAAGTGCAGTGGTGGCACACAGCCATGGTGGGGAACCAACTGCTCTCAATTTGGCTAACTGATCCCCTCACTGGTATGGGACCCATAGCTGGAGCTGGGAAACAAGTCAGAACCAGATCCAAACATAAGCCCACTCTCCAATATCAAGCTACCATCAATTGTGGGCTACAAGAGGGCCTACACCTATTAAATTCTCTATATAAAAAAAAAGTAAGGGTTATCTCATTTGTCCTGGTGCTAACTTACTCTCCGTTGGAGAATCTGCTTCTCTTTTTCAGATAGATGTAGATCCTAAGGAGAGAGCCATCCCATCATACCTCAAAAGGGCCCCGGCTGAAACTAAGAAAAATTGGAGAAACAAGCAAGGGGGCTGTTTTCCTGATGAACCGGATACCAGCACAAGGGGGAAGGAGATCAGCACAGAGAAAAAGCAACTCCTACCAAATCAGAGAGCCAGAGCCTCAGAGGCCCCCAACACCTCATCACTGAAGCAGACCAAAAATGAACCCAACATGGCTCAGGGAAATTTTGCGGAAGAGGGGGCGGAAAGAATGTCAGAGTCACATGTTGGGTCATGATATGCAGAGACATTTAGCTTACCCATAACTGTGGGCTAACTCCACAATGCATGACCCCTATACCTCAACAAGGAGGGGCCAAGGGGAGGGGGTAGGTCACGGATGAGCCTAATAATGGTACCAAACTGACTGTATTTGCTGAATACAGAACTGACTAATAAAAAAAAAATAAATAAATAAAATATTTTGTTTGTGTAAAATAGGATGATCGTATTGCAAAGGAAACTGGGTAAACCTATTTCACTGTTACCCCTGCTAAGTAGTTAGAGTAGACATGTTGTGCTATATATTGGAGGTTTGTTGGGCAAAATATTCATTTAGTAATGTGGAGAAAATGCTGAAAGAGGAATGTTCTAGGACTGAATGGGATCATTTGTGAAGAAGCTTAATTAATAACCAGTAAGTCTTTTCTGCTTCAAAAATCAACCATGTATCTTTTTACAAGTCCTTTGTGGAAACATAGAAGGTCAAGATATATTCATTTATTTTCTTTTAAAAATGCAACTTTATTACAAAACATTAAAACAACAAGAAATATGAGACAAAAATTGTCCACAGAAACCTGATTAATATTTTTAGGTATTTGTATTTTTCTAAACATTGGTCAAATCACTTAAAATTTAGATTCTGTGGTAATAACACAACCGAATCTTTGTAGTCAACATATTTATTTAGCACTCTGCTTTAGATTTTTCACCTTATTGTTTTTTTTTTTATTTTGTAATTTGTTTTCTCTTAATTGTGTATGGCCAGGATAACCAGCTTGCTACACATCATTCTATCCCTTCTTCACCAAGATCCTCTGTGCAATATTTAGACATAGATCGAAATCATTGCTCTTAAATAGCTTCAAGATGTGCTATGATAAATAATGTAGTGTATCACTCCCCTGCTGCTGTTATTCAGTGTTTCTTACTTCATGTCTTGTGTGCTCAGTAACCTGCTAAGTGTGGTACTATCTCAGACCTTAGAATCATCTGTGGATGTGACAAAAATTCCAGCACTAAAAGGACTTAAGCTAGAGCAGAAGGAGACAGCCAGTAAACAATAAAGAGGATAAAAATCCAACTTTTGGATTTATTCTAAGTTAATAAAGCATATGGAAAAAATATTGTAGCAAAATGATTTGAGGATATTAGGGGTTGGGGTGGTATGATGGTTTGAATCAGATGTCCCCCATAAATTCATGTTTTGAATGTTTGGTCCCCAGCTGGTTTCAGTTCAGGGGGTGGAGCCTTGCTGGAGGAGATTATTTCTAAGGGGGAGCTTTGGGGTGTTTTGGGGTGCTTCTCAATTGTCACGTGTCAGTTCATTCACTTGCTGCATTCTGCCAGCTGCTGTGGCAAGAAGTGATGTCCAGCCTCTGCTCTACCATCTTTTTCTTGCCATCATGAAACTTTCTTTCCAGACTGTAAGCCAAAATAAACCCTTTCTCCCATCAGGTGCTTTTGGTGAGGTGTTTTCTCCTAGCAACCTGAAGGTAACTATAACAGCTGGGTTGAGTTGCAATTTTAATTTGTGTGGTCAAGACAGGATTCATTGCTTAGGAGGAATTTAAGCATATATTTAAAGATGGGGGAAAGGTGAGGGAGAAGAATCTTCTGGGTAGGAAGCATGCAGTACAAAAACCCTGAGCTGAGATGGGGAGGCTCTGTAAGGAAGTTGTTGAGTATTATCTTCCTGAAACATTCCCTCCTGGAGAGAAGGGGTTCAGTAAGCAAGGACAGGCTAATGAGGCTAAGAACATTACAAGCTCCCAAAGTCCCCCCTCCCAAGGAAATAAAAGCAGTAAACAATTGGTGGGGAAGAGGAAATTCTTCTTTTCTTGTTTTGGTATGTGTGTGTGCTGGGGTATCTCCCTGGCTGGCCCTGCATTGTGATTTTTCTTTATGTACAGATGGAATTGTTCTTAGTACTGGTTTCGTTACTTAAACTAACCAGTTGAGCTAGAAACATGCAATATACTTTGAAAAGTTTACTCGTACTATTACTGTGTCTTTGCTTTGACACAGTCAGTTAAGTCACAGAAATAGTGCTGATGCAAAACACACAGATTTCACCTCAAAGGATATGAATTTCTTCTGGATCCAAATATGAGTGACCATAGCCCTGGAATACAGAGTCATGTTACCCCAAATTCCATGTTCCAATATGTTAACAATTCTGTGAAGGTTTTATAGCTACAGAACAAAAGAAAGTCTAACCCAAGGCATGTTTAAAATACAATGGTAGCAACATCAGGTAGGTGCATTATAGCTAAGAGGGAAAACCTCTGCTTATCGGCTCTAGATGCTATCTGATGATCAAGGCTAAGGCCTTTGGGTTGGTGGAAAAGGTCTTTGGGTTGGTGGAAACTGGTGGTTTATTTGTACATTCCAAAATGTTTATGCCTTGTGACCTGATAGTCACAAGAATGTTAGGTCAGACACCAAGGTGGGCAATAAATGGCTGGTCAGGGGCTGACAGTAGCACTACATAATTTGGTTCTGAGCCTGTAACGCTTTTTCTCTGTGATTATAGAAGCTTTTTCAGCCCATTCAGCATTGTGCCAAGTAGATGCAGAACTTTTTTGAAAACTTGATTTTATAATCATATGTGACCTTCCTTGAGTAAAAGTTTGTTCCAGTGTGTCTGTTAGGACACTTGGCTATGAGGTTTGGGAGAATATGTATAGCTCTCCAGTGCTGATTTGGCTGGGAGTCTTTCTAAAGTTGACTGGTTTTCTGAGAAGACTATTTCTTTTCATAAAAAAGCACTCACTACCTCACTAAGTGGGGTGTTGGCTAATAGATCTCTGTGACATTCATATATTTTTGATTTGGATTTAGACTTCACATTATAGACAGAATTGAATCATATTCTAATTCTGCTTCATGTGTTCATGGGAAATTCACTTGACTGGTTTTTAACTTCAAATTCCTTATATACAAAAGGAAAATGCTAACACTTATTCTGCCTGTCCTCACTTACAGGGTGAGTATAAAGATTCTAGTGGAAAAATGAAATGAATTAAAAATCTTGGAGGTTTTCTTTTTGTTGTTGTTTGAGATAGACTCTATGTAGCCCAGGATGGCCTTGGACCCATGACAATTCCTTTTGGCTCAGTTTCCCAAGTGCTAAAATTATGTGTTTACCATGTGTCCAATTTTCTTTATCTGTGTATGTATGTGTGATGGTGTATGTGTACATGTATGAGTGGAGACCAAAGATCAATATTGAGAATCTTTATCAATAACTCTCCACCTTCTTTTTTGAGACAAGTTCATTTATTGCACCTGAAATTCAAAGATTCAAGAGACTGGCTGGCCAGGAAGCCCCAGAAAAACTTTTACCCCACTTCTTAGTGCTGGGATGACAGGCATACATGGCCACAGTGGACTTTATTTTTTTGTGTGTGGGATGCTTGGGATTGAACTCAGGTCTTCATAATTGCATGGTAAGCATTTACTGTCTAAGCATGTCTTAAAGTTACACAAATTTCTTTATAACAAGTATTAACAAGGATATTATTTGAATAATCTGAATTAATTACTCAAATATTTTTTCTGCTTCAGTTTTTCTTGTGCTCCCAAGTTAGTGCTACTTCTTAACATTACAGTAGAAAATAATAAAATTTGGATCAGCTGGATGTAACAGTTTTGGAAGGTTAAAAATGCATCAGGATGCAATGTGGTGGTTTTATTTTATGTCTGAAATACAAGCTTAGGTCTCTCCTTTAGAGTAAGTGGTTCTAGCATCTACAGATGTGACTCCTAACAAATTTCTTTCCGTTTTATTTAGTTTTCATTTTCATACAGTTTCACCAAGTAGCACAGGTAGGCCTTAAACTCATGATCTTTCAGCCTTAGCCTCTTGAGTATTGGTACTTCAGGGGTGCACCACCACAATGTATATAAGGCAATTTAAATAATAACTAACACACGCCTGTCACTATAATTAGTCTGGGAGCATAAAAGACTCCATTAATTCTTGTGACAACTCGAGTAAATGCTATTATTTTACAAACAGAGGATAGAAACATAGAGATGTTAACTCACTTCCTCAAGTTCACATAGCTCTATACTATACCCTGGTAGAATCAAGATTCATGGATAGGAGGTCTGACTCCAAGCTTTGTACTCCTAACTACCACTCTGTAATTTGTTAACTTATTTTCCTTTCCCCTTGACAACTCTATTGGATCAGTTTCAATTTCTTTACCATTAGGAAGGAAAAAAGTTTTGGGTCAGCATTTTCAGACAGTTCCTCTATTCAGCCATAGAAAGTAACTCAAAGTTCTTCTTGTGGTAATAGATTTGAGAATTGGGCTGGGTTTTGCCTTGCATAAGCTGTGTATGTAATTAAGGGATCTTTCAGATATAGAGGCTCTACAAGGAAGTAGAAGTCAGATTGCTATTGCCAGCATGTCACTGAAAAGATGATTAAGTCCAATGTGCCCAATTTTGCTACTTTTATTTACTAAAGAAATGAGAGCTATTAAAACCATTTTTAACTGATTTTGTTTCTAGTGGAGAATGAACAGTGATAATACTTTGAACCATTATTTGAGGACAGTTTAATATTCTGGATTTAAAGATACATCTGCAAGCTTGATATTTCTAAAATGCAGTGCTGGATAAGTCCATTAAAATTGTGTAAAATAACACAGGAATGCATTTTGTGAGTGCTGTAAAGACCCTTCTTGGATGCATCGTTTTGGAGATTTTCTTTGTTAAAATTTGTGTTGGGGTAGGGTCCAAGCTCAGATGGCTTGCTCACTCCCACAGAAAAAAGGGGGCAACAGTTGGCCCATTCTATTTCTTTCTAACCCTATTTCTACGCATAGGACATTTCTATTAATTAGATACAATTACATTCACTTCATAAATTTATAAGAATTTAAAGCTTAGAGACAAATGCAAAAATCAAAGATCATGTTTTCTTGAACCCTTTAAAAATATATTGCTCACATGAATTTTCTGCACTTTGGTCTTAAGTTTGTATCCCCATGAAAAAAATCTTCTACATACTCACAACATTATTATCACAGGTAGGGAAAAGACATTGATACATAACTCCATTTAATCCCCTGTCCTGATATAAATAGATAAATAAATGAGAAAGATTTTTACACTAGCATACCAACTAGTACATGCAGAAGACATAATAGAATTAGAAAACTTATTGTGTGGCAACTCACATAGTCATAACCAACTTAATACCATTAACTGCTAAAGTAGTGAGTGACACTGAATAAGAAAGTGGTACTTATAAATCCTCATAGTAGAATGAAATACAGTGGCACTGCAGTAGATAAACTTTACAAACACCGTTTCAATGAGAAGACTGACATGAAAATGGCCAGCACTGGAGCAAGTAGAGTTCATGTTACATCTGGAAGGGCACAATGGAAAGACCACAGAATCTCTCTGTGATATTCCTCAAAAACACATAAATTAGGTCCTGGTTCCCTGTGCTGGAGGGTGTGCATGGGTGTGGCATGGAGTGTGTAGGCCAGATCCCTGTTCCCTGATTCCTCCCAGTTCCCTGGTCCTGGTAGGTCCCATTGTGACTTGCTTGGAGAGGCCTGGTTCCTGTGTGGGCTGTGGAATCAGGCCTTTTACTCTGGTATCCTGACTGGCCACTGTGTACCAACATCTCTGTTCACCTGAGTCTGAGGGTGCATGAGTCAAAGGACAAAAACTTGCTTCCTACTTGATAAAATAAAGAGTCTACCTAAAATGGGTAGACCACAATGCAAAGAGCCAATGAAAGTCAGAAAACTGAGAGATCTCCACCAATGATGCCTAGCCCTATAATGGAAGCCTCCAATGAAATCATAGAGAAATCAACAGAAATCCAATCCCAAAATGAAAACACAACAACCAATGAGACCCTGATCAAATGAATCACTGAAGCAAACTATCAAAGAATCAACAATTGTATCAATGAAATTGAACAGAATCATCTCTTAGAGCATTCAGCTTTTGACAGTAGGCTTAACTTGATTGAAGAAAATGTTAGAACACTCAAAAGAGATGAATTGAACATGAGTCAAGAAATGGAAGACATCAACAACTGATTGATTAAACTTAATGCAGACTTAATGTAAAAATGATTTCCAGGAAGCTTCAAGAAAATCAGAACTTGAACTGAAACTGCACTTCAAAAAAGAGATGGTCATGATGCAAACTAACACAACAGAAAACAAAAATAAAATAGAACTTATAAAAACTTCTCTAGAACTCCTCACTAACAAAATTACTCATGTGGAAGACAGAACCTCTGACCTGGAAGACAAGACAGAAGAAATTGATTGGAAGACCAACAACTTTGCTAAGTTCAAATAATCAAGTGAACAGAATATCAGGGATGGTTCAACATATAGAAGTTGGTCAACATAATACACCACATAAATAAACTGAAGCGTAAGAACCACATGATCATCTCAATTGATGCAGAGAAGGACTGTGACAAAATACAATACTTCATGGTCAAAACACTGGAGCAAATAGGCCTGGAGGGTTTATATTTCAACACAATAAAGGCTATATGTAAATAAACTAAAGCCAAAATAGTACTTAATGGGAAAAGACTCAAGGAATTATCACTGAGATCAGGAACAACATGGTACTAGAAGTCTTATTGCCCAAGTAATAAGTCAGGAGAAAGAAATAAAAGGGATTCAAATTGGAAAGGAAGAAGTGAAGTTAGCCAGATTTGTAGATAACATGATCCTATACATAAGTGACTTGAAAGTCTCCATCTCAAAACTTCTAAAAGTGATTAATACCTTCACTAAAGTGGCAAAATACAAAATAAATGCACAAAAATCACCAGCTTTTCTATATAAAAAGGGCAAATATACACAGAAAGAAATCAGTGAGGCTGTCCCATTTTCAATAGCAATTAAAAAAATTAAATACCTTGGAATAACACTAACCAAGGATGTGAAAGACCTATATAATGAAAACATAAAAACAAACTAAAGAAAGACATTGAGGAGGACTTGAGATGATGGAAAGACCTCCCATGCTCCTGGATAGGTAGGATTAATATTGTGAAAATGGCAATTCTAACAAAAGGAATATTCAGATTTAATGCAATACCAATAAAAATACCAGCATCATTCTTTACAGGGATTGAAAAAAGTGATCTCAAAATTCATACAGAATGACAGCCAGCCTTGGATATCCAATCAAATCCTCAGCAAACAAACAAACAAAACCATCTCTGGAGATATTATCACCATGCTGGATCTAAAGCTATATTACAAAGCCATAGTAACAAAAACAGTATGGTACTGGAATAAAAACAGAAATATGGAACAATGGAACAGATTTGAAGACCCAGACCTTAGGTCAAGTAACTACAGCTATTTGATCTTTGACAAAGGTGCCAATAAAGACAGCATCTTAAACAAATGGTGTTGGAGAAATTGGATGACCATATGTAGGAAAATGGAATTAGACCCACTCATGTTTCCATACACAAAAATAAGTCCAAGTGGATTAAAGACCTCAGTATAAACATGAAACTCTTAAACTACTTGAAGAAAAAATAGGAGGTACATTCCATGATATAGGACTGGAAAAGACTTCCTGAATAAAACCCTAGTATCCCCAGAAATTAAACAAGCACTCAACCAATGCGATCTCATGAAGCTAAAAAGCTTTTGCACAGACAAACATACCATAAACAGAGGCAATAGATTACCCACTGAATGGGAGAAAATCTTCCCATGCTATACCACTGGCACAATCCTAATATCTAGAATCTACAAAGAACTGAAAAAAACTAAACAATAAAAAAATCAATCAGCCTACTCCAAAATTGGGGCAGAGAACCAAATAGGAAGTTCTCAGAGAAAGAATTACAAATGCTAACACACACTTAAGAAAATGTTCAACATCCCTAACCATTAGGGAAGTGCAAATTAAAACAGCTATGAGATTCTCCTTACCCCCGTAAGGATAGTAAACATTAAAAAATCAAATGAAGCCAGTCGTGGTGGTGCATGCCTTTAATCCCAGCACTTGGGAGGCAGAGGTAGGAGGACTGCCATGAGTTTGAGGCCACCCTGAGACTACATTGTAAACTCCAGGTCAGCCTGGGCTAGAGAGAAAAACTGGGCTACCTTGAAAAACTATATATATCAAATGAAAATAAATGTTGGCAAGGATGTAGAGAAATAGGAACAATAATTCACTGTTGGAGGGAATGTAAGCTGGTACAACTGCTATGGAAATAAACATGGCCTCTCCTGAAAAGGATGAATATAGAGTTACCAACAGATCCTGTTATTCCCTTACTTGGCATTTAACCTAAAAGCTCCACATCTCAGTTCAGAGATATTTGCTCAAACCATGTTTGTAGAAGCTTAGTTAATAATAGCTAATAACTGGAATCAACCCAGGTGTCCATCATTGGATGAGTGGAAAACCAAGATGTGTTATGTCTACAGCATGGAATTCTACACAGCAGTAACAAAAAAAAAAAAATGACACAATAAAATTTGTAGAAAAATGGTTGAACTTGGAACAGATCAAACTGAGTGAACTCACACAGTCACAGAAAGACAATCATCGCATAGTCTCACTCATCTGCAGTTCAGCCCAAGTTGTTGACATACCTGAATGGCATATTAAGGCTTGAACATTAGGGAGTGTAGGGCATGGGGGAAGGGGAAGAGTGGGGGAACACAAAATTGAACCCCAATTGAATTGGTACCATAGAATCCTACATTGTGGAAGTTAGACTAAAAGGTTGAACTCTCGATAGGATTTCAGGGGCAGCACCTGAATCAAAGGGCCCTGTAGAGGGTGAGATGAAGCCTAACCTTAAATTTCTTTTTTTTGTTTTTTTTGTCTTCTTCTTTTTTCTTTTCCCTTGGCATTGGCCTGTCATTCCCTGTACCAGTATGCTGTTAACATCCACAATGAGCTCTTGATTGGAGAGACCTACAAGGTCTCCCAAAACAAACAAGATAGGCTTCTGTCAGAGCAATTGATTCCCCACCAGAAGTTAATGGTAAGACCCTACTGTTGAAGACACTATTCGCTGTTGGCACCAACCATGCAGAGACCTTGTGGGAATGTGTTTGTTTCCCTGATTTTTTTCTCAGTATGTTTGTCATTGGTATATAAGAAGGCTACTGATTTTGGTAGGCTATTTTTTTATTCTGTTGGTTTGCTGAAAATGTTTATCAGCTCTGAAAGGTTTCTGGTAGAGTCTCTTTTGCATAGAATCACATCATCTGCAAGTAAGGGTACTTTGACTTTTTCTTTTCTTGTTTGTATCCCTTTTATTTCCTTCTTTTGTCTTATTGATCTATCTAAGACTTCAAGTACCATGTTAAATAGCAGTAGGGACAGTGGACACCTTTGACTTCTTGCCAATCTTAGTGGAAATGCTTCATGTTTTTCTACAATTAGCCTGATGTTGGCAATATACTTGTCATATATAGCTTTTATTATGTTGAGATATGGTCCCTTCATCCCAAGTCCATTCAGGGATAGACTAGTGGGGAAGTTGAATTGTATGGTCTTTTCTCAATCTATTGACATGATTATATGAGTTCTGTTTTTGAGTTCATTATGTGATGACTTATGTTTATTGATTTGCATATGTTGGAACCATCCCTGCATGTCTGGAATGAAGCCAATTTAATCATGGCAAATGATCTTTTTGATGTTGTGCTCTGAATACAAAATATCCTTATATTCTCATGTTTGGTTGGAAATTGGTTGGAACACTTGGTTCCCAGACAGTGGCACTGTTAGAGAAGTTTATGGAACCTTTGAGAGGCAGAGTCTTGCTGGAAGGAGTGTGTCACTGAGGACACACCTTAAGGATTTATAGCATGGTTTTACTTGTTCTTCTGCTTCCTGACCTTGCTGCACTGTAACCAGCTCTGATTCAGGCTCCTGCCTCCATGACCTCCACACCATGAAACTTTTCCTCAGCAACTGTAACGTAAAAATAAACCCTGTCCTTCCTTAATTGTATCCCATAGATTCTGTTAGGTTTTATTTTAATTTTCATTTAATTCTAGGAACTGTTTTTTGTTTGTTTGTTTGTTTAAATGTGTGTAGTATGTATGGTGTGGTGCCTGTGCTGATGCAGTGTCCTGTGCATTTGCCTGTGGTGGTCAGAGAATAACATCATGTGTTATTCCCCCACTCCCCCACCTGCCTGTTTCTTGCAATGGAAGATATTACTGATTCCTGACCTTGCTGTTCACAAGTCCCAGTGATTCTCTGGCTTCCACTGCTCGCAGGATTGGGGTTACAAATGTGAATGGCCATACCAAGCTGTTAATATGAGTTCTGGAAATTTGAACTCAGGTAGTCTTGTTAGGGGATTGGAGCTTTGGGAGGGATTGGATCTTCATAATGTGGGGGAAAGGCTGTGTTCTGGGTGATCTTGGAATTCTCAAGTCAGTGGCTCTCAAGTCTTGATTTCTTGTCCATGTTTAGCAGAGAATTGAAAAATATGGCCATAGAGAGGGGTAAATTATGAGAGATTTCATTTTAAGAGAGAGTGAAATAGGATAGAAGAAAAAAAAAAAACATGATAGCTCCCAAGCCAAGAGGGAGAGGGAAGGACTGGGGAAAATTTTTTCTCTCAAGTGGAGCCTTGGCTCAGGTTCATTTATATGAACTAGGCAATTAGAATGAGTTTTATTGCCAAGTCCCAGTGCATATGAAGAATCTGATTGGTTGTTTGGCCCAGGAGGACTGCTGATTCAGAAAAGGCCTCATTCACAGGTACTTACCCCAGGAAAAGTTCAAGAGAAAAGGTGAGGAAGAGACAGGAAACTGCTGCTGCTTCTTCATCTGGAATGAGACTGACTCAGACTGGAGTTCTAGTCCTGCCAGGGCAGGCAGGGTGCCATCCCTGTTTCTTTGGGCCAGTCCCTAGCTGGGTACCTATAAAAAAAAGCTACCTTGCTTCTACTCCTTATCAGTCTCAGGCCCTCTCACAAGTTATCACGCTTGCACAGGATGTAAACTTAACCATTCAGCTATCTCTCAGTGCCTCAACTCTACGACATTTTGATTCCCTTCTTGATTTCTTCTTGACGAATCCATTACTCAGTAGTGTGTTGTTTAATCTCCATGAATTTCCATATTTTCCATAGCTTGTCTTGCTGTTTAATTCAAGCTTTATTCCATTGTAGCCAGGTAGGATACAATAAATATTTTAGTTTTCCTGTATTTGCTAGAAGTTGCTTTGTATCCCAGTATATGATCTATTTTAGAGGCAGACCCACTGATTGCTGGGTTCTGTGTGATGTCTCTCATATTTCTTTCCTGGTTGCTCTGTGACAGACATTCTTCTTCTTATCTTTCCTACTTCTGAAGACTCTGGTGGACTAGAATTAAGTTCTGGTTCTGGCTCAGGCTCCAGATCTGAATCTTGCTCTGCCTTTGGCTCTGGTTTTTGCTTGTTATCTGGAAGTGACAGTGAGTTCCACCTTTTTGGGATGTGTTGCTGACACACCTGCACTGAGTGAATGTTTGGGTCAGTATTTGGAGTTCCTTCAGCTCACTTGATCTTGTCTCAATTACTGTTGTGTGATGTCCAATTGTGCAGACAATTGATTCTTATTCATGGGCATGTCCTACGTTGGCAGGTGACAGTAGATCAATGAGATTGTAAGGGGGGGTTAGATCTGGCACATGGTCTCAGACCTCATGACAGGACAGCATGGGTGGGGGTGGCTGCTGAGCCAATCATGTGGTCTATGATCATGTGGGAGCATCAATATGCACTTTTAATTTGATCAATTTCCTTATATATGAGCTTTGAGTCACATTGGGACATTGCATAATTATAATTCTATAATTTTTTGAGACAGAATATTACTACATAACCCAGATTGGCCTCAAACTCAAGATCCTCCTGCCTCAGCTTTCCAGGGTTATAGATTTGTGCTAATATGCAGGCCCTGAGATTGTACTTAAGCTCTCAACCTGTTTTAATCAGATTTGCATTGCTGGCAGAAGTCACCCAACAGAGAGCAGCTTTTGGGAAAAAAGGATTTATTTTGGCTTACAGGCTTGAGGGGAAGCTCCATGATGGCGAGGGAAAATGATGGCATGAACAGAGGGTGGACATCACCCCCTGGTAAACATAAGGTGGGCAATAGCAATAGGAGAGTGTGCCCTCGTGCTTGCACAGGAACTGCTCTTAACCACTGAGCCATCTCTACAGATGGAATGCTTATTGTATTATTTAGCATGTGTTTATGTGTACATGTACATGTGTACATGTATGCATGCATGTGTTGTGCCCCATACTGGCAAGCAGAAACTGGCTGTAACACCCATAAGCTCTCCCCCAACAATGCACCACCTCCAGGAGGTGTTAATTTCCAAATTTCCATCAGTTAGGATCCTAGAATTCAGGACACTTAAGTTTATGGGGGACACTGGAATCAAACCACCACACAACCTCTTAGTGGATTCCTCTTATTGCCTGCAGAGTCATCTTCCTTTGCCAGACCACATCATTGCCTGCGTGGTTCCTTAGATTCCTGCATTCTGAATAGGGCTGTGCCTACCCACTCTTCCTCTACTCTACCTAGTTGGTTTTGGATTGATGTATTCAGAAAGGAAGGAAGGTTGTGATATCATTTTTGCTATTTATATTTAATTCCTAGAATACAGGAGTTATTAATATTTCATAAGGTGATAAGGATATTCAGACATGAAGTCACAACACAAGTGACATACAGGAGCTCAAGCTATGCATAGATTGCTCAAACAATATCTCTAGTGCTTATTAATTTAGGACAAGTTATGCTATCTGAATAAAGGTCTCTGGTTTCATCAACAGAGCTTTCTGTCCAGCAACTCTGCCTCAAC
The DNA here is from genome assembly GCA_036346955.1 of Dipus sagitta. Lineage (NCBI taxonomy): Eukaryota > Metazoa > Chordata > Mammalia > Rodentia > Dipodidae > Dipus > Dipus sagitta. The sequence goes on from CM070781.1 coordinate 70,616,049, forward strand.
CTACAGGCTCAGACAGCTCTGCTGGAGGGAAGGATCCCGGTGACTTGTTGCAAGCAATATAAACAGTCAAATGATCAAGTGTAATTACTAGGAAAATGGAAGCCACTCTCTGAACTGACCTCTCCTTTCCTCTGCTGGAATGGAGATCTTAATAGAAGTTCAGTTATAGAAAACTAAAGTGACAGTTTTTGAAAACTTGATTTGTAGGATGGACAATCTTATCTCCACATAGATATGCCAGAAGCAAGTCCTTCTCATTCCACAATGTCCCAAAGTAAACTGTACATGTGAAAAAGGAATGAATCTGATTCAGCTGTGCCAACAATTTAAAGATGATCACTGCTGGCAGAAACTTTTGAACTCTACTCTTTTATAGTGACAGCGACTTGAGAGAATGTGATTATCAAGGCTAGTTCTCCTCACACAGAACATCTGTTCTGCAGTCAGCTCCTGCTGCTTGGATGCACTTAAACCACAGGCTTAACTGAGGTCCAAAGGAACCAAATGGCTTGACCTGGTCATGCATCCATGTGGAGAGATGGTTGCTCAGTCCTGGGATATGAACCTTCATGGCATTCCATTATATGCTGTAAACACTGGGTCTCCTGCTTCATGAATGCAGCTGCAGTCTCTTGCTGAAAAATTTGCCTCCTTTCACATAGAAGGCATAATTAAGAACACAGCTGCAAATTGGCTCTTCTCAACAATCTTCCCCTCTGTCCCATAAAAATGTGAAAAATCTGGGCCAGTACATTGATTAGACAGACTCTCAGGGCTGAATCACGTGTAATCTGCCCACTTCTGGCACTTTGCAGCAAGTTTTCCCTCTTCCACTGGAATTTAGAGTGGTGAATGGAAAAATGACAGTTGCCCAGGGAGTTCTTGGTTGGGCTCTTCATAAACACAAAGTGGGAGATGTAATCAGTGTGTATTCTCCTATGAGTATGTAGTACACACATGCACAAAGGCACTTTGATGATGTCATGGGGTTTTCTTTATCAGTAATTGATCTTGGTATCTCTTCCTGGAATTTTTGGAGAGGCTAGGCATTTCTTTGGGGTCTACCCATCTGTGAGTTGGAGAAGGTAAGGCAAGGAAGGTGAATACAGCACACTTCCTGGAGGCTTCTTCTTTCTGTTTCAATCATGGTTTGTAGGATGGTAGATTTACTATGATTGCTGGGGTCACATGATCTGGCCTTATCTTGGGAACTACCACTTGTCCTGAGACCTTCAACACTTAAGTTAACCTCTAAGAACTTCATTTTCTCCATGGTGAACTTGGAGTGATATTCTGGAATCTAGTGTTGTCCAGAACAAAGCTTGGTCCACAGTATATGCTCATACATTGCATGATTATGCAAATTTTCCTTGAGACAAACAAGCCTATCCAAGGGAGAAAGGTACTATCATTTACACTGTAAGGGTCCGAGAATCGCTGAAAAAAGACCCTGGACTCAAATAGTATGTAAAAACAAAGAGCATTTATTTTGCAGAATCAGCCAGCATGCGGGGGTCAACCATTCATACAAAATGGTGACCCTGAGAGGAGCACACAGGCTCCTTTTAAGCACAGCTAGGGGAATTTTAGGAGGGTTAGGTCATCTTCTAATGTGATTGGCTAAGCAAGCAGCAGTTATATTTGTACATGTTTGGTTAGCTGTGGCCCAGATTTTACCATCCTTGGACATGTTTAGACATGTTTTAGAGACTTTGCAGGAACTGACTCAGCCCTGGAGCCAGCTATCATGGGCAAGTCATTTTTTTGGTCATAGTCCCAGAGGTATTGTAGGAACTGACTCAGGCCCCTGGGCGCAATCTTCCCTGGCCACATGTCAGGGTCAATGTTGATTAACAGCCCTTTGTTAGTGGTTTTTCCCAGAAGTCTTGCCTGCCTCTCCAGGAAACTGAAACCTAGGCCTAGCTGTAAAATGGGCAAATTTGATCCTCTCAACATGAGTGATTTTTTTTTTATTAGACTGGGGCTATGAAAATCAAGGAAAGAGTAGAGCATATCATGTTAATAGGAGTTCTTTGCATAGCCTGTATTGAAAGAGAATAAAACAACCTGATAATGAAACTCCTTGGAACTTATTCTATAAGGAAGATGGAGACAGCTGCTCTGACTTAGAACACAGGCCTCCAGTGGAGCACAAGGTGCTGAGAAGGTATCAGAAAGACAGAGGCCCATTTTCCTTAGCCTTTTTTCTCTTCACTCTGGTTCTTTTCCAAGTAACAAGCTCCAGAAAATTTTTGGCATTTGAACAGCAAGCTTCCCATGGAATATTCCCTCTCAGATTCTCTAGTTAGCTACAGACAATGCCTAGACTTCCTTGGTAGAAGCATCCTGATAAATGGCTGGGAATACATGGCCCCAGAGGAATGAAACAACTGTGGGAGGTGTGCTTGGTTTTTACATTCCCAAAACCACAAGTGGAGGAACTAGGCTGGTGTTTAACAGCAACTTGCCTTAGAGGGGAATGGACCCTCCTGCTGGGCAGCTGCCCTACTTTAGCTCCTTGGAAGAACTCTCATGAAGAAAGCCAAGGTTCAGTGGTTTGTACAGGCAGTTAAAGCACCTGGATCCTCCCTGCAGATGGAAAGTCAGATTTTAAATCCACCCAGGACATCTCCACCCAGAAAGTCATGCACCCCATTAAATGTTTTTAATCAACTTTTCTGTCCCCTTTCAACCACCCCCTTCAGTTCTACCTAGCACATTTATTCATAAAGCTATGAGCTAGAGAAATAAAGACATGCACATAACTAATATTCCTCCTAGAATACAACAGAGGTATAAATCATTTTGCTGGTACTTACTCTAATGAAAAGATTACATTCATCCTTAAGTATTCACCTGTACAGAGAAGAGGAGAGCTTATAAAATGGGAACAAGCACAGATTCCCTGAGGGTCTTTTTTTTTTTTTTTTTTTTTAAGCTGGATTTAGCAGTCAGGGGAAGCATCACTCCACAACTTATGTCTGCAAATGCCATTCAAAGCCATGGTGTGATCAAGGGACACTTGGTGGGCAGGAGTGGTGCTGTTTAACCTTTGTTTTTTGCTTCCCTCGGGAGAGCAGACAACACCTCTATTTTCAATGTTTCTTCTGAATGATTTCCCGCCTAGTGGATTGACAGGTACTCTGATTATCTGCCTAAGGAAAATGAAGGGATAAACAGCAGAGAGATGAAGATTGACTTGAAAGGCTTGTGCTAAGGAGTGCATGTTACACTTGGATAAAGAGGAGAATAAGAAGGGGACTCACTGAGAAATATCAGATTAACACCTAAATATATTTTTAAAAGGAACAGTGTTTTGCCAAAATGGTCTTAACTTGAGCAGTAATGATTCCAGATTGTCATTGTCATAAGCCCAGAGATGTATCTGAGGAAGATAAATCCCTTTCTCTTTTTATCATCTAGAACAGTGTTCTGTAATGGAGGCTTGAAGTATCAATATTCAGTAATATGGGGCTGGGACCAGGGATTTTTATTGGATAACTTTATTCTTGGGTGAATATTGTGAAAGCCAGTGTGGGGTACAAAAAAAAAAGAATTACAAAAAAAGATGATTTATGTATACTAAATAATGTCATGTTTGCTTCTTTATGTGTCATCCCAAACCTAGATTTTCTGTTACTTTTGAGTTGTAAGGATTTCCCCAACCCCATCCTCTAGTTACAAATGTTCTTGATCTTGGCCATCCTTCAGACCAGAGACTGAGATGTTTGCTGAGTTCAGTTCTCGATTTCCTCATGCTGTAAATCATTTTGCCCACAGTGACTCATTTTGTCACCTGTCACTCAACTTCAAAATGATCTTTAAGGCAGATGCCATGCAGCTGAATATCACTGCCTGTTATTGGCAGATGTTTAATCAACTAGGAGTAAACCCAGAGACAAGGAAACTGAGGTTAACAATAGAAGTATATTTTTTAAAAAATATTTTATTTATTTATGAGAGAGAAAAACAGGGACACACACAGAGAGAGGGGGGCATGCTATGGCCTTTAGCCACTGTAAATGAATTCCAGATGCATGTGCCACCTTGTGCATCTGGCTTACATCGGTACTGGGGAATTGAACCTGGGTTCTTAGGTTTTACAGGCAACTGCATTAACTACTAAGCCATCTCTCCAGCCCTAGAAGTCTATTTCTTACTGAGATTCTTTTGTTTGAATGTTGAAGGTAACTGTGCTGAAGGCTTAGTCCCCAGGGTGGCAGTATTGGGGAATGCAACTTTTTTCTTTTTGGCATGTGTGTGTGTGTGTGTGTGTGTGTGTGTGTGTGTGTGTGTAGTATGTTTGGTGTGGTGTATTGTGCGGTCTATACACATGTGCATATGCTGTGAGCATGTGTGTGGAGGTTAGAGTATTTTGGATGACCTTGTATAGTGCTCATCCATATATTTCTTTGATATAGAGTCTCTTCCTCAACTCAGAGTTGCCACTTTTGGTCAGTGAACCCTAGCAATTCTCCAGTCTGTATGTCTCCCTCCCTCCACCCCTGCATGGACTAAGGTTATAGAAGTGACCCCACCTAATTTCTTTATGTGGGTTCTGGGGAATCCAACTTGGTTGTTTCAGACTCTCCCAGGACCTTAAGTGGTAAGTAATTTTAACCACTAAGCCATCTCCGCAGCTGGGACGATGCAGATTTTAAGGGGTAATATGCTTGAGTAATTAGGATTAATGCCTTTGGAGGTGACTGTGGGACCCCAGTTGTCCTCGCCCATTTTCTCTGGTTCAAAGTATGTGTAATTTGCCTTACCAATGCTGTGCTGATTCTACTATCAGCCAACACCTTTGGGACCATTGGCTCTTGGAACAAAGGTCTTTCTTTGATTCATAAGTAGGTTGCCCCAGGGATTTTGCAAATCTGTGACTGATGTACTGGTTTTCCTAACTCCAGCAGATGCCTAATAATAATAACACTGAATAGCAATAATTAATAATAAAGTTGACTTATCTTTTTCTTAAAGAGAACATTATTAAGTTTTTCTAATATAATTTTGGTGTGTTTGAAAGGAAAAGGGGAAGAGAGTTAAGAAAAGAAATATGGTTGTAAGCAGAAAACCAGCCAAAGAGAGTAATCCATGCCTATGTGGCCAGTGTTTATCACTCTGTTTGACTTCACTGAGCTTAATGCTTTTGTAATTTGCAGAACTTTCTATGACAACTGCACCAGTGAATGGTGAAGTCACCTGAAGCATCACCGGTAGGTCTCACTCTCAGCGAATAAGCAGAGCCACAAGCAAGGCCATTTTCATAAACTTTAGCTGGGTGACATCTGGTTGCCACTTTGCCTAGGCTCAGGCATGGAGGGAACATATCCATGGCCTAGATGGGGTCAGTCTCCTCCTTGGCCAGGGTTGCACTGCTAGCTCACACTACCACTGGAGGAAGGCATTTGTTTTGCCATTAAGATGGTGCAGAGTTATAGATTTTTTTCTATTTCTTTTTTTTTTTTTTTTTGAGGTAGGATGTCGCTCTAGTCCAGGCTGATTTAGTATTCACTTTGTAGTCTCAGGCTGGCCTTGAACTCACAGCAATCCTTCTACCTCTGCCTCCTGAGTGCTGGGATAGTTTTTTGTGCAGTTGAACACAGGTTGTCCCAGCATGCACTTTAACTTTGCTCTGAAAACAAAACCCTAAGTCTCCAATAAGTGGATATGAAAATGCTCTGAGTAGATTGCTACACAGCTGTGTTTGTATCTATCCGTGTTCTGTCCTCATCATAGGGCTGGACAGAGCTAGTTCAGCAGGAGGCTATGAGAAAATAAGCTTAGGGCTCCTAGAGAATGGACTTTTCATGTGCTTAACCTCCACCTTGGAGGACATGGCTCTCTTGGCCTTTGACATTCATAGGTTGCTCAGATTCATTTATGTTTTATTGCTTTGCAAATATCTTTTGTCCCCAACCCAAAGAAGTGGATCTTCTTGCTATCTTTTTCCATGGGGAGAGTTTAGAATATCTGGGTAATGTGAGTGAGAAGCCCTAAACCTCAGGGGTACTTGGCATCACAGTCAGCAGTTCTTTTTTCTTTCAGCTGGGCCCTTCTTTTTGTCCTTTGTGCTCACGACAGTGGAAACAGACACAGCTCTCTACAGTGTTTGAGTGTCTGTGGGGACTGAGGGGCATAGCCTAGCCTGCCTGTGGTTCAGGAGGCCTGCAAAGCAGCTGTTACACATGGATCTCAATATGTCTGCTCTCTTGTCCACAGTCAAATTTTCCAGTTGCCTTGGCTCTGAAAGAGCTTCTCTCTCTTGCTCCCTGTTTGCAACTCACCAGGTTGTTGTACCCAGTGTTACTGAGGGGGCTTTTAAACAGGTCTTCTGTCTCCACATCTGTGACCCGTATACTCCCCTCACTGCTGGCTTTGCTCTCCACACTTGCTAAGTCCAGCCCTGCCACACAGGGAGCATTGTGTCCAGACTGCCATCTTCCAGGAAGACAGCAGGGCAGCGCTATAATGTCCTCCTCCACATTCTATCTAACCTTGCAGAGGAGGACTTGAGAGCTGAGGAGAGGCCCCAATGTTAATGAAGCCAGTTTCCCACCTCAGCCCACCTCCTGTTCTTACAAGAGCGCACATTAGAGAAAGCTGACTACAGCAACTCTGCTGGCTGGCCAGATCCCTGGCAAAGACATGTGCTGGGTAGAGCCAAGTGCTCTATGTGGCTTTAGGTCCAGCAGAGGGTTTTATAGCGCATCTCTGTGCGGATCAGGTACCTGGCTGTGGCTCCAATTCCAGGACATGGATGCATCATCAGCAAGGCCTCTGCATCCTGCTGCCAGTACCTAAGCACATCTCTCACTCTGGAGTGTGGCCAAGGTCCACCGTGCCAGGCCAGGTTGTAATATCCAGCCCATAACTGATTTGTGTGCAAACACCTCCAGCGTGAACTGGTTGAAAATCACCTCAATGTCCTTAAGACAAGCGGGCAGCCTGCTGTGTGGGCTGTGCTCCCCAAGAGCTGTCAGCAGATTCTTTCCTGAGTGTCACCAAGGGAAATTTATGCCATGCATTAGGCCCTCCCTTGTTTGTGAGGCTGAGGGTGGCGGCTGCAGGCACTTCATTCCTCCTCATTTTGCAGATGAGCTGCTTTGAAGCCTGGAACTAAAACAGGAGTGCTTGCTATCAGATAGCAGCAGTGATGAGGGCAGGAAGCTTGGGAATTACACTTCATTTTCTTTCCCTTTCTTTTCTTTCTCCTCTTCTGTTTTGCTTTTCAAATGGTTGTTGTGTATATGGGCACCTTGATCAAATTGGTCCCTAATTGTTTTGCTGGAAGGGAGTGTAAGGATGGGCTGTGCCAGTGCTAGGCCCTGGAACCTTCTGTTTCAAGCTGTTATCTGAGCTCTGGTCCAGTTTGCTAGCTACTTGCCACCTGGGCTCATTGAATCATGGCTGCTATGAGAGAGGACCTGGATTTTTCAATTTTACCTGTTTAATTCATCTAAATTTAAGTTGAAATAGGAACTTGTTATTATGTTATATTGGATGGTGTAGATATATAGACCAATTCACTCATTTTGTGCCTGGAAGGTAAGGCTCGGGAAGGTGACTGAGACTCACTCCAGACCACATAATAGTTTATTACAGCCGTCCAAAAAGGTAGCTCCTTTGGACTAATAAAAATATATTTTTTTATATTTTAGCATGTTTTTAAGAAATATTTTATTAGCACATATTTATTGTAATAATAATAGGTTTTCCTGTGACATTTTCAGCCGTGCATAAGTGTACTTGATCATATTTATCCTCACTTTACCTGCTCTCATCCCCCTTTTCTTCTTCTTTATTACTCCCTCTTCTAGTTTTGTCTTCTTTTTCTAGCTTCTTCATACAGGGAAAACATCAACTTTTGCACTTGAAAAAACTCATAGAAACAAGAGAATACTAAAATACAATCAACTTTCATGCTACGCTTAGCCTTATCCTGAAAGTGTGACCTACCTAAGGGGAAGTTAGGGTGGTAATAGCCAGTCTTTATTATACTAAGGGCCGTAGGTGGCGCTGTTGTGTAACTTCTGAAGCTTGCAAAAACCCCTCAAAATCCAAAGCAACAAAAATCTACCCTCTTTTCCTGTTTCTGCTCTGTCCACCTCTAACAGTTTATTCTTTTATGTCTGGATCTTTTAATATTTTACCTCAGTAGAAAGATAAATAAAATTCCCTCTGTGAGCCTGCAAAAATAGAATTCTATATGTGTGTAGGGAGGAAAACCTATATGCAGTTCTGTTTTAAAAATATCCTTGAGGATACCATGTAGATTAACCCCTAAGGGAAGCTTGAACTTATATTTATTGATGCTTTCAACACATAAAGATAAGATACTGCAGAGACATAGTTCATCAATGCTCTGAGTAGACATTGACAAACACCATCTTAGATTCCTGAAGTTATTTATAAGCCTTAGTCAGAATATCATTTCTGGGAAAGTCTTTGCAACACTTATTTGCAGACCGTGGTGGGATCAACACACTTGAGTAGTGTGCAAGGTCTCCAGGTACAGCTTCTAACAGTCTAACTAAAGAGTATGTGTATAAGCCACCTAACACCTTAGCATGAGGCCCCCAGATCCAGCACCTCCATCCTCTCAATGTGGTTCTTTCTCCTGGAGAGAATGCTTCATGTACACATTCAGTAATACTGTGTACCTTTTAGTTCCCTGTAAAGATAGTGCACGAGTTAGAATTAATTTTAATAAATGTTAATTGTCCTTGAAGAACAAAGCACTCCACAGAGTTTGGTGGGGTTTCCCTCAGCTGTTTTGAAGATGTTCTCAGCAGATGGCACTGTTGCTCTGTGGATGCCACTGGGTAAGAAAATTCTCACAACCCTTCTTCCACAGAGCACCACAATGAGAGGCACCCCTAAATTAAAGCCTGGACAGAGGCAGTAAAAAGGCTTCAGAAGTGTCCAAAAGTATTACCAAGACTGCTGTGAGCTCAAAATATGGGAATCATTTCAACCTTCCTGTAGTTTTATCAAGTCTTAATGACTTGGTTAGGGACTAATATGCAAATTAAATGGCCAAAGAATCTCAAACAATGGGTCTATATATCTATCTCATGTATTTATCATTTATCTGTGTATCTATCATCCATCCATTTATCTATCTATCTATCTATCTATCTATCTATCTATCTATCTATATCTGTTTACTATCTATCATCTATTTATGTAGGGTTACAGAAAATGGGAAAGGAGAAAAGAAGTGTACAGGTCATAAGATGCTCTATATACATATTTATGTATGTCTACACACACACACACACACACACACACACACACACACACACACACACACAACAGATAGCCAATAGTTGCTATTACAAAGGTGAGTATCTCTTGTTGGTCGTGTACAGAAAGGGAGTGCAACTGAATGCTTCTCTCATCTAGGAAGTGAAGACATGGGACTAGTAATTTCCCAATGTCACCTCCAGCTCTGACAATCCACTTTCTGAACCTTTGAGTTTACAGAATAAACTGTTGTCCTTCCAATTGTACTGGCATGGGTGAAGTCACAGGGCTGGATCTCTCTCAATGTCATACCTTGTATGGCCTTTGGATGCTATTTAGTAAGAGCCCTGTCCAAATGGCATGTGATGGTGAGCAAGGCAATTAGGTAGATTGATCTGGCATGCATGATTTCATTTTCTGCCTCCCATAGTGAAGGATAAAGGAGCCTGTCAGGGTCCAAAAAGACCAAATATTTTGGCCAAATTGAGACATTAATTTTTCAGATTGTTTTGGTGGTATAATAACACTTAAAGTTAATTTAAACCTCCTTATTTTAAAAAATAAGTATCTCAGAGGATTGGTAAAGGTATATTAAATTTATTTGTCCTTCCTAAAGGTCTTTTTGTCCCTTCTACATTAGTTTATGGTTGGAAAAGACAAAATATGGAGCACATTCTGTGGATGTCATTTTAAGCCCTCTTCCCTGTGTATTTTGTATTATATTCACTTCAATATGTTCATTAATTTTAGGTTGCTTCATTTCATTTTTGCTATTTTAATGTCATATGAAGGCATTAAAATGTCACTGAATAATAACCTTGAACACAAAAAAGCATGGCTAAAAATAGCTCTGATATTTTCTGGATATTGATTTCCTAATTGGATGAGAGTCTCCCTTTGACAGAATTCCAAGGTAGTAAAGGACCGGTCCATGTTTCACAACTAGCTGGACCTTGTCCCAGTGACCATCGGTGACACACATTCATTGAGCAAATTCTGAAGAAGTGTGTGCCATAGGGCTGCCTGCATGCACTGTTGGCTCTGGCCATGCACTTCCACTCCTGGTAACAGTTGCAGGGTGAGTGTGCAGGAAAAGCAGCATGGGCCTTGGAGTCGGTTTCAACCTACCTTGAGGAGGAAGAACTCTGGGGAATTACTGGGAGAGCAGAAGTGACAGGTAGACTAAGAAGGGATGCTGAGCCTCATGCATGGAAGCGAGGTGTGTCTGAGTTGAAAGATGCGGACTTCATGAGAACTTCTTGGCTGAGCCTCAAAGACCCTTGTAGCTGTCTCATTCACACCATAGAGAAGGAATCAACTTGCAAGTATGAGGAAGCCCTCAGATTGCTTCTGAAATGTGCTTTGTAAGAATTTGAGAGATGTTGGGAGCATCATGGGACTTTTGTTGATGCATTCATTACAGATGTTCATATAAAATGGTGACCATGAGATACTTGTTTCAAGATAAGATTAATTTTTTAAATTTTGCTTTCTTACAAATCAGTTATTCATACTTTTTTGAAGAAGGTTCTTCCAGATTGAGCAAGTCAAGTTAACCTTTAAAGCTCACTGCTTAAATAGTCTCATGTTCATCATGTTCATCTACCTGTACACCTACTCCTTGGGAGTTAGCTGAGACTTTTGCACTTTGTGCAAATAAACATGAACAAACATTTACCAAGTAATAAGTGATTTTAGATGCATTAATTCATTTAACCCTCACAGTAACACTATGAACTAAATATTTTACTAATAACATTTCATTGAGGATCAGATTAGTTACATCGCAGAAGCAGAAGAATGGAATTCTAGAGTTCACTGTTGTCACTACATGAAACCAGTCCCATAGGAATCTTCATTAATTTAGTGAGAGGTCAATAGAGTTTCTCTGGACAACATATACTGAAGCATTTTGGTGGTTTGAATGTATAGCCTCATAGACTCAGGCATTTTTTTAAAATCCATATTCTTTTAATTTGAGTTCCCATCACAATTATTTTTACTTTTTATTATTAGTTATAGATATACTCAGAATGTAAACAGCACATGTTGGTAACATCCTTTCCCATATTCCTGTCCCCCCTCCAAAAGGACCTTTCTCATTGAGAATGCAGGTCATCCCCCATGGGGATTGTGTGTATGCATTGTGGGGGCAGCTGTCAGTTATGGGGAAGAAGTAGTGTCTCTGTGCAAAATGACCCAACTTGTGGCTCTAACAATCGTTCTGCCCTCTTTTCTGCAAAATTCCCTGAGCCATGTTGGGTGCAGTTTAAATCTACTTCAGTGATGGACTCTTAGGAGCCTCTGGATCTCTGCTTTGGTAGGTGTTGAGGGTCTTCAGTGTCTGTCTCCTTCACCCTTGTGCTGATATCAGGTTCACCGAGACAGCAGTACTCTTTCTCATTTCCCAGTTCCTCTATGGTTTCAGCTATGATGAAGTGTGATAGGTCTGTTCTCTCCTCAAGGCCCACTTCTGTCTGAAAAAGAAAAGCAGATTCTCCAGTGGAGAGTGAAGTCAGCACAGGTTAAATGGGATAACTGTTATTAGTTTAGGGAAAGTTTAATGGGTACAGACCCTCTTGGAGCCCTAAGACTGAGTTTGCAACTTGAATCTCTAGCAAGCAGAACTCTTTCAGGGAAGAGGTATGTCACTGGGGGGTGGGGGGGTGGTTCTTGCAGTCTAGCCCAATGAGACTAAGAGCAGTTGAGCTCTGAATGTTCGTACTTTCTGGCTGTTTTGGTGATGTTTCTGTGCTTGGACCTATGGATGTGAGCCAGCTTCTTTCACCATTGATGTTCCCCTGGAATTTGAAAACCTAAAATAAACCCTTTCCTCCCATAAGCTGTTTCTGGTTGGGTGTTTTATAAGAAGCATCAGCATTCTTTCCATGGAAACGACAGTGGAGAGCTTCCAAAGGGAGCAATAAGACTGATTATGAAGACTTTCTGTTCAACTTCATATTGTTAATAATACAAATTAGGAGTAAGGCAATATTCTTTTCCAGCTGGTCAGGTAGGGACACAGGCCCAAAAGAATCTAGATGCCACTATACCTTGAGGAGACTAGAACTCCAGTTTGATTCAGTCTTATGAACATGGTGATAAAGAGCAGCCTCCTGATTCTTCTGGACCTTTTTACAGGCTTGGCACTGGTGAGTGTGCCCTTTCTGAGTTAGCACTCCTCCTATGCCCACAGTGAGGCTCATCTCAATTGGGTGACTAATGTATAAAATGATCTAGGCCTCCACATTATATTTTCCTCTCCCTCTTCCAAAGGGGGTAACTCCACTTGGTTTAGGAGCCTTTCTGCGTTTTTTTTTCCATCTTCCCTTAAATCTCCCTTAACAAATTTTCATAATTTACCTTTCTCTGTTACTGTATTTTTTAATTCTTTGAAAATTGTAGTTAATAATTTGAAGCTACTGGACTGCTGGCCTGAAGGATTATTTGAGTCACTGGCTTGGGGAGCTTTCCCTGCAACATTAAGACTTATTAGTCTGCTAAATTTTTTAGCAAGACTATTCCAAGTTTTGCATGCAGATTTACTTCGTCCTTTTTCAGAAGCAGCAGCAGAAGTGGATGCTTTACCCTTTCAGACACTGGACAGCTTAGTCTTTCTTATATAGTGGCACTTCTTTTCCTTTATTTGTTCAAGGGGACTGCTGGGGCATTGGCATGTGGCTGATTAGTGAAGACATAGAAGCACTTCTGAAGTGATCTTCACTGTAGAAAGTGGGTATATAGATGACATTAAGGTTTGACTGCAATTTGCCATGTATGTAATAGGTTTCCAGAGCTTAATTCCATTTAAAATGAAAGTTTAAAGTGAAATTTTAAAGGTAAATTGAATTTCAAAAGAGAAAAAGATCATAACACACTTGGTCTTGGAGACAGAGAAAATGATAGATTTAATCCAGGGCCTACTTTATAGCAATGGGATAGAACTGACCCTGGTAAGAATCACTGTGGAATAAAATGACATCATGTCCAGTGTATCCACTTCCTTTTGTTCTTCATGTGATGACCACGAAGTAACTAGCAAAAAGAGCTCAGCTGTGCTCAAACAATAGCTCATCAATTCATCAGTGATGTCTATAATCCATGCATCCAATTGTGTTCTTTCATGCACCAGAAACGCATTTGATCTCATGGTTGGCAAATAAAGCAGATTTGTTGAAGCTGCTAAAAGGAATATTGTGGTCCCATCACACATTCATAATATACAAGCTAGCTCAGTCTACAAGATCCACCTTGAAATTTGCATTTGCTTCATTAGCAGAATACATTTTAGTATTTTCAATCAACATTAAAGGACTTTGACTACCTTTAAGAAAAAGACATGTGGAATTACAGGTAAAATGGCAATTGTCGGTGTACAGCACTGTGAATGAGAAGAGCCAAGATGATAAAGAACAAACTCTATTCTAAAGAGACAAAGAGTGAAAAAGCACCAGAAATCACACAGGGAGTGACAGTACAGCTAAATAGCATGAGTGGAAAGAAAAGTGACTCAGCAAAAAGACCTAACTAATGGCTGGGCTTCAACCACAGAGGCTCCTCACCTGGGAAAGAAGGCAGAGGCCACATCTAAAAGGTAACCCAGACAGCCCTGGTGAGAAGAAACTGGCAGTCCTACCTATGGGACAAGCTCACAGCTCTTGCAAGCCTTAAATCCAGTGGGAGAGCCAGTCCCACCGGTCTCTCCCTGGGGCTGAGCGGGATGGTGAGTGTCAAGACCCAGACCCTCTCCTAGTCACCGGAGAGAAACCACACTGAGTCAGAGACTTGTCGAAGCAGGATCTCGTTTTATTGTATCAAGCAGGCACTTATATGGCATCAAGGTAGGGGGTGGGAGTCTTAGGACGGGGTGAGGATTAAGGGCCAATAGCATACCGAGACCTTTGAAATGATTGGTTCTAAACCCCGGGGAGCTGCAACTCTAACTTCCTACCAGAAGTAGCAGGCCAGAGGCAATTTGGCACCCTGCTGAGTCATAGCTGGCCAGAGACAGGTTGCCAAACTTTATCTAGGCCCTGGAAGTTCCACTAGGCCTCGCATCTGGGCCTCTCAAGGACCAACATGGGTGTTGGAAAGACAATGATTCTTCCAGTGAAGTGGCTCAACAGTAGAGATAATCTCTCACTACCCCTAACTGCATCCAAGGCTATGACTAGCTGCCATCTTGAGAGGGAATTTATTGTTTAACATTGAACTACCCAGGGAGCCAAGAACAAGGAGCAATAACAAATCAGAGAGACTGAAGAAGTCAACATGCCACCGCCCCAGGGAGAGATACAGACATGGAAAGCTGTTGTGGAGATTAGAGACCAAAAAGTTCAGGTGACAGGAGACTGCCAGTCAGTAAAAAAAACAGCAGGAGGTGAACCCACCCTTGGTGGCTAGAAGCTGACATCACCATCTGAGAATAGTGAACCTGGTAAAACACCAGCGGAAGAATTCAAAATTTTACATGTAAAAATGATCTGTGACTTCAAAGAAGATCCAAACAAGCACGTGGATGAAGGAATAAAAAAATTAATTCTGCACCTAAAGACACAGGGATGGAGGAAAGGCCAAGGAATTACTAGGTTCAGCTATCAGTATAGAAAAAAAATTGAATGAGTAATGACTGTAATTTCTGAGAACTCTGAGCTACGATCAAAAAATCCAACCTAAGACTCCATGGTGTAGAAGAGGAGTTGGGGTTAAAAACTAAAACTATCAAGAGTCTACGCTATAAAATTATACTATAATATTTTAAAATCTGGGAAAGATAATGGACTTTCTTTTTTTAAAATATTTTATTTTTATTTATTTATTTATTTGAGAGAGAGAGAGAGAGAGAGAGAGAGAGAGATACAGAAATAGGCAGGCAGAGAGAAAGAGAGAGAATGGGCACGCCAGGGCCTCTAGCCCTGTAATCGAACTCCAGATGCATGCACCCTCTTGTGCATCTGGCTAACGTGGGTCCTGGGGAATCGAACCGAGGTCCTTTGGCTTTGCAGGCAAGTGCCTTAACCACTAAACAATCTCTCCAGCCCCGATAATGGACTTTCAAGTGTAAGAGGTATTATTAAGAATCTTACATAGACATAGAGAAGAACCCCTCTACAATCCGTTATAGTTAACGTGACAAAAGGAAAAGGCAAAGAAACATTTGCAATTATAGAAGGAAAACTTACTTACAAAGATAAACATATAAGGATAACATTTGACCTCAACAAAAATACTAAAATGCAAGAAAGAAGGAATGACGTGTTTCAAAAAAATAACTGCCAACCAAATGACCAAACCATCCAGTGAATAAATGAGCAGTTTTCAAAATAATAAATAAATTGGCCAATAAGTATACGAGATAATTATTCAACATATTAAGTTGTCAAGGAATTGCAAATTAAAACTATATCAAGATTTTATCTCCCCTCAGCCACAATGAATGTCAATAAGAATACAAACGAGGCTAAAGGGATTGTGCAGTGGTTAAGGCTCTTGTTTGCAAAGCCTAATGACCTGAGTTTGATTCTCCAATACCCACCTAAAAGCCAGATGAACAAAGTGGTGCATACATCTGGAGCAGACTCTGCAGTGGCAGGATGCCCTGGCATGTCTATTCTCTCTATCTTCTATCTCTCTTTGCTTACAAATCAATAAATAAAAATTAAAAAAAAATAAGAATACAAGTGGCAATAAACACTAATGAGGATTTGAACAAGGAAACTTTATGTACTACTGATGGGAAAGTAAGCTCACAGCCACTATGAAAATCAGTATAGAGGTCCCTCTAAAAACCAAACTAAAAATATAGTTACCAGCTTTGTCACTTGTAGGAACATACCAAAAAACATCTGAGTCAAGTACCATAGAGATACTCACATATCGATGTTTATTGCTGCATTATTCACAATAATTAAGACATAGAGCCAGGCTATATCTCACCCAAACTTGAATGGATAAAGGAAATGAGGTATATATACATAATGGGGTTTAGTTTTACTGTAAATATAAAATTATGTCACTTGCAGGAAAATGGATGGAACTGAAGATCATCATGTTAGTAGAAATAAGCCAGATTTAGAAAGACTATATTGCTGTATGCCTTCCATGATATGTGGAATCTATATTTAAAATGAAAATGTATATTTAAGGCCTTGAAAGTATAGACAAGACTGTGAGGGAAGGGATCTAGATTTTACATATATATACATATATATATATATATATATATATATATATATATATATATACACACACACACACATATTCTGACATAAAAACAAAATGAGACTATTTGTTTTTTTTTTTTTTTTTTTTTTTGGTTTTTCGAGGTAGGGTCTCACTCTAGCTCAGGCTAACCTGGAATTCACTGTGTAGTCTCAGGGTGGCCTCGAACTCACAGCGACCCTCCTACCTCTGCCTCCCAAGTGCTGGGATTAAAGGCGTGCGCCACCACGCCCGGCTAAAATGAGACTATTTGGAAGGAGGAAGGAGACAGTTGGCAAGAGAAAGGGATGGAGACAGTGGTAGTGGGGGCAAATATGAGCAAGGTAGGGTGATATAAACATATGAAAATATCATCAAGCCCATTTTTTTGCTAACTAAAAAAGAAATAAAATCATGTGACCAATATCTTTGTAATGTCACAAAATATGTACAGCTCTGTTGAAAAGTTGTTAGCTAATTTTTTCCCATCTGCCTGACTTGAATTTTGGTGATTCTCTCTCTCTCTCTTTTAAACCTATAACCATTAACATTTGTCTTTCTGAACTGAGACCAGAAGTTAATATTCAATTGGCAAGAAAAAGGTTGTATTGGATCTATCATATGACTCTAGAGTTTTAGGCTGGTGCCTAGAGTTGCCTTGTGTTTTCTCATATTTCTCCAAATAGAATTGCCAAAATAATAATGATTTCCCATCGTTGTGCTTAAGCAAACTGGGGATACCTCAAAACTGAAGCTCTGAGATGACTTGGATAGATGCTTCATCACTCACAGCTTCTGGTTGCTCTCTCTCTCTCTCTCTCTCTCTGTCTGTCTACTCAGGAGAGAGAGAGAGAGAGAGAGAGAGAGAGAGAGAGAGAGAGAGAGATCAAAGGAATCATTGTCTTTTGTTTTTTCTCCCTTTAAAAGCACAAACATGTTAATTTAGTTTAATAGGCAGGTGCTCATAAAGCCCCAAATTATGCTTGTGCAATTTACAACATACATTATAACCTTTGTTTTAGAATTGTAGAATGGGCATGCCAGGGCCTCCAGTCACTGCAAACAAACTACAGACGCATGTGCCACTCTGCATTTGGCTTTACGTGGGTACTGGGGAACCACACTCTGGTCATTAGGCTTTGTAGGCAGGTGCTTTAAATGCTGAGTCATCTCTCCAGCCCCTAGTATTGTAGTTCTTCATGCAATAATAATGAGTACCAAGGACGTATAGTTACTGAATAATAGTTGGCTCCAGCTTCTACTTTTATCTGTTTCTTAATTGTTTATTTGCCTCATGGCTAATTTCCACATATGAATGACTGCTAGGTGCATATTTAGATATGACAGTAGTATGTGATAAAGTTGGCAATTTAAGCATTGATAGAAATGAATAGGATTTTCTCAAGAAGAGGATTAGGATTTTGCTTGGAGAAAATTGGTATTTTCTCAGTCTGTGATCACGCCAGTGAAGCTTAGAAAGTAATTCTAGGCTCTTGGATATATTCTTAAGGCCTTGCAACAAAATTCTCCGAGTGAGGAGTGGCAAGATTTTGTGAGTCAAGATGGACTATACAGGTAATGTTATGATAAGGATTTTTAAGAAAGTGGAATGGTAGCTGTGGTTAAGTATGCTATGGCTTGTGTGGTGGAGATAAATCACAAAATTAGGCCACATACTGTGGTGAGAGACCAGTAGGCCAACTTTGTGATTTTCAAAAATAAAGCTTTTTTCTTCTGTAAAGATGTATAATTTTTTATTTGGAAGTAAGTATAGAAGAAAATATTTCATAATTTATCTTCCTGAAAATGTAAAAGGAAACCTCTTCTAAATATGAAAATCCTGTTAAGGCATCTGATTACAAAACATACTACTCAATGAGGCAAAGTTCTTTGACCTCTGGTAGCCCTGAGATTTCAACTTTACTAAGCTAACTGTTCAGATAGAGCTATTTTTTCTTTGTCATACATAAAAGAATGTATTTGTATAAGCTAACATACAAAATATAGCAGTTTTCAAGTTTGTGTTAGATTCCACAAAAATATGAAATTTATTTATTTTTTAAAACAGGCAATGTGTCATTAGTTATACAGGCAGTTCAGTACATTTCCACGCACCATGAGGCCCTTTCTATAATGTCTGTTAACTTATGACACAAAAACTCATGCGGTGTACATTTTCAATGATGAGGAAAGACAATGTATGCCCTTGACATTTTAAGCCCTGTAATGGCATGCCATGCCAAGAATTACCTGTTAGGGAGATATTGAAGGTTTATGAGATGAGAATCACATGGTGCTATCAGAATAATGACATTTGAAACTATCTGCTCCAATTCAGTCATAAGAGGAAAATCCAGAATTTTATTTTATAAAGATATTTGTTATGTGTTTTTCTCTTCCTAAATTTAGTGATAAGGCACATAGTACAAAGGTTGTCTGCAAACACCTGAACAGGCACAGGCAGACCCAAGAATAGGATATTTAAATACAGGTGATAAGAAATACAAAACAACTGTGATTCATAAAATAAAATAAAAACAGGATGACCCTCTTCAACAAACCATCCTAAAAGAATATTGGTCACATTTGAGCAATCATATTTATTCTTAATACAGCTTTATTGAAGGAGCATATTTCTGCTGACAATTTAACTTTTATAAATCTGGTTTATATTCAATAACTGTGATGCAAAACTATTCTTAGATACACTCTGATTCAATAAAAGTGGTACTAAACTTTGAGGTTTTAATTTTGAGTCAAACCTTCTCAACAGAAGATCTTAGGCACAGTTTAATTAATAAAACGCAGTAAATAAAAAGATGCTGTAGAGTAATCACATCTGAAGAAGCAGTAGGAACTATACAAAATCAATGTAGGAAAAGTGACATAGAAATTAAAAATGGGACTGTGATGCCATAAAGCAAGAGCCCTTGAGAGTTCATCTGTATTTTCATTTTTAAAAAATTTTGTTTATTTTTATTTATTTATTTGAGAGCGACAGACAGACAGGGAGAGAAAGAGGCAGATGGATGGATAGAGAATGGGTGCACCAGGGCCTCCAGCCACTGCAAACGAACTCCAGATGCATGTGCCCCTTTGTGTAATTGGCTTACGTGGGTCCTGGGGAATCGAGCCTCAAACTGGGGTCCTTAGGCTTCACAGGCAAGCACTTAACCGCTAAGCCATCTCTCCAGCCCTTCATTTTTGATTCATAAAAATTTAGGGATATGTATCTGTCAAGTGTATTTGACAGGTATATTGTGTGTTGGTATGGAATAAGAAAAAAGTACAAGCATGCAAGAGATACAGTCATAATCATGAATGTGAAGAGAAAACCAATGAAAATATAAACTCCATTTCCTTATCATAGCAGAATCTATTGCCTTAAGCCTATTTGCAACAGATGTCCAGACAGTTCAGACATGCATTCCTGGAAAGTGTTAACATATACATATCCCTGCTGAGATTCATTAAAAGAGGCTGACAGATTCACTGGACTTGTAGTAGAATGGAAAATTTGCCTTTGACATCATACTTGATGTTTTATAAAGCCCATGCATCTCATCAGACTTACCTGTGACTAAACTTGCTGAAATATATGAGAAATGTATGTCAGTTCACCAAAGAAAAATATCTGTGAGCTTGTTTTAAATTATGTGAAGCAATGAAAAACATAAATGGAACATTAATAAGGTCATTAATTTGTGCATAATCAATTGATAAAGGTATTAGTTATCATTGGACTTATCCCTAGGGCAGGAAAGGCCAGAGAGTAACTATTTTAGTGGAGGTTGTAGGTAGTCTTAATTAAAAGTTTAAAAGAAAATACAAAGAACTTACTGAAATGATCTACACTGAGGTAAATTTATGGTAGAGATGAAGCATTTGGTACAGTAATATGGTTATGTAGAGGTACAATTTAGCATTTGATTCCTATTTCTCACTTATGTTAATTAGATATACAGATTCTTGTGATTTTAGACATTAGATAATATCTTGGGTTCTGGGGAGTTGGCTCAGATCTGAGTTCAGATGCCTGAACCCACATAAAAGTCAGATGCTGTGGTGGGTACCTATAATACCATCACACCTTCAACAAGATGGAGGTAGAGACAGGAGGATCACCTGGAAGCTAACAGATCAGCCGTAGTAGACAATTCCACATTGCTGAGATGAACATCTAAACCAGACACAGTTTATGGGAGGAAGGGATTTTTCTTTTTCAAGCTTATAGATCCAGGGGGAAGTTCCATCACTGTTGGAAGAAGCTGCTTCCATACATCCAAGCAGAGAGAAACAACCAAACAGCCAGCAAAAACCCAAAGCAGCAAGCATAAACCAGCAGCAGGGAACTGCAGAGCAGGAACTGAGCAGAGCTCAGAATGCTCTCTGCATACCTTTGGGCTGGAATTCAAATCCACCCCAAAACACCCCTTTGGGCTGGATCCCAGGATCATTCCTCCAGTGACACCTTCTCCAGCCGGGCAGCTAGAGACCCATTAGTCTATGGGGGGCATAAATTCAAACCACCAGATCAGAAATCCTGGAAAATACAGAAGTGAGCAATGAGAAACCCTTCCACAAACAAGGTAGAAAGTGAAGACTGACACCTGAATTTGTCCTATCCTCCAAATGCACACTGTGGCATATATGTGCCACACTCACATACAGATGTGCACACATCACACACACAGTCCCTCAAATGTTTGGGCTAAAAAATAGACTAATTTTTAGTATTTTACTTGGTTCTTATACAGCAAAATCAAACTTGAAAATGATGTTTCTTTGGGCTTTTTTCTTCATATTTTTAAAGTTCAATTTCTAAAATTTTAGAGTAGTTGCAGGAAGCCACTGAACTCGCTGCAGTTATTTTAGAACTTACAAGGAAAGTGAAGTTTACAAGCACATTACAGATTGTGTGATTTAATTCTGTAAGGATCTTTTCTTTGTTATTAAAATGCTATGAAAATTATTCAAAATTCTTGCTGTTTCGGTTTCTCATAGGTAAAACTTATGAGAAATTACTAGTATTGTAAGAAATACACAATTCCTATTATTTAGAAAGATTACTTAAATAAACATCACAAAAGAGATTTAAACAGAATTGACCACAGCTGATGGAGTTGGCAGATGTCTGGCTCTTCTACAAAACTCTGCCTGAATTTCTTATTTCATCCTAAGAGTAAGTGATCAACACTTGGGGCATGAGGGAGAGAGGCTGGAGGACTAAACAATAAGGCCCCAAGAAATAGACACAGAAATTTTTAACAGTGCCAGCCAAATACCAGTTAATATCAATTTTTTTTTGTATGAGAAGCTTAGAATTGTAAAGTTCCAGGCTAAAGGAAAGAAATGGAAAATTCAGTATGCACTTTTTTCTCTAGGCAACATGTTCTAAGATGCCTAAAACTGCATAGTACTGAACACTATATATATATATATATATATATATATATATATATATATATATATATGTATATATATATATATATATATATACATATATATATATATATACACACACATACATATATATATATATCTACACACACACACACACGTCCGCACTATACTATAAATACATTTTCTTGTATGTCTGCATGACTGTGGTTCATTCCAATCTATTAATTAGGCATGGTAGAGGATTAGCAAGAGTTACGATAAAATAGAACAATTATAACAATGTACTAAGCGCTATTGAAAACTTATGAATATTTTCATTTCTAGAAGTTTTCATGTACTATTTTTGGGTCAGGATTGATCCCAGGAGGCTGCAGCAGTGGGTAGGGGATCCTTTTATAGTTAGCAGCAATCTACATCCTGGATCAATGGTAACTCCTGGGATGCAGTGGTAGACACGTAGAACTAAGTTCATGATTTGGGATTTGAACTGGGGTAGTAAAGTCAGGCTAATAAGACATTCAAGAAACCAGTGGGAGGAAAGCACCCCACTGCAGTTGTTCTAGACCAGATCCCAAGGAAGGTCTCCAGAGTTACCCTCATCAACATTTGATCTAAAGACTGGCACTGCCATGCCCAGAAAACAAATGTCCAAACCCCTTCCCAGTAGTTTCACTAAGCAATTTTATGTCTCCTGACATAATGAAATAAAATTCATTAATTAATGAAAAATTAATTAATTAATGAAACTGACTAATTAATGAAAAATTTGGGGCTTGTATTTTATATGTCAGTTTTTAATTGGTGTTATTTAGTAATTAATTTATGTTGAAATTTACAATTACATCAACCCACGATAGATTGGAAACACAGCAAGAAAATTGTTCCTTCAAACTTATCATTTGAAGAACACTGTTTTAAATGACTTACACTCTGAAAATGCCATGCAATTCTCCAAATAATTCATAATTAACAATAAAAAGCCCCTAAAATTTAAAATGGAAAATTGTTTTGAAGTGACACAAAAATTCTTCCAAGATGTTTAGCTCTGAGCTTCAGTACGCATTCCATTCACCTTTTGGTTCATACAGGCTGACAAGATCCCCCAATAGATAGGATAAGATGGGCTGCAGTGTCTGGGTCAGCCAATGAAGTGATGGAGAAACTACCTACTTCACATGGGTCATTAGTTGTCTATGTAACCAAGACAAGTTTTCTCCTTTGGTAGGGGCATGCACATTTAGGGCACATCAGCGTTATTTCTTTGTGAAGCGTCCCTATTTCTAACATGCTCAAAACCCACTACTTTTGTATAAAAAGAAGTAGACAAGCACAGGAAAATAAAACAACACGTGGCTTTTTTTTTTTTTTTTTGTAATTTTCGGCTGAGAGCTGAGTAGTCTGGCTACAGATATTCTTTAGATTGCTCTGTCAGGTGGGATAAATCTTTGTGCTTGCAAAATGAACAGTGGGCGTAAATGAACATCACTGGATTCAGAGCCATAGCACCAAATTCCACACTTCTGACTCTGTTAGTGCTCTCATTGATTTTAATGATGGTGTTCATAGATTCAATCTGTCACACCTAGATGAGAGTTGGTGAATTTTATTAGTAGGTGTGGCGGCACCAGTCACCTTTGGGAAATACTTGTGATTGGCAGCTTGTGATCAATGAAGTCTTCTGAAATGAGATGACTTGGTGTGGCCTGCCCAGCAATTACACTGGCACTTGCTTGCTCGCTGCCACGTAGCATCTTAAACTTGAGTTTTTTAGTTTACTTTTCAAAATATAATACACTGTCCAGTTGTGGATAATATTCAAGGATGTTCTAATACATACAGCTGATGTCATTTGAAGGTGAAATATCCCCCATAGGCTCATATGTGTGAACAGCTAGTCCCTTGCTTGTGGCAGGTTTGGGAACATTCAGGATGTGGAGGCTTGCTGGGGAAAGTGGGTGACTGGGGGAGGGGGAGTTGCTAGTGCAGCTACACGTCCTGTTCGTTCTCTTCTTCCTGGCCATGGAGGCTTTGTGAATAGCTGGGCTCTCACTCCTACTACCATGCCTTCCCTGCCATGATGGAATGTGTCCCTGGAAACCTTGAAACCCTAGCCAGAGGAAATCCTTTCATTCATAAAGCTGCTTCTGTCTGGCATTTGGTCGCAGCAATGACTAAAGTAACTAATATAGTCACATTTTGAACTAAGTGATTTGCTCATACTCTCCCCAGTCACTAATTTTGGAGCAGTTTCCTTGAAGGGCCTTGGGATATTTGTTATGCACGTGGGGTCCTGCTATTCCCATCATTCATTCCCATTTCATTGTTCCGAATGTGAAGCACATTAATCGAATGGAAACACTAGTAAGGTATTTTAGTTTTCAGCCTAGGGAACTCATGTTTGGACTGTTACTGAGGACACATTACCCAATGTGCTAGATGCTGTGGGAATGACATCAGAGGGAGCAAAATATTTTGATTCATGCATTCTCACAAACTTTGAAATGCATTTAATCATTTTATCCACAGAAGTGTAACATTTTGTGCATTATTTTTTGAGCAAATACATACCTCAGAGGTTCCTGATACTGTTCTCAAGTGTCACTGAACTAAGGTTCTGAGATGATTTCAGGGATAGGTTAGTATAAAGTTGGTAAAAATTAAAAGTTAAATAAAATCAAATGATTCTCATATATGTGGAGAGAGAAAGAGAGAGAGATAGAGAGAGAGAGAAACATTTTTTAGCAACTAAAGCAATCAGATGGTAATAAATTGTCACCTTCTATTAGTTTGGAGAGGTTAGATTACATTGAACCTGAGCATGACAATGCCTTTTCTTTGCCTTCTCTCCTCTGTAGGTCTGGTTGACTCTTCTATTAAACAGCTCTCTAAACTGCACTTTGGCGAACCCACCATCTCATAGAAGCATCATCTGGAAGATGTGGCTTCCTTAGTCATCAGTGGCCATGGGAGGAGTGAATGGGAAGTCACGTACCAGCTCTTAAAGCCTTCTGTCCAAATGACAGAGGACATTTCTAATCACATTTATTGTCCAAAGCAAGTCAACCTGGAGAGGATGGAGAACCCTCCTGTATGTGAAAGGAGAGGATAATCAGAAATATTGGTGAGAAGTAGTAATGTCTTGTATAATTATTAAGTATAGAAAATGCAGGGAGATTCTGGGGCAATGGGTCAAACAGTGAAGCTATTGCTACAAAAGCATGTGTTTGAGTCCCCATTACCCACGCAAGTCAGGAAAGGTGGCCCACACCTGTAATTACACATCTGGGGAGGTAGAAACTAAAGGATTCCCAGGGATTCCTGACTATCTAGTTTACCTGAACTGGTGGGCTTCAGGTTCAGTGGTAAACCCTGTCTCAAAAATTTTGCCTCTACATCCATGCAAACACATGTGTACCTGAACGTGCATGTATGTCTATACACATACAGATATGTATACATGTACTTACCACACACATTTGTACCCAAAATGTAGGAAGATTCATAAGGGAATAGTCATTTTAAAAATAGTGCATGTGTATGTGGACGCATGTGTGTTTGTGTGTGTGCAGGTGCACATGTGTGCAGGTGTATGTTCATGTATGTGCATGTGGAAGCCAGAGGACAATGTTGGGTATTGTTTATCAGGAATTCAGTTCATCTATTTTCAGATAAGGTTTCCCATTGGCCTGGAATTTACCAATTAGTCTAGACTGCTTGGCTGCTTGGTCAGTGAGCTCCAAGGATCCTCTGGTCTCTTTGTTTCCAGTGGTAAGATTAACAATGTGTGCCACTATGCCTAGCATTTTGTTACATGGGTACTGGTGATCCAACTCAAGTCCTCCTGTGTTTTAGGGAAGTACTTTACCTACTGAGCTATTTCCCCAGCTTAAGGAATAGTCTTTATACATGAATAGAGTGTGTTAATTAGTGGATCTTTATGGTCACTTTAAATCAATGATAAAATATACAATTTTTCAGACACTCATTTTCATCTATACAACTCCAACTAACTTTGAATGAGCTCCCACTCTGCACAAAACAGTTTACTGAGACATAGATACACTTCATTATATTTCATGCTTAGTTTTGGCAGTTTATTCTATGGAAATAATTGTGCATATATGTAAAAGTCCCATAGTATCTTCTTCTATAAAAGTAGGAAGTAACCTATGTATCCACAAGAAGGACTAAAATAACTTATACACATAATAGAGTAATATAACGTAGATCTGTGTGCTTTTTTTATTTGCATATTCTAATGTAACTGGGCATACTTGGGTCACAGAACAATGGACTTCATAGTAATATTTTTCACAAGTACATGTACAGCATAGTTTAAACTATACCATGTCTATAATCTATGTTTGAGTAAAAATTATTACAAGGAAGCAAGAGAAATAATTTTGTCATATTTAAAAGCATATGCATGTAGAAAAAATATCAAATAGAAACAATTTTTAAAAATATAGCTCACTCAGTGTGATAAGGTTTCAGTGTATTTTATTCCTTTATATTTTAAAAGTTCCCTAAGTCTCTTACAGTGAACACATGTTTCCTTTAAAAGGAAAAAAATCAAATTTAAAAAATAAATTTGAATCACTTATTTTTAATTGCTTCAATTTGGAAAAGGTACCAGATATAAAAGACAGCTACAAGAGTTGGCTTTCAGCAAACGAATACTCATATACCCATGTTTTAATTAGACTATAACATATGGAAATACAACATCCAATGGGTATAATACAAATGAAAGTTGTTGCAGAAGGTCTCAGATGTGTCCCAGGTTCTCTCAAGTCCTCATGCTTGCCTGCCAAGCACTCGTTCTCATTGATCCATCTCCCCAGGCCCAAGACATACTTTTCTTGTATTTTTTTAACATGAATTTGAAGAACCTGGAAAATTCTTTACCATGAAATTGAAATTTCAATAAATCAATTCTGGAAATATTTATTAAAATGCTGTGCATCAGAGCACCCTTTGTGTAGGATTTCTTTAAATAGTGAGACAAACTTAAATTGTATCCTAGTTGTAAACAAATGTTCTCAGGTTTGTTATAAACCAAATATATTCTAAATAATTCAGTTTCAACCTCACCTGTTCTTTCACTGTAGCAGTCACTCACTAATCTCATTTACATTTCTGTAGTATTTTTTTCCACTTAGGACCAACTATATGGTCAAGTTGATTAGAAAAAAATGCATGCAAGTTCAGCCTTTGATAGAAAAAGCATGTTCATGTATGTCGGGAAAGCTACACAGACTTAGAGCACTGAACAGAAAAACAATACCTTTCTTTCTACACTTTGCTTTTTAAGGATACTGTTGCAATTATTTGAATGTCTAACCTTTTTTTTCTTCCCAAAGGAAAAATGAAAACAGTCCAAACAAATGGTGAAATACTAACTTGAATATAATTTTTCTATTCCAATTTTAAATGTGCTCAAGGAAAATTAAATGATACTGACTGCTGTTCCAAGTTCCCATTGTGTTGCAGAACTAAATAATAAAAATGAAATATATTTTTATAAACCAGTAGTGCAAGTGAGCTGCAGTTGGCTGGGCCATATATGAGCAGCCTTGTTTTGGCTGCATTTTGCTGGGAATGCTCTCTATTTATAGGTTCAATTGAGAAATTTTCTGAGAGAATGACTATTTAGTGTGCTCTTGTTTCTGTCAAAGAATTTATAGAAAATAAAAAATAAAATGAAACCTCTGGCATAGAACATGCTGATCAATATGTAATGATATGGCTAGATCAATTACTTCTAATTTTCTTGGTTTGCAAAATGTCAAGTGCATGAATGTATTGGCAGATTTCAAAAAAAAGTTTCTAAGTAGAAGTGGTGTCAAATTCAAGGTAGTTTTACTCTATAATTTATTCATGTGTATCATATTTTATTCCAGACAGAGTTCATAGGCAAAATAGCATTTTGAATCTCCAAAGTTTTATTTTCTAAGAATGAGGTTTTTTATTTCATTCATGCTATATATATCATGCTGAACCAAAGGTGAATATTTCTGAGATGGTGAATGCCATGTCTTGTAGAGATGTAATAAACTCCTTTTGGACTTTATTTTATTTTGTTTTATTTTTTGCTTTTTAGAAGTAAGGTTTCACTCTAGTCCAGGCTAACCTGAAATTCACTATGTAGTCTCAGGCTGGCCTCGAACTCATGGTGATTCTCATACTTCTGACTCCCAAGTGCTGGGATTAAAGGCGTGTGCCACCACACCAGGCTCCTTTTGGACTTTAATATAGACTTTCACATATTGTTAGTGTTCAAACATAAATGAAAGCACATGCAAAATAATGTCAAGCAAGTTGTATCCAAAATGCTGTAATGTACTATATTTTGGGTCCTGTGACTGGCTTGGTGGTGATTTGATCTGTAATTTCTTGTTTCTGTGTAAGTGAGCAAATTTCTCCTTCCTCTCTTCTCTCATTTTATTTTTTTCTCTCTCTGTTTTCTCATTCCATCTTTTCATTTTTATGCATGTGCAGATGTTTTTGAGTACAAGCATGAGGCCCAACTTTCCATAAGCTGTAATCATACACATGCTCCTCACATAATTCTAATCTTTTATGTTTAAATGTTATGGTTCTCCCATTCCTCTATTGGATTCCCTCTTTAACCATCCTGGTTCCCAGATCCCAAATTCTGGGGACCTTCTTTTCTCCTTCATCCCACCTACTATATCTGTCTCAGATCATAAAGTCCTAAAAGAGACCTTTTACAACCCCATGCCTGACCTCTCTCCTCCTCAAAGTACTGCCTCAATGCACTCTTATGGTGTTGTCAGCCTGAGTACCCAGTGCCCTGTTCTCTTTGTCACTGGTTGTAGTGATCTTCAGTCACCTGCAAAACACCATCCATATCTTGACACTTCTATTAAACACTCATCCTGTGCCAGCTCTCCTGACATTCTTTCCCCCAATGTAAATTTGAACACTGCTTTGTGACTCTCCACCTTACCATGCACACTCCTCAGGGAAGCTAATAATCATGTATGTTCACACATGACCATGTACCTTCCACCATGTGCCATTCTCACAGTAGATTATAGCTCATTCTAAGTCTGGAATTACATTTGTAAAAGTTTGTCTTATTGGTCTTCATATTTCTTTTTCATAGAACATGGAAGCTATGTAAGTGGTAATGTAAGAACCAATAGTTTTATTACATTTAATCTTTGTTGTCTTTAAAATATTTCCAAATTGCTGCTTGTATCTAATGCTACAAATGTATCCTGTATCTTTACTTGAATTTTGCATTCATTCTGAAGTATAGAAATGGAATCAAGAGGACAAAGAGCATGTATATTTTAATTTTAATAATAAGTTCCTGACTTAAATTGCCCAAGTATGTACCAGAATGTTAGATTTTTTTAAATAGTTCCTCCAAAATTTAATAAAACTTTGTTCTTAAAACAGTATCATTGTGGAATCATGGATATAGTTCTAATTTCCCAACTGGAAAGTGATTTTTGGATTGTTTCTGGCTTTCCTTCTATTTGCAACCTGATATAGCAGCATGCTAAAGTTAGTAATATTCAATTTCTGCATCTTGCAAAGGCTAGTGGTGATATGGAAGGTAACATTCAATATATACCACATAGGCAATATATAAAAGCTTATTCTTTTCCTTTTGTTACAGCCTAATAAATTCCTCATGGGCTCTGATTATTAAGATACAGTGCAAGGCCTACCTTTTTAACCTTCTGTTCTGAACAGACTATTGATTCAACTTAAAGTGCTTTTTAAAAATTCAATATGCACATCTGGGGAGTTTGTCACCCCAGTGCTTTACAAAAAAGTTGTGAAGATTAATACATTTATAGAGCATTATGTGCTTCTTGGATGAAAGGGTTAGCATAAAATACAAGTTTAGTATTGTTATTTAAAAGCAAACTTTCTTTGGGAGAACACGAAAGTACTCCAGTACTTTTCTCCAAAGGCTGTCTCTAAGGAAGTCTTGAAAAGTGTATGCCTTGACACCTGCTAATGTGATGCAGTGTAAACAAATAATATGGAGTCATTTCTGCCCATCTATTTCAAGCCAGTGTGGTCCTGATTTAGCCTTAGCATATCTTAGTGACCCTGAATTTATTGTTGTGTTTTATTTACATTTTTGTACTATTGTTTATCTTATTTTAATTGTTTGACTGGATTTGAATTCATGTAAATAATTCCTTGGCAAAGCCCCCCATTCATATTCATATTCTCTCTTGTTCTCTCTCTTTCTCTCAGAAGAGATCCTGTATGATCAGGAATGCATGGGGTTGTGGTAGCTATGGTAACTGCATCATAAAAAACCTTGATGGATAGCAGGTGATTTAAGCACTTCAGCTATTAGAACCTTATGGGCACTGGATGTGTTCAGCCAAGAATGACATTTGCCCACAGGGATCATAAAACAAAAAGGACCTTTACTCTTGATTTGGCAGAGAGGAGATACCAGGCATGGACTAACAAGGACGTAATGAAAGTGGATGAGGATTACTTTGATAAACACTGCTAGAAGGAAGAAATAGAGAAGTAAAGCCGGGAGTATAATTTAATTGGCAAGGCTGTGTAATCATCCTCTATGCTATAAAGCATCTGATAGCAAACACTGTGTTTGTAATCACTGTCTCTGAGTCTGGACATCTTGAGTTGTCTGTGGGTCACAAATAAAATCTTAAGAAGCAATTCTAAGTCCAGAAAATTTGAAAATTTGGTGTGAATGAAGAGATGACAGGTAGCTGTTCAACGACTGACAGAATAAAGATTCTAAAATCAGTTAGACAAACTAAAGTGGGTATCATTCATGCAGTCATGTGGGTAGATTTTGAAAGAGACACTGAAGGAGAGGCATTTTAGAAATATGTGGAATATACAATGCAGATTAACCTAGGGATCCATAACAAAATGTATATTTTAGACAATAGGTTACTGGGTGCTGTTTCATAAATCAAAACTTCCAGAAACTGGCTAGGCGTGGTGGTACACGCCTTTAATCCCAGCACTCAGGAGACAGAGGTAGGAGGATCACCATCAGTTCGAGGCCACCCTGAAAGACTGTGAATTCCAGGTCAGCCTGAGCTAGAGTGAAACTCTACCTCGAAAAAGAAAAAAAAAAAAATCCAGAAACTGGCAGGATTGGATTGAATAATAAGCGTCATATATAAGATAGTTTTCGAGGAATACAACAGTACAGAATCAAAGAAATAATTTTAAAAAGCAAAACTAATGATCAATCTCAAGAACATGATCAGTTGTTCCTAGGTTAAAAGAAATCAACCACCACAGACTGCAAAGGTTTAGATAAATAATGAGGACATTTCCAGGCTGTGGATTCCATGAAGAATTAGAAAAGCTTTATTAGGGAAGTTTTGGAAATTATCTTCTTTAAGAGTCTTTTAAGAACAGAATGGTAATTTTGTTGCTATTGGAGAGAGGTAATGACTGAAGCCTCCTCCGTAGGCTTTGTACTCCCACAGTTCGCTTCAGTAGGCTTTAAAACTGTTTCCATTTCTGACTGATAAAACATAACCTTCTGGTGTGTTTACATAGGGAAAGAGAGATGAAAACTGAAAACCCTGGACTGTCTATCTCAAATAGCTACACAAAAGGCTTTTGAATGTTTTTGATTGCCGGGCATGGTGGCGCATGCCTTTAATCCC
The DNA here is from genome assembly GCA_036346955.1 of Dipus sagitta. NCBI lineage: Eukaryota > Metazoa > Chordata > Mammalia > Rodentia > Dipodidae > Dipus > Dipus sagitta. Next base: position 70,647,563 of record CM070781.1, read on the forward strand.
AGCACTCGGGAGGCAGAGGTAGGAGGATTTCTATGAGTTCAAGGCCACCCTGAGACTACATAGTGAATTCCAGGTCAGCTTGGACCAGAGTGAGACCCTACCTCGAGAAACCAAAAAAAATAAAATAAAACAAATAAATATTTCAGGAAATTATCATATTTTGCTCAATTAAACATTATACCTGAATATATATATATATATATATGTATATACACACACATATATATATATGGCATTTCACTAATATGCATATTTATATTTGTATGTATCAGTTAAAATAAATTTAATTAAAATTCATGAAGCACCCAACAACATTGTCAAGATTATCTGTGAACTTTATTAGCAAAAATTCCATGGAAAGCAAATCCATTTTGCTTGATCCATCATTTACTCAACATTTTAAATCATGATATTTCAGGTGGGCTCAGCCATTTTGATAAAACATTTTGGACATCTTGGATTAACTGAATTTGTAAGCTTTCCTTTTATTGTTCTTCCCTTCTTATACACTTTTCTTGTCTAGTTGAGGTACTCATATAAAGTATGAGTCATATTTTCCATTTGTTATATTATGAATGATTAAAACAGTTTCTCTGACAACTTTAATTTTAATAGAAGAAATAAATGCTTCTCAGAGCCAAAAAAGCATCTTATTGTACTTATATTGCTTTTTCCTTATGTGATCTGCTATTATTTGGAACATTTTGATTTTCACTGGGGTCATGTTGGTTTATATAACATAACACTCAAAGTAGCTGAAGTTAAAAAAAAGTAAGTTATCATTACACTCTGACTAATCTTCATGGATTTAGTGGGGTGCATGTATAGCTGAGATTCACTGAGGGTCTGAAGTTAGGAGTTGGCCATGACTAGATATCAAGCTAATCCTTCAGCATCTTGTTCTTTACGTTCCCAAAGTCTAGTGTAGACCCCTTTTACATGGCAAGGCAACGTTATAGGACACTGAGCCTCAGGGTCGAACCCTTTTGAGAGACATTCTGGTAAGAGCAGTTTGGGCCAACTCTGCACCATTGGAATGTTGGCATATGTCAGTGTCTTCTCAAAGTGAGGCTTTTAGATAAGTAGTATCAACATCACCTGGGTTGGTTATGGATACAAGTTCTTGGGCTAGCCCAAGACAAGAATAAAAGAAGTTCACATTTTAACAATCCTTATAGGTAATGCTGAGGCACACTGAAGTTGAGAAAATTTTCACGGTGACAAAAGCATTTGGTTCTTCCTAGTTTTATCACTGAAGGTCAAGCACCCCAAGAAGCCCATTGACCCAGGTCACCTCCAGGGTCATTTCTGATTTAACAGGAGCATTGGAGACAGGTTCTCAGACAAAAGAGTGAAGAATTTCTCTCAGAAGATGTTGAGATGGTAGAACAATAATTATAAATTGGCTTTCATAAAGAAAACCCTTCTAATTTTAATTGTATTTGTGTAATCCCCCAGTTTAATTGGCAAACTTAAATTATTTCTTAAAACATCTATCTCTAAATCTTGACTTCTTTGGTGTAAATTCTTTACTTACTACTTTCCTGCTCCTAAAACATGACCAGCACTCCAAGGTAAGTGTTAGGTAAAAGTATCTTACAAAATGCTAGGCTTCGGGGGCAGGTTTGGCTTGGCTCACTGTAAGAGCTAAAGAGAACACTGCCTGAATTAACTTCCCTAACAGTGATGAATAAAGTAATGCTACAGCTTCTCTTGTTTAGAAAACACAAGGCCAGAGCTATATGTTTATAAATAAATAGTAATTCATGACAATAGGAATTTCACATTACAGAGCCCAAGCAAGTCAGAGAAATCCTTTGTTGCCATGGATAGTCTTTCTGTATTGAACTCACTCTGGGGATGGGTAACGTTTCATTGTTTGTTATTTTCAGAAGTCAGTGACTCAAGGGAGGTATCATTCTACATTAAATCAAAAACCTCTAAACACCTTCATCGTAATGAAAAAATCTTTCACAATGGACAGTTTGAAAGATGTAAAAGTTATTCTCTGTCACTGAGGTTTTATGGGGAAAACTGGTTCTAAGCACTACCTTTCTAAGCTTTGCAATAAATCAACACTATTGAAAATATTTAAAAGTGTCAGTGCAGCATAGACATTATCGCCTTGGAAAATTATGACTCTCCCCCCTTCCTAATGCTTCAAGAACACTTTGGTATTTCCAATGCTTGCAACTCCTCTGAACTCTCTGGTAGATCTGGACAGAATCAGACACTGAAAAAGCACGATCACTGTGCCTTCGTAAAATATTCTTTTTTGCCTTTCTTTTGAGAGAATGGGAGAGTTTTCTTTGATTATTTTGTTAAATAAGTTCTCCATGCACTGAAGCAGACCTAAAATGAACCCAACACGGCTCAGGGAAATTTGTGTAAGGGGGCGTAGAAAGAATGTCAGAGCCACATGTTGGGTCATGATACAGAGAGACATTTCCTCCTACCCATAACTGAGGCCTAACTTCACAATGCATGACCCACATACCTCAACAAGGAGGAGCCAGGGGGAGGAGAGAGGACAAGGAAGAGGTTAACAATGGTACCAACTTGACTGTATTCACTGAGTACAAAAGCAATTAATAAGAAATACTTTTTAAAAATATTTTTATTTATTTGACAGAGAAAGAGGGAGAGAGAGAAAGAGAGAGAGAGAGCAAGCACTAGGGCCTCCAGCCACTGCAAATGAACTCCATACTCATTCACCCCCTTGTGCATCTGGCTAACGTGGGTACTAGGGAATCGAACCTGGGTCCTTTGGCTTTGCAGGCAAACATCTTAACTGCTGAGCCATCCCTCCAGCCCCTTAAGATATTCTTTTAAAAATATTTTCATTTATTTTGTTTTTTGGAAGCAGAGAGAAAGAGAGAGAGAGAGAGAGTAAGAGAATGAACGAAAGAGAGAGAATATGGGCACTCCAGGGCCTCTTGCCACTGCAAACTCCAGATGCATGCACCACTCTGCACCTGCCTTTATGTGTGTACTGGGGAATTGAACCCTGGCCATCACTCTTTTTTTTAACACTTTTATTTATTTATTTGACAGAGAAAGAGGGAGGGGGAGAGAGAGAAGGAGAGAGAGAGAATGGGCGTGCCAGGGCCTCCAGCCACTGCAAACGAACTGCAGACACATGTGTCCCCTTGTGTATCTGGCTAACGTTGGTCCTGGGGAATGGAACCTGGGTCCTTTGGCTTTGCAGGCAAATACCTTAATTGCTAAGCTATCCCTCCAGCCCCTTTTTTTTTGTAAAAAAAAAATATATATTTATTTATTTATTTAACAGAGAAAGAAGGAGGGGGGAAGGAGAAAGAGAGAGAGAGAGAGAAAGCTGGCCGTCACTCTTTGCAAGTAAGTTCCATTAGTCTCTGAGCCAGCTCTCCAGCCCCTTGTAAGATATTATCGAACCAAGTATGTTAGCACCTCTTAGTTGCACTGAGATATTTAGCAAATCACTGGAAGTTACATTATGCGAGATTTGAAAGAGAATTAGAACCTTAAGACTTAAAGGACAGCTCTGGCATTTTAATAGTTTTCAATTTTACTGGAAACACTAGTATTTTAGGAAGTCTTCATTAAGCAAAACAAATAACACTTGTCTTTCCAGAGAGAAATTTTAACTTACCAGAGGAAAGTGCTATGGGAGGGACAAAACTTGCTTTAACATTCCGTTGCATAGAAGAAGCTGCAGAATGACACACTATAGCTATTTTTTTTCTTTTTTTTTTTTAAATTTAAGAAGCCCTTTGGTGAGGTCTTATCCATCTCATCTGATTTATGAACTAAACAAACAAAGATTAGTAGGAAAACATAGGTCCACCTATGGAATGAATAAGATACAAATTCTTTGAAGTAAAACATTGGAAATTTCTAAATTTTGGAATAGTTTCATTTCCTTGAGGAAGCTGAACTCTATATTCCATCTTAAGTGTTTTAATTATGCACTTGTTTCTAAGCAAAGGTCTGAGAGGAGTTTTGTACCTTGTCAGGAAATTATTCAGTTGGAAGAGACTGAGACCATGAGGTCTCACTTCCTAATTTTACACATGGGAAGCTTGGAGCCATGACATCACTAAGGTTTTAAGGTGGAATGCACTTTATTTCATGGAAAGCCACTTACGGTTATACTTGACCTTACTAAAAATGACTTACATGACTTGCTTCAAATTTTAGCCTGTTTGGAAAATGAAATCTCAGTTTTGGGAAAAGAAACTTTAGGACTTAATGGAATAATATACATAAACATGATAGGTTCATATCAGATGTATGCAGAATAGAACTATATTTTCTAACATTTCCATGTGGTATGTTACTGTGGCATGACCAAACAAATATTGAGTTCCTGGGAAGAAAACAGATTTTGTCCTTGTTAATTTCTGGATCTAGGCCACTTGGGTGGCTCAGTGCTGAGCACTATCTCTGAGCCCTTTGATCTCTTCCTCCTTTTCTGCCTCCCTCTGCTGTCTTTCTTTTTTTCCAGCAAATGAATTTTCTTCTGTGAGTCTTCATTACTGGTTGTCAGCAGATAATTTAAAATTGCAATATCTACATATTTCAATCATTTCCAGTTTAAAACTTAGTTGCTCTGATGTCCTTTGGATTCAGGCATGCCTTTCTAGCCCAGTTTGGTTCTGGCTGGCTCAGCCACTACTGTCTTCACAACACTGGTGCTTCTTTCAGCCTCCCCCACTCCTTCCCATAGCACCACGGGTGATGCAGAGAGTAGGGGTCCTGCAGTGGAGGATTGGGCTGGGTGTCTTTGTCTTAATCCTGCTTTAGTTTTAGGGACAAATCATATTTTACCACCAGTGTCTAAGGAGTTGTTTCTTGGTTTTTCTGTTCATTAGGCATTTAAGTTAATGATGTGTCTAGCTTCCCTGTTTCTTATGTTTCTAGAAAAAAAACATATACAGACAATGCTTATGATGCCTTCACGTTGTCCATGTTGCCAGGTGCCTTTTGAAGTAAATTTTCTAGCCATATGTGCAAGCAAACACCCCTAAAATCAAAACTTGTGGATTCTGTCCACTTTTAGAATGGAGAGAACCAAGACCTAGGTAATACATGGGCATGGGCATATTTTTCCTTCTCTCATTGAACTGTGTCACAGCATCATTGATTCTCATCTCACACCGTGCAGCCTCCAAGTGGACACCTGGGTATTCTGTCCTCTGACCAACTTCCATGGAAACCAAGATGTCACTGGAGTTTATAAGCCCTTGGTCTCCAGGTTCCTCTTATTTCATAACCAAACTAGCTAAAATGTCTCACTCAACATGCAAGGTGACATATTGAGGTATTTGTCCAAGGAAGATGTTCCCTCTAAATCCCTGCTCAAATATACTTGTGTTGTCATGTCCTTGGAGGTTGAAAAAGGCCAAAGGATTAGTACTGACTCACACACCTTTGCTGGATTTCAGTTCTAAAACCAGCTGGTAAAATCTCATTTTAATCCAGTTATTTTGAAATAAGGTTTTAAAAAATACTTGTTTTTGAAACCGTTTTTTTTTTTTTTTTTTTTTTTTTTTTTTTTGTAGTGATCTATGCCCTTTTAGTTTAGCCACTAGAGGAGGGTAGAAATCAAGAGGAAGTCCAAGAGAAATAAAAATGAAATTTTTATTGATATTTTATATCCCATCTTCCTGTGGCTTTAGATAACCTAGTACATAACAGAGAGAGTAACCACATTAGACAATTGCAAAGATTTTACGGTCTGTGTACTTAATACCAGTCATTGATCAAGCAGTTTAGAAACCAATGGGAAAAATAAAGAAAATTTTATTGCTTCTTATGGCACACCTTGGAAAATGAAAATGTGTATGTTTAGATATTTAGAGAGCATCTTTCAAACATTAGCAAAGACAACGAAATGCATGTCTTGGCCCAATACAAGAATGGCTGTCTGATCAGAATAATGCCTGCCATAAATCACGTCTAGCACTTAGTGAGTGTTTACTACTAGGAAAGCACTGCACTATTTGTATTGACTAATCAAATTTTCATACTTCTCTAACGCCTTTACCATTGCCGTTTGCTGAGGTTATAATGATATGCCTCTGTGGAACATCTAGTAGGAGGCAGAGCTGTACTAGGACTCCAAGTATCTAGGTTCAGAGCCTGAGCTCCTAAGCTCCATGTGCTGGAAAGTTTCTCATCAAGTAGCCACTAGTGTTACTTGCATGGCCATGAGAGTTAGGGGTACATAAAGATATCACACTGTCTTCTAATAAGTTGTATTTGCTGGGCCTGAGGGAATGGCTGCTCCTACTTCATAAGCAGATTCTGTCTGTTGTTTCATTCCTAGTGACTATTTACTGTAGGAACCACACAGAATTAATTCAGCAGTTTGGGCATTATTCTGGAATCTACCTCCTTTCTGTAGTGTCCAGGTGGCTCTGGTAACCCATCAGTACTTAACTTCCTCTCAAGGTCCACATATCCTTCTGGATCTTGCCATGAATGCTCTTGTTTCCAGCAGTGCTGGATCTGTGGTCCTTAACCCCATCCGATGTCTCACATTTCTCAGGCAGAAAGCAATAGTGCAAGGGTCTTAGGGTGAGGAAGGAATAAGATTTGCATGTTTAAAGAAGAGGAAATTACCAGTGTGACTGGAGCTTAGTGGGAGTAGGAGAGTGTGTAGACGGCCCCCAATATATTCAGTTGTTTGTTCGTAGTTTGCATCTGCAGCCACCTGGCTGGAGTCAGTGCCATTGTGTGGATCTTAACATGTGGTAGTGGGTTTCAGATTTCAATCTAAAGATATGCAAAGTGTGCCTAGCAGGAGTCCCTGACGTGGGCTGTGGCTTTTGGCTTTTAGGCTTGTACTTCTCTCTCTGTGTTTGGTCCTGTGAAGGCAGGCCAGTTTTTTCTGCCATTATGGAACTTCCCCTGGATCTGTAAGCTTCAATAAATATCCCTTCCTCCATAACTGTGCTTGGTCTGGAAGTTCATCTCAGTGAACCTGAAGCTGTCTGACTACAGAGAGGAATAGAAACTTATCCTTGGAGTCAGATTTATAGGGCCTGTTAGGTTATGGTGGGGTCTGAACTGAGTCCTAAATAAAATAAAATAGAGCACTGTTGTCACTATTACGGAAGGCCTACTTCATTAAACATAATATCTTTGGGTTTGGGGAGATTTCTCAATGGATAAGTGCTTCTTTCATATGCAACTGAGTTTTTAAAAAATATTTTATTTTCATCTATTTATTTGAGGGAAGGAAGGAGGAAGGGAGAGAGAGAGAGAGAGAGAGAGAGAGAGAGAGAGAGAGAGAGAAAGATGGGGCATGCCAGAGCCGTTAGCCACTGGAGAGAAACTCCAGACACATGTGCCACGATGTGCATCGGGCTTACATGGGTACTGGGGAATTGAATCTGAGTCCTCAGGCTTAGCAGGCAAATGCTTAACCACTAAGCCATCTCCCCAGCCCGGAAACTGAGTTTTTATTTTCACAGACATGTAAGGATCTGAGTTCAGGTCCTCATGCTTATATGGCAAGCCTTCACCCACTAAACCATCTCTCCAGTCCAATCTCATTTTTATTACAATATCATAGGCCACTCTACTACATAATTAAGGCATCTATTTTAAAATTATTTTTTGCCCATTTAAAATATTTGCTATGCATGTACCATGCTTGCAGGCTGAGAGTACAACTCAATTAAAAAAACACAGAACTATTCTTTTTAAAAATATATTTCATTTATTTATTTGAGAGAGAGAGAGAGAGAGAGAGAGAGAGAGAGAGAGAATGGACGTGTCAGATCTTCCAGTCACTGCAAATGAACTCCAGATGTGTGCACCCCCTTGTGCATCTGGCCTGGAGAGTTGAACCGGGATCCTTTAGCTTTCAGGCAAACACCTTAACTGCTAAACCATCTCTCCAGCCCAACACAGGACTATTCTATGCAAGGCTTTGGGTTTAATCCATAGCAACACACACATACACACACACACACCCCTAGAAAACAAGCAAAAGAATTTATCCACCCAAAGAAGATATTATCCTTTAAAAATACACAATCACCACACCACCACCACCACCCACCACCCAGACCACCAATACCACCAACACCACCACTAAAAAAAAGAAAAAAAAAACAAGGAAAAAATTACACAATTTGGAATTCACTGCTATGTGTATTTTCTTTTTCTATTTCTGTTGTAAGACGTAACCATGAATGTAGTTGTTCAGATTTCATAAATCTTACTTGCACAAATCTGACATAGTTCTTCCTGGATTAGACCCATCTGATAGCAGGGATATGTTCCATCCTTGGGGATCTGGGAAGATTCTTCTCTTTTGAAAACAGTGTGTTAGCAGGGCTCTGTTCCATTCTAGGGGATCTGGGGAAACCCTTCTCTCTAGCAGACTAATATGTTAGCAGAGCTCGGTTCCATCCTTGGGGATCTGGGGAGACCCTTCTGTCTAGCTATTTTAGCTTCTCTGGATCCTTTGCCTCCACCTTGAAAATGAGCACCTTCTTTACACGTTCTTTAATATTCTTTTGTGGTTACAACTCCTTTTGATTGCTGTTGGTCAAGGACATCTTCTTTTAACCATGTGTGCCATTAGACTGAGCTCATACTCATTTGATCTAGAAAATCCTCTCTCTAATCTGAAAATTGTTAATTTAATCACAATGGCAAAAATCCTTTTTTTCCATGTAAAGTAACACATCCACTGGTTGTAGAGATTAGAACGTGGTCAGCTTGGGGGACACTCAACTGCACTATAAGTTTTTCATAAAGAGAATTCCACTTAGCATAAAAGTTTGGAGATGGTTTGAAGCTGGCATTCTGGTGATTTTTCAGTAAGATTTTCTTTCTTCTTTGTGAGATCAACAAAATATTTCATCATTTTCTAGAACCTTTACCAGTGCTGTTATGTCTTAAATGAGTACAGAAGCATCTATATTGCACATAAATTGTTTCCTTCCATAGTTTTCTCTCCCCAAGTATTTTTCCCTTTTATTACTGCATTATCTTTATGTCACAGCGTTTCTCAACTTGACATTTTCTTTCCAAGGTTTTAGCCTCCCATGGCACAGGCTTTTTATTGTTTCCTGGGAGAAACTCATCACAAAGTTGTTTGGATTTGCTCCCTGATGATGTCACTCTCTGGCATCCACATTATTTTAACCTCTCAAAAACACAGATGTTTCAGATTTTGTTTACCAGAAAGATATTGTAAACGAACATAGTTAACCATCTACTTGTAGTCTTGGTTAAGTATAGATAACAGTTTTAACAGTCTGCTGGTATTCTTGGTTATGTGTCTGAAAAATAGATTTATTCACAGTTAGTTTAAGTTATATAGTGGTGTGTAGTTCAGTAACATAGTACTTGCCTAGTGTTCACTAGGCCCTAGCTATGATCCCCAGTACTGTAAAAAATGAAAACAAATAAACAAATAAATCCTCTCTCTCTCTCTCTCTCTCTCTCTCTCTCTCTATATATATATATATATATATATATATACATAATATACATATATATGTATGTGTGTATGGGTATATATGTGTGTGTCATACATATACATAATATATATATATATATATATATATATATATATATATATATATATAATGTCTTTTCACTTGTAATTTCTTCCCATTATCTTATAACCTATCAATTGACTCCATGTGAAAGAGCACCAGATGCTTCAAATTCTCTAGTTCTATAAATATAGATAGAAAGTATTTGAAATGCACAATTATCAATAGATTGCTAATAATCTATTACCATTTCCAAAGACTTGTATGAGCTGAGCCTACTAGATAACAGTTGCTATTAACTCCTTCACACAGAGATTTGGATTTGGAGTTATGGCTCTTTAAGTAAGTCTTTATCTTGAAAATTACATGACAGCCCATTTGAATGTCTATTCTGCTTAGCAGGGAGGACCAAAAAACTTCTCACAGGTTTTGTCATTTAATTTGCTCTGTCCCCACATTTTTGTAAATGTTGTGGCTGTTCTTTGACAAGTCTCTAATTTTTTTAAATAGAATGACTATTCATGGGAGGATTTCAATTTCCAGCACTTGGCTTTTTCTTCTTCTACTTTTTCTCTCCTTAAATATGCAGCTTAAATTGTGAAAATGCCAGTTTGAACTTCAGCTACTCAGATTCAAATATCAACCAAAGTCTCCTTAAGTCCTGTGATATTTCATTCATGTTCAGATCCTTATTTTTTTAATGGCAACTTTAGGGAACTCTGCCCTCTTACACTTCAGCTAGAGGCCTTGGAGAGGCTAATGGTGAGAATATTCCAACCAAAACTTTTTGTCCATGTTTCTTCCTTTACTTCCAACTTTAAAGTTAAGTTCTCTTTCAGATCAGAAATGTTGAATACACCATAGGTTGTGTGTTGACTTGGGGCAATTGATAAATCAACATAAAGATTGATTCTATGATTGGGTGAGTCTGAGGGAAGCAAAGTTCCAAGAGTGGCTTTCAGAAAATAAATCTGTTTTCTTAATCTCTGGATAAAAACATATGCATCTTTTGAGAAGTATATTTCAATATAAACTAACTCAATTCAGGAAAATATTCAGGAATTTAAAATGGTTAACTTTGTAGACTTGAAATGATGTTACTTCTCACTTTGTGAAAATATTCAGGTCAAGTTATGCCAATTTGAAAATATTGTATTTGCAGACAAATAGCACAAATATATCACAGGCCTAAAACTGGTTTATAAAACAATCTCAACATTGCATGCCGAGTCCAAGGTATTCTAAGGATGTGCTTGAGGGACGGGCAAACCTTCATTTCATGGAAAATAAGGAAGTCAGCTTAGAAAATTGATGATATGCTAGAAAGTTCCTTATCTAAAATATGTATACAAACTGTGAAGAGGAAAAGAAAGCCACCTGTCTAGCACATATCTTCCAAGTAGTGTGTTGAGTAAAAAAACCGTCTAGAGTATACCGTGTGTGGCTCAAAATTTTAATTATTTTATTAAAATCATATAATAATTAATTCTTAAAAACCTCATTATTAGTTGGGCAAAAGATTGTATTTTAGCTGTGGAGTATTCCAACTTATCATGCCCTATACACCCATGGCCATTGAACTAAGAGCAAAATAACACATGCAAAGGGTTACTGAACTTGGCAGAGTGTTTGCTACCACAAATAGGGTAGGGTTCAAATATGGCAGTATTTCAGAGGACAAATGGCTCCATTCAACTAGTTCTGGAAAGGGCTAGGAGAACTGGAATGTGAAATGGCCCTTGAAGGTTATCCACAAATTTGGTCATTCAAAGGAAACGTACAAAGGCAGTGTGGAAGGCACTGGCGGGGGTGGGGGAACAGCAGAGGTTATCGTTTAGCTTCAGTGTTTTAGGACTGAGTGTGCCATTGGACACATGCTTCAAAGTGGTATACTTGCTCCAAACTGGTGTTCTGTAGGTTCAGTCTTTCTAAAGAAATGGCAACTTTTCTTTTGAAATAGTTTCTTACATTTAGAAATAAAAGATTTTATATAAAAATACAGCTTTCTGGCTTCTCCTTGGCATGAAGCCTACATTGATTCATAACAATAGTAAGCCCCAGAAACTAGCTAAAGTTTTCCTCAGATGGAGTCTCTCTTCTCTACTGTTCTGTTCTACTCTAAGACTCTGCTACTCATTTATGTAACTGCTGCTACTCTGCAGAAGCTTGAGATTTCAACTGCTGAGTTGGGGCCACAACTCGTAGATGTAGCTTTTGTTTTCTGGAAAAAAAAAAAAAAAGAATTTTAAGGAGAAGAGTGACATATCAACAGAAAGACCTTTAGAGGAGCTGAATGTCAGATAGCAGCTGACAATTCAGATACTACAAAATAAATCATATGAGAAGTGGGGGTGGGGTCAAAACTATGAAAGTGACCACTTAGAGGAAGTATGAAAGTGGGATGGATAAGGCTTTGTGGCTGTTTATGTATAAGGATAGTACAAGTTACTTTCTTATTGCTAAGAAAAAATATAAGACTAAATCAATTTAAGGAAGGAGGTGTTTAATTTGGCTCGCAGTTTGGGGGTAGGAAGTTATGGTGACAAAAACTTGAGGCAGCTGATCATGTGACATCTGCAGTGAGGAAGGGGAGAGATGAATGCTTATGCTTAGTTTTCTTTCTAGTTTTGATTTAGTTCAGTATCTTAGCCCATGGAATTGTGGCACACACAGTGAGGACAGGAGCAAGGACTTCAAAAACAAAACAAAACAAAACAAAAAAACCTAGCAGATTTGCTTTTATCAGCACTTCAGCTTTTTGTCCTTGGTTCCACCTTCTGCTTACCAAGCAACTTGGTGACTAAGTGGTTTGTGAGCAGTTGCTCTCTTGGTGGTCAGATGTGTATGACAGAAACCCAGTCCAGTCAAAAGGATGAAGAAGCAGGTGGTATGTTTCCTGTTTAAGTGAGGATGTGGGTAGACACATGTAGCTGTCCCCATATCTCTGTTCCATCATTTTAAAGATCAGTTATTTAAAAATTTTAAAGATCAACCCTTAGCCTAAATCCCTAGACAATAGTCACCTAGTAGCAACCCTTTCCTGGGTCCCCTGGTGACAAGAGCTCTGCTTGTTTTTTCTGAAAATAGAATCTTCCTTTTTTACAACACTCTCTGGTTGTCTGTGAAACTAATTCTTTGAGATAGTGAGATAAAGAATCCTGGAGCTGCCAGCTCAGAGAGGTTTTTGTGACTGCTCTATCATCTAACACTCTAGACCCTGAGCTAAGCCCATCTAAGAACAGAGAAAGACTACACAGAACTCAAAGGCCCCAGACTCATTCACACCTAAATTAACCTAACATAGATCCCTTTGAGATGTGCCCAGAGATTTGTTTGCAAGGCATTTCTAAATCCCATCAAACTGACAATCACTTAGTGAGAGAGAGAATTCAAGAGTTCTGGCTCTGTTCTACATAGTGTCCACATAATATTTATTTTGTACTTGGCGGATATAAAGGAAATAGCCCATGAAGCTGTGGTGGTTTGAATCAGATGTCCCCTATTAACTCATGCTTTGAATGCTTGATCTACAGCTGGTGGCAATTTGGAAGGCAGAGCCTTGCTGGAGGTGTTAAGGGTGGGCTTAGAGGTGTTGTAGCTAAGACCCCCTTGCCAGATCTTGGCTCAATGCTGTGGAAAGGAAGGGATGTCCAGTCTCTGCTCTACCATGTTTTCCCTGCCATTATGAAGCTTCCTTTCCAGACTGTAAGCCAAATTAAATCCTTCTTCCCATCACTTGCTTTTGTTCATTTATTTTACCCTAGCAATACAAAGGTAACTACAACAGGATATTGAATATTATAAGAATATAAGTATATTGTTCGTTTGTTATATAGCATCTACCTGGGATAACCCATGAAAGAAATTTTTCTGTTCTTGATATTATGAACATCTATGCTTATGTGGAATGCTATGTTTTCCTTTGTAGCAATACTGTGAACTATAGGCCTGATCATATCTATTTCTTTTCTATGGCCGGCATAGAAATCTCAGAGCCATGTTTGTGCCCACAGTTATTTTACTACCTGTACTTTTATACTAACTTTATTCCTGGCTCCATCTTACAATGCCTTTAAACTATTTACCTTTTGTTATGAATACTACTTACTTTTAGAGTATTCATGTATTATAGTCATATTAATCTCACGTTTTGTTTGTCTTTTCTCCCTCTATGGCTTTATATGTCAGTTACATAGGAAACTAGATTTGCTATAAAGTAAAATATGAAAGGCTGAAGAGATAGCCCAATGGCTACATGCACTTCCTGCAGAAGCACAAGAAGCTGAAGGAACCTGAGACCACTAAGTTTGAATCTTCAGAACTCATGTAAGTAGCTGGGCATGGCCATGCATGTCTGTAACCCCAGTACTGTGGGGAATAGAGATGAGAATCACTGGGGTTTGCAAATATGTGAATTAGTGATAGCCTCTGTTACAAGGAAAAAAATAGATGGGTGAGTGATGGAAGGAGATATTTCTGTTCTCTGGCCTCTGCAGGTGAGCCCCAGGGGCACCTCATGAGCACAAACACACACACACACACACACACACACACAGAGAGAGAGAGAGAGAGAGAATAAAACATGAAAAAATATCTTATGGAGTTTTCCAATATTTGGAAACTCAAGAAGACTCACAAACCCAAAGGGCAGGCCAATAAACAAACAAACTCAGAAAAGAGGAAGACAATGACATGTTACAAACTTTGTAGTAAGAGATCATGTTCTACTATAGAACATTATTTACATATATGCATTTCAGTATTACTTGAAATAACGTTGATAACATTTACTCATATTTTCATATGGTTTTAACAGAATTATATCTGAAAATGTTGTCCATGCTTGGGAAAAAAAGCACATTGTCCATGACTAAATTAAGGGCTATTACCCATGAACTCAAATATCTTGTTCATAAGTGAATAGTAATCATTTTTAATTTTTGAAACTTTTGCCTGGATTTTCAAACAATAATATTATGTTCCTTCAATACACCCTTTCACATCTGAAAATACAGAAATAGGCACAAGATGGACAAATTCATGGCAAAACATAAAGTGGACAGAAATAATGCAGCATGTATTTTCTGCTAATGTAAGAAAGATAATGTGACTTTTGAGGTCTAGGGAAAGTGTGTTAATCTCAGGCTGTCACAAGTGGCTCAGTAACTCTGGGAAAATTAGTTAATCTCTGCAAATTCATGACTTCCTTTCTACAACAGCAAAGTTGTCTGAGCCAGGCCATTTCCAAAACCAGTTGTAATATTATATGATTTACATTTCTGTCATTCACACAGGGCAAAGAATAGTTGTGATGAATGATCTTTGAGTGATTATGAAAGGGTCTTTTTGTTGGCAGACTTAAGGGTTTTAAGTTTCCTTCATGATTTCTGTCTACCTATTTTAATTTTACTCTATCACTGACAGCTTCATAAAGTGAACAGAGGGGAGATTGACTCAAGAGAAAGATGAACAGGGTTGAAGAAGATGAATAGGGTTAAGAAGAACAGAAGTGTGTAGAAGCTGAGGAAATAGAGTAGGAAGAGAGTTGAGAACCATTGCCTCAACAAGTATTTCTGCAGCATGACCACTCAGTTTACACTTGACTATGGATACATTTCTTCAGACTTTTTCTATGTTATTCAGCCTTTACATTGTGCCATGCATTCACTTCTGAATGCCAATTTTCTGCTTTCAGTTAAGCTAATCCATTTGTATTCAAATTCATTCTTAAATGTTTATAGCACATTCTCACCACCACCACCCCCCAGAATAATGAGTAAAAATTCCATAGCTTCTCATTCCTCTTTCAGCCTTCTTGACTGATATACTTCTTCCCAGATGTACTGATGTTCCCTTTTTAGCTTTGGAAGTGCTGGAGTGTCGGAGAACACCCTTCTCAGCTCTACATCGTCTTTTCTGCCTGTATCTGTACCTTGCGGTAGGTGATTCACTCTGTCTCGCTATCTTCCATCCCCAATGCACTGAAGACTCAGTCATCAGGAGTTCTGTACATAGATTCCAAGGAAATCTGCCAATTAAGTATATTAAATTTTGTAAACAAGTTCTTGCTAAAGGGAACAAGTTTATTCTTGAGCCAAATATGCATGATTGCAGCCAGGGAACATGGATTCAGGCTGCCCTGAACAATGAACATTTATAGCCACATAAAAAAAAGATTATCATAAATCAAAGCATATTTTAAATGCACTGTTGGGGACATCATGTTGGCGGTTTATAGAAAATTCTGGAAATCCTTATTACAGGTCTCAGATGCTATCTGGTGACATTCTTTGCTTTTGAGTTGGTGGCAGTTAGTGGTCTGCTCTTAGCAAATTCCAAAATTTCCACTTAGTACTTGAAAGGATGTTAGGTCAGATTCAGATGTGAGGATAAATGATATTAAAGATAGCCCACAATAATTTTGGCTCTGGGTCATTACACTCCCAGGTTCTACAGGGAGTATATCCTAATCAGTCAATCAGCCTTGTACTATCTTCAACATGGGTGCATCTTTTTCTGGAAACAACTTCAGTTTACTGAGACAGAAGGAGAGATTAATAATGACAGAAACAATAGTCTCTCAAAAAGGAGACTTCAGGAAGTGTCTGTTTAAGCCCTTTGTATATGTGCTATTGTTGTATGACATGTGCGGTGTAATATTGTGGTTTATGTGTATGTACATGTGGGACATGCATCTGTGTGTGAAGATGTGTGTGCTCCATGTATAGGAATGTGGAGGTCAGACAAGGATATTGAGTGTCTTCCTCTACCATTCTTTCACCTTTTTTCCCTGAGACAGTCACAGAAACTAAGTTCACTGTATTTCCAGTTAGAGTGGCTGCCCAGCAAGACCCCACAGTCCTTCTGTCTCTGCCTTGCTAAAGGCTGGAGTTACAGGCATATGTGGAAATGTCTGGCTGGGAATGAAACTCAGGTCTTCATGCTTGTGCAGAAAGTGCTTTGACCTACTGGGCTATCTCCCCCAGCCAGCTTCTGTGCATTTTTTACTGGATTGGTTTATGGTTATTGGGTTTTCTGAGTTCTTTATATGTTTTGGATATTAATCACTTATGCAATTCATGGTTTACAAATATGTTCTTCCATTCTCTGGGATCTTACTCTGTTTCCATTGTTCTATTATTTTATAGAAACCTCTTAGGCTGAGATGATGACATGTCACCTTTTTCTTCCTTTGCTTATACTTTGGGGATCCAATCCAAAATATAATGCCCAGACCAATGCCAAGCCCTTCTCTGTTTTCTTCTAGCAACTGTAAAATTTCAGGACTTATGTTTATGTCTCTTTGTCTTTATTTGTTCATATGGGATAAGATATGGGTCCTGGGCTGGAGAGATGGCACAGCAGTTAAGCTGCTTGCTTGCAAAGCCTAATGACTCAGGTTTGATTCCCCTATACCCATATAAAGCCATATGCACAAAGTGGCACAAGCATCTGAAATTCACTTGCAGAGGGTGGAGGTCCTAGCCATCCATTTTCTCTCTCTCTCTCTCTCTCTCTCTCTCTCTCCTTGCAAATAAATAAATAAAAATTAAAAGATATGGGTCCCATTCATTCTTCTGCATGTAAATATCTAGTTTTGCCATTACTATTTCTTGAGTATTATCCTTTTCCTGGGGTACATCTTAACAATTTGGTATATGTAGGCTTTTGTATGCATAAGTGCCTAGTTACACAGTTAATATTTTTCTGTAGCTCTTTCATTTACACCAGAAGCTTTTGATCAGACTGACCTGGGCTTGAATGGCTATGACATTCGTTGACTTGATAAACTTAGGAAAACTTTCTACATTTTCCAATCTGCTATAAAATACACCACAAAGTGTTCAATACTATGTATACAAATGATATTGCGTATGTTTCATAAAAACAATTTGACAATTATTACCTACTGTAAGGTGAGCCTCAGTGAGTATCTTTGCTAAATTTTTTTCTCATATATTTCCCTCATGTATAATTTTCTACATTATATTATATACATATAATAGATTTAGTATAGGTTTACAATTTTGAGACATGTGACACACTGTTCACTAAGAAGTTAATATCACTTTACATCATCATATATACTTCATGAATCATGCTAATGTTGGACTCTTTTCCAATGTCTTTACTCTTGATCAGTTAGATAGTGGAAAAATTCACATTTTTGAAGTGTTTGTATATTTCTTTTTTAAAAAAATATTTACTTGCAAGTAGAGAGACACACAGAGAGAAAGAGAGATAGAATGATTGAGAATGGGTGTGCCAGGGCCTAGTGCCACTGCAAACAAACTACAGACACATGTACTGCTTTTCACATCTAGCATTATGTAGGTACTGAAAAATTGAACCCATGTCTTTTGGCTTTGAAAACAAACTCCTTTAACCACTGAGGCATCTCTTTTTAAAATAAATGTTTATGGCCTTTTTTTATTTGATAGTGTTTTATTAGAACAATATCTTTTTTAAAAAATTATTTTTATTTATTTATTTATATATTTGACAGAGAAAGGTGGGGAGAGAGAATAGGCATGCCAGGGCCTCCAGCCACTGAAAATGAACTCCAAATGCATGTGTCCCTTGTGCATCTGGCTAACGTGGGCCCTGGGGAATTAAACCTGGGTACTTTGGCTTAACCACTAAGCCATACCTCCAGCCCCAAACAACATCTTTTTAAATGGACTATTTTGAAAATTTGATGTATTACTGTTATATATTCACAAAGATCATATAATACACACACACATATATATAAATATATGCAGGTAGTTTACCTTTTGCCTTTGGGCTTTTTGAATATGTATTGTTTCTATCTTTAAATCAGTTGAATTATTTTTGGTGCCTTTTAAACTATGGAGCTAACTATTGTTAGTATTGGCTCAGGTATTTTGATAAAGAATTTTCACCTCTTGGAAGAACTAAACCTTTGGAATTTTAACTTTAGCCTGAAGAAGAGACTTGTTTCCCCCCTCTTACTACCTGAAGGATTTAAAGATTGAAATAGCTGTTATGTTTCAAATAACAGAAATGAGGCCCTTGTAGCTCTGTTGGGCTCTGAGGTAGGGTGCTTGACAGCTGTAGCTGGGGAAGTCTCACAGAGGCTCAGACAACTAGTGTGTTTTCCAGAAATCAAAACATGTTGCTTCCTCATTTTAAGCACATTTAAAAACATTTATAAAATTCTTTACTGTAAGGAAACACAAATTTCTGAATGGTCTTTACTGCCAGGCTGCCTCTAGGTGAAATACTGTCAGTAACCTGTAATGAGATTGTAATGTTGAAATGGTGCAGTCAGAGAAAGAGGGCTCTTGAGCTTCAACTACCAATTTCAGGACAAGATTCAAAGTGAAACATGCTGACCACAGTTTGATTCAGAGAGAAATGGCATCCGTCTATGTCACAGATGTTACCTGATACCTTCCGAGGACCAGGTGAAGATGATGCCAATTAATGCAATGTTTGGAGCACTGTCATGATAGACAATTTTTAGAAGCCATTGTCCAAACTGCATTATTAAACTTGCCTTAACTTTCATGAGTTCATGCTATTAGTTTGCCCATCAAGGTATTTGACAAGATGGTCCTTTAGTTGTTTAAAGCTCCCTTGTTACACAGTTCCCATTATGGGATTTAAATATTTCTTTTAAAATATCTCTCTCTCTCTCTCTTTTGGTTTTTCTAGGTATAGGTCCTCACTCTGGTCCAGGTTGACCTGGAATTCACTATGTAGTCTCAAGGTGGCCTCAAACTCATGGAGATCCTCCTACCTCTGCCTCCCAGATGCTGGGATTAAAGAGGTGTGCTAACACACCCAGCTCTCAAGTGTATCTGTTGATACAGGATTCTGGAGTTCAACTTCACCTAGTTAATAAATTTTCCCTTCAAACAATAGATATTGCTTTCAGTTGCTATTGAAATTTTAATATTTGCTTCCTGCCACTTGATATTTTCTCCAACACAGGAATCATTAAACTTTGGTTAAGTTTTAAGTGTTTTAGGTGACCCACACAACAGCCTTGGACTCTTGGATTCAGGGCACACTGCAAACTTGCAAGGCAAGCAAATAAAAGTAAACAGTATTTCTCTTGTCAATTGAGATGCACAAAAATCCTTGACAATGGTTTTAGTGTACAAGAAAACAAAACCCACTGAAATCATGACTAAGCAAAGCCTGCTAATAAGCAAGAACAAGTTGAATGTATTAAAAAATCATACTTGAAGTAGTTGTAGTTTACACGTTATTAAAGTAAACCATTACCTTTTATTATCTACTCAAAATTTTATTATCTCTTCAATATACTGCATTAGGGTTGTGGTAAGAGTGAATGTTTTATCGTTTCATAAATTCTTCTGATTTTATTTGTCAATATTTACTATTTTGAGATGTAATATTTTTCTTAGTGGAATGTAATTATCATTCAATAGGGTGTTTTAATTATAATGTGTGCTGCAATGAAAATGTAAGATTTTATTGTGCTTTCTGCTCTACTAAGTTTATTCAACATTTAAATATATGACATTTTTAGATTCCTTGAAAAAAAAAACCTTCACTTACACTTCATCTAATGGATATGATTATGTGGTTTCTAACATTTTGGTATTTATATATAATTTGTCATTGGGAGTTGCTTATATATGTTTTTGAAATCTTTTTTTCAAATTTCTTTTTTTTATTATTAACAACTTTCATAATTATAGACAATAAACCATGATAATGCCTTCCTCCTCTCACTTTCCCCTTCACAACTCCACTCTCCATAATATCTCCTCTTCCTCTAAATCTGTCTCTCTTTTATTTTGATGTGATCATCTTTTCTTCCTATTATGAAGGTCTTGTGTAGATAGTGACAGGCAATGGATCATCACGGATATCTACTCCATTTTGTGTCTGGAAGAGTGCATTGTAAGAAGTCCTAGCCTACCTTTGTCTTTTACATTCTTCCTGCCTCTTTTGCCACTTGCAATGGACCCTGAGCCTTGGAAGGTGTGATATGTGTCAGTGCTGAGCACTCCTCTGTCACTTCTCAGCACTATGGTGGCTTTTGAGTCATACCAGAGGTCACTGTCATATTAAAAAAGAAACTTCTCTAACCAAAAGTGAGAGTAACATTAATTAACATTAAGAAAAGTGCTTGCTGAGCAGTTTGGTGGACATAATATGTTCATTTGGCCAGATACCAGCTGCCTTAACACCCCTAGGGCTCATGACTTTGCCAATCATAGGTTTTCAGTATCAGCCATGTATTCCTTCCTGTGAAGCAGGTCTCCAGTCCAATTATGAGAGCAATTGGTTTCTCCCATAACAGACATGCTACTATTGCATCTGGTGGCTCATTTGGCTTTGCCGGCCCAACTTAAGGCTTTCAATGTCTACTGTTGTTTATCTCCACTGATGGCCTCTCTCTCTCTCTCTCTCTCTCTCTCTCTCTCTCTCAGAGCTTCATGGAGCATAGATTTTCCATCTTTCTGTCAGCTGGTCTACATGGAGGAGGTTTTCAACTCAGTTCCATCAGGATTTCTCAGTGACCTTGCAGCCCAAGCATGTGGAGTCTTCAGCAACAGAGTCTTACCATCTATTCCTGGTGGGAAACCAAGAGCCTTGGCAATGGCCTGTAATGTTTCGGAGGCATAAGGGTCTTTCCTGGCCAACAACTCACTACAAGGTATCCCATCCCTGGCATTGAAAAATTTCTGGATGCTCTATTGTCCAAAATGGTACATTTCCATATGACTTATTCATACCTTCTTAGATTTTGATTAACTACCCCCCAACCTTCCTTTACTCAATCTTAGTAAAACTGCCCTTCATACTTCAGTAACTAGGAGTTATAGACTCATATAGAACAAAAATTCATCTGTCACAATGACCCTATGAGTTAGATTATTGCCTATAGTCAAAAACCACCCACTTCCTGCCTCTGTGAAGTGGGAACACAGCCACACTCATCCACTTATGTGTTGTCTATAGTCTCTCTTTCCCTGTCTTAGCTAAGCGGAGTAGTTATGACTAAGGCCCATGGATAACAACATTTCAACTATTTACTAGCTGGACCTGGAGGAAACAGTTTACCAGTCTGAGTTTGATCTCTTTTCTAGAAGGCAGCTTGTGTGATCACCAGTATTTTGATGTCTTGACTTCCGTTTATTTGTAAAACATACACATGTTTGTTACTCTTTTTTAAGTGAGAATGACACTCATATGGAATGGAATTCTGTAGATTTAATGAAAATTAAGCTTTTATTTCATCTGCTTGTCTTTCAGTTCCTCCTCATCATTGTTTTGTGTGTGTAGGGTGTGTGGTCTATGCAAATGTATGTGCTGATGCCATGTTCTTTGCACTTGCCCGTGGCAGGTGCAGAACAGCAGGTATCCCTCCCAGCCTATCATTCATCTATCCATTTCTTTCCTTGCCACAGTCTCTTACTGATGCCTGAGCTGCCTGCGTGTGACCCCAATGATTGTCTGTGCTCCACAGGACTGGAATTACAGACATGCATAGCCATGCCCAGATGTTTAAATGGGTTTTGGAGAGATTCTAATTCAGTAGTCTCAGGCCCCCTTAGGCCCTCATGCTTACACAGGAAGTACTCTTAACTGCTCTACATCTCTCCAGGCCCTTTTTTTGTGTCTTTCTAGAAATGGTCTGTCAATTTAATATGACATGATCATAATTCATATTTTTACACAGATTAAGCATTTTGCTCTTCAGTTAACTCTTAAAACAATTATGTATCTTACAGATCCATAATTATGCATATAGAGCTGCATTTTGTTTTTAAGAAATGACAGAACCTAACTACATCTTTTATTGGAATTTAGTTAAAACCATATTAGTGAATTGTTATGACCATTTTTCTCATTATAACAGCCTTCAACTGTTTTGGGGGATGCATATGATGTTGCCAAATTGTCCTGCACAGAATGTTAATATAAATCTATGCCTTCCAATGAGTAAGAATGCTTGCAACCACAAAAACATGCCAGTATAATGTTTTCTGTTCTCAACTTTTGAACTCTAACATATATTTTATATATTTCTATGCAATAAATTATATTTTAAATATTAATATATATTGCTTATGCATATATTGAGGTATTTTGACAGAGTCTCACACTGTAGCTAAGGTTGGTCTCAAACTCATGTAGTCTAGGCTGGCCTCAAACTCATGGTAATCTTCCTGTCTCAGCCTCCATAGAGTACTGGTATTATAGGTATGCATTACTACATCAGGCTCTGATATTTTGTTTAATAATAAAAATGTATGTTACTG
The DNA here is from genome assembly GCA_036346955.1 of Dipus sagitta. Lineage (NCBI taxonomy): Eukaryota > Metazoa > Chordata > Mammalia > Rodentia > Dipodidae > Dipus > Dipus sagitta. The sequence goes on from CM070781.1 coordinate 70,670,337, forward strand.
TGCCAGGTTCCCCCCGACAGGTAGTGCTGAGGAAGGACCAGGCCCGCTGGTTCCTCCCAAGGGGTTGAGGAGGAGGGTGGGTGTCAATGGCCAGGAACAAACCACCGAGCAGGGAGTCTTGTTGAAGCAGGAACTCACTTTATTGTTACAGGCGGTTGAGAATGAGGGTGGGGATTTTAGGATGGAGGGAGAGGTAAGGACCAATAGTATACTGTGACTTTTGAAATGATTGGTTCTAGGCACGTGCGCACGGGAATCTTAACTCTTATTCTGAAGTAGCAAGCCAGAGGCCATTTGGCGTCCTGCTGAGTCATAGCTGGCCAGAGGCAGGTCACCAAACTCTAGCTAGGCTCAAGAAGTTCCACTAGGCCTCACGCCCAGGCCTCTCAAGGCCCAACACCTCCCCCTTTTGTTTTTGTAAGAGCATTAGTCACTACGGCCCCTGTCTTAGGTTGTCCCCCTCTGGGGATCTTACCCGTCACTGGGTACCATACGTTCAGCTCTCTGAGAACCCACTCCATGGCCTGTCTTAGGTTGTCTCAGTTAGTCTGAGATCTTACCCATCATTGGTCACATGGAGGGCAGAGGGGGTGGTAGTGGGTCACATGAGGAATTTAATTCCTGGGTTGCCAGCCTGTGGTAATGTATCTCAACCTGATGGAGTTTTATTGCCTCTAGCTGCTGGTGAATGAATTGTGTAATTTTGTTAATTACACAAGTCCCGACAGTGAGGATAACGAAAAGGAGAAGAAGAGGTCCAAGTACAGGGAGAAGGTAGGGTAAGAAGCCATGTAGGCCTGTCCACAGTGTGTTGTCCTGGAGATCCCGCCGTCTCTCCTACAAGTCCTCTTGAAGTCTTTTGATCTTGTCTTGAATGATTCCTGATCTATTGGTGTAGAAACAGCATTTTTCCTGTAAAAACAAGCATATGCCTCCGTTTTCGGCCGTTAATAGGTCTAGTTCCCTTCTGTTTTGTATGACTACCTCAGCCAGGGAATCTAGCTGTTATTAGAGATCAAGGATGGTACTAGACACAGCTTTCATAAGAGAGGACAATTGTTTATCTTCTTTAGAAACATTTAAAATATTTAGGGTAAATAATGCCTTTTTTAGTTGGTCGTGTGGGGGTAAGGATTCCCCCTTTTTTTTGTAATTGAGACTTGAGAGTTTGATTATTTTATTTTTAAAATTTTAGTTGTACTATGGTACCATAAGCCTTATATATGAGGTATAGAAAGTAGACATATCTCATATTTTAAATATCTAATACTTATAAATATTTTACATTTTAAATATCTAACATTTATAAATATAGGCAGAACCTGCTACCAGTCTTGAAAACAGTACCAATTGATTTACAGATTAACTCATTTAACCTAGAAATTGTTAGAAAAGGACAAGTAGGACAGCATAAAATCTTAGCACCTGTGCTTGAAAACATCTTTGATTAGTTTAGATACCTGTGTTGGTATAAATTACCCAGAGAACATTGGAAACAGAACCACAGAGCTTAATTTTTTTTAAACCAAAACAGCTAGCTAAATTTTAATATAACCCTTGATAAAGTTTTTGAAAGACAAAACATTATTTGACAACCCATGATTTTGGCTTAAACTTGATAGTTGTTGATTTTATGTACCACAGAAATTTTTATTAACATAAAACAATTTTATGTTTTACCCATGACCTAAATTTGATAAATTTTAAATAAGCTATCCTAACATATCCCAGGAAGATGAAAGTTATCATTACTGAAATTAAATCGCTTAAACCTAAGTGATTAAACCTAGCGATGACTATTTAATAGAAGTAGCATAAATAATACAGAAGCTATCTTTAAAGTCACAATGTTTTTAGGTAGGAGTATTTCACCTTTGGAAATTAACCACTTCTATGTGAGCCTTCATCTTAAGAATAGTTAAAACCTTGATGAAAAGAGGAACCTAATTTACTTTACTGAGAGTCTTAAAGTCAGTTTTATAACCCTTAAATCATAACAAATTAGCATCAGTGACCTGTTAATGAGTGAGGCCTTATCATAAGACTCAGTTTTCCCACTGATTAAAACCTTGGCATAAGGTAAACATTAGATTTAATCCAACCAAATGTTTTAATGAAGGGGCCTTTACCCTGATATACGCATTAGGTAAGTCTGATGCTTGTCTTATGTAAGGAGTTTGTAACTTGATCAAATACCTTGACTCAGTTTACCTATTTGACATTTTGTCTAGTGAGAAACTTTATCTAACAGATGTGACTTTAGGTGTTCAAAAGAGAAGAACTAAAGAGAACTACAGTTATATGCTGTACTCCTTTTTCCTTGTCAGAGACAATTGGCCATTTTGTCTCTAGTCAGAGTCTGGGGGACACATGGCTTAAACTTGCATGGGGTCTGAGATAAAGGGGTTCCATCTGTTTGTTTAGAGTCCAGCTTTCCATGAATTTAAGTAGCATATGTTGGAAATCAAGAGCAAAATGAAATTACAGAGCAGAGAGTTAAGCATCCTGACATTCCTTATCCTATTCTGAAGTTGTTTGTTTTTACATAGCAAATTTACCCATTTGTAAAACACAAGGTGATAGACTCTTGTCTATGTTTTAACCTGGTTAAATCTCCAATTACATCTGTACTTATGACTTTGTGACCCACCTAGCATAGGTGTCACCTGTGTCTAATGTAAGATGAATTTAGATTAAGACTATGACCCTATATAAAACTTTCAGAGTATCCTTAAGACTTTGTAAACAGTTGAAAAATCTCTAACTTTAGGCATGGCATTTAGGTTTAGCCTGAAAATTTTTTCCTACATATGCACATCTTTATTCACATACTCTAACATTCTCATCTAAGTACCACTCAAAAAGCATTTTTAACAAGCATTCTATGTCCTAACATTGAAAAATTCCCTCCCAGTTCCTTTAATCAATTTATCTCATCCCATTATTAATCACCTTTCTTACAAGGCTATTATGACATACTACACCAAATTAATTAATCCTATTACTCACTAACAAATGAGTAGTCTAAAGACAATTTTATGTCATTAATACCAATAAGACACTAAACTAAGGCAAATATTGTTGTTATCTTGAGGCAGGCTTGCCTAGAAGTCAGGTCAGTTGCCTCCTCCTTTTAAGTACATTAAAAAAAATTTTTTTTTCAATACCTGACAAATTATAAGTTACCACTTTAGAGAGAATTCTGTTGTTTTTAATAATCCTCTATGAAAGTTGAAGTTGACCTAGAACATAAATTCAGTAATTATATTTATGATATCATGTAACAAAGTTGACATTGTTTTTTTCTTGTCACTTTTTGGTGTGCTGTTGTGGCTGGGTGGGGTCCCAGCTGTGGTCTTGGTGCCTCTTTTGGGTGTAACTGGCAGCACCTGTAAAGGAGGGGGTGAGGAAGGGAGGAAAGACTTCACCCAGGGGAGAGGCTCTTATATCAGGTTTCTCCAGGTCACAATATAAGGGATTTGATCAGTGTGTTCACTCCCAGGGTGAAAAACAATTTTTTTTTTTAACCTCAAGTATAGTATTTAGGTGAAAGGTCCCCCTGGTGGCCATCCTACATTGAAGGTAGGACATTCAGAGGAACAAGATGTAATCTGTCTTTTTTAATGTTTACCCCATTGTTATGGGCAACTGCTTTGACGTCCTTCCAGTGCGCGAGGCAGAGTCCTAAAGGGGAGGAAGGAATCTGTCCCATGTTATTGAGTCAGGGGAGGAATGTCCGTAGGATTAGGGCAATGACAAGACACACAAGTAAGTATTACACAGACACACAGCCCCCCCCCCAAAAAAAAAAAACCTGATGTGCACTACAGAGTCAGACTCAGATCCATGGTGGCCAGAAGAGTCTGAGTCCTTAGGGGACGGCTCAATAATGCCGAAACATGGTATGGATGGGAGCAGATCTCCCCAGCAGGTTCGCTCTGTCTTCCAGGGACAGGGACTCCACTCACATGAGGGGCGATGCGCCTCGAGTCTCCTCCAGGTCTGCCCACACAGTGTGTCTACTAGGGACATATGACCCATTTAGAAATACGGACGCCACAGATGCAGCCACCAGCAAACCAAAAGTGAAAGGAAAGAGAAAGGGAATGGAGAGATGTTGACAAACAAACACAAGTTATAGAAGCAAAGTTTTAGCACATTAAATATGAAGACTGCCTCATAACTTATGAGGGTACACTCACCTGCACACTGATTGACCTCCTCAACAAATGCCTCTCACAGGGCACTAGTCTGCCAGTTTCCTGCCTCCCCACGTTGGGCACCAGATGTTGGCCTCCCCCGGCAGGTAGTGCTGAGGAAGGACCAGGCCGGCTGGTTCGTACTACGGGGTTAAGGAAGAGGGTGGGTGTCAATGGCCAGGAACAAACCACTGAGCCTGGAGTCTTGTCAAAGCAGGAACTCACTTTATTGTTACAGGCAGTTGCTTATATAACATTGAGAATGAGGGTGGGGATTTTAGGGTGGGGGGAGAGGTAAGGGCCAATAGTATACCGCGACTTTTGAAATGATTGGTTCTAAGCGCGCACGTGGGAATCTTAATTCCTATGCAGAAGTAGCAAGCCAGAGGCCATTTAGCATCCTGCTGAGTCATAGCTGGTCAGAGGCAGATCGCCAAACTCTAGCTAGGCTCAGGAAGTTCCACTAGGCCTCACGCCCAGGCCTCTCAAGGCCCAACATTACTGCAGTTTTAATGTAATCTTAACTTGTTCATGAGGTTTAGCATATTTTATTTTTACTGGTTTACTTTTTTGTTATGCTTGAGATTGAGCCCAGAGCCTTGTGTGTGCTAGGTAAGTACTGTGCCACTGAGCTGTGCCCTGAGCCCCTAACATAATTTAGTGTATTGTGAGCTATATACAGTAACCTCCCCCTTGTTTTCAGAAAATCTGTTCCATGACCTCTAGTAGATTCTTGGAACAGTAGATATTCCCAAACCTTATATATGCTATGGTTTTTCTTATCCATTCATATTGATAATAAAGTTTAATTTATAAATGAGTCAAATGAAGAATTTCTTAATATTTATTTTTATTTATTTATTGGAGGCAGAGAGAGGGAGAAAGGGAGAGAGAGAAAATGGGCATGCCAGAGCATCCAGATGCAGGCACCACCATGTCCATCTGGCTTACATGGGACCTGGAGAATCGAGCCTGGATCCTTAGGCTTCACAGGCATGCACCTTAAGTGCTAAACCATCTCTCCAGCCCAAATTAAGATTATGTAATGTTCAGACTATGGTTGACTGTAGGTAACTGAAACAATGAAAAGTAAAATTAACTATGAGGGACCACCATACTCTTTTTCTGTAAATAGTGGGTTTATGCTGCTTCATTTGTTATCATTAATCTAGTATTCTTCCCATTATCAGTCCCGTTCTCTCTCCTCAGCATTAGCAAGAAATATGCACACTCTACTCTTAGAGACAGGCAGATTTGCCACTCTATCTCTGTCACTTTAAGGGAACAGCTTCTGAGCTTCAGAACTAGGACTGTTATCTATAATTTCCTGCAATAATTTTGTTCCTGCATAAAACATATAACCTTCCTTCTGGGGACATCCAATTTAATATATCCCTATCCACAGTCATTAGGAAGGAGAGGATAGCTTTCAATAAGTGGCAGTAAATTTATGCATATTTTTTTTATCATGGAATGATTTCTTGAGACAAAAATCTTATGCACATACCTAAATATATAAAACAAATTTGATTTTAAAATGGATTTTAGAAGAAACCACTTAAGATCTTGTCAAGTTGAATACCGTAAACTCCTTATCACCTCTAAAAAGCTCAAACAAATCCTTATGGGAGGATTAGGGCTTCACTGCCAGCAGCGAGGTGATTCTCACCATGACTAGTCACAGCAAGATCCCTATATTCCAATATCGAGTTTTTCATTGACAAAAATCACTTATTACAAACTAATTGTCTAGAAAAAATATGCAAACTTTTTAGAACTGAGGTAGAAACTGATTGTTTACTGATTATAATCAGGTCAGGCTGATTAATCTTGACAAAAAAAATAGTGTGCTCAGACCTACAAATGCAAAAGTGATCACTTACGACAGTATTTCTACATTAGTTCTGACAATTCAATTGTATAGAAGTACAATTTGCAGCTAATTTATAATGAAGGGTTTATCATGTATGGGGATGCTTTGCTGGACCTTACAAATAACTTTTCTGGGAATAGTTTTGTGGGATGCCTTTTCTGATAAACTCTTGTCCCAACCTTTTAACTATGTTAATCATATGCTTTGATTCATTGATTTAAACCATCTTGCTTAAACAATGTAATTAGTGTTGCTATGAACAGCCTAAACAATCAGTATTTATGAGAACTGTGGGGCATGCTGACATGATCTTAAAGCATGTTCATTGTTTTATCTCCCCAGTGACTGGTTATGCTCCTGGCCCAGAACAATTTGTGTATGTGTAAGATGTGGCAACTACATCTAGGAACAGTGCTGAATGCAAGGAGCACTGAGAGCAATGAATGATCCACAAGAATGTTGAAAGCAACATTTGGGCTTAGATGATGACACCTGTGAATGGTGAATGGTCAATGCTGTGTATGTATGTTCTGAGTCAACAGAGTTTATCGTGTTTGCCTATAAGCTCCTTCCTTTGAGTGATGCTTAAATAATTGTTTTAAGACAAAGTCGCTTGTTCATTTTTCATGTAATACTATTTTTGTGATTCAATAAGTAGGCAAGATGAGTACTAGCTCAGGAGAAGTGGGCTCAGTCTTGGTTTAAGTGACTGCAAGAGTCATTTTCTTTATTTCAGCACACTGCCACAATTGTGGACACTCTCTGCTTAAAATATAGAGTACTTTGTGTTGAGTATAAAGAAAGAATGTGGGTCTTTGAGATAAGCTTGTCCTCAGGTTCATAAGCTGCCAGGTGAAAATGGCACGTCTTTTCAGAGCATCAGTTTTTCTTAAAAATAATTTCTTAAAGTTATGAGCTGTGGAGATGGCTCAGTGAATAAAGTGCTTGCTGCACAAATGTGATGACTGGAATTCAGAACCCCAGCACCTAGTGTAGTGGCTATCTGTAATCCCAGAATACTTATGGGAGTTGGAAGGTGGAGACAAGAGAATTGGAAGCTTTCAGTCAAGCTAGTCTGGCAAATGTAGCTATGAAAACAAACAGACCTTGCCCCCAAAAAGCTAGAAGGTAAGGACTGACACCCTGAAGCTGTCCCCTGACCTTCACATATCCCTTATTGCATATGTGCACCCACAATCACAAACACACATATGTAATAAAACAAATTAAAAAAAATTATAAGCCAGGCATGGTGGCACATGCCTTTAATCTCAGCACTCAGGAGACAGAGGTATGAGGATAGCCTGAGACTGCATAGTGAATTCCAGGTCAGCCTGAGCTAGAGTGAGTCCCTACCTTGTAAAACCAAAATAATAATAATAAATAAATAAATTAAAAATAATAATTAAAAGATTACATACTAGTAAAATGCTTCAAAGTATAGGTTAAAATCATTAAAATAAAACAAAATGGTGCCAGACATGGTGGCACATGCCTTTAATCCCAGCACGCGGGAGGCAGTAGTAGGATTGCTGTGAGTTCGAGGCCAGCCTGAGACTACAGTGACTTCCAGGTCAGCCTGAGATAGAGTGAGTCCCTACCTTGAAAGAGCTTAAATTTTTTTTTTTTTTAAAGGAGAAAATTCACAGAAATGGGAGATTAGCAAGGTTGAAAAAGGACTATCTTTGTTCTTAAAAATCCTCATAAGAGCAGTAAAATTCTAAGCATATTAACACCAGGCCAACCATAACTAAAGAATATCTAAAATTTAAGTATGGGACCATCATGGTTGAAACACAGGTGAGAGCAAGCTGTGGATCTTTCCTTTATACAATGGTGGTAAGTTTGGGGTTCCATTATACTGGTAGAGATATTTCCAAATCAAGAATAATTGGAAAGAAAATATATGTAAAAGAGAAACGACTTTGCCAAAAAGAATATCAGAGGAATTTCAAATAGGGCAATACAGGTATTTTTTAAATCCTTGTGATAAGCTATAGCATGACGTTGACAGGTGACTCTTCTGTGACATGAATCACTATGTGATAGAAATGCCTGCATCTATTTTGGATCTAAACCAGTCAACTAAAATAACAACAACAACAAAAACCTCTTCCCTTACAAAGCACCACCTCTTGTAATGTGTTCTCAAAGCATGCTTTCAATACTGATTGAGACACCGAGGCTCACTAGGGTGGGTAAGTGTATGGATAATAATAGTTTGGCTTATTTTTAAAATTTGGCTGTGCTTGCTATATTCATAATGATGTCTCTGAAGAGAGGTTATTTTGCAAAGTGCTTTGTAGATAAATACAATAGTAAGGGCATTTTAGTAAAAAAAAAACTGTCCAGCTATGTGAAAAAATGGGCCACATTTTTTAAGGGAAAGGATGCATTATGAACTCTTAAGAGGAAACTCAACTTTGACCAAGTATGTCCCACCTAAGGCTGCTTCCTCTTTCCATTGTGAGCCAAGGTTAAGAGATATGATGTGACATGGGTAAACATTTACCTTTGTGAGAAATAATTTGATTCTGAACTATGTGGGCAACTTGATAATGAAAGAAGTAATGTGGGAGTGCTATTCTTTATTCTATAAAAGAAACTTGTCAAAATTTAAGTGTAATTAAAACAAAGTCTAAAGCCCAGTTTATTTATTTATTTTTTTGCTGAGGTAGGGTCTTACTCTGGTCCAGGCTTACTTGGAATTAAGTGTAGTCACAGGGTGGCCTCGAACTCACGACAATCCTCCTACCTCTGCCTCCCTAATGCTGGGATTAAAGGCATGCACCACCATGTCAGGCCACCCAGCTTATTTTTTAAAAGTATTTTACTTATTTATTTGAGAGAGAGAGAGAAAAAAAATATATATAGAGAGAGAGAAAATGGACACACTAGGGCCTCTGGCCTCTGCAAACAAACTCCAGAGGCATGCACCACCAATGTGCATCTGGCATACCTGGGTGCTGGGGAATTGAACTTGGGTCCTTAGGCCTCTCAGGCAAGTGCTTTAACCATGGAGGCATCTCTGCAGCCCAAGCCCCGCTTCTTAAACTGCGAGCTGTGAACCTATATAAGATCAAGAAATTAAACTGAATGTGGGGGTCATGAAAAATTTGGCAGCAGTACAAGGTTTCTGAACATGCAAACATTAATTCAAAATCAAATATGTGATGTATCCAATGTGCTTGGCATGGCTTACTGTATCAGAAAGCTTCAGGTTTGCTGAGATGAACTTCCAGACCAGGCACAGTTATGGAGGAAGGGATTTATTGAAGCTTACAGATCCAGGGGAAGTTCCATGATGGCAGAAAAAGATGGCCTGCCTTCACAGGACCAAACACAGAGAGAGAAGTACAAGCCTAAAAGCCAAAAGCCACAGCACACTTCAGGAACTCCAGTTAGGCACACTTTGCATATCTTTAGATTGAAATCTGAAACCCACCACCACATGTTAAGATCCACACAATGGCACTGACTCCAGCCAGGTGGCTGCAGATGCAAACTACAAACAAACAACTGAATATATTGGGGGCCATCTATTCTATTCAAACCACCACATTTACCCATGTTGAGCTGCATAGTCTTGCTGCTTCTGAATACATGGTGTAAGCCCTTTGCACTGTGCCCATGGTCATGCTATACATTGCTAATGAAAGTTGTCTGAAACCCAGTATCATAACCAAGACTATTTGCCAGGTCCTCCGGCAGGTAGGGCTGTGGGAGAGCTGGTCCCGCTAGTCTCTTCCTGGGCCTGAGCAGGATTGTGAGTGTCAATGACTCAGAACCTCTCCTAGTCACTGGAGAAAAATCACACTGAGTCGCGAGACTTGTCAAAGCAGGATCTCGCTTTATTGTTACAGGCGGTTGCCTATGTAGTGTTGAGAATGAGGGTAGGGATTCTAGGATGGGGGGAGAGGTAAGCGCCAATAGTATAGCATGACTTTTGAAATGATTGGTTCTAAGCGCACGCGGGAACTCTAACTTTTTTGCAGAAGTAGCAGGCCAGAGGCAATTTGGCGCCCTGCTGAGTCATAGCTGGCCCGACAGGTTGCCAAACTTTAGCTAGGCTCAGGAAGTTCCACTAGGCCTCACTCCCGTGCTCTCAAGGCCCAACATCTCCCCCTTTTGTTTTTGTTAGAGCGTCAGTATCATGGCCCCTGTCTTAGGTTGTCCCCTTCTGGGGATCTTACTCGTCACTTGGTACCATATGTTCAGCTCGCTGAGAACCCACTCCATGGCCTGTCTTAGGTTGTCTCAGTCAGTCTGAGATCTTACCTGTCATCAGTCACATGGAGGGCAGAGGAGGTAGTAGTGGGTCATAGGAGGAACTTAATTCCTGGGTTGCCAGCCTGTGGCAATGCATCTCAACCTGATGGAGTTTTATTGCCTCTAGCTGCTGGTGAATGAATTGAGTAATTTTGTTAATTATGCAAGGCCTGACAGTGAGGATAAGGAGGAGTAGAAGGAGGGGCCCAAGTAGAGGGAGAAGGTAGGGTAAGAAGCCATGTAATTGTGTCCACAGCTGGTTGTCCTTGAGATCCTGCCACCTCCTCTCCAAGTCTTCCTGGAGCCTCTTAATCTTGTCTTGGATGATTCCTGATTTATTGGCATAAAAGCAGCATTTTTCCTGTAAAAACAAGCATATGCCTCCCTTTTCGGCCATTAGTAGGTTTAGTCCCCTCCTGTTTTGTAGGACTACCTTAGCCAGGGAATCTAGCTGTTGTTGGAGATAGGTCTCCCTCCAATATAATGAAAAGAGGGCATAGGAAGGGCTTCATCTCCAGGAATGATATCTATATCTGGGATTAAGGTGGCTGGGGCATGAAGGCCCATCCAATTGGTGGGCAGAAAGTCATAGGCCATCCCACCTCCATAATAAAAACCATTTCAGAAGGTGGGCAGCATTGAGCACTGGGCTCAGTTGTGTTAAAAGTACAGAAGGAAGGATGAATGTATCCCACATCTATACAGGAATTATTAGGGGAAGGCGGGGCCCAAATACAGTTTCCAGAAGGAGACATTGGCAGCAGCTGGACTGGGATGGGGAATGTGGTGGAGCAATTTTTTAGGGTAGTATGGGCATCTGTAGTTGTATCATTGGCATCATTGGTGACTACTGCAAATGGCCAGGGAGGCCCAGATCAGAGACAAAGCCAGCAATCCTCCTTAAGGGAGGGAGCCGTTTGGCTTAGCAGGGTGACGACCATTTTTAATATGGATTCAATAGGGCAGTCAAGGCCTAAATTGCCCCGATTTTCAGGAAGGGCAATAGGGTGATAATTAAGCTCTGGGTACTCGGCCAAAACGACTTGTTTTATCCTTTCATGGACTTGTTTTCCCTGACTTTATTTTGAAATCCCCCTCCATCCGAATAGCCAATAGGGGGGGCATAACCCCAGCAGACCACCTCGCCTGGTTTGCCAAAGTAGGGAGAAAGAGCATGTCCAGAATCCCCTGCTATCCACCCACTGTCGCCTCCAGGGGTTAACTATTTTCTTTAGAAAAATTTAAAATATTTAGGGTAAATAATGCCTTTTTTAGTTGGTAGAAAAATTTAAAATATTTAGGGTAAATAATGCCTTTTTTTTTTTTTTTTGTTTTTTTGAGGTAGGGTCTCACTCTAGCCCAGGCTGACCTGGAATTCACTATGGAGTCTCAGGGTGGCCTCGAACTCACGGCGATCCTCCTACCTCTGCCTCCCGAGTGCTGGGATTAAAGGCGAGCGCCACCACGCCCGGCTCTATAATGCCTTTTTTAGTTGCTCATGGGTGAGGGTAAGGATTCCCCCTTTTGTTTTTGTAATTGAGACTTGAGAGTCTGATTATATCTTTCAAGGATAGCTTGGCCCTGGGGGTTGTATGGGATGCCTGTGGAATGTGAGATTTTCCAGGTCTGGAGAAAATCTACAAAAGACTTGCTTACAAAGCAGGGGCCATTATCTGTTTTAATTTGGTCAGGTAGTCCAAGGGTGGCAAAGCATTGAAGCATATGGCTAATAGCATGTTTAGATTTTTCCCCGGCATGTGCCGATGCCCAGCAGGCACGGGAAAAGGTATCAACTGAAAGAAAAATGTATTTAAGCTTTCCAAATGGAGAATAGTGTGTGACATCAATTTGCCACAGATGATTAGGGCGGAGCCCTTGATGATTGCTTCCTGTAGTTTGAAGGGGGGGGGTACTTGGAGGAAAGGCTGACAGGACTTACAAGTCCAGACAATTTTTTAAAGGTCCTTGACTGGTACCTGTGGAAACCTGTGCTTGAGACCTCTCCAGTTGACATGGGTCAATAAGTGGAAGCGTGTAGCTTCTGTAGTAGTATTACACTGAGTCATAGAAGCCATTTTATCAGCCAAATTATTTCCTCAAGAGAGAAATCCCGGTAAGTTTTGATGACCCCTGAGATGTTGAAGAAAAATGGGGTTAATTCTTTGTTTGAGTAGGGAATGAGCTTGAATCATCAGAGGAGATATAGGGTTGGAGTCCAGTCTAATATGGGCCTCAACCAGGTTGGATAATAAATTAACAACATAAAGGCTGTCAGAAAACAAGTTAAATGGTTCTTGAATAGTGTACAAAGCTAGAATGACAGCAAATAGTTCTTTGAGTTGTGCTGACCCCTCAACCTCATGGGAGACTGACTTTATGGGCATCGGCTCTTTTTCCTGTTTTAAGGGAGGGTAAACAACTAGGGAAGCTCCCAGGCGCCCTCCATCGGTGAACACAGTAAGAAAGTCAGGGTTGGATTGAGATAGAAAAAGCCTGGGGGGTCTCCATTCCAACATAGAGAAGGAGCTCATCCACTTATGAGGACCATAGTGGCAGTCAAGTGTACCCAGAAATCCCTCAAGGGCCATAGCAGCCCTGTTATTATTTCTCTGAAGCCAGGTGAAATCTGTTATCTTAAAGGGGGTGACAATAAGATGAGGTTCTGTGCCAAACAACCGGACAGAGGTGCCTCTGCCCTTGATAATGCAATCAGCAACCTGGTTGGTTATAGAATAAACTCTGGGGACCCCACCAATTGAAAGGTGAACCCATTGGATGGGCTCACCTTCCTCGGCCAACAGTGCAGTGCATAATGTTTCCCAGGATGTTGACTGTCTGCCCACACCAAGTAAAGGTGGACCAGGGACTAATTGCCATGAAGGAGGGACTTCCTCCTTTCTAATTACAGTGCGGTCAGCCCCACTGTCAATGAGGAACTTGAAAGTTTTTCACCAACCGTCAGGGTCATTTTTGACCTTAGTCCTGGAATCAGGGGTACGATCCAGTGTGTCCTAACCACCTTCTTCCCCTTATTTAACGGGGCTGGCGGTAGCCTCTTGGGGGAGTTTAAAGGCTCACCCTGAAGGCTGAACTTGGATTTGCAATCCTTGGCCCAGTGGAACCCCTTCTTGCACCTGGGGCAAGGGGTACGAGGCACGTTAGGGGCCACAGAGACTATTGGGGTATTTTTTGCCCGATTGGGGCACTCCCTTTTAAAATGTCCCTCTTTGACGTACCCAAAACAAGATTTCCCCCTTCCCCCTGAGGTCTGTTGGAGGGCACAGACCAGGGCGGCCATATCCTCGTGGCGGGTGCTCTGTAAGGCCGACACCATGGCCCTCGCCTGATGGGAGCTGGATCCCACGTCTTTGGTGGCTATAATCCATTTACTCATAGAGTGATCTTTTAGCCCAGCGCAGGCCAATTGATGGTCACTTGTCATGCCTTCCCAGACCAGCATTTTAATGAACTGGCCTCAAAGGGGCCAGGGGGAAACTTTCTCTGTAGACTCTTTTCAATCCTCTCTATGAAGGTGGCCAAGTCTTCACTACCCTCTTGTGTGATTCCTGTGATGAGGGGCTCAGATGGGCCTTCCTCTAGTTTCCTCCATGCGGCCATTCCCAAAGCCCGCACCTGAACCCGGTATGGATCAGGGATGGTAGCTTGCTGGAGGCCTGTGGAAAACACATCAGCAGTGCCCAAGAGCATGCCGAAGGTGATTAGTACTGGGGGCTGAGTAGCCTGATTTTGCTCAGCCTGAGTACTGCAGTCATCCTGAAAGAAGGCACACCACTTTATGTTGAGGGGGCCAGAAAGAATGGCTTTAGCAAGGTTTTTCCAATCTTGGGTGGTACACTGATGATGAGCAAACCCTGGAGGATGGTCTCCGCCCAGGGGGAATTAGGTCCATCCTCTGAGACAGCCTTTTTAAGGCCTAGGGCAAGAGCAACACACAGACACAGGAGTACAACACAAACACAAAGTACCAAAAAAATAGCTAAACGTGCTGCAGAATTAAGTTCAGATTTAGATCTGTGATGGCCAGACGAGTCTGTGTCCTTAGGAGAATGCTCGATGATACCAAACACGGTCCGGATGGGAGCAGATCTCCCCAGCAGGTTTTCTCTGTCTTCTGGGATGGAGTCCCCACTCAAATGAGGGGGCAATACTCCTTGAGTCTCCTCCAGGTCTGCCCACACAGTGTGTCTAGCAGGGACGTATGACCCGTTCAGAAATACAGACGCTGCAGATGCAGCTTGCCAGCAAACCGAAAGTGAAAGGAAAGAGAAAGGGAATGAAGAGATGTTGACAAGCAAGCACAGGTTACAGAAGCAAAGGTCAGCACATTAGATCTGAGGACTGCCTCATAATTTATGAGGGTACACTCACCCACAGACCGATTGGCCCATCAGCGTTCTTCCATTGGACAGATGCCACCACGTTGGGCACCAGTGTGCTGGGTCCTCCGGCAGGCAAGGCTGTGGGAGAGCTGGTCCCGCCAGTCTCTTCTGGGGGCTGAGTAGGATGGTGAGTTTTGACGACTCAGAAGCTCTCCTAGTCACTGGAGAAAAAAATGCACTGAGTCAGGCAGGAGTCTTGTCGAAGCAGGATCTCACTTTATTGTTACAGGCAGTTGCCTATGTAGTATTGAGAACGAGGGTGGGGATTCTAGGATGAGGGTAGAGGTAAGGGCCAATAGTATACCGTGACTTTTGAAATGATTGGTTCTAAGTGCACGCGGGAACTCTAACTTTTCTGCAGAAGTAGCAGGCCAGAGGCAATTTGGCGCCCTGCTGAGTCATAGCTGGCCAGAGACAGGTCGCCAAACTTCAGCTAGGCTCAGGAAGTTCCACTAGGCCTCGCGTCCGGGCCTCTCAAGGCCCAATAGCTATTGTATGCTATGAACCACAGTGTTTTATGCATGCAAAATTTTCTGCTATTCTGAAATATTGTGGCTTAATTATGAAAAACAAAAACTTTAAATATTTATTTATTTTTGGATAGAGCCAAAGAGTACATGGGCATGTCCGGGCCTCCTGCCACTGTAATTGAACTCCAGATATATGCAATATTTTGTGTATCTTGCTTTGTGTGAGTAGTGGGAAATAGATCACAGGCTTTGAAAGCAAGCACCTTTAACCATGCAGCCATAGCTCCAGCTCAATAGACACTTTCAATATCTTCCTACCATCATTCCACAGTATGCATCAAATTAGTATATCTTTGGATTGTATTGTCTTAGACTGTTTCACTTTAAAAATTGCCATTTGAATTGCTAACTTGAGTTGCACAAAAATTATTAAACAAAATTTTGCTTTGGATTATATAGAATTTCCAACAATTAAATTTAAATCACCCTAAGCATACAACTGCCACTTTGTATTAGGTATTTATGCAAAGTGGCATTCTCAGCATTGGTGATCATAAAATCAAAATATTGATCAACTTTGAAAAATGTTGAAGATACTTAACATCCTGCAAATGTTCAGCCAACAACTCATTCTTAATACAAAAACAAGTATATGCATCTCATTAGCATGCAATTTTGCTTTCTCTTTAATAAAAGTTAAAAATAGATACTAATTAATTATTTTAAAATAATGTGTGGTTAACTAGCTGTAAATATTTGATCTGTGTATCTATTTTATATAACTTTATGTCAGGGATGGAAATTACACAAAAAAATCTCTACTGAAGCCAGGCGTGGTGGCACACACCTTTAATCCCAGCACTCGGGAGGCCGAGGTAGGAGGATCACCGTGAGTTCGAGGCCACCCTGAGACTCCATGGTGAATTCCAGATCAGATCTGAGCTAGAGTGAGACCCTACCTTGGAAAACCAAAAAAAAAAAAAAAAAAAAAAAAAAAATCTCTACTGAAAAGGGGTAGCAAGTATAAAGATTAAGAAACATGGTCTAAAGTTTTGATGGAAAAAATGAGTGAGCTTATCATTAATTTGATGTTACCAAAAATACTCAAACAATAATTGCTAAGAAAGGTTGTTTTCTGCAAGAACAAAAGAGATTTGGGAGTTTGGTGCACTCAGTTAATTATAAGAACTATGAGTTATTTGAGATCCTAGAGTTTCTGGGGGAATTAATGGAATTGATGAATGCAAAGTTAGATGCCTGGCACAAAGTAGGCATTCATGAGAGATAGGTTGTTCATCTTGTGCATGCTGAAAAACAAAGCACTTGTGAAATAAGGAACACAATTATCCATCTTCAGTAAACCATTAAAGCATGAGCAGTACCTTCTTCTGAAGTCAAAGAACATCTAGTGGATCCAGAGGCCTGGCTCACTGGTAGATGAGAAGGTCAAGGTTTCCAGGATGAAGCTAAACACAGTACGTCACAGAGCCAGTGGCATGCTGGAATTAGCTCTTCCCGGCTTATAGGAATCACTTGTACAGTTTTGAGAAACGTTTGCAAGCTGGTTGTCATCACATTCACACACTTAAATGGGCCATGGTTGGGAGTACTTACACCATGGAAATTGGCACTAAGGTCTTTTTTTATTAATTATTTATTTATTTGCAGAGAGAGAGAGAGAGAGAGAGAGAGAGAGAGAGAGAGAGAGGATGGGTGCACCAGGGCCTCCAGCTGCTGCAAACAAACTGTAGATGCATGTGCTACTTTGTGCATCTGCCTTTTTATGTGGGTGCTGGGGAATTGAACCTAGATTGTTAGGCAAAGCAAACTCCTTAACTGTTGAGCCAATCTCTCCATCCCAGTTTTCTCTTCTTTTCTTTTTCTTTTCTTTTCAAATAACTGGTTGTTAAATTGTTACTAATTCTTTACTGCATACTGCCTTGTGTCAAATTCTAGTCTTATCTCCTTTTTTACTATATTGATTTAGCAGGGAAGAAGGAAACTACATTTGTATCTTGATATTTATAAATGAAAGTTTATTATACAGTGATATACAATGTTAGAAAGTAAATTAGATTCTAAATATGATATTTATTGCCTGTTTCAATGATTTTGCCCAATTTTACTTAATTTAAATTTGTGTGTATGTATGTGGGGGACATGCATGTGCCATGGTGCCTGTGTGGAGGACAGAGGACAACATCATGTTGTTAGTCTTCTTCCACCTTGAGACAGATATGATGTCCCTTGTTGTTTTGCTCTGGGAAGGCAAGATTAGATGGCCCATGAGATTTGGGATTCTCCTACCCCTCCTCCTTTTGCTGTGTTGGGATTACAGATGATTGCACCACTTCTGCACCCAGCTTTACCTGAGTGCTGCAGATCTGAACTCCAGTCAACAGGCTTGTGGAGCAGGCACTTTAACTACTAAACTATCTTCCCAGCCTCGTTAGCCCAATTAAAAAAATTGATACATATAACTTAGTATACTGTTATGAGAATTAATTTGCCTAATAGTTATATAAAATGTTGAGGATTTTTAATTTAAAAATTCATGAACTGATAAATGCTAAAAATTTATATAACTTCTATGATAACTTCTTCAGCTTGTATGAAGGATTTCAGAAATATTTTTGAATCATGAGAGGACTGATGGTAGTTTTGCCTTTAAAACGTTTTCTCTTTGAACACTATATGCTTTTCAACTAACTACAACTAATTTTTCCATCCATCCATTCATTTTCCATTTTCAACACATCCATTTCTTTTTTTTGTGGAAGGAAAGGGTTTATTTAAAATATGGAATGCTTCATGAATTTGTGTGTCATCCTTGCACAGGGACCATGCTAATCTTTTCTGCATCATTCCAATTTTAGTATATGTGTTGCTGAAGCAAGCATCATCCATTTCTTAAGTTTAGTAAGAATTTTTCCTGTACAAGGTATCATTTTATTTTTTGAATATACATTGATAAACAAATTACAACCTTTTAAATTTGGTCCTGAGTTGCATGTACGTTTCACTGTGGCTCTCCCTCTCTGTTTGCAAATAAATGAAATGTTAAACAAGCAAACAACACCCAATGATACTTATATATCTAGTACAATCTTAGAAAGGCCCTTGTACACTAATTTTAGTGCATGTAATAAATGTTAGGAGATATTGACAATAAAATGTAAATAAATAATTAAGTGTGATAATATTGAAGAATAGATCTAAATTGAACAAAGATGCCTCCTAAAATTAGAATTTGTAAGAATCTAGCATGAAAAGCAAATCTTGTTTGATTGCATATACCCTCTGCTTCAAATAGCCTGTGGTAGTTTCTATGACAAGATCCAAATTAGGCTTCACTGCGCTAAACTCATGGTATTTTTTGCCTCCTGGAGGCTCTAGTAAGAGGTCCATTATCTTGCCTTTTCTAGTGATTCATGGTTTCTTCCTCCATGGTTAAATTTAGCTTCCCAGTATCCCAAATCCATTAGATTTGTTCCATCAGCTAGGTGAGTCACCATGTATCCAAAAGCTTCACTCCTTATCATGTTTGAGTCCATACCAGCTCATAGTACATATATAAATTGTATGTAATACTCTGGGGCAGGAGGGATGGCTTAGCAGTTGAGGTGTTTGCCTGCAAGGCCAAAGGACCCAAGTTTGATTCCCCAGGACCCACATTAGCCAGATGCACAAGGGGGGGGCACATGTCTGGAGTTCCTGGAGGCCCTGGTGTGCCCATTCTATCTCTCTCACTCTCCCTCTTTCTCTGTCAAATAAATAAATAAAAATAATTTATTTAAAATTGTAATACTCTAAGCTTCTTGTGGGAAGAAGGTGAGGTTTTTGCTTCTACTCTCTCACTAGGGGACCTTATTCCTCAATGGTTCTTCATTCTTATCCAGAATCTCTCACTTCTATCAGTTGTCATAAAGGGGTATTAAAATAGTATTGCAATATCCTCAAAAGTTTTTTCTCCTTTGTGGTTAGAATGGGGAAGAAGATCATGGACTTCTTTCTGTCTTGAAGTCATCTATCCTTTTTTCCTCTCTCCATATATACACTCATCAATGTTTTTAAACTTAGGAAGACCTTGTTCTGTTCAAAGCACTGTTTTTAATTCTGAATATTCACTGGAAAACAGATGAGCTCTTTTTAAATTTTCTTCTGGCTTGCATTGGGATTTCATTGCATTAGAGAGAAATCAACAATGAAATATCATTGGCTATGATAGTATTGTTCATGGTGAACCTTGCAGAGAAAGTGAGAGTGTATCAATCAGAGTTTTGCAGAAGACAACAGAACCAACAAGACACATAAATATGTGAACAAACATATGTATACTATATATGCTAATTATGGGTATTGGTTCATACAATTGTGAGTGGGAGTTGATAGTGCAAGCCTCAGATAATGTTCAAAGGTCTGAGCTAGGATCCTCAAAGACAGAAGACAATTGATATTCCAGTTTCAACAGAGAAGTCAAACTTTCTTCATTCTCTGTCTTCTTGTTTTGTTCAGTCCCTCAATGGATTGTATGGTGGTCACTCATATTGGTGAAGGCAATCTACTTTTCTTTTTTTGTGCATTCTTATGTGGTGATGAATTACAGGTAGAGTACACTGAATATGAAGGGCTTAGATAGGAATGAAATGGTTGTTATTAGTGAAGAGATGACCAGTGTGGCTGAAAACTGTGAAAAGGTCAGGGAAATGGACCATGAAGGTCATAACAAGAACTTTCTAAATAAGGAGTGGCTTTTATCAAGATGGTGTTGGTCCCTGGAAGATAGTTAAACAGGGGCTGACAGGACTTTATTTACATTTTTGAAAAGATATCTTTGTTGGTGTTACACAGAACAGGTTGTGGGCATATGTGTGTATGAGTCTGTGAGTGAAGGATGTGAGACTGCTCATGAATGGAGGCTGGAAAGTCAGGCTGCCATTGTAAAAATCCTATGAAGGGAAGAACGTGCCTTGAATCACAGAGGTATTAATGCTGAGGGAAGAATTAGAAATGGTTTACTTTTTGGAGCTAAAAATGCAAGAATAGCTTTGGTGTATGTATTGTGTATGCATGTCCATGTGAGAGACAGAGTGGGGGAGAGGGAGAGAAACTACAAGGGAGAGGCAGAGTGAGACTGAAATCCTAGGTTTGGCATAATGAATTGGATGGATACATGTATTGAATTTAAAAGGTTATAATATGGTATCTGTGCATGTATGTGAGTATATGTGTCACATGCAGATGTACACATCAATGATTTTCTTCTGAATGTTATATTTGAGAGCTACATAAAGTATTTAGAAGAAAATATCAAGTCAGCAGTTGCAAATATGAATTGGGAGCTCAGTAATAAGGTCAAGCCAGAGATGTATATTTATGAATACTTGGTATATAGAAGACATGCAAAGCCAAGCAACTGGGAAGAATCACTTCTGGAGAAGATACAGACATACTCTGATGGTCTCACCATTTTTTTTTAACTGAGATAGGCAAACATGGAGAAATAATTTAGTAACCTGGGACATTGCTTGGCCTAGTCAGAAAATACATCCATTCCTTCACAATGGCTCTTGAGCAAACTGTTAGAACCTGGAACCCCACCTGTGCTGAGCTACAATTACACCCCACTGCCAACAATATAATAGGTTTCTTTGCCCCCTGAGCAACCATTATTTGTGCTCAGTTTCTATTCATATATGTTTTTAGATATATCCAGGCACAGAATAGCAGGAGACCATCCAGCTTGGACTGGTCTGAGGTGCTTGAGCAATAAGGGCAATTGTGTGTCCTCTAAGGAATCTTTTAGGAAGAATCTCCCTTTTACCATCTTATACTATGCATAACTGGGCACACATAGGACTAAAATCAGATGCATCATGGGAATGGATGTGGAGAGTAGAGAAAAGATTATAGAATTCAAGTATTTCAATCAAAATAACCACCCAGACTACACCCCTAGGCAACTGACCCCTCCTTCTTGTGGACTTTTTATAAAGGAGCCCGAAGACAATAGCCAGGGCCTTTGAGTACTCTTCCATTCAGGTAGCCCATTGCTTCCTCTGGAACTGGAAATATTGTCTAACTTTCAATAAGATTTATTGCTGTTTTACTTTTTGTGTTCATTCTTTCAAATTCTCTGAAAAAGGTGCCAACAACCTGAAAGCACCCAAACAGAGACCACCAGTAACATAATCACGATTTGGCTTGGGGTTTAAGTGAAGGAGTGAAGGCCCTATGGTGTTGAAAAGAAATTTCTTAAACTATACCATCTATAGCACTTTAGAAAAGTCTCAATGGCAACATTTCATCTTGTTTCTAATTATACATTTTCTCTGTATCTATCGAGAGTAAGGAATACATGGATAGCTTGTGTTTTAAGTCAATACTTCTCCAGTTTTCAAAGCCAAGGCATATAGCGGTATTTAGGACCCTACTGCCCCTTACCTTCTCAACTATTACTCTCCAGAGGATGACAATTTGATAAAAATATTTCTGGGGAGAAAAAAATAAGTTGTAGTAAATTTGTTGCTGGTAACATGTATGAACTATTTCTTACCTTCAACAACATTTTGCAGAAAGTTCTTAAAATATTTTAAAACAACTGAATGTCTTGGTTTAAGTTAGTTAATTTGAAAGTTAATATCCCCTCGGAAACAATTAATTCACTTTACATAAAGTTCTAATAATTTATTATCAAGCAGAATAAATACATTTTAAAAGTATGAGTTGATTGACTGCCAGTCATCTGTAAGCACATATGACAGATTCATTAAGGAATCTGTGGTCTAGGGATGTGCATGGGGCTTCCTGTGTTGAACTATATCATGGCAAAGTTCCTTCCTGCTATTGTAGGATTCATGGGAAACTCATTTGTATTATTCACTTTGGGGACAAGTATTATTTGTAATGAAAATTATATTTCTTTTTCTTCATTTTTTTGAGAGATGTTTAAAATTTGTAGTTTTTACATTCTAAGCATAAAGGTATGTATTTGCCATTCTGTTTGGATTATCATATTTTGGAAGAGTTCTTTGAGAGGTTTGTAGAGTTTTTATTACCACAGCTGCCTGGCTGGAAAAGGTATCATTGAGTGGATCCTAGGATCCAGCACTAGAGTGTGGGGGTGAATTTGGAATTTCAGCCTAAAGAGATGCAAAGTGCTGGAGCTTGGCCTGGAGTTCCTGAAGTGTGCTTGATTTCTTTTTAGTGGTGGCTTTCTCTATCTCTTCTTGGACCTGTGAAAGGAGGTCAATGTCTTCTGCCATTATGGAACATCCCCTGGACCTGTAAGCTTCAAATGTATTTCCTTCCTCCCATAACTGCCTGGTTTGGTGGTACAATCCAGCAATGTGAGGCTGACTACTACAGAACTGGTACCAGAGTATGGGGAGTGCTGAGATGTCTTACCATGTGGATTTTTGTCTTTTGGAACTTGTGTGCTGGAGGAATAAGAAACGTGGTGCTTACCACTAAAGATGCCTTTTGGAGCAATAAGCCAAGTATTACGGACTATTCTTTTAAAAAATTGATTATTTATTTATCTTAGAGACAAAGAAAGATAGGTAGAAAGAGAGAGAGATTGAGAGGGAGAGGGAGAGAGAGAGAATGGGTACACCAGGGCCCCCAGCTACTGCAAAGGAACTCCAGATGCATGATGCATGCACCACCTTGTGCAGCTGGCTTACATTGGTCCTGGGGAATTGAACCCAGATCCTTTGGCTTTGTAGGCAAGTGCTTTAAACACTAAGCCATCTGTCCAACCTTATTATGGATTATTCTAATGAGTGTTTGAAAATGCTAAGTACAGAAAGAGTTGTATTTGGAGGTTTAGCTTATGGACTTTATATGGGGAAGGAAAATTTGCAGAGGACTTTGTTGGAACGGGGCTACTGGCATAAGGGCTGGCTGTATTCTCTACCTAAGCCCCAAGAGTTTGATCACGGTTAAATTTGTAATGGACTGGTGTGCTTGGCTAAATATATGGGACTGAGAGATTTAAGATTTATAATTGGAAAAACTAAAGCAAGTTCAAAATTAATGGCACAGAGACTGGGTGCTGAAGCTGCTATTGTCAAATATATTAACATTTGGAAAGAGGATGGCCCAAATGCTTTACATTAAAACACTGGAGAGAATGCCTGAGGCAATCCCATTCTGTAAAAACTGAATGGTTGAAATGCACACTCTTTTGAGAGCAGATCTGAAAAGAAGAAACATACTCTTTAAGGTCATGATTTATTTCATCCTTGAATTAAGAATATGGTTCTCATATGCTGTTGGTACAGAACATGGAGTGACCTGGAAAGAATCTGGGAGAGAGTCAATCCACAGACAATTAGCCCTTCTATTGCCAGAAGGTGCTACATGAGTGACTGGGGAAAAATGACCAACATCTGTCCAAGCAACTCATGGTCTAAGCTACTCAGCAGCAAACAACCTGATGTGATGCTCACACAAGTGCAATAGTGGCATACAGCCATGGTGGGTAACTAACTGTTCTTGATTTGACTAACTGATCTGCTGAGTGGAACGGAACCCATAGCTGGTTCTGGGAAACAAGTCAGAACCTTATCAAAAAAATGAGCCCACTCTCCATTATCAAGTTCCCACCAATTGTGGGCTACAAGAGGACCTACACCTATTAAATTTATCTGGTGCTGACTTCACTCTCCATTGGAGAATTTGCTTCTCTTTTTCAGATGGATGCAGATCCTGAGGAGAGAATTAGCCCATTACACCTCACCAGGGCCCCGACTGAAACCAAGAGTAATTGGGGAAATCATCAAGAGTGCTACTTTCTTGGTGAACCTGATACCAGTACAAGGTGAAGGAGATAGAGACAGGGAACACTCAACTCCTACCAAACCAGGTATCCAGAGACACAGAGGCTCCCAAGACCTTATCAGTGAAATAGACCTAAAACGAACCCATCATGGCTCAGGGAAATTTGTGGAAAGATGTTAGAGCCACATGTTGGGACATTATGCCCAGAGACATTAGCTCTTATTAATAACTGATGGTTAACCCCATAATACATGACCCATATTCACCAATGAGGAGGGTCCCTGTGGAGGGGAGAAGACAGGGAGGAAATTTAACAATGGTATGAAAATGGCTGTATGCACACTGTGTACATAACTAATTAAAAAAAAGGAAAAAAAGGAAAAAGAATATGTTGTGTCCTGCACTTCTGGTACTGGTTTCAGAAGCATTAAAATTGTGGAGTGCTCATGACTTGCACAGGGTCCCAGGAGCCACTGCTGAGATGTGGCATGAGGCAGGGCATGATGATCCTGATAGGCTGGCAAAGGTATTGGAAGATGGACTGTGCTTTGCAGTGGAGACCCAAAGATATATTGGATAGACCAGGACTATGCATTGACCTGGAATGGAAGTTTTACCTGGCACTTCGGCCCAGCTGGAGAGGCAGAATTGGAAACTCCAGAGACTGTTAGATATGATATAAGACTTGAACTGCAGAAGTTTGACGTTTGCTTGAGGGTTATTGTGGTGGTTTGATTCAGGTGTCCCCCATAAACGCAGGCGTTCTGAATGCTAGGTTCCCAGCTGGTGGATATTTGGGAATTAATGCCTCCTGGAGGGAGTGTGTTATTGGGTGTGGGCTTATGGGTGTTATAGTCAGTTTCCCCATACCAGTGTTCGGCACACTCTTTTGTTGCTATAGTCCACCTTATGTTGGCCAGTGGGGGTTGTCCACCCTCTGCTCATGCCATCATTTTCCCCTGCCATAGTGGAGCTTCCCCTTGAGCCTGTAAGCCAAAATATATCTCTTTTTCCCAGAAGCTGCTCTTGGTTGGGTGACTTCTACCAGCAATATGAACCAGACTGTAACAGTAAAGTGGTACCAGGAGTGGAGTTGCTGCTAGACACCTGACTGTGTGGCTTTGGCCTTTTGAAGCTGGTTTTCAAGAGGAATGTGGAAGCATTTGAAACCTTGACCTAAGAGATGCCTTGCAGTGCTGTCAGTACAGCTTGATGGACTATTTTGGTCTGAGCTGCAAGACCTGAATGCAGTAAGAACTATGGACTATGAGGTTTGGCTTATGAGTGTGAGAAAGAAGAGCTTTGCTTAGACTGGACCAGCGGTTTATGTGAGAAGCTTGCTCTTATTCCCATGTCCTGAGAAGCTATGCAGGATTGCTTTGCATGGAAATGAACTGGTGTGAGCAGAGGGATATGGCACAGAAAGAAAAATCTTTGGGTGATCTGCCCGTTCGGCTACAATTGAGTGATTACAACTTTTAAGATTGGGTCAGCTGTACTGGGGCAACAAAAGAATTTAGACTCTTTTAAAGGGGTCTGAATGCTCGAAGAGTCCTGTTCTTCAAAGTCTGCTTTATTCCCCCCTGAAGTAACAAATTGGCACCCTACCTGGTATTGTAGAGTATAAGAAATGCAGGAAAGAGAGGGTCATTGAGTTTGCAACATGGTCTTGTGTTTTGGAAATGGCCATGGGCAGTGTGAAGCAGGTTTACTGGATGCCTGCATGGAGACCCCATGGGGCCATGAAGATGGACTGTGAATTGTAGCTGAGACTTAGGGGAGCTGCCAGGACCACAAGATGGCTCCTAAGGAAAGCTGCTGGCCTCAGTGAAGTTGTCCAGGACTGTGAGTAGCCTAGCTAGAGGGGTGGAATTGGAATGCCAGAGACTTGTTGCTGGTTAGAATTGTTGGACTTGGAGATTTGTCACTGGCTACAGTTGTTGGACTTGATGTTACAGTGTTTGATGTTTGCTCTGGTTGTTTTAAATCTTGTATTGATTGAATGTTTCTTTGCTATGCCCAATGCTATCTTTTGCAGTGTGAATATTTATTCTGTGCCATTATGGATTTTTTGAAGTTATTTTTTGGTATTATGGCTAAGTTAAAAGATCTTGGACTATGGGGATGTATGAACATCATTGGAATTGATAAAAACTATGGGACTTTTAAAGTTAGATGAATGAATTGCATTTTACATCATGTATGGTTATCAGTTTATGGGAGCCAGGGGCGGAATGTGATGGTTTGATTCAGTTGTCACCCATAAACTTAGATATTCTGAATGCTAGGTTCCCAGCTGGTGGATATTTGGGAATTAATGCCTCCTGGAGGGAGTGTATTGTTGGGGGTGGGCTTATGGGTATTACAGCCAGTTTCCCCATGCCAGTGTTTGGCACACTGTCCTGTTGCTATGGTCCACCTTATGTTGGTCAGGGGGCGATGTCCACCCTCTTCTCATGCCATCGTTTTCTCCTGCCATCGTGGAGCTTCCCCTCGAGCCTGTAAGACAAAATAAACCTCTTTTTCCCAGAAGCTGCTCTTGGTGACTTCTACCAGCAATGTCAACCAGCATGCAACAGTTATTGAATTCGCATTGTTTCAGTCTCTGCTTACTATGCCTTATAGCAGTTAAAAACATTTACTCTGTGCCTTTATATGTTGAAAATATATAACTTGTTTTGATTTTACAGGACTCACAGCTAAAAGACTATGCTAAATCTCAGATGAGACTTGGAACTTTAAAATTATCTTAAGTTGGTAAAGACTGTGGGGACCCTTGAATTTGAACTGAACACACTTCACAATGTAGATGGTTATAAATCTGTTGGGGAACAGAGGTAGAATGTAGTGGTTTGAATAGATGTCCTCCAAAAGATTCAATTTTAGTAAAGATTTAGTCCTCCAGCTGCCTGGCTGGAGGTGGTATCACTGGGTGGATCCTAGGGTTCAGCACTAAGGTGTGGGGGTTTATTTGAAATTCCAATATAAATATGTGCAAAGTTCTGGAGCTTTGTCTGGAGTTCCTGCAGTGTTTTTGCTTTCTTTTTGATGGTGGCTTTTCTCTCCCTCTCACTCTCTGCTCGGTCCTGTGAAAAGGGGCCAATTTCTTCTTTTATTATGGAACTTGCCCTGGATCTGTAAGCTTCAGATAAATTTCCTTCCTCCCATAGCTGCCTAGTTTGGAGGTTCATCCCAGCTACATGTGGACTACTAAAAGTACCTTATTTTTATTCCTATAAATGCAACAGGTTTCATTCCTATACAATTGATACCTGTGAATTTTTTTATGTTGCATTTGTATATGTATATGCTAAAGGCCATGAATGTGTGTGTCTCCCATCTCTTTATGAACTTTTGACTCAGGTTTTAATTTCAGCCACTTAAAAAAATTATCCTAAATGTCAATTATTGGATGTTGAAAGAGAAAACTAATGGAGATTTTAATTTATTTGGCATTACTTACTGGGGATATTCTGGACTGCTTAATGAAATATAATTTTAATTCTATTCATGGCCATTTTGAGCTAGTATATGCTACCTTTCACCTCTTTTATTCTGCACAGGTCTCTCTCCAGAGAGTGGGAGCTTTGAAGCTTTGCCAGGTTTTGTGGGCAAAGCTTCGAAATCTTTCTTCCCCTTCACTCAACATTTTTCCTTTCATTTCCAGCCTCCAATTAATCAATGCCTTTAATTCCAGAAAAACAGTGAAGTTTTGTAAAAAGTGAAAAGTTTTAAGAAAACTTACATGTAGAAATATTTTTACCTTTATCAACAATTCACAGTTGAAGAGGGAGTTGAAGAACTTAATAGTTAAAAAGACCTAGATTGGAGGAATAGCTCTGTGATTTATTTGTGGCCTTGCAAAATTATTTAATTTCTCAGTCTCCCTACTTCTGTTAATACCTTTGTCACACAGGATGCACTGAGTTAATATACAAAAACTACTTAGCACACTGCCAGACATATTAATGTTTTATAAGTCATTAACATTAATTACTATAAATAGTATTGCTTGTGCATGACTTTAAGTAAACCTTTAGAGGGACATACGTTTTTTGCAATGAGTCAATTTTTTTAGTCTTAAAAATTCTTCTATTAATCATAATCTAAGCTCTTTTACCTATGTCAAACCGGCAATTAACACTTTAGTATAAATGGACCACAGTAGTAAGTGACTGGTTATCATAGAGAAATTCTCTGAGTGGGTGTTCAGTTAAAAGACTATTAAGTAATGAATACAGTAGTGGAGATAACAGGCAAGGGAAAAAATACCAAAATGGCAAATTACAGGGGAAAGATGAATACTTCTAACTTGTGATTGTCATATGTTGCAGGATTTATATAGTAGTTGAGTAAATGTAAGGCGTGGTAAAAGAAATACACTCAGAAGAGTAGAATGTTTGGGTTTAAGGATATAAAATAGTGACATAGTTCTCATGCAATAGAAGAGCATCATTAGTATTGGAAAAGCTGAGCTGCACAACTCATAATGTACACAAAGTCAAGTAGGGGCTTCCCATTTCTACCCATGGTTGAGTATTTCACTAAGTTTGGCTTCAAATCATCTTTGAGTCTTCCTTGAAAGTGGGGCTGTTTAGTAAAGATGTTGCATGTGGAGGTGGAAATCAAGAGAACAAGACAGAGGGGGAAAGGAGAGAGAGGAGGATTCAGGAAGAGAGGGAGGAGAGAGAGAGAGAGTACATGAATATATACGAAAAATATTCCAGAATAAGTAGCATTTAAGGGTACAGTAAAAGTTTCCACAGGGAGTGAGAGGGTACATTCACTGATAGTGCTTATGCAGACCTCTTTGTAGACATTTTATCTATTTCTGAAATTGTCTGCACACTGCTTGGCAGAATTAATGGTAGTGAACCATCTGGCTTCTGGAGATGAAGAGAACATGACTCAGTACATTTTGTTTGGAATGATCAGATAAGGCAGAGCACTGTGTGGGCAATGCAGTTTGTCTAGGGGAGTTGAGACATGTCAGAGGGCAATAGATGTGTGGGATACAGTTATAGAAAGGTGAGTCAATAGGCTTCTATGACAAGGTATTTCTTTCGTCAATTCCAATTACCAGTGGGACTTTGATGTTTTATATAACTTTTCCTTTTGGACTCATGAAACTGGAAATGGGAGACTGTAGCCTTCCTACACTTCCCAATGTAAGGTGGGGCAGAGGGTTTACCATTGTGTAAGTTTATGGAGGACTTGGCAAGTAGTAATTTTGGACCTCTATCTAAATCTTTATTCAGCAGACGGAGATCTAGAGCTGAGTCTGCTGTTTGTATTGAAAAGGCCAAGCTAAATTCCTCTGCATAAGAAAGTATTAAATTATTTTTTCTCCTATGGGGTAGTTGGCAGAAACTGGAATGGAGTCTAATGGAGCCAAAGAGATAGCTCTATGACTGAACAGTGTAGAAGACTGATCTGAGGCTGTAAGAACAGGGCCATTCAACTATGGACATTTGATAGGAAAGAGAATGAACAAGATTAGAACATGTGACTCTGTAAGAGGAATGCTATTTATCTTTTGAGGACTGAAACTCTGGGAACATCCCCAGCTTCCTAAAATTGCAGAAAGACCATCAATCACAGCACTGTACTCTTCTAGAGACATGTACTCCCAGATCTCACATTCTTTCTGCCCCTGTGTCTACCATGTTCCCTGAGCCTTGGAGTGGGGGAGTGGAGGGTGTTATAAACCTTCTTAATGTTGAGCTGGTAGTAGCCTCCAATTTTCTCCTTTAAGGAATTTTGTGTCACCCTGGTGTCCCTGGAGGAGGTTCTCAGGCTAGCAATGAGAGCAAGGCTCATGTTTAATACACCCCTTCCTCTGGAATGCTTCCTGGGCCCTGGTGGATGTGATAGAATGGCTCTTCTCATGCAAGGCAGTCAGGTTTCTTTTCTAATGATGCTGCTAGGTCTCAGTATTTGCCACCATCTGTAAAAAGCAGATTCTCTAACTAACAGGAGCATGGATCAGAGGCAATGGCAGGACATTTAGAATGTAATAGCCACAAGATGGGAAAGTGTCCTGTGAGGCATTGGCCCTTCCTCAGAGACTACTTGGTACATCCACAGTCCCACAGTGGTTACTGATAACCTTTCTGAGAGGCTCTTGAGTGGAATTGGGGTGAGGGAGAAGGGACAGAAGGGTATAATTTGATGGGAATAAGACCAACTTGTAATATGTTCATATATTAACATTCTTAAGAAAAATAAATATACAAGAAAATGAAAACAATCTCCTACTTCTTTTGTGCTTTGTGAAAAAGATAGCCCCCAAAGAAAACCGTGGTTTTTGTTTGTTTTTCTCTACATGCTGAGATATGCCCATCTTTATTAGAGTCCCTTCTTTTGACTCCATAAGATTCATATGAATTATTCCTTACTTGTTTTTATAAAACTTGAAGCCCTCTTCCTTTACTTTGAGATCATTTTCACTAATGAGAGTGATCCCTACAGAAACAGCTAGAAAACAATTATATCCTTGTAATGTATATTTCTGTCTGTAATATGTTTGGGGCAGTGACTTCTGTTGAAGATCCCTTTGTTTCTTCTTGCATCACTATGAATGGACACAATGGTGAGTCCACCCCCCTCCCTGTGTGGTGCTCTGGGCCTAGGCTCATTGTAAGGACCATACAGATTTAATGCTCTTCTTAGTGACTTCTTGCCGGCTTTCTGATGTAAGCTTCTTTAAGTCTAGGGATTTGAACATTTGGTGATCTCTGTTGACAGAATAATAGTTTATAGAAATCTCACCTCTGTGAGAAGAGAAAAGAAAATCTGCTTAGTCTTTTTTATGTTTGTTTTTTAAAATTTATACAAGTATCTACTTTAAGGTCAAATAAATTGAGAATTTGTGCCCATCAGGAAGAGAACAGTTTTCTTTCTTCACGAGCTCTGCTTTCTGATTATGCTTAATCCAGGGCTACTATTTTAAAAATTGAAGATGTAAAACCATTTTGGATTGTGTTTGTATATTTTTGTCTGAGATTTCGTGACTTATGATGCTTTATGCCTGTGCCTGTACTAATTTACAATGTTTTCTGAGTAGGATTACCAAATTGGATTATAAAATTTCTTAGAGTTGTATTATTCATTTATTTTAAACAGAGTCTCATGTAACTCAGGCTGCCTGTCTATGTAGCCAACCCTGACCTAGTACATCTACTCCTCTGGTGTTTATGTGCTGAGTGCTGGGATTACAGGCAGGTCCCACACACCTCTGTTCATGCTGTGCTAGGGACAGAACCCAGGGCTTCATACCTACAAAGCAAGCATTCTGCAAACTGAGCCACATCTGTAGCTACAGGAGATTTATTCTGATTGGCTTACAGCGCTTACATAAATTCTGAAATTCCCCCAAGTTAGCAAAAGTAAGCCAAATTTTCTCAATGTGAAAAAGGTATTATCAGCATTTTTTTATTAATAGCATTTTCAAATAAAATTTGTTTTTTATTTCCTCCCTTCTCCCTTCCCTTCTTCTACCACTTTCTTCCCCACATATATTCTTCCTTCTCTTTACATGCCATAACTATCCAAAATAGGTTCTTTTAAACAATTGAAATGATTGTTTTCATTTATTTTTGCACACTAGTTTTGCATGCCATAGGAATTGTCAATTGCGTCATACTTTTAATGAATTCTAGTCAGATTTTCTTGTTTTGGAAATTGTCAGTGACATATTAGCCACAATCATTGAAGACTTTCTTCAACTACAGAAAGCTTTTCTTTACTCTTCCCAAAGCAGTTGTTATCATCTACAAGAATGTATACAATTTTCAATGAAAAGGGCTGTTTTATAAGAATGTGGACCTGTTGGCATATGCTTCTGATAGATGACATTGCTTAAATAGTTATGAGTCCACAACAGTGGACTAAGTCAGTACTTTGGATTCTGTTTGAAATCCAGTGGGTTTCTGAGTCAGGTAATCCAAGATTAGTAGAATGAAAATTAGCCATAGGACCAAGTGAACTGTTGAAGGATTGTTGGTGTTTGGAATATCATTGATATTCTAGAAATATTTTCTTGAAATAACGTTCTCTTTTCTTCAAGTCACCTACATTCAAAATTGCTTAATAGACTGCCTTTGTAAAGTAAAATGAAATACACATAAGATATATCTTTTCCTATTTGCCTGATAAATATTCCTGACAGGGTAGCAATTATTTACATAGGATCAATAAGGACCTTTTCTCCTTGTATAACATATTTAAATCATTGATTATGCAACTTGAGCCTCAACTAAAATGTCATATTTGATAATAATGCTCACTAAAGGGAATGTAAACATTTTTGTATTGTTGTTTCAAAGCAATGTCTTTCAATGTAGCCTAAATGGGCCTTGAATTCAGATTTACCTGCCTCAGCCTCCTCCCAAGTTCTGAGATTACAGGCTTGCACATCACACTTAGTCCATGACTAGACACTTTTTAATGAACCCAGCCAGTTCTACGGAACAAATTGCCTTCTTGTTAAAACTAATGTGGTACCAAGTAGTAAGCCAGGAAGGAAGTCCTACTCTTTGGTTGGCTCAGTGAGAGGCAAGGGATAAATTCAGCAAGCTAAAAGGCAGATTTTGTTTCAACAGAGCTGATATGAAGCCTGAGTTTCTTGAGTTTCTCGCAGATAATGCCCATGCTGCTGTCCACCACGTGCACTAAGAGGAGCAAAGCTCAGCAGGATGTGGAAGAAGGCTTTGAGCTAATCTTTTCTTGAGCTCAAGGTTGACCCCTGCTGACACTGAATTACATGATCTGTACTCTGATGCCAGTTTGTGTTTGGACACTGTGCATTTTCAGAGGTGGTTGAATCTACGGCGTATAGGCTGCTCTCACAACAGTGTTGGGAAGAATAGCTGACTTGCAGCTTTAGTTCCAGGAGTTAAAATTAATAACCACAACCAAAGGTGGTGACTTCTTTCAAGGTTATCTCATAATAGGTGGAATCAGTCAATAAAAGAGTGGAGATTTCCAAGTAATCAGCTTCATACACTAAATCACATAACTTTGTCTCATAAGCCATGAGAAATTTGAAATGTAGTAGTTTTGGAGCTGCAGTTTTTATAGAGTTCTCCAAAGCAAAGTAGTTAAACCCTGCAATTTTTAATGAAGAAAAACATTTATTTTAGCTTTCCTATTGTCTTGAAAACAGGTATGAGGAATTGGTCTTCATAGTATGATACCAAGAAGAGTATTAATATTTAAACAATTCTCTGCACATGTAAAATTATATTGTCTCCAAAAATATGGTATCAATTTGGCTTGTTATATATGTGTGGCTATCTAAATGCAGATTTTTTTCAGTTATACCTTGACTCACTCAATTATGCAGCCAGGGAGCAGATACTATACTTATCTCCAGAATAACTTCCCATTAGAGACCATGAGATTGAATTTACAGTACAGGTTAAGCTTTTCCAGCACAGATTATACTTTTGAATTTACAGCATACTGTTTCACAGGAGATGACAGAATTGCAGATGCATTATAATGCAGCTGTTCTCTCTGGTGTCCTGCTATTTGTGGACCTGGAAAATTCACACCAACCTACACATTGGTATTAACCTTGATGCAAAGCAATTCCTGGTGTCTAGATTCTGAGGAGTTCATTATATGCATATATCCAGTGAAGAGAAATGAAAGTTTGGGTCAAATAAATCCTTCATCATAATTTTGAATTTATTGCCCCAGTAAATTCACACATAAGCCCACTACCTTCAGATATAGTAGGAATGATGACTGCTACTTTTTACACTTTTTACTAAGAAGGATTTGAAATATCATGTGCTTCAAGGAGAAGTAGGCCAGACATGCCTAAATAATTTTAGTGGCCCAATGGGATGAAAAATTCCATTTAATTATACCTTGAAAGGCAACATTATTACTTTTCATATGTAGAAAAGTGTGTGTATGTGTGTGTGCGTGCTCACACAAGCATGCATGCATACATAGACGCATAGATAAGCTGAAGCAAACTGTTTGGGGGATAATAGGAGGTAATTTTTAAAACTTAACTGATCCTCAAGAGATAGGATCACAAACAATTAGGATTCCATTTATAAATTACTTTTACAGATTGAAAAAACAAGATGTTTTGTTTTATTTAAAGAAAATTCTTTGTTTAGCATCATGCAAATTTAGCCATTTTGTCCCCAGTGTAGGGGGTCACATTATATAGACTCAGCAGTTGTATAGTACTGTTATTTTAAGCAAATTTGATAGCTCATCTATACTGCAAATTAAACATAAATAAAAGCAGAAACAAAAAGGATTACTTACGGGACATTTTGCTTGCTTGTGATAATTTAGCAAAGTCACACAGATAGATAATTACAAAGCAGATAAATTATTATTGCACTTTAAGTTCTCATTTCCACATTTCTTCACCCCTTATTTTTTAACAGCTTTCTTCCAGCTTATGATGTGTGTGTGTGTGTGTGTGTGTGTGTGTGTGTGTGTGTGTGTGTTGTTCCATGTTTGTATAAGTATGGAAATCCATGCTAATGAGTGGGTGTGTAAGTCAGAGGACAACTCATTGTCAGTCGCAGCCTTCATCTTCTTTAAAGCAGAATCTCTTGTTTACTGTTGCATTTCCCATGCTTATCTGTGAGTTTCTGGGGAGTCCCCTTCTCCATCTCATATCTAGCTGCAGCAGAGCTGAGATGACAGATGCTTGGACCACAAAATTCAGCTTTACTTGTGTTCTGAGGATTCAAACTCGGGTCCTCACTGTTGTGCGTCAGAATACTTTATCCACTGAGCCATCTCTTCAAAACTTCTCCCCTTATTTAGAAACTTTCTTTGGTGTATATCAGGTTAGTGTACTCTACGCCACCAGGTTACTGCAAAAATTCCAAAAATAGTAACAATCCTATAAAGTTGAATACATGTGTCCTTGAATTTATGGTCTATGAATTTATCTAGATTCCTGCTATGTGGCCAGCAAAATGTTTATTTCAAATTTCCACAGACTTTTATGTGTTCTACATAATTCCAAGGTTCACTTCTTTTGATACTTAACTGATCCAAGGAGGAAATAGAGACCAGTTGGATGCCTTGTCTTAACTTTGTGTAGCCACACTTATTATCTTTTCTACAGTGTCATCTAGAAACCCGGTTCCATACTTATGGCAAATCTTTTAATTCTCACTTATATCAGTATCAGGATATTTATACAATACCCCACTATAACAATGTAACTCTGTGTTTTCAGTGTTTATGCTGAATGTTTCTCCAATACTATTTGGCAATGTCTATAGTCTTGAAGATAATGTTTAATGTTCACAGATTTACTAAAGCCTCTTTTAATATTTTATCATCAGATATGATGCTTTTTCTAAACTAATTTTCTTTTATTTTATACTTACTTGATTTTTCTTTTAATTAACTTCTCTAATTGAATTATGTTCAGTAAATTAAAAATTTCCTTCTTGCTTTCTATTAAATGCATTTTAGACAACTTATTTTCCTCTACATAATATTTCATCTGACCCATAGGTTTTTGATATGAAACACTTTCATTACCATTCATTTAAAAAATCATAATTTGATTTAGAATGAGGTTTCATTATTTTCTAGTAGACAGATTATAGCTATTAGAATATTTGTTTAGAATATGTGGCATGCATATTTGTTGCATTTTTGGTTTTTTTTTTTTGGTTTTTTCAAGGTAGGGTCTCACTCTAGCCCAGGCTGACCTGGAATTCACTATGGAGTCTCAGGGTGGCCTCGAACTCATGGCGATCCACCTACCTCTGCCTCCCGAGTGCTGGGATTAAAGGCATGTGCCACCACGCCCGGCTATTTGTTGCATTTTGATGTTTAAAATTTTGTCTGTGGGGCTGGAGATATGGCTTAGTGGTTAAGGCACTTGCTTGTGAAGCCTAAGGACTCATGTTCGACTCTTCAGGTCCCACATAAGCCAGACACAGTGACACAAGTGTGCAAGATCACATATGTGCACATGTCCAGAGTTTGATTGCAGTGGCTGGATGCCCTGATGTGCCAACTCTCTCTTTCTCTTTCTCTTGCATACAATAAAAGGCCAGTCTGTTGGGCTTGCCTCAACAAAAAGGGTGGAGTTGTCTGTGTACACACTACTTTTTGCCTGGGAATGTTTTAAAACCCCATTATAATTAAGGATTTAGTGCTTGCTTCAGCAGCACATAAACTAAAATTGGAACAATACAGAGATGATTATCATAGCCCCTGCATAGGGATTACATGAAAATTCATGAAGCGTTCCATATTTTTATAAGAAAAAAAATAGAATTTATTACTTAACATGGTGTTTGCACTACCATTGTGTGTAAGGAACGGAAAGAGATTTTTCTACTTATTCTTCTGAGTTTTTGCTTGAGATTAAGGCAGGAGAGTAGAGCACAGAGTGAGGTCTGTGAGAACCTTGCACAAAGGCTGATAATTTAACATATGAAAGAGGAAGGCTGTGACTTCTGTTCCATTATAATACTTAAACATATTCCCGTGAGTAGTGATTTAAGATGCTAAGGAGACATGAGCTGCATGAAATTGTTTATGGAACCACATGTAAATTTGAGAAAATTCATGCTAGACAAATGACCCTCAAAGCATGTGTCATGTGACATAAAAGCCTTTTTCCTTCTTTGTACAGCATTGCTACTTGAGCTGCTAAGCTTCTCTTTACTACAGTGTACATCCTCCCCTGGATTTAATCTCTATATAATAAACTTCTGCTATCTACATATCTCTGACTGCTCTATGACTCAAGACACAAGAACCTGGAACCCCTTCAAGGGTGCCCACTGAACTCCATTATCCACCAATATCAGAACTTTCTATAGCAAAAGACAGAATAACAGAGAAAAGTAAATCTATTAACATGTGTGCCTCATGTATTTCTATCTTATATGGCATATTCAGCTAATTGTAGAATAAAAATGAGAAGCCTGTAATAAATTCCAGGTATGGGGTGTGTGGTGGTTTGAATAGATGGCCCCCAATATATTCAGTTTTTTATTGTTTGTAATTTGCATCTGCAGACACTTGGCTAGAGGCAATGTCACTGGGTGGATCTTAAGGTGTGGTGGTGGGTTTCAGATTTCAATCTAAAGATATGCAAAGTGTGCCTAGCTGGAGTTCCTGAATTGTTCTGTGGCTTTTGACTTTTAGGCTTGTACTTTTCTCTCTGTGTTTGGTCCTGTGAAGGCAGGCCAGCTCATTTTGCCATTATGGAACTTCCCCTGGGTCTATAGGCTTCAATAACTATCCCTTCCTCCATAACTGTGCCTGGTCTGGAAGTTCATCTCAGTGAACCTGAAGCTGTCTGCTACAGGGTGATGACCAAAATTAAACAAAACAAAACAAACAAACAAAAACACTAAGTAAAGGAGATTGCCGGAGTGTATCGGTTACTTTTTCATTGCTTAAACTAGACACCAGACCAAAAACGAGTTATGGAAAGAAAGGCTTTACATAAGACTGACAGTTTCCAGGGGAATTTTTATCATGGTGGAGAAAGCATGGTAGAGCGGGTAGCTGGGGCATTATTTCTCCATATATCAGCAGCAAGACAGGAGCAACATACACTAGCTCTGAACACGTCTCTGAATACACAGAGCTGGACTAATTGACCCAAAGTTCTGTCCCCAACAACATATCTACAGCAAGGTTCTACCTCCCACAGGCTCCCTCAGCTGGAGACTGTGTAAGAGGCTTAATCAAGAACATTTGAGGCTATGGGGACATTTTTTATTCAAACCACCACACAGAGTAAGTAAGCTTTGTTATTTAGATTTAGTCAGTTTGGGTCTTCTCCACTAATGAGAGTCTATGGTGATTTAGACACCTTCTCTTTCTGCAATGGAAAGGGAGATATTCTTGCAAATTAAGATTTTCCTTATAAATGTAAATTTCCTCTGCATAAAGCTAACTTCTACTGTTTCCCAGCTACTTCGGTGTCTGCTTTTTCTCAAAATAATTGGCTCAAAATAATTTGTATGCCAAACAGTCACATTTTAGTTTTGCACAAATGTCAATCTACTTGGTCTTAACCAATTTAATGACTTTGCACCCTTCTATAGTTAGAGGGCACTCACTTTTCTCCTTATTAAAGGGCTAGCCTGGTCCATCTAATTCTATTATTTTGTGCTTCTCTGATTCCATTTTACTTTTTCTTTCTTTCTTTCTTTTTTTTTTTTTTTTTTTTTTTTGAGACAAGTTCTTGTATTTCCCAGGATGGCTTCAAACACATTCTATAGCTGAGGAAGACCTTGAATTTCTGATACTATTACCTCCATCTATTAAATTCTGGGATTACAAGTATACTCTACCACATTTAGTTTTTAATGTGGTATTTCGATCAAATCCAGGAATTTGTGCATGCTAGGCAAGAACTCTGCTAACTGAGTTACATTCTAATATTACCAGTTTTGTGGGCTGGGAGGCCTCAAAAAACCAGTGTCTCTAAGTTCGACATCTTGTCACTCACAAAGAATGGACAAGTGCAGACTTGGCAGAAGGGCAAGGTAAAGATTTATTTTAGGAAAGAAAGTAAAGTATAAAGCTCCCAAGTTGGCAGGGGTCCTGTGTGGGTCATCCACATGGTGACTTGGATCAGGTTTTCTTTTATCCTTGGGGATGCAAGTTAGGCATGAAGTTGGGATGAGTTTTACTGCTAGTTATAAATGTATAAGGAGAACCTTGATTGGTTGGTGCCTCAGGGAGAAAAGTGAAGACTCACAATGAGCCTGAAAGTGGGACAGAGAAACTATGAAAAATTCCTAGAAAAAAGAAGAACCAGGAAGCAAAATGGATGGATTCCCTGATGGCCATCTTGATGATTCAGGTTTAGTTTCTGGCTGGAGTTGCCTTCTAGTCTTTTCAGGGCAGAGTGACATCTACATTCTTTAGAACTTGTGTTCCTAACTAAGCACAAAATAAGGCTACATTTCTTCTAATTTCTATCACTATGATCTCTATTTTTTATTTTTAAGATTTTTTTTCCCTTTGGTTTGCCTGAGTCACTTTCTCTTGATGTAACCTTGGATTCCTGGAAAAATAGGCCAGCTTTTTTTTTTTTCATGTGTGCATGTGTGTGTGTGTGTGTGTGTGTGCCGTGCACATGGGAGGCCAGCCATAAATGTCACATGACTTCCTCAATGACTCTTCCTTGTTTTGGAGACAAGGTCTCTCACTGAATCTGTAACTCGTTTATCTAGACTAGTTAGCCCTGAGCAACCACATCTCTGGCACCCCAACACTAAGATTACAGACATGTGATACCATGCCTGGCATTTTACATGGGTGCTCAGGATCTAAGCTCAAGTTGTAATACTTGTGTGGCCTGTAATTTTTTGACTGAGCCATCTCCTCAGTGCCAACAGGTCATATTTATAAACATCTGTATGAGAAGGGGCTGAAACTACTCCATGAAACAGTGAACCTCCTCCTTAGTGTGAACAATTACCTCATGGCTAGAATAAAGAGTATCCCTGTCCTGTCCTTCTGTTGCTGTCAGGGTCACATTGCTGGCAGAAATAACCCAACCAAGAGCAGCCTGTGGGGGAAAAAAAAGTTTATTTTGGCTTACAGACTCCAGACAAAGCTCCATAATGGTGAGGGAAAATGATGGCACAAGCAGAGGGTGGACAACCGCAACAGGAGAACATGCCAAACACTGGTAAGGGAACATTGGCTATAACACCCATGAGCCTGCCCCCAACAATACACTGCCCCCAAGAGATGTCAATTACCAAATCTCCATCAGCTGGGAACCTAGCATTCAGACCACCTAAGTTTGTGGGTGACACCTGAATCAAACCACCACATTCTGCCCCTGGCCCCCATAAACTGATAAACACCCATGATGTAAACTACAATGCTTTCAATCTATCTTTAAAAGTCTCCATAGTTTTTATCAATCCTAATGATGTTCAAACATCTCCATAATCCAAGGTCTTTTAACTGAGCCATAATACCAAAAAATCCCGCCCCCCCCAAAAAACACATAATGGCACAGAGCAAACACTCACACTGCAAAAGATGGCATTGGGAATAGCAAAGAAATATCCAACCAATACAAGATTTAAACAGGGCAAACATCAAACTCTGTAGCTTCAAGTCTAACAACTCCAGTCAGTGACAAGTCTCCATGTCCAATAATTCTAACCAGCAACAAGTCTCTGGAGTTCCAATTCTGCCCCACCAGCTAGGCTACTCACAGTCCTGGAAAACTTCATCTGGTTCCGGCAGTTGTCATGAGCAACCATGTTGTGGTCTCGGCTTTTCCACTGCAACTCCACTGCAACCCCTGGC
This sequence comes from Dipus sagitta, assembly GCA_036346955.1. Taxonomy (NCBI): domain Eukaryota; kingdom Metazoa; phylum Chordata; class Mammalia; order Rodentia; family Dipodidae; genus Dipus; species Dipus sagitta. The sequence continues at coordinate 70,710,640 of CM070781.1, forward strand.
CCATCTTCATGGCTCCATGAGGTATCCATGCAGGCATCCAGCAAACCTGCTTCATACTGCCCATGGCCATTTTCAAAGCAAAAGACCATGTTGCAAATTCAGTGACCCCTTTCTTTCCTGCATTTCTTATACTCCATAAAACCAGGTAGGGGCCTGGGGAGATGGCTTAGCGGTTAAGCGCTTGTCTGTGAAGCCTAAGGACCCTGGCTCGAGGCTCAATTCCCCAGGACCCACGTTAGCCAGATGCACAAGGGGGAGCACACGTCTGGAGTTCATTTGCAGTGGCTGGAGGCCCTGGCGCGCCCATTCTCTCTCTCTCTCTCTCTCTCTCTCTCTCTCTGCCTCTTTCTCTCTCTGTCTCTCTCAAATGAATAAATAAAAATTGAATTAAAAAATTAAAAAAAAAAAACAGGCAGGGTGCCAATTTGTTAATCCAAGAGGGAATAATGCAGACTTTGAAGAAGAGGACACTCCTTCAGCATTCAGAGCCCTTCAAAAGAGTCTACATTCTTCTTATAGCCCAGTCCAGGCAAAGTTCTTTCTCACCCTCATAAGCCAAACCTCACCGTCTTTAGTTCTTACTGCATTCAGGTCTTTCAACTCTGAGCAGAATAGTCCATCAAGCTGTACTTACCACACTGCAAGGTGTCTCTTAGGCCAAGGTTTCAAATCCTTCCACATTCCTTTTGAAAATCAGTTCCAGAAGGCCAAAGCCACACAGTCAGGTGCCTAGCAGCAATTCCACTACTCTGGTACCAACTTTACTATTGTAGTCAGGTTCACATTTCTGGCAAAATCACCCAACCAAGAGTAGCTTGTAAGAAAAACAAAGGTTTATTTTGGCTTACAGACTCCAGGGAAAGCTCTATGATGGCAGGGGAAAATGATGGCATGAGTAGAGGGTGGACATTATCTCCTGTCCCAATATTAGGTGGACAACAGGAACAGGAAAGTGTGCCAAACATTGGCAAGGGGAAAATGGCTATAATACCCATAATCCTGCTCCCAACAATATACTGCCCCAGGGCATGTAAATTCCCAAATCTTCATTAGCTGGGAACCTAGCATTCAGACCACCTAAGTTTATGGGGAACACCTGAATCAAGCCACCACATCCCCATGCCTCCTGGGTAAGAGTAATCATCTAGAGTTGGGAGAAAGCACTAAACTATGCCTCAAACGAGGATGACGGCTCCCATGGAGCTTCACAGAACAAGTTCTTATTACCATGATCCTATCTTAAAGTGTGGTATTCTAAAGTGTGATGTTTGTGCCCCTCCCTTTGACTATCAGACTATCACTTTTGTTTTCTCTTGTAAAATTAGTGCATTTAATAGATTTACAGAGAGACAGAGATGGAGCCCACTGCCAAAGAAAACATCAAAGGAAGGACCTAGTGACCAAGAACTCTATCAAGCCCAGAATTTGTGGGATTTCCATCAAATTCAGTTCCTCTCTCTCTCTCTCTCTCTCTCTCTCTCTCTCTCTCTCTCTTTGTATTCAGTGAATACAGTCAAGCTGGCACCATTGTTACCCTCCTCCCTGTCCTCCCCCCTCCACAGGGACCATCATTGTTGGGGTATATGGGTTGTGCATTGTGGGGTTAGCCTTTAGTTTTAGGTAGGAGGAAATGTCTGCGTGTCCTGACCCAACGTGTGGCTCTGACATTCTTTCTGCCCCCTCTTCTGCAAATTTCCCTGAGCCATGTTGGGTTCATATTAGGTCTGCTTCCATGGTGAGATATTGGGTGCCTCTGTGTCTCTGGATATCTGGTTTGGTAGGAGTTGATTGTTCTCTGTGTCTATCTCCTTCACTGTTGTGCTGGTTCCTGGTTCACCAAGAAAACAACATTCTTGCATGTTTCCCCAATTATTCTTAGTTTCAGCTGGGGCCCTTTTGAGTTATGATAGGGTGGTTCTCTCCTTAGGATCTGCATCTATCTGAAAAAGAGAATCAGGTTCTCCAACAGAGAGTAAAGTTAGCACCAAGTATATGTGATAACCATTGTTTTTTAGATAGAGTTTAATGGTGAGAGGGCTCATTTTTGAATATGGTTTTGACTTGTTTCCCAGCTCCAGCTATGGGTTCTGTTCTACTGAGCAGATCAGTTAGCCAAATTGATAGCAGTTGGTTTCCCACTATGGGTATATGCCACTATTGCACTTGTAATAGCATCACGTCAGGTTGTTTGCTGCTAAGTAGTTTAGACCATGTGTTGCTTGGACAGATATTGGTGATTATCCCCCAGTTGCTCATGTAGCACCTTCTGGCACTAGACACACTATCTGGGGACTGAGTCTCTTCCAGCTTCCAACCATGTAGCTCCATGATACCACAGTGCATTGTGTCTTCAGCAGGAGGGTGTTACCACTAATCTATGGGGGTCATTAAGCACTGTGACATAAATCTGTCTTCTTTTGGAAGACCTTGTATGTCTCTGTGATCAAAAGCTCATTGTGGATGATTGGGTAGGAGGAAATGTCTCTGCATGTCATGACCCAATGTATGGCTCTGACATTCTTTCTGCCCCCTCCTCTGAAAATTTCCCTGAGCCATGTTGGGTTGATATTAGATCTGCTTCAATGTTGAGGTCTTGGGTGCCTCTGTGTCTCTGGATATCTGGTTTGGTAGGGCTTGATGCTAGTACCAGGAGTTTTTTACAGGTCAGTGCCCAAGATGAGAAGGAAGAAAAGGAAGATATAAAAGAGATAGAGAGATGAGATAGAAGAGGGAGAGAAGCAGAAACAGGAAGAGATAATGGTCAGTTTTCATCATACCCTCTCCAGGGCCCTTGTGAATCCAGTGTTCCAACTAAGTGCCTGATTGAGGTTCAACAATTTGGTCTGTCTTTTAGGATGTAGAATTTTATGGTACCATTGCCTTTTGGGTCCAGTTTTGTGTCCCCACCCCCTCTGTTACTTTCCCCTCTCTCCTCACCCTCCCTATTGTCCATTCCTCAAGATGTTTGCTAGGCCTGTCAGCAACTTGGGTAGATTCATGTTAGGAGCTGTAGATGAGTGAGACTATGCAGCAATTATCTTTCTGTGATTGGGTGAGTTCAGTGAGAATGATCTATTCCAGGTATGACCATTTTTATTCTAATTTCATTGTGTCATTTTTCCTTGCTGATATGTAGAATTCCATCATGTAGATATACCACATCTTAGTTATCCATTTGTCTAATGATGGACATGTGGGTGGATTCCAGCTCTTGGCTATTATGAATTGAGCAGCTATGAACATGGTTGAGAAAATCTCTCTGAGCTGAGACATGGAGCTTTTAGAGTACATGCCCAGTAAGGGAATAACTGGATCTCTTGGTAACTCTATAGTCAGTTTTTTTAGGAGTCTCCATATTGCTTTCCAAAGTGGTTGTACCATCTTACATTCCCACCAGCAGTGGATGAGGGTTCTTATTTGTCCACATCCTCACCAGAATTTGTTTGTATTTGATGTTTTCTATCCTTACTGGGGTAAGGTGGAATCTCATAGTAGTTTTAATTTGCATTTCCCTGATAATTAGGGATGATGGAGATTTCCTTAGGTGTGTGTTTGCCATTTGCATTTCTTCCTCTGTGAACTGCCTGTCCAGTTCCTTGTCCCATTTTCTGAGTGGGTTGTTAGACTTTTTATTGTTTATGCTTTTGAGTTCTTTGTAAAATCTAGAAATTAGGCCTCTGTCAGTTGGATATTCAGCAAATATTTTCTCCCATTCTGTGGGAAATCTATTGGCTCTGCTTATGGTATGTTTGTCTGTGAAGAAAATTTTCATCTTATAAGATACCATTCGTTGAGTGATTGTTTAAGATCTTGTGCTACTGGGGTTTGGATCAGGAAGTCTTTTCCCATTCCTAAATCAGGGAATGTTCATCCTAACTTTTCATCCAGTAGTATCTGAGGTTCTGGTGTTATATTGAGGTTTTTGATCCATTTGGACTTGATTGTTGTACATGGCAAGATGTGTGGGTCAAGTTTCAATTTCTTGCATATGGTTATCCAGTTTGTCCAGCACCATTTGTTGAAGATACTATCTTTTTCCAGCCTATGTTGTTAGGGCATTTCTCAAATATCAAGTAGCTGTAGTTGCTTGCCCCAAAGTCCAGGTCCTCAATTCTATTCCATTGGTCTCCTGTCTTTATGCCAGTACCATGCTGTTTTTATTACTATGGCTTTGTAATATAGCTTTAGATCAGGTATGGTGATGGCCTCCAGAGGCATTTCTTTTTATGAGGATATGCTTGGATATCTGAGGCCTTCTGCCTTTCCATATGAACTTTGAGATCATTTTTTATATCTCTGTGAAGAACAATGTTGGGATTTTAATTGGAATTGCATTATATCTATATATTGCTTTTGGTAGGATTGCCATCTTCACAATGTTAATTCTGCTTATCCAGGAGCATGGGAGGTCTTTCCATTTTCTCATTTCCTCCTCAATTTCTTTTTTGAGTGTTTTTATGTTTCATTATATAGATCTTTTACTTCCTTGGTTAACGTTATTCTAAGGTTTTCTGTTGTGGTTGTTGTTGTTGTTGTTGCTATTGAAAATGGGACCATGTCCCTTATTTCTTTCTCTGTATCTTTGACATTTGCATATAGAAAGGCTACTGATTTTTGTGCATTGATTTTGTATCCTGCTACTTTGCTATAGGAGTTAATCACCTTCAAGAGTTTTGGGATGGAGTCTCTCATGTCTCTTACATATAGAATCGTGTAATCAGTGAATAGAGCTAACTTAACTTCTTCCTTTCCAGATTGTATCCCTTTAATTTCTTTCTCTTGCTTGAGCTAGGACTTCCAATACTATATTGAAGAGCAGAGGTGAGAGTGGACACCCCTTTCTTGTTCCTTATCTCAATGGGCATTCCTCCAGTCTCCATTGAGTATTATTTGGGCCTTAGGAGCTTTGTATATAGCCTTTAATGTGCTAAGATATAAACCAACCAGGCCGATTTTCTCCAATGTTTTGATCATGAAGTGATGTTGTATTTTGTCAAAGGCCTTTTCTGCATCTATCAAAATCATCATGTGGTTTTTGTGTTTAGCCTTGTTTATGTGGTGTATTACATTGACAGATTTCCTTATGTTGAACCACCCCTGTGTTCTTGGGATGAACCCACTTGATCAACGTGGATAATGGATTTGATGTGTTGTTGAATTCAGTTTGTGAGGACTTTGTTCAGTATCTTTGCATCTAAGTTCATCAGGGAAATAGGCCTGTAGTTATCTTTTTTTGTGGCAACTCTGCCTGGCTTTGGTATTAGGGTGATACTAGCTTCATAGAAGGAGTTGGGGAGCTTTCTCCGATCTCCAGTTGTGTGGCACAGTTTGAGAAAGATTGGTTTGAACTCTCCAGTGAATGTTTGACAGAATTCAGTTGAGAAGCCATCTGGTCTTGGCCTCTTCTTTTTGGGGAGATTTTTTATTACCTTTGCAATTTCTATGGGTGTGATAGGTTTCTTTAGGAGATTAATCTGCTCTGAGTTTAGCTTTGGTAGATGGTATGTGTCTAGTAATTTGTCCATTTCCTCTGTATTTTCCAATTTTGTAGAGTAGAGGTTTTTGAAGTAAGACCTGATGATTCTCCCAATTTCACTTATGTCTGTTGTGATCTCTCCTTTTTCATTTCTAATTTTCTTAATTTGAGGCACCTCTTTTTTTTTTCACTTGTTCAAATTGGCCAGGGGTTTGTCAATCTTATTTATTTTTCAAAGAACAAACTCTTTGTTTCATCCATTTTCTTAATTGTTTTCTTGCTTTCCAATTCATTAATTTCTTCTCTGATAATTCTTTCTTTCCATCTGGAGCCTTTTGGGTTGGATTCTTCTTGCTTTTCTAGTATTTTTAGGTGGATGTTTAGGTTACTGATTGGGGATATCTCTGTCTTTGTTATGAAGCATTTAGTGCTATGAATTTTCCCCTGAGGACCACCTTCATTGTGTCCCATAAGTTTTGGTACAATGTCTTCTCATTGTCATTAGTTTCTAGAAATTTTTCAATTTTATTTTTTATTTCATCCACTACCCATTTATTGTTTAATATTGTGCTATTCAGTTTCCAGGAGCTGACGGGATTTTTGTTGGGTGTTTTGTTGTTAATTTCTAGCAACTTAGCATTGTGATCTGATATCTTGTAGGGGATTATGTCAATATTCCTAAATATATAGAGGTAGGCTTTGTGACCCAGTATATATGACTTATTTTAGAGAAGGTTTTGTGCTCATATATTTGTAAAGCTGAGTTTTGTCATGGAAAGTTTTTCTTTCACCATCTAGTATGAGGGATACTTTTGTTGGGTAGAGTAGTTTGGGTTGGAACTCATAGGTTCTTAGAGTTTGAAGTGTTCCATTCCAGCCCCTTCTGGCTTTCAGGGTTTCCATTGAGAAGTGTGAAGTGATTCTGATGTGGTTACCTTTAAATGTGATGCATTGGTTTTCCCGAGCTGCTTTAAGGACTTTCTCTTTGATGTGAGTGTTTAGGTTCTTAATGACAATAAGTCTTGGAAAGTTTCTCCTTTGGTCCAATCTATTTGGAGTTCTGTTAGCTTCTTATATATTGATGGGCCTTTCTTTTGAGAGAGTTGGAAAGTTTTCTTCAATTATTTTGTTGAATAATTTCTGCATGCCTTTGGTCTGAATTTCTTCCCTTTCTGGTATTCTCATGATCCAAATGTTAGGACATATGAGGTTACTCCTCATTTCCCTCATGTTCTGTTCACAGAATTTTTTTTTTTTTTTTTTTTTTTTTTTTTTTTGCTTTTTCGAGGTAGGGTCTTGCTCTAGCCCAGGCTGACCTGGAATTCACTGTGGAGTCTCAGGGTGGCCTCGAACTCACAGCAATCGTCCTACCTCTGCCTCCCAAGTGCTGGGATTAAAGGCGTGCGCCACCATGCCCGGTATTTTTTTTTTTTTTGAAATTTTTTAACTTATTGAAACTTTTGTACTTTTGAACTGTTTCTTTTGTTTTGTCTTCCAGATCTGAGTTTCTATCTTCCACATGGCTGACTCTAATATTGAGAGCCTCTTAGGAGTTTTGGGCTTGTTCAATTAGGTTTGCATTTTCTAGTACTTTTCGGTGTGTGGTTTCTATCCCTCTGTCAAGTTCCCTTTTCACATTATTTTCTGATTTTCTTGATGCTTCTTGGAATTCCTCCTTTTATTTCTTTTTCTTTTAATTTTTTTTTTTGTTTACTTATTTATATGAGAGAGACAGACAGACAGTGAAAGAGGCAGATAGAGAGAGAGAATGGTCAAGCCAGGGCCTCCAGCCACTGCAAACGAACTCCAGACGCGTGTGCCCCCTTGTGCATCTGGTTAATGTGGGTCCTGGGGAATCGAGCCTTGAACTGTGGTCCTTAGGCTTCACAAGCAAGTGCTTAACTGCTAAGCCATCTCTCCAGCCCCTCATTTTATTTCTTTATGTCTCCATTTAGCATTGCCAGCTGTTTTTTTAGGTCCTTTTTTTTTTTTTTTTTTTGCTTTCCTTTATATCCTTTAACTGTGTGGACCCCTTCTATTTTCTTATCTATTAGGTCTAGTCTAGTGATGGCAGTGTCCACATGATTATGAGTACTTTGTTGCTTTTCTGCAAGTTCTACCAATAGCTTGGTCAGGGTTTCATTGCTAATAACTTCATTTTGGGGTTCTGCTCCTATTATCTCTTCTATGTTTTGATTAGAGACATCCATTGTAGGACTGGGAGATCGTATTGGATTTAGTCGCATTTGATTTTTTAAATGTTATTCCTTTTGCATTGTGTTCTGCCCATCAAGTGTGGAGCAGGGAGAATGGGACTGTGGTTGCCATGGTAGGTGTGGTGGTGAAGCTTTGCAGGGCAGAGACTCGAATGGGGCTGAGGGTGGTGCAGATCTGAAGTCTTGCAGGGACAGGTCATGTGGGGTCAGGGCAGAGCAGAGCGGGTCAATAGTCTTGTGGGGGCAGGGCGGGGTGGAGCAGAGCAGGTCTGAAGTCATGAGGGGCAGGGGTGGAGCAGAGCTAGTGGGTGAGAAGTCATGTGGGGGCCACATGAGGTGTGTCAAAGTTGAGGGGGGTCAGGGCAGAGTGGAGTGGTTCCAAAGTCATGGCAGGCAGGGGCGGATAGAGAGTGACCTGAAGTAGTGGGGGTGAGGGGCATCTGAAGACAAGCATGTGTGTATGTGGTGGGGGGGGGATCTGTGAACACACAGAGGGGCAGTTGTGGATCCTTGTAGTCACCTGTGCCTGGCGGCTCAGGTGGAACTACTTGCCCGGGTCTCCTTGCCTGCAGATACTGTGTGAGTAGCCTTAGGCTGGGACTCTGGCTAGGCTGGCCACTCAGGGGTTTGGGGGACTGGTAGGTTACCTGAGAGTGTGGGAATCAGCCGATTCCCTTTTTTGTCCCCTCCGTACCCTCCCACTAGTGATCTATTAGAGATTTCTCTCCTCTAAAAGTTCCAGTGACCCCTTAATTCCTTTCCTCTCCTTCCCAGGAGTTGTGGCATGGTTAGGCGAATGCCATCTTGACTGTAAGTCTCTTTTCTCTTTTAGAAATATTAAATCTTTAGGATTCTGCTTTCCCTGACCTAGACTTGAATAACAATCTGTAACATGTAATGGAGTCAGCCCATGACCTAGGTCCCCTTCTTTCCAGGAAATGACCAGTTATTCTAGTTCAGAATTCAATTTACTTATGCATCAGACTTTAACTGAAGACTTTCTATAAACACTATATGGTAACATAACCACAGGTATTTGTGAGAAGGTAATTAGATGGCCCTCAATTTTGTCAATGTAACTAATATCATTTTTCTTCAATTTCCAGTCCCTAATTTAAAAATATTTTACTTCTATTTATTTATGAGAGAAAGAGAGAGAGAGAGAGAGGAAGAGAGAGAGAGAGAATATGTGCATGCCAGGGCCTCCAGCCACTGCAGATGAACTCCAGAAATAGGTGCCATTTGTGCATCTGGCTTACATGGCTCCTGGGGACTCAAACCTGGGTCCTTTGGCTTTGCAGGCAAGTGCCTTAACTGCTAAGTCATCTCTCTAGCCCCTAAAATTTTTTTGGAAATACAGGGAAACTGAGACTTTCAGCTTATGGATCTCAATCCATAGTGACATCCCGACATAACAGTCAATTAGATAGTGACCCACCAGGACTATATCCTCTGCCATCTACTCAAACTCCATTTAAGAAAACAATAATAGTAGTTTTCCATCCAGGGCCTATAACTTCCCTCAGCAATGGACTTTTGTCCAGGTTTATAGTAAAATATAAATTCCCTCTTGCGGAAGACGCTTCCAATATCATCAGAAAGGGGTTGTTGATAACTCCATCGAGTCATGCCACTATTGTCTCAGTGGGTACATCTTGCCTGGCAGTTTGGTAGTATAGAATATAAGGTCTACAGTTGAGGAAGACTATTATGGTTTGACTACTGTGATTTGAATGCAAATTATTTCCTATAGTGTAATGTGTTTGCACACTTGTCCCTAGCTGATGACATTGATTGGGAAATCTATGGAACCTTTAGGAGGTGGAACCTTATTTGAGAAAGTGATTCACTAGGCCTTTGGATCTGATATCCTGTTCCTACTTCCTATTCATCCTCTGCTACCTGACTCTAGTGAGGTATGATGAGCTAGTTTCTCATTCCTGCATCATGCTTTACCTGCCAGGTTCTACTCTTTAAAACTATAAACTGAATGAAACTCTGTCCTTCCTTAAGTTGCTTCCTGTCAGGTATTTGGTCCGCACAATCTGAAAGTAACTAACACAATGACAGTTCTCCCCCAGGCATTTCAAAGGATCTTGAAAGAATGAGCACATAGTTCTGCTTCATACTTGCTGCTTATGTCACTGTTGTAGAGCATGTATGTCATTTCTAAAAGGCATTCACTGGTGCTCATAATTTTCCAATGCTCTCTATAGCTAATGGACTTCCTTAGTTATTTTTTATGAAGAATAGAAAATAGAAATTGACAGTTGTTGCAGTTACTTTCTCATTGCTGGACAAACATCTGACCAGAAGCTGCTTGTGGGAGAAAAGAGTTTATTTTAGGTTTACATAACCCAGGAAAACACCATCTATGGTGGAAGAAGCTGGGTCACTCTCAGGTTCATAGCAGAGAGATACCACTAACAGCTGTACCACATATAGCTCTGAACACAACTTAGGATTGGAATACAAGATTTGCTTCCAGTGATACCTCCTCTAGCAGGATGCCAGAGATGTAAGTATAAAGCTTAACCTTAATAAAAAAAATGCTTCAATTTATGGGGGATATACATTTGCATTCAAACCACCACATTCCACCCCTGGCCCCTATAGACTTATGACCATCTCACAATTCAATTGCATTCAGAACAACTTTAAAAATCCTTATGATCTTTACCAATCTTCATATTGTTAAAAGTCCAAAATCTCATCTGAGGTTCAAGATTATTTCATAACTATGAGCCCTATGAGATCAAAACATAAGCTATATACTTCCAACTCATAATGACACAGAGTAATTATTTCCACTGCAAAAAGACATAAGAAGCAGAGACTAGACCAATGCAAATAATAACCAGCAGGTAAACATCTAACATCTGTTGTCCCAATTCTACAATCCATAAGCACTGATAAAAGTCTCTGGCTGGGCTTCTCAAAGTAACTCTCCTTGGCAGCCATTCCAGTCCTGGTATATATAAAACACCTTTGGGTCTACACTATAAACCATGGTTCATCTTCACAGCTCAATACAATGGCCTTACTATGTCTCCACATAGGTATTTCAATGCCACATTTCAGTAGCTGCTCACATTCACCTTTATACAATAGCCTTACTGGGTCTCCACACAGAAATTTCAACCCTGCTTCACTTTGCCCAGGTGCCATTTCCAAAACTCAAAACTATTTTGCCCTTCATGACCTAATTCCTTGCTTTTTTCGTGTTTCTAAAATCCACACCAAATGTGAGACAGAGTTAAATGTGTAAATCCAGGGGGAAATAAACCTTGACCTTGAAGAGCAGTATACATCTCCACTGGTCTTTCTTAAAGCCACCACTTTTCACTGGTTCACTTTCAGGGTACCATTTCCAATGTTTCAGTACAAAGTCATTGGCCCACCCTTGATGGTAGAAATTTGCTTACCAATTACAGCTTCACTAACCTATAACCAGTCTCTGTGCATGTAACATTAAACTAGCTTGAATTTTTCCTGTGATAAGCCCTATATAACTTTCTGTTCTATACCTTCTGCCAAGCAAGTTAGTCTATAACTTTTAAATTAAACCTTGATCAAACTCTCTGGGCATGGGTGGAATAATGCAGCCAGCTTTTCTTCCAGTAGCCTAGCTCCAACAGATTTCTCTTTTTCTCCTTTAAAAGTTCAGTAAGCCAAGCCTTCACATCCACAATTCTCTGCATTTAGAATTTTCAAACTCTCACCAGAATAGTCCACCTAGGTCTACTCACAGCGTTGCAAGACTTCCCTAGTCCAAAGTACCAAGTCCTTCATCAAATAAATTCCAAAATACCAAAATTGCAATAGTCAGTTTTATTGCAGCAATGACCCAATTTCCATGGCACCAGTTTTAGTGCTGCAGTTACTTTCTCATTGGTGGGACAGTCACCCAACTAGAAGCAGCTTATGGGAGGTGTTGTAGTCAGTTCCTTATTGCTGGAATGAAATCCAACCAGACACATTTCATGGGAGGAAGGGAATTTATTTGAGGTGTATAGAGTGCAAGGTCACAGAATCAATGATGGAAGAAGCTGACTCCTTTCATAGATGCAAGCAGAGACAAACAACTGCAACAATCAAACACCAGCAAGCATTGAACTCAAACTCAAACTTCTCTGACACACCTACTGAGACTGGTTTCAGATCTGCCCCAGTGACACTCTCTGTAGCAGAGATCTGCCTGCTTGTGGCTCGGGTAGGAAGTTTAGCAAAAAAAAAAAAAAAAAAAAAAAAACAAAAACAAAAAAAAACCCAAAAACAAAAAACAACAAAAAAAACTGAGTCTACGGGGGTCAAACATTTAACCTATCATATTCAAACTACCATGGGAGGAAAGGGTTTATTTAAGGCATGCAGAATCTAGGAGAAATGCTATCAATGGTAGAAGAAGCTGGCTTACTTCCATATATTCATAGCAGAGAGACATCACCAAATTGACAGGAAGCATGAACAGCCAGAGCTCCAACTGACTGAATATATTTTAGGGCTGGAATACAAGATCCATCCCCAGTGACACCTCCTCCACAGGATCCTGGACACTTAACTAGCAATCTGCTGGAGGAGAAAGCACCTTTAACTTCTCAGCCATCTCACCAAACCCATAGACTAGTTCTCTATGGTCTCTGGATTTCATTCTTTAAATTTATAAAACAAGAACCTGAAGTCCAACAACTCAGTTTTTGAGTGTCGAATATCATAACTCCTGAATTAAAAATCCAGCAAAGAGCCTAGAAAGGCTCTAGTCACTCTCAAAGCCCAAATTCCCATATATTTTTCTCCCATTTTTTCCAGGATCTCACTCTGCTCTTGCTTGGCTACTCAGTTTTCTTTTAAAAATATTTTATTTAGTTAGTTATTTGATAGAGATAGAGAGAGAAAGAGGGATACACACAGAGAGAGAAAGAGACACACAGAGAGAAATAGGCAGCTAGAGAGAAAGAGAATGGGTGCACCAGGACCTCTAACAACTGCAAATGAACTCCAGATATGTGTGCCACTTTGTGCGTCTGGTTTTACATGGGTACTAGGTAATTGAACCTGGGAGATTAGGCTTTGCAGGCAAATGCCTTAACTACTGAACAATCTTTTAAGCCCCAGTTCTTGTGATCTCAATTGAATTTATTTAGATGAGCACACAGACTATAATATAGCAGATAGGCAGAGTTTATTACTGTAACATGAGGTGCTCTCATGAGTGAGACTGGACAATGGCCAGAAAGATTATTGTGGAGGCAAACATTATTCTAGGGTCTGAAGAGATAATGGCCAAAAGCGCCATTGTTCTAACCTACATGTTTAGGTAGATTTTATACAAATTCTTAAAGTTTCTGAAACAGACAGCTTAGCCAAGTTTAATGTCCAGACGATTGACAGAACTAATTGGGTTAATTGTTAAGGATGGGGATAATGATATATCTTTATTCTTCCCCAGAACACTTCTAGCTAGATAATAATTTTGTGATCTTTTGAGTAGCTTAGAATGTTACATCTCCACTCAGGGTCAGAGATACCACTAAGATCCAATCATGTAATGGAGCAGACTAAAAAGAATTAAAAAGGAAAAAAATAAAAAATAAAAACAAATCTATAAGAATGACCATTCCTGACCAAAAGGAAATAGCTTTACATTAAGTGACCCCCACAATGTGCTACAACCTCTACCTTCCTTCTTTAGTTTAATCTGTTACTGTTACTTCTTTTTAAAGCAATATTTTATTTATTTATTTGAGAGAGAGAAAGAGGCAGAGAGAGAGAGAGAGAGAATGTGGGTGCTAGGGCCTCCAGTCATTGCAGTCGAACTCCAGATGCATGGACACCCTTGTGCATCTGGCTTATGTGGGTCCTAGTGAATCAAACTAGGATTCTTTGGCTTTGCAGACAAATGCCTTAACCACTAAGCAGTCTCTCCAGCCCAATATGTAACTTCTTTTCAGATGACATTTTAAAGCTTAAGGGAAGGCAATGAGACCTTTTCTCCTTTCTTTTACATGATATTTAAAATTCCAAGGAGGCGAAATTGTGATATTTTTCCATTCCTTAAAACTGGTATGTCAGCAGGGACCCAGGAGCTCAGGCCCAATGCTGATTATGAGGGAGATATCAATATTCAGTGACCTTCAAACTTGTTAATTTATTGCTAACTTCCTAGCACTATTTGGTCTTACTTTGCACTCAGATGTTGAGAATGAATCTTTACAGTTGATTGTATTCTCTAAGAATATATGTCCTCTTTTTATAAACTCTCTTTACAGAAAGATTGTTTAACTTTTACAATGTCTAAAAAATGCTAACATGAAAGGACCAGGAGAAAAGATGGTTTATATGTTTTAGTTGGTGCAATACAGACTGGAATGTTAAGACTGACCTGCAGCTCAAGATTTAACTTAATGTACTGTAGAATCTTTGCTGCGTGGCATTGGGTCTTGATAAATGAAGTGGCATTTTGCTTTCCCTACTATCACAGACTTGCTCTTGTATTTCTTCAGATCCCATTGGAAGCATGGGGCAGAGACAAGGTTAGGCCTCTGGGTAATCCTGACAGACAGTTTGCAATATCTTCTTTACCACAGAAGCTTTCTTGGCTAGAAGTAGTTTCCTCAGCCTTTATCTTGACTTAATTTGCACTGTGACTGAAATTTGAGTGCTGGAAGCCACATCTTGTGGTTGTTCTATTGAAGTAAATTTTCTTGAGTCCAAAAGTGAGGTTGGAGAATCGGTAGAGAGAATATACAAGAGATGGCAGGGTCCAGCTTACAGTTTCATCTTGTGCCTGGGGATTAACAGAAGAGGAGTACCAGTTCCCAGACGGAAGCTCAGAAATTTGGTGACTGCATCATCCAGCCAATACAACAGGATAAAACAGGCAGGATAGGGCACAGTAATGAAGCCATTCTCAATGAATTCCTGCCCTAGTGAGGAGTGTTTAATGTGCTTCTACTTAGGTAATGTTATGTAACTAGTCAGATAGCAGCAGGCTGGAAGGTCACTAAGGATGGACCCTTCCCTCATAATTAACTTCAGGCCCCTTTTCCTATGTTCTTGGTAGCACACCAATTTTAAGGAAGGAGAATAAGTCCCAATGGCCCCTCCTAAGAATCTGTGAAATGAGGGAGAAAGTATTTCAATTATTTTTCCCTAGATTTTACAACGCAGGTCTGGGGAATGGTTCGAGAGGTAAAAGTGCTTGCTCTGCAAGCATTATAAACCTGAGATCAAGTTCCCAGAACCCATGTAAATTTGGACATATCTGTAATCCCAGCATATCAGTGATGAGATACGAAGAGGAGACAGGAAGATCTCCCGAAGGTCATAGGCCAGCTGGCTTGGTATACACAGCAGCTAACAACAGATAATGCCTAAAATAAGGTGGCTGGTGAGGACCAACACATAAGGTTGTTTTCTGACCTCCACGTTAACACTGTGACATGTGTACACTTGTATTTACACACGCAAACATATACATATACATACATATCGCACATGGACATATACACATACAAAAAGACTTAAAATAACATGTGGAAGAATGCTACAGATTAGACTAAAGTGAAGATGGTGGAAGCAGCAGCACTGTGCTGACAGAAGGTCATTTCCTTCTACTACTTTGATGATTTTTTAATCTCTGCAGTGTCTATTACCATCTCTATAGTTCTCTGTCTATCAGTGGGAGAAGCACTCATAATTTTTTTGTTTGTTTGTTTGTTTTGGTTTTTCAAGGTAGGGTCTCACTCTAGCCCAGGCTGACCTGGAATTCACTATGGAGTCTCAGGGCGGCCTCAAACTCATGGCAGTCCTCCTACCTTTGCCTCCTGAGGGCTGGGATTAGAGGTGTGCGCCACCACGCCCTGCTACTCATAACCATTTTTTAAAAATATTTATTTATTTATTTATTTATTTATTTATAGAGAAAGAGAGAGAATTGGTGTGCCAGGGCCTCCAGACCCTGCAAATGAACTCCGGACACATGCACCACTTTGTGATTTTGTCTTTATGTGGGTAGTGGGGAAACAAACCCAGGTCACTAGGCTTTGCATGCAAGTGCCTTAATGGCTGAGCCATCTATCCAGCCTGCAGCATTCATATTCTTACTGCAACTACCTGTGTAATGTTCCCTGAACCCTGTCTGTGTGACAGAGATGACTCATCCAGTGCTAAGCCCCAGGCTTTCTCTTGGCATTTGATGATGAATCTTGGTTCTCCCTAATATTCACTGCCATGTGCAAAAAAACAAAAAAAGTTTTTTTGTTGTAGTTAACTTCTCATTGTTGAGACACAACACCTAATTAAAATCAAATCATTGGAGGAATGGATTTATTTTATTTTGGGTTATAGTCTCAAGGGGAAGGTTCATGATGGCAGGGCAATAGCATGGCATGAGTAGAGGCTGGACATCCCTTCTGTCATGACAGGTGATAACAGGAGCAGGAAAGTGATCCAACTAACACTGACAAGCTGGGGTAATAAACATCAAAGCCCACCCCCAGAAATATACCTCCTATAGCAAGGATCTAGCTCCAAACTTGCCATCAGCTGGGGACCATGCATTCAGAACATGTAAGTTTATTGGTAATACCTTATTCAAACTACTGTATTTCTCTACCAAAAATGAGAACAGCATTAATCAAAACGGGCTTAAGCAGACGTACTGAGAAGGCTGATTGATGGTCATAATGTGTCTGTTTAGCCAAAGGACTGGGAAAACTTCCCTCTAGAGTCTATGACCTTCCAAGCCATTATCTTTTATTCTTTATAAGATATTCTGTTATATCATTTTTGTTTGTTTGTTTTTTCGAGGTAGGGTCTCACTCTGGTCCAGGCTGACCTGGAATTAACTATGTAGTCTCAGGGTGGCCTTGAACTCATGGTGATCCTTGTACCTCTGCCTCCCGAATGCTGGGATTAAAGGCATGTGCCACCACGCCTGGCTATTATATCATTTTTGATCAAAAGAATGAATCTGAGTTCTGTCTCTGACTCTGGGTAGAGACATGGCTTTCTGAACTGGTAGGAGGATGATAGGATTATTATCTTGCAAGAGGATTTCAGGAAAGAACAAGGCTTTGCTTTTGCTCCCTCCCCTTGGAGTTCATTCAAATCACCCAGAGAGGGAAAATAAAACCCACATAAGCCAAATGCTCAAGGTGGCACATGCTTCTGGAATTTGTTTGTAGTGGCTAGAGGCCCTAGCATCTGCTTCTCTGTGTCAAATGAATGAATAAATTAATTAATTAATTAAAATATACATGGAACAGAATCATAAAGGTAATAAGTAATAATATATTACCTATTTCAAAATCAAGGTTAAATTGTTTTATCATATAAAAAAAGAAAAATCCTCAAGAAAGCTCTCTGTTCCAGAAACTTTAGAAAATAGTATACGACCAACCCGTACATGTAGGTCAGCACAATCCACATTTTGGCCATTGTCTACTGTCACCGTGAGACAGTGTTTTTCTCCACAGTGATACTGTTGACCATTGCTGACTCCACCTTTGAGAGTGCCTCTGGTCATCCTGTATAAAACTTGGCCTATCTTCTACATGGTGCTCTGGGTCTCATCTGAACTCATTTGATGAACACTTGGAAGAAGGTAGTTCCGAGTCAGATCCCAGGTACAGTAGAAAGAAGCCTAGCAGAAAACATGCAGAATGTGGAAGAGAAGGGAGACAGTGGGAGCAACCAAGATTCAGCTGGAATGTCACAGTGTTCTTTGAGTTTGCTTCCTTTCTGGCAGAGGTCATTTCTATGTAAATTTCTCTCTCCTTGAATATAGAAGTGTTTCTGCAACTTTTGATGATGTTAATTTTTAGTGTTTCACATCCCTAAAATAGCATAAACAACACATGAATTGGATTACCATACGGAAAATGACAATTTTCTCTCCTTCCTACATTGAAGTCAACAGGATGCAGGAAGTTTATTGTTGCTTTTTACTGCTGTTCTGTACCTTAAAAATAATAGAGATATATGAAGTTGGGGTCAAGTTGAGCTTCTATTCTCAATCCTTTCTTTTTTCAAGGTTGCTGTGGTTTTCTTTCAATGTAGACTTGAAAGGTATCTGTGACATTTGGAAAAAAAATGACATTCTTTGTAATAATCATATAAACATGGTACTTTTTCTTTTCTCCCTGAAAGTGAGAAAACAGAAATGTTTCAGGTAAGAATGAGACTTTACAGATTCTTACAATTAACAGCTCAGTGTTTAGGAAATAATTTCTCACTTCTTTTCTTTCTGACGACATATGCATCAACCTTGAAGCTGGGACATATTTCAAAGAGTGAGAAAGGATTACTGGACCTGGAGCTGGAGGTCACAAAGAAAATGGTGCTGAAATATATGCATGGGCACATGTGTTTGTTCTTAAAACATTTGTGAGATGTACTGGTGAGTTCCTCCCTTTTCCTCATTTTCTTAGCTCAGCTGTTCTCAGCTCAAGATGTTCTCAAGTAGCCATTATCCTTGTGCTCAGAGAAATTACAATAGGGTACTATGGCAGCTGGGATGCAAGCAGCTGTGGAAAAAGATCACTGTTTTTGGTATTATAACATGTTGTATTACAAGTTTACAACAAGACTGAGCTTTTTTTTTTTTAGTTTTTAGTATTTTTTCCTCAATTGTACAAAAATATAATATATAATCATCATTCAGAAAAAAACAATTTATTGTCCTTTATGTGTGTGGCATGTATATGAAAGTTATAATTAAAAGAGAGGCAGGGCTTGAGAGATTGCTTAGTGGTTAAGGCACTTACCTACCAAGCCTAAGGATCCAGGTTCAATCCCCGAGCACCCACATAAGCTACATGTGCAAGCTGGAGCATGTTTCTGGAGTTTGTTTGCAGTGGATAGGGGCCCTGGCATGCCTATTCTCTCTCTGTTGCCCCCCTCCTCTCTCTCTCTCTCTCTCTCTCTCTCTCTCTCTCTCTATATATATATATATATATATATATATATATATATATACACACACACACACACACACACACATATATATATATATATATATATATATATGAAAGAGAGGTGGTTACTGTCTCTTTTGGTTCTGCAGATCTGGGTATTGAGTTAAGGTCTTGAGCATGCTTAGGTTCTCTTCCACTGAGCAGCATGCCCAGCTCCGTGGTTTGTCTCATCAGAACTTCATTGATTTCTTGTCACAGAACCATCTGGGATTGCCATACCCAAAATAGTAGTGATTGACTACTCATAATTAAAACACCACCACCAACAACAAAGATACCTGAAATGGGACTAATTACAAGAAAGTGGTAAAGTTAAGGGCATATTACATACTGGATTTTAAAATGGAAAAAATATAAACCACCTATTGGTAATTTATCTATTATCTGAAGAAATGCTATTTGAATATGTTTTGTTAAATACAATAGCATATTAGTCAAGTAGATTTCACCTGCTGTTTATCTTTTATAATGAGGCTACTAGAAAATTTAGGATATCACATGTTTGCATTTGTGGCTTGTTATATTTTCTCTTTTTCTATTTTCTTTTATTTATTTACTTACTTGAGAGAGAGAGAGAGAGAATGGGCATGTCAGGCCCTCCAGGCCACTGCAAATGAACTCCAGATACATATACTCTCTTGTGTATCTGGGTTACATGGGTCCTGGGGAATTGAACTGTGGTCCTTTAGCTTTGCAGGAAAGCACCTTAACTGCTAAGCCATCTCTCCAGCCGTGTATTTTCTTTAAGGATAAAAAGAAATCCTTCCATCTCCTCCACAATGTTCCCTGAGCCATGGTGGGTTGTGATAAAGCTATCTTATCCAGTTTGAGAAGTTAGCTGTCACTTTTTCTCATTAGCTTGATGAGTCTTGGGTCTCATTGGTAGTCATTACATTCTGCATAAAGAAGCTTCTCAAGCAAAACTGGAAACAACCCCAATCTATGAGCATGAACTTAAATGTGGGATGGCAATTTGATGGGTGTTGCATATCTTTTTAGCCACAGAACAGTGGTAGTTTCCTCCCTAGGGCCTATGAACTGCCAAGCCATAGGCCTCAAATGTAATTAACAAGTAGATGATTACCCCCCAAACTGACATACCACTATTGTTCCAGTGGTCACATCTAGCCTGGCTGGCCAATTGTATAGCTTGCAGGATTCATTGCTGGTTAAGACTGTTGATGGATTCTCTCTCTCAGCAGCCTGCTTTCTAGCACTGACCACTAGCCAGCAGGGGGAGGCGGTCAGCTCAGGTCCTGCTGGATTTCTGTGTCCTGTGACTGGAGAGTGTGGCATCTTCAACAATAGCACATAATCTTCTGCTTCTGGTGGGCAACCAAGAACACTGGTAATAAGTTATTTTGTGTGTGCAGGAGGGGCTTATGAGCCTCGCTGAACAACTCCTCACTGGGGAGTGTCCCACCAATTATATTGGGATTTTCCTAAAACAACAACAATGCTTACAGTGAAACCATTCTCTATCCCAGCAGGTAACTTCTGCCCAAACCCTCTCTTTGTTTTTAAATTACATATTTTAATTAGCTAAAAAATAGGTTTTTATATACCTGTTTTCCCTTGTCTTTGTAGTTACATGTGGAATTTGTTTCACATATAGTAGTAGGATATGACATTAATGTGATAATTTCACTTTATTACACCTTTGTGAATTTCAGAGGTCTGAAGAAATTGTTCTGAAGATTTTTCCCTAAACTAGGAGAGTGTTCATATTCCTGAGCAAATTTTAGGAATTTTCCTCAACTTCTTCATGGCAAGGTTTTTAAATTGGTTTGGAGCTTTGTTACAGAGGGATAGAAATTGTTCCTGTGCTTTTATTGTCATTTTATTAGAAAAGTATAACTGTTCACTACAAAGTAATATGTGTGAGTTAAAACTTTAGAAGTCTTTCCAGGTTTCCAGGACACCACACACTTCTTATTTATTTCTATCTTTCTGACTAGTGCTCTAAGGTTTTTTTTTTTTTTTTTTTTTTTTTTTTTTTTTTTTTTTGCTTTTTTTCTAGCTCTTTTTGTTCCTCGGCTGCAAATTTTGTAGTCTTAATATTCAACCTTTAACTTTCTTTTTCTTTCTCTGTCACATTATCTCCTGAGGTGACCTGTTTTACTCCTCTAGCTTCAAAGCCATCTTGTATACTGGTGACTTTCAAATGAATATCTTCAGTACTAACCTTGTCATTAAGTTTGTAAATTCATTTTGATTTTTCACAGATATCTCAACAAACCTAAAACAGAGCTCTGTATTTCTTCTTTTCTAATCTTGCTTCTTCTCAGTCTTTTTTTAATTTTAAAAAATATTTTATTTCTATTTATTTGAGAGAGGGAAAGAGAGAGAGAGAGAGAAAGAGAATTTGCGGACCAGGGCTTCCAGCCACTGCAAACGAACTCCAGATATATGCACCCCTGTGCATCTAGCTTACTTGGGTCCTGGGAAATCGAACCAAGGTCCTTTGGCTTTTCAGGCAAACACCTTAAGTGCTAAGCCATCTTTCCAGCTCTATTCTCAGTCTTTTTATCTCTCAGAGCAAACTTGTCTTCCCAGTAGTTGAGACCAGACTTAGCAGCAATTTTTTAAAAAGTATTTTTATTTGTTTATGAAAGACAGAAGGCGAGGTGAGTCTGGCTGTACCAGGGCCTGTTGCTGCTGTAAATGAACTCTGGCACATGCTCCGCTTTTTACAGCTGGCTTTGCATGGGTACTGGGGAATTGAACCTGGGCCAGTGGGCTTTGCAAGCAAGTGCCTGTAATCCCTGAGCCATCTCTCCATCCCACAATTCTCTCTGACAGAAAGCTCCTTCCTATGGCAGCTCAGCTAGCCCAGTGATCTAAGAACCTTGCATTATGCCCCACCTCTTGAAAGTCTCATCAGCTTCCAGCATCACCATACTTGGGACAAAGCTCTCAACATATAAATTCTTGGGGAATACACAAACCACAATCTAGGTTATATCAGGTATACATCAAAATATTATTTTTGAAGTATTTATAACTACATGAGAAAGTGTTTTGTAAAAAACCAGTGTACAAAATTATATATAAAGCCAGCTCTTGATTAAGTCAAAAGAATTACAGACAAAATTTACTTAAAAATAACCCTGTCATACCATTATCATTATGTCATACCTTTATTATTATGGTGTCTGGATTTATGGTTTTCTCTGTATTTTTTCCCACTGTACTTGTAGGCCACCTCGATAATCTGGAGCCACCATCTGCTTTTACATTTTTGCTGTTTTTTTTTTTTTTTTAACTGCAGTAGCTTCTTCTTTGATTCCAGATTCCCCAGAGCTCCACTCTAGTTGTGACTGTGTCCAGAGCCTTGAGATCCCTCAGCTGCCTACTAAAGCAGTGAGCAGAGTAATCTAGGAGATTCACCCAGGCTTTGTCTTGAGCTGCTGCATTCATGTTAGGGTCTCTCCTATTCCTGGGCGATAAGTGACTGTGGGGTTGATGAGCCGTGGGAGGGGTAGCAAGTTGCAGCTGGAATTAGCTGCATTCTGATCTCAGCTACACAGATGTGGCTTTCATTGATTTTTATGGGAGATTTGTGCACATAATGGAGAGAAAATGTCACTGATTTGTTTTAATTTAGCTGGAGCAGTAGCCCTTTGCTAATGTGACTCTTCTGTAAGAGGCAAATCTGCTCTCATTTGAAAAACATTGGCTTAGACTTCTATCAGCCAGGAAGTCCCACTGATTTCAGGTTAACCTAGGCCCTTGCACTTGAGTTGTGCTATTATTTACTTTTCATTGACTCAAATATTATTTCAGTTATAATTTAATAAAATCAAGATATGTGTAAGATTGCTTCCTATTCCCAATTCAGATTTGATATTAGAGAAGGCTTCTCAACCTTGATGCTGCTGATATTTTGGGAAAGAGAATCTCCATTGTAGGGACCATCACCTATGGTATATTTGACAGCTTCCCAGGTCTCTGCTACTTTATGCTAATAGAACTCTTTTCTTCTAGCTATTACAAACCAAAATGCCTTCAGAAATGACAAAGTATCCCCCAGGGGTCAAGATAGTTCCTAGTTTAAAATTGTTATATTAAATTAATAATGTAAAGAAAAGTCTAAGTTGAAGACAATAACTTCACATTATAAACATGCTATTAAAAACATTACTACTCATACTTGCCAAAGAAATGATTTAGGACAGCTGGAATACAATCTACTTTTTTTTCCCCAAAATTTTACTAGACATACAGAAAATGATAACCACAAAGAAAAAAAAAACTGCTAAATTGGATTTTATTAGGATTAAGCTTCTGCTTATCTAGTGACACTTAATGAAATGAATAGAAAAATATCATATAATTGAAGAAAATACCTGTGAATCATGTATCTGGTGAAGAATTTTACTCAGGATTCAAGATTTCCCACAGCTCAATAATTAGAGTATGTAATGCAACAATGAGCAGGAAACTTTAGGAGCTGCCAAATAAAGGAGGACACACAAATGGCTAACAAGCACGTGGAAAGGTGCTCAGTGTCTTCAGTAATAGAGCAACACCTGGAAGTGAAGAGGAAGTAGCACCACAAGCCCATCAGAACAAAAGATGCTGAACAGGACCAGTGACAAGGTATCTGAACAAGGGAATGAAGAGAAGGTGAGGGTGTGCGTTGTAGATTCCAGTAGTAGTAGTAGTGGTGGTAGTTTTCTCTAAGGTTAAGCACACATATGTCCTATGACCTAGAAATTATACTCCTAGATGGTTGCCAAATATAAATAAGAATAGCTACAATAGAACTGTTTGGGAATGTCTACTTAGCTCAGATTAAGAGTGCTTGCTGTGCAAGCATACAGATACAAGTTTTATACCCAGCACACAAATAAAATGATTGTGCATGACCATGTCCACAGTGCTGAGGTAGGCAGAGACAGAAGGGTCACAGGGGCTCCTTGGTTATCCAGTCTAACTTCACCACAGTGAGCCCCACTTTCCGTGAGAGACTGTCTCAGGAAATAAGACAGACAAGTGATAGAGACATTGTTTCCTCACCTCTGCAAGTATGTGTGCCCCGGCCAGCGGGGAGTTGAACAAGGACCCGAGGGGAAGTTAACCTGAATAGGAGAAGGCAAACAGACACAAGAAGGAGACCCATGCTAGGTGTTTTCAAGGTCTCTAATTTTATTTTTTACACAGTGGTTATATAGGGGAAAAAAAGGGGGGAGTAAGCTGCCTGACATGATTTAGGGCCGGAATTGTTAGGAAACTAAGAGGAGATGTAACCGGGTGTTTATCTAATCTTAGGGAACCTAGAAGAGATGTATCCGGGTGTTTTTCTAATCTTGCCTTAATGCTTGACATCCTGATCGTAAACTGGCCTTTTGCAAAAGATAAGATTCTATGAACAGTCTGCAGACCACATTCCTAACTGCAAGCTGGATGGACCAGCTTTCTGGTGAATGAGTCAACTTAAGAACAGGCCCAGGAAAAATGGAGAGGCTTTTGCTTTATGGCTCCCGTCATATGTGCATGTGGTGCATGCATCAGCACAAAAAAGTGCATATACCATAAACACCACACGTTCTATATGCACATGCACACACATGCCATGATTTGTTTAGCATTGTGGTTCATTGTACTAGAAAGAAGCCCCATATAGGCTTTGTGTTCCTTCTGAATAGTGCCATAAGAAAGCTACATGTCACCTCCATGGTTTCGTAGTTTTATGCCCAGGGGCATGTTTTGAATCCAATGGTGAGAAAACCTCAAACAAACCCTGTTTGTCTGCTTTACAAATGTTAAGAATGATAGGTACATTGGATTTTCCCACATCATCCTTGCAACTTTTCTGTAAGTTTAAGATTGTCAAGTCAAAAATTTCAAATAAGAATGTGAGGAAAAATAGGCAACGACAAATAAGGGTAGCAAAGCTGAATCACAATAAGCACTTAAGTATTGCACTTAGCAGCCTAAGACAACATACATCTATTATTTCATAGCCTCTGTGGAATGGGGTTCTAGACACAGCTTATCTCACTGTTTTCTAAGGTTTCAATACAAACATTGATTGGACTATATTTTAATTTGGAGTTGTGGCAATCTCTTCTGATATCATGAAGTCTATCAGCATAGCATATTTCCTTATGGTCCTATGACTGAGGGTGCCAGTTTCTCAACAGCTATTAGCCAAACACTATTCTTTCCTCAGAGGGCAGGAATAACTCTGGCATGTGACCTCACTGTAGGCACATGAAATGGCTATTTGCCTCAGCAAGATAAACAGAAGAGTGCCTGACTTTAGTTTGCTCTGGCATGTTTGTCTAGGTAAAGACACATTGCCAGTCCCTCCCTGCTTTAGGGAAGGATTACAAACAGATCTGGTCATTAGGAAATGAGAGTTTCTGGTGGATATCTGGGTTTTTCCCACCATGATATAATGTTGCTATACCAAGAATTCAAGTTCTAAACAGTTTTTACAACTCCAGTGTAGACTAAGCTAAGAAGTGAAAAAATCATTTTCTAGGAACTAATGATGGTATGTATTTGAGAGTAACAATTTTAGATATTGAAGAACATAGTTGCCATTTTGGTGTCCATCCAGAATCTTTAGAACATGAGTCCTGTGTTTAAGAAACACTTTATAATACCAATCCTATAATACCTGCTTCCTGGCTGTGGTTTGGCTATAGAGTGTGTCCCCAGTGTTCAAGTTTTGGGAGCTTGCTCTCTAGGTGATAGCGTTGGGAGGTTAGTGGGACTTTTAAGAGATGGGGCCTAGTGGGATGTCCTTAGACCATAAGAGAGCTTCCCTTCTATGAGATTAAGGTAGCTCTCATGAGACCCTTGAGAAAGGAAGTTATTATAAGTTACTATAAATGCAAGTCTAATTCTTGAATTGTTGTCTTACTTTTTGAGGTGTAATATCTTTTTCCTGTATGAACTCCCACTTTATGATTTCATACACCAAGAGGTTTTTACTATGATCCAGCAGACATTGGTGCTATGTCTCTGAACTTCTAGAGCTATGAACAAAATAAATCTTATTTTCTTTACAAAGTCATTCTCCTTCAGGTATCTCATAATAGAAATAAAAAATGAGAGCTGGAGGAAGGCTTAGAAGTTAAGGCATTTGCCTGCAAAGTCAAAGGACCCAGGGTTGATTCCCCAGGAGCCATGTAAACCAGATGCACAAGGTGGCACATGCATCTGGGATTCGTTTACAGCGGCTAGAGGCCCTGGCTCATCCATTCTCTCTGTCTCCCCCCACCCTCCTTGCAAATAAATAAATAAAAATAAAATAATTCATTAAAAAGGCAAGTCCATTGGCCATGTCCAAAAAAATTACAAAAAAAAATTAATTGATGCACTCTCAAAGATGGTTAGTCATAGATGTTACCCATTCTTTTTAGGTAATGGTAGGATTGTACTTCCATTTTTACTTTTATTTATTGGGGTGTGTATATGTGTGTGTGTGCACGTACATATGCATGTGTGTGCCCTGGGAGTGCATGTAGAGATAACAGGGTTCATTCATCTGGTTTTAAGAAAGGGTTTCTCTTGTTTTGCTGCTTCCTGCACCAGACAAGCTGTGGCCCCACCCCCACCCCCACCAAATTTCTGGATTCTTCTGGCTTCTCCTCTCATTGTCTTAGGTGTGCTGAGATTATAGACACGTGTGCCATGTGTGTCAGGCTTTACATGGGTACATCAGTTCAGTTGGCTGGTAAGCAAGTGCTTTTAAGCACGGAGCCATCTCTGCAGGCCTATCTGTATCTGTTCTTTTAGTTCAGTACTAAGTGTGACTAGCTTTGGTCAATGAAATATAGGTAGAAGCTACCTACTGTTCAGTCATCTTTGTCTGGCTGAACATCTTTGAAAAACCTACACTACATTTGGTTTCTGTTGGGCAGTATCTTTGAGTGATTGTGATGGAAAAAGCCTCCAGGTTGATCCATATTCGACAGGTAATAAGGATAAACAAATTTCTGTTGCCTTCATTGACAGTTATTTTTGGATTTCTTTTATTATTTCTGTGGCTTTATTGCAGTATGTCTTGACTGGTACTGAAATTTATGACTAAAGTTTTATGCTGTTATAACAACAACTTAAATTACGTCATATTAGGCTAATGGTTGGGAATGAAAAATTGGTTGTTGGAAGGACAGTGAGATGTCAAGTTCAGGAAGATATTTGACAAAGCCCTTACTGGAGAAGCAGATCACGTGTTTAAAGATACAGGAACAGGGTGAGTTAATAGCAGAATGTGAACAATGTCAAAGAGTGTGCACAATGGTCACTACTGATTGCATTGACAACAAAGAATGAGAAAATAATTCTGAGGTACAAGTTGAGGGACTGGTGTTGGTACTGGTGGTACTGTGTAGCAGACAGCTTTAGGTTCGCTGAGATGAACTTCCAGACCAGACACAGTTATGGAGGAAGGGATATTTATTGAAGCTTACAGATCCAGGGGAAGTTCCATAAATGGCAGAAACTGGCCTGCTTTCACAGGACCAAGGAGAGAGAGAGAAGCACAAGCCAAAAAGCCAAAGGTCACACAGCATACTTCAGGAATTCCAGCTAGGCGCACTCTGCATATCTTCAGATTGAAATCTGAAACCCACCATCACACCTTAAGATCCACACAATGGCACTGACTCCAGCCAGGTGGCTGCAGATGCAAACTACAAACCAACAACTGAATATATTGGGGGCCATCTATTCTATTCAAATCACCACATACTGGCAAAGGGGATTTCCTAGAATAGTCTCATTCCATGCTTTGGGAACTGATTTTGGCCACAGAGCCTTGGAACTTTATCTTTTGGTTCTCCTGGGAGTTCTGGGTATTATATGCTCTCATTAAATACTTGTTTCTGCATGTACCTGTCTCAGCATACTCTCAGCAGTTATTGAGGTTTCTGAATTATGTAAAAGTACATGTTTTTAGCATTGATTTGATGCTTTTTATTTGACACTTACTGTGTATCAGCAGCTGAGGTTAGATGCTGAAACTTTCACCATGAATATTGTACAACCAAATTATTTTTGGGGTGCAGTGTATGCATGTGAGTGCATGTGGAGGCCAGAGATCATTGAGTGTCCTTAATCTATTGCTCATCCATGTGTTTCCTTGAGATAAAGTTTCTCTCTGAACTCAGAACTGCTTTAATGTGTTTTTTTAATTTAATTTAATTTAATTAATTTATTTATTTGAGAGTGACAGACAGAGAAAGAGGCAGAGAGATAGATAGATAGAGAGAGACAATGGGTACGCCAGGGCTTCCAGCCACTGCAAATGAACTCCAGACGTGTGCACCCCCTTGTGCATCTGGCTAACATGGGTCCTGGGGAATCGAGCCTCGAACCGGGGTCCTTAGGTTTCATAGGCAAGCGCTTAACCACTAAACCATCTCTCCGGCCCTTGTTTTTTTTTTTTTTTTAATTTTTGATCAGACTGATGAGTGAGCACCAGTCATTCTCCAGTCTTCAATCCCCACAGGACTGGACTTCAGGCATTCAGCCACTTATGTGGGTGCTGGGGAATCGAACTGAGCCATATTTTTAAATTTATATTTAATATATACTAATAATGTATGCCACCAATGCTACTTTCATGAACAAATATAGTTGTTACATGATATTTAATAATGGAACTATTTTCACATTGGCTCAAAAGCAAATCTGGAAACTAGAGTAAGTGGAAAAAATTATAACACAAATAGTAGTTTTTATAGCTTTTGGGAGGTGGGTAGGTATGTGTATGTGTATTGCATGTAAGTAAGGAGGCACAGAGACTATGCAGGCATATGGAGGTCAGAGGATATCCTTGGGACATTGGTTGCTCCTGTCTCCTTGTTTAAGACAGGGTCTCTCTTGTGGTTGCTTTCTTACCACTGGAAAGACCAGTCTATCAACATTTGAGCTTTAGGATGCTGTTGGTTCTGCATCCCATTACTGAAGGTATGTTTTGACATGTGCACTAGTTTGTGTGGGTGCTGGGAATTGAATTTGGGTTGACAGGTTTGTGGAGCAAACCAACTGCTGAACCATCTCCCCAGAACCCTCTTCTATGTTGTCATTTTATTTATTTTTTACTGTTTTTAATGCAAATGAATTGACTTTTGTTATTCATATTTGATTATTTTATTTTTCCCTGGAGTATTATCCCACCACTCAACAATAAAACAATGCCTTTTAAAAATTAGTGAGAATTCTTAAGTTTAATACAAGATGTTTTATTTTGAGAAAAGTATTATAAGAAGAGAATGGAAAATTACATCTTTTAAGCATATCTTCTTTTAGTTGCTTTCTTCATACACTATGAATTTTATTTAAGAAATTAAAATTTTGGGCTCCTGGAGCTGAAAAATTTGTTTATGCTCAACTAAACATTATATTTGACAAAATAGAAAATAACATTCCATCTTAAGCTATGTTTTTGCAAACAACAGATTCTTGGTGTTTTAAATCATATTTAATATTTTTTCTATAAACTTGCAAAAGTATTTAAGGGGTAATTAATACGAAATCATTTACCTAAGCTAAATTTCTTGAATAAATGTGATTTTAAAATACTATGAGTTGGATTTTATTACTCATGATTAGTTAATTTCTCAGTAAAGGATGTTTTCCCCAAGAAACACTAACTATTAAATATAAAATATGGATGGTAAAGGTGGATGTTCAAAATGAAGTCCATTAACCTCTTGCAAATCATTCCATAGGATATGTGGGACTTCTAATCATGTAGTCATTGGACTTGCTATTGAGAATAAAGTTAGATGCCCCCTTTGGAGCCCTTCAAGCCGGGAAAGGGTGCAGGGAAGGGATCAGCACACCAGGTTTGGGATCACGGGACCTTCACTACTAGTAAGTGGTTTACCCTTAGCATATAAAATGAATGGGTTGGGGCTTGAGAGATGGCTTAGCCATTAAGACACTTGTCTGCAAAGCCAAAGCACCCAGGTTCAACTCTCATGACCCATGTAAGCCAGATGTACAAGATGGCGTATGTGTCTTGAGTTTATTTGCAGTGGTTGGAAGCACTGGTATGCCCGCCCATTCTCTCTCTTTATCTCTCTCTCTCTCTCCCTCTCTGTCCCTCTACCTGCCTCTCACTCTCTGAAATAAATAAATGAAAATAAAATATTTAAAATATAAAATGAATGTGTTGGATGACATGATCATCAAGGCTCCCTTGAGCTAGAAGTTCAATGTCTGTGCAGCAAATACAATAGAAATAATAAATATAAATGATGCTTCTATAAGTTGTGAGTTGAAAAAACTGAAAAATATCAGTACAATTTAAAGCCTGATTTTTCCATGGGTGTTTGTAATGCCGGTGTTGACTATATGGAAACAACTACTTTGGTTCAGTGAATTAATTCTAATAGCAAGGAGAAATAAAAACCGCCCTACTCAGATGAATAGGAAAGGATAAATAGAATAGGGCCAAGAATAGAAATCAATTCTCAACTTTATGAGATTTTTCAATGACTTGATTTTGTACATAAAGCTACTATTCTGACTTTATTTTGAATGAGTCTGACCAGAAAGAATCTCCATCATTGTCTGGAGGGAAAAGTGACAAATTAGGGTTTGCTTTTTAATTCTCCTATTTAGGAGTCTGGTCAGGACTTGTTTTGGGTGGAAATTTGTGACTTGAATATAAAGAGCTGATGGTTATTGCACTTGGTATGGTTATAAATGGAGCAATCCCTTCTTATATGGAATCCCTTCTTATAGGGAATAGAAAGAGTTTAGTGTTTTTCTTGATGCTCTCAACTTATTCAGATTCTTCAAAAGAAAAGGCCTTTCCCTCTCTACAGAACTTTTTGTACTCTACCTGAACTAATGGCTAATATTGTCACCCACTTTTCCTCTCTTATTAGGCTGCATTAGTAGTGTGGTCTCTAATCCCACCTCTCTGACTTTGGGATGCAAACTCTCTTTTAGGAATTATCTGCTAGCCTTACAAATTGTGCATTGCATCGGAGACCTTATAAAACTGGTGCCTTTTGATATGTAAAGCACTGGAAATGGAGTGGCTCTGGGTAATAGCTCCCACCATGTCCCCTTATTGCAAGTGGAGGTCTTGTTTTTAAGCTCTTTGAGTATAGTTTCTTTTATTAGGTTCCTAGGGTACAGTGGACTTTTAATCAATAATGATGGTTTTGAAATCTCATTTTACAAATGAGAAGTCAGAAGTATTTTGGCTGATGTGGATTAACGAGTCATCCAGAGAAGGAACTTTTATCCTCAGAATTCCCATGGAGTGGATCCAGTCAATCTGATGTGTAACACCAGGTAAGCAGATAAAAAAGCATATCCATCAAAATGGTCCTTCCAAAACTAGTAAAAAGGTTCATAAGGGAAGCGATTCTCATTATTAGTGACAGATAATAGAAATAGGTGCAAGATTATGATGCTGCTAAACAATATGACTAATAAATTTATCACTATTTGTTTTCAACAATAACATAGGGGATAGATACCATGATGTTATTTGAGATTCAGTGTAATGTGAAAACTAAAAAAGGAGAAAATAGCCTACAGATCATTTTATATTAATAAAAAATAAAATTCAAATAGTCTGAATTCCCCTTTTTTACTGTTTATTTTTTATTTTTATTTTTAGAGGTAGAATCTCACTCTAGCCCAGGCTGACCAGAAATTCCCTATGTAGTCTCAGGGTGGCCTCAAACTCATGGAGATCCTCCAACCTCTGTCTCCCAAGTAATGAGATTAAAGGCATATGCCGCCACATTTGGCTAAGACATACTCTTAAATTCATGTCCCCAGTGTTCTACTTCCTCCCATGAGGCTCCACTTTGCATAGTTTTACAGCCTGTCAGTAGTGTACTAAATTCAGAATCCATCAATGTACTATGAGTGTCCATTGGGTCAGAGCCTTCATGTCCAGCTGTCTCAGGACATGCCATCAGACTTCTCATTTTCATTTATTTATTTGAGAGCGACAGACAAAGAGAATGAGGCAGATAGAGAGTGAGAGAGAGAATGGGCATGCCAGGGCTTCCAGCCACTGCAAACGGAACTCCAGATGCGTGCGCCCCCTTGTGCATCTGGCTAATGTGGGTCCTGGGGAATCGAGCCTCGAACCGGGGTCCTTAGGCTTCACAGGCAAGCGCTTATCCGCTAAGCCATCTCTCCAGCCCAAAGCCATCTCTCCAGCCCCCATCAGACTTCTAACAGTTGTCTCAGGACAAGTCATCACAGACTTTAATTCCCTTTGTGTAACATACTGTTATATATCTTTTTTTTTTTTTTTTTTTTTTTTTTTTTTTTTTTTTTTGGTTTTTCGAGGTAGGGTCTCACTCTAGCCCAGGCTGACCTGCAATTCACTGTGGAGTCTCAGGGTGGCCTCGAACTCACGGCGATCCTCCTACCTCTGCCTCCCGAGTGCTGGGATTAAAGGCGTGCGCCACCACGCCCGGCATGTTATATATCTTTTTGTCCACAATCTTCAAGGACCTTTTAGTATATTGGATTAGGGGCTGGAGTGAGATGAGGAAAAAGATAAGAATAAAATGAATGAACGTCTGTATTTCAAGCTTACCTAGATAGTTACCACCAGGATAACAGAACACAGTGGGTAGCACAGATTGCATGTCAACAAGGGAATTCAGGTAAACTCTGTTGAACATTTACAAAGTACATGGACTTTTTAACAAGCCTGCATAGAGGTATAGATTGCAGTCATTTAGACAAAGAATCAACATTTTTTTTTCATTTATTCAGAACGTTGTTAAGCAGTTACCCTGCCTTGGGTAAAACAGTTGCAGATGTGTCTCTCATATCATATGGTGGGTCCTGGCCAGCACTAGAAATATATACTGTTCTGGTAGTGTCACTTTTTAATTTCAGTGGGTAAACCCCTAACCATCCTCATCTGCAGTCTTCATGAAGGAAATACATGAGCATCTTTTCAATGCATGTTGGAACTCAATTATTTATGCAAACAAATAAATTTTTTTTTTAATGGGTGGGAGGGCTGGCTTAGCAGTTAAGGCATTTGTCTGCAAAGACAAAGGACCCAGGTTTGATTCCCCAGGACTCATGTAAGCCAGATGCACAAAGGGGTGCATGCATCTGGAGTTCGTTTGCAGTGACTGGAGCCCTAGCGCTCCCACTGTCTCTCTCCCTCCCTCTCTTTCTCTCACTTTCTCTCTGTCAAATAAATAAATAAAAATACATTAAAAATATATTTTAAAAAACTAAGGTGAATTTGCCATGAGCAGATGTCTGAAGTGATTGCACAACATAAATCAGAACCATATGCAGTCCACTGCACTGGCATGTAGCGTATGGAGGCTCCTTGAACATAGACCCTTTACAGGACTCTCCTCCTCATCTCATTGTACCCTCCTTTCATCAGAGGCCCCATTTTCAGAGTCATGGATAATTTTACTTCTCATTGAAGAAGAAGTTTCTGTCTTTTGCCAATATTGTAGTAGATTACACTTAGTACTTAATACTCCTATTATAATCAGAATTTGATGACTCCAATGGCAGGTTGGGTAGGAGTTTGGAGGCTTCAACCCTGTGGGCAAAGGGAATGGCGAAACCTTTAACGACAACCATTTTTCCTCACAGGTATAAAAGGAAGTAGCATACTTTTTCAAGAAAACAGTCCATTTTAACAGAAGAGAAGGGATTTCTCCTGTTGGCATGAGGTGAGCCCTGTAAGTACTGTGATGAGAACACTAGGCAGAGTGTGTCAGTACTTTCTGATTTCTACAACTCTCTAGATATCATGCTATTTGCACGTGTGTGTGTGTGTGTGTGTATGTGTATACCCATGCACGATTATGGTTCTTTTTGAAAAATGTTATATAGAGGATTGTTAAAAGAAATACATGGGGCTAGTGAGATGGCTCAGCAGTTAAAGCACTTGTCTAGAAAGCCTAATGACCCAGATTTGATTCCCCTGTACCCATGTCAAGCCAGATGCACAAAGTGGCACATGCATCTGGAATTTGTTTGCAGCTGCTAGAGGCTATGATGTGTCTTTTCTCTCTCTTCTCTTCTCTCCATCTCTTTTTGCTTGCAAATAAATAAAACATATTTTTAAATAGAAATGGATATAAGGTCAGCACAGTGGCACACACATGTAATATCAGACACCTAGGAGGCTGGGCCTAGAAAATATAGTGAGAAAAATATCAGTATATAAGAGAACTTGTCTCTTGATTAGTGAAATACTAAGGTGAATTTTCCATAAGTCAGAAGGCTGAAGAGATCACACAACATAAATTATCCCGCATATGTATAGATTGCACAATTTGTGTGTAGATTGCACAGCATGGTAGCGTAAAACCCAAAGGCTTAGTTAGCCATCACTTTTGAAATGAAATTCAACTACTACACTGGTTGCAAACAAATCTAAAGCTAGAGAGTGTGGAGAGGAATTTTCATGTAAAAGGAGCTCTAAGTTGTGAGCTCTATATATAGTCCCATATCATTTGACTCCCCCAGGGAAGATGGCGTTTGTTTTAGGAAAGTAGATTTGAATACATTTGCCTCTTTGGGTGGCTAATTAGCATGCAGAGTTGCATCCAAGAAAAGCCAAATTCTCTCCTATAATTTTAACTCTCTTGGAAAATGTTGGGGTGTATACTTCAGTTGCTCAGGTAGCCACCCTCTCTATTTTCCCTGATAAATACTATTTTTCCTCAGAAGCATAGCCCTCCTATGTGCATCATGAGTTCCTCGCATCCTGTCTCAAGAGTGAGTTTTGTTGTTGGATCCAGCCTCAGTAAGTCTCGTCTTCACTCTGTGCTCTCTCCTTAATGGCTTCTCTTAGTTTAATAATGCTTCTCATTGCAAGACCCCTCCAACAAGACCACCTGTACATTTGTGATTTGCTAAGAGTCACACATTTCAGCCTCTTGATCACAACTGTGATTGAGTGCAGCAGTGCAGCCAGAATTGGTAGCTGGATCAGGGAGGTAAAACTCCAAACAAAACAGCAATATCAACCACATATTTCTTAGGTGGAGTTTGGAGAAGACCACACATAGGCTTCCCATTCTCTTTCTCACCTAGGAGAGGTCACACCTGTTAGGTTGGGATGAGCTCCCAAGATGGAGTCACCAAGGTCAGCAGAATGGTGACAGAGGCATAGGAAAGTGGGTTATCCCCATTATTCAAGAAACCACCCTGTCATTATTCCCTCCTCGCCTAACAATGCCCCAGGCCATGGCTTCCTTCCTCCTTATCTATTAAGTCACCTGATCACTATTCTGGTGTCTCACCCTAGCTATTTTAAATGGTTATTAATGATCTCCCCTAAAGGAACTTTTCTTTTTTTTTTTTTTTTAAATACATTTTATTTATTTGAGAGAGATAAAGAGGCAGAGAGAAAGAGAGAGAGCGAGATTGAGAGAAAGAGAGAATGGGCACTCCAGGGCTCCAGCCACTGCAAACGAACTCCAGACGCATGCGCCCCCTTGTGCATCTGGCTTATGTGGTCCTGGGGAGGCGAACCGGGATCCTTTGGCTTTGCAGGCAAACGCCTTAACCACTAAGCAAACTCTCCAGCCCCGAACTTTTCTTTTTGTTTTTAAAGATTTTATTTTTATTTATTTATTAGAGACATGGGGAGAGAGAGGGAGATAGAGAGAAAGACAGAGAGAGAGAGAGAGAGAGAGAGAGAGAGGGAGGGAGAGAATGGGCATGCCAGGGACTCTAGCCACTGCAAATGAACTCCAGATACATGCACCATCACATGCATCTGGCTTATGTGGGACCTGGAGAATCAAACCTGGACACTTAGGCTTCACAGGCAAGCACCTTAACCACTAAACCATCTCTCCAGTCCTAAAGGAATTTTCTATTCAACTTAACAAGAGTGTTTTGTTTTTTTTTTCCCTCACGTTCCTCTAACTGAAAAAGCCCTATAAAGCTCTACTACCTGAAAACTCAGGTTGGCTTTGCTCCTCTCTTGTGAGTCAGCTCTGGCAGCTTGTGCTTTTCCTGAATAAAAGCTTTCACCTTTGCCTCAGAGTGGTTTGTGCAGTCTTGGTCACTTCCAAACCTTGAGATACCCAACACACTCTTGCTGTCATTGTAAAAAAATGCATCCACCCATGTTCCATCCAGCTACTCAGATAAGGCTGTTTGTGAATCATATTGAGGATTTTCATTGAGGGCTAATTACATAGGCATCTATGTACACCAAAATTCTAGGATCTAAGGGAGAAAATGAGTGTTTACTATAAGAGATTTTCATGTAGTCTATGCAAGCTGTCATAGTAGCAAATCACAAAAGCAATTAGTGAATGCCTGAACTAGTAAGTTCCCAGTCCCCAGTCAAAGACCAGCTTTATGCACCCTTATGGTGGCTGTACCAGCTCTTTCTATAAATGTCTTCTTCATTTATCAGTTATTTGGAATAAATAATCTAGATTTGAGTTTTGAAGATATATTTGATGTTTTCCCACTAACCTCCTTAATCTTCAGTTTTATCACCTAGAAAGCAGGCATATAACATAGCTAGCAATGATTAGATATAAAACAATGTGGTTCAAAGCAGTTTAGCCTAAGATAGGTTGGTTGGTGCATCACTTTTCTTGTTGCTGTGGTAAAGCATCTGACAAATGCAATGTAAGGAAAGAAAGGTTTACTTAAAGATATAGTCCATCATGATAGGGAAGTCATGGTGGCAAGAGTATGAGACAGCTGGTCACATTGCATCAATAAGAAGAAAGCAAGGGGGGAGGAGAGAGAGAGAGAAAGAGAGGGAGTGAATGAGGATGAATGAATGAATGTGTGCTGGTGATCATCTCACTTTCTCCTACTTATCCAATTCAGGAACCATGGGATGGTGGCACCCTCATTTAATGTGAGTCTTCCCCTCCTCAGTTAAACCTTTCTAGAAACACCTTCATAGACACACCAGGAAGTGTGTTTCCATAGTGATTCAAATTACAAGTGTTGACCACAGAGGTAACCATCACAGTTGGTATGAAGTTTTTTTGATATTGAATGCCTTTATAAAAAACTAGCTGAGAAAGCACCTGCCAAAGTGCTTTGTAAATGATAAATGGAAATGCTTCTAGAATGTCACCAATCATCCTTAACTCTTTGGCTCCTGACACAGTAGACCCATCTGTCTAAAGCAGTGGTGGCTCATGTGGGTGTCATGCTGTATTGTCCTGGCCACTCTGGGTGGCTCAGTGTTCTTGCTGAAGGATGTTGCTCTATGATCTTCATAGGAAATCTGATACTATTTGTATTTCACTTGGAAACAAGGAATCCATCTGTTCTCACTTCTATACCAGAGACATTAAGCGGCAAAGCTGCTTCTAAGTCTGCATGGCCTTCTGGCATTCTTCTACTTTCTGGTTTTGTTATACTGGGCAAATGAGTTACCCATTCTGGGCTACAGTTTCCTTATGGAGGAGATGGTATTAAAGCACAAATCCTTCTTGCTTGTCATGAGAAGTAGATGACCTAATACATACACAAATCTGACAGCAGGGTGTGGTAGTTCAAATCTTTAATCCTAGCACTTGGAATGCAGAGGTAGGAGGATTTCCCTGAGTTCAAGCCTAAGACTACATAGTGAATTCCAGGTCAGCCTGGGCTACAGCAAGACCCTACCACAAAAAAACAAAGCAAAGCAAAGCAAAAAAAAAAAAAAAAATTAAATAAATAAATAAAAATAAAATACTTATAGAAATGCCTCACCCTTGAGAACTTCCATATATTTTCTACTAAATATTGATAGTGATATCTTCAAACACCATCATATCATAGATAATCAACTCTTGAGTCAGATAGATTTGATCTTTACTACTGGCTCAGCCACTTATCTGTATAACTTTAGAAAACATACTTAACCTGACTGAATATTTTTTCCTTAGAAAACAAAATGGAAATTATATATATCTTTCAAGGTTTATTCTTTTTGTATGCATATATGTTTGTGGTTAATATTTAAATACTGTGAATATAAAGTGTCCACTGCACAGAGGAAACTTACTAAATTATTATTGCGGTTCATTGATTCTGTAGGTGCTTAGTGGGTTTCCATTCTGTGTCAAGCATTATTCTGTACTTTGAAAAGAGAGTGTTGAAGAAGACAGTCCTTGTTGCTTGGCTCTTGTATCAGTTAGCTTTCTATTGCTGAGACAAACTATCCAAGGTGTCCAAGGTAAGAAAATATTTATTTTGGCTCTCTATTTCAGAGATCTCAGACCATGCTGCTCAACTTCATCCTGTGCATGGTAGAAACATGTAGTAGAGCCAGGTTCCATTGGCTAGGAAGAAAGAGAAAGGAGCTGAGGTATTAATATTCCCTTCAGGGAACACTCCCAATATCCTATCTTCTTCCAACTAGGCCCCTCTTGAAGTTTAGACACTCCCCAATAATGTCATCAGCTGGCGATGATAAGGAACTCTTCAGCACATGGAAAATCTTCAAGATCCAAAATGGAACATAGCACTGATACACATAGGAGCCAGTCATACATAGTGCACCAGGCAGTGGTGAGTGCAATGGAGGGAAAGGGCAAGGTGAAGGATGGTTAGGGGAGGAAGGTTGGTAATTGTGGTTTGAAAAAGGTCTTTGTGAGGAAGGCTATCTATGTAGAGACAGGCAGAAGGAGAATTAAGAGAGATGCAAAGATGGGAGAAGAATGTTCTTGACAGAGAAAGAAGCACTGAGTTGGTTGGCATATTTGAAAGCTCATGGCAATCCTCGAGTGACAGAAGGGCATGAGACAGGCAGATGGGTCAGGATCATTCAGGCATACAAGCAGGCTTTGCTTCTGAAAGGGAGTAAGGTAGAAGCAGGACAGACAAGATCTGACATGCATAAAACATGCAGGCGCAAGACATGGATTTAAC
This sequence comes from Dipus sagitta, assembly GCA_036346955.1. Lineage (NCBI taxonomy): Eukaryota > Metazoa > Chordata > Mammalia > Rodentia > Dipodidae > Dipus > Dipus sagitta. The sequence goes on from CM070781.1 coordinate 70,749,156, forward strand.
CAGGGAGATCAGGGAGGTGTCTCTTTCAGAATCTGAGGGAAAAGGTGATGGTAGCCAGGATTCTGTGGTGGTGGTGAAAATACATAAACTGTGAGATTACAAGTGTTATTTTAACTGACATTACTATTTAAACATAATTTTCTTAACATATTTATTTATTTTTTATTGACAAATTCCATAATTATAAACAATATTCCATGGTAATTCCCTCCCTCCCCACCACTTTCCCCTTTGAAATTCCACTCTCCATCATATCCCCTCCTCCTCTCAGTCAGTCTCTCTTTTATTTTGATGTCATGGTCTTTCTTCCTATTAAGAGGGTCTGGGGTAGGTAGTATCAGGCACTGTGAGGTCATGTATACATATATATATATACAATACCATCCTATTAAGTCTCCCTTATCTCCCTTTTTTTGTGTGGATTTTCAAGGTAAGCTCTCAATCGAACCCAGGCTGACATGGAATTCATTATGTAGTCTCAGGGTGACTTCAAACTCACAATGATCCTCCTACCTCTGCCTCCATAGTGCTGGGATGTCCAGCTAAGTTTTCCTCATATTGATTGTTAGCATAAAATAACTTTCATTTTACTTAGTACGAGGCAAATTCAAGTTAACCTTTGGTGAACTAATGTGCTAAAGAGGTTCTTTTGTATTTTTGAAAGGGAGCTATCATAAAGGAGAGATTTTATGAAACAGCTTTATTTAACTCTCCTCATGGCTACATGGGAGTGAGGCTTATTACTTTTGTGATTTCTCATGTTTCCTTATTATAAAAATCCCAAACAGACCCAGAAGCAGAAGGAGCATAAACATCTTGGGTGTCGCTTGCACAGTGATGATTCTGAAAACACTTCATCAGGTTGTCTTGGCATGCTATGGAGTTTTCCTTCAGAATGCCTGCTCCCTGCTCCTCTAATGGGGTGTTGAATTTCCCAACAGTAGGATGAAAGCTCTATTGTCAGGGTGTTAGAGTGTTTTATGCAGGTTTTTGGTTATCCTCCTGTTTGGATGTCTTTCTTTTGTCAGCATTTGACTGGACTCTTTCCTCTGTGTCTCAGTATCTATATTAAACTCTGTTTGATTCTTTGCTCCTCCATAAGACTCCATATGAGGGAAAATATCCTGTCTTTTTTATTTTATCTATTTTAATTTTTTATTATTTTATTTTTAAATTAAGAACTTACTTTGTATGTATACATCATGTGTTGGTACCATCTTTTCCCTCCTTCCTGCACCCATTCTGTTGGGGACCCTCCTCATTGGAGTTGCTGTTGTTCCCTATGGGTTGTGTGTTTTATTGTCCATTTTCTGGAATTTTGGGGAGGTGGCTGGTCTCTAGCAGCATGCACAATAAAGGATATTTAGGGTTGATTAACATGTGTGGGATTGCAGCAGAAAAGGTCAGTGAGGAAAATAGTTCATCATGCTTGCCATGTAAGCATGGAGTTCAAGGATGCCTTTAAACACCAAAACAAGTCACTTGGGTAATAACACAATATCATTCTTTAATGTCAAATATTTACCCAGAGGCAAGAAACTATGGGAGCATACATGTGTGCAGTTCAGAAAAATCTTAAGAGTACAGCAGACTGAAATCTTTTTCCTCTGTGAGGCAATGGATTCCTTTCTAGTCAGAAGTGAGAAAAACAGAGCTTTTATTCTTCTCTTTAAAGAAGAGGGTTGCTGAAGTTGAAGGTCATGCTTACTTCATTTCTGGGATGTGTTTGGCATCTTCCATGAATCTTATTGGTTTCTTTTTAAATACTTTTTGTTCTGTTTTGTTTTGTTTTGTTGATTTAGGGTTTCACTCTAGCTCAGGCTGACCTGGAATTCACTATGTAGGTCCAGGGTGGCCTCGAACTCACAGCGATCCTCCTACCTCTTCCTCCCAAGTGCTGGGATTAAAGGCATGCACCACCACGTCTGGCTCTTTTTAGATACTTTTAATATTTGCAGGTGTATGTGTACATATGTGGGTGCACCAGGGTCTCTTGCCATTGCAAACAAATACCACATGCTTGTACCACTTTGTGGTCTGGCCTTACATGGGTGCTGGGGATTCAAACCCCAGGCCATAAGGTTTTGCAAGCAAGCATTTTTAACCACCAAGAAATCCCCTTAACACCAATATGACTGTTAATTTGTAAAACACAGAGCTAGACCAAAGCATTTTTAAGGTTCCTTTCATTATTAAGGCCATAATCGTATTAGATTAAAAATGCTATCCTGGGGGTAAGGAGATAGTTCAGTAGGTAAAGTGATTGCTTTGCAAGCCTGGTGACCTGAGTTTAGATCTTCAGAACCCACATAAATCCAGCTGTGTAGCACCAGCTTCTGTAATCCCAGTTCCTCCACAGAGAGAAGGGAGATGGTTCAAGATGGTACAAGAGTACCAGAGCCTGTGGGCCAGGTAGACTGGCAAAAGGTGTGGCAAACAACAGCCTCCCTCAAACAAATTGGAAGGTGAGGAACAACACTTTAGGTTGTCATGTGATTTCTAAATACACACACACACACACATACACACACACAAACACTGTGGCATGTATGCTCCTGTTCACACGCACAAAAACATATGTGCAACACATATACAAATACAGTAAAAAGTACTCTCTGAAGTGCATATGGTAGCAGGGAAAGAATGGGGCTAGGGAAGAGCTTGTTATTTATATTTTAGCAAAATGAACACAGAACAATCACCAACCCCAAACTCCTAAATAGTGTCTCTTTCTGTCTACTAGCAGTTATAATTCTCTGCTTAAGTGAAATTCTAATGTGACAAAGCAATTTAGATGTTCTCCATGGCTCATTAAAGCATACTTCTACTACTCCTATGAATCCTTGTACTGTTACCCAAAGCAAGTTAAATATTTTTGTAGAAACACAATTATCACTGTTATTTCTCAGAGCTACTCTGTTTTACATAAGGCAAGGCATTTAACAAGTTGAATAAAATTTTAAATGCAATTCTAGTTCAATACAGTTGCTTCACATATTTGTATTAGTATCTGATTCCATAATTTGCTTTGAAAACAGAAAAATATTCTCTTTAATATATTTAATGCCTTCTTAGGAAAAGTGTGTCATTGGAAGTACTAAATTGGAAGTGATGACACAGAAGGGACAGCTGTTAGGGCAGGGGAGAGGCATGAAACCTCTCTGGTGATGGGCCCTTGAATAGTGGCTGTGGAGTTGGTTTGAGTTGTTTAGCCACTAAGACTATTCCAAAATTTCAGAAAATTCTCTGTATCTATACACATGGCTTTTCCTTTTGATTTTGTTGTTAGAGTGATATATAGTATGATCCAGAGCTTTAAAAATCTTATTGCAAATTCTTTCCTTCATTTCCAGTTGTATTTTCAAGAATCTAAAGGACAATCTTCCTAGTGTTTGTTCTACATCACAAATATTGATTTAGACATTTTTGCATTTTGCATTTCAAAAGCATTTTCTCATGCACTTGAATCACCCAAGATCATTTCTGGATGTCTCTTAGGTGACATTATTATTGATATTTCATAAATGAGGGAATTGAAGGTGATGCATGATATATAAGAATTTTAATCATGTTCACCCTCTATGTCTTTTTTTTGCAAAAGTTAAAATGGCTGAAATTTCCTTGTCTAAATGGTCAGCCCTGGTGTCCCTCCACCATACACTCTAAATAAATAAATAAATAATTGTTTTAAAAGGATCATAAAATGAATGGAAATATTTAAAGCAGTTTTACTGATTTAGGCTTCAACATAAAAGTCATAGTTTTGCACTGATGATAAACTCTCAGATGTATCGTTAGGTTAGGTTAGGTCCTTCATCCACTCTTGTGATAACTTGAATTGAACTGTAAGAAATGTATGTATGTTTTATTCACTGCTATGGTTTGCATATGGAACATTCTGCCCAAGGCTCATGTTTTCAAGGGCTGGTTCAAGAGCCCTTTGTAGAAATTCTTGAAATGTTAGGAGGTGGGGCCTAGCTAGATAAATGAGGTCACTGAGGGAATATAGTGGGGGTGGGGAGGGTGGACTTCTTCCAGGGCCTTCTATGTATTGATATCTGTCCTTCCTGTCAAACATATGTTCTTCTATCCATGATGTCTGTCTCATCATGGACTCAGAATTAACAGAGCCAAGGACTATGGATTGAAACCTATGAAACAGTGAATCAGAATAATGGTTCCCTTAGATTGTTTTAACAGGTCCTGTTATTCATAGCAATGAAAAGTCTCACATATTCCCCAAGTTGCATTTATTTATATTTGTTTTTTACTATTGTTTTAATTTGTTTATTTGGGAGAGAGCGAGCACAGGGGTGTACTAGGGCCTTCTGTGACTGCTAATGAACTCCAGACTCATGCCCCACTTTGCCTATCTCCCTTTACGTGGGTACCGGGAAATCAAACTTGAGAAGTCAGGCTTTACAAGCAAGTGCCACTGAGCCATCACTCTAGTGCCCTTATATTATTTTTTTTTTTGATGGCCAATGACATACTTGATTTCTTGAGCAAACATATTCTATTCAGGTGACTGAATACTAGGTTACCCAGACTGAGAGGATATAAGGGCACAGAGGATGAACACTGTTGTCAACCTGAGATGTGAATAGAGGAAGGGCAGAATAGATAGAAAGGAGAAACGAAAGGAAGACAAAAGTCTTGAGATGTTTGAGTCTTGGTACTAGTGAGGGATATATTTATCTGAATGGATATCTTTTTCTTAATCTCCTCTTGTGTCACTGGACATACAATCTAATGTTCCTTGAACTGCCTATGGGTATGACAGTGAAGTAGAACTAGATAAAATTCTGAAGCATATATGTCTAATGGAGTAATTATTTTCCCTCTTAGGCATTACATTTAGGCATAAGCTGTAGAGAAACCCCAATGATTAGCATCAAAGAGTTAATGAGGTCACTTTCATATTACCCATCTTCCTAAAGTGAGACAAGCAGGAAGCTTCTTCAGTTGTCAAAATTAAGTGGGGCATCAATCAAAAGCTCATAGATTTTGAGATAATTCTGTGTTTAAACTCAATTTGGTTTCCACATGGGGACTGTAACCTGCCTAGGAGGCTTAATTAGACTGCTTAAAAAAAGAAAAAGAACAGCATAAAACATATGGGCGTGTTTCCATTCAGAAGCAGGTTTATGATCATTCTCAGAGCTCTTACAGAAAATGAATGAATTTTCGGAGATCTCCAACTCTGCCTTCTGTTTGGTAATTCCATAAGGGGACTGGAAACAACTCAAAGGAATTGATCTCTTTTAAGTGGTGTGTCTATTATGCTTTGTAGTTTGCATGTCATAATGTGTGCTCTTAGAGCCTAGGAGAGGCAAACTATATCCAGAGACTTGTGCTTGAAGCTTCAGATCAAAACTTAAACTGTGAATAACCCAAGGGAATGCCACTTTGTCCTTGTACCTTCTGAAAAATTCAATACATCAAATATTTATTAAGCATTTCTCATATAAAATTTAGGGTCTACAGAGAGAAATAAGATGTACTTTTTTATCTTCAGGAATTTTAATGAGAGTTATAGATACATACATAGTCAATTACAATAAATACTGGACTATGGCAAGCATTTATCTATAAACATGCAAAAATGAGAGCATAAGATGACAGGTGATGAATGCTGCCCCAGAAGATTGTTGAGGGTTCTGCTGAAGAGACTTCTATAGTTTGGTTTTGTGGACACACCTGAAACAGAATGGACTCCATTCAAAACTAGGATCATATGGTGACCCTGGTCATGTCACACATATAGGGTACAAAGAAGTTTATTACTCACAAAATAAGACTTGGGGGCAATAGGTTGGAATTCCCAACCTGGTCAGGAAATGACTTAATGGAGTCTATATTGGAGTTTTATTGTTATCAGGAGGAGTGGTGACCTGAGGGTTCTTGTGAAGGATTAGAATTTTGCCTGCCTTGAACCTCCTGTGCTGGGCTTCTATCAGATGGTCTACAAGAGAGTATCAAAAAGAAGGAAGGGTAAGGCATAAAAGTTGTCAGTAACCAAGTACTATACATGCAGTCTACTTGTTACATCCAGAGCCCTCTGTCTTCTTACAAGGGCACCAGAAACTATTTGTCACTTTTATTTTATGTATGACAAAAAATGTTTAAATGACTTACAGTATCCAAAATCTGTGAGTTTCAGGCTGGAGAGAAGGCTCAGTGAATAAAGCACTTGTCCTGTTACTGTGAGATCTTGATGTCAGATCCCCAAGACTCATGTAAATGCCTGCCAAGAAGGCATGGTGACCCACTGGTAATCCTTGCACCAAGGAGGCAAGACAGGGCAATCTCTGGGGCAAGATGGCTAGCTGGACTAGTCAAATTGGGAAACTCTGAGTTCAAGTGAGAGAACCTATACTATTAAATAAGGTGGATAGAGATGGAGGAAGACACCTGATGTCAACCTTTAGCCTCTACGTGCATATATATATATATATATATATATATATATATATATATATATATACACACACACACACACGACTGTCATCATTCTCTGCTGGTTGGTTGGTATCTTCAAGCCATTTTTTAGAGCATTCAAGTCAACCAGATTCCTATGATTTCAAATTGTCCCATTCCACTGCATTACCACTACTCTGCCCCTGTCCTCCACTTCATTCTCAGTGCAATCACTTGTTCTCTGGATAGTCCTAGTACACTACATAGTCTACTTCTATAAAGTGTCTCTTGCCTCTAACCTAAAGCAGCAGATGGGAAGAAGATTTTCTTTTGGCTTACAATCTTGAGAAGAAGCTTCTTGATGTCAGAGGAAAGCATGGCATGAGCAGAGGCTGCACATCACCTCTACCATGCCCGGGGATATGAGGATATTTGAAAACAGCAGCAGGAGAATGATGCTGGCTATAAAACCCCTAAGACTGCTCACAACAACATGCCTCCTCCAGCATGTTAGACTTAATGCATTGCATTTTACATCATGTATGGTCATGATTTTCTTGTAGGCAAGGAAAGAATATGGTGTTTTAAATCAGATTTCCTCCATAAACTCATGTGTTTTGAATGCTTGGTCCCCAGATGATGACAATTTTAAAGGAGGAGCTTCCTGGAGGAGGTATTTTTTGGGGGATGGGCTTAGGACTTAGCTTCCCCTTGCCAGAATTTGGCTCACTTTCTTGCTGCTGTTTTCCATCTACTGTGGCAGAGGTGATGCCTAGCCTCTGCTTATGTCATGCTTTCCCCTACCACCATGAAGCTTCCCCTCAAGATTGTAAGCCAAATTAAAACCTTTCTCCTGAGCTTCCAGTCAAGATGGCATCTGCCTAACCTTGCCTCACTTCACAGTGAAGAAAAGGCAAGACCCTTAAGGTTCACAGGGATCTTTTTTGTTTAGGGGTTTTCTGATTCTAGTAGGCTTCCAGTGGGAGGGTGTGGAGGAGCAAAATAGGGAATCTGCTGATTCCCATTCTCTAGGGTAGGCTACAAGCCCCCTAATCCCCTCAAGCAGCCATCCTATCCACAGTCCCAATAGGAGGTCCCTCCTGCACTAACTGCAGGCCTAGTGGACCCAAGCTAGCAGGCTACGTCCTCCACCCTAGGCTTTTCTACCACCAGGCAGAGCTCCAGGGGTGCAAACGCCATCCCAGTCACTGTTCTGGCCCAGCCTTGCTGTCCCCTGCATGTGAGATCCCTGGTCCCGCAAAGCCTTGCTGACCCCCACATACGATCACCATTCATGCCCAGCCTTGCTGACCCCTACCTGTAATCACAATCACCATTCCCACCCAGCCCTGCTGAACCCTGCCCATGTGCATGATCACCATTCCCACCCAGCCTTGCTGACCACCACCCATGTATGCCATTACCATTCATGCCCAGCCTTGCCGACCTGCACACACATGCAATCACCATTCCCCCCCCCCCACCTTGTGGACCCCGCGTGTGATTGGGTGGCCCAGTCACTGTTCCCACCCAGCCTTGCTGACCCTTGCAGGCGATAGCCAGCACAGTCCCCATTCCTGCCCAGCCAATCTGAACCCAGTGTGCAATCACCATCCCACTCATCACTGCACCTCCCCACCCCCAAACAGGGACCCAGGCTAGTGTCTCTCTCTAACTTTTCTGAAACCCATGGCTGATTTCCATCCCACTCACCTTTGACCCCCATCCCTGACCAGCAGGCTAGCGTCCCACATCCTAGGCTTTCTGAAACATTGTAATGGGTAGACCACAGCATAAAAGGAAAAGCACAAAAAATCAGATGCAAGTAAATCCAGCTAGATTTCCCAGTCTCACAATTGATGTCTCTAATCAAAACATAGAAGAGCCAATATGACTGGAATCCCAAAAAGAAGAAACAAACTATGCTACCCTGATAAAGCAAATAGCAGAACTTGCAGAAACTCTACCAAGGACCAATAATAGTATGAATGGTATGATCACTATATTAGAAATACTAGAAAAGAACCATAAAGGGTTCCTAAGACAGTTAAATGATCTGAAGGAGGGTGAAAAAAAAAGAGGACCTCAATAAAAAGCTGGCTAAGCTCAGTGAAGTCATAAAAAATATAGGGATGAACTCCAAGAAGCATTAAGAAATTCAGAAAATGATGTGAAAAGGGAAAATGATGCAAAAAGGGTTGGAAACTTTACATTAAAAAGCAGTAGAAAGTATGAACAAAATTGAACAAGCCCAAAACTCTATAGAAGCTATCAAGAATAGAGTCAGCTATGTAGAGCATAGAAACTCAGAACTGGAAGAAAAAAGAGAAGAAACAGTTCATGATTCCACAAGTTTCAACAAGTTCAGAAATTTAAATGAACAGAACATGAGGGAACTATGGGGTACCCTTAAGCATCCCTCAACATTTGGATCATGGGAATACCAGAAAGGGAAGAAATACAAACCAAAGGCATGGAAAACTTATTCAACAAAATTATGAAAGAAAACTTTCTAAAAATAAAGTCCCATCAAATTATAAGAAGCTAGCAGAACTCTAAACAGACTGGACCAAATCAGAAATTCTCCAAGACATATTATCATTAACACTCTAAACATCAGTCACAAACAGAAAGTCCTAAAGGCAGCTAGGGAGAGACAATATTTCACATATAAAGGAAACCCCATCAGAATTACTTCAGACTTCTCACTGGAAACCCTAAAAGCCATCAGAGCCTGAAATGAAACACTGCAAACTCTAACAACTGATGGCTTCCAACCCAAAATACTCTACCCAGCAAAAGTATCCCTCAAAATAGATGGTGAAAGAAAAACTTTCCATGATAAAACTCAGCTTTATGACTATATGAACACAAAGGCAAACCTACAGAGTCCTTCAGTGAATGCTCCACACAGAAGATTCAAATAACCAACCTCAAGTGCCTATGAGAAGCAGATCACAATAACCAAACCTCAAGAAGGCACAAAAATTACAAAGGCAAAGAAAACATCAAACCACATAAACCACCACAATATGGCAGGTATTAAATCAAACCTCACAGTTATTACTCTAAATATTAATAGACTCAATTCACCCATCAAGAGATATAAGCTAACAGGGTGGATCAGAAAATTAGACCCCTCAATCTGTTGTCTTCAAGAAACCCACTTCACCACTAAAGACAGATACCTCCTCAGGGTGAAGGGGTGGAAAATGATATTCCAAGCTAACAGAAATAAGAAACAAGCAGGTGTAGCTATACTTATATCAGAAAAAATAGACTTCATGCCAAAAGTAGTCAAAAAGACAAAGAAGGGTACTTCTAACTTATCAAGGGAATGATCCAACAAGAGGATATCACAATCATTAATCATTGTGCATCAAATACAGGTGCACCACAATTCATAAAACAAAACCTACTTGACAATATAACAGAAATAACCACCAATAGCATCATAGTTGGGGACTTCAATCCTCCACTATTAGCAATAGATAGATCATCCAAACAGAAAATTAACAGGAACTAAGAGAGCTCAACAACACCATAGATCAGTTAGACCTAACAGACTTCTACAGAACATTCTACCCCAAATCCACAGATTATACATTCTTCTCAGCAGCCCATGGAGCCTTCTCTAAAATAGATCATATACTGGTTCATAAAGCCTGCCTCCACACAGTTAGGAGGATCGACATAATTTCCTGCATGATATCAGATCACAATGCTCTATTGCTAGAAATTAACAACAAAAGATGTGCCAGGAACCCAACCAACTCCGGGAAACTGAACAACACACTCTTAAACAATAAGTGGGTAGTGGACAAAATAAAAAATGAAATTGCAAATTTATAGATATAAATGAGAATAAGAGCAAAACATACCAAATCTTATGGGACATAATGAAGACAATGCTCAGGGGAAAATTCATAGCAATAAATGACTACATAATACACAGAGAGATTTCCCAAATCAATAACCTAACCATTCACCTAAAAGCATTGGAAAAACAAGAAGAATCCAACCCAAAAAGCTCCAGATGGAAAGAAATAATTAAGATCAGAGCAGAAATCAATGAATTGGAAACTAAGAAAACAATTAAGAAAATTGATGAAACAAAGAGCTGGTTCTTTGAAAGAAAATAAACAAAATTGATATACCCCTGGCAAATTTGATCAAGCAGAAAAAAAGGAACGCCTTAAATTAACAAAATTAGAAATGAAAAAGGAGAGATCACAACAGACATAAGTGAAATTGGGAGAATCATCAGGACTTACTTCAAAAACTTCCACTCCACAAAATTGGATAAAATGGATGAAATGGATGAATTCCTGGACACATACCACCTACCAAAGCCAAACTCAGAGCAGATTAAACTCCTAAACAAATCTATCACAAACACCAGTGTTGAAAGGGTAATTAAAAACCTCCCTAAAAAGAAGAGTCCAGGACCAGATGGTTTCTCAGCTGATATCTATCAAACCTTCTGGAATATCTGACACCAATTTTTCTAAAATTGTGCCATACAATTGGAAAACAGGTAAAGCTCCCCAATTCCTTTTATGAAATTAGTATCACCCTAATACCAAAACCAGGCAGAGATACCAAAATCAAAGAAAACTACAGGCCTATTTCCCTGATGAACTTAGATGCAAAGATCCTGGACAAAATCCTCACAAACCAAATTCAATAGCACATCAAAAGCATTATCCACCTGGATGAAGTAGGCTTCATCCCAGGAACACAGGAATGGTTCAACATACAGAAATCTGTCAATGTAATACACCACATAAACACAAAAACCACGTTATCATCTCAATAGATACACAAAAGGCATTTGACATAATACAGCATCACTTTATGATCAAAACATTGGAGAGAATAGGCATGGGCAGTCTATATCTCAACATATTAAAGGTTATATGTTAAGATCCTAAAGCCCAAATAATACTTAATGGGGAGAGACTGAAGGAATTTCCACTGAGATCACAAACAGGGGTGTCTACTTTCACCTCTGCTCTTCTGCTGGAAGTACTAGCTCAAGCAATAAGACAGGAGAAAGAAATAAAAGTGATACAAATTGGAAAGGAAGAAGTTAAGTTAGCCCTATTTACAGATGATATGATTATATATATAAGTGACCCAAGATCCTCCCTCTCAAAACTCTTAAAAATGATTAACCCCTTCAGCAAAGTAGTAGGATATAAAATCAATGTACAGAAATCAGTAGCCTTTCTATATGCAAAAGACAAAGATATAGAGAAAAAAATAAGTGACATTGTCCCATTCTCAATATCATAAAAAATACCTCAGAATAACATTAACCAAGGATGAGAAAGATCTTTACAATGAAAACATAAAAACACTCAAAAAAAATTGAGGAGGACTTGAGAAAATGGAAAGACCTCCCATGCTCCTGAATAGGCAGCATTAAAATTGTGAAAATGGCAATCTTCCAAAAGCAATATATATATTTAATGCAATACCCATAAATATCCCAATGTCTTTCTTTTTCTTTTTCTTGTTTTTAAAGTTTTTGTTTTAATATTTTATTTTATTTATTTGACAGAGAAAGAGGGATAGAGAGAGAATGGGCATGCCTGGGCCTCCAGCCACTGCAAACAAACTCCAGATCTGTGTGCCCCCTTGTGCATCATGGAACATGGGTCCTGGGGAATTGAACCTGGGTCCTTTGGCTTTGCAGGCAAATGCCTTAATCACTAAGCCATCCCTTCAGTCCCGAACATCTTTCTTCACAGAGATAGAATGATCTTAAAATTCATATGGAATGTAGAAGGCCTTGGATATCTAAGCATATCCTCAGCAAAAGAAACACCTCTGAAGGCATCACCATACCTCATCTAAAGCTATACTCTACAGCCATAGTAATAAAAACAACATGGTACCAGCATAAAAACAGGAACATAGGCCAGTGGAACAGAACCGAGGATCTGGACTTTGGGTGAAGTAACTATAGCTACTTGATATTTGATAAAGACCCTAACAATGTGGACTGGAAAAAAGACAGCATCTTCAATAAATGGTGCTGGACAAACTGGATAACCATATGTAGAAAAATGCAATTAAGAAAAAAAAAAAAAAACACTTTCTCCCATCAGCTGTTTTTGGTCAGATTCTTTTTCCCAGCAATGAGAAGATAACTACAACAAAAAATAGGTACCAGAGCAATGAGATAATTACTTCTAGAAACCTGACTGCATATCTTTTGATCTTTTGTAATTGATTTGTAGGAAGAATATGAAAGGATTTGAAAATGTGGACTATAAGATCCATTGCAGTTCTTTGAACACAGTTTAATGGACCATTCTGATTAGAGTTGAAAGACCTAAATGCAAAAGAGCTCTGGGTTTTTCAGGCTTGACTTGTGAATGGTTAAAACAAACCATTTTTTGGACTGGGCTAGAGGCAGTTTATATAAAAGGCAGTTGTGCTCTTCCCATGTCCTGAGAACTTAAGCAAAGCTGAACTTAAAGGTAATGGTGGAACATAGAGCAGAAGGAGGTGATGAAGAAAGAAATGAAAGTTCTGAGCAGGAGACAGCAGACCACTTCAGCTACAATTGCTTGAGAGATTACCACTATTATGATTGGGCCAATTGCTCTGCATTGGAATTTTAGGAATAATGCTGACTCTTGAAAGTAGGGAATCTACAAGAACGAAACTTAAGGCACTTTTCCTGCTCTTCAAGTTGACTTTGTTACCTCCTGGATTAGCAGTTTGTCAGTTAGCCCATCTGATACTGGTTTCAGAAGTAGAGTGAATTCAGGAAACAGAGGGTCTTTTTTATTTGCAATGCAGTTCTTTTGGAGATGGCCACTGGGCAGTGTGAACCATAGTTTGTTGGAGTGACTGCATGGAGGAGGGAAGATAGAGCCATGACATGGATGAACCATGGGTTGCAGTGGAAACCCTGGAATTTTGAGATGCCAGGACTATAGACTGGCTGCTAAGGAGAGCTCCTGACTCAGGATAGAATTTTTTCCTGGCTGTAAGCATCCCAGCTTGAGGGATGAAATTGGAATCCCAGAGACTTTGTTACTGCTTACATATCAGACATGGAGGTATAGGATTTGATGTTTGCCCTATTTGCTTTAGATTTTACATCAGTTCAAGCTTGTCTTGCAGAATGATTGTTAATTCTGTGCCATTACATGTGCTTAGTTTTATAGGCTCATGGACTATGAGGATATTTGAACAGTGTTGGGATTGTTAAAAACTACAGAAACTTTTAAAGTTGGCCTGAATTCAGTTTGCATCAAGATGGTCATGAGTTTATGCATGGCAGGGGCACAATGTGATGGTTTGAATCAGTTGTTCCTCATAAACTCATATGGTTTAAATTCTTGTTTCCCAGCTGATAGAAATTCTGAAGGCTAATCCTTGGTTGAAGAGGTGTAATGTGGGTAGGCTTAGCGGTGCTATAGCTTCCCCTTGCCAGAGTTTGGCTCACTCATGCTGCTGTCCAGATGCTGTGGGAAGGAGATAATGTAGAACCTGTGCTCCTGCCATGCTTTCCCCTGCCATCATGGAGCTTCCTCTTGAGACTGTAAGCCAAGATAAAATCTTTCATCAGGTGCTTTTTTTTTAAAGAAAGTTTTTTTTTTTTTTTTTTAGAGAGAGAGTGAGAGAGATGAAGAAGAAGAAGAAGAAGAAGAAGAAGAAGAAGAAGAAGAAGAAGAAGAAGAGAGAGAGAGAGAGAGAGAGAGAGAGAGAGAAGGAGAGAATTAGCATGCCAGGGCTTCAGCCACTGCAGTCGAACCCCAGGCACTTGCACCACCTAGCGGGAAGATGTGACCTTGTGCTTACCTCACCTTTGTGCATCTGCCTTATGTGGGATCTGGAGAGTTGAACATGGGTCCTTAGGCTTCACAGGCAAGTGCCTTAACTGCTAAGCCATCTCTCCAGCCACATCAACTGCTTTTGATCAGGTACTTTATTACAGCAACCAGAAGGCAACTACAAAATGACATAGTACATCCAACATCTTCAAGCAAAAACTTTCTGGTTTCCTGTGCTCCAAAAGGCTTTTCCACCATGTATCCATTTCCAGGCCCCTCCCTGTTTGCTGGAACACATTGTGAGATGCTCAGAATTGCACCACAGCACCTTAGATGTCCACTGCTCTGGCTCTCTGACTTATCAGTAAGCTCTAGGGTCTCTTTACTCCTCTTCTGTCCATATCGACATTCTCCTCTGGTTTCACTCCTTTCACATCCTGCTTTTGTGTTGGAGAGATGGGTTAATGGTTAAGGTACTTGCCTGAAAAACCTAAGGACCCAGGTTCAATTCCCCAGTACTGACATAAGCCAGACACACAATGTGGAACATGCATCTGGAGTTTGTTTGCAATGGCTGAAGACCACACCCATTCTCTCTTTCTATCTCTCCCTTCTCTCTCCCTCTTTTTCAAATAAATAATTAAAACAACAAAAAAATTATCTAAAACCCCAGCTTTTACCCTCTGGTATAGTTTTTCTCTGCATTCATTCATTTGCTTAACTAATGTTTATTTGATTACTTATTGAGTGCTAGTCACTATTTATATGCTGGAAATAAGGTACTAGTTATAGATTTAACTTTCAGTTCAGAACATATATGTTAGGGGATGAAGGCAGCCAATAAAAACATGACTTATAATATGCCATAATATTACTAAAGATATGGAGATATATAATGTATTGTAAGATGGCTAGAAGGCTCTAGGAAGAAAATATTGTTACACTGGTCATGGAAGGGTTTCCAGAGTTGGCAGCATGTGGGCAGACCTGAAGTCATGCACATCTTGAGAGAACTTCTTTCTAGGAGCTGTAAGGCAATATGCCAAAGTGCAGAGCTGCATTGTGCTTGGCATGTTAGAGCCCAGCAGAAGGACCAGAAGAGAGGGATTGTTGATGGGTATTCAGGAACAAAGTATTGAGGGGTCTTGCAGATTACCAGAAGGTTTAGGGAGAGGTTTGTCTGGATCCAGTGTGATCTTACTTCTGTTGGCATCTTAGTCATCCTTATTTTTCTTGTCCTCTTTCTTTAACTCATTTTGTATTTTATGCCATGAAATTTACTGGACTTCAAATACCACCTGATGTTTCTCTTTCCCTTGATAGCCAAAGTTCTCAAAAAGATAGTCGGGGCTAGGTAGTCCTTGGTAGCCAATGATCTAAAAAAAAAAAAAAAAACAGTAGGGGATGGGGAGACAGCTCAGTGGGTAAAGGGTTTGTACACAAGCACACTGACCTGAATTTGGGTTCCCAGCAGCACCCACATAACAGCAGAGCATGGCAGTACCCTCCTCCTTTGATCATTTCCCCTCTGAGCATGGGATGAGTTATCGAAATGATGGAGAAGGAAAGAAAGGAGTGTCCCTCGTGCTTACTGGATACCTAGTGTAGCTGAATCAGTGAGATCTAGGTTCCATGTGAGACACTATCACAAAAAATAAAACGGAGAGCAACCTGATGTTCATCTCTGCCCTTGACATACATGTGTGTTCCCCACATGTATCCACTCACATGCATACATGTACTCATACCACACACACATATACAAAAGTAACAATAACTCAGTCCTGTATATCTTTTCATATCCTCTATTAATTCTTCATTCCATATAATCATAGTCTTAAAACTTAAAACTGGACCTGCTATTTTCAAGGTTGTTGCTACATTCAAATGACACATTCTAGCACTAACTTCTCTTTATTCTCTCTTTCTTTCTCTGGGCATGAATTATTGACCAGTCTCTTCTTGAATTCTCCTCTATTGGTTTTTAAGACATACTATGATCCCAAGGGTCCATTTCTGGACCCCTTTCTTCCACTATAGTCTCTTCTTCTAATGCCGTTCACTTCATCGCTCTAAGAATTGTCTTTGTGCTGATAATTCCTTAATACATATTTCTAGGCCAAACTGCATGTATAAAATTTAGTTCCAGCCCATATATCAAAGAACTTACTACCTCCTTTGAATGTCTCAAGGGCACCTGAAACTCAGTATGTCCATAATTTATCTACCTTTTTTTTCATATGTTCCTTGTCTTACTATATTTCTCAAGTTAGTGTGAAATCAGAAGTGCAAGTTTCCAAAGTAAAATTAGTTCAAATGGTCACCAAGTCCTGTGATTCAGCTCTGTTATCACTGATTAAAATATCCCCAGCTAAATTCCACTTACCTTTTCAGACTTCTTTGGTCATCATCCAATTTTAAATTATTCTTTAGGCCCTAGGTACCTGTCATAGGGTAGAATAAAAGTCTTCCTTACACCCCTTGCACCTGTTCCATAGCTGTTTCAAGTGCTTAAAATTCTTTTGGGGAATCATTTTGATGTCTTTGGTGAATGTAAGCAATCTGAGAGTGGATATGTCTTCTCCATTTATATATCTGTAGCCTTTACCACAATGACTAACATCTTAAGTACAGGATGGATATAAGTTGAATGGATTTATCTGGTTGACTTTTGATAAAGGGTAGGAGATTCCATAAGGCAGTCAATACTGTATTCATAAGAATATCAATGGAACTGTGTAAACTGCTCAGTATGATGCTGGCAGGATACTAGGATGGTTCTCAATAAGAGCCACTTGCTATCCCAGGACAGCTAGATGACCTGGAAAATGAACCAGGGCCCTGAATGCAAGCAGATTCTCCTAACTCTCTTACCTGTTTTTCTCTCTTAGTTGGCTTTATCCTCACAGCCAGGATTTCCATAAGAACTTCAAAGCATCTGCTTGGAGTTTATGGGACATATGTATGTCAATCATTGGACTAATGAATGCAATCACAGAGATGGTATAGTGTACCTAGTTCCTGATGACCTGAGTTAAATCCCCAGAACCTACTTAAAAATCATGGTATGGACACTCATGTCTATAACACCAGAGTTGAGGGTCACAGAGACAGGAGGATTGCTGTGTTACCTTGTCAGCCACTCTAACCAAAAAAAAAAAAAAAAACACAACTATTCATACTAAGTATGCCCATAAATAATAATAATAATAAAACAGGGAGCTCCTGATTCAGTGAAAGACTGGCTCAGAGGTCTCAGAAAAATAAGGCATAGGAGTGATAGAGGAGGACATCTGATGTCTTCCTCTGGCCTTTGACCACATATACCCACGATACACATATCTACATACATGCGTTTGCACACACTAAATGCATACACATGAAATAAAAAAAATGATATGAACCACAAGGACATTTCTGGTTACCACAAGAAGATGTCTGGAGTTGCTTTGGTGGTTGGGCCAGCATCTTTACCAAGGACCTGCCATCCTTCCAGGATATGATTCCTGGTCAAGTGGCTGCTGATAATATGAACATTAGCTCTACACATGACATTCAGTAAGGAAGGAAGGAGATTGGGAACAGGCTTTGCCCTTCAGTCTCACTTTTACAAGGAAGGAAAATGTTTCTCAAAATTCCCAGCATTTCCCCTTTACAATCATTGACTGGAAGGGGGTTACACATCCTTCCCTAGACCTATCTGTGACAATCATCATTGGCTAATATGATTGATTGGGATTAAATATATAGAATAATATGGACAAGGGAATGAGTGTTCTGCAACTCAGTCTGTTAAAGTCTAGAGTGAAATGTGGCATGCTGAAGATTTTCTTTCCTTAGAGAATTTTTTGTGTAACACCAAATAATTACTAGTCCTTTTCAGCTAACATTTAGTTTAGCTCAATAAATATCCCTATGCACTAGGCTACAATAAGCAATATAGATACAAGGATAGGTCAGACAGCCCTTGACTTCAAGAATGTTACATTCAGTTGTTAATGACAATGCATATAACTGATGTGTATGTCTGAGTTTGCAGTATTCTTGAATCATGTTATTTTCACTAGAATAATTGTCTAAAAGTTTGTATTTTCTTAGTTACTACAAACTAAAGGAAGAGAATGAATGGCATTCCAACACTTATTTTCTTTTTCCTTGCTATCTAAAATTGTGAAAATTCAGTTGCTGTCATTAATTGGCACTGTCTTCAGCAATCTCCAAGCAAGAAAATATTAATTAGACATGCAAAAGACAGTGTTCTCTAATCACATATCCCAGCAGGTGGTTGTCACAGGTGAGGGCAGTAATAAAACTGATGGTACAAGTTGCAGCTTGTTAACTCACTTTAAGAGAGAAACTTAAATTCTTATTTGCTAGATGAAAAAAAGTTAGTCAAAGGTTCCCCATGGCACAATGTGTTATCCACCAGGGGGCTGGGGTCCTTTTTCTCAGACAGCAATTGTAGGAGAGAAAGCTATTCCTGGGCTGGTTTTCTGACAGCTTTTATCCTTGGGTCATTGACCACAGCAAGTGATGGCCCCAGACAGGTGGGAGCAGTAGCTGCGGCACCCCCTAGTGTACACATTTCCTACAAGTCACAGAACCTTTGGCACTACAAGTGCTGTAGGTTTTGTGTAGTCTGATGGAGTTGGGATCCCTCAGTCTATGTCACTAGTATGTCACTAGCTCCTGAACTGCTGTATCTGAGAACCTTGGCCCTTAAGGTTGCTGCTATGATCCTTGTAGATGTGGACACAGTGTCACCAACTGCCTGCTTGTTCTCTGCTTCTGCCAAGGCACCAGATGGCTCTGGACTGAGACTCCCAGGCTACACTGGTCCCATGATTCTCCAGCAGTTCACTGGGCTCCTGCTCCTTTTCTAGTATGGCTCAGTTGCTTTATTGCTTGAAATCTGGGCCTTGGGCGAGAGGGGGAGGAGGGCATAGGGCAGGAGGTCACCAAATCACCTATCACAGTTTCATGCAAATGAAGGTTTGTAGATAGCTACACAAATCACAGTAATACCTCATCATTCACAGCAGGAGTTCTGATAGGTTACCAGGGGAAATTTCCCATCTCCAGGGTCATCTAGAGTTCATTGAAGCTTGCAACAGCAAAACACCTGATACAAACTGCAGACTGATTAGAGCAATGGTGGCTGGGTCTGGATTCAGGATGTCCACACATAGCAGTCCAGAGCAGCCACAGCTGTGCAAAGTGCAGCCTAGCTGACTTTGACTGACAGTCCTTTGACTTAGGGCAGCTGAGGCAGCAAGAGATCATCAATTAGAGAGTAATGTAGCTGTATCCCCAATATTTTTGCTTATTAAGATGAAAATAAACATCAGAAGGAGCATGTATAAGAACTTAAGTGGTCTGGAGATAGCTCAGTGGGTCAGAACGCTTGCCACCGAAGCAGGAGGGCTGAAGAGAGCCTGAAACTGTTGTGCCATCACCCCTGACCAGGAGCCAAGACCCCCAGTCACCCAGGAGTCACCCAGAAAACCACCACAGAAGCAGGGACACTCAAATGTAAAAGCAACAGGTTTCTTTATTGCAAGCCTAGGCCTGGGCTCTGTTCACACAGTCCGGCACAGTGGTAGTGAGGGAGAGAGCCCCTTTCTTTTGGGGGAAGGGGTTCATATAGGAATTCGAACAAAGAAGTAGGGGATAGATACATGATTGGTTGATTTAAACAGTTCTGATTGGCTTGGGGTTTCAGTGGGCAAAGTTGGGGGTAGAAGCTAGGGGCACTCCAGGCAGATGAAGTAATCTCCATTGTCCTTGAAGTGGAGATTCCTCAGTTTCTTATCTAAGCAGGTGGTCAGAGGCTGGAGGCTCCCCTGCAGTGGAGTGTTTCTGCAATGTCCTTGAAGTGTAGATTCCTCAGTTTCTTTAGGGGGAAAGGCAGCAATTGAGCAAGCAAGCAAAGTTTACAGAAGCAAAAGGTCAGCACATTAGCTGGCTAGTTCTCTATCTAAGTCAGGCCTGGGCCTTTTTACTTAAAATGGTTACATTTGGTCTCTCAAAACCATCTGAGTTTGATTAACCAGCACCCATATAAACAGCTGAGTGTGGTCTTGCATGCCTGTTGCCCCAGGCCTGTGGGGAGCTGAGACAGGACAATCCCTGTGGCTCATAAAAATTGCAGCTCCAGGTCAAGAGAGAGGACTTTGTCTCAAGGAAATATGGAATGAGAACTGGAGGGGAAATATACAGATGAGTGATGAGTAGTCACCCAGTGTTCTCTTTTGGCTTGCACAGGTGGGCCCAGGACACATGCATTTGCATACATATGTGCATATGCCACAGCATGTAGACACACACACACACACACACACACACACACACACACTATGCATAGTAAACATGCAAAATGATTTAAGAACTTGTCATGACACTAACAGTGATTTTTAACAGTGCTATTAAAATGCTGAACACCTATTCAGTAGGTCTCCCTCATCTGTTTCAAGTTTATGATTTAGCAAGACTTTACTATTCATGTTTAATATGTATAATGCAGTATTATCAACTGTATCCCTTTCCATGTCTGTAATTAGTGGTGGCAAGGAGATCTATAAAATAATATTTATGTTTCTAGCTGTGTGTACAGACATGGACACATGTTAGCTTTATGTCCTTAACTATAAATCCTTGTCTGGTTTCTCATATTTTGTTTTTACTTTTCTTTCTGATCATCTTTCCTTTTTATTTGCCACTTCATGTTAAGAACTTGCAGGACTGTCCAACCCTCCCCTGCGTAATCTGACCAACTGTCATGATTTTAACTACTCTTTATAGCAAGGACAGGCAGGTAATTAAATATGTAAAATGGATCAGTGGAAACAATGGGAAATTATGGGGCCTGGGGCAAAATAGAAATAACTAAAGACATTCACTATTATGCTTAGGAAAGAAATAAGAATCACAACCCTACTCTGCCAGATAAATTCATCCTCAAGGGCTTGATTTGCTAAGCCCTGTTCTCACATCTGTGCTCTCTACTGGCCTGTTTTGAGTCTCAGTGCATCACAGTGAATTGTCCACTGATCATTGAATGGGCTAGCACTTCTCAAAACCAATTGAAGTTTATAATGATTTGTAAATTACTCTTTTTTTACTTTTGAAAGATTTCATTGCTTAGAACTTAGGCTTTTAACTCAAAAAAACAAACAAACAAGCAAACAAAAGAAAACACTACTAACTGCCTGTCCAGTTGGCAAACACACACTTAAGAAAATGTTCATCATCCCTAATCATCAGGGAAATGCAAATTAAAACAACTATGAGATTCTACCCTACCACAGTAAGGATAGCAACATTAAAAAATCAAGTGAAAATAAATTCTGGTGAGGATGTGGAGAAATAGGAACCCTCATCCACTGGTGGGGGGAATGTGAGATGGTACAACCACTGGAAAACAATATGAAGACTCCTAAAATAGTTGACTATAGAGTTACCAACAGATCTAGTTATTACTTACTGGGCATATACCCTAAAAGTTCCACGCCTCAATTAAGAGAGATTTGTTCAACCATGTTTATAGCTGCTCAACTCATAATAGTTAAGAGCTGGAATCAACTCAGATGTCCATCATAAGATGAATGGATAACTAAGATGTGGTATCTCTACACAATGGAATTCTACATAGCAGTAAGGAAAAACGATACAATGAAATTTGAAGAAAAATGGTCAAACCTGGAATAGATCATTTTCAGTGAACTCATCCAATCACAGAAAGATAATTGCCGCATAGTCTCACTCATCTACAGCTCCTAACCTGAATCTACCCAAGTTGCGACATACCTCTCAAGCAGCTTGAGGGCCGAACAATAGGGTGGGTGGGGAGGGAGGGGGGGTCACAAAACTGGATCCAAACAGCAATGGTACCATAAAATTCTACATCCTAAATGACAGACCAAATGGTTGAATCTTCACCAGGCCCTTAGAGGGAATACCTGAATCACAAGGCCCTGGAGAGGGTATAATGAAGACTGATCTTAATCTCCTTCTGTTTCAGTTTCTCTCTCTTTCTCTCTGTCTCTCCCTCTTCTCTCTATCTCTTTTATATTATTTGTCTTTTTCTTCTTTCACTCTTTGGGCACTTATGTGTAACTCCCAGTACTAGCATGTGGCTATCATCCACAGTGAGCTCTTGATCAGAGATACCTACAAGGTTTCACAAAAGAAGACAGAATTCTGTCAGAGTACTTGATGACCCACCAAAGGTTAGTGGTAAGACCCTACTGCTGAGGACTTCATATGCTGTTGGCAAATAATATGGAGTGACATGGCTGGAAGCTGGAAGAGAGTCAATTCCCAGACAGTTAGCATGTCTAGTGCCAGAAGGTGCTACATGAGTGATTGGGGGAACATGACCAACTCATGGTCTGAGGTACTCTGCAGCAAACAATCTGACATGATGCTCACACAAGTGCAATAGTGGCGCACAGCCATGGTGGGAAACCATCTGCTCTTTATTTGGCTAACTGATCTGCTCAGTGGAATGGAACCCATAGCTGGAGCTGGGAAACAAGTCAGAATCATATCCAAAAAATGAGCCTGCTCTCCATTATCAAGCTCCCACCAATAGTGGACTACAAGTGTGCCTACACATATTACATTTTCTCTCTAAAAAAGAAAAAAAGGAAAAAAAAAAGGGATATACCATCTATCTGGCATTACTCTCCTTCAGAGAATTTGCTTATCTTTTTCAGATAGATGCAGATCCTAAGGAGAGAATCACCCCATCATTCCTCAAAAGGGCCCCAGCTGAAACTAAGAATAATTGGGGAAACAAGCAAGAGTGCTGTTTCCTTGGTGAACCTGGTACCAGCACAACAGTGAAGGAGATAGACACAGAGAACAATCAACTCCTACCAAACCAGCTATCCAGAGGCCCAAAGGCTCCCAAGACTTCATCACTAAACCAGACCTAAAATGAACCCAACATGGCTCAGGGAAATTTGTAGAAGAGGGGATGGAAAGAATTTCAGAGCCACACAGTGGGTCATGATACACAGGGACATTGCCTCCTACTCATAACTGATGGCTAACCCCACAATGCATGACCCATATTCCCCACCCCCCCTTGGAGGGGGGTGGTCAGGGAGGAGGCTAACAATGTTACCAGCTTGACTGTATTCACTGAGTACAAAACTAATTAAAAAAAACACTGCTCTAAGACAAGCCTAAGCATTTCCTTTAATTTAAAAGTGCAAATGGTAGATGATTGAAAAAACATAGTTCAAGTTTACAAATGTGTAATTATTTTGATTTATCCTTTGCATTCATTATCTAAGCTTTTGTATTATAATAAGAAATTATAGATTCCTATCATAATATAATCAGTATTATGATTTGTAAACAAATTATATGTTTATGATCAATTGTTGAACATTTTATTCCTATGTAAAAATGTATTCTCTATTTGATGGATGAAAAATACATTTACCTAAAAATGTGCTTCTAAGTTGCCTTGAGTGTTTAACAGTTCTTGGAAATGCGTGTTAATTCTATCTTTAAGAATACCAATTAGAAAATGTCTCCTCATAGTCCTATTTTTTTAAATAATGTTTTTTGATATACACAAGTATTTGGGGCTAGAGAGGTGGCTCAGTTGGTAAAGGGCTTGTCTTGCAAATATGAACTGAGTTAAATTTCCAGAAACCATGTTCTTATACTCCCAGCCTTCGGGAAACACAGATGTCTGGATCCTTGGGGCCAACTGGTCTAGCCTACTCAATGAGCTAGCTCTAGGATCATGAGAAACACTGTTTTGAATAAAGGTGAATGATACCTGAAAGGAACAATCCCCAAGATTGTTTTCTAGATTCTACACAAGTGTGCATGCACACCTGCACACACATATGCATCCCCATATATGCACACATGAACAAGGGCACACATATACACAAAACTATTTTCACTTGATTTTCTTAACATTAATTATATCTACATGTTATAGCAAACAGCTACTTTCTTGGCAGAGAAGGTGAATATTTGTGTAAGCTTTTACCACATATTATCTATCATCTACCTATCTGTCTATCATCTATCTATCTATCCTCTATCATATTTTTGTGAGTGTACATGAGTATGTGTGTGTGTGTGTGTTAACCTATTTATGATTCTCTTATCTCTATCTGCAGTTTGTCTGTGCCATTTTGTTTTAATCATCATCTCTTTTTATGAAACTATGGCTTGGTTACTAGTTTAGGATTCAATGAGACTTCTTGTAGACAGCTCCATTGCTGGAATGAATATCCAAACCAGGAAAAGTTTATGGGATGTATTAGTCAGTGTTCTATAGAGTAATAGAATCAGTAGAATAAGTTGTATTAAAAGAGAATTTACTGGATTATTTTATGACAGTCTAACAATCGCAGTCTGCAGGCCTGAGAGTCAAAGAACCTGGTAGCTGCTCAGTGCATGAGGTTGGATGCCTCAGCAATCCCAATTTGGCACTGAAGACCTGGAGTCTGCCTGGAGAGCCAGTGGTCTTCAGACTGTCCCGGTCTTTAGTCTACCCTGGAAGGTAGCCAGCAGCACTGAAAGCCGGGTGGGAGTAAGAGATTCTTTTCTTCTTGAGCTTCCGTAGATAAAGCCCCCCTCTGAGAGCAGCTGCATACTCTAGGGGAAGGGCTCACCCTGGGGGAAGGATTTCCTCTTTCAGTTAATCCTTCCTGGAAGTAATCTCAGAGACCCACTCAAGGAAATGTCTGTAGATTTCTAAACAGATCAAGTTGACAACAAAACAACTATCACACAAGTTTACAGATGCAGGGGGAAGTTCCATCAGTGGTGAAAGAAGCTTCTTCAATATATCCAAGCAGAGAGAAAAGCCATCAACATCCAGTAACACCAAAAGCAGCAAGCACAAATCAGGCAGCAAACAGCAGGGGACTGTAGCAAGCAGGACTGATCTGCATACCTCCCGGTTGGAAATCAGATACAGGCTGGACCTTAGGATCTACCCCAGTGATGCCTCTTCCAGCCAGGTGGCTGGTGGTCCAAGTTACAAGCTTAATAAAACAGTTGAATCTATGGAGGGCACATATTCTAACTACCACATTTGATCTTTGCACCAAAAAAGATTCATGGCCATCTCACATTGTAAATTGTATTCAGTCCACTTTCAAAAGTCCCCGCAGTCTTTACAGACTTTAAGATTGTTTCAAAGTCCTAAGACTCATCTGAGATTTAAGACTCTTAACTGTGAATCCTGTAAAATCAAAACAGGTTATATACTTCCAACATATAATGGCACAGAGTAAACCTTTCCATTGCAAAAGGTATAAGAAGGAGAGGCTTGACTAATGTAAAGTCAATAACCATCATCAACATCTGCAGTTCAAGTCTGACTTCCTTAACCAGTGATGATAGCCTCTGGATTTTTCAATTTTCATCCTTCCAGCTGAGCTGAATAGCCAGCAAAAAATTCCACCCTAGTTCAACAGTGCTCCATGGTAGCTACTTCATAGTCCTGGTATATCCAAAACATGTTTGGGTCTCTGATGAAATCAGAATCCATCTTACAATGATCACACAGGACTCTCTACCAGGAATGTCACATCTGTTTCACTTGCTGCATTTCAGCATTGGTTCCTGGAACCACGTGCACTTCACGACACATCTCCATGCATTTTTCATCCTTCCAAAACCAATACCAGGTGTGCATCCATATGGTCACATGTTAATCCAGAAAGGAGATAAATCTTGACCATGATGAGCAGGTTACCTACTTCAAGTCATCTCTTTTGAGTTTGCATTCCTATTCATGCAGTCCTTCCTGGGTGGAATCTTTCCATTGTTTCATGTAAGTAGTTGGCCATCCTTCATAAAAGCAGTTTCAGTAACCTAAAACTTGTCTGTGTGCCAATAATTTTAAACTTGTGTGAAGTTTTCTAATTTTAAATCATATATTTCAGTTCTATATCTTCTTTGAAGTATATAATTCCATTACTTTCAAATTCAACTTTTCTCAGTGCCTACATGAGAAGCAGACTGTAGCCAGCCTTTATGACAGTAGCCCAATTGTAACAAAGTTCTTTTCTGTCTTTCCTTCCCCTTAGAAAGTTCATAAGCAAAGCTTACTAAGACCATTCTCTCTGTATTTAGCATTTTCACACTCTCACCAGAATAGTCCATAAAACTTGGCTTACCTCTCTGGAAGACATCCTCAGTTGCAAGTACCAAGTTCTGCCCCATTCTGCCAGCACAAAAGTTCCAAAATACCCAAATCTTCATGGTCAGATTAATTATGCAGTGATAACACCCAATTTTTCTGGCACCAACTCTCTGTTGTAGACAGCTTTAAATTGCTGGGATGAACACCCAAACCAGACACAGTTTATGGGAGAAGGGGTTTGTTTGAAGCTTATAGATCCAAGTTGAAGAAGATCCATCAGTGGCAGAAGAAGCTGCTTCCATACACTTAAACAGAGAGAAACCATCACCATCCAGCAAACACCAAAAACAAAAGCAGCAATGGTAAGAAAATAGCAGGGGCCTGGCCAGGGCTCTGACCTCTCTTATACCTTTGGGCTGGAATCCAGATCACCTTCCAGTGACATCTTGGGGCTAGACTCCAGATTCCACTTGCAGTGACACCTCCTCCAGGCAGAGGGCTGGAAATCCAAGTTACAAGCTTAAATAAAACACCTAAGTCTATGGGGTGGGAGATACATTCAAACTATCACAGGACTATTATCAAATATAGCTATATTTCTTTGGTAGACTATTCACATTTTTAAATACTTACCAACAATTACACCTTCATTCTTACCTCAGTTGTGGGCTACCTGTTGAGCTCCCTTTTTTCTCTTCCTTTCCTTATTTGTGTATATTTTCCTTACCAGACCTTTATGTTAAAATAGTTACATAGTATTTTTAAAAAATTTTCTCTCACATATTTTTAAATAGGTCTTTGGATCAATATTATAAATATTTTTGCATGTTCTATGTCTATATTCTTGAATCATGTCTTGACTTTTCATTGTATTCAATTTTCATTTTGCCATAGTATATATAACATTGAGTAATTCCTTAAGGAACTGCTTCAGAAAAATTACATATGATAAAATCTCTGTCTAAATTTTCCTTGCGCTAGAGTTTTGATGACACATTTATATTTTTAGCATTATTTGTTATCATGCTACATTTTAGAAAACACTTGTTTTGTCTTTCTGGATTTTTAATTTAGCCATTATCCTTGAAAGCAAGAAATTGGAGATAAATGTTTACTGAATCACTTATAAGGATCTTTCAGTCTAAAGTCTTAAAACATGCTGAGAATATTTTATTACATTTTAAGTCAGTCGATTTTTCTCCTGCTTTCACTTTTTATTCTCCAAATCTGGAGTCCATGTAGTTTTATTGCAGACTTTGTAGGCATAAAAATCTCTATCTTTAACATCTTCTCTACAAAGTCTATAACAATATATTTTTGTATTATTTAATGATTACCTGTTTGATATTTCACTAATTTAGCTTATACTTCTCAATTATTTTTAGATCATTGTTTCTCCTGACCTTGAAAATAAGTAATATAATGTTCAAGAAGTATTGTCATTGTAACTTTTCTCACAGTGTTCTATTCTCCTTTACTTTCTTGAATCCTGTTCTCTTCCTTCATGTACTTCCTTTTTCTACTTGTCACATGACCAGATCTCTAGCCACATCAATTATATATGCTTCAGTAATTATACTTATCAGAGACTTTATATAACTGAAGTAATAAAGTTTCCTTAGAAGCTGTCTGTTCTGTTTTCAGTGTTTCATCCCATCTGCTCTTTCCTCAGACTGTTAATGAGTTTGTGGAGGTTGTTTATGTATGGGTGGATTGTGCTTAAAACTAGTTTATTTCTAGAGTGAGCATCCTGTTTTGGAAATGAAGCAAGTGTGGTGGGTGGAAAATATGTGATCTTTTTAAAGCAAAGTCCAATTGCCCTCTGAGTAGTGAGGTCACAATCCAAAACTTGATATGAAACTAGATTGTTTTTGCCTGGGAAATATGAAAAGCTAACAACTTTTAAATCATGCATAGAAATAATTGGTTAGAGTTAAACTTATTCTTCTAGATCAAAAGCCATGTAAGTTTTAGAGAGACGGCTAGCATTTAAAACCTAATAATAACCAAACATAAACAAGTCTACAGTCAGCCTTGGGATCGAGATCTAGGCAAATGTAACTAGGGGTGAGTGGGGTTGCCCAGGGTCTCTAATATGCTTATGGGTATGTCATCTGGCAGTTTGCCTCTTCAATTTGCTTTGGGATGACAGTAGTGAGGAGGATGGAGGTTAAAAGGCCAAAGACCTAATTGGGGAGAAATTAGAATTAGCATTAGACACTCCTCTTGGCTCAATTGGTATATATATATATATATATATATATATATATAAATTTAATTTAATTTATTTGAGAGAGAGAGAGCACTAGGGCCTCAAGCCACTGCAAATGAACTTCTGACACTTGCGCTATCTTGTGCATTTGGCTTACATGGGTCCTGGGGAATTGAACCAAGGTCCTTTGGCTTTGCAGGCAAGTGCCTTAACTACTAAGCCATCCTCCAGCCCAGTATGTAAGTTTGTTTTGCTGGAAGTTTACTTAAGCCAATTTTGAAGAAGAATCATAAATAACTAGAAACTGGACCACAGCTGAATGATTCCCCTCACACCTTCACTAAATCACTACTGCAATGGTTCTTGATTTCAGCAGTTAATAGCTGAATGTTTTCTAAATATCAGGCAACATGTATGCATAAATATTTATATATACATTATGTATTCATGTTTGTATGTATGTTCATGGGTTTGAATTCATATATTTTGCTTTCTGCTGCAACAAAATACAGACACTGGTTTCATAAACTTAAATATAAAATTCTTGCTTTCTTTAGGTTATTTAAGAAAAGGTTTCCTTGACACTTTTTAAAAATTTCATTTCCAATAGGGTATTTATTATTTTTTGTATAAAGAAAGGCCTGATATCACTTATGAGGTACAATTAGAAGCAGTATTAATATACTGACGATGAGGTTTTCCCTCATGACATTGGTAGAGCTAGCTTTCAAATCCATTTATTCAAAAGAGGCATTCACCATGATTGTAGTGCCTCCCTCTTTTTATAGCAAGCCTCATGGCTGTATCATCCCTGTGGTCCATTAATCTCTTACTGCATTATCCTGAAATTGTGTTGGTTATAAGTAATCACAAACTGTCAGCTTTGAAAAGCTAACATTTGTTAGCTTCATAGGCATGAAAAAAACAGTGATAAGTGAGGTTGCTAAAAAAGTCAAATTAAATGTTAATTGATGCAAGGGTACAACTCAGGAAGGCACTCAGGAGTTTAGACATGGGCCCTGCATTTATCAGACCTGACAAATACTTCTAAAGAGTTTCCATATATATCATGTTTTTATAATTTTCTGCATCACCATTTTCTATGTAATCATGCCACAATTCAAAAGTAGTTAAAATAGTGTTCTTGCTAAAGGTTTACACTGTCTCATATAAAGCCATAGGCAAAATTGTGATTCTTTTGTGTATATTTACAATGTTTTATTTTTAAACAGTGTGGTGATCTAAGAAAAGAAGGAAAAAAAAAGACTATCCTAGAAATTTGCATAAATAGAAAAGAACATGCAAACTCTTGGGGAATTAAAGAGAAGATTCTTTCTTAATCATCTCATACATTTAAATTACCCACATTTGCATAAATGCTGAAGTGTGAATTGTTGCCTTTTAAAAAAATCCAATTCCTTTCAGACTATTGCTAATTATTCTTTGCTAATGTGGTAAATTAAAGCACAGAAAGTCATGGATACTCCTCAGCTGTCTTCCTCAGAATGTTGAGCTAGGTGTGGCAGCATGGATTCTAGGTTTGATAGACAAGGCTCAAGTGCGCTGAGATGTTTTGACTAAAATAGCTTTGTTCTCCTGGGTCTTTGGCTGCTAGTGTACTCCAGAAAAGAGCAAAGAATTGTGTCTCATTCCAGAGGAACCACACTTTATAGAAATGACTAGATAATCATAGGGCTATTTTTTGCTGAATGTTTCCCCTCATGAGAACTGATTCAGAACCAGCTGAATTTGGATTCTGTTCAGTAACTTTCAATGTGTCACATGTTTGTTAACCACTTATTCACGAAATAATGATGAATATGTTAAAATAAAGGACCCTGACCATTTGTAAGTGGTGACTGTAAGGAGTTTTTTTTTTTTGGTTTTTTGAGGTAGGGTCTCACTCTAGCTCAGGCTGACCTGGAACTCACTCTGTAGTCTCAGGGTGGCCTCGAACTCTCGGCGATCCTCCTACCTCTGCCTCCCGAGTGCTGGGATTAAAGGCGTGCACCACCACACCCGGCTTTGTAAGGAGTTTTGACTCATGTATTCCATCTATGGAATTTCCTGTGTGTACAAACAAAAATTCCCACATACTTTTACTTTCACCATGAGGTGAGAAGAGCATACTGTTCTGAAACTGCCACTTGTTTATAGGCTTTCTAGGACTTAAGGATATTTCTTATCTGGTAGATTATGACAGTTTAGCATTGACTTGTCATTTGAACCGGTGTTACTTTCCTGATAAAGTTTCCTTTCTTCTCCATTACAAATATATTTAAATCATGATTTCCTCAAAAGCAGAAATAAAGACAGGAATGAGGCATAGCCTTTGCTGGAAAGATGTTTGAGAAATGTCAAGCTGCTGTTGACATACAGTGTGTGTTTGATTGTAAGCATTGAGAAAGTAAACGGAATTCAATGGACACTATTGAATGGTGGCGTTGTGCTTTGCTCTGTAGATTACAAAAAGGAAACCTAAAACACAATTGTTCTCCATTACATTCAAACCATCTATTTGAAAAGGGGCAGCAAATGAAGTGATAGTAGCCATTGTGCCTAGTTGTTTAGAGTACACAGTACAGAGACATGCCTAAAGAGAGGATCCATGCTTATCAATCTACATGTTAATGAGTCTGAATCCATCCTGAAGAGCAGTTAATTCAGGCTGTGGTAGCTACTATAACAATCAGTTTTCAAACTTCCAGATGAAAAGTTTAGCTTACAGAACCAATCGATTTATATTTCTAGTCCTCCATACAGTGATTCCAGTTAGTACTGAGGTGCCTTACATCTTGTGATTATACCACTGTATAGAAATGATTTCCAAGAGTATTGAAATTTTCTACTTGAGCTATAGAGGAACATGCAGGATCCTATGTAGGAAGTGTATAATGGCACAGCTACATATTGGCTGTACCTATGTTCCCTTGGAGAGAACTCAGTCCTGTGGCTGCAGCCTGTTTCAACTGAGCTGGAAATGGTGGTCTATCCATGAGCCCTGGAGAGAGGAAATAGGTATTGTACATGCTGGCTGGTATATGCTAGTCTTTGCCAGTCAGGTGTTTTGCTTATCTATGCACATGTATAGCAGGCAATATTGTTGTTTCATGATCTTATCATCCAGTGATAAATAGGAAAAAAGTTTTAATTTTGAATAATTTTGCCATTGGATCCAGGTATACCACTCCTTACTGTGTATCCAAAGGAATCCAAGTTAACATTAAATTGAGATATACCCATGTTTATTGTGAAAGCACTCACAATATCCAAATTATGGAATCAGCCTTGGTGGCCATTAGTGGATGAATGGATAAAGAAAATGTGGCATATATACACAATGAAGTCTTATTCAGCCATAAAGAACAAAATACGTCATTTTCAAGAAAATGGATAGAACTAGATATCATCATGTTAAGTCTAGTAAGTCAGATTCAGGAAGAAAACTATCATATGTTTTCTCTCCTATGTGAATAACTAGGTTGGCTTGCCTCGGTCTTTTGTTTCTCATTTCAAGAGCAGTAAGAGAATTAAATAGTGCTAGATCCTTAAAACTTTACAATTGTTCTCACATCTCAATGCTATTTAGTATAGGGATAGGAAATAATGTCCAGTCTTAAAATTTAGCATGATAAAATAAGAAATATATATTTGGTCTAGGCTCAATTTCCTTAGTTAAATCTCATAAAACCCTTGAGAGAGTGCTGGGAGAATTCTGTCCTAATAGCTTGATCCCTGACTGGTTCCTGATACAGAACTGAAAAGAGCTTTATAACTTCCTGAGAGGTAGGAACATCTGATACAGAACTTCCAAATCCACTGGGGCTTCTGCAATAATAGGGACATCTTTTGTTCTAATGAGGCAGCTCTTGGCATGTCTACAGATAGTCTCTGGAGGGCTAGTTTCCAGGAGATCCAGTAATGTGATTATAAAGTTGGGCTGTTCAGTCATACCTCTTGACCTCTGGGAGGGGAGAGAGCTGAAAGTTAAGCTGGTAACCAGTTGCCAATAATGTTATTAATCAAGCCTACATAATGAAGCTATCATGAAACCCTAGAAGGACAAGGAGCTTCCAGACTCATGAGCACATTGAGGTGACCTGGGTGAGGTATGAGCAATGAGGTCATGGACCCTTAATGCCCCTTCCAAAAGACTTTACCCTATGTATTTCTCCATGTGACCATTTGTGTCTGTGAAGTATCTTTTATAATAAATAGACATACAAAAGTAAAGTAGTGCTGAGTTCTGTGGGCACTACCTAGTGAAATACTTGAACTCTGGGACTGGATCCTTCTAACCATGATGCATTGCTAGTAGGTCAGCAGTATTAGTCAACACTGATGCTTTGATTGACATCTGAAGCAGGGCAGTGTTGTGAGTATGAACCCTTACCTTATGGGCTCTGATGTTATCTGTAGGTGTATGATACAGTCAACTGATAACTACTGGAAAATTCTTGGTATGTGCAAGAAGATACACACATACACACGCATACATTTTAGTGACCACAGGTGAAGTACTTTGTATTGATTATGATTATGGATAAAGTTCAAGAAGTTGTGCTGTTACATCTCCCAAAGGAGATAATTGGTAGCATCTAGCTCCATGTTCCTTTTCTCTTGATGATGTGACATCTTACCAAAAAAAAAAAAAAAAAGTAAGGGTTATCTCATTTGTCCTGGTGCTAACTTACTCTCCGTTGGAGAATCTGCTTCTCTTTTTCAGATAGATGTAGACCCTAAGGAGAGAGCCACCCCATCATACCTCAAAAGGGCCCCGGCTGAAACTAAGAAAACTTGGAGAAACAAGCAAGGGGGCTGTTTTCCTGATGAACCGGACACCAGCACAAGGCGGAAGGAGATCAGCATAGAGAAAAATCAACTCCTACCAAATCAGAGAGCCAGAGCCTCAGAGGCCCTCAACACCTCATCACTGAAGCAGACCAAAAATGAACCCAACATGGCTCAGGGAAATTTTGCGGAAGAGGGGGCGGAAAGAATGTCAGAGTCACATGTTGGGTCATGATATGCAGAGACATTTAGCTTACCCATAACTGTGCGCTAACTCCACAATGCATGACCCGTATACCTCAACAAGGAGGGGCCAAGGGGAGGGGGTAGGTCACGGATGAGCCTAATAATGGTACCAAACTGACTGTATTTGCTGAATACAGAACTGACTAATAAAAAAAAAAAAAAAAAAAGAACTGGGTGTGGTTACATGTAGTCTGGTGAACTCTGAATTAAAAAGAAAAAATAAGACAGTCAACCCATCTCCACATACATACACTATGGCTTCTATACATATCATAGTCACAATGGTAAAACAGAGTAAAGATAAATCCCCTGCAACCTCCTACTGTCAAAATCAAGTAGTGGGAAAGATGTGGTTACATCTGGTCCACAATATTAATGACTTGTAGAGTCAGTTACACTAAAGACTATTTGGCCTGTAGAAGAAACCCACTTAGCGCATTTTAATTCTGGTCTCTTGAAGTAATTCTTTTGTACAGCGTTGTCCACAGTTCTTGGTTACATTGGATAAGGAATTCTTCCTAGTCTATTATCTGCAATGGTCCTATCAGAGGTGGAAATTGGAGTATATGTCCTTCTTGGAGATACATAGATCCTTGCACTCACTATTTTCTGATGCAACTTACTATGCCTAGAAAGGTGGTAATGCATGAACAAATTGAAGGATTTTTAACACCTCTCTCAGCTTTGAAGACATATATCTTAGATAGTAGGCATTTGGTCTATTTTTTTCTCAAATACCCCCTAAATTCTTATCCAAATAGCTTTCTTTTACTATTTCTTTGATATTGAGAATGAAATATGTATGTTATCTGGTCTCTGCCTGACTAAGATCAAACCTACTTTCTTGTTCCTATGTTAAACAGTGCAGAGACCACACAGAGATTAGTTAACTGCTTGCTCTAGGACATTTTTGCTCCTGAGATAATACTGTGAAAAGATAATACAACCCCTTTTCACAGCTTCTCATCAAGGTCATTATTTTGTTGTGTCCAGAAATCCAAAGCTTTGAAAATCCCAAAGTGCATCTTATTTTGCTAATACCCATTATGAATTTTTGACATGTCTTGGTCATTGTTTGTCTGCTGTATTGATCTGAAGTTTTTCAGTCAGAAAACTAAAATGAGATGGTTCTGAAAAAATATTGCTTGCTTTTTATTTGGCATCTCTCCAGTGATGAGATACCATTTGCTGGGATCAATTAAGGAAAGTTTAAAGTCTTCCTACTTACCAAGGAACTTCATAATCTAACACCCTCAGTCATTGTGAGCGGAGTGGGAACAAATGGGATTCTAAACTGAAAAATGACTAAGCTATCAGTGTTTTTTTTTTTTTAATTTCTACTGTATAAGTTTTTTTGGCTCTCATAGTAATGAGTGTTTTGACTTGGATATATGAGAGCCTCAAAGGCTCACATGTTATGGGTTTGATCCTCAGCTGGTGGTACTATTGATAAATTATTTGAACTTTAAGATGTAGGAACTAGTTTGGGGAAGTAGGTCACTGGAGCCATGCCTTTGAAAAGTATATCAAGTTTTAGTTTCTCTCTCCTCTCCCCCATCTCTTTACTTTCTCTCCCCTTTTCCTCTTCCCCCTCTTTTTCTCTCTGCTTTCTTTCCTTTCTGATCACCAAGAGGTAAACAACTTTGCTCTGTTGTTCCCATCCACCCTGAGGCATGTCCTCACCCACAATAGATGTAGCTGAAATCATGAGCTAAAATAAAGTGCTACAGTGATGAAAAACAACAAGCATATTGAGATTGATTCTTTTTGTTTGTTTGTTTGTTTATTGGTGTTTTGTGTTATAAGGTCAGAAACAAGCCGATTTACAAATTTAGGAAATTCATTGTAATCCTAAACTCTCTCAGGTTGCAAATAGACATTGCCAAATATTGCAGGTTACTTCTGTAGCACACATCAACCTAACATCTATGGCAGACACATTCTTAGTCACTGTTAGCAGTTAACCCCACAGTAAACTTTGAGAGACTGACTGTAGTGTAACCCTTGGTTTTTATCTACCAACTTTAGCAAAGTAAAATATCTGGAAGAAGGTTTATAGACAAAGGCCTCAAGCTGGTGATTCTGAGGTTTTCTCCAGAAGCAAACAATTAGAGAAAGGCCAGCTCCCAGACGTTTTGATAACTGCATGAAATAACTTCTGCTAAAGACAGAACAAGCTCCAGTAGACCAGAGCCACAGTTAACACACTTTCATCTTTGTGCCCTTGTTCATTTTTTTTCCTAGCAGGTTCATATGTTATCTACTGTTTTGGGTTTTTGGTCTTGCTAACATACCCTTACCTATGCCATGATATCCTTAAAGCCCCATCATTCATGCTAATTCTTTCATCATTAGCAACTCTTTGGGATGCAACTAAATGACTACAGTTTTCTTGATAAGTAAAATGCTGCTACTAGTACCAGATCTTCTAATAAATTAGTCAGTATCTTGGTTGATTCCATATAACTATTAAGAAAGTTTTTAGCCTGCAAACAAATACCACAGATTATGTGTCTTGATGTGTTGTATATAACATATAATAGCAAGATAGAAGGAATTCTAGAAGTACACTGTTCCCTTTATCCCTATAGAGTGTTCTGGAGTATATGTTCTTTCTAAAATATCTGGCAAAGTAAGTAATGTTCTATAGGATATTGACATTGAGCAAAAGATACATCACTTGCTTTAGTTTAAGCATCCTCACTCCTGGTTTAGAAGTAAATTGCAAACTGTGATCACAGTTCATATTTTCCAGTGTGCAGTGCTCACATGTGTTACCTTCAGACTTGCACATGCTGTTATGTAACCACTTGTTTGTCAAACAGTCCTGATGACTGTCCAACAGGGCAACAATACAGGATGGTGACTCATAAAACAGCAGTGCAATGTGGATGTATCACAACCCTAGAAGACAAATGAACTATTTCCAGAATAGGCTGGAAAATGATGAGAGTTGGGTGTGACTAACTGAAATCTACACACTGCTGTCCATCTGTTAAATATTGCTCTGACATACTTCCTGTGACTGTGAACTGAATTAGTTGATGATGAGACTAGATATCTATTCTGTCTCTGCCTAGACAGTACTAGACAAAGCATGGGTTTAGTTCTTTGCTCCTAAAAATACCCTTTTCTGGGATGTACGGATTGGTTGTAAATAACATGCCCAGTTATCAAGGCCACTTTAAGCTTTTATTTTGCTATGCCCGTACATCCAAAGCCACCTACATTAAAACAGATCTTTGCTATATAATATCTTAGAATCACCCAGCTTGGGCTCTTAGCCCTTAAGCCTTTCCATGAGCTTTTGAAATACCACAATTTTAATAAACTTATATTTTCTTGGAGGATGTATATTCCTAGTGGTGTTTATAAAGGGGATTCAATGTATCCTGCCTCTGTTTCTCAATTTGTTAGAACTGGTTTTAGGACGTCTGGAACACAAGCTTGCAGGGAAGGAAATGATTTCAGGAGAATTTGCTCAGAGCTGATAAATGCTTTGGTTATCATCATCTTAAGCTATTGTTCTTCAAAATCATTCTTACTCTTTTATTATTTTACTTGAGTTGAGTTTTATACTTTCCCAATTCTTCAAGGACTTCCATTACTATATTACATATTCCCTTTCAGTTTGTCTTCAAGCTTAATGTTTTCCATAGTGCCTCTCTTTATTGTCAGACTTTTAAAAATGTAGAGTAAAAAAGTAATCCATTCTCTGCATTTAGACACCCACTTTTCCCTGAGCTACAGGCTCAGTGGGCATGCTGTGTGTCCAGGCCATCTTTGGGGATCATTCTGCTACATATTGGTTCTGTGTAACATAGATCTCTATCTTTTAAGTCTTCAAGGTCAATTCCTTTGCTTTCAACAGCTTGAGTAGCAGCCCACAGCATTTTTCTATTAGTTTGAATAATATCAATATTAAACACAAGGATTACAAAATCTCATTGGCTACACACAGCACATATTTATAGAACTATGACTTATCAGTCCAAATTAGGCATTCTTATGCAGGAAAGACTCTTCTACCTAAGGTGAATGTCTCTAATGACTATACCATTTCCATTTCCTGCCTTTCATGACTGATATGGTTGTTGATTCAAATTAGGAGATGAAGAAAGATAGGGCAGAGAATTACATATAGGAAGTTTTGTGTGGAGTAGGCCAAAAGGACACACATCACTTCCATTCACATTTGACTAGGTGCATCTCCATCACATAGTCAAACTTGACTGCAAAGAAGCCTGAGAAACACAGAATGGCTATAAGCCTAGGGAGCAAAGGAAATGATTCCAAAGAAAAGCTAGTCACCTTCTGGTACAGTGATGTCTTTTAAAGCATACAAATTGCCACATAGGTAAACAAAAGCCCCAAGATGGTATCAGACAATAGATGAAAATGTTAGAAACAGAGGTGGAAGAACTTAGTCTGTGATATAGCTGAAAAAATCATTAGTGAAAAGCATCAGTTATGAAACAGATTGGGAAAAGCCTCAAATATGATACATGTGAGTGGAGTATGCCATGCTGATATACAGAAACTGCAGAGACTGCTTTTGGAGAGAACTTTAGAAGAAAGCTTTCAGGGGCAAATGCTTTTGATCTGCTTGTGTGGCAGCAAAAGAACTTGCTGGCTACTGCAGATTTCTAACCTGCCTTCAATCTTATGTATCCGTAGAGATGTGCATCCCATACATAATGGTATTTGATAGGGGAAACAATATGATTGTCACAATATTATCCCGTTTTCTAAATGTTGACAGTAAGATAAAATTCGAGATCATTTCTTAGTGTTTTTATGAAACTTATACTGTAATCATGGTAATCTCATATGAAGTGTTCAAAGATGCTATTAAGTTGACCTTTTCAACATTTGTATGATTTATATATTGCATATAATCCATTATCTCTCCTATTCATGTTAAGCAAGTAGTATGCTGAGAGGAGTGCCTTATGAACTTCAAAGGAATTTTTAAGTTGTCCAAGTATTTAGTAAGAGTCTCTATTCTCTGTCTCATGGAATTCATACTCCCAAATGAGGTAACTATAGTTCCCTGCCCCCAGACAGGGTCTCACTATGCATCCCAGGCTGTCCTTGAGCTTATGACGATTCTTTTGCTTCAGCCTCCCAAGTGCTAAGATTGCAGACATGAACCACAATACCCAGCTAGAGGTAACTGCTATTGTGGCATAATCCTTGATTAATACAATATGATGTAGAAATCAAACAATTTCTCCAAGCTTCCATGTCAGATATGTGACAATCAGCAAAGGCTGAGCTTAAGTTTTATCCATTTATTTAAATTTTGTAAACAGTAGTTTTGGAGTCAGTCATAACTTGGATCTGTGTTTGGAGTTATCTGAAGCTCTGAGGTGAAGATCCTTCATATTTTTTGGACCTTTGTTGCACCTCTACTTTCTTTTCCCTAACCATCACCACTATCCGCTCTTATTTTCACCTCCCAAGGTCAGCTTATGTAGCTGTGTTTCTAGCACTGTTATAAATTAATCTTTTACAACATTAAAAAAATTCATTCTTATTAGTGGCATAATTCTCACTAGGCTTAGAGGTAATAGGAAAAATAGATAGGGACGGAAAGAAAATAGAAACATGATCATTCTGCATCTGGAGTAAGACATTAGAATAGATGTGACTTCAAGTCTTTTTCAGTTTGAAACACACCCTTAACCTATACACAATACTCCCTTTAAATACATGTGAAGATTTGAAAGAAAACATGACAACTGTAGAAATATCAGGACAGAATATAAGTTAAAATTAAAAAAAGGAGAAGTAGTAAAAAAAAATTCTGGAAATAACCATCTTCTTTGAAGTAGTTGCTGGATGTATAAGTAGTCCAAAAGTTGAGATTTCATTATCAGATTGCATTTACAAGGCATTTTTTTTTCAAGGTAGGGTCTCACTCTAGCTCAGGTTGACCTGGAA
Source organism: Dipus sagitta (assembly GCA_036346955.1). Taxonomy (NCBI): domain Eukaryota; kingdom Metazoa; phylum Chordata; class Mammalia; order Rodentia; family Dipodidae; genus Dipus; species Dipus sagitta. The sequence continues at coordinate 70,788,697 of CM070781.1, forward strand.
TTCACTCTGCATTCTCAGGATGGCCTCGAACTCACGGCGATCCTCCTACTACTACCTCCCGAGTGCTGGGATTAAAGGTGTGTACCACCATGCCCAGCTAACAAGGCATTTATTAAGATATCTCCCATATATTTCTTTAGACTAAGTGTCACTTGTATACCCTTATTGATAAAGACTAAGTTATTCAAGAACATCATGGATATATTAATATCAGGATTTGAATATGTATCTGTGTTTGATACCTAGGTTAAAAAAAGGTCTTATGAAATTGTCTGAATTGGTGTAACAGAATTAACAGAGGCACTCCTCACAAATACTATATATAGGGTAAAATTTATATTGTTCAAATCAATTTTCAGTTTGAAACCTTCCTCCCCTCCTGCTTTCCCACCTTCCTGCCCTCCCTTCCTTCTTTCTTTGACAAGATTTCATGTCTTGCAGACTGGCCTTGAACTTGTTATATAGCTGGGTCTGGCCTTGAATTCTAGATCTTATTGTCTCTACCTCCCAAGTTCTATTAATGGCACATGCTACTGTAATACCCAGTTTATGTGGTTCTGGAGATCAAACGTAGGGCTTAGTGGATGCTAAGCAAGCACTGTACCCACTGAGCTACATATCCATCCTAATATTTCATTTTATTTAACTTTTGCACATCTAGAAAGAGCAGAGCAGAGACCTACAGAGAACCCTTATCATGGCATGTGATGGTAAATTCTGAATAGCTGTTCAGAGGGTCATCAGTTAACATAGACTTTAACATAGGTACTCTGTAACATCAGCTATAATTTCTATTAGAAAGGATTGAGGGAGGAATGGGGAAATTGCTCTGCAGGTAAGAGTCCTTGTCAGCCTGATATATCAGTTACTTTCTCATTGTTGGGACAAAATACTAGACCAGAAAGCAACTCCTGGAAAGTAAAGGGTTAGATTTTCCTTGTACTTCCAGAGAACAGAGTTCTTCATGGCAGGGAAAGCATCATGGCAAGAGCAAAAGTTGGTGTCACATTGTCATATCAGTAGGGAGGAAGTAGAGAGGGCATAGAACAGAAGCAGAGCTAGGCTGTAATACCTCAAAGTCCACCCTTAAAGACACACTGTTTCCATCAAGGCTTCATCTCTTAAAGTTTCAAAATCTTCCAAAACAGTGCCACCAGCTAGGCTTTACATATTCAAACTCATGAGTCTATGCAGGGCTTTTTACATCCCAATCACCACAAATGAGAACCTGAGTTTAATCCTCAGCACCTATGTAATAAGCTGAGCATGGCCATGCAAACCTGTACCCTCAGTTCTGACAGAGGTGGAGATAGGAGAATCAGTGGGGCTCACTGGTTATCCAGTCTAACTGAATAAAATGGCAGTTCTGGGTTCACTGAGAGATACCATCTCAGGAAATAAGGTAAAAGAGTAATAGAGAAGGGACCTCATATTCTCCCCTGGTCTCTGCATGTGTGCTCACAAGTTACATGCATATGAACACATACATATGTGCATATACTGCACACCTTCAGCATGCATACATACATATGCAAACACAAAGAAATGATTAAGGGAAAATCATTGATAAATTTTAGTTTTAAAAATTGAGTAAACTTTAAGAGTAACTGAGCATTGGGATTCAGCTACATAACATTCTTAATTTCAAATAAATGCATTAAATAGACTATATATAATTGCATATTAATTAATTTGAATGAATAATTTTCCCTCTGCCTAGAAGTAACGTTTTAATTAATATTGGTTAATACTGTGTTAGGATGCATCAATACATATAACATTGTTTTTTTTTTTAATGAGATTGTTCTCATTAATGCCTTACTGTTCTTTTACATACATACATTCATTCATACATACATACATACATACACACACACATGCGCGCGTGCACACACACACACACACACACACACACACATTCATTTGACCTTTATGTTTGAGATAGTGGCCCATGAAGATCTTGACCACACTAGTTTTTAACTTTAATGGTTTGTCTTTATTTGACCTCTTCCACATAGGTTAATAGTATAAGTATTTTCATTTCACAGATGCCTGGAGTTTGCTGAACTCTGTAAAGGATGTGAGTCCCATTTCTTTCTTATATGTAATTTGACCTTTGATATAAGTTATTATCTCATAAAGCTCCACAGGTTTAGCTTAATTTTCTTTAAGAGTGTTGGAGTATTATATCTTTATATTACTTTGCTAGGGTCACCCAAATAGAGTTTCACAAATTGGATGGCTTAAGCATCATTAAAAAATGTATTTTCTCACATGTCTGGAACGTAGAAGACCAAGATCAAGATGTCAGCAGAGTTAGTTTCTCCTGAGGCCAGTTTCCTTGACTTGTAGATAGATGGTCATCTTCTCTCGTGCCTTCATCTGGTCTACCCTATGTGTGCCTCTGTCCTGTTACCTCTTAGAAAGATGGTACTGGATGAGAACCCGCCCTAGTGAACTTGTTTTAACTCAGTCACCTGATGAGAGGCCTTATCTTCACAGACATTTGTATTTTGAGGTACTAGGGATTAAGACTTCAGTGTATGAATTTTGGGAGTCACAAATCAGCTCATAAAAACTTTTTCTACATTAATTAGTAACTTTAGTTACATTATTAGGAAAATAACTCAATTGATTTTCATAGTTTTAGTAAAAATTTTAATGAAAACTTTCTTTGGTTAGATACGAGTATATACTAAGTTAGTAGTAAAGGAATAGGATATTTCTGACTCCTTTCAGTTGTGAAATTCTATAATTTCATTGTATCTATCTGAATTTTCTCCCAACTTCACATCTCTTAAATATTTAAGAAGACTGTTTTTGTATTATTAGTATCTGAGAATGTAAATTTGGAAACTTACATTTGAAAATGATGATTAGAACAATTAACCTTTTGTGAGTTTTAAATAAAGTATAACTGTTATTCATGGGTTATGACAGGAAATAATTTAACAACATATTTGCTTTTGTGGCTGAATCACAATTTATACCAGCTAGTCAAATATTTTCATTTACTGACAAATACCTAGCATAATTTATCAAGATCAAAATTGAAAGGAAAAGAAGAAAATATATTTAATCACATTTAGGGCTAAAGAGATGGCTCAGTGGTTAAGTAGCTTGCTTGCAAAGCCTAAAGGCTGGGTTCAATTCCCCAGTATCCATGTAAAGCCAGATGCACAAAGTGGCACATGCATCCACAGTTCATTTGTAGAGGTAGGAGTCCCTGGTGCACCCCTTCTCTCTCTCTCCCTCTTTCTCTCCTTGCAAATAAATAAATAGAACATATTTAAAACATATTTAATACTGAGTTTTAAGTAATTTTTGTATTATTTAGTGATTAAAAAGGCACTTTAAGATTTTTGTTTCAGTGCAAAATTATGTGGTGATTTTCATATTTCAAATAAGGAACAGTAGCAGGTACTGTTTTAGTATTTTACATTTATTTATATTATTATTAATATTTAAAAGAAATGTTTGAATTGGCCATTTATTCCATTTTATTTATTTGTTTATTTATTTATTTGGTTTTTCAAGGTAGGGTTTCACTCTAGTCCAAGCTGACCTGGAATTCACTATGTAGACTCAAGGTGGCCTCAAACTCAGGGTGATCTTCCTACCTCTGCCTCCCGAGTGCTAGGATTGAAAGCGTGCGCCACCATGCCCGACCCACCCACTTTATACATGAGTGAAAAGGGACACATTAAAAAATTTAAGAAACCAAAAATAAGTAAATATGAAGGTAATAAATGACAGAGCTGGGATTCCAAGTAAGTGATATTATCTTCAAAGGTGTCACTTTAGCCATTACGCCAAAGTAAAACAATTGGTCAACACAACTTGGTAGGTATTGACAGAGAAGTTCCAAGGATGTATTGATCAGAGGTGGAATCACACAAAGGCTGGCTAGAAGCAGGATATGACAAGATCCTGCACAGCTGTGTAGGAAGATAAGGCACAGCCAATGAGATTCAAGTCCAGATATATATTTTTACTTCTGATGTTGAGAGGGTAGTCTGAAATGACAAGTCAAATTTCTGATCTTTTTCTTTTTTCTTTCCTTTGCTTTTTTTTTTTTTGTTGTTGTTGTTTTTGATTTTGTTTTTCAAGGTAGGGCTTCACTCTGGTCCAGGCTGGCCTGGAATTCACTATGTAGTCTCAGGGTGGCCTTGAACTCACAGTGATCCTCCTAACTCTGCCTCCCAAGTGCTGGGATTAAAGGCGTGTGCCACCACTCCCAGCACCACATTTCTGATCTTTAGTGTTGCTCTGTTGTTTCTAAGAATTGTGAAATTAAATACTTATAATACATTTAAATGACTGAGAATGGAAAAACATACCCATTGTAGGGAAACTCTTTTTTTCTTTTTCTTTTCTTTTTTTTTTTTTTTTGAGACAGAGTCTCATGTAGGCTAGGCTGGCCTAGAACTCATGGTCTACTTGCATCTACCTACGATCTGGGATTATAGTTTTCAATCATGGAGTCTTATAGTGGGAACATCATGAACACATGATACCTAGAGTCATGCTATCACCTTCATCTCTCATCTGTTGTGAGATGCTCTAACTGAGAAAAAGTGAGTAGTGGACTTTCATTCACCTAAATTCATCATAATTTAACATGGTTCTGAGTGGTCTTTTCTGCAATATGAATTAAGAAGACCATTTATCATTGTGTATTGTTAAGTATTACTAAAATGCTCTTAGTGAGATTAATTTTGTGGAACAAGATAGCAACATCACCTCTCATCCAGTCACATGTTCTGGGATCCCTTTTCTGCTGATATCCGGCAGCAAGGAGGGTGGGATTCAGCTTGGAAGATGAAGTAACCAAGCATGAACACAGTTACTGCTATAGGTAACCTCAAGTGGGAATATTTCCTGGTATTGCTTTTGGGAACAAGGCAGGAACAGTGGGTGTCAACAGTTAAACTACTCATGGAAATTGCTTGTGTACCCCATCATATACATGTATTGCATTGGACAAGGGGAATCTCTACCATATACAAAACACTGATGTACCCAATTTCACATGCTCTAGCACATATTTTATTTCATATTATTGTTTACTTATAGTATAAAATATTGTTCATGCTTAGGGGGAATAAACATTATTGTAGTTTTATCATTACAAGGACTTGTCTGTATCTCTTTGGCTTTTCTTTCCTTATAACTTGTTACTCTGACCATCCTCATATGTTTGTCAATGTAGAACTTTACAGAATATACTAGATTTCTTTTGTCTCTAATCATTTCTCTTATTTCCTAACAATTTAAAAGATTTAAACCATCTCTATTGTGTATATTACTACAGTTTTGTATCACCTGTAAATTATTTTATTTGTCCAATTTCTTGTTTCAAAATACAAAGTTCAATTCAGTGTTTTTTGTCATAAGAAAAGATAAAATTTCTCACTGTTAGCCCCTTTGCTTCAAAATCTCTCTCTGAATGTGGCTTTTACATGAAAATTCTCTCATTTTTTTGTGGATAATTGGTAGCAATATTTGCTATGATGATGTTCATGTTCTGGCTGCTCAGGGAAAGTGGGTTACCCTTTCCTTACGGATGTTTTATTTAAGCTATACAACAAGCACTAAAGGAAGCAAAGAATATCACAAAGTAACCGAAAGTTGTTTCCTGACATGATTTTTTAATTGTATACTGCAATATAACAAATAACAGTTAAAGGAATTTTTGCCTTATACATCTATCTTCACACACACATATATATATATATATATATATATATATATATAACAACTACTAAGAAATTAAACAATGTTTTATTAAAAGTTTATCTAAGCTACAATATCAGCATCCATTATAAATAATTCTTGGACTCACACCTAAATAATTAAAATTGTATATAAAATTCATGTAGCCACTCTTTAATACTGCCATTAATATAGCACTGGCTATTACAATATGTATTTTATTATCCTTCACTCAATAGTTACTTTTGCCCTCTATAACTTCTGTTTCTATAGCCTAATAGCTTTTTAGGGTAACTTTAAAAGTTGCTGGTGTGTATTACTTATTTTCAGATTCCTATTACTGATGTAGGTGATTTATGCAAGCTACTGTTTCTAGTTGAGATAGCATGTACATCAAGCATGTAGGTGCAGCAGTCATGGAACTATGCATAATATTTACCTTTAAAAATTGTGGTGAAAAAAATCCACATGTCATAGAAGTCACCATTGGTCTTAGTCTATTGGGTTAGTATAACAAACACTGGAGACTTGGTGGCTTATGAAAAATTGTTTCTCACCATCCAATAAGATGCTAGTGTGGAAAAGTACTGGTTAGACCTCTTCCCTGGGTTACAGATTGCCCATTGTATCTGATCTTGATGGAGAACAGGGAGAGAGAACAAGCTTTTTCACGAGCCATGTAAGAGCATAAGGCCTTCACCCTTATGGACTCGTTCCATCCTAAATTGTCTTCCAGAAGGCCCACTCTTTGATATTACCGTGGCATGGCTGGGGGCAGTGTTAAGATTTCAACATTTGAGCTGGGGAGAGGGGACATATTTTTATTTATTATTCCCTAATGTCATCTTACCCCTTTTTTTTTTTTGCTCCTCAGGAAGGTTTTGTCTTGCAAAAATGAAACTTTACACTCATCTGACAATTCTCCATTTCTTCTACCTGGCCTCTGGTAATCACCATTCTGTGTTTTCTAGGAATTCAGCTACTTAGAATATCTCATGCATGTAAAATCATGCAGTGTTTGACATTTTTGACTAATTATTCCACTTCACACAATATACTCAAGGTCTATCCATGTTGGAGCACACAACGGTATTTCCTTACTTTTTAAGGTCAATTTATACTCCATTACCTGCATATGCCACATTTTGCTTATTCTCTCTGGACCACTGGGTTGCTTCTACTGTTGTGACTCTAACACATAGCTCTCTGCTCTTACTGGATATATACCTGGGAATAGAATTACTGGAGTACATGTGGTTCCATTTTAGCTATTTGAGAAAACATCATAATGCTTCCCATGGTTGGGCCACTCTACATTCTAATCAGTAATTCACATTGGTTCCAAGTTCAGTACATTCTATCCAATGCCTTGTATTTTCTGTTATATGTAATCATAAATGATGATTTATAGCATGTAACCCTGTCTCCAGGGATTATCAAAAAGTTAACAAACAAAATATTCTTTGTGAAACACTAAGTACCAAAGAATTAATCCATCATTCAGAAAACAGTGCCATTTCACACATGAATAAGGCACAAATGAACATTTAGATCTTAGAGACAAGGATATCTTTGGGTATTCAATGAGAAATATGTCATGAAAGGTTAATATTATCTGTTATTTGTATGTGAATGTCAATTTTATATGGCCCCAAATATGATGAGAATAAAGGATGAGTTAAAAATCTTTAGTTAAGATAATTTTAAAAAATTATTTCAGATGCATAAGGGGGCACACACATCTGGAGTTCGTTTGCAGTGGCTGGAAACCCTGGCGTGCCCATTCTCTCTCTCTCTCTCCCTTTGCCTCTTTCTCTGTCTGCCGCTCTCAAATAAATAAATAAAAATAAACAAAAAATTAAAATTATTTTAGGCTGAATGTTGAATGTCTTATGTCACACTGATTGTGCAGGTATGCAGATGGTATAGAAAATGTTTCCTAAAATGTAAGAGAGTTCATGATATTGGAAATTCTAACTCTGATACATTTTCCTTTTGAAAAATTATTTTATTTATTTGCACATAGGTGTGTGCATATGTCTGAGTGGCATGTATGGGCATACCAGAGTTTCTTGCCATTGCAAAAGAATGTCAGATGCATGCACCATATCCTGTGTGTGGCTTTTTGTGGGTGCTGGAGAACTGAACCTTATTTCAGGCTTTATAATCAAGTGCCTTTAACCCCTGAGAGATCTCCCTATCTCACATGTTTTTGTTTTGTTTTGTTTTCCTTTTTGAGGTGAGTGTGAAATAAATAATCTTGGAAGCTGATCCTAACCTGTTTCTTTCATGCTTCTTATACTTCTTTGTTTAGGAAAAAAGAGAAAGCTTTCACCTTTGTGATTAATGAGTATGCTGTATGGAGTTATATAGATTAACTTGTGGGGAACTTTACCATGAAAGCACCTCAAGGACGTTATTATAAAAATACATACAAACACTGAATATTTACATAAATTAATAATACAATATTCAGTTGTATATTACATGAAGTAATATTGCAAGTCTTTCTTCATCACCTTAACAAAAGTTTTTATTTACTACAAAATTCATCCAAAATATATTTGTTGTTGTTTACCTTAAGTTTTCATTTTTATCTTGTGTTTTCTTTTCATATTTTTAGTATTAAGGTCCAATGTTCTTAACATTCAAAGCCTGACAAAATCTTATCATAGAGGAACTTTATTTAACCCATAGGCATGCAAATTTGATGTTAAGTGTTTTTCTTCATTTGAATTGTTATTATTTAATGAATTTGCAACACACAAGGAGAAAATTAGATAATGTAGTTTTTTATTATTTTATCTTTAGATTTAATGTATTCAAATATAATCATAACCTTATTATTCCACTATAGAATTGTTCATTAAAAAACTCACATTCATTTTATCTTTGTATCCTCACAGTTATTCAATGAAGAAGAAAGGGTACTTACATCTCTCATCTATCTGTCTGTCTGTCTATCTCTCTCTCTCTCTTTCCCTGTGTATCTAATCTGTCTATTTATCTATCATCTATCTATCTATCATCAATCAATGATCTATCTATCTACCTATCATCTATCTATCTATCAATCATCTATATCACCTCTCTATATCAATCATTTATCTATCAGTTATCATTTGCCTATCTCACCATCTATCCATCCTCTGTCAATGCATCTATCTCTTTGTTTTGTAACATGAGCTATAAATGTGGGATAAGTCTGACTCCTGGTAGCTGATAATGTTTATCAAAAAGGTTCACAGAGTGCACATGATTAAAAATGTCAACTAAGGCCTGGAGAGATGGTTTAGCTATTAAGGCACTTTCCTGCAAAGCTAAAGGACCCATGTTCAACTTCTCAGGACCCCCATAAGCCAAATGCACAAGATGGTACACATGTCTGGAGTTCATTTGCCATGGACCTCTTTTTTTTCCTCTTTCAAACAAATGAATAAAAATAAAATATTTTAAAGAAAACCAGCTAAGAAGTGGTCTCAGCATCAAGTAAATAGTAATAACACTTGTAAAGAAATTAACAAAAAATATAGGTTGCCAAAATTTTATAGAATATGTTGAAGGAAAGTAGAGATACCCAAAGACATAACAATGGATCAGCTTTCAAGGATGTGCCTTGATTATGTAAATAAGGAGAGAGTGAGATTTTGTATGTATCTGCATGAATGAGACAAACAATGCTGTAACAAATACGAGCAGATGAAGGTAAAGCACAGTGATGTGGGACTAAATGAAGAGGTACTTGTTAGGACTACATCTGAGATCTCCTTTGTATTTAACCTGTGGACACACACATGCAAATGCAGGTGGAAGGGTCCACCAGTTCCTGAGTGGGAAAGCCTGGTTGTTGGTGTCAGAAACCAGTGCTTGTCTTTATTAAGTGCTGTGTCAAACTGCGTCAAGTGAAGCATATATATTGCTAATTACAGAGTATGGGGTCAATTAATCTTAACCGAACATTTATTTGTCTGCATAAAGTTTAAAAGTTTCTCAAGATGTTTAAAATATTTTTAATTTTTAAAAATCCTTTGAAACAAGGTCTCACTGAGTAGTGCAGACTGGTGTGAAGCTCACTGTTTATTTGGCTTCAAACAATAGCCCTTCTGCTTTAATCTCCCAAGTGCTGGGATTAAGTGTGAGCTACCATGTTAGGCTTCAAGTGGTATTTTTAAAGATATAATGCAGGTATAAAATAAAAATTTGAGTGCCAAAGAGGGTGGAACAATTTATATTAGCAAAAGCTATTACATAATGCTGCTTGAAAGAGGCTTAAGAAATAGTTCTGGTGACTCCCTTAAGAATATCTCTGGAAGTAGTGGAGACATCATATATTGTCTTGGAGCCACATAATCTCAACAATTACTTTCATCTAAATGTTGCCACTAAATCCTTTGCTTCAATCTCACTGAAATGGATATCCTCTGTAAGATATCCTAAAGCCTTCTGTGTCTGGTCGGTTCAAATTTATTGATTTCCTACATCTTTTCTTCATAGGTTCCCAGCTTCTAAGTCATTAATCATTTTCAGTATTCTTTTGACTCTTTTCATAGCCATAGAGCCCAAAATTAGACTCATTAGTGAATACCTGACCAATGCCAACTCTAAGATGACATTCTCATGATGTCTTCACACAAGACTGATGATTAATATAAAAGTGGAACCAAATTTAAAAACAAATTGCCATGGGGTCAGGGCTTTAGGGAAAACCTTACGTGCTATCTGATGACTGGCTAAAAATAAGCATTTCAGTAAACTGAAACTGTGCTAGGACTGTCTGCAAACACCCAGACTCCAAAGTTTATGTCTGAGGTTCCAGATGACATCAAATATCACCTTGCTCTCCAACAGCTGTGTGTGTGTGCACGCATAAACAGACACACACCAGCCCCACCACCATTACTTATTGTCTCCCAATCTTTATTTTTTATTTTTTATTTTTTTATGTGATAGAGAGAGGGAGGGAGTGAGAGACAGACAGAGAGAGAGAGAGAGAGAGACAGAGAGAATGGGTATGCCAGGGTCTCCAACCACTGCAAAAAAAAAAAAATCTCCAGAAGCATGCACCACCTTGTGTATTGGATTATGTGGGTCCTGGGGAATCAAACCTGGGTCTTTTGGCTTTGCAGACAAATGCCTTAACTGCTAAGCCATCCATCCAGCTCCTAATCTTTATTTTTAAGGAATATGGACTGGAGGAAAATAGAGGGATAACCACAAGAAATTATTAGGAACCATGAGCTAACATACAGAGACCAGGGCAGAATATATGAAGTGCAACATGGAGAGTAGGCTCATGGATAAACAGTGCGTCACCTGGTGAAGAGATGGTTCTGTACTGAGGCATTTGGAACTGAAATATGACTCCATTACTGACTGGTGATTTGGTATTTCACACATCACATGGCCTTCTAGCCTTAAATTCTTCATCTGTGGAAGGAAGCTTCTGATGGTTTCTATGCAGCATGGTGTTTAACAGAGTGGTTATTTGCCAGATCTGAAACATAGATAAATGCTACATGAGTACTTGTATGTTTGCATTTAAAAATGCAACACCATGTGGATCTGGCTTACATGGTTACTGGGGAATCAACCTAGGTACTTAAGCTTCGCAGGCAAGTGCGCTAATTGCTAAGCCATCTCTCCAGCCTTTAAAAAGAATATTTATTCATTTCTTTGAAAGACAGAGAGTGAAAATGGGCACACTAATGCCTCCACCACTGCAAATGAACTCCAGATGCATGTTCTACCTTGTGTATCTAGCCTATGTGGGTACTGGGGAATCATACCTGGGTCCTTAGGATTTTCAAGCAAGTGCCTTAATAGCTATGCCATCTCTAAAGCCCCTCCAGCTATTTTAAAAACATTTATTTATTTATTTTCACAGAGAGAGAGAGAGAGAGAGAGAGAGAGAGAGAGAGAGAGAGAGATAATGGGCATGCAAGGGCCTCTAGCCCCTGCAAACAACTCTAGATGCATGCACCAATTTGTGAATCTGGCTTTATATGGGTACTGGAGTATCAAACTGGGCTTGTTAGGCTTTGCAGGCAAGTGCCTTAAATGCTGATCTCTCTCTCCAGCCCACCTGGCATATTCTGTGAACAAGAAATAGCATTAATTATATCTTTATTGAGGTCATTTAATTTTTGCTAGAAACTAAAGGCAAATTTGAATACCCATAGCATTTGAAATGCCAAGCTTTCAACAGAATGTCACCTTTTACAGAGAGGACATGGTCTTATTTAACAATTTTACATATAGGTATTAGCAAGACACTTCTCCCTTAAGGTTTTAAATGATTATTTTTCAAATTATTAGGATATGAACATGTCAAATAGTCATGAATTTGCTAAAGGCACTCTAAGTTAATGTAAATATTTACTCATAAGACACATTTAACATTAAAATCTTATTTTTAATATCATTCAAAAGTCATAGAGTGAAAGAGGCCAGGCACAAATGAGTACATTCTGTATGATTTTGTGTATACAAAATTCTAGAAAATGAAAAGTATTCTATAATGATGTAAAGCAAGTCAGTGGTATCCTGAGGCTGTTGTTGAGGGAGGAATGCAAAGGGTCACAAGAGACCTCTGCAGGTGATGGAAATGATCTGTAGCCCCATTGTACCTGTGGTGTCCTACCAAAGAGCTCTGAAGCAAAGCTTACCAAAGTGTTCAACTTAAGTGTATAGAGCTTATTATATATGAGTTACATCTCAATGAAGGTATATTGAGTATAAGTAAAAATCAATGGAAAGTGTCTGTAGTACCATACATGAGATTCCTCAAGAGTTACAAAAAAGGTTTCTAACTAAAAATCAAGTTCAATTCAGTTCAACTAACTACAGTGCAGAAATATGATTTTTTACTGGCACAACTTAAACTAAAACTAGCATCTTATAAAGGATTGTAGAACTAGGATGTTATTGAAGACAAGATAAAATCTGTGTTGTTATAAACCTGATGCTAAGAGAAATAAAGCATGAAGATGTAGACAAGCAACAGGTGCCCATCTTCTTATAAAAAATGAAATGGGTAATTGCATTCAGACTTGTTGGGAATATTACAGTTACTGATGGTTCAACCTGAAGATATTATGGAATCAGAAGTTAACACTCTTCTCAAAATTTTAATGGAACTAGCATGAAGCATACTTACTACTTCCCCTGTACTTCATAAAAATCCTCTTTCTCACATCAGATTTTTAGAGTTCACATTAGAATCAATTATACCTACAGCATGTTGGCACATGCAGAAGGATCATAGAGAAGTATTTCTGTCCCATATAAAACATTATCACAGGATTGCAACACATTATCATGCTTGCTACAACTCACCACAAGCCTGACAAAAATAATCAAATTCACTGGATTGAAATGAAATAATTTCCTTCATTTAACTGGAATAGCCTTGTTTCACAAACTCAGACTTCAATTATGGCTGTATTTCTTTGCCTTCCTCCAACTATTAATAAAAACCTCCATATCCCAAATGGCAGTCAATATAATATCCCTTATGTGAAATTTCTCCCTTATTCTAAAGTATTTAAAAAAGGTGAGGGGGCTCAAACTACCTAGCGGCAGAGTAGGCTGGTGAGTATCCAGGAAAGCCCATGGCTCCCATGAGGGGACTGTGGACATTATGTTGTCTTGCCTCCCTATGTCACACCCACAGTGCAATTGTGATTGTACTTTCCCAGTTTAGCCATTGCATGAACATGGTTCTAAGAGGTAGGGAACCCCTCCAAAGGTTGAGCAGTTGATATTAGTATGCTTGTGGGCATCGTTGCTCCCCAAAGCTCAGGCCAGTGCCCCACACTGTGAATCCATGATGGATTTTCAGCATTTAGTCATATTTTCTGCCAAAAGCTATTGCTTTCATTCACAGCAGAATTTGTCCAGAGCCTGGAGCCATGAGCTTAAAATCTGTCTCAGACTAATTTTACTCAAGACAATTTATTTCCAAAGACTCTTTTCCTTCTTTACATCTAAGACTTGTTCAGAAAAACTACTTCAGCCTTGATAATTATTCCTAGGTTTGTATCTTAGGAAAAGGATGTTCAGGTACTGATTTCTTTCTTTTCACAAGGCCTGATGATTTAGAGATCATCAGACTGCCCTACTCAGAATATCATATACCTACTGGCATAAACAATGAACAATTATGTCTCACAGTTCTGGAGGCTGGGTAGAGTGAGCTCAAGATCCCTGAAGGTTTTCTTCATGGTGAGGGTTATCTTCCTGGTTTGCACAAGGCTGTCCACTTAATATACCGTTAGATGGGGTAGGGAGATTCTGGTGTCTTTTTTTCTTCTAAGGGTATTGTGATCCCACTGTGAGACCCTTACCCTATCTAAATCCAATCACCTCACAAAAGTCTCACCTTCAGATAGCATCCCATGGGAGTGAGTGGCTCCATATGATTATGCACAGAATTGACTACAATTTGGTCCACAGTGCCATCTCCTCTCCAAACACTTGCATGTATAAATAGGAGGGCAATAAAATCTGTGATAAGGGCAAAGTACATTTTGTTAAACTCTAATGAGAAAATGTTTAGACAGCATAGCAAATGCTGTTGGTGCTTTATTCCTATGTTCTTGACATTCATCATTTCTGGGCACATCTGCCTTCCTTCCTACTGCAAGCCATTGGCTTTTCTCTGGACACTGGTGGCCTTTCTGCCTATACACCAGACAGACTATATTGCTTGATGGTCACCATGCTCTGGGGATAAGCCTCAAGAAATGCTGGATGTAAATTATTGGATGCATAACAAAGCTTCCTTGTGAAGTACTGGAAGGAATAGTCTACATTGCTTCCAAAAGTTCCCCAAGGGCTCCATTTACTTGTGCTGGTAATTTGCTTGATAACCCACTTTCCTTCTCTTACTCTCACATTACCCTGACAATGTTTCCTGAGATAATCTTCTAATAAACTACCTTCTCTAAGGGCCATTCTCTCTGGGAGAATAAAATCTAAGACACCCACTTACTAATTCAGTATAACCAAGAGGAGAATGTCTGGAAAGCCATCAGAAAAGATGTCAGGGACAGCCTTAGAATATGCAGGTCATTTGGGAGAAGTAACAGTCCAGAAACCAAAGCAGGAATTTTTCAGAAGGAAAGCCAGCTAGGTAGCCAATAAGCCCTGTAATAACTGGAGGAGTTAAGAGAATGGTGAAACGGAGACGAGGCACAGGGGGAAAGAATTCATATATAAATGATATGGACTGTTAGCACTACCCCCAGCTTTCAGGCAAGAGGAAACCTTGGGGAAGAGTCCACTGGTTCCTTATTCCTGAATTTGTGCTTTTGAGAGAACCAGTAATGAGACACCTTCACAGCAGGTTCAACTGCTGTGGCCATGTACATCTAAATTGCTTCTCTATATTACTAAGGTTTAGTCTTTCAAGCATCCCAAAAGACCTTCTTATAAATATAAATAAATATATCTTCAGTAAATAAATAAATCTTCAGTAAGACCATATACTTAAATACATTCTTTAAACTAGGAGTACTACAGTGTATTCCACAAAATTAAACCGTGTGTGTGTGTGTGTGTGTGTGTGTGTGTGTGTGTTGGGGGGAAGCCATAGTTTTTTATGGGCTATATGTATATCACAATTTTGTGCTTTTATCATTTATAGATGATTACATAGATTTTTTAATCCTCATAGCCATTTTATAAGTAAATTTTATGAGGAAAATGTGAGTGGACATATCTATATCTATCTCTATCTGTATCATCTATATCTACATGTAATCTTACATTGGTAGATTGAGTTACTGTGTACAAACCACTGTGAGAATCATCAGATTCCCAGAGAGGACTAGAAGTGCCTAGATGATAGGTACAAATGTTTCTTCAACTGATAGCAACTCTCAGCATCTCAGTGTCTGGGTTCTGAGATATTCTTTCAGCTCAGAAGAAAGGTAGCCAAAAAGTTGACCTTTTATAATTTGAAAAATTAAGTTTTCACTTGGTTTAATCTCTCCTTTTTTTCTCTCACAAAATACACGTTTGTCAGGCAAACACACATAGATTATTCTTTAAAATATTATTTTCTGGATTATACTTTTCTGTTTAGAAAATTCCAAACACTAAAGACATTTGATATGAATTTGTCATCTGAAAGCTGAGAAAAAAAATAGGGAGGATCAACTGCTTAAATGGTATTTGAACAACTAACTGCCTTATCACCTAATGAGTCATTTATCTCCTAATATGTAACAGGAAGTCAAGGCTATTAATTTTCTATCACTACCTTCTGCTTCAAAGCCTGATTTGATTCATTTCCACTTCACTATTTGTTGATTATTTTCTGTAGAGAAAGCGCTGGGTTATTTTCTTTGCTTTTGAGGAAACAGAGTATAAATAATGAGTACATGGTATCTGGCTTAGGAAACCAATTTGGAGTTAAGCAGAATTTGAATAGTTTGGTCAAGTTATTTAACCTTTCTGTGACATAGTTATCAAAATAAAATTAAGACACTGATATGCAATAATACTTGCAGATCTTTAGTGGGAATTAAATATAATGATTCTTAAGTATTTAGCCTTTGGTATGAAACAATATATTGATTTGTATGTATTTGGTAAATAGTATTCTGTTGTGTGGTTGTGCAAATCTAATTTAGAGTCTTATGCATGTTAG
Organism: Dipus sagitta; assembly: GCA_036346955.1. Classification (NCBI taxonomy): domain Eukaryota; kingdom Metazoa; phylum Chordata; class Mammalia; order Rodentia; family Dipodidae; genus Dipus; species Dipus sagitta. The sequence goes on from CM070781.1 coordinate 70,805,066, forward strand.
ACACTTGCCATATAAAGCAGGTTTGCCTCAAATTCATGATCCTCCTGGTTCAACACCACAAAACTGCTACAAGTACACTTTTACTATAAAAAGAGCTCAAGAACTGGAATACCATAGGATTCCAAAACAGCTTTGTAATTGTCCTTCATTCTACCTTGATAACAATATTTGGGATTGTATTTCCATGCCCTTGAAAAGATCTTTACCAAAACCCTAAATTATTCAACCAATTGTTGATAGTTTTTAAGTTACATAGTAATATTTAATCACAGAAACCCCTCTTATCAGTACTAAAATATATATTAATTTCATGTAAGAGTCAAAATTTCAATCTTTGCAGTTAAATTTTCTACTAAAGTTTGAGTTTGCTCTACCCTCTATGCATAATCTTTAGACATTATTTCTGAGCCCATCTGATGTGCAGATATAGAACTTTTAACAGAGAACTTTATTATATGAACATATTGCATAGTCCCATCAGGTTATACTCTTATGTTTCCTCTCCCTAGTCCCCATTCCACTCAAGACCCACCTTAGAGGGTTATGGGTAATCATTGTGGGGCCATGAATACACCAGTCAGTCTCTGTTGTTGGATGGTGGACAATGTGTCAGAATACACCTTCCCACCTTGTGGCTCTTAAATTCTGCTCCCTCTTCCACAATGTTCTCTGAACCTTGGAAAGCTTGTTATGAATTTCCTTTAATATTGATCTCGCAGCAGCCTCTGATTTTTCTCCTTTGATGAGTTTTGAGTTTTCTCAGTGTTTGCTGCCATCTTCCTGGAGGAGGTTCTCAGACAAGTAGTGAGAGTAGCACTCATATTTAATCTTACACTTGCACTGTAATGTTTCCTGGGCCCTGGCAGATATGGTAGAGATGACTTGTCTTGTGCTACGCAGCTGGCTGTCTTTTCTTGCTGTACTTATGGGTTTAGTTTCTCCACCTCAAAAAACAAAAACAAAGATATAAAAGATACAAGATTTTTAAAAATATATTTTTATTTATGAGACAGAGAGAGGGAAAGAGGCAAAAAGGGAGAGAAAGAGACAGAAAGAAAGAGAAAAAGGCAGATAGAAAGAGAGTGAGTATGGATGCATCAGGGCCTCTTACCATTAACACAAACTACAGATGTGTGTGCCACTTTGTGCATCTGCCTTTGTGTGGATACTGGGGAATCAAACCCAGGTGATCAAGCTTTGCAAATAAGTGCCTTTAATTGTTGAGCCATATCTCCAGCACAGATACAGTGTTTATATAAATGTAATCAAGTTAAAGTATAAGGATGGGCTCAATTTAGTATGATTGTAGTCCATAAAAATAGTGAAAATTTGGACCTGGGCATAGACATGCAGTTGAGCAGAATGCCATATGCAGGTGAGAGCAGAGATGGGATGGAGCCACTGTATCGATTAGAAACACCAGGAGCAGGAGGAAGCCTAGACAGGGTTTTCGTTATTGTCAGTAGTAATCATCTTTGTTGACATCTTGATTTTATACATTTCCCAGAACTGTGAGACATTAAATTTCTGTTGTGTAAATCACCTGATAAGTGATGCCCTACAATTGAAGGTGAAACACACACACATATTCTGTCTTTCTGTTTGTATATATATGCACATATGCATGCATATATGTATTCATATATACATGTGCAAATATATGTAAGTACACATATATTATTCCTTGGTGTTTTATCTTCCCATTTCAGTACATATGATAGATATGGAAATCTATGATTTTTGGCTATACAGTTGTTGTCTTATATAAATATATATTTATACATATGTATATGTATATTCTGCATATGAAATGAAACAGAAAGTACTTTCAGCACTTTTCACGTGTTTGTTAAAAATCGCCTAGCACTGTTGTTTCATTTTTATATTTTTCATTCATTTAAATTAACTTCTCATTCATTTTTGTGTGTGTGTGGTAAGACTATAATAGTACTTTTATTTTTCTTTGTTGTACTGAGGATTGAACCTAGGGCCTCCCACATGTAGGCAATCACTCTACCACTGGGCTATATCTCCAGCCTCCCTACTTTTAACTTCTTCATATTTTGAGATTAGGTTCTGCTCAATCACCTGGGCTTCCCTTGACTGACTCTGTAGTCCAGGCAGGCCTTGATCTTCCGATTCTGTAGCTTTAGTCTCCCTTCCTTGTAGCAGGGATTAAAAGCCTATGCTATCAGGCATGGATACAACAGGTTCTTTTTCATTTTTTCTTTATTGAAAACTTCCATAATTACAGACAATAAACAATGGTAATTCCCTGCCCTCTCCCACATTCACAACAACACTGCCCATCATATCCCTTCCACCTCTCATTCAGTTTCTCTTTTATTTTTGATGTCATCATCTTTTCCTCTTGTTATGATGGCCTTGTGTAGGTAGTGCCAGGCACTGTGAGGTCATGGGTATCCAGGCCATTTTGTGCCTTGAAGAGTGCATTGTAAGGAGCCCTACCCTTCTTTTGGCTGTTACATTCTTTCTGCCGCCTCTTCTCCAATGGACCCCGAGCCTTGGAAGGTGGGATAGAGATGTTTCAGTGCTGAGCACTCCTCTGTCACTTCTTAGCACTATGGTGCCTTCTGGTCATCCCAAGGTCCCAACCTGAAAAGAGAAGCTTTCCTAACCAAAAGTGAGTGTGGCATTAATATATTAGCATGAACATTATGAGATATGCTTACAAGGCAGTTTGGTGAGCATAATATGTACATTTAGGCAGATACCGGCAGACATTAGACCCCTAGGGCTCATGACTTCCCCTGTCACAGGTTTTCAGTATCAGGCATGTATTCCATCCTGTGGAGCAGGCCTCAAATCCAATTAGATAGCAGTTGCTTTCCCCATAACAGACATGCCATTGTTGCACCTGTTGGCTCATTTGACCTGGCTGGCCAAATTTAAAGCTTGCAGTGTTGAGTGTTGTTTGTCTTCATTGGTGAATTCATTCTCTTCCATGGAGCTGCATGCAGTGTAGTTTTTTTTCAGTTTTCTGTCAGCTGGTCTACACGAAAGAGGTTTTTAGCTCAGCTCCAGCAGGATTTCTCAGTGACCTTGCAGCCCAAGTATGTGGAGTATTCAGCAATAGAGTCTTACTATTTATTCCTGGGGGGAAACTAAGAGCCTTGGCAATGGCCTGTAATGTTTATTTTTTGGAGGGAGGGAGGCATCAGGGACCTCCCTGGCCAACAACTCACTGGAAGGTATCCTATTCCTGACACTGAAAATTTTCTAGTAACAATCTATGGCTTCCGGGTATGCCATTGTCCAAAAAGGTAGGTTTCCATATGACTTATTCATACCCTTTTAGATTTTGATTAACCCTCCCCCACCTTTCCTTAATCTCTTCCTCTGACCTCACTTAGGCCTTTCCACCCTCAGTAATCTGTTCTTAAATCATTGGAAAAGTAACAGATATGATCAAAAAAAGTTTTCATTTCTTATCTTACTCAATTATTTTTGTACAAATTAAAATTTTCATATACCTTCAGGACAATGGTGATAATTAAAAAAAAACTATGGTATATATTAAATTTGAAGGCATATTACATTTTCACCATCTTGACAATTTACTAACAACAAACACTTGTAACACAATGTTAAAGAAACTGTTCTCAAAACTCTGATTTAGAGAGTAACTAAATTACTTTGAAAAGCAAGAGTTAACTTCATTAACTTAGGTAAATGATAAAAAAATAGAACCGTTGTTTAAAGAAATAAAGTAATAGAAAAAAACTAATTTCATGCAGCATCTCAGTTGAAACTTGCAACTTTATTCAGGTGCCTCTAACTTAACCCGGAAACGTCACGTACAGGAGTTTAAAGAGTGAGTGGTGCTTAGGTTCTAGAGTCTAGATGTGTCCTTTTTTCTTACCAACTCATAGATTTAGAGGAGGCATTCTAGAAGATTCTTAGAGAAGCAGCTGTATCTACCTTTCCTGAAATAACTAGTCGTCTACTTCTCTCAATTCAGTACATTATTTTCCCAAGATAGGCAAAGAATTAACTTCTTAGTCATTTAGACATCCATTCTAATTGTTTTGAACTTTCTTGGCCAGAAGAGGGATCAGGTTTTTTTTTCTATTCTTAAAATAAAACAGTAGCAGCGTCACCACCCCCCCCCCCCACCGCCCCTCACAAGAGAAAATTAATTCAGACCACAAAAGGGCTACACTGCAGTTCAAAGGACTGTGTGAATTAATTAGTGTTAGAAGAAAAATTCTCTTTCTTACTCATTTACCTTTTGTCATTTCCCCCTCTTGCCAAGTAATGACTGCTTTTGTTCAGTGTTTAAAAAGCACAGAGTAGATTTTCCAGGCACTGGGCATAGAGAAGGGTTGCTTTCTATCTTAGTGGACTGCCTTTATGTTTGACCTAGTAACTTGCTCAAGACTTCAGTGGAGATTTGAATTCCTATCCAATCAAATCTTAAATTACAATTAGAGACCTGTTCCAATAAATCGATAGTGAAACTCAATCGAAGTCCTTTCTGCTCTCTAACAAGTCAAGCCCAGCCTCTTTACAGCAATCACAGCTTCAGAAGACTTTTCCATCTTACTTTTATTTATAGCCTCCAGAAACAATGAAATTAGGAGTCAAAAGAAGAAAATAAACTGAATCAAGAAATTTGGGTGAAAGTTGTCTGAAAGGCTTTGGTAGATTTTCTTTTTAAAATTATTTTATTTATTCGCAAGGAGAGAGAAAAAGAGAAAATGAGCATGCCATGACCTTTTGCCACTACAAACAAACACCAGATACATGTGCTAATTTGTACCTCTGGCTTTCTGGGGAATCAAATACAGACCACCAGGCTCGGCAAGCAAGCACCTTTAACCCTTGAATCATTTTCCCAGCCTGATTTTCAGTTAGCACCTTGTTGCCAAATAATGTCTCTAATAAGCAGGGCTGCCAAGAGGCTTTGCTCTTCTGCAAGCAGGTGGCAACATTGCTTTTAAGACTAGTTCATCTTTTTGCTAGAAGAGTGTTTGAGAAACCCACTTCTGGGGTTGTGAATGCTTATGAATGACAGAATGTATAGTTCCCTTATTTTGGAGAACTTAAATGTCCTTGCAGAACCCTTCATATCTGTGGAAGATACCTACCACTAACAGTTCCAGTTCAGGAGAAAACACAAGCCAAGTGTGAGTGAGTGGATAAGATAGCCATTACTTCAATCAGCCACGTGAATTTCAGCTGCTCCTCCATGCAATCACACTGACTCTACAGAAAATAAAGCTCCTTTAATTAAGGTTAAGAAATACCTGGATTTTCATATGCATTTATCCATACCTGGTCCTACAAAAGGCAACAGAGAAAAAATGGTGTGTGAACATTCACTAACAATGTGTTGCACAAGTGTGTGACCCCACATTCCAGTGAGCTAAATGCTCACTTATAATTCTATAGGAGTTGACCATAAATGCACATTTATTGAGCACATATTTAAAAATGTATAAAATGTTTACAGGGGATATAAACAGGGATTTATTAGTAAATAGTAAAAATGACTTACATGTTTTAAGTATTTAGTTCAAGAAGTAGCAGCATCTATTGGCTGCACCTGCTTGACTATTTCTATGAGAATGGTATCTTTTGAGACCTTGGACAAGAGCATAGCTGCAAAAGCACTCAACAGATTAATATACAAGAAGAACCAGAGGTGATGCTAATTTTCAGATCATATTGAGAGGGAAACAAGAGGTGGTATTCCATTCTGAGAAACATACTACTCTCTTTGGTAAACAACTTACCTTGATACAATGAGATGCAGGAAGCATTGTGCACACCAACACCAAGTAAATAAAGGAAACAAGTAGACTGGTCCCCTGCCCCATTTGGGAGTGCAGCAGAAAAAACTAATCTGACAAGTAATAAAGCCATACAGAAGAAATGATGCGGAAGTGGACTAGATGCAAAAATCTCATACTGTTGCTCTGCTAGCCTAGTATTGCAAGTTAGTTTATAAGCTCTTCAGAATTAGTGATTGACCCAGGGAAGGCTGACCTTAGCTGAAATGAGCAAGAACTATCTAGACAGATCTTAACTGAGATGAACAAGATCTGTCTACGGTCCTGCAACATGTATGCTTCTACTCAGTTTTTTGTCGTACAGAAAACACTAATAGCTTCTGAGTCTCCTATGGTTCCTTGCCTTGAATTATTTCATCATCTTCCTCTTCTTCTTCTTCTTCCTCCTCCTCCTCCTTCTTCTTTTTTGTTCATATGACCATTACATACCCAGGAAGATATTTCACTGCTCTCAGGACCCTTTGAAGGTTGGGTGACTCACAAAATTTTATGGGGGGTGCTCTGCCTACACCTGATGATATCCTCTATTGAGAAAGTTTTGGTCTTTTGGAAAGGAGCTAGAGAGAGTTACTGTTTGTCTTTAAATCTTTCAGTCAGTCATTCTTTTTTATTGGAATTTTTATCAGAATTTTCTTGTCCGAATGGACTCATGTGTTGCAGTGGCAGACCAGCTAAGGATGTGATCTACCTCAATTGCTCATCATTTCTTTTTCATTTATTAGGTTGTTTCAGACCCAATGCAGACTAGACATAGTGGCTTTTGTTTTCTGATGCTGGCAACTGGCAATTTAAACAGAACTATTTTACTTATATTGGGGCATCTGCTTCCAACAAAGCAAGTTAAAGTTTACTTTCTCCTGCAGTTTCTAAGTCCAGTATTACTGGAGCATAAGCTATATCCATTTTGGTGTACAGATTTATCATTGCATGCTTAAGACTTGTCCCTGACTTTGAGATTTTACTTCTTAAATAATTGGCAGCTATAACTGAAGAATTTCACACTGGTCTAACTAAAAATATGAGACTGCCTTGCATGATGCTAAAGTGGCCTTTATGTTCCTGTGACAGTTTTCTGTCTAATCAGAGGGGTTTCTGAGGTAAAAAGGGAGAACCCTTCAGCTCACCCAGGTGTTGCTCTCTGGCCATCTCTAATAGATTTCTGCCTGCTCTCAACAGCTGTTTTCCTTATAAGTCAGACAAAGATTTCTGCACAATGATCTTTAATTAAGGTACACTTCCTAGAAGCCATCAGCTGCTGTGATTTAGAACTGAAGAAATCTATCATGAGAAAAAATAACTACAACTACAATAATTAAATAACATTATTTACAGTGTGAGTAAGCCACTAAAAAGTGTTGCTATATTAATTCTTAGGATAGCTTGAAAGAACATTCAGAATGGTTAAGTAGAATTTTCATCCTGATACACAAAACACAAGAGGGTACTAGATGTTCTTTAAGTCTTTCAGGCTTTAGAATCTGTTATAAAATATTGTTTTGTTTTTGTACAATGATGATTATGATGGCAGCGATGACTCCCACCAACTACTGCCTGAGTTCTCACTGTGATTACATTATGACCAAACATTTTGTTTGAGTGTATGTCTAGTATGCGTGGTGTATGCAATGTGTTGTATGGTGTGATGATGGTGTATGCCCATGTGTGTGTACATGCACTCATCCCATGCACAGCTGAAGAAGGCAGAGGAGAGCACCAGGAGGCATCTTCTTCTAATTGTTCTTCTACTTGTTTCTATGAGACAGAACCTCTCACTGAACCTGCAGCTGCTGTTTTCGGTCACATTGGCTGACCAGTAAGTTATACCAGTTTTCCTGTTTCTGCGCCTCACACACTACTAGGGTTAACGGCATGCAAAGCCATGCCTAGCTGTTTTTTAATTAATTAATGACTTTACTGTATGACCATATTGCATATTGGTCATATCCCCCTTGGGTTATACCCTAATCTTTCCTCTCCTCTCCTGCCATTCTCCTGACGGGCCTTCTCAGTGGAGTTATCAGTATTCACTGTGGGGTCATGAATGTGTTGTCAGTCTCTGGGGTAGGCATTATAATGCCTCAGAATACACCTTTCTCAGAACACAATCTTTCTGTTCCCTTTTCCACAATGTTACCAGAACCTTGGACGCTGTGTTAAAAGTCTCATTTAGTGTTTACTTCTCAGCAGCCTCTGCTTCTCTGCTCTGATGAGTTTTGAGTCTTCTCAGCTTCTACCACCATTTCTCAAAAGGAGGTTCTCACGCTAGCAGTGAAAGTGGCACTAACATTTAACTAATTTGCCACTTCCTCTGTAACGTTTCCTGGGCCCTGGCAGATGTTATAGAGATGACTCATCTACTGCCAGGCAATTGGCTTTTTTCTTTTGTCATTCTGATGTCTCTCCCTGGTATTTGGTGCCATCTATAAAAAGCAGATTTTCTAACCAAGAGTGATAGTAGCATGGATTAAAGGGGATCAACATAGACATTTATAAAACTTTTGACAGACATATACTTTCCTTGCAGTCAAAGAACAATGGAAACTTTTCTCTAGAGTCTGACTTTCCAACCCACTGGTTTCTGACTTGGTTCTCAATATCAAGTATGACTTACCTCAGAGTGAGCAGGCCTCTTCTCTTATCAGAGAGCAGTTGATTACCTATACCCTGCATGCCACTATTGCACAGGTGTGTGATTTTGTAGCTTGCAGGATCCCCTACTTGTTCACACTACTAGTAACCATTATCCCTCAGCCACTTGCATAGCAATATCCTGAACTATGAGAGCTAGCCAATAGCGAGCTCACTTCTATATCAGCTCCAGTCTGATATCTTGATGTCCTGCAACTGCAGCTGGTGGTGTCTTCAGCAGTTTAGATCCAAAGGCTAATCAAGTCTTGCCTAGCTTTTAACATTGGTGCTAGGGATTGAACTCATGCCATCTTAGGCCCTTTCAGGTCCTCATGCTTGTGCAGTAAGTTACATGCCTACATGCTGAGCCATTTCCATAGCCCCTAAAGTAAACATTTTATAATCATAATTCAATGAACTCTTTAATGACCCTAGGAGATAGGCATTGTTTTCTATAGTTTACAGGTGAGAAAGATGAAATTTACATTGGCCGACAAAACTGTTACCACCATATCTGTTCCACTTTGAGATTAGTATAGCTTTATTACCTGAAGGCCAGAATGTTTAAAAAAAATTATTACTAAGCTATTTGTTAAAATATAGAATTCATACTTGCAGTTAGAACAACTGCCTATTACATTTTTATCACAAAATTATGAGATAGAAAAAGCAATGGTCTGTGGCTCAAGACTAGTGACTTGGACAGCTAGTGTATGACTTGTGACAATCAGAGAGCCATATTATGATGTGGAATACTATTTCCTTGTTTGAACATTTTGGAACTGAACAGATTTAAAGTCTCTGCAACTCTATGAATCTGTGATGGCTGAAGACATTTAAATTCCATCTTGAATTGGAATAGCAGAGTGAGTCTTACACTGTATACCAGCCCTCCTAGGCATATCTCTGCATGATGCCTTTGATCATTTCATGATTGGCCAAATGATACTTACCTTTAAATTTCAGCTGGCTATTCCAGTCACAACCCACTTGTTGAGTAATACTTCATGCTGCTTCAGAACCACATCAGGATGTCATTTAGAGCAATAATATTGCCCTGCTAGATGATCATCAGTTCAGGAGAGGAGGCAGATTCCTGTTGCTTGATCAAGATGTTTAAAATCCCATTTTGCACGAATGGAAATGCTTGGAAGGGAATAATGAGAGGTAATAGTAATTTTTGATTGCCTGTCAGCTTTAAGCCCATTTCTATCCATCACAGAAATGATATGACTTTCACTTCTCATGCTTTTCTGATTTGCATAACCGACAGCATCATTGCTACCCACAATTTTTTCCAGCTCTGCACTAAAACAAAACTTTGAGTTATTGTGCATTAATGGGCCTCAAGCTATTCATTTCATTTTAAAAATGTGCAACTCAACTACCAATTAAGCACAGAAATAAGTAATAAAATGGAATACCAAATAAAAGGTTTATACATTATCTCTAAGAGTATTCTCTGCTGCAAAAACATTTTTATGCAGTTTTATTGACACACTGAAGCCGTCTTGATATATCCAATATCATCTGCTTTTAATTTTACATCCTTATTCTTAAAGGACTCCCACCCAGCAAACATGAATGTGGAAAATACTTCTTTACAATGGTTGGTTTGGTATATCAATTAGATATTTTATATAAATAGTTTCCTTGACTTATGATTATTCACAATACACTTGTGAATTGAGATGTATGGAGTAATGAAATTGTGAGTCTTTCTTCAAAAACTTTGAAAGGGACTGGTTTGCCTGTCAGTTTGGCCCCCTACAAAGTGAATTTTTCACAGTGGATTATCCATAGTTCAGCCTTCGTGAAGAAGTTTTGTCAACAACATCTTCTATTGTTCAGAATCAGGCTGCTGTTGTCTCTTAACAAAATGACCAAGTTGTCAAGGCGTACAAACATAATTTCAACTATACAGTTAATGAGAAATATGACTTTATATCTGCATTATCTTTGCTTTTAGTACGGGTGCCCTGTATCCTCTTCCTTCTGGCTCACATAGGTACTTAGCACATAATTTCCTATTTTCCTTCCTTCATTACAGAATAATTCTCATCACTGACAGGCACATTGTGATGAATTTCAAAATGAGTCTAGGAGACTATAAAGTTTCCAGTCCATAGATGTGAGGGTGATCTGGCTATGGCATTGGTCAGCCCATTGGTCACCAGGGTTGATTTGGCTGATCTGGGTGGCTAGATGGGTGTCCTCTTCCTCCCTCATCACTCCATGTGCATCCCTCCAGAGGCTGAATGCTCATTTGAAGAGGATGACCTTCCCATGTAGAGGATGACTGGTCTTCAGGCAAGGGTATATAAGTAGCTGTGAAACCCTGCTAGAACCTCCAAATAAGCTCTCAAATTTCCCAATCCATCAAAATGATTAATGCCTGAAGACATGGAAATGGTTATTTCTCTGATTTGATTAATATACTTTGGGAATATATAGAAGTACCATATGACCCATAATGTTGTATAAATATTGTTTCAAATGAAATTAAATAAGCATACTCTTTCTAAAGTTTTTTATTAGATATGAACATATTTTGTATGTGAACAACACATGTTGGTACCATCCTTTCCTGTCTGCCTGCCCCTTTTCTAAAGAGACCTTTCTCATTGGGTATGCAGGCCAACCCAAGGGGGATTGTGGGTCATGCATTGTGGTGGCGGCGGGGAGGAGGGGCAATGTCACTGTGCAAAATGTCCCAACTTGTGGCTCTAACAATCTTTCCACCCTCTTCTGCAAAATTCCCTGAGCCATGCTGGGAGCATTTTAAGAGGACACCCTTCCCCATATAGAGGATGACTGGTCTTCAGTCAAGGGTATATGAGTAGCTGCAATCCCCTGTTAGAACCTCCAAATAAGCTTCCAGAGTTCCCAATCCACAAAAATGATTAATGCCTGAAGATATGGAAATGGTTATTTCTCTGATTTGCTTAATATGCATTGAAAATGTATAGAAGTACTATATGTTCCATAAAGTTGTATAAAATATTGTTTCAAATAAAATTAAGTAAATAAGCATACTCTTTAATTTTTTTTATTAGATATGGATATATTTTGTATATAGACAATACACGTTGGTACCATCCTTTCCCTCCTTCTTGCTCCTTTTCTGAAGAGGCTTTCCTCATTGGGGATGCAGGTTAACCCCATGGAGATTGTGAGTCATGCATTATTGGGGGGCGGGGAGAGGAGAGGCAATGTATTTGTACACAATGTCCCAACTTGTGGCTCTAACAATCTTTCTGCTCCTCTTGCACAAAATGCCCTGAGCCATGTCAGGAGCATTTTAAGCTCCTGTCTGAAAAAGAGAAACAGATTCTCCAACAGAGAATGAAGTCAGTATTGGTTAAGTGGGATAACCATTATTAATGTAGAGGGAATTAAAAGGGTTCAGAGCCTCTTATAGTCTAAGCATAGTGGGGGCATGACAATGGAATGCAGAATCATTATCTGGATATGATTCTGACTTGTTTCCCAGTTGCAGAAATGGTTTCCTGTCTACTGAGCAGATCTGTTAGCCAATGCAAGAGCAGTTGGTTACCCACCATGGATGTGTGCCACTATTGCACTTGTGTGAGCATCACATAAGGTTGTTTGCTTCTGAATCATTTAGACTTTGATTTGCTTGGACAGATGTTAGCCACTTTCCCGTGGTAGCTCATGTAGCTCCTTCCAGCACTAGATGGGCTAATTGTTTGGATACTGGCTCTCCTCCTGATTCTAGCCAGGTCTCTCAATGGTCTGTGCCAACAGCATTTGGTGTCTTCAGCAGTAGGGTATTACCATTAACTTCTGGTGGGTAATCAAGTGCTCTGACAGAAGTCTGTCTTGTTTGTTTTGGGGGATCTAGTAGATCTCTCCGATCAACAGCTCATTGTGGATGTAGACCACATCCTGGTACAGGAATTATAGGCCATCACCAAGGGAAGAGAAAAAAGAAAAAGATATGGACTGGAGAGATGGCTTAGCAGTTAAATCCTTGCCTGTGAAGCCTAAGGACTCTGGTTCAAGGCTTGATTCCCCAGGACCCACATTAGCCAGATGCACAAGAGGGTGCACTGTCTGGAGTTTGTTTGCAGTGACATGCCCATTTTCTCTATATATCTGCCTCTTTCTCTCTCTGTCACTCTCAAATAAATAAATAACAATAAAACACAATAAAACAATAAAAACCAAGCTGGGTGTGCTGGCACACGCCTTTAATCCCAGCACTCGGGAGGCATAGGTAGGAGGACTTCCTTGAGTTCGAGGCCACCCTGAGACTACATAGTGAGTTCCAGGTCAGCCTGGGCTAGAGTGAGATGCTGCCTCAAAAAAAAAAAAAAATACAGAGAAGAAAAAGAAGAGGAGAAATTTGAGGTTAGGTTTCATCTCTCCCTCTCCAGGGCCCTTGTTTTAGGTGCTCCCCCTAAGGTCCTCTTGAGGGCTCCACCTTTTAGTCTAAATTTCAGGATAGAGGATTCTATGGTACCAGTTCAATTTGGGTTCAGTTCTGTGCTCCCCCACCCTTTCCCATGCCCCAAGCCCTAACCTCCCTATTTTCCAAGATTCAAGATGCTATTCAGTTATGTCAGCAACTTGGGCTGATCCAGGGTAGGAACTGTAGATGAGTGAGATCATGTGACAGTTGTCCTTCTATGATTGTGTGAGTTCACTTACAATTGTTTGTTCCAAGTTTGACAATTTTTCTACAAATTTAAATGTGTCATTTTTTTTCTTACTGCAGAGTAGAATTCCATCATGCAGATATTCCACATCTTGGTTATCCATTTACCCAATGATGGGCACCTGGGTTGATTCCAGTTTTTAGCTATTATTAATTGAACAGCTATAAGCATGGTTGAGCAAACTTCTCTGAACTGAGATGTGGAGCTTTTATGGTAAATGCCCAGTAAGGGAATAATGGGGTCTGTTGGTAACTCTATATTCGTACTTTTCAGTAGTCTCCATATTGATTTCTTCATTGGTTGTAACAGCTTACATTCCCACCAACAGTGAATGAGAGTTCCTATTTCTCCACATCCTTTCCAACATTTGTTTTCATTTTTTCTGTAAGGTTTGCTATCCTTACTGGGGTAAAGTGGAATCACATAGTTGTTTTAATTTGCATTTCGTTAATGTTTAGGGATGTTGAACACTTTCTTAAGTGTGTGTTAGCCATTTGTAATTCTTCCTTTGAAAACTCCCTAATTAGTTCTCTGCCCACTTTCAGAGAGGGTTGTTTGATTTTTTTTTTATATTTCTTTTTCCATTCCTATATCATGGAAAGTACTTCCTAAATTTTCTTCCCGTAGTATATGAATTTCTTGTCTTATATTGAGATCTTTGATCTATTTGGACTTGAGTGTAGTGCATGGGGAAATGTGTGGATCAAGTTTCAGTTTCCTGAAAACAGTTATCCAGTTTGTCCAGCACCATTTGTTGAAGATGCTGTCTTTTTTCCAGCCTATATTGTTTGGGCCTTTATCGAATATCAAGTAGCTATAGTTGCTTGACCCAAAGTCCGGGTCCTCAAGTCTATTCCATTGATCTATAGTCCTGTTTTTATGCCAGTACCATGCTGTTTTTATTACTATGGCTTTGTAATATAGCTTTAGATCAGGTATGGTGATGCCGCCAGAGGTATTTCTTTTGCTGAGGATATGTTTGGAAATGCGAGGCCTTCTGCCTTTACATATGAAATTTGAGATCATTTTCTCTATCTCTGTGAAGAACACTGTAGGGATTTTAATTGGAATTGCATTAAATTTGTATATTGCCTTTGGTAGGATTGTCATCTTCACAATGTTAATTCTGCCTATCCAGGAACATGGGAGGTCTTTCCATTTTCTCAAGTCGACCTCAATTTCTTTTTTGAGTGTTTTTATGTTTTCGTTGTATAGATCTTTCACTTCCTTGGTTAACGTTATTCCAAGGTATTTTTTTTTTGTTGCAATTGAAAATGGGACTATGTCCCTTATTTCTTTTTCTGTATCTTTGTCATTTGCATAAAGGAAGGCTACTGATTTTTGTGCATTGATTTTGCATCCTGCTTTGCTATAGGAGTTAATTACCTTCAGGAGTTTTGGGATGGAGTCTCTTGGGTCTCTTACATATATAATCATGTCATCAGCAAATAAAGCTAATTTAACTTCTTCCTTTCCAAATTGTATCCCTTTTATTTCCTTCTCCTCTCTTATTGCTTGAGCTAGGACTTCCAGTACTATATAGAAAAGCAGAGGTGAGAGTGGACAACCCTGTCTTGTTCCTGACCTTAATGGGAATTCCTCCAGTCTCTCTCCATTAAGTATTATTTGGGCCTTAGTAGCTTCATATATTGCCTTTATTAGGTTGAGATATGAACCAACCATGCCAATTCTTTCCAATATTTTGAACATGAAGTGATGTTGAATCTTGTCAAAGGCCTTTTCTGTGTCTATCGAAATGATCATGTGGTTTTTATGTTTAACCTTGTTTATGTGGTGTATTACATTGACAGATTTCCATATGTTGAACCACCCCTGTGTTCCTGGAATGAATCCCACTTGGTAAAGGTGGATAATGCTTTTGATGTGTTGTTGGATTTGGTTTGCAAGGATTTTGTTTAGGATCTTTGCATCTAAATTCACCAGGGAAATAGGCCGGTAGTTTTCTTTTCTTGTGGCATCTCTGCCTGGTTTTGGAATTAGGGTGATGCTAGCTTCATAAAAGGAGTTGTGTAGCTTTCCCTGTTCACCAATTGTGTGGCACAGTTTGAGGAAGATTGGTTTGAGTTCTTCCCTGAAGGTTTGATAGAATTCAGCTGAGAAGCCATATGGTCCTGGACTTTTCTTTTTTGGGAGGCTTTTTATTACTTTTTCAATCTCTATGAGTGTGATGGGTTGATTGAGATGATTAATCTGCTCTGTGTTTAGCTTTGGTAGATGGTACGCATCCAAGAATTTATCCATCTCCTCCACATTATCCAGTTTTGTGGAGTAGAGGTTTTTGAAATAAGTCCTGATGATTCTCCCAATTTCACTTATGTCTGTTGTGATCTCTCCTTTTTCATTTTGAATTTTGTTAATTTGAAGCTTCTACTTTTTTTTGCTTGATCAGCTTGGCCAGGGATTCGTCAATCTTGTTTGTTTTTTCAAAGAACCAGCTCTTTGTTTTGTCAATTGTCTTAGTTGTTTCCTTCGTTTGCAGTTCATTGATTTCTGCTCTGATTTTAATGATTTCTTTCCTTCTGGAGCTCTTTGGGTTGGATTTTTCTTGTTTTTCCAGTGCCTTTAGGTGGATGGTAAGGTCATTGATTTGGGACCTTTCTGTCCTTTTTATGAAGGCATTGAATGCTATGAATTTTCCCCTGAGGACCGCCTTCATTGTGTTCCATAAGTTTTGGTACGATGTGTTCTCATTGTTGTTCAATTCCAGAAATTTTGCAATTTCATTCTTCATTTCATCCACTATCCATTTATTGTTTAAAAGTGTGCTGTCCAGTTTCCAGGTGCCATTGGGATTCTTGGTGGGTCTTTTGTTGTTGATTTCTAGCAATATAGCATTGTGATCTGATATCATGCAGGGAATTATGTCAATCTTCCTAAATATGTGGAGGCAGTCTTTGTGACCCAATATATGGTCTATTTTAGAGAATGTTCCATGGACTGCTGAGAAGAATGTGTATTCTGTGGATTTGGGATGGAAGGTTCTGTAGATGTCCGTTAGGTCTAAGTGATCTATGGTTTTGTTGAGCTCTCTTACTTCCCTGTTGAGTTTCTGTTTGGATGACCTGTCTATTACTGATAATGGTGTATTGAAGTCCCCAGCTATGATGGTGTTTGTGGTTATTTCTGTTTTATTGTCAAGTAGGTTTTGTTTTATGAACTGTGGTGCCCCTGTATTCGGTGCATACAGATTTATGACTGTAATATCCTCTTGATGGATCGTTCCCTTGATAAGTAGGAAGTGGCCTTCCTTGTCTTTTTTGATTATTTTTGGTTTGAAGTCTCTTTTATCCGATATTAATATAGCTACACCTGCTTGTTTCTTATTCCCATTTGCTTGGAATAGTGTTTTCCACCCTTTCACCCTGAGGAGATGTCTGTCTTTAATGGTGAGGTGGGTTTCTTGTAGGCAACAGATAGAGGGGTCTAATTATTTGAACCATCCTGTTAGCTTGTGTCTCTTGATGGGTGAATTAAGCCATTAATATTTCGGGTCATGACTGTGAGATTTGATTTGATCCCCGCCATATTGTGATGGTAAATGTGGGTTGGTGTTTTCATGGATGTTGAAGTTTTTTGTGCCTACTCTGAGTTTGGTTGTTGTGATCTTCTTCTTGTAGGCAATTGTGTTTGATTATTTTTTTCTTCTCTGTGGAGAATTTCCTGAAATACTCTCTGTAGGTCTGAATTTTTTCTCCTTCTGGTATTCCAATGATCCTGATATTTGGACTTTTAAGTGTATCCCACAATTCCCTCATGTTATGTTCACAGAAGCTTTTGAACTTACTGAATTTTTTGAACTCTCTAACTGTTTCTTCCATCTTGTCTTCCAGATCAGAGTTTCTATCCTCCACTTGGCTGACTCTATTCTTGAGAGCTTCTAGCGAGTTTTGCACTTGTTCAATTAAGTTTGCATTTTCTATTATTTTTATATGTATAATTTCCATCCCTCTGTCAAGCTCCCTTTTCACATCATTTTCTGATTTTCTTGATGATTCTTGGAGTTCATCCTTGCATTTCTTTATGTCTTCATTTAGCAAGGCCAGCTGATTTTTAAGGTCTTCTTTTTTTTCACTCTCCCTCAAATCTCTTAACTCTCTTTGAAATCCTTCCCATTTCTTATCTAATCCTTCCAATTTCTTATCTATTAGTTGCAGTTTAGTGATGGTAGCATCCACACGATTGTCAGCCTTTTGTTGCTTTCCTGCAAGTTCTACCAGTAGGTTGGTCAGGGTTGCATTGCTCATAGCTTCAATTTGGTGTTCTGGTCCTATTGGTTCTTCTATGTTTTGGTTAGATGTATTCATTGTGGGATTGGGTGATCTATCTAGGTTTTCTTGCATTTGATTTTTCATGTTATTTCTTTTGCGCTGTGTTCTGCCCATGACAGTGTATGGGCAGGTAGGTGGGCATATCAGCCTGGACTCAAGACCAATGGGAATCTTATTCAGCCTGGGTCAGTTGCCAAAGAGCCTGGGCTTTTGCTCTCACTTGCCAAAGCCGCCTATCTACTGCCTGGCAGGGGTGCCAAAGTTGCTTGAGTTCTCAAGCGGTAATGTGCCAAAGCTGCCTGCGTTCGAGGTAGGAGTGGCACTGAGGCACCAAGCACTGAAGCCGCCCAAACTCTGGCTGGGAATGCTGGGAACCGGAAGCAGTCTGCTCCCCCACCGCAGGACAATGGCGGATGGCCGGCATGGGAGACAGGTAGGGGATGGCACCTGAGCTGGTGCAAATGAGAGACACAGTCTGAGCTTGCGTGGCACCTGCTCTGGGACTGGGTTCGCTCAGTAACTGGGCGAGTGGATGAGAGTGCGGAGCAGTCTAAGCTTCTGCAAGGAGGGAAGAATCTCACTTGCCAAAGCCGCCTATCTACTGCCTGGCAGGGGCGCCACAGTTGCCTGAGTTCTCAAGCGGTAATGTGCCAAAGCTGCCTGCATTTAAGCTAGGAGTGGCACTGAGGCACCAAGCACTGAAGCAACCCAAACTCTGGCTGGGAATGCTGGGAACCGGAAGCAGTCTGTGCTCCCCCACCGCAGAACAATGGCGGATGGCTGGCGCAGCAGGCAGGTAGGGGATGGCACCTGTGCTGGCACAAGCGAGAGACACAGTCTGAGCTTGTGTGGCAGTTGCTGTGGGACTGGGCACACTCAGTAAGTGGGTGAGTGGATGAGAGTGTGGAGCAGTCTAAGCTTCTGCACGCAGGGAACAATCGGTGCATGGTGGCACCCGTGTGGGCCCCAGAGCAGCAGCAGTGGCAGCAGCAGAGGTGCTGTGAACACAGAGGTTATTTGGGGCGAGGGGTGCCTACCCGCCTGCGAGGGGATCGGCGATTCCTTGTTCCCCCACCTCTGTGCCCTCCCAGATTTCTCTCCCCTAAAAGCCACTATGTACCCTTAATATCTTGCCTTTCTTTCCCCGGGATTTGCAGTGCAGCTAGGCGGTCGCCATCTTGGCCAGAAGTCCCCTGGAGTTGATTTTTCTCTGTGCTGATCTCCTTCCCCCTTGTGTTGGTATCTGGTTCATCAGGAAAACAGCACCCTTGCTTGTTTCGCCAATTTTTCTTAGTTTCAGCCAGGGCCCTTTGGAGGTATGATGGGGTGGCTCTCTCCTTAGGATCTACATCTATCTGAAAAAGAGAAGCAGATTCTTCAATGGAGAGTAAGTTAGCACCAGGACAAAAGAGATAACCCTTACTTTTTTAATGGAGAATTTAATAGGTGTAGGCACTCTTGTAGCCCATGATTGATGGTAGCTTGATATTGGCAAGTGGGCTTATGTTTGGGTATTAGATTCTAGATAATAAGTTTCTGTCAGTGGTATAGCTGGAAAAGATTTTCTCCCATTTAGTGGGTAATTTATTGGCTCTGCTTATGGTACGTTTGTGTTTGCAAAAGCTTTTTACCTTAATGAAATCCCATTGGTTGAGTTCTTGTTTAATTTCCTTGGCTAGTGGGGTTTTGTTCAGGAATCTTTTCCCAGTCCTATATCATGGAGAGTGCCTCCTATTTTTTCTTCCAGTAGTTGAAGGGTTTCAGGTCTTATATTAAGGTCTTTAATCCATTTGGACTTGATTTTTGTGTATGGTGAAATGAGTGGTAAAATTTCATTTTTCTACATATGGTCATCGAATTTGTCCAACACTATTTGTTGAAGATACTGTCTTTTCTCCAGTCTACACTATTGGCACCTTTGTCAAGAATCAAGCAGCTGTAGTTGCTTGTCCTAAGGTCTGGGTCTTCAATTATGTTCCATTGGTTTATGTTTCTTTTTACATTCCAATACCATGCTGTTTTTGTCACTATGGCTTTGCAATATAGCTTTAATCAGATATTGTGATACTAACAGAGGGTTTTTTCCCCCTGAGGATATGTTTGGATGTCTGAGGCCTTCTTCAATTCCATATGAGTTCTGAGATCATTTTTTCAATCTCTGTGAAGAATGATGCTGGTATTTTTATTGGTATTGCATTAAATCTGTATATTGCTTTTGGCAGAGTTGCCACTTTCACAATATTAATTCTACCTATCCAGAAGCATGGGAGGTCTTTCCATCTTCTCTAGTCCTCCTATAATTCTTTCTTGAGTGTTTTTATGTTTTCATTACATACTCTTTCACATCTTTGGTTAGTGTTATTCCAAGGTATTTAACTTTTTTGTTGCTATTGAAAATGGGACAGCCTCACTGACTTCTTTCTTAGTATATTTGTCCTTTGCATATAGAAAAGCTACTGTTTTTTTAATAGTGATTTTGTACCTTGCATCTTTTCTGAAGGAATTTATCATCTTTAGAAGTTTTGAGATGGCGACTTTCTGGTCACACATATAGGATCATGTCATCTGGAAATAGACCTAACTTGACTTCTTCCTTTCCAATTTGAATCCCTTTTATTTCTTTCTCCTGTCTTATTGCTTGGGCTAGTCCTTCTAGTACTATGTCAAAACGCAGTGGCGAGAGTGGGCATACCTGTCTTGTTCCCAATCTCAGTGGGAACTTATTGAATTTTTCCCCATTATTTATTATTTGGCCTTTAGGAGCTTTATCTGTAGCCTTTATTGTGTTGAGGCATAAACCCTCCATGCCTATTCTTTCCTGAGTTTTGATCAAGAAGTGGTGTTGTATTTTGTCAAAGGCCTTCTCTGCATCAATTGAGATGATCATGTGGTTCTTATGGTTCAGTTTATTTATGTGGTGTATTACAATGATCGATTTCCACAAGTTAAAACATCTGTGGGATGAAGCCTACTTGATCAAGGTGGAGAATGCTTTTGATGTCTTGTTGAATTCAGTTTACAAGGATTTTGTTCAGGATCTTTGCATTTAAATTCATTAAGGATAAAGTCCTATAACTTTCTTCTTTGTTGCATCTCTGTCTGGTTTTGGTATTAGGGTAATGCTAGCTTCATAAAAGGAGTCAGGGAGGATTCCCTTGTCTCCAATTATGTGGAACAGTTTGAGAGAAATTGGTTTCTGTTCTTGTGTGAAAGTTTGATAAAATTCAGCTGAGAAGCCATCCGGTCCTGGACTTTTCTTTTTGTGGAGGTTTTTGATTACCTTTTCAATTTCCATGGATGTGATAAGTTTGTTTAAGAAATTAATCTTCTCTGGGTTTAGTTTTGGTAGGTAGTATGTGTCTAGGAATTCATCCATTTCTTCTAGATCATTTAATTTTGTGTAGTAGAGGTTTTGGAAGTATGCCCTGATGATTCTTCCAATTTCATTGATGTCTGTAGTGATCTCTCCTTTTTCATTTCTGATTTTTTTTAAATTTGAGACTTTTCTCTCTCTCTCTTGCTTGATCAATTTGGCCAGGGGTTTGTCAATCTTGTTTATTTTTTCCAAAAACCAGCTCTTCATTTCATTGATTTTTAAAAATTGTTTTCTTAGTTTCGAATTCATTAATTTCTGCTCTAATCTTGATTATTTCTTTCTGTCTGGAGCTCTTTGGGTTGGATTATTCTTGTTTTTCCAGTAGCTTTAGGTGGACAGTCAGGTTACTAATTTGGGATATCTCTGTCTTTGTAATGAAGGCAATTATAACTATGAATTTTCCCCTTAGTGACTGTCTTCATTGTGTCTCATAAGTCTTGGTAGCTTGTGTTTTCTTTAGCATTCAATTCTAATAATTTTACAATTTCCTTTTTGATTTCTTCCATGACTCATTCATTGTTTAAAAGTGTGATGTTTAGTCTCAGAAGCTGGTGGATTTCTTGATGTATCTCTTGTTGTTAATTTCTAGCTTTAAAACATTGTGATCTGACATGTACAGGAAGTTACTTCAATTTTCTTGACTTTCTGAAAGTACACTTTATGGCCTAATATATGGTCAATTTTGGAGAAGGTTCCATGGGCTGCTGAGAAGAATATGTATTCTGTTGAGTTGGGATGGAAAGTTCTGTAGTTATCTATTAGTTCTAGTTGATCTATGATGTTGTTGAGCTGTGTTATTTCCCTGTTGGTTTTCTGCTTGGATAATCTGTCTATTGGTCATATTGGAGTATTGAAGTCTCTGACTATGATGGTGTTGGTGGTTATTCCTGTTTTAATGTTGAGTAGATTTTGTTTTATAAATTGTGGTGCAACTGTGTTTGGTGCATATATATTTATGATTGTGATGTGCTCATGTTGGATTATTCCACTGATGACTAAGAAGTGGCCTTCTTTGTCTTTTTTGATTACTTTTGGTTTGAGGTCTATTTTGTCATATGTAAATATAGCAACACCCCCTTGTTTTTTATTGCCATTTGCTTGGAATATCATTTTCTAACCTTTCACCCTGAGGAGGTGTCTATCTTTAGTGGTGAAGTGGGTTTCTTGAAGACAGCATTTGTTGTATGTTGCTAATTGTTTCTTTTGCTGCTTTTAGGGCTCTCTCTTTGTTTTCATTGTTAAAAGTTTTAACTATGATGTGTCTTGGAGACTTTCTTCTTTGGTCATATCTGCTTGGTATGGTGTTCTGTGGGCTTCTTGTATCTGGATGGGCCTCTCCCTTGCAAGGTTTGGAAAATTTTCTTCAATTATGTTGTTGAATATGTTCTCCCTGCCTGTAGGCTGGATTTCCTCTCCTTCTGGCATACCTATGATCTGGATGTTTGGTCATTTTAGGGTTTTCCATAGTTACCTCATATTATGGTCACTTGATTTTTTGAATTTAGCAAAGATTTTGGCCTCCCAATCAGTTTCTTCTGTCTTATCTTCCAGGTCAAAGGTTTTGTCTTCCACATGAGTAACTGTTGGTGAGTGCTTCTAGAGAGGTTTTTATAATTTCTGTTTTATTTTTGTTTTCTGTTGTGTTATTTTGCATCATGTCCATCTCTTTTTTGAGGTATAATTCCAATTTGAGTTCTGATTTTCTTGAAGCTTCCTGTAGTTCATTCTTGCATTTGATCAAGTCTTCATTAAGCTTAATCAATCGGTTGTTGAGGTCTTGCATTTTTTGACTTACCTTCAATTTATTCATATCTCTTTGGAGGTTTCTTAATTTTCTTCATTCAAGTTAAGCCTACTGTCAAAAATTGAACACTCTAGGAGACGATTCTGTTCAATTTCATTGATAAGATTGTTGTTTCTTTGATAGTTTGCTTAAATTTCAGTGATTTTTTTTTTTTTAACCAGGGTCTCATTGGTTGTTGTGTTTTCATTTTAGGAATGAATTCCTGTTGATTTCTCTATGATTTCATTGGAGGCTTCCATGGTAGTACTAGGCATTGTTGGTGGAGATCTCTCAGTTTTCTGACTTTTGTGCACTATTGTCTACCCACTTTAGGAAGACTCTTTATTTTATTGAGGAGGAAGTAAGTTTTTGTACTTTGGCCCACTCACACTCTGACTCAGGTAAACAGGTATGTTGATACCTAGTGGCCATTCAGGATGCCAGAGCAAAAGGCCTGATCCCACAGCTCTCACAGGGACTTGGCCTCCCCAAGCAGGGCACAATGGGACCTATCAGGACCAAGGGGCTAGGAGAAGCAAGGGAACAGGGATCTGGCCTACTTTATGCTATGCTCTCCAGCACACAGACTAGGGCAGGCAACCCAGACTGGGGAGGTGGGAGGCGACCAGATCCAAAGGCCTGGGCTACTCATTCTAGACTACTGTGCCTGCCCACTCACTGTCAGTGCAAGGAACTCACACCACAGCAGTGGGAGGATCCCTGAAATGGGTGTGACCTACTCACTCCAGACTTCCACACCTGCCCTCACACTGTCTGCACAAGGCACAAGTAACTCAGACCTTGGAGGTAAGAGGAGCCTGGAAACACATCTGTTGTACTCACTCCAGACTGCTATGTTCACCCATACACTGTCCATGAAGGAATTCACACCTGGGAGATAGGAGGAACAGAGAATTGTGTCTGGCCTACTCACTTCAGGCTGCTGCAGCTGCCCACACACTGTCCACACAAGGAACTCAGACCTGGGAGGAGAGAGGAGCCCCAAAATGGGCCTGGCAGAGAGAGGACTAATCAAAATCTAAGAGGACATAAACAAATCATATGGAAACCTACTTTTTTGGACAATGGAACACTCAGGAGCCATAGATTATTACTAGAAAATTTTCAGTGCCAGGGATGGGATATCTTCCAGTGAGTTGTTGGCCAGAGAGGTAGGTTCCTGATGACCCCAAAACATTACAGGCCATTGCCTAGGCTCTTGGTTTCCCACCAGGAATAGATGGTAAGACCCTGTTGCTGAAGACTCCACATACTTGGGCTGCAAGGCCACTGAAAAATCGTGCTGGATCTGAGCTGATAACCTCCTCCATGTAGGCCAGCTGACAGAAAGCTGAACAGTGGACACTGCAAGCCTTATATTTTGCCAGCTAGGCCAAATGAGCCAGCGGGTGCAATAGTGGCATGTGTGTCATGGTGGAAACCAACTGCCCTCTAATTGGACTAGAGGTCCTCTCCATGGGAGGGAATACATCCCTGATACTGACAACCTAAAACAGGGGTAGTAATGAGCCCTAGAGGTGTAAGGTCTGCTACTATCTGGCTAAATGCATATAATACGCTCATCAAACTGCCCAGTAAGCACTTTTCTTAATGTTCATACATATATGTTAATGCCACTCTCACTTTTAGTAGAGAACCTTCTCTTTTCTGGTAGCATTGACCTTGGGATAACTCAGAAGGCATCATGGTGATGGAAAGAAGTGACAGGATTGCTTAGCACTGCAATATCTCTGTCATACCTTCCAAGGCTCGGGGTCCATTGTGGAAGAGGTGGTGGAAAGAATGTAAGAGGCAAAGGAAGGGTAGGACTCCTTACAACATGCTCCTCCAGGCACAAAATGGCCTGGATATCCATGACCTCACAGTGTCTGACACTACCTACACAATATCCTCATAATACAAGGAAAAGATCATGGCATCAAAATAAAAGACAGACTGATTGAGATGGGGAGGGATACTATGGAGAATGGAGTTTCAAAGGGGAAAGTGGGGGAAGGGAGGGAATTATCATGGGATATTGTTTATAATCATGGTAGTTGCTAATAAAAATAATTTAAAAATAAAAATAAAAAAAATAAATATATTGAATAAACTAGAGAATAATTCCTTTCCTAAGCACCAGTCAGCCAGTAAGATAAATAATGTGCAGATGTTTAAAAATATTTTATTTGTGGGCAGTAGAGATGACTCAGTAGTTAAGGTGAATAAATTAAAAAAATAATATATATATATATAGTATTTGTTTATTTGGAGAGAGATAGAGGTGGGGGGAAGAGAATTGGGGCACCAGGGCCTCTAGTCACTGAAAACAAAACCAGATGCATGCACCACTTTGTGCATCTGCCTTTATGTGGGTAATAGGGAATTAAAGCTGGGTCATTAGGCATTGCAAGCAAGTGCCTTACCTGCTAAGTCATCTTTCCAGACCCAGAAATTTTTTTTTTATTATTATTCTTGTAATTCATCCACAATGGATACAGACCTTCAACATGATTCGCTGGCCTGAAATTAAGCTCACATGTACTGAGGAACATTCATCTCACTGGCTCATTTTGCAGCTTCCTCCATCTTATCTCTGGGCAGTTCTCCTACTTAGTGCCACAGCAGCAAAGCCTGTGATGAGGACTTACTGTCAGTGAGCAAAAGTTGGCAATTTACTGTTTTGTCATTTGCTTTCATCAAGGTCACCAACAACTTCCATTTTTTTTCGTATTTAATGGTAAATTTTCTGTCCTCATTTTATTCAACCTATCAGCAGGAATTGGCATCTTTGACATTATAATTCTTCTTCTTTGAAAGATTTGCTTCTTTGGTCTCCTGATGACCAAATAAACTTATTGACTAATTTATTCCAATTCATTTCATGTCTCTTCTGCCTGTCTACTGAATCTACATGGTGGTGTGCTTCTGAAATCACATTTTGGCTCTCTTCTCATATTTCTTCCTGTTCTCTCAAAGTGATGGCTTCTAGTGTCTTGAAGCTTTAAATATTAAGTAAACATTCATGTTTTCTAAGTTTATATTGCTGTTTCCAACCTCACTACTGAATTTCATGCTACGTTCTACCCAAAATATTCATAAGCAATCAAATAAATTATAAATAATTTGGATGACCAATGTTGAATCTGTATGAGTCAATGTTACCTCTTTTGGGAGGAGAATACTGAGACAAGCTCTTGCTATGCAGTTCGAGGTAATGTTGAACTTTTCAACCTCTTGCATCTACCTACCAAATGCTGGGATTACAGACATGAATCATGCTTTGCTCCAGTGTTATTGTTCATGTATGGTGTATGCACAATGGTAAACATGTCTGAACATACTTTGATATACTCAGGTCAACCAGTTCTTTCAGTTTAGAAATGATAGGTATTTTGAGCTGGGTGTGGTGGTGCACACTTTTAATCTCAGCACTCAGGAGGCAGAGGTAGGAGGATTTCTGTGAGTTCAAGGCCACCCTGGGACTACAGAGTGAATTCCAGGTCAGCCTGAGCTACAGTGGGACCCTACCTTAAACACCCCCCCAAAAAGATAGGTATTTCATAGAAAAATAATCCTAGGACATATTCTGTTTTCTTGACATTTTTATGCCAAAATCTCATTGACTTATTACTCATTTGCTGTCCTGAGGTTTTTGACATAAAGGATTTTCCAGGAATTTCACATGCATTATGGATAATTATGACATCTGTTTGACTTTCATTGACACTTAGCCATCTCCTGATCTTCCCTCTTAAAATCTCCACAGTTTTTGCCTATGTCAACCTTTAAATATACCCTGCATGTGGATACTTCATCCCCATTCCCCTACCCTAGACCAACCCATTGCCTGTTTGCCTTAAGAGTACTGCATTGCTTCCTGAAACTGGGCTTCACAGACCAGTGCCTATCATTTAGCATCACTTGGTGATAGTGAATTCAGTTTCTGATGTAGGTAGTCTGAGATATGGCCTGTGGATCTGAATTTCTAGTAAGCTCTTTAGTGATGTCAATGTTGCCATTCCACAGATCTCGCTAGAAAGTGACTACTCAACTGTGAAAAATAAGACAAATAAGTTAGTTACTTACTATGAGAAAGCTGATGTGTTTTTTGTTGTTTCTTTTGTTAATTTCTAGCTTCAGTTCATTGTGGTCAGAACCTAAACCAGGGTAAGAGAACACAGATTTTATGTTTATTTGGGCAAACGGATCTTTTTAAAAAATAATTATTGCCAACTTCTATACTTACATACAATAAACCATGGTATTTCCCTTATCTTCCCCATTTTCTCCTTTGCAATTCCACTTTCCATCATATCCCCTCCTTCTCTCCATTAGTCTCTCTTTTATTTTGATGTTATCATCTTTTTCTCCTATTATGAGGTCTTGTGAAGGTATTGCTAGGCACTGCAAGGTCATGGATATTGAGGTCAATTTCTGTCTGGGCAGTTGCATTGTAAGGAGTTGCACCCTTTCTTTGGCTCTTACATTCTTTCTGCCACTACTTCCGCAATGGACCCTGAGCCTTGGAGGGTGTGATAGTGTTGTTTCAGTGCTGAGCACTACTCCGTCACTTCTTCTCAGCACTATATTGCCTTTTGGGTTATCCCAGTGGTCACTGAATACTGAAAAGAGAAGCTTCTCTAACCAAAAGTGAGAGTAGCATTAATGTATGAGTATGAACATTAAGTGTAGTGTTTTCAGGGCAGTTTGGTGAGAATAATATATACATTTAGCCAGATAAGAGTAGGGCTTGTACCCCTAGGGCATATTACCTCCCTTTCCACAGGCTTTTGATTAAGTTTTCAGTACCAAACTGAACATTTTAAACAATATATTAGATTATGTATCATATCACCCTGTCTTCCCTATCGTTCAACCTTACATCTCTTTGTTTTACCTTTATATCATGAACAGTAGCCTGTTTCAGAGCTCAAAGCTTATGAGATACGGTCTCAGAATGGAACTTTAATTTATTATTTATTTGATTATTTATTTGAGAGAGAGAAAGAGATAAAGAGAGAGAGAAAGAGGCAGAGAGAGGGAGAGAGAGAATGGGTGCACCAGGGCCTCCAGCCACTGCAAACAAACTCCAGTCACATGTGCCCCCTTGTGCACCTGGCTTACATGAGTCCTGGGGAATCAAACCTGGGTCCTTTGGCTTTGCAGGCAAATGCCTTAACTGCTAAGCCATATCTAAGAATGGATATTTAGATCTTCTGCCACATCCATCCTGCTCAGTATTATTGATAAAGCATGGCTTTCCTTTTCCTTGATTTTACCCAATTTCCCTGCTCCTCCCACCCCAGGAGCTTAGCACTTTCTTCTCTACATAACAACACAGCTCTCCACATTATTCTGTATTTTTCTCAAAAGAGAGTAATGGAGGATATATCCAACCACACTATGTAAAATATAGCTATGCCCCCTTATCCTATTTAGTTCTTTTTCCATGTGTGTATATATGTTCTAGTGTGTATGTGCACATCTGTGGAGGCCAGATGTTGATGTTAGGTGTCTTCCTTGATTAGTTTCCACCTGATTCATTAAGATAGTCTCTCATTTGAATTCAAAGATTGCCAATATGGCTAGTCTAACCAACCAGTCTTCCCTGGAGATCTCTTGTTTCTATCTCTTGGATGCTGGTATCATAGGCGAGCAACAGTGCCTACCAAGCATTTACATGGGTGCTGGGGATCTGAACTCAGGTCCTCACAATTGCATGACAAAAGTGCTTTATTTACTGATCTGTCACCTCAGTCACATCCTATTTATTTTCTTCAAAATACAAATTATCATCCATGATAACTTGAATAATTCTATATCCCTATCATTGTTATACTCCCAAAGACTCATTATCTTGTATAGGAAAAGAGATTTTGTGAATGTGGCTAAGAGTCCTAATATGGGAGCTTATTATGGATTTTCATAACAGGCTGAATGTGCTCACAAAGATCTTTAGAAGAGGTTGGCAGAAGGATCAGCATCAAGAGATGTGATGGTGGGAGCAGAAGCTGTATGTTCTTGAAGAAAGGACATGAGCCCAGGAGTGTAGGTAGCCTCTGCAAACCAGAAAACATCATGGAATCTGTCCCCTAGAATCTCTGAAAAAAAAAAAAAAACATATTCCTGCCAATACTAAGCTTTTAACCAGGACTGATTACAGATTTCTGATCTCCACAATAGAAGATAAAAATTATGTATTACTTTAAGACACTAAGTTTGTTACAATCACAATAGGAAACTAGCAGTCTGACACAGTAAATTAATGTACTAATTTATTTTAATTTTTCCAGTAGTGTTCATATTTTATGAACAAAGAGACATCTGTATTGATACCTTCTGTATCCCAGTGGGTCCAGTGTCTGGGATGATATTTGACACAAAGTAAGTGTTAAATAATTCTTAGCTTAATGAATGAGCCATTACACTGGCTACTCTTGTTAGTAGACTTGGATAGTGCACATACTAGTCAAGGTTTAATCAGAAAATCACTAAGTGTTAAAGTTACCTTCCCCTTGCCAGGACAAAGCATCTCACCAAAGGCACCCGATGGGAGGAACCATTTTTTTTTTTTTTATAGATACCAGAACTTGCTGTATTTCACAAGCCCTGGTGATTCCCTGTTCCCCTTTCTAGGACTGGGATTACAGGCATGTATTGCCATGCTCAACTGTGTATATAGTTGAACACTGTAATTTCAGGATGGCTATTTCAGGATGCTTCAGGGCCTCATGCTTGTGCAGAAAGCACATCTAACCACTTAGCCATCTCTCCAGCCCAGTTGTTTTTGCTGATGCACTTTCATAATGAACACATATTCACACCTACCCAGTCATACTGTCTGTCACATCCTGACACTTTCTTCGGCATCAGGCAGTATCAGAACTTTCAGAGTGACACTTATGTGGGTGGCCTTGTCTCTGCCTTGTTTTCCCACCAATATTGAGATGTGTTTGTGTGTAAAATGTCCTCCATAGCCTCATGTGTTTGTGATTAAGTGGTACTTGAACCACAGCTGGTGAAGACTTTGGGAGTTAGAAGGTGTAGCCTTGCTGGAGGAGGTGTGTCACTGCGGGCAAGCCTTGAGATTTTATAATCCAGCCCAGCATGATAGGGTTCGCTAGTTTATTCTTGGTGCTTCCTCCAAGCTGATGTGACACATGAATATCTGCTTTGCCATGCTTTCCTTGCCATGATGAAACTTTCTCTTGAAACTGTAAGCCAGAAATAAACCCATTCCTTCCATAAACAGCATCTGGTCAGGTGTTTTTTCCCTGTAGCAGGATGGTAACTGAGGTGTTTAGTAAAATCCTGTGCATGTTTCTTTTTTCTTTTCTTTCTTTTTTTTTTTTTTTTGTTTTATTTTCTTTGATTTTTTGAGGGAGAGTTTCACTCTTGCCCAGGCTGACCTGGAATTCACAATGTACTCTCAGGGTGGCCTCAAACTCACAGCTGTCCTCCTACCTCTGCCTTCCAAGTGCTGAGCTTAAAGGAGCACACCACCATGCCTGGCTATATTTCTTAAATTAACAATATCAGTATAGAAGTCTGGATTGGGCTGACAGTTCTAAAAATTAAAATGTATTCTTAACTGATACATAACATGGTTTAAATTTTAAGACTAGAGAGATGGCTTACCAGTTAAGGCATTTGCCTCTGAAACCTGAGAACCCAGGTTCAACTCCCCAGAACCCACATAAGCCTGATACACAAGGTGATCCATGTGCACAAGCACAAGGTGGCACAAATGTCTGTCAATTGTTTGCAGTGGCCAAGGCCCTAGTGTGCTAATGCTTTCTCTATCTTTGTTCCTCCACTCTCTCTCTCTTTTACACACAAACAAAAATTGGAAAAAAAAAGAAAAGACTAAATTTTACATATTTATGGGAGTAAAATGTAATGTTTTTATGTATGTATACATTATAAAATATGTAATTCAGACTATATATACATACATATACATATATATACATACATACAAATATATGCACATACACACACACACACATACACACACACACACGTATATGGTCCTCAATATATATGAAGTCCTCAGACATTTGTCAATTTATTTTTTCATTGTCTCCATGTTTATTTTTCTTGCCATCTCACTATATCTCATATTCACCTTTTCATTTCAGTTATATATGGTTATTAACTCATTTTGGTTCCATAAAGTTGTTGTAATATTACCATATTTGCATTTATTGTGCCTTTATTATGTTAGTTGGCATTGTAAGAATTGATTTCAAAATATAACACTTTTTGAGTTTGCAAATAAGACTTCCTCTTTGGATTAAAGATAGTGATTCTATTATATTCAGAAATTCTATTTTATTGTGGTTCAGGCAGTAACTGAATCTGGTAAAATTAATAAAAGTTTGATTACTTTTTTTTACTCTCTCTTGTAACTAAATAAAATTGCAAATGATAGTCCATGTTACATATTAATTTATTTTTATATTCCTCACTTATTCTGGAAAAAATCTATGTTTTCCACTGC
Source organism: Dipus sagitta (assembly GCA_036346955.1). Classification (NCBI taxonomy): domain Eukaryota; kingdom Metazoa; phylum Chordata; class Mammalia; order Rodentia; family Dipodidae; genus Dipus; species Dipus sagitta. The sequence goes on from CM070781.1 coordinate 70,836,146, forward strand.
TGTTCCTGTGTTATTCACCAGTGAATAATATAGTACTGAGGACAATATTTTAATGTACTGTGAGTTCTACTTAAGTATTAAGTACTATATATAATAATTTATAATTTCAAAACTAAATGGAGATCATGATATTGCACTCCCTATACTTCTATATCATCCTGATGTTCAGCTAGTCATGAAACTGGACTGATTTTTGATTATTTCCTTCTCCTCACTGCTCATAGACAATTAACTAGTACCTCGTTTAAATTTTCTTCCTTTGTAAGCATTATTTTTATTTATTTGTTTTTATTATTAATTTGTCTTTAAACTAAGTACCCATCACCCCATTCCATAATATTCATAGTAGCCTTTGTATAGACCCCTTGCTTCATTTTCTCTTCTTTTCTTCCACTTCATTCTGTAAATGTTCACTTCTTGCTTACTTAACCTTTCTGCATTCTTACTTTAATCATTGTGTTGCTAATGAACCTTTGATGTCATCAATAAAAGAGAACTATTTCATAAGACATGACTGTGTTCTTTGTTCACTCTGTGTTTTTCACTTTTACCTCTGCAATTTCATAAGAAGGATAAATAGAGCCAATGAATTGACAAAAGTCTAGATTAGATACTTGACATTTGGAAAGGAAGAGATGATGAAGGATGAGGAAAGCAGTGACAAAAATCAGTGGGGAGAAAAGGGGTTGGTGACAGAGAAAGGAAGAAAAAGAAGAGGAGGATGAAAGAGAAGAGAAGAGGAGGGAGGAAAGGAGGAGTGGAGGAAAAATGAGATTAAAGACAGTTTTAATGTTTTGCTATATAGGCTGAGGAGGAATTTTCCTGTTATCCTGAGTGACTCAGAGAGCATAAATATTACAATTTTTTTTTCTTGCCCAGTGAATTATGAAATGTGAGCAACCCATCTGGGAGTATAAGGGCAAGAAGTTATTTCTTGGTTGTTCTCATGAAGCCTATTACTCAAAAAGTAAAAAAAAAAAACAAATCTAAAACTGGGTGTGCCACCAAGAAAGAAAGGTGTTAGTGTTGTAAGCTTATATCAGGGACACCTGGTATAGATTAGAGGGGTAAGAGGCATCTGTCTATAAATTATGATTTGTGGAGAAACTTGTCAGATAACAGTTGGATAAATAAAGGGGACATTTTCTGCAAAGTATATATTACAGCACAAAAGGATAAACGTATAACTGTTAATTCTTTCTAATGGCCATTTTTGTTTTTCTTTTTGACACAGGGTCTTACTTTATAGCCCAGGCTTATCTGAACTCACTGTGTAGACTAGGCTAGATGTGAACTCATAGCAGTCTGCATGCCTCAGCCTCTTGAATGTTGGGATTGTAAGTATAAACCATCATGACCAGCTCATATAGAGTTCTTAAATCTTCTCTGAGACTAAATAGCTAAATTGTTCAATACAGAGCAAGATTCCTACCCATTTTAAATTCTTACAATGCCCATTTTTTTATAGTGCAGTGAAATATAGTCCAAAGAGCTCAGGGTTTGTCAGAGTCTTCTGCACAAAGGCCAGAGTCATGAATCTGAGTTGCATAGCTACAAGGAAAATATTGTTTCAATTTTAAATTCTGAGATAAACATCATACTACTTCAAAAGACTTCTAGGATCATTAAAAATAATGATCATGTTGTTGAGAATAGAATACAGTAAAAGATAAATTAATATTGTTTTTATGTTTATAAGTAATAATATTTTTTAGATGTAGGAAGAAAATTATACCATCAAAATAGAAACAAATAACTTGAATTTTTTGCTAATTTGTTTGAAGTGAGAGTGATATTTGCATGATATATGAAGAAAATATTTAATTAACAGGAAAAAGATGTAAGGGATATTGACATAATATTAGTAGTTACTGTTTTAATTGTTGTGACAAAATATCTCAAATAAAAAAATTAAGAGGAGTTTCAGATGTCTCAGTACACCAGAATGTGGGAGACATGGTTGAGTCCACCACAGTACAGAAGTCATGGTTGAGTCGATCACAGTAGAGAAGTCATGATTGACTCCACCGTAGTAGAGAAGTCATGTCTGAGTTCATCACAGTAGAGAAGTCATAGCTGAGCTCACCAAAGTAGAAAAGTTATGTTTGAATTCATCAATTCATCACAGTAGAGAAGTCATGGTTAAGTCCACCACAGTAGAGAAGTCATGGCTGAGTTCATCATATCAGAGAAGGCATGGTTGAATCCATGACAGTAGAGAAGACATGGCTGGGGCCATGACAGTACAGAAGACATGGTTGAGGCCATGACAGTAGAGAAGACATGGTTGAGGCCATGATAATAGAGAAGACATGGTTGAGGCCATGACAGTAGAGAAGACATGGCTGAGTCCATCACATTGTGGAAGAGTTGGCTCAGATCCATGCACTTGGGCTCCTTTATCTCTATGGTCTAATAAGCAGAGAGGGTTCTTGAAATAGGACCTCCTCTGTAGGTTTCAAAATCTTTCTGATTTGCATCCACCATCTGGGCCACACCTTATAAAGGTTCCACAATGTCCCTAAATAGTTCCACTAGCTGGGGAATAAAACATGACCACAATAGGAGACATTTCAGACTCAGAACATAGCAAAATTGTAAAGGTTGCTCTTTTTAGAAAAAAAAAAAATGACATTTCTTTCCATATAACAAAAAAAAAAAAAAAAAACTTTTTAAAATCCCAAATCAGGGCTGGAGAAATTGCTCAGTTTAAGACACTTGCTTGCAAAACCTCACTACCTGGGTTTGATTCCCCAGTACCCACATAAAGCCAGATACCCAAAATGGCTGGATTTCACCTGCAGTAGCAGGAGACCTTGATCCACCCATTGTCTCTCTCAATCTCTCTCCCTTCTTTCTTCTCTTAAATAAATAAATAACTGCATGCATACAAATCCCAAATCAGCCATAACCTTATTAGTTCCTATGTATAGAATATATTTAAACATATATAATACATAATTTATATGTTATTATCCATAATAACACTTTAAAGAAGTGCTGTAGAAATCTGCACTCATAAGTTCTATAATAGTTTCTTTGCAGTTAATAAAATATTTCATCCTTTAACAATTATTCAAAAATATTTTGAACTGATTTTATTATTTTAATTAAGTCATTATTATGATCATTAGTATATAAAAGATTATACCTAAATAAACATACCCTGCTTTTATAATATGCCTTAATATTATATAGACATGTTTGTTTTTTTTAAATGTGCATGTCTTGTAAGTAAGTTCCTAACGCTCTGCAAAAGGCTTTGGGTGAGGATTAGTATCTATAATTACTTTTCTCTTCCATTGTCATGGAGAACTCATCCCCATCATAATACGTATTGCTTCATATTCAGCCAACTATACACAAAAGAAAAAAGTTTGTTTACAGTTTGAGGAGAGTTTTAGAATTGCTACATGAATATACTTGAAATTTTTGCCTCATTGAGAATCACTAGATGTTTTGAGAAAAATCAATAAACCGTATTCCTACCATAACCCAAAGGGAAGAAAGTTATTGAGGTTTGAAATAGCTTACCCCCAAATCATAATTTCCCCAGCATGGGGATTTGTGTATGCCCTGTGTAGCTAACAGTTAATCATAGTGTACTTGGTGAATTACTTTCATTATACAAAATAAACTCAGTCATTGTACATTATAAGGAATGTTCAAAACCTTTCATTAGAAACACAGGGCTATGTATGCTATTAATTTTTAAGATGCATTACCAACTGGATCATGAATATTAACTGAACACATTTGTTCTGCTCTTTATAAAAAACAATATTAATCTGTTGTTAGTGTAGAAGCTTCATTTTCATAGTTTCAAACAGAAGACGGGCAGAATATACAAGGTTCCCTTTAGTAAATCACATGATAGTTCATCAAAAAAAATCTCAGATCATCTGAAAGTTTAGCAAGGCTGCGATATCTTTTCTGATATCTGTTCTTTACTATTTAGAGTCCAGATAAGCAATTTTCAACTATACTTTAACTTTACAGCTTTAGATGTGACTGGCAGGGTACTTCTTATGGAGGGATCTGTATGCACATATGTTCTATCCATCCTAGCTGTGTCTCCTGTCTAAAATCTACAGTTGGTCAGATGCTAGTGCCATTATATTTGAGAAGTTCAAATAATGTTTGTGAAAATACATTTTCAGAGAGAAAACTGTGTTTACAAACATAGCTGTTTTTCAGATATATATCTTGTAATGGACATTTTTTAGTTAATAATAAATAGTGCTTGCAGGGCGTGGTGGTGCATGCCTTTAATCCCAGCACTTGGGAGGCAGAAATAGGTAGATCGCCATGAGTTTGAGGCCACCCTGAGACTACATAGTGAATTCCAGGTCAGCTTGGACTAAAGTGAGACCCTACCTTAAAACAAAACAAAACAAAACAAAATAATAATAGATAGTGCTCATACTCAAGAATCTCAGAAAGATGAAGTTATTTATAATAAATTTATCATTTAAACATAGTAGCAGGGGCTGGAGAGATGGCTTAGTGGTTAAGGCATTTGCCTGCAAAGCCAAAGGATCCCGGTTCAATTATCCACGACCCATGTAAGCCAGATGCACAAGGGGGCTCATTCATCTGGAGTTCGTTTGCAGTGGCTGGAAGTTCTGGCACGCCCATTCTCAATCTCTCTCTCTCTCTACCTCTTTCTCTCTCAAATAAATAAAAAATATATATTTTAAAAACATAGTAACAATGATTGTCTATTTATAAGTATTTGCAAGCTATTTATAACTCCAGGCTGAAAAGTCACACACACACACACACACACACACACACACACACACACACACACGTTAAGCCACTTTAAATGTAATCAGGTTTGTGCTTTATAGCTGCATAGGTGTGCTTTGAGGTCAGAGTTGGTGTGGCGGGAAAAAAGAGGAGATAGCAATTTAGTCCACCTTGTTTGAGATTTTATTGCTCTCTTCTAACTCCATCTCTTCCTTATTTGTATTGAAAAGTTTGTTTTGTTGAATAAAAATAGTAGTTTGTACTCTTTGGGTCTGTAAGTATTTGTCTTCATCTTAGCAGCTGTCTACTATCTCTCTCACAGATCAGAATATGAACATGAAGGCCAGAGTTGTTGCTATGGTGATTGTTACTTTTTTTTCCATCTCCCAGCAGAATGAACAGTAAATTTGCAAAGCCAACATATGGGAATAAGAGAAATAGAAATCTATAGTGCTATCAAACCATTGATAACCGTTCAATGCATCCCCCAAAGAACTGTTTCCTGTGTATTTACATTATTGCAACCATACAAATAAGCCAAATGGTATATTCTGATTAGGACAGCTTTTCTGATTATTATTGATAGTTATAGGTATTTCTGATAATATGAAAAATAATGAGGGCCAGAATAACCAACTAGAGCACTATTATAAGGAGAAACACCTACTTTTCCTAGTCTTTTTTTGTCCTATAGAGTCATACCAGTTCTCCCTGGAGCAAAGTTCCAGATCTATAGATATTTCCAACCTCTCCTCTACAACCCTGGTTAAAGTCACTTTCAGTCTTTAACCCTTTCCTTGGATTATTGTAAATTCTTCTTGAATAATTCTCTTTCTTTCACATGTAGTGTTGCCTGCTCTCTACTCTACATATTTGCTTGAGAAAGAGAATTATTTCCACAAAACATTTATTTTCATCTCCAGTAGCTTCAAATTGACCTTGGGATGAAATCCTCACAGCTCTGGCATGGTAGTGTTTGTGACTATTTTGAACCTCATGCCTGATCCATCTTTCCTATATAAGCAGTCATAATGATTTTCTATGTGTCAGTGTCTTTTTTCTAGACCTGTGAGTGCCTTGGATAAATTGCCTATATTACCTGTATGTTTTTGTTTAAATGTTACTCTTTATTTAAATTTCAGTTTAAATGCCTCATGGGAAGCCTTCCCTAACCATCAAACACAGGGCCTGTTGCATGACATCATTAATATTTGTTGCACTGAATTTGTGTTTTCATCATATCCCTCTATGGAGATTGACATTTAAGGATATTTATCACAAGAATGGTTACATATCTAAGAAGAAAAATGAGATGAGTGGCATGTTATTTACAATTGGATCACTTAATTGTCATTTGCAATTTAAAAATAACATGAGTCTGGTTGTCAAATACAAGCTTTACAGAAGGTACAAAACCATCACTCTAGTCCCATGGCAATGAAATAGCCATTATGTTGTTTTATGAAGGTTTTGTGTGGAAGGAAAAATACTTCTTGTGTCATAAATCATCTAATAACATCCCATCATGTAGTTTAGGTATAGATCTAACAGTTTAACTATAATAGAAATTGCTGTAGTGCAATTGCACTGGCTATTGCTTTGAGTCAGCAATTTTCAAACCTGGTTCAGGTAAAGACTAAGAGAAATGGTTGAGATTTTAATATTAATCAAAATGGATGTAAAGTAAAAACATTGAGAGAACTTCATTGCAGCCTATAACAAATTTTTGAAGTTTACATATAGACATTAGAGAATCTCTACATCTATGTAACATAGTTTGAAAGGAGGTTATACACAGAGTTCTTTCTTTGAATTCTAGCATTTTCGCAGAACCCAAATGCATATGGCAATGTATTTTCTTTGGATTGGAATGGATCACTGGGAATAACTTCTCCTCCCACCTCCCATCCTTCCACATTCTTTTGTGGGCCTTATGGATAAGAACAGTCCCTTAGTAATGGCAAAGAAACAATAAAATGAATCTTATCCCTGGTACCTTTAAGAGTTTAATAGCCTTAGTAAATAAATTTTGTATGTGCTAAAAATAAATTAGCTTGTTGTAAATGTCCTAATTTTGAGCCCTTTTGACCAATGGAATCAACAGGCTATTGAAGTCAGTGACCACAGAAAATCACAATATGTCTCTAATAGCTTTTTTTTTTTCCTTTTTTTTTTTTGTGATGTTGGGCCAAAAGTATCAGATGATATCCAGCTGAAAGAAACTACAGATTCCTCAGTAGGGAAGACCTCAAAGTCCAATGAAGGAAAATCTAGTTTTAGTCTCTGTGATTGTTCATTCTTTTCTTTTAGAAGTTCTTAATATGCTTACAAAGCATGATCTTTCTTTGTATCTAGATGACTTCCCTCCTTTCTTTTCTCACTTCCCACCATCCTTCCTTCCTTCCTTCCTTCTATTTTCTTTCAATCTATTTTTATTTTGAATGTCTTTGAAGTGTAGGCAGCCAATAAATACGTTAGAAAGAATTGAAAGTTAGATATCTGCTTTAGATAGATAGAAAGAACTTCTTGTTTTATGTTTACAATTTCTTATTGGATGTTACAAAGGGAATGAGAATGAAAAGATTCTGGCAAAAATGACCAGCAGACTTTCTCAACTATAGTAATCAGTCTCATGCTATGAGAGGCCTGACATTCAGAGAGATAGTCTTCATCATAATTAGCTTTGTTAAGAGTATTGTTTGATCTCTATTACTCAATTAGAGAATGGTAATAGAACCATCACAACCATTATTAGTTTCTATGAGTCTAGGTGTACATGCGGACTCTTCGTCAGGATCTCGTACACAGTTGTACTTAAATCTTTGAAGGGCTGCAGTCCTCTAGTAGCCTTGACTGGCTAGAGAAGCCACTTTCAAGGAGGCACCCGTTGTTTAGGGCACTGACGTGAGTGTTTCCACATTTCAGTATCTCAGGGGAATGCAGCCACCAGAACCGAGATTAAATAACCCAAGGGAGTAAGGGGAAAGGTGACTTCACACAGCAAAGTTTGACTTCACTTTCTTTGTCATGCCTGCTACCACTGTCAATGTGGGAGTAGAGAAGATAATGGAGTGACTTTGATAACAGGTTCTACAAAATGTAACCTAAGGATGTAAAAAATATGATAAATGTACAAAATGGTTGTGTGCATTTATGGGAATTCTGAAAATGTCCCCACAATAATTGGAACTGAATATATTTATGTTGGAAAAGACATGGATAGTCCTAAGATCAAGGGTCAATTTTCTCAGCTTCCTACTCCATTCTAACCAGACAAGGTTTTCTTTTAGCCAGTTTTTGTACTGATGGAGTTAAGGAAATGGTGATCTACAATATCATTTTAAATAGTCCCTTCCTGTGTGTCCATGTAACATAAATTATTAAAACAATTCCCTAGTGAATATTTAGGTGTTTTTTTACTTTTCCCTGTGATTAAACACTGCTTGATAAAAACATCACAGTCAACTGTTTGTACCCATCCCATATTATTTATTCATTTTATTCCTAGAAGTATAATTCCTGGGTTCAATTATATGTTATTTTTTAATATAACAGCTTTATTGAGATTTAATTTACCTAACCATACAATTTGTCTACTTAAAATGTATAGCCCAAAGGTTTGGCTTGTATAAACTTCATCACAATAATTTTAGAACATTTTTACACTCCAAGAAGAAACCCTTACCCTTCCATATTTATTTGCTCTCCCCCACTCCATACATTCCTCATATCCTTGTGTAAGTATCAGTTTTTCCTGTCTTATAGATAGGATTGCTCAGTATGCGGTCCTGTGTGACTGGCCTTTTTAATTTAACATAATGTTTTTAGGTTTTATCCATCTATTTGGTAGCATGTATCAGTACTTTATTTCTTTTTATAGCTAAAATAATACTAAATATGCAAATTATACATTTTTGTTTACTAATTCAAATTGGTTGACATTTTAATTTTTCCTTATCTTGGTTATGAATAATGTAGCTATGTACTGTCATAAGCACATATTCATACACATATTTTAAAATGTTTGTCTGTTTTTTCCATTTGACATTAAGACACATGTATATAATGTATTTCGGTAGAGATTAATAACAAGATAGTCTCATTTTGCAGGTAGGTAGTTGGGGATACAGGCCCAAGTGAACATAGATTAAGTCTTTGTACCTCTCTCAGCTGTCCTATTAAACTTTAGACAGTGTGTAATTTTATCTCTTCTATTTTACAGAAAATCTAACCTAAAATGATCCTACAAGAACATAACTCCATATACCTGGGTCACTTTTGATTGTTCCTTATGACTTGAAGGTCTAGGGAGAAGACCATAAAAACCTCTTTATGCCCTCCTCAGCCTAAAGTCACTGTCCACCTCCTAAATGATTTTAGAGTCTTGAATTTTGAGTAGGGAATGCTGTAGCAGCAGAAATTATTAGGCTAAGAGATCATAGAAGAAGGCACTGTTTCCTCAGTGACATTTGAAATGGAAGAGACATTTCCTCTGGCTTGGGAGCCTGTCTACCACTCACCTGGTCAGGAGACCACCCCTCACAGACATGCTAAAGGGGTGAGAGGAATAGTTACCCCCTTAATGGGGTTATATACTATATCACCAAGAAGCCTCTACCCTGGATCTGTAAGCTTCAAAAATTCCCTTCCTCCACAACTGTGTCTGGTCTGGATGTTCATCTCAGTTAACTTGAAGCTGTCTGCCATACCTACCTTGATGTTTCCAGTTCTAAGCACCTGGCCTGGCAACATCATCTCTCTTTCCTTGGGGAACGGTTCCACTTTCTTGGGTGTCTTCTTCTATATTTTTCTTAATAAAGTCTACTTTTGCCCTCCCCACCTCTTTGTCCCCTTCCCTTAATTCTGTGGTGTACAATATGAACTTGAGAGCCTTAGCTACTTGAGTCTAACACTTGAGTCCTTTCTCAGTCCATCTGGGCTGAGAAAGGCCTCATCACTTTTAACTCCAATAACATCTTGATTTAATTCCCTCCGTTTACCCTCTTTTATTTTTTATCATCTCCTTTTCATGCCTTTTTCTTTTTTAACCCATTGAGTTGTTAGGGTTGCTTGCATGATCATAGATGGAAGGTTAATTACTGTGGAATGAGCAAATTACCAGTGGCTACCCACTGATAAACCTGACTCCCTCTCTCCTAGCAGCCATTAGTTAGCCTGAGGATACACATACTTACATAATTACATACGTACATATGTATAACCTTTTGTGAAGTTTAAAAACTGAGTATTGCCCAATAATCTTCCGGTGGGTATACACTGACTTGTTCATTCACCAACACTATTCAGTTCTCCATGAATTTTCCAGTTTCAAAAATTATCATTAGCAAACTATTTTCCATTTTCCATTTTTATACATTTTAAAGTTATTACTCAAAGTTATTTTTAATGTGTTTGCTTTATACATTTATATATGACTTAATGTGACCTTTTCATTTTGTTATAGGTTCAAGGAATAAAACTTGTGATAGGAAATCAGTTTATTACCCACTATTTCCTATAGAATAGATTTTAAAGGCCCTGTCCTTTTAAAGGTCTTTTCATTGTCAAAAGAGTATTGAGTGCAAGAATGCAAATGGAGAAATAATGAAGCACTACATTCCTCAAACTTAAGAAAGGATACAAGGAAGTAGTGAGGTGAGTGGGGAGCAAGAGGGAGGTAGATGAGAAAGGAATGGTTAATTTTGGATGCCAGCTGGACAGAATTGAGGATTCCTAGAGAGCTTGTAAAACATTATTTCTGAGTGTATCTGGCTGGTTATTTCTGGAAAATTGGAATGTGAGTCAGTGAGTGGATGGGGAAGGCCCACTGTCAATGTAGGTGGAAACCATCCAGGAAGCTTGGGCCTTACTAGAATAGGAAAGCAATGCTTCCTCAAAAAGGAGAGCAAATTTATCCTGCTATTTCCTATGGACATCAGACTCCAACTTATTCAACCTTTAAATTTGGGACTTGCACCAGTGGCTCTCTAGGGGGATTTGACATCAGAATGATGGCCACATGGTTGGTTTCCATGTGTTTGAGCTTTCCCTTGAGGCACTGGCTGGGTTATAGCCTTCTCTGGCTCGCCCTCAGGCAAACGGCCTATTGTCTTTTTTGCAGTCTCGTGGTCGAGGCAGACAATCTGCTAATAAGTCAGGATATATATATATATATATATATATATATATATATATATATATATTCTATCTATTCTGATTTCTGGGCACTATCTATATCTATTAATATAGATAATGATATGGTCAGTAGAGAGGCTGAAAGAGGAGAGAAGTGGCCAGTGCAAAGGGAAAATAGGATTAGTAGTACTTAATGGTTCAGGGTGACTATACATCCACATTTTCCTTTGATAGATCTGGTATATGCATATTGATCTATGGAGATTATTATAATACTGCAGTTTACATCATAGATTATATGATCACTCCATAAAAGAATTTTAGAAGAATATTTGCAAAGAGTCTAAGTTATACTGAATCAATCTCAATTCCACACATAATCTTCAGTAAAATATCCACTCTTTTTTTTCTTTGCTTGGCTGAATATGACTGTGATATATGACATGACAGCTTTCTCCTTCAAGTAAGGTGGTGTGTGGTAAATCTCTGTGAGGCTAACCCTTCATGCTCTTCTGCCCATTTTTCAAATCTTATCTCCAGTTCTATTTCCACATTCATCTTAACAATGGTAGCCACTTTGAATGATTATATTTTTCTGAGTTGATATTCCATGATATCCTTGTATAATTGTTTTTCTTAACGAGCTTTCTTGTGGTTGGAGATATGGCTTAGTGGTCAAATACACTTGTTTGTAAAGCCTGCTGGCCCAGGTTCAGTTCTCCAGCACCCACATAAAGCCAGATGCACACACAGACACATATGCATGTGTGCATGAAAATACACACAGACACACACACTAAATAAATAAATATGAACAAATAACTGGTTGGCTAAAATAAAATTAACAAAATAATCATTCTTTTTTCTTTTAACTAATTACTGAACTTTTAGGATCAGATTATTTCTCACTTTCCTGAGATTCCTCCAACCATTATTCCTGATTTTCTAACTTTCATAATGGTTCAGTTTGGTCTCTGTCCTCTAGCTTTCTGAGTAGTAAAAATTATATCTTATTTTCCCTTTCTATGTGCCCTGTAAGTACCATTTACACAGAGGACAGACTCAGAAAGTATTACAGAGTCCCTGAATGTGCTAAGCAGTGGGCAATCACTGTTTATTGAGAATTAAATGCAAGGGTGGTTATTGAAGTCCAGAATCTAGTAAAGGTGAGAACACATAAGTTCACTAACTGTAAAGTGCTGGATTTACAGAAGCTTCTGTGATGGAGGTATAAAAACATGAGGGAAAGAGTTACTCATTGTGAAGAAACCAAGAAAGAATGTTAAATGATTTTACTGCTGGGTTGGCATTGAAATGTTTATAGAAACTCAGCAAGTGAGAGAGAATGCCTGTGCCTGAGGATTATAAGAGTTGATTTTGAAAATATGAGATGTATGGTAGTTTGCATATAAATGTGTGTTTCCCCATAGACTCAAGTATTTTTGATTAAACTTCCTACTCATTCTATAAGTGGAGTCCTGCTACAGGAGGTATGTCACTGGGGACTGGTCTTAGGTTCAGCCTTACATGGTGTATAAAGATCCAGTCTGGGTCATAGCTGTTCATGCTTACTGATGCTGGCTTTCTCTTTTTCTGCTGAGGATGTATGGAGTGAGCCAGCTTCCTTTACCATGATGAATATTCTTTTGGAATTTGTAAGCCAAAAATTAACCCTTTCTTCCCATAAACTCTTCTAGTTGGATGTTTGTCCAGCAACATGAAGGTAACTGAAACAAGAAGTGGGGTTATTACTGCAATGAAAATGACTCTGGATTTTGCTCTTCTGGAATGTTTTTGTGGGAGAAGCATGGGAGGTTTTGCTACTTTGGACTGGAAGAGATTTGCAGTTCTGTAAGCAGAGTTTGTTGGGATATTCTGGAAAGAGTTTGTAAATGCTTAATGCAGAGAGACTTGTGTACTGTGTAGGCTTGGTTTATGAACTTTTGAAGGGTTTAGATAGAAATTTGTGGGAACTGGGCTCCTGGCAGAAAGGCTGGTTGCATTCTGCCCATATATCAGAATTTAAGCAAGGTTGAATTTAAAGTAATGGACTGGTGTCCTTGGCAGAATGTAAATAACAGAAAGATATGAAAGATATAGTCTATCATAGGAAAAATTATATTAAGTTTGAATTTATAGGCACAGAGACTTGTGTTAGGCTACATAAGCTGCAGTTGTTTAGAAGACTGTCATTATTAGAGAAAGGGCAATGAAATGGATGCCAGAAGGTGAAACCCACCTGTGGATGGCTTAAGGTAGTAAGAATGAAAATTTTTTCAAAAGGGGGTGGCTTGAAGGAAGACTGGTGAAAGAGTATCCTGCTTTTCAAGGTCAAGAATTATCCCCTCCTGGATTTACAAATTTGTCTGTGCTGCCTACCTGGTACTGGTTTTGAAATAATGCAGCAAAGTGGGTTATGAAGTGCACATTGTTCCAGTAACTGCTGAAATTTGGCAATATGAAGCAGGGTTGAAATCCCTGCATGGAGCTCAATAAGGCCATTATGTAGAGTTGTGCAGATGAACAGTGGTTTTCAGTGTAGACCCTAAATTTTCCCCAGGTTGCTCAGCCTAGCTGCTGGGGCAGAAGTGGAACCTACACACTTCATTTCTGGTTATAGATGTTGTACATAGAATTGCAGATATTTTATGCTTGCCTACTGGTTACTGAATTTGCCTTGGTCCAGTCTCTCCTGTTATGTCTTTCTGCTATGTGAATGTTTACTTTGTGTCATTAGGTGTATGTTACTTTTGTTTTGATTTTACAGGCTTCACAATTAAGAGTCTTGAATCTCAGATGAGAATTTAGACTTTTTTAACAATGTTAAAATTGGTAAAGACTCTGGGGACTTTTGAAGTTACTCTGAATACATTTTGCCTTGTAAGTTGATCATGAGTCTATGAGGGCCAGAGACAGAATGTGGTGGTTTGCATGTAAACGTATGGCCCCTATAGATTCAGGTATCTTTGATTTATCTTCCTACTTAGTCTTCAGCAGGAGGAGCATTGCTAGACGAGTTATGTCACAGGGGACACATTTTATGTTCAGCCCTACTAGGTATGTAGAGAACCAGTTTGATCTATGGCTAGTTATGCTTGCTGGAGTTGTTTTTCCCTCTATGCTATGGATATATGAAGTGAGCCATATTCCTCCACCATGATGAAGCTTCTCTCCCTGTAATCTGTTAGTCTAAAATAAGCCTTTTCCTCCCATAATCTGCTTCTGGTCAGATGCTTGACCCAGCAATGTGAAGGTAACTACAACAAGATGTTTAATGGACTAGAACTGTGTTTTTGTGCAGGCAAAATGAAATAACTCAAGTGCAGGAAATTCATGAGTAAAAGCTATGAGAAATAAAAGACTGGGTACATGAAGGCAATGGTGGTCTCCATCTATCTCTTCCAGTGTAAAACTCTATTTAACTGTATCAGATCTTGTTCTTATTTTCTTTCTCTTTCAATTTTCTAACTTCACATTGGATTGATAAGAAGAGATAAAGGGACAGCACAGGTGGGAGGTGCCTTACCTGTCTCTTACCATTACATAGAAAGGTGAGCAACACTGATCACACTGTCTCTTTGGGTTTGAAAATAGCACTCATTACCAGTATTTGAATATCATAAGTAGGGCTTGCTAGGAAGAAGAAAGAGGCAATTGACATAAAGCTAGGTACTATGAGAACCATTCTGCAGTCATCAAGAGTCCAGGTAGTGGAGCTAACCTTCCTAGGGGTGAGTCTTTGCTCTGCTGTCTATATACTATAGGCCTTTAGGCAGTCAACTCAATTTCATCTATAGCCTCAGTATTTTTATTTATTTATTTATTTTTCTTTATTAGTTTTGTATTCAGCAAATACAGTCAGTTTGGTACCATTATTAGGCTCATCTGTGACCTACCCCCTCCCCTTGGCCCTTCCTTGTTGAGGTATATGGGTCATGCATTGTGGAGTTAGCCCACAGTTATGGGTAAGATAAATGTCTCTGCATATCATGACCCAACATGTGGCTCTGACATTCTTTCCGCCCCCTCTTCTGCAAAATTTCCCTGAGCCATGTTGGGTTCATTTTTGGTCTGCTTCAGTGATGAGGTATTGGGGGCCTCTGAGGCTCTGGCTCTTTGATTTGGTAGGAGTTGATTTTTCTCTGTGTTGATATCCTTCCCCCTTGTGCTGGTATCCGGTTCATCAGGAAAACAGCACCCTTGCTTGTTTCGCTATTTTTTCTTAGTTTCAGCCGGGGCCCTTTTGAGGTATGATGGGGAGGCTTTCTCCTTAGGATCTACAACTATCTGAAAGAGAGAAGCAGATTCTCCAACGGAGAGTAAGTTAGCACCAGGACAGATGACATAACCCTTACTTTCTTTTTTATAGAGAATTTAATAGGTGTAGGCCCTCTTGTAGCCCACAAATGATGGTAGCTTGATATTGGAGAGTGGGCTTACATTTGGATATGGTTCTGACTTGTTTCCCAGCTCCAGCTATGGGTCCCATCCCACTGAGGTGATCAGTTAGCCAAATTGAGAGCAGTTGGTTCCCCACCATGGCTGTGTGCCACTACTGCACTTGTGTGAGCATCACAAGTTATTTGCTGCTAAGTAGGTTAGACCATGCATTGCTTGGACAGATATTAGTCATTTTCCCCCAGTCGACCATGCAGCACCTTCTGGCACTAGATGCGCTGACTGTCGGGGACTGACTCTCTTCCAACTTCCAGCCATGCCATTCTAATTTGCATGTCAACCACATAAGGTGTCTTCAGCAGTAGGTTCTTACCACTAACCTTTGGTGGGTCATCAAGTACTCTGACGGAAATCTGTCTGTCTTTTAGGAAACCTTGTAGGTCTCTCTGATCAGAAGCTCATTGTGGATGATAGCCCCATGCTGGTTCTGGGAGTTACAGGTCAGTGCCCACTAAGTAAATGAGGAAAAAGATAACTAATATACAAGAGTTAGAGAGAAGAGAGAGAGAGGGGGGAGGGAGAGGGAGGAAGGGAAGATGTAGAAGATTAAGGTTAGTCTTGGTCCTACCCTCTCCAGTGTCTTGTGGTTCAAGTGTTCCCTGTAAGGTCCTGGTGAAGGATCAGCCATTTGGTTTGTCTCTTAGTAAGTAGAAAATTATGGTACCATTGCCATTTGGGTCTAGATTTGTGTTTCCCACCCCTTTGATGCCCTCCCCTCCCTCCCCTTCCATCCTAGTGTCTAGTCCAGGAGATTCTTGCTGGGTATGTAAGGTATCTTGGGTAGATTCATAGCCTCAGTATTGACTTTGTGACAATAGTATTTGAAATACTCAATAATTATTAGAACCATTATCATTAACTAGTATTTTGTTTCTAAATTTAGCATTTTTATATTTTGTTTGTATATTTCAAGCATATAGAATATTAATACATTTCTTTATTCCCATTAAATTTTTACCTAACTTATTATCCCTGCTTATTCTTCCTTATATAGTGTGTTTGACACTTTAGTTAACAATTAAAAAAATTAAAATCACTTTCTTCTGCCAATAAACAACTGTTATGATGTTACTTTATGTACATTTTTTGGCAAAAAATGAGGATGCACACCTGCATTAATGTACTGTGTATATTTTGTAAATTTAAAAATAGATATGCAAATGGTAAGAGAGGAAAATAAGTATAAAACAAATATCTCTTTTATTCATTTTGTATGCAGAATTATTTTGGAAAAACTACTAGTCTACCCTATGTAGTAACATTTCCAATGATGGGGGTAAATTCCTCAATGTGTTGGTCTATTCTCTTGGTAGAGAGCTCCTAAGTTGTTTACAAATTCTTATTTGTATTTTGTTTTATTTGTGTATGTATGTGTTTGTGGTGTGTGTGTGTGTGTGTGTGTGTGTGTGTGTGTACATGTTTGTGTGTGTATATAGAGGCCAGAGGTTGACATTGGGTGTCTTCCTTGATTACTCTCCAGATTTTTCATTGAGCTAGAACGCTCATTTGAACTCAGAGCTCAGTGATTCTGCTAGTTGAGTTAGCCAGTTTTCTTTTGGATCCCTTATGTCAGCCTATGGAGTACTGAGATTCTAGGCAGGCCACCACACCCACTTGGTATTTAAGTGGATGCTGGGGATATGAGTTCAGGTCCTCATATTTATGCAAGAAATGTTTTATTGATTTAGCTGTCTATACATTCCTCTTATTTATATAAAAAAATTTTACAAAGGGGTGGAGAGATCGCCTAGTGATTAAAGCACTTGCCTGGAAAGCCAAAGGACCCAGGTTTGATTCCCCAGGATCTACTGAAATCAGATGCACAAGATGACTCATACATCTGGAGTTTATTTAGAGCTGCTGAAGGCCCTGGCATGCCTATTATTTTTCTCTTTCTATCTGCCTCTTTCTCTCAAATAAAGAAAATAAAATTTTCTTAAAAAAATTATAAATTCAATAGCCAGCTTCTATGACACCACCCTTTTTAATGTTAAAGTTTCTTAAAATGAATATTTATTTAAATATAGTAAAACATGTTAAATAAGTCAGTGTATAAATCTAAATGCTTTGTTGGAAAATCATTTTGTCTTCAACAGGGCCCTTCTCTCCTTGGAAGATATTGATTTCTGTGAGGTCAGCTATACAGAGATGACTATATTCTTTGATTAGTTTGAAAATTCACTTCTGTTTTTCAAAACCTGAAACAGGATTTATGTCAACAAATGTTATCTCAAATATGAGTAGCTTTTCATTCTTTATTGCCCTTCTCAGACTTTCACATGAGTTGTATGTTTTCTAGTCTTTTTTGAGAAAGGCTTTAAAGTACATATCTGAGGAAACAGCCACACAGTTACAAAATTATCTTTGTCCAACTATCTCATTGTCTAGAGACTTACTACAGCCAGAATCTAGTTCTGCTGTCTTATAATTTAGGAGTTTAAAATGCTTTTGATGTGTTTTCAAGAAGATTTAATCTTTAAACTCAGCCAGAGGTGGCATGAGGGAGATTCTACAACATAAATAGAAATACAATTTTTAGGAATGTGGAGCAGTTCCTGAAGCAATCTATCCTGGGTGGAATGGATGTGTCACTTTACTTGAGCAAACTGGAAAAAAAAAATAGAGTTGGTCCTTACTACAAGACTTGCATGACAATAAAGGAGGATTGCTGCTAACAAAGAAATAGCTTTCATCCATCACCACAGGAGTGAACATGACCCATCTCAGATGAGCTACTGATTTTATTCTTCCACCATCCATCTCCCTAATGGTGGACATAGAGATGTCTCAGCAGATGTAGTGAGCTTCGTAGATTATTAGGGATAGCTTTGTCCCTTCACATTTTTGAAAAATTGAAAGGTCAAATGAGATTTTGACAACTAGGGGTGAAAAAACATATACATTATGGAGAACGTTTAGCCTTTGAAAACAGAGATTCTTTATGAAACTTTGTTCATTAGTCTTTCCCTGGACCATATTTCTTATGTCATATTTACAAAAATAATTCTTTAAAGACAACAGTTCCCTATAATGAAATCTGGTCCATACTACTCTATTGCTGTGGCTCAATGATGATAACTATAGTGAATTCTTTTCACTTTTAAAAATATGTTTTGGAGTATACAGAAACATTTCCTGGTGCAGTGATCAGATACTAATACATTCTGTAAAGATCACCCATTGATTTGGACTAGTGACATATTTTGGATCTTAATTGTTCTCCAAAGGCCCATATCATAAATGGTTAGTCCCCTGGCTGATTATGTTGGAAGATGATGAGGAGCTTTTAGAAGTTAGGTCCCAGTGGGAGGTCTTTAACTCATTGAGGATGTGTGCCCAAAGGATTTTGTGAGTTTATTCTAACACATACTCTCATTTGTGCAGTTTTATTCTAACATGCACTCTCATTTTACTGTGTTGGTCCAAAAGGAATAAGGCCATCAAATCTTGGATTGGAACTTCTAAAACTGTAAACCAAATTAGACCTTTCCTCCTTTGAAAATGATTATTTCAGGTATTTATGTTCATAACAGAAAACAGACTAACAAAACATGAAATAATAGTAAGTTTTGTGAGTTATAGTCACAATTTTAAGACTACTGTTACTGTGCCATGTATAATGCAATGGTTTATATTGACTGTAAAGTTAACAGGACCTAGAATTACCTGTGAAGGATTGTCTAGATTAGGTTAGCCTCTGGGTATGCCTGTGAGGGATTATCTCAATTAAATGAACAGAGATAGGAAGATCTAACTGTGGGTGGCACTATACCATGGGTTGGGGTCCTAGATTATAGAAAATGTAGAGAACTGGCTGAGAACCAGTGTTCATCAGTGTCTGCTTTCTCTTTGATGACTGAGTGATCAGATACCTCAAGTGCCTTTGGCCATGCCTTTCCTGCATGATGCACTAATTACCCTTACCCCTAACTGTAAGCTAAAATAAATCCTTCATCCCATAAACTGATCTTTGTCAGGAATTTTGTTCCAACATTTTCAAGGTAGCTAATACACCTGGAATCATTTGACATTTTAGGTCAGACATGTTTCTTTTCAAGGTGGCTCTAAATCTTTGCAACACATAACAATATAGTGGCATCAAAACAGTGACTTCTTTTTATACACACACACCTGAAGAACTTTAAAGAAAGAATAAAAAAAATCCTGTTGAAACATCTGAGGCATGTCATGAAAGTAAAGAGCTATTCAAACTATAGATTGACATAAATAATCCTATTTCTGTTAATGCAAATTTTTAACAAGGTTGAAGCCAATCTTGGAAAATGTCCACTGTTCCTGTTAGTATCAATGCCCAATACACTTGATTTGAATGCTCCAAATGGTGATGTCTGTCTTAGATCAAAAGAAGTTTTTCCAGGCTGGAAATATGGCCCAATGATTAAAGGGACTTACTTGCTTGCAAAGCTTAACAGCTTGGGTTCAATTCCCCAATACCTACATAAAGCCAGATGCAGAAAATGGAACATGTGTGTGGAGCTCATCTTTGCAGGATTTGGTGGCCCCAGTGTGTCCATTCTCTCTCTCTCTTAAATAAATAAATACATAAATAGATTTAAACAACAGTTTTTTTTTCCAAGCAATGCATTCAATAGACATTTGTTGAGTAACTATTGAAGGAAAATAGGAGAATGCTCATTTAATTAGGCAGTTTCCATTAGGGATTGAGGCTCAAGGAGAACCAGGAGGTGCCACCTCCCTCTGGCACAGAAGGAAACTTGGCAGAAACTCATGTGTAATTAAGATCAAGCTACAGCTCTCCCTGCTGCCCAACATCTAATATACTCTCTAAATAAAATGATTCAGGTGGGCTATCTCTGAAACCCATCCAGTAAATTTACCAGCCAGTCAGGTCTTTCCCTTACATATCTTAATCTGATATTGTAAAACCTGTGGCCTTCCAGCCACTCTCTCACTGGATACGACCCTCAGTGCTTATGTGGTTCTCTCCAGCTCTTATCCTGTGTTGCCAAACACATGTGAATCTGGGGGTGGGAGAGCATTGCATTGTTTCTTGTTCTAAACTTTATGACTTGTCTCTGCTTCAGAGTTTGAGATAACTATTCTCTTTGATTACATGAACGACTTTCCTCTGGTTTCTGAATGTACCATGTGTGTACTTTTCTTACACTCTAGATCTATACCACATGAGTGCTCTCACCCACTATAGACTTTTAACCTGTGTAAATTCTCTAAACTCTGGGTAACCATTAGTGTAACCTTTATCATTACTCATTTCCTCTATGAATCTCTTGATCTCTACTTTGATATCTACCATTTAAATAGTTTCCCTTAGCCTCACCATTTGTCCTCTTAACTTACATGTGGGTTCCTCCCAGGTTTCCCTTACTACAAGCTCTTAGATTCTGCTTTTCCTGTGCCAGCAGCTTTACTCTAATTTCTCTTTGAAAGTATCAGTTTCTCCCAAATCCACATGCTTACAGTTTTACCCTAATCTCTATTTAAAAGCTTCAGTTTATCTCAAGTCTGTGTGCTTGCAGTTTTGCCCTAATTTCTCTTTGAAAGCCTCAGTTTCTCTCAAGTCCATGTGCTTGCAGCTCTACCCCAGACTTTTCCCCCAAAGACCTGCAATTTCTTTTCTGTTTTGATACTTTTCTTATTTAAGAAAGCATATGGTGGATATCATGTGCGTTTTCTGAGTCTCTGTACATATACATCTAAGTTCTACTTTCCATGTACTTACAACTCTTTTCCAGGCCTTTTCTAAAGACCTCAATTTCTCTTAAATGAACCTTATAAACTATACAATGTCTTCACATGAGAGCATGTTTCCTAAACCCTGCAATTTGTGATTTCACCTTAACAAACAATACTTCATAATTTATCCTTCTTCAGTCCATATTTATTAATTCTTTTTCTTAAAGTTTTTTTAATTAACAACTTCCATGATTATAAACAATACCCCATGGTAATGCCCTCCCTCCCCCCACTATTCCCTTTGAAACTCCATTCTCCATCATATCCCCTCCTCCTCTCAATCAGTCTTTCTTTTATTTTGAAGTCATCATTCTTTTCCTCCTATTATGATGGTCTTGTATAGGTTGTTCCCTACTCGCTTTATAAGTTGGTCTCTTGTCAGCTCTATATTTATGTCCTAAATATTTCTCCTCCACCCTTCCACACAGAAATAAATGCATGTTTTCATCCTGAGATCATTCCTTCTATATTACTCTATTTGAACTTGACTTTTGTCAGGAATCTCTCTTAAATTAATATGCATCTTCCTTACATCAATCCTCAAGTTGGTTCTTCTTTTTTATTTTTTATAATTAACAACTTCCACGATTGTAAACAATATCCCATGGTAATTCCTGTCCTCCCCCATTTTCCCCTTTGAAACTCCACTCTTCATTATACCCCTTTCCCCTCTCAATAAGTCTCTCTTTTATTTTGATGTCATCATCTTTTCCTCCTACTATGATGGTCTTGTGCAGGTAGTGTCAGGCACTGTGAGGTCATAGATATCCAGGCCATTTTGTGTCTGGAGGATCACGTTGTAAGGAGTCCTACCCTTCCTTTGCCTCTTACATTCTTTCCACCACCTCTTCAGCAATAGACCCTGAGCCTTAGAAGGTGTGATAGTGCTGAGGAGTCCTCTGTCACTTCTTCTCAGCACAATGATGCCTTCTGAGTCATCCCAAGGTCACTGCCATCTGAAAAGAGAAGGTTCTCTATCAAAAGTGAGAGTAGCATTAATATAAGGGTATGAACATTAAGAGAAGTGCTTACTGGGCAGTTTGATGAGCATAGTATATACATTTAGCCAGACAGCATCAGATGTTATACCCCTAGGGCTCATGACTACCTCTGGTTTAGGTTTTCAGTATGAGGGATGTATTCCCTCCCATGGATCAGGCCTCCAGTCCAATTAGAGGGCAGTTGGTTTCCATCATGTCAGACATGCCACTATTGCACCAATTGGCTCAATTGGCCTGGCTGGCAAAATATAAGGCTTGCAGTGTCCACTGTTGAGTAGCTTCACTGGTGATTTCTCTCTCTCTCATGGAACTAAGCTAGAAAAGAGATATAAAATGAAGAGAAAGGAAGGGAGGAGGGTACTTAATAGGAAGGTATTGTATATATGTAAGTATAAGAATTGATTAATGGGGGTGAAAAGGCCCAAGTGAGGTCAGGGGAAGAGATTGCGTAAAGGAAAGGTGGAAGGAGGGCTAATCAAAATCTAAGATGATATAAATAAATCATATGGAAACCTACTTTTTTGGACAATGGAACACTCATGAGCCATAGAGTTTTACTAGAAAATTTTCAGTGCCAGGGATGGGATACCTTCCAGGTAGTTGTTGGTATGGGAGGTCCCTGATGCCCCCAAAACATTAGAGGCCATTTCTGAGGCCCTTGGTTTACCACAGGAATAGATGGCAAGACCCTTTTGCTGAAGACTCCACATACTTGGGCTGCAAGGCCACTGAAAAATCATGCTGGAACTGAGCTGATAACCTCTACCTAGACCAGCTGACAGAAAGCTAGAAGAAGCCACATTTATTAATTCTTTATTAAAGGTAGGTCAGAACCCAAAACTTGGAGTTCATAAATTCTGGGAGAACCTTAATAAACCCCAAAATCCTACATGAGCATCATATGTAAGGAACTATAGCAAATATTTTGCAACACAACTAAATATAGTTTTAGAGTTTATATTTAAAAAGTACTTCTTCTGGGGATACAGTAATGACTCAGTGGGTAAGTACTTGCTATAGTCGCTTAAGGACCTGAATTTCCATCCCCAGAATCCACCTTAAATTATGGGCATGGTGGAAGGTTCCTATAGAGAAAGAAGAACCCATAATGTTTTATGGCTAGCTTGTGTAGCTGAATTAGGAGGCAGATGAAGAGAGACCAGGCTTGTATTAGGGCCAGGATATAACCTGTAAGACCTGTTACTAAATGATCACTTTCTCTTGTTAGGCCCCACCTCTTAAAGGTCCCACAGACTCCTGCAAGTCTTTGGGGTCAATCATTTAAAAACATGATTGTGAGGGGTGGATTTCATATTCACGCCATACATTTCACATTGGTCCCTCATGTCATTACACCATGCAAATTGCCTTCAATCCTTCAAAAGTCCCCACACCTTTTTATTTTTTATGGATCATAACATTTTATTTATTTTATTATTAATGTTATTTTATTAATTAGTTTTGTACTCAGTGAATACTGTCAACTTGCTACCATTGTTAGCATCTTCCATGTGCTACCACCTCCCCCTGGCACCTCCTTGTTGAGGTATATAGGTCATGCATTGTGAAGTAAGCCCTCAGTTATAGGAAGGAGGAAATGTCTCTCTGTATCACGACCCAACATGTGGCTCTGACATTCTTCCTGCCCACTCTTCATCAAAATTTCCCTGGGCCATGTTAGGTGCATTTTGGGTCTGTTTCAGTGATGAGGTGCTGGGAGCCTCTGTGTCTCTGGATATCTGATTTGGTAGGAGTTGATTGTTCTGTGTGTCGATCTCCTTCACCCTTGTGCTGGTACCAGGTTCACCAAGAAAACAGCACCCTTGCTTGTTTTGCCAACTATTCTTAGTTTCAGCTGGAGCCCTATTGAGGTATGATGGGGTGCCTCTCTCCTTAGGATTTGCATCTATCTGAAAAATAGAAGCAGATTCTCCAACAGAGAGTAAAGTTAGCACCAGATAAATGGGATAACCCTTTTTTTTATATATATAGAAAATTTAATAGGTGTAGGCCCTCTTGCAGACCACAATTGGTGGTAGCTTGATAATAGAGAGCAGGCTCATGTTTGGATATGGTTCTGACAGGTTTCAAAGCTCCAGCTATGGGTTCCATTACACTGAGAAGATCAGTTAACCAAATAAAGATCAATTGGTTTCCCACCATGGCTGTGCACCACTATTGCACATGCATGAGCATCACCACAGGTTATTTGCTGTTAAGTAGGTTAGACCATGAGTTGCTTGGACAGATATTGGTCATTTTCCCCAGTCACCCATGTGGCACCTTCTGGCACTAGATGCGCTGACTGTCTGGGAAGTGACTGTCTTCCAGCTTTCAGCCATGTCACTCCATGTTGGTGTCAGCTGCATATGGTGTCTTCAGCAGTAGGGTCTTACCAATAACCTTTGGTGGGTCATCAAATACTCTGACAGAAATCTGTCATTCTTTCAGGAAACCTCATAGGTCTTTCTGATCAAAAGCTCATTGTGGATGATAGCACCTGTTGGTAGTGGAAGTTACAGATCAATGCCCATTACGAGAAGGAAGAAAAAGATAACTAATACAATAGAGTTAGAGAGAGAAGAGAAGAGAGAAGAGAGAGAGAGAGAGAGAGAGAAACTCTTCAGCTTCCCATGATCCCATTGCTTGAGTGACTGTTTAAGATCCTGTGCTACTGGGGTTTTCTTTTCTTTCTTTTTTTTTTTTTTTGAAGATATTAATTTTATTTTTATTTTTTTAATTTTCTCAATTTTTATTAATATTTTCCATGATTATAAAAAATATCCCATGGTATTACCCTCCCCTCGTTCCCCTTTGAAATTCCATTCTCCATCATATCCCCTCCCCATCTCAATCTTTCTACTTACATATATACAATACCAACCTAATAAAAGCCCTCCTCCCTTTCTTTCTCTTCCCTTTCTATCTCCTTTTTTAACTTACTGGCCTCTGCTACTGAGTTTTTTCCTTCTCCCACAGAAGCCCAATCATCTGTAGCTAAGATCCACATATGAGAGAGAACATGTGGCGGTTGGCTTTCTGGGCCTGGGTTACCTCACTTAGTATAATTCTTTCCAGATCCATCCACCATTCTGCAAATTTCATAACTTCATTTTTCTTTACTGCTGAGTAAAACTCCATTGTATAAATGGGCCATATTTTCATTATCCACTCATCAGTTGAGGGACATCTAGGCTGGTTCCATTTCCCAGCTATTATAAATTGAGCAGCAATAAACATGGTTGAGCACGTACTTCTAAGGAAATGAGACGAGTCCTTAGGATATATGCCTAGGAGTGCTATAGCTGGGTCATATGGTAGATCAATCTTTAGCTATTTTAGGAACCTCCACACTGATTTCCACAATGGCTGGACCAGATTGCATTCCCACCAACAGTGTAGAAGGGTTCCTCTTTTTCCACATCCCCGCCAACATTTATGATCATTTGTTTTCATGATGGTAGCCAATCTGACAGGAGTGAGATGGAATCTCAATGTAGTCTTAATCTGCATTTCCCTGATGACTAGGGATGTAGAACATTTTTTTAGATGCGTATATGCCATTCTTATTTCTTCCTTTGAGAATTCTCTATTTAGCTCCATTGCCCATTTTTTGATTGGTTTGTTTGATTCCTTATTATTTAACTTCTAGAGTTCTTTGTATATCCTAGATATTAATCCTCTATCAGATATATAGCTGGTGGCCCGGCACTAGGAGCAACAGGCCGATGTGGCCCCATCAGCGGCGGCGGCAGCAGCAGCGGCAGCTGGGCCGTGGTGGACTGAGGTGGGGCCGAGCCGCTCGTGCTGAGTGGACCCTGCCAGCGCCATGAAGCTGTACAGCCTGAGCATCCTGTACAAGAGTGAGCCCAAGGCGGTGCTGCTCAAGGCCGCCTACGACTGTCTTCCTTCAGCTTCTTCCAGAGGTCCAGCGTTCAGGAGTTCATGACCTTCACGAGTCAACTGATTGTGGAGCTCTCGGCAAAAGGCAGCAGAGCTTCTGTCAAAGAAAAAGAGTATCTGTGCCACGTCTATGTTCAGAATGATAGTCTTGCAGGTGTGGTCATTGCGGACAGTGAATACCCATCCCGAGTGGCCTTTACCTTACTGGAGAAGGTACTAGAAGAATTCTCCAAACAGGTTGACAGGATAGACTGGCCAGTAGGATCCCCAGCTACAATTCAGTACACAGCTTTGGATGGTTACCTTAGTAGATACCAGAACCCCCGAGATGCTGATCCCATGAGTAAAGTGCAAGCTGAACTAGATGAGACCAAAATCATTCTGCACAACACCATGGAGTCTTTGTTAGAGCGAGGTGAGAAGCTGGATGACTTGGTGTCCAAATCAGAAGTGCTGGGAACCCAGTCGAAAGCCTTCTATAAAACTGCCCGAAAACAAAATTCATGCTGTGCAATCATGTGATGCAGCCCATAGAGGCCGGCGCTGGATCGTCACGTCACATCACAACTGCAGCCCCTGGAGGAGAAAAGACACCCTAGAGGACCTGTTGCCAGGCAGACTGGCCATTTTTATTTTGAAGTTACCAAGAGAGAGGGATGAAAGGTGGGGAGTGTGGTTGTGATTTTTGGAGCAAATTTGAAGCCCTCGAAGGTGTATTGTTGGGAAAATGAAACCATAAACTCTGAGTGGCTCCTGTCGGTGCTGAAGGGCTCCTTCTCAGGTAACCCTAGAAAGCTCCACAGGAGGGAATCCAGAGCCTGCTCTTTCTTGAAAAAAAAAAAAAAAAGATATATAGCTGGTGAAGATTTTTTTTCCCATTCTCTAGATTGCCTCTTTGCTTTCTTCACCGTGTCCTTTGCAGTGCAAAATCTCTGTATTTTTATGAGGTCCCAGTGGTTAATCTGTGGTTTTATTGCCTGAGCAATTGGGGTTGTATTCAGAAAGTCTTTGCCAAGACCAATATGTTGAAGGGTTTCCCCTACTTTTTCCTCTAGCAGTTTCAGAGTTTCAGGTCTAATGTTAAGGTCTTTAATCCATGTGGACTTAATTCTTGTGCATGGAGAAAGAGAAGAATCTATTTTCATCCTTCTACAGATATATATATCCAGTTTTCCCAACACCATTTGCTGAAGAGGCTGTCTTTTCTCCAGTGAGTATTTTTTAGCATTTTTATCGAATATCAGGTGGCTATAGCTACATGGGGTTACATTTGGTTCCTCTATTCTGTTCCATTGATCTACAAGTCTGCTTTTGTGCCAGTAACATGCTGTTTTTGTTACTATGGCTCTGTAGTATAGGTTAAAATCAGGTATAGTGATACCACCAGCCTTATTTTTGTTGCTCAGTATTATTTTAGATATTCTAGGTTCTTTGTGATTCCAAATGAATTTTTGGATTGTTTTTTCTAATTCCATGAAGAATGCCCTTGGAATTTTGATGGGGATTGCATTAAATGTGTAGATTGCTTTTGGTAAGATTGCCATTTTCACAATATTGATTCTTCCAATCCAGGAACAAGGGATGTTTTTCCACTTCCTAGTGTCTTCTGCAATTTCTCGCTTGAGTGTTTTAAAGTTCTCATTGTAGAGATTCTTTACTTCCTTGGTTAGGGTTATTCCAAGGTACTTTATTTATTTATTTATTTTTGATGCAATTGTGAATGGGAGTGATTCTCTGATCTCATCCTCTGTGTGTTTGTTGTTAGCATATATGAAGGGTACTGATTTCTGTGTATTTATTTTGTATCCTGCTACATGACTGTAGGTTTCTATCAGCTCTAACAGTTTGCTAGTAGAGTCTTCAGGGTCCTTTATGTATAGAATCATGTCATCTGCAAATAATGATAACTTGACCTCTTCCTTTCTGATTTCTATCCCTTTTATGCATGTCTCTTGCCTTATTGCTATGGCTAAGACTTCCAGAACTATATTAAATAAAAGTGGGGACAGTGGACACCCTTGTCTTGTTCCTGATTTTAGTGGAAAAGTTTCCAGGTTTTCCCCATTTAGTAATATGTTGGCTGTAGGCTTATCATAAATAGCCTTTATTATTATTTTTTAAAATGTTTTATTTATTTCAGAGAGACAGACAGAGAGACAAAGAGACAGAGAGAGAGAGGGAGAGAGAATGGGCGCTCCAGGGCCTCCAGCCACTGCAAACGAACTCCAGATGCGTGCGCCCCCTTGTATATCTGGCTAACGTGGGACCTGGAGAATCGAGCCTCCAACCAGGGTCCTTAGGCTTCACAGGCAAGCGCTTAACCACTAAGCCATCTCTCCAGCCCATAAATAGCCTTTATTATCTGGAGATATGTTCCTTCTATTCCCAGTCTCTGTCGGACTTTTATCATGAAGGGATGTTGGATTTTGTTGAATGCTTTCTCTGCATCTAATGAGATGATCATGTGATTTTTGTCCTTCAACCCATTTATATAATGTATAACATTTATAGATTTGCGTATGTTGAACCATCCCTGCATCTCTGGGATATAGCCTACTTGGTCAGGGTGAATGAACTTTGTGATATATTCTTGTATTCTGTTTGCCAATATTTTGTTGAGAACTTTTGCATCTATGTTCATGAGGGAGATTGGTCTGTAATTTTCTTTTTTGTTCTATCTTTGCCTGGTTTTGGTATCAGAGTGATGCTGGCTTCATAGAAGAAGTTTGGTAGAATTCCTTCGTTTTCTATTTCATGGAAAAGCTTAAGAAGCAATGGTGTTAGCTCTTCCCTGATGGTCTGGTAAAATTCAGCAGTGAATCCATCTGGGCCTGGGCTTTTTTTAGTTGGGAGATTTTTGATAACTGTTAGGATCTCCATGCTTGTTATAGGTCTATTTAAGTGATCAATCTCATCTTGATTTAATTTAGGTAGGTCATATAAATCAAGGAAATCATCCATTTCTTTCAGATTTTCATACTTTGTGGAGTATATGTTTTTATAATATGTCAAAATGATTTTTTGAATTTCTCTGGCATCTGTCGTGATGTTACCTTTTTCATCTCTAATTTTATTAATTTGTGTCTCTTCTCTCTTTCTTTTGGTCAGAATTGCTAAGGGTTTATCAATCTTGTTTATCCTTTCAAAGAACCAGCTCTTTGTTTCATTAATTCTTTTTTTGGTTTCTATTTCATTAATTTCTGCCCTAATCTTTATTATTTCTTCCCGTCTACTGATTTTTGGTTTGCCTTGTTCTTCTTTTTCCAAGGCTTTAAGGTGAAGCATTAGGTCATTTAGTTGCGACCTTTCTAATTTCTTAATATAGGCACTTAAAGCTATAAATTTACCTCTTAGAACTGCCTTCATTGTGTCCCAGAGGTTTTGGTATGTTGTGTTCTCATTATTGTTTGACTCTATAAATTTTTTGATTTCCTTCTTGATTTCTTCATTGACCCATTCATCATTTAGTAGTGTATTGTTTAGTTTCCATGATTTTGTGTATGCTCTATATCCTTTCTTGCTATTGATTTGTAGTTTGATTCCATTGTGGTCAGATAGAATGCAAGGAATTATTTCAATTTTCCTGAATTTGTTAAGATTTGCTTTGTGTCCTAATATATGGTCTATTTTAGAGAATGATCCATGTGCTGCTGAAAAGAATGTATATTCTGCAGCATTTGGATGAAATGTCCTGTATATATCTGTTAGGTCCATTCCTTCTATGACCTCACTTAGTCCAGATGCCTCTTTGTTTATTTTTTCCTGGGATAACCTGTCAATTGATGAGAGTGGGGTGTTAAAGTCACCCACTACCACTGTGTTTGGTGTTATCTGTGACCTTAGTTCTAACAGTGTTTGTTTGATGAATTTGTGAGCCTCCATGTTAGGTGCATATATGTTTAGGATTGTAATGTCCTCCTGTTGGAGTGTGCCCTTAATCAATATGAAGTGACCTTCCTTATCTTTCTTGACTAATGTTGGAGTGAAGTCTGCCTTGTCAGATATTAGGATAGCAACCCCTGCTTGCTTTCTGGGTCCATTTGCTTGAAACACCGTTTTCCAACCTTTCACCCTAAGATAATGTCCATCCTTTGTAGAAAGGTGAGTTTCTTGGTGACAACAAATTGTAGGGTCCTGCTTTTTAACCGAGTCTGCAAACCTATGTCTTTTGGTTGGGGCATTGAGGCCATTGATATTAAGAGATATTATTGAAAGGTGTGTATTTATGCTTGCCATTTTTTTTTTTTTTGTGGTTCCGGTTCTACCTTTGCTCTCTTATGTTAACTAGTATTTGAGTATTGCTTGTTTTTTTCCAGGTTCCTTATATGTGTGTTTTTCCTTCTCTTTGGCATGGAGGATTCTTTCAAGTATATTCCGTAGAGCTAGTTTTGTCTTCAAATACTCCTTTAGCCTGCTTTTGTCATGGAATGTCCTTATTTCTCTGTCTATTTGAATGGATAGTTTTGCAGGATAAAGTAACCTTGGTTGACGGTTGTTATCTTTCAGAATTTGGAATACATCAGTCCAAGCCCTTCTGGCTTTGAAAGTTTGTGTTGAGTAATCTGCTGTGATCCTGATGGGCTTGCCTTTGTAGGTAACTTGATTTTTCTCTCTAACTGCTTTCAATATTTTTTCTTTGGATTGTGTGTTTGGTAGTTTCATCATAATATGGCTAGGAGAGGTTCTTTCTGGGTTTTGTCTGGCTGGTGTTCTAAAGGCTTCCTGTATCTGCATTGGCACCTCTTTCCCAATTTGGGGGAAGTTTTCTTCTATGATTTTGTTGAAGACACCTACTATGCCTTTGGATTGAAATTCTTCACCTTCTACTATGCCCTGAAGTCTTATATTTGATCTTTTCATAGTGTCCTGAATATCTTGAGATTCCCATTCATACTTTTCTATTAGTTTGTCTTTTTCTTTGTTGGATTGTATTAGATCTGCCTGCCACCTGGTCTTCTAGCTTAGATATTCTGTCCTGTCCTTCATCCATTCTATTGATGAGATTTTCTACAGAGTTTTTTATTTCATTAACTGTGTTCTTCATTGCTAGTAATTCTGACTGGTTTTTCTTTATTATTTCTATTTCCTTATTTATGTCTTGTATTGAGTTCTTTATTTCGTTAAATTGGTGTCCTGTATCTTCTCTGATTCCTTTGATTTCTTCTTTGAGTTCATTGAACATATTTACAATCATTCTTTTGAAATCTTTCTCAGGCATTTCCTCTAACTCATTCTCACTAGAGGTCATTTCTGATGCATTGATGCTTTTTGGTGGATTTATATTGCCTGGGTTTTTGGTGTTTCTTGTGTTATAATGTATATATTTTTGCATCTTGGATTAAGTTACTGCTTAGATTTTCCAGTTAGCTGGGTGTTCTTTGCTGCATCAATTGATCTGATGTTGTATATCTTCAGTGTAGGAGATTAAGATGTTAGGTGTGTCTCTTACCACTCTCAGAGTATCTAGACACGTGTTCCTAGGGGTTGAGTTTGCCTGGTATGGGAGTATTCAAGTAGGTTGAGTGGAATAAAATACAGGTATATTCTAAAATTTAACTAAACCCCATACACATTCAGTCAAGTACAGCACCGAGCATTTATGCAAGAGTAGGTATTACAAGAACCAGATCCTCTATCAACAAAGAGGTTAAGATTTCTGGTCTGTTGAGGGATCCAAGTCATCTTGTGACCAAGTGAGACCCTTACCTGGTTCAATCCCATTTACCTTTTTGGATGCTTTTGGTCTCAGTCAAGTTGGTGGCTGGGACGTTGGGCCACTGTTCTGTTTTCTGGAACTGGGCACTGGCTTTTCCTGTGGGGCAAACCAAGCCTGGCAACTGTGACCCTGCAGATCGGCACCCCTGCTGCTGGATCCCTGTTGCTGCCACTGGAGATGCTGCTGGTGGGACCACTGCTGCTGGATCCGCCACTGGAGCTGCCCCTGTTTGATCTGCCCACACTGATCCGCTGGAGCTGCTGCTGCTGGATCCGCCACCGCTGAATCCACTGGAGCTGCCACTGCTGGTCCACTGCCTCTGATCTGCTGGCGCTGGTGCTGCGGGATCCACCTCTGCCGTTGAAGTTGCTGTAGTCTCCGCTGCTGGATTCACCGCCGCTGCAGCCACTGTGGCCGGTGCCGGAGCAGCTGATGTTGTTGTTGGAGCCGGAGTGACGGCTTCCACCACCGCTTCCGCTGCTGGAGCCCAAGCTGCTGGAGCCCGAGCAGCCACCGCCAGAGCCCTATCCCCTGTTGCTGGAGCCCAAGTCGCTGCTTCCGGAGCCCGAGCTGCCACTGCTGCCACAGGAGCCTGAGCCGCTGCTGCCAGAGCCCGAGCTGCCGGTGCTGCTGCCGCTGCTGCTGCCAGAGCCCAAGTCGCTGCTTCTGGATCCCGAGCTGCTGCTGCCGGAACCCGGGTCGCCGCTACCGGATCCCGAGCCACCGCTGCTGGAGCTGCTTCGGCCTGCCCGTGTGGGCTCTGGATCTCTCCTACTTCTCTATTGCTGTTTTAATCTCTTATACACCTCCCTTTTTAGTAAAGGTGTGTATTTTGCTGGGTTTTCTTTGGCTTTTCTCCCCTAGGCTGCTTAGGCGTGGTTCCTATGCCGCCATCTTGACCAGAAGTCTCGCTACTGGGGTTTTCTTGAGGAAGTCTTTTTCCATTCATATATCATGGAAATTTCCTCCTAAAATTTCTTCCAGTAGTAGCCAAGGTATATTGAGGTCTTTGATCCATTTGGACTTGAGTGTTGTGCATGGTGAGATGTGTGGATCAAGTTTCAATGTACTGCATATGGTTAACCAGTTGGTCCAGCACCATTTGTTGAAGATGCTATCTTTTTTCCAGCCTATGTTGTTAGAGCCTTTGTCAAATATCAAGTAGCTGTAGTTGCTTAACCCAAAGTCCGGGTCCTCAGTTCTATTCTGTTGGTCTATTCTCCTGTTTTTATGCCAGTTCCATGCTGTTTTTATTACCATGGCTTTGTAATATAGATTTAGATCAGGTATGGTGATACCTCCTGAGATAATTCTTTTGCTTAGTATGTGCTTGGATATCTGGAGCCTTCTGCCTTTCCATATGATCTTTGAGATCATTTTTGTTTTTTATCTCTGTGAAGAACAATGTTGGGATTTTAATTGGAATTGCATTAAATCTGTATATTGCGTTTGGTAGGATTGCCATCTTCACAATGTTAATTCTGCCTATCTAGGAGCATGGGAGGTCTTTATATTTTCTCAAGTCCTCCTCAATTTCTCTTTTGAGTGATTTTATGTTTTCATTTTATAGATCTTTCACATCCTTGGTTAACGTTATTCCAAGGTATTTTATTTTTTGTTGTTGTTGCTATTGAAAATGGGACCATGTCCCTTACTCCTTTCTCTGTATCTTTTTCATTTGCATATCGAAATGCTACTGATTTTTGTGCACTGATTTTGTATCCTGCTACTTTGCTATAGGAGTAAATCACCTTCAGGAGTTTTTCGATGGAGTCCCTCGGGTCTCTTACATATACAATCATGTCATCAGTGAATAGAGCTAACGTAACTTCTTCCTTTCCAAATTGTATCCATTTTATTTCTTTCTCTTGTCTTATTGCTTGAGCTAGGGCTTCCAGTACTATATTGAAGAGCAGAGGTGAGAGTGAACAACCCTATCTTGTTC
The DNA here is from genome assembly GCA_036346955.1 of Dipus sagitta. Lineage (NCBI taxonomy): Eukaryota > Metazoa > Chordata > Mammalia > Rodentia > Dipodidae > Dipus > Dipus sagitta. Next base: position 70,869,792 of record CM070781.1, read on the forward strand.
CTGATCTCAAGGGGAATTCCTCCAATCTCCATTAAGTTTCATTGGGCCTTAGGAGCTTTGTATATTCCCTTTATTATTTTGAGATAAGAACCAACCATGCCAGTTCTCTCCAGTTTTTTGATCATGAAGTGATGTTGAATTTTGTCAAAGACCTTCTCTGCATCTATCGAAATGATCATGTGGTTTTTGTGTTTATCCTTGTTTATGTTTATTTTTGTTGTGTTATTATTGTTATGTTTATGTTTATTTCCATATGTTGAACTACCTCTGCATTCCTGGGATTAATCCCACTTGATTAAGGTGGAAAATGCTTTTGATGTGTTGTTGGATTTGGTTTGGGAGGAATTTGTTCAGGATCTTTGCATCTAAGTTCATCAGGGAAATAGGGCAGTAGTTTTCTTTTCTTGTGGCATCTCTGCCCAGTTTTGGAATTAAGGTGATACTATCTTCATAGAAGGAGTTGGGGAGCTGTCCCTGTTCTCCAGTTGTGTGGCACAGTTTCAGAAAGATTGGTTTGAGTTCTTCCATGAAGATTTGATAGAATTCAACTAGAAACCATCTGGTCCTGGACTTTTCTTTCTGGGGAGGCTTTTTTTTTATTATTACATTTTCAATCTCGATGAGTGTGATAGTTTTGTTTAGGAGATTAATCTGCTCTTAGTTTAGCTTTGGTAATTGGTTTGTGTCCAGGAATTTATCCATTTCCTCCATATTATCCAGTTTTGTGGAGTAGAGGTTTTTGAAATAAGTCCTGATGATTCTCCCAATTTCACTTATGTCTGTTGTGATCTCTCCTTTTTCATTTCAAATTTTGTTATTTTGAAGCATCTCTTTTTTTTTTTTTGCTTGATCTAATTGGCCAGGGGTTTGTCAGTCTTGTTTATTTTTTCAAAGAACCAGCTCTTTGTTTTATCAATTGTCTTTATTGTTTTCTTAGTTTCCAATTCATTAATTTCTGCTCTGATCTTAATAAGTTCTTTTTATCTGGAGCTTTTTGGGTTGGAGTTTTCTTGCTTTTCCAGTGCCTTTAGGTGGATGGTTAGGTTATTGATTTGGGATCTCACTGTCTTTGTTATGAAGGCATTTGGTGCTATGAATTTTCCCCTGAGGACTGCCTTCATTGTGTCCCATAAGTTTTGGTAAGATGTGTTCTCATTGTCATTCATTTATAGAAATTTATCAATTTCATTTTTTATTTCATCCACTATCCATTTATTGTTTAAAAGTGTGCTGTTCAGTTTCCAGGCACTGATGGGATTCTTGGTGGGTCTTTTGTTGTTAATTCCTAGCAATGTAGCATTGTGATCTGATATCATGAAAGAAATTATGTCAATCTTCCTAAATATATGGAGGCAGGCTTTGTGATCCAGAACATGATCTATTTTAGAAAATGTTCCATGGGCTGCTGAGAAGAATGTGTAGTCTGTGGATTTGGGATGGAATGTTCTGTAGATTATTTGTCCTTTGTTACTTTTCTGCAAGTTTTGCCAGTAGCTTGGTCAGGGTTGCATTGCTCATAGCTTCATTTTGGTGTTCTGATCCTAATGGCTCTTCTATGTTTTGATTAGAGACGTTCATTGTAGGACTGGGTGATCTTACTGCATTTACTTGCATTTGATTTTTCATGCTATTTCTTTGCCCTGTGGTCTGCCCATCACAGTGTATGGGCAAGGAGAGTAGGACTGGTCTTGATGGGCGGGGCAAGTGGTGCCTCTTGGGGGAGCTGGCCTGAGCTAACAGGCAGGCAAGCAGATGGGCAGAGTGGTCCTGAGCTAACACGTGGGTGGGTGGATCAGCCTGGGCTCATGTGCAGAGGGAAGCTGAAGCAGCCTGAGTCTGGATGCCAAAGCAGCTTGAGCTCTCACTGGGTAAAACATCAAAGCAGAATAAGCTCACCTGTGGCAGAGATGTGAAAGCAGCCTCAGCTCCCACATGGTGGGACACCAAAGCAGTCTGAACTCACACACACAGGGACACTGAAGCACCAAGCACTGAAGCAGCCTAAACTCACATATGGTGGGACACTGGGACACCTGAAGCAGCCTGATGTAACCTGAGTTCGAGCATAGAAGAACACTGAGGAGCATGCTGGTGGCATGGCATATGGGGGGATTGGGCCTGATCTGGTGTGGGCAGACAGGTAGAGTTATCCTGAGCTTGCGTGGGTATGTGGAAGGGGCCTGAGCTTGCATGTGGATGGGCAGGCAGCTGGATTAGTACATGGGCAAATGGGTAGAGCAGGCTAAGCTTGCACTTAGCATGCATGTAGCAGACAGATGGACCAGTGGAGCCTGAGCTTGAACAGGCCAGCATTCAGAGCCTGCCCAAGGTCACAGGTAGGTGGGGCTAGCAGGGTGTAGCAGACAGCTTCAGGTTCACTAAGATGAACTTCCAGACCAGGCACAGTTATGGAGGAAGGGATTTATTGAAACTTACATATCCAGGGGAAGTTCCATAATGGCAGAAGAAACTGGCCTGCCTTCACAGGCCCAAGCAGAGAGAGATAAGTACAAGCCTAAAGGTCAAAAGCCACAGCATACTTCAGGAACTCCAGCTAGGCACACTTTGCATATCTTTAGATTGAAATCTGAAACCCACCACCACACCTTAAGATCCACCCAGTGACACTGCCTCCATCCAGGTGGCTAAAGATGCAAACTACAAACAAATAAACAACTGAATACATTGGGGGCCATCTATTCTATTCAAACCACCACACAGGGCGATCAACCCTGTGCAGTGAAGCAAGTGGAAATATGCTTCCCTGGCCCCCTTTTCCTACAGTAAGTGTGGGAGTATCCTGAAGCTGGGACTATGGGTACGGTGGCTGCTTGGGTGTTTGGGGGTCTGGTGGGCTACCCACGAGTGAGGGAATCAGTGATTCCTTTTTGTCCCCCTCTGCACCCTCCCACTGGTGATCTGTTAGAGATTGTTCTCCCCTAAAAGACCCAGTGAACCCTTAATGTCTTGCATTTCTTTTCCAGGGATGTGTGGCACAGTCAGATGGTTGCCATCTTGACTGGAAGTCCTATTTTATTATTTTTTATTAATTAGTTTTGTACTCAGTGAATACTGTCAAGTTTGTACCATTGTTAGCCTCCTCCTTGTCTTCCCCATCCTTCTGGCCCCTCCTTACAATGCATGACCCCATATCTTTTAGGGTACCAAGATTTTTGCAAAGTCCAGTTACATAATTCCAATATACAACGTTATAGAGTAACATTTACATCCACAAAATAAGGATTGGGTGTATAGTCTGGGAAGATTGCATCAAAGCAAGACTGAAACTCCCCAAGGCAAACATCAAATCTTGTAACTCTATGCCCAGGGTTCAGTGTTCATGTTGGCAACATCTGGGCTTGGGTAGTCCTACCTGCTTGCAGCTTTCCTTCTCAGAAGTCCTGCATTTCTTGGATCTATAAGAGGTTGAGGCTCTATTAAAAGTGGGCTTCATTATCACAGCTTCCCTAGTGGCCTCACAGATCTTAAAGGCAGAGTATCTGACTCTGTCTGCCACACATCACTTGACTTTATCAGCTTTTTTTTTGTTGTTGTTGTTGTTGTTGTTTCTGGAATCTAATGTGATCTTCCATACTCTATGATTCTTGAATTTTGCATGCCTGCAAAACAAGTTCTATTCTGGATTCTACTGGCAATAGTGCTGCCAGCTCCAGATACAACCTGGCCCATTTTCTCCATAGCCACATGTCTGGACAGCTGAACTGGTAAAACATAATTCCCTGCGTGACTGCTTCTGAGTGGGGACCTGTGAATAGCAACACCCTCTTCAGGCACTATCTTTCACATGTATTGACATTTTAAAACCATGGACCTTTTAATAGGCAAGGTTTTACCTTCAAGACATCTTTCCTATTGTCCCAGGAAAGAATGTGAGGTTTCTTTTTAATTGCACTAGTCTGTTACAATTACCACTTATTTGTCTGCAGCCTTAAATTTACTCATGTTTCTTTCCCTGACAATTTACACAGTTCTTACATCTTTGTGCTTCATTTTTCATTCTTTCTCACTGTAAATCTGGCTAAGCTTTGTGAGCAATACTGATGCTACCTGCTGGATTATATGCTGTCTTGAAATTTCCTCCACCAAACAACTTTGTTCACTACCATTGAATTGACTCTAATAGAGTTTAAGCTCAACTCAGTCCACAGGCAGAATATAGACAGATTCTTTCCCAGAAAATAACATGTTGTAGATAGCTTCATGTCACTGAGATGAACTTCCAAACCTGGCACAGTTATGGAAGAAGGAAAATTTACTGAAGCTTATAGACCCAGGGGAAGTTCCATAATGTCAGAAGAAGTTGGATCCTCTTAAAGGACCAAGCAGAAAGAAAGAAAAGCCACAAGGCAAACCCCCAAAATCCCATTTCAGGAATTCCAGGCTGAACTCAGTACTTTTCATATCTTTAGATTGGAATTTCAGATCCACTAACACACCTTAGGGCTGGACCCTAACATCTGTCCAGTGATACCTCCTCCATCCAGGTGGTTTGAAATCCAAGTTTTAATAAACTTTTGAATCTACTGGGGAGGGAGGCATTTATTCAAACTACCGCATAATATGAATGGCTTCTAGCCCAATTACCAATAGAGTCCTGACTTCTCTGTGAAATCTCCTTAGTGTTTTCTTCACTGTCCATCATTCTATTAGTATTCTGGTCTTCTTAACTTTCACTAGAATGACCAGATGCTTGAGTCACTTTTTCCATCCAGGGGCTTGAGAATTGAACAACGGCCAACAGGCTTTGTGTTTAAGTCTTTTGACCATTGAGTGATCTGACTAGCATCATTTTTTTTTTCATTTTACAATTCTCCATCAAAAATTCAAAGGGAGAGACCATCTGCCCACCATACTGTATCTGTTGCCACATTCCTTCCTCCTCTGGAAGGCTCTGAGGTCATGTGCCTGCTTCTGTTGTGCTTTTCCATGGTGGTTTGGGGAGACCCAAGAGAAGACGTTGGGCTTCTAGGAAGTCTATGGAATCTCAGAGTGGCCTGGAACTCACAGTGATCTTCCTACCTCTGCCTCCTGAGTGCTGGGATTAAAGGCATGCACCACCACTCCCAGCCTTTGTCAGCTTTAACATATCAAATAAGTGCTGTAAATCACTGGTAGGGATAGGAAGCCATGGCCAGAGCCACTTGAGGTTCCCCAGAAAGCTCTGAAGTGAGGCTAATGTAAGCTTCTGGGAAAAGGAGATTGTGGGTTTAAGAGACCAGGCAGAGGTGAGAGAGAGCTCTGTCCCCCAGGAAAACTATGGGTAGGATAAGTTGGACTTTACCTGTGGCAATTTTGAAGCCTGCCTCAGTGAGTGAAGGTATTAATTGATCCCTTAGCATGGCTGGTGAGGTGGAGGAGTCTTTCCATACTAGGATGTCATCTATGTAATGATAGATATTAAGGCCTTGATCTAAATGTGGCCTTAATGCCATAGCAACTGCTTCTTGGCATATAGTAGGACTGTTAGCCATACCTTGGGGCAGGACCATACACTCAAAGCATTTGGCAGGTCCTGCATTATTGATAGAGGGGACTGAGAGGCAAAGTGTTATAGGTCTTGGGGGTGTAGGGGTATAGAAAAGAAACAGCTTCAGATCATTTTAGGATTGTTTTCCCTGCCCTATTATCAATTAGACATTTGAAAGTTTCCTCCAACCTCTAAGGCCAGCCTTGGGTGGGCCCCCTCTAGGATGCTTGTTACCCATTGTATATTATGAGTTTTCCCTATTATTGGCAGGGCTGAGGGTTGCCCCTTTTAGAGTTTACAGGATCTAGGGGCTTGCCATCTTTGTCATAAATAAAGTGGCAGTCTTTTTCCCAATGATACCTCTTGCAACATCTAGGGCAAATTGATTTGTGGGGCAGGTGGGGGGTGTGCCTTTAGCAGCCTGATGTTCAGGGCATTCCTCTCTCCAATGTCCTTCTCCACAACTGAAGCATTTACCTTTGGGTTTTAAGGCTGCTGCAAAGGCCTGTGCCAGAGAGGTGGCTTTATATGAGGCAGTCCCAATATCCTGAGTGGCGACTATGCATTTATGATAATGCTCATCCTTGAGGCTTTGGCAAATTAGTCTACACTCTGAGGTTATACCTTCCCAAATAATGCTTTTGAGAAGGAAGTCCCTGGCTGTTGGGTCAGGGATTTTTCTCTCTAAATTGGTCCTTGCCCTTAATATTAAATCACAGAGGGTCTCCTCTGGCTTCTAACAAAGTGACAATAAGGAAGAGGTATTATCCTGGGACCTGGGGCCCGTATTCTATCCCATGCCTTGAGGGCACAGAGGCAAACTTGGGCATAGAACCCTGGGGGCTGTTGGGTCTGTTGAAGGCCTGTGGAGAAATTGCCCTGTCCAAATAATTCATCAAATCCCCAGGGGATGTTCTCTTGATTCTTGCTTCTTTTTATATGTTGGAGGCATTCGTCTCTAAAGAGGGCTTCCCATTGAAGGAGCAGTGGTCTACGTAGCAAGGACTGGCAGATATCATGCCAGTCCTGGGGGTATTAATGAAGCCCAATAGGCTCAGGAGGAGGGACTTAGTCCATGGCACATAGATCCCATCCTTCCTAATGGCCTGTCTGAGTTCTTTAAGATCACCAGCTTGATAAGGATACCAATCTAGGGGTAAAGCCCAAGTTGCTTGAACATTAATGGGAATGGCTGCTATTTCCTGATTGAATTTTTTTTTTTATTGTTATCCTGGGCCTCACATAGTTGTTGTGTGATTGTAACTGGGGGAGTGGATGGAGGAGGGTCCTGGCCAGGGGAATTTATTATGTTAGGATTCTTTTGGCCTGTGTTACATGAGTCCAGAGGGGGGAAGCCTAGAATGGGGCAGGATGGATTGGGAGGTGGGTACGTTGACAAGGGTGGATAAAGGGAAGTGAGTGTAGGGGAGTTTTGAGTCATTTTTTTTTTCTCTAATTTCTTCTATTGGCTTTTCAAGGGAACTGATTTCCACTACAGAAAGGTCCTCTGGACTTCTCTCACTGGGGTCTTCATCTGGTTTTTGAGTGGATGTGGTTTTAGGGGGCTAATACAATGCCTAACAGCTGCTACAATTGGGAAGAAAGAGAGGGGGGTTGCTTCTTGAACCTCTTGCCTCCTGACTAGATAAGCTATGTGGGTCCATGTGTCTGGGTCATATAGATCCCCAGAAATCATCCAGGGGATGACCTGGAGCTCTTATTCCATGAATCTGAGATTTCTTTTGGTGGAAGGCAATGTTACCCATGTCAGAGAAAGATTAGAAATGCCAAGACCAGAGGGCAATGTTCCTGAGGGCTGATTAGCACACAGGGGATTCTCCAAAGAGCATGTCCACAAGTTTAACAGGCCTTTGACCTGCCCTACAGGCTTTTAAGAGGTTGATGTGTTACTTGTTTTTGCGTTGGAGAGAAATAGATAGAGGGTTTTTGCCAACACCCAACCAGCTGTTGGGGTCCAGGCAGAGGATGGCTGGCCTTGAGTCAATACCAAAGAGTGGCCTCAGCCAAGAGATGTCAGTTGCGAGTTCATTGTGTCTGGTACCTCGTGATGGTGCAAACTGAAAATAAAGTAGGAAAAAGAGTATCCTGCTAACCCTTAAAAACATGGAAGCAAAGGCCTGATGTCCCCCAAATGATGGTAGTCTGCCCATCTGGGAGAGTGCACAGTTACGTTGGCACATCTCAAAGGGTCCCTGTTCAAGTGCCAGCTGTGGGTTTCTGGGTTCTTGCTTGGGGCTGGCCAGGGATCCCCCAAAGGTGTCCCAGGCAACTGTGGAGACCAAGTTTGTACACACATGACAAGAGAAAGAATCACTCACTCCTGGGAGTGAGTTCTGGTGAATAGTTCTCGGTTTATTGTCAGGGAAAATGGAGTTATAGGCATCTGAGGGCGGGAAAAGGACCCTAAGAGGATTGATGGAGTTAAAGATTGTTAGTCTATGGGGACATTCATTCCAGCACATTGGCAATGGTGGGTCAGGTGATCTAGGGTCTGAAGATAAGCAGTTTCCTAGGCAACTGGTCAAAGGCCACAAAGTTAGAGGAAAAGGCTAAGTCTTATCTGAAAGTCCAGGTATCCTGTACTTGGAGAAGGAGTAGCCTTCCTTCCTGCTGATCTCGAGTCCAGGATTTTGTCTTGGGGTCCAGGCACATTGTGACCTCCAAGAATGGGGAGAGGATCCTGGCTCACTGCAAACCCCAAGGATGGGGGTAGGAACTACCCTGCCGGTCTGGTCCCTGAGATATGATCGCAGTTCAGGCTGTTGCTACCCCTCCATAGCCTAGGGCCTTCATGTCAGACAGTTTAGATTTGCTTTAACCCAGGGCCCTGCCAATGTCTGACAGTTGTGTATTATATTTGAATGATATATTCTTGGTTGACTTTACCCCTCTCAAATAAGCTGTACTTTGGTGTTAACTATTGTTTCCTTTGATGTTTCCTGATTTTGAAGGCCTTTGTCTTTTTCTTCTGTCATTATTGGGGGCAGGGACTGACTGTCCCCATGCTGTCTTGGAACTCAGTTCAGACTAAGAATCTCAAGTTCCTATTTGACAGGATTAAGGGTACTGAGCAACATACACTCTTAGAGATTTTGGCTTTATTAGATTATCTGTTTATTTTAATCCCCATGCTTTTATAAATACTCTGAGCTGGTTTTGATTGAATGTGTATAATGCTCAACTGAATATTAGAATTTTCCAGTAATTTGCTTCACCCAATCTACTACAATACTTGAATAGCAGACAGATTCAATACCTAGGGTCAATTCTGCTGTTTCTCTTTTAAACTCCTACACTAAAGATATATAATGTAGGATTTACATGGCTAGGAACACTGAAGATAATTAGAAAACCCAAGCATCAAATTAAATCAAGATGCAAAAACCTCTACAGTATAATATAAGAAACACAAAGATTCAAGACAACAGAATCCCACCAAAAATTATAGATCCATCAGAAATGGCCCCCAGTGAGACTATTTTAGATGAAATGCTTGACAAGGATTTCAAAAATGATGATTTTATCTATACTCAGTGAAATCAAAGAATCAAAGAATGGAACAAAGAAATCAAAGAAGAAAACCAGCTCCTGAAGGGGAACACAAGAAACCAACTGAATGAAATAAGGAGGTCAATACAAGACATGAGTACGGGAATAGAAATAATGAAAGAATAGCAATCAGAGATAATAGAAATGAAAAACAAAGTAAGTCAAACAGAAAACTTTGTAGAAAGTCTCACCAGTAGAATGGATCATAGAGAGGACAGAATATCTAAACTAGAAGAGCAGGTGGCAGATCTAATACAGTCCAACAAAGAGAAAGGCAAATTAACAGGAAGGCATGAATGGGGATTTCAAGACATTTTGGGACACTGTGAAGACATAAAAAATAAGAATTCAGGGCATAGTAGAAGGAGAAGAATTTCATTCTGAAGGCATAATAGGTATTTTCAAGAAAATCATAGAAGAAAACTTCCCCCAAGTATGGAAAGTGATGCCAATACAGATATAGGAAGCCTATGGAATGCCAAACAGACAAAATCAGGAAAGGACCTCTCACTGTCATATTATAAATTAGATTACAAAGCATACAAACCAAAGAAAATATATTGAAAATATTTAGAGAGAAAAATCAAGTCACATACAAAAGCAAGCCCATTAGGATAACACCAGATTGCTCAATACAAAGTTTAAGAGCCAGAAGGGCTTAGAATGATTTATTCCAAGTTTTGAAAGATAATAACTGTCAACCAAGATTACTTTATTCTGCAAATTTATCCATTTAAATAGGTGGATAAATAAAGAATTCCACAACAAAAGCAGGCTAAAGGAATATATGAAGACTAGACAAGCTCTACAGAAGATTCTTGAAATGATCCTCCATACTGAAGAGGAAGAAAAGCACACACATAAGGAACCTAGAAAAAAATAAAACTTACTCAAATACTAGTTAATTCAAGAGAGCAAAGGAAAAACCTGAGGAACTACATAACAAGAAAAATGACAAGAACATATACACACCTTTCAATAATAACTCTTAATATCAATGGCCTCAATGCCCCAATCAAAAGTCACAGGTTTGCAGACTGAGTTACAAAACAGGATCATTTGATTTGTTGCCTCCAAGAAACTCACCTTTCTGCAAATGATGTACACTATCTTAGGGTGCAAGGTTAGAAAACAAGCAGGTGTGTTTATCTTAATATCTTACAGGATAGACTTCAGACCAAAATTAGTTAGGAAAGATAAGGAAAATCACTTTATATTGATTAAAGGAACAATCCAACAGGAGGACATTACAATCTTATACACACATGCACCTAAAATGGGGCTTGCAATTTCATTAAACAAACACTATTAGAACTAAGGTCACAGAAAACACCAAACACAATTGTAGTCATTGACTTCAATACACCATGCTCATCAACTGACAGGTCATCCTGGCAAAAAATAAGCAGGGAAGCATCTGGATTAAATTAGGTCATAAAACAAATGGATCTACAGAACATTTCATCCAAATGTTGCAGAAGACACATTCTTTTAGCAGCACATGGAAAATTCTCTAAAATAGACCATATATTAAGACCCAATACAAATCTTAACAAATACAGGAAAATTGAAATAATTCTTTGCACTCTATTTGATCACAATGGGATTAAACTACAAATCAACAACAAGAAAAGCTATAGAGCATACACAAAATCATGGAAGCTAAATAAAACCCTACCAAATGATGAATGGATCAATGAAGAAATTAAAAAGGAAATGAAAAAAATGATAGAATGAAATGATAATTAGAACATAACATACCAAAACCTTTGCAACAAAATGAAGGCAGTCCTAAGAGGGAAATTATAGCTTTAAATGCCTATATTTAGAAAGTAGAAAGGTCACAAGTAAACAACTTAATGCTTCTCCTTAAGGCCTTGGAAAAAGAACAACAAGGCAGAGAAAAATCAGTAGATGGAAAGAAATAATATACATTATGGCAGAAATTAATGAAGTAGAAACAAAAAATAATCCAAAGCATCTATGAAACAAAGAGTTTGTTCTTTGGAAGGATAAACAAGATTGATAAACCTTTAGCAAATCTCACAAAAAGAAAGAGAGAAGAGACACAAGTTAATAAAATTAAGCATGAAATGCCACCATTACAACAGATATCAGACAAATTCAGAAAATCATAGGGTTATATTTTAAGAACATATACTCCACTAAGTTTGAAAATCTGTAAGAAATGGATGATTTACTAGATTTATATGATCTACCAAAATTAAATCAAGAGGAGATTAACCACTTAAATAGACCCATAACAGGTACAGAGATCGAAGCAATTATAAAAAGTCTCCTAACCAAAAAAAGAGTCCAGGCGCAGATGTATTCACTGGTGAATTCTACCAGACCTTCAGGGAAGACTTAACACCAATGTTTCTCAAACTTTTCCATAAAATAGAAAAGGAAGGATTCCTACTAAACTCCTTTGATGAAGCTAACATCACCCTGATACCAAAACCAGGCAAAGATAGTACAAAAGAAGAATATTACAGACCAACTTTCCTCATGAACATAGACACAAAAATTCTCAACAAAATACTGGCAAACAGAATAGAAGAGTATATCAGAAAGATCATTCACTGTGATCAAGTAGACTTTGTCCCAGAGATGCAGGGATGATTCCATATACTGAAATCGATAAATGTAATACATTATATAAATTGATTGAAGGAAAAAATATTACATGGTCATCTCATTAGATGCAGAAAAAGCATTTGACAAAATACAACATCCCTTCATGATAAAAGTTTTACAGAAACTGCAAATAAAAGGAATATGTCTCAATATAATGAAGGGTATTTATGACAAACCTACAGCCAACATAAAACAATTTGGAGAAAAACTTGAAGCTTTTAGACTAAAACCAGGAACAAGATAAGGGTGTCCACTGTCCCCACATTTATTTAATATAGTACTGGAAGTCGTAGTCATAGCAATAAGGCAAGAGACAAATATAAGAGACACAACTTAGAAAGGAAGAGACCAAATTATAGTTATTTGTAGTAACAAAAACAGCATGGTACTAACTAGCACAAAAATAGGCACGTAGATCAATGGAACAGAGTAGAGGACACAGATGTAAGTCTGGGAAGCTACAGCCAACTGCTCTTTGACCAAAATGCCAAAAATACTCATTGGAGAAAAGGCAGCCTCTTCAACAAATGGTGCTGGGAAAACTTGATATATATCTGTAGAAGGATGAAAATAGATCCTATCTCTCTCCATGCACAAGAATTAAGACCAAATGGATCAAAAACCTCAATATCAGACTCAATACTCTGAAACTGCTAGAGGAGAAATAGGGGAAACCATTAAACATATTTGTATAGGCAAAGACTTTCTGACTATAACCTCAGTTGCTCCGCAAATAAAAGCACTGATCAACCAATGGACCTCATGAAATTAAAAAACTTTGTACAGCAAAAGGCACTGTAAATAGAGGAAAGATGAAACCTACAGAATGGGAGAAAATTTTTCCAGCTTTACATCTTACAGAGAATTAATGTCTAGGATATACAAAGAACTCAGAAAACTAAATAATAAGAAATCAAGCAAGCCAATTAAAAATCAGCTAAGGAAAGCTGGAAGTGGTGGTGCATGCCTTTAATTACATCACTCAGGAGGCAGAGATAGAAGGATCACCATGAGTTTGAGGCTACTAGGTCAGCCTGGGCTAGAGTGAAACCCCACCTCAAAAAAACAAAACACAAAAACCAAACAAACAAAACAACAACAACAACAACAAAAAACAAATAAAACAAAAAAAAAAAAGGCTGAGGAACTAAATAGAGAGTTCTCAAAAGAAGAAATACAGATGACATATAAACATCTAAAAAATGTTCTACATCCTTATCGATCAGGTAAATGTCCATTAATACTACTTTGAGATTCCATCTCACTCCTATCAGAATGACTACCATCATGAAAACAAGTGACCATAATTGTTGGCAAGGATGCAGAAAAGGAGGAACCCTTTTAAATTGTTGGTGGGAATGCAATCTGTCTAGCCATTGTGGAAATCAGTGTGGAGGTTTGTGAGACAGAGATAAATAGATTTACCATATGACCCATCTATACTACTCCTAGGCATGTGTCCTAAGGACTTGTCTCACTATCTTAGAGATAACTTGCACAACCATGTTTATTGCTACTCTATTCAGAATAGCTAGGAATGGAACCAGCCTAGATGTCCCTCAACCAATGAGTGGATAATAAAGATGTGGCACATTTATACAATGGAGTTCTACTCAGCAGTAAACAAAAATGGAATGTGCAATAAAAGGGATGGATCTTGAAAGGATTACACTTAGTGTGGTAACCCAGGCCCAGAAAGCCAAACATCACATGTTCTCTCCAAAATGTGGATCTTAGCTACAAATGATTGGACTTCTATGTGAGGAGAAATAAAATTCAGTAGCAGAGGCCAGTAAGTTAGAAAGGGGATATAGAGGGACTAGAAAGGGAAGAGGGTGGACTTAAGAGGATGGTATTGTATATATGTAAGTGGAAGAACAGATTAATGTGGGTGGAAAGGCCTATGTGAGGTCATTGGAAGAGATTGAGTAAAGGAAAGGTTGGTGGAGAACTAATCAAAATCTAAGAGGGTATGAATAAGTTGTATGTAAACCTACATTTTTGGACATGGCACACCCAGAAGCCATAGGTTGTTATTAGAAAATTTTCAGTGTCAGTTATGGCATACCTTCCTGTGAGTTGCTATCCAGAGAGGTCCTTGATGCCCTGAAAACATTATAGGCCATTGCCGAGGCTCTTAGTTTCCCACCAGGAAAAGATCATCATACTGGTGAAATGATAAGGCTCCACATACATGAGCTGCAAGGTCACTGAGAAATTCTGCTGGAACTGAGCTGAAAACATCCTCCATGTAGACTAGCTGACAGAAAGCTGGAAAAAGCTATCTGCATGCAGTTCGATGGGAGAGAGAAATCAGCATTGAAGATATTCAACACTGCAAGCCTTAAATTTGGCCAGCCAGGCCAAATGAGCCAATGGGTGCAATAGTATTTCTGTTATGGGGGAAACCAACCATTCTCTAATTGGACTGGAGTGCCACTTCATGAGAGGGAATACATCCCTGATATTGAAAACCTACAATAGGGGTAGTTACGAACCCTAGGGGTGTAATGTCTGCTTGTGTCTGGCTAAATGTATATACTATGCTCACCAAACTGCCTGGTGAGCTCTTCTCTTAATGTTCATACCTATAGATTAATGTTACTCTCATTTTTGGCTAGAGAAGCTTCTCTTTTCAGATGGTGGTGACCTTGGGATGACTCAGAAGGCACCATAATGCTGAGAAGTTAAAGAGGAGGGCTCAGCACTGAAATATCTCTATCACACCTTCCAAGGCTCAGGATCCATTGTGGAAGAGGTGGCAAAAAGAATGTAGGAGCTAAAGTAAGGATAGTACTGCTTACAATACAATCTTCCAGACACAAAATGGCCTGGATATCCATGACCTCAAAGTGTTTGGCACTCAGTACACAAGACCATCATAATAGGAGGAAATGATTATGGCATGAAAATAAAAGAGAGACTGATTGAGAGGAATATGTTGGAGAGTGGAGTTGCAAAGGGACAGTGGAGGCGGAGGGAATTGTCTATAATTATGGAAGCTGTCAAAAAGAAAAATTTTAAAAAATCAAAGGAGAACAAATGTGGTAAGAGTGTGATGAAAGAGAACCCTTATTCAAGGCTGGTGAGCATATAAACTGGTGCAGCCAACTGCAAAAATCAGTGTGAACGTTTTTCAAAAAGCTAAAAATAGATCTACCATGTGACCAAGTTATACCGCCTACTAAGCATATACCCTAAGGACTCTACATTGTACTTCAGAGATACTTGCTCATTTATATTGGTTGCTGATTATTCAAAATTGCCAAGAAATGGAATCAGCCTAGATGCCCACCAACTTATAATGAGGATGTGGTACATATTAAAAGATGGAGTTTCATTCAGTTTGCAAAGAAAGATGAAACTATGTAACTCACATGGAAATTCTAGAAAATATTGTAGTAAGCGAGGTAACTGAGGCTCAGAAAGACAAATGCTGCATGCTGTCTCTCATATGTACATCCTAACTGTGAATTTCTAGATTTCTTGTTACTTATAGTATGAGTCAGAGACCAAGGCTGTAGAAAGAAGCCATGAGGGGGATAAGGAGGGAGGGATCAAGGAGTAGAGATCGAAGTTATATAAGTAGATGAGTGAGATATACTTGGGGGAAAAGGTTTAAGTATGTTAACAGGAGGAAGATGGAGTGGAAATTAATGAAAGAATTTGGCTGGGCTACAACTCATGCCCTATATAATAAAGCTACATTTAGCTCAGGATTTGATCGTTGGCACTGAAAATCAAGGGGTTCAATTTTACTATCTCATTAATATCTCTATGATAGCACTCTTAGATAATATTTCAGTTTTTTTCTTTTTTGCTATAATACATTTAATTAGAAAACATTTCATTCTTATGTAAAATAATTGTTACATGGGTTTCATCTTTGGTATTTTTGCAGTAAAATTTCACTTATTTAAAATCTTTTTGAAACGTTTCAAAAATGAGTATTTAAACCTAAAGACAAATGTTTTAGTATGTATTTCCCTTTGGGTAAGAACTGGTTTCAATCAAATGCTGTTATTTTTGTTGCATGAAATTAGTAGATCTCCTAAGAGTTGATGCAAATTTACATGCCAAGTTTTGTTCCACTTTTTTCTCCCTGTTTTTCTGTTTCTTTTATATAGCCAGGTGGGAAATCAAAAATCTCATCTCATGAGAGCAACTGCTAGTAAATCACATAGGCCCAGATGTGTTTGTGATTCCCATGATTTCACTATCACAAAAACTAAATTAAAAATGTCTATGGTAAAAACAAAAGTGTTATTTACTTCACAGGATCAAATGTAAAATAAAATAAAATTTAAAAATAAAACTCAGAAACCATACTTAATTTAGTATGAGTTTTCTAATAGCATAAAGGAGGGAAGATACATTTATATTACTTTTCATGAAAATAGCAATTTTTTTTATTTCAAGGAAGTACTGCCATAATATATATATATATATATATATATATATATATATATATATATATATATATTCTTTTTTGAACTTATTTATATTAATTTATGTAGAAAGGAGTGTCACAACTAAGAATAATGAATATATATTAGGTATATACAGAATATAGAATATAGGCTGAAGTAGTGGCTGGAGAAATGGCTTAGCGGTTAAGTGCTGGCCGGTGAAGCCTAAGGACCCTGATTTGAGGCTTGATTCCCCAGAACCCAGATAGGCCAGATGCACAAGGTGGCGTGTGCATCTGGAGTTAATTTGCATTGGCTGGAGGCCCTGATGTGCCCATTCTCTCCCTCTCTCTCCCTCCCTCTCTCTCTGCCTCTTTCTTTCTCTCTGTGTCACTTTCAAATAAATAAATAAAAAACAACAGAATTAAAAAAAAGAATATAGGCTGAAGTATTCTAATGAACAATAGAACTCATTTAATTGTTAGAGTTAGCAATGAAAACATCATAGTAATGTTAGCAACAGAAAAGGAAGTGTTGAGTAACACCATTGTAACATATAAATGCTCTTAATAAGTTACGTGGAAAAATATTGAAAAAGTCACTGAATGAATTTCTTATTTGAAAGTTACCAAGATAGTGTGGGGCAGGAGCTTCTTGCCTTGGTATAATTCTACTCTACTGTAAATGTAATACCATTCTAATGTAAATAACATTGTTGAGTTTTGGTAGGGGAGAAAATACATATGAATAATTTAAGCAAACGTTTGATCATTCTATGAGTTTGAGAATAATTTTTTGTAGTCAGAGATCCTAAGATTGAATGTTATGATTTTGAAATACATATTTTAAAGCTTAGTGATTTAACATTTTAAAGTTTAAACACCTAATTATATTCTTAGATCAAATGAATGGTACCCATCTTTATCCCTTTTTCCACAGAGTTCTTATTTTTGCTCCTTGATAATCATCAAGGACTTGGCTATATCTTATTTATTTATTTTTATTAGTTATGCATACAGTGTATACAGTCATGTTGGTACCTATTTTATATTCTATAAGGCCAGGTGTTCCTCTGGCACAATGCTAGTGGATCCCATGAAACATCAACCTATTACCTTTCTTCTTTCATAAACTGAGCTTCTTAGTGAGAAGTTATATTGTTTGGGTTAACTTGGTAATGACTAGACATTCAGCAAGTCAGCAGATGGCATTGCTGGCAAAGCATGGCAACAGAAGCTGAAAATCCAAATCCAAAATAAGCCTTTATTCCAATAAGGAAAACTTTATGGAGGGGAAGGGTCCAAAACAATCAACTTGCTGCCAACAGGCTATCTGGTTGTCTCTGGATATGGAAGCCTATCTGTGGTTCAGGGATGGCAGCTGTTGCTGTAAAATTGGTCACTCAGTCATGATGGTGGCCAAGTTTGCATTGGTGAGGAGAAGTCCATTTGTTGAGCCTATTTCCCCTTATGCTGTCATGGCTGTAATTTAAATGAACATGTTGAGTAAACACTACTGGGATTCTGAAATTTAAAAAAAAAAAAAATGACTAGCATTCTAGTGTTAGAACAACTTGTTCCCTTCATTATTAAGTACCTCCTCTTTAGTGGGAACTTTTGTTGAACATTTACATAGGACAAAAAATATCCTCAAATTCTCAGCTAATTCTGAGAGGTTTATCCAAATCTCTTTGTCTCAGGCCATCTGGTCAAATCATTAGTCATTGCCTTTCAATTGTTTCTTATGCAGTCTCTCCTTCCAGGAAAAGTGTACCACAGTATGTACTGTGCTATTTCTGCCCACTGGGAGAATTATCTTTTCTACTATCCATCAGCATCCTTCCAAGGAAATCTGTGGGACCAGCCTATTAGGCAGAGCTCTTTCAGTGAACCAGGCTTGAAAAGTTTCTCTGTGATCAAGTCCTGGCAAAACTCTTCCCATGTGGTCACAGGTATAGATTTGGGGAAGAGCCTGTAATGGAGTCAATTCAAGGGATTCGGTGAGCTACTTCTATGCACAGGGACAGCTAACTCTTTTTTTTTTTTTTTTTTTTTTTTGGTTTTTCGAGGTAGGGTCTCACTCTAGCCCAGGCTGACCTAGAATTCACTATGGAGTCTCAGGGTGGCCTTGAACTCACGGCAATCCTCCTACCTCTGCCTCCCAAGTGCTGGGATTAAAGGCGTGCGCCACCACGCCCGGCTGACAGCTAACTCTTGCTGATGGAATGCTGTTGGGTATTGCCAACACCCAATCCCTGAGAGCTGCTGGGCATGATGGCACATGCCTTTAATCCCAACATACTGGAGGCAGAAGTAGACTTATTACCATGAGTTCAAGTTCAGCTTGGGACTATAGAGTGAGATCCATGTCTTCCCTGGCTGGAATCAGATTCTGCCTAGGAATAAAGAATAAAAAGAAATAAAAACTAAATTTGTAGTGCATTACAGACAGTTTAAGCTATGACATACTCTAATATGTTACAATCAGATGTTCAATCTCTAACAGAAACTAGTATACTGATAATTAAGACTAAATTCCAGCCAAAGAGAACATGCTCTTTAACATTTGAGTTGTGGTTTCCCACTGATAGAAATTAGAAACAAGGTTGCTCCTTTTGTAAGTAACTAGGCAAGGTTGCAGGCCTCAAACACAAAAAACACCCTGGCTCTGGCTGGTTTCCCTGGATGTTGGTTGGTCAATTCAGAGAGGCTAAGCCTCTGGTCTAACTTATCGACCTGTCAGGAGACTGTCCCTCATATACATCCAAAGTAAGCAATCATCTGTTTAGTTCATAAGCCTATCAGTAGGCCTCACATACACTCAAAGTAACCAATCCACCTTTACGTGATAATTAGTTTACATACTGAAGGGCACAAAGGCTCTGATCCAAGTCGGGAGGAAGTAACCCACTCTAGACCCCTCCTTTCTTGGGAGCTATTCTGTTTTCCTTTCATTTCCTGCTTTGTTAATAAACTCTTGTCATTGTTTTTGTTTTTCCTTTTTATTGACAGCTTCCACACTTACAGAAAATAAACCATGATAATTCCCTCCCCTCCCCCACTTTCCCTTTCATAAATCCACACTCCATCATATCCCCTCCCTCTCTCCACTAGTCTCTCTTTTATGTTGTTGCCATCATGTTTTCCTCTTATCATGAGGGTCTTGTAAAGATAGTGGTAGGCACTGAGAGGTCATGGATATCAAGGAAAATTTCTGTTTGGTTGATTGCATTGTAATCAGTTCTACCCTTCCTTTGGCTCTTAGATTCTGTCCATCACCTTTTCTGCAGTGGACCATGAGCCTCGGATGATGTGATAGAGATGTTTCAATGCTGAACATTCCACCATCATGTTTTCTCAGAACTATGGTGCCTTTTGGGTCATTCCAGTGGTCACCACCATCTGAAAAGAGAAGTTTCTCTAACCAAAAATGAGAGTAGCATTAATATAGGTGTATGAACAATAAGTAAAGAGCTTGCAGGGCAGTTCGGTGACCTCCCCCATCATAGGCTTTTGATTAGGTTTCCAGTACCAGGCTTGTATTCTCTCCCATAGCGTGATTCTTCAGTCCAATTAGAGAGCAGTTGGTTTCCCCCAAAACAGACATGCTACTATTGCACATGATGACTGAACTGGCCCAGCTGGCCAAACTTGATGCTTGCAGTGTCCACTGTTTTCATGACTGTTGGCTTCTATGTCCCATAATACTGCATGCAGTGCAGCTTTTCCCAGCTTTCTGTCAACTGGTCTACTGGAAGGTTTTCAGCTCAGCCCCTGTTTGATTTCTCAGTACCTTGCAGCCCAGGCACATGGAGTCTTCAGCAATAGGGTCGTATCATTTATTCCTGGTAGGAAACCAAGAGCCTTGGAAATAGCCTGTAGTGTTCGGGGGACATCAGGGACCTCCCTGGCACTCACTGAAATATATTCCATCCCTGGCACTGAAATTTTTCTAGTAACATTCTATGGCTTCTGGGTGTGCCATTATCCAAAAAAGTAGTTTATCATGTGGCTTAGTCACAATATTCTAAGTTTTATTAACCCACCCCCACACTCCTTTTACTCAATGTCTTCCTGTAATCTCATATAGGCCATTCTACCCACAGTAATCTGTTCATCTACACACACACACACACACACACACACACACGCACACATACACACACACACACACATACAGTACCATCCCTTAAATCCACCCTCTCCTCCTTCTCTTATATCCCTTTTATAGCTTACTGGCCTCTGCTACTGATTTTTCTCCAACTCACACACAAGTCTGAACATTTGTAACTAGGATCAACATATGAGAGAAATCATGCAGTGTCTGGCTTTCTGGGCGTGGGTTACCTCATTTAGTATAAGCCTGTCCAGATCCATCCATTCCCATAAAAATTTCATAATTTCATTTTTCTTTACTGCTGACTAGAATTCCATTATATAAATATACCACATCTTCATTATCGATTCATCAGTTGAGGGACATTTAGGCTGGTTCCATTTCCTAGCTACTGTGAATAGAGCAGCAGTAAACATGGTTGTGCAAGTATCTCTAAGATAGTGAGACAAGTCCTTGGGATATATGCCTACAAGTGGTACAGCTGGGTCATATGGCAAATCTATTTATCACTGTCCCAGGAACCTCCACACTGATTTGCACAATGTTTTCACCAATTACTTTCCAATCAACAGTGTAGAAGGGCTCCTCTTTTTCTGTATCCTCAACAACATTTATTGTCAGTTGTTTTCATGATGGTAGCCACTCTGACAGCAGTGAGATGGAATCTCAAAGTAGCATTAATGTGCATTTACCTGATGGCTAAAGATGTAGAACATTTTTTTAGATATTTATATGCCATCTGTATTTCTTCTTTTGAGAACTTTCTATTTAGTTCCTTAGCCCATTTTCAATTGGCTTGTTTTATTTCTTATTATTTAGTTTTCTGAGTTCATTGTATATCCTAGACATTAACTCTCTGTCAGATGTATAGCTGGAAAAGATTTTCTTCCATTCTGTAGGTTGCATCTTTGCTCTATTCAACATGTTCTTTGTTGTACAAAAGCTTTCTAATTTCATGAGGTCCATTGGTTGATTAGTGGTTTTATTTCCTGAGCAACTGGGGTTGTATTCAAAAAGTATATACCACCATGTTGAAGGTGTTCCCCTACTTTTTCCTCCAGTAGTTTCAGTTTTGAGTCTGCATTAAGGTCTTTGATCCATTTGGACTTCATTCTTGTGCACAGAGAGAGATAAGGATCTATTTTCATCCTTGTACACATAGATATCCAGTTTTCCCAACACAATTTTTTTTAAAGAGGCTGCCTTTTCTCCAATGCATGTTTTTGGCATTTTTTAAAACTTTTTTTGTTCACTTTTATTTATTTATTTGAGAGTGACAGAGAGAGGAAGAGGCAGATAGAGAGAGAGAATGGGCGCGCCAGGGCTTCCAGCCACTACAAACGAACTCCAGACATGTGTGCCCCCTTGTGCATCTGGCTAACGTGGTTCCTGGAGAATCGAGCCTCGAACCAGGGTTGTTAGGCTTCACAGGCAAGCGCTTAACCACTCAGCCATCTCTCCAGCCCTGTTTTTGGCATTTTTGTCAAAAATTAAATGGCTGTAGCAACCTGGATTTACATCTGGGTCCTCTATTCTGTTCCAATGATCTATGTGTCTGTTTTTGTGCCAGTACCATTTTTT
The DNA here is from genome assembly GCA_036346955.1 of Dipus sagitta. Lineage (NCBI taxonomy): Eukaryota > Metazoa > Chordata > Mammalia > Rodentia > Dipodidae > Dipus > Dipus sagitta. Next base: position 70,891,596 of record CM070781.1, read on the forward strand.
TTTTTTTTGTTAGTATGTCTTTTTAATACAGCTTAAAATTTGGTATGGTGATACCACCAGCATTATTTTTGTTGATCAACATTGTTTTAGATATTTGAAGATTATTTTGTGCTTCCAAATGAATATTAGGATTTACTTTCTAATTCCACGAATAATGACATTGTAATTTTAATGGAGATTTCATTAAATGTACAGATTGATTTTTGTAAGATTGACATTTTCACAATATTTGTCCTTCCAATCCAAGAACATGGGATATCTTTCCATTTCCTAGTATCTTCTGCAATATCTCCCTTGAGTGTTTTCAAGTTTTCATTGCACATATCCTTCACTTCCTTGGCTGGGGTTCTTTCTCTCTCTTTTTTCCTTCCTTCCTTCCTTCCTTCCTTCCTTCCTTCCTTCCTTTCTCTCTCTGTCTCTCTCTCTCTCTCTTTTTCTTTTTTTCTTTCTTTCTTTCTTCATTGAGGCAATTGTGAATGGAAACAATTCCCAGATTTCATCCTCTGCATGTTCGTTGTTACCATTTAGAAAACCTACTAATTTCTGTGTATTTATTTTGTATCCTGATACATTGAGAAAATGTTTTATCAGCTCTAACAGTTTGCTGGTAGAGTCTTTAGGGTCCTTTATATATAGAATCATATCATCTGCTAATAATGATAATTTGATCTTTTCCTTTCCAATTTGTATCCATTTTATGAGTGTCTCTTGTCTGATTGCTATATTAAATAAGATTGGGGACAGTAGACACCCTCATCCTGTTCTTATTTTAGTGAAAAATCTTCAACTTTTTCCAAGTTTAGTATTATGTTGTCTGTAGGTTTGTCATAAATAGCCTTTATTATGTTAAGATATGTTCATTCTATTCTCAGTGTCTATAGGTCTTTTACCATGAAGGGATGTTGGATTTTGTTGAATGCCTTTTCTGCATCTATTGAGATGATCATGTGATTTTTTTATCCTTCAGCCCATTTATGTAGTGTATTATATTTATTAATTTGCATATGTTGAACCATCCCTGCATCCCTGGGATAAAGCCTACTTGGTCGGGGTGAATAATCTTTTTGATATATTCTTGTACTCTGTTTGCCAATATTATGTTCAGAATTTTTGCATCTATGTTCATGAGGAAGATTAGTCTGTTATTTTCTTTTTTTGTTTTTGTTCTGTCTTTGCCTGGTTTTGGTGTGAGGGTGATGCTGGATTCATAGGAGTTTGTTAGAATTCCTTCCTTTTCTATCTTATGGAAAAGTTTGAGAGGCATTGGTGTTGGTTCTTCCCTGAAGGTCTGGTAAAATTCACCAGTGAGTTCATCTGGGTCTGAGCTTTTTATATTTGGGAGACTTTTTTATAGCTGCTTGGATCTCTGTATGTGTTATAGGTCTATTTACATCTCATCTTGATTTAATTTTGGTAGGTCATATAAATCAAGGAAATCATCCATTTCTTTCAGATTTTCAAACTTAAAGGCATATATATTCTAAAAGTATGTCCTTATGATTTTCTGAATTTCTTTGGTATCTGTAGTAATGTTGCCTTTTTGTCTCTAATTTTATTAATTTTTTTCTCTTCTCTCTTTCTTCTGGTCATATTTGCTAATGGTTTATCAATCTTGTTTGTCCTTTCAAAGAACCAACTCTTTGTTTCATTCATTCTTTGGAGGGTTTTTTTTTTTTTTTTGGTTCTATTTCATTAATTTCTGCCTTAATCTTCACTATTTCTTCTCATCTACTGAATTTTGGTTTGTCTTGTTCTTTTTTCCCAAGGACTTAAGGTGAAAAATTAAATTGTTTACTTGTGCACTCTCTAATTCCTTCACATAGGCATTTAGAGCTATAACTTTCCCTCTTAGGACTGCCTTCTTTGTGTCCCAAAGGTTTTGGTATATTATATTCACATCATCATTTGATTTTATGAATTCATTAATTTGCTTTTGATTTCTTCAATGACCCATTCATCATTCAATAGTGTACTTTTTAGTCTTCATGTATTTGTGTATGCTGCGTAGTTTTTCTTCTTCTAGATTTGTAGTTTATTGTCATGGTGGTAAGAAAGAGTACTAGGGATTATTTCAATTTTCCTCTATTTATTAAGAGTTACTTTGCATCCTAAAATGTAGTCTGTATTAGAGAATGTTCTATGTGCTCCTGACAAAATGTGTATATTCTTCAGCATTTGGATGGAATGTTCTGTAGATATATTAGGTCCATTTGTTCCATGACAACATTTAATCCTGATGTCTCTCTGTTTATTTATTTATTTATTTATTTATTGTCAGGATGACTGTCCATTGATGATAGTGGGGTATTGATGTCACCCACTATAATTGTGTTTGGTGTTATCTGTGACCTTAATTCTAATAGTGTTTGTTTGATGAAATTGGGAGCCCCATGTTAGGTTTATATAAATTTAGGATTGAAATGTCCTCCTGTTGGAGTGTTCCTTTAATCAATATAAAGTAACCTCCTTTATCTTTTCTCACTAACGTTGGCTTGAAGTCTAGCCTGTCAGATATTAGTATAGCAACGCCTGCTTGACTCCTAGGCTCATTTGCTTGAAATACCATTTTCCATCCTTTCACTCTAAGGCAGTGTCTATCTTTCATTGAGAGATGAGTTTCCTCGAGACCACATACAATGGGATTTTGCCTTTTAATCCACAATGCAAGCCTGTGTCTTTTGGTTGAGGTATTTAGGCCATTGTTATTAAGAGTTATTATCGAAAAGTATGTATTTATTATCACCATTCTTCTTGTGTTGTAGTGCTTCCTCTTTTCCTTTTGCTCTCTTGTTTTAACTGTTATTTGAGTATGATTTATTTTTTCCTGTGTTCTCAAGTGTGTACATTGCTTTGCTTTCCCTTCTGCTTGAAGGACTCCTTCAAGTATTTTCTATAGAGCTATCTTAGTCATAATAAATTCTATTAGCCCATTTTTTTGTTTTGGAATGTTCTTATTTCTCCATCAATTTGGATAGATAGCTTTGCAGGAGAAAATAATCTTGGTTGACAGTTGTTATCTTTCAGAACTTGAAATACAACATTCCAAGCCCTTCTGGCTTTTAAAGTTTGTGTTGAGTAATATACTGTGATCCTGATGGGCTTCCCTTTATATTTGACTTGCTTTTTCTCTCTAACTACTTTCAGTATATTTTCTTTGGTTTGCATGTTTAGTAGTTTAACTATAACATGTCAAGGAGAGGTTCTTTCCAGGTTTGTCTGTTTGGTGTTCTAAAAGCTTCCTGCATTTGCAATGCATTTCTTTCCCAATTTGAGGAAATTTTTCTTCTATGATTTTGTTGAAAATGCCTACTATGCCTTTGGAGTGAAATTCTTCTCCTTCTACTACTATACGTTTGAGCTTTTAATAATGTCCCAAATATCTTGAAATTCCCATTTATACTTTCCTATTAGCTGGTCCTTCTCTTTTTGACTGTACTAGATCTGCCACCTGGTCATCTAGTTTAGATATTCCATTCTATCCTTTGTATATTCTACTGGTAAGACATTCCACAGTGTTTTTTATTTGACTTACTGTGTTTTTCAGTTCTGGAATTTCTGCCTGGTTTTTCTTCAGTGTTTCTATTTCCTTACTCATTTCTTGTAATGACCTCCTTATTTCATTAAGCTGGTTTCCTGTCTTCTCTTTCAGTTTGTTTTCTTGTTTAATTCCTTTGTTTTCTTCTTTGATTTATTTGAGTATATATAAAAACATTTTTTTCTAAATCTTTGTCAGGCATTTCATTTAAAATAGTCTCACTGGGTTCATTTTGATGGATTTATAAATTTCATTGGGATTGTATTGTCTTGATTCTTTGTATTTCTTGTATTGTAATGTAGTGATTTTTACATCCTGAGTTGTTTTGATGCTTGGTTTTCTAATTATCTGCAGTTTCCTTAGAAGTGGAAATCCAACTTTATATACCTCAGGTAGGAGATTAAGGTGCCAAATGTAGCTCTTGTATTCCAATCCTGCATCAGAAGTAATCCTAGGTGTTGAATTTGCCTGCTATTCAAGTATTCTAGTGGGCTGGGTGGAAAAATTTACTGGCAAGTTATAAAATTCAACTGAGTAATATACTCATTCAATAAAAACCAGCACTGAGTATGCAGGTGTGGGGATTGAAACAAACAGATAACCTTATAAAGCCAAAATCTCTAAGGGTGTGCATTGCTCTATACCCTTAATCCTGTTGGCTGGGAGGTTGAAATTTCTGTTGTGAAATGGGTTCCAGGTCAGCCTGGGTCTGAATCAGACCCTGCACCCAATAATGACAGTAGAAAAAGACAAAGGCCCATAAATCTGAAAACATCAAAGGCAAGAATAGTCAACCCCCAAATAGAGCTTAATTGAGAATGGTAAAGCCAACCATGAATATGTAACCCATAACCTGCCCTGACATGGAAAGAGAGATTACGACTTCCACTGCAGGCCTATTTACCTGCTTTTTTGTCAGTCAAGCTAGTTACCTTTTGGGGTGGCTTATAATCTCACCAGTGCTGAGTGCCCACCTCCATACCTCTGTGTTGTGCTGTGGATCTTGTGTTCTGATCTGCTGTGCTGGATGCTCTGCCACCAGGAGCTGAATGAGTTCTCAGGAGGTTTGTGATTCTGCCAGTTGGGGGATGGGAAAGTTCAGCTGGTCCTTCCTGTATCCCCTTTATGAGCTCCTCGGCTCATTTCTGCTCTTTCCCCTTCAGATTTCTTGACTTTGTGAGGAGGATAATGAGGTTGGAAAATCCCCTCATTTAGCTTTTGCTCCTGCAGCTCAGCACTGGTCCTAGAGTGTGCAAGGATCCTGTCTGCAAGCTCCTCAGTGGGTTCTGTCAGGTTTCCTCCTTTCCGGTAGACCTTGGTCTCTCCAGCTTCTCTGCTGTGGCCAATAATAACCTATACATCTTCACTTTTTGGAAGAAGAGCGTATTTTGCTGTGGTTTTGCTAAATCCCTACCTAGGCTTCTTTGGCATGACGCCTATGCTGCCATCTTACCCAGGAGTCTCATCATTCTGAATAGGTTGCAAGACAATAATTCAAGAACCACTGGGTTGGGGAGTTTAAGTGACATTGAGTGTTCTGCCCATCCAGAGTCAAGAGGGGCTCTGATCCTCTCAAAACCAGTTATAATACCCCCCCACCACCAAATTTCAGGGTAACATCAAACTCTTAGGATCCATGTGTGTCCCTGGCATTTAAATTAGGGCTCCTTTATGTGGATCATCAGGACTTGGATGTATAACATGTGGTGGTTTGATTCATGTGTCCCCCATAAAATTACGTGTTCTGAATTCTAGGTTCCCAGCTGATGGCAATTAGAAGTTAAAGCCTCCTGGAGAAAGTGTATCTTTGAGGGTGGGCTTATGTGTGTTAAAGTCAGATTTCCCTTGCTAGTGTTTGGCATATTCTCCTGTTCCTGTTGTCCATCTAATGTTTCCCAGAAAGTGATATCCACCCTCTGCTCATGTCATTTTTCTTGCCATCCTAGACCTTCCCCCTTGAGCCTGTAAGCTAAAATAAACCTTTTTTCCTCCATAAACTGTTCTTGATCAGGCTATTTCTACCAGCAATGTGAACCTGACTACAGCAGTATTGTTGGTATTGAGAAGGTGGAAGGATTTGAAGTTTGTCCTAAGAGATTCCTTGCAATGCTGTAAGTACAGCTTGAGGGACTATTCTGGTCAGAGTTGAAAGACCTGAATGTAGTTAGAATTATGGACTGTGAGTTTTGGCTTGTGAAGGTGAGAAAGAGCTTTGTTTGGACTGGGCTAAGAACAGTTTGTGTAAGAGGCTTGCTGCTATGACCATGTCCTGAGAAGTTGTGCAGGGTTAGAAATGGACTGGTGTGAGAAGAGGGATATGACACAGAAAGAAATCTTTAGGCTGAAATTGCTGCCTGTTCATCTGCAATTGTATGAAAGATGGAAGCCTTTGAGATTGGGCTAGCTTACTTGCACTAGGGCAACAGGAAGAATGTAGACTCTTTTGAAAGGGCCTAAGTGTTCAAGGAGTGTCCTGTTCTTCAAATTCTGCTTTATTCTCCCCTGGATTAACAAATTGGAACCCTACCTGGTATTGTGGAGTATAAGAAATGCAGGAAAGTGATAGTCATTGAGTTTTCAATATGGTCTTGTGTTTTGGAAATGGCCATGGGCAGTGTGAAGCAGATTCACTGGATGCCTGTATGGAGACCCAGTATTGATGTGAGAATGAACTGTGGGTTGCAGTGGAGACCCAGTGGAGATACTGGGACAGAGAGATGGCTGCTAATAAAAGCTGATGGACCTGGACAAAGTTTTCCAGGACTATGACTAGCCTAGTTGGAGGGGTGTAATTGGAACCTTAGAGATTTGCTGCTGGTTAGAATTATCTTACTTGGAGATTTGTCACTGAGTAGAGTTATTGGGTTTGGAGCTAAAGTTTGATGTTTGCCTTACTTAAATCTTGTATTGGTCAAATAATTCTTTGTTATCCCCAATGCCATCTTTTGCAGTATGAGTGTTTATTCTGTGCCATTATGGGTTTTTTGGGGGAGGCAAATTTTTTTGATATTATGGCTCAGTTAAAGATCTTGGACTATGGGAATGTATTAACATCATTGGAATTGTTAAACACTATGGGACTTTTAAAGTTGGATGAATGCATTACATTTTAAATCACACATGGCTATCAGTTTATGGGGGCCAGGGGTGGAATGTTATGGTTTGGTTCAGGAGTCCCCCATAAACTTAGTTGTTCTGAATGCTAGGTTCCAAGCTGATGGCAATTGGAAATTAAAGCCTCCTGGCTAATTAATTTTTATTGAGAGTGGGCTTATGGGTGTTCAAGCCAGCTACCCCTTGCTAGTGTTTGGCACATTCTACTGTTCCTGTTGTCTACCTGATGTTGGCTAGGAAGTGATGTCTACTCTCTGCTCATGTCATTGTTTTCCCTGCCATTCTGGAGCTTCCTCCTTGAGTTTATAAGTGACAATAAACCTCCTATTTTCCACAAACTGCTCTTGGTTGGGTGATTTCTACTGGCATTACAAGCCTGACTGCAATATAATGCTAGCAGCATAGGGGGGCACATGCTATTTAGTGAGATGCTCAGAGTTAAAGGTCTTTTATAGTAAATTATGGTAGAAAGCTGGATCTTTGATTTAGCTTGGAGATATAATAGTAGAGTATTGTCAGCCTATGTACAGAATCACACACTGCTGCTCATATTCTGCACATATTGAATGAACACAACTGAAACACTTCTCCAATCAATATTTATGCAGCACTAAGCAAACAGGGCCAATGTTTAGTTCCTCCTTAAGTGAGCCAAAATCTTGGATAACAGCTACAATGGGATACATTGCCTGATTAACTGTATGATAATCTTTGCCATTTGAAAAGATTCATTCACTTGGGAACAATGTGGGGATGTTTTCCAGTTTCTCAGAATGTCTGTTCCAACTATACTCCTTGGAATTTGATTAAAAACCAAGGATGGTGTGAAAGATTATCTTTGTCCCACGTGGTTGCTCTGGTTCCCCAGACCTTGTTATTCACCCTTATGATGTATATCCTTTGCTTTGGACTTGATTGGTAATTGTCAACTGCTTTGAGAAGTAGAATGGGTTGACAAGGGCACTGACTGGTTGCTTCCAAAGCTGTGCTAGAGAAGGAGATGTAGCTTCCTCCTGGCTCTCTATTCTTTGCTTGGGTTGCTTAGGGTGTTTGAAACACATCCACAGTGTTGTAATGAAGCCTGTGCTGTGACAAGTAGCCAAAAGCAGAAGTTCTGGTTAACAGCCCCACCTAAGGCCCTTGCCAACAGTGAGTGTTAATAGCCAGCTGTGAGAGAGGAAGAGTCTAGAGATGACTTCAGACAACAACCTTGAGTATTAAATGCTAAGTAGAAAAGAGATAAGCAGATAAGCTTTCCTTTCCATATCCTGCCCAACTGGAAAATTATGAGTACACAAATATCCTTGTAGTGAACCCCTGTGTTCTGAGATGGTTTGTCACTGGAACAGATGGGGTAAAATTTCCCTAAGAACCACCTGAAGTAGTTTCTTAGCAAACTTCATTAATACAATATGCTCACTCAAAGAGGACAATATTGTGTGTTTTGGGGAGACTGAGTTTAAAAATACTATTTTTTTTTTTTTTTTTTTTTTTTTGGTTTTGCGAGGTAGGGTCTCACTCTAGTTCAGGCTGACCTGGAATTCACTATGTCATCTCAGGGTGGCCTCGAACTCACGGCAATCCTCCTACCTCTGCCTCCCAAGTGCTGGGATTAAAGGCGTGCGCCACCACACCCGGCTTTGCGCCACCACACCCGGCTTAAAAATACTATTTAATGAACTCTGAAATATGTGACTATATCCATTCATTTCCTAACTAAACTTACCCTGGTTATTTGCTACTGGTTCCTGTGGGAAACTATAAAAAATATTTACAAGAGGAATTCTGATATCATCATTACATACTCTCCAACATTTATTGATTATACAACAGTCTGTGAAGTGTCAACCACTTAGCTCCCAAGGATCCAATGCTCAGACACTAGAATATAAGTGCTGATCAGAATATTGTGATAAACATGCCCATTCTGATCTTTGGTTACATGGCTGTGCTCTCATAGTTCTTCTGTTTACAAGGCACTACTTTGTCTTTTCCATTCTAGGGGTATTATCACCACGTTTGCAACAAACTACCTATGTAAGTTTCCCATATCTATGCATGTTCCCAGCCAACTAATAATGGCCATCTCAGCACTTTTGAAAAGTTTGTGCTCTCCAAGGAGGTACCACTTCCATTGCATTCGTACACAGCTTATTTCCTATGAAACAGTAAAGTCTAGGCTCTTTGGTGGCACTAGAGGATGAAGAACAGGCTACCAGTGGCAAATCCACTTCAACTTTTTTTAGATCCCTAAGACTTCATATTTCTCATTCTGTATTAAGTTAAGCATTCCTTACCCTTTAACTTTATGTATACCCATAAATGCACATTTCAGTCAACAAACCTATTTACATACATTTTCAGCTGCTTATGTGAGTATAGCAAGTTTCTGTTAAGTGTGAAATTTAGCATATTTTACAAATGATTTCATGTTCTTCTTAATGTGTGGTCATAATCCATTCTCACACATATTCTCCAGGGATTTACTCATATTAGAGGAACCTAGTTACCTTTTCTAGAGGGTAAAGTTTCTTCCACTGAGGTTGAATGTAGAGTTGTTCTCCACCTCCACACAACTCCAACATAGTAAGCAAACCTGCCTGTGGTCCTGTATCTATAGTCACTGAAGGGCGATGGTGCACGAGCATTGACTGTTTTGTGACGTTAGGGCTGTGGTCCAGGACACTGACAGGTGCCTATGTAGGGAAGCACAGTGAAAGAGACAGTGAGGAGAACCTGCTTTCACTGGTCAGCCAGGCTTAGTAAATACTGGATACTTAGAGCCCCCAGAATCATTTGAATGTTTTGTATGAGCCATTCTAATTGTTAGGGTCCATTTTTGTTTAGGTAGTAATCTTGGCAGTTACAGAGGCTTGCTGGCAAAGCTTGTAGGACCTGTATTTAATTCTCCAACCATCTATGTATCATGGGAAACATGCAGTTGCCTCACTGGTGTTCCTTTGCAGTGTCAAGGGACCTTGCTGCTCCTGCTTATGGACACACACACACAATAAAAAAAACAAACAAACAAATAAACACTACCACCAAGAACAAAACAACAAAATTCCCAAAAGACAGAAAAGGGAGTAATTAAAATATATCATGTGACTTCTATGAAAATTGGAGATAAAGACTGTGATGCTATATTGCCAGGGACAATATATTCACAAAACTGTGGGTCCTATTTTAGCAAACATTCTACTTCTGTGGCTTTTGAAAGTTAATGCAACATATTTAGATACTCAGCATTAGATGACAGAGACTGTACTCATGCTGCTTACTAATGCAGATTTTTCTCTCCTCTTCTCAATAATTGATTATTTATCATGACTCTCTCCTCACACTTTTCATCTCCAAATTGAAGTTTTCTGTGAATATACCCATTTGGCCTAGCCTGTTACATGCCAATGTTCCAGCTGAACAGGTATCAAGGAAATGAGCTTTAGCTTCTAACTTTCGTAGTGAGAGGCAGCGATTAATTGTCTAAGACTGATTTTCTGGAGGCTAGTCTGCCAGAGAATTTACTTCCTTCCCAGAAGAATGATTTAGGAACTAAACATTGCTCTGTGGAAACTGGCTTCAGCTCATTGCTTGAGGTAATCATCCTTGGTGGAGTGCTGAGGTAGTAAGGCAAGTCTAGGGGCCTGAATAATGCTGTATCCACAAGGTTTGCACCCTCCATTACACCAGTAGATAGATGGGTTCTCATAGTGGTGCAGCTTAGATGCCTGGGGGCCAAGGACCAAGATGTTTAATGTCTGTCCTTGCCAAATCATAGTAAATTACACTGGGGTGTGAAGAGCATCCAGGGAATGGTTTGCTTACTATTGTTTTTGTTAATCTGGCATGTTAAATGCTATTCTAGAAGGCCTAATTTGTATTATTTCTATCACTTTCTTTTGATTTATCTGCAGGTTGACAAAGCTCATTATGATAATAATAACAAAATATGCTTGCTAATTTCCACTACAGATAAATAAACACATCTTATAATTGTTTTTCATTATATTGAATCATACTAATTTTATTTATAAATAATTGGATAAGATTATTGTGTTGTTTATAAGTGGTTAGAAAGTTGAGACCCCTGATTTACTATCTTAGTTTGGGATCTTTCTTTGCCTCTTATCTTGCAATGTTCTGGCCTTAGTTTTGTAGGAAACAGACCAATTTTAGCATCAATTATTTTATGAAAAATCATTACAAACAAGAACACTGATTACAGGCACTCAGCCTGCAAGAACCACAGTGGTTGAATGTCCTGTCTGCTTTACACAGAGGAATGCCCTTGGCTGCAGCCATGACTTCTTTCATTGTTTGCTTATTCTAAATACAAGTCTACACACATTTAAGTAGCCCAATTTTCTATTTCAGCTTTTTTTTTTTTTTTTTTTTTTTGGTTTTTCGAGGTAGGGTTTCACTCTAGCCCAGGCTGACCTGGAAGTCACTATGGAGTCTCAGGGTGGCCTCGAACTCACGGCGATCCTCCTACCTCTGCCTCCCGAGTGCTGGGATTAAAGGCGTGCGCCACCACGCCCGGCTATATTTCAGCTTTTATTATGATTTTATGGAATGGAATAGAATGAATGAGAAATAGAGGCAGAATAGCAGAAATATTTCTGAGTGGTTCTGATAATGAATTTCTTTATTTGTTATTGATATTTTAGTTAGAATATAAAATAATGGATTTCACTCTTATACACATATCTATACCTATCTATATCATCTATATCTATATCTAATCTATCTATCTTTATATCTAATCTATCTATATCTAATCATCTAATCTATATATCTCTATCTCCATCTCTATCTATATATATCATTTCTATATATGTATGCATATATATATATATATATATATATATATATATATATATATGGTTACATTCATTATTCAATTACTTCATCCTTCTTCCCCCCAAATAGCACTCTTTTTGCTTTCATGTCATATACGTGTTTGTGTGTGTCTGTGTATGTTTAGTTAAATCAAGATTTGTAAGCTGAGAGAAAACATGAAACATTAGACTTTCTCCCCCATCATTATTTTTTCTCTCCCCCAACTTTTAGGGGTTCCTTTCTCCCCCTTCCTTTTCATGTCCCCTTTCTAGTTTCATGTCATGTGTTTAAGTCTATATTTTACATATGAGAGAAAATATATAAGATTTATCTTTTGGAGTCTAGCTTATTTCACTTAATAAGACAGTTCTCAGTTCTATTCTCCAAATGTCTGGATTTCATTCTTCATTTATCAGATAAAAGCAAATAAAAATTGCCATGACAGTGTATCTCACAGAAGTCAGAATTGTTACCATGGAAAAAAACAAATGGCCACACATGCTGGCTGGTGAGGATGTGGGGAAAGCAGAACACTTACTGCTGACAGGAATGTAAACTGGTACAGCCATCATTGGAGTCAGTATGCAGGTTCCTCAAGAATAACTCAAAATAGAATTACTACATGACTACTTTCTGGGGAGAACAGATTCAGCTGGCTCCTCTAACTTGTATACTAATGCTCCCATATTCTAGATGTCATCAACTTGTAACTAAACACTTTCTTTACAATGACCAGAGGAATGTAAGGTAAATTACTGATGGAGTGAAGTCTCAAATTGTACTTTATTTTTCTTCCTCAACATTTATGAGGACTTTTAGAATAAATATTCATATTTGGTACATTATCATACTTATTTTTTGCATATAAATGTATTTTAAAAATACATTATAACATATTCATAAATGGCATCATACTAAGGCATATAGGTAAGTATGGAGCTGCTGCGTCTTTAACTACATGATTGTCAGATTTTTTTCCAGAGGTTTGTCCCACCTGTGTGTGGTAACACATGCCTAGAAATCCAGCACTTAGGAAAAGGAAGCTTAAGGAGAGAGTTTAAGGCTAGCTTTGGCTGCATGAAACTGAAGGAGAGAAAGAGAAAGAGAGAGAAGGAGGAGGAGACAAGAGGGAGGGCAGGAGGAGGAGGGAAGGGAAAGGAAGGAGTCAGGGAAGGAGAGAGAGAGAGAGAGAGAGAGAGAGGGAGAGATTGTACCAAAATATGCTCACATAGCTCTAGGAGATGTCCTCTCATTTCCTGTGACCTATTTTTCATAATTAGTTTAAAATATTTTGCCATATGACTACCAGTGAGGTTAAGTACCCTTTTATATTATATTATGTGATGTTATGTTATACTTATTTGATACTTTGTATTTTTTTATTTTTATATAGGAAAGAGGCCAGACATGGTGGTGCACACCTTTAGTCCTAGCACTTGAGAGGCAGAGGTAGGAGGATTGCTGTGTCAAGGCCAGCCTGAGACTGCAGAGTGAATTCCAGGTCAGCCTAGGCTAGAAACAGAACCAGCCTTGGAAAGAAAAGAAAAAAGAAAATAGGAAAGATAATTAGAAGAAAAGTGGACCATGGTGGAAATAAACCTGTAATCTCAGCAATTAGGAGGTGCAAACTGCAGGATCATGAGTTCTTATCCAGTTTGGGTTACATAGTGATTTCAAGAACAAGCAAAGATAAGCCAGAGATACATAGCATGACTTTATCTCAGGTAAAGGCCAATATTGCTTCTCTCTCTCTTTCTTTCTCTCTCTCTCCCTCTCTCTTCTTCTTTTTAACTCTTTCATGTTTCTTATCTTTTTCTTCCTTATCTTCATGGGTACTAACCTGTAACTCCTAGTACCAATAGGTGACTATCATCCACAATGAGCTTTTGATCAGAGAGACCTACAAGGTTTCCTAAAAGAATGACAGATTTCTGTCAGAGTACTTGGTGACTCACAAGAGGTTAGTGGTAAGACCCTACTGATGAAGACACCATATGTGGTTGACATGTAACATGGAGTGACATGGCTGGAAGCTGGAAGAGAGTCAGTCCCCAGACAATCTGCGCATCTAGTGCCAGAAGGTGCTACATGGGTGACTGGGGGAAAATGACCAATATCTGTCCAAGCAACTCATGGTCTAACCTACTTAGCAGCAAATAACCTGTCGTGATGCTCACACAAATGCAATAGTGGTGCACAGCCATGGTGGGAAACCACCTGCTCTTGATTTGGCTAACTGATCTGCTCTGTGGAATGGAACCCATAGCGGGACGTGGGAAACAAGTCAGAACCAGATCCAAAAATGAGCCTGCTCTCCATTATCAAGCTACCACCAATTGTAGGCTACAAGAGGACCTACACCTATTAAACTAAATAAAAAAAATGGTTATCCCATTTATCTGGTGCTAACTTTACTGTCCATCAGAGAATCTGTTTCTCTTTTTCAGATAGATGCAGATCCTAAGAAGAGAACCACCCCATCATACCCCAAAAGGGCTCCTGCTGAAACTAAGCATAATTGGCAAAACAAGCAAGAGTGCTGTTTTCTTGGTGAACCTGGGGCGAAGGGCGAAGGAGATCTACACAGAGAACAATCAACTCCTACCAAATTAGATATCCAGAGACACAGAGGCTCCCAAAACCTCATCACTGAAGTAGACCTAAAATGAACCCAATATGGCTCAGGGAAATTTGTGGAAGAGACATTTCCTCTCACCCATAACTGAGGACTAACCCCACAATGCATGACCCATATCCGTCAACAAGGAGGGGCCAGAGGGAGGGGGGAGGACAGGGAGGATGCTAACTATGGTACCAACTTGACTGTATTCACTGATTACAAAACTAATTGAAAAAAAAATGGAAATAAAATTTCATTTATTTATGAGACAGAAAGAAGGGGAGAGAGAGAGAGACAGACAGACAGACAGACAGACAGACAGACAAAATGGGCATGCCAAGGCCACTAGTCATTGAAAATGCACTCCAGATGCATGCGCCATCTTGTGCATCTGGCTTATGTGGGTATTGGAGAATTGAACCTGGGTCCTTGGGCTTCATAGGCCTTAAGTGCTAAGTGATTTCTAGAGCCCCAAAACATTTGAGATATAAGTTAAAATTTTCATTTGTAGGATAAAATTCTGTATTTTTAGAAAAACTGGCAGAGCCTAATGAAGATACTGAACTTTAAAAGTACTGAGGAGATATCTCAGTGGTTACAGATGCTTTCTTGCGAATCTACTGGCCCAAGTTTAATTCTCAGGCACCCACATAAAGCAGGATGCAAAAAGGAAACATATCTGTGATCCTAAAGTGCCTCTAGGAATGGCAATGAGAAGCAGGGACAGAGGAATCCAGAAATTTGCAGGTCATTTAGACTGACATGCACACAGTGCAAAATAAGAGAGACCCTGTTTTATAAACAAGGTGGAAGGAGAGGAAAGATACTTTGAGGTTGTCCTTTGATCGTCACACATGTCCTTTGGAGGATGAGCCTCCTCACACACATGCATGCATACACTCACAAGTAAATAAATAAGAGAAGTTAAAGAGGTCACTGGACATTAGGACAAATTATTAAAAGAGGAAACAGGGCTGGAGAGATGGCTTAGCTGTTAAGGCACCTGCCTGTAAACCCAAGGACAGAGAGAGAGAGAGAGAGAGAGAGAGAGTCATACATACACACACACACACACACACACAGAGAGAGAGAGAGAGAGAGAGAGAGAGAGAGAGAGAGAGAGAGAGAAGGCTTCCCTGTGCAACTTAGAGTATTTGATTCCCCATTTCTTTCCTTGGGAAGGCTGTGATCAACTCTTTCTCTGCAGCATAAAATTCAAACCATTTCCTTCCTCTGAAGGTTTCCAAAATGCTTATGTGTTGATTTCCCTCTAGTGCTCACCTTCCACTATTAGGCAATTCATTTTAAAATAATTCTTTGATACACATATACTTTTACCACTTATTAAAGATGAGAACAAATTTGCATATTAACAAGATAGGTATGCTTATTGCATGAAGAACTAAATCTTGGTTCTGTATTTGATACTGCATGGCACAGACCATCTCCAGTGTTTCCTAAGGAGAGTTTTATAACTGTCAATGCTGAGAATGAGGTTTGCTAAGAATGCATTATAAAAATGGCTGAAGTACGTTTAAGGTCATTCTAGGAATGATGGCATTAAAATGGATTAGATGTAAAAATAGTTTTAAAAGCAGAGATTGGTATAAAGAGTAATTAATAAAAGAGTAAGTAATAGCTACTGGAATCTTCTCTTTTAATCCAAGTTTGACAGTGAGAACCAAAACATAGATCTCAATCTTTTAAATCATGAAGCAATGATCATATGTAAACACCTCTCGTAAATTAAATTCTGTCTAGAATTTCATACGTGGGCCCAATATGATGGCCAGCAGTTTCTATCATAATCTTACATTGCTATGTACAAAGCACAGTGCCTCCAGTTTTCATTGGTCAGCCATGAAACATAAATGGCCATGTGCAGGTATGTGTAAGGTTTGGGTTTTGCTTCTTATTATGCTTGCATCTAGTATTTTTATTTTAGAGATGAAAATACTGTGGTTCAGAGAGCTCAAGTGATGCTTGGAATATCAAAGATCTAAAAAGAGTCACACCGTCAATTATATGGGTTCTAAAACCTTCAGAATACCTCTTTCTTGCTCATGGTCCATCACATGGACTTCTCAGCCTCTGTAATCACATCAACCAAGTCTTCTAAGTAAGTAAGCATGTGTCTATCCACCATCCATCCTATTTGTTCTGTCATTATAGTGAACCCTGTTGCATATGATAGTCATTAAAAATGTGGGTGATACAAACATAAAAATTTGCCTAAAATTGGAATAATGCAGAATATCAATGAATATTTATTCTGTAAATGCAGCTATTTAAATAGTGTGAGCAAACAGAAACATACCTCTGATAGGCCTATGTTAAAGTACTTAGAGAAAGTTGAGTAGTTTTATTTTATTGCTTACTTTGCTCATAGAAGTGACATTTACTTTTATCAAGGCTCCCTTTGAAGTTGAAAAAATGATTTTGATTTGTTACTTCACACTGTTCTATGTTCTAATCATGGTGAAATAAAAGAAAGTGTTTTCAGTACATGGAAAGAAAAATATAAAAGTCCATCAATGAAACCAACCAGAATTTTTAAAACACAGGTCTTTTTTTTCCTATTCACATTATTCATAGTGGACTCTTAAAATCCAATTTAAAAAACAACAACAAAACAATTTATTTTCTAAACCACTTCTTTTTAAAATTTATTTATGAGAGAGAGAAAGAGAGAGAGAGAGAATGGGTGCACCAGGGCCTCTAGCCACTGCAAATGAATTCCAGATGCATGTATCCCCTTGTGCTTCTGCTTTTATGTATATACTGGGGAAATTATCTCAGGTCCTTAGCCTTTGCAGCTAAGTACTTTAACCACTGAACCATCTCTCCAGCCCCTAAGCCACTTCTCTGTCAACCCTTATCCAGTGCAGCATGCTTATTTATCTTTTAAGTAAAAGGCAAGAGTGTTTTCACCACATCATATGCCTGCACAAATGGCTGAATCAGAGAAAACTTCTGTTGTGGTAGTGAAGATCTAGAAATCAAGATGTTCACATTATTTGGACAAGCTTTTGGCCCTAAGTTGTTTAGGAAAACCCCTTTCTGCACAGAAGAGGCCATTCTTGTTCCTTCTATGCAGGGGATTCTCTTCAGGAAGTCTTTCCTGGGGTGGGAATGTAGCTCAATGGCAGAGTACTTATTTAGTGAATGTGAGGCCGTGGGTTCAATTCCCAGCAGGGAATAAAAACTTTTTCACTGATTTTTTTAATCATTTTCCCATGTGAATCTTTTATGTCTACTTTTGAAAAATTAGATTCATATTCTATAGCATGCCATGTGAATCCACTGTTTGACAATGTAATATCTGCTGCTGTAAAATTCGGATAACTGAGAACTTCTTTCAGCCTGCCAGACAAATCATGGGAAGCAAAAGGAAAGAACGATATTTTCTGAAACCAAACCAAACATTTCTTGGATGTATTTGTAGATGAGTTGTGCTTTCCTGCTTTCGTTTGAACTGAATGGTCATCCATGTGTGAGGAAATAAATCTGAAAGCTAACTGAATGCTGTGGCCTGCCTTTCCAAGTATCTCCTGAATCATCTGGACTTCTAAATTTATTCTATCACACATGGATGGCTGTGCTCTCCAAACAAAGTTGGCAAGAGGTGATTCTTTTTTTGTGTTTGTGTTAATCTTAATTCAGAAAGAGCAGCTGCTTCTGAACAGAGCTTTACCAAATACCAACTTTTGATTTTAGTACTTTCCCTTCTACTCTCAAGTTTTTGCCTTGGTACTTTCTTCCTAACAGAGCAAGTCACTGCCCTTTAAAAAATAGGATATGTAAATGAAATATCAAAGACTGGATTGCACTCAGGAAGATAGTGATGCTTGAGTATGTATGCAAACAGAATCAGTCCTAAAATATTTTACTTGAAAAATTACTGTTCCCTGTGGCCTCTAACACACAGTCCCACACACAGACACACACACAGACACACAGACACACACACACATCCACACACTTGGTGATAGAAAATATATCTGAATTCTATGACTATTCAAATGGATAATTAAAAAACTCACACACAAAACTTGTTCATGCCATGAACAATTATGTTTGAAAAAATACAGAATTAGCACAATGTTCACTGGTCACCATATTTTATGTATTATTAAATATTTGTATGCTATATTTTGTTGGTATGTATTGTCCTGTATCAAAATTGCCTTTACTTGAAATAAAGAGTTGGCAGAGTACTCATTTCCATTTTATTTACTGAATTGAATTGACCCACTGCAGTACACTGTGTCATTTTTACCTTGCAATTGTTGTGGGTAATGAAAGTTGGCTTGTTTGCTATGGTATGTTAAGAATGGAGAAAGTGTACATTATGAACTGTTAAAATTTGAATTATAGCATTTTTCCCTGAGGTAAAGCCATAAAAATACAGTGAATGGCACAAAGGTCCTAATTTCATTTAATGAAACTTATTTTTTTCCAGTTATTAAAATAGTGGTTTATAATTACCGAATGCTACAGTGAGATGTATTGACATAGAAGCAAAATATCAAATATATGGTAAAAAGAAGCCAACTTCATTTTCCTCTTTGAAACAAAGTTTCATGAAGCCCAGGCTGGATTTGAACATGCTAAGTAACCAAGGATAACCTTTAATTGCTAATCCTCTTGCATCTATCTTCCAAGTGCTGATTACAGGCATAGGCCTCCACAACTAGCTCTCTGCACTGATAAGGATTGAACCCAGGCCTCTACATCTTAAGCCCCAAAAGCAAACTTTTATAGTGAGAAACAATATAATACAAGTTGGTTTACACAAAAGGCTTATTATTGCACTTACATTCAGTTTGTTTAAAGGGATTATTTTGATACAACTTTTGAATTGCTTATAACTGCCCTTGACCAAAATAACTCAATGGAAATATGACCAATATGATATGTTAATACAATAAAGTTCATAATTAATAAAAATGAAACAGTCAAATTGATCAGTTTCTTCAAGGTAGGGTCGTATTCTGTAGTTCCAGGCTGACCTTGAACTCACTACCGTCCTACCTCTGCCTCCCAAATGCTAGAATTAAAGGTGTGTGCCACCACACCCAGCCAATTCATCATTTTTAATACATCTTCACAGATGTGAACCACAGTGTTTCACCAGATTCTATAGAAATTAGTGACTGTCTTCAAAATATTTTGGTCCTAGCATAGTATTTTTTTCCTTCAAGTATATTTGTCAAAATATTACACAAAGGGAAATTATAATGAATTCCCATTTGTAACATAAATAAAAACAGTATTCCAAGAGGCTTAGGACTGCATTTTATGTCAGTGCTCTGCAGTTTTCTTAAACGTTGTTCAAAGAGCTAGAATTGACAATGTGAGAATCATATTATTTATAACACCAAAAGTATGAAGGTAAAGGAAATTAATAGTATTAAATTTCACAGTCCTTTTATGACAATTATTTTTCTTATCATGAAGCCATAATATGTCAAGTTTATAATGTCATGATTTTGGTGGTGTGGTGGGAGATTGTGTGGGGAGTGGAGTAAAGGAAGAAGAAGGTTAAAGCAATTGCTCTTTTTCAATTTGGAAATTGTTTCCCATTTTGCAAATAATCTCAAACTTCAGAAAAATTTTAAGTATAATACAACATTTTTTTTTCCACAAAATGTTTTTAAACTGATTCTGACATGAAGCATGGCTTTCTCCACTTACTTTAGTGTTTCCTACCAATACTCCTACATACTACAAGGAACTCATCAAAATCAGGATGATATCATTGACACATGAAGTCACATATGTGTGATCCATAATGCCTAATTCTTGGACCTATTCAAGCTTCATTAAATCATACCAATTGCACTATTTATAAGAAATCCAGGGTGTCCAGGATCACACTTTACAGTAAGCAGCCTTCTGTCTGGGATTTCTTGTTCTAGCTTTTCTCTGACTTGTAAGAACCGAACACATTGAAAGTGTACAGCCAGAGACTGTGTAAAAAGTGCTCTCCAATTTGGACTTGTATTCTTCCTTATAATCAGACACAGTTTACTAATGTTATCAAACACATTATAGAGGTGATACTGTGTTTTTATCATATCCTATTGGGGTACAAAACTCTATCTGTCCAGTATGTATTGATGCACACCCTGATCATGGGATTGCAGTGATGTCTGCAGGCATTTCTACTGTAAGATGACAGTGGAGAAGTGATAAAGATTTGTCTAATATTATTAACTTACTATATAACTTCTATGAGCTATCTAAACTTCTATTACTTCTATAAGCTATCTAAAGATCTAGGCTCTCATTCAGTTGTCACTTTACTCATCTATTTATATGTATCAGAATGTATGAATCACTTCCTATCCTAAGTGAAGCTTTACAGTCTCTTTGCAGTTACCTTCATGTTTCTGGACAAACACCCAACCAGAAGCAGCTTACGGGTGAAAACAGTTTATTTCAGGCTTACAGATTTTAGACGAAACATCATCACACTGAAAGAAGCTGGCTCAGTTCCACAATCAACAGCAGAGAACAACAGCTGCCAGCAGCAGCAAACACAACAGCCAGCAAAACATGAACAATCAGAACTCAAACTGCTCTGAACACACCCTAGGGCTGGACTTAAGATCTGGTGCCTGTGACACATCCTTCCCCAGCAGGGGTCCCCCAGCTGGAGACTTAAGTTGCGAGCTCAATCAATAAAATATGCCAGTCAATAGGACCATACATTCAAACCACCACAAGTTTGTTTTTAACCCCTTTCAATCTGAGGCCCCAAATTGTCCTAAATTAGCTCATCTGCTATTTTTCTTTTGTTCTACTGACCCATCCACACAAGGCTTGGGGTACTTTTCTGCTTTCTGGCACAAAATTACAGTTCATTTGTGCTTTCATATTTTCTGTACCACAGTTTTGAGATCAGTAATCTTTTTTTCTTCTTTTGAGGCACCCTGAGTTCTCATAGTAGACAATATACCAAGAGGTTTATTGCTTTTGAATGTCACTGCTTACAAAGAGAAATGGGGAAAATTGGTACACCCTCAAACATATGTGTATTTATTCTCTGACTTATGTTGTTCTTAGGATGGATAGACAGGAGGGACATAAGCATATTCAACATGACTGGCTCATGTATTCTTGAGAGGTGTCAAAAAAAAATAAGAAAATCTCAAAGACATGGCTTTGAGTGCAGTCTTTTACACAACAGTCACAAAGACGAAGAGTGTGGGAAGCCCAGGCATGGGGATGTGACCAAGAAAAGCAAGACAAACAATGGCAAGATTGGGTCTGCTGATTGAAGTCTATCATTCTGACCCTTCAGTGGTTTGGAGTCATCCTTCTGCTGCTGGTGCAGAAGAGACACCCTTACAAATGGATGTGAGGTGGTGACTGAAGGACAAGGATGACTAGGGCTTTGTCCCCAGAGCTCCTGCGTCTGCTGTTCCTCAGAACAACCAGCCTGACTCCCTATAAGAAAATGGCACTTTTAAGGGTAGTATATTCTTGTTCCCTATACATACATAGACAGGTTTGTTACTAATTTCAGGACATACTACCCCAGATTGTTAGACAGAATAAGAGCAAAGAGAAAGTGGAGCTCCCCTTTACTTCTTGAGCAGGATGTAAAAGGGCACAAGAGGCACATTGCTTATTCTGAAGAAAGGAGCATATTTAACTTTGAAAGCACAGGGTGTAGAACACATCTGAACAGTAACTGCTAAATTTCCCAACTTATTACCTTTTCACCATCCAATCAAGTTTTCATGTGGCTGTCCAACAATTAACAAACCAAAGCAAAAAAAAAAAAAAAAGTGCAACTTTCCATTTCTTTTGAGTATTCCTCCGAAGGCTTTTGTGTGTTTGTTTTGTTTTTTGAGGTAGGGTCTCATTCTAGCTCAGACTGACCTGGAATTCACTATGTAATCTCAGGGTGGACTCAAACGTATGGTGATCCTCCTACCTCTGTTTCCTCAGTGCTGGTAATAAAGGCATGCACCACCGTGCCTGGTTCTGATGTTTTTTTAATGAAATAAAACGAACACAAACATGCTTCCTCTTATTCATCTATCTTTCTACTGTGATAATATATGCCTAGGGCAACATATAAGGAGAAGAGTTAATTTTGCTCACAGCTTAGGAGGTTTCAGTCTATGTCCAGTTGATCCCACTATTTTGGGGCTTGTAGTGAGGCGAGCACATTTGGCTCATGGCCAGAAATAGGAGACAGAGAAGGGGAAGGAACAGGGTTCCTCAGTACAACTGGGGGAAATGCTAACACTGACCTGAAACGTCCCAAGAAACCCCATTTCTTCAAGACTCTACCATCACTCAATAGTGATACCCTGGGGAGTAAGCCTTTACCAAGAAAGACACAAATTCCATGTGTTTTCCAACATGAGGAAAACGCTGCTATTGTGTCTAATGTATTAACTTAGGTGACCAACCTTATATGTATCCCATCACTCATTTCTGCCATTATACCCTCCCATTTCTACCACCATATCCTTTCCCCATCTCCAAATCTCAATTCTTGGATATTCTGTGTAGATCCCTCCTAGCTAGTTTTAACACTAAGTATCCATTTGGACTTCTTCCCTTTATTGAACACCTTTTTTTATATCACAGAACTGGCCCTGACACCTCAAGGTTAGTCATGTTGCCATGTGTGGACACCCTACTCATAAAACTTAGACTTTGAAACCTGGTGCTAGGCAGTGGTTCCTGCACAGCAGTCTTCTTTGTCCCCTCTGGGCTCCTGTCTTCCCTATAAATCCTCAACCTGGACAGCTTACTCCACTAACACCCTGGGCTTCTGTCTTCCATGTAAAGCCTCAGCCTAGACAACTGTCCCCACTCACACCCTGGGCTCCTATCATCCCTTAAGAGCCCTAGCCTCGACATCTGACCCTATTCACACCCTGATCTCTAAACATCATACCCAACTGCTTTGGCTCCCTCCCACTTTCTTTATTGGGTATGGGTGTGGATATCATATCTGCTTGGCCCAGTTTATGGGTTTGGACCTTAAATTGTTCATGAACAACAAGAAAGAGGAAAGATAGGAAGAGATAAATCACTGCTTTTACTCTTCCTTACACATATTTAGTATGTGTTACTTCCCAAGTGGAAACAACAGGATGTTTATAAGAAATCAAGCATCAGAATCTTGTATTATGTAGCTGAAGATGAGTGCTTCTAACACATAGTAAGTCATATGGAAAGAAGCAGGATTAAACAAAACAATACCCCCCCCCCCCTGCACACAGTATCTGGCAGCAACACTTACCCTGGAAATGTTCTATAAGTATTATATGGTGGATATCAAATATAAATTTGAGATTTGACTCCAAATTTCAATCTTGCTTTATATCGTAAACATATTTTCTTATTTGTTTTGGACATACTTGGTATGTAAACAGCACATGTTGGTACCATCCTTTCCCTCATCCCTGCCCCTCCTCCAAAGGGACCATCCTCCTTGAGGATGCCAGTCATCCCCATTGGGATTGTGGGTTGTGCATTGTAGGGAAGAGACAATGTCTCTGTGCATGATGTCCCAACTTACAGCTCTAACAATACTTCTTATCTTTCTTCCACAAAATTCCCTGAGCCATGTTGGGTTCATTTTAAGTCTATTTCAGTGATGGGCTCTTAGAAGCCTCTGGATCTCTGGTGTGGTAGGTTTTGAGTGTCCTCAGTGTCTATCTCCTTCACCTTTGTGCTGATATCAGCCTCACTGAGAAAGCAGCACTCTTGTTCATTTCCCCAATTCCTTTATGGTTTCAGTAGGGGCCTTGGTGAAGTGCAATGGGTTATTTCTCTCCTTAGGTCCCACTTCTGTCTGAAAAAGAGAAACAGATTCTCCAATGGACAGAGAAGTGATCACAGGTTAAATGGGATAACCACTATTAGTTTAGAGAGAATTTAATGGGTGTAGACCCTCTTGTAGCCCAAGATTAGTGGGAGCTTGATATTGGAAAGCAAACTCATTATCTGGATATGATTCTGACTTATTTCCCAGTTCCAAATATGGTTTCCTTTCCACTGAATGTATCTGTTAGCCAATTGATGGTTTCCCACCATGGCTGTGGGTCACTATTGCACTTGTGTGAGCATCACATCAGGTTGTTTGCTTCTGAGTAGCTTAACCTTGAGTTGCTCAGACAGATGCTGGCCATTTTCCCCCAGTAGCTCATGTAGCACCTTCTAGTACTAGGTAGCCTAACTGTCTGGGGACTGGCTCTCTTCCAGATTCTAGCCAGGTCTGTCTATGTTCTGTACCAACAGCATATGTTGTGTTCAGCAGTAGGGCATTACCATTAACCTCTGGTGGATAGTCAAGTGCTCTGACTTGTTTTTGGAAACCTTATAGGTCTCTGTGATCAACAGGTCATTGTGGGTGTTAACTACATCCTGATACTGGGAGTTATAGGCCAGTGTCAAAGGAAAAGAAAGAAGAAAAAGAAAGAAAGTAGAAAAAAGAAAAGAAAAGAAACAGGAGAAATTTAAGGTTAGGCTTCATCTCATCCTCTACAGGGCCCTCTCTTTCAGGTGTTCTCTCTAAGGTCATGTTGAGGGTTCAACCTTTTAGTCTGTCTTCCAGGATATAGGATCTATGGTACCAGAATCATTTGGGTTCAGTTTTGTGCCCCCCCAGCACTCTTACCCACCCCTCAAGCCCCAGCTTCCCTATTACAGGCCTTGAGATGCCTATTAGGTATGTCATCATCTCTGTCTGATCCAGGTTAGGAGCTGCAAATGAGTGCATTGTCTTTCTGTGATTGTGTGAGTTCGCTGAGTATGATGTGTTCCAAGTTCGACTATTTTTTTCTACAAATTTCATTGTGTCAATTTTTTCTAACTGCTGAGTAGGATTCAATTGTGTAGATATACCACAACTTGGTTATCCATTGACCCAATGATGGGCACCTGGGTTGATTCTAGTTCTTAGCTATTTTAAATTGAGCAGCAGTGAACATGGTTGAGCAAATATCTCTGAAATGAGATGTGGAGACTTGTAGGGTAAATGCCCAGTAAGGGACTAACTGGGTCTTTTAGTACCTGAGTAGTCAACCTTTTTAGGAGTCTCCATATTGCTTACCATAATGGTTTTGCCAGCTTTCATTCCCACCAACAATGAGTGAGGGCTCCTCTTTCCCTATATCCTAACCAACATCTGTCATACCATGCTGTCTTAAACAGTTTTAAAATTGCCTCATGCCAAGTCATACAACTCAACAAATGTACTGATTGGAAATTTGATGAAAAATTACTTCAAAGTAGTTGAAATCAATGGCATGTGTGATGGTTTGAATGCCCAATCTGCCCCCCACCCCTTGATGTGTTTGACTAAGACATGGAGTTGTTAGTATTGTTTTGATTTTTCAAGGTAGGGTCTCACTCTAACACAAGTTAGCCTGGAATTCACTATATAGTCTCAGGCTGGCCTCAAACTCACAGTGATTCTCTTACCTCTGCCTCCTGAGTGTTGGGATTAAAGGTGTGCATCACCATGCTTGGCTGACCTGGAAGATTTTACAGTCCAACTCCCCTTGCTTTTCTCTCTCTGCTTCCTGTATTAGATGGGAAACCTTCCCCAACCTGATGACATTTCCCTTAAAATTGTAATATGAATTAAACCCTTTTTCTTCCATAAGCTGATTCTGGTTAAGTATTTAGTTCTAGCAGTGGACACAATGTGATACCTTTCATTCATCACAGGTTGGCCGGAGTGTAAAAGAACACAATGCACAATCTCCATTCTAGTTTTTCCACAACCTAGAATCTGAGTTTGTCCATGGAATTTAGTTTTAAATAGAAGAAGAAACTAGAGAACTTTACACAAATGAGCTAAAGATTTTAGAACAAAACAAACAAAAGCAATATAACCAACTCTCACATCATATAAGTTTTAACAATTTTAGGTCAATCTCTCTAGAAATTATTGTCAATCCTTAGCTTCATACTGCTGATGTCAAATTTGTGTATTAAACAACATGCTCCCAATAATTTGATAATGGCTTTTGTGTTGCATATAAAGTATTAAAAATGATTAAGACCAGGCTCAACTTCATTGGCAGTAGAGTTGGGCATTACCATAGCAACTTTTGCCATTTGATAAATGTAACTGATCTTAAAACTTTTCATTTGTTATTTTCTTCTGGATTCCCTATGTTTTCTTATTTATCTCCATGTCTAGAGACATGTTTTGAAAAAAATATTTTAGTTTTGTTAAGATAAAAATAACAAGGACATTTTATCACTTCAAAATGGTATCATTCTCAGGAAATTGTAAAATGTCATTTCCTCATCTCGTTCAATAATTATAATTTTTAAGATCAGTTCATTTCCAGCATGTATTAGGTTGTGTTCTTATGATAGTGGATTATATGCATTATATAATTGTACATTCTGGTTGCTTTAGAAACAAAATGCCCGATTTAAAATTAGAAACTCATTTCTTTTCTGTCACATTATTCTTTAATGCTAAGGAGACAAGCTATTTTCTGTTAAATAAAAAAATAGAGATACTATCATAATGGGTGAGTTGTCAAGCTTTGCTCTTTGTTTCAGTTAAAGCTAAGGGGAGAAATAAGCAAATTTGACAGAATGAAAAGACTTTTCTGTATAGGTCTTCTCTGTGCTGGAGAAGTGAGTCCAGCCAGGAAGTCATATATTCTTCATCATGCAATCCATGGAAATGTTGCAAATGCCATCCATGGAATGTGTCTTAACAAGATTTAGTAGTTTGAATTAGGTGTCATAAACTCATGTGTTCTGATTGCCTGATTCTCAACTGATTGCAATTTGGGAATTGGAGTCTCTAGAGATGATGTATTGTTGGGGGCAAGCTTATAGGTGTTACAGAGGTCTCCTTGCCAGTGTTTGGTTCACCCCCCTGTCACTGTTTGCCACCTGCCACAGGCAGAGGAGATGTCCAGCCTTTGCTCATGCCATCCTTTTTTCTGCCATCATGGGACTTCCCCTCCAGCCTGTAAACCAAACTAAACTGTCTCCTCCCATAAGCTGCTTTTAGTCAGGTTCTTTGTGCCAGCAACATGAAGCTAACAACAACACAAATGGGACTTCAGAAGTGTAAAGAATTGGTATAGAGACAGGCCCTGCTCATGCTCCTCTAAAGGAAGGGTGTTGTATGAAACTTTTTTTCCTGGAGAAACATGAAGACAAGGATTTTCACCCTACATAGAACATAGATGGCAGACCAAAGTATAATTACACCAAAGCCAGTTTTGGTGAAACGATGAATTTGATAGAATAACTTGAAGAACAGTTACTTATAGTAACATGGAACCCCCCAAAGGAACCCATACCACCAAGAAGTCTCATTTCAGTACAGATGGTGATGTCCTCATGGCCAGTTAGGTAGAGACCTCTGTGTAGGGACTACCCCTATGGATGCACTTCCCTCAGCCTCAGGGTGAGGGTTTACCTACAGGGCATGGAGACCCCAAGGCATCCATACCACAACACAGAGAAGTCTCATCCCAGCATGGTTGAAGACCTCCCCATGGCTGCTTAGGCAGGAGCTCATTGTCCCTTGATTTTTCAAACCTATAGACTGCATCGCTTTCTCCTTCACCCCCCCCCCCACACCCGGCCAGACCACAAGACCTTGTGTGTCATTGCATACAGGGGGCATGGGGGTGCCTGAGATATCAGTAGCATGTCTGATGACCTTCCCCATACCCTCCCTTGTATGGAGAAATGTCAACAGGATGAATTTCAAGAGTATTTCTTTAGTTGTCCCAGCTGCTTTTAACAAAGCTGGCAATAAGTATTTCCTGCTTTCAATATAGAAGAATTTTATATAATAAAAAAGGGTCTCACTTCTGAGTGTGTATAGGCTCATACAGCATCGGTTCAAATTTTAGTTAACTCATTAATAATTATGTATGACCGTGAACTCACTTTAGCTTTGTGTGTCTAGCTAACGTGGAATCTGGAGAGTGGAATATGGGTCCTTAGGCTTTGCAGGCAAGTGTCTTAACCACTAAGCAATCTCTCTAGCCCCAGCCACATTTTTATCCTGTAAAACTTTTAATAAGCTCAATAAATTTATTAGGAAAATCTCACTGTTTTCATAAAATGTATGTGTGACCTTGAACTTACTTCACCTTTGTGTGTCTGGCTAATGTGGAATCTGGAGAGTGGAATATGGGTTCTTAGGCTTTGCAGGCAAGCACCTTAACCACTAAGCAATCTCTCCTGCCCTAGCCACATTTTTAACCTGTAAAACTTTTAATAAGCTCAATAAATTTATTTGAAAAATCACACTGTTTTCATAAAAATGTTATTAGGAAACTAAGATTGATGTTGAGGTCCTTGGAGGGTCACCTGATCATTGGTTAAGAATCATATACCCCTGTAGTACAATAGACAGACTCAGTTTCATTCATCCATTCTAAGACTTTTCTTGGAGAGGCTATTATACAAAGTAGATCAGTTTGCTTGTACTAATCAGCGAACTTGAGTGTAAAATCTGAAGAGAACATTAGAAAGCATATGTTTAATTTTTACACAATTAATAAAGTTAAAGAAATTTGACATTACCAAAACCCTCATGGTAAATTAGTGACTAGACAAGTATCTTCAATTAGCCAGAAATACATATTTTCTCCAATTAACTCATTGCCACCTTGATAAATAGGCCACATATTTATTGCCAGAGATAGAAACTAGAAAAAGGCATCTTCTGTGGGAAGTAACAGAGTTGAACAGTAGTAATGATCTTAGAAAGAAATGGCCTCAAGGTTAGGTGATGATTTCTTGGACACTAGGGATAAACAGATACCCATTCCTTGAATGGTTGGAGATGATAATTTGTAATTTCTTTCCTTTGCCTGTTGCAAAAAAGAGTGAATGAAAGGACGCACAAAGCATAACTAAATACGTTTTAAAGGGAAAGAACTGAAAAAAGAGAAAGTATTTGTTTTTGGGGGGGATTTTTTTTAAATCTTATTTATTTGAGAGAGAGAGAGTGAGACAGATAGAGAAGAGAGAGAGAGAGAGAGAGAAAGAGACAGAGAGAGAGAATGGGAGTACCAAGTTCTTCAGCCATTGCAAATGAACTCCAGATGAACCACCTTGTGTATTTGGATTATGTGGGTCCTAGGGAATTGGACCTGGGTCCTTTGGCTTTGCAAATAAGTACCTTAACCACTAAGCAATCTATCCAACCCAGAATTTTTTAATATTGACATTTTGTATCCCAAATGTTAAACAAGAGATTTAGGCCAATATTTAATTATTTTGCTTCAAAATCTTACAATATTCTCTTAAAATTAACATAGCTCATTTGGTCTACATGATACCCATGCTCAATAGTAGGTATAATGTACTGAGAAGGTAAGTGTGAAGAAATGCCATAACACATTTTATAAATAAAAATAAATGATACTTTACTATATCATTCTACTGGTTGATAGGAAAGCTGAAAGAATCTAGTACAGACTGAGTTAGCACAGTCTTCTGGCTTAGTGAACCTATGTGTAAGTCACAGTGTCTCAGGAAGGCACCCTGTGTGGAGGACAAGGACTTGGCACAGCATGTGGTACTGATGCTTCCATGCCTCATGTTCCCTTACCTCCTTCACCTGGGAATCAAAATCTAACCTACCTCCACCTATGGTGCTTTGGGGATCACCTGACATAAAAATTCCTTCAAAAATTTAGTTCCAGAAACAAAAGGATAGAGATTGTTCCCCAGACAATTATTAATCTCAAATCCAGTTAATTTCTTAAAATTGAAGAGAAGGAAAAATAGAAAATTAGACACAAATAGTAAAAAGAATTGCTTCCACTGTAACTGTTAATAACTACATATGATTCAGGAGATCTTGTTATAAAATAAAGAATAGAAATGTAGATAAAGGATTGACATTATGGTAGCAAAGGCAGATGTGAGATCCATTTTTAAAAACACCATGTAAATAATATTCAAATGACCTAAATTAGGTTCCTCTACTACTAAGGTCATGTTCTACATGGGGTGGTACATAAATGTTTAATTTCCTTCTGACTGCTATATCTATATGTGACTTTTCTAGATTTATCCTGCTCATGAAGCATGACTTTGAACTCCATATTATAAAAGAGATAATCATGACTTTATATTACTGACTTATACCTCTGGGTCTAATTATCTCACAGCATTTTAATGCTTGTGATCTGGTTAAAAAAAGAAAGAAAAATGAAAAAGAAAAAAAATATCAAAACACCTTAAATTTATGGGCAATTTGACTATACATATCAA
The DNA here is from genome assembly GCA_036346955.1 of Dipus sagitta. Taxonomy (NCBI): domain Eukaryota; kingdom Metazoa; phylum Chordata; class Mammalia; order Rodentia; family Dipodidae; genus Dipus; species Dipus sagitta. Next base: position 70,921,964 of record CM070781.1, read on the forward strand.
TATTAGAAAGACTGAAGATTTACTTGAGCTAATCTTCCAGTCTATCCTCAGAACAGACTTGTTTGATCTTACCTCAGTTTTTTTGTGGCTCGTGGAAAAATAAGAGAACAGATTTTTGTAATCGCTGTCAGCCCCATTCCACTTGCATTTGCTTATATGATAAAGGAAGCCAATGTGTACTAGAATTCACTTTCTTTTATCTTTTCTGAGCTGGCTTTCAAAACTATCTTGTTTTTATACCTGAATATCTCAGGTGTTTTTGAACCCTTGAACTCTATGTTCAATTTTCTCCTCTCCTCTCGACTTTCCTCTCCTCCTTTCTCCTTTCCTCTCCTCACCTGTCCTGTTCTCTACCTTCCTCCCTTTGACTCAACACCTTCTGACTAAGCCTTCCAAGTGCTAGGATTATATGTATGCACTACTATCCTTGCTAATAAATTTATTTTCCAAACATGTTCATGTGACACTTTTTACTTTGTCGCAACACGAACATTGGGAATAAAGAACTTAATGTCAAATATTTAAGTTGTTTAAATTTATGTATGATAACACAAATGAGAATAACCAATTTTCAACCTATATGTTACAAAATCAAATCCTCAGCACTTCTGTATTATGATAGATATATTTATAACATATTATTGGAAATGTTTTGTCGTTATTATTGAGAGATGGGAGGAAATTATGTTTGTATTTGAAATTATTTATTGCAAGCAATGTGGCATCTCTGTATTGAACATAACCAGTTTCTCTAAATATCTGGTGCATCATCCATTTCATGGTTTACATTTAATAAACTCTAAAAAGATGTTCTAATTATACTGGGATTAAGAAATTCATCTAGTGAGTCACTTTCATATCTATGCTAAGCTTTTCATTTTCTTAATTGGAATTAGAACTTTTGTTTAAACCAAGTTTGTTAATTACCTTGGTTTTCAGCCTCACCTCTCAATTTCTCCTTTATGGAGTTTTGCTTATTTTTTCTGTTAAAAAGTACTTATTGAAATTTTTGTCTTCTGTTATGTCTCTACATTCTTTTTGATTCATCTTTTCTCTGCCTTACCTACTAAGATACAAGTCATCCTTTTAGTTTCACCTGGTGTCTGCTTCTGTAAGACATTTCCTTTGTCTAGATGGGATATGAGCTCTGTTCCCTTTGACTTCATGCTCTAGTCTAGTTCTTCTTTTACTAGATTTGCAGATAATTATATATATTATATTTCCCTCCTTATATTCTAAGAGTGTTGGTTGTCTATTTCATGTTTGGAGCAGATCCCATTCCAATTGTGTAAACATAGTAGTCATTTACAATGTATTTGTTGAAGGATTGGTAAGGCTATGTACAGGTAGCTACTGACTTCAAGGCAATTTGTAGTCTAACAGGAATCCTCAAACACATAAGAATGAAGCAGATTAAGAGTGCACTAAACACTAACCAAGAAAATAGGTCTCTACTGTTCTTTGGCTTTTTGAGTTATCTGTATTCTCTTGACCCTAACTTCCTCCTTCTCTTTTTCTTGTTCTCCCCACATTAAGCAAGAGATATCAAAAAAAAAAAAAAATCAAATAACGAACAAAGCAAGAGGAAGAAGTCTATTTCTTAGTATTAGGATCTACCAAGGTTTCCTACCTGCTAATCTTTCTTATCAAAGAACTTATATATTTACATTCCTGACTCCTGCCTTTCTTGACATTTAATTGTTATTATTTCCTTCAGTTTGAAGACCATAAGAAAGTTATTTGACTCCCAAGTTATGCCTTGATTCTCTCAGGTTGTTCAGACTGAGTGTTCCACAAGCCTTATACCTACCCTTCCTGTTTAACTAGTCACATATTGTTAGCTCTGCTTTAAATAAACCAGTGAGCAACTTTAAGAAGCTAAGAGTGTTGGGGATATCGGGGAGCAGTCAGAAAAATGGGAATTAGGGATGGAGAGATGGCTTAGCAGTTAAGCGCTTGCCTGTGAAGCCTAAGGACCTGGGTTCAAGGCTAGATTCCCCAGGACCCACGTTAGCCAGATGCACAAGGGGGAGCACACATCTGGAGTTGGTTTGCAGTGGCTGGAGGCCCTGATGCGCCCATTCTCTCTCTCTCTCTCTCTCTCTCTCACTCTCAAATAAATAAATAAATAATGAACAAAAAAAATAAAAAAAAGACAAATGCGAATTAGGTTGAATTGGTTTTTACAAGTAATGTCACTTTTTGAGGTTCAGTAACTTAGCCAGTGGCACTCAGTGGAAGAGCTGTGAGTTTAGCTTTCTGTACCCTTGGTAATTAGACAAGGAAAAGTAAGAAATCCTTTATCATTCAGTAATGAGAAATGAGTTTAACTAAAGAATGTTAACTAAGTCACTGGGTTTTTTCACAATCCTATGAGAGTATGCAATGAGTATATCATCAGCTGCCAAGACAATTCAAAGAGAACAGAGACAACATGAACACTTTGCAGCAGTAATGTCTACATGTTGTCCTGGTTATGTCACAAGTATGTACCACATTGGCAAAGTTTAAATGACCTCCTAAGGAGAAATTAATTTTATATTATGCATAGGAATAACATGAAAAATTTCAAAAACAGCACATTGGGGGGTAGGAAGGTTAGTGTTATCTGAAAACCATGAATCTTCAATGCAGTGTGTATAAACTTTTCAGGAAGTTTGCATGTCTAGCCACAGAATTCTTTCTGGGTGTGTTGGCACAGCCACAACATTTCAAGTGAAATTGGACATATCTTGGGGAGGGTTGAGGATAAACCTTCATGTAGTCATGAATGATCAGATGGTCTACTATATGAATATCACAATGGGAGTTTTGGGTATATGTTACAACAGAGTTTGTCAAGACAAAGTGCTGTTAGCCAAAAGCTAGAGAAGCTTGACTCTCATGTTGATTTCTTTTGTTTTTCTTTTTTTAAATTTATTTTTATTTATTTATTTGAGAGTGACAGAGAGAGAGAGAAAGAGGCAGATAGAGAGAGAGAATGGGCATGCCAGGACCTCCAGCCATTGCAAACGATCTCCAGATGTGTGTGCCCCCTTGTGCATCTGGCTAATTTGGGTCCTGGGGAATCGAGCCTCAAACCGGGGTCCTTAGGCTTCACAGGCAAGCACTTAACAGCTAAGTCATCTCTCCAGCCCTCTTCTGTTTTTCTTAATATTGATAGTAAGTTTAGTTTACAATGCTTAACTTACTTTTGATAGCATATAATTTTCTTATTCAATACTAAGTTGTCCAGTGGGTAAAGTTTCATTTGCATTCATAAAATGGCTTTCAGGCTTAAAAAGAAAATTTTTTAGAAACACTATGTCTTTTGTTATTTTCAGCAACCTGGAAAATAAGGACAGGCATGTATGAAGAAACTAAGCACAGACAATTATGTGACTTGATTAAGATAACACAGTAAAATCAGGATATGAATCATACCATCAATGAAAATATTCTAGGATCTTTTCTATTTCTTCTGGACCATAGGCTCCATTAGAACAGAAATCTTATCTATATTCCTCAAGATAGTAGCATCAGTGCTGATTTTTAATAATACATTGAATATAGAGATAAAAATATTAAACAATTTGTTCCTATATTGTAATACAAGTCTAGATAGGACTGACCATGTATTCATACTTGATATAAATGAATTTTTTCTCCCTTTTCCTTCCCTTCTTTTCCCTTCTATCCCCATTCTTCCTTTTGCTTTTCTCCCTCTACTTCTCCCTTCCATTTCATTCTTTTTGTTTTCCAAGAAGACAAGGTGTCAACTATATCTGGATGCTGGGATCATAGCAAAATGCAATGTATCAAAACACTGAATGTTTACTGAATGAGGAAAAATTACATCCAGTCCAATGTCCATGGCCCTTCATACTGGACATGCTGTCCTGAGATAATGTAATTCCAAATTAGCTGCACCTAATATCTGCATTTCTCCCCTGTGAAGCATAGTATAAAAATTCCAGGTGCACACAACACACACACACACACACACACACACACACACACACACAAAGATATAAAGCAGTTCACATTGGGAAAATGGGACTTGCTCAGTTGCCACATACAAAGATCATGAGGAAGACTTTCTAACACTATTGTGCAACAACTTTATTTCCACCTCTGTGGGTGGTGACAGTTTGTGTTACCTATTGAACATCAGTCCCCAGGAGTCTATAGAGGGTGAGCAACCTTTCCCTTCTGTGACTGAGGTACTTACTGCAGATCTAGTCAAAGAACAACACAAGCCATCACACACACACTCGGGATCTCATTAGGAAAGGGTCTGACTCACCTTATTGGTGATAATCATCAAAACAATCTTTATCTTAGAATTTATCTTCTCTGAATTTCTAGGGTAACTTTTCTGAACCACTCATTTGTCACTTATTTATTATTTTGAAAGTCATTTAACTTTTCACTGTTCCTTTTCTCAATTATCATTTAGTTAAAAACAGAATTGTTATGCATTCCAGTGGAAGAAATGGAATTAAGTGAAAAAATAAATGAGAGGTGATCATATATAGCATTATTCTGCCTTCTCTGATTATCAGTTGCTTTAATTTAGGCACATTTTATTTTATTTTTTAAAAATGACAGTCGTAGTTCAAATCCTTCAAGTATGCTGTGAGATTAAGAGACTAACTGTAAAAATAAAAATAAAAAAACCTTGAAACAGCAGTGAAGATGGTTCTTCTCCCCCTCTCCCCATATATGTGCATTCACATAGTTATAGACACAACATTGTAATGGTGAAGCAGGAGGGGTTCTTTTGCTTCTTTGCTGTGGTGTCTGGATATAAGGAGGAGAAATGGAGTAATAAATGTCACTTTTTAAACAAGAAAAATTGCTTGGAGGAAGTGGTGTGGGTCAGGTGGGATTTTTTTTTTACTGTGATGAACTAGAACACACAATTAAAAAAAATAGGGTCTGGGAAGTTGCCTCAGTGGATAAAGTGCTTACTATGCCAGCATGAGGATCACTTTGGATCCCCAGAACCCATGTAAAAGCACCTTTTACATGGATAAAAAGCTGGGCTCATGTGGCAACCAGAGTATAATCCCAGCACTTGGAAAGTGGAGATGAGGTCCCCAGTGCAAGATGAATAGCTAGACTAGCTGAATTGGCATGCTCTGAGTTCAAGTGAGAGATCCTGCCTCAGTATATAAAAATATAGAGTGATTGAGGGAAATGCCCAACGTCATTCTCTGGTCTACACATGCCCATGTATGCACCTACACACACACGTATCCATAAGCATAAAAACATGCATACAAGCACACAAAATGCACATATAGATACACAAGACTCGGTTCATTGCCATTGGAGAGGGGCTTCTTGCACTCACCTAGGGTTTTGCTGACTCAATTGATACTATTTATGCTCATGGTTTTATATATACATGGTATAAAAATTTTCACATAATACCTTATGTAAAATAAGCCTTGTAAAAATATCTTTCTGGCTGAAAAAGTGGCTTAATGGGTAAATTTTTTATTATACATTTAAATTCCCAGCACTCACATAAATGCTAGGTGAGCTAGCACTGTCATCCCAGCACTTGTGCAGTGGAGACAAGATCTCTGTGGCAAGCTGACAATCCCTGGGTTCAGGTAAGAGACTCTGTCTCAATAAATAAATTGGGGGGGGGTGATACAGAAAGACACCAGATGCTGATCTCTGTTCTCCATACACATGCACGTGCACCTGCACTCACATGTGCATCCCACAAATGGAAACACACATGCACAGACACTGCACACACATACACATGATTTTCTATCTCCCTATTTTGACACTTTAATAGCATTTTAATCCCAAGGTCCATTTGACAGTCAAGGAAAGACCCACAATATGCTGTTAAGGAAAGTGAAAGCAGTAGGTCCCCTTGTGGCTGGCTTGGAGCTGCTTGGACCCTGTGAACTTGCTACAGAAGCAGGCCCCTTGCTCTGCCTTTCTGATTGAAGGACCCTTATGTCCCCAATTCCTGGATCCCCTGCTACAGAGGGTGCACACACAGAGTGAGTAGGCCAGAGATCCCTGTCCCCTAGCTTCTCCCAGGTTCCCCTCTAGGTGTCTTGGGGCTGTCTGGACTTTGATAACTTGCTGCAGAAGCAGACACCTTGCTCGGTCTTCCTGATTGAAGGGCCCTTGGGCCTACAATTCCTGGATGCCCTGCTCCTGAGGGTGCTCATATGGAGTAAGTAGGCCAGAGTTCCTGGTTGGTTCTCCACCTCCCAGACCTCTGGTTCTGGTACCCCTGCTGCTTCTTGAGGTGGCGTGGTCCCTCTGTGTGGACTGTAGAAGCAGGCCTTTTACTCTGATATCCTGATTGGCCTCTGGGTTCCCAGATCTCTATTCCCCTGGGTCAGAGCATGCCCGGGCCACTGTAGGAGCTGGCCTCTTGCTCCTGCATCTCCAATTTCCTGGCTCCTGGTTCCCCAACCTGTGTGCTGAAGATTACATGCAAGTGGAGTAAGTAGGCCATACTTCCCAGTTCCCCAAGTACCTTTGATGTACCTGCAATCTCCACAGTCTGTACATCTGTGGATGTGCAGACTCCATTGTACACCAGCACACCAATCCAGTTCACATTTAAAACGGAACACACTTTCAAGATCTGACAAGGGCAAATATTTGCTTCCTCCTTAATAGAATAAAGTGTTTACCAAGATAGTAGACCACAATGCAAAGAAGCCAATGAAAGTCAGAAAACTAAGAGATCTCCACCAAGAATGCCTAGTCCCACAGTGGAAACCTCCAATGAAATCATAGATAAATCAACAGAAATTCAATCACAAAAGAAGAATACAACAACCAATGAGATCCTGACCAAAAGAACTGCTGAACTGGAAGCAAATTATCAAATAAAGTACAATCATATCAATGAAGTTGAGCAGAATCATGTCTTATAGCATTCAGCTTTTGACAGTAGGCTTAACTTGACTGAAAAAAAATGTTAGAACACTCAAACAACATATAAAGGAATTGAAGGTAAGCCAACAAACAGATATCTCAATAAATTAATTAAGCTTAGTTAATATTTTATCAAATGCAAGAATGAATTCCAGGAAGAATCTAGAAAATCAGAACTTGACTTCTGGGTAAGATAGCTGCATAGGAGTCATGCAAATCCAGCCTAGGAAGGGATTTAAGCAAAACACAGCAAACTATATTCTTTGACTGAAAAGTGAAGGTGTATAGGTTTTGATTGGCCACAGCAGAGAATCAGGAGAGACTATAATCTATCAGAAAGGAGGAAACTGGCCAGAATCCTGCCAAACCACTTGCAGGACCTGGACCTGATCTGTGCATATCTGCACAGAACTGTGAGTCCACCCAGAGCCCTGCTGCAGGAGCAGAGACCAAAGAAGGGGATTTTCTAACCTGATCAGCCTCCATGCAAAGTCATGAAACCTGAAGGGGAGACAGCAGAGATCAGCTGAGGAGCTGCTGAAGAGTACACAGGCAGGACCATCTGAACAGTTCCAGTACAACTTCAGGCTTCCTGCACTCTCCTATCCCCCAACCGACAGCACTGTGACTCTCCCAAGAATGCATTCAGTCCCTGGCAGTGGCAGAGCATCCAGCACAGCTGATCAGAAGACTAGATTCACAGCAGAACACGAAGAGAGAGAGGTGGATACTCAGCATTGGTGAGATTTGAAGCCACCCCAAAAGGTAACAATGTTGACTGACAAAAAAAGCAGGTATATAGGCCTGCACTGCAAGTGCTATTCTCTCTTTCCATGCCAGGGCAGGTTATGGATTACATACTCTAGGTTGGCTTTACCATTCTCAATTAAGTTGTACGTGGGGGTTGGCTCTTTTTGCCTTTGATGCTTTCAGATGCATAGGACCTTTGCCTTTTGCATCTGTCATTATTGGGAGCAGGGTCTTATTCATACCAAGGCTGACCTGGAACTCATTTGAGAACAGAAATCTCACCTTCCCAGGTGACAAGAATAAGAGTGTAGAGCAACACACACCCTTATGGATTTGGGCTCTATAAGGTTATCTGTTTGTTTCAATCCACATACTTGCATACTCTCTGCTAGTTTTTATTGAATGTGTATGTTGCTCAGTTAAATTTTAGAATTTGCCAGTAAATTGCTCCACCCAGCCCACTAGAATACTTGAGTAGCAGGTAAATTCAACAACTAGAATTACTTCTGCTGTTGGATTGGAGTACAAGGGCTACACTTGGTGCCTTAAACTCCTTCTCTGAAGGTACATAAACTTGGATTTCCAAGTCTAAGAGCACCACAGATAATTATAAATCCCAAGCATCAAAAGAACTCAGGATGCAAAAATTGCTACATTGTAATACAAAAAACACAAAGAATCAAGACAATACAATCCCACTGAAAACTATCAATCCATCAAAAATGCCCTCCAATGAGACTGTTTTAGATGAAATGCCTGAAAAAGATTTAAAAAAATAATTTTATCTATAGTCAGAGAAATTAAAGAAGAAATCAAAGGAATCAAAGTAGAAAACCAAGGAATTAAACAAGAAAACAAGTTCTTGAAGGAATTCCAAGAGAACATGGGAAACCAACTTAATGAAATAAGGAGGTCTTTACAAGACATGAGTAAGGAAATAGAAATACTGAAGGAAAAAAGAAAAAAACAAGCAGAAATGCTAGCACTGAAAAACATAGTAAGTCATATAAAAAACTGTAAAGTCTCACTAGTAGAATGGATGAAGGAGAGAATGAAATATCTAAACTAGGAGGCCAGGTGTCAGATCTAATACAGTCCACACAGAGAAGGAAAAACTAACGGAAAGGTATAAATGGGAATTTCAAGATATCTGGGACACTATTAAAAGATCAAATGTAAGAATTTAGGGTATAGTAGAAGGAGAACAGTTTTACTCCAAAGGCATAGTAGGCATTTTCAATCAAGAACAGGAAAAGAGTGGCTACTGTTCCCACTTTTATTTACTATAGTTCTGGAAGTCCTAGCTATAGAAATAAGGCAATAGACACTCAAAAAATGGATACAAATTGGAAAGGAAGAGATCAAATTATCATTATTAGCAGATGATATTATTCTATGCATAAAGGACCCTAAAGACTAACCATCAAAATGTTAAAACTGATAAACACTGTTAGCAATGTAGCAGGATACAAAATAAACACATAAAAATCAGGAGCTTTCCTATATACTAACAACAAACATGTGGAGGATGAAATCAGGGAACCTCTCCCATTCACAATTGCCTCAAAAAAAAAAAAAAAAGGGGAGTATTGTGGAATAAACCTAACTAAGTAATTGAAGGATTACTACAATGACAACTTTAAAGCATTCAAGTGAGAAATTGCACAAGGCAATAGGAAATGGAAAGACATCCCGTGTTCTTGGCTTGGAAGAATCAATATTGTTAAAATGTCAATCTTCTCAAAAGAAACCTATATGTTTAATGCAATCCCCATTAAAATTTAAATGGTATTCTTCACAGAAATAGTAAAAAAAAAAAAATCCTAAAATTCTTTCAGAAGCACAAAAAAACTTGAATAGCCCAAACAATTTTGAGCAACAAAAAAAGGCTGGTAGTATGACCATACCCGATTTTAAGCTATATTACAAATCCACAATAACAAAGACAGCATGGTACTGGCACAAAGACAGACACATGAATCAATGGAATAAAATAGAGGACCCAGTTGTTAATCCTGATGGCTACAGCCATCTGATTTTTAACAAAAATGCCAAAAGTATTCATTGGAGAAAAGAAAGCCTCTTTAATGAGTGGTTCTGGGAAAATTGGATGTCTATATGTAGAAAGATAAAAATAGACCCTTTAGTTTTACTTGCACAAAAATCATGTCCAAGTGGATCAGGGATCTTAATATCAGATCCGAAACATTGCCAGCAATACATGTGACAGAGGATTAATAACCATAATATACAAAGAACTCAACAAGAAATCAAACAAGCCAAATAAAAAAATGGATTATGGAACAAAATACAGAGTTCTCAAAGGAAGAAATATAGATGGGATATAAACATCTAAAAAACTGTGCTACATCTATATCCATCAGGGAAATGCAAATTAAAACTACTTTGAGATTCCATCTTACTCCTGTCAGAATGGCTACCATCAAGAAAACAAATGACAATAGTTGTTGAAGACGATGTGGAGAAAGGGGAACCCGTCTACACTGTTAGTGAAAATGTAGTCTGGTACAGCCAATGTAGAAATCAGTGTGGAGGTTCTTGAGAAGCTAAAAATAGATTTCCCATATGATCTAGCTATAGCACTCCTAGGCATATATCCTAATGACTCTTCTCACTACCTTAGAGATACACAACCATGTTTATTGCTGCTCTGTTTACAATAGCTAGGAAATGGAACCAGCCTAGATGTCCCTCAATAGATGAATGGGTAATAAATATGTGGAACATTAATACAATAGAGTTCTACTCAGCAGTACAGAAAAATGAAATTTTCAGGGAAATGGATGGATCTGGAAAGGATTATACTAAGTGAGGTAACCCAGGCCCAGAAAGCCAAATGTCACATGTTTTCTCTCATATGTGGATCCTAGCTACAAATGTTTAGACTTGTGTGTGACCTGGAAACAAAAGTTGGTAGCAGAAGCCAGTAAGCTAGAAAATAGTTATAATGGAGTGAGGAGAGGGAAGGACTTTAGAGGATGATATTGTATATATGTAAGTAGAAGAACAGATTACAGGGAATGGAATGGCCTAAGTGAGTCCAGGGGAAGAGATTCAGTAAGAGAAGCATAAGGGGAGGGTCAATCAAAATTCAAGATATTCTGAATAAGACATATTAAAACCTTTTTTTTTTTTTTTTTTTTTTTTTTGGATAATGGCACATCCAGAAGCCCTATGCGAGACAGAAGTCATCAGTTGTGGAAACAGTGGACACTGGAAGCATCAAATTTGGCTAGCCAGGCCAAATGATGGAATAGGTGTTATAGTGGCATGTCTGCTCTGGAGGAAACCAGCTGCTTTCTGATTAGACTGGAGGCCTGACCCATGGGAGGGAATACATGCCTGGTACAGAAAACCTAATCAAAAGCCTAGAATTGAAGGGGAGTTCATGAACCTTAGTGGTATAAACCCTGCTCTTGTCTGGCTAACTGCATATATTATTCTCACAAAACTGCCCTAAAAGCACTACACATAACGTTCATATTCATATGTTAATGCTACTCTCAGTTCTGGTTAGAGAAGCTTCTCTTTTCAGATGGTGGTGACCACTAGGATGACCCAAAAGACAACATGGTGCTGAGACAAAGTGCCAGAAGAGTGTTCAGCACTGAAACATCAGGGTACATTGTGGAAGAGGTGGCACAAAGAACATAAGAGCCAAAGGAAGGGCTACACTGCAACTGTCAAGACAGAATTTGGCCTTGTTATTCATGATCTCACATTGCCTAGCAATACCTTCACAAGACCCTCATAATAGAAGAAAAAGATGATGACATCAAAATAAAAGAGTCTAATTGAGAAAGGGAGGGGATATGATGGAGAGTGGAGATGTGAAGGGAAATGTGGGGAAGGAGAGGGAATTATCACTGTTTATTGTCTGTAAGAATAGAAGTTTTCAATATTTTTTTTTTAAAGCCGGGTGTGGTGGCGCAAACCTTTAATCCGAGCATGTGGGAGGCAGAAGTAGGAGGATCACCATGAGTTCAAGGCCAACCTGAGACTTCATATAGTGAATTCCTGGTCAACCTGGGCTAGAGTGAGACCCTACAAATCTAGACCCAAATGGCAATGGTACCATAATTTACTACTTACTAAAAGACAGACCAAATGGCTGATCCTTCACCAGGTCCTTACAGAGAACACCTGAACCACAAGACACTGGAGAGGGTATGATCAAGACTAACCTTAATCTTCTACATCTTCCCTCCCTCACTTCCCCTCTCCCTCTCTCTCTCTCTTTTATCTCTAACTCTTGTATATTAGTTATCTTTTTCCTCATTTTCTTAGTGGGCACTGACATGTAACTCCCAGAACCAGCATGGGGCTATCATCAACAATGAGCTTTTGATCAGAGAGACCTACAAGGTTTCCTAAAAGACAGACAGATTTCTGGCAGAGTACTTGATGACCCACCAAAGGCTAGTGATAAGACCCTACTGCTGAAGACACCTTATGTGATTGACATGCAAATTAGAATGGCATGGCTGGAAGTTGGAAGACAGTCAGTCCCCAGACAGTCAGCACATCTAGTGCCAGAACGTGCTACATGGGCAACTGGGGGAATATGACCAATATCTGTTGAAGCAACACATGGTCTAACCTACTTAGCAGCAAATAACTTGTTGTGATGCCCACACAAGTGCAGTGGTGGCACACAGCCATGGTGGGGAACCAACTGCTCTCAATTCAGCTAACTGATCACCTCACTGGTATGAGACCCACTGCTGGAGCTGGGAAACAAGTCAGAACCATATCCAAACATAAACCCACTCTCCAATATCAAGCTACCGTCAATTGTGGGCTACAAGAGGGCCTACACCTATTAAATTCTCTATAAAAAGAAAAACAGGGTTATCTCATTTGTCCTGGTGCTAACTTACTCTCCGTTGGAGAATCTGCTTCTCTTTTTCACATAGATGTAGATCCTAAGGAGAGAGCCACTCCATCATACCTCAAAAGGGCCCCCGCTGAAACTAAGAAAAATTGGAGAAACAAGTAAGGGCATTGTTTTCCTGATGAACTGGATACCAGCACAAGGGGGAAGGAGATCAGCATACAGAAAAATCAACTCCTACCAAATCAGAGAGCCAGAGCCTCAGAGCCCCCCAACACCTCATCACTGAAGCAGACCCAACATGGCTCAGGGAAATTTTGCAGAAGAGGGGGCGGAAAGAATGTCAGAGCCACATGTTGGGTCATGATATGCAGAGACATTTAGCTTACCCATAACTGTGGGCTAACTCCACAATGCATGACCCGTATACCTCAACAAGGAGGGGCCAAGGGGAGGGGGTAGGTCATGGATGAGCCTAATAACGGTACCAAACTGACTGTAAAAAAATAAATAAAATAAAAAATAAAAATGAAAAAAAATAATAAAAATAAAAATAATTAAAAAAATTAAAAAAATTAAAAAAGGAAAATAAGTACTTGAACTGAAATTGTACCTCAAAAAAGAGATGGATATGATTTAAAATAACACAACATATAACAAAAATCAAATAGAGCTTCTAAAATTCTCTCTAGAACCCCTCACTAACAGAATTACTCAACTGGAAAACAGAATCTCTGACCTGGAACACAAGACAGAAGAAATTAATCACTAGGCCAAAAACCTTGCTAAGTTCAAAAAAAATCAGGTGAACAGAATATGAGAGAACTGTGTGATACCATAAAAGGACCAAACATACAGATCATGGGCATACCAGAAGGACAGGAAATCCAGGCCAGAGTCTTACAGAACATATTCAAAAAGTATTGAAGAAAATTTTCCCAATTTCCCAAAAGAGAGACCCATCCAAATACAAGAAGCCCACAGAATACCAAACAGACAGGACCAAATAGACTCTCCAAGGCACATCGAAGTTAAAACTCTTAACAATGAAAACAAAGAAAGAGCCCAGAAAGCAGCAAGAGAGAAAAAAACTCACTACATACAAAGGCAATTCCATTAGAATTAAGTCAGATTTCTCAGTGGAAACCCTGAAACCCAGAAGAACCAGGAATGGAACACTTCAAAGCCTAAAATCTATGCCTTCTATCCCAAGCAACTCTACCCAGCAAAAGTATCCATCATAATAGATGGTGAAAGGAAAACTTTCCATAAAAAAGCCAACTCTATAGGAATACAAAGCCAAAGTTACAGAGAATACTACAGGCAATACTTCATATAGAACAAACAACCAATCTCAAGAGCCAACAAGAAGACCACAATAACCAAAACTAGACCAGGCTCAAAAAAGTACAAAACACAAGAAAGCACCAAACCCCATAAAACACCTCATCATGGCAGGGATTAAATTGAACCTCACAGCAATAACCTTAAATATTAATGGTATTAACTTACCCATCAAAAGATACAAGTTATCAGGGTGGATCAAAAAACAGGACACTTAGAGTGAGAGCCTACCTCAAAAAGCCAAAAAAAAAAAAAAAAAAAAAAAAAAAAAAAAACTGGACCCTTATATCTGCTTTCTTCAGGAAACCCACCTCACCACTAAAGATAGACACCTCCTCAGGGTGAAAGGAGTAAAATGATATTCCATGCAAATGAAAATAAAAAACAAGCAGGTGTGGTGTGTCATAAATTATTGTCTGATAAAATAGACGTCAAACCAAAAGTAATCAAAAAGGACAAATACGACCACTTCTTACTCATCAAGGGAATCCAAGTTAAGAATATCACAATCATAAATCTATATGCACCAAACACAGGTGCACTACAGTTTATAAAACAAAACTTACTTGACAACAAAACATAAATGAGCACCAACACCATCACAGTCAGAGATGGCAATACTCTACTATCATCAATAGATAGATCACCCAAGTATAATATCAACAGGGAAATAATAGAGCTCAACAACACCATAGACCAACTAGACCTAACAGACATCTACAGAACTTTCAACCCTAACTCTACAGAATACACATTTTTCTCAGCAGCTTTCTCCAAAATAGAAATTAGGCCATTAAATATGCCTCTGTAAATTCAGGAAAATTGAAGTAACATCCTGTATCATATCAGATCACAATGATTTAGAGCTAGAAATTAACAAGAGAGATTTCAAAAGCTCCATCAGGTCCTAGAGACTAAGCAACACACTTTTAAACAATGAATGGGTTGTGCAAGAAATAAAAAATAGTGTAAAATCGCTACAATTGAATTGTAATGAAAACACAATCTGCCAAAACTTATGGGACACAATGAAGGCAGTCTTAAGGGGAAAATTCATAGCACTAAATGCCTTCATTACAAAGACAGAGAGATCTATAACCTGACTGTCCACCTAAAGTCATTGGAAAGAAAGAAGTATCCATCCCTAAGAGCTCCAGACAGAAAGAAATAATCAAGATCTGACCAGAAATTAATGAATTGGAAACTGAGAAAACAATTAAGAAAATTGATGAAACTGAGCTGGTTCTTTCAAAAAATAAACAAGAATGATTAGTTCCTGGCCAATTTTATCAAGCACAAAAAAGAGGAGTCGCAGATTAACAAAATCAGAAATGTAAAATTAAAGATCACAATGCCCAGTCATTAATGAAATTGGAAGAATCATCAGGGCATACTTCCAAAACCTCTATTCCACAAAATTGTATAATCTGGAAGAAATGGATGAATTCCTAGACATATATCACCTACCAAAACTAAACTAAGAGCACATTAGTATCCTAAACCAACCTATCACTTCCATGGAGATTGAAAAGATAATCAGAAACCTGCTCAGAAAGAAAAATCCAAGACTGGATGGCTTCTCAGCGAAATTCTATCAAACCTTCACTGAAAAACTGAAACCAATTTTTCTCAAACTCTTTCATATAAACAGAGACCAGGGAGTCCTCCCTAACTCCTTTTATAAAGCTATCATCACCCTAATACCAAAACCAGACAGATATGCAACAAGAAAGAAAACTAACTATAGGCATATATCCCTGATGAATTTTGATGCAACTATCCTAAACAAAATCCTCCCAAACTGAATTGAACAACACATCAAAAGCATTATCCTCCTTGATCAAGTAGACTTCCTCTCAGGGACGCAGGGATGGTTCAACAAATGGAAATCTGTCAATGTAATACTGCACATAAATAAACTTCACAATAAGAACTACATGATCATCTCAACTGATGCAGAGATGGGCTTTGACAAAATACAACACCACTTCATGATCAAAACACTATAAAGAGTGGCTTAGGACAGTTGCGGAGGGAGAGCGGCGGGGCAGAGAGCGTGACTCCTCTGCTCCGTTACCGCCTGTTCTTGCTGTCCTTCCCGCCGTCGCCGCCGCTGCCGCGCAATCATGTCGGAGGAGAAGCCCAAGGAGCGAGTGAAAACAGAGAACTACCACATCAACCTGAAGGTGGCCGGGCAGGACGGCTCTGTGGTGCAGTTCAAGATCAAGAGGCACACCCCACTGAGCAAGCTGATGAAAGCCTACTTCGAGAGACAGGGCTTGTCGATGACGCAGATTAGATTCAGGTTTGATGGGCAGCCAATCAACGAGACAGACACTCCAGCCCAGCTGGAGATGGAGGATACCATCGATGTATTCCAGCAGCAGACAGGGGAACAGTTCCCCGAGGGACTGGCCCCACATCCTACCATCACCCATGCATCTGCTATTGAATGGCTTACGTGCAGTCACGCCAATCACTGAAGAGTCAGCAGACGCCGGACAGTCACTGAAGCAATTCTCCTTCTCTCATGCACTTCCAGGGCAACTCCAAACCGTATCTGCAGGGATGAGGTCACTACTTGGTTAACCAGAGTGTTTGGTTTAGGTGATATGAATCGTGAGATTTTTTGGGGGGTTATTTTTTGTTTTCATTTTTGTTCCCTCCCGCCCCCAAAATGTTCTTTTCCTAAACTTGGGGTTGGATGTGGGCTCTGTCTGTAGCCAGACCTAACCTCCAGAGCTGAGATTGCTCCTGTTGCCACTTGTCCTGACTGCACAGAGAGCTCAGTCACCCAGTGGGTGTGCCTTTGGGACAAGCGTGTGGGAGTAGAATTCCACTTATTATTTGACATAGAATATTAAAATGTGAAGTAATGCAAATTTAAGCTTTGTTAAGCATATGGCAAAGTTGAGAGGAAACTCTACGGTTCTGAAAAGGTTAAAAATAAAAGTAACAGGTCCTCCAGTAAAATGACCAAGGTGCTCCTGCTCAGGGGCAAGGCCAAGATGTCACCTTTACTCAGTACCTGGTCGTGGGCACATGGGTAGAGGTCAGCACAACAGAACTCACTCTTTTCCTTTTCTCTGATGAAGAAAGTAATTACCATATTTCTGATTTGGAAATTGTGTCTTGGTCTCAGATTTCTAGCATTTGGTTCTGATCAGTAATTATGGTTTATTATATAAAATCACAAGATTAAGTATCCAGTTAGTGACATGTAAAACAGCTGCTTCAAAGTGTGGTTGCAAAAGAAACCCATGAAAAGGCAACTGCATTCTCACGGACTTGTGCTCTGCCGTTCTCCAGATGTATACTGAAATTATGCCCCAGTCGTGACTTCACTTCTGCATTTGGGATCTATACCAGTTAAAATGTTCATAGTTCTGCCTATTGTCCTTCTTTAAGGATCCATTGCTGCTTGAAGGCCATTCTCTGCCTTTTATAGTCACTTGACAATGACCCATCATCTGCTTGCTCAAAATCCTGCAGAAAATGTTCTTGTGTGCTGTTTTGCTGTGTGGGCTCGGGTGGGATGTCTGTTGGCTTTGTTGTTTTAGTCACTGATTTGTACATTATTTGTTGTCATTTGCTACTGTAAACAGTAAATATAGTTTGGTTAAAAAAAAAGAGTGGTTTATACCTCAACACAGTAAAGGCTATATGTAAAGCACCCAAAGCCCAAATAATACTAAATGTGGGAAAACTCAAGGAGTTCCCACAGAGATTGGGAACAAGACAGGGGTGCCCACTCTCACCATTGCTCTTCAACATAGTACTAGAAGTACTAGCCCAAGCAATAAGTCAGGAAAGTAAATAAAAGGGATTCAAATTGGAAAGGAAGATGTCAAGTTGGCCCTATTTGCAGATGGCATGATCGTATACATAAGTGACCTGAAAGTATCCATCTCAAAACATCTAAAGGTGATTAATACCTTCACTAAAGTGGCAGTATGCAGGATAAATGCACAAAAATCAGTAGCCTTTCTATATGCAAAGGACAAATATACAGAAAAAGAATTCAGTGAGGCTGTCTCATTTTCAATAACAACAAAAAATTAAATACCTTGAAATAATACTAACTAAGGATATGAAAGACCTATGTAATGAAAACATAGAAAAAAAAAAAAAAACCTCAAGAAATACATTGAGGGTGACTTGAGAAGATGGAGAGATCTCCCATGCTCTTGGATAGGTAGTTAATATAAAAATGGCAATTCTACCAAAAACAATATACATATTTAATACAATACCAATAAAAATACCAGCATCATTCTTCACAGTGATAGAAAAAATGATCTTAAAATTTATGTGGAATGGCAGCAGGCCTCAGATATCCAAGCATATCCTTAGCAAAAGAAACACCTCTGGAGGTATCACCATACCTAATCTAAAGCTATATTACAAAGCCATAGTAACAAAAACAGCATGGTACTGGCATAAGAACAGAAACAGACCAATGGAACAGAATTGAAGACTCAGACCTTAGGTCAAGCAACTACAGCTACTTGATATTTGACAAAGAAGCCAATAATGTAGAGTGGCAAAAAGACAGCATCTTCATCAAATGGCATTGGACAAATTGGATGACCATATGTAAAAAAAAAAAAAAAAATGAACTTATCTCTCCATATGCACAAAATGGAGAGACATGGAACAGATCATACTCAGTGAACTCACACAATAACAGAAAGACAAAGGCCACATGGCATCACTTATCTAAGGTTCCTAACCTGGACCTGCTCCAGTTGCTGTCTCACCTGGTAGGCAATTCAAGGCCCAGACAATAGGGATAGGATGGTTTGGGGAAGGGAAGGGAGGAAAAGCAACACAAAATTAATTACAAAATGAGCTGATGCCATAGAAACCTTTATCCTTGGACATAGCCTAAAAGATATAGCCTTCAAAAGTAGTAAGGGGGGGGGGACCTGAAAATTTGGTCTCTGGTGATGGTGGAATGAAGCCTAAGCTTAAAAGATTTTTTTTTTCTGCCTCTGGCCTGAAACTCCAAGTACCAGAGATTGGTTGCTACCCACATTAAGCTTTTGATTGGAGAGATCTATGAGGTCCCCAAATCAAGACAGCTTTCTGTCAGAACACTTGATTACCCTGCTGGTGCAAAAGCTAAGACCTTATTGCTGATGACACCATATCTGCTGACACAGAGCATAGAGAAACCTGGCTAGAATTCAAAAGAAAGCCAGTCTCCAGACAGATAGCCTATCTAGTGCTGGAAAGCACTACATGAGTTACTAGGGGAAAATGACCAACAATGGTCAGAGCAACCAGAAGTCTAAGTTACTCAGAAGCAAACAATGAGACAGGATATACACATCAGTGCAATAGTGGCATAGCTTCAGTGGGTAACCATTAACTATCTGATTGGCTAAGAGATCTGCTCAGTATAAAGGAACCAGGTCAGAATCCTATGGAGACAAGGACTATGTTCTCCAGTGTCAAGCTCTCACTAGTCATTGGCTTAAAGAGGGGTTACATACATCAAATTCTCCCTAAATTAATAATTTTTATCCCATTTAATCTATGCTGACTTTACTCTCTGTAGAAGGCAGCTTCAGGTTCACTGAGATGAACTTTCAGACCAGGCACAGCTATGGAGGAAGGGGTTTATTGAAGCTTACAGATCCAGGGGAAGTTCCATAATGGCAGAAGAAGCTGGTCTGCCTTCACAGGCCCAAGCAGAGAGAGAGAGAGAAGCACAAGCATAAAGGCAAAAGCCACAGCACACTTCAGGAACTCCTGCTAGGCGCACTTTGCATATATTTAGATTGAAACCTGAAACCTACTACCACACCTTAAGATCCACCCAGTGACACTGCCTCCAGCCAGGTGGCTAAAGATGCAAACTACAAACAAATAAACAACTGAATATATTGGGGGCCATCTATTCTATTCAAATCACCACATTCCACCCCTTGCCCCCAATAGCTTTATAACCATCACACATTGTAAATTGTACTCAGTTTAATTTTAAAGGTCCCCACAGTCTTCACCAATTTGAGATATTAAGACCTGTAAAATCAAACAAGTTAAACATTTCTAAAGTATAAAGGCACAGAGTAAACATTTTCAACTGATGTAAGGCATAGCAAGGGGAGACTAAAATAATGCAAACTCAACCACCATCAAACAAACATCAAACTTCTGTAGTTCAAGTCCAATACAACCAAAGACTGACTGTCTCCAAATTTTCCAATTCCACCCCTCCAGCTGGGCAGAGTAGCAGGGAACACTTCCATCTCAGGCCAACAGTGCGCTCTATGGTAGTGCTTGTATAGTCCTGTTATATCCAAATCATCTTGAGGTTTTCATGCAAACCACGGTCCATCTTCCAAAGGCTCTTTCAGTCCATCAGGGCATCATGCCCTGCCTCATGCCAGATCTCAGCAGCAGCTCCTGGAACCATGTGCAATTCATGCCCACTCCTCACATTTTCCAAAGGCTCTTTCAGCCTATCAGGGCATCAGGCCGTACCTCATGCTGCATCTCAGCGGCAGCTCCTGGAAGCATGTACAATTCATGACCACTCCTCGCATTTTTCATGCTTCTGAAACCAATACCAGGTGTGCAGGACACAGCCATATTCTTAATTCACAGGTGAAATAAATCATAACCTTAAAAAGCAGGTTCCTTCTTCAGTCAACTCTTTCCAAAAGTGTTTACATTTCTATGATAGTCTTTTCTCAGGCATCCTTTTCATGGTAAATCAATTGGACCATCTTCCTTTAAGATTGTTAATGTGTTTGACAATAGCAGATTCAGTAACCTAAAACCAGTCTCAGTGCCTGTAATTTTAACTTGCTTGAGGTTTTCCAGCTTAAAATCTTAAATCTTTCAGTCCAATATCTTTACCCAAGCACATCAGTCCATTACAAATTTAACCTTGATCAAACTGTCTGGGCCTGGGCAGCAGGATGCAGCCAGCCCTGAAGCCAGTAGCCCAGTTCCAACAAAGTCCTCTGCAGTCTTTCCTTCCCCTTAGAAAGCTCATAAGACAAGCCTTGAAGTTCAATACTGTCTGCACTTAGCATTCTCAAACTCTCATCAGAATAGTCCATAAAACTTGGCTTACCACTCCAGAAGGCATCTTCAGTTGCAAGCACCAAATCCATGCCTATTTCTCCAAAACAAAGATTCCAAAAGATCAACATCCACATGGTCACGTTCTTCTCACCCCACTGCTGGTACCAAATGCTGTATCACTCAGCTTCAGGTTCACTGAGATGTACTTTCAGACCAGGCACAGCTATGGAGGAGGGGATTTATTGAAGCTTACAGATCCAGGGGAAGTTCCATAATGGCAGAAGAAGCTGGCCTGCCTTCACAGGCCCAAGCAGAGAGAGAGAGAAGCACAAGCCTAAAGCCAAAAGCCATAGCACACTTCAGGAACTCCTGCTAGGCACACTTTGCATATGTTTAGATTGAAACCTGACAGCCACCACCACACCTTAAGATCCACCCAGTGACTCTGCCTCCAGCCAGGTGGCTAAAGATGCAAACTACAAACAAATAAACAACTGAATATATTGGGGGCCATCTATTCTATTCAAAACACCACACTCTTCATTGGAGAATCTATTATTCTTTTGCAGATGGTAGTGAGTCCAGAGGAAATAAACTACCTGTCACACTTCAGCCAAGCCACTGCTAAAACCACAGAGGAATGGGGAAACAATGATGAATGCTGCTTCCATATTGTTTCTGATAAACGGTGCCAGGATGTAGAAGACAGACCCTGAGGCTACTCAATACCTACCAAAGCACAGATCCAGAGTCTCTTAAGAGCTCATCACTGAAGTAGACTTAAAATTCACCCACCATGGCTCAGGAATTTTGCAGAAGAGGGGTGGAAAGATTGTAAGACCCACAGGTTGAGACATCATGCCCAGAGGCATTCCCTCCCCCATCCAAAAGAACTTACTGGTACTCCTACAATGCATAAACCACAACCCCATGGGGAATACTCACAACCCCACTGAGGAGTGTCCTCAATGGAATGGGGGCAGGGATGAGGGAAAAAAGAGTACCAACACATGGTGTATCAATTTGAAATATGTTGTTAATAATAAAAATCACTAAAAAAAAAAGTGAGAACATCTCTCCTTTCTCTCTGACCCTTTTCTTTATGTTTCACAGTGACCAACTTTCTCTACACATGGTTTCTAAGTAAGATTGCTCTGGTATAGCAAAGTTATGTACACTAGATGCCTTACAAAAAATATAAGTTTATTTTTTAAAAAATAAAGCTGAAGAAATATCAGTTAAATGTACTTGCAAAGCCTGCAGACCCAAATTCAATTATCCATCATCCACCTAAAACTAGACGCAAAATGTAGTGCATGCATTTGGCATTTCTTTGCGATAGCAAGAGACTCTTATGTTTGCCACCCCCAGTAAAATAAATGAATGAAAATTGAAAATGTTTTTTAAAAAAAGCTGAAAATATGTAATTGCAGTGTAAAATTGTTGACTGACTGCAGGGCTTGCTTTTTGTGTTACCAATGACATACCTGCAACATTAGTGTCTTCACATGCTAGAATGCATAGAGTCCTCTGATTTTTTTTTTTTTTTTTAATTACAGCAGTAGTTCTCTTCTGGACCATGTCATTTTCCAATGGCCTAACTTACAGAAATGTTCTCAGCTTGGAGTTAGAATTTTTACACATTTTGTACATTCCCTCTTTCATTGCAACTGTGGCACATGACATTGATTTGTCCAATGAATGAGGAGTGGAAGTATTGTGTGGGGCAGTCACCTTAAAGAGAAAGGTAGTACATTTCATACCTGAGATAATGACATGATATCTGGAGCTCTGGAGATACTGTGGACTAAGAAAATGGAAGCTGTTGCCTAAGGGAAGTAGGAGAGAGACCTGCCAAGGATGCAGGAGAGAGGCCTGTCAGGGATGTGGGAGAGTCCCAGACCAATGCATGGAGCAGCTATAAGTACCATTTCATAATAGGCTATTGTTCTTTGAGCCCAGCTGGGCATTCTATTCACTAATCAAATTGACAGCCTAATATGTAGTACAGAAATTATAGGATGGGCAGCATCTAAACTGTGAAGTTGGGGAATTTTTGTGTGAGGCAAGAGGAGTTGGTACTACTGCATCTGATGCTGACACTGATGCATGCTGTTCAATGACAGTTTAAAACAAGAGGTTTTTGTACAGCAGAAATGCCTCACACATGGATGGATCCCTTGGCACAAATATGAGATCTTATATCCTCAGCCTCTGTCTGTGGTGAGTGAGAGAAGGTAAAAATCCTGGCTATCATTAATTGTAGAGATGAACCATAAGCAGGATTCATTGAGAACTGGATATATTTATTTTTAGAAATGTTTATGTAATAACATCACCATAAATTTTGAAGTAACATATAATTTAGCAAAGATTGAATTCATATCCTTTTTTCTATTAAGGCTTCTATAATTGAAATACATATTTTAAATAAAACACTTTAATGCTCTAGAAATACTTGTATTTTTCAATTCTCTGAAGCTTTATGTGCTAAGCAGAGGGTGATAGAAGTCTTTATGGAAAAATATCTAAAATTATTAACATTTCAAAACATGGTATTGAAATGAATTTTGCAGTTCATTTTACATGTGGCAAAACATCCTTTTTATGTTTAATTGAACTTACATATCTTCAGCTGTTCACTTCCAGGGGCTTTCTTTATATTTACACACATGTAAGGTAACTATTAAATACATACTTAAGGATAAAAGGGAAGGTTGTATTTGGAAAAAAAAAAGACTTAAATTGCTTTACACAACCTTCTTCATTCATAAGCAGCTTGATCAGGCTAGTTATGAATAGCTCAGTGCTACCAAATTAAAAACAAATGCACTGGGAAAGAGTAGATCTTGGGACAGGGAGGAGGCTGATGATGGCACCAACTTGACCAAATACACTGAGTACAAAGCTAATTTAAAAAATTAATAAAAAGAGTAGACCTTTTCTGGTACACTTTGTGTATCCCTCTCTCCCCTGGCACTTTTTGTTTTTGTTTTTGTTTTTGGTTTTTCGAGGTGGGGTCTCACTCCAGCCCAGGCTGACCTGGAATTCACTATGGAGGCTCAGGGTGGCCTCGAACTCAAGGCGATCCTCCTACCTCTGCCTCCCGAGTGCTGGGATTAAAGGCGTGCGCCACTACGCCCAGCTTCCCCTGGCACTTTTATATGCTTCCTGTAATAGCACCTGCAGAAATGTGACCTATTAAAAGCAATGTAAGCACATTATTGCCAATGTTCCACAAAACCATGGAAAATTATCATTCTGAGATATATGTGCATACATATTTCTACATGGCATCAGTGTCTTGTTCTGTTCGTGTAACTCTAATTCTTTTTAACCAAACAAAATTTGTGTTTCTTATTCACTATATAGTAAAAGTTACAAAGTAAGCACATAATTCATGCAGTTATTCAACATCAAATTCCTCCTATGGGTTGTCAAACACTGAGGAATAGGCTAACTTCGCTTTTCAGAGTATAAACTGGTGTCTTTGCAGCTATTTCCACAAGACTTGAGCTTTTCTGTAAAGCTCAACTATAGCAGCAGTCATTCTATTTTACTTACTACTCTAAACTCAGCATGTAGAATCCTGCTTGCTTACTGGGAGTGCTTCATAAATATCCATTAAATTAATTAATGAGCTGATTAGATAGGTTTGTCATAAATAAGAGAGCTCCAGTTTAAACTAAAAGACAAGAGGGGAGGGGACTGGTGAAAGAATTTGAGTAAACAGAAGATGGCTAGGAACCCCCAGGAAAAGTTGATAACACCCAAGGATAACAGATGCTGATTTATTAGTGTGCCTGCAGGCTACTAGATCAGAGCTGAGCCCTAAACACCTGTTGAACTAGTTATTTTTCTCATTTCCATGCCCCAATACCTGATAAAAGCAACTTAAGGAGGGAAAGATTTATTTTGGTTCATGGTTTGAGGATACAGTCCAAGCATGACAATAGGAGTATGGACTGGTCATACTTTACAGTCAGGAAGTAGAGGTAGAAGCAAGTGGGGCTGGACTATAAAGCCTTAAGACCCACTCCTCCAGTAAGGCTCCATGTTCTAAAGTCTCCACAGCTTTCCAAAACAGCACCACAAGCTGAGGACCAAGCATTCAAATGAATAAGCCTAAAGGGACATTTTATATGCAAACTGTAACATTTGCTAAGACAATACTGAATATTAAGTTCTTAGTTACTATTGGGAATTGTTTTGTCTCTTTGTTTTCTTCTCTTCTCTGTTTGTTCCCCCTGTTTTCTCTATACTGAACACAGTGGCTCAATCTCAGTTGCTGTCAGCAGCTTGAGCAGCTCATATATTAAAGTGGTCAGTGGATAGAGACTGTTTTTGCACTGTGCTTATCTACTTTGATTGTCCTCGGTCATGGAGTTTGATCATGGGCAGTGCTCTGGTTTCTTTGAACATCAATGTTTTTATGAGTAAGATGGTCATGAGCCTTCCATCTCTCCAGGTTCCTGTAAGCACATAAAATAATGTATATAACATACTTATCTTGATTTCTGATACAATTATAAATAGTACATATGGACAATTATTTCTATTAAACTTACTGAGTATTCAAAGCATTGCATGCTATCGGAATTATCATTCTGTCTCCATTTTTAGTTGAGGACAATAAACGTGATATGCCTTGTTATAAGTAATATAGCAGATATGTGAGTCTTAAAAGTCTGGTGTGAAAGTTAATTCTCTAAGCACCTGTCTCCTCAGAAAAATTTTAGAATTAAGTAAGAAATTACTTTTACTTATAATGTAGACATCAATGAGTGGGTTATTTGAGCACACCAACTAATTTTCCAAATCTTTATTAAATTGTAATCAAGTGTCTCATAATGCTATTAAAATTCGATGTTTTACTATCTAGAGTTAGTATAGGACTCACAATTGTTAAAACCACAAACCAAAACACTACCCCTATTTCAGACCCTAGTTTCTAGTTTCAGTTTTCACATTTAGTTCTGATCTCCTTGCTATCAAAGAAAGGTTCCAATGATTCCCTTCTCATGATGGATAACTTGCACAAAGCTCAGGGCAACACTTCTCCTTTCTGAATTGGTATTAGGGCACAGTAGGGGTTAGGGTAGACACATTGCTGTACCTTCTCTGAATGTGCCACCCACTTAACACCTCAATGCATTTGTGAACTTGAATGTTCTGAGAACTTTGTTATTTAAGGGAACTTTTTCTTTCTTTTTTCTTTTTTTGTTTTGTTTTTTTTTTTTTTTTGGTTTTTCAAGGTAGGGTCTCACTCTACGTCTGGCTGACCTGGAATTACCTCTGTATTCTCAGGGTGGCCTCAAACTCATGGCAATCCTCGTACCTCTGCCTCCCGAGTGCTGGGATTAAAGACATGCACCACTCCGCCCAGCTATTTAAGGGAACTTTAAGGAGGAACTAAGTAAAAAACTATAAACTGCTCAACCTTTTAGCCTTTAGCTTACTCATTCACTTGAAAACAAAATCTCAGAGGGCTATTTGGAGCAGAATCTGAATATCATGCATAAAATCAACCAGAAGTGGTGATATATGAGTATAGTGAGTATTCTCCTCCTGTTAAAACTCTGATTATTTTAGTAAGAATATTAAATGTCTTTATTTTTCCCTGGAAAAATGAGCAACATTAAGCAAAAAATGAACATATGGAACTTTTACTCAATGTATTAGCTATGTTCTCATTGCTGTGACTAAATGCCTGACAAGAAGCAACTTAAGGAAGGAAAGGTATACTTTGGTTTATACTTCCAGGGCATCGAGTACAACCATGGGAGGCATCACAGTGGGAACATGAAGCAACTGGTCACATCCAGTCCACACTGAGAAAGCAGAGAGTGATGAACATTGTTGGTGCTCAGTCAGCTTTCTGCTTTTTAAGCACTTTAGGACCCTAGTCCATGGAATAGTGCCTCCCATACTTTGGTAAATTTTATGACTACAATTAACCCAGTTTAGAAACTCTCTCACAGATGTGCTGAGAGATTTATTCCATGGTAATTTTAAACCATGTCAATAACTGAGACTAGGCATTACATTCATTATATGTAAATTTGTTAAAAATATTAATTTCCATTAGAATCTGCTGATGTTGTATGTCGAAGCAGTCTTTCAATTCCCTTAAATAATCATTGTAGGCACAGAAAATGCTTTCCGAACAGTATGAAGTAATTCCAGGCTGACAGCTTGAACTGAAGGACAAGTAGCTCTTCAAGTGAAGAACCTCTCAAATTTCTTCTCTCTGTCCTTGTTCTTTGGTTCTCAGCTTCATATATATATATATATAGACTTCTTCTATACTTACAGACAACAAACCATGGTATTTCCCTCACGCACTTTCCCCTTCAGAACTCTGTTCTCCATCATATCCCCTCCCTCTGTACACTACTCTCTCTTTTAATTTGATGTCATCATCTTTTTCTATTATGAGGCTCTTGTGTAGGTATTGCTAGGCACTGTGAGGTCTTGGGTATCGAGACCAAGTTCTGTCCCGACAGTTGTATGTAAGGAGTGGAAACCTTCCTTAGTCTCTTACATTCTTTCTGCCACCTTTTCTGCAATGGACCCTGAGCCTTGGAGGGTGTGAGATGTTTCAGTACTGGACTCTCCTCTGTCCTTTCTTCTCAGTACTATGCTGCCTTTTGGGTCATCCCAGTGGTCATCACCACCTCTTCTGCAATGGACCTTGAGCCTTGGAGGGTATGAGATGTTTCAGTGCTGGACTCTCCTCTGTCCTTTCTTCTCAGCACTGTGCTGCCTTTTGGGTCATCCCAGTGGTCATAGCCATCTGAAAACAGAAGCCTCTCTAACCAGAAGTGAGAGTAGCATTAATATATGAGTATGAACATTAAGTGTAGTGCTTTCAGGGCAACTTGGTGAGAGTAATATATGCATTTACCTAGACAAGAGCAGGCTTTATACCCCTAAGGCTCATGACCTCCCCTGTCATAGGCTTTTGATTAGATTTTCAGTACCAGGCATATATTCCCTCCCAGAGTGGGCCTTCAGTCCAATTAGAGACCAGTTGGTTTTCCCAAGAGCAGACATGCCACTATTGCTCTCATTCAGTCATTTGGCCTGTCTGGCCAAAGTTGAGGCTTCCAGTGTTCACTGTTTTCACTGCTGATAACTTCTGTCTCCCGCAAGGCTCCATACAGTGCAGTTTTTCCAGCTTTCAGTTGGCTGGGCTACAGGAAGAAGTTTTTTTGCTCAGCACTAGCTTGATTTCTCAGTGACTCTGCTGCTCAGGCCTGTGAAGTCTTCAACAATAGGCTGTTACCATCTCTTTCTCATGGGAAACCAAGGGCCTTGGCAACAGCCTATGATGTTTGGGAAGTAACAGAGATCTCCCTGGCCAACAACTCACTGGAAGGTATCCCATCCCTGGCACTAAAAATTTTCTAGTAACACTCTATGGCTTCTGGGTGTGCCATTATTCAAGAAAGTAGATTTTCCTATGTCTTATTCAGAATATCTTGAATTTTGACTGAACCTCCCCCACACCTATCTTTTATACACTCTCTTCCCCTGACCTCACTTAGGACTTTCCCCTCCCTGTAATCTGTTCTTCTACTTACAGTATACAATACCATCCCCTTAAGACCTTCTCTCTCCTCTATACCTTATAGCCTTTTCTAGCAATGGGCCTCTGCTACTGATTTTTGGTTCCAGATCACACACAAGTCTATACATTTTTAACTAGGATCCACATATGAGAGAGAACATAATTCTTTCCTTATAGCCTTTTCTAGCTATGGGCCTCTGCTACTGATTTTTGGTTCCAGATCACACACAAGTCTATACATTTTTAACTAGGATCCACATATGAGAGAGAACATAATTCTTTCCAGATCCATCCATTTCCCTGCAAATTTCATAATTTCATTTTTTCTTTACCACTGAATAGAACTCAACTGTGTAGATGTACCACATCTTTATTATCCATTCATTTGTGGATGGACATCTAGAGTGGTTCCATTTCCAGCTATTGTGAATAGAGCATCAATAATCATGGTTGTGCAAGTATCTCTAAGGTAGTGAAAAGAGTCATGCCTAGGAGTGCTATAGCTGGATCATATGGCAAATCTATTTTCAGCTGTCTCAAGAACCTCCACACTGATTTCCACAGTGGCTTTACCAGATTACATTGCCAACAACAGTATAGAAGGGTTCCCCTTTTATTGCATCCTTGCCGACATTTATTGCCATTTGTTTTCTTGATGGTAGCCATTCTAACAGGAGTGAGGTAGAATCTCAGTGTAGTTTTAATTTGGATTTCCCTGATGGCTAAGGATATAGAACACATTTTTAGATGTTTACATTCCATCTGTATTTCTTCTGATGAGAACTCTTTATTTAGTTCCATAACCCATTTTTTGATTGGGTTGTTTGATTTCTTATTGTTCTGTTTTTTTTTTTTGAGTACTTTGCATATTCTGGATATTAATCCTCTGTCAGATGTGTAGCTTGCAAACATTTTTATCCCATTCTGTAGGTATCCCTTTTCTCTATTCACAGTGTCCTTTGCTGTACAAAAGCTTTGTAATATCATGAGATTCCAGTAGTTGGTTAGTGGTTTTATTTTCTGAGCAATTGGATTTATATTCAGAAAGTCATTACCTATTCCAATATGTTAAATGGTTTCCCCTACCTTTTCTTCTAGCAATTTCAGAATTTCAGATCTGATATTAAGGTCCCTAATCCACTTGGATTTGATTCTGTGCTTGGAGAAAGACAAGAATCTGTTTTCATCTTTCTATATCTAGATATCTAGTTTTTCCAGCAGCACTTGTTGAAGAGGCTGTCTTTTCTCCAATGAATATTTTTGGCATTTTTGTCAAAAATCAGATGGCTGTAGCTGTCTGGATTAACCTCTGCATCCTCTATTCTATTCCATTGATCTACATATTTACTTTGTGCCAGTACCATGCTGTTTTTATTACTATGGCTTTGTAATACAGCTTAAAATCAGGTATGGTGATACCACCTGCCTTATATTTGTTGCTCAAAATTATTTTGGCTATTCGAGATATTTTATGCTTCCAAATGAATTTTAGCATCGTTTTTTCTATTCATTTGAAGAATGCCATTGGAATTTTAATGGGGATTGCTTTAAATGTGTAAGTTGCTTTTGATAAGATTGACACAGATTTTCACAGTACTGATTCTTTTTTTTTTTTTTTTTTTACCATATCATCATTTTTATTCTTTAAGTTGTAGGTTCAAATATCTACCTTTACAATAATTCTTATTTGTAATTACATATGTAGATTTGGAAAAATGCTCCTTTTTAAAACACTTAATAAATTATTAACTGGATAAACAGAAGTCTTCCAAAACAGAATGCTTCAGGCCTAGATAGTTTCGCTGGCAAATTTTATTAAACATTTAAAAAACAAATCATTTCAATTCTATACAATCTGTATAGAACAGAGGAAAACTATAGACCAAAGTCTTCCATGAAACTAGCTGCACAAATCTGTAACCCAATTTTATCAAGTCACATCCAACAATGTATATAATGAGTTATATATGATGTACAAGTTGGATTCATTGAAGTGTGCAAGGCATGTTCCCCAATGGAAAATCAATGGATATAACCCTGAATCACATCAACAGGCTAAAGAAGAAATAAATGTGACCAGATACACAGAGAAAAAAATGCATTTGACAAAATCGGACCCTAGTCACGGCAATAACTTTCCATAAACCCAGAAGAAAAGGAGACCTTTTGCAACTTGATAAAGAACACCTACATTAGACATATAGCTCTTCTGCTTGGTTTTTTTTTTTTTTTTTCATCTTCTTAATAATAACAAAATACATGCTTTCCACCAAAGAGAGAAAGAACAAGAAAAGGATGGGCCCTGTCACCATACAGATCCAACATCAGATTAGAAGACCTCACTAATGCAATACAACGAGAAATGGTGATAAAAGCCATAGACTAGTGGAAGAGAAATAAAAAAGCTCTCTTTGCTTGAAACTATCACTGCCCATGTTTAAAAATTCCAAAGTCAAAAAAAATCCCAAACTAAACTTTTAGAATCAATTAGCTATGAACTATAACAATAAGTCTTTAGATACAAGGTTAATATCAAAAAATAAATTTTTTTCTAGGTTAACAAACAACTGGAATTTGAACTTACAGTGCAACATTTATATTAGCCAAAAGATTAAAATCATAAATATTATCTTTTTTTTGTATGTTATTTTTTTTTTTATTTATTAGTCAGTTCTGTATTCAGCAAATACAGTCAGTTTGGTACCATTATTAGGCTCATCCGTGACCTACCCCCTCCCCTTGGCCCCTCCTTGTTGAGGTATACGGGTCATGCATTGTGGAGTTAGCCCACAGTTATGGCTAAGCTAAATGTCTCTGCATATCATGACCCAACATGTGACTCTGACATTCTTTCCGCCCCCTCTTCCGCAAAATTTCCCTGAGCCATGTTGGGTTCATTTTTGGTCTGCTTCAGTGATGAGGTGTTGAGGGCCTCTGAGGCTCTGGCTCTCTGATTTGGTAGGAGTTGATTTTTCTCTATGCTGATCTCCTTCCGCCTTGTGCTGGTGTCCGGTTCATCAGGAAAACAGCCCCCTTGCTTGTTTCTCCAAGTTTTCTTAGTTTCAGCCGGGGCCCTTTTGAGGTATGATGGGGTGGCTCTCTCCTTAGGGTCTACATCTATCTGAAAAAGAGAACACAGTACTGATTCTTCCAATCCAAGAACACGGGATGGCTTTACATTTCCATGTGTTTTCTGCAATTTGTCACTTGAGTGTTTTAAAGTTCTTATTGTAGAGGTCTTTCATTTCCTTGGTTAAGTTTATTCCAAGGTACTTTATTTATTTATTTATTTGTTATTTATTTGTTGAGGCAATTGTGAATGGGAGAGTTTCTGTGATTTCATCCTCTCCATGTTTGTTGTTAGTATATAAGGAAGCTACAGATTTCTGTGTATTTATTTTGTATCCTGCCAGGTTCCCGAAAGTGTGTTCAGTTCTAACAGTTTGCTGGTAGAGTTTTTAGGGTCATTTATATATAGAATCATATCATCTGGAAATAGTGATAGTTTGATGTCTTCCTTTCTAATTTGTGTCCCTTTTATGAGTGTTTCTTATCTTATTATAATAGCTAAGACTTCCAGTACTATATTAAATAAAAGTGGGGACAGTGGACACCCTGGTTTATTCCTGAATTAATGGAAAAGCTTCAAGTTTTTGTCCATTTAGTATTATGTTGGCTGTAGGTTTGCCAAAAATAGCTTTTGTTATGTTGAGATATGTTCTTTCTATTCCCAGTTTCTGTAATACTTTTACCATAAAAGGATGTTGGATTTTGTCAAATGTCTTTTCTGTACCGATTGGGATGATAATGTGATTTTTGTCCTTCAGACCATTTATATGATGTATTACATTTATTGATTTGTGTATGTTGAACCATACCTGCATCTGTGGGATAAAGCCAACTTGGTCAGGGTGAATAATCTTTTTGATATATTATTGTATTCTGTTTGCCAATATTTTGTTCAGAATTTTTGCATCTATGTTCATGACGGAGATTGGCTTGCAATTTTCTTTTTATCTTATGTCTTTGTCTGTTTTTGGTATGAGGGTGATTCTGGCTTCCTAGAAGGAGTTTGGTAGTGTTCATTCCTTTTGTATTTTATGGAAAAGGTTGAGAAGCACTGGTGTTAGTTCTTCCATGAAGGTCTGGTAAAATTCATTAGTGAATCCATCTGGGCCTGGGCTTTTATTAGTTGGGAGACGATTTTATAACTGCTTGGATCTCTGTTCTCATTATAGGTCTATTTAAATGGTTTATCTCATTATGATTTAATTTTAGTAGGTCATATGAATCAAGGAAATCATCCATTTATTTCATATTTTTAAACTTGGAGGAATATATATTCTTAAAGTATGTCCTTATAATTGTCTGTATTTCTTTGGTATCTCTTCCAATGGTGACTTTTTCATCACTAATTTTACTAATTTTTGTCTCTTCTCTCTTTCTTCTGATCAAATTTACTAAGGGTTTATCAATATTGTTTATCCTTTCAAAGAACCAACTCTTTGTTTCATTCGTTCTTTGTTTTTTTTTTTTTTGTTTCTATTTCATTAATTTCTGCCCTAATGTATATTCTTTCTTCTCCATTGATTTTTAGTTTGCCTTTTCTTCTTTTCCCAAGGCATTAAGGTGAAGCATTAAATTTTTTATTTGTGAACTCTCTAATTTCTTAATATAGGTACATAGAGGTATAAATATCACTCTTAGAACTGCCTTCATTGTATCCCAAATGTTTTCATATGTTGTATCATCATCATCATTTGATTGTATGAATTTGTTGATGTCCTTTTTTTATTTCTTCAATGACACATTGATCTTTTAATAGTGTACTGTTTAGTCTCCATGAATTTGTATATGCTTTGTAGTTTTCTTGTTGTTGATTTTCAGCTTAATCCCATTGTGGTCAGATAAAGTACAAGGAATTATTTCAATTTTCCTGCATTTGTGATTTGCTTTATGTCCTAATATATGATCTATTTTAGAGAATGTTCTATATGCTGCTGAGAAAAATGTATATCTGCAGCATTTGGATGGAACGTTCTGTAGATATCTGTTAGGTCCATTTGTTCCATGACATCATTTAATTCAGATGTCTCTCTCACTATATTTTGCTGGGATGACCTGTCAATTGATGAGCGTGGAGTATTGAAGTCACCCAGTACAATTGTGTTTGATGTTATCTGTGACCTTAAGTCTAATAGTGTTTGATGAAACTGGGAGCCCCATGTTAGGTACATATATGTTTAGGATTGTAATGTCCTTCTGCTGGAGTGCTCCTTTTATTTTTATTTTTATTTATTTATTTGAGAGTGACAGACAGAAAGAGGGAGAGAGAGAGAGAGAGAGGGAAAGAGAGATAGAGAGAGAGAGAGAGAGAGAGAGAATGGGTGCACCAGGGCCTCCAGCCACTGCAAATGAACTCCAGATGCATGTGCCCCTTTGTGCATCTGGCTAATGTGGGTCCTGGGGAAATGAGCCTTGAACCCGGGTCCTTAGGCTTCACAGGCAAGCGCTTAACTGCTAAGCTACCTCTCCAGCCCTGGAGTTTTCCTTTAATCAGTATAAAATGACCTTCTTCATCTTTCCTCACTAATGCTGGTTTGAAGTCTATCCTGTCAGATATTATGATAGCAATCCCTGCTTCTTTCCTATGACCATTTGTTTGAAATACTGTTTTCCATCCTTTCACCCTAAGGCGGTACCTACCTTTTATTGAGAGATGAGTTTCCTGGAGGCAAAGTTTGCTGGCCTGGGTTTAATTTCCAAATCATACATCTAAGCTGGATGAAAAAGTGGCACAAGCCTCTGGTTTACATTTGCGGTCTCAAGAGGCCCTGGTGTGCCCATAAACACACAAGCATGCACATATGTGCACACAAAGACACACACACACACATACACAAACAAATTAAAAAAATCAACATATTTTATTTTTGTAGCATTTCCCAATTTGTATAATATGTTAAAATCTAATTTTTCCAATTTTAATTATTGACATTATACATTTATGGAATGTACTTTGATCTTTCTCACTGGCATATCACTTCACTTCTCATTGTGTTGTATTATTATTATTATTATTATTATTATTATTATTATTTGATAGGGTCTTATGTAGTTCAGGCTGATCTCACTATGTAGCTAAGGATGACCTTAAACTTCTGATCCTACTTACTCTACTTTCCAAGAGTTAGAATAGACAAGTGGCACTATGTCTGGTTTTATGTGGTGTTGGGAATTAAACACATGGCCTTGTACATGCTAGGTAAGCAGTCTACCAACTGAGCTACATGTCCAATGGTTAAGAGAATTCTTACTAGAGTCATTGCTCAGCAATAAGTTCTTCCTTGTAAGGTGTGGTGATTTGACTCAGGTGTCCCTCATAAACTTAGGAGTTCTGAATACCATGTTCCTAGTTCTTGGCAATCTGGGGATTAAATCCTCCTTGAGGCAGTGTATTACTGGGGGCAGGCTTATGGGTGTTATAGACAGCTTCCTATTGTCAGTGTTTGGCACACACTCCTATTTTTGTTGCTCACCTGATGTTGGTGAGAAGGCATTGTCCACACACTGCTCCTTACATCATTTCTCTCTGTCATCACGGAGCTTCCCCCTAGAGCCTATAAGCCAAAATAAACTTTTTTTTTTTTCTACAAGCTGCTCTTGGTTAGGTATTTTCTGCCAGCAATTAAATGATGACTGCAATAGTAAAGTTGGTACCAAGAATTGGTTTCATTACTAATAGAAACTTCACTGTGTGGCTTTGGCCTTTTGGAAGTGTTTTGAAAGAGGAATGTGGGAGGATTTGAAACCTTGACCAAAGAGATGCCTTTCAGTGCTGTAGGTATAACTTGATGGACTATTCTGGGCAGAGTTGTACAACATTAATGCAATAAGAACTATGGACTGTGAGGTTTGGCTTGTGAGGGTGAGAAAGACCTTGGCCTGGACTGGACTAAGAAGCAGTTTGTGTGAGAGACTTGCTGTCATTCCCATGTCCTGAGAATTTGTGTAGAACTGGACTGGTATGAGCAGAGGGATATGGCACAGACATAAATGAAAGCTGTGAGCCAAAATTCTCCCCATTCAGCTGCAATTGTATGAGAGATTACAACCATTGAGATTGGGCCAGCTGACCTGCATCGGGAGAACTCAAAGAAGGCAGTCTTTTCAAGGGGCCTGAATGATGAAGGAGTGTCCTGTTCTTCAAAGCCTGCATTATTTCCCCGGATTAACAAATTGGCATGCTGCCTGATATTATGGAGGATAAGAAATACAGGAAAGAGAGGGTCATTGAATGTGCAACACAGTCTTGTATTTTGGAAATGGCCATGGGCAGTGTGAAGCAGGTTTACTGGATTGACTTCATGGAGACCTGATGGAGCCATGAGGATAAGCTGTGGGTTGTAGTGGAGACCCAGTGGACATGCTGGGACCATAATGTGGCTGCTCAGGAGAGCTGCAGTCCTTGGATGAAGTTTACCTGGACTTGAGTTTACCTAACTGGAGGGGTGGAGTTCAAATTCCAGAGACTTGTCAGTAGTTACAATTATCAGACTTGGAGAGTTGCCACTGACTAGAGTTGTTAAATTTGGAGCTACAGAGTTTAATGTTTGCCCTGTCTAAATGCTGGATTGGTTGAATATTTCTTTGCTCTGTCCAATGCCATCTTTTATAGTATGAATATTTATTCTGTCCCATTATGGTTTTCTGGGGCTTTTTTTGGTGTTGCAGCTCAGTTAAAAGACTTTTGGACTTTGAGGATGTTTGCTCATCACTGAGATTTATAAAAACTATGGGACATTTAAAGTTGGACTGAATGCATTGCATTTTACACCATGGATGGTTATCAGTTTATGGGGGCCAGGGCAAAATATGGTGGTTTGATTCGGGTGTTCCCCATAAACTTAGGTGTTCTAAATGCTAGGTTCCCAGCTGATGAAGATTTTGGAATTAACACCTCCTGGAGGTAGTGTATTTGGGGGGCGTGCTTATGGATGTTATACAGAGTTCCCCCTTGTTCATGTTTGGCACACTCTCCTGTTGCTGCTGTCCACTTGATGTTGGTGAGGTGATGTCCAGCCTCTGCTCATGCCATCATTCCCCCCTGCCATCATGGAGCTTTCCCTTGAGTCTGTAAGCCAAAATAAACCCTTTTGCCCCATAAGCTGCTCTTGGTTAGGTGTTTTCTCTTAGCAATGCAAACCTACTATAATATCAGACATCATAAGAATGTTTATATCTCAGCCATTGGATGCTGCTTTAAAAGAAATTCTGGACTTAGGCATTAAAATAATAATTTTAATTATCTAGAATGGAGGCCACCTTGTGTTTCCTTCTCCACCCTTCAGTATTGATCTAGTGTGTGTGTGTGTGTGTGTGTGTGTGTGTGTGTGTGTGTGTGTGTTTGCATGTTCATACACCTGCATACATATGGACACATGCATTTGGAATTGTAAGTAAAGGTACCATTGCATTTCTACATTTACTGAGAACCTGCAATGTACTGGATACTGGGCTGAGTGCTGAGGATAGAGGTATGAATTAGATACAATCCTTTATATGATGGTGAATAGAGAAGAATAAAGACTCCTAAACATGAAACAGAATTTGTATGTATGGTAAAGATGGAAGTGGGCGCTCAGCAAAATCACATGAAGTTTCTGGCAGAGGCAGAAGACATTATCCTTCCAAAAGGTAGTCATCCCTGGTTCCATTTGGTTTC
Source organism: Dipus sagitta (assembly GCA_036346955.1). Classification (NCBI taxonomy): domain Eukaryota; kingdom Metazoa; phylum Chordata; class Mammalia; order Rodentia; family Dipodidae; genus Dipus; species Dipus sagitta. The sequence goes on from CM070781.1 coordinate 70,959,158, forward strand.
AACATGAAGTGAAAAGATGCTGTGTGAAGGGTTGCATTCATATTTATCAAGGTCTGTGTTATGCCTGCAGTGGATGGCAGCAAGCCTAGTTTTCCACTGTTTTTAACAAGTGATTTAAAATGAGTAAAATTCCCCTAAGTTCTGTTGTACAATGATAATAACAAGCAGAATAAAAAGCAATCAAATCATCATTAGGCTTGTTGCACTTTCATAGCTTCAATGATGGCCATTTTTCACTGTTTTATTGCTTAATTTAGAATTAGGTAGCTTCAGCTGCCAGAAACAATAGAGAATGTCAAGTATAAGGGGGCCAAACATAGCACATGGGCTGTAGTTCCACATCCTCAAGATGACCTCAGATGCTTTGCTTCTTTTCACTGTCTGAGAATTAAAAGTCCCCAGAATGTTATGACAGTGTATAAATTATCTACAGTAAAGAACATTTATTCATTTTATGTATTTGTTTGCTTAAGAAAAATTATAAGTCATCCTAGTCTAAAATTTCAATTATAAGTTTACCATGTCCACAGAGACAAATGTTTAATACATACAAAGATTAGTTAAATAAACAACAGTAATGCTGTGGCATTGTGGTCATTCATTGTGGTCATGATAAAACCCTTCCTAAGGCAAGCACAAATTTATACCATTCTTTTAATATTTGTGGGAGGACTGAGATTTTTAAGCCATGGTTGTTTTCCCACTTCAACTGGAGACTTCTGCATCACCTTCACTGATATTCTCTCCTGCATATGTCCTGAATGTTGCTCTACTCAGGGATTTATTGTCCAGTTCTAAACCCACTTACTGGGTAATAGAATTTAATATCCATGCTTTAAATGTCATCTATGTGACAACAACCCCCACATGTATATTTCTAGTTCTAGCATTATTACTGAAACCTGGAATCACAGCATCAACTACATTCTAGACATGGCCAGAGACTATACCTGCTCTCATTAAAATCAGTTTTTCTTTATGTGTCACTCCTACTAATGGTGCCCTCTATCATTAGGACACCTGGGAGATATTCTGAGTCCCTCTTTCACTTGTCATTTCTAAGTGCTGTCAGCATCTCCATTCCATCCACTTTATACCTTCTCTACTACTACAGTCCTAGTTGTACCCTCACTATGTGACTCCTGCCATGGCATCTTACCAGATCTTTCTGTGTTTTCCTGTCTTGTCTGCAGTTAATGGTTCACAGAGATGTCAAAAGATGAAATAAAACATGTTTCTCATGGGCTGGAATGATGGCCCAGTTGGTGAACTGCTTACTGCATAAGTGTAAGGACCTGAGTTTGGATTCCTAGGACCCACATAAATATCAGGCAAATATGGTGGTCAGCCTGGAATCCCAGAGCTTTAGAGGCAGAGATCAATCCTTAGGGCAAGATAGTTAGCTAGTCTATCCAAACTGACAAGCTCTGTGTTCAAGTAAGAAATTATGTCTCAATAAATAAGGTGGAGAGTGACTAAAGAGGACACCTAACATCCACCTCTGGCTGCCACACACATGTACACTCACACACATATGAACATATGCAAAGCAATTTGCCCACCCTTAATGGTGGAAATCAACCTAACATTTGCACCTCAAGCAACATAAATCCAGGCTCTGTGCTAGTCTTTCAATTTTCTTGAAGTTTTCCTGTGATAAACGATACATCTTTCATAGTTTTCTGTTCTATACTTTTTGCCAAGCACACCAGTCCAGTACCTTTAAATTCAAACTTGGTCAAACTCTCTGAGCTTGGGCAGAAGAACACCACTAGCCTTTCCACCAGTAGCCCAGTTCCAGTAAAGTTTTCTATTTTCCCTTTGAAATTTCACAAACCCAACCCTCATAGTCCACAATTCTTTCCATATTGAGTACTTTCAAATTGTCACCATTATACTCTATCAAGCTTGTCATACAATACTGAAAGCTGTCTCCAATCCAAAGTACCACATTAATTCTTCCCACAAGTATCAAAAGATCAAAACTCACATGATCAGATTCACCTCAGCAACAAACTAACTTCTTAGTATCAATTTTATTGTTGGACAAGCAGCCAGAGCTTACATTTCTCTGAGCACACCTGAGAACTGGACTACAAGATCCAACACAAGTGACACTTTCTCCAGCATGCTGCTGGAGACTCAAGTTGCAAGCTTACTCAAAAATACCTCAGGGGCTGGAGAGATGGCTTAGTGGTTAAGTGCTTGCCTGTGAAGCCTAAGGACCCTGGTTCGAGGCTTGATTCGTTAGCCAGATGCACAAGGGGGCGCACGCGTCTGGAGTTCGTTTGCAGTGGCTGGAGGCCCTGGAGTGCTCATTCTCTCTCTCTTTCTCACAGCCTCTCTCTCTCTCTCTCTCTGTGTCTCTCTCTGTAGCTCTCAAATAAATAAATAAAAATAAACAAAAAAATACCTCAGGCCATGGGGAACATATACTCACACTACAATGAGATAGATAGATAGATAGATAGATAGATAGATAGATAGATAGATAGATTAATAGATAGATAGCAAAGATAGAAAATGGGTGGACCAGGACCATGAATATGAAATACAGTTCCATTGGCTTGTAACTCCTTCATTTTATTTAATCAGTGTTTCATATTTTATTGTAGATAACTTTAAATTCCATGGCTAATGGGTAATAAATCAATTTTAACCAGTAAGTGAACTTTCAAATATGGAATTAGTGAAGAATGAAGATTGGCTTACTGCACAAGTGTAAGGACCTGTGTTTGGATTCCTAGAACCCACATAAATATCAGGCAAACATGGTGGTCAGCCTGAAATCCCAGTGCTTTAGAGGCAGAGATCAATCCTTAGGGCAAGCTGGTTAGCTAGTCTATCCAAACTGACAAGCTCTGTGTTCAAGTAAGAAATTATGTCTGCACATAGGAGTTGTTGGACTGGTGGTTTGTATGAACATTAAACACTAAGAATGGATATTGTATAGAGTCTGCAATTAGATACAACTATAAATTTCAATGCTCTAACATCCCCAGACTCCATCTCACCCTTCTAACTTCTGAGGAGATTGATGTCTTCATAAAAAATGAGCTCATCATTATAGTCCAACTAGAGAAGAAAGATCTTTTCAAAAACATTATCCTCAGGGTACCTTGATTATCTTATTAGTTACTGTGTCCCTATTGTTCTGCTGATGCCCAAGACAAAACTTGTTACATAGTATTTATCGAACATATATGAACAACCTTGATTTCTCATTCTTTAATGTTAGATAAAGAAATAAAAACTACAGAGAATATTTTGTGCACATATATGTACTCACCTGTATTCTATTTTCAAAAGAACTGAGGTAGGTTACAATAAAACACTTGACATTATGTCTTGAGTCTTAAATTATAGATGAAACACAAAAGTCTAGTAGCAAAAGAAGAAACAGGAAATGTTGTCTGTCTGTGTATCTATCTATCATCTATCTATCTATCATCAATTGATCTATCTATCTGTAATTTATCTATCATCTAACTATCTATGTATCTATCTATCATTTATCATCATTCTGTATATAATCAATCAACTATCATCTTTCTATCTATATCTATCTATACTATATTCTTTTTTTTTTTTTTTTTTTGGTTTTACGAGGTAAGGTCTCACTTTTAGTTCAGGCTGACCTGGAATTCACTATGTAGTCTCAGGGTGGCCTCGAACTCACAGTGATCCTCCTACCTCTGCCTCCCGAGTGCTGGGATTAAAGGCGTGCGCCACCACGCCCGGCTGATCTATCTATACTATATTCTGTCAAACTAATCTACATGTAATCTATCCATCTATAATTATTGCACACTAGTTAAGGTTAAAATATACCTTATATTAACATTCTTACAGCTCTTCAAGGAAGATTCTTTTACTTTTGTTACATGAAACTCATGTTTCTCTACTATATTCCTTTATATTACTTTAAAAAAGATGTGTAGGTAAGAATTCTTAAATGAATGGAAAAAATGAAATTTAGCTGAGTTAAGATAGTATAAGTTAGCAGTAACAGCACACATAGATTTTTGGTAGCCAGAGCAAAGAAAATAATACAATGAAGTACATAGTTTTCATTGCTTGGCAGATATGAATTTCCTGTTTATAAAGAGAGGAACTTTACTTGAATCTTTTCCCAAGTGAAATTTGTTTTCAGAATCTTTAAAGAAATTCCAGTAAGTTGTAAAAAATTGAAGGAAAGATACTTGCAATCTGTTTAATTTTACTGAAAGCTACATCATTTTCTGCTCACTTTCAATCCTCCCCATTCCTCTTTCAATCTTTATAATAAGTCTATGAAATATATATCAGTATTTCTTGACTGTATTGATGTTGAAATGGCAAAGGTCTAAGCAGAGCTTACTGGCTTTTACTGAATATTAATAAATAACATTTAACTCTCAGATTTTGCAGTTATGTGACATGCCAGAATAATGTAATCATCACACACACACACACACACACACATATATTTCAGGAGTTTTTGTTAAACTGTGGAGTTAAAGCTTTAAAATGACTTCTAGTATTCTATCTGCTCATGCCAGGCAGCAACAGAAATAGTTTCATCAATGCCTAAGCCTGCATTAAAAAGACTAATAGCATTGGAACTTATCTTCATAGGAAGGGTGAGACCTCGCCATTCAGAATTGGTGTCAACTTGAGTGGGTGATTCTAAAATAACATGGCATTGAAAGCAGGTGATTCATGGATGCACTGAAAAGCATTTAGGAATCCTTTTCATCCAGTTCTCTTTAAAGGCTGCTAAATTTCCCATCATTGATATGCGGCTGAACTGACCACGCTGAGGTGCTTCTGTCCTAGGGTAAAATTGAAATTGAAGTGGTTGTGACATGAGAAACTCAGTGCTGATGTGCCAGAGAGACTGCAAAAGAAAGGAATTGTTTTCTGTTATCAGAATATCAAAGACACAGAGCCTGCTTGATTGAAGGGTTGTCCTGAGTAAAATAGAATCCTGTGGGTGTTTAGAACTCCTTCGTTTCTTCTTTTCTCTTCTGAGAGAATTTCCAGGAGGCAGATATGAAATCCAATGACATGGACCCTTAGGAAGCTTGAAATAAGATAGGATTTGTAGAAGCCATGAGTATACCCTCTTCTTTGGAGTGCAGTGGGAACACAGCACAGCACAAAAAATAAAAAATATGTAGTGTAGACCCTGGGTTAAGTCTTAAATTGTCAGCATTGGACACATCATTATACCATCAGCTGTGTCATCTATAATATGAATACCTAACAATAACAACAAAGTATTTGTCTACTCTCACACTTAACATAATTATTCTATGCCAGATTTGTGCATATATGTGAGGGAATTCTCTTCTTTGAGCAGCTCTCCAAGGGATAGCAGCTGGGTGTCCTATCACTTGTTTCAGTGCTGATGCTGTTTACCCCAAGTAACATCAGAGTCTACAGGTGAAGGATTCTGCTGCACAAAAGTGGCCCCACTTCAAATGCCACACTCAAGCCTTAGGCTGTGATCTGTACTTCTGGCTAGCTGGTTGTATCCTTCCTTAGGTTTGGTTAACATGCTATAATAGTGCATAGAACACACAGGAACACTCCTATGTACTCACTTGTGATCTATGGATAATTTAATTTTATTACAGCATGTAGCAATTACCAATTATTATAACAATATACCTTTTTTAATTTTTTTCAAAATTATTGTGAACTTTTAAAATTCTGAACACAAGAGCAACAAATAATTATTGTAGAGACATTAGGAAATTCAAGAAAGTTTCACTAATAAAGGAAACATTGCCTTATTCTTCCCAAATGTTATGAAGGATGCAGTTTGGTGGACAACATGCCCAGGGTAAGGCATGTGGAGGGGCACAGAGCATCCTTACCTTCTATATGTTCTGTTCTGCTCCTCCATGCATTCAGACATCAAAAGTCTCTCCTAACCTTGTGCTTTTAGTTTTTTTTTTTTTTGTTTGTTTGTTTTGGTGGATGTATTTTTGGAATATATGTGGTTGGTTAAATTATGATCTATGTTGATCAACTCACTCTAATCTTCAGTCTTTTTTCATTCCTCGGGTGTCAAGGAATGAGACTTAAAGATTCAACTCTAATTGTGTTGTTGATTCTCATGGCAACCAGCCCCCATCTTCAGTCTACCTGGGAGCCCACCAAAACTTGTTTATGTTAGAACAGAAGATCTCCCATCACCCAGGAAATTTCAAGAGATTTAGAAGTTTTCTTTCTGCAGCTACTGGCACTCAGGAAATTATAGAGGTCTTAAGAGCTCTGTGTCAGAAACCAGATGCAAAGAACAAATATTAGAATGAAAGATTCTCCTAATGCTCCTATTGACAAGGATCTTGATCTCTGAGTCAGGAACCAGGGACAGAGTCCAAATGGCCACTTTTTATATGCCAAGATTTTAGTGAGTGTGTAATAAAATGATATATGATTGGAGTTTCATATCTCAGACATTCAACCAGTGCTGTATCGTTCCTTTAAATATCAAGCAGCCATAAGAAGGGATATGCTGAATATGGATTGGTGATTTGGAGGATAAATAAAACTATCTGAAAGCAAAACAAATGATAAGTTATGTTTAAGAACATAGAAACAACTCAGGACTCGTATTTATTTGCCCAAGAAAATAATCATGTGTAAAAAGCCACATACACACACACACACACATATATACTGACATACTTTTATAAAATAATAATGTAGTAGCCAATACTATTATCTACAGGGATATTAACAATTTATAGAATTTTCCTACTTGAATACTGTTAAAGGGTATTGTATTTGTGAAGAAAAATTTTGTATGACTTAGTGAGACATTGACATATTTAATGAGTCTAATTTTCCCCAAATTCATGGAAACAATTTACTTACTTCATAGAGGGCTTACTATAAGGCAGGAGTACTATTATTACTGGTTGTTTTTATTGATAGAAGGGAAGTTCACTAGTGTCTTTGCTTTCCAAATTTGTCCAATTGGTTCATGTTGGAAACTGGGAGAAGGTGAGGTTGAGGATCACTAGATGTCTAAAGATTAAAAGGAAAAAAATGAGGGAGGGCCTTATTCTAAGACAAGTATCATTGACTTATAAGTGAATCTGTCCACAACCAGTGAATTTTTCACAATATCTACTTTAAACATTTCCTCTACAAACATCAGAAAATTTTGGTTAAAATTTGGTCAGAAGTTTTTAAACTGAAGAGTTACTTTGAAACTAAAGAAGGGTATATTCTGATTTTCATGTGTGTTCATTTTGGAGCTAGGTGAGTCTATCCATGCATTCATTACCATGATGCTATGCTGTTCTACAGATGCTTTGTGTTTTCTTTTAGCTTGTTTGCTAAAAACAAAGATATATAAAGGAGGCTTAGGGATCTCACAATACTGATAAGATTATAAAAATAATAATAATTCAGATATCCAATTTAAATGTGAGTGCATGTGTGTATGAATACACACAGACACACACACACACACACACACACACACACGCACACACTTTTCTTTTGAAATATGTGTATAACACCAAAGGTTTCCTGCATGATAAGCAAGTGTTCTGCTACTGAACTATTCCTCCAGCCCCTTAAAAATATAGGTATGCAAAGATAACCACAAAATGACAGTCATAAGAAGGGAGAGAAATGGAGCCCTTAAAAGGAACATCTTAGCTCACGGAAATAGATATAGCATGGATAAAAATTTTAGAATAATGTGCTTGTGGTAGGTTGATGATAAAGCTGAGATTGATTAAAGCCATCACAAACATGGAATTTCTTCTCTACCTTTCCTAAGACATTCTTCCCTAACTCTCTTTACTTGATTCGCTTGCTTGAGTGATTTCCCACAATTTCTTAGAGGACTTACTCCATTTTAAGTGACACTATTAGAAAGTAATTCCTGTGCTCATTGGAGCATTATGATAGTAGCTAGAAATAGGAAGCAAGAAAATGACCATCACTAAATGAGTGTTTAAATAAATTGTAGTGTATGTATGCATTAAGTGGTGAGGTGGTATGCATTTATTAAACAGAATGAAGTAGATTCTTTATATGATAATAGGAATGTCCAAGATACAAAGATATATAGATAAAATAGGAAGATATGAAAAGAAAACATGGTGTCATCCACAATGTAGTCATTAAACTTTAGAGAGACCTTTGAATGAAGGCCCTCTATGTGAGTGGTGTCTCAGAAGTTATAGGTTATAAGTCATAAGTTTTAGTGTCAGGGATGAAATACTTGCCAATGAGTTCTTGGTCAGGGAGATGACAGGCCCCTAAAACAATATAGGCTATTCCATTACCCTTGGATGCACACCAAAACTGGATGGTAAATCCCAATTGCTGAAGACACATGTTTCAGTTGCAGACATAGAGAAAATAAGCTGGAAGCTTCTTTTCTGCCAGGTAGCTTTTATCATGCATAAAGTGCCATGTGATCTGCTGGGGAAGAAAAGCAATCAATAGTTCTAACCAGCTGTTTATTCTATACCTAACTTTCCAGGTAAGATTTTCCCAGTGGTACAAACTTGTCATGAATGTTATAGGAGTAAGCAATAATGTTATGATTGTATTTGAGGTCTGCTTCACATGAGGGATTTCATGCATGGTACTATAAAACTGGCCAAATGACTATGACATAGGCCTATCTCCTTAGTTAGGTTAAACAGGCAGCATGCCAAATTTAATTCTAAATGTTTATATTTTTTGCTATAGATTAGACTGCTTGAAGCACCAATCACAGAGGACTCTTACCATAATGATCAGTGGTCAATGTAGAGATGCATAGAAGGCAAATTGCAGAAAATAAGTGTGTGCTCAGCCTCAAGTAGAACATTTCAACCATCCCTCTGAGAATCAATGTACCTTGCAGAAGAGAAGATAGAGGAAAAATGTAAGAGAAGGAGGAGTATGAAACACTGTCTTCTGGATGCAACGTGGCTGTTATATTGATGATGCAGTAGTTTTGGTTTCCTGAACAAAACTGAGCCTGTCAAATGCATCACCAATGATGGGGGAAGGGGATATGAGACCTCATATCTCCAGAGTAGCTAATGCATCTCATGGTTGCTTGGAGAGGGGGTGGCTCAGGTTTATCACTGGTATAGCCACTGGTAGGGTGCCCATTCCACTATAATGCATGAGCATGTATGCAAACTTAACTGAACTCAGTGGGTTAAAAAATGGTATAGGTAAGATGGGTATTAATGGGGAAAAATAAGGATGTTAATGGAGGTGGAGGGGGATGAGAGAGTAGTTAAGGAGAATAAGATCAAAATATATTAAATAAATGTTTATGAAAAATGGAAAATATTAAAAATATACTATATTATAATATTTTATAATTTATGTGCCAATGAAGACCTACACAAAATGTTTGTTTACTGCTTGTCTCTTAGCAGTGAGAATATAGGGATGGCAGGAAGCTATTATTTTATTTACCTTCTCAATTTCTTAAGAAACTATACACAATTATTTTTAAGAAAAATGGAGTAAAAATTTAGGTTTTTTAATATTGAAAAAATTACCATATGGGCTCAAGGTTTAATAGTTAAATACCTAAAGAGGTTTATTTCTTAGATATACTCCCTAGTTTTACTGAGAAGCAATATCAATCTATACAGGCAGAAATTGTATTTTTGGTTCATTAAGAATAAAGCACACTATTTTAACACCATAGATTTTTAGTAAATGGTATTTTATTTCTTTAAAACTGCCACTGACCCAGCCTGACCCATGGTAATAATAGATATTGGAAATAAGGTGAGTTGCAAAAGTTCATTTGTTGATGTTAAATTTATTTTGTGTATTTTGGCAGGTCTGTGATGATAGTACTCATACAACTCTGCTGTTGATGTAAAGGCAATGTCAGTTGATGGAGTGCATACCCATAAGCTATCTGCACCCCTCAGACTCAATCACGTAATTACTCCAGATAAGTCTGCCTTTAAAATGATCTAATCAGTCACTCAATAAACTGAAAACTACTTCTTATTTTCATATACTGCACAATGAAAAGTTCATTAAATGAATGATGTATATCCACAAGGTGGAAGACAGACTGCATTTCACAACATTTGACCTCATTTTTAGATAGGAAGCAGGGACATCTGTTTGCCATGGCATAATGCCACTGACAAGTGATCCTTCCAGGTTGATCATTGGATGATCCGCATCTCGTCAGTAAGTTGACAGTTCCTCATTATGATAGCTTCAACTCAGCAGATGCTTCCCTGAAGGATTCAGAAAAGTCAGTGTCAACTTCATTGCATACTGACAAGGGCTCACACCTCTTCTTGTGATGGATTTGCTAGATAAGCTCAGATGTTAGCACTTCAGTTATTGAGCACAATATTAGTAATAAATCATCCCATGGCAATTAGAAGGAACAATCTTAGAGTGTATTACTAATCTGTTCACTAATTACAATATCATCTTAAATTTTTCCCCAAATAATACCTAGACGTGCCACATTTAAGGAAAATCTTGAAGGTGAAGAATAAAATATGCAATATTATTCTCAGTACACTTTTGAGAGTGTAAAGAATTTCTACAGTAGTAGATTTTAACTGTACTACTTAGTAATATTATTATTACAACTAGCTGTTTGCCGGTAGCAACTGCCATAATTTTCTCCCTTTACTGCTCTCTGGACCCAAGCCTACTCAATTTAGCATAGTTGGCCATGGTATCTCTTGCTTTCTTAAAACACAGGGACTTTCAATTTTCAAGAATGTTTATGGGACCAGAATAATTTGAAACAGGTGTCTAAGCTTCATGCCAAATCTCTGCAGCAGAAGGTTTATATATTTTTCATTATATGTAGAGACACACCACAGCACTTGGATTGACCATCTGTCACCAGATGCATGCTGTGTACTGAACGTAGGAGAAAGAGTTTTCAGTACAAACTCCTTTGAAAGTAATGGATGCCTTCTTCTACCTTCTGTATCCTTACACATAATTGAGTTAGGTAAAACCAAGAGAAGTATTTTGTTTCTTTGCTTACAAAGTATCACCAGTGAGAGAATGTGAAAATGAACATGAGAATACAGTATAAAGTTTCTGCTTACTTTGGTGTATAAAAATCTAAGGCCCAAATGTGAGAGAGTGTTTAGCCCATTGATCTCCATCAGAGATATAATATCCTAGCCTATACATTTTCTTGTGCTTTATTTTCTCTATGTATGTGTGGTAAGCATGTGTGCATGCATGTTTATATGTGTGAGGTATGCAAGTGCATATGCAAATGTGTGTGGAAGCCAAAGGTTGACATCAGGTGCCTTTCTCAGTTCCTCTTGACCTTATTTGTGTTCATGTGTGTGTGTACATAAGTGGTATGATGTTTGTGTATGTATGTATGTGTTTATGTGTGTGAATGTGGGTGCATGTATGACAAGGAGTGAGGGTGGGGGTGAGAGGTCAATTATAGGTGCTGGTCCTCTTCCTCCATTTTGTTTAGATTCCAAATCTCCCGTTGTTCAGCCTTGTCTTTGCTAGGCTAGCTGACCCTCAAGCTACTGGGCAATTCTTCTGTCTCTACTTTCCTTCTTGCCCTAGTGTACTTGGATTACAGACACTTGTGCTACAATGTCCATCTTTACCTTGTTTCTAGGGATCTGAAAGCACCTCCTTTGAATCCCCATACTCATGCCTACATGACAAATGTTTTATTCACTGACCTGACTTTCCAGACTTTCACCTTAGTTTTTGAAATTAGGGTCTTACCCTGAACCTGCAACTTATTGATTGAGCTAGACCAGCCAGCTAACAAGGTCTGGGGATTCTCCTATCTCCATCTCCCATGTGTTGGATTTATAGATGCATGTCACTATGCCCAGTGCCTTATTTAAAACATTTTATTGACAACCTGCATTCATATACACAATGTACTCTCATCATAATCTCCTCTTTTTTGTCTTCATATTATGCAGGTCTTGTGTAGATAACATCAACCACTGTGAGGTCATGAATACAATGTATGCTTAATGTCTGGAATACAGTATTCCAAAGCACTCCTACACTTCCTTTGGCATTTATGTTATTTCCACTACCTCTTCTGCAATTATCCTGCATTTTGGAGAGTGTGAGAGACTAAGTGTCTCACTGAATCCTTTGTGGATGTTATGTGAGTGCTGGAGATTTGAACTCAGGCCTCCCACTTATGCAGTAAGCACTTTATTGACTGAGCTTTCTCTCCATTATCATCATCATCAGCTCTCTCTCTCTCACTCTGTCTCTCTATGTGTGTGGGCGGGGATGAGAGTTTAAATAGCACTATGCAGTCTGGGCCTTAAGTACTAATTTTCTAGAATCTGGTCTCTTAAATCATAATTGACAACTTATATACCCACAGTCTGGGCCTTAAGTACTAGTTTTCTAGAATTTGGTCTCTTAAATCATAATTGCCAACTTATATACCCACAGGTATCCAGAAGGTATTATGAATGAGTGAATCTGGCAGATAGTGGTGGCAGGAACCTGGAGAGAACATTGTCCACAGGGAGGGAACAGCAACTAAGTTTTCTTTTCTTTAATTTTATTTATTTTTTATTTTTATTTTTTTTAATTTTCTCAATTTTTATTAATATTGTCCATGATTATAAAAAATATCCCATGGTATTACCTTCCCCCCTTTCCCCTTTGAAATTCCATTCTCCATAATATCCCCTCCCCATCTCAATCTTTCTACTTACATATATACAATACCAACCTAATAAAAGCCCTCCTCCCTTTCTTTCTCTTCCCTTTCTATCTCCTTTTTTAACTTACTGGCCTCTGCTACTGAGTTTTTTCCTTCTCGCACAGAAGCCCAATCATCTGTAGCTAAGATCCACATATGAGGGAGAACATGTGGCGCTTGGCTTTCTGGGCCTGGGTTACCTCACTTAGTATAATTCTTTCCAGATCCATCCACTTTTCTACAAATTTCATAACTTCATTTTTCTTTACTGCTGAGTAAAACTCCATTGTATAAATGTGCCATATCTTCATTATCCATTCATCAGTTGAGGGACATCTAGGATGGTTCCATTTCCCAGTTATTATAAATTGAGCAGCAATAAACATGGTTGAGCATGTACTTCTAAGGAAATGAGATGAGTCCTTAGGATATATGCCTAGGAGTGCTATAGCTGGGTCATATGGTAGATCAATCTTTAGCTGTTTTAGGAACCTCCACACTGATTTCCACAATGGCTGGACCAGATTGCATTCCCACCAACAATGTAGAAGGGTTCCTCTTTTTCCACATCCCCGCCAACATTTATGATCATTTGTTTTCATGATGGTAGCCAATCTGACAGGAGTGAGATGGAATCTCAATGTAGTCTTAATCTGCATTTCCCTGATGACTAGGGATGTAGAACATTTTTTTAGATGCGTATATGCCATTCGTATTTCTTCCTTTGAGAATTCTCTATTTAGCTCCATTTCCCATTTTTTGATTGGTTTGTTTGATTCCTTATTATTTAACTTATTGAGTTCTTTGTATATCCTAGATATTAATCCTCTATCAGATATATAGCTGGTGAAGATTTTTCCCATTCTGTAGGTGGCCTCTTTGCTTTCTTCACTGTGTCCTTTGCAGTGCAAAATCTTTGTATTTTCATGAGGTCCCAGTGGTTAATCTGTGGTTTTATTGCCTGAGCAATTGGGGCTGTATTCAGAAAGTCTTTGCCAAGACCAATATGTTGAAGGGTTTCCCCCACTTTTTCCTCTAGCAGTTGCAGAGTTTCAGGTCTGATGTTAAGGTCTTTAATCCATTTGGACTTAATTCTTGTGCATGGAGAAAGAGAAGAATCTATTTTCATCCTTCTAAAGATATATATCCAGTTTTCCCAACAGCATTTGCTGAAGAGGCTGTCTTTTCTCCAGTGAGTATTTTTGGCATTTTTATCGAATATCATGTGGCTATAGCTACATGGGGTTACATTTGGGTCCTCTATTCTGTTCCATTGATCTACAAGTCTACTTTTGTGCCAGTACCATGCTGTTTTTGTTACTATGGCTCTGTAGTATAGGTTAAAATCAGGTATGGTGATACCACCAGCCTTATTTTAGTTGCTCAGTTTTATTTTAGATATTCGAGGTTTTTTGTGATTCCAAATGAATTTTTGGATTGTTTTTTCTATTTCCATGAAGAATGCCTTTGGAATTTTCATGGGGATTGCATTAAATGTGTCGATTTCTTTTGGTATGATTGCCATTTTCACAATATTGATTCTTCCAATCCAGGAACAAGGGATGTTTTTCCACTTCCTAGTGTCTTCTACAATTTCTCGCTTGAGTGTTTTAAAGTTCTCATTGTAGAGATTCTTTACTTCCTTGGTTAGGGTTATTCCAAGGTACTTTATTTTTTTTTGATGCAATTGTGAATGGGAGTGATTCTCTGATCTCATCCTCTGTGTGTTTGTTGTTAGCATATATGAAGGGTACTGATTTCTGTGTAATTATTTTGTATCCTGCTACATGACTGTAGGTTTTTATCAGCTGTAACAGTTTGCTAGTAGAGTCTTTAGGGTCCTTTATATATAGAATCATATCATCAGCAAATAATGATAACTTGACCTCTTCCTTTCCGATTTGTATCCCTTTTATGCATGTCTCTTGCCTTATTGCTATGGCTAAGACTTCCAGAACTATATTAAATAAAAGTGGGGACAGTGGACACCCTTGTCTTGTTCCTGATTTTAGTGGAAAAGTTTCCAGGTTTTCCCCATTTAGTAATATGTTGGCTGTAGGCTTATCATAAATAGCCTTTATTATATTGAGATATGTTCCTTGTATTCCCAGTCTCTGCAGGACTTTTATCATGAAGGGATGTTGGATTTTGTCGAATGCTTTCTCTGTGTCTGATGAGATGATCATGTGATTTTTGTCCTTCAACCCATTTATATAATGTATAACATTTATAGATTTGCATATGTTGAACCATCCCTGCATCTCTGGGGTAAAGCCTACTTGGTCAGGGTGAATGAACTTTCTAATGTATTCTTGTATTCTGTTTGCCAATATTTTGTTGAGAATTTTTGCATCTATGTTCATGAGGGAGATTGGTCTGTAATTTTCTTTTTTGTTCTATCTTTGCCTGGTTTTGGTATCAGAGTGATGCTGGCTTCATAGAAGGAGATTGGTAGAATTCCTTCTTTTTCTATTTCATGGAAAAGCTTAAGAAGCAATGGTGTTAGCTCTTCCCTGATGGTCTGGTAAAATTCAGCAGTGAATCCATCTGGGCCTGGGCTTTTTTTAGTTGGGAGATTTTTGATAACTGTTAGGATCTCCATGCTTGTTATAGGTCTATTTAAGTGATTAATCTCATCTTGATTTAATTTAGGTAGGTCATATAAATCAAGGAAATCATCCATTTCTTTCAGATTTTCATACTTTGTGGAGTATATGTTTTTATAATATGTCCAAATGATTTTTTGAATTTCTCTGGCATCTGTTGTGATGTTACCTTTTTCATCTCTAATTTTATTAATTTGTGTCTCTTCTCTCTTTCTTTTGGTCAGATTTGCTAAGGGTTTATTAATCTTGTTTATCCTTTCAAAGAACCAGCTCTTTGTTTCATTAATTCTTTTTTTGGTTTCTAATTCATTAATTTCTGCCCTAATCTTTATTATTTCTTCCCGTCTACTGATTTTTGGTTTGCCTTGTTCTTCTTTTTCTAAGGCTTTAAGGTGAAGCATTAGGTCATTTAGTTGCGACCTTTCTAATTTCTTAATATAGGCACTTAAAGCTATAAATTTACCTCTTAGAACTGCCTTCATTGTGTCCCAGAGATTTTGGTATGTTGTGTTCTCATTATTGTTTGACTCTATAAATTTTTTGATTTCCTTCTTGATTTCTTCATTGACCCATTCATCATTTAGTAGTGTATTGTTTAGTTTCCATGATTTTGTGTATGCTCTATATCCTTTCTCGCTATTGATTTGTAGTTTGATTCCATTGTGGTCAGATAGAATGCAAGGAATTATTTCAATTTTCCTGAATTTGTTAAGATTTGCTTTGTGTCCTAATATATGGTCTATTTTAGAGAATGATCCATGTGCTGCTGAAAAGAATGTATATTCTGCAGCATTTGGATGAAATGTCCTGTATATATCTGTTAGGTCCATTCCTTCTATGACCTCATTTAGTCCAGATACCTCTCTGTTTATTTTTTCCTGGGATAACCTGTCAATTGATGAGAGTGGGGTGTTAACGTCACCCACTACCACCGTGTTTGGTGTTATCTGTGACCTTAGTTCTAACAGTGTTTGTTTGATATATTTGGGAGCCCCCATTTTAGGTGCATATATGTTTAGGATTGTAATGTCCTCCTGTTGGAGTGTGCCCTTAATCAATATAAAGTGACCTTCCTTATCTTTCTTGACTAATGTTGAAGTGAAGTCTGCCTTGTCAGATATTAGGATAGCAACCCCTGCTTGCTTTCTGGGTCCATTTGCTTGAAACACCGTTTTCCAACCTTTCACCCTAAGATAATGTCCATCCTTTGTAGAAAGGTGAGTTTCTTGGCGACAACAAATTGTAGGGTCTTGCTTTTTAACCAAGTCTGCAAACCTATGTCTTTTGGTTGGGGCATTGAGGCCATTGATATTAAGAGATATTATTGAAAGGTGTGTATTTATGCTTGCCATTTTTTTTTTTTTTTTGTGGTTCTGGTTCTACCTTTGCTCTCTTATATTAACTAGTATTTGAGTATTGCTTGTTGTTTTCCAGGTTCCTTATATGTGTGTTTTTCCTTCTCTTCGGCATGGAGGATTCTTTCAAGTATTTTCTGTAGAGGTGGTTTTGTCTTCAAATACTCCTTTAACCTGCTTTTGTCATGGCATGTCCTTATTTCTCCGACTATTTGAATGGATAGTTTTGCAGGATAAAGTAGCCTTGGTTGACAGTTGTTATCTTTCAGAATTTGGAATACATCACTCCAAGCCCTTCTGGCTTTGAAAGTTTATGTTGAGTAATCTGCTGTGATCCTGATGGGCTTGCCTTTGTAGATAACTTGATTTTTCTCTCTAACTGCTTTCAATATTTTTTCTTTGGATTGTGTGTTTGGTAGTTTGATTATAATATGGCGAGGAGAGGTTCCTTCCAGGTTTTGTCTGGCTGGTGTTCTAAAGTCTTCCTCTATCTGCATTGGCACCTCTTTCCCAATTTGGGGGAAGTTTTCTTCTATGATTTTGTTGAAGATGCCTACTATGCCTTTGGATTGAAATTCTTCTCCTGCTACTATATCCTGTATTCTTATATTTGATCTTTTCATAGTATCCTGAATATCTTGAAATTCCCATTCATACTTTTCTATTAGTTTGTCTTTCTCTTTGTTGGATTGTATTAGATCTGCCTGCCACCTGGTCTTCTAGCTTAGATATTCTGTCCTGTCCTTCATCCATTCTATTGGTGAGATTTTCTACAGAGTTTTTTATTTCATTAACTGTGTTCTTCATTGCTAGTAATTCTGACTGGTTTTTCTTCATTATTTCTATTTCCTTATTTATGTCTTGTATTGATTTCTTTATTTCATTAAATTGGTGTCCTGTATCTTCTCTGATTCCTTTGATTTCTTCTTTGAGTTCATTGAACATATTTACAATCATTCTTTTGAAATCTTTCTCAGGCATTTCCTCTAACTCATTCTCACTAGAGGTCATTTCTGATGCATTGATGCTTTTTGGTGGATTTATATTGCCTTGGTTTTTGGTGTTTTTAGTGTTATAATGTATATATTTTTGCATCTTGGATTAAGTTACTGCTTAGATTTTCAGTTAGCTGGGTATCCTTTGCTGTATCAATTGATCTGATGTTGTGTATCTTCAATGTAGGAGATTAAGATGTTAGGTGTAGCTCTTACCACTCTCACAGTATCTAGACACGTGTTCCTAGGGGTTGAGTTTGCCTGCTATGGGAGTATTCAAATAGGTTGTGTGGAATAAAATATAGGTATATTCTAAAATTTAACTAAACCCTATACGCATTCAGTCAAGAACAGCACTAAGCATTTATACAAAATTAGGTATTATAAGAACCAGATCCTCTATCAACAAAGAGGTTAAGATTTCTGGTCTGTTGAGGGATCCAAGTCAGTTTGTGACCAAGTGAGACCCTGGTTCAATCCCAGTTACCTCTTTGGATGCTTTTGGTCTCAGTCAAGTTGCTGGCTGGGACATTGGGCTGCTGTTCTGCTTTCTGGAACTGGGTACTGGCTTTTCCTGTGGGGCAAACCAAGCCTGGCAACTGTGGCCCTGCAGATCGGCACCCCTGCTGCTGGATCCCCGCTGCTGCTGCTGGAGCTGCCGCTGCTGGGACCACTGCTGCTGGATCCGCCACTGGAGCTGCCGCTGCTGGATCTGCCCCCGCTGACCCGCTGGAGCTGCTGCTGCTGGGTCCACCACCTCTGACCCGCTGGTGCTGCCGCTGCAGACCCGCCTCTGCCGCTGAAGCTGCTGTAGCCTCCGCTGCTGGATTCGCCGCCGCTGAAGCCGCTGTGGCAGGTACCGGAGCGGCTGATGTTTTTGTAGCTGGAGTCAAGGCTTCCACTGCTGCTTCCGCTGCGGGAGCCGGAGCCGCCGCTTCTGGAGCCTGAGCGGCGGCTGCCAGAGCCGGAGTCCAGCAACTAAGTTTTCTAATGACACTTGTGTAGAAATGCAGGCCCATCACTGCTGGCCAATCAGACTCCAGAGTGAACTAGAAATCTGAATTTCTTCATTTCTTTTACTAATGTTCAAATATTTGCATTAAAATCCGAAAGAAATGAAAACAGTGTGTGGGCCAGGCAAATACATATGCATTTGGATATATGCCAGTTTCAAACTTACTGCTTTAGTCAACTGTGGCTTTTCTCACAGTTAATATGATATTTTACCCTTGAGGCATATACAAATGATGTGTTATAGTACAAAGTACCAGTTAGATTCACTTTAATGCTAATTATAGTGGTGATGATGATGTTTCTCTTTCTCTTGTTGCTTAGTTAGTAATCTCTGAGGCTATATTTTTAGTTGCTCTCTCATATATGTCCACATTAGAAAACAACTTGGGCTTGGGAGGGAAATAATCAAAGTGGGATAGTCATAGTAT
Organism: Dipus sagitta; assembly: GCA_036346955.1. Classification (NCBI taxonomy): domain Eukaryota; kingdom Metazoa; phylum Chordata; class Mammalia; order Rodentia; family Dipodidae; genus Dipus; species Dipus sagitta. Next base: position 70,978,235 of record CM070781.1, read on the forward strand.
TTTAACTAGAACATGGGGACACTGTTTACGAACTTGGGAGGTTGCTAGGGAATCTTTCATTTCAAGAAAAGATTGATTTTCCTCAGTATTAATTACTTTTCTCCTTGCTATACCCAAATACCTGAAAAGAGGCAGATTAAAGAAATAAAGGATTCTTTTGATTTAAAGTTTAAAGGAATATGCATCATGCTAGGGAAGACATGGTGGCAGGAGCATGAGGTAGCTGTCCACATTGTGTCTGTAGTTTGGAAGCACAGAGCAATGCATCCTGATTCTCAGCTGGCTTTCTACTTTCCCCTTTGTAAAATCAGTCAGGGATTGCAGCCCATGGCTTGGTTACCATCACATTTAAGATGAGACTTCCTTTCTCAGTTACATCTTTGGAAACTCCCTCAAAGACACACTCAGAGGTATGCATCCTAGGTGATTCAAAACTCAGTGAAATTGATATTAAGATTAGCCATCACATAGTTACAGATTTCTACTATATGTTAGTCATTGTTCCATGTATTATCCAATGACTATTTACTAAGTTCCTACCAGGAAGCAAGCAATGTTTTAGGAGAAAGGATATGAAAATTAGAAGAGTCAGATAATAATTGTTCTAGTGAGACATTACAATTGGAAAATTGTTGGCAAAATAAAATATATAGTTCATTGTATAGAAGGATTATAGGAACAATAAGTCAGAAAAGTACAGAGGAGAGGAGGAGAGGGAAGGTTTAACTAGCTATTGCTTAGGTAGAAGTCTGAAGAAGTAGATTTGAAGAAGAAGAGCAGGAATTGAATTGTGAAAGTGTTCTGTGGGATCCTGTTCGGATCCAGCAATAATGTGAACTAGGCAGCACAATGTTGAAGAAAAGATCCAAGCTGTAGCATTGCACCTGAGAATGACCAGATGGTATATAAAACTGCAAAGATGCAAGAGAATGATATACAGAAAGGAAAGAAATTCCAAGCACTAAGCTCTAAGACATTTGCACTGATTTAGTGGTCGGTGGACAGGAAAAGAGCAATAAAAAGACTGAGAAGAAATGAACAACTCTAGTAGAAGAAAAACCCAGGAGGTCTTTAGAGTCCTTGAAAGGCTCAAAACTGCCTGGCTGTGGGAGAAGAAGCTACATAAATTCTGGATTCCAGAGTCTGACATTTCACCACAGTGTCTCTCTCTCTCTCTCCCTCTCCCTCTCACTTTTTCTCTCTCTCTCCATTTCTCTCTCTCTCTCTCCATCTCTCTCTCTATCTCTCTTTCTCTCTCTCTCTCCATTTCTCTGATTCTGTTGCTTCAGCCATTATGTGGTTCTCATGCAGGTGTTTATCACTATATTTTATCACACATTGAATAGAGGGCTGATGTCATTTCCTGTGATTCAGTGTCAAAATGCACAGCTCGGGGAACTGAATAGGAAACAAAATACCTAGAGCTCAAGAAAGAAAGGCTTACTAGGGAGAAGGTGACTAAAATCCAGGCATTAACTGAAAGCATGGCTGACTTGAGGGAAATGACTTGGTAGGATCCTTTGTGTCCCAAATGCTGGGGCAGGGGAACAACTCAATTTGTAGACAGGGCATGAACAGTTGCACATCCCAACATAGAACATATGCCACTAGAAGTCATGTAGTTATTGTTCCAGAATTTTTCCACCAGGTCAATATTAAAGCAATGCCAAATCAATGGGACAACAATTAAACTATATGCACTGTGAGCTTGACCACCTGTTCAAAGCGGTTCACACACTGCTGAGTTGAATTGAAGAGCCAATTGAAACTTTCGCATCCATGCTGCCCACATTTCAGTAGTGTCCATGCTGCCCATCTCTCTGCAGTGTCCATGCTGCCCAGCTCTCTGCAGTGTCCATGGCTCCCATCTTTCAGCTCTGTGCCTCACATTTAGCATCAGTTTTAGCATTCCACAAATGCCTGAAGTTGGATCCAGCCAAATGGAAGACATGTGATTCCTTTATGGACATATCATTCATTTGCTAATATTTTGCATATATTTCATAAGTCTTTGGGTTTTTAAAAGTAATATTAGTAGTTACAGTTGAACCAAATATCCTGAAAGAACATTATAATATGATTTGTAAGTTATTAATAATTGTCTAAAATATGGTTCTGAGGCAATATTTACTTCTAGAGCTAATCCTTGATAGATATATTTTAATAGGACAGGGTAGACATTGTACAAGGTAACCTCATTGTTAAAGAGTTTGATTTGATATTTGTTTGGACTTTATGAAACAATGTTTCTCATTACCCTTCCTAAACAATTGCCACCAATGGGGTACTTTTAGTTATAAGATGCATTCTGTAGTGTTTTAATCAGGCTCAGGCCTTGTTTGGATTTTTGGATTTGAGACTTCTCTGGGACACAGCTTCGGTGACACTGTCTGCAGAACCAGCTTTTTGTGTAGACTAGCTTTAAGCTCTTCTATTCTTCCCAGATGAGACATTCTTCATTTCATTTCATGGAGGAAGGTGTTCTTTCCAACCCTCACCCCTCTGCAGAGGCATCCCTATCTTCAGAACATCTCACCTTATAAGTTTGACAGATCATTTTTCTAATTACTAAATGAAGAAACTTCTCAAACATGTTAGGTAATAAATTCTGAATATTTTGTTTCTGTATAATATGCTATTGCATATTATCTTGACTATAATTTCAATTTTGCCCTACTAGCAAAATAATCTGCTTTAAAACACATTTTTATTTTCTGCATGTTTGGAATAGCATTGTATAGAGAGACAACAGTTAACATAGCATTTGTGAATTAATGGTTTCTGAAAATTAATCCTCAAATATTTCTGTTTGTTCAATGCCATTGTTCCAAAATCATACCATTATTTTGCTGTGCATCTGGGTATATTATTTGTGGATTCTTCTTTTTGCTTTATGTCTCACACAGGTTAGGTCAATATATCCCGAACATTATATTTTAATATACAAGTGATGTTAGTTATTACTAAGACATGATATGACATTTTATATCAGGTCTGAAATATATGCATGTGTGTGTGTGTATTTTATGTATGAAGAACATCTCACTTTGTATTAGATAAGCTTTAAATGTTCAATAGCCCTGCATCAAGAGGAGGATTCAGGCTGGGTGTGGTGGTGCACATCTTCAATCCCAGCACCTGGGAGGCAGAAGTAGGAGGATTGCCATGTGTTTGAGGCCAGCCTGAGACTACATAATGAATTCCAGCCATCTTGTGCTAGAATGAGACTCTACCTCGAAGAACAAAACATAAAAAGTAGGAGGACTTAGAGAATAATGCTGGAATTAGTATTGAGAAAAGGGGCTGTTTTGGAAAAGGAATGTGCTGGATGCAGGTTAGAGCTTTTGGAATTTAGTCAAGAATGACAAGCCCTGACCCTTTGGACTAAATAAAGCTAGGAGTCAAGGACAGTAAAGAGGAGGAAATAGGATTGACAAATGTCTATGGAACAGTGGGATTCCTGGGCTGGAATTACAGAAATTGGTGGAAACTTGGTTCTACCACCTGAGGTATGTTTCCCTGCAAGTTGCTCAATATAGGCATCCCTCTTTGTGTTAAATATAAAATTATCATAATAAGAATAGTATGTCTGAATAATAAGAAGTTTGTGAGGATTAAATGACTTAAGAAATAAATTATTAAATTGTTATTAGAAGATTAACTGTCAATTTTTAAGCACTTATTTACTGTCAGTATCATAGCTCAAATTAACAGGATTTGCTAAGCAACTGATATCACAGGAGTCAAGAGCTACACCAAATCCTAGACTGATTTTCTTCTTATATTGTGTGGCATAATTGTTCTTTATAGATATTCTAATGTTGACTTGAGCACATGAGTCCTGATCAAAAGACAGATTTCTTTTCCTTTCTAGGGACTTTGTCCTTGTCATTTCTCTGCTGGACAATCCTTTCTCCCAAAATTTCCCATGGCCTATTCTCAAGTGTCAGGTCAAAGTCACAAACAAGTCTTAAAGAAGCCTCTTTTGATCTCCTGCTCTCTCTATATATTTCTCTCTCTCTCCCGCTCAACTTACCCATACTCTACTTCTATGTTGCCTAGTTCTTTATTATCTCACTGGTTATAAAGATCTATAGTATTTATGATGGCTTGTCTATATTGTTTATCACTGCAACCCTGCTGCCAGGTAACTGCACAAAAATGATCAAAAGTGATGCATTTGTAGCTGGATGTGGTGATATATGCCTATATTCCCAGGACTCAGGGTGTAGAAGTTAGAGAAGTAAAAGTTCAAGGTCATCCTAGGTCACAGAGTGAGGTCAAGGCTAGGCTAGGTTCTGTTCAAAATAAATAAAAGAAGTTTTCAATAGATTTCAAACAGATGTTTAATGTTCCATGATTCGTGAGTATGAGAAGTAGAATAAAAACTAAAACTAACCAAGCAACTGTTGGAATTTATAAGTATTCTAAAATCTTACTATATTTTATTACTTATATATTTCTCACATTATTAAATTACTAGTTTTGAAAAAAGACACTAAATACTCATGATGCAGATTCTCTCATCTTTGTATACCTTTATTACATAAATCATAACAACTTAGATTGTTAATAATGGAAGTCCACATAGTTTAATGTTCATGTAACTCAGCAATCTTTTCTTTTTGTTACATTTAAATTTTGTAAAATTTGTTATTCAGATTTATATCAATTTATTTTAATAAGATAGCTATCACTCTGTTATAATGAATGTGGGTAATTTTTCATTTCTTACTCGTACAGGAGCCTATCTATGTGAGCATGTTTAATATAAGAAGGGCATATATTTGGTTTATGTAAGCAATATTATTATTAGGTAGGGATTTTTTGAAGTAAGAGTATTTGTTCAAATGTTTTTTTTTGTCAGCACATTTTATTAGATAGATTTGATGAATTCAAATAAACTAGCCACAATGGCCCTTAGAAAAATCCACGTTTTCATTGGAAGTTTTTTTCCAACTTCAACTGTATTTTTTAACAATTATGATAAGAGAGTAAATAATTTGTAGCTCCAATGCTGAGCTTATTTTTACATTTTATCTAGCTTAAGTGATTGTTTTTAATGGAAATCCTTTGGGGAATCAATTGCCTAGACCATTTAAATGGTTTTATCTCACTGGAGGTAAGAGTTAGGCTCACCAGACTTATCCATGGTCAAATGGCTTTGAAGTGCATTAGTGACCTTCAGCAATTTACTGTTTTGGCCCAAACCTACCTTTCCACTACAGGCTGTATATCACTTCTACAGGACTCATTCTGAATACTCCATGCCATCTAGTTATGTCCTACAGTGGAAGGAGAGAGACTAGGTAGAAATGTAAATCCCAAGATGCTAGAAATGGTTACAGAAGAGGTTTGATTAGGTAATCACATTTTAAAATTTGTTTTAGAAGATGAGTGTATTTATTGCATTTTTGCATGCAGTGTTGTATATATATATTTTTTTTATTGTCACTGTTACTATGTTACTGTTAAACTCACAGTTGTGCCACTGCTACCATCAATTTCTGGCTTCTAATCTAGTTTTCACGTTTGAAGTATAATTTAAATTAATGATTAAATTCAACCTGTGATTTCCAAGTGATAAATACTGTGCTGGGTATTCAGTAGACATGCCATAAAAAAAATAGAGTCATTGCAAACAGTGAGAAACTCTGGAATAATGTATTCATCTATGACTACAAGAATTCATCAGGGATTGGGACAAAGGCTCAGTTGGGCCTGAGTTTTGATCCCCAGTACCCACATAGGGCATAGTGACACATATCTGTAATTCTAGCATTCAGGAGGTAGAGAGAACAGAACTCTGGACACAAGTTGGCTAGCTATACTAACTAAATCAGTGAGTTCTGGGTTCAGCAAGAGGCTCTATCTTGATAAATGAAGTAGGGAGTTATGTAGGAAGATATTGACTTTGAACTTTAGCCTCCACATACATATGCACATACATGAATGCACACTCATAAACATGTGTACACATATGCATGCACACACACACAACCAAAGGGAAAGAAAATGGAATTCAGTATGACTGATTCTTTTCAAAAATGATGGGCCACAAAGGACATAATGATGGTGGGTTTTATAGTTAACAAAGCTATGATGGACCTTGAAAGGTAACTAGAATTTCACTAGGCAGGGACACATTGTACTGAGAAGGTAACTAAATGGATCAAAGGAATAAATAGAAGACTAGAGTTAGGAACATACTACTGAATTAAGTCAACTGAAAAAGTCCTGAACAGGATACAGGATAAGCATCATTGTGAGCTAAGTCTACAAAGAGGAGAAGAAAGCTGTTAGGGAGGCATGTTCACTCCATATCTTCAAGCATTATTTAGGGAACTGTTGAAAGGCAGTATACTCTGGTCTGATCCACTCTATTATTTATGGTACTGCTCTATTTGCCTGACATCTCCTTATAATTCCATCTTGCTCAGAAAATCTCAGAAGTATAAATAACCCTTAATAATGATTGGGGAAAAGATGGAAAGGAAAAAAGAGGTTATTTCAGGCTTACAAGGGAATTTACATCTAACCTTGTCACCAATATTGTTATTTGGTTTATATATAGAATGGGTATTTGGGTTTGACCAAGAAGATAAATTTGACAGGGATAAATGAACAGTCCTGATTTAGTTCATAAAAATCACTTGAATAGCTCAGGATAGATTTGACAGTAAACCATGGAAAAGGAGAATTTATTTGACTGTAAACTAGATAAGGGGTAATCTCACTTCTAAAAAACAACAATAGCAACAATAAATATAGTTTGGTCTGCAGGGAAGAAGCAGAGTAGCTGAAACAAGCACTGTATTCTGTAAAAGAAAATGTTCAAAATTTATTAGGAGTTTAAAAGCTATTTATAGTCCCATATAATTCTAGTGACATTTGTAGTTGGATTTAGAAGATCATAATGCCCCATTTGTATTGATCTATGTGGTTTGATTGTAACTGCTGAAGAAGAGAGATATGTATATCATAGAACAATTGTCTTTACATATGGACAAATTTAAGCTTTGAGTTCTGACTGATTTTGAGTAAAACTGCCTAAGTCTATGTTCTCAGGGATGCCCCCAGATGAGTTAGTTGATGAGATTTTTGTTGTATTGTTATTCATGATCACAACAACTTCTAATATAAAAACCATAATGAAGGGCTGGAGAGAGGGCTTAGCAGTTAAGGTGTTTCTCTGCAAAGCCAAGGGACCCAGATTCGAGTCCCCAGAACTGTGTAAGCCAGAGGCACAAGGTGGTACATGTGTCTGCAATTCATTTGCAGTGGCTGAAGGCCCTGGCACACCCAGTCTCTCTCTCTCTCTCTCTCTTTCTCGCTCTCTCTCTCTCTCAAGTAAATAAGTTATAAAAATTTAAGATATAATATTCGAATTTGGATTTACTACTCTAATTTTTAATATCTGTTATCTCCAAATTCAAGTTGATTCTTTCATTGAAAGAATAGTAATCAAAATGAAATTTCCAGCTTTTTACATATTGAAAAGTTTAATTCATACTGAATGGGAGATTGATCTGACATTAAGAGTCAAACATACAGATAATTTAAAAATGTATTTCAATTTTGTATGTTCAAGGACATAATAGCAATATTTTGTTGAAGGAATTTATGAAGGAAAAGGTGGACTGGTATTATTATGTGTTGCAGTTAGGTCCACATTGCTGGTAGAAATTACTCAACCAAGAGCAGCTTGTGGGAAAAGAGGTTTATTTTGGCTTACAGGCTCGAGGGGAAGCTCCATGATGACAGGGAAAACAATGGCATGAGCAGAGGGTGGATGTCATCTCCTGGCCAACATCAGGTGGACAATAGGAACAGAAGAGTGTGCCAAACACTGGCATGGGGAAACTGGTTATAACACCCATAAGCCCACCTTCAAAAATACACTGCCTCCAGAAGGCATTAATTCTCAAATCTCCATCAGCTGGGAACCTAACATTCAGAACACCTAAGCTTATGGGGGACACCTGAAACAAACCACCACATTCTGCTCCTGGCCCCCATAAAATGATAACCATAAATGATATATAATGCAATGCATTCATCCAATATGAAAAGGTCCCATAGTTTTTGTCAATTCCAATGATGTTCATACATCCCCACAGTCTAAGATCTTTTACCTGAGCCATAATACCAAAAAATTCCCCCAAACCCATAATGGCACAGAATAAACATTTATACTACAAGAGATGGCATTGGGCATATCAAAGAAATACTCAAGCAATATGTGATTTAAACAGGGCAAACACCAAACTCTGTAGCTCCAAATCCAACAACTTTAGCCAGTGACAAACCTCTGGAATTCCACTTCCGCACCTTCAGCTAGGCTACATACAGTCCTGGAAAACTTCGTCTGGGGCCATCTGCTCTTTTTGTAGTCATCTCATGGTCCCAGCATCTCCACTGGGTCTCTACTGCAACCCACAGTTCATCCTCATGGCCCCATGGGGTCTCCATGCAGGCATCTAGCAAACATGCTTCACACTGCTCATGGCCATTTCCAAAACACAAGATCATGTTGCAAATGCAATGACCCTCTCTTTTCTAAATTTATTATACTCCACAATACCAGGTAGGGTGACAATTTATCAATCCAGGGAGAATAAAGCAGACTTTGAAGGACAGGACACTCTTTGAGCACTCAGGTCCCTTCAAAAGAGTCTACATTCTTCCTATTGTCCAGGTGCAGGTTAGCTGGCCAATCTCAAAAGTTGTGATCTCTCAAATGTAGCTGAATAGGCAGCAGTTTTGGCCTAAAGATTTCTTTCTGTGCCATGTCCCTCTGCTCACACCAGTTCATTTCGAAGCAAAGCAACCCTGCACAACTTCTTAGGACATGGGCATGACAGCAAATGTCACCCAAACCACTAGCCCAGTCCAAGCAAAGCTCTTTCTCACCCTCATAAGCGAAACCTCACAGTGCATAGTTCTTACTGCATTCAGGTCTTTCAACTCTGACCAGAATAGTCCATGAATCTGTATTTACAGCACTGCAAGACATCTCGTAGGCCAGGGTTTCAAATCTTTCCACATTCCTCTTGAAAATCAGCTCCAAAAGTCCAAAGCCACACAGTCAGGTGTCAAGCAATAATCCAACTCCTCAGTACCATTTTACTGTTGCAGTCAGGTTTGCATTGCTGGTAGAAATCACCCAACCAAGAGCAGCTTGTAGGAAAAAGAGGTTTATTTTGGGTTACAGGCTGAAGGGGAAGCTCCAAAATGGCAGGGGAAAATGATGGCATGAGTAGAGGGTGGACATCACCCCCTGGCCCACATGAAGTGGACAAAAGTAACACAAGAGTGTGCCAAACACTGGCATGTGGAAACTGGCTGTAACACATATAGCCCCTACAATAGACTGGCTCCAGAAGGTGTTAATTCCCAAATCTCCATCAGCTGGGAACCTAATATTCAGAACACCTAAGTTTATGGGGGACACCTGAATCAAACCACTACTTTATGCAAAGATGACAATAGTAATTAACAGTTCATTGTTTGAATGACAACACCCTTGATAAAGTGGTGATTGAAACAGCAGTTGTACTTACTCTGCAGTAAAGGTAGCACTTTCCTTCTTTGCACTATTGATTTTGTAAGAAATCTATTTTATTTTGTAATAGTATAAGTGTAAAATCTGCCAAGCACTTCTAAAATATAATAAATTCTTACAGTTCTTAAAATGAGAAACACCCATATTTATTCACTTTGCTTTCATTAAATCAAAAGAGTATGCTATAGCCTTCATCTTGTTGCATGTTTAAAATTGCAATCAGATGTTACTTCATAAGATGTCTCTAGCAGATGTTCTCTCTCATAATGATTTCTTTGATGACTTTCACTTCTGAAGAGCTGGAATCTCTAATGAAAGTTTTTTTTTTTTCTTTTTTCTTTTCAAAATAAGAAGACAGAAAAGAAACAGTAAAATTTGCTTGGAGATAGAAATTGGAATCACTTTGGCTAAATGTATCAGGTTAGAAGTTGCCCTAGTTACTGATTGCAACTATTAGATATTCCCCTTGTGCACAGGAAGACAGCTATTGATTTGTAAATTTGAATTTCTTTTGAAATGATTGATTTCCTCTATTGTGGATTCTTATCTCAGCTTATGAAAACTCAGTGCAATATGAATCAACTTCTATTCTAGTAGGTTGCTGGTGGTCTACTTAATTTACTTTCTCTTGCTAACCTAGAAACTAGTTAAATACACTACTCATATAATGCATAAAATTAATGAGTCTCATTTTGTATGTATGTATGTCTGTAAGTTATATACATACATACATATGTGTATGTGTGTGTGTGTGTGTGTGTGTGTGTGTGTGTGTAGTGACATTATATTTCATCAACTCTTAATGGTAGATTGATTTTCCATAAGTAACATCTTCAAAACTTTAGTTTCTGGAATCTTGATTCTATTTATATATCTGTATGTTTTCTCCTTAATGTACTACTGGTACAGTCAGTTTTATTTGCTGAGACAAACATTCAACCAGAAACCAGGACTGGAGGAAGGGGTTTATTTCAAACTTACAAATTTGAGCAGACCCTCCATGAGTGGTGGAAGAAGCAGGCTTACTTTCATAGATCCAAGCACAGAGACAGCACCAAATAGCCAGCAAACACCAACACCAACAAGCAGGCACCACCAGAGCTCCAAATGCTCTGACACACCTAATAGGGCTGGACCACAAGATCTACCCCTGGTAACACTTCCAATAGCTGGGCTGATGGAGATTCAAGTCACAAACTCAATTCTTATTTTCTGAAAGAAAGAGAGAGAGAGAGAGAGAGGAATTGACACATCAGGGCCTTTAGCCACTGCAGCTGATCTCCAGGTTGCATGTACCACATTATACACATGTGTGACTTTGCACATGTCACCTTGTGCTACTGGCTTACATGGGCTCTGGGGAGTAGAACATGGGATTTTAGGCTCTGCAGGCAAGTGCCTTAACTCTTAAGCCATCTTTTCAGGCCATTAAAAACTCAATTCTTTTTTTCCCATTTTTTATTAACATCTTCCATAATTATAAAAAGTATCCCATGGTAATACCCTCCCTCCCCCCACTTTCCCCTTTGAAATTCCATTTTCCATCATATCCCCTCCCCATCTCAATGGGTCTCTTTTTTATTTTGATGTCATGATCTTCTCCTCCTATGATGATAGTCTTGTGTAGGTAGTGCCAGGCACTGTGAGGTCATGGATATCCAGGCCATTTTATGTCTGGAGGGAGCACGTTGTAAGGAGTCCTAGGCTTGGCTCTTACATTCTTTCTGCCACCTCTTCTGCATTAGGTCCTGAGCCTTGGAAGGTGTGATCGAGATATTACTCAGTACTCCAGTCACTTCTTTCCAGCATCATGATACCTTCTGAGTCATCCAAAGGTCAATGCCATCTGAAAAGAGAAGATTCTCTACCCAAAGTGAGAGTAGCATTAATATAAGGGTATGAATATTAAGAGAAGAGCTTACTGGGCAGTTTGATAAGCATAGTATATATATTGATCCAGAGGTCAGGAGACATTACACCACTAGGGCTTATGACTACCCCTGTTTTAAGTTTTCAGTATCAGGGATATATTCCCTCACATGGGTGTGCCTCCAGTCCAATTATAGGGCAGTTGGTTTCCACCATGATAGATGTGCCACTATTGCACCCGTTGGCTCATTTGGCCTGGCTGGCCAATTATAAGGCTTGCAGTGTCCACTGTTGAGTATCTTCATTGGTGGTATCTCTTTCTCCCATCAAACTACATGTAGAATGGCTTCTTCCAGCTTTCTGTCAGCAGGTCTACATGGAGGAGGTTATCAGCACAGTTCCAGCAGGATTGCTCAGTGATCTTGCAGCCCAAGTATGTGCAGTCTTCAGCAATAGGGTCTTACCATCTATTCCTGGTGGGAAACCAAGGGCCTCGGCAATGGCTTATAATGTTTTTGGGGCATCAGGAACCTCCCTGGCCAATAACTCACTGGAAGGTATCCCATCCCTGGTACTGAAAATTTTCTAGCAACAATCTACAGCTCCTGAGTGTTCCATTGTCCAAAAATGTAGGACTCCACATGAATTATTTATATCCTCTTATATTTTGGTTAGCCCCCTCTTCACCTTTCCTTTGCTCGATCTCTTCCCCTGAACTCATTTTGGGCCTTTTCACCCCCATTACTCTATTCTTCTACTTACATATATACAGTATCATCCTATTAAGTACCCTCCTCCCTACCGTTCTCTTCCCTTTAAATCTCTTTTTTAGCTTACTGGCCTCTGCTACTGAGTGTTTTCCTTCTCACACAGAAGCCCAATCATCTGTAGCTAGGATCCACATATGAGAGATACCATGCGGCACTTGGCTTTCTGGGCCTGGGTTACATCACTTAGAATAATCCTTTCCAGATCCATCCATTTTCCTGCAAATTTCATAACTTCATTTTTATTTACTACTGAGTAGAACTCCATTGTACAAATGTGCCATATCTTCATTATCCACTCATCAGTTGATGGACGTCTACACTGGTTCCATTTCCCAGCTGTTGTGAATAGAGCAGCAGTAAACATGGTTGAGCATGTACTTCTAAGGAAACGAGATGAGTCCTTAGGATATATGCCTAGGAGTGCTATAGGTGGGTCATATGGTAAATCAATTTTTAGCTCTCTTAGGAACCTCCACACTGCTTTCCACAATGGCTGGACCAGATTGCATTCCCACCAAAATTGTAAAAGGGTTCCTCTTTTTCCACATCCTTGCCAGCATTTATGGTCATTTATTTTCATGACGGTAGCCAATTTAATGGGTGTGAGATGGAATCTCAACGTAGTTTTAATCTGCATTTCCCTGATGACTAGGGATGTAGAACATTTTTTTAGATGCTTATATGCCATTTGTATTTCTTCTTTTGAGAACTCTCTATTTAATTCCATAGCCCAATTTTTAATTGGCTTGTTTGATTCCTTATTATTTAATTTTTGGAGTTCTTTGTATATCCTAGATATTAATCCACTATCAGATGTATAGCTGGCAAAGATTTTTTTCCCATTCTGTAGGTTGCCTCTTTGCTTTATTCACAGTGTCCTTTGCTGTACAACATCTTTGTATTTTCATGAGGTCCCAGTGGTTAATCTGTGGCTTTATTACCTGAGCAATTGGGGTTACATTCAGAAAGTCTTTGCCAAGACCAATATCTTGAAGGGTTTCCCCTACTTTTTCCTCTAGCAGTTTCAGAGTTTCAATTCTGATATTAAGGTCTTTAATCCACTTGGACTTAATTCTTGTGCATGGAGAGAGAAGAGTCTATTTTCATCCTTCTATAGATACATATCCAGTTTTCCAAGCACCATTTGCTCAAGAGGCTGTCTTTTCTCCAATGAGTATTTTTGGCATTTTTATTGAATATCAGGTGGCTATAGCTACCTGTACTTACATCTGGGTCCTCTGTTCTGTTCCATTGATCTACATGTCTGCTTTTGTGCCAGTACCATGCTGTTTTTGTTACTATGGCTCTGTAGTATACCATCAGCCTTATTTTTGTTGCTCAGTATTATTTTAGATATTTGAGGTTTTTTGTGATTCCAAATGAATTTTTGGATTGTTTTTTCTATTTCCGTGAAGAATGCCATTGGAATTTTGATGGGGATTGCATTAAATGTGTAGATTGCTTTTGGTAAGATTGCCATTTTCACAATAGTGATTCTTCCGATCCAGGAACAAGGGATGTTTTTCCATTTCCTAGTGTCTTCTGCAATTTCTTGCTTGAGTTTTTTATAGTTTTCATTGTAGAGATCCTTTATTTCCTTGGTTAGGTTTATTCCAAGGTACTTTATTTTATTTGATGCACAAACTCAATCAAAACCACATTCAAACTACCATACACTGAAACTACCACAACTACTTTGAGAAAAAAAAAATATATATGCATAGAGCAATGGCTTAAAAATAAACAGAGAGTGCAAACTTGCATAAACACCATGGAAATCAGTACAGAGACTCCTGCAAAAGATGAAAGTAGATCTACCTTTTGACTAAGGTATTCCTCTTCTGGGCATGTACTTTAAAAACTACACTCATTCCTTCAGAGATACTTGCTCATCCATTCACAATAGCTAAGAATTTGAATTGACCCAAATTCCCATAATCTGACAAATGAATAATGAAGCTGTGGTACATATACACAATGGAATTCTACTCATCATTATGGAAAAATATAATGAAATTTGTATGAAAATAGACAAACTTGGAACAAATCATAGTAAGTGAACACACAATAGGCACAGAAAGACAAATATTGCGTGTTCTCTCTCATATGTCATTCCTAACCAGGAACAACTTGACTTGCAGGCATATCTGACAGAGAGCTGGAAGGCCAGATTATAGAGATGTAAGGGTTGAAGGCAGAGGAATGGAAGGGTAGGGAAGATATACACAAAACTGAAACCAAAATGAATGAGAACTATCAAAACCTTCCTTCTGGACAGCAAACTAAAAGATAAAACCCTTAATAGGAGTATGGGGACATATTCTGGACAGATGGGTCCTGGAGAGGGTGGGATGAAGCCTGATTCTAAAACAAGTAGCTCTGGATTGTAACTCCCAGTACTAAAAATTGGTTATACCCCACATTGAGATGTTGGTCAGAGAGAGCTATGAAGTCCCCAAAACAAGATGGACTTCTGTCAAAGCACTTAATCACCTGCTGAGGTAAAAAGTAAAATCCTATTGCTAAAGATACCACAAACTGATGACACAGAACATCAAAACATCATACTGTAATCTGGAAGGAATCTAGTTCCCTCCTGGCTAACTAACTCGTATTTTGCTGGAAAATGCTACATGAGCAGCTGGGGGAAAATGGCCTCTAAACCTGTGAATAAGAAGGGGTCCTGCTATACTAAATCAACCAGCTAGACAAGATGTACACACCTGTGCAATAATGGAGTCCACCCTATGGCTCTTTGATTGGATAAGAGACCTGCCCAGAGGAAATTAATTCATAGCTGCTAGTGGGAACCAACTCAGAATTCTATGGAGACAGGGGCTATGGACTCCACTGAGAAGACCCCACTAGTCTTTGGCCTGAAGAGAGACGACACACATCAAGATCTGTCTTAATTAAAACCAAAATCTGGGCCTGGAGAGATGGCTTAGCGGTTAAGTGCTTGCCTGTGAAGCCTAAGGACCCCCGTTCGAGGCTCAATTCCCCAGGACCCACGTTAGCCAGATGCACAAGGGGGCGCACATGTCTGGAGTTCGTTTGCAGTGGCTGGAGGCCCTGGCAAGCCCAGTCTCTCCAGTCTCTCTCTCTCTGTGCCTCTTTCTCTCTCTGTCACTTTCAAATAAATAACTTAAAAAAAACACCAAAATCTATCAATATGACAAGAAAACATAGCTGATTTCCTATCATGTGATGAGCCACCTCTTACACATCAGCCAGGGTCCAGGTGAAATCACAGAGAAATTGGAGAGTTAAGCAGATTGCTGCTCTCAAGGCAAGCCTGACAATCTGTGCCAGCGTGATGGTGATAGACACCGAGGACACTCAAAAGGCAGAAAAGCAGAAATCTAGAAGCTGTTGAGAGTTCAACATCAAAATTGACTTAAAACACACCCTCTAAAACTCAGGAAATTTTGTGGAAGAGAGGGCAGAAAGTCTGTAAGAGTCCCAGGGTGGGAAGGAGTATCTAGAAACATTGCCTTGCCTCCCAACCCCCACAATGACTGACTTCTCCCCTTGCAACTGGAAACCCACAACCTCAAGGTCAAAGAAACCCCACTGAGGAGGGCCTTCAGTGGAATGGGGGCAGGGAGGAGGGGAATGGCATCAGCACATGACTTGTCCATACAGATTTTCTACTTAATAAAAACTAACAAACAAAAAAACAAACAAACAAATAAAGGCACACCTTTAGCCATATGGAGTAAATAAATGCTTGAATTGGACGACCATTTTATTAACATGTTAGTTTTAAAACTATTGTATGCATTAATAAAGCTAAAAAGTATTATTGAAACTAGATTATAGGTGTATATGTTAAATAAGTGAAATTACGCAAGTGTACACTTGTGTAAATTTAATTTTTTTAATCCATAGTATTCTGTTTCAGTTGCAATAGAAATTCTGCACTTCAGTGCAGCTCTGAGCTAATAACCACTAGGAGTTAGTATCAGACTCCTCTGACTAAACAACATGGTATCCAAAACAGCTGTTCTTTGGACATCAGCTACAAGTTCTGTGGGTTGCAGACCAACCACATTTCTTGCCATCAATTACTGAATTTTGTTAATGCACTGTAGGTTTGATCATTTTCTAGAACTACTTGCCTCATATAGTTCAAGAAATATCTATAATATGACTAACATTTTTTTTTTTATGTACAATAGAGGCAGAACAAGGTTTGGAGAATCTTGGGTATTGACTTACTGTGTCTTTTCCCCATGGAGTTAAAGTGCTTTGACACATTGTGTTTACCAACCAGAAAGTACAACCAAGCCTCAGTGTCTAAAGTTTATATTGGAGATTCACTGCAAAGCCATGATTGATTAAACCGTGATGTTATGATTGTACACTTTCTTCAGCCTTGGTCACCTCTTCATATGCTGAGGGCATTCAAAGTTGCAATCATCTACTGGCACAGTTGGTCTTTCTGGTGAGCAAACCCCCTACTGAGCCTACCTCAGAAATCAGGTGATTCACCTCATTCTTGCAATGAAAACATTCCCATCACTTACAAAATTCATAGGCCCAGGGCAAAACAAAAGATATATCATCTATTATATTATATATAAGTACTAAAAACAAATAACTCAATTAGATTCAATAAATATTTATAGTGTGTCTACTGTTCTAGATATTCCTTTAATAATAAAGCACTTAAATGAAACATAACCTATAAGAACATAATATGTAGTAAAAGGCTTGAGCGGGTAGAGAGAGACCCTTTACAATAACTGAATAAGTAATTATCAGAAAGAATTTTAGAACATTGTGAAAGTTGAATAGAGATAATAGTAAAGGAAACTACGAGGTATCAATGCTATGGGGCCTGAGTTTTTAAGAAGGTAGTGTATTTGAGGTCTATCTATGCAGTGAGAAAAATAGTGATGGAGATAGGCAGGAAACAGCTGCTTCAAGTGGAGGAAATAGGCAGTACATAGTCTACAAGGTCAGAACACATTTAAATTGTGGTGCCCAGAAAATAACTTGATGTCTCAGAGAGATTTTAAAAATGAACAGTGAGGGCTGGAGTGATGGCTTAATGGTTATGGTGTTTGCCTGAGAAGGCTAATAACTCATGTTTGACTCTCCAGTTCCCATGTGAGCCAGGCACACAAGGTGACACAAGTGTGCAAGGTCGCACATGTGTACAAGGTGGCACACACATCTGAAGTATGTTTGTATTGGCTAGAGGCCCTGGCACACCAATTCTCTCCCTCTCTCTATCTCTCTAAAAAATCTTGCAAAAGAAAAAGATCACTGAATTTGTAAAGAAGCTATTGGAAGTGCTTAGGATGAAATCAATAGTATATAAATACTATGAAAATGCTACTGCTAACTTCACTGTGCAAAGTTATGGCAGCTCATTTAGTAATCACAGAAGAATACAAATTCAAAAGTTTGTCTTAGAGGCCATTGCCTTTAGAAATTGTTGAGGCTTTAGGTACCCATCTTTGCTTTGCCATGGCAGTGCTTTGTAAATGTAGCTTTGTATATTAAAATCTGGCAAGATTGAAAAGCATTCAGAAAATAAATTTCTAAGTTGTTAGTGTCACAAAGCTGACCTAATTTTCTGAATCACTTTCTGAATGACCAGCTTAGATAGTGAGAAAACCAAGGTGAGATCAGAACTTTGGATTGTATACAAATGAAATTGCACACCAATCTCCTAGCTCAACATTTAAAATGCCTAGGACATTTCTGTTATATTAAATTGTAACACTATGAAGGGCTCATTCCTTACGTATAACAATTCTACTGGTTATTTCTTTGAAGTATTTTTTTTTTGTTAGTTGATGGACCAACTTGGTATCCCATATTTTGAGATTAAAACTAGTTCTTCATGTCAAATACAAGTATAAAATGCACAATATTGATAAAGTATTGAAGAATCTCATTATATTAGGGAATTATCCCTCCTGCATATTACCCTATGCACAGAGTTTAAACATGTCCCTCAATTCTATCCAAACTTTCTTACAATGTTTTAAATCTCTATTCCTTCAATTAAGCACATCAATACTCCTACAACACACACATGTCTTCCCCAGGTCATAGGAAAATTATTGTCACTAAAATTTCAATAAATGAAAGAAGTAGTAGGTGTATATTAAATTAGTCACTTTCTATCAGCACATATTAATTGTACATATTGTGTGGTTCAGTGTGACATTTCTATCCATACACACAAATGTGCACTGACCAAATACAATCACCCTCTTTCTCTCCTTGTGACTTCTGTACCCCTCTCACTCACTGCTAACCACTACTCTACTTTGATTGGCTTCTCATTAGTTTTCCACCTATGAGTCGTAATATGTGGTTCTCATCATTCTCTGTGTGGTTGATTTCACAAAACAGAACATCCTCCAGTTCAATACATTTTGCAAGCAGTTATCTTTGCTATTTCAACAAGTACAGTGAAAAATTTTTGGGAACTTGGATTTTGGAACTTGGCTTTTTGATTACAGCACATGCATATACTTTTGATGGCATGTCACAAGGGATGTCTTAATTAGTGGTGGATAAATATTACTTTAGAAAATTGTCAGAAAAAAAGCTGAGTCAAATATACTTTACAAAGGCAAAGTATAATTTAATAAATACTAATTTTGGTAAAAAGAAATAAGTGGCTGCGACTGACTTGGCTATATGGCTTTAAGGTTGGCTCAAAGTTGGTTTCCAAAATTGTTAAAAACATGGCTTTCCTATGCAATGATTCTAGAATATTATATAATTAATGATCAGAAAGAGAACCATGTTTTAAGAATGGGTGCTTTGAATTTTATTAAAATGATGAGATGTTGCCCTATATTCAAATTAACTTAACCAATATTAGAGCTCTACTTCTCAAAGATATGGACATTGTTGAACCTGATTTTTGTATGTTTATTTTGAAGGTGGTTATTTCCTTTATGACAATTATGACAAGTATTTTAGTACTGAGGGAGTTATTTTATAATGACTCAGCTTTTAAGCAACATATGCATACTTATGTTCTTATCATTATGTTCCTTGCTCTTGTGAGTAGTAACCTCAACTGGATGATTTGTTTATGAACAGTTTGAAGAGTGCTACTTTCACTTTACTTTCTTTTTGTTTGTTTTTTCAAGGTAGGATCTCACTGCAGCCCAGGCTGACCTAGAATTTATTATGTATTCTCAGGGTAGCCTTGAACTTACAGAGATCCTCCTACCTCTCTCTCCTGAGTGCTGGGATTAAAGGCATGTACCACCATGCCTGGCTTCACTTTTTTAAATTTATTATTATTTATTTTATTTTAGAGAAGTAAAGAGAGAGAGAGAGAGACAGAATTGACATGTCAGGGCCTCAGCAACTACAATCAAACTCCATATGCTTTAGCCACCTAGTGGGCTTATGCAACCTTTCACTTGCCTCATCTAACTTATGTGAGAGTCCAACATGGGTCCTTAGGCTTCACAGACAAACACCTTAACCTTAGCAGTTAGCCATCTCTCAAGCCTTACTTCGCTTTTCTTAAAGTAAATGGGCATGTACTTATTCTATCATGTATTTGGATTACTAAGTCTCAAAGATGAGTTTTATTTAAAGAGGTTTTTAAATTATCTTACATATCCTTTATTTTTGGTTAGCCATAATCTTTCTCTGTTTTCCCTGTGTGCCAGACAGTTTTCCAGTCATGGGAAGTAAAATTGTCAAAGCACATTGGTTGCATTGAGAACATTCCATTACATTTGGAAATGAGTGTCATGGGTGAGGCGCACAGAGTTCTCTTGAGGTTGCTGGTCTCCATGACAAAAGAATTTTAAAAAATTCAGAAGGGGGAAAGGATGGTGAGACATATTAGTGAATTAAATGCTTCTCACACAAACATGAAGACTTGAGTTCAGATCCCTGGTACATAGAAGAAATGCCAGGTGTGGTGCTGCATGCATTTTAGAAACAGAAGGGTCATTGGGCTTGCTGGTTCTATCTAGTTTAGCCAAATCAATGCACTCCAGGTTCAATGACAGACCCTGTCTCATAAGACAGAGAGTGACAGAGGAAGACACTTGACTGACCTTTGGCATCCACATACATGCATATGTGTTCATGCACCATCCCCACACTCACCCACATGCATATGACACATGCATACACACCATGTTCACACATACCACATGCACATAAACAAAAAAAGTCAGAAAAGAACTTTAGAAAAGCTTATTGGAGTTAGAGAAAGGAAACAACAGGCAGGTAAAATGAAGATCTAGGCAGCTTCCAAGAGGAAAGAGACGGAAAGAGGGAAGAGAGGAAGCTACACCTTTAGTAGGGTACAACTAGAAAGGACACACCTTGCAGGACAAAGTGGGTACACAGAAAAAACAAAGAACTGGGCTCCCAGATCTTTCTTCCTTGTAGCTTTATTATTTTATTAAAGAGGAAAAAATGTCCTCCTTTCAGGGTAATGCAGACTTTTGGCATAAAAACACCTTTTGGGCCAACCAAGGAGCAATAAAACCCTTAGTATTATCTGGTTTAGCCTTTTAGTCACTTGGAGCTACTCTGGATGACTCAGATCTCAGGATGTGTCTGAAATAGGAAGGGGTTGAAACTAATTGCATTTATCACACTCAGTGTAACATTTAGCATTGTTCACTCTGGGCTAGTGAAAATATCCCTTGTCATTGGTTCATTTTAAATTTCAGCTTGGAGAAGGCTAGTGTTGGATTTTTGAATTGAACCATGGAAGGCTGGCTGGTCCTTTAAAATGAGTTACAAGCAGCTTAGAGATCTCCCATTATAGTATATTCTATCTATCTGTTAACTAAAAAAAAAAAAAAAAAAAAAAAATTATCTACTAGGATATTATTTTTTTTTCTTTATTAATTAGTTTTGTATTCAGCAAATACAGTCAGTTTGGTACCATTATTAGGCTCATCCGTGACCTACCCCCTCCCCTTGGCCCCTCCGTGTTGAGGTATATGGGTCATGCATTGTGGAGTTAGCCCACAGTTATGGATAAGATAAATGTCTCTGCCTATCATGACCCAACATGTAGCTCTGAAATTCTTTCCACCCCCTCTTCCACAAAATTTCCCTGAGCCATGTTGGGTTCATTTTTGGGCTCCTTCAGTGATGAGGTGTTGGGGCCTCTGAGGCTCTGGCTCTCTGATTCGGTAGGAGTTGATTTTTCTCTGTGCTGATCTCCTTCCCCCTTCTGCTGGTATCCAGTTCATCAGGAAAACAGCACCCTTGCTTGTTTTGCCAATTTTTCTTAGTTTCAGCCAGGGCCCTTTTGAGGTATGATGGGGTGGCTCTCTCCTTAGGATCTACATCTATCTGATAAAGAGAAGCAGAATCTCCAACAGAGAGTAACTTAGCAACAGGACAAATGAGATAACCCTTACTTTTTTTATAGAGCATTTAATAGGTGTAGGCCCTCTTGTAGCCCATGATTGATGGTAGCTTAATATTGGAGAGTGGGCTTATGTTTGGATATGGTTCTGACTTGTTTCCCAGCTCCAGCTATGGGTCCCGTACCACTGAGGAGATCAGTTAGCCAAATTAAGAGCAGTTGGTTCCCCACCATGGCTGTGTGCCACTATTGCACTTGTGTGGGCATCATGACAGGTTATTTGCTGCTAAGTAGGTTAGACCATGAGTTGCTTGGACAGATATTGGTCATTTTCCCCCAGTCGCATATGTTAAATGTTTCATGTTATCAGTATTTTGAACAAACTGCTTTTAGTTTGATAAACTAAGAATGAGAAATATAAATTTTAAAATGTCATCTTAGGCAATTAATTTTATCCATTTTCCAGTGTTCTTCCTTTCTCTTTGTAGAGTCAACTTTTTGTCCTAAAGATAATTTTCTTCGTTTTGAAGAACTTCATTTGACATTTTTTTATAGGACAGGTTTGCTGGTAATAAATGCCTTACATTTTCTCTAAGAACTTTTTATTTCTCCTTATTTTTTTATTTTCATTTTTATTTTTTTTCATGAGAGAGAGAGAATTTGCACATCTGGGCCTCCAGCCACTACAATTGAACTGCAGATGTGTGTGCCAACTAGTGCACATGTGTGACCTTGCACAATGAAACATTTGACTCTTTCTGGCCATATGCATTGTGCTTACATATGCTTCCATGTTAGTGAAATGAATGAAAGCAATGCTAAAAGGCATGGGTGGGAAGGATTAAAACATATTTAAAATTCTCAAAGGAATATAATATTATTTGAACAAGAATCAGGTATAATTTCTATGAAAATTACTAAAAATTTAATTTGTGCTAAGAAAAAATCAAATGATAAAATTCTCACTAAAGACACAAAAAATGGGGATAGAGAAAGGCTTAGCTGTTAAGGTGTTGGCCTGCAAAGCCAAAGGACCCAGGTTAGGTTCCCCAGTACCCATATAAATCCAGATGCACAAGGTGGTGCATGTGTATGGAGTTCATTTGCAGTGGCTAGAGTCCCTGGCATTCCCATTCTTTCTCTCCCTTCCTCTCTCTACAAAATGACCCAGCTATACCACTTATGGACATATCCCCAAGGGACTTGATAACCTATCATAGAGATACTTGCACACCCATGTTTATAGATGCTTTATTCACAATAGAAAGGGAATAGAATAAATGTCCATCAACTGATAACTGGATGCTGAAAATATTGTACATATACACAATAGAATTTAACTAACTGTAATGAAAAATTCAGTCATGAAATTTGCAAGAAATAGGGATGGAAATGAAATATATTAAGTGAGGAAGTACAGGCCCAGAAAGACAAAAAATGAATGTTCTTTCTGATATGCAGATTCCAACCTTGAATGTTTGTATATATGTAAATAAAGGAATTTGAGAGCAAGTATAGGGATCTGATTGAGACAGCAGTCCACAAGACAGGAAGAAGAGGTGATAAGAAAGGTATAGAGGAGAACAAAATGAAAAATGTAATATGAAAGCAGAAAGAAGGCTGTGGTAAGAGGAGGACAGGAGAAGGGAATGGACGGGGGAAGAAGGAAAAAGGAAACAACAACTAAAATTGTTTGAAAAATGCCATAAGGAAACCCAATTCTTTGTTTTCATAAAACAATAACACAAAATAAAGGAAAAATTAGTCTGGAGGAAAATCATAAAATTAACAACAAAGGCAACAAGTAGAAAGTAATAATTATGTTAAATATTCATAAACTATTATGTTTGTCACCATATATACCAGTAACATAAAAATAACAATTATAGCATTTGTCATAGAAGATCCAATGAAGAATAATCAACTATATGTTTTAATAGGAATTTTATTAAATAAGAATTTAATTTAAAAGATATATAAAAGGAAATGGATAAAGAAAAATGTACCATGGTTTATGGGTTGAGTAGTGGTGACCCCTCTAAATTTATATGTTAAAATTCCCAATACTATGTATGTGATGGTTTGAATGTGAGAGAGATGTCCCCCACAGCCTTATGGGTTTCTGACTAATTCTCATACTCAAACCTCAGGTGGTAGCAGTTTGGGAGGCAGAGCTGTGCTGAAGGAGGACCTTAATGTATATTAGCACAAAACCAAAACAGGTACTGACAGCACTTCCACTCAGATACATGGTAGTGTCTTACTCATACCACCCTTTTTCTGCCACAGTGAAGACTGTGATCCAAAATAAACCCTCCCTCCCATCAGCTGCTTTTGGTCCAATGTTATGTCCCAGCAACAAAAAGCTAACTACTACAATTTGTTAAAATATGGAGACTTTGCAGGGAATGATCCATCAAGGGGATATTACAATCATAAACCTGTATGCACCAAACACAGGGGCACCACAGTTCATAAAACAAAACCTACTTGACAATAAAACAGAAATAACCACAAACACCATCATAGCTGGGGACTTCAATACACCATTATCAGTAATAGACAGATCATCCAAACAGAAACTCAACAGGGAAGTAAGAGAGCTCAACAAAACCATAGATAACTTAGACCTAACGGACATCTACAGAACGTTCCATCCCAAATCCACAGATTACACATTCTTCTCAGCAGCCCATGGAACATTCTCTAAAATAGACCATATACTGGGTCACAAAGATTGCCTCCACATATTTAGGAAGATTGACATAATTCCCTGCATGATATCAGATCACAATGCAATATTGCTAGAAATCAACAACAAAAGACCCACCAAGAATCCCAACGGCACCTGGAAACTGAAAAGCACACTTTTAAACAATAAATGGATAGTGGATGAAATAAAGACTGAAATTGCAAAATTTCTGGAATTGAACGACAATGAGAACACATCATACCAAAACTTATGGGACACAATGAAGGCGGTCCTCAGGGGAAAATTCATAGCACTCAATGCCTTCATAAAAAAGAGAGAAAGGTCCCAAATCAGTGACCTAACCATCCACCTAAAGGCACTGGAAAAACAAGAAAAATCCAACCCAAAGAGCTCCAGAAGAAAGAAATAATTAAAATCAGAGCAGAAATCAATGAACTGGAAATGAAGGAAACAATTAAGACAATTGACAAAACAAAGAGCTGGTTCTTTGAAAAAATAAACAAGATAGACAAACCCCTGGCCAATCTGATCAAGCAAAAAAAGGAGAAGCTTCAAATTAACAAAATTCAAAATGAAAAAGGAGAGATCACAACAGACATAAGTGAAATTGGGAGAATCATCAGGACTTATTTCCAAAACCTCTACTCCACAAAACTGGATAATGTGGAGGAGATGGATAAATTCTTGGACGCATACCAACTACCAAAGCTAAACAGAGGCCCCCGACTTAGCAGATAATTAATTCAAGAGGAAGAGGTACTCATGAAGGAATGGAGTCCTCACATAAAGAACCCTACCAAGCCCTCTTACTCTTCTCCCACCATATGAGTTATAAGACTGAAGTCTGACACTCACAATGGGGACCTCACTAGAAGCAGACCATACCAGGATCTCAGGCATCTAGTCTCTAAAAGCATGAGAAATAAATTCCATTTTTAATAAGCTTCTTAGTCTGTGGTAGGTTGTTATAATAGGTCAAATTGACTAAGACAGAAATTGTTACCAAGAACTAGGGGTGCTGCTATAATAAATCCAGGCAAACCTCAGAGACGTTGTAGAGTTCAGTTCTACACCAACACAAATAAGTTAATGGCATAATAATGAAAGTCACATATTTCTTTTTGTTTTTCACTGTATATTAAAATGTATTGTGCTATACTTTGCTATAGTCTATTAAGAATGCCATAGCATTATGTCTAAATTATCAATGTATATAATCTAACTAAAAATCACTTTACTGCTAAAAAATGGTAAAAATCCCCGGAACTCTTGGAAAATGTTACTAATGTATTTGCTTAATATTGGGTTGTCACACACCTTTGATTAAAAAAACACATAGTTTGTGGGAGTGTAGGAAAAAACAAACAAATAATAAACAATAAAATGAAGTGTGACAGAGACACAGAAAGGGTTAGGAACAATGAGGAGAGACTAGAAGAAGTTTGAAGTTCATGCCAAGATTCTGACAGATTTTGTTTTGTTGTTTGTTTATTTATTTATTTATTTTGAGGTAGGATCTTGCTCTAGCCCATGCTGACCTGAAATTCACTGTGTAGTATGAGGATGACCTTGAAATTATCACCATCCTCCTACTTCTGCCTGCTGATTGCTGGGATTAAAAGTATGCACCACCATGCCCAGCTACAAATAGATTTTTAAAGGACATTTTGATGAAAGTTCAGAGAAAAAGGGTGCTCTTGAATAGTAAAGCCCTATTGTTGTAGACACAACACTCTTTGGTTGTGAGTCTTAGAGAAATCAAGCTAGAACCGTGCTAGAAGCTTCCATCCTGCGCCCTGGTTTTCACTGCCCGCAGGTACTATGCAGGTGGTTCATCAACGGTCTCCTCTAGAAATGGATCCTTTTTCTACAGTGCTGACCTACCAGACAAAATGTAATTTCTGGTGCAATAATTGGATGACTGTCATGTCATCTATGACTAAGTGCTCTTTGATTGGATTTGAAGGCTGTTTAATCCTGGGAGTAACATCTATCATGTTCACAAGCCTTAGAACACTCAAGAGAGTAAGGTGCAATGCAGGGGTGTGCCCTATTGTCAGAGAATCTGGGAACCATATTAACATCTGACCAATACAGGAAGTATGACCAACATGGAAAGCAAAGTAGGAATACCTCACCTGCATAAAAATTCAACCTCATTATTAACACTGCAGACAAAATGAAAACCTACTTAAATCTATAGGCTACTCATGTGTAACTCATACAGCAGATATGAGCAAAATGGAAACATTTTATGTCTATATACTACCAAATAATGTCTCCCTAATAAACCTATTAAAGAAAGTGATAATTGAAAGATTATTGGTGAAAATGAAGAAGCAGCTTTCCCATGTTGATGTAGCCTATAATAATAAGAGCTATTTTGAAAAAAAAATCAGGTCAAAGTTCTTGCAAAGTCTAGAGATTACAAGTTTTTATTAGTTATGTTGGAGCCCTGGTCTTGTTTAATATTAATAGGGCACTAAGTTTGACTGAGTTAATGTCTTCCAAAAACCTTAGCTTTATGCATGAATGACAATGGAACTGTCTTATTAATTATAATTCTTCAACATTATGTGATACCATGTTGTTATTCTGAATATAAATTATTATTAACCAATATGTTTTAGTGTATGAAAAAGGAGCTGGAAGTTTGTTTCAGGAGCAACAAAATAAAACCTGAGTCTGGAAATAAAAACTGAATGCTCAATGAATTTATCTTTCCTGAAACAAAAACATATACACTTTTTATTTTGGAAAGACAAAGGTTAGCCATAGTTACTTATAACTGATTTTTTCTAAGCTTTTCTCTAATAAAGTGATGTGTCTGTGACTCCTAAAAGATATTATTAATAGCATATGGTGCGAATATCATTCTATGTTTTATTGCTGCTTTTTGTTTCCTAGGCAGAGTGCCAGAATATTGTTGTGTAATTTATTCTTTGATAATTTGCTTAATAGAAGAATAAACTCCAGGAAATGCTTTTAGAAAATGTTATGTCTGAAAAGAAGCTATAGATTTAAGCAGTTTCCTATTTCTTGGGGTTTTATGTTTTTAATAATAGATTGGACAGTTAGTTTCCTGCTTGACAACTTTATTGTCCTTATCCAGTTACGAAGTGAGAAACATTTCCAAACTGGCAGCAGGTATTAAAACACCTACAAGTGATGCCAGCCGTGAAGAGCTCATCAAACCTGTCACGGGGGTCTTTGCTCTGCTGTGCCCCATTGCTCAGGCTTTACTTTGGAGCAGCTGTAAATAGAGGTGGTAGGCAAGTTTAAGGTGAAAGCATCAATTTTTATCTGCAACACTTAGACTTTCCCCCACACAAAATTATGCATTTTTCCTTACATCTAAATGTTTGAAGTTGATTCATTGACCAAAATGGATTAAATATCAAAGGATATGTGTTCCTCTGAAAAGGTTCAAATTGCTCATAAAAAGTTGTGTTGTGACTTACTGAATTTATAATTTTAAGTGTATAATTTAAGAATCCGTAAACGAAGGCGTTATTTAAGATTTCATTGTGATGCAGATATCCAGCAATTTTTCTATCTTACTTGAGAGCTGGGTTTATTTGAAAAGCTCCAGAATCAGTTCACAAGAATTCCAACCCCAAATTTCCTATGAGACACCTCAGAATAACATAAATATGTAAAACAAGGAGGATGTTGAGAAACTCACACATATAGGATCCTTTATCAAGACACCCATGCACACCTCATCCTAATTTATGATGAGTTTTATTTTAATGCATAAGCCAAAGTACTTGTGATAATATTATGGTATGCTGTGCAGGTAAAATCCCTGTAGGCATGCATTACCCCCTAGTGAGTTGTTCGTCAGGGAGGCACTGAAAGTCCCAAGAAGAATAAAGGCTATTGCCAATGTTCTTGATTGGCCACCAGAATGGACCAGTAATGTCTAATGGCTGAAGATACCACACATTTTGGTTTCAGGCCACTGAGAAATCAAGCTGAACTGGAAACCTCTACTCTGCTGGATATTTGTCATAGTTCTGGAAAGTACTGTGGAAAGGTTGCTGGGGGTACAAGTCATCAATAGTCTTAACTAGCAGTGGATCTGGTAAACTGAACAACTGGCCAGCCCGGCAAGATGTTCCCCCTTACAATAATAACATGTCAGTTATTGGGTTAACCAACTCATCTCTGATTGAATATGAGGCCATAACAGTGAGAACTCATACCTGGTACTGCAAACCTAGTCATAAGTCTATGGCCGACAAGGTCATAGGCTCTCAAAGGTAACCTAGTGTTGTTTGGCTAAAGAGATGTGTATTTAGCATCGAATTAGACTCTGAATATTTTTGTTTACACCCATAGATTAGTGCTGTTCTCACTTCTTTTCATAGTAGCTTCTTGTAGGCAATGGTGGTGACTATTGGGGAGAGCAAAACTTGTCAAAGTGCTGAAAATAAATGATATTTTAGCATTCAGCACTAAATAAGACATTACATCACCCCATCCAAGGCTCAGGGAGCATTACAGAATGGAGGGCACAACGAATGAATTCTGGGGGTGGAGAGATGGCTCAGCAGTTAAAAGTACTTGCTTCAAAGTATGATGGCCTGAGTTCAATTCCCCAGAACTCATAAAATCCAGATTCACAAAGTGGCACATGCATATGGAGTTCATTTACAATGGCAAGAGAGCAGTTAAAAAGAAGGAGTTCAATGGAAATGGATTAGGGAAAGGGAACTAGTTAATGAGAGAGGATTATGATTGAAATAATGTACATGTATGAAAATTATGAAAAAAACAGTTTAAAACACATACACATGTATTAACAAGATATGAGTGATATCTCCAGTATATAAGTTTGAAACTAAAGATTTACTGGAGGTCTAGTGGTTGAAAGATCAAGGGGATATCCACCACTGCTAATTTAATGAACACAAGAGATAAGATAATGGGATAAAAGGGCATGGATTCAAACACAAACACAACTTCTTATAAAAGATTCAGATATTTACCTATTGGTGAGAATTATTTTTCCTTTAAAGCAGGTTAAGATGCATAGCTTTAAATGGTGCTGGTGTTTTCAGTCCTTCTATGTGTCACCCCCAAGATGCATTTACTGGAAGTCTTATTCACTGATGTTAAATTTTTAGGACAAGAACACCCTATTATTAGTTTCATTTCATAACTTTTCTTTAATTTTGTACCTAATAGTATTGCATATAAATTTGTTTCTATAAAAATGAAAAAAATATATATTTTATGAAAAAATCATTGACATTTATTTAAGCATGGTGAAGGTATGCTCCTCTGTAAATGTCTGTGAGTTTTCGTAGACATGGGTAAAAGCAAAGGGAATGGAGATGGTAAGGATACAGTAAGTACAGAATGTTGACAAGCTCTCAACACAGTTTTTGAAAATGGGAAGTGGACAGGTGTGTGGGGTGTGACTGAGAGTAGAAGACATAAACCTGAAGGCATCGAGAGGAGTGCTAGCAAGTGCCAGTTGATTTGTCTAACAAAACCCAGAGTTCAAGGACTCAGGTCAATGGAAAGGGGAAAGTGCAAAGATGTCATGGTTAATGAGGGAGCATCTTGGGGGAGACACATAGAAGGACTGAAAACACCAACACCATTTAAAGCCCTTGGATATCTCTTTCAATTCCACATGGTTTAAAAAAAAAAAAAACTGCTCTGACAATATGTAAGGGGATGGGTAAATGGATCAGTGGATAATGTGATGACCATACATGCATAAGGACCTGAGTTTGGATATACAGCACACATGTGAAAATGCCAGGCACGTCAGCCTACCTGTAATCTGTGGTGCTGGGGAGGTGGAGACAGGAGTATTCTTAGTGCTTCATAGCTAGTTGATCTATGACTTGTTGAGCTCTAGTTCAGTGAGAGACCTTATTTCCAAAAATAAGGTGGAGAATTTCCAGGAAATACATGTGATGTTTACCTCTGGCCTCTGCACACACAAACACACACGTATGTGTGCACCTTATACACAAATAAATGCTTGAGAACACGCATACATGCATGCTTGCACACCACATAAATACACACAAAATAAGGAAGTTAACCTTTGGAACAATTGTACTCAGGACCCTGGGACACCAGACATCAGAGGTTTAGGTGCTGGACTGAATAGAGGTGCTTGGCTTCAGAGAATACTGACAACTGGGTAAATGCCCAGTCAGCAGGTTATCAGTAAGGGTAAGAGAATGTTCTCAAAAGAAAAGATGGACAAAGTTTGTTTTCTGGCTAGTCAAATAGTGGAAATTGTACATATTTACAAGTAGTCTACTAAAACTTGAAAAAATTCCATATTACAAAAATTTAAATTTGGGGTCTTCATAAGAGAGAAAATGTTATATTTGTGCTTCTGAGTATGGTTTATCTTGCTTTACATGGTGTCCAGTTGCATCCATTTTCCTGCAAAGGTCATAACTTTACTTTTCTTCATGACTGAAAAAATGTATTGTGTACCCATATGGCATTTTATTTACCCATTCATCTCTTGATGAACATATAGGCTGATTCCATTGCTTAGATATTGTGAACAGTGCAGAGATCAACACTGATATGCAGCTATTTCTCTGGTATGTTGAGTTGAAGTCTTTTAGATACGTATCTAGGAGTGGTGTGGCTGAGGCATGTCATATGGTAGTTATATTTTTAGTTTTTTTGAGAAAACTAAAATTTTTGAGACCCCTCCACAGATATTTATAGTGCCTCTACCAGTCTACATACCCACCAACAGTGTATAAAGAAGAGTTCCACTTTCCTCATGTCTTCACCAGTACTTAGTTCAGTTTAATTTTTTTTCCTAATATTAACCTTTCTGACTGGGAGAGACAGCATGTCAAACCATTCTTTATCTCCCTTTCCCTGATATTTTAAGATGTTGAACACTTCTTTAAATATTTATTGGCAATTTATATATCTTCCTTAGACATCTGTTCGTTAAATTCATTGTCCCATTTATTGATTGGATGATATTTTTGTTTGATTATTTTTATTTAACTTTTATAGTCTTTTTATATGGTCTAGATATTAGTTCCCTGGGTGCTTTATAGTTGGCAAAGCTTTTTCCCATTCTGTAGGCTGTCTCTTCTATCTGGCAATTGTGTCCTTTACAATGCAGTTTTGAATCTTACATAATATATTTTGTTTACTTATTCAAGAGATGGATAAAGAAAGGCACACAGAGAAGAGAGAGCACCAGGCCTCTAGTCACTACAAATGAACTCCAGATGCATGTACCACCTTGTGCATCTAGCAAGTGCTTTAACTGTTAAGCCATCTTTCCAGCCCTATAATATATTTTTACTTCTCATATAATTCACATAGTTTTTAAATTTTCTGCACATGAAGCCAACACAATTGTAGTTATCGCATTGCATTGCATACTTTATAGGAAATCACTTGAGATTAAAAATGAGCCAAGTAAAATGTAGAGTAGCCACTTGTGCTGCAAGACAAGTCATACTTTACAAAGTGACACGTGTTGCACCCTTTGTAGGGACATATGTTAAATCATTGCCATTGGAGATAGTCTTCCTGACCTCACTTAATGGCTTTTAAAGTGGATACTGCAATTTCTCCAGCTGATTCTGCCTGTTGTTTTTACATGGTCAGTGAAGTATATATCACCTCCATGATAGATATCAAAATAGAAACACTTTAGGCAAGCTATACATTCATTGCCAGCTTTTATAAGAAATACAACTTTGGTACCTCAGCTTTCAATATGAATATGCTTCTTTTGGGCTGGAGTGATAGCTTAGTAGTTAAGATGTTTGCCTGCGATGGCAAAGGACTGAGGTTCAATTCCCCAGAACCTATGTAAGCCAGATACACAAGGTGACACATGCATCTGGAGTTCATTTACAGTGACTGAAGGCCCTAGCATGCCTGTTATCTATCTTCTTCTTCTCTCTCTCTCTAAAATAACTAAAAATAAATAAAAATTAAAAAAAGAATATCCTTCTTTTGACTCATTGCTTGACATGCATAAATATTGAAAGAATAACAACAAATACTAGGCAAGAATCACTGTTTCTAGAATGTTCAGATACTAAAGAAGAAAGGGTATCATGTACTTATGGCAGCATCTATGTATTTTGTCCATTTTCTGAACTCATGACTGGTGAGTAGTTCCGTGCATACCACAGATATTGCTACCCACAAGAGCACAGCTGATCTAACACCAAGCAGCTGCTGGGGCAATAGTAGCTGCTTCTCCCACCACTGCTTCAGATCACTTGTTTTATCATCTGCCACCCTATGTACTATACTTGAAGGGTTAGTCTGTATGTCTGCAAAGGTGCAGAAAACAAAAGTGCATCTCAGGGCTGGGAAGACTGCTCAGTGATTAAAGGCACTTGCTTGCAAAACCTGCTGGCTGGCATTCAATTTTCCAGTATCCACCAAAAGCAAGATGCACAAAGTGGTGCATGCATCTGGAGTTTTTTTTTTTTTTTAATAGTGGAAGAAGGATATAGTGCACCCATTTTCTTCCCATCTCGCTCCCTTCCTCTTTCTCTATCAAATAAAAAAATGATGTATTTTTTATTATTAATCAGTTTTGTATTCAGCAAATACAGTCAGTTTGGTTCCATTATTAGGCTTATCCGTGATCTACCCCTTCCCCTTGGCCCCTCCGTGTTGAGGTATATGGGTCATGCATTGTGGAGTTAACCCAAAGTTATGGGTAAGATAAATGTCTCTGCATATCATGACCCAACATGTGGCTCTGACATTCTTCCCGCCACCTCTTCCACAAAATTTCCCTAAGCCATGTTGGGTTCATTTTTGGTCTGCTTCAGTGATGAGGTGTTGGGAGCCTCTGGGTCTCTGGCTTTCTGATTTAGGTAGGAGTTGATTTCTCTCTGTGTTGATCTCCTTCACCCTTGTGCTGGTATCTGGTTCACCAGGAAACCAGCACCTTGCTTGTTTCGCCAATTTTTCTTAGTTTCAGCTGGGGCCCTTTGGAGGTATGATGGGGTGGCTCTCTCCTTAGGATCTACATCTATCTGAAGAAGAGAAGCAGATTCTCCAATGGAGAGTAAGTTAGCACCAGGACAAATGAGGTAACCCTTATTTTTTTTTATAGAGAATTTAATAGGTGTAGGCCCTCTTGTAACCCACGATTGATGGTAGCTTGATATTGGAGAGTGGGCTTGTGTTTGGATATGGTTTTGACTTGTTTCCCAGCTCCAGCTATGGGTCCTGTACCACTGAGGAGATCAGTTAGCCAAATCAAGAGCAGCTGGTTCCCCACCATGGCTGTGTGCCACTATTGCACTTGTGTGAGCATCACCACAGGTTATTTGCTGCTAAGTCGGTGAGACCATGAGTTGCTTGGACAGATATTGGTCATTTTCCCCCAGTTGCCCATTTAGCACCTTCTGGTACTAGCTGTGCTGACTGTCTGGGGACTGACTCTCTTCCATATTCCAGCCATGCCATTCCATTTTACCTGTCGACCACATAAGGTGTCAACCACATAAGGTGTCTTCAGCAGTAGGGTCTTACCACTACCCTTTGGTGGGTCATCCAGTACTCTGATAGAAATCTGTCTTTCTTTTAGGAAACCTTGTAGGTCTCTCTGATCAAAAGCTCATTGTGAATGATAGCCACCTGCTGGTACTGGGAGTTACAGGTCAGTGAAATGATGTATTTTTAAAATGTGTTTTCATAGCTCATCACTTAAAGTTGACGATGCAATGATAACTTTGTTAAACATAAGTCTCATACCTTTTATTAGATAATATCATGGTAAAAACTGAAGAAACAAAGTAGAGGTCCATCTTCTCTTTGAAATCTTCATCAAAGTAGTAAGGTTTTAGAGTGTTATTAATGCTTTGACCTCCATATTCTGAAGTTAAATCATTCTGAATTTTACAACTATTGGCAATGGATGCTAAACTAGATCACCTGGTTTTTGTATCATTGGAATACAGAGATTTAATATTAATTGTTTGAGTTAAACAGAAATCCTATTATTGCTTGAATTTCATAATTTCTTTAAGTCTTATTTTCTTTTTCACATATTTATATTGTTTAGTAGTTGTTCCAAAGAAGATATGTGATGGTGACAGTCTTATTCGTATCTGGAGAATTTTTTATTCATTGATTATACTTTGGATGAATAGATAATAATTTATTCATTTTAAAAATATTTTATATATGTATTTGTTTGGGAGATAGAGATACTGAGAAAAAGACAGACAAAAGGGGAGAGAGAGAGACAGAGAATGACTGCATGCAGCTTTATGTCAGCACTGAGGAGGATTGAGCTTGGGTGGGCAGTCTTTCAAGCACACTTTTAACTGCTGAGCCATCTCTCCAGCCTCATTTCTTCATTCTTTAAAGCTTCCTTTTTATCATTGTTATATATTCTATTGATTTTAATTTATTTTTCATTAGTTTCTGTCAATTCTACAATCTAGCTTACTTTTGGTTTCCTTTAGCAATGTCAATAAGCATTGTTTTTCTTGTCTCTACTTGTTCTTTTAAAAATATTTGACCCTTCTTATTTAATAACTCTCTGTTCCTGTCTTATAATTTCCTACTTTATTGTATGGATGCCACTTGTGCCTTCACTAATGATGGTTTTCTACGATATATACTTAAAAGACATATGAACATTTTTAAATGTCTCTTTTCATGGAAAATTGTTTATTGATTTTGAATACCAGTTTTTGTGGTGCCAGTGTTTAGCATAAATTTAACTATTATGTCTTATGGGTTTAAATTAACAAAAAACATTTCTCCTTTGAACACCCTGCATTGTGAAAATTTCTGTGATACAGTCCATCTTGTATATCTCTTCCTCTCTCAATTTCTCACTCCCCTTTTCTGCTCTGTTTCCATTCTTTTTCCCTGGCATTCCCTCCTTCCATCCCTGCCTTCCTCCCTCTCTTCCTCCTTTCTAAAGAGCATATTCTACACTCAAATTGCAGTGATTTTCTTTTTTTTTTAACTTTCAAACATATTTAACAGTATTTCATAATTAACAAAGAAGCCCCTCAACATATGCCAATCTGATCCAATTAAAAAAAAAAAAACATGTTAGTTTCACATTAAAACTACAGAACTAATGCAAATAATGCAAGGCACATGTATTTGGAAAATCTTATAATGTGGGAAGTTCTTCAACCACCGGTGGCCACTGAAGTCTTTGAAGTGTGAGGCCCATCAGAAAACTAAGAGCTCATACTGTGGCCTCCAAGATGACTAAGAAGCCCTGTGGCTGCAACTATAGCAACTATAGAGTGAGAGCAAGTAAAGCATTGTCAATTGTCTCCTTGGTTGGGCACAAGCTGCTGTATTGTAGGAAAAAGCGTTATATGGAATTTTAGTGTTGATCATTTAATTCTTGACTTTGAGGAGGTGAAAATACTTATTACGTACTGTGAAGTGATGAGTGGAGGGATTAGAGGGGAATACATTTTTCTTCTAAAATTGAGATGTGAGATATTATAGGCAAAAATAGAACAATTGTTCTCAATGATTATAACAATGATTTCCAGAAGGTATTAGTCTAACCTTTCAAACATGACTTGGATTACTAGGTGCATTTCAGCAAGAATTGGCATAAAATATTCCCATGATTATAATACAAATTATTTGTAGGAAAGGGTTTATATGATATAGACTTGTTCTTAGTAAGATGATTTCAATATCAAATTTGGTTCACAATACTTTTTTTGTTGTTTTTTTTTTTTTGAGATCAGGTCTCACTCTACCTCAAGCTGACATTCCCTATATAGTCAAACTCATGGCGATCCTCCTACCTCTGCCTCCTGAGTGCTGGGATTAAAGGCGTGCACCACCACACCCAGCTTTTTTTTTTTTTTTTTTTTTTTAGGTTGTAGCCCAGGTTTACCTGGAATTCACTATGTAGTCTCAGGCTGCTTTTGAATGCAGGGCAATCCTCCTACCTCTGCCTCCCAAGCGCTGGGATTGAAGGCATGCACCACCATGCCCAGCTCTCATAATACATTATTAATTGCTAAAATAATTTTTCTTGTTTCTTAACTTTGTATATTGCATACTTAGGTGAAAAGAAAAGAAATTTTATCACCAAGTGTGTGACATTAAACCATTTTTATCAAATTCAGTATGTTCTTAGGTGCTACTTCCAAAAGGATTGTCAAATAGTCAATGTTCAATTAGAGTAGAACAAGGTTAGAATAACCTCAACTACAACAATGTAATACCATTCTCCACATTCATAACTGAACATTTTATCAGCTAAAATTTACTCCATAATCTTCAGATATTATGAGGGTGATTTAAAGATTTTTTTTCTAAATCAAAACTAATATTGTTTCAAAGTCCACACACAGCAGTGTTGACAGGATACCCAGTTTTATTAATAATGATTTTTTTCTATTCTGTTGGCTTTTAAGAACATCCCAGAGCTTAAGCATCCTGAAATAGCAACAGACAATTAATTAATATTGTATCACCTTGTTAATTGAACATTAATTAGCCTTCTCAAATTTGTGGGGCATCAATATGTTCAGATTTGGCACTGGGAATTTAGCAGATTTTCATAGTTGAGGCATACATTAAGCTTGGACAGAGGGAAGTAAACTCATAATGCTAAGCTGTGACAGACTCAGCCCACCTACATCTTGGAAGCATAGTCCCCAAGCAGCAAAGTTTAGAGGTAAGACCTCTGGGCCATAAAGGCTCTGGCATCACTAATGCATTATTACATTGATGGCTTCATAGCTCTGTGAGCTTCTGGGAACAGGTGGAAAATTTAGCAGTATGGCCTGGTTGGAGGAAATTGAAATTAGTCAAGGGGTTTTTGTCATTGAAGGATATATCTTGTCATTGGCCCCTTCTAACTACCCATCTCTTCTCTATTTCTTTGCCACAGTGGGTGAACCACTCTGCTGTACTGTGTACTCCTTGTCATGATGCTCGTCCTGCTCAGAAGTCCAGAAACAACTGAGCCCAGTGACTACCATGCACTAGAATCACGAGCCAAGGCAAATCTTCATCATACATTTCATTTTTTTCATTACACAGTTTTTATCTTAGTTTGTCAAACAACAGAAAGCTGGCTAACAAACTTCCATTTCTCATATCTGCCGTAACTCCAACCTCTATTCACTCCTGTCAGTCTCCCATTTAACCTCTCAAAAACTGGAAATTTTCCAATCTCATTATAAGGGTTTCTTTTATCTGTATAATCTTATATCTAAGAACTCATTGACATTTTCCTTCAACTGTATTTATGAATCTTAATGTAAAAAAAGGGATGTATATTCAGAATCTTTAAACTTGACTATAAGACTCAGGTATGCTTCTAAAAGTTGTAAGGAGAAATTTTGTTATTCTTTGTCTGCTAAACTAGTAAAATGAAGGCAACAATTAACACATACTTTCCCTATAACTGTTGATTGACATGTAGAATGCATTAGGTCACTCCTTTTAAAAGCTTACCCATGTTGTTGGACTTTGCAGGCAGGCACCTTAATTACTGAGGCATCTCCCCAGTCCAAAATGTGTTTTTCTTCAAATAATATTCATTATTAGATTTTTTAAACATAGATATCATATTTGAGCTATTAAAATTTGAGTCCTCATTAATAAGATACTAATTTTGTATTTCTACAATTGCATTAGTGACTGGTACCAGTGAAACATTTCTTGATTATGTTCTCACACAGGTTTTGAGGAAACCTAAAGGGGTATTAGCCTGCTTTAAATGTAAACCTGCCTTCAAAAAATCTCTTAGTTGCTCTCCAGGGTGAATGTTTTGTGAGTGTTTACCCATTTTTTCACTTAGCCTTCTGTAGCTGAAACAGTATGTTGAAGATGCCCAGAATATGTCATGCAGTAGATTCAGTAATTTGTGTTTTTCTTTTACACCTCTGCATCCAGGTTTATAAAGACCTTCATTAAAATCTCTATTCAATATCCAAATGCTGGGTATCTCAAGGCTTATGGGTAGACCTCTCTCCCTTCTACTTTTTTCTATCTGGAGATTCTCATATATATATACATGAGTTCAGTTTCTGTCTATATTATTTTGATTTTCAAGCTTCTACCTCCCATCTGAACATAAGGCTTTAATCATCTCCCTTCATTGTACCTGAACCCAGATGACTTTCATACACAGCTAGATCAGTCTCCTTGGAGCTGATCATTTTCCTACTCAGCACAATGTTGTCTCATCCACCCAAATGCTCAAGACAATGTGTGAAATCCTCTGTCAAATCTTCTTCTACCCCCACAAATCCATGAAACCATCAGACAGGGTGAGCATAAACTTCCAACTAATTCTTTGGGTTATTTTCTATTTATCTCAATTGGCACAGCCCTAGTTAGATACAATGTCACCTTTCTACAGCACTCTGAAATTGTCCCCTAAATGCTTCCCAGAAGACCATAGTTTTACTTTTCTAATTTATTATTCATACAGCAACCAGAATGCTGTTTCTGAATACAAACACAATGCCATCACTCTTCTGATTAAACTCTACAGAATCTTTCAGTTGCTCTTACAAGAAAGTCCCAAATCATTATGAGGACTAATAACCTGCATGTAAAATCCCCACCCATATCTTCAAGAAAAATAACATTTATTTTATTATTCCTTATATTTTATCCATGTTGCCTATCCTAATTTTAGTTTCCTAAAAACCCATAGTTCCTTCTGTTTAGGAGCATAAGACTGTGAACTAATGCCATGCAGGTGACTTTTAAGAAATTAGTGATCATCCTTGCATGCATTTTTATAAAAAGTAAATGCCATGCATTTAATTTGTATATTTACTTGTGTTATTTACAGAGATGACAAATTGGGTTATGACTAAGTTTAACAAAGTGTGACCTTTACTTTTTCTCTTAATGAGCATATTTATAAGTTCCAATAATGTATAGAATTCTGTCAATATTATCCACAGCTGCATTACATTATGGAAATTGAGTGCTCCTTCTACCTTATGCTAACACTCTTTGATTTGTGATCACCAGAAAGTGTTTTCTGTGTTAGAACTTCTTGTTAGTACAATATTTCTTTAACTAAAGCACCAACAAGACATCTATCTTTCTTTCCTTCTTGAGTTATTCCTTTTCATCTAGTTTTGTTATCAATGTTCTGGATGTATATTGCCTTGTAATTGATTCTACCATCTTAGACCACAGTGGTTACTTGAAGCCTGAAATGGGGCCTGAGGGTACAGGGAAGAAGCTCTAACTGAGCCTGCACTGAAAATTACTTACCCCCTCAAAACTATAATTTTTTCCCAAGATCAATTGAGTCTCCCTTCTCATCCATTACACATAATGTTGCTTGAAAGTCAGGCAGATGTAACTGGGCAGCTGACAAGTGCTTATAATTGGAATATAGTGAATTTAAACTCTAAGGAATAATCACTGTCTTCCTTTGCCTCTCATATCTTAAGGCCTCATCTCTATGAGAAGTTAATCAACTTGATCAAGTTGTGGTTGCATCATGCATCTAAATGACTAAGACATCCGTTTTTCTTCATTTGTAGTAAAGGCACTGGGACAACAGGGTTTGCCAGAATGCACATATATTGTTTCATCCTCTCCTCTCATCCTAACTTAATGTTTTAGAAATTCCTTTTCATAAGCTTTGTTTTTCTCAGACCTGGAGTATGGTGTATTTTGCCTCAATAAAGACCTCATTTCCTTTAGCAGCTCAATAATGGTTGACTGTGATTTTACTTGCCTAATGGTTACAGGAAAAAAATTTACATCTATAAGTCTTGTCCTAGAATCATAATGCATTCATTGTACATGCCTGGTGTTAGTATGGGGATGGAAAGTATTGCTAATTATATAAAAAGACTGCACAAATTCTTTATTAAACATCCCTCCCCCAGTAATGGTAGTAATGCCTGTGACACTTTAAAGACTATTCTGAACTTTTTTTGACTCCTGTTCTATATATGGTCCTTCTATTCTCTCTCTCTTTCTCTGATTTTCCTTTTGCTCTTTACCTTTTGCTATAGAATGAATGTATATCACCAAAATTCATATTGTACAACCCAGATATAATAGTATGAAGAGGTAGGGTGCTTGGGAGAAAATTTGTCATTGAGGTGAGCCTTTCTAAAGGAGACTAATTCCTTCTATCAATATCATGTGAGAATGCAATGTGAACATAGTCATCTGTGGACCAGGAATTGGTCTTCACCAAAACTTACCCATACTGGTACCCTAATCTCAGCCTTGGCTCCAAAGCCTGGAGAAATCAATTTCTGTTGATAAGCAACCTTGTCTAGGGGCCTATGCTATTCAGCAGCCTGAGCTAACTATACCTTTTTTCTTCTCTTCTCCCTCTTTGCCAGTAATTTGTTTCTAATTTCACAATCTTTTCTTTCCTGCTATCAGCAGATTTTCATTTGTTATATAAATACACTTAAAATTTGGCAATTTCCCCAATTCTCCTCTCCACTTAATCCCTTATGTGAGCCAATAAATGATCTGTGTGGCCCTTAGAATTAATCTTCAGTAGGTGGGAAGAGAAAAATTCTGAGAGGATGTTTTCTCTCTCCATCACAAGATTTGCCTTATAAATCCCCCAAAGGCCTTTGCTTGTTAAATAAACAACTATGTGGGCTGGAGAGATGGTTTAGGGGTTAA
Organism: Dipus sagitta; assembly: GCA_036346955.1. NCBI lineage: Eukaryota > Metazoa > Chordata > Mammalia > Rodentia > Dipodidae > Dipus > Dipus sagitta. Next base: position 71,019,115 of record CM070781.1, read on the forward strand.
GCACTTGCCTGTGAAGCGTAAGGACCCTGGTTCGAGGCTCGACTCCCCAGGACCCATGTAAGCCAGATGCACAAGGGAGCACACACGTCTGGAGTTCGTTTGCAGTAGCTGGAGGCCCTGGTGTGCCCATTCTCTATCTATCTCTCTGCCTCTCTCTCTCTCTCTCTCTGTCACTCTCAAATAAATAAATAAATAAATAAATAAATAAACAACAATAAAAGACTTTTGAACAACTGTGTTACAATTCCTAAATGCACAGTGTGATATAGCAACCCCTGACTGTAGCCCTGTCCCTTATACATCAATGCAATCCATTCTTCCTTTCAGTGTTGGCAGCTGCCCTCATCATATATTGAGTATGATTTACTTTGGACTTTAGCATGTCCTCACTTTGCTTTCAAAGTTCACCCTGATATTTTTTTTTTCTTTTCTTTTTTGGCATTCCTGGTGAATTTAATCTGACTCTCTTTTCTCATACTGCTCTGTGCAACAGGACATTTCAAACGTCATTTTTATCCAATTCAAAGATCCCTAATTATATGGGCTGTATCAAGTGAAATAGTCACATTCTAGGTTTAAAAGCACAAAGGCAAATGATGTCAAATAAAAATTTCCCTTAATAGTTTTATTATGTATTTATTTTGAGCATGAGAAACTCACACCTGCTGCACTCATTGTTTTGATCTCAATTTTCATATTGAACAGCAAAGTTGGTTATAACCAGCTATAATTTTAATGCTATAATATCATTTTCAGGACCTTGCTTTAAAAACATAGACCTTTTACAGAATTATTTCCCTGCACATCTACTAAGAAACCTTCAGCTGGAACTTTCTACCTCTGAGGTAGCTCACTCTCTACATTACAGGTCTTTACTTTTCCGATGCCTTCATTAGAATAACTTTACTAGTCCAGGAGATGTTTGCTACAGGAACCTTTCAGAAAGATCTGTCAATTATTTAGTAGGAAGCACAAAACCAGTAAGCTCTAAATTCCCAAAATCCTTGGTGTCAAAGCTCTTGCCTTATTGTGTCCAATAATTTTATGCTGTGAGTTTATTTTATTCTTATTTTTTTTACAAGCAGAGAGAGATAGAGAGAAGAGGGAGAATGGGCCCTCCAGGGAGTCCAGCTGCTCCAAATAAACTCCAGATGCATGTTCCCCATTTTGCATCTAGCATTATGTGGATTCTGGAGAATTGAACCTGGATCATGAGACTTTGCAGGAAAGAGCCTTAACTGCTGAGCCATCTCTCCAGCCCTTGTACTGTGATTTTCAGTCCTTCCAAGATCCTAATCAATTCTTCCTCATTGAAGGACCTAACTTAAATGGACCTTCAAACTCTCAAATTCTGACCTCACCATTTCCTCTCTGGGACACCAAGAAATCTTCATGAAGATAGCATTTTCTATCACAGTGAGAAAATCTCAGAACTGTTGTGTCAATCGAAGGTATGGTGGTGCTGGTGGAGGAGCCTGTCAGTATTTCATAGTTGTTTACACAGTCTATGCGACTACATGTACATGTTTAAAATGAGATCAGGTGGGTGTCGTGGCATATGCCTATACTCTCTGCACTCAGGAAGGCTGAAACAAGATTGCAAAGAAGTTTGAGGTCAGCCTGGGTTACATAATGTGACCTTGTCTAATTTTTTTAAATTAAGTTAAAAAAATAAGTTACTTGGTATTTTCTAAAAGATAAGTCCTAATGTCTAGGGAAATATAAAATACTAATGTGTTCAGACAAGAAAAGTTGGAAATTGGAGCATGAACGTCATGGTTTTAGCTCACACAGACTTACTTTATGTTAATGTTTAAATTCTAAGCAAGAGTGAGCACGAAGTGACAGAACAGTTCATATTTTACTTTGCAGTTGGAGTGCACTTTGATACTTGTTTTATGAAAGCCTTTATAAATTACTGGCAGAGGTTAACAGTAATCACATTTTTTCCTCCTCAGATTTTAATAAATGCCTTTAGGGCATTTCATTCTGTTGAATCAAGCAGGAGACAAAAAATGTAATGCACTGCTAACCTCTAAAGTATGTGAAAAACTTGGTTCATAAAATATGCATGAAGAACACAGTGTTTAGTGATAAAGAGGCTTCTTCCCTGGTTGTTCTCCAAAGGAATTGGTGAAGGAGGGTTTCTAGTTCTTGATTTCTTTCTATTTCCTGCATTGGTTTCTTCTGATTGGACATAGTTTTACTTCATTTCACATTAGTGACTTCAATGATTTGTCAGCAAATTAGCATACAAATATGCATGAGTCCTCTGGAGCTAATTGTCATTGCATTAAATGGGCTCTCTTTAGGAACTCTTATACAACATCCTTCTTTAGAAATGATGTATTTTCAAAAGGAATTAATGTAAGTTGAAATATCAAGTTTATATGGGCATAAAATTCAGGGCAACCTGTTGTGAAGCAAGCATTTAATGACTGGGCTAAGTCCCTAGCCCTTAGAGATGCATTTTTCAAAAGTAAATAATAGCTTAAATTTGTAGTGAAATCTAAGGGCAAGGCTTTCATCCGGATCAGAACAAAATAGCCTATGGTATATAGTAGAATGAAACTTAACAAACAATTGCCCTTAGTTCCTAAGACATGGTATCCAGTTCTCAGAATATCTTGCTGGATAAGAGTGTCTTGGTTTTCCTGTTGTCTTGAGCCAGTCTGGATAGTCTACTGATGTGGTTTATGGTGAGGGTTTTATGCTACATATATTCGCTTGCTCAGAAGAATAAAGTTCAGGCATCTAAACAGACAGTCATGCGTATGACAAGGACCCCAATTTGAACTCTGGATTCAGGCTGAAGAGTGTTTCCTGTACTGACAGTGCTCCATTTATCTTGTCCTGCATCGTTGCAAGGAGACATTATTACTGTTCATGACTCTGTTGGCAGTATATGGAGGTTTTCTGCACTGTCTTGCTGTTTTTTTTTTTTTTTTTGGCTGATTTTAGCACTATCATAGTAATGAACCATAGTGCCAAGTATAACAGCTTCTCATGACTCTATGAAAGCTTCCAGCAAATTATTAAACATGAAGGTGGTTGTGGAAACCCTTGACTTGAAAATGATATTAGAAATGAGAGGGGGCTAGGGGAATTCTCCTTATTGTTTACTGGTACTTGAATTTACTGGCAATTTCTCCTCTCCAATATTTACTGCAACCATCTTGCTTTAAAATAGCAGTTTAGTCTGGCTTGATGGCGCATGTCTGTATTTCCAGAACTTGGGAGACTAAGGCAGAAGGATTTAGAATTCAAGGCCAGCCAGGGCTACATAGTTATACTGTATCTCAAACAAGCACAACCAAATAAATACACACACACACACACACACACACACTCACATATATATATATACATTTATACATATATATACATACATACACACTTACCATATCCATACTTATATTCATATATACCTACTTATATATACATTGGAACTTCATAATCTCAGTGTTTTCCTAAATCAGAATGACATTTAATATAGTCCAAATTAATGAAGTTTCTCAATACTACAGATTTTTCATATTATAAATATAAAAGTTTACATAGCGGTAAGGTAAAGTTTTTATGCTACCACTATGTACAATATAGCATAATATTTTGACATGTCAAATGGTTAATTTTACATTAATAAAATATCTCCAAATTTCTTCAATGATTCCCTCCTAAGACTTTCAGAAGCATTCTTACCAGGTTTCCATCTCAGGAAGATGTGACAAACTTTATTTTAATACAGCAAGTTAGTATTCCTATCAGCATATAAAAAGAAGTATCTCAAATATCATTTTAATTTTTATGTATATGTACCTGGTCCTCCTTGATCTTGGTTAGTTATTAATGTAATTTTTACTCATTTAAATTTTTATTTATTTTTTTGTTTATTTGTGTGTGTGTGTGCGCACACATGCACACAAATGTGCACTAAGGCCTTTCAATGTTGTAAAAAGATGCCAGACACATGGCTATCATGGGTATCTTAGGAATTGAACTCAGGCCATCAGGCTTTGTAATCAAGTGCCTTTAACAACTTAGCCATCTCCTCATCTTTTCATCAATGAAAGTTTTGAACTAAAACTTTGTGTGTGATGTCTGCCTCTAGAACCTTCAGTAACTGAAAGTTTCTTAAAATTTATTGCCACCAATCACTACTTTTCTCTGTGGCCCCTCTCTAATCTCCCATGTATATCTATGTAGACCCTCCTAATCTTGCACATATGGTGACTTCTATCTCTGAATTCACCTCTCTGCCTTTCCTGTAATCATATGTTCATAAAATTTCAAGAGAAAATTGTAGGCTCTCAGATAGAAAACAAAGAATCTTGTTCATTGGAACCACCAAATAAGAATAAATTTGTTGAAGAATGCATGAAATGTTTGGACTGTTAGAGGAGAATTTTTAGAAAGTGGTTATCTGTCCTCTAAAGACATTTCCCTCAGGCAATAAATATGGGGGATAAGAGTAAGGCACCTATATGTCATTAACAATGCTGAATTTCTGACCTGTAATATTTTAAAGCCCAGGTTTTGGCATAGTTATGTTACCATTTTTTTAGTATTGTTGCAAGGCCCTGGTATTGATTTTGCCACCTTAATATCACAGATGTATTTAGAACTCTCCTCTCCAAATACACTCATGTGATGAAAGGCTACATTTGGTTTAAGGAACTGGAGTGGGTATGTATCTAAATATTTCACATATTTTATGTGAACTATGTATTTGAAATATTACATGCCAAAGTATATCACAGAAAGAAAATATATACATAAATTAGCTCAGTGGTTAAAGGCACTTGCCTCAAATATATATTAGGCATTGTTGGTTAATTATAGTAAATGAAAAAATAATTACTCATAAAGAAGTCTAAAGGAAATTATAGTTTATATTAGTTAGGGTAGTACTTATTTAGATTAATATTAGTTAATGGATAAAACACTACTTTTTAAGCCAAACTGTCAATGAGAATTTTAAAATTATATTGATTATTCTAATTTTAGGCAATGCACATAATGAACATGGATAATGACCTAAAATCAGATCTGAAAGTGCTGACATTTTCTTATTTGTTTGAAATTTAGTCTGTTAACTTTATAATGGAAGATGGATTTACTGAGCAAATTAAATCTAATCATAATAGCAATGAAGAAGATTGCCTATGCAAATAGAAGATTGCTCTTTTTTCAGTTGAAGAATGGGAAAAATCAAGAATTATGAGTTTTAAAGAAAGTCATTCTTTCATTTTTGTGGCTCAGGTCAGTCTGACAATTTTTATTATAAATGGTCAATGCTCCCAATCACAGTTATCAGTATTATACCTTATCACAAAATGACTATAATTCCAATTGTTTGAGTTATTCATTACATTTTCATGGTGAAAATGGAGAAGGCAAAAAGACAAAGCCAGGCCAATGACATAACCTGAGGTAGCACAGAGCAATGGAATAAGAGCTCCAGCCAAGATGCCCACTTTCTGTGGATATGTTTAAAAAGCTTCATTTAAATCTTCATGGATGAAACTGGATAATTAAGTACTTAATATTTTCTTTTTCTCCGCTGGCCAGCAAACATAGTCTCACTACCTTCTTGAACTTAGTGTAGTAAACATCTGCTGTCGAGACCACTCCCTTTTTTCCAAGACCAATAAAGATACAAGGACCCTCATCCCACATGCATATCTGACCAACTGGCTGTAGATTCAGGGGTTTCCACTAATCCCTGGTAGTGCATGAGACTTCAGGGCTAGTAAGGAATACAATTAAGAAGGCTTACAATACAAATTTATATTACCATACAAATTAGAATCAGCCAAATGAAGAGATAAGTAGGGTGAAATCTTGGAGGATGCTAAATGTTAAAATTCAGTGGAAAGTCTGGATTTTTAGACACTTGCTTGCAGAATCCTAAGACAAATAACAGAAAACCCTTTATTCTGTAACATTTCCGAATATTTGATTTTTATGATACATTGACTTTTTACAAAAAAATATTTATTTATTAGAGAGAGAGAGAAAGAGAGGATGGGAACACCTGGCCCTCTGGCCACTACAAATGGACTCCAGATGCATATGCCACCTTATGCATCTGGTTTACATGGCTACTGAGTATCAAACATGGGTCCTTAGGCTTCTCAGGCAAGCACCTAAACAACTAAGCAATCTCTCCAACCCTACATTGACTTTTATAAAAAAAAATAGCATGCTATTGTCCAAGTTAAGAATACAAAAACTCTTCTTAGTAGCACACACACTGCATATGACTTCTACTTTCTCCTTGAAACTTTCTTCTAAGAACCATCATCGTTTTAATCAATAGAAAACCAAAGCAGAAAGCTTTGTTGCAAAAAGTTCTATCTGAGTTTCCCATCTTAAACTTGATTTCACTTTTTAAACTACTTTTCTTCTTCTCTTTTGTGGTAATTTTGTGTTTTGTGGTATTTATTTTGGCCAAGTGTCTTATAGAAAGTGCAGTCTGCTCAGCCTCCTGGGAAGATTGGTGAAGAGAAGAGAGTATGGAAAACCTAAGACAGAGGTGACTCAGAGGTTTCTCAAGAGGTGGTCCTCTCTTGTTGCAGGCATTGGCTGAATGTTGACATTTTTTTAGACTAGGACTGATACTTCAAGCAACAGAATAACTATTTGGGGGCTTCTTCAATTGCATGATTCTCTGAAAATATTTTTCAAGTAAATTTATGTGTAATCTATAGAAGACAATGTGTTTTGTGAATTTGAACTCAAGTACCATTACTTAAGGTCTGAGAATTATCTTTTACTTAAATTATTAAATCTAAGCTTCTAAACCTAATATTGAGGGTCTTACCATTTTTTTCTGAGTATAGTATATGATATAACATTTACCCCAAGCACACTGTCACAGATATACACAGTGTGCTATTTATTAAACATTTACTATGAACACAAATTATGCTGAGTATCTCAGGGATCAGAAATCAGAAAGCCTATTTTTAGAAAGAGGGTGGGACATAATAATGGAGAAAAAAACTAACCAGGTATATGGAAAGAATAAAGATGCCCCAGGTGTGGAGACAACTCAGTGATAGTAGTGTTAGCCACATAATCACAAGGGCTTGAGTGGGCCTGATATGCTCAGAGTTCAATTCCCTAGCCACTCACATAAGCATGCTCACATAACCATGCTCATGGACTCTGTAACCCCATTCCTATGGGGAATGGAGACTGGAGAATTACTGGGGCTCACTGTTCAGCTAGCCTGACTGAAAACAATAATTTTTGGTTCAGTGAGAAAATCTACCTCAAGAAAACAAGCAGATAAGCAATAGAGGAAGGACAACCAATAGGCACTGGATTAATATTAATATTAATTCAATTAATATTAATTCAAGCTATTTGAATCAACATATACAATATGTATAGGCATAAAGACAAACTTTTATTAAAACTGAATATAAAATTTAAAAGAAGCTAAGAAGATATTTTAAAAATATTTTATTTATGTATGACAGAAAGAATGGGCACCTCCAGCCCCTGCAAACAAATTCCAGACACGTGTAAAACCTTGTGCATCTGTATTTATGTGTGTACTATGGAATCACACCTGGGTCCTTAAGCTTTTTGGGAAAGTACCTTAACTGCCTAGCCATCTCTCCAGCTCGAAAACTTTCTTAACTTTAAAAAATTATTAATCTTTAGCATTTTTTCAAGGATAAGTATTATCTCACCTGATTCTTTTTGAAGGGCATTTTTCTCCCATTGCTTTAATAGTATCCTTGAGGAAAAGAATAAATTTCTAGTGGAATATTAAAATAAAATCCTCAACTAATGGGAAGTGGTGATTTGGTTTTTTCAAACTATATTTAATTTATTGATATGTATATGATAAATGTGTAATTGAGTGATGAAGTGAACTAAGTCAGATATATTTCTTTTTATATCTGAGGAAAGCTAATGTATTCATTTTATTAATATGATCTATAATAAAGTTAATAATAGTTTCCACAAAATGGAACTTTACTTCTAATTTATTCTCCAGTATCATCTCAAGTGGTTAAAATGGCAATGGTCATTACCTTAGAGATTAATAAATGTGTTGTGTTACTTCACTTAGCTAAATCAGCCCCCAAAGTCCTTTATTAAAACAAAGAACAAAGAGCATTTAAAATATTATGTCATCAAACACTTACTTAAAACTTCTCTGTCAAATTTGCATGTTTGTGCCCTCTATGATTGTGCTTCATGTTTTTATTCAGCTCCTCCTTTCTGAGTAATACTATAGTATTACTTGTTGTTGAAAACTGCTGGTATCTGTCTCAAATGACTTCATCCCTACCCTCCTGGAATGTCTCCCATGGTTGTGTGTGTGTGTGTGTGTGTGTGTGTGTGTGTGTGTTTTGTGCGTGTCTTTGTGCCATACAGATACAGCATTTTTTCATACTAAGACTATGGTAGTTTGAATAGATTGCTCCTAATATACTCAGTGTTTTATTACAGTTTGTAATTTAGATCTGCCGCTAACTGGCTGGAGGTGGTGGATCTTAAGGTCCAGCCTAAGTTGTGGTGTTTGATTTGAGATTCCAGTCTAAAGATATGCAAAGTACCTGAGTTCCACCTAGAGTTCCTGAAGAATGTGCTTTGAGGTGTGGTTTTAGGGATTTTGGCTTGTCACTTCTCTCTCTCTCTCTGCTTAGACCTATGAAAGCAGGGCCAGCCTCTTCTGCCATTATTAAACATCCCCTGGATCTGTAAGTTTTAGTAACTATCTCTTCCTCCCAAACTGTGCCTGTTTCAAAAGTTCATCTCAGTGAACCTGAAGCTGTCTAGTACAGAAATTGGGACCAGAATGTGAGGTGAGATGAGCCTAACCATGTGGATTTGGGTCTTTTGGAACTTTTGTCTTGGAGGCAAAGGTATAGACTTAGTAATTCCAGCTAAAGATGCCTTATGGAGTGGTAAGCAAAGTTTTATGTACTATTTTGATGAGAGTTTGAAAATGGTAAGTGCAGATTGAACCAAACTTGGAGTCTCAGCTTATGAACATGGAGGCTTGGCTTATGAACTTTCTAAGGGGAAAGGAAGACTGCAGAGGACTTTTTTGGAACTGGGCTACTGGCATAAGGGCTGGCTGCATTCTGCTGTCCAGACCCAGAGAGTTTGATCAAGGTTAAATGTGTAATGGACTGATATGCTTGGCTAAAGATATTGGACTGAGAGTTTTAGATTGTAAATTGGAAAACCACAAGCAAGTTAAAATTACAGGCACTGAGACTGGTTTTATATTACTGAAGCTCCTATTGTTAATATATTATCAGTCTTAAGGAAGATGGCCCAACTGCTTTACATTAAGACATGAGAGAAGATGCCTGAGGAAAGACTAAGATAGAAATGCAAATCCTTTGGTAAAAGAGCTGATTGGAAAAGAAACCTGCTTTTGAAGATCATGATTCATTTTGTCCCTGAGTTAAGAATATTGCTGTGTCCTGTACACCTGGTATTGGTTTCAGAAGAATGAAAAATATGTGGAGTGGTCATGAATTGCACACGGTTCCAGAAGTCGCTGCTAAGCCACAGCACAAGGCAGGGTATAATGACCCTGATAGGCTGGAAGAGCCTTTGGAAGATTACACTGTTGTTTGATTGGAGACAGTAATACATTTTGGATATGCCAGGACTGTGCAAGGACTACCACAGACCACACTGTTGGCTTGGAATGGAAATGTTTCCTGGTTACTCTGCCCAGCTGGAGGGGTGGCATTGGAAAATACAGAGACTGTCAGTCACATTTAGGTTTGAACTTGAACTGCAGAGTTTGATGTTTGTTTGAAGGTTGTTGAGTTTGCATTGTTCTAGTCTCTCCTTGCTATGTCTTATACCAGTTGAAAATGTTTACTCTGTGTCTTTATATGTTGAAAGTATATAACTTGTTTGATTTTACAGGACTCATAGCTAGGAGACAATCTTAAATTTCAGATGAGACTTAGGACTTTGGAACTATATTAAGTTGGTAAATACTCTTGGGACCTTTGCAATTAGACTGAGTATAATTTACAATGTGAGATGATTATGAATCTATTGGGAGCCAGGGGCAGAATGTGGGAGTTTGAATAGATGACCCAATATATTCAGTGTTATATTACAGTTTGTAATTTATATCTGCAGTCAACTGGCTGGAGGAGTGGATCTTAGAGTATAGCCCTAAGGTGTGATGGTGGATTTGAGATTCCAACCTAAACATTGGCAAAATGCCTGAGTTCTACCTAGAGTTCATGAAGAGGGTGCTTTGTAGTGTTGTTTTTGGGAATTTTGGCTTGTGGCTTCTCTCTCTCTGCTTGGACCTGTGAAAGCAGGGACAGCTTCTGTTGTTATTATTGAACTTCTCCATTATCTGTAAGCTTCAATAACTATCTCTTTCTCCATAACTGTGCCTGGTTTGGAAGTTCATCTTAGTGAACTTGAAGCTGTCTACTACGGAGACATTTTCAATGGAATTGCATCCAGATCTCATGACTGCATTAATTCTTATGTAGAATTATAGCTTTTTAGGACTCCCTACTTTTTCAACTCCTCTTTACTCTTTCTTAATTCTTTAATCCATCTGGATGTCAAAAATTTCACCTTTCAGACTCAGTACCAAACTTCGACAACTTCAAAACAATCTGCCTACTTTACTCACCCACTTTGACTTCAAATTTAGTATGCCAATGCAGTATTCCCAATCACTTTATTGGAGAGATGTCTTCTCAGTACTCAGTCATCACACTATCTCTAACTGTCCTTATCCTTGGCCCATAATTAATGTATATCAATCTATAAATATTTATATCCTAAGTATCTCTCATGTTTTCTATAACTTAATTATCTAAGTCCAAATTATGATGTGTGGACTCTGCATAAGCATTCTCCCATATTGAGTTTTTCTGTCCTCTAACTTATTATGCTTTAATATGTAACCTGTGTGGTCTTTGTATGTGGTGTGTATGTGTGTATGTGTGTATGTGTATGTGTGTGTGAGTGTTCATATTTTAAGTGTTCATATGTAAGTGCAGGTGCTTATACACATGTGTGTACCTGCATGTGAAGGCCAGATGCAGATATTGGATATCTTCTTCAATTGCTTTCCACATATTCTTTGAAAAAGGGTCTTTCTTTGAACCTAGAGTTAATCTACTGGTTTAGACTAGCTATGCAGTGAATCCCAGGGATGCTTTGTCTCTTCCTCCCCAGCCCTGGGTTCATAGTGAGTGTATCCCCGATGCTTGGATCTTTACATAGGTTGTAGGGATCTGACTTCAGGTCCTAATGATTTCACAGCAAGCACCCACTGAATCTTCACTTCAGCTCCTGTGTGGTCATTTGCACCATCAGATAGCTAGAGCATTTCCACTTTTTTTTTTTAACTACTGTTTCTCTCAAGGCCGAACTTTATTCCTGATGGTCTCTATGATTTACATACCCCTCCCAGATCTTCTAAATGCCATTTTTTTACTCTTGGTTTGTGTAACTCTGCCACAGGGACTACTCTATTCCTAAAATACTGCATTTTTAGAACTCCTCATATCTTACCGAGTAGCTACTAAAATGTTCTCCATGGCCCCTTTTTAAAGTCCATTTATCCTTCAGAACACAATGAAATGTTTTCTCACTTTCCTGATGCTGGGTCTCTCAGACACTATCTTCTACATGATCTCAAAGAATCTATGATCTCTCTTCAGAACTTATCAAATATGACATTGCACATTATCTGTATAGTATGTATTTATTTGGGTTCAAGCATTTCTGAACACAAGTACTCTGATGGATTTATCATAGTATGTAATTAAGTGTATCTGTCAAATGTGAAAAAATTTCCCATCTCCCTTCTAATTTAGAGTTTGCCATTCTTGTTTTATCATATATTTTTCTTCCCTCAGAAGTTCAGTGTTAGACAAGATTTTGTACAATTATTATCTCTCATTTCTTCATAATGTTTTAAAGAATTATCATATAACAAACAAGTTTTAAAATACACATAGAGTTATTTATTTTTACTTTTCAATAATATACTATGGATTAGATGTAACACAATGCAAATGTTTAGTCTTCATGTGAGCTACATGATATCTTAAATTCAACAAAACAGTATTATGTTGATGACACAATATTATTTTTATTGAACTATTAATAAACTCTGAAAGAGGTAGGATGGGAAGACAGGGAAAATTATGAAGACTTGGAAAGGGAAAGAATCTCCTTACTCCAAAGGCTAATTTCTTTTTGTTTTGTTTTTATGATTTTGTCTTTATTTATTTATGTATGAGAAACAAAGAGAAATAGAGACAGAGAGAGTGAGTAAGTAAGAATGGGCACACCAGGGCCTCTAGCCACTGCAAATGAACTCCGGATGCATGTGCCACCTTGTGCATTTGGTGCTTATGTGGTAATTGGAGAATTGAACCTGGGTCCTTAGGCTTCACAGGCATCTACCTTAACCTCTAAGCCATCTCTCTAGCCCTTTTTTTTTTTTTTTTTTTGAGGCAGGGTCTCTCTGTAATCCAGGCTGACAGGGAATTCACTATGTAGTCTCAGGGTGGCCTCAAACTCATGGTGATCCTTCTACCTCTGTCTTCCTAGTGCTGGGTTTAAGGTCATATGCCACCACACATGACCAAATATTATTTTTTTTTAAATCATATGGGTAAGATCCACAGGTTGAGACATCATGCTAAAAGACATTTCCTCCCCACCCACCACACACACCCAAAAATCTCACTGCTGCTCCCATAAAACATAACCCACAACCCTATGGGAATACCTGCAACCCCACTGAGGAGGGTCTGCAGCAGAATGGAGGCAGGGATGAGGGAAAAGAGGGTACAAAAACAAAAGGTATCCATACAAAATATGCTGTTAATAATAATAAGAAGAAGACAAAGAAGAAAAGTCATATGGGGTTAGAGAGATTGCTTAGTGGTTAAGGTGCTTGCCTACAAAGCCTAAGAAACTGAGTTTGAATCCGCAGTACCCATGTAAAGTAAGACACACATGGTGGAACATACATCTGGAGTTCATTTGCAGTGGCTAGAGAGGCTCTGGCATGCCCATTCACTCTCTTTCTCTCTCACTGTCTATTTCTCTCACTTTCTCTCTCTCTCTGCCTCTTTCTCTTACTCCCTCTCAAATAAAAAAAGAAAATATTTTTTTGAAAATCATATCTGATCAAGCAAAAAAAAGGAGAAGCTTCAAATTAACAAAATTCAAAATGAAAAAGGAGAGATAACAACAGACAAACTGAAATTGGGAGAATCATCAGGACTTATTTCAAACACCTCTACTCCACAAAACTGGATAATGTGGAGGAGATAGATAAATTCTTGGATGCATACCATCTACCAAAGCTAAACACAGAGCAGATTAATCACCTCAATCAACCCATCACACTCATGGAGGTTGAAAAAGTAATAAAAAACCTCCCCAAAAAGAAGAGTCCAGGACCAGATGGCTTCTCAGCTGAATTCTATCAAACCTTCAGGGAAGAACTCAAACCAATCTTCCTCAAACTGTGCCACACAATTGGTGAACAGGGAAAGCTACCCAACTCCTTTTATGAAGCTAGCATCACCCTAAATCCAGAACCAGGCAGAGATGCCACAAGAAAAGAAACCTACGGGCCTATTTCCCTGATGAATTTAGATGCAAAGATCCTAAACAAAATCCTCACAATCCGAATCCAACAATACATCAAAAGCATTATCCACCTTGACCAAGTGGGATTCATCCCAGGAACACATTGTTGGTTCAACATATGGAAATCTGTCAATGTAATACACCACATAAATAAGGTTAAACATAAAAACCACATGATCATTTTGGTAGATGCAGAAAAGGCCTTTGACAAGATTCAACATCACTTCATGTTCAAAACATTGGAGAGAATTGGCATGGTTGGTCCATATCTTAACCTAATAAAGGCAATATACAAAGCTCCGAAGGCCCAAATAATACTTAATGGAGAGAGACTGGAGGAATTCCCATTAAGATCAGGAACAAGACAGGGATGTCTACTCTCACCTATGCTTTTCAATATACTACTGGAAGTCCTAGCTCAAGCAATAAGACAGGAGAAGGAAATAAAAAGGATACAATTTGGAAAGGAAGAAGTTAAGTTAGCTTTATTCACTTATGACATGACTGTATATGAGAGAGACCCGAGAAACTCCATCCCAAAACTCTTGAAGGTGATTAACTCCTATAGCAAAATAGCAGGATACAAAATCAATGCACAAAAATCAGTAGCCTTCTTATATGCAAATGACAAAGATACAGAGAAAGAAATAAGGGACATAGTCCCATTTTCAATAGCAACAACAACAACAACAAAATACCTTGGAATAACGTTAACCAAGGAAGTGAAAGATCTATACAACGAGAACATAAAAACACTCAAAAAAGAAATTGAGGAGGACTTGAGAAAATGGAAAGACCTCCCATGTTCCTGGATAGGCAGAATTAACATTGTGAAGATGACAGTCCTACCAAAGGCAATATACAGATTTAATGCAATTCCAATTAAAATCCCTACAGTGTTCTTCACTGAGATAGAAAAAATAATCTCAAATTTTATATGGAAAGGCAGAAGGCCTCGCATATCCAAACATATCCTCAGCAAAATAAATACCTCTGGAGGCATCACCATACCTGATATAAAGCTATATTACAAAGCCATAGTAATAAAAACAGCATGGCACTGGCATAAAAACAGGAGTATAGACAAATAGAATAGACTTGAGGACCCGGACTTTGGGTCAAGCAACTATAGGTACTTGATATTCGATAAAGGCCCAAACAATATAGGCTGCAAAAAAGACAGCATCTTCAACAAATGGTGCTGGGCAAACTGGATAGCCATATGCAGGAAACTTAAACTTGACCCACACATTTCACCATGCACTACACTCAAGTCCAAATGGATCAAAGACCTCAATATAAGACCAGAAACTTGTATACTACTGGAAGAAAATTTAGGAAGTACTTTCCATGATATAGGAATGGAAAAAGACTTTCTGAACAAAACCCCAGTAGCTCACGAGCTTAAACCATCACTCAACCTATTGGATCACATGAAGCTGAGAGTTTCTTTACAGACAAGTATACAATAAGCAAAGCCAGTAGATTACCCAGAGAATGGGAGAAAATATTTGCAGGTTATCCAACTGATAGAGGCCTAATCTCTAGAATCTATAAAGAACTCAAAAATCTAAACAGTAAGAAGTCAAGCACCCCACTCACAAAATGGGGCAAAGAGCTGAACAGGCAGTTCACAGAGGAAGAAATACAAATGGCAAATGTACACTTAAGAAAATGTTCATCATCCCTAAGCATCAGAGAAATGCAAATTAAAACAAAAATGAGATTCCACCTTACCCCAATGAGGATAGCAAACATCAAAAAATCAAATAAAAATAAATGTTGGTGAGGATGTGGAGAAGTAGGAACACTCATCCACTGTTGGTGGGAATGTAGGATGGTACAACCACTTTGGAAAGCAATATGGAGACTTCTGAAAAAGCTGAGTATAGAGATACCAACAGACCCAGTTATTCCCCTAATGGGCATCTACCCTAAAACCTTCAAACCACAGGGCAGAGAGATTTGCTCAACCGTGTTTGTAGCGGCTCAATTTGTAATAGCTAAGAGCTGGAATCAACCCAGATGTCCATCACTAGAAGAATGGGTAACTAATATGTGGTATATCTACACAATGGAATTCTATACAGCAGTAAGAAAAAATGGCACAATGAAATTTGAGGAAAAATGGTTGCACCTGGAAGAGATCACTCTCAGTGAACGTACACAATCACAGAAGAAAAATTGCCACATAGTCTCACTCATCTACAGCACCTAAACTGAATCTGCCCAAGATACCTTACATATCCAGCAAGCATCTCATGGACTAGACACTAGGCTGGAAGGGGAACAAGGGGAGGGCATCAAAGGGGTGTTAAACACAAATCTAGACCCAAATGGCAATGGTACCATAAAATTCTACTTACTAAATGGCAGACCAAATGGCTGATCCTTCACCAGGCACTTACACGGAACACCTGAACCACAAGACACTGGAGAGGGTAGGATCACGACTAACCTTAATCTTCTACATCTTTCCCCCCCTCCTACGCCCTCTCCTTCTCCCTCTCTGTTCTCTCTAACTCTTGTATATTAGTTATCTTTTTCCTCATTTTCTTAGTGGGCACTGACAGGTAACTCCCAGTACCAGCATGGGGCTATCAGCCACAATGAGCTTTTGATCAGAGAGACCTACAAGGTTGCCTAAAAGACAGACAGATTTCTGTCAGAGTACTTGATGACCCACCAAAGGTTAGTGGTAAGACCCTACTGCTGAAGACACCTTATGTGATTGACATGCAAAATAGAATGGCATGGCTGGAAGTTGGAAGACAGTCAATCCCTAGACAGTCAACGCATCTAGTGGCAGAAGGTGCTACGTGGGCGACTGGGGGAAAATGACTAATATCTGTCCAAGCAATGCATGGTCTAACATACTTAGCAGCGAATAACTTGTTGTGATGCCCACACAAGTGCAATACTGGCACACAGCCAAGGTGGGGAACCAACTGCTCCTAATTTGGCTAACTGATCTCCTCAGTGGTATGGGACCCATAGCTGGAGCTGGGAAACAAGTCAGAACCATTACCAAACATAAGCCCACTCGCCTATATCAAGCTACCATCAATCATGGGCTACAAGAGGGCCTACACCTATTAAATTCTCTATTAAAAAAAGTAAGGGTTATCTCTTTTGTCCTGGTGCTAACTTACTCTCCATTGGAGAATCTGCTTCTCTTTTTCAGATAGATGTAGATCCTAAGGAGAGAGCTAACCCATCATACCTCAAAAGGGCCCCGGCTGAAACTAAGAAAAATTGGCGAAACAAGCAAGGGTGCGGTTTTCCTGATGAACCGGATACCAGCACAAGGGGTAAGGACATCAACACAGAGAAAAATCAACTCCTACCAAATCAGAGAGCCAGAGCATCAGAGGCCCCCAACACCTCATCACTGAAGCAGACCAAAAATGAGCCCAACATGGCTCAGGGAAATTTTTCGGAAGAGGGGGCAGAAAGAATGTCAGAGCCACATGTTGGGTCATGATATGCAGAGACATTTATCTTACCCATAACTGTGGGCTAAGTACAGAATGCATGACCCATACACCTCAACAAGGAGGGCCCAAGGGTAGGGGGTAGATCACAGATGAGCCTAATAATGGTACCAAACTGAGTGTATTTGCTGAATACAAAACTAATAAAGAAAAAAGAAAAAAATAAAAAGAAAAAAAAAAGCTTTTAACTTCAAAAAAAAAAAAAAGAAAATCATATGAATATTACATATAAGAAAGTTAAAATATCAGGGTGGAGAGATTGGTTAGTGGTTAAGGTGCTTCCCTGCACAGCCTAAGGACCCAGTTCAGTTTCCCAGAACTCACATAAAGCCAGATGCAAAAGGTTAGTCTGCAGTGGCTAGAGGCCCTGTTGTGCCCATTACCTCTCTCTCTGTTTGCCTCCTCCCTCTCTGAAATGAATAAATAGAATATTTTTTTTTAAAAAAAGAGTGTTAAAATATCAATGAACCATGCTTAGGTGGAAAAGTGTATGTGGTCTTTGAATTTAATCTTACTGCTTTTTCATGCATGAGCTTTCAATTTTCAAGAATCTGACAAACAATAGTGATATGGTTTATGAACCATATCAGTGTTGGTAGCTTTTTCTTGATAGGCAGTCAGCTAGTGACTGGCCCACAGAAACATGGATGCTGTGATGAGGCTAGAATTCAAGCCTGATCCATTCTAATCCAAGATGGCTATAAGCAACCAGCTCCTAATCCTTCTTCCATAACAGCAACAGAATCATATTTCTTCCTGAGTTTCATGGCCTTACCCCTGCGGGTCAGGCCTTCTAGAGCCAGTGTTCCCTTTGGGCCCACCACCAAACATTTTTCTCCCTACACACTTAAGCCTGGTGATGAGGCTTACTCTACTTGGATACATGACTCATATAAGTGGGCCTGAGGTGTTTATATGCCTCTGTTCCTGTCCTTCTCCTTTGGTTTCTTCCAGATGCCTCTGACACTTCCATTCCACATGTGAGGAAAATTCTTCCTTGATGAGAGGGGAAGAAATTCTCTTTATTCTCTTATATTCTGCAGTCCTTTTTTTTGACATTATCCTTAATAAATTCTCATGAATTACCCTTATCTGTGTTCAAGTTTTTAATTTCTTTGATAACTTGAACAGGGACCCAGAGTTGGGCTTGAAAAGCCTGGGTGGTCTCCTTCATCTGTATGTACATTTACTCCCTCTCAGGACTCTGACTCATTACAGTATGATAAACCTTAGTTCAGTCAAAATATATGTCTTGAGGCTGGAGATTTGTTTCAGTGGTTAAAAGCACTTCCTTGCCAAGGCTGATGGCCTGGGTTCAATTCTCCAGTGCCTCCATAAAACCAGATGCACAAAATGGCACATACATCTGGAACTGGTTTGCGATGGCAGGAGGCCCTGGAGCACCCATACTAACTCTATTTCAGTGTACTTCTTTCTCTCTGTCTCTGTCTCAAATAAGTAAATAAAATTTTTAAAAATTGGAAAAACATCTTAATGTCTTAATTATGTGTGACCTATCTATAGGATTCACTTAGCCCACTTCACTTGTGTTTTGTTTTAACTATTTTTATTCATTTGTTAGTAAAAAGAGAGAGAGAGAAAATTGATGTATCAGGGCTTCATGCCACTGCAAACAAATACCATACACAAGCACCACTTTATGCATCTGGCTTTTACATGGCTACTAGTGAGTTAAACCCTAGCCAGCAGACTTTGCAAGCAAGTGCCTTTAACCACTGAGTCATCTCCCCAACTCTGACTTGTGATTTTATCCTGTCAGCCTGTCACCCTGTCCAAGACACCTCAAGTCACCCGGTTAAGTCAGGGATGATCAATGGCTCATCAGAGCTCCTGGTTCTGAGAACCAAAAGAGAAGGCCAAATAAATTAAATACAGATCACTAGGGAATACTATGAAAACCTATATTCCAAACAGCTGGAAAACATAGATGAAATGAATAAATTTTCTAAACATGTATGACATACCAAAATAAATGCCCAACAATATAAGTAAATTAAACAGATCCATAATGAACAATAAAAATGAAGCAATAATTAAGTTTTTACACTAAGAAAGCCCAGGACCAGATGGATTTATTGTTTATTAATTATTTATTATATTAATTTTTTAAGGACGATCTAATACTTGTTTACCAAACTGTCCCACAAAATACAATGGGAAGGAACACTACCAAATTCATTCTATAATACAAGCATAATCTAATACCAAATCAGAATAAAGACAACAAAAAAGAAAACTGCAGACCAATTTCTCTGATGAAAATAGTTGCAAAAATTCTCAACAAAATTCTAAAAAGCAGAATTCTAGTATATATTAGGATGATTATATACCATGAACAAGTTTGTTTCATAACAGAGATTTAAAGTTGTTTTAGCATGGGCAAATCAATAAATGTAGGTTACAATAAGAAATAAACTGAAGTAAAGAAACCATATAATTTATCTCATGGACACAGAAAAGGCTTTTGACAAAATTCAACATGCCCTTATATGAAAGTTCTGTAGAAATTAGGAATAAATGTAACATAACTCAAAATAATAAAGGCTATATATGACAGACCTATAGCCAACATTATATAGAGTTGGGAAAAACTGAAAATATTTTCTCTGAAATCTGGAACAAGAAAAAGGTGCCACTAGCTGAACTCCAATATAGTTCTCAAGTCTTAGCTATAATAATAAATAAAAGACATAAAAAAGATAAAATTAGGAAAGGAAAACTTGAAACTATCTGTATTTGTAGGTGAACTGATCCTATATTTTAGGGAGCCTACAGTTGCTACCAGAAAACTTTTAGCTTTAATAAACATGAACGATGTTGTAGGACACAAAATTAACACACAAAAATCATTTGCCCTTATATAGTTCAGCAATCAACTCAAAGTTAGGAAGAATATCCCTTTACAACAGCTCCATAAAAAGCACTGTGTAATGCCTTACATAGAATATGAAAGACCCAAACCTACTCAGCAGCAAATAACTTGTTGTGATTCCCACACAAGTGCAGTGGTGGCACACAGCCATGGTGGGGAACCAACTGCTCTCAATTTAGCTAACTGATCCCCTCAGTGGTACGGGACTCATGGCTGGAGCTGGGAAACAAGTCAGAACCATATCCAAACATAAGCCCACTCTCCAATATCAAGCTACCATCAATTGTGGGCTACAAGAGGGCCTACACCTATTAAATTCTCTATTAAAAAAAAAGCAAGGGTTATCTCATTAGTCCTGTTGCTAACTTACTCTCCATTGGAGAATCTGCTTCTCTTTTTTAGATAGATGTAGATCCTAAGGAGAGAGCCACCCCATCATACCTCAAAAGGGCCCTGGCTGAAACTAAGAAAAATTGGCCAAACAAGCAAGGGGGCTGTTTTCCTCATGAACCAGATACAAGCACAAGGGGGAAGGAGATCAACACAGAGAAAAATCAACTCCTACCAAATCAATGAGCCAGAGCCTCAGAGGCCCCCAACACCTCATCACTGAAGCAGAACAAAAATGAACCCAACATGGCTCAGGGAAATTTTTCGGAAGAGGGGGCAGAAAGAATGTCAGAGCCACTTGTTGGGTCATGATATGCAGAGACATTTAGCTTACCCATAACTGTGGGCTAAGTCCAGAATGTATGACCCATATACCTCAACAAGAAGGGGCCAAGGAGAGGGGGTAGGTCACAGATGAGCCTAATAATGGTACCAAACTGACTGTATTTGCTGAATACAAAACTAACTAATAAAGAAAAAAAAAAAAAGAATATGAAAGACCTGCAGATTGGAAACTTTTAGACACTAAATACAAAAATAAATAAATAATTACATCAGACACTGGAGAGAACTTCCATGCTCTTGCATTGACAGAATCAATATTGTGAAAATTACTATATTACCAAAAGTAATCTATAGATTCCATGCAATTTCAATCCAAGTTCCATTGATATTCTTCTCAGAACTTGAAAAATAGTCCAAGAATTCATTTGGAAATACAAAGCATCACCCACATAGCCAAAATGAGCCTAACCAGAAAGAGCATTATAGGAGGCTTTACTATTCCCAACCTAAAATTCTACCACAGAGTAATAGTGAGAAAGACAGCATGGTACTGACCCAAAATTAGACATATAGACTAATAAAATGGACCAGAGTGCCCAGAAATATACTATCACTGTTGTGGTCACTTAATTTCTGACCAAGGCATGGAAAATCAGTGAAAAAAAATGAAAATAAAAGGCAGCCTAGTCAACATATGTGTTGGTGGCAAAATTGGGTATCCCCTGTAAAACAGTGAAATTATATCCACATTTCACCCAGCAAAAAGATAAGTAATTCTAATTTGATCGAAGACCTCAACATAAACCCAAAAATACTAAAATACTAGTGGAAAACACAGACAACACACCAGAAGTTGTAGTTATAGGCAAATACTTTGTGTAGAACAGTCTAATAGCAGAGGAAATAATTGTCTGAAAAAGATCAACAACTGGGATCACATGAAAGTGAAAAACATCAACATTCTTCACAGCAAAAGAAACTCTCAGCAAAGTAAACAGAAAGAATAGGAGAAGAACTTTTCCAGGTATTCTTCTGACATGGGACTTCTATTTAGCTATAGAAAGTACTGTAAATTAAACACCAACAAAACAAAACTACAAATCACTTAGTGGGCTAGTGTAACTGAAGGACTCAGGAACCAGAGGGATGCCATGACAGGCTTCAGAGTCACCAGTAGGCCTAAGTTTCTGTTTCCCAGAAAGGTTTCTGTTTCCCAGCATGGTTTAAGTAAGAATTTAACAGTTACTGTAAAAAGATCACAAACTGCTCATGCCATACATTTCTATAGTCAAGATAAGTTGCTTAAGTTCCTCAAAACACATAGCCAATCACAATAAAGGTTACCTAATCTGCTTGAAATTCCCCTAGTCCCCTGCCCACCAGCTTTGCCCCCCAGCATCCTAAGCATATCAGAAAAATACAAGTGCAGTTACTACTTAAATCTACCAATCATGTAACCATTCCCCTACTTCTTTGTTCAAATCCCTATAAAAAAATCCTACCCCCCTGCTGCTCAGGGCTCTTGTACTGATCCACTGTGTTGGTGAAGGCAAGAGTCTGAGCTTAAGCCCAAAATAAAACTCCTTGCCTTTGCATGTGTGTTTGGTTCTCACTGGGGGTACCGAGAACTGGGCATAACAGTAATGAACAGACATTTCACAAATGAAGAAACACAGATTTAACACTTCCAATCAAGATGGCATCCACCTAACTGCACTGCACCTCACGTGGAAGGAAAGGCAAGACATTAAAAGTTCATTAGGCCTTCTGGGGTGAGTAGATTCTTATATACTTCCAGTGGGAGGGTGTGGAGAGGCAAAAAAATGGAATCAGCTGATTCCCATGATCTCGGGTAGCCCACTAGTCCCCTAATACCCCCAGGCAGCCATCCTAGCCATAGTCCCAGACTCAGGTTCCTTCTGCATCACTGCACCTGTACAACCACCATCCCACTCCCCCTGCCCCATGCAACTGCCATCCCATTCACCCTGCACAAACACCTTCTCACTTGCCTCCACTCAGGACGCTAATGCTGTCCCATTCGCAGCTGTCCCCCACCCCGTGCCCAGACCCAAGCCAGCAGGCCAGCATAGATCCAAACATGCCTCCAGGCACAGAATCACCTTGCCACTTGCTATTTCCCCCCAAACCTGGACTCAGGCAGGCCAGTGTAGATCCACCCGTGTCTCCAGGCTTCAAAACAGTCACCCCACTCACTGCCATCCTCCACCCCCTTGCACAGATCCAGGAAGGCGAGATTAGCTCCACCCAGCCTCCAGGCTCAGGAACACTATCCACTTGCTGCCGCCCCTGCCCACCCCTGTGTGCAGACCCAGGCAGACCAGAGTAGCTCACAAGCACCTCCAGGCTCAGGAATGTCATCCCACTGGCCACTGCGCCCCACCCCCCTCTCCACTTCAGACAATCTGACCATGCACTCCCATACCCTGAAACACGAAACAAAAAGCCTCAACATCAGGTCCTGAGGCCCACACCAGAGCCTCATGGGCTCCTTCCCTCTGCGCAGGCAGGCCCAATAGCCACCAGAAGACTAGTGTAAGCAAACATAAAAGGGAATAACCACTGAACACATTTCAAGGGTAAGGTATAGCTTCCTCCTAAATTAAATAAGACTCCTACACTGTGAGGAGCAGACCACAGCACAAAAGAAATAACATGAAAAAATCAAATTCAAGTAAATCCAATAAGATTGCCCAGTCCCACAATGGATGTCTCTAATCAAAACATAGAAGAGACATTAGGATCAGAAACCCAAAATGAAGGTATAAGCTATGCAACCTTCACCAAGTAAATAGCAGAACTTGCAGAAAAACAACAAAATCATATCATATGAATGCTGTTCTTGCTAGACTAAATCTAATAGATAAGAACCTGGAAGGGGTTCAAAGACAGTTAAATAATCTGAAGGAACGCAGGAGAAAAAGGAGGATGTCAATAACCAGCTGGTTAAACACATTGAAGACATAAAGAAATGCAAGGATAATTTCAAGAAGCATCAAGAAAGTTAGAAAATTAAGTGAAAACGGAACTCAACAGGGGGATGGAAATATTCATAAAAAAGTAGAAGAAAATGCACACCAAATTGAATGAGCCCAAAACTATATAGACGCTCTCAAGAAAAAGGTCAGCCATGTGGAGGATAGAAACTCAAAACTGGAAGACAAAACAGAAAAAAATAGTTCCTAAGTCCAAAAGTTTCAATAAGTTCAAAAAATTTTGTGGATGGAACATGTTGGAACTGTGGGATACCCTTGAATGTCCCAACATTCAGTTCACAGTAATACCAGAAGGGGAAGAAATTCAGACCAAAGGCATGGTGAATTTATTCAACAAAATTATCAAAGAAAACTTTCCCACTCTCTCAAAAGAAAGGCCCATCAATTTACAAGAAGCTAACAGAACTACAAACAGACTGGATCAAAGGAGAAATTTTCCAAGACATATTGTTTTTAAGACTCTAAACATCAATACCAAATAGAAAATCCTAAAAGCAGCTAGGGAATATCAACATATTACATTTAAAGATAACCCCATTAGCATTACTTCAGACTTCTCAATGGAAACCCTGAAAGCCAGAAGGGCCTGGAATGGAACACTGCGAAGTATAAGAACCTATGGCTTCCAACCCAAACTACTTCACCCAGCAAAAGTATCCCTCATAAAAGATGGTGAAACACAAAATGAACACAAAGCTATACCTGCATAGAGTACTTCAGGAAATTCTCCACACAGAAGAATCAAATAATCAACCTTAAGTTCCTAAAAGAAGCAGATCACAATAACCAAACTCAGAGAAGGCACACAAAATGACAAAGTCCTAGAAAACACCAAACCACATGGACCACCATAATATGTCAGGTATCAAATCAAACATCACAGTCATTACCCTAAATATTAATGGCCTTAATTCACCCTTCAAGAGACATACGCTAACAAGGTTGATCAGAAAATTAGACCTCTCAATTTGTTGTCTTCAAGAAACCCCCCTCACCACTAAAGACAGACACCTCCTTAGGGTGCAATGCTAGAAATGATATTCCAAGCACATGAGAATAAGAAACAAGCAGGTGTAGCTATACTAATATCAGATAAAATAGACTTTAAACCAAAAGTAATCAAAAAAGAAAATTGGGAATTTCCTACTTATCAAGAGAGTGACCCAACAAGAGGATATCACAATCATAAATCTTTATGCACCAAGCACAGGTGTACCACGATTCATAAAACAAAACATACTTGACAAGAACACAGAACATTCTACCCTAAATCCACAGACTATTCATTCTTCTCAGCATCACATGGAACCTTTTCTAAAATAGATCATATACTGGGTCATAAAGCCTGCCTCCATATATTTAGGAAGATCCACATAATTTCCTGCATGATATCAGATCACAATGCCATATTGCTAGTAATAAACAACAAAAAATGCACCAGGAATCCCGTTGGATCCTGGAAAGTGAACAATGCACCTTTAAACAATAAATGTGTAGTGGACAAAATAAAAAAATTGTGAAATTTTTAGAAATGAATGAAAATGAGAATACATTCGTCCAAAACTAATGGACACAATGAAGGTGGTCCTCAGGGGAAAATTCATAACACTAAATGCCTCCATAACACAGATAAAGAGATCCCAAATCAATAACCTTTCCATTCATCTAAAGGCACTGGAAAAGCAAGAAGAATCCAACTCAAAAAGCTCCATATGGAAAGAAATAATTAAGATCAGAGCAGAAATTAATTAATTAGAAACTAAGGAAACAATTAAGAAAATTGATGAAACAAAGAGCTGGTTCTTTGAAGAAACAAACAAGATTGACAAACCCCTGGCCAATTTGATCAAACAAACAAACAAACAAAAAAAAGATGCTTCAAATTAACAAAATTAGAAATGAAAAAGGAGAGATCACAACAGACATAAGTGAAATTGGGAGTGTCATAAGGACTTATTCCAAAAACCTCAAAACACACAAAACTGGATAATATGGAGGAAATGAATGAATTCCTGGAAACATACCACCTACTAAATCTAAATTCAAAGCAGATTAATCTCCTAAACAAACCTATCACACCAACTGAGATTGAAAAGGTAATCAAAAACTTTCTCATAAAGAAAAGTCCAAGACCAGATAGCTTCTCAGCTGGATTCTATCAAACCTTCATTAAAGAACTGACACCAATTTTTCTTGATCTGTAGCACACAATTGGAGAACAGGGAAAGCTCCCCAAATCCTTCTATGAAGCTAGTGTCACCACAATACCCAAACCAGGCAGATATGCAACAAGAAAGAAAAACTATAGGCCTATTTCCCTGATGAACTTAGATGCAAAAATCCTGAACATAACCCTCACAAACTGAATCCAACAAAACATCAAAAGCATTATTCACCTTGACCAAGTAGGTCTCATCCCAGAGATGGCGGCATGTGGTTCAACTTACAGAAATCTGTCAATGTAATATACTACATAAATGAGCTTAAATGCAAAAACTACATGATCCTTTCAATAGATGCAGAAAATGCCTTTGACAAAATGCAACATCACTTCATGATTAAACATTGGAGAGAATTGGCATGGACGGTTTATATCTCAACATAAGAAAGGCTATATATAAAGCTCCTAGAGCCCAAATAATACTTAATGGGGAGAGACTGAAAGAACTCCCATTGAGATCAGGAACAAGACAGGGGAGTCCACTCTCACCTCTGCTGTTCAATATAGTACTGGAAGTCATAGTTCAAGATATAAGATAGGAGAAAGAAATAAAAGGATACAAATTGAAAAGGAAGAAGTTAAGTTAGCTCTATTCACAGATGACATGATTCTATACATAAGAGACCTGAGAGCCTCCATCTGAAAACTCTTAAAGGCGATTAACTCCTTCAGCAAAGTAGCAAGATACAAAATCAGTGCACAAAAATCAGTAGTCTTTCTATATGCAAAAGGCAAAGATACAAAGAAAGAAATAAGTAACATTGTCCCATTTTCTATAGCAACAACAACAACAAAAATACCTTGGAATAACCTTAACCAAGGATGTGAAAGACCTATACAATGAAAACAAAAACACTCAAAAAAGAAATTGAGGAAGACTTAAGAAAATGGAAAGACCTCCCATGCTCCTAAATAGGCAGACTTAAGATTGTGAACATGGTAATCTTACCAAAGGAAATACACAGATTTTATGCAATTCCAATTAAAATTCCAACATTGTTCTTCACAGAGATAGAAAAAATAATCTCAAATTTCATATGGAAAGGCAGAAAGATCTTGGATATACAAGAATATCCTCAGCAAATGAAACACCTCTGGAGGCAGCACCATACCTGCTCTAAAGCTATATTATAAAGCCATAGTAATAAAAACAGCATGGTACTGGCATAAAAACAGGAGTATAGACCATAAAACAGAATTGAGGATTTAGATTTTGGGTCAAGTAACTACAGCTACTTGATATTTGACAAAGTCCCTAATAATATAGGCTGGAAAAAAAGACAGTATTTCAACAAATGGTGCTAGACAAACTGGATAACCATATGCAGGAAACTGAAAAACTAGATCCTCACATCTCACTGTGCACAAAAATTGAGTTGAGATGGATCAAAGACATCAACATAAGACTGGACACTTGGCTAGTACTAGAAGAAAAATAGGAGGAAATTTCCATAATATAGGAATGGGAAAAGCCTTCCTGAACAAAACCCAAGTAGCTCAGGATATTAAACAACCTCTTAACCATTGGGATCTCACAAAGCTGAAAAGTTTCTTCACAGACAAACATATAATAAGCAGAGCCAATTGATTATCTACAGAATTGGAGAAAATATTTTCTGGCTCTCCAATTGACAGACACCTAATTTCTAGAATCTAGAAAGAACTCAAAAACCTAAACCATAAAAATTCAAACAGCTGACTCACAAAATGGGACAAAGAACTGGAGAGGCAGTTCTTAGAGGAAGAAATTCAAATGGCAAACTCATACTTTAAAAAAAAATGTTCTTCATTGCTAATCATCAGGGAAAGGAAAATTAAAACAACTATGAGATTCCACCTTACCCTAGTAGGGATAGCAAACATTAAAAAATCAAATGAAAATAAATGCTGGCAATGATTTGGAGAAATAAGAACCCTCATCCACTGTTGGTGGGAATGTAAGATGTTACCACCACTTTGGAAAGCAATATGGAGACTCCTAAAAAGGTTGAATATAGAGTTACCAACAGACTTAGTTATTCCCTTACTGGGCATTTATCCTAAAAGCTCCAGCCTTAGTTCAGAGAGATTTGCTCAACCATGCTTATAGCTGCTCAACTCATAATAGCTAAAAATTGGAATCAACCCAGATATCCATCATTAGATGAATGGATAACCAAGATGTGGTATATCTACATGATGGAATTCTACACAGCAGTAAGGAAAAAAGCCACAATGATATTTGAAGAAAAATGGTCGAATCTAAAACAGATCATTCTCAGTGAACTCACCCAATCACAGAAAGATTATCGTCGCATTGTCTCACTCATCTGTGGCTCCTAACCTGAATCTTCCCAAGATGAGGACATACTTAGTAAGCATCTTGAGGTCCTGACATTAGAGTGGGTGGGGTATAAGGGGAGGGTTAGGGTTAAGGTGGGGGACACTAAACCTGACCCAAATGGCAATGGTACCGTAAAATTCTACATCATAAAAGACAGACTAAATGGTTAAACCTTCATCAGGTCTTTAGAACACCTGAATCGTAAGACCCTGAAGAGAGTATGACTAATGGTGATCTTAATCTTTTCCTGTTTTTCTCTCTCTCCCTCTCTCCCTCTTTTCTCTCTTCTCTTTATCTCTTTTCTATTACCTATCTTTTCTTCCTTTTTTTTTCCCTTGGCACTGATCTGTAACTCCCAGTACCAGCATGTGGCTAACATCCACAATGAACGGTTGATCAGAGAGTCCTACAAGGTTTCCCAAAAGAAAACAGATTTCTGTTAGAGTACTTGATGACCCACCAAAGTTTAGTGGTAAGACCTTATTGTTGAAGACACCATATGCTGATGGTATGGAACATGGAGTGACCTGGTTGGAACCTAGAAGAGAGTCAGTCCCCAGACAGTTAGCTCTTCTAGTGTCAGAAAGTGCTACATGAGTGCCTGGGGAAAAATGACCAATGTCTGTCTAAGCAACTCATGGTCTAAGCTACTTAGCAGCAAACAACCTAATGTGATGCTCACACAAGTGAAATAGTGGAAAACAGCCATGGTGGGAAACCATCTGCTCATGATTTGGCTAACCGATCTGCTCAGTGGAATGGAACTCATAGCTGTAGCTAGGAAACAAGTCAGAAGCATATCTAAAAATGAGCCCACTCTCCATTATCAAGCTCTCACCAATCATAGGCTACAAGTGGGCCTACATCTATTAAATTCTCTCTCTAAGAAAGTGGTTATCCCATTTATCTGGAGCTAACTTTACTCTCCATTGGAGAATTTGCTTATTTTTTGTATATGGACACAGATGCTAAGGAGAGAACGGCCCATCACATCTCAAAAGGGGGCCCCAGCTGAAACTGAGAGTGATTGGGGATAGAAGCAAGGGTGGTGCTTTCTTGGTAAACCTGGTACCAGCACAAGGGTGAAGGAGATTGACACAGAGAACACTCAACTCCTAACAATCCAGACATTCAGAGCCACAGAGGCTCCCAAGACCTCATCACTGAAGTAGACCTAAAATGAAACCAACATGGCTCAGGGAAAGTTGCGGAAGACGGAGCAGAATGAATGTTAGAGCCACATGTTGGGTCATTATGCACAGAGACATTGCCTCTTACCTACAACTGATGGCTAACCCCACAATGCACAACTCATATTTCCCAATGACGGGGTTCTCTGTGGAGGGGGGAAGGAAGCGAGGAGGCTGACGATGGTGCCAACATGACTGTATTCACTGAGTACAAAAATAATAAAAAAGTTATTTAAATTAAAAAAAAGAAGAAACACAAATGTAAAATGTCCAACAAACATTAAAACATAATAGAATCTTTCATCAGAAACACTCAAATTTAAACCTCTGATATTTTATCCCACCCCAATTAGAATGGCTATCATTCCTTACTAGTAATGTAAACTGGTATAGCCAGTATGGAAATCAGCATGGAAGTTCCTCAAAAAAATAATAAGTTGAAACACTATATGACCCAGCTATATCACTCCTCTCATGTTTGATACCCTATCAGATAAGATCTAGGAATGATATCATCTAGCTGTCCATCAAATGATGACTGGATAATGAAAATGTGGTATATATACACAATGGAATTTTATTTTGCTTTGAAGAAAACTGAAATTATGAAATTTGCAGGAAAATGGATTGAAGTAGAAGAAATTATACTAAGTGAGGTAAACCAGACCCAGAAAGGCAAAATATCACGTTCTGTCTCATATGCAGATCCCAACTTTGGAAGTTTGTGTGAAAGTAAATAAAGGGATGTGAGTTTGAGTATGCATCTTGATAGAACATTGGAAGAGAACAAGAGGTGATGAAAAAGAGGGGTGGAAAAATAAACATGTGGTATGAAAGTGGAATTGAAGTAGGGCAGGGAAGGCACAAGGTCAGAGGAGGGAGAAAAGAAGAGGAAAGGAAACAAAAAAAAAGTTTTGAAAGACAACATAATGAAATCTATTTCTTTATAAGTTAATAAAATGAATTAAGTTTTAAAGAATTGATGAAGCATACATAAGCACTTGTTTACTTTGTACATCTGGCTTCCTTGGGTACTGGGGAATCAAATCCAGGTGGTCAGACTTTGCAGGCAAGTGCCTTAACCACTGAACAATCTCTCCAGCTCTTCATCCTATAATTTTAAGCATAGGCATATTCTGTCAGGCTTAGACATGAGATAAAAGTAGTAAATAGTTACTTTTTGTCACATAACTTGAAGGACAGATTAACCATTATTTTGTTTTGCTCCCAAAGTGAGATTCTGGGACAGACTCATACAAAAATACAAATAGAGCAGGACCCCAAACTTCATGGCTAATCATTGGTAATTAAGCATTGGAAGTACCTTTTTGGGTGTGGGATGCATTACATACACCCTCTTCTCATACATGTGTGGTAATGTTTCCCACTTTGTAAGAAGGGCTTGATAAAGAAAATGTGAAAGCATGAGAGGTACAGGGAAGGAAAAGGGGAGGAAAGAGGAAAGAGAAGAATGTTTTCATTTTCTCATCTTTCTTTTCTTTTGTTTTTGCAATGGCTTGCTTGGTAGACCAGGCTTGCCTTGAACTTGGAGTGATCCCCCTGCCTCTGTCTCCCATATGCTCGAATTACAGGTATGATTTTCCATGCCTAGCAGAAAAAGATGTTGAATAGGTAAAAGAAAGGTTGTTGGAGAACTCCTAGCTCAGAGAACCTTTTAAATTTGACCAGCCCAAATTATAAATTCTGTGTAAAGGCAACTCTGTGTGTGTAGTGTGTGTGTGTGTGTGTGTAAAACAGAGGTTGACAGTGGATATCTTCTTCTATTCTAGCTGGCCAGCATGCCTGGGGATCCTCCTGTTTCTGCTTTGCAATCACTGGCATTACAGGCATGCACCGCCATGCCTGGTACTTACAAAGGATCTAAACTCATGTTCTCAAGAATTTTAATGACTGAGCCAAGTTCCCAGCCAGAGCTTTCTTCCTTTCTCTTCCCCTCACCCAGGGTTTGTGTAGCTCAAAAGGTGGGATTGAAAATACCCAGAGAAAGCTACAGTGCATCTCTCTTACATAGGAGCTTCTGCTGTTTTTTACCATAGCCAGTTCAAAAGCATATGTAAACAATTATTTATTCTCAAGCAAAGTGAAAAAAATAACTAGAGGCCTATAAGCAAGAGCATATACAAAGAAATTCATAAAAAGAAAAGAAGGGAATGGAGGAAAGGAGTGGGGGAGAAAGTTAGAGAGGAAACACCTACTTTGGTGTTCAGAAACATTTTGTGAGTATTTTAAGTAATCCTACCTTTTATCTTAAAGTATTACACCCCCTCATTATTACCTTTGGGGATAGAAAACAGATCTAGGAGCCATGCAATCCAATTAGAAGGGGAAAAGAGAGATTTTTGCTGGCAATTACCATGGAAATGTGTGTCAGGAAGTACAGGCAGTGACATGAAGCCGCATCTTTGGCCCTTGACAACAGAATTCTTTTTTTTTTTTTTTAAACTTTATTTATTTGAGAGAGAGAGAGAGAGAGAGAGAGAGAGAGAGAGAGAGAGAGAGAGAATGGGCGCGCCAGGGCCTCCAGCCACTGCAAACGAACTCCAGATGCATGTGCCACCTTGTACATCTGGCTTATGTGGGTCCTGGAGAATCGAACCGGGATCCTTTGGCTTTGCAGGCAAACACCTTAACTGCTAAGCCAGCTCTCCAGCCCGACAACAGAATTCTTTATTTTTCATTTTCTAAAGCATTTTCAAGACAACTTTAACCCAATAGAAACATATCCTAGGTTATTATGCCAAGGTCAGTGTCCACTTTCTCCAGCTCCCCACAAAATGGGAAGCCAGGCTAGGTAAATCTGCCTGGGGATAGCTTCCCCATGAACATTATAGTCAGTTGTCAAATTCATGTTTTCAGTAATAGGAACTGCTGGTGTGTGACACTTTTTGAAACTCTTGGAATTGTGGACTTATAAAACATTTCAATGGGTAATAGTGTCAGACAGTGGTAATTAATCTTGGAGGAGAAGGCTCTTTCTGAATGGAAGCATTGCTTCAAGCTATGACAATTCAGTGTCTACTCATTAAAAGTTATACTTGGGCTTCTGCCTCGTACCTATAGTTTTAAAAATAATTGTGTTAGAAAGACCCACACAGCTGGATTATCAATGTTATGAAACATGCTCTGTCAGTGCACTATCTAAACTTTTTCTCAGTTCAGAGCATGACAGTGAGTTCTGGTGAGGGAAGGTGAGGAAGATGGAGGAAAGCAGAGAACTCAAGCAGTTATAGATGGGTGGGAGGGCACCTGCAGCTCATTGAAACTGTACCAAACCTTTCTGGAGGCTGTGATGCCTAGAGAAGTTAGAGACTTCTCCAGAATCAGCTAATTATTTGCAGAAAGGAACCAAGGTCATGAGACAGGAATCCAAGGTCATATATTTTAAGCACACTCAGCCTCAGGGAAAGTTTATGATTTCACTTCTGATTTTCTCCTTCAAAACCACATTCAGAAGCAAGTTTGAGAATTCTTACATTTCCTAGGGTAAAACTGAATAGGATAAGCATGGCAGAGCCACTACATTTCTGTAAGCAGTAAAAATAATGTAAGGGTAATCTGTAAATTAGATAGTGTTTCCTATGAGCCAGGTATGGAGATGGGGTCCATTGTCAAGTATAAGATAGAGATGTAGATATGTAAAACCAAAAACATTTAAAAAACATAGAGTACTATAAGATGAACAGTATTTGAGGGACTCTGTTGAAGAATTATCCCAAGAAGGGGATGTTGTATGTAGTGATACAATGAAGTATGAAACTCTTCACTTTTGTGAATGCAGAACTGGCTTGCTGAAATTGTCATGATGTTCTTTCATCATGTGGGTTCTGGGTATTTTCAGTTTTAAAGTGAAACAAAGATGCAGCTGCTTTAACATCCTTTTCCTCTCTTCTTCATAGAAAACGTGGATGTGATATCTCAATGCCAGTGATGATGCCATGTTCTATTCAGTGGAAAGTATGAGCTGTGTCCCATGTCCCTGAGTCCCCTTTCACCTCAACCTTGCCCGCACATTTAGCAAAATGTATTTGTAGAACACAACCATGTTGCTTTTTGGAGAATATATGTATTCCTGGAAACGTATTTAGAATACACTCACAAAGATGATTGATTCAGTCACTTCTTTCTGTTTCTCTTACTTATCCTGTGAAATGTTTTGTTAGTGCAAAATCCTTGACAATTGAGACTTCGAACACTCTGAGTTACATACATGTGGAAGGAAGGAAAATTTTACAGAACTCTGTAGCTGACAATCCTCTTGCAGGGAAATCAATCCTGGGATGCCAGCCCAACATTTCTTTACAGCAGTGCCAGTGCACATAGGCAGTTCAATTGAGCAGTGAGAAGAAATGAGAAATGCTGGTAGTAGAAGTTTGTTTTAACCTAATCCAGGCAATTTCAGTCTGCACTCAGTGTTTAACCACCAACTAATTCAAAGCTATATATCAAAAAACATCTTTGATTGATACAATTATTTCAGAGCTTACATCTTATACAATTTGGCTTTAGAGCAAAGGACAATTAGGCAAGCTTTTAAAAATTGCTGGTTCAAATCTACTTGATATTTACATTTGTATCTATATGTAGATCATTATTGGAGTTGATATTAAATCAAAATTTTTATAGAGTTGGCCACAAAGAGAAACTTTGACATGGAATGATTTTATATTGTTTTTCATTCCATGAGGAATACCTTTTAGACACTTCTCTCACATTATTAGCTCATTACTCCTCTGCTACACTAAAAGGAAATAAGTAAATAGCTCCTAAAGCATTTTTAAAGTTTATATAAATATTTGTTCACATGCTTTACTTTTGCATATATATATATATATATATATATATATATATATATATATATATATGTATATATATGTGTGTGTGTGTGTGTGTGTGTGTGTGTGTGTATGTATACTTATCAGTTTACATGCAATGGATGTTTTTAAATTAAGAATGCACTAAAATATGGATGGATGTGTGCAACTTCAGTTTCTGTTAACATAATACTTGAAAACAGTTTAATAAACTATGGGTCATTTTCTGTGCCTGCAGTGGTTGTCATACTGAAGTGTGCTTATGAATCCCCAGGGAATATTGTCAATATTCTGATTCGGATACAGCAAGTTCAGGGTCAGGTGATGCTACTGCAGCTTTTTTGTAATACACTTGAGATCTTAGATACCAAGAGGTCAAGGTTTTGGCTTTGATTTACTGTCTCCACAATGTCATCATTTGAGTCTCTGTGATTCTTTCCATCCTGGGTGATTGTAGAGAGTTTGCTCTATCCCTAGCCATCAGTCTGCATTTATGGAAGAAAGAGAAAAGGCAGGGAAGGGAAGTCCCATGTGGCCTATCTCTGGATGGCATTTATTCTTTAGATGTGAATTGCATGTTTCCTTTGGTGGGGTGGGCAAGGCTTCAGGGGACAGGGTTTTATGACTAGTATTAGGTCATATGAGAACCTTCAATTAAGGCTGGGCATAGTGCTGACCTGAGCAAGATCAGGGTTCTTCTAATAGGAAGAATGGCCACTGGGCAGCAGTTAATGGTGACTGACATGGTACATGCTTCATATAAAACAAGCTTCATGTAATATAGAGGTTATACAGAGAAGAATTTTCCCACAATGCTTGATACATTTCTGCAGGAGAAACCAAGTAACCATTATTTGGTTCCTTTAAAATTTGACTGTAAATCTGCAAGTAGATATATATCTATATTTATGTGGTTTTTCTAATATTACTTCTGATTTCAAAACAACTTTATAAAAAAGCAAGGTATGACTTTTCCCTTTAAAAGACTTAGCTTATTAAACAAAATGTCTGTTGCTGTTTGGGAAACCCATTACAATCTCCATCCAAAGTCCCCAAGTTTTTCTATTTTTATTTTATTTTTTTTATGACAGAATCTCCATTATGTAGCTCAGTCTTACCTGAAACTATGGTCTTCCTGTCTCAAGGTGATGAGTACATCATCATACTAGGCTTCCTCCCATCTTTCTGATACCCACAGTAAATGCTTAGGAGTCCTCAGAGACAGCAGACTGGGACCTAGACCCAGTGATTCCAGGTTCTCACTTCCATCAAAAAAAAAAAAGAATTCAGAGATGAGTGGCATAAGCATCTGCATTAGATGCCATTAGAATGAAGCAACGAATAAGTGGGAGTCATCTTGGGCAGACATTTTTGGCTCCAACTAGTTTGGTGTGGTTTATTGTGACACAACTCTGACTGCATCAGCTTACAGCTACCTTGAAGTATGCCTCTTATTTTGCCTGTGTCCATTCAGCTTGACTTGTTTTAAACAGTAGCTGATGGCTCTGTGCCTTCCAGGAAGGAAGTGGCTGATTTTTGGGTTCTCTTCCATGTAGCTCTTCCTCTTCTTGCTAACTATGGTATTCTTTCCTCAGAAAAAATGTTCGAAGATAGAGAAAACTGTTGAGTAAGAGAAGACAAATTGGCTAAGTGACTGGAAGCTTTGAGTTTAACAGATATTAAAGATGACTCCCCAGAGTGCTTTGAAGGCTTCCCTTGTTGAACTGCTCTCCTGCAGTTCTGTTGGCCTGAGCATGTGCTGCCTATTCTAGACCAGGGATTCTTAGACTTTTTTTACTTATGACTGCTTTTAGCCTGAGGAATTTTCTTCCATGACCCCAGGTATATAAGATCATTTAACATTTACAGAAAATAAATCAAAGGAAAAATATTTTAAAGCAATTCCTTGATATGTATGTGATTTTACCACCTATTAAACATGAGAACAAATTTGCATGCAAATATGCTGCATGTGTTTATTTATTTTTGCATTAAGAATTAAATTTGGGGGCTTGGGAGGTGGTTCAGTTGGTAAAGTGCTTGCCATGCATCCATGAGGACCTGACTATAGATTCCCAGAACCCACATAAAATGTTAAGTGTGATGGTACAAACCTGTAATTCCAGAACAGGTGAGCATTAGATGGTAATTTTCTTAAATTCTTAGGGCTCACTGGCCAGCTAGTTTGACTATATTGGTGATCTTGAGGTTTAGAAAGAGTCCTTGTCCTAAATATAAGGTAGAGAGAAATAGAGGAAGATATCTGATATTGACCTCTGTTCTCCACATGCAAGTGTGCACATATGTATGCACACCCACACAAACACATGCACTTGCATACAAATAATGACACATACACACATCCCATGCACACACATGCCATATACACATATATGCATATGCAAACAAAAGAGAAATTAAATCTTGGTTGACTTAACATTTGATGTTAAAGGTATAGAAGATTTTCAACATGTTTCTGAGTTGATACATATTTTGATCTTATAATCATCACAGCTGAGAATTCTGCTTTGCATAAATACATAGTACAAACTAGCAGAATTGTGTTTAGGGCCATTTTTAAACTTGTTGGAATTCTGTCCTAATCGCAAGCTAAAATTCATAGAGTCATTTCCTATGAAACTCAAGTCAGCAACTCAAGCAGCAATTTTTAAATTATAAAATTTCAGGCTGGAGAGATGGCTTAGCGGTTAAGCGCTTGCCTGTGAAGCCTAAGGATCTGGTTTGAGGCTCGATTCCCCAGGACCCACGTTAGCCAGATGCACAAGGGGGCGCACGTGTCTGGAGTTCATTTGCAGTGGCTGGAGGCCCTGGAGTGCCCATTCTTTCTGTGTCTCAATATCTGCCTCTTTTCTCTTTGTGTCTGTCGCTCTGAAATAAATAAATAAATAAAAATTTTAAAAACTCAACACAATATAACCCAAAGACATAATACTTTTATACTTCCATGCTGAAGAGTGATCATAAGGAAAATATTAGTCTTCCTTTTTTTATTTATTTTATTTTATTTTATTTTGTGTGTGTGTGTGTGTGTGTGTATGTGTTTGAGGTAGGGTTTCACTCTAGTCCAGGCTGACCTAGAATTAACCATGTAGCCTCTGGATAGTCTCAAACTCATGGTGATCCACCTACCTCTGCCTCCAGAGTGCTGGGATTAAAGGCATGCACCACCACACCTGGCCCAAAGTTTTTGTTTTCTGTTATTAAACCATTATGTTTACATAAGAGCAGAAAACTTTGTATGTGCAGTAAACCTACTGCAGTTCATGACATACTGAATCTCAGAATCCTATGTGAGGTGTTTCAGGGAGCATTAATTGGCTTTGCATGACTTGAGGGTAAGGTGCATATCGTGTGTTTACAGATTCAAGGTTGAAGTCACATGATACAATATGACAAATGCTAGCTGAAACACCCTGGATTTCTTATATATTTTATTTTGAATTAACTTTTTGGTCATTATGTGTTCAGAAAGTTTTTAC
This sequence comes from Dipus sagitta, assembly GCA_036346955.1. Lineage (NCBI taxonomy): Eukaryota > Metazoa > Chordata > Mammalia > Rodentia > Dipodidae > Dipus > Dipus sagitta. The sequence continues at coordinate 71,056,904 of CM070781.1, forward strand.
TATTGCCAAATTTTTCACAATACCTATATTCAGTATGAGATCTGGCCTACAGTTTAGGCTTAAACTGTGTTCTGAAGAGCAGATTGAAACTCCTGATTCTGTAATCAGACTTACACTTCCATGTATATGTTACATGCTCTCCCCATCCCTCCTACTTGTTCCTTAGGACAAGACCACCAATAAACTCCTCTCCTTGTAGAGAGAAAGTATCCAAATCTGGTTGTTCTTAGAAATTTGGAGATTTGTGGCTAATTGTATATCACTTTTTCAATCCAAGTGTCTTAACTTTCCTCAGATATGAATGAGGGAGAAGTTCTGTGTGACTCCAACTCAAACTCCAAGTGTTCCAGGAAACCCTTTCCTACATGTGAGATGAAAGGGAAAGCAGGCAGTGAGAATCCCTATGTGGAAAGCACTTCTTCCCAACAGTTTTTGGAAGCCCTCCTCCTAAGTCTCTGATCACTGTTGCTATCATTCCTAACTGAGAGTACATGAATCACACAAATGGTCCTTGCTCATTTCTGTTACAAACATTATACATGGGAAATTTTATAATTCCATCCCACCTGTTGTCTCAATGTTTTTATCTTTTCCATGATCCAAAGGGCTTATCCAACTTCTATTGTTCTTCATTCCTTTGCAAAATCCTATTTCAATCAATATCATTTATTTTCAATCGTAAGGATATCTTTGGCTATTACCGGGTCTGCCACTGGTTACTTCTTTCAACAATTTCATGGTTGAAGTGGTTATAATTTCTCTCCCATTTTGCAAACTAGTTTTCCCAGATATGTGGACTTCTAATGTTAGCTTTTTGTCTCTCACTATTTTATATGTGCATATGGATCCATTATTTTTGGGGTTTCATAAAACAAAAAATACATATATTCTTTGTTCATCTGAATGAAATTCATGCTTTTCAAAATATTTCTGTCATTTTTAAGTAATCTAACTATATTCATTGAATGTTAGACACTAGTGGGCTTTATATCTGTGATCTGAGGCTTTCATAGATTTAAGAAAAAAATTATGGCTATCATTTCCCAGATATTTTTTCTCTTCTATTCCTCTTTCTCTTGCCATGAATAGCACAGACATGACCTGTTACAGGCCACTTGAGCATTAGAAAGAAAAAAAAGAAAAGCACAAATAATAGAGTGAAAGCTGGGATTGAGTGGTCTGCAGACTCTTCTAGAAACACTGCAGCACTGTCATACCTGCGTGGCTTTAATTTAAACACAAGCATAAAAGCTTTGGCAACTTTCTTTTATCAAATATAGAAAAATCATGGGAACAGTAGGGGGCGGCGATGAGACAACGGCAGAAGGCGTAGGAATGAGGCAGTTATAGACTGTTTTTCTGCACAAGCTCTCTTCTGTACAAGGTCCGGCCCATGTATACAGTCCCAGAAGAGGAATTAAGGAGGGGCTGTGCCTCTCCAGTATCTACTGGTTCAGCTGGAGGTAGACATGGCTATGCCTATGCGATTGACTCCTGCTGGTCGTGGTTCTCTCTATACTCTCTCCTTCAGGGATTCCAATCTCATATATAGGAAATATATGCCAAATGTTATTTCAGAGTTCACTGCTGGGCTATTTCTATTATTTTGCAACAATCTTAAAAGAAACAGCAAAACAATATATCATTTCAAATAGGTTTTGTTGTCATGTCTTTAAGCTAATCTTTTCATTTTTCTGTAGGTCCAGTCTTCTACTAATCATGATCAGTTTTTCTTTATTTTTATTTCAGAAATTGTAGTCACATTTCCATAAATTTTATTTGGATGTGTTATTTTGATATGTTCTATTTCCTTTCTACCTTCTAGAATATAGCACCACATACTTACAAGACTAGTCAAATGTGTATAATTTCTATCATCTGTGAAATTTATGGATCTGTTTATATTATTTTTCTCCTTTATGAGTTGTATTTTCTCATGTCTAGTACTATGTGACTGCTTACCTTCAGGTCACAATTAAAATTGAATTAAATTTTATTGTTGAACACTGGATATATTTATGTTTATGTAAATAATTTTGGTCTCTGTTCCAGGGTAAAGTTAGTTTTTCCATCCTTTTTAATCTTACTTTTCAGCTAGGTTAGGCTTCACTAGACTGAAAGGGCACTCAGTAGCGCACTCTGAGTATGACACCGGATACCTTGTGAATTAGAAGACTTCTTGTCACCATGGCTGGTGGGAATAGCATGAGGCTTTTTCCCTCTAATCTGCTTAAGGGTACTCTCCCGGCCTTGAGTATTTCCCTCATACTTCTGGACTGGGTTAAGACTTTAACCACAGCAGTAATTCCTGGTGTCAAATAAAACTAATTACTTTAAATTAAAAAAAAAAAACTGTCCATATGTAGTTTGAAGTTTCAATGGAATTAATCCTATTGAAAGGTTCAATTCAACAAGTTCCAAGGTTACAAGACAAGGAAAAATTTTCTCCTCACTTAAATCTTTTTCTTACCCTGAAATTTTATATATCTATTTATCTATTTATTTTTGATAGAGAGAGAGAGAGACGGAGAGGGAGAGAGTGGAAAAAGAGGCAGGTAGAGAGGAAGAGAGAGAAAGCAGGGCACACCAGGGCCTCTAGCCACTGCAAATGAACTCAAGACACATGTGCCACCTTGTGCATCTGGCTTATTTGATACTGGAGAATTAAACCTGGGTTTTTAGACTTCATGGGTAAGTGTCTTAGCTGCTAAGTAATCTCTCCAGCCCCTTAGTCTGAATTTTTCTGTGTCAGAATATGTTTGTCTCTAAAGCTTCAGTTATGGGGAACAGTGGAATGAACTAGTCCCTTCTGGGTTAAAATTTTGTATCCAAATTTCTCTATTCATTTTTCTTTGCCCATTGCTTCATTTTTCATATCACAGTAAAGCATTCCATTGTAATTATCTCTTCTGGACACTCTACTGACTTTGATCGTTTTGCTTTATTCTCCACAGTGTAAAAGACTGTTAAATTTTAAGCTTTTTAAATTGTATAGTAAGGAGGAGTTGGGTTTGGACAGACAATAAATTTCTATGAATTTTCAAAATGTAGAGGCAGGCTGGAGACATAGCTTAGCAATTAAGGTAGTTTCTTCTGAAGGCGAAGGACCCAGGTTCGATTTCCCAGGACTCATGTAGCCCAGATGCTCAGGGTGGCGCATGAATCTGAAGTTTGTTTGCAGAGGTTGGAGTCCCTGGTTGTCCGTTCTCTCTCTCTCTCTCTCAAATAAATAAATACAATGTTTTTAGTATTTATTTATTTATTTATTTATTTTTCATCATTGAAAGGAATATGAACTGATATAACCACTATGGAAATCAGTGTAAAGGTTTTTCAAAGAGCTTAAAATTGAACTACCTTGTGAACCTGATATACTTCTTCTGGGCAGATATCAAAATGACTCTATATCCTACCTCAAATATACTTGTACCTTCATGATCATTGCTGCTCTAGTCATAATTGCTAGGAAATGGAATCAACCTAAATGTCTATCAACTGATGATTGATAATAAAAATGTGGTACATACACTCAATGTAGATTTAATCAGCTCTAAAATCATGTAGTTATGAAATTTGTAGTAAAATGGGTGGACCTGGAAAAGATTATATCAAGTGAGTTTACCCGATCCCAGAAAGACAAAAATCACATGTTCTTTCTTGTATGTGGATCCTAACTTTTCATAGTTGTATGTGTGCAGCTAAGAAATGTGAGACTGAGTACATGCTATAATTTAAGATAGGAGACCATGAGAGGAGAAGAGGTGATGGGAAGGGGGATCAGATAAGTAGTGTGAAAGAAGAATGGAGACTAAATTGGGGAGAAGAACATAAGGGGGAAGGGGAAGAGAGGTGAAGGAAAACAGAAAGATTTGTTTGAAATCACCATAATGAAGCCTAATTCTTTGTATCTTAATAAATGAATTCTAAAAATAATAAAATAAAAAATTAAGTCTATTATATTTTTGATATACTGTGAGTGTATTATTACTTTTTAGAGACAGTGTCTCATGTAGCCCTGGCTGACAATTTAACTCCTGATGTTCTTGAGTGCTGGATTACAAGCATGAGTCCTCATTGCAAAGAATCATCAATCATAACTGATTCTTTAGTGCCTGGAACTACACACACACACACACACACACACACACACACACACACTAGAAAAGAGAAAAAAAGAGCAAAGAAATAAAGACAGACAAATTCTCCCTTAAAAATCAGCAATATGTGTTTGCTGAGTTAGGGAAATTTTATCCACATAAAAGGCTTCAGACTTAGGGTGCAGTAGCGGTCATGTCTCAGTCTGTACTAACATCTTCTCTGGGGAGGTTATTCTGAAGTGTCTGAGTGTCAGAACAAACATTCAATCCACATCGATAAAATTCAGGTTCAAGATAGGATCCCTGGAATTGTATTGGTGACTAACAAGGTGAAAATATATCTTTCCTTATGAGTAAAATATATGCTATTGTCTCTGCATAAAACTAGTTTTGAGTGGAATGTATAGAGGGTAGAGAATTTTTCCAATTTAGAGAATAACAGAGTTGCAGCGGGTTGTTGCCACTGTTTATCTGACGGAGAAAGGTGAATGCCATCAAAATGAGCTTTAATTATTGTGAAGAAAGAACAAACCCTCACCCTATATAATTATTTCTATGTGCGCCTGTTTTCAGAGACAGAATACAAAACAAAGCAGGCAGAGGGACTCAACGGAACTGAGTTACAAATAGTAGGTTCTATCAGTAGCTGCATGAAAGAACAAGACTTGGATCTGGCATGTTTTTCTTTTGTAGAAGACCACAGACACCCTTTGTTCAGTTCCAGTTTATAGGAAAATAGGCAGTAAAACAGAGAACTAAAGGAGGAGTCAGAGGTAGCCAAATAAAAGCAGGAAGAATCTGGGTTTGAGGAAGCAAATGCAGAGATTCAACGTGACTGTGTACAGAACCCAAACTTAATGTGGGGAGACCAAATATGTGTGTGGAAAGATAAAATTGTTGTTTTTAAATGTCTGCACTTTAGATGTCAGAAACTGAATGTTAATTAATTTAACAGTTTATAGTTGGTTAACAGTCATAATAAGAATTCCAGTTGTTTACTTTGTATCAACATAATCCTATTGATATAACTCAGTAATATTGCTTCATCTCATCTATAAATGAAATATATATATATATATATATATATATATATATATATGCACGATAGACACACACACACACACACACACACACACACATATATATATATATATATATATATATATATATATATATATACATATACACATATATATGCTATTTACTTCAATAGATGTATAGCTACTTTATTATAAGACTGCTTGGCTAAATGTATTATTAAATTAAAATGATTTTCTTTCCTATTCTAGATCTCATTTTCTTTAGATCCTAACAATTTTCAGAGAAGAAGCAAGATTTAAAAGATGAGAAAAATTGATCCTTTATAAATGAAGGGATCTCCAGATAGCTCAAAGAAAATTGGTTTCACAATTAGATGAGAACTCTAGGCACTGAAATCCATGACTCGGTGATAACAAGAGAAGAGTTGAAAGGTTATTAGCTGTTAACTTTTCAGTGACATTTTAATGAACATTCTCAGTTTCATGCATTTAAAGTCAGAAAAAAATGGATTAGGAATGTCTTTCTCTTTGATTTTTGTTGTTTCTTAGTTTTTCTGGGTATTATCTGATGGAGAAATAATTAGGTCTAACTTAATTTAATTTATATTACTGCAAATGTTGGTATTTAGCATTTGTCTGCATACATCAATGTGAGCAGCAAAACATTTAAATGCATCATTCTTTTAAAATTGTGCCTGTTGGCTATGCCTCACTGCAATATGTATCAGCATCTTGTGACACATGTCAACTGTATATGACAAGCAGCATGAAAAATAGATTTGAAATCTGGAAATCTGGAAGGAGTATTTGCAGGAATCAATGAGTTCTGGTGGCTGCAGTGAACTGTGTAGGCCTCCACGCTTGACAATTTCATGTTTTATGCAGAAGAAAAACACTTGGTTAACATATTGAAAAGTCTGTACTCAAAGTTATTTACAGTCAATGAAACACAAGATATAATCATGTGAGAAATAGTATCAAGGACATTTTCCTCTCTGCACTTTGGGAGATGTTTTACCTCAGCACTCCCCTTTCCTTGGGATTTCAGAGGACTAGGTAGCTTATATACACTGCAACCAAATATCAGGGGGAAACAACTGTGCAGATCACATTGGCCTCTAGAACTATCAGAAACACGAGTAGCCTAAATTTTGCTCCCTTCTTTTCTTTATCTGAAGTTCATGATTTTTTTCCATCCATGATATAACTCATTCAATTCTCTATATGAAGACTCAAGGAGAATGGCCTAGTATGACAGTCACATTGAATTGGATTTCTCCTCAATCTCTCATTTCCACTTGCATTCAACTTGTTAAGTTCATTTTACTATTTTGAGCCTCAAATTTATCATTTGTTAACACAGAATAACCTTGCTTTCAGGATTGAGATGAGGCGTAAGTGGGATCTCTTCTCAAAACTTTTGGTGTGTATCCAAGATGTAGCAAGCATCAGATCTATTACATTGTCTTTTGCTTTCTAAGAGGTAAGATCATATGTGACATTATTCATCATTTGACACAGAACAAAAATTCCATGAAGTACCTATTCAAATGTGAGTGGGGCCCAGTGGTATATAAGTACCCTTATTATATCACAGTGCTTAAAAACTTGCAGAACTTCAATAAAAACACAAGGACTAAATGATTCACTGGCCTTGACTTCCTTGTAGTAAGTGCCATGATTAATCATGTACTACTGAGAGCTTACATGACCATTTCCCAGATCTCAAAATATATGTGACAGCTGAACTACCTTATATTTCATCATCAAGCCTGCAAAAAATGTCTTTTACAAATTATTTTGGTAAGGTGTGTATGGACTTTCTTGGAAGTGAACTTAAAAATTTAACACTGAGAGAGAAGTCTCAGTGGGAAAAGTGCTACAAATGAAAGTAAGGTGACTTGAGTTTGGAATCCTAGTACTCACATAAAAGTTAGTCATGCTGGCATATACCTTTTATCCTAGCACTCGGCAGGCAGAAATAGGAAGCTTCTTGGGACATGTTGCTAAGTCATTGTGGTGGTTTGATTCAGGTATCCCCCATAAAGTTAGATGTTCTGAATGTTAGGTTCCCAGCTCATTTAGATTTGGGAATTGACACCTCCTTTAGGCAGTGTATTGTTGAGGGCAGGCTTATGGGTGTTATAGACAGTTTCCCCTTTTCAGAGCTCATAACTACCCCTGTTATAGGTTTTCAGTATCAGGGTTGTATTACCTCCCATGCAGCGGGCCTCCAGTGAAATTAGAGGGTAGTTGGTTTCTCCCATAATAGATGTGCCACTTTTGCACTCATTGGCTCATTTGGCCTGGCTGGCCAAATATAAGGCTTGCAGTGTCCACTGTTGGGTATCTTCAATGGTGATTGTCAGTGATGAGCTCTTAGGAACCTCAGGATTTCTGCTTTGGTATGTGTTGAATATCCTCAGCATCTGTGTCATTCACCATGGTGCTGCTTGTCAAGCTCAACATGGAAGAAGCACTCTTGCTCATCTCCCCAGTGCCTCTGTGGTTTCACCTGAGCTCTGACTGAGATATGTGAGGTAATTTTATCTCCCCAGGTCTTGCTATTTTCTAAGAAAGAAAAATAGGTTCTCCTAGGGAGAATGAAGTCATCATAGATTAAATTGGATAAGTGTTGCTAATGTGGGGAGAGTTGGATGAATATATCACCTCTTTTGGCCAAAGAATACTGGGAAGTTGACATTGGAGAACATAATCTTTGTCTCCATAGGATTCAGACCTTGTTCCCAATTCCAGATACAGGTTCCTTTCCACTGAGCAGATCCCTTAGCCAATCAGAAAACTATTGGTTACCCAGAACGGCTTTGTGCCACCATTGCACAAGTATCTACTTCTTGTCAGGCTGGTTGTTTCTGAGTAGCTTAACTCCTGTTTGCTTGCACCATTGTTGGCCAGCCACTTTCCCCCAGCAGATCATGCAGTTTTTTCTATCATTAGACAGGCTTAGTGTTTGGGGTATGGCTCTCTTCCAGATTCCAGCCAGGTGTCTCCATGTTCTGTTCCATATATTGTCTTCAGCAATAGGGTCTTACCTTTTAGCTCAGGAGGGTAATCAAGTTCTTTGACAAAAGCCTGTCTTGTTATTGGGATCTTGTAGGTTTCTATGATCCATAGCTCAATGTGGGTAGCACCTCTTTCTGGTACTACTAGTTACATCTGGATCACGGATATACCATAAGGGGAAGAAATTCAGGCCAGAGGCATAAAGAACATATTCAACCAAATTACTGAAGAAAAATTTCCCAACCTTGCAAAACAGAGTGCCATCCAGATACAAGAAGCCCACAGAACACCAAACAGATAAGACCAAAGAAGAAACTCTGTAAGGCACATCATAGTTAAAACTCTTAATAATAAAAACAAAGAGAGTGCTAAAAGCAGCAAGAGAGAAACAACTCACTACATATAAAGGAAATGTCATCAAAATTACCTCAAATTTCTCAGTGGACACCCTGAAAGACAAAAAGGCCTGGCACGGAACACTTCAAAGTCTGAAAAAATATTGCTTCCATCACAAACTACTGTGCTCAGTAAAAGTATCCCTCATAATAGATGGTGAAAGGAAAATTTTCCAAGAAAAAAGTCAGCTTTATGATTATATGAACACAAAGCCAAACCTACAGAGAATTCTTCAGGGAATAATCCACACAGAAGAGTCAAAAAACCAATCTCAAGAGCCTAAAAGAAGAATATTGCAATAACCAAAACTAGAGCAGACTCAAAAAAATAAAAAGTGCAAAGCCCAAGAAAGCAACAAAGCCCATAAAGCACCCCATCAGGGCAGGGATTAAATCAAGCCTCACAGTTACAACCTTAGATATTAATGGTCCTAACTCACCCACCAAAACACAGAAGTTGACAGGGTGGATTAGAAAAATTAACAGGGTTGATTAGAAAAAAATGTACCTTCTATCTGCTGTCTTCAAGAAACCCACCTCACCACTAAAGACAGATACCTCCTCACGGTTACACAATGGAAAATGATATTCCAAGAAAATGGAAATAAGAAACAAGCAGATGTGGCTATATTAATAAGTGACAAAATAGACTTCAAAGAAGGTCACTACCAACACCATCAGAGTTGGAGACTTCAACATTCCACTGTCAACAATAGACAGATCATCCAAGCAGAAAATCAACAGGTAAATAATAGAGCTAAATACACCATAGATCCACTAGACCTAATGGTCATACACAGAACTTTCCACTCCAATTCTGCAGAAAAAACTTTCTTCTCAGCAGCCCATGGATCCTTCTGCAAAATAGACCACATATTAGGGCATAAAGCATCCCTCCACACATTCAGGAAAATTGGAATAACTTCCTGTATCATTTTCGATTATAATGCTTTAAAGCTAGATATTCAAAACAAGTGACATGTCAGGAATTCCACCAGCTCCTGGAGACTGAACAACACACTTTTAAACAATGAATAGGATGTGGATGAAATTAAAAATAGAAATTGCAGATTCCTTTGTAGATTCTAGAAATTAGGCCTCTATCATTTGGATAACCCGCAAATATTTTCTCCCATTCTGTGGGTGATCTACAAAGAACTCAAAAATCTAAACAGTAAGAAGTCAAACACCCCACTCACAAAATGGGGCAAAGAGCTGAACAGGCAGTTTACAGAGGAAGAAATAGAAATGGCAAACATACACTTAAGAAAATGTTCAACATCTCTAATCATTAGAGAAATGCAAATTAAAACAACTATGAGATTCCATCTTACCCCAATAAGGATAGCAAACATCAAAAAATAAAATAAAAATAAATGCTGGCGAGGATGTGGAGAAGTAGGAAAACTCATCCACTGTTGGTGGGAATGTAGGATGGTACAACCACTTTGGAAAGCAATATGGAGACTTCTGAAAAAGCTGAGTATAGAGATACCAACAGACCCAGTTATTCCCTTACTGGGCATCTACCCTAAAACCTTCAAACCACAGGCTAGAGAGATTTGCTCAACCATGTTTATAGTGGCTCAATTTGTAATAGCTAAGTGCTGGAATCAACCCAGATGTCCATCACTAGAAGAATGGATAACTAAGATGTGGTATATCTACACAATGGAATTCTATACAGCAGTAAGAAAAAAATGACACAATGAAATTTGAGGAAAAATGGTTGAACCTGGAACAGATCATTCTCAGTGAACTTACCCAATCACAGAAAAAAAAATTGCCACATAGTCTCACTCATCTACAGCACCTAACCTGAACCTACCCAAGATACCTTACATACCCAGCAAGCACCTACTAGACTAGACACTGGGATGGAAGGGGAAGGAGGGGAGGGCATCAAAGGGGTGGGAAAAACAAATCTAGACCCAAAGGGCAATGGTACCATAATTACTACTTACTAAAAGACAGACCAAATGGCTGATCCTTCACCAGGCCCTTACAGGGAACACCTGAACCACAAGACAATGGAGAGGGTAAGATCAAGACTAACCTTAATCTTCTACATCTTCCCTCCCTCATTTCCCCTCTCCCTCTCTCTCTCTCTTATCTCTAACTCTTGTATATTAGTTATATTTTCCTCATTTTCTTAGTGGGCACTGACCTGTAACTCCCAGAACCAGCATGGGGCTATCATCCACAATGAGCTTTTGATCAGAGAGACCTACAAGGTTTCCTAAAAGACAGACAGATTTCTGTCAGAGTACTTGATGACCCACCAAAGGCTAGTGATAAGACCCTACTGCTGAAGACACCTTATGTGATTGACATGCAAATTAGAATGGCATGGCTGGAAGTTGGAAGAGAGTCAGTCCCCAGACAGTCAGCGCATCTAGTGCCAGAAGGTACTACATGGGCGACTGGGGTAAAATGACCAATATCTGTCGAAGCAATGCATGGTCTAACCTACTTAGCAGCAAATAACTTGTTGTGATGCCCACACAAGTGCAGTGGTGGCACACAGCCATGGTGAGGAACCAACTGCTCTCTATTCAGCTAACTGATCCCCTCACTGGTATGGGACCCATAGCTGGAGCTGGGAAACAAGTCAGAACCATCTCCAAACATAAGCGCACTCTCCAATATCAAGCTACCATCAATTGTGGGCTACAAGAGGGCCTATACCTATTAAATTCTCTACAAAAAAAAAGGGTTATCTCATTTGTCCTGATGCTAACTTACTCTCCGTTGGAGAATCTGCTTCTCTTTTTCAGATAGATGTAGATCCTAAGGAGAGAGCCACCCCATCATACCTCAAAAGGGCCCGGGCTGAAACTAAGAAAAATTGGAGAAACAAGCAAGGGTGCTGTTTTCCTGATGAACTGGATACCAGCACAAGGGAGAAGGAGATCAACACAGAGAAAAATCAACTCCTACCAAATCAGAGATCCAGAGGCTCAGAGGCCCCCAACACCTCATCACTGAAGCAGACCAAAAATGAACCCAACATGGCTCAGGGAAATTTTGCGGAAGAGGGGGCAGAAAGAATGTCAGAGCCACATGTTGTGTCATGATATGCAGAGACATTTATCTTACCCATAACTGTGGGCTAACTCCACCATGCATGACCCATATACCTCAACAAGGAGGGGCCAAGGGGAGGGGGTAGGTCATGGATGATCCTAATAATGGTACTAAACTGACTGTAAAAAAAAAAAAATAGAAATTGTAAAACCTCTAGAATTGAATGATAATCAAAACAAAACCTACTAAAACTTATGAAACACAATGAAGGCAGTCCTAAATGTAAAATTTATAGCATCAAATTACTTCATAACAAAGACAGAGAAACCCCAAACTAATAACCCAACTGTCCACCTAAAGACACTGGAAAAACAAGAAGAATATGATCTTAAGAGCTCCAGGCAGAAAAAAAATAATGAAGATTATAGCAGAAATAAATTAATTGGAAACTAAGCAAACTATTTAAAAAATTGATGAAATGAAGATCTGACTCTGAAAAAATAAACAAGATTGAAAAATCCTTGACCAATTTGATCAAACAAAAGAAGAGAAGTCTCATATTAACAAAATCTTAATGAAAATGGAGAGGTCACAACAGATATCAATGGAATTGGAAGAATCATCAAGACTTTAACATTTTTGAAGCTCCTGTGTTTTGTTTGTTTGTTTGTTTGTTCATCTGTAAAAACATTTGGGGTTACAATTTCCCACACTGGTATCTACTCTATAGCTAGTTGTTTTGAATATTGTGAGAAATAGATGCCAATTTTTCTTCTTTTTTCTATGAATTTATTTTTATGTTAGACCATAATTTCCTGTACAAGGTAGTGGTTTTATTTTTGAGTTATGTTTTGTTACATAGCTTATCTCATTGTGGCCTTTCCTTTATTTCATATTAAGAACCAGGCAAGATTAACACTATATTATGACACAAAATACCTCACTGGAGTGTATGGCAAGATATAAAAAAGGTTAAAATGGTATTGAATATTATTCATTCTAATATAATTTAACTAGTTTGGGTAGGATATGGAAGCACACTGAGAATGGTTATTGATGAAGTACTAGTAAATCAGTAGAAAAGTGTATACATTAATAATTGTACTAATGTTAATGCTGTGATGAATTTATAGTGAAATTACTGCTGCTATTAAACACATCTACTATTTACATATGTGGGAAATGCTTTTCCCTGGCTGGTACAAAGAACCTGTAAGTACTCTAATCCTTTATTTAAAATATAGGATATTTCCTTCTGACCATATTTTACATAATCAAATATAAAATGTAGATTGCAGTGAACATTAGAACCAGTAAATTAAAGTAAAAATGAAGATAAACACACACAGCATCCAACTCTTGAGGACTAGATGGTTAAGGTGAGGAAAAGAATTTGGAAAACCGACTTTCAGACACAAATTAATACTTGTGCTGTCACAGACTGACTGGATAATGGATGATGCTACCTCCGGTGACAATGAGGGTATGAGACAGTTGAATTACTCTCAGTCCTAGCGGTTCTGACTCAGATCATCTACAAATGAACTTGTGTTTCTGTTTTCTTAATTTTATTCATTAAAAATTCCGTCCCAGGAGCATACATTGTTTGTAGCAGTGTTGAATTTCAATGTACATTGTATTTGCAGAGGCATGATGAATGCTGTTACATAGTTGTATTGGTGGCCTGAAATTCTTAAACTACAAGGCATATGCGTATGGTTTCTGGCATGTATTAAAAAACAACAGCAACAGCAACAACAAAACATTATTCTTGCCAAAGTCAGTCATTGATGCTGCTTCAAAATAGTTGTTCATTTAGGAAAATCTTATGAAGCTGATGACTTACAATAATGACATTACTGTGTATATCAATAATAATAGTATATTAGCATGAATACAATCTTTCCCAATTTTCATGTGCTCTCACCTGCATTTTAGCCATATACTAACCTCAGTGGGATAGAGGCAATGCATTGCTTTGTTATATCTTCATCTTATTTTCCCAATATGATCTGCCCAGGAAAATGGACATTCTGAGAAGATACAAATGGAAGCAAATATAAGTCTTGTTTCAATCCACTGTAGAATACCAAGCCACAAAAGTCTGGCCTGTGTACCTTTCCTATGAATCTGAGAAAGGTCCTGGAAGGGAGTAAGTATAGTATACCCTCCTTTGTATGTCTCCTACCAAGTAGACTTCTTACAATATGAAATTGCTAAATGAATGAGGCAAAGATGATTTAGAGGACACATGACTGTGGGCTGTAGAGATGGGTTAGCGATTAAGGCATTGGCCTGCAAAGCCAAAAGACCATGGTTCAACTCCCCAGGACCCACATAAGCCAGATGCAACTGGTGGTGCATCCATCTGGAGCTCTTTGCAGTGGTTGGAGGTCCTGGCATGCCCATTCTCTTTCTCTCTCTCTCCCTCTTTCTCTGTCTCATTCCCTCAAATAAACAAATAAATAAAATTTAATAAAATAGAAGATACATGACTGAAACAATTTAGAAGAAGCTTTTCTTAGACCCTTGTAAATCAACATTTTCATCTTTCTTTAAGAAGCACTGCCTGCCTCCACTCCATCTTCTGAGACCTAGTCATAATAACAAAAGCATAGACATCCAAAATTCCAGTCATAGAAGAACAGGTTTAAACTCCAGGACATCAGTTCAGTTTAAAATGTTTTTTTTTTTTAATTTAATCTGGGGAATGGAGATATAGCTTAGTGGTTAAAGTGCATGCCTGTAAAGCCTAAGGACCCAGGTTCTATTCTCCAGGTCCCAGGTAAGCCAGATGCACATCATGGATCATGCATCTGGAGTTCATATGCAATGGATGGAGGCCCTGGTGCAATCATTTTCCCTCTCTCTATTTTCCTCTGTCTATCTCTAATAAAAAAAAATAAAAATAAATCTTGGAAAATGTAAATTTTTTATTGAAGGAAATCAGAATTTGTTCTTAAATGTTCCTAAGTACATTTGATCTTCATTATTCACAAATTCTATCTGTTGGGCCTTGAGAGGCCCGTACGTGAGGCCTAGTGGAACTTCCTGAGCCTAGCTAAAGTTTGGCGACCTACCTCTGGCCAGCTATGACTCAGCAGGATGCCAAATGGCCTCTGGCCTGCTACTTCTGCGTAGGAAGTTAAAGTTACCATGCGTGTGCACGCTTAAAACCAATCATCTCAAAAGTCGCGGTATGCGCCGGGCGTGGTGGCGCACGCCTTTAATCCCAGCACTCGGGAGACAGAGGTAGGAGGATCGATGTGAGTTCGAGGCCACCCTGAGACTCCATAGTGAATTCCAGGTCAGCCTGGGCTAGAGTGAGACCCTACCTCAAAAAACCAAAAAAAAAAAAAAAAAAAAAAAAAAAAAAAAAAGTCGCGGTATGCTATTGGCCCTTACACCTCATCCTATCCTAAAATCCCCACCCTCGTTTTCAACTCTATATAAGCACCTGCCTGTTACAATAAAGTGAGATCCTGCTTTGACGAGACTCCTGGCTCGTTGGTGTATTCCTGGCCATCAACACCCACCCTCCTCCTCAACCCCTTGGGAGGAACCAGTGGGCTTGGTCCTTCCTCAGCACTACCTGCCGGGGAGCCCGGCATCTATCAAATTTATGTACTTAATTAAAATTTACTTGCAACCCTGAAATCAATACCCCTAGCACTTTCAAGACCTTTTACAAATTTACCAAGAGGTGGAAATTTCAGTTTCTGCTACATACATTATCAGCTGGGGTTAACAATCATTGCAGTGTATAAACCTTATTTCAGTGTTCATACTGAACATATTTGTTAATTTTGCTTTGCTTAAAATGCTGCCTGAACTTAATGCTAAATGTATCATGTTCCTAAATACAGAAAGACTATTAAGTGCCTAAGCAAAAAAAAAAAAAAAAAATGATAAGCTTTGTTTAGGCATAAGTTGTAGTACCATCTACTTTGATTTCAATGTTAAGAAAACATTATACATTTTAAATAAGGTACCTGTAAATAGACACACACATAAGAGAGGTTGGATATTCATTGGTGTGTCCAGAGGCAGTCTCACAAATCTGACCCCGTATTTCCCCTAAGTGTAACAGTTCAGACCTTGCTAGCATTCATAGTAACATTATAGAACATATATACAATTAGTAATAACCAATCTTGTAGCAGGTACTCTAATTTTTATTTTACACAAGAGGAAACACAGTCTAATTAGATAAGCAATGGCTGGCATAACATCATAGAACCACAAATGACATAAGTGAGATTTTCAAAATATACTGTTTTAAACACCACAGATTGCTTTATGCATGAGGAGATACACACACACACACACACACACACACACACACACAGAGAGAGAGAGAGAGAGAGAGAGAGAGAGAGAGAATGGTTCAGGAATATTTTTTAAATTTATTATTTAAAGTTGAATAGCAACATATACCAAATTGTAAATCTTATGAAAATGTACATGAATAAATTTCATTATTTGCATAAAATAAGTTAATATTTGCTATGACCTTTTATGTGTTTGCATATAAATTCTTCTTAATCTCTTCTTGTGGCTCAGCTGTACCTGGGCTCTAGATATCTCTTCAACATATAGACAGTCAGGAAGTTAGGATCTAGAGAAACATCATGATCATGTTTTCTGTGACTTTCCCTCCAGATTCATCTGAAAACAGCAAACAGCCTGCTAGTGCACTCAAGTACTGTTCTTTTCTTCAGATCTATAATTCTTTCAGTGAAACCCATCTCGGCAGACTCATTTCACTTCATATACTGGATGATGGATAAACGTATCAGTCCATGGGTGGAGAAAGTTTTTTTAAGATGAGTGCTTCAAGGTCAGAAGGTTTTAAGAAGACATATTTTTCTGCCAGCTTGCTTGGTAGGGTCAAGATTTTTCTTGGTGCTATAAAAACTTAGAAGGCAATTAAGCTATGAACTGTTTGACTCCATTTGGAGTCCTATAACCACTGAGTCTGCCTTGTTAGAGAGTACTCCAGATGGCATATTAAGGCTTCCTCATGGCAATAGCATGATCCTCCCAACCCCACTGCATTCATTGTTATTTTAATAAGACAATGCTTTTTGAGGGGAAAAAGGCAAAGAACGTGTACAAACAAATGAAGAACATGTCCTAATTCAATAACCATTAAGAATCATCATTATTGCCAGGTGTGGTGGTGCATGCCTTTAATCCCATCACTCAGGAGGCAGAGGTAAAAGGATTGTAATGAGTTTGAGGCCACTCAGAGACTACATAGTGAATTCTAGGTCAGCCTGGGATAGAGTGAGACCTACCTCAACCATCCTCACAAAAAAGAACTTTCATTATGCAAGTACTGTACAATTTGTAAAATATCCTTTAGAAACAAAATGTGTGTGTGTATAATTTATGCACTTATGTGTACAGATCCATACTTCCTGTGTGTACCTGTAGAGGCCAGAGTAGATTATAAGGGGTAGAGTCTCTGGAGCAACTGTTTTCACACTAGCAAGCCCCAGCAATTCACCTGTCTCTGCTCCCCAAAATACTGGGGTTACAGACATGTGTGGTCATGCCCAATTTTTTTCATGGGTGTTGGGGATGGAAATCTTAGACCCTAATGCTTAAACAGGTAAGTGCTTTTATCTGCTGCTTTATCTCTCCAGCTCCTATAATGTATTCTTACATTAGAAATAGCGTTGTTAATTGGGTTGAGAGGTTTCTAATGTCTTTATAATATCTGAACACTAAAAGGAATGATTTCTGATATACAGTATTGATAAAAACTGAAGTGGCTTTGAAAGAAATGGACTAGTTGCATATCTAATTCCAAAGCTAATCTTGTAACAAATGACTTAATGTATGCTAACTTAGACAAAATACCATGTCTAACTCTTGATTTTGTAATCTATAAAATGTGAGCATATTATTTGTCTCACTGAATTCTTGAAAGGACTGTATTGAGATATCTGTAAAAAGTTTTTAGTACGGGACCTGGGACATTACAAATGCCTTGATATAGGCTGATTTTTTTACTGTTGATAACTATGTTTTCATCAATGGAGGAAACCTGAAGATAGTGGAAGACTGGCTCATCCCAGCTTCTCTTTTTAACATGGAGACCATGTAGGCCTTCTTTCGTGTGCCTGGCAGTAAGCTATCACAGGGACAATGTTATTTATTCTATTTATTTAAGTTTAAACCTGGTGCTACTTCTGATTGACTTGCCTCAGGGCATGACTGAAAAATAAAATAGTTTTATTAAAATGCAAAAAGCAAAGTGGCAGCACAATTGGAAATTGTCATATTATCAGCTCTGAGGTGACATTTCAAAATCTGTTTTGCATGATGCAACACATATTTGCCAATTGGAGTTCTGTTGAATCCTGAAGGATTTTTTTTTTTTTTTTTTGAGCTGGAAATACCTGGGAGTAAATTTCAAACTCCTAGAATCTATAGGTAGGCAACTCAATTATTGCTGTAGCCTCAATTACATGTAAACATTAGGTGTTTCTTACATGTATTGGAAGCAAAAATAAAACAAAAATAAAAGCAAGTGAGTTTTCCTATCTTCCAGTGTTTCACTGGATGATTGGAAAGTTAGAGCTTATTTTGTTGGAAGGGTACAAGTAATACCATGTGAAACTGCCTTTGTAAAGTAATGCTTGGGATGGTGTTGATAGATAGGAATAAAATATTAAGAACACAAAATGTGAGCTCCTAAAACCTAAGTCAGATGACTCCCTTTATCACTGAGTGACGTTCCAGTATGTTTCACTAGTATTTAGGGATTTGCTTATGAGACACACTGTTTAGTGTATACAAGCATCAATCTTCTCTATGTTTTCCTCCACCACTCCTCTATGATTCACCCTTATTTTTTTTATTTTTATTTTTTACCTCTCTGATTTTTTTCCATTATTTCACCTTACTCAAATGGTTGCTTTACAGAATAAGTTAAATGGAGAAGGTGTACACTGACTAAAACAATTGGGACTGGAGAGATGGCTTAGTAGTTAAGCGCTTGCCTGTGAAGCCTAAGGACCCAGGTTCAAGGCTCGACTACCCAGGACCCACATATGCCAGAGGCACAAGGTGGCACATGCGTCTGGAGTTTGTTTACAGTGGCTGGAGGCCCTGGCATTGCCCCATTGCTCCCCCTCTCCCTCCTTCTTTCTCTCTCTGTCTGTCACTCTCAAATAAATAAATAAAAATAAACAAAAAATTAAAAAGAAATTGCCATTGGGAGAGGAGAATTGGGAGTGACACTTGGGTCTGAATTCTCTCTTCCTTCTGCCCATAGAGGCAAGGTAATATTTGTCCCGCCTGTCTTGTGGCTAGATAGGACTTCATCATTCTGTTCCAGTCCATGAGATGTGGACAAGGTAATATTTGTCCCGCCTGTCTTGTGGCTAGATAGGACTTCATCATTCTGTTCCAGTCCATGAGATGTGGACAAGGTAATATTTGTCCCGCCTGTCTTGTGGCTAGATAGGACTTCATCATTCTGTTCCAGTCCATGAGATGTGGACAAGGTAATATTTGTCCCGCCTGTCTTGTGGCTAGATAGGACTTCATCATTCTGTTCCAGTCCATGAGATGTGGACAAGGTAATATTTGTCCCGCCTGTCTTGTGGCTAGATAGGACTTCATCATTCTGTTCCAGTCCATGAGATGTGGACAAGGTAATATTTGTCCCGCCTGTCTTGTGGCTAGATAGGACTTCATCATTCTGTTCCAGTCCATGAGATGTGGACAAGGTAATATTTGTCCCGCCTGTCTTGTGGCTAGATAGGACTTCATCATTCTGTTCCAGTCCATGAGATGTGGACAAGGTAATATTTGTCCCGCCTGTCTTGTGGCTAGATAGGACTTCATCATTCTGTTCCAGTCCATGAGATGTGGACAAGGTTCCAGAAAGCTTGGGATTCAGGCTCTCATTCCCCAAGGGAAGAGTCAAAGTGTTCTGGCATTGCCGCTTCTGCTTCTTCCCATCCTGAATATGCCCACAGTGGTTGTTCTCCACCAGCCCTCTCAGCGCCACAGTGTAAGAAGGGGCACTAAGGACAAAGTGGGCAAACAGAAGCATGGGCATTTATGATATCATTATGTTGCTATATTATTTACTATTCTTGCTGAGTTGATGTGGCAAAATACTTGATAGAAATAATTCAAGGAAAAGGATGGGCAGATATAATTTTGTTCACATTTTGTTCTATTATGTTTGGGAAGTCATAAGAGCAGCGTTGTGAGACAGGTGGTCACATTGTATATGCCATCATACAGGGGAGAGAGATAAAAAGGTGGGGGAGAAAGAGGGGGCAGAGAATGACTCATTCAGGCTTTCAGAGTGGATCGTCCATCTTCAATTAATGTACTATGGAAACAGTCTCATGGATATACCAAGAAATGTGTTCTAGGTATATATATATATATATATATATATATATATATATATATATATATACACAGTGGTTCTTAATCCTGCCATGTTGACAAAGTTAACTATCACAGATGCTATGTCACTCCCAAGACTGTCTACCTAGGGACCTCTTGTCAAGCAATATTCATTTTTCATGGTTTAAGTTTGGAGTAGTTGGGTTTCCTGTTACTTATATATATAGGCTTAGGTATTTCTAATTCACCTAAGTAATGATTTCCTTCAATATCATATCTGGAGCTGCAGCTTTTTCTAATAAAGTAATATTACAATATTATCATGAGAGTTAAGAGGTATGAGAAGTATATTGTGTGTATTATTCCACTTGGCAGGATTTTCTACTGCTAAGCTTTAGCTTTGGTGAGGAAATAGATGAGGCAAGCAAAACTCAATGAACAGATAGATATAAAAGTTTACAAACACTTTAATATGAGGAAGAGGAAAAAAGGAACACAAGCCTATGTTCTTCCTTTTAGAGGTCACAGTTGTCTTCTATGATATTACAGTGCCGGTTCATACCTTACAGCCTTCAGACTGGAGCTATTATTTTAATACTTTCTGACATTTGTACAGTTTACAAGCAGCCAACACACAATGATTGGAGCATTGTGCCATGGGTCTAGGGACAGTAAAATAACTATTCCTGGCTTTAAAACTGACTTGCTCCATCATTCAACTTCCCTGTCTCAGTTTTCCCCTATCTGTGAACACAGCATGATAATTCTTACATAAATCTTTCTTTAAGGGGGTTATTGAAAGGATTATTAAAAGAACATTTGTCCTCAGTGGGCCAAAAAAAAAATTGTAAAAGTAGGGCTCTTAGCCCTTCCCAGAATGGAGAAAAAGACTTATTAAAGACTGCCAGGCCTGATATGTCCTGTGATAGCATCTCAGAAAAGAGTTCTTGGGGAATGAAATACACCACTGTGCAGAAGATCCAAGGGTTCCCTGTGTTGGTTTCCCTGCTGCACTAAGGGCAGCAAATAAGAAAGAACTACCATTACAGAGAAAGAGAACATGGTAATATGGCAGTACTTGTGAAAACAAGAGATTGCCTAGCTATTTCATGTGAACATATCCATCCTCCCCCAAATTATGAAGAACCTAACTGAACAAAGTTCTGTAACAGATATTTTACCAGGAGGATTATATAAAACCGCCTAGAGAATTATGGTTCAGGCCCTTACTATTTACTGAAACAGGATTTTATCAATATCCCAATATCTCATCTCTCTTCGTTACCATACCAACATCATATTATAGCCAGTTCCATAATTTTAAGGCATCTCAATTTTAAACATCACATTTTAAGGCATCTCAATTTTAAACATCACATTATTTCCTTTTGCAAACACTTTTGGCATTTGTTCATTGCTTATAATTTAAGGTCAAAGTCTTTCCTGAGCTTCAATAACATAATTTCATTCAGTATTTTCTGCACTAAAGAATTTTTTTTTCTGCTTAAATTATTCCCCTTCCTTTAATACCCATACTTTGCCAAAATAATCCCATTTTATTCAGTTTAAAGGAAGTATACATGTACATCAGACTTCATACTGAATGCCATCTCATGTATTCTGGTCTTAATAACATATACATTATCTTCTGATTTTATTCTTCTCATGTAATACATTTCATATTTTAGATTCACTTGCCTGTAACCTTTTGTCTGTACTGGAAGGATTCTTATGGTCTATTCTAGTAAGCAACATATGACACATTGATGACCAACATTCTCAACTAAAATATATAGTGAGGGGGCTGGAGAGATGGCTTAGCGGTTAAACACTTGACTGTGAAGCCTAAGGACCCTGGTTCGAGGCTGGATTCCCCAGGACCCACATAAGCCAGATGCACAAGGGGGCACATGCGTCTGGAGTTCGTTTGCAGTGGCTGGAGGCCCTGGCACACCCCTTCTTTCTCTCTCTCTGCCTCTTTCTCTCTCTGTCTGTCTGTCACTCTCAAATAAATAAATAAAAAGAAGCAAAAAAAATTAATATATATATAGTGAGGCTGGAGAGATGGCTCAGTGGTTAAGATGCTTGCCTATAAAGCCTAATGACCTGAGTTAGATTTCCCAGTATCTGTGTAAAACCAGATGCCTTAAGAGGCACATGCATGCATTTGAAATCCATTTGAGTGGCTGGTGCCACTGGCACATCCATTCTTTCTGCCTTTCTCTCTTGAATCTCTCTTCTCTCTCTACTTGCAATTAGATAAGTAAAATATAGTTTTTAAATTAAAAATATATAGTGTTAAAGTAGATTACACTTGATAGTATCCAATGTGTACTATTATATTCTATTAGAAGGGATGAAATACTGAATGTAAACATGAGTTGATAATGAATAATAAAATGGTTTATTTTCTTTCTGATTGACTTACCATCAGCCATGATAGAGCTATGGAAATGGGAAGACATGAGATGTGTGCAGGGAAAAGTGAACTTATGTCCACATGAGTTACCCAAGTTCAGTTTCACCCAAAGCTTGCTTGTTTGAAAGCTTTTTCTAGTTGAGAAGACAGTTAAATATAAACAAGATAGAGAGGGAAATCCTAGGACACAATTGCTTTAAGTATGTCTAGTAACCTATATACTTATATTTAACAGAAGAATTAAGAATAATGTTTCAAAATCAAATAAAAGTCAACAGCATTGAGCTTTCCCAATAGGACACTTTAGCTGAGTTGCAAATATTTTGTCTCCCAATCCTCCCAGCAGCCCTGTGAAGTGGGAGTTCTTTCCCTCCGTTAGAAAGAAAAGGAAACTGAAGGAAGAGCAGTGAGCTGGTAGAGCGGGGAGTCACACCTGGGATTGCTTCTTTCCAAAGCCTTTACTCACTTTCATTTTATCCTCTTTCAAGTCTGAGCTTCCCAGTGTTTTGAAATATCAAGGTGGGAAATAGGAGAAACATGGCTAGCCATGCTAGAAGGACTGGCTTCAGTTGGAGCTAAGCTTCTCATTCCCTCGCCCCATGCTGAAGACTGACGTATCTGCCTGCTTCATGAATAAGCACCATAACTTCCTTTTTGCTGGTCTAGATCTCCCTGGTGTCCATCACAGACAACAACAAATTCAGACAGTAAGGCTGGAGTCCACTGCTTAAAGTCCTACAGGAGGAGATGAAATATGGGGTTCTTTGTCAGATAGGTATGGGGGGTGAGGTGTCAGGAGAGAGAGCTAACCCTCAGGGTCAGTAGAGTATTTTTGTTTATTTATTTATTTATTTGAAAGTGACAGACAGAAAGAGACAGATAGAGATAGAGAATGGGCACGCCAGGGCCTCCAGCCACTGCAAACGAACTCCAGACGCATGCGCCCCCTTGTGCATCTGGCTGATAGTGGGTCCTGGGGAAACGAGCCTCAAACCAGGGTCCTTAGGCTTCACAGGGAAACGCTTAACCGCTAAACCATCTCTCCAGCCCCCAGTATAGTATTTTTGAAATGTCACCTAATCATTCCATTTGGGGGATGCAAAATTATTCAAGGATTCACCTATATTGTCTGGAAATATAAACCTTACATCTAAACAAAGGTAAAATGTAAGAAAAGAGGCAGGGAAATTAAGAAATACTTCATGAAAATTAACTCAACCCACTTCAACCAGGATGACATCATTATGTAATTATGGAAAGCAATTTGTTTTATAGAATCAGAATAAACCCCTGAAATTTACTTCTGATTCTCTTTTCAAAGGAGATAAAATGGGGCTGGAAGCTGCAGTGCTAATATTCAGCCAGATAAGCAGTGTGTTTGCGTCGTGACAGAGCTCCTCGAAATGGGGTTTGTTAAAATGAGTGCAATGCATTCACAGGGATAGTGGAGCGGCGGGGCCCTGCTGGCCATAAATCCAGCAATTCGATTTTGACTTGGATGTTTATCATCTCCCCACTTCTGAGACCAGGCTGCAAGGGGGGAGGGGCGGAGGCTGCAGTTCCACTGGACGCCTGCTGGTGGCGCCCCATCACCGCAGAACGTAGCCCATTTTCCGCCTTGCTGCTGGAGCGGTTAATGCATTAGTCTGTAATTTTTGTCTTGGAGGTAATGAGGCCTGACAGCTTTAGCTGATGCATGATAACAAACCCACACTGGTGTCTTTGAAATTCTTTGTTGCCGAATTCATAAAGAAAGAAATGACTTTTGCAAAATGACAGTAAGCATGCTTCATGTTATAAGACATTGTGCTTAACAACCTGAAACCACGAGGGTTGTTTTCTCTATAGCTAAACTAATTTGAGCTCAATTAGTGACGTGATGCAAGGCCACTGCTTTTGCTTTTATTTTTGTTTATTTGTTTGCTTTTATTTTGCTGTGTATTATTTTGGGGGGAGGGCAGAAAACTCAGACTCCAAATGACCTGATTCCCATAGTTTAACAAGGATTTTTGTAATGAGGGTAACAGTGATGGTGATCATAGAGAAAGCTTCTTTTATCTTCCCTTCTTGTCTTGAAAAGTAAAAAGAAAGTAAGTAGAATGGTTCTTAGAAAGGCCAGCGCTGCTGCACAGCACTGTCTCTTCTCTGTACTGGTCACATGTGGTGTCCTCACTGGCGTCTCAGAGACAATGAGGACAGAGGCTTTGACACAACTGGAGAATCTTGGGAAAAGAGTTATTTTGAATGTCATGCTGACAATTAACTGGTTCTTAAGCATAATTAATGAAGAAATCCACTGTAGGAATCATTTTGAGCTGAAATTAGCTGACAATCCAAGGTTCATGTAGAGTTGCTGGAGTTTGAAGTGTGGAATTTTGCCAAATTCAGTGAGAAATGAAATTTCCTAAGTAAACTTCTTTCCAAACATCCCTGTGCCCTGTCAACTAGGGCATACAAGAGACAAAAAAAAAAAAAAAAAAAAAAAAAAAAAGAAGAAGAAGAAAAAGGAGAAGGAAGAGAAACCCATTGTTCAGACACAAAGTTTCTCTTTTTGAAAGCTGTTCCACCCTGAAAGAAGTCTATCGAGGACCAGAATAGAAATGACGAACAGAGGCACATTTGAGAGGAATGACATTAGCTCTTAAAATATGAAAATTTGGGAGTACAGTGTCTGTATATAGGTAAAGTGATTTACTGTGTCTCAGTTTTACAAAAATATTAATTGATCATTCCTGTTAACTATTATAAGGAAAGAAAAGTAACTTTAACAGCACATTTTTTTGACAGTGGCAAAAATTAGATTTAAGATTGTAGCTGCCTTTTTTTCTTTTTTATTGACAACTATAGCTGCTTTTAAAGAAAATATTAATTAGATCCCTGTAAGTTTAAAGGCTTATAAGTCTTTTGGAAGAAAACAAGGGGATCAAATTGCTGAGCAATGCAATAGATTATGTAACAAGTGTGTTTTTCCAATAAAATATGTATAAATGGCTTTTTATTTATTCAAATTTTACTGTGGATGACACATGGCTATTTAGCAAATTGTTTCTGGCAGCTATGGATGGTTTAGAGACTATTAATTCATATCATAGTCAAAATCTAATTCCATCACACCATTTATTCTGACGTCTCAGGCAAATTTTTATTTTGGCTTTGTCTTCTTTATGTTAAATAAGGACACTATTCTTAAATAATCTTTTGTCTCTCACAGTGATCACCATAGCACAGAGTTCACCTTGTACAAATGCATGGCTGTACTTCAAAGTCATATCCATAATTCAGTTTATTTTATGTGATCATATTTGAAGAGAACTTGAAAGCAGATGCTAGGACCTACTTTTCTCTTCTGAGACACTGTGGGTCTCAGAATCTGATGGATCTCTTCCAGTGTTGATAAGCAGGTCACAGGCTGCCAGGGAATATCTAATAGGAACCTATACAGAGTCATGTTGCAGGAATCTGGGAGCAGGCTCTCGGGTTGATTTAGATAGTATGAAGAGGAGGAAAGTCAGGCTTCATCATTGCAGAGACAGGAAGGACTTTGGGTTATATGGTTTTGTCACATACCAATAAATAAGTGTGAAGTTGAATTAGGGCAAATGGCAGATATAATTTCCTATCTCTTAGTCATTGTTTTATTCTGGGGGCCTATTTTATGAAATAATGGATGTCTTACAGGAAGCGATTATTAATGTGGTGAGGGGATTGGTGAATTGCCATAGGTTACTGACTTTATGTAACTAAGGTCCCAGGGTAATCTCTTTGTTTGGAATAGAAAATAGAGCAAGGCTCTTATACATAAAATTCCACTTTAGGGCCCTATAGAGTGAATAAAATTATCACTTTTTAAATTCATAATATTGCTGACAATTTTTAAAACTTTTTTTTGGACAGAGGAATTAGACTATATTGGAAAAGCATCTTAGGTGTAGCAGGATACTTCCTGTCTCAGCAGCAGAGACTCTGGAAATGTGAGTTGTCCACTTCTCATAGGGCCAGGAAAGTTTTAGTGAAGTAAAATCATGAAAAGTCGTCTTCCCTATTCCTATCCTATAAAAGAGTCTAGGATGATGGAGTTATGTCAGAAATTCAATATATTGCTGGCAAACACTAAAAACTGACAGGAAACAGCCCTGCACTACCTTGAAAACCCCAGGGAGTCAGACACCTGGCTGGCTATCTCCAAAGAAAGGAGATCAAAGAAGTTCTCTGTCTTCACATTTGCTAATCCCTCTCCCGCCTGCCTCTCCTTGGACATTTTTTGAAAGACTAACTTTGGACAAAAAGTATTTGATTATATAATGATTCAGAAACCTTGGAAAACTGTAAACTTGCATAGTTTTGAATGGAGATAGCAAGATTGTATTTTGAAAGAAACTTACAGTGACTCAGGGTATTAGTTTAAGGTGTAGTGTGAGTGATTGAATCTTTTTTATGTTTTTATATGAATTTCTATTTATAACAGGTTATTTTATTTATTTCCTTATCCCAGCTTTCATTACCCTGGAGGCCCTCCTCAGGTGGCGTTCTGATATTGACTGAAGGGTCATGAAGGCTTCAGTGGGGTAGCAGGGGGCTGTGCCTCAGGATATTCCTACCCATTTTGTGGCTCTTATGATCTTTCTGCCCCCTCTTCTGCAATGTTACCTGAGCCATAGCAGGCCTGTGGCAGTCTAATTTAGTGTTGAGTTCTCTTTAGCCTTTGGATTTCTGTTTTGATAGGTTTTGGTTGATCACCACGTTTGTCACCATCAACCTGAGGCTGGTTGTCAGGCTAGCAGCATGAGAAGTATTCATATCATTGCTTACCCTGCAATATTTTCTGGGCTGTGGCAGATGTGGTAGAGGTGGCACATCTCATAGTGGGAAGTCAACTAATTTCTTGTCTTATCCATGGCTCTTGTTTATCCTTTGTTTTATTTCTGCCCTCTGTAAAAATAAAAGAAAATAAAAAGCATATTTTTTTTCAAATAAGAACAAGGACAACTTGAGTTAAAGGGGGGGTATTCAAATTTCATCAGTTTTTTTTTTTTTTTATACAAGCCTCTCTTCTTTTCCAGAGAGCAGTGGGGGCTTCTCTCTAGAGTGTAGGTGGACAGTGAAATTCTGACTTGGTTTCTGGTACCGGGTTTGTCTTCTCTCCCACTGAGCTGGCCTTGTGTCCAATCAGAGAAGAGTTGGTTACCTGTAGAGGCTACATGCACAGGTGTGTAAAGGGTGTACTTCTTGATTTGGTAGTCTGTGGGGCCTCCTGCTTATTCATGCTGTTGGGGACTGTTTTTCTCCAGTGGCTCCCATAGGACTTCCCAGCACTAAGAGGGCTAGCCAGGCGGGAGCTAGTTTCTGTTTGGTCTCCAGCATGATGTCCTGGTGTCCTGTGACTACAGCCAGTGGTGTCTTCAGCAATAGGGTCTTTCCTTTTAGCTCTGGAAGGAAATCAATGCCTGCATTGTTTGGGGAGCTTCATGGGTATCCCTGGCCAACAATTCACTCTAGAGGGCAACCCAACTCTGGGCTTGGGATTTATCAGCCAGAGTCCATGATTTCAAAATTAAGCTTTGCCCACCTTTTGTCTGGAATGCTCACCCACTCTCTTTATTGGCATAGAATTTATAGAATGCTAGGCAGAATGAGGGTTCCTATGGAGCTCATTCATTTGTCTTAACTCCCTCCACACCCTCCCTACCCCCTATCCTTTTAAGCCCCACCCCACCTAACCTGTCAGGTAACTCTTCCTCCTCCCCTCTCTGACTGAATCTAATTGAAGTGAAGGCTATGGGACTATGTAGGAAGATGAATTAACCAAGAGCTCACCCTGTACTTCAGTAGACATTTCCACTCAGACGCTGTAAATCTCATCTGCAAATATTTGTGAAGCACCAATTACAAGTCTTATCACTACTTTGGCACTGATGTTGGTCCTTTTTCCTACTGTTCTGTAACCCCACTCCCACTCCAAAAACACTTCTCTTTTGGGCTGTGGGGTACCTTAATGGGAGAGCCTAGTATGCACAAAGGGTTCGGTCGCATGTCCCCTGTTAGAATGTGCTCTTCTTCCCCTAACTTCCTAAGTATTAACCTCTTCTTTGAGATTATTATTGCTCTTATTTATCTGACCACTTTTCCCTTTGCCCTAGTATCCTAGGGGGCAGATATTTATTCATCCATTGGTTAACTCACTTGTTTAACATTCATTCGAGAAATCAACAAAATGAGCATGACAGTTCTATAGTCTCTGGCTTGGCTCTACTTTTGATGTTGTCTTTGCTTCTATTGCTACTTTGATTCTTTCTTGCTTTATGCTTTCCACTTGAACACAAGTCCTAGTGCCTCATGAGTGATGCTTTCTTCTGATTGCCCAGTAAATGTGTTTTCTTGATTTCAGGAATGCAATCTTCTCTTCTACCTTAATCTCAGGGATCCTAAGAATTATGACAGTTCTAGTATGGGCGAAGGCATGATCTCAAAGAATATCAAAGAAATTATTCTTTATTTCTCCCTCCAAATAAATATCACTAGATTAATTTTAATTTCCTCAGAGAAAAATTAACTGGATAAAAATTAATAATAGCATTAATAATATTGCTTTGTAACATTTTTATTGTGGTTCAAAAGTGTTTTAATCATAATCACTGCTATCACTTCACTCATAGTACACTCTCCAAAGTTTTAAGCTTCTTATTAATTTAGGTTAGTAGAGAATATGTAGTTTTCTCAAGATGATGGAACTAATATTTTAAGTGAAAATATGAATCAAGTTTATGAACATTTTAAGGGATAGCATTAGTGCTTTATTATTGTCAATAAAGAAAGTAAAACTTGATGAAGAACAGTATATATAACCATAAAACTCTCAATTGGTTAGTAACAAAGTTAAAATTAATAGTTCATTCAATATCTTAATTAGATGTACCATTAAACTGATCTTAATTATAATTTATTGCTTTGAATAAGATCTGAAGATTCATATTTGAAATAACTTACTGGAAAATTTTAGTGACTATGTCAAAATTTAATTATATATCATTCAATTAATTAACTCAAGAGAAATGAAGATTCTTTTTGTTATAGGAGTATTCCTTTTGAAAGCAACAAAGTTTAGTTTATAGCTAAATTAATTCCATATGATATTTGCTTGAAGTATGGCCAAGCATATTTCTAATGTCAAAAATATTTAAGGTAGCTAGAGAATACATTTAAATGTGGCATTGTTATCATGTTTGTGGATACTGAATTCCACACTACTACTAGACAAAAAACTAGATTTATGCTTCTAAGGTAAAGTAAAGGTACAAGCTTCCTTTCTATGTATAATATCTAGAACATTTTATATATATATTTGCAAATACTTGTATTAGTCAGGGTTCTCTAGAGGAATAGAACTGCTAGAATGAATTATATTCAAAAGGGAATTTATTGGATTAGCATACAGTAGTTCAATAGCAGTTGCAGGCCTGAGAATCAAGGAACCTGGTAGCTGCTCAGTCCATGTGGCTAGATGCTTCAGCAGTCCCAATCCAGTACTGAAGGCCTGTAGGCTTCCTGAAATGCTGCTGGTCTTCAATACCCATGGGTCTTCAGTTGATACTGGTCTTCAGTCCATGCTGAAAGTCAGCTGGAAAGTGTAGATATGTACAAACACCCTGTATCAAAGTAGGATAGAAACACTGCAATTACAGTCCTCATTTTTGTAACTGGTCATATGGCCTTAGCTGGCATTTGTAACAACCTTCTACTACCCATTCTGTATTTCCTCCACCTTCAGCAAGCACCTCAGCAGGTCTTGGTTCTTTACCTGGAGGGGTGACCCATACCTCATTCCTGAAGGATGTGGGCCATTTATCACACTACCTTGATTGGGTTGTCGCAGTTGTCCACTGACTTTGATAACAGGGCATAGTAACAACAAAAAAGGATCTTCTGCACTCCAGACATACTCTTCCTTACCTTTATTGAAGAGGAGCAGTCCAATTTCCTCCTGGTAATCTGGATCAGCCACACCTACTAACACTAATTCTTTTCTTAGTCTGTTCACTATAGGGCATCAGAAGCCCAAAGTGGATAGAGGGAAGTCTTAGCTTCCAGTCCAATGGAATATACGTTGTGCCTCCTGGCAAAAGCACACCCCCCTCTGGCACCAAGACCTCTAGTCCAGCAGAGCATGAGGTAGCGAGAACAGGAAGCAAAAACTTGGCCAATCGGTCACTTTAGATGATGTAAGCAGGAACATTCTCATTTCTATCCCTTGATTGTTGGGCCCATGAATCCAGGCTATAGAAGAAACAGCACCATATATAGGATGCTGATTCAGAGCACATACAGCCTGCTGGAGGACATTCCCCACCCAGCCCTCCAAACTATCGTCCACTAGTTGGCTTTGTAACTGTTTCTTTAAAAGGCAATTCCACCGTTCTATCAAGCCAGCTGCTTCAGGGTAGTGGAGCACATGGTAAGACCAGTGAATTCCATAATCAAGAGCCCATTGCCTTATTTCCTTGGCTATGAAGTGTGTTCCTTGGTCAGAAGCAATGCTGTGTGGAACACTATGACAGTGGATAAGGCATTCTGTAAGCCAACAGGTGGTAGTTTTGGCTGAAGTACTACATGCAGGAAAAGCAAATGCATACCCAAAATAAGTGTCTGTTCCATTAAGGACAAATGCTGCCCTTTCCATGATGGATGTGGTCCAATGTAGGCAACCTGCCACCAAGTTCCTGGCTGATCACCCTGAGGAATGCTACCATATTGGGGGCTCAGAGTTGTTTTCTCCTGCTGACAGATTTGGCACTCAACAGCAATTGTAGCAAGGTAAGCTTTAGTGGAAGTCCATGTTGTTGGGCCCATGCATAATCTGTATCCCTTCCACCATGGCCACTTTGCCCATGGGTCCACTGGGCAATGACAGGTATGGATGAGGAAAGAGGTTGACCACTATCCACAGAATAGGTCAACTTATATACTTGATTATTAAATTCATCCTCTGATGAGGTCACCTTCTGATAAGTATTAACATGAGACACAAGTATATTTATATTGTTTGTCCATTCAGAGAGTTCTATCCATGTACATCTTCCCTAAACGTGCTTCTCACCAATTTTCCAATTGTGTTCCTTCAAAGTCCAGGAACATCTAGACAAACCATTGGTTACAGCTCATGATTCAGTGTATAACCACACATCTGGCCATTTTTCCTTCCAAGAAAAATGAACAACCATGTGCACTGGCCAAAATTCTGCCCATTGTGAACACTTCTGTTCACCACAGTCCTTCAGAGTTGTCCCATAGAGGGACTGTAATGCTGCAGCTGTCCACTTCTGGGAGGTGCCCACATACCATGCTAAGCCTTCTGTAAACCATGCCTTAGTCTTCTCCTCCTCAGTAGGTTGATCATAGGATACACCCATAGTGCCATAGGTGCATGATTAGGGATAGAAGGCATTGTATCAGGAGTAGAAACAATAGGCATTTGGGCAACTTCCTTATGTAACTTACTTGTGCCTTCAGGGCTGCTCAAGTCTGATAATGCATATACCACTTACACTTGATGATGAACTGCTGCTGGGCATGTCCAACTTTATAGCCTGGTGGGTCAGTTAACACTGAGTTCATAATGGGCAGCTCAGGTTGCATAGTACTTGATGGCCTATTGTCAAACATTCAGTTTCCAGTAAGGCCAAATAGCATTCCAAGAGTTGTCTCTCAAAAGGAGAATAATTGTCTTCAGATGATGGCAGGGTCTAGCTACCAAATCCCAAGGGCCTCCACTGTGATTCACCTTTGGGGGCCTGCCAAAGACTCCAAATGGCGTCCCTGTCTGCCACCAACACCTCAAGTACTATCGGATCTGCTGGGGTATATGGCCCAAGGGGCAGAGCAGCCTGCACAGCAGCCTGGACCTTTTGAAGAGCCTTCTCTTGTTCTGGACCCCACTGAAAACTAGTAGGTTTCCAAGTTACTTGGTATATAGTAAGACACCCAAATAAGAAATGGGCTATCTCCAAAATTGAAATAGGCCCACTAGATATTGTATTTCTTTCTTAGTGGTAGGAGGGGCCAGATGCAACAATTTATACTTCAGCTTAGAAGGAATATCCCTGCATGCCCCATACCAATGAACTCCTAGGAATTTCACTGAGGTGGAAGATCCTTGAATTTTGTATGGATTTATTTCCCATCCCCTAATGTGCATTTAGTGTACCAGCAACTGCAGAGTGTTGCCACCTCCTGCTTATTTGATCCAATTAGCATAATGTCAACAATATAATGGACCAACATGACACCCTTTGGAAGGAACAGGCAATCAAGATCCCTGTGAACTAAGCTATGACACAGGGATGGAGAGTGCATTTATAAAAAATATGTGCTTTGGAGGAATCATAGAGTACTTCTGGTTAATGACATTGCAACCACATTGCTTCTGTAGATAAAATACAACAGTAGACTTGTTAGGTTAGGCCAGAGATTTGTATTGCAGTAAGTTTTGACATCAGCTGAGATAGCTACCTTCTTTTGAGCCCTTTCCTAACCATTCCTCTGTTTGCACCGACTCCTGCTACCTCTTTTTTAATATTTATTTATTTATTTATTTATTTATTGATTTATTGATTGATTTTTTACAAGGATTAGGTCCCCATCATAATGATCTCATTTTGATTTCATTATTTTCTTCAGGCACTATCTCTGTAAGCAGTCACCTTGGTGCAGTCTTGTGTGCTCAGCAAAAGCTCAATAGGTCCAGCAATTTAACAGCATTTACAACTTGTGGGAAAGCTGGGTAAAGTGCAGTGGAAGTGCACATAGTTCACTGTTCTCTAGCTTATAATGCTGCAAAAACAAGCATAAAATGGGCTACAAATACCCAGACTTTCTGAAACAAAATTCTAGTAGATGAAATAGTTTAGAATAAAACAAACATAGGGGCACATTCATCTTATTCTCTACCATTTTTATTAAGCAACTCCTTATTTGGGTTACCTTCCCTCTTGAAATATGTCAATAATTATTGTGTTTCTTTGAGTTTTTGATGTTTGCTATCCTTATTTGGGTAAGGTGGAATCTCATAGTTGTTTTAATTTACTGGGCATCTATCCTAAAACCTTCAAAAGATCCTACCTTGAAGCTTCAATAAATCCCTTCCTCCATAAAAAAAATAATAATAATTATTGTGTTTCAAACAGTGACAATTTAAAGTTCCATTCCTAAGGGATGGGATCTAGCTCAGGGCTAGTATGTTAGTCAGAATTCTCTAAAGGAAAAAATCCAATAGAATATATACATATGTCACATATATATGTATATATATATGACAGGTTGGGCAGTCCAATAATAACTGTGCAAGCTGGAGAGTTAAGAGGCGGCCCCAGTTAGTCCTCAGTCTATGAAACTGGATATCTGATATCTACCAATCTGGCACTAAAGGTCTGGGGGATTTTTGGAGAGCTGCTGGTCTTTAGCTCATGTGGAAGCCTGATGAAGCTGGGTTCCAATGAAGGCAAAAGATGGAAACAACAGAGTAGATGCAAACAGTAGCATGTAATGTGTGCAGACAGACAAAAGGTCCTCTGGATATAGCCCACCACCAGAAGGCCAGCCATTTGGGGGAAAGATTTTTTTCCTTCCATCATTCCTGGAAATGTTCTCATAGACCCACACATGAGTTCTGTCTCTTACTTTATTTCTATTCTGATCACATTGACAATACAATTTCATCTTCATAGGATGAGTGCTTCCTTAACATGCAGAAGACAGTGAGATCAATTCTAAGCACTACAGAAACAAACCAAAATCCTTAGAAGCCTAATTTCAGCACTGGGGAAGCTGATGCTGAAGGATGCTGGATGTGAGGGCAGTCTGGGTTGTGTACTAAGATCATGAGTCAAAACAAACATGCAAACAAAAACACCTAATTTTGCTTTTAAACAGTCCACTCCTCCATCAGACCTGACACTGGTTTGTCATAAGTCAGTGCTTCATAGAGCTTACCAACCACTAAAAGCAAGACCTAGCATATAACTTGTTAAAAGTTATTTGTCCTAAAAAACTATCATGCTGTCTGACAAGAATGTGGACTGTGTGGATGTCAGAAATCACACACACACACAGGGTATGGTATACATTAAATTTTGATAAAATAACCAGAAGTGTCGAGGAAAGGGTTGATAAGATGACTTTAAGAAAATAAACCAATATTAGAGGATATTCTTAATCATAATTGAACTTAAAAAGTCAACAGGTCATGAAAATCAAGAATTATACATGTAAGAAAAGTGATTTGAATGTCAGTCTCAAGAAAATATTCACAGGTCATCACAAATAAATAGAAAGTATTGAAGGATTACACAGATGCCTAGATTGAGATCTAAAATATATTCGTACAATTGTCTCAGAAAAAGAATGGGAACGATGTAATATGCAAAAGCATAATGTACATGTTCCAGAACTGGTTCAATACACAAACTGAGAATGTAATGAACTTTTGAATAGCAAGGAGAATTTCAGAAATGATCAGAGACAAATAAGAGATTA
This sequence comes from Dipus sagitta, assembly GCA_036346955.1. Classification (NCBI taxonomy): domain Eukaryota; kingdom Metazoa; phylum Chordata; class Mammalia; order Rodentia; family Dipodidae; genus Dipus; species Dipus sagitta. Next base: position 71,091,813 of record CM070781.1, read on the forward strand.
AATATTGATGAAAAATTACCCTGAATGCTGATTTCTTAATGCTAATAATGGAAGCCAGAAGACAGTGGAAAGACATTTTTTAATGTATTGAACTAATGTGTTTATCAATTTAAAATTTACATCTATTGAAACTGACTTCAAGAATAAAGATAAAATAAAATTTCTAAAGAAATCATTCTAGGAGGAATGAAAATAAAAACCAATCTTCTTAGTCATTGTAGTAATGTTGCATGAAGTCACCATAAATACTTATTTATAAATTTTGAAAATTTTTAGTAGATAAAATAGAGTTAGGTTTCTGTGGGTCTCTGGTTAATAACGGTTAGGCCAGCTATCCAGTATTACATAATCTATCTTAACAATATTTCTGTTTAAGGAGACCTTATTTAACTATAGAGGTGATTAATGAACTCATGGCCAACAACAGTATAACTTATGCTTGAACAGACTTTTTCTAACACATATATTTTATCCACAAGGCATACTATAGCCTCCTTGTACTTTGCAGCACTACATAGTCCTTCAGAATAACGCTCAGGGATGATTTAAGCAATAAAATCACCAACAGAAAACACAAAATGTGAAAAATGTAGCACTAAATGGACCATGAAAAGGATGCTCATTCACAGTGTGAGAGCCTTAAAAAAGATAGCAGAATTGGACCTCGCTTAATATCAGCTAGATATAAAGGCATCATGAACTTCAAAGTTTTATTACTTTGAACATTTTGACGTGCATCTATGACTATGCAGTTACCATAAGTATTTATTTTTGTGTAATAAATTTTAGTAAGTGGTCAAAATCACAGACATACAATCCATGAACATTAACTAGATGAAGAATACTTAAGATTCAAAAAGATATTGAAAAGGCATGTAGAAGAAATTTTCAGCAAAAATGAAACATTAGTAATATAATCTAATTTGAAAAATATGAAAGAACAGAGAACTGACTGTTAATTGTGGACTTAATGGACAACAATTATAGCTAAGAATGTAATGCCCTTGTTCAATTTAACAGCAAGTATATTAATTAGCCATAGAGTTTGCCAAGTTAAATATGCACTCAAATATATCTATTAAAGTGCATACTTTATTACTTAAATTCTTCTAAGAAGTACAGAATGAGTTCAAGTGATAAATTTGAAATGGAAAATTTTACACAGAAATAATAAACAATTCAAAATATGGTAGAAGAATCTGTGGTAGTTTGAATCAGATGTCCCCATAAGCTCATGTGTTTTGAATGTTTGGTCTTCAGTTGGTGGCAATTTGGAAGGTGGAGCCTTTCTTGAGGAGGTGTGTTTCTAGTGATAGAGCTTGGAGTGTTATAGTGCAGCTCCCCATTGCCAGAGCTTTGCTTACTCTCTTGCTGTTATTGTCCACCTGCTGTGGCAGAGGTGATGTCCAGCTTCTGCTCATGCCATGCTTTTGCCTGCAGTCATGAACCTTCCCCTCAAGACTGTAAGTCAAAATAAAACCTTTACTCTGACAGCCTGCTTTTGGTTGGGTGTTTTATCTCAGCAACACAAATATAACTATAACAGAATATAAATATATCAGTATTCAAACTAATTTTATTAATTATGTGTATTATTTGTTTGCAAGTGCACAGATGTGTTTGTGTTCATGTACACACACACTGGGGCCTCAAAAAATAAAATAAAGGGCTGGAGCGATGGATTAGTGGTTAAGCACTTGCCTGGGAAGCCTAAGGACCCTGGTGTGAGGCTCGATTCCCCAGGACCCACGTTAGTCAGATGCACAAGGGGGCGCATGCATCTGGAGTTCATTTGCAGTGGCTGGAGGCCCTGGTGTGCTCATTCTCTCTCTCTCTCTCTCTCTCTCTCTCTCTCTCTCTCTCACTCTCTTTCTCTGACTCTCTATCACTCTCAAATAAATAAATAAAAATAAACAAAAAAAGTAAATAAATAAAATAAAGGGCCAGGGAGATGGCTTATCAGTTAAGCAACTGAAAACATAGGTTTAATATACATAAAGCAAAAGTGATCAGAAATGCAAAGAGAAATTAATAAATTTCCCATTACTATAGGAAATATTACGTTACCTTGGTAAATAATCTAGTGATTAAAATGTCACTATCAATAGGGGAAACAAATTAAATGACTAGGTCTAAATGACATTAATAAAATTGTGCATTTTACAACTGAAGCAAAAAGATTCCTTTTAAACATACATTGATGAAATAAAGTTATTGATAATATTCTGAGATGTAAAGCAAGTTTGGGCTTCTATCAAATATTTACTATTACACATGCCAAGTCATCTTACCACAAAGAAATTAAGTTGGCCACAATAGTAAAATAAATACAAAATGACATTTGCTGGACTATCAATGAACACAACTCTGAGTAATTCAAAGTCAAAGAAATAATGATAATGGAAAATACATGCACTTACCAAGGTTGTATCAATGGAATGTCTCCCAAATTCTCATGTGCTTTGAATGTTTGGTTTCCAGCTGATGGCAGTTTGGGCAGTGAAGTCATCCTGGAGGAGATGTGTTGCTATGGGTGGACTTCGAGGTGCTATAGACCAGTGTCTCGGCTCATTTTTGCTGCTTTCTACTGCTGCTACAGCAAGATGTGATGCCCAGCCTATGCTCTACCATCCCTTCCCTGCTCCACTAAAACTTCCCTTTGATACTACAAGCCCCCCCCCCAAAAAAAAAAACTCTTTTCTCCCATCAGCTACTTTTGACCATGTGTTTTGTCTCCATAGTTGAAGGCAATGACAACATTAATTGAACAAGGAAATGCTATATAATAAAACTATAGGATATAGCTAGGATTGTATTTTAAGTCAACTGTCAATGAAAAAACTATACCCTGAAAAAAGTGAGAAGCTGAGCCTTTTGTGAGTTTTGGGTGTCTGTTACATTTTTATTTTTTACTTACAAACTTTTAAAATATTTTAAATAACATATATCACTGGGGTTACAAAATATGACTGAATTTGATCTATAGGCTATAGTTTGCTGGTTTGATTACTGGTTTACACAGAGAGCATTACTTTTTATAGTACAAAAGGAAATTTACCAAAAAGTAATGAACTCAGCATCTGACTTAAAAATTAATGAAATAATAAATCAAAGAAGATAAAATAAAATTGTATAGACTAAATCAAATTAAAAATAATTCAATGATAGGATCAGTATATTGAAAAGAATTTTTCACTGATTTGATAAATAAAATCAAATCATTGTAGTTCTAATTAATTTTATTAAAGGAAAAAGATCATAAATAACAGATAAGGACATCCCATTTATTTAATGGAAATATATTCAGATGTGCATTTAAACCTTATTTCACTGAAATTGCAGAATATGATGCAATCTGGGTATCAGGGATCATAGTTATACATGGATTATTCCGAGAAAAAGAACACTTTACTTACAGCCTAATTAATGGTGTAATATGCTACCAAATTACTTTATTATAGTTTGACAACATTATAACCATGTTAAAAGAACCTTGGCTAAACTAAAAAATAATTGCCAGATATAAATAAAAATCTTGACTAAATTTTCAGTATTCCCTAGGAATAAACTAAAGACGATTCACAATTAATTATTTCAAAACAGTGCCTTTTCTTGGTAGAGGATGCTTTTGCATCATGAGACTGGGGTCAAATTATGCACTTTATAGTGAATGTTATGGTTCACATGTGAATGTCTCCCATAGCCTCATGTGTTTGAAGACAGTCCCCAGCTGATATCACTGTTGCTAGGGAATCTTTGACAACATAGGTCACTGGGGTGGGCATTGAGGTTTAATTGTCCAGCCCTACTTCATTTTGGTCCCCTTTTTTGCCAGTTCTAAGTGTAGTATGATGAGCCTGCCTCCTATTTCTGTTGCCATTATATGCTTGTCCTCAAAACTGGCAACCAGAATAAACCTTCCTCAAGTTCCTTCCTGTCAAGCATTTGGTCACAATAATGATTAGAGTAATTGATACACTGGAGAAGAATTCAAAATGGTTACTGATCTCATGGACATAAAGCCATTAAGTATCTAAATATAAACTTAAATTTAACAATATATTTTATTTTGACTGTTCTAAATTTCAAAATATTTTATATATTGATTTGAGAAACAGAAAGAGAGAGAGAGAGAAAAGAGAAAGAGAGAGAGAGAGAGCAAGCACACCCCATTCTCTAGCCACTGCAAATGAACTCCAGATGCCTGTGTCACCTTGAGTATATGACTTACATGGGTACTTTGTAATTGAACCTGGGTCCTTAGGCTTTGCAGGCAAGTACCTTAACCACTAAGCTATCTCTCCATCCCTAGGCTGTCACAAATTTTAAATGTTCAACTTTTCCTCTACTTTAAAAACTTAGGAATTGTAAAAATAAATCGATTTATTTGAAAGTACTACTGGTAAGTTGGATGTGGACAAAATCAGATGAGGTAATTACACAGGTGAGGTTGCCATTATTGAAGAGTGGAATCAAAGCTGGGTGAGCAAAGAAAACACCGGTAACTCGTGGCCTATGAGGAAGTGATGAGGTCACTGAGGAAGAGGTCTCTGGTAGTTTACTAAATGAGTTAGTGATGTAGGTGGTAAAAGCTGCCTGCCTAACTTCACAGGAATTGCAATTTGATGGCAAAAGGAAGATTTGGTTAAAAATTGTCTTAGACATCTACTTCTAGGACATAAGTTAAATAGCTATAGTATCTGAAAAGAAATAAAGTACCCTGGAGGAATATTTATTTATTAAGCCAGGAAATGAAGGGGCCATTGAGGCTAAAAGGGATGTTTTCCTCATGTATATTGTTATTTTTGTCATCACTATTATAAGGTGCTTCTTATGAAAATTTATTTAAGGCATCAGTGAATATTTAGAAATTATTTGTCCCCTGGGAAATAAGAAATTACTGGAAAGTCCAGAATTCATCATATAGCAAAGCAGTACCTACTTATAAATATAAAAGGTCAAATCAATTGTATGCCAATTCTTTGGAGCACAGCTTGTGTGGTGGGCATATGATAATATCAGGAGCCTTGGGACTGAGCAATGATTTGTTTTGCGGTGTGCAATATAGTGGTTTAAATGCATAAGCACAGTAATCATGTTGCTTATGTTCACATTCTAGTTCTGCCACTTATCAGGCTTGTTATTTGAGCAAGTTAAACCCTTTAGTGCCTCAGTTTCCATGCCTATAAAGTGATAGCACTACATAATACTTCATAATATACTACTATACAAAGCCCTTAGATATCACCTGGAACCTGGGAAAGATTCAATGTATGTGAGCTATTTTATGCACATATACTGATATTAAAAATACTAAGACATGTTATTAAAATAAAAAACTATAACTCTTGTATATTAGTTATCTCTTTCCTCATTTTCTTAGTGGGCACTGACTTGTAACTCTGAGAACCAGCATGGGGCTATCATCCACAATGAGCTTTTGATCAGAGAGACCTACAAGGTTTCCTAAAAGACAGACAGATTTCTGTCTGAGTACTTGATGACCCACCAAAGGCTAGTGATGAAACCCTAGTGCTGAAGACACCTTATGTGATTGACATGCAAATTAGAATGGCATGGCTGGAAGTTGGAAGAGAGTCAGTCCCCAGACAGTCAGCGCATCTAGTGCCAGAAGGTGCTACATGGGCGACTGGGGTAAAATGACCAATATCTGTCAAAGCAACGCATGGTCTAACCTACTTAGCAGCAAATAACTTGTTGTGATGCCCACACAAGTGCAGTGGTGGCACACAGCAATGGTGGGGAACCAACTGCTCTCAATTTGGCTAACTGATCCCCTCAGTGGTATGGGACCCATAGCTGGAGCTGGGAAACAAGTCAGAACCATATCCAAACATAAGCCCACTCTCCAATATCAAGCTACCATCATTTGTGGGCTACAAGAGGGCCTACACCTATTAAATTCTCTATAAAAAAAAAAGGGTTATCTCATTTGTCCTGATGCTAACTTACTCTCCGTTGGAGAATCTGCTTCTCTTTTTCAGATAGATGTAGATCCTAAGGAGAGAGCCACCCCATCATACCTCAAAGGGGCCCTGGCTGAAACTAAGAAAAACTGGAGAAACAAGCAAGGGGGGTGTTTTCCTGATGAACCGGATACCAGCACAAGGGGGAAGGAGATCAGCACAGAGAAAAATCAACTCCTACCAAATCAGAGAGCCAGAGCCTCAGAGGCCCCCAACACCTCATCACTGAAGCAGACCAAAAATGAACCCAACATGGCTCAGGGAAATTTTGCAGAAGAGAAGGCGGAAAGAATGTCAGAGCCACATGTTGTGTCATGATATGCAGAGACATTTAGCTTACCCATAACTGTGGGCTAACTCCACAATGCATGACCCATATACCTCAACAAGGAGGGGCCAAGGGGAGGGGGTAGGTCACAGATGAGCCTAATAATGGTAACAAACTGACTGTAAAAAAATAAATAAATAAATAAATAAATTTAAAAAAATAAAAAACTAGATCTCATTAGTTACTGTGGTGGTTTGAATTAGAAATTCATCATAAACTTACATGCACCCCAGCTTGTAGCAATTTGGGATGTTAAGCCTTGCTGGAGGGGGTGTTTTCCTGTGAATGGGCTTAGGGCCATTATAGTCCACTTTCCCCTTGTCAGAGTCCAGTTCACTCTCCTGCTGCTATCTTATATCTGCTGAGGCAGAGGAGACATCCAGCCTCTGTTCATGCCATGCTTTCCCCTGTCATCATGAAGCTTCCCCTCAAGACCATGAGCCAAGTAAACTCTTATAATGAAGCTGCTTTTGGTCAGGTGCGTTATCCCAGAAACAAGAAGGTAAATACAACAGTTAACCTACTTTGAAACTTGAACATTCTGATTTTGTAATCAGATCAAACTCCTTACTATTATGTCTTCTTACTTCTTCAGCTCCATCTCTCTGCCTTTCTCCCCCTTATCTAGTCTCTGAAGGTCAGTGCTCCTATCTCTCTTAGCCATTGGCATTTGCAAAGGTTTATGCTTCATAGAACTAACACTCCTCTTTGGGGTTCATTTGGGACCATAACATCCCTGGTGCATTCATCTGAGCTTCACTTGCCCTTTTTCTTAATGCTCCACATTTGAAAATAAGAAGAAACACTCCTGGCCCCACATTAAAAAAAATGCATACAGATTGAAGCATAAAGTTCTCAAAAGCAGAATAAAACACTTCGGTATTTAAAAGTTAATCAACATTTTAATTACTGAGCTTTAAGCGTTTCTTTTAAAAGGAGAAGCAGAACACATTCATGCTGACAGACCAAGTTTGAGCCTGATGTTACTTGAAATGTCAATTAAAAGCCTTGAAAAGGAAATCAGAAGCAGTGCAATAATATCTCAGAAGAGGAGAAGACTCTGCTGGGAGCTACACCCTGACCTGATGGCCTGTGTTTTGGTGAGGTTATGGAGCTGCCAGATCCTCAGAAATGGGAGGCAGGTAAAAGGTTTGCAGGATTCCTTGGGGAACAACAGTGAGGCTTTGTCAGCCTTGTTCTGCCAGAACACAACCTTTTGTTTCTGGCATGCTAGAAGCTAAGCTGGCTGCAAAGGAAAAATGACACAAGCTCACATAAATGTGGGTTTTGATTAAAGCATTATTCTAAATAAAGCTGCCTTTACTCCTTCAACATTCAGAGTTGCAGTTCAAGGTGAAGAAGAACCCAAGTATTCCCCTCTTCGCCTGCCACCTTCAAATGATGACTTGTTTAAAATACCCATTTTCTTGTGAAGTTTTGACAGTTCTCAACCCAGCAGGCAGTTTGTTTGTTGTTGGTTCCCCAGCCCATTTCTGGCAATCTGAACTATTTTCATTGTGAGTTCTTTTCTGCTAGTAATTCTTGACTTGAAAATTCTTCAGGGTCAGAGAGGCCCAAGTATTTCTAGTCTTAATAACAAAATTTTTTTTTGGAATGAAAAATAATCTGTTTTCTTTTCTCAGGCAGTGGCAATATCCTAGGGCTGTTCATTATTTTTGTACTTTGTTGATCAATTTTTCATATGTAGCTGATTTAGCTGACTGGCTAATCCATTTCCCTCTAGGAAGCTTTGTTATGGCCCCTCATTTACATGCTGTAATGCTATTGGCTTCATCATTCCTCTTACACTAATCTATCTGGAAACCCTATAAAAAAGTTTGACAGGCCAAGGTATCTTCTAAAGAACAGAAAAGCAGAAATGCAGGCAGGTTTTATTAGTCTACAAAGTGTCAGCCTGAAATCCCAATTTCTAGACATTGGTCTACATGACCTAATAATTGTTTTCATTTTCTACAAAACAAGAAAATAATATAAAGTTCTTCTACTTTCATATGTTATAAAGATATGGGGCTGATAAGAAGGAAGGAAAGATAAATAGCAAGAAATGCACTATTAGAAATCTTTCCCAAGACACAGAAGCAACCTAAGCAACCACTTAAAAAACAAACTAATGTTTGTAGGTGAGGCTCATCCAACTAGTGACAGGCTCAGGACTTGGCAAGCTAATAACCTTGGTATTTCTAAGACCAGCAAATGCTACAAGGGCTGGATAGATAGCTTAGCAATTAAAGCATTTGCCTGCAAATCCTAAGGACTCATGTTCGACTCTCCATGTCCCACATAAGCCAGATGCACAAAGTGACACAAGCACACAAGGTTGCACATGCACACAGGGGACACAGGCATCTGGAATTCCATTGCACAGGCTGGAGTCTCTGGCATACCAATTCTTACTCTCTCTCTCTCTCTCTTTTTCTCTCTCTCACCTAAAAAAATAAAATAAAATAAAATAAATGAAAGCCAGTCTGTTGGGCTTGACTCAAAAATAAAGTGTTCCAAGAAGCTACTTGTATGTAATTGTTCTATGTGGCCAATTACAAACAATCAAAATAATCAAAGAGTAACTGAGTGATTTCACTGCCACATTCTAAAATATCCTTGAAAATTGAATCATATTCCACTCTTAACCTAGGTGTTTATGTATCTGTGTTCCTAGATTGTTCCGAAGGTGAGACCTTACTTAATCTTCTTGGTATTCCTAGCATTTGTACATTTTTGGGCAAGAAGTGTAGGCTCAATAAATATTTATTGAATAGATATATATCTCCCATATCTATCGCAATAGGAAAAAGCTAAATATCAGCTCACAGCTAGAGTAGCTATTTCAGAGTTTTCTCACAGCTTCTATTTTGTGTATTGTTGTTATTGAACTTGTAGCATGGCCCTTCTCATATACAGCTTTTCTTATATAAATGAAAATCTCTAACAGGAAAAAAATGTTTCTCTAAAATCACCACTCAAGATCTCAGTTTCAAAACCAAACTAAAACAAAACAAAACAAAAATCTCTCCCAAACTTATAAATTATTAAGTCATTGCACTTTAGGTTTATGGATCATGTTTCCCTGCACTTTTGGACAACTGAGTCCTTTATCTTGAAAAAATTTAAGGATGGATCAGGCTGGGAAGTAGTATTTTGTGGATGAAAAAATACAGCTGGGCTGGAGAGATTGCTTAGTGGTTAAGGTGCTTGCCTTCACAGCCTAAGGACTCAGGCTTGATTCTTCAGTACACCTGCAAGCCAGATGCACAAGGTGGCACATGCACCTGGAGTTCGTTTGCAGTGGCTGGAGGCCCTGTCATGCCTATTCTGTCTCTCTATCTGCCTCTTTCCTCATCTCTCTCAAGTAAATACATAGAAATAGAAATAAGAATAAAGCTCCATGGGGTTAGATGATCTGCTTGCAATACAGAAGGTTTTCTCTTTTTGTTGTTTGGTTAAAAGTTGCTTGTTTTGGACTTCCAGACAAGATGGTGACCGCAACTCATGTCTAACCTACTTAATAACAAATAACCTGTGATGATCTTCACACAAGTACAATAGTGGCGCACAGCCATGGTGGGAAACCAGCGGCTCTTGATTTGGCTAACTGATCTGCTCAGTGGAATGGAATCCAAAGCTGGAGCTGGGAAATAAGTCAGAACCATACCCAAACATGAGCCCGCTCTCTATTATCAAGCTACCACCAATCGTGGGCTACAAGAGGGCCTACACCTATTAAATTCTCTCTTAAAAAAATAATAGTTATTCCATTTATCTGGTGCTAACTTTACTCTCCATTGGAGAATCTGCTTCTCTTTTTCAGATAGATGCAGATCCTAAAGAAAGGACCACCCCATCATACCTCAAAAGGGCCCCAGCTGAAACTAAGAATAATTGGCAAAACAAGCAAGGGTGCTGTTTCCTCGGTGAACCTGGTACCAGCACAAGGGTGAAGGAGATCAACACAGAGAACAATCAACTTCTGCCAAATCAGGTATGCAAATCAGATACTCATGTGCCCCTCATGCATTTGGCTTACATGGGTCCTGGGGAATTGAACCTGGGTCCTTTGGTTTCACAGGCAAATGCCTTAACCACTCAGCCCTCTCTCCAGTTCTAAAAGTTGCTTCTTTAGAGCATTTGTGCTACACTATAGAAAACCTGTTGATAGCAATGGGCTGAAATGTGGTCTCTGAGACTTTCCATGTGTAGGGAAAGTTAGAATACAAGTCATGTGTTAGACTAAGCATTTTGTCTCCTATTTCTTTATATTTCTTGTGTGTGTGTGTTTGTGTGTGTGTGTGTGTGTGTGTGTTATATGCATGTGTGCTGATGTTCTTCTGGGAACCTGAAGCTTTCTGTGTTTTGGTTATACATACTGGCTAGGGAGCCCCAGCCATCCTTCTGTCTTCTCAGCATGGGGATTGCAGGCATGCATGGCTATTCCTGCCTTTTTCCCATGAGTGCTAGAGGTCCTCAAAAGTACACTTACTGACTGAATCATCTCTGCCACCCACACCCCCTGTGCCCTAGTGAAGGGTTCAGTTAGCAACAAACAGGAACTAGACAATTCTTTTTTTCTGAACCTGTACCCCTTTATCTTTATCTTCCTTAATAACACTTGGAAATAATTGCCCCTCACTCAAAATCCCTTGGTTTTCAAAGATATCATATACTCACACATATTTTTCCAGATAAAATTTTGAGCTTTAAAATTATCCATTAACACACTTTTTAAGTGCTTTACTGTAGGTGGTGTTCAATGAGAGATTATTTCTGACTTTTAAACACTTTGCTATAATAGCAGATGTTACTGATAGTTAAGAAATTCTCACAGGATAATTCAATTGCCTGCCTAATAACATATTAAAATTCCATTTTCTTCAACTTAAAGCATACCAAATGAATAGGTACAGTACCATCGAATATGGAAACATGAAACAGTGGTACATGACTTTAACAATGGTACCAACTTGACTGCATTTACCTAGTACAAAACTAATTAATAAAAAATAAATTAATTAAAATAAACTAGATCAGTGAACATATGTTCGAAGCAAGAGTTATTGAGAAAGAGTGGTGGTGTGGGCAAAAGGCCTCTTGTAACATGGAAGTGCTAAGGGAGGGTAAGGGCTTGGGTAGATGGTGAAGGAATATGAGGGAAATGAAAGGGGAAGAGAACCAAAACAATTTGAAATATGTCATAAAAAGCCCAATTCTTTGTATGTTAATAAAGTGTTTAATAAAAAGCAAAAATGCAGTTAATTTAAAAAAAAGTAAAATAAAATAAATAAAATATAAATTGAACCTTCAAAACATGATTTTATTTGATCCTCCCAGTCTATTAGGGAAATGGGCATTACCATTTCCATCTACAGATGAAGACAGTCAAGTTCAAAACTGTGGCTAGCCTCACAAAGAAAGCAATTATTATGTAGCAGAGGTAGCATGTGAATACTTTTTTGTGTTATCTTCATTACTGAAATAGGTATTTTTAATTGCCAACTTGATTGGATTGAGAGATATATAGGAGATAATGCACTTCTAGGCACATGAAGTTGTTTTCAGAGTGGCTTCATGAACTAAGGAAGACCAAACTTGGATGTGCACGGCATCCTCAAATAAACTTAGGGCCCACTTGGAATAAAGGATAAAAACAAGACTGCCTACAAGCACAAGAATTTTGTTTCCTTTGTGACTTCTGCTGTGTCACTACAGCATGATATTCTAACTTACCACAGACCTAGAGGCGATAGAGCCAGGCAAGCATGAGCTGAAACCCTTGCAAATGAGCCAACTTGAATATTTTATCCTATTCATTGATTTTTGTACATGTCTTCTCACCATAACCAAAAAGGCAGCTAAGACAGTTGTCATTATAATCACCATCTCAGGAAGGATAGAAAAATTTTAGACAGTACCTTTCATATATGCTGGGTACTTCAGGAAATATCTTCTACCAATTTCTGTGCATGTTTTTGAAAACAAAAATAGCACCACTTATTGAGTTATAATATTTCTTTTTGGTGGTGGTGGTGGTGGTAGAGGTGGTGTGTGTGTGTGTGTGTGCAGATGTAGAGCATGCATTCCAGGGGAACATGCTAACTGTTCTCTTCTATTGCTCTTCTACCACATTATTTCCTCTAAATAGTGTTTCCCTGAACAGGGATCTTGCCATTTTTGGGCTAGACTGGCTGATGATCAAGCCCAAGTGATCCTCCTGTCTGCCTCTTCCCCTATCTTGTGCTAGAGTTACATGTATTCATAGCCATAAACAACTTTTTTATGTGTTTGCTATGAATTAAATTCAGGTTCTCACATTTGTACAATGACTCTTAACCACCATGGAGCTATCTTCTCACCCTTCTGCTCTACCACCACACTTTTATTTAATCTTAACAATAACCCAGGGAAACTAAAGTCATACAGTTAGTTTAATTGGCTAAAGCTGTAAATTTAGGTAATAGTAGATTATGTGTATTTTTATTTTACTTTGGTTTAGGTTTGATTGGTACACCAACAAGTTGTCCATTATTAGTGTCCATTATCTTGTGTTTGAAGATAAGATATACACCTAAGACACAATTACCAGAAGAAATTCCATAAATATAATTATTACTTTAAAAAGTTTCCTTTCTCTTTTTTTATATTTTTGGTAAGAACCTGAATCCGACTCAAATAAGCATGCAACAAAATACTATTAACTATATGTAACGTGCTATAGAGTAATCTCTAGGACTTACCTTGCATGATTTAAGTATTATGCCTTTATAATGGCTTTCTTGTCAGTGAGCTGGGATTTAGAATCACAAAGGAAACAAAGCTTTGGGAAAGTCTGTGGAGCGTAGAAAGTGTTTTAACTGAGGTTGGAAGACCCACCCTGAACATTGGCAGCACAACTCCATGGGCTGGGGTCCTCGACTAAATGAAAAGGAGAGACCTTCTGCAAAAGAAGAACAGATTCTCCAGCAGAGAATGAAGTCCGTATAATTATTGTCACCTCTCTCTTCTTCCTGATTATCGATGAGTTGCCATTACCCACTTCATACTTCTGCTGCCATGCTTTCCTAATTTGGAATGTATTCTCAAATAAAAATAAATAAAAATGCTTAAATGGTATAAACATTATTAATTTAGGGAGACTTTGATATATGTAGCCACTCTTTTAGTCAAAGACTAGTGAGAGCTTGCCACTGGAGAACATAATCTTTGTCTCCACAGAATCATGATCTGGTTCCCAATTCAAGATATGGGTTCCTTTATACTAAGCAGATCTCTAAGCCAATCATAAAGTTATTGGTTACCCACTGAGGCTGTGTGCCACTCTTTCACTGGTGTGTACATCCTGCCAGGGTATTTGTTTCTGAGTAGCTTAGACTTCTGGTTGTTCAAAGTGTTTTTGGCCACTTTCTCCCAGTAGCTCATGTAGCACTTTCCAACACTAGACTGTCTGAGGACTGGCTCTCTTCTGAATTTCAGCCAGGTTTCTCCATGATCTGTGTCAGCATCATATGGTGTCTTCAGCAATAAAGTCTTAGCTTTTGCCTCAGGTGGGTAATCAAGTCCTTTGATAGAAAGCTATCTTGATTTTGGGACCTTGTAGGTCTAATTTATTCCAAGAAAGAAATTTCAAGATAGCTTACAATTTAGGCTATGGTATGTTTATGAAACTTCTCTGAAACAAGCCTACTGTGAGAGAACAACAAATAGACATTAAAAATAGGTGAAGTTTGGTGAAGAAGAGAGGTGAACTCGCTAATAAATGACATTCCATTGTCTAAGATGTTGAATTGAATTCAAAGAAATATAGAAACTTTCAGAGCAGGCTCTTTTATGCTGATACCAACTTACCTTCACTCCACAGGATGAGCATGATGGTCTGGCTATCAGGAACATTGACACTGTGTCTGCTTTAGATCTGAGAAATCTTTTTTTTATATTTAACTTATTTTTTGCTTTTTAAAAAAAAAGGTTTTTATTTTATTTTATTTATTCGGTTGAGAGAGAAAAAAAAGGCAGATAAATCAAGAGAGTATGGCATGCAAGGACCTCCAGCCTCTGCAAAGGAACCCCAGACAAATGCACCTACTGCATCTGACTTACATGGGTACTGTGGAATCGAACCTGCATCCTTCGGCTTCACAGGCAAGCACCTAAACCTTCATGTTATCACTTTAGCTCTTAAATTAATTTCTAATTATAAACATATATTACTTAAATTTTCTTCCCATGACTATATTCTTCTTTATCTTAAATTTTTGATAAATTTTGGAGAATAAGAATTGGAGTCCAATAATATCCAATTCACAGAAGTTTTGGGAAATTTCAGTTCTTGATAAATCCTTATTAAAGAATGAATAATAATTATCACCTACTCAAAAATCCCACAACTCAATTTGAGATAACTGTAACACTCAAGAAAGGGAAGGAAAGCATTATTAGAGGAGAAAAAAATGTTATTATAAGAAACAGGATAAAATTTCAGATTGCTTTTGCCTTTAATTAAGTGAATTAAAAGTAGACTTTATAAAAGGGTATAATGAAATATATAAAAAGGAAAGAGGCAGAGGCATAAAAGAAAGCAAGCATAGAAAAATCAGAAAATAAAATAGCTAAAAGACTTAGAATGTATCAGGGATGAGGGCTTATGGTATAAAGTACTTTCTGCTCAAGTATGAGGACCAAGATTTGGATCCCCAGTACCCATGCAAATGATGGGAAGGTATATCAGCCTGCGTGTGATCACAGACTTTAGGAGGCAGAGACTGGGATCCCCAGAGTAACCTGGATAACTAGACTAGACAAACTGGCAAGCTGTGGGTTCAAGTGACAACCAGCCTCTTCCCCAATAAATGAAGTGGAGAGTAATCAAGGAAGACAGCTGATGTCACCCTCTATATTCTATTCACATGAGTCAATGCATGCATGCACATCCACACACATATGCCCACACACATCCACACATCATATCACACACACACACACACACACACACACACACAGTAAAGAAAAAATATTTCTGAGAAAAGAAAGTGAGTCACTGAATTAATAATTACTTTAAAAACAAGGGCAATGCTGGGCATGATGACTTGCACATGTAATCTGAGCATTTGGTAGGCTGAAACAAGAGGATTTATCAGAAGTTTGAGGGCAGCCTAGGATACACAGTAAATTCTAGGCTAATACAGACTACAGGTGTGACTCTGTCTCAAAAGCAGAAGCCAAAAAAAGAAAGAAAAAAAGAAAGGCAAGAAAACAAAGGAAAATATCCCAAACCAAAAGCAATACAAAAGGAGGCAAACTCAAAATAGAGCTGCACGATATAAGCTTATCAAATTCACACAGAACCCTGAGGAGAAGGACATAGGGTCTGAGGGATGATTGATGAGGGCTGCCACCAGCAGAATATGATGAGTTGGCTTTGTGGAGAGACCTTGTGATGTCTGTGAACTCTGGCTGATTTGCCATCATGCAGAGGGTCATGATATGATCCTCTTATGCAGTATGAACAATCAGGAGAAAATCTGACTCTGGAAACACAGCATCAGGAACGATGGCAAACAGAATCAAAATTGGAGTAACAGTTTCTCCTATGGCCTCCTCCCTCAGGCTTGATTGTGGTCATTAATTCTTTATTGATTCCATTTGGTTGGAATGTGTTTCTAGTACTCACAGCTGTGTTTCTGGTATCTATGCTGTGTGTTAAACAATTAAATAAAGAGAGCCCAGCCAATGTGAAGAACTGAGGTCTTAGAAGGAAGGAATAGGAGACGAGCTGCTGGACCAGAATGAGTTATGAATTATAGCAGGAAATACAAGAAAGAAACACTACTGTGACAGGAATAAAGCATCTTATAAATAGCCGCAAACATATAAGTGCCAAGTCCTACAGATAGGTCAGAAATGATGAGAATTTTAAGGAGGCCTTGGGATTGTCAAGAAAAAGTACAATAGTATTTTCTGTATGCTAAAAATCAGGCTGGCTATCAGATTGGACTGTGACAAATCCATTGCTGCCTTCTGTTGGATTTTGAAAAACATTTGAACATAAAATGTTATGTAGAAATAGAAGGCTAGGAATCATCTTTTCTAAATGTGTTTGTATGCATGTTTGTGTGGGGAAGGTGAACATGAATGCAGGCATATGCACATGTGCACAACTGTAGAGGCCAGAGGACAACCTGGTGTTATCCTGAGGAATGTTGTCAACCTCCCTTGAGACAGGGTCTCTCATTGGCTTGGAGCTTGCCATTTAAGCCAGCCAGTGATCCTGACAAATCTTGTTTCTGCCTCCATAAGGTTGGGATTACAGGTGCATACCAGCATGCCAAACATTTTTAAGTGTGTTGAGGGCATTGAATTCAGATGCATTCAGCAAGTGCTTTACCAAGTGGCTTATCTCCCTAGCACCTGGAATTATCTTTAGAAATTAATTCTAGGGCTGGAGAAAAGGCTTAGCGCTTAAAGCACTTGCCTGCAAAACTAAAGGACCTCAATTCAATTCCCAGGACCCATGTTAACCAGATGCACAAGGTGGAACATGGGTCTGGAGTTGGTTTGCAGTGGCTGGAAGCCCTGGCATGCCCATTCTCTCTCCCTCTCTCTCTCTCACTCTGCCTCTTTCCCTCTCTGAAATAAATAAATAAAAATAAAATATAAAAATCTAGTTTTTCTTAGACATTGGCAAGAAATGTCCATGTCCTATTTAATATTTACCTGTAATAGTTTTATACTGTTTATATTTTTAATTTTGTTATTTTCTTTTGCGGTAAGCATTTGCTCTCACTATTGCATGCTCAGTATGATTAATATGTATGGGGCACAGCTGAGTCTGGAATTTAGGATTTAAGACTTCTGTTCTATTTCCATTAGACAAACTTTTTTTCTGGACCACATTCATAGAAATGATCACAAGCCGCTATGATTCTATGCAAGGCATACATCAGACAAGTAACACTGTTGACTTAATACATGAATGTAAGAAGTAATAAAATGAAAATAATATCTATTGGAAGAAAAGGGCATGATATAGCTGCATCTATTGTTGAGTACTCGGCAACCTCTTATTTTCAACTTTAATGAGTTTTGATTCTCCTCAGTGTCTACTGCCATCTCCATAGAGAAGCTTCTCTGGCAGGCAGAGAGAAAAGCACTCATATTCTTTCTGCCACCTCCTCTGCAATGTTTTCTGAGGCCTGGTGAGTATGGCAGAGATGATTCATCCAGTGATGAGCTCTGGGCTTTCTCTTCTTCTCATCATTTTGATGAGTCTCGGGTGTCCTTGGTATTTACTACCATCTATAAAGAAGCTACTTAAGGCTGTTCTTTGCCTCTGTGTTTGTTGCTACCTACCCATATCTCAGTCACTTTTCACCTTCCACTGGAGACATAATCTATCTGTAATATCAGATTTCCAATTTATAACTTAGACAGAAACATGAAGCAGTTAAAACAAACTGGTGGAAAGAAAGCAAGAAATGCAAATGGCTCTTCTAGTTCTCTAAATCTGACAAGATGCTGGGTGCTGCTGAAGAGCAGCATCCACTGGATTCATGGACTCACTCGAGATTTTGCACTTAAACTTGCACTAGCGTGTGACATCTCATTGAACAAATGTAGCTCTTAACACACCCAACCAACATGCATGCACTGAATTGATAAGCAAATGAGAATCCTCAGGTGCTTGCTATTATAAAAGGACAAATGCTTAAGAAAATTTAAGTTTAGGAATACTGCTTCATCAAACAGTTTGCTATTTATCATTTGTTAATTTATTCTTCTTTTTCTCAAGAGTGAGGATTATTTCAGATATGAGTGTGGTTACTTGACTGGCTGCCTCTCCAGCATCCATTTGACAAACCTGCCATAATATGCTTAATGTTTTTATCCAAAAAGAATTATAAATCACAATAGTTTTGTGCCTTTAAGAGTACTTCTGTATAGTTAAACCTATGCACACCATTCAAGAATGCATTACATCTGCTCTAACACATCTGGTTAACTAATTTAAAAATCACAAAATTTATGGACTTATCTTAATATTGTTTGCAATATATATCTCACAGAGAATAATTTTGAAACAGGCATATCAAGCAAGGTAAATGTGCCAACTTATCAAATATATGTAGCCATAATATTATAGAATAACATTATTATTGTTACAGGGCAAATATTAAGGCAAATGAATAAAATACTTATTTGATGATGATGGCATTTTAGGACGTATACACCAGTATCTAATAATTTAGCATCTATATTTTATCCATAATATTTTATTACTTATAAGGTAATCAAGCATTAGAATAGGCATACAGACATAGCATATTTTGTTTCCAAAATTTTGAAGAGTTAGCAGGGAGTTAGATAGCATTCTTTTTTTACTTTATTATAAATTAGGCCCATTTTCCAGTACAACAGATGATAACAGATATTGCTTAGTTCTCCAAAAATATTCACCACTGCAGCTGCAGAGGTTTAACTTAAATCTGATCTTTCCCACTTCTTAATTTGGAATTCTCTTTATCATGGTCAGAAAGAAATTTCTACTTATAAAACATCTAGTCTGGTCGAACCAATAACTTCTTGGGTATTTATGTAGAAATCCCCATATCAAGCAGATGTTGAAATATACATAGTTTGGGTGTTGTTTTGTGTTTTACAGGCAATGTACAGTAATGCACTAATGAATCCAATTCTGCAGCAGAATTCAGGCCAGAAAAGAACCAGCAGGATGTTTTATAACAGAAAGTGCTTTGTGAAGGCTGGCTAAGCAAGCCTGAAATCTGCAGGGCAGGCATCCAGGAGAGGCAGATGATGAGCAAGCCGGCCAGAGCCCTGTAAGCATGAGCTGCAGATTGACATCTCTATGAATTCCATGTCTATGAACCAGTGCACAAAATTTACAGCCTGGCTACTTTGACAACTTTGTCTTGCCTATTTAAAGATTTTCATTATGCTTTTTCTTAACAAACCCTGAATAAATCTTGTTAGAGTTTACACACTATAATGCTTGGTGTTGTGTTGGCATAGTATGTCCACTTAACCAGTGCAGCATATTAATTAGTGAAATTGAACTTTTGGCACAAGACTGCTTTAAGATCATGGCTGTGTCTGCTCTGCTGGGTGTTCTTATTGCATTCTAAGTGGATTCTGGACATCCCCAATGAAAGGTTACATGGATCCATGAGAGAATGACATTTCATCAGTTGGTGGAAGGGGCTGAACAAATTCATGATGAGACCATGGGAATCATGCTTTGTCTCTAGGGTGAGACTGTCCTTCTTTGGTAACCACAATGGAAAAACATTAGTAAGAAAATGGTACAGTATGATTCACTATGTCAGAATGTTTTCAAAGCTACAAAGTATTAAAATAGCTAACATTTAAAATTAGAGAAAGTGAAGCTTCAGGGAAATAAAAAAATCCATCTTAAAGTTAAAAGCAAATATATTCTGTTTTTGATTCAAACTATACACAGGCTTCACATTTCCATCAGCACAAAGACACATATATTTCCTTTTCAATTACTAGAACTTGAAAAATATGAAAGTAATTCAAGTGGAAGATTCCAGGACAATATTAGAGGTCAATATTCCAGGGCATTTCTGATGAGGTATTAGAGGATTAATGAAGTAATGTTACAATTTTATATAGCCAAGTCAAATTTATAAAGGAAACATTTCATGCAAGTGTTCCAGCTTTGCAACTAACAGTTATTTGGAAATTAAAATTAAAACCCACATCAATAAATAATTTTAGTAAGGACAGAAGTTGAGTATTTTCTAATGCTTGAAGAGAAATCTAGCAAGTTATGTTCGTGAGAAGGTTAGCAAGGGTCAGAATACAAGATGACACAGAAAATATATATTCATAGGCAAAATGCTGCCACATGTGCAATTTACAGTGATACACACATATATAATATTTCGAGTGATATTAGTTTTTATACATTTTGGATGAGATGGCCCAAAATTTATTTGAAAATATGGATGTCTCAAAATAAGCATCTTTTGTCATGGCTACTTGATGTCCTTTGGCTGCAGGTTGTGGTGTCTTCAGCAATGGGGACTCCAGTTCCTTCCTGGCTAGCCCTCATAATGCTGGAAAGTGCTATGAGAGTAGCTGGAGAATAATGGTTGCCAACAGATTGAATAAGCACAAGATCCTGTCAATTACAAAATCAACCAGCTGAGCAAGAAACATATACTTGTACAGTATTGGCACAAATATGATGCAGGTAAGGAACTGCTCAAGGACTGAACATGAGAACTCATCTGGGAACCAAGTCAGATTCCCTAGAACGGAAAACCAATAGGCTCCAGAGAGAACCTCCACTCTTCTTTAAGAAGAGTGGATATACACATATCCCTCTAATAACTAAGCTTATCCCCTTTTAATCACACTGTTATTAGGGCTAACAAGAATACATCAATAAATTAGAAAGAGAGAACCTACTGTCTGCTGTGAGATACATCACATAACATCATCTGCCTAGGCCCAGAAGTCATTATAGGGGAAGTAGTGATACAAATATTGCCCTCATAGCTAGCCTGAAAACCAGTTCCAAGGAAACAGTAACACACACTGTGGTCACTCAAAGCACATCAAAGCAGAGATACGGAATATACAGAGAAAGCGAAACAATCAGATCTCTATCTTGCCCACCAAGGCTCAGGGAACAACACAGAAGAGGAGACAGAAAAATTGCAAGAGTCTCAGGGTGGGTGGGAATAACCCAAGACACCGTGTTTTCTCCACCCATGCAGAAACTGACTGAGGTGTTCTTGGTCTCCACAATGAATACCAATAACCTCCCCTCCCCAACACACACACACACACACACACACACACACACACACACACCAAAGAAGATCCTTAGCACAATTGGGTCAGAGGAAAGGGGGACGAAGGGTACAAACATTTTATACAAAAAATAAATAAGTAATGATTTTTTTAAAAAAGAATAAGCATCTTTACTTAAGTATTGTTTCATATTGGACACTAATTACCTTTGTCATTTGGCACCCAATTAAGAAAAATATTGTGTTAGGATAATGGCCAAGATGTAAAGTTGCCAAAGAAAGAAATTAGTCACCTGTCAGCTAAAAGACCTCTGAAAATTCCATGTATGAATTAAATTAAGTTTGAAAAGCTTTCATTGCATGCCTGTTTTCCAGGCAGCATGCTTAGCTCAGGAAATAAAAGACGGTTAGTTTGACTTAGTTGATTTAGTTACCTTTGAAGAGTTCTTAGGGAAATAAGAAAGGCACATATGGGAGAAAAATGATGAAATATAGTATGATAAACACTGACTCCAACAATGGATTTCACAATAAAAAGAGCCTTCAGATAGGGTGCATTGAGTTGGGCAGGAAAGGAGATTTTGAATAGTGAGGTAGGTTTTTTCCATAAAATTCCATCATACAGCACAGTATACCCTTCACTGATGGTATTGTGTGTGCTAGAGGAAAAGCAATACTATGTTTTTACTTGTGTTCACTGTCTGCCTTGCAATGACACTGAAGAATCATTTTACCTTTTTCTAACATGCATAGACTTGCACATACTTGGTAATATTGTCAATTACTAAATGACAATTTTAGCTGTATCACAAATTTCTAAAATTCTATCATTTCTTCTATACATTAAGTAACACTTACTTTGATAGAGATAAAAACAATAATACAACAAATAATAAGGAGAAATGCCAAGACAGATGTCTGATATTCTTGACTTTGGCTCAAGTATATTTCCATTATTAGGAAACCAATTTTAAATAAGATTTACTGTTTATATTATCTATGATGACAGAATGACTTATAGAAAAGTTATTGTACTTTTTTATCTAAAACATTCTAACTAGAGTGAAGAGATCTACATTTCTCCAAAACAATATTTATATTTACATGGGATTCTGTTTTATTTCATGAATTTTCATTGAAATTTATGGATTTTCTTTTATTCCTATGTCAGCTTTCCATCACTCTAATGAAGTACCCCAGGTGATTAATTTACAAAGAGGAAAGGTATATATGGGGGAATAGTTCTGGAGGGTTAAATTTAATAAGCAGTCATTGATGTGGAACTTTAGCAAGGGTAGGACATCATATAGAGGGTTTGTGAGAAATCAAAAATTTCACATCACAAGCCAGCCAGAAAGAAAAGAAGGGGAGAATAATGGGTAATACAATACCTTATGAGGGCACCCCCACAATGGCCAGAGAACTTCTCACGAGGATCTCACCTCCTGAGCATTGCACCATTACCCAACAGTGTACATCAAGGACCAAGCTTTTATTCCTTGTGCTTTGGGGGTGGGAAATCCAAATGTTAGGTATGCTCTTAGATTGATCTTGAATTTTGTACCTTTTGCACTGCTGAAAATGTTCAGAGTCACCTGGTTAACATCTTGTGCTCAAATAATCAGATGGTATTTCTGTTTTGGAGATAAGCACACCAAGGTCATGGTAGTAAGAAATGTTTCTAGGGGCATAAACTTTCAAATTGTACTTTAGCAATCTGACATTAATTTGCCTTTTCCAAGTCTCCACAGAGTGATTTCACCAAAGAAAATTAACTTAAATGTAGAGATATGCTGATTTTGTGTATGATGATTATTACAAAGTAAACACATTTTCTTTCAATACTATACAGAGAAATTGTTCTACAAAAATGTCTTAACTACCATTAAATTTGAAAATAATTGTTAGTGTCATTTCTTGGAGAAATATCACAGTGATTTTTGTTAAACCTGGCATTTAGTATAGTTCACATGCAATTGTATGATATATTATTATCATGCAGCCGAACTTCAACTGTGCACAAAGTAGATTTTTTTTCCTATGGGAATCTGGCAAGGCCAGGTTTAGTATGTAAAGTTTGTTTCTCCTATTCATGAAACACACCTGCTGCTGTATAAATTGTTTAATATTTCTGTCTGAGTTGAATACAAAAGTAATTTCATAGTTGATAGTCAAATGTGATTTTTTTTGAAACAGCAATCTCCAGATAGAAAGTGGACTCTAGAGAGATAAAATTTGAATGGACTGGATCCAGGATGTCTGTAATGTTGGAGAGTGGGGCATGTAGTAGACAGCTGTCATTCTTGTTTGACATGCATCCACTCTCCTTCTAAAAAAAAAAAAAAAAAAAAAAAAAAAAAAAAAAAACACAAAACCCTGATTTCCTCTGGGGATCTATCTATTCTCCATTCTAAATTACTCAGTTTTTGTTCAAATTTAAATCACATCTTCCAAACGTTTTCAAGGTATGGTACTCGGGAATGGTATAACATAAAATAATAACACAACAGTATCAAGTGTTAGCAAGTGGAAGTTCACATTCAGTGGGGGTGTTTGAACTACAAAGATCAGAGTGCCATAGTTTCACAATATATTGAGAAAACTGTTAAGAAATGGAGGTTAATATTCTGGTGTGGTGTCTCATCTAGGGAGAGTGTGGCCATAGTTCCACAATGTGGAGAGAATATTCCTGAACCAGACCTAGAGACACCTGAGTACTTGTTCATGTATGCCTGCAATCTTGTTCATCTATACCTGCTAATGTCTTTTTTAAATAAATTCATTTATCAGTTTGAGAATTTTAACTTTCTAATTACAGAATTAGAGATAATTTATACCATGTTCATGGGGTGACTGCTTATTCTTTTTTTTATTAGCAAAAGTGTTATTTATTTTTTGTTTTGTTTAAAAAAAATAGAGCTGGGCATGGTGAGGCACACCTTTTTTTAATTTTTTTTTTCTTTATTAGTTAGTTTGTATTCAGCAAATACAGTCAGTTTGGTACCATTATTAGGATCATCTGTGACCTACCCCCCCTTGGCCCCTCCTTGTTGAGGTATATGGGTCATGCATTGTGGAGTTAGCCCACAGTTATGTAAGCTAAATGTCTCTGCATATCATGACCCAACATGTGGCTCTGGCATTCTTTCCGCCTTCTCTTCTGCAAAATTTCCCTGAGCCATGTTGGGTTCATTTTTGGTCTGCTTCAGTGATGAGGTATTGGGGGCCTCTGAGGCTCTGGCTCTCTGATTTGGTAGGAGTTGATTTTTCTCTGTGTTGATCTCCTTCCCCCTTGTGCTGGTATCTGGTGCATCAGGAAAACAGCACCCTTGCTTGTTTCTCCATTTTTTCTTAGTTTCAGCCAGGGCCCCTTTGGGGTATGATGGGGTGGCTCTCTCCTTAGGATCTACATCTATCTGAAAAATAGAAGCAGATTCTCCAACGGAGAGTAAGTTAGCACCAGGACAAATGAGATAGCCCTTACTTTTTTTTTTTTTAAATATTTTTTGTTCATTTTTATTTATTTATTTGAGAGTGACAGAGAGAGAGAGAGAGAGGCAGATAGAGAGAGAGAGAGAGAGAATGGGCACGCCAGGGTTTCCAGCCACTGCAAACGAACTCCAGATGCGTGTGCCCCCTTGTGCATCTGGCTAACGTGGGTCCTGGGGAATCAAGCCTTGAACAGGGGTCCTTAGGCTTCACAGGCAAGTACTTAACCACTAAGCCATCTCTCCAGCCCCGCCCTTACTTTTTTAATAGAGAATTTAGTAGGTGTAGGCCCTCTTATAGCCCACAATTGATGGTAGCTTGATATTGGAGAGTGGGCTTATGTTTGGATATGGTTCTGACTTATTTCCCAGCTCCAGCTATGGATCCCATGACTGCTTATTCTTAAACAACTCAGTAAGTAGATATCTATCTATCTATCTATCTATCTATCTATATGGGTGTGTATGCATATATGTGTATGTTTGTATATATATATATATATATATATATATATATATATATATATATACATACACACACATGTATATATATATAGAGAGAGAGACAGAGACAGAGAGAGAGTATGGTTTCAAGGATCATATTTATGGTTGATGGTTGATGGTTGATGGTTAAGGACAAGTGGCCCTGAGTTCTAGGCAATGATGGATATATCAGGCCAATCAGCTTAATTCTGGAAAATCTTTCTTACAAACTGTGAGCTTATAGATACTCTCAGACATCCAGGAACAGAATGTGAATTTCTATTTCTGTACCAAAGGGAAAAGACTTTTAGTCCCTTAACAATCCCATCTATTCATTAGCCTTTGATCCTTAAAATTTTTGAGCATTTACAATGAGAGAAAACGTCCAATATGAAGAGATAGTGAACGAATTTCAACCTGTATAGGTATATTTTGGAATAATGTGGCCACTGTGTTACTGTTAGCAATACTCTAATATACATCATGACGAAGAATCATCACAATTACATAATGAAGTAAATTTGCCATTTTTCCTGAACTAAGAATCTAAGAAATAAGTTATCTGCTTTGTGACAAGCCTAGCACAAATGTGGGTCATGGGGTTAGAGGAGAAAGCTTGGGAAAATCAATTCTTTGGTTCACTGAAGTGCGAATAACTGTTAAGGGATTGAGCATGGCAACAATGGCACTGACACTTTTCTAAATGTACCCAGGGCCAGATATGACCCTTGTGAACCTCTGAAGACAGGGGATTCACCGATATGAGGTTAGAATGTCTATGCCTGTGAAAATTCTCTTTTACAACTATCATTGCCATCCCTCAGCTGTCAAGATAACTAGTTCTCATCATCATATGAGATTGCTCTGTTTACATTTCTAGGCTCGACATCATTTTCCACAGTGCTTGATAATATCTGCATAAATAGGAAAAATCTAATAATCTGTTTCTTGAAACTTTATGAGATTCTTGAGACAATTTTGTACTGTATTGTTCATAAGTTCCAAAATTATGATCTGTTTTTAGAAGGAAGAAACATTGGTGTTAGCAACATTCTGGCTTTTATGCATATTATTAGAATAATTAGTGCAGGCCCACAAAGATGTCGTTCATGGAGAATGTATTGAGATTCTGTTGCCTGAAATTTGGACATTTAGACCCCAAACTGCATCATGCATATGCAACATTTTCACATCTATTTTAGTATGGTTATTCTGTCAGGCTCTCACAACATATATATTCCATGAAGTTTTCTTATCATGGAAACTTGGGGGAAAAGAGACATTAGGGAATAAAAATGTTTCTCCACTTCTCTCTAATGTAACTTCTGACTACTTTTCAATATTACCTTGATGATTGTGTGTAGTACTATTTCTGGAACTTTTGAAAATTATCTATTGATTCTTTTTTTTACTTTTTTTCTTATTAATTAGTTTTGTACTCAGTCAATACAGTCAAGCTGGTACCATTATTAGGCTCAGTCCATGTCCTACTCCCTCCCCCTGACCCCTCCTTGTTGAGGTATATGGGTCATGCATTGTGGAGTTAACCCACAGTTTTGGGTAGGAGAAATGTCTCTGCATATCATGACCCAACATGTGGCTCTGACATTCTTTCTGCCCCCTCTTCCGCAAAATTTCCCTGAGACATGTTGGGTTCATTTTTGGTCTGCTTCACTGATGAGGTGTTGGGGACCTGTGCATCTCTGGATATCTGATTTGGTAGGAGTTGATTTTTCTCTGTGTTGATCTCCTTCACCCTTGTGCTGGTATCCAGTTCACCAAGAAAACAGCACCCTTGCTTGTTTTGCCAATCATTCTTTGTTTCAGCTGGGGCCCTTTTGAGTACTAAACTTGCATGACTTACTCTCTTTCATTCTTTACCTGATAAATGAAGTTTATGTGTATGAAGAAATGTGAGGGTGACTTGGAAAGCAGAAACCAAACTTTTTTTTTATAGAAAAAGAAATTTATGGTGAGGTTAGGAATGTGAATTAAGACAGTGTGGTAATGTAAAATCGTTTTGTATCCATCTAGTCTGAAACAAAAATCTTATTTAATTAGGATTCATTCCATCTACTGATGATTTTTACAAATAAGATCAAGCTACAATAAACTTCTATGCATAATATAAAACATTAAAATACATAATATAAAACATTAAAATATATGAAACCCATATTGTTTAAGCCATGAGAGAAAAATGTACATTAATTGTATCAGATATGCATAAATATTATCAATATATGCCAAAGTTAATAATACAGGGAGAGAAAAATACTATATATAATCAAAATGGGGAAGACTAAACAGATCAAACAAAACTTCCTGTACTGAGCAAGAGACAGCATAGTCATGGAAAAAAGAATAAGCCTTTTAAGTGGCAATGGTGGTGTACACCTTTTATCCCAGCCCTCAAAAGGCTGAAGTAGCAGGATCGCCTGAGTTTGAGGCCATCTTGAGACTACATAGTGAATTACAGGACAGCCTGGGCTCTAGCAAGACCCTACCTCAAAAAAAACAGAAAAAAAGAGTAGACTATTTTCATAACAGCTGTGATATGCAATATGCATAGATCAATCTTTAAAATAATAAAATTTCTGAAAATGTAAGGGAGAGAAAATAAATTTAGCTCACTAAATTATTTTGAATGAGGTAGGTGCTATAAACAAATTAGAGAAAAACAACAACAAAAATGCCACTTACTAAAATATATTTGGGGTATAGTAAAAGAAAAATGTATTCCCAATATAGTCATAACATCTAAAATAGAAAAAAATTAGCCTCTCAGAAAATAAGGAACACATGGCTAAATAGTAGTTCATAAATAAAGGAAGCCCATGTTCAATTTTCTATGAATGAGGAAAATTTGAAACAAAATAACCACCAGTGGTATGCAAATAACTAACAAGTGGTATTGAAATATGGATTTAAATTGAGTTCTCTTATAAAATTGTAAGCCTGATATCTAGTTTTTGTGGTCCAAAGAATAGACAGTCCTCAAATGATGATAAAAAAAAATGACCAGTAAGCATATGAAAAATGTTCAACTTCACTGGCCTTCAGAGAAATACAAATCAAAACTACATTGAGAGTCTACCTTATCCCAGTAAGAACAGAAGTCAATAAAATAAAAACAATAACAAATGCTATCAAGGGTGTGAGCAGCAGGTAGATTTGGTTTTTTAATATGTTTATTTATTTATAAGTAAAGAGAGAGAAAGAGAGAATATGATAATGAGAATGAGTGTACCAAGGTCTCTTACCACTGCAAACAAACTCCAGTTGCATGTGCCACTATGTGTGTCTGCTTTTAGGTGGATATTGGGCCATCAGGCTTTGTAAACAAGTACCTTTAACCACTGAGAAATCTCTCCATACCCCCAAAAAAGAAATGCTGGCAGGCCTAAAGTTGTGTTGCCTACTGTAAACTTGTGCAAAAGCCTCGGGCTGGGAAGATTATGAGCCTGGGAAGGTCATAAGCCTTAGTGGGGAAAGTACTGCTGATTTTTTCCTAATGAGCATGATGTTCCTATCAAATTGCCTTCTAAATATGTATGTTTATTCCCATAGTTGTTTAGTACTTTTGTTTGCTTTAATCAAAGAAGATTCTTTTGCAATGGACAGCAGTTACTGCAGAGATTTACAACTGATCAGGGTACAGAGAGAATAAGTGACTGTTGAATACTCAGCCCTAAATGGTACATCTGTATCACCCCATAGAAGGCTCTTTTGTGGAAAAGAGATAGAAAAGGATTTAAAAGCTGTGAAATAAGGGGTGCTATTGTGGAACTCTGTCTTCTTGGCATCCCATGGCCATTGAACTCTTAAACTTTTAACAGATATGATTATCTACACAAGACCTGCACAACTTTGGGCCTGCCAAGCTTTCTTTGTGGAGTGAAGTGGGGCTTATGAGGTCTTGGCATCTCATGAAGGATTTATAGGAAGTTCATGGTTGTTAAAGGAGTGAAGATGTTGTAGTTACCTTCCTGTTGCTGAGACAAAGCACTTGACCAAAAGCAGCTGTTGGGGGAGTTTTTATTTGGGCTTACAGTCTCAAGGGGAAGTTTCATGTTGACAGGAAAAAATGTGGCATGAGGAGAGGTTGGACTGGGCATCACCTCTACCTCAGTAGGTGGAAAACAGCAGCAAGAGAGTCAGCCAAACTCTGGGAATGAGGAGCTGGCTACAGCACCCCTAAGCCTATTCTCCCAAACACACCTCCAACAGCATGGTTCCACCTCCCAAATGGGGAACAATCATTCAAGAAGCATGACTTTATGAGGGACATCTGATTCAAACCACCACAAAAGATGTATTCTCCTAAGCGGTATAGTCACTGGCAAGATGCTTATTCTCCTGTACGCAATTCCTCATCTGTGCTCTTTCTTGTAAGTAACCATAATTCAATTCAATGGCTCATCATAAATTGACAGACAAAAGAAGAAAGAAAGAAGAAAAGAAAGAAAGAAAAATAGAAGAAAGGGGGAAAGACAGGAAAATAAAAGAGCCCTTCTATTTGAAATCAGATATAGATAGAGGAGAATAAGATGAGAATAAGAGAGTGATGGATAGTGAATCTGATGAAAATAACATTATTTATATGAATACGCATGTAATAATTAAACCCCACTATTATTGAATTTTAATACACTGATAATAAAACCCTTAAAAAGGAAAATGTGACATACATGTGGATTTTTTGGAGGGGGAGGGTTCAAGGTAGGATCTCACTCTAGTCTAGGCTGACCTGGAATTCACTATGTAGTCTCAGCCTGGCCTCCAACTCATGGTGATCCTCCACTTCTGCCTCCAGAGTGCTGGGATTAAAGGCATGTACCACCATCCCTGCCACATGTGGATTTGTTTCAACCATAAAATAGAAGGACTAGAGAGTCATATTAAATGAATTAAAGCAACCTTAGAAAGACAACCATTATGTTTTCTCCCATTTACAGTTTCTAGATTTTATATAGAAACATGAAATCATGCATGCATTTATGACATAAAAGTGGAAGTAAAACTGATTCGTGGGACAAAGGGGGATAATGGGACAGGTAAAGGGTAAAAGAAAGTGTAGGGATATAAGAGGGGAATATGTTCAATATACAATGGTATAAAAACTTTAAAAAATTGGGCTGGGGAGATTCTTCAGTGGTTAAAGGTGCTTGCTTGCAAAGCTTGATAGCCCAGGTTTGGTTCTCCAGTACTCACATAAAGCCAGATATACCATGTGGTGCAAATGTCTGGAGTTCGTTTGCAGTGGCAGGAAGCCCAAGTATATTCAAATAGACTCTTTTTCTCTCTTTCAAATAAGTAAATAAAAATATTTTAAAAAACAAGAAAATTTAAATAAAAATGCAAACTTAACACTATCAAGTGGCTGCGTATAAGTAGAAATTTTAAAATACTTAGGAGAATTGAAAGATTCACATCCTAAATTCTGACATTTTTATTTTCTAGACAAACAATTATATTTTTTGCAAGCAGATGCTGATACATTAAATTCATGCATTTAACCTGAGTTTCTGTATTTTTAAATTTTTATTTATTGCTTTTTATTTTGTTTTTCAAGGTTCAGCTTCTTCATTATGCCAGTGTTATTTTGCTTCTGAATTATACTTTCATGATGTCACATGTGAGTGCTTCATTGGGTGTAAAGTATTCCAAAAATATTTACATCCATGAGAATACTCATGACATTTTCTTCTTGAAAAGAATGGAAGCAATTTCCATATGCATCAACAAGAGATAAATAATCAGAATGTTTTTTTTAATTTTTAATTTTTTATTAATTAGTTTTGCATTCAGCAAATACAGTCAGTTTGATACCATTATTAGGCTCATCCGTGACCTACCCCCTCCCCTTGGCCCCTTCTTGTTGAGGTATATGGGTCATGCATTGTGGAGTTAGCCCACAGTTATGGGTAAGATAAATGTCTCTGCATATCATGACCCAACATGTGGCTCAGACATTCTTTCCGCCCCCTCTTCCACAAAATTTTCCTGAGCCATGTTGAGTTCATTTTTGGTCTGCTTCAGTGATGAGGTGTTGGGGGCCTCTGGGTCTCTGGCTCTCTGATTTGGTAGGAGTTGATTTTTCTCTGTGTTGATCTCCTTCACCCTTGTGCTGGCATCCGGTTCACCAGGAAAATAGCACCCTTGCTTATTTCGCCAATTTTTCTTAGTTTCAGCCCGGGCCCTTTTGAGGTATGATGGGGTGGCTCTCTCCTTAGGATCTACATCTATCTGATAAATAGAAGCAGAATCTCCAACAGAGAGTAAGTTAGCAACAGGACAAATGAGATAACCCTTACTTTTTTTATAGAGATTTTAATAGGTGTAGGCCCTCTTGTAGCCCATGATTGATGGTAGCTTGATATTGGAGAGTGGGCTTATGTTTGGATATGGTTCTGACTTGTTTCCCAGCTCCAGCCATGAGTCCCGTACCACTGAGAGGATCAGTTAGCCAAATCAAGAGCAGTTGGTTCCCCACCATGGCTTTGTACCACTATTGCACTTGTGTGGGCATCACAATAGGTAATTTGCTGCTAAGTAGGTGAGACCATGAGTTGATTGGACAGATATTGGTCACTTCCCCCATTCTCCCATGTAGCACCTTTGGCACTAGACCCGCTGACTGTGTGGGGACTGATTCTCTTCCAGCTTCCAGCCATGCCATTCCATTTTACACGTCAACCACATAAGGTGTATTCAGCAGTAGGGTCTTACCACTATCCTTTGGTGGGTCATCAAGTACTTGGACAGAAATCTGTCTTTCTTTTAGGAAACTGTGTAGTTCTTTCTGCTCAAAAGCTCATTGTGGCTGATAGCCATATACTGATACTGGGAGTTACAGGTCAGTGCCCACTAAGAAAAGGAGGAAAAAGATAACTAATATACAAGAGTTAGAGAGAAGAGAGAGAGAGAGAGTGAGAGAGAGAGCATTTTCCATATGCGTCAACAAGAGATAAACAATCAGAATGTTTTTTTTTTTTTTTTTTGATGTAAAAATACAGTGGAATGGAATCCAGTGATTTAGGAGACTAGATTCTGGGCAAAAGCAACAAATAAGAGAATGGAACAAATGAGTCTGTGATTGTAAATTATGGAATGACACCAGGCGTAGTGGCACACGCCTTTAATCCCAGCACTTTGGAGGCAGAGGTAAGAGGACTATGAGTTTGAGGACACCCTGAAACTCCATAGCAAGTTCCAGGTCAGCCTGGCCTAGAGTGAGACCCTACCTTGAAAAAGAAAAAAAAAATACAGAATGGAATGAACTACCGGTTGGAAGTCATATACACAAAGCAAAGCTATGCACTGTTTGATAACATGCAGAGAGGAATTGTTCGTATAGTTCCACAGGGTCCACTGCCCCCATCTTCTTCAAAGGGGTTAGTGCTGACACTGTGAGGGAGTAAGCAGGCAGAATATGGTGGAAGCTAGAGTATTGAGTACATAGCAACATCTTATTGTTTTTATAAACATATCAAAGACATATATCATGAGTGATTGGATGAACCTGTGGCTGTTTATTAAAAGTGGTTTCAAACTTCTCTGTATGTTTATTTCTAAAGAAGGTAATGGAAACATGAGGGAAGAACTGCTGAGGAAAGAGTACCTTTGAAAGACTGGAGTTTTTCTTTACAGATGGAACCCCTCAAGCTCTACACCACTGAGCTACAGCTTAGGTCAGTGTAGCAGTTACCTTCTTATTGCTAGAACAAAATATTTGACCAGAATCAGCTTGTAGAAGGAAAAGGTTTCTTTCATTATAGTTTTGAGGGGAAGCCTCATCATGCCAGAGGAAGCTCCATCATACATCTTGCAGTAAGCAGGAGCTGGCTGTTAACTCACAGGTGCTGGGCTCAACCCTAAGGTCTGCCTGAAGCAATACTTCTCCACCTTTCAAATGCTCCACCAGCTGGGGAATGAGCAGATAGTTCAATCGCAAACACCTGTGGCTATGAGGACATTTACATTCAAACCACCAAACCCAGAGAGGCTCTATATAACTGAGGTACACATTAGCTCATGGCTGAAGTTTTAACAAAAATTGGAGATTTCAAGAAAAGTGTCCATAAGGAGCAAAATCTTAAGAAAATATGAAGAAAACCAATTTTTAAAATATTTCCATTTTTTTGTAAAAATATTTTATTTGGGGGAGAGAGAGAGACAGGCAGATAAAGGGAGAGAATAGGCACACCAGGGCCTGTAGCCACTACAAAACAAACTCCAGACCTTTTGCATCTTGTTTGGGTTTTCCAGCGAGTACCTTCACCACTAAGCCATTTCTCTAGCCTAATATTTTCCCACTTATACTATGTTATATCTCACTACAATGCATTCTTTTTCACCTGGTTGTGTGTGCATTGTGTATATGCATATGAATATTCATATGTGTATGGGTGTGTTGCAGTCAGGTTTGTATTCACATTGTTGGCAGAAATTACCCGACCAAGAGCAGCTTTGGGGAACAAAAGGGGTTTATTTTGGCTTACAGACTTGAGGGGAAGCTCCATGATGGCATAAGCAGAAGGTAGACATCACCCCCTGGCCAACATAAAGTGGATAATAGCAACAGGAGAGTGTGCCCTAACACTGGCAAGGGAAAACTGGCTATAATACCCATAATCCTGTCCCCACTGCCTCCATGAGGTGTTAATTCCCAATTCTCCATCAGCTGGAACCTAGCATTTAGCACACCTGAGTTTATGGGGGACACCTGAATCAAACCATCACAGGGTGCATCTGTGTGCTCAGCTGCTTGTGCATGTATGCATGTATGTGGAGGCCAAAGGTTATCATTAATTATCTTCCTAAATCACTCTTCCTCCCTATTTATTGCAGCAGGTTCTCTCATTGAACCCAGAGCTCACCAATTTGGCTAGTCCAGCCAGACAGTTTGCCTGACGATCCTCCTGCTTCTGCCTCCCAAGAGCCAGGATTACAGACACACGCCATCATGCATAGCACCTACATGGGTGTTGGGTATCCAGGCTCAGTCCTTCATACTTGTGTAATAAGTGCTTTACCAACTGAGCTAACCACTCAATTGTTTCAATAAATTCTGTTTTTAGTATTTTATCTTTATTTATTTATTTGAGAGAGACAGAAGAAGAAAGATAGAGACAACAGATGTATCAGGGCCTCCAGCCACTGCAAACAAACTTATGAGCCACACTGTGCATCTGGCTTTTGTGGGTACTGAGGAATCAATCCTGGGTCCTTAGGCTTCATAAGCAAGTGCCTTAACTGTTAAGCTATATCTCCAGCCCCCTCAATAAATTCTTTGTAAATTATTTGCAGTTGATATACTTTATCACAGACAGAACTGAGACTACTAGAATTAAAAACATTTAATAAGGTATATTGCAAATACCTAATTTTAATTATTTTTTTTGAGTCTCTAGCTTAAGCTGAGTTGGAACTAACTCTGCAGCTCCTTGATGGACTTGAACTAACAGATATTCTTGTACCTCAGCCCCTCAAGTGTTAGAACTATAGGTGTGCACCACCACAACTGGCTTACAGCATATAGCTTTTGAAATCACACTGTGAAGGCATCACTGGCTTTGCTCTAGGCAGAGAGCACAAGCGGGGCTTGGATATCAGGAGGTCAAAGCAAATAGCCATACACTGCAACAAAGACACTTGGGTTTCTGTCTCCTGAGGGACAATATGATCTAACCACTAGAAACAAACATCATTTCTAAAAACTTCCTTATAAGGTAGTGGCCATCCCACTTCTAAAATTCTGATGATCAAAGAGAACTAAGTATCAGTGTGGTCGTGGGATAGTAGTTGATACAAACTAAAGTTTCCTTTTTTCCAGGTCTGTCCCTCTTCTCCAGGCTTATAGGGGTTTCCCTTCCTAGCAGGTGAGTTCTTGGCTCAGGAACTTTCCTTTTAGTGGAGGTGGAAGGTGGGCCTGAGAAAACTAGAGGCATCAGATAGGTGTTTGAGAAATGAACAGTGGGGCAAAGTAAGGAAAGGTCAGTAGATGCTTAGGTTGTAAGAAGAATTTCTGTAAAATAGATATATTTTTAAACTACAAATAGACAGTGCCATTTAAATTCAGATATTTATATCATACACAAATGAGAGTCTTTGATATCCATGTGCTATATTTTTCTGATACTGAAAAGTCAATAATTCAACACTCAAGCTTTATGAGGGTATTTTGAAAGGGTTACGTGAATGACTATCTTTAGCAGACAGCTTCAGGTTCACTGAGATGAACTTCCAGATCAGTCACAGTTATGGAATAATGGGTTTATTGAAGATTACAGACCCAGGGGAAGTTCCACAATGGCACCAAAAGCTTGCCTGTTTACACAGAACCAAGCACACAGAGAGAAGCACAAGCCTAAGAGTCAAAAGCCACACAGCACAGCACACTTCAGGAACTGCAACTGGCACACTTTGCATATCTTTAGATTGAATCAAATCCACCATCTTAAGATTGATTCAGTGACACCACCTCCAGCCAGGTGGCTGCAGATGCAAACTACAAATTAATAAAATACTGACTATATTGGGAGGGGCCATCTATTCAAACCAACACACTATCAGAAGCTGCTGAATCAACAAATCGAGTTTCATTCTTTCAGGGAAACACAGTTCCAGATAAGCACCTTTGCAGTATTTCCCATTTGGGGAAAATGGATCTATTTAATACATATGAGTTATTCTGTAGGCAAGTAGATCCTAGATTAAATTCATATTTAATGATAAAGTTTTTCTTTGTAAAGAGCTCTATGATGTGTATATTTTGTACAACTTTCCATAGGCATTCCCTTAGTCCAAAAGACTAGATGTTGAGATATAGCCCTAGAAAACATTTCTTTCTCTGCAGTTTCCTAAGAATTGAGGTTTCAGACAACATGTTAATAATGAGGTTTTCACATATCTTTATCTTTGTAGCATGCTGAGAATTCAAAACTTCCTTAAGAATCATCTCAGGAAGAGGCAGGTCCTTTCCATATCTCACTTCTATTTCCTCGTCTTATATGAAATGCTGGTCATTTTTATGGTTAAGCAAATCTTCTGCCACACACACACACACACACACACACACACACACCTATAACTCTAATGGTATCAGCCTTGTAAGTTTGCGGATGAAGTACAACTCTTTGTTTTGGGAAGAGTTTTCTTACATTATGCACACTTAAATATATAGGAATAACTCAAGAATTCTGACCAAGTTTTTTCCACCCTGAAAAATAGGAATAAGTTTTCTATCCCATATGATTTACCTGTGTTTATTAAGGTTTGTTTCATGATTGAATATTTCCCATTGTGGCTATAGTCATAAGGTTTTTCACCAGTATGAGCTGTCTGGTGGGAAATAATGTAAGAACTTTCATTAAATTGTTTCACACAGTGGACAAATAGACCATCTTCTCTTCTCTAGTTTCAATTGAGTGCAGTCACATTGGCATCCACATATTTTGAGAGCTACTGTAGTAGATGCTCACTTTCAGTAGTAACTAAAAGACTTCTCATTTTCTTTTGCCATGGAATATGTATATTTAATCATTCTTCTTGGGAACTTGGAGGTTTCTCAGAGCCCAAGGATGGTGGCCATTCTATTCTATCATGACATGATGACTTTTTTTTTTTTTTTTTTTTTTTTTTTTTTTTGGTTTTTCGAGGTAGGGTCTCACTCTAGCCCAGGCTGACCTGGAATTCACTATGGAGTCTCAGGGTGGCCTCGAACTCACGGCAATCCTCCTACCTCTGCCTCCCGAGTGCTGGGATTAAAGGCGTGTGCCACCACGCCCGGCTGACATGATGACTTTTATTTTGAGTCTTACTTCCAAAGATTCTCACTCATGGTGCTATTCTCATTGACCTACATCTAAATTCATCTTTCCCCTTAAGGTGAATTATTGAGGAAGACCATGTTTGGAAATTTTACTTGGGAGTAAATACATTCTGATTTTCAGAGATCATTAGATCAGAGATTGCCCCCTGATTCTGCTGAGTCCCTATGGAAGCCTCACTAAAGGAAAGCAGGTCCATGTGTCCAAAGGACTTGAACTCACATCTTTCATAGTAAGTAAACAAAAACTCTCAACTTTCTGATTGGGTTTAACTAGCACTGGTTTGGGTAGAAGATAAAGAAGTACTCTAGCTAGTGGTTTTGGCCCACTTATGATATCTTGAAGAAGGTTTCTGCTTAGTACAACTGACTACAATGGCATTGATAATGCAGGATTCACTTTTTCTAGCCATTATACCTTGCAAGAAAAGATCATACTCCTGTCTAGGTGTTTCTAGAGTCACCTTTTACTGAAGGAAATCTGGCAAATTTTTGAACTCAGGGGGCCACTCTGCCTCTGGTCATTCTCTGAGAATGGCTCAGAAACCTTACTTCAGAGGGTAACAAAGAAACTAAGTATGAAGGAACAAGCCCTCACCTTGTCATCCCAAGTGTTCTATATCTTGGCAGTTTTCCATTGAGAGCATAGAGAGCATGCCCTTATCTGTGACATGACACCTGGTTACTTGCTATGCTTTAAGGCAGGGGCAAAAGCTTAAGCCAGTCTGTGGAGCTCTTAAGGCCAGAAAGAGTTCAGGTCACAGAAGCAGCTGTTTTTGTGGCTGCCCTGGGAGATGGAAAGCAGGAGATTGACCTCTATGTGTTGCCAGTCTAACTCCAAGGCCTGCTGAAAATCTTACATCCCTAAATTCTTACAGTCTGAGACATCCACATATTGAAAAATGTGGGTGATATATAATTCTCTGTCAAAAATTAATCAGAGGCTGGGGAGATGATTCTACAGTTAAAGGTGCATGCTTGCAAAGCCTGATGGGATGGGTTCAATTGCCCAGTACCCACATAGAACCAGATGCATGGTGCGGCATGTGTGTCTAGAATTCATTTGCAGTGACAAGAGACTCTGACAGACGTATTATCACTCCGTGTCTTTCTCTTTCTTCTTGCAAGTGAAAAAAAGAATCTAGGCATGGTGGCACACACTTTTAATCCCAGCATCTCTCAAGCCAGAAAAAAAGAAAGAAAAATATTATTAAAAATCAATCAGACCTAAAATATTTAAAGATTCTAAGTACAAAATTACTTTTTTTATAGTAAAGAAATTTACATCT
This sequence comes from Dipus sagitta, assembly GCA_036346955.1. Classification (NCBI taxonomy): domain Eukaryota; kingdom Metazoa; phylum Chordata; class Mammalia; order Rodentia; family Dipodidae; genus Dipus; species Dipus sagitta. Next base: position 71,130,025 of record CM070781.1, read on the forward strand.
AGAATGAACAAAAATTTCTAGTAAGATAAGGAAATGTTAAAGTTACAGTTTTGTACACTAATATTTAATGGCAAAGTTGTGACCCATAATCACAAGAGATATAGAAACTAAAAACTGTAATATTATTTAAGACAATAGTGCTTAATATATTAACATTTAGTCCACAGCTCAGGTAAAATAACATGTTTTCACATACCTTTCCTGGAGCCTATGATCAGAAAGTTTATCCTGTATGACAATTCTGTCTAATGAGTGTTCAGGAGCTTCTCAGGCAACCCATCAAATAAAAATGTGTGCAATCTATGAATATATTTGAATTTCTCTCTTTTGTATATATCTCTTGTCATATGTGTAAGGTTCAGAAGTGAACAAGAACATGGACAACTCTGAAGCAAAGTGGGAAGGTTTTATTCAGGGAAAAACACGAGCTGCCAAGAGCACTCTGCACTCTCAAGAGCAGAGCAGTGAACATGGGGTTACAGTAGTGGGCTTTACAGAGCTCTTCAGTTGGGGGAAGTTGAGGAAGGGGGAAGTAATTTCTTTGTTCTTTACATTAGCCATAGGGTGAGACCAGAAGTGACCCTGTAAGAGATAAGGGGCAATAAATCTGGATTTGGAGCCTTGTTGGCAGGGGAGGGATAATGGCTGGACAACTTCTTGAGGAATGTGGATGACTCACATCTTTGTTGCCTTCCTGCTGTAACTCCATTTTGTCCTGACCTAACATTCTAGCCTTTTGTTAATGATAAGAGAGGAAGGTTAATTTTTTTATGTTGACCATAGAGCAATAAGTTCTTATGGTGGGGGGGTGGGGGGAGTGCTGGATAATGTGGTTCATAGGTGTCTCTTCAGGGCAGGTGATGAGGAGGCAGTTTTATGGTGGCTATAGGTGGCAGAGTTGTGACAGCAACAGCATCAGTGTAGCATGTTGTTATGACTTGGTCCTGAGTGAAGCAGAGACTTCTCTTGTACTACTCCTGTATTGAGCTGGCTTCAGTGCAGTCACTGGCAGACACCTGTTATAGAGATGGTAAGGGAGATTGGCTCTGTGCACCCCATGAGAAGACAGAAGGGATAATAAAGGAGCTTGTTATTTTTGTCAACAGCTATGACATCAAAACACTAGGTGTAAAGGGAGGATGAGCATTCAGATGTGAGAGATACAGGGCTTGGGGCAAGAGGAGGCAGAGGGGCAGTTTAGGATCAGGGGAAGAGTAGGAACAGAAGAGTTTAAATTTGAGAGTGTCCATTGGGGTAGCAGTGTACTTGTACTTATGCCTGGATGAGATACAGTAAGGGCTAAGGAAGAAGGGGGTCTGAGGAATAGCTTTGATTCTGGCTAAGGCAAGTGGGAGGAGCTGGTTTCATGGTAGGTGAAGTTAATCAGGGACAGGAAGAGGCAGAAGGCATGAGTTAATGTTAGAGTTTAGTACTGTAACTTACTATCAGATAGGGAGCCTATTATTCTGACTCAGTTTATATTGTAGTTATATTTTTTTTATTGGGTGATTAAGACCATGTAGGCTGTCAGAATTAACTGTATATTTTGGAGGTCAATAATGGATCTGCAGGAGAGACTTTCAGAGACCTGTGAGGAGTTCTATGACCCTCAGCATTGTCATCTGCTAGGATAAGTTAAAACTGTGCTGACCAGGTGGCCCTCCCACTTTTGGGAAACCTGGAGGACTGATTTTCCTCCAATGTGACTCTCCTGTTGCAGATACGCTGACTTGGAATTCATTTCTTGGTTTCCATATCCTCTCTGATCAAGAAGATAGGTAACTTTCCAGAGGCTAGAAGTTCAAGTGTCCCATCATCTCCTGTGGCCTTTGACCTGGGAGCAGGAACCAAAATATTGGTTATTCTTTTAACCCCAATGTTCCCAGTTGATTTTGGCTTCTACATATGGTTATTACTCACTCAGAGAGTGTATAAGTATATGATTATCAAAACACATTAGGTAAAATGGGTGCAAAACATATCTGGTTACCAAAGTAGATCTGGTTAGAATGACATAATAGTTTAAAATCATTCTGATTAATATTTAATTTTAGGGCTGGAGAGATGGCTTAGCAGTTAAGTGCTTGCCTGAGAAGCCTAAGGACCCTGGTTCGAGGCTCAATTCCCCAGGACCCATGTTAGCTAGATGCACAAGGGGGCGCACGCATCTGGAGTTCGTTTACAGAGGGTGGAAGCTCTGGCGCGCCCATTCTCTCTCTCTCTCTCTCTCTCTCTCTCTCTGCCTCCTTCTCTCCATTGCTCTCAAATAAATAAATAAACAAACAAACAATTAAAAGAAAAATTTAAGTTTAGTTGCTAAGTGACAGTATAAGCTATATCAGGGACATAGAAAGCATACACATTTTATCTTTTAAGTATCTGTCAGTTATAAGTATAGATAGAATATTATAGTAGCCCTTAAGACAATATTTTTATCAATTATTTTATCAATAACTTTAAGGGAATTGATTTAATCTAGAAATTGTATGCCAGGAAGAAGACAAGACAGTATAAAAACATAGCATCTGTGTTTAAAAACATCTTTGGTTACTCTGTATACCAATGGAAGTATCAATTACTCTCCAAACTGTAAGTAGAACAGCAATTTAAGATTATTTTTAGGGCAGGAGACATGTCTTAAGCATCAATAGTTCCATAATCAATGAACTTAAGAGGTCAGAAATGAGACAATTAAGTGAAACCTTGACTGAGACTGATTATACATTGTCGGGAGCCAAAAAGCAAAAGCCTCTCCATTTTGCCTGGGCCTGTTCTTAAGTTGACTAATTTATCAGAAAGCTGGTCCATCCAGCTTGTGGTTAGGTACTTCTGGAATGTCGGTCAGCAGACTGTTTGCAGAACCTTATCTTTTACAAGAGGCCAGTTTGAGGTCAGGCCTGTTGAGGCAAGATTAGATAAGCACCTGGTTACATTTCCTCTAGGTTCCCTAACAATCCCACAGTCCTAAATCACGTCTGCCAGCTTACTCCCCCCTTCCTACCCATACATAACCACTGTGTAAAAAATAAAATTTGAGACCTTGATCAGACTCTAGACTTGGTCCCCTTCTTTGTGTCTGTCTTGTCTCTCATCCAGGTTAACTTCCCCTCAGGTCCTTGTTTAACTCCCCACTGGCCAGGGCAAGTGGCGCCCGAATGTGGGGCTTGAGGTACAAAGTGTGACCTGGACGTTGCTCGAGTGGACGGCCACCCCCCCTTCCCCCCATTGGATTGCCACCTCACTGGTGAGTGAAGATCTGCATGCAGATCGCTGCAGGAGTGCCCGCCTGTGATACAGATCCGGAAAGGTAAGAAGAGCGAAGCAATTATGGGACAAGCATTAAATAAGCATGAATTATTTGTTGTAGGGCTTCAAACTTCTCTCCAGACATGAGGAACACAGGTTAAGAAAAAAGATTTAGTGAAATTCCTTGTCTTTTTAGAAGATGTCTGTCCCTCGTTTCCCCAGGAAGGTACTATAGATGAGAAGCGATGGCGCCATGTTGGTGACTGCCTAAATGATTACTACCGCTCTTTCGGTCCTGAAAAGGTTCCGGTGCAGGCATTTTCTTATTGGAATCTCATAAATGATGTATTACAGGTCCACCACTGTCACCCTGATGTTTCAAAAGTAATTACAGATAGTGAGAAATTCCTTAAAAATAAATTCACCGGCAGTCAGACCTCCCTCCATAAGAATGAACTCCCAGAGAATCCCGCCCTGGCTCTCGCTTCGCACTGCGCTGTGGTCCACCAACCTGCCCCTCCTCCCCAGGTTCTAATTGTCCCTCTATTACCATTCCTATGCCAGAAAATGCTGATGATCCGCCACCTAGTAACCCACCCCCACCTAATAACCCTCTCCCGCGATCTATCTATCCAGTTCTGTCTGACTTAAAAACCACTGATCATGATGATGACTCCTTTTCCCCTGAAAAAGAGGCTAAATTAGAGGACGAGGCTGCCAAATATCACACCCCTAATTGGCCACCCCGGCACCTTTGGGTACATGGCCACCACCCTATAACATAGCATCTCCTTTTTGTGCCCCGGCGCTTGACGCTCCCTCGGATCTAGAAGAAATAACTAGATAAGCCACTATTAAACTTTCCTGGGAGGCACGGTCCCTTAAGACGCTCCTCAAAGCCCAGAAGGAAAGGTCGTAACTACTCAAGCAATTACGCGATCTTGATTTAGAAATACGCTCCCCCTTCACTCGCCCTGTTCAGAAAACTAAAACCAAAAATAAAACTCTCCATGCCTCTCCTGTAACTCGCTCCCAAGTTAAACCTATTGAAGGAAAATCTAATGAGGCTGAGCCACAGGATCCAGAAAGCACAGAAGAGGGGGAGGGAGAATCTGAAACAGAGGAACCTTCTGGGTCAGAAAGCACTGAGGATGAGGAAGGAAATGAGACTTTACTCATTAAAGCCCAGCGATATTGCCGCCTTAAATTTAAACATATAAAAGAATTAAAAAATGCTGTTTCTTCATATGGTCCTATTACTCCTTCCACTATCTTGCTGTTAGAATCTCTAAGTGAGGACTTACTTACTGTTAATGATTGGGTTATGTTAGCTAAAGCTACTTTAACTAAGGGCGATTTTGTTCTATGGAAAGCTGATTACACTGAGAGGTGCCAGGATGTTGCCTGCCGTAATTTGGCCACTGATGGTTCTTCCAAATCCTGGACACTAGATAAACTTCTGGGAAACTGCCCCTATGATACAAATGAACAACCAGCCAAATTTCCTCCAGGATTACTTACACAAATTCAACACACAGCTCTCAAAGCCTGGAAGAGCCTTCCCTCTAAAGGATCAGCTGTCACCTCTCTTGCTAAACTCTGACAGGGTCCACAAGAGCCTTATAGTGATTTTATCGGCCACCTTACAGAGGCCGCTGAATGCCTCATGGGAAAAGAGGAAACAGACAATGAATTTGTCAGACATCTTGCCTTTGAGAATGCTAACTCAGCCTGCCAAGCAGCTATACGCCCCCCCATCACCATGGCAAAAATATTTCTGACTTTATCACACTCTGTGCTGATATAGACCCTACATCCCACAGCATTGGATTAGCCATAGGAGCAGCCCGTAAAGATTTTACCCAGGGGGACAAGCTCAGAACTTGTTGTAATTGCAAACAACTGGGTCATTTTTCCAGAGAATGCACGGCCCCTAAGGCTGAGCAGTTGCTCCCATCCTCTCTGTGCCTGTGATGCAAGCGGGGCAAACATTGGGCCTCTGAATGTCGCTCTCAAACCGATATACAGGGTAAACCTCTACCCCAGAGGCAGGGAAACTTCTTATGGGGCCCACCCCAGGGCCCCAAACCCATACCGGACAGAACCCTGGGGTTGTCAGGTTCGTTCCTCAATCGGCCCAAAATGTGACATCACTGCCCTCTCCCGGGCAACTGCCGGTTGTGCAGGACTGGACCTCTGTTCCACCTCCCAATCAATATTAACACTGGAGTTGGGCACGCCAATCCTCTCTACAGGAGAATTTGGTCCCCTACCTCAGGACACTTTTGGCCTTATCTTGGGACATGCCATTTCAACCATTCAGGGCCTCACCATTTCTCCAGGAGTCATTGATAATGACTATACTGGGGAAATTAAACTCATGGCTACTGCCCTTCAGGGGCCTATTACCATTCTTCCTGGACAATGGATTGCTCAGTTAATACTATTGACCCTCAATGATAAGGTGCCTTGCCAGAAACAAAAGAGAGGCCCCCATGGGTTTGGGTCATCAGATACTTATTGGGCACAAGAGTTCACTCAAACAAGACCCCTTCTTAAATTAATTTTAAAAGGAAAAACCTTTGAAGGTCTTATAGACACTGGTGCAGATGCCACAATTATTTCCAGTAAATACTGGCCTGCATCTTGGCCTCTCGCCTCTTCCATGACCCGTCTCAAAGGAATTGGACAGACCACTAACCCCTTACAAAGTTCTGAAGTTATTCAATGGGAGGATGAGGAGGGAAATTAAGGCACCGTTCAACCTTATGTGGTCAAAAGCCTGCCCATTAATCTCTGGGGCTGAGACATCCTCTCTCAAATGAAACTCATTATATGCAGCCCTAATGAGTTGGTAGCTCACCAAATGCTTAATCAAGGCTTCCACCCAGGACAAGGATTAGGCAAATATTCTCAGGGAACAAAGCAGCCAATCCCAGTTACTATAAAAACTGATCGTGCTGGAATAGGCTATGAAAATTTATCCTAATGGCTGTTGACATGCCTGTACCCCATGCAGATAAGATATCCTGGAAAACAACAGAACCTGTGTGGGTTGATCAATGGCCCTTAACTTCTGAAAAATTAGCTGCAGCCACGATGTTAGTGCAGAAACAACTTGCTGCAGGCCATATTGAACCTACCACCTCTCCGTGGAATACTCCTATCTTTGTTATAAAGAAAAAGTCTGGAAAATGGAGATTGCTCCAGGACCTTAGAGAAATTAATAAGGCCATGGTACCTATGGGAGCCCTACAACCAGGCCTCCCCACTCCAGTGGCAATTCCTGCGGGATATTGTAAAATCATTATTGACCTAAAGGATTGCTTTTTTACAATTCCCTTGCACCCTGAGGATCGGCAGCATTTTGCATTTAGTTTACTTGTGGTAAATTTTAGAGGCCCTATGCCAAGATTCCAATGGGAAGTCTTTCCCCAAGGGATGGCCAACAGCCCTATGCTGTGTCAAAAATTTGTGGCCCAAGTTATAGATCCATTTAGACATAAATGGCCTTCCTTGTATATCATTCATTATATGGATGACATTCTCTTGGCCGGACCTGTTCCCACTGAACTGCTTACTTGCTCTCAAGAGCTTTCTAGGGCCCTTACCAGAGCTGGTCTTCAGATAGCTCCTGATAAAATTCAATTAAAACCCCCTTACTTATTCTTAGGCTTTGAACTTTTTCATAACAAAATTCTTTCACAAAAGATTCAACTTAGAACTGATCATTTAAAACTTTAAATGATTTTCAAAAACACATAGGAGATATCAAATGGCTCAGGCCTTATCTCAAGCTAACTAGTGGAGAGCTTAAAACCTTGTTTGACATCCTCAAAGGAGACCCAGACCCTGCCTCCAACCGCTCATTTAACGGCCCCCTCCCTAGAGGCTCTGAAGATAGTGGAAGCAGCAATTCTGAGCCAAACGGTCACCTTCATCTCTTATGAGGAACTTCTTCTCCTGGTCATTTGTGCCACTGACTTTACACCCACCAGGGTGTTCTGGCAGGAGGGGCCCCTCTTCTGGGTTCATTTACCTACCTCGCCACCCAAAGTCCTTACCCCTTACACCTCATGGGTGGCAGAATTAATAAAAATTGGATGTGACCAAGGCAGAAAAATATTTGGTAAGGACCCTGATAAAATCATTCCACCCTATTCCACTACCCAAATCCAGTGGTTGATACAGAATGATGATGACTGGGCAATATCTTGCACCTCTTTTCAGGGATCCCTTGATAATCATTACCCTGCTAACAAGCTTCTACACTTTCTGAGAATTCAACCATTCTTCTTTCCTACATTGACCTCTCCCTGACCCCTTCCCCATGTCCCCCTAGTTTTCACTGATGGCTCCTCTAATGGAGTGGCAGCCTTCACTGTAGACAATCAAACCACTTCCCTACAATCCCCATTCCACTCTGCTCAACTGGTGGAGCTTTTTGCTGTTTTACAGGTTTTTCAACAACTTCCAAATACTTCCTTTAATCTGTATATTGATAGTGCTTATATTGCTCAATCCATCCCCTTTTAGCATCCGTGCCATACATAAAACCCACTACAAACGCCACCCCTCTGTTTTTCTCCATTCAGCAATGCATACATTCTAGGCAACACCCTTTTATATAGGCCGTATTTGTGCTCATTCTTGACTCCCTGGGCTTTTAGCCACAGTCAATGCCATGAGTGATAAAGCCACCCAATTTGCCTTCCTTGTTGAGCTCGATTCTGTGGCCCAGGCCAAAGCAGCTCACTCTGTACATCACCTTAATGCTCAAACCTTGCGTCTTCTTTTTAAAATCACTAGGGAACAAGCCCGCTAGATAGTCAAACAATGCACAAACTGCGTCACCCTCCTACCCATCCCCCACTTGGGTGTAAACCCTAGGGGTCTGATTCCCAATGAGATCTGGCAAATGGATGTAACACACATTCCCTCATTTGGTAATCTTAAGTATCTCCATGTTACTGTGGATACGTTTAGTGGATTCATCTTTGCCAGCCTCCATGCTGGAGAAGCTTCAAAAAATGTCATTGCTCATGTACTCAATTGCCTTGGTGTCATGGGAAAGCCCCAAATTATTAAAACTGATAATGGTCCTGGATATACTGGAAAAAAATTCCAAAATTTCTGTCATCAACTACAGATTAAACATATTACAGGCATACCATACAATCCCCAGGGTCAAGGAATTGTTGAGCGAGCCCATCAAACTGTTAAACATACCCTCCAAAAATTAAAAATGGGGGATTTCTATCCCATAAAAGGCTCTCCAAGAAATATCCTTCATCATGCCTTGTTTGTCCTAAACTTTTTGACCCTTGATACTCAGGGAAATTCAGCTGCTGATCACTTTTGGCACACAGATACAAAAAATACCTTTGCCAAAGCCATGTGGAAAGATCTTTAAACCTTGAAATGGAATCGCCAAGACTTATTTGGGACTGAGGATCAATATGCTTGTTTGACACCAAAGAAAATGCTGCGAGATGGCTGCCAGAGAGACTTGTAAAACAAGCTGATGATCATAGTGTCCAGTCCACTAGATGCTTGCTGGATATGTAAGGTATCTTACTAGGATGGAAGGGGAGGGCATCAAAAGGGTGGGAAACACACAAATCTAGACCCAAATGGCAATGGTACCATAAAATTCTACTTACTAAAAGACAGACCAAATGGCTGATCCTTCACCAGGCCCTTACAGGGAACACCTGAACCACAAGACACTGGAGAGGGTAGGATCAAGACCAACCTTAATATTCTACATCTTACCTCCCTCTCTCTCCCTCTCTCTCTCTCTCTCTTCTCTCTAACTCTTGTATATCATTTATCTTTTTCCTCATTTTCTTAGTGGGCACTGACCTGTAACTCCCAGTACCAGCACAGAGCTATCATCCACAATGAGCTTTTGATCAGAGAGACCTACAAGGTTTCCTAAAAGACAGACAGATTTCTGTCAGAGTACTTGATGACCCACCAAACATTAGTGGTAAGACCCTACTGCTGAAGACACCTTATGTGGTTGACATGCAAAATAGAATGGCATGGCTTGAAGTTGGAAGAGAGTCAGTCCCCAGGCAGTCAGCGCGTCTAGTACCAGACGGTGCTACATGGGCGACTGGGGGAAAATGAGCAATATCTGTCCAAGCAACTCATGGTCTAACATACTTAGCAGCAAATAACTTGTTGTGATGCCCACACAAGTTCAATAGTGGCACATAGCCATGGTGGGGAAGCAACTGCTCTTAATTTGGCTAACTGATCTCCTCAGTGGTACAGGACCCATAGCTGGAGCTGGGAAACAAGTCAGAACCATATCCAAACATAAGCCCACTCTCCAATATCAAGCTACCATCAATTATGGGCTACAAGAGGGCCTACACCTACTAAATTCTCTATATAAAAAAAAAGTAAGGGTTATCTCATTTGTCCTGGTGCTAACTTACTCTCCGTTGGAGAATCTGCTTCTCTTTTTCAGATAGATGTAGATCCTAAGGAGAGAGCCACCCCATCATACCTCAAAAGGTCCCCGGCTGAAACTAAGAAAAAATGGTGAAACAAGCAAGGGTGCTGTTTTCCTGATGAACCAGATACCAGCACAAGGGTGAAGGAGATCAACAAAGACAAAAATCAACTCCTGCCAAATCAGAGAGCCAGAGTCTCAGAGGCCCCCAACACCTCATCACTGAAGCAGACCAAAAATGAACCCAACATGGCTCAGGGAAATTTTGCAGAAGAGGGGGCAGAAAGAATGTCAGAGCCACATGTTGACTCATGATATGCAGAGACATTTATCTTACCCATAGCCGTGGGCTAACTCCACAATGCATGACCCATATACCTCAACAAAGAGGGGCCAAGGGGAGGGGGTAGGTCATGGATGAGCCTAATAATGGTACCAAACTGACTGTATTTGCTGAATACAAAACTAACTAAGAAGGAAAAAAAATTAAAAAAAAAAAAAACAAGCTGATGATCCTCCAATGACATCTCACATATCCCGGGAAGAAACACTTCCCTGAGAAAATCTCCTTTTTTCCCTGACACAGCAAATCTGGAAGGACCTCAAGACAACTCTACCCCGGAGGACACATCTAACCTACTGGAGAGGTGAACTCCTATTCACACTGTGTTTGGCATTGTTGAGCCGTCCCTGGAGGATACAGGCTCGTCTGGCCATCAAGGGCACATAGCTCTCTATTGGGCCCTCTGTGTCTGTGCTGTGCTCGTGTGTCTATGTGTTGCGCTCACTTTAATCCTGCAAACGCTTCTTCCTAGACATGTATAACACAATGAAACCTTTACCTCGTGCCTGCTGCTACTGCTACATCTCCCAGCTGCTTGGCCCTCCACATCTCCATTTGCCTGGCGATTTTATCTCACAGAAAATTGGACCTCTTGTGATCAGACACGACACTTTGGACACGTTTTGGCTACTGCCGACTGTCCGCCCACAGGCTGTGCCAAGCCTATTGTATTAAATTTGACAGACTTCAAAAACCACCCAAGTAAGGTCGCTCCCATCCTATGCTTCCTCTATGATCAAAAACACAATAAATGCAAAACCTCTTGGGTTGAGAAAAGCGTTGGGTGCCCTTGGCACTGGTGCACCATTTGGAGGACCTCCATCTCCGCCAAAGGTCAAATCCTGGGCTCCGGATGGTCTGGCCATAAATTCTGGCACATTAACAGTGGGTATTCCCACATCATCTGGGATCCCTGGGACTCATGTTGGACTTCCATGGTCCAAGGGGCCATGTATATGACCAGAGATACAACATGGCCCTCTAGCAAGATCTATATTTGGCGTAGCCTTGTCCAAATTCAGACCATGGTACACTCTAACATACTACACGCTGAAAAAGAACTCTCCTCACGGTTATCCTCTGCCTCCCACCCCTTTTCCTGGCTAACCCTGCTCAGAGAAGGCCTAATGGTTGCTAAAATAACAAAAATTGGTAACCTCGCCAAGGGGAGGGGGTAGGTCATGGATGAGCCTAATAATGGTACCAAACTGACTGTATTTGCTGAATACAAAACTAACTAATAAAGAAAAAAACAAAACAAAAAAAAAAATAAAATTGGTAACCTCTCTGCTTGTTTTCTGTGTGCCGCCCTTGCCCCCCCCCCCCCATGGCTATTCCTTATTTTGCCCTCCTTAATCTTTCCTCTACCCCGGGGCATGCCATTAACCCCATCCCAGAAGTTCCATTATTTTCTGACTTTCTTCATGACAAATTCCCCTTTTGCTATGGAGGCAATTCTCCCCTCTTCAATAAGACTCTCTCCCTTAACTCCTCCATAGTCTATGCCCCTCCAGGGTTCTTTTTTTGGTATAACAGAACCCTCTTCAAAAATATCTCGAGATCCCCCTCTGACCAACTTTACCTTCCCGTAACCTTAGTGCCACAATTGCCACTTCGGACTCCTGCTGAACTTTTGGAGCCAGCTTTCCATCCTGCCTATCGTCAAAAGAGAGCTGTCTTACTTCCCTTTGTGGCGGGCATCTCCCTGGCAGCCTCCACAGTGGCTGTTGGCCTTGCCAGAGGAGCCCTAGGCTACTCTCTGGTCTCTACAGCACAATTATCTCAACAATTCCAATTAGCCATAGAAGCTTCTGTTGAGTCCCTCTCCTCCTTACAAAGAAAGGTAACATCAATCGCCCAGACAGCCTTACAAAATCAGCGAGCACTAGATCTGCTCACCACAGAAAAGGGAGGCACTTGCCTCTTTTTGGGAGAAGAATGTTGCTATTACATTAATGAGTCAGGTCTAGTAGAAACCCAAGTTAAAAAAAAAAAAATTACATAAGGTCAGCCTAGATCTCCAAAAATTAAAATTTTCATCAGCTGCTGACAATTGGTGGAAGTCCTCCATGTTCACCCTTCTACTGCCCATAGCTGGACCCTTAATTAGCCTCATTCTCATATTCACACTGGGACCACTTTTGATCGGCAAGCTCATCTGCTTCATCAGACAACACGTCGACTCTCTTACATCCGGTGCGATCCAAATCCACTATCATCAATTGGACCTGATTGGTCAGGACTTCGATGTGCCAGTCGACTCCCCTCCTTTAGGAGCTGCATAGGATTCAGACTTTTGCATATTGGCTCACAATAAAGTGAGTACTATATAGGCACCAACGTGGGTGCGAGGCAGAGCACCGCAAGGGAAGGTCCCTTTTTGATGGCTTCTGAATTCCCTGAGAGAAAAAACCTGACTTGCATGGAGGTTGATACCACACCTATTATGATCACATAGGCCCTGCCTCCCCTCCCCAAAAGGTACCAAGGGCCAAGATTGTGGGACAAAAATATGACAGCCCACAGGAGGAGTCAGGTCAATACTCCCCCAGTTGGTTAAAGCCCACTGCTGACTAGCGGACCTCTCCCTCTTTTGTATAAAAGAAGGGAAGAGGGCTGGAGAGATGGCTTAGTGGCTAAGCGCTTGCCTGTGAAGCCTAAGGACCCCGGTTCGAGGCTCAACTCCCCAGGACCCACGTTAGCCAGATGCACAAGGGGGCGCACAGCATCTGGAGTTCATTTGCAGTGGCTGGAGGCCCTGGCGCGCCCATTCTCTCTCCCTCTCTCTATCTGCCTCTTTCTCTTTCTGTCTGTCGCTCTCAAATAAATAAATAAAAATAACAAAAAAAAAAAATTTAAAAGAAGGGAAGAGATGTCAGGAGCCATAAAGCAAAAGCCTCTCCATTTTGCCTGGGCCTGTTTTAAGTTGACTCATTTATCAGAAAGCTGGTCCATCCAGCTTGTGGTTAGGTACTTCTGGAATGTCGGTCAGCAGACTGTTTGCAGAACCTTATCTTTTACAAGAGGCCAGTTTGAGGTCAGGCCCTTGAGGCAAGATTAGATAAGCACCTGGTTACATTTCCTCTAGGTTCCCTAACAATCCCACGGCCCTTAATCACGTCTGCCAGCTTACTCCCCCCTTCCTACCCATATATAACCACTGTGTAAAAAATAAAATTTGAGACCTTGATCAGACTCTAGACTTGGTCCCCTTCTTGTGTCTGTCTTGTCTCTCATCCAGGTCAATTTTCCCTTGGGTCCTTGTTTAGCTCCCCACTGGCCAGGGCAATACATAGCTTAAGAATAAAATAAATCTTTGTCATTGTTGAGTTAAACAAACCTGATTTTAACATGTATTAGAGACAATATGACAGACAAAAATCAATTTCTTAAGTATGCACCTTTTACCATTGAACGATTTTAAGGCTTAATTAAAGAAATAGTTATGACTGTTACATGAAGCTTAGACAAACTATATTAACATTGTTTGTATTTAGTGGATTTTCTTAAGACATGGGGAATTTTTTTTAAGTTTTATTTTTAAGAACAAAAGTCATAATAAGTCACTTTTTATATGACGTAGATTATAACTTCAGTGATAATCATCTAGCAAAATTGGCTTGAATAAGACAAGAATCATTTTAAAGTTACAGTGCTTTTTCCAGGCATGGTGATATATGCTTATTGATAGCTAAACATCATGGATTTGTATAAACCAAATTACAATACTTTGATATATGGAAAAGTCTGATATTAACAAAAAGTAGAGTTTACATATTTAAATCACATGAGGCTACAGAGAGTAAACTATGAACAAAATATTTGTTGACAGAATTTAAAATAAACAAGAAATCTATATTATGTAGTAGCATTTTTGACTCAAATATGAAGACATGAAAAATTTTATAATTTTTAAAGTTCATCAGAGATGGAATACCTTTATATAGTATATATTTTATGAAGAGATTTAGGACTTTTAAAAGCTAAATAAGATGTCTATACAATCTATAACTCAGTTTTTGAGATTACTTTAGTTATATTTAACATAACCAAAGAATAGAGGAACTGCATTAAACTGCCATGATATAATAAAAAGGAGACAAGTCTCATGAAAAAGAGAGGGAATGAGCATGCTAGATTTGCTTGCCACTGTAAATGATTTTCAAAACAATTTTCAAATGTATGTTACACTATGTGCATCTGGCTTTGCAAATAAGCACCTTTAATTGTTGAGTCCAAAAGAAGTATTTTTAATCTCTTCCAAATAAATTTTATACAATTATATTGAATTCCAAACATACACAAAATTTTATGACATAATCTATGACTATTCAATCTTAATTAGCTTTATATTAAGGTCAAATTTGGAGGAATTGAGGAATTACATCTTAAAATCACAATATAAATTTGTTTAGAATTTTTTTTAACTGTTCACCATGAAGTAAATAGTTTTCAAGTGTGTGGCAGGTAAATGCTGTTTAATGTTTTAAATGTGGTCTATTTATCTTAAAAAAAAAAATAGGGGGGAAAAAGAGTAAATAGTTCCTCTGTGAGATTTTTTTTATTTTTATTTTTATTTATTTATTTATTTGTGTGTGACAGACAGAGAGAGAAAGAGGCAGATAGAGAGAGAGGAATGGGTGTGCCAGGGCCTCCAGCCACTGCAATTGAACTCCAGATGCATGCGCCACCTTGTGTATTTGGCTTACGTGGGCCCTGGGGAATCAAGCCTTGAACTGGGGTCCTTAGGCTTCACAGGCAAGCGCTTAACCACTAAGCCATTTCTCCAACCCCGAGATTTTGTTTCTTGAGGCAGGGTTTTAGATATAATAACCTTAGGAGAGAATTAAATTTTAATGTGTCAATTTTAATCTTAATTTTTAGTTAAAAGGTTTACAAATAGAGGAACCTAGTTAACTTGGTTGGGTACTATAAATTTTGTGTTTTATAACCATTATTATGCCCAGATTAACATCAATGAGTTAAAGTTAAGTTTACAATGTGAATACAATAGCATCCTGCAACCAGCCAGGGCCATACATTGTTAGTCTGATACAAGCCCTAGGCTAAGTCATTTTATATCTCAAGAAGTCTGTAATATGAGTAAGTACTTTGTCTTTAACTTGTTTAAGCTTACTCATATCTTCATCTACATACTTTATTCATACCTTCATCTATATACTTTTCCCTTTCAATCCATGTAAATTTTTCTGTAACAATCTTTTTCATCAAACATTTAACATTCAAAATTTAAAGTTTTCTCTCCAATTTATCTTCTTTAGTCACATTTGTCTCATAACTATCAACAGGACTTTTACTATGACCATTTTACCCCTCAAAAACGCCTTTTGAAATAACGTTTTTTTATTAATTAGTTTTGTACTCAGTAAATACAGTCAAGTTGGTATCATTATTAGCCTCCTCCCCACTCACCCTGGCCCCTCCTTGTTGGGGTATATGGGTCATACATTGTGGGGTTAGCCCTCAGTTATGTATGGGTAGGAAGAAATGTCTCTG
Organism: Dipus sagitta; assembly: GCA_036346955.1. NCBI lineage: Eukaryota > Metazoa > Chordata > Mammalia > Rodentia > Dipodidae > Dipus > Dipus sagitta. The sequence goes on from CM070781.1 coordinate 71,145,597, forward strand.
CATATCATGACCCAATGTGGGGCTCTGACATTCTTTCCATCCCCTCTTCTGAAAATATCCCTGAGCCATGTTGAGTTCATTTTAGGTTGGCTTCAGTGATGAGATCTTGGGAGACTTTATGTCTCTTGATATCTGATTTGGTAGGAGTTGAGTGTTCTCTCTGTGGATCTCCTTCGCCCCTGTGCTAGTACCAGGTTCACCAAGAAAACATCACCCTTGCTTGTTTTGCCAATTATTCTGAGTTTCAGCTGGGGCCCTTTTGAGGTATGGTGGGGTAGTTGTCTCCTTAGGATCTGCATCTATATTAAAAGGAGAAGCAGATTCTTGTATGGAGAGAAAAGTTAGCACCAGATAAATGGGATAACCATTATTTTTTAGAGAGAATGTAATAGGTGAAGGACCTCTTGTAGCCCACAATTGGTGGTAGCTTGATAATGGAGAGTGGGCTCATTTTTGGATCTGGTTCTGACTTGTTTCCCACATCTAGCTATGGGTTCTGTTCCACTGAGCAGATCAGTTAGCCAAATCAAAAGCAGTTGGTTTCCCACCATGGCTGTGTGCCACTTATTGCATTTGTGTGAGCATCATGACGGGTTATTTGCTGCTAAGTAGGTTAGACCATGAGTTGCTTGGACAGATATTGGTCATTTTCCCCCAGTCACCCATGTAGCAACTTCTTGCACTAGAAGCACTGACTCTCTGGGGAATGACTCTCTTCCAGCTTCCAGCCATGTCACCCCATGTTATGTGTCAACCGCATATGGTGTCTTCAGCAGTAGGGTCTTACCACTAACTTTGGTGGGTCATCAAGTACTCTGACAAAAATCTGTCATTCTCTTAGGAAATGTTGCAGGTGTCTCTGATCAAAAGCTCATTGTGGATGATAGCCATCTGCTGGTACTTGGAGTTATAGGTCAGTGCCCATGAAGAGAAGTAAGAATAAGATAAGTAATATAAAAGACTTAGAGAAAAGAGGGAGAGAGAGAGAGTGTTGGGTATTGAGACCATGTTCTGTCCTGACAATTGTATGTAAGGAGTGATAACCTTCCTTAGTCTCTTACATTCTTTCCACCACCTCTCCTACTATGAACCCTGAGCCTTGGAGGGTGTGAGATGTTTCAGTGCTGGACTCTCTTTATGGGCACTGACCTGTAACTAAAAGTGTTTATATCAGCTCTAACAGTTTGCTGGTAGAGTTTTGGGGGTCTTTTATGTATAGAATCATATCACCTGCAGATAGTGATAATTTGATCTCTTCTTTTCCAGTGTGTATCCCTTTTATGTGTGTCTCTTGCTTTATTGCTATAGCTAACACTTCCAGTACAATATTAAATAAAGTGGGGACAGTGGACACCCTTGTTTTATTCCTGAATTTAGTGGAAAAGCTTCGAGTTTTTCACCATTTAGTATTATGTTGGCTGTATGTTTGGCATAAATAGCTTTTATTATGTTGAGATATGGTCCTTCTATTCCCAGTTTCTGTAACACTTTTACCATGAAAGGATGTTGGATTTTGTCGAATGCCTTTTCTGCATCTATGAGATGATCATGTGATTTTTGTCCTTCAGACCATTTATATGAGAAAAATGTATATTCTTCAGCATTTGGATGGAACGTTCTGTCGATATCTGTTAGGTCCATTGGTTCCATGACATCTTTTAATTTAGATATCTCTCTGTTTATTTTTTTTTGCTGGGATAACCTGTCAATTGATGAGAGTGGGGTATTGAAGTCTCACATTACAATTGCATTTGATGTTATCTGTGACCTTTAGTCTAATAGTGTTTGTTTGATGAAACTGGGAGCCCCCATATTAGGTGCATATATGTTTAGGATTGTAATGTCCTTCTTCTGGAGTGTTCCTTCAATCAGTATAAAATGACCATCTTTATCTTTCCTTAGTAATGTTGGTTTGAAGTCTATCCTGTCAGATGTTAGGATAGCAACCCCTGCTTCTTTCCTAGGCCTGTTTGTTTGAAATACCATTTCCTTCTTTTCACCTTCAGGCAGTGTCTATCTTTTATTGACAGATGAGTTTCCTGGAGGAAACAATTGGCAGGATCCTGCCTTTTAATCCAGACTGCACACTTGTGTGTTTTGGATGGTGCATTGAGGCCATTGATATTAAGAGTTATTATTGAAGAGTATTCATTTATTCTCACCATTCTTCTTATTTTGTAGTGTTTCCTGTTTTCCCTTTACTCATTTGAGTGTGGTTTATTTTGTTCCTATTTATTCCTGTGTGTGTTTTGCTTTCTTTTGTCAATAAGAATTCCTTCAAGTATTTTCGGTAGAGCTGGTTTAGTTGTCATAAATTCCTTTAGCCTGTTTTTGTTGTGGAATGTCCTTATTTCTCTGTCACTTTGGATAGATAGCTTTGCAGGATAAAGTAATCTTGGTTGGCAGTTGTTATCTTTCAGAACTTGGCATACATCATTCCAAGCCCTTCTGAATTTTAGTGTTGTGTTGAGTAATCTGCAGTTATTCTGATGGACTTGCCTTTGTAGGTGACTTGCTTCTTCTAACTGCTTTCAATATATTTTCTTTGGTTTGTGTGTTTAGTAGTTTAATTATAACACAGCGAGGAGAGGTTCTTTCCACATTTTGTCTGTTTGGTGTTATAAAAGCTTCTTGTAACTGTATTGGCATTTCTTTCCCAATTTGGGGAAGATTTTTTTTTTTTTCTATGATGTTGTTGAACACACCTAGTAAGCCTGTGGGTTGAAATTCTTCTCCTTCTGTTATACCATGAATTCTTATGTTTGATCTTCTCATAGTGTCCCAGATATCTTGAAATTCCCATTCATACCTTGCTATTAGCTTGTCTTTCTCTTTGTTGGAATGTATTAGATCTGCCACCTGGGCTTCTAGTTTAGACATTCTATTCTCTCCTTCATTCTACTGGAGAGACTTTCCAAGAGTTTTGTTTTGTTTTGTTTTGTTTTTGTTTGTTTGTTTGTTTTGCTTTTTCGAGGTAGGGTCTCACTCTGGTCTGGGCTGACCTGGAATAAACTATGTAGTCTCAGGGTGGCCTTGAACTCTCGGCAATCCGCCTACCTCTGCCTCCTGACAGCTGGGATTAAAGGCGTGAGCTACCACACCCGGCTGAACCAAGAGTTTTTTTTTTTTTTTTTTTTTTCTTCTTATTTCATTGACTATATTCTTCAGAGCCAGGATTTCAGCTTGGCTTTTCTTCAGTATTTCTACTTCCTTACTCAGGTCTTGTAATGACCTTTTTATTTCACTAAGCTGATTTCCTGTGTTCTCTTTCAGAAGTTTGTTTTCTTCTTTAATTCCTTTTTTTCTTCTCTGATTTCTTTGAGCATAAGATACCATCATTTTCTTGAAATATTTGTCAGGCATTTCATCAAAATAGTCTCATTGGTGATCATTTCTGATGGATTTATAGTTTTGGGTGGGACTGTATTGTCTTGATTCTTTGAGTTTCTTATATTATATCATAGTGACTTTTGCATTGAGAATTGATTTGATGCTTGAGTTTTCTACTTATCTACAGTGTTCCCAGAGGTGGCAATCCACCTCTATATACCCTCAGGATATGAGTTCAAGGTGCCAGGTGTAGCTCTTGTCGCCAAATCAAGCCATACTTGTGTTTGCTTGCTAAGCAAGTATTCTAGTGGACTAGGTGGAAAACTTTACTGGCAAATTCTAAACTTCGACTGATTAACATACACAATCAAAAAAAAAAAATAAGCACGAAGTATGCAATTGTGGGGATTAAAACAAACAGATAGTCATATAAAGCCAAATCCCTAAGGGTGTGTGTTGTTACACACCCTTAATCTTGTCAGCTGGGAGGTAGAGATTTCTGTTCTGAATTGGGTTCCAGGTCAACTTGGATCTGGATCAGACCCTCCTCCCACTAATGACAAAAGCAAAAATCAAAGGGCCTGTATATATGAAAGTACCAAAGGCAACAATATTCAATTCCCAAATACAAGTTATTTGAAAATGGTAAAGCCAACCCACAATATATACTGCATAACGTGCCCTGACAAGCAAAGAGAGATTAGCATCTGCAGTGCAGGCCTGTGTACATGTATTTTTTTTTTTTTTTGTCAGTCACCCTCATTACCTTTTGGGGTGACTTCTAATCTCACCAATGCTGAGTAGTCTTCTCGATCCCTCTGTGTTGTGCTGCGCAGCTGTACCTCTATCTGCTCTGCTTGCTGTACTGTCCCTGGGGGCTGAATGCTGTACGTTTGAAGTTCTGATGATGGGGGATGGGAGAGTTCAGACTTCTGGAGTTGCTTGCACTTTCAGTAGATCTTTAGTTGATCTCAGCTGTCTTTCCTTCAGATTTACTAACCTTGCAAGATGGTTTGCTTGGTCTCTGCTGCTGCTGCTGCTGCTGCTGCTGCTGCTGCTGCCTGGCATGCCTGGTGGGACTGCTCTGGGCAGGCGAGTGGATTGCGGGAGTTGATCACCTCAGTGGGACTTTGGCCATTGTCCTCCTTTCTGGTGGGTCTTGGTCTCTCTGGCTTCTCTGCTGTGACTAAGAATAACCTATACTCCTTCACTTTTCAGAAGAAGAGTGTATTTTGCTGGGGTTTTGCTTAAATCCCTCCCTAGGCTGGTTTGGTGTGGCTCCTAAGCCGCCATCTTACCCAAAACCTAAGATTTTTATAAGATCAGATTTGACTTATGCTATTTTCCCAGAATAAACATAGATTTTGGACCTTTGTTTTTTAAAACTTTCCTGACACATTAAAAAAAAAAAACATGAAAGCAAATTTAAACATTATTAGAAATTTTAGAAATTTTTTTTACAAATTTAGTATTGAGTACTTTTAAATTTTAACATAAATCTTAAGACTGTTGTCTGTTAGTAATTCCATAGAATCATAGAAAGATAAAGTAATCGTAAAACCGTTACAAATTTCTTATAAGCATAAGACAGTTACAAATTTCTTATGAGAAGTCCCCATAGCAACTTGGTATTCATTCATCATCATGGCTGGTACCAGGATTCTGAGATTTCCTGTGCTTGCAGTTCCCTGGCTCTGCAAGGCAGGGAAGCTAAGAAAGAGCCTTTTTCCTCCCTAAATAACAGGGAGAGTTTTGATCTTCCCTCAGCGCTATGAGGGAGGTTTTGAGCCTGTCATTTTACAACTCTGTAAGAGTAGGAGAATCTTGCATTTTTGTCTATGATCTTAATTACTTTTAGTGTTCCTTCTGGGGGATCCTCAAGAGTAAAAATTGGCTATGCCATCTAGTACAGTGCGCTTGGTGGAAAACATCCCCACGTGGCAGTGCTCAGAATAGAAATCATTCTGGAACCTTAGGGCTGTGAGCCACATACATATTCACACACACACACACACACACACACACACACACACAAATTCATTTTAAGTGCACTTTTCATATGGACTCTAGACAACCATTTCTCCTTCACACATTCATTCATTCATTTATTCAGAAGTTCTGCATCCTCATTTTAAATTTCTATTCTGTTTACAACTCCAGAGACGAAGAGCAAACCTTGTTACCAGGCAGGGTATCAGAAGAGGCTGACGGAGCCGGAGGACCTGTTGTAGTGAGGTCCTCTATGCCATCATGGTCAAAAGGGTGAGGGTGAGGACTAGTATGGAAGAGGGGTTGAGCGAGAGCACATTTCTGAGACCTTACAGAGGACCTGGTGAGAATGGCAGGTAGAGCAGAGCAGAGAGAAGGCCTTGTATACAGAGTGAAAAATAGGGTACTGCTAACCATTTGTCTGTATGTTTGCAGAAGTTTGTTTTAATTCAGTGAGAATTTGGAAATCAAAAGTATCATTCTTGGGCCATTTGGATCCATTGTCCAGATTATGGATGTGGCCAAGCAGAGTTGCAGAGAAGGGCAAGATGTCATCCAAGAGTAGTAGAGTCTTTAAGTTCTTAAGGAGACAAGGAAAGTACAAAACAAGGGTGAGAGAAAAATAAACCAGAGCTTGAGCTGAGTTTACACAGAACACCAATATGACCCCCTGGCCCATTAGGGTGAATGGAGCCTGTACCTCCCATGTGAACGAGGCTATACAGATCGCAACTTTCAGCTGTTTAGCCTGTTAGTGTGCAAGGAGAGTGACTGTGCTCCACATGGTGAAAGCTGCTGGTTGTGGAAGATGAAAGTGGCTGGCAGTGGCAGATGAGAGCTCAGGAGGGAGAGAGAGAGGAGGGAGGGAGAAAGGGCATCCTGAGATGGTGCAACTGAACCAAAAGTAGCCCCTTAGGGCAGGGTGGACGAGAGAGAGAGACCAGAGGTGTCCAGAGTGAGTCTTCCTGGAGACCTGGGACTGGGGCCTAGCAGCTGAGCACTGTAGCCTGCCCTGCCAGCACTTCCACTAGAATGGGTGAAAGCCAAGGCAGGTAAACTGGAGAGAGGGACACTTATTGAGAAGGAGGGCGGAGAGGGAGAAAAGAACAGTGAGGCCGAATTGTGGTGGGTGTGAGAGTCTGTATCAGGCAGAGATGGTCTGTTGCCTTCAGAGGGTCAAATGGCAGCTTGGTGGTCTGGTCAGGGAAAGGAGGTCTGTCCACCTAAGAGGGCAATCAGAAGCCTTCTTATCTGTGTCAGGGCATCACATGTAAGGTTTAGAAGTGACCAAGACCATAGAGACAACTCTGAGGAAAAGATGGAAGTTTTTATTTGGGGGAAAAACATAAGCTGCAGGACTCACTCTCAAGAGTGGAGCAGCCAACTTGGGGTTACAGATAGTAGACTTTATAGAGTTCTTATGTTGGGGGAAGGTGAGGATGTGGGAAGGAATGTTTTGTTCTTTACGTTAGCCATACAGTGAGACCAGAAGTGACCCTGGGAGTGATAAGCGGCTAGTAAATCTAGACTTGGACACTTGTTAGGCAGGGGAGGGATAATGGCTGGGCAATTTCTTGAGGAATGTGGATGACTCACTTCTCTGTTGCCCTCCTGATGTAACTCCATTTTGTCCTGACCTTACAATATGGAGGTAGTCTTTTTTAGTTTTTCACTCTAACAGATTACTGCGTGTGTGTGTGTGTGTGTGTGTGTGTGTGTATGTGTGTGTTTACCTGTACTTTACAAACCCCTTTTATCTTTAATCCTCTTAATTGAGTTGATTTCTAAAATATTAAAAGTTAGTATAGTAGTGATAGCTGAGCCAGAATCTTGGTGAGGCCAAGCAACATTAATTGCCAGCCATAGCAAAATCAGTGAGGATAACTAGAGTAAATCTGAACTGGTGCATATTTCAGATATAAAGAATCTATATCCCACCACACCACAATGAAATAACCAGGGTATCAGACACCAGAAGCAGAAGAGTGTGGCAATAGGTGACTTTGGAAAGAGAGAGCTACAAATAAATGTATTCACAGTTAATTTTAAAAAGCAAGTATTTAATTGGATTATGCCAGCATAACTTTTTGAAGAATTCGGACTGACTCCAGAATTCTACTAGCTTAGTGTGGTGGTTTGAGTCAGGAGTCCCCCATAAATTCACATGTTCTGAATTTTAGGTCCCTAGAGGGTGACAGTTTGGGAATTGAAGCCTTGCTGGAGGATGTGTTTTGCTGGGGGTGATTATGAATGTTATAGCCTGCTTCCCTTAGTGATGATCTGGCATATTTTCTACTGTTGTTGTCTACCTGATGTTGGCAGTGAGGTGATGTCCAGCCTCTGCTCATGCACCTTTTCCCCTGCAATCATGGAGTATCCCCTAAAGTTTATAATCCAAAATAAAACCTTTCCTTTCATAACTCCTTTTGGTTGGGTGCTTTGTGCTAGCAGTGACAAGGTAGCTGCAACAGTAAATTGGTACCAAGAGTGTCATTGTGGCTTCTGGATACCTGGTTGTGTGTCTTTGAGCCTTTTGGAACTGATTTGGTTGGGGGGAATCATAACTATTGATATTGGGCCAGCTGTTATGCATTGGGACATCATGGATGGTCATCAGTTTACAGGGGTCAAGGATGGAATGTGTTGGTTTGAGTCAGGTGACCCCATAAACCCATGTGTTCTGAATGATAGTGTCACAGCTGGTGGCAGTTTGGGAATTGGAGCTTTGCTGGAGGAGAAGTTTTTCTGGGAGCAGACTTATGGATGTTACAGCTGCTGTTGTCCATCTGATGTTGGCAGCAGGTGATATTCAGCCTCTGCTCATGCCATATTTTCTCCTGCTATCATGGAGTTTCCCCTTGAGTTTCTAAATCAAAATAAACCCTTTCCTCCTATAAAGCTGCTTTTGTTTGGAGGCTTTGTGCCAGTGATGAGAAGGTAACTGCAACACTTAGCTTTCATAACTGCTTTTTAAAAATTATTGACTAGTGACAACACTCATTTTCAGACAACCAAGGCTCTAAGAACATCCCTGTATGCTAGAAACTCTCACTCTTTTCCTTTTTCCCTGTGGGGTATCTCATCCAGGACAATTATCCTACAGCATGAGCCATATGGTTGAGTTTTCTTGCCCTATAACTGATAAGATATGGTCACCATTTTTACCATTTTGTGACATTCCTGGGTAACTGATTGTGAATACAAGTACACCAATTGGCCAATGAGGTCAGGTAGGAGGTCATGTTTGCTAGAACTCATTGTCAAATTCCTTTTATCTCTGCACTAACCTCATAAATAACTCATATCTAATGCTACTGAGTGATTATATGAACATTTAGTTGGTGAGCACTTTACATTTGACCCATATAACTACCTTATGAGATAATTATAGTGTTTATGTACATTAAGAGGTTAAAAACTGATGCTTGAGAGAAAAAAATCACTGTAACTTGTCCATACCATAGACTTGTAAATAGCACAGCTTTCTGAGTAGAAATTCTGGATTCTTACCCTTCACATTATACTGTATTTCTCTACATTATACAGCATGTCTGTATTAGAATGTATCCTAATATCTTTTCATGAATTAGTATGACTAAAAAAATTGAAAAATATTTTATGTGAATAATTTGGGCAATAGGGATTTCAGAAAAATGAACCTATGCTCTTTACTAACTGCTCTCTCATTCTTAATATCTAAAAGAAAACATGTATAGTACTCTCAAATTCATTTTCACCACAGAATCTTCTTTCTCAAGTGTTTTATGAGGCTTTCCTTCCACTTGTGGACCACTTCACCTGAAAACCTTTTTTTGTTGCTCTCACCTTTACAGTGTACAATCTATGAGTTTTTTTTTTAAGTGTTAGTCAGCCAAAGCTGCTTATTGTCACACTTCTTAGATAGTAAACACATTTCAGCAAGCATATAAGAAGAAGGTAATTATGTCAGTCAACAAAGCATGTCCTGGAGATATTATGGAGTGTAGAATTTCTTATGTTCTTAAAATCTTAGAAATTCAATTCACAGTTTGTGGATAATCTGCTTTGTAGAAAGAAAACAGATAAGCTACCCATAACTATAGAATATGAAAATATTGTTAATCATGATGCTTGCACTCAAAGAGATGCCCCTGAAATGAGGATTGGAATTCCAAATCTACATGCTATAAAATGGCAAAGGGTAAATCTGATAATGGAGGCATGAGTGGCAATCTGTTGATCTGTCTTTCATCTCACTTTTCCTAGTGTATAATTGGTAGCATTAGACTTTTCTTACAACCATCTATAATCAATGCATATTTTGGAAAATGTTACTCTTATGTAGATGCTTTTTTTCTTCTGCCTTTAGTGTAGAAATCACCTTATAAGAGTAAAACCTGTACTTGAATGTTTTTTTCAGGTTTTTCATATTGGTGATGATTCATACATTTTAAGTTTGCCTAGCAAAATTGTGCATTTTTGTAATGATTTTATTTTACCTTGATTGTATTCCCAAGTTTGAGCTTCAGAAATAGCCTGTTTCTTAAAAGCCATGATTTTTTTTTAATTTATTATTAGATATGGACATACTTAGTATGTAAAAAAAACACATGTTGTTACCACACTTTCCCTCATCCCTGCCCCTTTTCCAAAGAGGCCCTCCTTGTTGGGGATGCAGCTCAACCCCATAGGGACTGTGGGTCATGCATTGTGGGGGCAGCAGTCAGTTATGAGGGAGAAGCAGTGTCTTTCTGCATAATGTCTCAACTTGTGGCTCTAACACTCTTCCTGTCTCCTCTTCCACAAAATTCCCTGTGCCATGTTGGGTGCATTTTAAGTCTACTTCAGTGGGGGGCTCTTAGGAATCTCCGGATCTCTGCTTTAATAGGTGTTGAGTGTCTTCAGTGTTTATCTGCTTCACCTTTGTGCTGATATCAGGTTCACTAAAAAAAAAAAAAAAATAGCACTCTTGCTCAAAAATATGGAGTACTTCACAAATTTGTGTGGCATCTTTCCACAGGGGCCATGCCAATCTACTCTGCATCATTCCAATTTTAGCATATGTGCTGCCAATGAGAGCACAAAAGCCATCAGTTTTCATCCACTGATTAGAGTTCCACAGTTCAAAGACTTAGTCAAGTACTTGATGTTTCTTCACAATTTAGTTTTTTAAAAATATTTTATTTGAGAGAGAAAGAGACAGAGAGAGAGAAAGAGAGAGAGAGAATGAGAGAGACATGGGCACGCTAGGGCTCCTGGCCACTGCAAGCAAACTTGACACGTGCACCAACTTGTACATCTGGCTTACATGGTTACAAGGGCATAGAATCTGGCTACTTAGACTTCCCAAGCAAGCAACTTAACTGATAAACCATTTATATAGCTCCAGAATTTGGTTTGCAATTCCCACTTCCCTATTCAAACTCATTCTCATAATTCACTTTCTGTGTTTAAGCTAAACCCAGTCACTTGCCTCTCTTTGCTTTAAGGTATCACAGTTTGAGTGCTCTTAACCTGCTTTCTAAGTGTTTGTCCCTTACACTGTTGAATCCTTCCCAGATAAAAATGTCCACTCTTCCCATTCCACTAGTCTTGATTCCCACCATAAAACAACAATATTTTATTTATTTATTATTTATTTATTTGACTGCAGAGAGAGAAAGAGAGAAGGGAGTGAGAGAAAGAGAGAGAATGGGTACACCAGGGCCTCTAGCCACTGTGAACAAACTCTAGATGCATGTACCACTTTGTGCATCTGACTTTATATGGGGGCAGTATTGCAGGCAAATACCTTAACTATTGAGCTATGTCTCCAGGCCTTGGTGATTTCTTAGAAGGTCACCACATACTTATTTATGTCAATGGCTATGTAGTCTAAGTTCATTGATAACAAATTCCCTATTTATCTTTGCAAATTATATATTACATAATAAGACTATTATGGAGAGAATGAATAACATATAAATATTTAAAAATATTATGCCAAAAATGAAAAGTGAATCTTGTGTCCTTTTATTACAGGCATCAATTTACTGGCTGTGTATATATATATATATGTATATATATATATATATATATATATATATATATATATATATATATATTATTTGAAAATATAATGATTCCCATTGTCATCCATAGTATGTAAATAAGAATTTTATTAGTTTTATTTTCTGGAACCTATGCTATGAATTGATCTTTGATAACTTGTTTTAGTTGGTATGTTTTAGTTTATCTATTAACAGTTATTTTGTATCTATTCTAAGTTATATGTACTTAAGCTTTCCAAAACTACCTTTTATTTAAACTGAATGCCAAAAAGAGATTAGATTGTTGCAGAACTTTAATGTCTTATAAAGGGAATAGTTTTTCTAAAGTAGAAAATTCTTTCCTTGAAGAATATTCTCCCAATGAGAAAAAAAATGCAAACTTGCATCTCTTGAATGATGCCAGGTAACATTCTGCCTACAATATATGTCTTCCAGAACTAATTAAGGAACTACATTATTTTCCATACAAACAGAATAAAAGCTCTGAGCAAGCATACATTTGTGTGAGGAAACTCTGTCTAGACCAGCTGTCAATTTCTGGGTTCCCTTTTTGTCCATTGAAGACTGTTCGTAAAATGGAGATAAATACATTCCCTGTCTGGAATTTAGGTATACTTGAAAATGTTTAATGCATTAGGGCATTTGGGAGATTATTTTAATGGATTTTTTACCAAATCATATTTTGACATTCAATTTAAATACATTTAAGTTAACACTTTCATCTATGCTAAAGTCCATTGGGAAACAGGAGGTTGTGTTGCGAAAAGTTAGAGGAAGCTGATGATAAAAGGCTCCATTCAAAATTATAATAAAAAACTTAATAAAAGAAACATGAGTTAAACAAATTGCTATGGTTGAGAAAATATTCTTTCTTACGCAAGTACCTGAGTCTATGACATGTACATAGAGGAAGCGACTCCAATATGCTTATATTTAATTCTCTTGCTAGCCAGTGAACTCTTGAACCAGTGTATTATGATTGTGCATAATAACAGTAAATAGATTTTTCTCTCTTTTATTGGTGAAATAAAACATGGCTGCATTTTGATAAAGTTCTTAGCTTCAGGAATAATAATTTTACTTTTCTCTTTACTCAAAAGTCACAGGACCTTGTTAGCTTACTTCTGCACATTGCAACATCATCTGCTTCATAGTGAGTTTCAAATAGATAGATGTCTGTCTTTCATTGCAAATAGCGATGAACGACGAATTGTTAGGAGGTTATACTGACACTTTAAAGAATGAAAACAGTTATTGTAAAATGTTATTTCCTAGGCAGGGTGACTGAAAAAGTAATATAAAAAGTAGAGAACAAAGTAAAAGACAATGAAAACTAAAAGTAAACATAAATTGTCTTTTTATTTTGCATAGTATGCATATTGAAATATCTCAGAATATCATAAAAATATTTAGGTAATGATTTTCCAATTTGCATAAAGTGGCATAATTAATATTTTAATTAATTAGATGAATAAGTTAAAGAGGTATTGAAGTCATTATACTTGGGGAAAAATATGGACTTTGAACCCAGTTATAAAACCATGGGTTGAATTGTCCCAGTGTCTATTTCCAGCTTGGGAATTGCATATGCACCTGTGCATAAGTCATCTTGTATATGTGTGTACTTATATTAATTTATGCTATTGAGATGATCATAATGTACAACAACTTTATCTGTGTAACAGTTACCTTCTCCTTGTTGGTACAAAACACCCAGCCAGAGCAGCTACTGGAGAAAAGAGTATTTTGGCTGGCAGATTTAAGGGGAACTTATATCATGGTAAAGAAAGCATGGCAAAGCAAGCAAGTGGATCACACTTTCATACATCAGCGACATTAGTGACAGAGAGTGGTGAGTCTGAGCTGAGTTTGCCCTGAACACCCATTGGGCTAGACTAATAATACTCAAAACTCACCACCCCCCTATGATAGACTCTACCTCTCAAAGGCTCCATCTGCTGGGAACTAAACAGGAAGATTGAACACAAACACTTGAGAATGTGGGTGATATTTTACACACAAACCATCATGTTCTGTTTCAAGATGAAATATTTTAATAGCTCAACATGGCTGGCACCTGAATACTCTTTAGGATTGTGAAAGTCAGAGGGCATGACAGCTTTCCATATCTAGTCCCCTTCCCTACTGGGAGTCCGACTGCTGGCATCTGTGAACTCTTCTTGCAGCCTCTTAAAGGTCAGGTAGAGAACAGACTTCCCAAGTATCAGTGCCACAATGTCAGGGCCCTGACTACTGGTACCCAAGAAATCCTGGGGGTTGTAAATATCAGAGGGTAGAAAGACCTCTGTGCCTATCTCTCCTGATGGACCCACCCCACCCCTACTGACTGCACCTACATACAACCTGGGTTTATTAAGGTCAGAGAGTTGTGGGCTCCTATACCTGCCCTCTCACTAGCTGATATGAGATATGAGATCACCCAAGCTCCCCATCCACAAATTAATACTGAGTGTCTTCACAACTGTGCTTCCAAATAGTACACAGTTGAACTCAAGTCCAGTTAACTTTCCAAATGCTCACTTTCTGGTGTACCAGAAAGACTCAACCAAAGAATTTCAGATGCATATCCAAACACAAGAAAACAAGTAACTTGGTGAACCAAGCTAGGGAAAGAAATGCCCATCCAGGTAAAAGTGGAATACAGAATACCAAATAGGATCAGACAAGAAACTCCCCTTGTCATATTAGAGTCAAAATACTAAATATATCTCAAAGTATATGGAAAACTCCAAGAAAGATCTGAGTCACACATAAAGGCAGGTCCATAAGCATTTTTCAATGGAAACTACAAAATACAAAAGAGATTGGGAAGGTGTATTTCACATTCTAAATGACCATGGCTTCAAACCCAGACTACTATGCTCATTGGAACTGTCAAAGAAGAAAAAAATTCAATGCTAAAATCAGGCTAAAGAAATTTATGACACTTAAACCAGCATTACAGAGGATCCTGGAAGGAATATTTTGGAAAGAAGAAAATAATAAATTTATCCAAGAGGCTACAGGAAAAATCATGATGCTATAATTATGGTTAAGGATATAAGTTCTAATAAAACAGTAAAAAATAAATAAAATGACAAGAATTAATATATATATATATATTTTTTTTTTGTCAATAATAACTGAATATTAATAAACTCAATGCCCAATCAAAAAACACAGATTAGCAGAAAAAAAGTGGAAAATAGGATTCTTCTTTTTGCTGCCTCCAGGAAACACACATCAAACTCAAAAAGATAGTACCTTAGGGTTAGAAGAAATAAAATTTGAAAAAGGTATTCTAAGCAAATGGAGCAGAAAAGGATAAGTGTTGCTATTCTAATATCATATAAAATCGACTTCAAACTAAAACTTATCAGAAAAGAGAGTCGAGTCACTTCATGCTGATTATGGGAACAACATATAAAGAGGCCATTATAATTCCAAACATATATTTCTGAGCACAAAATACCTGATTTCATAAAACATAAACTACTAGATATAAAGCCACAGATTGACTACAACATAGTATTAGTAGGTAATTTCAATATCCCACTTTCACCAACAAGCATGCCATCCACATTTAAGAAAAAGAGAAAATTATTGTATGTAAATGACATCAAATGTATTTAACAGATAACTACAAGAATTTTACCCAAACACTGCAGAATACACATTCTTCTCAGAAGTCCATAGGACTTACGCTAAAATAGATCACTTATTAAGACACAAGGCAAGTCTTAACAAGAGTAGAAAAATTGAAATAACTTCTTATATTTTATCTGACCACAGTGGAATAAAGCAAAAATCTACAGTAAATTGAAATGACAAAAATAAACTCAAGGAAATTAAACAACATACTATTGAATGATATTGAATAAATCAATATGTACATAAATGATCCTATAATTGAGTGAAAATAAAAGCCATAAACCAAGACATGTGGAAAACCATGAAGAGAATCTTAAGAGTGAATTTTATAGCTGTAAATGCATACATACAAATCAGCCAAACCTAAAATAATTGCCTTAAAGTCTTCCAGTCTCATGGATTGGAAGAAAGAATTAATGTTGTGAAAATGTCCACATGACCCAAACAAACTATAGATGCACTGTAATCCCAATCAAAATTCTAGATGTTTATCACAAAATTTTTAAAAAGCCTTAAAATTTATATTAAAGTTCAAAAGATGCTGGATAGCCAATGCAATCCTGAACAAAATACAATAATAATGCAGGAGGTGTGAGCACACATGATTTCAATTTATACTACATAGCCATAATGTGGTTCAGGCACAAAATTAGAAACAATTTATACTACATAGCCATAATGTGGTACAGGCACAAAATTAGAAACACAAATCAGTAGAATAGAATGGAGGGTCCAAGTATAAGTTCATAAAATTACCAGATTTGTTTGTTATTTATTTATTTGAAAGCAACAAACAGAGAGAGAAAGAGGCAGATAGAGAGAGAATGGGGGTGCCAGGGCCTCCAGCCACTGCAAACGAACTCAGATGCATGTGCCCCTTTGTGTATCTGGCTAACGTGGATCCTGGGGAATCAAGCCTTGAACCAGAGCAAGCGCTTAACTGCTAGGCCATCTCTCCAACCCAAATTACCTGATTTTTGAAAAAGATGCCAAAAATAAATGCTGTACAGATATAATATCTTCAACAAATTTTGCTGAGAAAACATAGAAGAATGAAACAAAATCCTTATCTCTTATCCTGCACATACCTTTAATATCAGCACTTGGGAGGCACAGGTAGGAGGAGTAAGTTTGAGGCTACCCTGAGACTACATAGTGAATTCAAAGCTATCCTGGGCTAGAGCAAAACCCTACCTCAAAATAAATAAATAAATAAATAAATAAATAAATAAACAAACTTCAAATGAATCATGGATCATGATGTCAAATCTAAAGTTCTGAAACTGCTAGATAAATAATTATAAGATACACTATAGGATATAAGAACAGGCCAAAACACTTCTGAGTAAGCCTTAAATTGCTCAGAAAATAAGACCACCAATTGACAGATTGGGACTGCAGGATATTAGAAATCTTCTACACAACAAAGGAAACCACCAATCAAGGGAATAGGTAACCTGAAGAATTGTTGCATGATACTTTTTCTTTAGGGAAATGTGAAGACACATATATTCACACTAGACAGGGCTTAGAGGACATACCATTCTACCCCAATGCCCAATTTTGATGAACTAGTGAGTTTGTTAGGATTACTTATAGAGCACAAAAGAGGTATGGGTGACTCAAAAACAGCTTCCTCATCACAAAGTCCCACTCTAGCTTTGATGCTGATGCTGACCTCATGGAAGCTACATTATGGAATCCCCTCTTTCAATTAATTTTCTAGTTCCTATATAATCTAGTATATCCCAAGATCACTTGAAGTTGGAAGGAGAGCAATAGGTAACGGTAGCTGGAATTTCAGGTGAGGATTTTAGACTATTTCCACCTCCATATACTAGGGAGTAGTAATTGCTCCATTACCATAACCTGGATATCACTGTATTGTTGTGTTATAAATTCTCCATGTCCGCCATGCAATGAATTTCCTAGTCGAATACATCATGTGATACCTAAAGAACAAATACCATGTAACTAGAATAAAAAATCCATATCTAGAATCTATACAGAACTCAAAAAAAAAAACTTTAGTTTTTTTTTTTTTCAAGAAAACAACTCAGTTAAAAAACGGTGGAACTTAAGAGCTAGTTCTCCAAAGAGAAAATACAAATGACAAATAAACATTTGAAATAATATTCAACATCATTACTCATCAAGTAAATTCAAATTAAAACAAATTGTAGGTTCTATGTTACCCAAGAATGTCTTTTTTTTTTTTTTTTTTTGATTTTTTGGGGGAGGGACTCACTCTAGCTCAGGTTGACCTGTAATTCACTATGTAGTTTCAGGGTGGCCTCAAACTCATGGCGGTCCTTCTACCTCTGCCTCCTGAATGCTGAGATTAAAGGCATGCACCACCATACTGGGCCCAAGAAAGTCTTTTATGAAGAAAACACATGATCACTTATAATCAGTGAGGATGAGGGGAAAATAGGACATTGTGAGTGGTCTTTCAATGGATGCAGCCACTGTGGAAATCAATGTAGAGGCATTTCAAATAGCTAAAAGTAGTACTACCATATAACCCAAATATACCATTTCTGGTATCCTAATTTTGTATCCTATGACACAGATACACACACTCCCATGCTTATGCTGCTCTAGTTACAATAGCTAGAAAGTGGAATCCACTTAGAGGTCCATCAACAAATGAAAAATAATGAAAATGTAGTGCTCTACACAATTGATTTTTTTAGCCCTGAAGAAAAATGAAAGTGTGAAACTTTCATAAAAATGAATAGAACTGTAAAACATACTGAGTGAGGTCACCTATACCCAGGAAAACAAACCTCATATATTCTGTCTCATCTGAGGATCCTGGCTTCATATTTTAACATTTTTATGCTTAAGGTAGAGTGAGCTTCTGTAGAGGCCAAGGAGTAAGAAAAGCCATGGATGGGGACATCTTAAGGGTGAGGGGTGTCATAAAACACATGTGATATGAAAGTAGAGAGGGTAATAGTAGGTGCATATGAGGATAGGAAAATAGGGTAAGGAAGGGAGTAGTTGCCAATTCATCAAAATTAAGGATGCACGAGCTGGGTGTGGTGGTGCATGGTGCACACCTTTAATCCCAGCACTCGGAAGGCAGAAGAGGTAGGAGGATCACCATGAGTTTGAGGCCACCCTGAGATTACATAGTAAATTCCAGGTCAGCCTGAGCTAGCGTGAAACCCTACCTTGAAAAACAAAACAAAACAAAAAATTAAAGATGCACAAAACAACCATATGGAAATCTAGTACTTTATTAAAAAGAACACTTTTTAAATTTACATATATATATATATATGTATATATATATATATACATATATATATATGTATATATGTATATATGAATATATGAATTGGCATGCCAGGGCCTCTAGCCACTGCGATTGAACTTCAGATGTGTGTGCCACCTTTTATCCATGTGTGACCTTGTGTGCTTGCATCACCTTGTATGTCTAGCTTACATGGGACCTGGAGAGTCAAACATGGGTCCTTAGGTTTTACAGGCAAGCATCTTAACCACTATGCTATCTCTCCAGCACCAAACCTACTACTCTATATCATAACTATATGGTTATATAGTTAATAGTTTGAATTAAGATACTCTGCATAGATTCACACCTGGCTCTGTAAACTTGTTCAGTGGTCTATGACT
Organism: Dipus sagitta; assembly: GCA_036346955.1. Lineage (NCBI taxonomy): Eukaryota > Metazoa > Chordata > Mammalia > Rodentia > Dipodidae > Dipus > Dipus sagitta. The sequence goes on from CM070781.1 coordinate 71,164,241, forward strand.
CAAGAGATGGCAGGCCAAAGGGGAGAATCTACTACTGTAGTTTTGCTAAATAGACATGTAGTAAAACTACTTTCTGAACATTTTATGTTTATATCCACACTTTGAATATAATGTCCTCATAAACTCACATGTTTGAATACTTAATCCCAAGCTGTAGTGTTGCTGTGGAGGGTTATAGAACATTTAGGAGGTGGAAGTGCTTCACTGGGGGAAGCTTTGAGGTTTATAGTTCCTCCTCACTTGCTGTTCTTTCTTTTCTCTCACTCTTTCTCCTTACTTCTTCCTTGCTGATGTTATGGAATTACTCTGGCTTCCTTCTCCTTGCCATGCGTTCCCTGCCGCAATGCTCTCTATACTCTAGGACCATAAGCCAAAATCAACTTTTCCCTTCCCTAAACTGCTTCTGGAAAGTATTTGCTCATAAAACTGTGAAAGGAACTGATACAGAAAACTAGTTCTAGGAAGTAGGACCATTGTCATGTCAGTCATAGTCTTTTTGAGTTGGTTTGTAGGAGTAATGTTGGAGGATTTGTAACTTTGGAGTATAGAAGCCTTACAATGCAGTGAGCAGATCTTCATAAGCCATAGTTGTGGTAGTTTGAAATATCAGAAGGTAGAAAGAAATTTGGACCTTTCAAACTCAGATCAAGAGGTTTTAGAGGGGAACAAGGTGTCTATAGTTCACTGTTACAGGCAATTCATATGATAGCCCCGCAAAACTGTCTGTATTCTGTATCTGCCTGTATCCCAAGAACTTGACCAATGTTGATTTAAAAGTAATGAATGAGGGCTGGAGGGACTGCGTAGTGGTTAAGGCATTTGCCTGAAAAGCCAAAGGACCCAGGTTCAGTTCCCAAGAACCCATGTTAGCCAGATGCACAAGGGGGTGCACACATCTGGAGTTCATTTGCAATGACTGGAGGCCCTGGTGTGACCCCCTTTCTCTGTCAAGTAAATAAATAAATAATCTTTAAATTGTAGTTAATGAATAATTGGCAGAAGAAATTTCAAAGCAGAAAAGCTTTGAATCTGTGGAATAGCTTCTATTATTCACCCTGATTCAGAGTTATAGTGAAAGCGACAAAAAATACATGCCTAAAAGAAATGAAGTTCAGTAGGGAAATAAATGTAAGCAATTTTAAACTCCCATTATCAGAGGTTTCAGAAATTTGTTTTCCCTGTAATCATTAAAGAGATAACCACCATTAAAGTTAAGTCAACTTCTCTGTACTGGGACAATAGGAAGAATGACCTAGGTAAAGACTCAACTCACTGAAGACTCAAAATAGGAAGAACTGAAATTCTTCAGAAAAGAAAAAGCCTGAAGGGAAAATGCTGAAAAAGGCTATTGCTCCTCAAGACTGCTACAGCTGTGCTCCATGGACACCAGGTTTCATCCTGATCTGACAGCAGAACTTTGAAGCATTGCCTGAAAAGTTCAAGATGTAGGAGTAATGGAGTATTTTACCATAATAACAGGGATCTTATGAGATTGAGTATTGTGAGACAGATTTGGAGTACCTGCAAGGAGGCCCTCTACAGCTACTGTAATGAAGCCATGAAGATAAAACATAAGTTGCAATGCAGACACTCATATGTTCCAAGGGCCATGATTATGGAATGTCCACCAAAGAAAGCTGTGGTCTCAAAGCAGATTCACTCTAGGGAAGAGGTTATAGGCAACAGATCAAAGGGTTGATTCCAAAGTCTTTTGTAGCCCAGAGCATTTCCATAGGATTTGCAGATACCAAGCAGGGAGCTTCGGGATTTGGTGTTTGCTCTGCTGGATTTCTGTCTTGTTTTGGTACTTTTAAAAAATTTTTGCTATCTCTCTTATGTCTCCCTTTTTGAATGGAAATGTGTGTTCTGTGTCATGACATAGTGGAAGCTTGAAACTTGTATTTTGATTTATCAGAGCTTAAAGTTAAGAGATTATGTTGAGTTTCAGATGAGGCTTTGGACTTTTGAACAGTGTTGGGACTGGTAAAAATGATGGAGATTTTTGAAGTTAGACTTGAATGCATTTTCCATCATGAGATACCCAGGGGTCTTATGAGGGCCAAAGGTAGAATGTGGTTTGAATATAATTCACCTCCATAGGTTCATTTGAATACTTAATACTTAGCTGGTGGTGCTGGTCTAGAAGGTTGTGGAGCCATAGGAGGTGGAACCGTGATGACGGAATTGATTCACATGGTTAGCTTTGAGGTCCAGCCCCACTTCTTGTTCTTCATCTCTCTGCTTCTTCCCTAATGAGGTGACACAAGTTTCCTGATCCTGCCATTCTGTCCTCACCATGATGGACTTTATCCTATGGAACTATTAGCTGAAATCAACACTTCACTGGTCAAAATGATGAGAAGATGTGGGATATGCTGGGTGTGGTGGTGCATGCCTTTAATCCCAGCACTAGGGAGGCAGAGGTATGAGGATTGCCGTGAGTTAGAGGCCACCCGGAGACTCCATGGTGAATTCCAGGTCAGCCTGGGCCAGAGTGAGACCCTACCTCGAAAAAAAAAAAAAAAAAAAAAAAAAGATGTGGGATATTTTTATCACGTCCACTTCAAGAGCAAGGAAACATCACAGAAGAGGAGGTAGTTAAGAATGTAAGCTAGAGGATACTGTGAAATGCTGTGTTTGTAGTTTACATGGCCACAGTAATAATGAACCCACAGCAACTGAAATTACCTGTATAAGACCTTCATCAGACTTGGTTCTTCAACATTCCTTAACATATGGGGGAGGGACTCATGAGGCCCTACCACTCCTGGAAGAGCTATTAACAGTAGTAAATGGTTAGAGGTGGAGAGGAAGTTATTTTATTCAGTGTCATAACTATTAGTTAGCTTTCCATGCCTGTTGTGGTTGCTTTCTCATTGCTAGGACAAACATCTGACCAGAAGCAGCTTATGGGAGGAAAGAGTTTATTTCAGGCTTACAGAATCCAGAAGAATCATTATGGCAGAAAAAGTTGGCTTGCTGCCATAGATGCATAGCAGAGAGACATCATCAAACAGCCAGCAAACACAAGTAGCCAAAGTCTAAACTGACTTTTTACACACGTTAGGTATGGACCAAAAGATCTACCCCCTAGGGACACCTCCTCCAGTAGGCTGCTAGAGACTTAAGCAGGAATGCTATTCTTATTCAAAAATGCCTGAACCTACTGCCTTTGAGTAGAAACAGCTATGGGAGGTTGTTATCCAGGATAGATGAGACTTCTGGGGTGTGGTTGCATTTGAGTTATCTATTGCTCCTGTAAGCTATCCTTCACCCTGCTCTGTATGTAACCCCAATAAACTCATTGGTTCACCAAACCTGGTTTTGGTGTAATTGTCTTTTGTTCTCTCATCTGTGCCCTATCTGGCGGTGAAGATGGGTACTCATGTTACCTTAGGCTTCCTGTAACACTGCTCCAGTAGATAATCCTCACATATGCAACCTTAATTAAATTCAGTGGAGTCAAGAAAAAAAAAAATGCATGAAAGTTAGAGAGGACAAGTTGGAAGAAGGGTTCCTGCAGGAGTGGTAAGAGGATGAGAGGGTGATGTGGGTGAACGTGTCAAATATGCTGCATATGACCATGAAATCGTCAAAAATTAAAATAGTTCTCTATTATACGGATAGATATCCACATGCAGAACATGTTTATATTTGTTAAAATGTTTATGTAAAGATAATAACATACTGCATTCATTCATTTAATTCTTTATGACCTGCCATACTCTATGCTACATGTTTAGGTTCATTGTTTCTTTTAATTTTTTCAGTAGTCTAGGAGATTGGCATACTTGTTTTCATCCAACTCAATTTTTAATATATGTTTTAGAATTTTTCTGTCAAGTATTCCTGCTCTTCTTTCCTTTTAAATTTTTTCATTTCCCCTTTTACCTCTCTTCCCCTCATCACCTTGTCTTTTTTGGTACCCATTCACTGAATTTAATTAGAGTTCCTTCAATCAATTCCCCTTCCTTCCCCTCTACATTCATATCTTTTTGATAAGATTGTCTCCTTTGTAGCCAAGGTTGGCCTTAAATTCAAGTTCCTATTTCCTCAGCATCCTGATTGCTTGAAATGCAGGTATGTGCAAACCATACCTGGCTAAAATTTCTCTAAAGTTTTTATTATACTTTTAATTTATAATAGAGTATCTTCATGGATTTGCAATATTATGTTTTAATAAATCTTCGTATGCACCTTTAGTCAATTTTATTTTAGAGAGGTACAAATGAAACAGTTAAGCATTATGTTTTTTGTTTTCTAAATAGTAAATTATGATTTGCAGTAACTAATCACAAAAACAATGGTGTTTGGAAAAGGTGAGTTCATGTCTATTATTATTTATATATATATTACTCCATTTAAAAGGTGAACTAAAATACATGAAGTTATTAAGCCTTTTTCACTCTTCTGTTACATCTTCTGCAGCACCAAAATTTACTGTATACAACTAAATTTGGCCATATTTCTGTCTAGGAAAAGCTATAAAATAGGAAATTAATAGTATAAAAGATGTACTTGCTTGTGAAAATTTTTCCAAGAAAAAATGTGTTATATTTATATAGAAAAGAGAAGCATAATCTTACTACCCAATTTATTAGGTTAAATATAATCAGTAGTATTAGGAGAATGCCCTCTGTATCTATGTAGCTAGAATAGTATGGAAGTAGTCTGCTTTCAAATACTATTAAATGGGGAATCTTAGAATTTACTTTAAAAAATACAGTCAGCTATAGAGACTTAAGAATAGATTAAATGAAATAGGTCCAAGCCATGCTGACCTTGCAGCAAAAACTCCATTGGGGTGTGATTTATTCATCTCTAAAATCTTTCACAGTAATATTATTGTAATTTGCCAGAGTAAATGGTTGTATAGAGGTGAGAGTTGAAGGGTTACCAGATATCTTCTCTCACAAACAAAATATTCCTTTCATAGTTGCCTAACACTTTACTCAGAAAGAGCTATGCCTATTGTCTTTAACCTTTTGATAAAAAGAAATGTAGTCAAGTGTTTATCATATGTAGGTTTAAATTTAAGCTCTGCTAGTTACATATAAGTTGTCTAAACTTTCCAAAATATATTTTTATAATATTTGATTAAAATATTTAACTTGTGGTGCTGGTGAGATGGCGCAGTACATAAAACACTTACCATAAAACCCTAGGAACTTGCATTCTGGTCCATAGCATACACATAATAGCTGAAAATGGCAGCACCTTCCTGTCATCCCAAGCCTGCGGAGATGGAGACATGAAGACCCCTAGGGCTGCTGGTTGTTTGTGTAACCCAATTAACGAGCAGTAGGTTCATTTCAAGACCTTGTTTTAAAAAATGAGGTGCAGAGCAATTGAGGAAGACACCTTGATATCAACCTACGGCATATATATATATATATTAGTGAAAGGGAGAGAGAGAGAGAGAAACAGGTAGAGACATATATGTTCACTGTTGCACACACACACACATTAATGCACATAAACACATGTGGTGGTTTGAAATAAGATGATCCTTTCTTACTTTGTGTGTTCTGAATGTTTGGTCCCCAGCTAGTAGTAACTTGGAAGGTGGAACCTTGCTGAAGGAGGTGTCTCATTGGGGCCAGGTTTATGGGTATTACAGCTAGCTCTCCTGCCCCAAAATTGGCTCACTCCCCTCTGCTATTTTCTACCTTCTGTAGCAAGGAGGTTATGTCCAGCCTCTGTTCATGCCATGCTTTCTGTTGTCATCATGCATGCATACACACTTGCATGCAGACCACACGCACATGCAAAACAATTTTCAAAAAGTGAAAGAATTAAAACATTTAAGATATAATTACAACAAACACAGTTGAACTACATCTGCAACCTGTTCCAAATAAAGTATCTACCATGTTCCAGAGATTATGATTAGTAATTTCAAATTTTTATTAGTGTTTGATTGTTCCATTGTGACATTTTCACATATGCAAGGATTGCACTTTGACTGTAGTCACTCCTCATTACCTTCTCCTAATCACTGTATATTTCCAAACTCTTGATCCCCTTTCTCTTCCAAAGTGGCATGTCCCTTTTACATTCATTTTTTTTGTTGTTTACACGTCAAGATTCCACATAGGAGAGAAATTACACAATATTTATCTTTCTGAGTCCAGCTTATTTTACTTAACATGATCTCTAGGTCCATCCATTTATCTGCAAGTAACATGAATTTATTCATTTATTCTCTCTGACTGAACAATATACAGCTGTGCACAAATGTCACTATTTTCACTTATCATTTGTTAGCTTCTAGGCTGATTCTACAACCTGGCTGTTGTGAATAGTATGGCTATGGACATGCCTATGCAGATATTACTATGGTATGGCAGACTCCTTTTAGATATACACTGACAACTGGTAAAGATGAATTATGTAGTCATTCTGTTCTCATTTTTAAGGTTTTTATTCAGTTTTTCTGGACTAATCTACATTCTCACCAACAGTGAATAAGTATCCCTTTCCCCCACATCCTGGCCAGCAGGTTTTTTTGTCGTTGTTGTGTTATTTTGTGTTGTTGTTTTTCTGTCATGATGATAGGCATCCTGATAAAAGTGACTTTCTCTCAATGCAGTCTTCATTTGCATTTTCCTGGTGGCTAAAGATGTTGAACATTTTTTCATGTACTTGATGTACATTAGTACTACTATCAAAGTGTGTCTGTTTCATTCATTTGTAATTCATTGATTGGGTTTCTTGTTCTTGAGGTGTTAACGTCTTGAATGATATGTTCTGGATATTAATCTTATGTCAGATGAAGAGCTGTCGAAGATTTTCTCCCACTCTATTTGCTGTTTCTTCTCTTTGGTATTTTTTTTCTTTTGCTCTTTAACTTGATGGAGTCCTTTTAGTTAATCTTTTGCTATCATTTTATGAGCTATTAGAATCTTATTCAGAAAGTCCTTCCCTATGCCTCTATCTTAAGTTTTCCTCTAAGAGTTTGAAAGTTGTTTTGTAGATTCCAGACGCTGCTGCGGCTGCTCCGCCACCCCTCTTAGGACTCTTGCCTCCTAGCGCCTGCCTTGGTGCCCAGAATGGTGATCCGTGTGTACATTGCATCTTCTTCTGGCTCTACAGTGATTAAGAAGAAACAGCAAGATGTGCTTGGTTTCCTAGAAGCTAACAAAATAGGATTTGAAGAAAAAATACATTGCAGCCAATGAAGAGAATCACAAGTGGATGAGAGAAAATGTGCCTGAAGACAGTCGACCAGCCACAGGGTACCCCCTGCCACCTCAGATTTTCAATGAAAGCCAGTACCATGGGGACTATGATGCCTTCTTTGAAGCCAGGGAAAACAATGCAGTTTACGCCTTTTTAGGCTTGACAGCACCACCTGGTTCAAAGGAAGCAGAAGCCCAGGCGAAGCAGCAAGCATGAACATTAAAGATTTGTCTTTCAGTGTCTTGAAAAATGTGTCTTCATTGCTTTTATAAAATAGCAAAATTATCTTGGCTTCAAAATGAGTTTAATGTTAAAATAATAGATTAGTTGTGTTCCTGCATGCAAACAATCAAAATAAGTACTTCCTTCTCCTGATACATAATCATTTTGTTGGTATTAAGCCACAGATTGTATGAGCATATCCATCCAAAAAGAAAGAATCTCCATTTGTCTTCCATTTCATTAAAAAGCACAAGTCTAGAGCCGGGCGTGGTGGCGCACGCCTTTAATCCCAGCACTCGGGAGGCAGAGGTAGGAGGATCGCCGTGAGTTCGAGGCCACCCTGAGACTCCATAGTGAATTCCAGGTCAGCCTGGGCTAGAGTGAGACCCTACCTCGAAAAACCAAAAAAAAAAAAAAAAAAAAAAAAAAGCACAAGTCTGAAACAAATGGATAGCTGTTGAAATACTTTTGAAAAAGGATAAGAAACTATGACCCAAATCACTTGCCACAAGATATTGTAGTTTAATTTCATGCTATTTTTAAAAACAAACACCTTTTACTTTAAACTACTTTATCATTCCTGTTTGCAAGACTATACTCTGCCAAATTCAACATATGATGAAGCCATGTCTTTGTTTATTGAGATTCAAACTTGATGCAATGCTTTCAAATAAACTATTTTTAGAAACATAAAAAAAAAGAAAGTTGTTTTGTATGTTAACGACTATGATGATAGGTATTTTTTTTCTTTGGAGCCTACTATTGAGCCAACAACACTGTCCAAGGGTAACCTGCCCAGGGGGTAGTTGAAGACTAAGAACCCAAACATCCTGCTGCCCTAGAAAGCTGAGTGATTCAGAGAGCAATATATCTTTTTGTAATTTGCACAACAGGCATTTTTAGAACATTTAACTATTTTGTATGGCTTGAACTAAATATTAACTTCGAATTTTTGTCATTACCCCCAAATGAGTATACTTCACTAATTGATTTTGTAAATGTATAACAAAATTTGTTCATTAGTTATTTGAAGCACTCAGTTATTCTCTCATCTAAGAAATATTTTTGAGTGAAATATTTTTATGGGAGGTATCCTCAGCAATTTATCACCTTCTCTACTAAAAGTGAAGTCCGTGTTCTGAGTAACCTGGGGATGAGTAGGAACATGCATTGAGTTTTCCCAAGAGTTAGTCATGACTTACTGTAAAGAGCACTAGGTTAAGAATTCCAGAAAAGTGATGTAAGCTCTACCACTAACTGTGGTGCATGAGGCTTTTTCTTGAGCTTTACTTTTTCTTTTGTGGTAGAACTATTGTTTATAGCACAGTGATGTTATATAGTGAAAACACCGACTATGTTTTATAAAACCATGACTGCATATTCTACTTCTTTTTTTCAGGAAGAATTACATATATAATAAAAAAAAGTAGAAACTCATCCATAATGACCAGGCAGGCAGAAATTCCACAGCTAGCAATCTAATGTGATTATCTTTTGTCATTTTGTCAAAAGTTTAACACATTAATTCTGGGGCTGGGAAGATGGCTTGTCAGTAAACTGCCTCATAAGCATGAGAACATGAATTCAATCCCCAGCACACACATGAAAAACAAACAAACAAATGAACAACAATAACAAGGTATGGAGGTATATGCTTATAATACCAGCTTTAGAGTGACAAAGACAGGTGGATAGCTAGAGCTCTCTGGATGGCCAGTCTAGAATAATTCATCAGGACTAAGCCAATGAAAGATCCTGTTTCAAAAAGAGGTGGATGACATTCTTGAAGACCAATACCCAAGATTATCCTCTGGACTCACACACATGCACACATACACAGACACACTCATATGAATTCTTCCAAAGTATAATGGGGACTTGCAGCCAAGATGGCAATCGCCTAGCAGGACTGCAAATCCCGGGGAAAGAAAGACAAGATATTAAGGGTTCATTGGGGATTTTAGGGGAGAGAAATCTCCAATAGATTGTCAGTGGGAGGGCACAGAGGTGGGGGAAACAGGGAATCGCGGATCCCCTTGCAGGTGGGTAGCTCACCCCTCCCCCCAAATAACTGCCGTGTCCACAGCATCTCCGCTGCTGCCACAGCGCGCCTATTGACCCCTGCTTGTGGGAGCTTAGACTGCTCCGCACACTCGTCCACTTGCCCACTTACTGAGTGAGCACAGTCCCACAGCAACTGCCACGCAAGCTCAGACTGTGTCTCCCGCTTGCGCCAGCTCAGGTTCCATCCCCTACCTGTCCGCCACACCGGCCGCCACCATTGTCCTGTGGCAGGGGAGCGCAGACTGCTTCCAGGTCCCAGTATTCCCAGCCATAGTTCAGGCTGCTTCAGTGCTTGGTGCCTCAGTGTCACTCCTAGCTCAAACGCAGGCAGCTTTGGCATATTACCGCTTGAGAATTCAGGCAACTTTGGCAGTAGATAGGAGGCTTTGGCAAGTGACAGCCAAAGCACAAGCTGCTTGGCAACTGCCCTAGGCTGCCTCAGATTCCCATTATGCTTGGGCCCAGACTGATATGCCCACCTATATGCCCATACACTGTCATGGGCAGAACACAGCGCAAAAGAAATAACATGAAAAATCAAATGCAAGAAAATCAAGTTAGATCACCCAGTCCTACAATGAATACATCTAACCAAAACATAGAAGAACCATTAGGATCAGAACACCAAATTGAAGCTATGAGCAATGCAACTCTTACCAACCTACTGGTAGAACTTGCAGGAAAGCAACAAAGGACCGATAATCATGTGGATGCTGCCATCACTAAACTAGAACTAATAGATAAGAAATTGGAAGAGGTTCAAAGAGAGTTAAGAGAAAATGCTCAGTCATGAATGCTAGCTTCTTGCTGCAGTGGCTAAGTTGTGTCATTTGACTAAGGCAGTATGGCCCAGAAAATTAAAATATTTACTCTGTGTTCATTTGTGGAAATCTTGCTGACTTTCTCCATAGAAGTCTAGGTCCCTTAAATCTTTGTGTGGTGTTGAGTGACTCTTATCTTTTCCAGTATACCTGTGCTGAGTAGTAGGATTACATTGTAATTAAGAAAAATAACAATGTAAAGATTATGGTATTTTGTATATTTTGTACCTAATATTATGATATAGAAACTGATATTGGCAATGATATGTTCTAACAAAACTTCCAATAGGTGTGGCACACTTAGCTATGGTTTGGTAATCTGCACAAAAACCAATATTAAAATCTGGCAAAACATCTCTGCATTATATTGGGAAATGATATTTGATAAAAGCATTTTTTAAAATACTTGGGAATCAGACTACATTCTTCCTTGATCTGGTACTTCAATGAAAAGTAGTTGAAGTAATCAGAACATAAATGTGTAATAGGGCCGGAGAAGATAACTCAGCCATTATGACACTTTACTGCAAAACTTAATGGCTTGGGTTCAGTGCCCGAGTACCCACGTAAAGCCAGGTGCACAAAGTGGCGCATACATCTGGAATTTGTTTGCTGTAGCTAGAGACCCTGGCCTACCCATTCTCATTCTCTCTTCTTTTTCTGACTCTTTGTTTGCAAGAAGTAAATAAATAAATAAATAAATAAATAAATAAATAAATAAATAAAATATGTAATGGCTGCTATTAGCTATCATGAACAAGGCATTTAAAAAGACAAGAAAATTTGGACATGATTGTGCCCATTTGCAAGCAGATATGAAAGTATATGGAACCTAGAAGTTCAGGGTCTTTCAGGGTCATAAATGTTTCTAGAAATAGATATTAAGTTTTGTTAATTTCCAAAAGGTCTGAGCAATGAAGTCCAAGGGGATTACTCAGTTGAAGGGTACCTCAGCTCTGAATCTATGATGATATTAGTAGTAATAACATTCCCACCTATGATTATTGTTCCCAATACTACTTATCTGAGAGGAAAGTACCTTTGAGTGTACTAATGAAGGAAAGAAGTAATCTAGCTCTGAGAATGATACCTAGGGCAAAACTCTGAAGAGAAGTTCATAGAGCTGGCTAGAAGCCAATATATTAGGATCCTGCTTTGAACTGAGATAACCTACTAAATTTCTTAGGCGAGTGTAAACACTGACAGAAGAAAACCACAAAAACAGATAGTTGACCAGTACATTTCTTCTGTTCACTGAGGCTTTTTTCTCACTCAACTGTTGAATGGATGGATGGCAGAAGGGTAGAAGAAGAGGACATATACTTAATGTTAATGTATAAATAAAAGGCTGGGCATACACTTTTAATTCCAGCACTTGGGAGGCCAAAGTAAGAGGATCACCATGAGTTTGAGGACACCCTGAGACTACATAGTGAATTCAAGGTCAGCCTGGGCTAGTGTGAGACACTATTTCCAAAAACAAAAGCCAAAACAAAAAATAAATAAATAATAAAAATAGTAACAACAAACAGTAGCAGGTCACTACTATGAGGTTGAAGTATTTTACTCTCTTCAAAGTAAGAGACAATAGGCTTATTCTGTGAGCACAACAGTACACTGAGTCCAATAATAGTAGGTTTTCACCAAAGTTAATTTCCCTTTTCCCCAGGTCACCTAGCTAAAATATATTCCCTGCTTTCTGTCATAGTGACAAAATTTTGGCCAGTATAATCTGGGTGGACATATACCTGTTCTTTTCAGGTGATCCCTAAATTCTCTGCTTTGTCTCTATCTATGGCTTCTTGTCTCTCCTGCTAGACTATTCAATCACTATATAGAAATACATAGGCCTGCAGCATTGTGACAGAACCAAAAGACATGAGATGGGTTTCTGAAAGACTATTTAGAAGAAGGTGCCACAATTTTAGACTGGAATGTTATATGAATAAGAAATTAACTTAGTGAATTTAAGTCAGTAAGACATCCAGCTTTATGATACTTCAGAGAATGCTTTTACAGATTTAAAAAAGCATGACTTGTGTGCATTTAACTCATCCTACCCTACATTCTTCTCTTGTTTTCCTTTGTCCTTATTCTTTTTATTTTTCTCACTACAAACCCCTGTGCTATAGAAAGAGATACAACCCCAAGATAATTTCAGATATTGTGGTACTAAATTTCTCTCCAACTAATTTGGGACTTTTTATTTTTTCTATTTTGATTTATATTTCTTATAGTAATATTTCTCTGTATCATGACATCAGAAAAGCTAAAGTTGTTTGAATATGCAGGACTTTCTAATAGATTTTAAGGATTACAAATCATTACTATATAAAACTGGACTTCTTTATTTATTTATTTGTTTTTGTTTTTGTTTTTTGAGGCAGGGTCTCACTCTAGCCAGGGTGACCTGGACTTCACTATGTAGTCTCAGGGTGGCCTTGAACTCGTGGTGACCCTCTTACCTCTGCCTCCCTAGTGCTGGGATTAAAGGCATATGCCACCATGCCCAACTCAAAACTGGACTTCTTAATTATTTCCAAACAAAGTTAAAATATTTCTAGGATATAATTGTTAATAATGTAAGTTTCCTCAAGAACAAAATTTAATTGTAGATATTTTGATCAAATTCATTTAGCTGATTGAAATAAAGAAATACTTGTGTCTAAGAAGATCCATAGATCTCCACAGTGTAACAATTCATTTTGAAGTGAATAGTGTCAATCACAGAAACAACATTCCTGCAATTGTTTTCAGATCCAGTGATGGAGTAAACCAGAATGATCAGAGTGGTTGATTTGAAAATTGCTTATGGTGAACAGAGAAATATTTAAGTATTATATGCTTTATTTAAAAATTATTTTGATTATTTTCTGTAACAGGACTTAAATATTATTATTATATATGTAGCATATGAAAGAAATACATTTTAATGAATACATCAAAAGCACAAAGTAGCTGAGCATGGTTGTGCACACCTTTAACCCCACCACTTGGAAGGCAGAGGTAGGAGGGATCGCCATGAGTTCAAGGCCACCCTGAGACTACACAGTGAATTCCAGGTCAGCCTGGGCTAGAGTGAGACCTTGAAAAAACAAACAAACTAAAAAAGTACAAAGTATTTGTTAATCTGGAATATTTTAAAATTATAGCCCATTTATAAATCTGAAAAGAATGTTTGAAAAGATTTTTTACTGGCTCTTTAATCATTCACTTCATTTGCTCTTGATCTTATTTGCACAATATACACCTTGACTATACTATTTGATATCGTTTTATTTACAAGGTTATATGATTCAGTTGAATATAATTAATTAGACACTGAATTTCTGTCTGGCATTATATTTATAGTTTCTTTTGAAACTTTAAAATTATTTTTAATGAATACATATTCATGTGGCACAAGGTGAATAACATGCTTTTCATGGGTTGTAAAATACTGACACTTTCTTATCATTTTAACTATAAATTTTAACACATTATGATAGTTTGATCTTTTCCTATGTATTTAAGTATATATCTATAAGTGGACCCAGAAATAGTGTGTTTATACATTTATCCAATTGAAGTAAAATATATGTGTTCACAGTAAAATTATACAAATATGTTTATAACATATGTATCCAAAATAGTAAGAATCTAGAAAAATCCTAATGTAAATGAGTAAATTAGTTATGATATGTTAATGGAAGAAAACACTACTCAATAATAGTAAACAATCCATTATCCACACACATACATACCACTATATATATATATATATATATATATATATATATGTATATATATATAATAAGTCTTATAAGTTTTATGAAATTATTTATATACATGTTTGCAGGTTAAAATTGTCCACAGTATGATAACTCATATCTTGAAGACTAGAAAATTCTTCAAACCAGGGTTTCTATCCCTTCACACTTTCTGGAAATGATGATGGATGTAAAATTTAATGTTTATCAAGTTAGGAGCACTGAATTTGTAAGTAGCTGATATATGATTTGAACCAGTAGTCAGTAAGCTATAAGATAATTAAGTTAGCATGTATTAGCACTTTGTGATTAGCAAGGCTACCACATGGTATAATGTCCTCTCCTCATTGAACAACTAAGAGTTTATGAAATTGCTCGTTCATAAGTATGTTGGTTCACTTGCATTCAGTTTGCTCACATTGCATTATTGAAGCTACTATATTAAGATTATTTTAATATCATATACATACTACTGTTAATGCAATAAAAGTGTGCATTTTGGGTTTAACTGAAGTAATCACTCCTCAAATCAAGATCAAGAGAATTACCAGCTGCTCTAGACTCCCATATACATCCTTGTCTGTCTCTACTTCAAGGTTATCATTATTTGTCATCAAATGAATTGTCCTAATTTGTATTTTAAAAAATTTGAACATTATATGGTTTTTGTTTCTTGTCTTTTAGAATATATAGAAGATTGAAATTTTCTGTATTAGCTGGTATAGCATTAATTCATCCTTGTTATTAAATTGTTTTAGAACTTAGGTTAAAAAGCACATAATGAGAAAGTCTTCAAATTTTTGTGACTTCAGACTCTACGCATATTATTGTATAGAAGATACCTAAACAGTGTTCATATTTACTAACTGAAACTGTATGTCCATTGAACACTTCTCTTTTTCACCTTCTACCATTGCCTGACAGTCAGTCTTCTACTTGATACTTCTGTTAGTTTGATTGCACTAGGTATCTCACATAAATAGAATCAGGTAACATTTGTATTCTGACAAATCATGCACTATTTGCATGTCACATACAGTGTGTCCATTTTATCCACATTTTCAAGGTGAATAACATTCCGCAGAATACCATGCCTTCTTTTACTAGTCACCTATCCATGGACATTCAAATCATTTAAATTGTTACACCTTTTTTTAACTTGGATTTTTCATGTTATTATTGTTCTTGGCTTCTCTATATATTGCTTTTCTCATTGCTGTGAGAAAATACATGATAAAAAGCATAAAAAGGAGAAAATGTTAATTTGGGCTTATAGTTTGAAGGGTTACAGTCCATCCTGGTGGGAAATGTATGGTAATGGGAGCATGAAGCTGCTCACATTCACTTAATAGTCAGTGAGAAGACAATATTGAATGCAGGTACTCAGCTTACTTTCTTTTCTGATTCAGTCCAGGACTTCACCCCATGGGATGGGGCCATTCACAGAGTATGTCTTCACATCTCAATTAACCTAATCTGGAAACTCCCTCACAAACATGCCCAGACATTTGTCCCTAGGTGACTGGATCCTGTCAATTATCAATAATAATGTATAATAATAACCATCACAAATCCACTTCTTTTCAACTTGACACCCAAGTATGTGAGTTGAAAGCCTATCACTACTGCTCCTCAGAGGCTCACAACCACCTCATAACACAGGTTGCATTCAGTCCAACTTTAAAATCTTTAACAGTCTCAAAGTCTCTGCTTAGATTCAAAAGAATTATTTAACAGGGACCCCATATAAAATTAATGAACAAGTTATAGCCTTCCAAATAACAATGGCATAGAGTAATATTCCCATTCCAAAAGGGAGAAAATATAAGTTCAAAGCAAGACTGAAACTCCAAGTCTTTCAGCCTCATGATGGAAATAGTAGGATCCTAATAGAATCATTTGGGCTCCAAATAACTTGAGTAGCTCTGCCCCTCCATTTATGCTGACTGTTTCACACACAGCTGCTCACTTGAGCCAGTTCCACTCCATGCTTCCAGTTTTCTTAATGACTGAATCCATGGTTCTAGAATTTTGAACATCCTGGCCTCTCCATTGCAACAGAGGTTTTACATTCATAGTTTCACACTATGGCCTCTCAGTTCCTCCTTTCAGGGCCTTCAAACCTGCCACGTATTGCCATGTGGGTGATGTAGCCATGTTCTTCTGCCACAGTCAGGTTTATCACAGCAATGTTCCATTCTTTTGGTAAGTTTATGAATTAGTTTCTTTTCTTAGGCTATGGCAGAATATCTATCACAGTGCAATTTAAGGGGAAAATGGTTAGTTTTGGCTTAGAGTTCAAGACGATATAGGTCATCAGAAAAAGCAGAAGGCACGGCAATAGGAGCGTGAAACAGCAGGTCACATTACATCCAGTCAGGAAAGAGAGAGTGATGAGCGAAGATTCTCAGGTTGCTTTTACTCTTTCATTCAGTGCAGGAATGAATCTCATGGAATAGTGTCACTCATGTTTATGGTGGGTCTTCGTACCTCATTTAACCTAGTCTAGAAACTGCCTCCCAAACTCACTTGAAGATTTCTGTCATAGGTATTTCTATATTCTGTGATTTCAACAGGCAATTTTAACCTTTATGATTTCCTAATATTTGGAGTACACTATCTCCTTATAAATCTATTATATCAATAATCTACTTTCACTTTCTTTTGTCTGGCCTTTCAGTTTAAAATATAAAAAGTGGAGAGGAGGCGGGGCCTCGTCCACTTCTCCGCCCCCAGGCTTCGGGGCGGGCTCCCGGAGTCTGAGGAAGAGGAAGGGGGGATCAGGACAAAGAGAGCGACGGGCCTGCGGAGGACTACGACGACAAGGAGGAGGAGGAGGCGGAGGAGGAGGAAGAGGAGGCAGACCAACAAAATGGCCCCTGCTGCAGGAACAGCCTCAGCAGCAGCAGGTGGGGGGGCTGGAGGCAGCGCTGGTGGTGGCAGCGACGGCCGTGGCCCCGTGGCCTGGGATAGAGTCAGAGTTGATGGTGGCGGCGCTGCAGGGACTCGGAGCTGAGAGGAGCTGCTGCTCGGACCAGCGCGGTTATATTCCACACTATGTGCTGATTGTATCTACAGAAGATATTTAAAAAAAAAAAAAAAAGATAAACATTTTTCAAAGATTTTGATTCCAGTGGAATCTTTGCTTTAGAATTTCTTTGTGTGTGTTTGTGTGTTGGTGAATTGTAACTCCAGAAGCCATGCCTGTACAAGCTCCACAATGGACGGATTTCCTCTCCTGCCCAATTTGCACTCAGACTTTCAACGAAACAATTGGGAAGTCCATCAGTTTGGGCTGTGGCCATACTGTATGCAAGATGTGCCTGAATAAACTCCACCGTAAAGCTTGTCCATTTGACCAGACCACTATCAATACAGACATTGATGTCCTTCCTGTGAACTCTGCATTGCTGCAGCTAGTGGGTGCTCAGGTCCCTGAACAACAGCCCATTACTTTGTTTAGTGGGGTTGAAGACACCAAGCATTATGAAGAAGCTAAGAAATGTGTAGAAGAATTAGCATTGTATCTGAAACCACTCAGCAGTGCTAGAGGAGTTGGTCTGAATAGCACTACTGAGTGTTTTGAGTCGCCCAATGCAGAGGAAGCTTGTATCTCTAGTTGAAGAAGAAGGCAGGATTTGTGCCATGAGGGCTGCTCGGTCTTTAGGTGAACGAACTGTTACAGAGCTCATTCTCCAGCACCAGAATCCTCAACAACTTTCTTCTAATCTCTGGGCAGCAGTCAGGGCTAGGGGCTGCCAGTTGCTGGGACCAGCAATGCAGGAGGAAGCTCTAAAGCTGGTTTTGCTGGCCTTGGAAGATGGTTCTGCTTTGTCACGAAAAGTATTGGTTCTCTTTGTGGTACAGAGATTAGAGCCACGTTTTCCTCAAGCCTCCAAAACTAGCATTGGACATGTTGTTCAGCTCCTTTATAGAGCCTCTTGTTTCAAGGTGACCAAATGTGATGAAGACTCTTCTCTGATGCAACTAAAAGAAGAATTTAGAACATACGAAGCCCTGAGCCGACAGCATGACTCCCAGATAATACAGATTGCTATGGAAGCAGGCTTAAGAATTGCTCCAGACCAATGGTCCTCTTTACTCTATGGAGACCAATCTCACAAATCTCACATGCAGTCCACTATTGACAAGTTGAAGACTCCAGCCTCTTTTGCACAGAGTGTTCAGGAACTAAAAATTGCTCTCCAGCGGACTGGAGACCCAGCAAACTTGAATCGACTAAGACCTCATTTGGAACTACTAGCAAATATTGACCCCAGTCCAGATGCCCCTTCTCCTACATGGGAACAACTGGAAAATGGATTGGTTGCTGTGCGCACAGTGGTACATGGGCTGGTTGATTATATCCAGAACCACAGCAAAAAAAAGGAGCAGATCAACAGCAGCCTCCACAGCATAGCAAATATAAAACATACATGTGTCGAGATATGAAGCAGAGGGGAGGATGCCCTCGTGGATCCAGCTGCACATTTGCACACTCTCAAGAGGAACTGGAAAAGTTTCGTAAAATGAACAAACATCTGGCTCCCCGAAGACCCCTTAGTGCCTCTTTGGGTCAGCTTAATGAAGTGGGACTTCCTTCACCAGCTATCCTTCCAGATGAAGGTGCAGTGGATCTTCCCTGCAGGGAACCTGCTTTGCCTAATGGAATTGTATCAGCTGGGAATACAGTAACAGCTGATTCCGCATGGGACAGACCCCAGTTAAGATTCTAGTCTGAAACCAGGAAAGATAGATCATCTGAGCAGTAGTGCTCCTGGATCCCCTCCTGACTTGTATGTCATTTTCTTTCCCTGTGTCAGTTTCTTCCTTGTAAACATAGATGGAATAAGTAATTTTTTTTTTCTAAAGAAAATAATGTATTTTTTGGAAAAAAAAGAAAGAAAGAAAGAAAAAAAAAGTGACAAACCAAGCCAATATTATAAAATTTTATTCTGTTTATTGTTAACAATTTTACATTTTTAAGTCTTCTGGTTAAGTCTCAGATCTGTTTTTGAGTTATTTTTTATTTGTTGTATAAAATAGGAGTATAATTTCACTATTTTTAAATACTTAAAATATTTCTATTTATTTGCAAGGATAAGAAGAGAGAGAGAGACTGAGAGAGAGAGAAACAAAATGGGCACACTAGGGCCTCTAGTCACTGCAAACAAACTACAGAATCTTGTGCCACTTTGTGCATCTCACTTTACATGAATACTGGAGAATTGAACTCAGGTCACCTAGGTTGATAGCGTCAGCATTTACCCATTGAATATTAATTGGTATATTTGTGGAAAATTATTTCATAGTTTATGTGCCGGTTACTTTTATGTTGGTTCTTCATTCCATTAGTCTATATATTTGGTTTTATGGAAGTACTCAACTATCTTGATTACTATTTTCATAATTAACATACTGCTGTACAGGTTTCACATATAACATTTTATTTCCCCATTGTTTGTAGCTCATTATTTAGTCATTCTACTTTTCCAAGAAGAGAGGAACTGAGATGAAATATAACTCATTGTTGATTAGTAAATAGTAAGTTCAATTGTATAGCTTACTACTATTTTAACTACCATTCCTCTTATTTTTAATGGTCTCGAGCATTTTTATATATGTTTAAGATAAGATTATATTTTGTTTTAGCTGTCAGCTCATGTTCTGTTTTTTACTGAGTTTTATCACTGCTATTGGTTAAAAGACTATATATAATTATGGAAGTTGTTCTTGTGGCAAGTTATTTTTCCTTCATTTCTTAATAGTTATGTACACAGTGTGTATACAGCCATGTTTGTACCATCATTAGGCTCCTCCCTGCCCTCCCCCTTTTGCAGGGACCCTCTTTGTTGGGAAATGTGGGTTGAGCATTGTGGAGTTAGCCCTCACTTATGGGTAAGGGGCAATAACTCTGTGCATAATGTCCCAACATGTAGCTCTATCAATCTTTCTGCCCCCTCTTCAGCAAATTTCTCTGAGCCATGATGGGTTCGTTTTAGTTCTACTTCAGTGATGAGGTCTTGGGAGCCTCTACGTCTCTGGATATCAACTTTGGTAGGAGTTGAGTATTCTCTGTGTCTATCTTGTTCACCCTTGTTCTGATAGCAGGATCATCAAGAAAGAAGCACTCTTGTTTATTTCTCCAGTTACTCATGGTTTCAGCTGGGGCCCTGGTGAAGTGTGATGGACTGATTCTCTCTTCAGGTTCCGTGTCAATCAGAAAAAGAGAAGCAAATTGGCCAATGGAGAGTGAAGTCATCACCAGATAAACGGGATAACCACTATTATTTTAGAAAGAATTTAATAGGTTTAGGCTCTCGATTTGTGGGATCTTGATAATGGAGAGTGGGCCCATTTTTTGGACATGGTTCTGACTTGTTTCCTAGCTCCAGCTATGGGTTCCATTCCATTGAGCAGATCAGTTAGCCAAATCAAGAGCAGTTGGTTATCCACCATGGCAGTGTGCCACTATTGCACTTTTGTTGCATCATGTCAGGTTGTTTGCTGATAAGTAGCATTCACCACGATTTTCTTGGACAGATGTTGGTAATATTCCCCCAGTTGCTCATATAGCACCTTCTGGCATTAGACTAGCTAACTGTCTGGGGACTGACTCTCTTCCAGATTCCAGCCAGGTCACTCCATGTTCTGTACTAACAGCATATGGTGTCTTTGGCAGTAGAGCCTTACTACTAAACTTTGGTGCGTCATCAAGTACTCTGACAGAAATCTATCTTCTTTTGGGAAAACTTGTAGGTCTATCTGATCAACAGCTTATTGTGGATGTTAACCACATGCAGGTAGTGGGAATTGCAGGCTCATTCCAAGGAAAAGAAGGAAGAAAAAGGTAGGTAATATAAAAGAGATAGAGATGAGAGAGAGAAGAGGGAGGGATGGAGGGAAGGGGAGAGAGAAAGAGAGGCAGAGAGATTAAGGTGAGTCTTCATCATACCCTCTCCAGGGCTTTGTGATTCAGCTGTTCCCTTTAAGGACCCAATGAAGGTTCTTAAAAGAAACTGTCATTTAGGATGTAGAATTTTATGGTACCATTGCCATTTTGGTCCAGTTTTTTGTCCCCCACCTGCAACCTTACTCGGCCCTCCCTGCCCACCCTCCTTAGTTTCAGTCCTTGAGATGCTTATCAGGTATGTTGGCATCTTGGGCAGATTCAGGTTAGGAGCCAGAGATGAGTGAGAACATGTGAAGATTATCTTTCTGTGATTGGGTGAGTTGGCTGAGAATGATCTGTTTCAAGTTTGACAATTTTTCTTCAAATGTTATTGTGCCATTTTTCCTTACTGCTGTGTAGAATTCCACTGTGTAAATATACCATATCTTGGTTATCCATTCATCTAACGATGGAGATCTGAGTTGCTTCCAGCTCTTGGCTATTATGAATAGAGTAGTTATAAACATGGTTGAGCAAATCTCTCTGAACTGAGGCATAGAGATTTTAGCCCAGTAAGGGAATAAGTGGGTCTGTTGGTAACTCTATAGTCAACCTTTTTAGGAGTCTCCATTTTACTTCCCAAAGTAGTTGTACCATCTTATATTCCCACCAACAGTGAATGAGGGTTCCTATTTCTCCATATCCTTGGCAGTATTTGTTTTCATTTGATTATTTATTGTTTGCTGTCCTTACTAAGGTAAGGTAGAATGTCATGATTGTTTTAATTTGCATTTCTCTGATGATTAGGGATGAGGAATATTTTCTTAAGTGTGTGTTTGCCATTTGTATTTCTCCCTCTGAGAACTCCCTGTCCAGTTCTTTGTCCCATTTTGGGAGTGGGTTGTTTGACTTTTTGTTGTTTGGGTTTTTAAGTTCTTTGTAGATTCTGGAAATTAGGTCTCTATTGGTTGTATAGCGATCAAAAAATTTTTCCTACTCTGTGGGTAATCTATTGGCTCTGCTTATTGTATGCTTGTCTGTGAACACACTTTGCAGCTTAATGAGATCCCAATGGATCAGTAATGGTTTAAGTTCCTGAGATACTGGGATTTTGTTCAAGAAGTCATTTCCTATTCCTGTATCATGGAAAGTGAGTCCTATTTTTTTCTTCCAGCAGTAACCAAGTTTCTGGTCTTATCTTGTGGTCTTTGATACATTTGGACTTGATTTTTGTGCATGCCAAGATGTGGGGATCATGTTACATTTTCCTGCATATGGTTATCCAGTTTGTCCAGCACCATTTGTTGAAGATGCTATCTTTTTTTCCAGCCTACTTTGTTAAGGCCTTTGTCCAATATCAAGTAGCTGTAGTTAATTGACCCAAAGTCTGGGCCCTTGATTCTGTTCCATTGGTCTATATCCCTGGATTTATGTCAGTACCATGTTGTTTTTATTACTATGGCTTTGTAGTATAGCTTTAGATCAGTTATTGTGATGCCTCCATAGGTGTTTCTTTTGCTGAGGATATACTTGGATATACCAGGCCTCTTGCCATTCCATATTAATTTTGAGATAATTTTTTCTATCTCTGAGAAGAAAAATGTTGGGAGGTCATTCTATTTCCTGAAGTCCTCCACAATTTCTTTCTTGAGTGTTTTTATGTTGTCATTGTATAGGACTTTTACATCCTTAGTTAATGTATTTTTGTTGTTGTTGCTATTGAGAATGGGACAATGTTGCTTGCTTCTTTCTCTGTATCATTGTCTTTGGCATATAGAAAGATTACTGATTTTTGCACATTGATTTTGTATGCTGCTACTTTGGTGAAGGAGTTAATTATCTTTAAGAGTTTTGAGATGTAGGTTCTTGGGTTTCTTATGTATGAACATGTTGTCTGCAAATAGGGCTAACTTAACTTCTTCCTTTCCAATTTGTATCCCTTTTATTTCTTTCTCCTGTCTTATTATTTGATCTAGGACTTCCAGTACTATGTGGAAGAGCAGAGGTGACAGTGGACACCCCTGTCTTGTTCCTGATCTTAACAGGAATTCCTTCAGTGTCTCCCCATTAAGTATCATTTGGGATTTAGGGGAAATATATATATATATATATATATATATATATATATATATATATATATATCTTTATTATGTTGAGATATAAACCATTCATGCCTATTTTCTCCAATGTTTGATCATGAAGTGATGTTGTATTTTGTCAAAGGCCTTTTCTATATCGATCAAAATGATCATGAGACTTTTGTTTTTAAACTTATATATGTGATGTATTACATTGACAGATTTCTATATGTTGAAACATTCCTACATTCCTGGGATGAAGCCTACTTGATCAAGGTGGATAATGCTTTTGACATGTTGTTGAATTTGGTTTGTGAGGATTTTGTTCAGGATCTTTGTGTTTAAGTTGTTCAGGGAAATAGACCTGTAGTTTTCTTTTCTTGTGGCATCTGTGCCTGGTTTTGGTATTGTGTTATAGTAGATTCATAGAAGGAGTTGGGAAACTTTCCCTGTTCTCCAATTGTATGGCACAGTTTGAGAAAAATTTGTTTCATTTCCCCCATGATGGTTTGATACAATTCAGCTAAGAAGCCATCTGGTCCTGTACTCTTCTTTGGGGGGAGGTTTTTGGTTACCTTTTCAATCTTGATGGGTGTGATAGGTTTGTTTAGGAGATTAATCTGCTCTGAGTTTAACTTTGATAGGTGGTATGTGTCCAGGAATTCACAATGCTGTTTTGCTAGAAATTAACTAAAGCTATACCAGGAATCCCTTCAGCTCCTGGAAATTGAACAACATACTTTTACACAATAAATATGTAGTGGATGAAATAAAAATGAAATTGAGAAATTTCTTGAAATGAATGACAGTGAGAACACATCATACCAAAACTTATGGGAAACAATGAAGGAAGTCCTTAGGGGAAAATTCATAGCACTAAATGCCTTCATAACAAAGACAGAGAGATTCCAAATCAATAGACTAAACATCCACCTAATGGCACTAGAAAAACAAGAAGAGTCCAATCTAAAAAGCTCCAGATGGAAAGAAATAATAAAAATCATAGCAGAAATTAATGAATTGGAAAGTAAGAAAACAATTAAGACAATTGATGAAGAGCTGGTTGTTTGAAAAAATAAACAAGATTGATAAAACTCTCACCAATTTGATCAAGTGAAAGAAAGAGACATTTCAAATTAACAAAATTAGAAATGAAAAAGGAGAGATCATAATGGATATAAGTGAAATTGGAGAATCATCAGAACTTATTTCGAAAACCTCTACTCCACAAAACGGGAAAATATGGAGGAAATGGATGAATTTTTCTTTCATTTTAACACTGTTTTGTGATTTATTATATAGTTTTTATTTTCAGAAACTAAGAAGCTATTTCGTTAAGTTTTCTTTATTAATTTTATGGTCTATATTAAATTGAGGAACATATTCTATTTTGCAATGGTAAATTTTTTCTTATGTTTTTTGGTTTATTTTATTTATTTATTTATTTATTTATTTATTTATTTATTTTTGTTGTTGTTGTTGTTTGAATCTAGATACACCTAGAATTTATTTGAGTTAAAGGAATGAGGCAAGTTTCATTTTCTTCTTCAAGTGTCCATCACGTTTTTGGTTAACTCTGATGAATAAGACTACCTTTTCTATGTGATTTGATCTTCAAATTCTTGTTTAAATACATTATAGTTAATTTGTAGAGAGCATGTTTTTTTTTCAGTTAGTGAGTATAGTGCAGTGCTCCACTACAGTAAATTGGTGATTTAAGTGACATTTGAACAATATATTTTTATTTATTAATTTGCAAGCAGAGAGAAAAAGAGAGAGAGAGAGAGATTGGGCCTTTGCCACTGCAAACTCCTGATGCATACACTACTTTGTGCATCTGTCTTTAATTGGTACTGGTAAATCAAACTAAGGTCTTTAGGCTTTGCAGGCAAGCACAGGACCTTAAACAATCACTCAACTAATAGGCTGTTATGAAGCTGAAAAGTTTCTTCACAAACATACAATAAGCAGAGCGAATCGATTACCCACAGAATGGGAGACAATATTTGCTGAATAACCAACTGACAGAGGCCTAATTTCTAGAATCTACAAAGAACTCAAAAACCTAAACAATAAAATGTCAGAGAACCCACTTATAAAATGGGGCAAGGAACTGGACAGGCAGTTCACAGAGGAAGAAATACAAATGGCAAACACACACCTATGGAAATGTTCGTCATCCCTAATCATCAGGGAAATGCAAATTAAAACTACTATGAGATTCCACCTTACCACAGTAAGGATAGCAAGAATCAAAAAATCAAATGAAATAAATGCTGGCAAGGATGTGGAGAAATACGAACCCTCATTCATTGTCAGTGGGAATGTAAGATGGTACAACCACTTTGGAAAGCAATATGGAGGCTCCTGAAAAAAACTGACTCTAGAGTTAGCAACAAACCCAGTTATTCCCTTACTGGGCTTGTATCCTAAAAGCTCCACACCTCACCTCAGAAAGATTTGCTCAACCATGTTTATAGCTGCTCAATTCATAATAGCCAAGAGCTAGAATGAATCCTGATGTCCATCACTAGATGAATGGATAACTAAGATATAGTATATCTAAATGATGCAATTCTACATGGCAGTAAGGAAAAAAAAAAAACAATGAAATTTGAAGAAAATGGTGCAGCCTAGAACCGCTTATTCTCAGCGAACTCACCCAATCATAGAAACATAATCGCCGCATAGTCTCACTCATCTACAGTTCCTAACCCGAATCTACCCAAGTCACCGACATACCTACCAAGCATCTGGAGGACCAGACAATAGGGAAGGTGGGGAAGGGGCACAGGGTAAGGAAGGGGGGCACAAAACTGGACCCAAAAGGCAATGGTACCATAAAACTCTACATCCTAAAAGACAGAGCAAATGTCTGAACCTCCACCAGGTCCTCTCACAAGGCCCTGGAGAGGATATGACAAAAACTGATCATTATCTCCCCCTATTTCTGCTTCTCTCTCTCTCTCTCTCTCTCTCTCTCTCTCTCTCTCTGTCTCTGTCTCTCTCTCTCTCTTTGTCTCTCTCTCTCCCTCTTCTCTCTCATTTCTCTATCTCTTTTATGTCACTTATCCAGTTCTTCCTTCTCTTCTTGGCCACCGGCCCATAACTCCTGGTACCAGCAGGTGGTAATCATCCACAATGAGTTTTTGATCACAGAGACTTACAAGGTTTCCAAAAAGAAGACAGATTTATGTCAGAGCACTTGAGGACCCACCATAGGTTAGTGGTAAGACCCTACTGCTGAAGACACCATACAGTGTTGGTATGTAGCATGGAGCAACATGGCTGGAAGCTGGAAGAGAGTCAGTCTCTGCATCTTTTCAATCAGCAAAGAAATCACTTCTGCACCACAGCCTATGGCAAATACTGCTGCACGAGGCTAGGTAGCTTGTAAACAATGGTACATTTCCCCAAGAACTTTTGATGTGTACACTGTAGGCAGTACAAAATTGGCTACATGCAGTATCAGCAGATTTGAGAGACTATGGGATAACTTTGGTCTAAAAATAAAAATAGCATTTTGAGAACAAAATAAATAAAACTTATGTTGTAAATAGCCATGTAAAGTGTACGTGCTCTTCCTTGCTAAGCCATATGTATTTTGAGGTTTTATTCCTTTGCTTAAGAGTGTCACCCCTCTTTCCATCATTGTTTCTTTTCCATTTCTTTTTTCCCCTTAAACTTTAATTTTTTAAATTCTAATCATACTGGATTTGGGTAACATAAAATTCTTGAGTATTTGGTAATCAATTTCTTTTTAAAAATGGTGATTTCATATGAAAATACCTTTCAATTTAAATGGCAATGTAATAAAATCAATATATAGTAACAATAGTTTTGTATTGCATATTATACAATTTTAGGAAAAGAAAATGAATATCTCAAAACATTTTTAATATATCAAACACATCTGAACCAAGATTTCCAAAATTCTTAAAATGTAGATTAGCATTAGCAATATCTTTACTTTTTTTGCATCTAGTCTATGTCTAGTAGGAACTTAAAAATATTTTGCTCAACCCAAATACATCTTAAGTTAATGACAAAAATTCCTTAGGCAAACAAAAAGATCAGAAGAATATTCATAAATATGCTAATAATATTTATTTTAAGTGCTTGAATTCATGGTGATTATATTTTCTACTTTTTGGTATTACTTTCTTATTTTTACCCCCAAACGGACTTTTTTTTCTTTTTGTAAGGAATGCACATGTCTATGCACATGTGTGCATGTGTGCATTCACGTGCACGCACACACACTCATGCACACACACACATGACATGCCCAGTCCTGCATCCTAGATTACCTTTTCTGAATTTGAATACCAAAGGTAGAAATGATTTCATTAAGTAGATATTTACTGGGTCCCTGTTATGCACTAAGCACTGTGCTAAGTACTTGGTATTTCTTCAGTGAGTGAAACAAAATCTAATGTGATCAATGCATCATTGACATTTTGATAGGCTGGATGTCAGTAATGTATTTGGTTACAATAAGTGAGAAAATAAACCCAGATGGGAAAAAGGGACTGAATGGACGGTGAGGATAGCAAAATGCTTTCGAGCTGTATTGCTCATTCAGGGCTCTGCACTGACATTTGAATGAGTTTAAGTAGATGACTCTGTAGCACTATGTGTGTGTGTTGTGTACATATATGTGTGTCTAAATTAGGATAAGTGAGCTTGTTAAAAGATGACTCACAGAAGTAGCAAAAACTCAGATTCTACAGTGACATGGGCAGGGCTTACTATATTTTGAGGATAAGTGAAAATAATGCATTGTTGGAATTAGCCTGCCATGGTACAAATAATAGTGCTGTGAGGAGAGGTGAGTAGTGTGATTTTGGGTGGCATTTTTAGTTTTGGAATGATCTTGGCTTGAACATCCATGAGTTTCCTGTTTTAAAAAACTTATAATTTTCATTGCTGTTCAGATTTTCCAAGGCTTGCTGGTATCTTTGGTATGACTTTTAAAATCACAAATTATCTGAAAAGTCAAATGGGAGAATTTAATCTAGGTCATGTACACATGCAAGAACAACTGGAACCATTCTCTTTGGTGGTTTTGGGGAATGAATCCTGGGCCTTGTGCATGCTGGGTAAGTACTCTACTTCTGAGTTATATTGACAGCCTGGAACCATTCTTTTGTTTTTTTGTTTGTTTCTTTTGTTGTTTTATTTTTATTTATTTCTTTGAAAGAGACAGAGAGAAGGAGGGAGAGAGAGAGAGAGAGAGAGAGAAAGAGAGAGAGAGAGAATGGGCATGCCAGGGCTTCCAGCCACTGCAAATGAACTTCAGATTCATGCACCCCCTTGTGCATCTGGCTAGTATGAGTCCTGGGGAATCGAGCCCCGAGCCAGGGTCCTTAGGCTTCACAGGCAAGCGCTTAACCGCTAAGCCATCTCTCCAGCCCTGGAACCATTCTTATACATTTAATACTTGTACCTTCTATATGATATCTTTTACCATTATTATCACATATGATAGCCTGAGATAAATATAAAGTTCAAGGTAGTACTGAATTTTAGTTTCATTGGAATGTTTCTGATATAATTGTTTATATTTCATTGAAAATAAATGATAGATGGAGTATTATGATCTTATCTGCTGGACAGATACTCACATTTATTATTATTGAAGTATTTTAATGGAGTAGACACTAAAATAGGATTAAAGATTTTAAGATGAAAAATTTTAGCTGGAATATCACATGATGGCACCATATTATTGTCTCCATTGGACTTGGATGACACTTTTGGTGAATGTGAGCTAATCTTGAAATAGAATGAATGAAGTTTGAAGGTCAGTTGCAAATATCAGCTCTTTTATGTAAGATATTATATATTTGCCATTTTCCTTCCCACCAATATTCTTGTTTACTGCTATTTTAAGGACATGTTATTGTGATGAATGACACCACTCTTCTTTGCTTCAATTTCAGAAGAAAGAACTGGACTTGAGTGACTATTTCCACAGCAGAAATTAAGGTGACATATGGGGTTGTCTGCATTTTCCTCCAGAGACAAATTAATAAGAGCTTGGCTGGTACTTTTTAGTGTCTTCTTTTTGCTCCCATAGTGATGACCATAGACAATGATGTATGTGATCTATATTCAGAGTATATATGTATGGTTCAAAATTGGAGACTTATAATCTGGGATGCAAATCACAGTGAGTGATTTGGTATCTGAAAATGGTCTTTGCATAAAAGTAAAAAGAGTATCAAGGCTTTAAAGCAGTTTCACTGCTCCGTGGGAGGGAATACATCCCTGATACTGAAATCCTACAACAGGGGTAGTCATGAGCCCTAGGGGTGTAATGTCTGCTGCTGTCTGGCTAAATGTGTATACTATGCTCACCAAACTGCCCAGTAAGCACTTCTCTTAATGTTCATACCTATATATTAATGCTTTCTCACTTTTGGTTGAGAACCTTCTCTTTTCAGATGGCAGTGACCTTGGGATGACTCAGAAGGCATCATGGTGCTGGGAAGAAGTGACAGGAGTGCTCAGCACTGCAATATCTCTATCACACCTTCCAAGGCTCAGGGCTCATTGCGAAAGAAGTGGTAGAAAGAATGTAAGAGCCAAAGGAAGGGTAGGACTCCTTACAACATGAAACTCCAGGCACAAAATGGCCTAGATATCCATGACCTCACAGTGCCTGACAGTACCTACACAAGACCATCAAAATAGGAGGAAAAGATGATTACATCAAAATAAAAGAGAGACTGATTGAGATGGGGATGGGATATGATGGAGAATGGAGTTTCAAAGGGGAAAGTAGGGGAAGGGAGGACATTACCATGGGATATTGTTTGTAATCATGGAAGTTTTTAATAGAAAACATAAAAAAAGAAAAAAAATGGTTTTCCTCTTTTATTAAATAACACCTTCAATTAAATACTTGAGTGATATACAGTTTTGTCATTCATAATATGATAGAATTTTAGCCAGAAGGAATGGAGGGAGGTGGTATATTCATCAAAAAGTGATCATGAAGGTAGATAAGGAGATATTCTTTACTCTGTACGCACCTCCTACTTCTGTTCCCTCTGTCTTTCTCTGTAGCAGCCTGTAATTAATGTGATTCTTGTCATTGCACTGTTCACTCGGGGTAACAGGGAAAGTTGGATGATTTCATGATTGCCTCATTTAGCATCTTCTCCAAACAGACAGACTGCACAGTGTATGCATCAATTTAAGCATAAATTAGCACAACATTCTGCAAAATGTATGCTTAGCAGCTTATTGATGGGTGACATCAGTAATTTTGTGTTTGGTTTCTTGATTAGTGGGCATTTTCTTCTTAGGTTTCCAACATCTGAGGGTCTCAATAGTCATTTCATGTTACTTGATGTCAGAGAAGATAACTTTACCTTGCTGTCATAATTAGAATGATTTCCTAGGACCATCTGAACATTGGTGTGAGAGTTACAGTTACAGTAGCCTAATAGTATAATGATGTTTTGTTCCTTTGCTTTTCCATGTGTATTTAGTGCCTACTATGTGTCCTGTGCTGGGTTGGTAAAATACATGAGGGATGACATTGCTCCACATTAGTATAAACTGCACTCATATGTTCACATTTGCCACCATGTGTGACAAACTGAATGTCTTTAAATGTCAACTTTATGATTTTTTATTTGTTCCATGGAAAAAAATCTTATGTTCTACACGATGTGTGTATTGACACAGATCACCATGAAGAAACAGTCCAGTTCTCAGTAGTTAATACTAAGAACGTTTTCTCTTGCCAAAAGTTGGTATAGTTTTTAAACTCAAAGTACAATATTTTAATTACTTTTGAGTTATTTGATCTTTAGTTTATCTATATTTCTATTTTTATAGATAATTTTATCTTGTTTTTATGATTTTGTGAGCATGTGCGATTTTTTTTTTTTTTTTTTTTTTTTTTTTTTTTTTTTTTTAGAAATAATGAGAGAAAGAGAGAGAGAGATAGAGAGAGGGAATTGGTATGCCAGGGCCTCAGCCACTGGAATCAAACTCCAGAAGATTGCACCACCTAGTGGGAATGTGTGACCTTGTGCTTACTTTACCTTTATGCATCTGACTTATGTGTGGCCTGGAGAGTCAAACATGGGTCCTTATTACTAAGCAATCTCTCCAGCTCCCTGAGCTTATTTTCAAACGCTATCATTACTACTAGAATTAGAAATGACGCTACACTATTTTGGGTTTACTGAATGAATACCAATTCTATCATTTACTCTGCAGACATTATATAATGGCAGTATTACTCCATTGTTGGAGGTAATCTCAAAAATTACCTATGAAAAACAGTGCACAGAATAAAACAATTAGGGACTCATGTATTTTATCTCAGTTTTCCTCATCAGTCTATTTAAATTTCAAGTAAGTTGTACATATCCTAGAAAATTTTCCATTATCATATTTTGAAAGGAATGTTACTGATTGGTCTATAATGTTATAAGTTTACCTAATAGATATATCATATAATTGGTAAAATTGGTTGAATTTGTCTTATAAGTGATAGCTCAGACATATCTAATTTTCATAAAGCAAAACTATTAATGCAACAGTCTACTATCACAAAATCTTTTGATAAATAAGTCCTTTTCTATTCATTATATAATATAAATTAAGAAGCTGGGAAGATGGCTCAGCTGGTAGTGTTTGCCATACAAATGTAGGGACCTAAGTTTGGAATTTGAGTACCCGCATAAAACACTGGACAATAAGAAGATAGATAAGTGCATAAAATAAATCAGAGCTAACATGTGTTGATCACTATGACCTATACTATTCAGATTATTTTTTAAATATATTTTTATTTATTTATTTGCAAGGAGAGAGAGAAAGAGATGGAGAATGAATGGGTATGCCAGGGCCTGCAGCTGTTGCAAACATACTCCACATGCATGTCCTTCTTTGTGCACCTCACTTTACGTGGGTACTGGGGAATCAAATTCCTTAGGTTGTTAGGCTTTGCAGGAAAATGCCTTAACTGCTGAGCTATTTCTCCAGTCCTGTTCAGATTGTTTTAAGTCATGTAATACATATTATTCTTTTTATGTCTTAGAGTTTCCCAATCCTTACAGGAATTAATTTCTTTATATTAAAGTCATTGAAGATAAATATTATAATAATTGTTTTCTTAGCTTCCAGTTCATTAACTTCTGTTCTGATCTTGATTATTTCTTTCTGTCTGGGGCTTTTTGGGTTGTATTCTTCTTGTTTTTCCAATGCCTTTAGATAGATGGTTAGGTTTCTTATTTGGAATCTCTCTGTTTTTGTTATGAAGACTTTTAGTGCTATGAATTTTCCCCTAAGGACTGCTTTCATTGTGTCCCATATGTTTTGGTATGATGTGTTCTCATTGTCACTCGATTCTAGAAATTTTACAGTTTCTTTTTTTATTTCATCTACTACTCATATATTGTTTAAAAGTGTGTTGTTCAGTCTTTAGGAGCTGATGGAGTTCCTGGCATATCTCTTGTTAATTTCTAGCTTTACAGGATTGTGATATGATATCATGCAGGAAATTATGTTAATTTTCCTGAATATATGGGGCAGGCTTGATGGCCCAATATATGATCTGTTTTGGAGAATGTTCCTTGGGCTGTTGGGAAGAATGTGTATTCTGTAGATTTGGGGTAGAAGGTTCTGTTGTCAAGTAGGCTTTGTTTTATGAATTGTGGTGTGTCTGTGTTTGGTGTATATAGACTGATGATTGTTAGATCATTCACTTGATGAGTAACAAGGGGCCTTCTTTGTCTTTTTTTTTTTTTATTACTTTGGTTTGAGGTCTATTTTATCTGACAGCAATGTCTGCTTGCTTCTTATTACCATTCACTTCAAATATCGTTTTCTACCCTTTCATCCTGAGGAGGTATCTGTCTTTAGTGGTGAGGTGGGTTTCTTGAAGATAGCAGATTGAGGGGGTCCATTTTCTGATCCACTCAGTTAACTTGTGTCTCTTGATTGCAGAATTCAGGCCAGTAATTTTTAGGGTAATAACTGTGAGATTTGATTTAATCCGTGTTGTATCGTGGTGCTTTATGTGGTTTGGTATTTTCTTTGACTTTGTATTTTTTTTTTTTTTTTGAACCTTCTCTAGGTTTGGTTATTGTGGTCAGCTTCTTATAGGCTCTTGAGATTGGTTGTTTGATGCTTCTGTGTGGAGAATTTTCTGATATACTTTTGGGTAGGATCTCACTCTATCCCAGGCTGACCTAGAATTAACTATGTAGTGTCAGAATGGTTTCCAACTCACAGCGATCCTTCTACCTCTGCCTACTGAGTGCTGGATTCAAAGGCGTTAATCACCATGCCTGGCAAAATAATAATAATAATAATAATAATAATAATTTCTTATATTTGTAGCAACAGGTAAGAACAAGATCAGCATACTAGTAAGTGAGGTGTTAGCGGGGTCCACTTTCTGGTTTATAGATTTCAGTTGTATATTTATATCTC
Source organism: Dipus sagitta (assembly GCA_036346955.1). Classification (NCBI taxonomy): domain Eukaryota; kingdom Metazoa; phylum Chordata; class Mammalia; order Rodentia; family Dipodidae; genus Dipus; species Dipus sagitta. Next base: position 71,197,713 of record CM070781.1, read on the forward strand.
CTCATAGCTGGAGCAGAGTCCCAGAAAATAAACTTTGTCTACCTCCGTTTACTCCAGTTTTCTGATTAAGGAAGTACTCCTATTCATGAGGGTTTTAACCTCATAACTCAGTTACCTTCTAAAAGCTACACCATCACATTACTGTCACATTGTGTGGCTTAATATTTCTATATACTTTTATAAAAAAAGAACATTCATTTTGAATGGACCCGTAATAATAACCATTTGGTAAGATGCCTTCTTGAGATCTAATTTTCACTGACTCTTCCTGAAGAGGAAAAACATCTTTAAATGTAGATGAAACACTACCCAAGAAATGTACCTTGTTTCTTTTATAGGTCCCTCATATTTAATTGTGTTATGCTAATTCAAATAAACATGTTTTGCTTTTAAATTATTGAACTCAGGCTATTAGCATTCTACATTTTTGTTGTTTTACACAAAGGGCAGACATTTAAACCTCTGATCTAGCTGAAAGTGAGGAGGATATTTCAGGCTGATATTCATCATACTTGGGGATAAAAGCCATCATTTGTTAATACAGATTCTTAGTTCCAATATGTGTTCATTTTGCAGATCTGGGCTGAGACTTCAGAATTTGTCTTTCTAGTGATTTCAGGAAGTGCTAAAGATGTTTTCTGCTGATTATATTTTGAGTAGTATCTCCCAAATATTGCTGTAATAATTCGTTTTTTACATTTTACTTTTTATATTTTTGCTTTTTTAAAAAAGGGGGTTAGAAACTGAGCATAGTAGTTGTACATCTTAAATCCCAGAACCAAAGAGGCCAAGGAAAGAAGAACTGAAGTTCTAGGCCAGAGTGGACCACCTAGTGAGATTTCTACCTGTCATTAAGCAAGGAACCCAAATTTAAATAATTGAAGAAACAAACAAACAAGAATGACAAGAAAAGAAAGCCAACCGCCTATCATGATGCGAGTCATCTTTATCATTTTCCCCACAAGGCCCAGATAACAATACAGAGAAAGTGGTGGATTAAATATGAGTGCTATTCTCATAGTAAGTCTGAGGACCTTCTCCAGAGAGATGGTGGTAGACCTTGAGGAGACTCAAAACTCATCTAAGCAAAAAAATTGAGGCTGTCAAATGCTCAATAGTAAGTAAGTGAGAGAGGTGGTAGAAAGAATGCAAGAGTCATAGGGTGAGAAATTGTAGTGTGAGGCATTGTTTTCTGCATAGGGACTAAACTGGTGCCTTCATGGCCCCAAATTAATTGTCAATAATACCACTGAGAGGGATCCTCAATGGAAAGGTGGCATGGAAGAGTGAACATGAGTATAATCTGATGTAATAAGAACAGTTTGCAATATTGTCATGTTCCAAATAAAATTATTTTGAAACGTGAAAGTAGAATGGAAACAAATTAGGAAAAAGAATTTTAGTAAAAAGTGAAGAGTTAATTGTGGGGTATAAGATTAAATACACTATATAAGAATGTGTAAAATAACAATTTAAAGAAAGGTGTGGAAGAAAGGAAAATATACACCTCATTATACTCTATGTGCAATGCTGCACAGATCTTCTTGGACTATTTTTAATTGGTTCTCTGGAACCAATCACTTAATGGTTCTCTCTTGGAAAAGATTCTTTTTTTTCCCCCTGAGATTCTGTTATTGTGCATCTTTGATCAAATGGACCCTAGATTCCTCATAGAGGATTTGTTTCCTCACAATCACACAATGTACTACAGAATGATTACTAAAATATAGGCTGTGATTTTACTTACAGTATGAATTCTAGGTTTTGTGCCAGTAGGACTTTTACTACTTGTCAGATATGTTAGCATGCCACCTGGGGATACAGTTGGTTTTTAAAACTTGTCACTGTCAAAGTGGAGGTGGAATGACTGACTGAATGAGCAATTTTAAGCCTCACTTCTAATCTGCTTTTAGTCCATTCCTACAGTGATCAGGAAGATAAGAAAGCTCTTTCCCATATCTTCATTCAAATTCTGTGCACATGCATGGCTAAGCAGTACTGCATTATTGCCTCCATGTGGTTGAATATGTCTCAAAGAACCCCATCTAGGCAAAGAGTATATTTATGACATACTCCGCAGAAAACTATGTTTAGCAAAGTGTTAAAAAATCCCTTTCCCTATTAGCCAAGCTGTCAAAGTGTTTGAATTAGACCATTTTTCACATTTAAGAATGTATTGTACTTTCACTCTGTGCTTCTTTTGAACTTTCTGCAAATGCTTTATAAGCATTATCTTGTTTTTCCTTACAATACCATTGAGAGGTGTGTGGTCAGGAAGTGTTATCCTCATTGTACAGGCACATAGAAGTTAATTGACTTTCTTCAGGTCACAGAGAAGCAGAGAGAGCCAGCAATAAAAGGAACATTACCTGCTGTTTCAGAATGTAAGTGCAGTGTCTTCCCCAGAATTCCTAATACTGTTCTTTTACCATCTAACACAAAATATTCTTCATCCAGGAGGTAATCTTCAAGAAATGGGATGTTTTCATAAGGGGTCCTAATTAAGGTCAAGTATAAGCACTCTCTTTGTTTGTAATTCCATAAAATATTTTAAGGAAACCAATATTTCATGATGAATGTTTTAAAAAAGTATTTTATGTAATTTCAAAATTAAAGAGAAATTATTTAAAAGTTACTACCATTTTGGCTTAAAAATATTTCCACCATTTTTGGTATTTTATTATGCTGCTTTCACTTGTCATAACAAAATATTTGAAACTTAGTCACTTATAAAGAAAATAACTTTAGGGCTAGAGGGATGGCTTAGCAGTAAAAGTGTTTGCTTGCAAAGCCAAAGGACCCAGGTTCGATTCCCCAGAACACATGTTAGCCAAATGCACAAAGGGGTTCATGCATCTGGAGTTCATTTGCAGTGGCTAGAGGCCCTTGTGAGCCCATTCATTCTTTTTCTCACTCTCTCTTTTTCTGTCAAATAAATAAATAACAATAAAAATATTTTTAAAAAAGAAAATAACTTTAACTGCCTCACAGCTTTGAGGGTCAAAAGCCACTGGTAACATCTTGACTCTGCTGAGGGTCACTGGTTATGTCACACCATGGCAGGTAGCATCACTGTGGGACCACTGGCAAGGCAAACAAATGTGGTGAGGTTGGATACTAGAATGACATCCAGGCTTTCTTTCCCCCAAAACTCACTCTTAATGGAACTAAGTTCCCAAGATAACTCCTTTTGTCCTTTCTGAGAGCAGTGCCTCCAAGGACTTAGTGATTTCCCCCAGAACATGAACCTTGGGTAAGAAACCATACCCACCCTAGAGGTGAGGTTTACACACACACACACACACACACACACACACACACACACACACACACAAGCAAATCCCATAGTTTTCATAGACTACACTGGATATTGCTGAGAGACACTCTGCTACAGACCTTTTCTGCTTCTACCTGTCTTGCTACATGTGTCAATGCTCCCAGATCCTGACCATTGTTTTGCCCTCTTCATGAATCTGTATTTGTTTGTGCAGCTAGTAATTCTGAAAGAAGAGGTAATTCTCAGGAAGAATGAATCACATAGTCCTGCAAAACACTCCATGTCTCTTTGGCCAAGAATAGGCACATTTGCTGCTGGCTATAAAACTGGCCTTTTTTTTTCCCCACCCAGAGCTCTTCAACTATATTATAACCTGTTTGTACAGACATCGCTGTGGGTGCATAGTGTCACTCCAAGGACTTTGTAGCAGAAGAAACCATCAAAACTGTGTGGATATGACTGCTATTTCTTGAGCTGTGCTTAATAAAGTCCTTTGTCTGTGATTTAGAAGTCTCATGTCTTCTGTCAGCAGCCAAGGATCTGTGACAAGCTAGATCTATATTTACTTCAGTGGAAATTCTACTTCTTCTAGCTTTATTCCACACTACAAAACATATTTAAGTAGAACAAAATCCCCACAACTAAATTTAATTTCTTCCCAGTAGATCCATCCAAAACTGTAGGTTTTTTATGGGAAAACTTTATTTCAGATACAGTATGACTTTCAGTGTATTAAGTGAGGCTTTAAAAGAATGAAATCAACATAAAATGAGTCTTAGAAGTTCATAGACATTGCCCAAGAATCAGGGAGACAAATTTTCTGCTTCTTGTGACATTGTTATTTGGTGTCCTATAGCCACAATACAGGTATTTCTGCCTCATGCATCAATTATAACTGCAAATTTATAACATAATCTCTAAAAGGTAGTTATGAAATCTTAATTGCACTGAACAAGTTTAGACTACACTAAATAGCATTTGCTACTCTGGGACACAATTGTAAGGTACTGTTCTGTTCTCATTAAGAGCAAGACGAGAGTAAAAGCCTTGTGGTATCTAACCCTGGTCCTCAACATCAGTGATGATATCTTCAAGCTAGATGCTGTCTATAACTGATATCTGTGTGATTAATAACATCAATGGGCCATTGCTATAATTGGGAAATATATGTTTGTATTCAAATACCAGTTCTTCCACTTACTAGCAGCATACTTGGTCAATTATTTAAGTATCTATATTAGTATGTCCTTATCTGTAACAATGGAATAGTGTTAGAGCCTGTGATGGTTTGAATGAATGTATGTTCCCGATAGCATCACGGGTTTTTGATTTAACTTTGACCTGGCAACTTGCAGTCCTCCTGGGGAGATGTCACTGGGGGTGGATCTTGTAGTACAGCCCTACTAGACATAAAAAGAGCAGGTTTGATCTACGGTTTTTCAGCTGTTCATGTTTGCTGGCTGATGCTCTCTCTCTCTCTCTCTCTCTCTCTCTCTCTCTTTCTCTTTCTCTCTCTCTCTCTCTCTCTCTCTCTCTCTCTCTTTCTCCTTCTCTCTCCTGTGATGCATGCTAGAGTGAGCCAGCTTCTTCTGTCATAATGGAACTTTTCCTGTACTCTGTAAGTCTGAAATTAAACCTTTCCTCAATAAGCTGTATCTGGTCGGATGTTTGTCCCAGCAATGAGAAAGTGACTGACTGCAAGAGGACCTAACTCAAATAGTTCTGAAATTTAACACCCAACAAAAACTCAGTGGCCATCAGTTATTATGACCCCAAAACATTGGAACTTTATAAAATTCAATTTCTAAAACATTCAAGAAAAATAACTATCCCTGTTGATTTAATCTTAATCGATTATAGTAACTGCTGATCAAAACTTAGTTTTACATAACAGTAAGTTAGGAAAGGAACACATACTAACTCATAAATTTAATTCATGTGAACTGCAATACTCATGTTACAATTAATTTTGAATGTGGATACATGCTATCCTGTACCCTGCTTGAAATTAAAACAGTAGATTAGATTTTTCTTCTCTTATAATAGTTATGCCCATCCTTTGGCAATAAGACAGCTTTCTCAGTCTTTTGTGTAATCATTCCCCCCCTCCCCCCGTATTTACCACCATGCCCCACAGTATCGCTAATTTTGAGTCAAATCAACACAGGCTGTCAGTTTAGTATGCATAACATCTGGGTGCTTCCATATTTACCATGTGTGGAGGTGAAAGTGGTACATTTCATTTGAAAATGTGTCATTGGGTCCTGTCCATCCCCTACGCAGTCTTCTTTCTTAAGACAAGTTGTTCCCAAACTCCTTTTAATTCTTCTCAAATTTTGAGATCTTCTAAAAAACTTTTAAATCTGAGACTCCCTCCTTACCCTGCATGTAGTTGTTTCATTTATAGCACTCTTAAGAAGCATAATATCTTGCTGTAATATCTACAATCAACATAGATAATGTTACATTACCCAAATTGCTGGGACTCCATTATGCCCTACGTGTGAGTAAATGAGCAGCAAATCCACACAGCTGCTGCTAACCGCTCCGTTAGACTTTCCTGCAGTTAAGTAATGAATCTTTATCAACTTCCTGAATAATTTACTCCTAAATGTATTAAGTTGGATGTAAAGGAAGTTTTACAAAATGAAGACAAACCGGTTCGGGGAGTTGTTGATAAACTTAAAACTTGTATAATGTTTATAATGTTCTTCTTTAGAAATCTATCTATCTATCTATCTATCTATCTATCTATCTATCTATCTATGGCAAGATTCAATTTCCCTGGGTTCTACAAGGTGTAAAAACCCATGCGTACGAACAAAATTTATAAACAAAACAAACAAACAAACAAACAAACAAACAAAAACAGTTTACAGTTACTGATATATGCAGAAGATTCAACTGAGTATAAGTACAATAGAACCTTCTGAAATTAGAATTAAAATAAGCTGGTAACATTTAATTTTCTTAATTAAATGTGCATATTTGAGGAATTTTGTACAGGTCGTATATTTAAAATAGTGAAAAAATCATTTTAGATGATCATTTTTTAAAATGTAGTAATCACCTTGAATGAGGATCTGGCTCTAGGCCAAACTTGTTAAAGCAATTCATCTCTGCAGCTCTTCCAAGTATCATTTCTCCATTTCCAACAGCTCTTTCCTCTACTTGTTCCCAATTATGATGTCCATGTTATTCAAACCAGGTCACAAGTGAAAATGAAACATTTATGGTGATAGTTCTTTCTTTACTTATTAAAAATTCAAGACAAAATCAACCCTGTTGACTGACATTCCTTACATATTCCAGGCTAGTTGGCTAGATGGAAGACCAGAAGAACAACACAAGACTATTTGTTTATTATGATGTTATTTTTAATATTTTGTGTGCACATATGTGTGCATGTATGTGTTCATGTATGTGAGTACAGGTGCAGATGCTATGGGATGTGTGTGGAGATCAAAGGATTACCTCAGAGGCCAATTGTTACCTTCCACCTTGTTTGATGCTGGCTCTAATGTAGCCTGTGAGCTTAAGAGGATTCTCCTGACTCTGCTTGCAAATTCACCATTGGAGTGCTAGGATTCCACACATTCCCTACTGCATCAGGCTTTGTATGGGCACTGAGATTCCCAACTCGGGTCCTTATGCTTATGCACAAGTACTGTACTAATGGATGCAACTCCTGGCATGCTTTCCTTTTTATTTTCAGTCACTGCCTCCACTTGCAGGCAGAAGAATCAAATAAAATCCATTTGAAGGTAATCCTGGTAGAAATCTTGACTGCATTCTCAAATCCATGCCCCCTGATGGAACCAAGGGCCATGAGCTCTCCTTTCCCCACAGAATTCATGATAATGTTCTTGTCTTTTCACTCATGAGTTGAATAATAAAAAAGCATGGAATGCCATAGAACATGCAAAAATTAAATATGGCATTCCTCACACTGTTGATTTTGTATTTTTAATGAGAGTTTCAGTGTGTCTCTGTCACTTCATGTAATTTGATCAAGCAACAGAAGGTATGTTTGAGAAACTTAGCTCCTCAATGCCTGTCAGCATGTAAAATTATGAAAGATAGCAGTCAGAGACACTGGGATAGCTAACAATGCTGAGCCTTCATCCTGCTTTATAAGAAAGAGTTATAGCCAAGCTTCCACAAATAAGAAACAGTGGTTCACACACAGAAAATTAATAGTAGATTTACTCATCCTGAGACACTGATGTCTTTTTTGTTTTTGGTAAAGAATTCTCTCTTTGCAAAAGATAAGGATTTTTAATAGACAAATATTGAGACTAGAAACCACCATCCATCATTGCCTAGACCTTTGTCTATTTCAATTTTATTTGCCTAGATCATCACTTGAATTATCAGAAAGTGATATTACAAAATATTCTTATTCTGTCAGGTACTAAACTCCATTGTATTGCCTTTTTCATGACTGCACTTTTCCCTCCAGGGGCTGCTCTTTGGGGCTTGGCAGAAGGTTGATTATCACACTTTTGTCAAGCACAATACTCAGCACAGTTCAGATGTTCAAAACTCCTTTGTTCAATAAAATGTTATTTTAGAACATATTAATGTCATTAATGTGGGCTGGCTTTATGTTGACTTCTAATTTCTCTATAGCCCACATTTTGAAAGTAGCAACGTTGTACTTAAATGGAAGAGTATCACCAGCCTTCATTGACTATAATAATTTACTTTAGTAATTCACTTGTCTTTGCTTACCAAGAATAGACATGCCAATTTATCATATAGAGTGAGAACAATTATTCTGACTTAGTAAATAGAAAAATACATAATTATGTGTTCCTAAGAAAAAGACAGGAGAAATTAATAAACAAAAGCCTTTATATTCTTCTAGTTTGCTGACCTTTCAAACCAAAATAATAAAATGACCCCCCCCCCACCGCCTCATCCTTAGGATAGCAGGACAAAATAGATATGTCACATGCAAACAACACTTACTGGTATCTGCAGACAATGTAATATACCATACAAGTCCATTGTCCAATGATAAAACAGGAACAATAACTTGTTTCTTATAAATTGCATAGTCTGAGGGCATATTAATTTATTGAAATATGCTAATTGGAAAAATAATCCTAACACACACCCATAACCATTTGTTTCAACAAATCAATTGTTTTGTCTTTGGTCATCAGATGGAGAAAATTTAATCTCCACATTAGCAAACTTAATTATTTGGAAGATGTTGAGGAATAGTAATGGGGTTTAATTACAATGAAATTTTTGTTAAAAGAAAACCAATAATGTATTTGGTTCAAATTTGCTTGTTTAAAAGAAAAATGGACAGTTTTAAAAGAAAGTCATCAACATTAATAGGCAATTTTCAATTCTTAATTTGAGATCTCTATATAAATTAATCAGGCAGTAAGAAATGGTATGGAGTGCTAAAGAGAGAAATGGGTTTGAGAGTGAGAAAAGTTAATTCTAGACACGTATCTACTACTAATTGTATAGCCTTGGGCAAGTTTCTTATTTTGTTAATTCATATCAAGTACACTGATTATTTTTGGTAAATATTTCTTACTCCTAACAGGATTTTATATTACCTGTATTATTATATGTTGGCACCTGCATATAGTGGCTCTGCTCCACTGTCCTCTGCAACCCTTTGGACCACAAATTCATATGCCTTGCCCTGTCCCAGTGCTTTTTTTAAAAACCTCTCTCTCGATGATATTTTCTTATTTTTTAAATATTATTTATTTGAAAGAGAGAGAAAAATAAAGAGACAGAGAGAATGGGCATGCCAGGGTCTTCATCCACTGCAAATGAGCTGTAGCTGCATGTGCTATCTTGTGCATCTGGCTTATATGGGTCCTAGGAATCGAACCTGGGTCCTTTGGCTTCACAGATAAGCACCTTAACTGCTAAGCCATCACTTCAGCCCTGGATGATTTTCCTATAAAGAGAATCTTATGCATGAATTTCAATCCTCAAGGCACGCTAAAAGTTTCAGAGAAGAGCAAACCTTTGTCAGGTCTGGCAAGCTCATGGAAGGACAGGAGAAGCTTCATGATGTTGGCAAAAGCATAACATGTATACATTAGACAGTAAAACAAAATAAAATCCTGTCCTTCCATGAGCTACTGCTTGTCAAGTATTTGTCCCAGAAACAAGAAGAGAGCTGTAGAGTGAATAAGCCATATATCCTTAGTTCAGGTATGTTCCCCTGCAGCTGGCTTGGGGAAACTTGGGCCCTGTGAGCTTGGTGCAAAAGTAGGTCCCTTGTCCTGCCTTCCTGATTGAAGGGCTGATGGGACCCCAGTCCCTGGATCCCCTGCTCCAGAGGATGTGTGAACAGAATGAGTAGACCAGAACTCCTGGTTGTTCCCCAACTCCCAGTTCCCTAGGTCCAGTACCTCTGTTGCTGCCCTGGGGAGGTGTGGGCCCTGTGTGTGGGCTTTGGAAACAGTCCTTCTGCTCATGTATACTGACTGGCCGTGGTACCCAAATCCCTATTTCCCTGGGGCAGAGGGTACACAGGCTGATGGAGTAGCTGAACTCTTGCTCCTGGATTTTCAGCTGCCTGGCTCTGGTTCCCCAACCAACCTGTGAGTACATGCATGTGGAGTGAATAGGCTAGAGCTCCCAATTCCCCTGATACCTTCGATGTACCTGCAATCTCTACAATCCATGCATCTGTGGTTATAATACCATCATAAACCAGTACAGCAATCCAGTTCACATTTAAAACAAAACAGCATATGAAGATCCTACAAAGGATAAATATTTGCTTCCTCTTCAATACAATAAAGAATTTCCCCAAGATGGGTAGACCAAAACACAAAAAAGCCAAGGAAAGTCAGAAAACTGAGTGACCTCCTCCCTACTCCCACAATGAAAGCCTCCAATGAAACCATAGAGAAATCTATAACAATGCAATCCCAAAATGAAAACACAACAATCAATGAGGCCCTGATCAAAAGAATTTCATCAAGCCAAGAATTGTATCAATAAAAATGACAGAATTGTCTCCTAGAAAGTTCAGCTTTTTAATATTGTTTTATTTGTTCGAAAGAGAGAAAGAAGGGGAGAGAGAGAGAGAGAAAGAGAGAGAGAGAGAGAATGGGCACTCCAGGACCTCCAGCCACTGCAAACAAACTCCAGATGCATGCACCCCATTATGCATCTGGTTTATATGGATCCTGGAGAATAAAATCGGGATCCTTTGGCTTTGCAGGCAAAGTAACCACTAAGCAGTCTCTCCAGCCTGAGTTCTGCTTTTCATAGCATACTTAACTTGAATGAAGAAAATGTTAGAAAACCTGAAAAGAGATATAAATGAATTGAAGGACCAACACTGGTCCAAGAAACTTTTGGTTTAAGCTACTCAGCAGTAAACAACTTGACGTGATGCTTACACAAGTGCAATAGTGGCACACACCCATGATGGGTAACCAACTGCTCTTGATTTGGCTAACTAATCTTCTCAGTGGAACAGAACCCATAGCTGAAGCTGGGAAGCAAGCCCAAACTATATCCAAAAAATTAGCCTGCTCTCCATTATCAAGCTCCCACCAATATTTGGCTACAAGAGGGCCTACACCTATTAAATTCTCTCTAAAATAATCATGGTTATCACATTTATTTGGTGATGACTTCACTCTCCATTGGACAACTTGCTTCTCTTTTTCAGATGGGCACAGATCCTGAGGAAAGAATTAGCCCATCGCACCTCACCAGGGTCCCAGCTGAAACCAAGAGTAATTGGGGAAATGAGCAAGAGTGTTACATTCTTGGTGAACTTCATACCAGCACAAAGGTGAAGGAGATAGACACAGAACACTCAACTCCTACCAAACCAGATATCCAGAGATACAGAGGTTCCCATGACTTCATCACTGAAGTAGAGCTAAAATGAATCCAACATGGCACAGGGAAATTTTCAGAAGAGGGGCAGAAAGTTTATTAGAGCCACATGTTTGGACATTATGCATAGTGACCTTGCCTCTTACCCATAACTGATGGCTAACCCACAATGCATGACCCATATTCCCCAATGAGGAGGGACCCTGTGGAGGGGGGAGGACAGGAAGGAGGCTAACAATGGTACCAACATGGCTACATACACAATGTGTACATAACTATTTAAAAATATAAAAAAGAACCACATGATAATCTTAATTTATGCAGAGAAGGCCTTGGACAAAATATAACCCCACCTCATTATAAAAACACTGAAAAGAATAGGCATGGAGGCTTTGTAGCTCAAAACAATAAAAAATATGTAAAACACACAAAGCCCAAATACTACTAAGTGGGGAAGACTCAAGGAATTCCCATTGAGATTGGGAACAAGATAGGGGTTCCCATTCTAGCCACTGCTCTTCAACATAGTACTAGAGATACTAGCCCATTCAATAATACAGGAGAAAGAAATAAAAGGGATTCAAATTTGAAAGGAAGAACTCAATTTAGCCCCATTAGCAGATGAAATGATCCTATACATAAAGTACCCCAAAGTCTCCATCTCAAAACTTCTAAAGGTGATTAATTCCTTCAGCAAAGAGGCAGGATACAAAATAAATGCACAAAAACCAGTAGCCTTTCTATATGCCAGGGACAAATATACAGAGAGACCATACATTTTAAATAACAACAGATAAAATTCTATAACTTGGAATATCACTAACCAAAGATGTGAAAGACCTAGATAATGAAAACATACAAAATAAATTCAAGAAAGAAATCAAGGAGGACTTGAGAAGATGGAAAGACCTACTGTGCTCTGAGCTAGGTAGATTTAGTATTGTGAAAATGGCAATTCTATCAAAATCATTATACAGATTTCATACAATACCAATAAAAATACTAACATCATGATCTCAAAATTCATATGGAATGGCAGCAGGTCTCAGGTATACAGGTATATCCTCAGCAAAATAAATAAATAAATAAACTACCATCATACCTGATGTAAAGCTATATTACAAAGCCATAGTAACATAAACAGCATTGTACTGGCATAAGAAAAGAAACATAGCCAATGGAAGAAAATTGAAGCCTTGTAACTTAAGTCAATTAAGTACAGCTACTTCATATTTTACAATGGTGCCAATAATGCAGACTGGAGAAAAGATAGCATCTTCAAAAATGGTGTTTGGATAAATTGATTGACCATATGTAGAAAAGTGAAAATAGACGCACTCATCTCTCCATACAAAAAAATCAAGTCCAAATGGATTAAAAACCTCAATATAAGGCATGAAATTCTTATCCTACTGGAAGAAAAAACAGGAGGCTGTCTCCACAATATAGGACTGGGGAAAGACTTCTTGAACAAAATTCCAGTAGCCCAGGAAATTAAACAATCACTCAAACAATGGGATCTCATTTAGCAAGAAGCTTTTGCACAGACAAGCATACCATAAACGGAGCCAATAGATTACCCATTGAATGGGAAAAATATTAATCCACTATACTACTGACAGAAGCCTAATATCTAGAATCTGCAAAGAAGTAAAAAAAAAAAAAAAACAGACAATAAAAATTCAAACAACCCACTCCAAAAATGGGGCAGAGAGCTGAATAGGGAGTTCTCAGAGGATGAGTTACAAGTGACTAACACACACTTATGAAAATGTTCAACATCCATAACCATTAGAGAAATGCAAATTAAAACAACCATGAGATTCTACCTTACTCCAGTAAGGATAGCAATCATTAAAAAAAATCTCACAACAACAAATGTTGGTGAGGATGTGTGGAAAGAGGAATCCTCATCCACTGTTGTGGGAATGTAACTTGTACAACCACTGTGGAAATCAATTTGGAGATTCCTGAAAAGGATAGAAATAGAGCTACCAACAGACCCTGTTATTCCCTTATTGGTCATTTATCCTAAATGCTCCATTCATTAAATACAAAGACATTTGCTCAATCATGTTAATAGCTATGAATTCACTATAGCTAAAAATTGGAATGAACCCAGATGCACATTATTAGATAAATGCATAACAAAGTTGTGGTATATTTACACAATGAAATTCTACTCAGCAGTAAGAGAAAATGATATAATGAAATTTGTAGAAAAATGGGCAAACATGGAATAGATCATACTTTGTGAAGCACACAAATACAGAAAGACAAATGCCATATGGTGTCACTTATTGTGGTTCCTAGCCTGGACCTGCAAGAGTTGCTGTCATACCTGATATGTAACACAGGGAAAAGACAATGGGAATGGAAGACATTGGAGTGAGGGGGAGCGAATTGGGGGACAATAACAGAAAATTAAATCCAAAATGAGCTGATACCATAGAAACCTTTATCCTTGGAGATAGCCTAAAATATATAACCCTAAAAAGCAGTAAAGGTTGAGCACCTGGAAAGTAGGAACCTAGTGAGGGTGGGTTGAAGCCTAAGCTTAAAAGACTTTTTTTTTTTTTTTTCTGTCTCTGGCCTATAACTCCTAGTTCCAGAGATTCGTTGCTACCCACATTGTGCCATTTATCACAGAGACCTATGAGGTCCCCAAATCAAGACAGCTTTCTGTTAAAGCATTTGATTACCCATGTGAGCCAAAAGCTAAGACCCCATTTCTGAGGACACCACATGCTACTGACACAGATTATTGAAAGACCTCGCTGGAATTCAGAAGAAAGCCAGTTCCCAGACAGTTAGCTTATCTAGTGCTGGAAAAGCTACATGATCTACTAGGGGAAAATGGCTAACAATGGTCTGAGCAACCAGAGGTCTAAGCTACTCAGAAGCAAACACACTGATAGGATGGACGTGCCAGTGCAATAGTAGCACACAGCTTCAGTGGCCAACCAATAGCTTTCTTATTGGCTATGATATCTGTTCAGCATAAAGGAACCCATATCTGTAATTGGGAACCAAGTCAGAATCCTATGGAGACAAACATTATGTTCTTCACTGTCAAGATCTCATTAGTCTTTGGCTAAAAGAGGGTTTACACACATCAAATTCTCCATAAATTAGTGATGCTTATCCCATGTAAACTATGCTGGCTTCACTCTCTGTTGGAGAATCTATTCTTTTTCAGAAGGTAGTGAGACTGGAGGAGATAAACTTCCCCTTGCACTTCAGTCAAGTCACAGCTAAAACCACAGAGGAATTGTGGAGACAAGCAATAGTGCTACTTCTATGCTGAACCTGATAATCAGTACCAGGGTGAAGGAGGCAGACCCTGAGAATACTCAATACCTGCCAAAGCAGAGATCCAGAGGCTTCTAAGAGCTTATCACTGAAGTAGACTTCAAACTCACCCATGATGTCTTAGGGAATTTTGTGGAAGAGGGACTGGAAAGATTGTATGAGCTACAGGTTGGAATATCATTCCCTCCTTCCAAAAATAACTGACTGCTTCTCTTACAATGCATAAACCGCAACCCCATGGGAAATACCTGCAACCCCACTGAGAAGTGTCCCCAATGGAATGGGAGCAGAGGCGAAGTAAAAGATGGTACCAACACATGATGTATTCATATGAAATATGTTGTTAATAATAATTTTTAAAAATTGAAAAATAGAAGATAACTGTAAGAGAAAATTGGTACCAGTGGAGTCTGGTTGTTGCTACTAGAAACCTGACTGGATGGCTTTTGACGTTTTGGAACTGATTTATGGGATGAATGTGGAAAGATTTGAAACTTTGGTATAGGAGTCTTGAAGTGCTATGCTTGGTGGATTCTTGATAGAGTTGAAAGACCCGAATACAGAAAGAAAGATTCAGGCTTGGCTCATCCTGAGAAGAATGAGCTTTGTCTGGACTGGGCTACAAGAAGTTTGTTTGATAGGCATGCTACATTCTCCATGTGCTCTATGTTACATGAGAGTTTGAACAGGGTTGGGTTTAGAAGAAACTGACTGGTGTGATCAGAATGATATGTCACAGAAAGAAAATAATTTGAATAAGAGATGTCAGTCCCATTTGGTTACAAATGTTTTAGAGATTACTACCATTGATATTGGACCATCCTTCCTGCATTTGGGCAGCAAGAAATTTCCTTACTTTTTTAAAAGTAGGGAGACTGAATCCTAAAGGAGCATCCTGCTCTTCAAAGTAAGCTTTATTCCCCACTGGATCAACAAATATGGCAGCCTGTCTGGTACTGTGGGACTATAACAAATGCAGGAAGGTAAAAGTCATGGGATTTGCAAAACAGTTTGTATTTTTGGAAATGGCCACTGGATAATGGGAAGCAGGGTTTTTGGAGTCCTTGTGTGGATGCCCAATGAAGCCATGGTGATGAACCATGGGTTGCAGTAGAAACCCTAGCATTTTATTGAGATTCCCAGACCATGGAATGGCTGCCAATGAGAGCTGTTAGTTTGGGATGGATTTTCCTTTGGCTGTGAGCTGCCCACTTGGAGAGACAAAATTCAAAACCCAGAGACTTTGTTCTCAGTCTCAGGTGAACATAGACCTGCAGTATTTGACGTTTTCTTTTCCATGTTTGTTTTAGATCTTGCATTTGTTCAATCTTCCCTTACAAATTCATCTTTTCCAGTGTGATGGTTTACTCTGCTATTCTGTATCATTTCGTTTTACATGCCCACAGTTAAGGTACTTTGAATTGTGGAGAAGTTTGGGCAATATTGGGATTGAAAACATCTATGGGTACTGTTGAAGTTGGACTGAATGCATTACGTTTTATATTATGGATGGCCATCAGTTTGTGGGGGCCAGATGTGGAATATTGTAGTTTGACTTAGATGTCCCCATAAACTGTGTTTGATTGCTTGGTGCCCAGCTAATGACAACTTGGGAGATAAGAGTATTACTGGAAGAGGTATGTTTTTGTAATGAGAAGATAACTATAACACTGAATAATCTAAAATTTTGTGCACATATGCATGTACACTGGGACCCAGAAAAAATACCTATAGTTTCCTTAGGACTCAAGAATCATAACTCAAAAGTACATTCAGTTTTGATGTTATATTACTTCACGTTTATGAACAAGCCACAAACTATACTAATAAAATTATCTACATGACAGAACCTTTGTCCAGCTAATAGTCAAGAAGCTATGAAAGGGAGTACAGGCTCTTCATTCCTCCATTAGGCCTTCTCCTTTCCCATTCTGCAAGCCTAGACAGCCAAAGCAGGGGAGCTACACTTTATCCTCTGAGCCTCTGAAAAATATGATAACCAGACTTATTCTTCAAAATTTGGCAAACTCTCATCATGAGAATTTGTCTTCTGTTGGCCAAAATCTCTGACCTGGATCCATAGTTTCTCAGTTGCATTCATTGCTCTGTTGAAGTCAATGAAATGTTCCCAACTGATCTGCAACCTGAGAAGATACTTTGAGTTAATTGTGGTGTCACATTTGGGATATTACCAGTATCTTTTTGCTTAAATATAACCTGTTTTTTCTTCAGGCAGGGTCTTCTGCGCAATTCATGCTGGCCTGGGACTCATTAAGTAATCTACACTGGACTAGAACTTGAGCAAATCTACTATCTCAGCCTTCTGGGTGCTGGAATTCTAAGGATGAAGCACCATACTTGGTATTTTTGTAATTCTTGTTTGCCTTATTATCTTACAAGTGGAGATTTTATTAACAAATATATCAATTTATGCTTCAAAAGCTGAAGACTTCCAACAATAAACATTTCTACATGCAATTAAATGAAAATACTATACTAGGATGCATTTATTCAAAATTTACCCTGTGTTTATGCAATAATGTTGTTTACATAGACTTCTGTATAGTCTGTAGTAGCTTAATCATATATGCATATAGACTGAACTATAGAAAGGAATTGTATTAAAATATAGTTGTCACAAACTTTGTATGGAAACACAGTTTATCATTCAACTGCAACAAGATAATTCTTTGAGAAAAGTGGCTTAAATGTGATAATTCACTGGAAACACAAACATTACTATAGTGTACTGAATGCTTGTGATTCCATCATTTGTTATGTGTTTATATTAACATGCCAATCACTAGTGCTGTTTGCATCATGGCTCACAGATATTCTAAAAGAAAACAGAAACCTTTCTGCAACTCACTAGTCTCGAAAATGTAGGTTTATTTTGCATATTCAAATCTTATGGTCCATGCCAAATATTAACACTTCTATCTTGTTAGCTGTTCCCAGAGAAATAAATATGCCCTTAATTAGTACAGTACAAACTACATTTGGTCTTAAAGTGACAGAAAAAATGGAAAGAAGCTTTGGAATACTACACTTTTCTAATACATCTATAATTCCTTCCTAGAACATCATATATATATATATATATATATATATATATATATATATATATATATATATATGTGTGTGTGTGTGTGTGTGTGTGTGTGTGTGTGTGTGTGTGTGTGTGTGCATATATATAATGTAAACTTTTTTGGTTTGTCTTGTTATGATTTAGGAATTAGAACAAAGTATCTGGTGCATGCTACATGAACATTCTGGAAGTAGCTTACATGCTCAACCCTTGCTTGTAACATTTTGGTGTGTGTAAGTTTAGTTAGCTGGGTATTCTTAGCTGTGTCAATTGATCTGATGTTATATATCTTCAGGGTAGGAGCTTGAGGTGTTAGATGTGGCTGTTAAGACTCTCAGAGTATCTACAAAGGTGCTCCTAGGGGTTGGGTTTGGCTGCTATGGGAGTATTCAAGTAGGCTGAGTGGAACAAAATACAGATAGATTCTAAAATTTAACTAAACAATGTACAGATTCCATGAAAAACAGCACCGAATATTTATGCAAGAGTAGGTATTATAAGGACCAGATCCTCTATCAACAAAGAGGTTAAGATTTCTGGTCTGTTGAGGGTTGCAAGTCAACTTGTGACCATGTGAGACCCTTTCCTGGTGCAATCCCAGTTACCTTTTTGGATGACTTTGGTCTCAGTTATGCTGTGCTCTGCTTGCATCCCTCTTTGGTGCCCTGTGGGTTCAAGCAGGCTGGCTGGATCGCTGGACCACTGTTCTGTTTTCTGGAGCTGGGCACTGGCTTTTCCTGTGGGGCAAGCCGAGCCTGGCAGTTGTGGCCCCACAGACCAAGCACCGTGGCTGCTGGAGCTGCTGCTGCTGGAGCTGGAGCTGCCGCTGCTGGATCTGCCGCTGCTGGATCCGCGGCTGCTGGAGCTGCTGCTGCCGGAGCCTGCGCTGCCAATGCCAGAGCCAGAGCCGGAGCCACCGCTTCCACTGCTGCTGCCAGAGCAGCTGCTGCTGAAGCCAAAGCCTCCACTGCTGGAGCTGGAGCCAGAGCCACCACTGCTGGAGCTGCCTAGGCCTGCCTGTGTGGGCTCTGGATGCCCTGGATCTCTCCTACTTCTCTGTTGACATTTTAATTTCTTATACACATCACTTTTTAGTACAAGTGTGTATTTTGCTGGGCATTCTTTGGCTTTTTCTTCCCTAGGCTGCTTTGGTGTGGTTCCTAAGCTGCCATCTTAACCGGAAGTTCTGGTGTGTTTATAATGGGAAAAATTTCAAACAAAAGGAAGCTTGCACAACAGGTAACAGTATCTGTTCTGAATAAAACAAAGTGGCTAAAGATGGAGGCATAGCGACCACACCAAAGCAGCCTAGGGGGGGAAAAGCCAAAAAGAACCCAGCAAAATGCGCACTTAAAAAAAAGTGAGGTGTATAGGAAATTGAAACAGCAGCAGAGAAGAAGGAGAGAGCCAGAGCCCACATAGGTCAGCAGAAGCGGCTCCAGCAGCAGCAGTGCCAGGTCCACAGGACCACAGAGGCTGCGCTAGGTCCAGAGGACCACAACCACCAGGCTCGGCTTGAGCAGCAGGAAAAGCCAGGTGAGGGGATTTTCCACTCACACCAGAGCTCTCCCCAAACTCAAGAAATGTGAGGAGAGAAAGTCAGCAAACAACAGAGGAGCAGATAACAAGGTAGAAGAATGGGTGGACCAGTGACAGCAATAGAGCCAGCATTGGCAGCCTCCCATCCCCCACCGCATGTGCCCATCTCTGGTGAACAGAACATTGATCCAGTGACCCGGCCAGACTACTTGAACCCACAGTGCACCAAAGAGGGACCCAAGCAGGAGCGCAGCTAACTGAAACCAAAATCATCCCAAAAGGTAACTGGGATTACACCAAGTCAGTAGCCGCCTAATAAACCTGGTATATAGGTCTGAACCAGAAGTGCTAATTGCACCTTCCATGTCACGATAAACTATGTGTTAAATCTGATGGATGGTCAGATTTGCCATTCTTAAATAAGCTGTATTTTGGGCTTGTTATTTGTTGCTTCTTGATTTATAGTGGCTTTCTTTCCTCTTCTGCTATACATTAGGGAAGGGACTCACCTGGTCACAAGCTGACTTGGAACCCTCAACAGACCAGAAATCTTAACCTCCTTGTTGTCAGGATTGAGGGAGTGGGTGGGGTACCACACACCCCGAGGGAGAGAGGATCTGGTTATCATAATACCTACACTTGGATAAATACTTTGTGCTGTTTTTCATTGAAAGTGTACAATGTTTAGTTAAATATTAGCAACGATCTATATTTTGTTCTATTAAGCATACTTGAATACTCTCATAGCAGGCAAACACAATACCTAGGTTCACTTTTGTAGATACTCTGAGAGTCTTAAGAGCCACACCTACAGCCTTAAGCTTCTACCCTGAAGATATATAACATTAGATTGATTGACACATCTAATAATACCAGCTAACTAGAAAATTCAATTATTAAATAATCCAGGATGCAAAAAAGTATACATTATAACACAAGAAACACCAAAAATCAAGACAATATAAATCCACCAGAAATTACTAATGCATCAGAAATGACCTCCAGTAAAAACAAATTAGAGGAAATGCCTGAGGAAGATTTCAAAAGAATGATTATAAGTATGTTCAAGGAAGTCAAAGAAGAAATCAAAGGAATCAAAGAAGAAATCAAAGGAATCAAAGAAGAAACAGGATGCCAATTTAATGAAATAAAGAGGTCAATACTAGACATAAATAAGGGTATAGAAATAATAAGGAAAGGGGTGGAGAGACGGCTTGGGCTGAGGAGATGGCTTAGCGGTTAAGAGCTTGCCTGTGAAGCCTAAGGACCCCTGTTCAAGGCTCAATTCCCCAGGACCCACGTTAGCCAGATGCACAAGGGGGTGCATACATCTGGAGTTTGTTTGCACTGGTTGGAGGCCCAGGCACACCCATTCTGTTTCTCTCTCTCTCTCAGTCTGCCTCTTTCCCTCTCTCAAATAAATAAATTAAAAAATTATAAAAATAAAATAAATAAAAAAGAAATAATAAAGAAAAACCAGATAGAATTACTAATCTACTTCTTTAGTCCAGATCTATCTTGTGAGACCAAGAGTCTACTTTACAACACCATTTTGTGGACTCACCATAATTTCCAAGACAACATTTATATAACTGTATTTTGTACCCACTCCAAACAGTTTTTTTTGCCCTATTATAATGTCTAATTCACTGCCTTGTTATGGCTAATGAATTACCTGGTAGCCTAAATATCAAAATCTCATTGTTCTCTTTTGATTCTTCTTGTTCCTTACTTGATATGTATAATCAATCAAAAAATGTTTATGGTATCTGAAAAAAAATGTTTTTATACTGGATTTCTTTCTCTCTTTGCACTACCAATCTTAACACCCTTAATATTTCAGACTAATCAAAAGCCTTAACTTTGTACTCTATATTTCATTAGTGTATATTAATTGTACAAAGGTGTTTTATTGTGACTGTCTCACATGTGTATATGGTACCATGATGATAGTTATCCCACATTATTTTCACTTATACTCCCTACTACTGGTACCCTTAATATTTCGTAGTAGACCTTCGTTTACTTAAAGTTCTTTGTTTTTTGTCGTATACCAAATGTGAGAGAAAACTCGAAATGCTTGTGTGATAGAATCTGGCTAATTTTGCTTAAAAATTATGATATCCATTTCTGCCCATTGTCCTATAAATAAATGTTTTTTAATGTGGCTTTTATTACTTCAATGTCAATTGATCCCTCAAGGAAATCTGTATTAATACATGAAAGTTATCCTGGAGCTGGGACACTAGCACAGTAAATATAGTGACTGCCTTGCAAACATTAGGATATGAGTTTGATCCCTACTGTCCATATAAAAATGCTGAATTTTGTAGCAGACGACTGTAATCTTAGTGCTGACAAGGCAGGGGCAAGGAGAATCTCTGGGACTTGCTGGAAATCCAGTCTAGCCTAACTAGTGAGCTCCAAAGCAATGGCAGACCCCTTGAGTCACAGCAGGTGGCTGATGGTGAGACCTGTGGTTGTCTTCTGGCCTTCACATGGACACACAAACATGTCAATATGCACCAGAAATATGCACTCCCTCCCCCAAATGCATACACACAAAAATAAAATAAAGGGATATTGGCATCATATTAACTAAAACCTTCAAAATGTCGAATAGGGTTTGCAAGATAACTCAGTGGTTGTGCCACTTAAGATGAGGCCCTTTCAAGCCAGAGATCTCCAAGTTTGACACCTCAGAATACACATAAAACGTTTGGCATTTATAACTCCAGTCTGTGGAATGCAAAGATGGGAGAATAACTGGAGTTCTCTGACTGGTGGCAGCCCCAAATTGCGGGAGAGATGACATTTCAAGGAAACACATGGAGGGATGATCAGAGGACACGCTGTGGTTTCCTCTGCCTTCTGCATATAAGTCCATGGGGTGTGTGAATCTGCACAGATGTGCCTAAAGCACACATCAGACATACCACACCTCACTCTACTCTATGCATTTACATACATACTTGAAAATAAAAATAATGTCCCATTAATTCAAGATGAACTTCAGATTCCACAAGTTTGAAGACCTTCTTTCTATGTCTCATGTTACCCTATTATCATTACCAGTCTCATAATTCAACAAGATCATGTCATCAAATGTTCCTGATATATCTTCCTCTGCTTACTAAGATATACTATTTTCTCTATCAATATAAGGGACTTTTTTAAGCTTGTAAAATCACTCACTTTTCACTAAGTTATAAATATTCCTCCAAGATGGGCTATGCCTTTGATCCCAGCACTTGGAAGGCAGAAATAGATGGATTGCTGTGAGTTCAAGGCCAGTCTGTCACTGCATGGTGAATTCCAGGTGAGCCTGGGCTAGAATGAGGCCCTACCTAAAAAAAAAAAAAAAAAAAAAAAAAAGAAAAAAAAAAAAGAAAAAAAAAATTCCTCCATTCTGCAAAATGGTCCTGAATGGTCTACCTCTGTATCACAAAAACCTTCAAAATTACCTTGATATAGCTAACTTTTCTAAATGCCTAGAATATGAGAAAGGGGATAAAGTTAAGGAACCATTTCAAAGTTCTATTAAGCTCTAAATTTTTTGAAGATCTGAACCATGGTTACTTAGGATCTTTTTAGTACCTTACAGGTGACTTATATATGCTAGGCATACAATAGTATCATAACTACTTTAGAAGAATCAATGAATGAGCAGATGTACCAAGTAATTATGAATGTAAACTGTAGATAATTAGTATGATTTTCTTTATAAGCAAGCTTATTTTATAAATTGTGAAATTAAAAGAAAGTGGCAATGCTTAAAATATAACATTTAGGGCAGAAAGAATGTCAATGCTACAGAAATTCAGAATTTTTGGCTGGGTCCATGGCTTAGTGGTTAAAGGTGCTTACAAAGTCTGTTGGCCCAGGTTAGATCCTTCAACACCCAAGCAAAGCCAGATACACAAGGTGGCACATGCATCTGGTGTTCATTTGCAGCAGTAGAAGCCTTAACACACCATACATTCTCTTACTTTCTCCTTATCTCTCTCTCAAATAAAGAAATACTTAAAAAAAAAAAAAAAAAGAAAAGGTGGCAAAAAGAATGTAAGAGACAAATGAAGGAGAGTTGTGCTTCCAGTAGTGTCTTCCAGACACAGCATGGCCTTGATATTCATGACTTCACAATGGCTGACACTACCTAAAAAAAATATGCATAATAGGAAGGGAAAATGGTGGCATCAACATAGAAGAGAGGCTAATTGGAGAAAAAGAAGAGATTCAGTGGAGGGGATATTTGGAAGGAGAAAATTAGGGTAGTGTGAAGGAATTATGATCATGGTATATCACGATACAGAGTACTTGCTCTTAGCATTTGTGGACATATTAAATATGAAGAGTTCTGAGTCCAGCAGCATGATATTCATGAAGGCTAAAACCAGTGAAAAACAATGTATGTTAAAGACAATAAAGACATGAGGACTGTAGAGATGGCTTGGTAGTTACGGTGCTTACCTGAGGAGGCTCAAGGTTTAATTCTTCAGCACTGACATAAGCCAGATGCACAAGGTGGCACATGAGTCTGGACTTCATTTGTAGGGGCTAGAGGCCCTGGTGCTCCCACTTTCTACCTCTCTCTCCCTGTATTTTTCTCTCCCTCACACATAATTAAATAAATAATTTAACAAAACTTTTAAAAATATTTTTTAAAAGTAAGGACATGACTTCTGGTTAAGACGGCAGCATAGGAACCACATCAAAGCATCGTGGGGAGAAAAAGGTAAAAAAACAAAATTAAAATCCAGCAAAATACACACTTTTACGAAAATGTGAGGTATATAAGAAATTAAACTGGCAGCACAGAAGTAGGAGAGATCCAAAGCATCCACAGCCCACACAGACAGGCAGAAGCGGCTCCAGCAGGGGCGGGTGGTACCAGGTCCACAGGACCACAGAAGCCAGGCTCACCTTGACCTGCAGGAAAAGCCAGGTGAGGGGATTTTCCACTCACGAGGGAGGCCTTCACAAACTCAAGCAATGTGAAGGGAGAACGACAGTGAACAATGGAGGAGCATATCACGAGGTAGAGGATCACGTGGACCAGCAAGAAAATTAGAGCCACCATTGACAGCCCCTTCTCTCCCACTGCCAGTGCCCAGCTCCTGAGAACAGAGCAGTGGTCCAGCGACCCAGGCAGAATACTTGAACCCACAGTGCACCAAAGAAGGACCCAAGAAGGAGCACAGCATAACTGAGATCAAAATCATCCCAAAAGGTAACTGAGATTACACCAGGTCAGAACTAACCTAAAAGACCTGGTATATACCACTGGAAAAGAAGTGCTAACTGCAACTTCCATATCAGGATAAATTATATGTCAAATCTGATGGATGGTCAGATTTGTCATTCTTAAATAAGCTATTTTGGGCTTGTTATTTGTTGCTTCTTGATTTATACTGGCTTTGTTTCCTCTTCTATTATACATTAGGGAAGAGTCTCACTTGCTCACAAGTTGAACTGGAACCCTCACCAAACCAGAAATCTTAACCTTCTTGTTGATAGAGGATCTCGTTGCCATAATACCTACTCTTGCATAAATACTCTGTGCTGTTTTTCATTGAATGTGTACATTGTTTAGTTAAATTTTAGAATATATCAGTATTTTTTTCCACTCAGCCTACTTGAATACTCTAATAGCAGGCAAACACAATACCTAGGTTCACTTTTGTAGATACTCTGACAGACTTAAGAGCCACACCTAGCACCTTAAGCTCCTACCCTGAAAATATATAACATCAGATTGATTGATATATCTAATACTGCCCTAACAAGAAAATCCAAGCATTAAATTAATCCAGGATGCAAAAAAGTATACATTATAACACAAGAAACACCAAAAATCAAGACAATGTAAATCCACCAGAAATTATTAATGCATCAGAAATGACCTCCAGTGAGAACAAGTTAGAGGAAATGCCTGAAAAAGATATCAAAAGAATGATTATAAATATGTTCAAAGAAGTCAAAGAAGAAATCAAAGGAATAGAAGAAGATACAGGACACCAATTTAATGAAATAAAGAGGTCAATACTAGACATAAATAAGGGAACAGAAATAATAAAGAAAAACCAGTTATAATTGCTAGCAATAAAAAGCAAAGTTATACAAATAAAAAAAGAAAAACTATGTAGAAAATCTCACCAGTAGACTGGATGAAGGAGAGGACAGAATATCTAAGCTAGTAGACCAGGTGGAAGATCTAATACAGTCCAACAAAGAGAAAGACAAACTAATAGAAACGTATGAGTGGGAATTTCAAGGTATTCGGGACACTATGAAAAGTTCAAACATAGGAATTCAGGGCATAGTAGAAGGAGAAGAATTTCAATCCAAAGGCATAGTAGGCATGTTCAACAAAACCATAGAAGAAAACTTACCCCAAATTGGGAAAGAGGTGCCAATGCAGATACAGAAATCCTTTAGAACACCAGCCAGACAAAACATGGAAAGAACCTCTCCTCACCATATTATATTCAAACTACCAAAGACACAAACCAAAGAAAAAAATACTGAAAGCAGTCAGAGAGAAAAATCAAGTTACCTATAGAGGCAAGCCCATCAGGATTCCAGCAGATTACTCAACACAAACTTTAAAAGCCAGAAGGGTGTGGAGTGTTATATTCCAAGTTCTGAAAGATAACAATTGTCAACCAAGGTTACTTTATCCTACAAAGCTATCCATTCAAGTAGATGGAGAAATAAGGACATTCCATGACAAAAACAGGCTAATGGAGCATTTGAAGACAAAACCAGCTCTACAGAAAATACATGAAAGAATCCTCCATGCTGAAGAGAAAGAAAAGTACACATATAAGGAACCTGGAAAAAACAAACAGTACTCAAATACTAGTCAACACAAGAGAGCAAAGGTAAAACTGGAAGAACTACAAAAAAAAAAATTCAAAAATGGATACACACCTTTCAATAATATCTCTTAATATCAATGGCCTCAATGCCCTACACAAAAGACGTATGTTTTCAGACTGGATTAAAAAGCAGGATCCTTCAATTTTTTGTCTCCAAAAAATACATCTTTCTACAAAGGATGGGCAGTATCATAGGGCTAAAAGTTGTAAAACAGTGTTTCAAACACGTGGACCTAGAAAACAAGCAGGGGTTACTATCCTAATATATGACAAGGTAGACTTCCATCCAAAATTAATTAAGAAAGATAAGGAGTGTCACTTTATATTGATTAAAGGCACATTCTAACAGGAGGACATTACAATCCTAAACATATATGCACATAACATGGGGGTGCCCAAATTCATCAAAAATATGCTATTAGAACTAAGGTCACAAATAACACCAAACACAGTGGTAGTGGGTGACTTCAACACCCCACTCTCATCTATTGACAAGTCATCCCGAGAAAAAATTAACGGACAGGCATCTGTACTAAATGAGGTCATAGAAGGAATGGATATAATAGATATATACAGGACATTTCATCCAAATGCCACAGAATATACATTCTTTTCAGCAGCACATGGAATATTCTCTAAAATAGACCCTATATTAAGCAAATCTTAACAAATGCAGGAAAATTGAAATAATTCCTTGCATTCTATCTGACCACATTGGAATCAAACTACAAATCAATAGGAAGAAAAGCTATAGAGCATACACAAAATCATGGAAACTAAACAATACACTACTAAATGATGAATAGGTCAATGAAGAAATTAAGAAGGAAATAAAATAAATGGAAAGCCAAACGATTATGAGAACACAACATACCAAAATCTCTGGGACACAATGAAGGCAGTCCAAAGAGGTAAATGTATAGTGTTAAGCACCTATATTAAGAAATTAGAAAGTTCACAAGTAAATGACCTAATGCTTCACCTTAAAGTCTTGGAAAAAGAAGAACAAGGCAAATCAAAAATCAGTAGATGGAAAGAAATTATAAATTTTAGGGCAGAAATTAATGAAATAGAAACCGAAAAACAATCCAAAGAATCAATGAAACAAATTATTTGGAAAGATAAACAAGACTGATAAACCCTTAGCAATTCTGACCAAAATAAAGAGTGAAGAGACACAAATTAATAAAATTAGAGATGAAAAAGGTAATATCACACCAGATATCAGAGAAATTCAAAAAATCATAGGGACATACTATAAAAGAATATACTCCACTAAGTATGAAAATCTGAAAGAAATGGATGATTTCCTTGATTTATATGACAGAAAAAGAAGGAAACCAAACTCCTTCTATGAAGCCAGCATCACCCTGATAACCAAAACTAGGCAAAAATTGAACAACAGAAGAAAATTACAGACCAATCTCCCTCATGAACATAGATGCAAAAATTATCTACAAAATATTGGCAAACAAATACAAGAATACATCAGAAAGATCATTCACCCAAACAAAGTCGGCTTTATCCAAGAGTTGCAGGGATGGTTCAACATATGCAAATCGATAAATGTAATACATTATATAACTGGACTGAAGGACAAAAATCACATGATCATCTCATTAGACACAGAGAAAGCATTTGACAAAATACAACAACCCTTCATGACAAAAGTCCTACAGAGACTGGGAATAGAAAGAACATATCTCAATATAATAAAGGCTATTTATGACGAGCCTTCAGCCAACATATTACTAAATGGGGAAAAACTGGAAGCTTTTCCACTAAAATCAGGAACAAGACAAGGGTGTCCACTGTCCCCACTTTTATTTAATATAGTACTTGAAGTCTTAGCCATAGCAATAAGGCAAGAGACACACATAAAAGGGCTAAAAATTGGAGAGGAAGAGACATGGCATGACATGATTCTATATATGAAGGACCCTAAAGAATCTACCAGCAAACTATTAGAGCTGATAAACACCTACAGCCATGTAGCAGGATACAAAATACATACACAGAAATCAGTAGCATTCCTGTATGCTAACAACAAACACACAGAGGACGAAATCAGAGACTCACTCCCATTTACAATTTCATCAAAGAAAATAAAGTACCTTGGAATAAACCTAGCCAAGGAAGTAAAGGATCTCTACAGTGAAAAGTTTAAAACACTCAAGCAAGAAATTGCAGAAGACACTAGGAAATTGAAAAACATCCCTTTTTTCTGGATTGGAAGAATCAATATTGTGAAAAAGGCAATCTTACCAAAAGCAATCTACACAGTTAATGCAATCCCCATCAAATTTCCAATGGCACTATTCACGGAAATAGAAAAAAACAATCCAAAAATTCATTTGGAATCACAAAAAACCTCGAGTATCTAAAATAATACTGAGCAACAAAAATAAGGCTGGTGGTATCACCATACCTGATTTTACCCTATACTGTAGAGCCATAGTAACAAAAACAGCGTGGTACTGGCACAAAAGCAGACATGTAGATCAACAGAACAGAATAGAGGACCCAGATGTAAGTCTAGGTAGCTATAGCCACCTAATATTTCATGAAAATGCCAAAAATACTCATTGGAGAAAAAGACAGCTTCTTCAGCAAATGGTGCTGGGAAACCTGGATATGTATCTGTGGAAGGATGAAAATAGATTATTCTCTCTCAACATGCACAAGAATTAAGTCCAAATGGATTGAAGACCTTAACATCAGAACTGAAACTTGAAACTGCTAGAGGAAAAGGTAGGGGAAACCCTTCAACATATTGGTCTTGGCAAAGACTTCCTGAATATAACCCCAATTGCTCAGGTAATAAAGCCACAGATTAACCACTGGGACCTCATGAAATTACAAAGATTTTGTACTAGAAAGGATAATGTGAATAAAGCAAAGAGGCAACCTATAGAATGGGAAAAAATTCTTTGCCAGCTATATATCTGATAGAGGATTCATATCTAGGATATACAAAGAACTCAAAAAGTTAAATAATAAGAAATCAGGGCTGGAGAGATGGCTTAGCGGTTAAGCGCTTGCATGTGAAGCCTAAGGACCCCGGTTCGAGGCTCAACTCCCCAGGACCCACGTTAGCCAGATGCACAAGGGGGCACACACGTCTGGAGTTCGTTTGCAGTGGTTGGAGGCCCTGGCGTGCCCATTCTCTCTCCCTCTCTCTATCTGCCTCTTTCTCTCTCTGTCTGTCGCTCTCAAATAAATAAATGAAAATAACAAAAAAAATTTAAAAAAAATAATAAGAAATCAAACAAGCCAATTTAAAAAATGGACTATGGAGCTAAATAGAGGGTTCTCAAAAGAAGAAATACAGGTGGAATATAGTCATCAGGGAAATGCGGAGTAAAACTACTTTGAGATTCTGTCTCACTCCTGTCAGATTGGCTACAATCATGAAAACAAATGATCATAAATGGTGGTGGATGTGTAAAATGAGGAACCCTTCTATCCCATTGGTGGGAGTGCAATCTGGTCCAGCCATTGTGGAAATCAGTGTGAAGTTTCCTAAAACAGCTAAAGATTGACCTACTATATGATCCAGCCACTCTAAGCACTCCAAGGCATGTTTCCTCAGGACTCATCTCATTACCTTACAAATATGTGCTCAACCATGTTTATTGCCTCTCAATTCACAATAGCTGGGAAACGGAAACAGCCTAGATGTCCCTCAAGTGATGAGTGGATAATGAAGATATGGCACACTCATACAATGGAATTCTACTCCATGGTAAAGAAAAATGAAGTTGTGAAATTTACAGGAAAATGGATGGATCTGGAAAGGATTGTACTAACTGAGGTATCCCAGGCCCAGAAAGCCAAGTGCTGCATGTTTTCTCTCATATGTGGATTCTAGCTATAGATGATTTGGCTTCTCTTTGAGAAGGAAACAACTCAGTAGCAGAGGCAGGGTAAGCTAAAAAGGAGATATAATGGGAAGAGTAAGGAAGGGAGGGGGGTACTTAATAGGATGATATTGTATATATGTAAGTAGAAGGATAGATTAATGGGGTGAAAAGGCCCAAAGTGAGTTCAGGGGAAGAGATTGAATAAAGAAAAGGTGGAGGGAGGGCTAATCAAAATCTAAGAGGATATAAATAAATCGTGTGGAATCCTCCGGTTTTGGACAATGGAACACTCAGGAGCCGTAGGCCATTGCTAGAAAATTTTCAGTGCCAGGGATGGGATATCTTCAGTGAGTTGTTGGCCAGAGAGTTCCCTGATACCTCTAAAACATTATAAGCCATTTTTGAGGTCGTTGGTTTCCCTACAGGGACAGATGGCAAGTCCCTATTGTTGAAGACTCCATATACTTGGGCTGCAAGATCACTGAGAAATCCTGCTGGAACTGAGCTGATAACCTCCTCCATGTAGGCCAGCTGACAGGACACTGGAAGAAGCCATTGCACATGCAGTTTAATGGGAGAACAAGAAATCGCCAGTGAAGATACTCAACAGTGGACACTGCAAGCCTTATAATTGGCCAGCCAGTCCAAATGAGCCAACGGGTACAATAGTGGCAATCTATCATGGTGGAAACTGAATGCCGTCTAATTGGACTGGAGGGCCACTCCATGGGAAGGAACACATCCCTGATACTGAAAACTTAAAACAGGGGTAGGCATGAGCCCTGGGGCGTGTAACATCTGCTGATGATTAGATAAATGTACATGCTATGCTTATCAAAATGCCCAGTAAGCACTTCTCTTAATATTCATACCCTTATATTAATGCTACTCTCACCTTTGGTAGAGATCTTGTCTTTTCAGATGGCAGTGACCTTGGGACGACTCAGAAGTTATCATGGTGCTCGAAAGAAGCAACTGGAGTACTGTGTCATATCTCACTCACACCTTCCAAGGCTCAGGGTCTAATGCGGGAGAGGTGGCAGAAAGAATGTAAGAGCCAAAGGTAGCATAAGACTCCTTACAATGTGCTCCCTCCAGACATAAAATGGCCTGGATATCCATGACCTCAGAGTGCCTGACACTACCTACCAAGGCCATCATAAGAGGAGGAAAAGATCATGACATCAAAATAAAAGAGAGACTGATTGAGATGGGGAGGGGATATGATGGAGAATGGAATTTCAAAGGGGAAAGTAGGGGGAGGGAGGGTATTACCATGGGATATTTTTTGTAATCGTGGGAGATGTTATTAAAAATTGAGAAAAATAAAATGAAATGTGGAATTAATCTTTCAAAAGAAAGTGGCTAGATTGAGGCCCAGGATGATTAGCTGGCCACAGTTAGTCCTTGAGTTTTTGGGGGGAGTTGCACAGAGTAGGGAGCAGTTTGAGCATCACTGATATAGGCTGTAATGTTCTGACTTATTCCAACCTTTAAATTGTAGGAAAATTCAAACTTTTGAGTACAATTACCTTGATACATTCATAATGTCAGCTGTCAAATTAATTTTGATCTTCCTCTTTTGTATAAGAATATTGAGTCTCTCAGCAAAGATTTCAGAGTTTGAAAATGAAAGAATTAATGATCCCTGAATCCTGTACTAGGAAATTGATTACAGAATTTAGTTTAAAATTCCTAGAGATCATTCTATGTTGCATAGGGTACTAATGTCTCTGTGTACTTTACAATCTTTACTGATGTAGAGAAATAGTGTAAATTACATCTATTTTCCCAAATCCTGTAAGATTTTGGTTAGTTCTAAAATATACCTTCTGCTTATTTTAATTTTTCATTTATTCAACAAGTATTTATTGTTAACTACATTCCAGATTTTACTACTATTAGAATATAACAGTAAATAATACGTAGTAAAAGTTAGTATTTTGTAGAATTTACAAAGAGATTTTCTGTAAACAAACTAAATTTGCAACATGGTTCTGTATACCCTCTACTTACATATGATATATATGTATGAGTGTATGAATACACATTTGTGGATGATACAGAGAAAAGTAAACATAAAGAAGAGACTTGGAAATGTAGAGATGAAGTGATTGAGACATTGAAATAAAATAGTATGGTAAAATTGAAATCCAACTGTTGTAGGACAGACACAATGGAGCTGAGTGAGTTCTGCACAGATAAGTGTGTAAGGAAGACTCTATACAGGAAAATTTGAGCATTTCACGCTGACAAGAGTCTTCTCATTCCAAAAAGAATCTCAGAAGGTACTGTACTTGAGCAGAATAAGCAAGAATCAGAGTTGTAGGAGTGAAGGCTATTGAAGTCATGGTCAAGGACATAATATTTAGGCTTTTTCTGAAAATATTTTTGAATGATGGCTTATTTTGAGCAGGAGGGGTATGTTCTAACTGCTGCTTTGCAAAGCTGCATTGAATTCAGTATTTGAGATTAAAAATAGGAGCGGAAGGCTGGGGATGGTGGTGCATGCCTTTAATCCCAGCAGTTGGGAGGCAAAGGTAGGAGGATTGCTGAGAGTTCATGGCCACCCTGAGACCACACATAGTAAATTCTTTCCAGGGTAGCCTGAGCTAGCTTGAGACCTTACCTCAGAAAACAAACAAAAATAAATAAATTAAAAAAGGAGGAATAAGAGGTGAAGACAGCAAAGGCAGACAGGTTACTAGGCTGTTTTAATAACCTAGGAAAAATGTGCAGAGATGGCTTGTGCCGGGATAGTGACAGGAATTGTAGGTGGTTGTGTCAAGATCAGATTCTGAATTGTTTTTTTAATTAATTAATTTATTTATTTTGTAGTACTAGGTGTTAAACCCTAGGTTACATGCATGGCAGGCCAGCATTCTAACAGTGATCTAAATCCCAGTCCTTCTGACTTTAATAATATTGGAGCTGCAAAAGTTTTCTGATGGCTGGGGAGAAGTATGAGAAAATAACCACCTACTTCTATTTTGCTAAACCAAAAGAATATGTTTGTGGAAAATAAATTTGTCAGCATATAGATGAGTCCAATCATCATCCTGTAGCATAAAGCCTTTGTCATAGAAGACACTAAGAGTCCTATCTGAAAGGGAAATTGGCCTGATGATATTAAGAAGAGGAAGAGAGCTTTCAAAATGAAAAATGTTACCTAGATAAACACACACACACGCACACACACACACACACACACACACGATCCTCAACTCACTAATATTTCACTTAAATCTTGTTGACTTCAGACTTCTGGTCAAGTTGGCATCTGCCTAACTGCACCTCACTTCCCAGGGAAGGAAAGCTGTTTAGGGTTCACTGAGTCCTCTAGGGGTGAGCAAACTCTAACACACCTCCCATGGGAGGGCATGGAGGAGCAAAGCAGGGAATCCACTGGATAGCCCACCAGTCCCCCAACCCCCTCAGGCAGGCATCCTAGCCATAGTCCCAGCTACACATTCCTCCTGC
Source organism: Dipus sagitta (assembly GCA_036346955.1). Taxonomy (NCBI): domain Eukaryota; kingdom Metazoa; phylum Chordata; class Mammalia; order Rodentia; family Dipodidae; genus Dipus; species Dipus sagitta. Next base: position 71,230,998 of record CM070781.1, read on the forward strand.
ACTAACCACAGGCAAGGGGACCCAGGCTAGCAAGCCAAAATAGCTCCACACACACCTACATACTCGAGAATGCAATCCCACTTGCCAATGCCCCCCCCACACATGCATGGACACAATCCAGCTGGCTAGCATTCCCCCAGGGGTTTCTGTCATCACAGAGCTCCACATGAGAACTCTGCTGCCCCGCCCCCACCTCCATGTGTGTACCCAGGCCAGAAAGCTAGCATTTCCCCAGGGGACTGCGGGAACACCATTCCACCTGCCACCACCACCTCCCATCCCAGTGCACTGGCCAAGTCCTGCAGTCTAGCATTCCCCCAAGGGACCTCCACTCATGAATGCCTTCCCACTCTCCACCAATCCCCACCTCCCCATGCAGACCCAGGTCAGCAGGCTAGCACTCCCCTCACCACAACCAGGGAGCTTCACATGCCACTGGTCCTCCATGCACAGACCCAGGCCAGCAGGCATGGGTGCCCCCCTCCTTAGGCTCTCCCACCACAAAGAACCTCCATGCCCCCCCATGTTGATTGACTCACAGCAGTCCCATATCCCTGCTATGCCCTGTCACAGGACCTGGCAGTGCCATCCACACCCTGATACAGGGTCCCAATGGACCCACTGTCCCGTCACTTCTTCCTTCAGCATCGTGTAACCACCACACATTCCCATACTCCCTCCCCCACTGCAGCCCAGCCACAAAACCAGTCTACTTTATCCCATCCCCCCCACCTCTGGTAGCCTCAGGCCACCTGACCACACAGTCCCATACCCTGAACCATGGAACAACAAGCCCATTCATCAGGTCCCCACCAGAGACTCATAGGCTCTTTCACTTTGAGCAGGCAGGACCAAGCCTAATGGAAGCAAATGTAAAAGGGAATAACCACTGAAGACACTTCAAGGGTAGACTATAGCTTCCTCTTAAATCAAATAAGACCCCTAAACTGTGATGGGCAGGCCACAGCACAAGATGAATAATATGAAAAGTGAAATGCAAGTAAATCCAATAAGATTGCCCAGTACCATAATGGATGTTTCTAATCAAAACATAGAAGAAACACTAGGATAAGAATCCCAAAATGAAGATACAAGCTATGCAACCCCTATCAAGAAAATACCAGAACTTTTAGAAAAGAAACAAAGGGCTAATAATCATATGAATGCTAATCTTGCAATATTAGACCTAAAAAATAAGAACCAAGAAGTGCTCAAAAGAAAATTAAATGATCTGAAGCATGGTGGGGAAAAAAGAGGACGTCAATACCTCAATAACCAGCTGGCTAAGCTCAATGAAGACATAAAGAAATGCAAGGATGAATTCCAGGAAACATTCAGAAAATCAGAAAATGATGTGAAAAGGGAACTCGACAGAGGGATTGAAACTTTACATAAAGAAGCAGTAGAAAATGCAAACCAAATTGAACAAGCCCAAAACTCTATAGAAGTTCTCAAGAATAGATCAGCCACATGAAGGATAGAAACTCAGAACTAGAAGACAAAACAGGAGAAACTAATCATGAGTCCAAATGTTTCAATAAGTTAAAAATTTTTGTGAACAGAACATGAGGGACATGTGGGATACCCTTAAACATCCCAATATTTAGATCATGGGAATACCAGAAGGGGCAGAAATTCAGAACAAAGTATGGAGAACTTATTCAACAAAATTTTTGAAGAAAACGTTTCCCACTCTCTCAAAAAACTCCAAAGAGAATGGAACAAAGGAGAAATTCTCCAAGACATATTATCAATAAGACTCTAAACATTGATAATGAAGAGAAAGTCCTAAAAGCATCTAGGAAGAAACAACACATTACATTTAAAGGCAACCCCATCAGAATTACTTCAGACTTCTCAGTGGAAACCATGAGAGCCAGAAGGGCCTGGAATGGAACACTAAAAACTCTAATAACCTATGGCTTCCTACCCAAACTATGCTACCCACAAAAGTATTCCTCATAATAGATGATGAAAGAAAAACTTTCCATGATAAACCTCATCTTTACAACTATAAGAACACAAAGCCAAACCTGCAGAGAGTACTTCATGGAATTCTCCACACAGAAGAATCAAATAACCAACCTCAAGTGCCTACAAGAAGCAGATTACAATAAAGAAACTCAGAGAAGGCACACAACCTACAAAATCCAAGAAAACACCAAACCACATAAACCACCACAATATGGCAGGGATTAAATCAAACCTCATAGTTGTTAGCCTAAATATGAATGGCCTTAATTCTCCAATAAAGAGACATAAGCCAACAGGGCGGATCAGAATATTAGACTCCTCAATCTGCTGTCTTCAAGAAACTCACCTAACCACTAAAGAAAGTCACCTCCTCAGGGTGAAAAGGTGGAAAACATATTCCAAGCAAACACAAATAAGGAACAAGCAGGCATAACTATACTAATATCGGATAAAACAGACTTCAAATCAAAATTAATCAAAAAAGACAAAGAAGGCCACTTTCTATTTATCAAGGGAATGATCCAACAAGAGGACATCACAATCATCAATCGTTATGCAACAAACACAGGTGCACTGCAATTCATGAAAAAAACAAACAAACAAACAAAAAAAAAACTACTAACAACAAAACAAGATGACCACCAACACCATCATAGTTGGGGACTTCAATGCTCCACTATCATCAATAGATAGATTATCCAAACAGAAAGTCAACAGGGAAGTGAGAGAGCTCAACAAGACCACAGATCAATTAGACCTAACAGACATCTACAGAACATTCTACCCAAAATCGACAGATTACAAATTCTTCACACAGCCCATCTCTAAAATAGATCATATATTGTGTCATAAAACCTGTCTCCATATATTTAGGAAGATTGACCTAATTTCCTGCATGATATCAGATCACAATGCTGTATTTCTAGAAATTAGCAACAAAAGATGCACCAGGAATCTCATCAGCTCCTGGAAACTGAACAACACACTATTAAACAATAAATGGGTATTGGATGAAATAAAAAATGAAATTGTGAAATTTCTAGAAATTTCATTGGGACACAGTGAAGATGATCCTCAGGGGGAAATTCGTAGCACAATATCCCTTCATAACAAAGACAGAGAGTTCCCAAATCAATAATCTAACCATCCACCTAAAGGCACTGGAAATGCAAGAAGAATCTAACCCAAAAGGCTCCAGATGGAAAGAAAGAAGAGCAGAGCAGAAATGAATGAATTGGAAAATAAGAAAACAATTAAGAAAATTGATGGTGGTTGTTTGAAAAACTAAACAAGATTGATAAACCCCTGACCAATTTGATCAAGCAAAAAACAAAAGAGACACTTAAAATTAACAAAATTAGAAAAAAATGAGAGATTACAACAGACATAAGTGAAATTGGGAGAATCATCAGAACATATTTCAAAAACCTCTACTCCACAAAATTAAATAATATGGACAAAATGAATGGATTCCTAGACACATATCACCTACTGAAGCTAAATTCAGAGTAGATTAATCTCCTAAACAAACCTATTATACCCATCAAGATTGAAAAGCTAATCAAAATCCTCCCCCAAAAGAAGAGTCCAGAAGCAGATGGCTTCTCACTGAATTCTACTAAACCTTCATGGAAGAGCTGAAACCAATTTTTCTCAAACTATGCCACACAACTGGTGAACAAGGAAAGCTCCCCTACACCTTCTATGAAGCAAGTGTCACCCTAATACCAAAGCTAGGCAGAGTTGACCCAAGAAAAGAAAACTATAGGCCTTAATTCCTGATGGATTTAGATGCAAAGATCCTGATTAAAATTCTCACAAACAGAATTCAACAACACATCAGAAGTATTATCTACCTTGATTAAGTAGGCTTCGTCCTAGGAACACAGGGGTGGTACAACATACAGAAATATGTCAATGTAATAAACCACATTAATAAGTTTGAACACAATGACCATGTATCATTTCAATACATGCAGAAAAGGCCTTTGACAAAATAAAGCATCATTTCATGATCAAAACATTGGCGAGAATAGGCATGGACGGTTTATATCTTAATATAATAAAGGCTATACATAAAACTCCTAAAGCTCAAATAATACATACTGGATGGTTTATATCTCAACATAATGAATGCTATATATAAAACTCCAAAAGCACAAATAATATTTAATAGGGAGAGACTGAAGTAATTCCAATTGAGATAAGGAACCAGACAGGGCTGTCCTCTCTCACCTCTGCTCTTCCACATAGTAATGGGACTCCTAGGCCAAGCAATAAGACAGGACAAAGAAATAAAAGAGATACAAATTGGAAAGGAATAAGTTCAGTTGGTCATATTAGCAGACAACATGGTTTACTCATAAGCGACCTGAGAACCTCCAAGTCAAAATCTTAAAGGTGATAAGCTCCATTAGCAAAGTAGCAGGATACAAAATCAATGCATAAAATCAGTAGCCTATCTATATGCAAAGGACAAAGATACAGAGAAAGAAATAAGTGACATTGTCCCATTTTCAGTCACAACAAAAAATAATAAAATACCTTGGAATAACATTAACCAAGGATGTGAAAGACATATACAATGAAAACAACAACAACAACAAAAAAAAAAATACACAAAAAGAAATTGAGGAGGAAATGGGAAGACCTCCCATGCTCCTGGATAGGCAGAATTAACACTGTGAAAAAGGCAATCTTACAATATACACATTTAATGCCATACCAATAAAAACCCCAACATTTTTCTTCACAGTTAGAAAAAGTGATCTGGAAACTCATATGGAATGGCAGAAAGCCTCAGATATCCAAGCATATCCTCAGAAAAAGAAACACCTCTGGAGGCATCACCATACTTGATCTAAAGCTAAATTACAAAGCCATAGTAACAAAACAGCATGACACTGGCATAAAAACAGGATTATGGATCAATGGAACAGAATTGAGGACCTAGACTTTAGGTCAAGTAAATACAGCTACTTGATATTTGACATAGGCCCTAATATTGTAGGCTGGAAAAAAGACAGTATCTTCAACAAATGGTGCTGGAAAAACTGGATAAACATATGCAGGAAAATGAAACTTGATCCATGCATCTCATCATGCAAAAAAAATCAAGTCCAAGTGGATCAAAGATGTCAATATAAGACCAGAAATTCTGCTACTACTGGAAATAAAAATAGGATGAACTTTCCATGATATAATAATGGGAAACGACTTCTGGAATAAAACCCCAGTAGCTCAGGACCTTAAACAATCACTCAACCAGTGATCTCATGAAGCTGAAAAGTTTCTTTACAGGCAAACATACAATAAGTACAGCCAATATATTACCCACAGAATGAGATAAAATTTTTGCTGGGAAATGTAAATTCAAACAGCTATGAGATTCCACCTTACCACAGTAAGAATAGCAAACATTAAAAAAATCAAATAAAAACAAATGCTGGCAAGAATGTGGAGAAATAGGAACACTCATTCACTGTTGGTGGGAATGTAAGATCATGCAATCACTATGGAAAGCAATATGGAGACTTCTATAAAGGTTGACTGTAGAGTTACCAACAGACACAGTTATTTTCTTACTGGGCATTTAACCTGAAAGCTCCATGCCTCAGTTCAGTGAGATTTGCTCAACCATGTTTATAGCTGCTCAATTCACAATAGCTAAGATCTGGTTTCAACCCTGATGTTCAACATTAGACGAATGGATAACCAAGATGTGGTATGTCTACACCATGGGATTCTACATAGCAGTATGGAATAATGACAATGAAGTTTGAGGAAAAATGGTTGAACATAGAAAAGATCATTCTCAGTGAACTCACACAGTCACAGAAATATAATACTCACTTGGTTTCACTCATCTGTGGCTCCTAACCTGAATGTACACAAGATGTTGACATACCTAATAAGCATCTTGAGGACTAGAAAATAGGGAGGGTAGGGTGGAAGAGGAGGGTAAGGGTGGGGATGAGTGACACCAATCTGGACCCAAATAGCAATGGTACCATACAATTTCACATCCTAAAAGACAGACTAAATGTTTAAACCTTCATCAGGTCCTTAGAGGGAACACCTGAGTCACAGGGCACTGGAGAAGGTATGATGAAGACTAATCTTATTCTTCTTCTGTTTCTGTCTCTCTCCCTCCATCTTCTCTATCTTCTATCTCTTTTATATTACCTCCTATATTTTTCTTCCTTTCTTTCCTTGGTGCTGGCCTGTAACTCCCAGTACCACGATGTGGTTAACATCTACAATGAGCTATTTATCAGAGATTCCTGCAAGTTTTCTGAAAAGAAGACAGATTTCTGTCAGAGTGCTTGATGACCCACCAAAGGTTAGTGGTAAGACCCTACAGCTGAAGACACCATAGGCTGTTGATATGGATCATGGAGTGACCTGTCAGGAATATGGAAGAGAGTCAGTCCCCAGACAGTTTGTTTGTCTAGTGTCAGAAAGTTCTACATGAGTGAATGATGGAAAATGACCAGCATCTGTCCAAGCAACTTGTGGTCACTGCTACTCAGCAGCTAACAGCCTGTCATGATGCTCACACAAGTTCAATAGCGACACACAGCCATTGTGAGTAACCAGCTGTTCTTGATTTGGCTAACTGGTCCACTCAGTGGAACAGAACCCAAAGCTGGAGCTGGGGAGCAAGTCAGCACCATATCCAAAAAATGAGCCTGCTCTCCATTATCAAGATCCCACCAATCGCTTACTACAAGAGGGCCTATACCTATTATACTCTCTCTATAATAATAATGGTTACTGCATTTATCTGGTGCTGACTTCACTCTCTGTTAGAGAATTTGCTTCTCTTTCTCAGATGGACACAGATTCCGAGGAGAGAAATAGCCCATTGCACCTCACCAGGGCCCCAACTGAAACCATGTGTAACTAGGGAAATGAGCAAGAGTGCTTCTTTCTTGGTGAACCTGGTACCAGCACAAGGGTGAAGGAGACAGACACAGAGAACACTCAACTCCTCCCAACCAGATATCCAGAGACACAGAGGCTCCTAAGACCTCATCACTGAAGTAGACCTAAAATGAATCCAACATGGCTCAGGAAAACTTGTGGAAGAGGGGGCAGAAAGATTGTTAGAGCCACATGATGGGTTATTATGCACAGAGACATTTTCTCTTATCCATAACTGATGGCTAACTGAACAATGCATGACCCACATTCCCAAACAAAGAGGGTCCTTCCAGTGAGGGAGTATAGGGAGTTGGCTAAAAATGGTCCCAATATGGTTGTATACACACTGTGTACATAACTAATAAAAAAATGTTTAAAAAGCCATCAATTGTCTGGTAATTGTTCGGAAAAGAAGGCGGAAGTACCAGAGGTGGTGAGGCAATATCCCTATGTACTTGATCTCTCTGATCACTGACTGATACACCCAAAATTAGAAACCATAACAACACAGTGAATGCCCACAACCCCACCATTAGGGTCCCTCCATCTCATGGTGTAAAGGAAGACGGGCATGATGGTGTCAATATGTAATGTGTACTTACAAAGCTTCAAGTGAAATAAAAGTAGAGTAAAAATAAATAAAGAAAGAAAGAAGAAAATGAGAATCCCAATTTGATTGGGGTTTAACCTCTGAGTAAGAGTCCTATTGACCTGTGTCAGCAGGTAGAAATAAAACATTGTTCCTTGTTTAAAAAAAAAAAAATCTTGTTGACTTCATCATGGTGCAAAAAATTGCACTGAAAGCCATATGTGAAATTTTACTTTGCCCATGAACGACACCTGTGATGGGTAGTTTCCAGCAGAGTCCTTCATAGGTGCCTCCACCAAAACACCCTAATCAGGAAAGAAGGGATAAGGAAATATGGAAAACACTTTCCCCACTTAGATACCATACCCAGTGCTTTCCTCCTGCCATCCAGCCATGAGCTGATAGCTGCAGTAGTCCTTTGCTCTAGATGCCCATGTCTATGCTGATATGTCTAACCCCCACTTAGCACTACCTTAAAGATTAATACAGAGTGCAGGGGGCTCTGTGCTCTCTAGATTACCTTGTTTACATTGTGACAGTGAGAAGAATCTTTACTGCTTTTTTCATCTTTACTGCCTCAAATCAACTACCCTGGCAGCTTGAAACTAAGTTTAATTCCTTTCACCATAGTTCATTCCATGACAGGAAATTTATTGGTCTCCAAACCTAAAACATTGGATCAATATATGTATCAGATGGTGCAAGAATCTGTTCATTTAAGCTCCTCTCAACTATCCTGTATGCTTTAGAGAAGCCACTAGTCAAAGGAATAGATGAAAGAGCCTGAAATGAGTCAGCAGTTATGGATTAGAAAAAGAATTTTAGCATTATCACAGATTAGAATGAGAATTAATATCTTACTAAAATTGAAGAAATAATAAAATCAGGATAAAATTGAGCTTAAGGCAACCAAGTGTATAAGGAGAAGACAAAGGTTTGGGAGCAGTGCATCAGAAGGAACTATAGATATACCACACCTTAGTTATCCATTCACCTAATTATAGACATCTGGGTTGATTCCAACTCTTAGCTATTATGCTATTAGCTATTGAGCAGCTATAAACATGGATGAACAAATCTCTCTGGACTGAGGTGTGGACCTTTTAGGGTACATGCCCAGTAAGGGAATAACTGGGTCTTTTGGTAACTCTATAGCCAGCTTTTTTAGGGTTCTCCATATTGCTTTCCAAAGTGGTTGTACTATCCTACATTCCCACCAACAGTGGATGAGTGTTCCTATTTTTCCACATCATCACCAGCATTTATTTTCATTTGATGTTTTAATGTTTGCTATCCTTGGGTAAGGTGGAATCTCATAGTTGTTATCATTTGCATTTCCCTGATGATTAGGAATGATGAACATTTTCTTAAGTGTGTGTAGGCCATTTTTTTTTTCTTTCTCTGAGAACTGCCTGTCCAGTTCTTTGTCCCATTTTTTGAGTGGGTTGTTTGACTTTTTATTGTTTAGGTTTTTGCGTTCTTTTTAGAGTCTAGAGATTGGGCCTCTGTCAGTTGGATATTCAGCAAATATTTTCTCCATTCTGTGGATAATCTATTGACTTTGCTTATTGAATGTTTGTCTGTGAAGAAACTTTTCAGCTTCATGTGATCCCATTGGTTGAGTGATTGTTTAAGTTCCTGTGCTACTGGTGTTTTGTTCAGGAAATCTTTTCCCATTCCTATAACATGGTAATTTCCTCCTATATTTTATTTCAGTAGTAGCCAAGTTTCTGGTCTTATATTTAGGTCTTTGATCCACTTGGACATGAGTGGTGTGCATGATGAGATGTGTGGATCAAGTTTCAATTTCCTGCATATGGTTATCCAGTTTGTCCAGCACCATTTGTTGAAGATGATGTCTTTTTTCCAGCCTTTATTGTTAGGGCCTTTGTCAAATATCAAGTACTTGTAGTTGCTTGACCCAAAATTCAGGTCCTTGATTCTATTCCATTGGTTTATACTCCTGTTTTTATGCCAGTACCATGCTGTTTTTATTACTATGGCTTTGTAATATAGCTTTAGATCAGGTATGGTGATGCCTCCAGAGGTATTTGTTTTGCTGAGATATGCTTGGATATCTGAAGCCTTCTGCCTTTCCATATGAATTTTGAGATCATTTTTTCTATCTCTGTGAAGAAAAATGTTGTGATTTTGACTGGGCTTGCATTAAATCTGTATATTTCCATGGTAGGATTGCCATTTTTACAATGTGAATTCTGCCTATCCAGGAGCATGTGAGGTTTTCCATTTCTTCAAGTTCTCCTAATTTTCTTCTTTGAGTGTTTTTATGTTGTCATTTTTATAGCTCTTTCACTTCCTTGGATAATGTTATTCCAAGGTGTTATATTTTTGTTGCTATTGTTGTTGCTATTGCAAATGGGACAATGTCACTTTGATCTTTCTCTGTATCATTTTAAGGAAAAATGACACAATAAAATTTGAAGAAAAATGTTCAACCCTGGAACAGATAATTCTCAGTGTACTCACCCAATCACAGAAAGAAAATTGCCTCATAGTCTCACTTATGTACAGCTCCTAACCTGAATCTACCCAAGATGCCAACATACCTAGCAAGCATCCTGAGGACCAGACAATAGTGTGGGTGGGGTGGGAGGGGAGGGTAAAAGAGGGGCGGGGGACACAAAACTGGACCCAAACTGCAATGGTACCATTAAATTCTACATGCTCAAAGACAGACCAAATGGTTGAACCTTCACCAGGCCCTTAGACATAACACCTGAATCACAAGGCCATGGAGAGGGTACAATAAAGACTGACCTTAATGTTTTCCTATTTCTGTTGCTTTCTCTCTCTCTCTCTCTCTCTCTCTCTTTCTCTCTCTCTCCCTCTCTCCCTCTTCTCTCTCACCTCTCTATGTCTTTTATAATACTTATCATTTTCTTCCCTCTCTTCTTGGGTGCTGACCTGTAACTCCCAGTACCAGCATTGGGCTATCATCCACAATGAGCTCTTGATCAGAGAGACCTACAAGATTTCCCAAAAGAAGACAAATTTCTGTCAGAGTACTTGATGACCCACCAAAGATTAGTGGTAAGAACCTACTGCTGAAGACACCATATGCTGTTAGCATGTAACAAGGAGTGTCATGGTTGGAAGCTGAAAGAGAGTCAGTCCCCAGATAGTCAGCACGTCTAGCACCAGAAGTTGCTACATGGGCGACTGGGGGAAAGTGGCCAATATCTGTCCAAGCAACTCATGGCCTAACATACTTGGCAGAAAACAACTCGATGTGATGCTCACACAAGTACAATAGTGTTGCAAAGCCAAGGTGGGAAACCAACTGCTCTTGATTTGGCTAACTGATCTGCTCAATGGAACAGAACCTATTGCTGGATCTGGGTAATAAGTCAGAATCATATCTAAAAATGAGCCCACCTTCCATATCAAGCTTCCACCAGTCATGGCCTACAAGAGGGCCTACACCTATTAAATTCACTCTAAAAATAATGGTTATCTCATTTATCTTGTGCTAGTTTCACTCTCCATTGGAGAATCTCCTTCGCTTTTTCAGATACACGCAGATCCTAAGGAAAGAATCACCCCATCATAACTCAAAAGGGCCCCAGCTGAAACTAACAATAATTGGAGAAACAAGAAAGAGTGCTGTTTTCTTCCTAAACCTGGTTCAAGCACAAGGGTGAAGGAGATAGACACAGAGAACAATCAACTTCTACCAAACCAGATATCCAGAGACACAGAGGCTCCCAAGACCTCATCACTGAAGCAGACCTAAAATAAACCAAGTATGGCTCAGGGAGATTTGCTGAAGAGGGGACAGAAAGAATGTTAGAGCCACACGTTGGGTCATTATGCACAGAGACGTTTCCTCCTCCCATAACTGATGGCTAGCCCCCCAATGCATGAGCATTATAACCCAACAAGAAGGGTCTCTATGCAGGGGGGAGGACAGGGAGGATACTAACAATGGTACCATCTTGACTGTATTCACTGAGCACAAAATTAATTTAGAAAAAAGAAGGAACTGTACATGTGGATATATGTTTAGGCTCACCAGGAACAAATTTTCATCATGTAGCTGGGGAGATGGGTACATGAACATAGACCTTAGGAAAAGTCTGAGATCTCAGCTAATTATTTGAAGATCAGCATCATAAATGTAAGGGAGGCACTAAAGCTATGACAGTAGATGAAAAAATGAGAAGATAATCTGGAATGAAAATAGCTAAAACCCTGTGGTCTACATGTTAATGTGGTAGAGTGGACCTGGAATAGCTGAGATGTGTAGACACTCTGAATTACAAGCATTTTTTTTTTCATAAAATCAATCCAGTACTGTAATGTGAAGTTGCAAGAATATGAAGGCATTTATATAGAAAACCCAGTGATCTTTCTTATATACATAGTTTTCAGGAAATCTGACTGTCAAAACGATGTAGTTCTTGTGCGTTTAGCAAGTGCTCCAAGTTATTTCAACAGAGCTTTTCACAGGTTATTACAATGTAAGTAACTCAAACTTAAGAAACTAGTCAACACTGTGATTTGGTTGCCATGCCTTATTGCTGAAGTGGTAACATGAGATATTTTTTTATGTCTCAATCAGATTTATCATTTTAAATAGATTAAATAGTTGATAAGTAAATTAGAATTTTGTTTCAGGGACATTTACATTTAAAGAAATTCTCAGCAAGGTTCCCTGAAGTCTATTTACTGTGTTCTCTTGGAGACTATCCTGGGTATTATTTCTTGCTTTCTTCAGTTGTGATAACTCATATTGGTGGATTTTATTGCCAAGTGGAAATGATTGCTAGTCTCTAAACAACTCAAAATGTATTTACAATAAATCCTAAATAATTATAAAATTATAAGGAAGCTTAGTTAAACAGCTTACAGTATAATATACTGCTTTTTAAGAAACCATCAGTGGAATATCCAGATGCTCCAGAACTGAAAGAATTCCAGGAACATGGCTTCACATTTAAAATCAGGAATGTTCTTTCCAAACAGGATTATGTTGTCTACCCTATTAAATTTCCAAAAATGCTAGAAGTTTGCTTTGCAGTGTGTGTGTGTGTGTGTGTGTGTGTGTGTGTGTGTGTGTGTGTGTGGTTTAGAGAGGAGAGAGGATTAAAGGGGAAAGGGAGAAATAGAGAGAGGCTGCTATTTTTAATTGCTCTTTGTCTCATAAAGCACATACTCACCTCTTTTGACAACAGAGGTTGATTTTGGCAAATGCACAAGCTGCTAACATTTTTAGCCTTTCTTGATGCTGTACACGGCTATGCTACTTCATTCTGGCCAATTAGCTCTTAGCAATAGTGATTTATGAAATTTCTGGCCATGATCTTCAGAAGGAACACATTTTCTCATTACAATCATTTCTTTAATTGTTATATAATTGAAAAGTTACTAGTGGAGGGGCTGTGCATATGGCTTCGTCAATACAAACATGAGCACTGGATCCTTAGCATTCACATAAAATCTGATCCAAATGAATAGTGGGAAGGGAAGAGGGACAGAGAGAGGCTAATTGGCAGAAGTGGCATCAAAATGTATACATGTATTAAAATGTCAAACATAAAAAGAAATATTTATTTTAAAGCTGAGCCTAGTGGAATAAGCCTGAAATCCCAGTGCAGAAAAGGCAGAGACAAAAAGATTTTCAGGGCTTTCTGAACAGCTAGTCTAGCTAAATCTGACTCCAGGTTCATTGAGAGACCCTATCTCAAAACATAGAGAGCAATTGAGGAGACACCCGATACAACCTATGGCTTTATGCACATGTGCACACACACATGCACATGGACCCCTACACACCCTTGTTCGATAGAGATATTAACATGTATTCACACATGAACACACATCACACATACATGCAAAAAATTTAAAAATAAATTCTGTGAACAAGAATATACCTTTCTTTGATTAGGAGGTCTCTTTGAAGCCTGGTATTATAGCAATTCTTCCTGCACACAAATTTAAGGCTTGCAGTGTCCACTGTTGAGTATCTTCATTGGTGATTTCCCTATCTCCCATTGAACTGCATGCAGCAAGGATTTTTCCAGCTTTCTGTCAGCTTGTCTTCATGGAGGAGGTTTCAGTTCAGCTCCAGCAGCATTTCTCAGTAACCTTGCAGCACAAGTATGTGGAGGCTTTAGCAATAGGGTCTTACCATCTATTCCTGGTGGGAAACCAAGGGCCTTCGCAATGCTCTGTAATGTTTCAGGGGTATCAGGGACCTCTCTGGTCAACAATTCACAGGAAATCCCTGGCACTGAAAATTTTCTAGTAACAACCTATGGCTTCTGGTTGTTCCATTGTCCAAAAACGTAGGTTTCCATGTGACTTATTTATATCCTCTTAGATTTTGATTAGCCTTATCTCTACCAAGTGTGGTCAGGGGAAGAGATTGATTTCTGATTTTCTTGATCCATTATTACTTCTCATCTTCTCATAACTCTTTAGGCCTATAAATATGAGCAACCTTGTCTCCATCTTTTTAGAAGTCATGGTTATTAACCTCTATGCACTTCCACAACAATTTTTTCATGGATATGTTAGTAAAACGTCATTTTTTCTGTTACCGAAGCTTGTTATGAAAGATTGCTGAGTTTCTTAGTATTGGAGCATTCTATCATTGTTGTGAGGTCATCCTTACATTGTCTTGTGACTATGCTGCAGAATGCATTTGCTTGACACCAGATAGATAAGGTAAGGGTCATGGGCTCTGTAAATATTTATGAGGCAGTAGTAGAAGCAATTCAAAGATTGTTAGGCTAAAAATATGAATAACATAATGTGGTTAGTGGACTTTTGTTATAAAAATGATGAACAATGAATAAATGTAGGTAGATATTAGGAGGATTTTGAGCTGCCATACTCAGTTCTCTTTCTTCAGTTTCACATGTGACCATGGCAGGGATTTCTTCATTTGAGAATGACCCTTTTAAGGTCAAGAAACAAAGTATTCAGTGAGGAGATGGCTCAGGCAGTGAATTGCTTGCTGCACAACCATATGGTTCTGAATTCAGGCAGCCATGCATAAGCCAGGTACTGAAGTGACTGAGTAATTCTGTAGTACCAACTAGGCATGGTGGCACACCTATAATCACAGGGCTGAGGACGCAGAAACAGGAGGGTTCCTGTGGCTTGCTAACTAGCTAGTCTATTTGAATAACCAAATTGGTTAGCTTCAGGTTCAGTTAGAAACTGCTCAAAAAATAAAGTGAGGATCAATTGAAGAAGATACTGGATGTCAATTGCTGACCTGCAAACACATGCATAGGAATGTGCACATGTACCCACTCAAATAATTGCATCCATACACATATGAAATCACACTTAAAACATAGAAACAAGGCCTTGATTATTTAATGCTATGTCCCTGTATGAATAAATTAGCTCAGATATTTGTCTATTCTTCCCTTCTCTTAGACCTGTGAGGCCATCTCCTGAATACCTTACATGGACCCTCTCCTGGTGTGAAGATTCATTTCCCTGTAAGTTCACATAGACAAGGGGTAAATAGACAAATTCCTAGTGTTCTGAGTCTGCCAAAACTACCCCTTATCACTTGTAATTCTTATTTTATTATTAGGTAATATCACATTGTTGTGACTTAGATGATTGTATTGTTTCAATTTTTGAGAAAGGAATCTCCTTAACAAGTTATTATTTCTATTCTACTACTCATATCAAAAACTGACTATTGCATGATGAAATTCCAGAACTATTTTTTTTTATCTCTCTTGATACTTCTGAAGATCTCCCCTTCTCACTGGACAGCGTGCCTCAGTTTTAGTCTGAGAGGAAGAAAAGTCATGGGATGATGTCTCAAAAAACTATATTATAACTTCATGTATTATCATCTTAGGTTTTTAAATATACTCTAATAAGGAGATCACATTTCAATATCAAATCTAGGCATATCATTTTGAGCACCTTTGCTCAGAAGAGCTGGGGGAATAGCACAGTTACTTCTCCATACCAAAACCACAAAGGCACCTGAAACAGATAGATGTCGAGAACATACCTTATTCATCTCTTGCTCTTTATGCCATTCTTCTCTCAGCCTTCAGTGTTCTTCCTTCAAACAAAGAAATAGATTAAATTTAGACTTACTCAATTAGTGAAAATATGAAGTATATGTTTCTTGTGGTCAGTAAATAATGAAATCGACACGCATATGTTTTGTGTTTCAAAGGGAAAATCGCTGCTTTTTTCTGTAACCAAGAAAGTTTGGGCTGCTGGGTTAGGGAGGTGCAGACCATATCATCTCTAATCTTAGTGGCCATCACTCCAGTGAGCTGACTTGGTTCTTGAAGATTACTGAAGCACTAGGAGGAGGCATTACAGTGATTTATCAGTGCAGTCTGTCAACACAAAAACATGTACATACATACACTCGCACACATTCTTTAGAAAGAGCAGTACCACCTTAATCATATATTGACTGGGAGCCCATATAACATTTGTGTGTGTGTGTGTGTGTGTGTGTGTGTGTGTGTGTGTGTGTGTAAGTACATATGTGGTGTTCACATGTGTATAGAGGCCAGAGAACAGTGTCATTCCTCTCAGGAGCTGTCCAACTTTTATGAGACAGGGCCTTTCAGTAGCTTGGAGTTCAGCAAGTAGACTAGACTGCTTAAGACCCAAAGATCCACCTATCTCTGTTACTCCAGCTCTGCAACACCACACCAAGCATTTTTATGTTAGTAATGGAAATCAAACTCAGGTCTTCATGCTTCTAAGACAAGCACTCTACCGACTGAACTCTCTCCATAGCCTTAGCACAAGATTTTGATTGGAGGTCATGTGTATATGCTAATTCATATATAATTTATAATTATATATAATATTAATTTGACACTGAAAAAAATCCTCTGGCCAGAGATACAATGTACCTTAATTGAGTTAAAGCCAAGTTTCAACATATAATCAGTTTTTTAGGAAAACTATATATAATTAGTAAAGTATTATTAATGAATAATGTTAATTAGAAGTAGTAATTGAATTTTAATTTTAGGTAACAGTACCTGATCTCAAGTTATTTCTCTTCTCAGTGCTTCTGGAAAGAAAGTAGTATTTAACCACAATGCCAGTATTGCAGTCCTAATTGGTATTAGCTTTAATTTGCTATAATCTAGTTTAACTATAATTAAATTGCAAGTCAATACTTAAAATAATCATGGAAATTGGCTAATGCAGAAAAAAATTAATCTCTTGGTTTTTACTTAGTTGATGGAACTAATTGTATGTAAATGTTACTTTCCATAATTAATTCTTAGTCACAAAAATCAAAACAAAATTTGCATAGCAATAGAATACTATGATTATATTAATTATACAAACATACGGGCCTAAGAGGTGCATATAACCTAATAATTTTTAAATTTACATAATAGGAATTTTAATCATTCTATAATATGGGTTGAAGGTGTCTGGACAAAGGTACTTCTGTTTTAAGACAGACTCATTACATAATACTTTGTAGGATGATTACACTATTGCATGTGCTGATTTAAAGTGTGAATACATTGAAATGACAATTAAAGCCATTCTCCAAAAAAATAGGTTGAATCATAAAACACAAACCTTTAGAGTTTCATGAGCAACAGAAGCCATTGCAGTAATAAAACTTATTCAGAAACTGAAAAAGGTAGATGGAATTCTCAAGCATGAAAGTTGTAAGTTGGGATGGATAGGAGGTAATTTGTTCCATCTTTTCTTATATTGAATTATAGTATCTTAATTTTAATGCCACTTTTGATACCTCAACAATCTAACTTTTGTGCCTGTAGAATTGCTGCTCTTTTCTCAGTGACATTTGCACAGGTTTGTCATGCACTCCAGAAGTGGTGTCAGCTACAGTTCCTATCCCACATATTTCACTGTAAATACAGATATTAGTTAAGATTAACATTAAACTAAGATTTGCCAGTCATATTTTCCTGTTGTGTTACATGATTCCTGATGTTTTTAATTGATGTATGAAATCAGCATTTCCCTGACAGGTTCAGGCAGACTTCGGGTCTAACAATTTATGTTCCAAACTGTAGTTCCTAAGAAAAAAAAATGTGTGCTGAAAGATCCTGTGGCTATACCTGGAGCCAGAGAAGCTGCTTTTGTAGCAAATTGTGGGTCCTGCCAATCCTTCTGGTCCATCAGCCATATTCAAATGCCAAAACTCAAACTGTTGGCATCTCTTTAAATTTTCTTCAGTAAATCCTAAAGTACAATATTCAAACTATTTTAAAAATATTTTTTTTTACTGATTATTCATTTTCAGAGAGAGAGAGAGAGAGAGAGAGAAAATTGGTGCACCAGGACCTCTTGCCACTGCAAACAAATTTCAGACACATGTGCCACTTTGTGTATCCGGTGTTGAAACATTTTCAAAGAAAAATTTGAACTGTTTCTAATAATGGCTCTGGGCTAGGAAAATTCTTATAAACACTGTGCTATACCTGCTACAACTAATCAACTCTGCCATTGCAGTCTGAAAGCAACCACAGACCAAATGCAAAAATGTGGATATGCGCTGAAGCAGACCACAAATGAACCCAACATGGCTCAGGGAAATATTGCGGAAGAGGAGGAGCAAAGAATGTCAGAGCCACATGTTGGGTCATGAGATGCAGAGACATTTCTCCTACCCATAACTGTGGGCTAACTCCACAGTGCATAACTCATATACCTCAACAAGGAGGGGCAGGTGGAGGGGGTAGCACATGGATGAGTCTAACAATGGTACCAACTTGACTATATCCACTGAGTACAAAACTAATTAGTAAAAATAAAAAAGAAAAATAAAAAAAAACAGTTGAAGGAGATAGAAAATATCAATAAACCTGGCTTGATCATTATAAAAAATGTGGATATGATTATATTTTAATAAAATTTTATTTCTGAAAACAATAGGCATACCAATGTGGACAATACCTGGAGTCTGTCATCTCTGTTGCAGTGAAGTACCCAATAGCATATGCATACTTAATTCACAATGTTTTTCAATATGGAATTAGTTTGTGACTCAATTCCTATGTTGTAATTAAAAGAAAGACCATTATCAGTATAATTATATTAATTGTAGACATGGTTTCACATTTCATTTTAGAATTTTTAAAATGTTTATTATTATTATTATTATTATTATTAACAAGATGTTTCCTATGGATACATCATGTGTTGGTACTCTCTTTTCCCTCATCCCTGCCCCAATTCTGTTGGGGATGCTCCTCAGTGGGGTTGCAAGTATTCCCTATGGGGTAGTGGGTCATACATTGTAGGAGCAATAGTCAGTTATTTCTGTGGGGAGGGAATGCCTCTGAGCTTGATGTCTCAACCTGTGGCTTTTACAATCTTTCTGCCCCCTCTTCTGCAAAATTCCCTGAGCAGTGGTGAGTGAGTTTTAAGGGTACTTTAGTGATGAGGTCTTGTGAGCCTGTGGATCTCTGCTTTGGTAGGTGTTAAGTGTCCTCAGGGTCTGTCTCCTGCACCCTGGAGCTGATTATGAAAAACAGCATTGAAGAAGCACTCTTGCTCATCTCCTCAATTCTTTTGTGGATTCAGCTGTTGCTTGGCTGAAGTGCGAGGGGTGGTTTGTCTCCTCCAGTCTCACTACCTTCTGAAAAAGAACAGATTGTTCAATGGAGAGTGAAGTCAGCATAGTTTAAATGGGATACACATTATTAATTTAGGGAGAATTTGATGTATGTAACATCTTTTTTAGCCAATGTCTAGTGAAAGCTTGACACTGGAGAACATAATCTTTGCCTCCATAGGATTCTGATCTGGCTCCCGATTCCAAATATTGGTTCTTAACATACACATCTCATAGGATATTGACTTCAACTTAAGAGAGTCTTATACATGAGAAAATTAAGACTCACAAAGGTTAATTTTTTCTCAATACCATATCTTTGGAAAGCAGAAGAGCAAAGCCTTGAGAAAGCTCCTGACTCCAAATCCAGTGTTCTTAACCATAAGTCTATAATAAAAAGGTGAAAGGAGAAAGAACAAGAACCATGTAAACCTCAGGTTAGTTTAAATACAAGATAAAATATAGAGTGTCAATATTTGCATTCCTCAGGAATTGAGGCTGTTATAGGGCTAGGTAAAAATGACTTGCCCAATGTTTTTTTTTTTGTTTGTTTGTTTTTTTGTTTTTGGTTTTTTGAGATAGGGTCTCACTCCCATCCAGGCTGACCTGGAATTAAATATGTAGTCTCAGGGTGGCCTTGAACTCATGGTGATCCTCTTACCTCTGCCTCCCAAGTGCTGGGGTTAAAGGTATGTGCCACCACGCCTGATATATATATGTATGTATACACACACACACAAACACACACACACACACACACACACACACACACACACACACACATATATATATATATATATATATATATATATATATATATGTATGTATGTATTGCTTTTAGTTGTAGGGACAGTTTTATTCAATTTATTATTTATTGGTGCATTAAATATTTACTCATTTAATGAAGCTCAGATTGAGTCAATAAATGGACCAACATGCCCCTTTTACATTCTTAACAAAAACCTTCACACCTGAAAGGAATGGCTTACTAGTAATTGTGAGCTATTATCTATGAAAATATATGAATTGATATAAAGTATCATATGTACACTCAAACTAAAAGCCACTTATTATATTGGGAATATGCACATGATATATAACTGTAACAATAATTTTTAGCTGAAAAAATAGGTAAAACTTTCCAAATAGCCATTCAATATGCAAATTTTGTTCAGTGGCTGAGCTCAGGATACCATCATGTGACACAAAACTTTATTTAAAAGTGTGATAAGTCATTAATGCTGTCAGGCTGTCCTTGCTTGAAATTTATTGTACATATTTTTATACACGTAAAAAGACAGGCTGATATTTTCACTATTTACTACCACAGTCATAGAATTATATGTAATTTTATTATATGTAACTTTTAGACAACAAAAATAGCCGTTTGAATTAAAAGGGCAAATTGCAATGGCTTTAAAATTTGTTAGAAAATGACTTCATGCAACCTGTGTCTATTCTAAGTAATTCTCTGTAAAACACTCAGGAGTGCATCTCAGAAGATTATATATAGGGTTGGTTTTTAAGTTCTTTTAGATTTTGATTTATCAAAGTTTGGCTCTTGGAAATTAAGAGATCCTAAATGACCAAATTATGTTCAGAATAAATACTTAGTTACAGCTCCTCTTTTTCTGATGTGGTGAATTTTTTAGTGAAAAAAAAAAAAATAGCAGTGGTAGTCAATGGCAGGCAACCTTCTCAGGCATTACTGTGGTGGTAAAGGTCCTGAAAGAAAGGACTCAGGAATATGAAGGGAGTGTGGACTAACAGTGCAGAAATTGGTAAAAGCTGTGCAAAGCCTTCATTCGTATTTGCTATTCTTGTGCGACTTGGTTTCTATAAAACTGTTAGGAAAATACATTCTGCATTCTTATTTTAAGAACTCAAAGTCAGAGTGCTAATAAAACAAGATTTTGATTCATATATGAATGGAGAGAGACTTAAAAAGCAAGTAATTCATATAGATGCCTGGGAAAGAAAAGAGCACAGAGTCCAGTACAAGTCGTACCTTCCTTTTTAAAAATTGTTTTTCTTCATTAGTTAGTTTTGTATTCAGCAAATACAGTCAGTTTGGTACCATTATTAGGCTCATCCGCGACCTACCCCCTCCCCTTAGCCCCTCCTTGTTGAGGTATATGGGTCATGCATTGTGGAGTTAGCCCACAGTTATGTGTAGGAAAAATGTCTCTGCATATCATGACCCAACATGTGGCTCTGACATTCTTTCCACCCCCTCTTCTGCAAAATTTCCCTGAGCCAAGTTGGGTTCATTGTTGGTCTGCTTCAGTGATGAGGTGTTGGGGGCCTCTGAGGCTCTGGCTCTCTGATTTGGTAAGAGTTGATTTTTCTCTGTGCTGATCTCCTTCCCCCTTGTGCTGTATCTGGTTCATCAGGAAAAGAGCACCCTTGCTTGTTTCACTAATTTTTCTTAGTTTCAGCTGGGGCCCTTTTGAGGTATGATGGGGTGGCTCTCTCCTTAGGATCTACATCTATCTGAAAAAGAGAAGCAGATTCTCCAATGGAGAGTAAGTTAGCACCAGGACAAAAGAGATAAGGCTTACTTTTTTATAGAGAAGATTTGCTCAGCCATGTTTGTAGCGGCTCAATTTGTAATATCTAAGAGCTGGAATCAACCCAGATGTCCATCACTAGAAGAATGGATAACTAAGATGTGGTATATCTACACAATGGAATTCTATTCAGCAGTAAGAAAAAATGACACAGTGAATTTTGAGGAAAAATGTTTGAACCTGGAAGAGATCATTCTCAGTGAACTTACCCAATCACAGAAAAAAAAAAAAAAATCACCACATAGTCTTACTCATCTACAGCACCTAACCGGAATCTACCCAAGATACCTTACATACCCAGCAAGCATCTCGTGGACTAGACACTAGGATGGAAGGGGAGGGAGGGGAGGGCATCAAAGGTGTGGGAAACACAAATCTAGACCCAAATGGCAATGGTACCATAAAATTCTACTTACTAAATGGCAGACCAAATGGCTGTACCTTCACGAGGCCCTTACAGGGAGCACCTGAACCACAAGACACTGGAGAGGGTAGGATCACGACTAACCTTAATCTTCTACATCTTCCCTCCCTCCTTCTCCCTCTCCCTCTCTCTCTCTCTCTCTTCACTGACCTGTCACTGACCTGTAACTCCCAGTACCAGCATGGGGCTATCATCTACAATGAGCTTTTGATCAGACCTACAAGGTTTCCTAAAAGACAGACAGATTTCTGTCAGAGTACTTGATGACCCACCAAAGGTTAGTGGTAAGACCCTACTGCTGAAGACACCTTATGTGGTTGACATATAAAATAGAATGGCATGGCTGGAAATTGGAAGACAGTCAGTCCCCAGACAGTCAACACGTCTAGTGCCAGAAGGTGCTACATGGGTGACTGGTGGAAAATGACCAATATCTGTCGAAGCAACACATGGTCTAACCTACTTAGTAGCAAATAACTTGTTGTGAACCAACTGCTCTTAATTTGGCTAACTGATCTCCTCAGTGATATGGGACCCATAGCTGGAGCTGGGAAACAAGTCAGAAGCATATCCAAACATAAGCCCACTCGCCAATATCAAGCTACCAACAAGTCATACCTTCTTGATGCACTCC
Organism: Dipus sagitta; assembly: GCA_036346955.1. Lineage (NCBI taxonomy): Eukaryota > Metazoa > Chordata > Mammalia > Rodentia > Dipodidae > Dipus > Dipus sagitta. The sequence goes on from CM070781.1 coordinate 71,253,696, forward strand.
ATTGTGGGAGTTCTTTGTAATGCCCCTTGATTTAGCATTCTGGTGAAATTTATAACAAGGGATTCAATCCATGGATCAGTTTTCTTCTTTTTATTCCAGCACTCTTATTTTACCTCAAATGTGCCGTTTGAACAAAAGCCAAAATTAGCCTTAGCCAATCTATTTGGCTCTGTGAAGTTATGCCTTTCAATCCAGCGTAGTATTTTTTTTAATTGTTATTGTGACAACATACCTGATGAAAAGCATCTTGAGGAAGGAAAGGTTTGTTTGGGTCATGGCTTGAGAGGGAATCATGGCAGGAAGGCATGGTGATAGGAATGGTGAGGCATATTTCATCCAGAGGCAGGGAGTAGCCAGCTATGGATGCAAGTGCTTGGCTCACTATCCCCTTTTACTTTTTCTTTCTTCACTCTGGGGTCCAAGCCCATGAGATGGAGATGCCAACATTAGGGTAGTAAGGATGGGGAATATGCATCCTTATTTAGTTAAACTTCTCTGTGATTACTCTCATATACAGCCTTCTGGATGTGATTCCAAGTGCACTCAAATTGATGATGAAAATTGACCATGGCACCTGGTGTCTGCCTATAAGAAGAAAATGATATAACCATAGTAACTTTTAAAATTAATTTTTATTTATTTATTTGCTCATGTTTGTGGGTTTATGTGCAAGCACATGTGTGCCAGGGTCATTTCTGGATTTATGTGGGTGCTAGGTAATTGACCTCTAATGCATTTCTGAGCATGGGCTCTTTCAGAGAAACACAAAGGAAATAAGAGTTATATGCTTGAGGTGGTAATCCAAAAGTTGCTGCTTAGATAATTAGTAGAGAATTAGCAGGATGACAGCCGACCTCAAAGTGTAATGCCAGTTTCCATGAACAGGTTCTGATAGGTTTACCTTGCTTTGCTCACCCTTACTGACTCATGAGTGTAGAACCTGATGGCTGGATTAGGTTGTAGTAACACAGCTTCTCTCTCACTATCCCCATTGGCACAGAACTTTTCTCAGAACATCAGAAAACAAGTACTTGTACATTTAAAATAATATCTGCACAACTCCTTCTGTCAACTCAGTGTGAGAGTTGCAAAATGTTGAGCTAGGATTCAATACAGGCACACTTATGTAAGTATTTCCATTCTGTCTTGTGATTATATATATATATATATATATATATATATATATATATATATCAATACATTACAGATATGTAGGCACATGAAAACCGACTATATACTTACATTTTCCAAGTCTTGAAAAGGTTTTAGAGTGATTTGTTTTCATGGAATGTATCCTTTTTTTAAGAAAATAGGATGTTTTGTGTCCAGCAATGTGGAAAAATATTATTAGAAGCAGTCAAAAGGTAATTACAGACAGAGAAATTAATTTTTTTTGCTTAAAGAATAATTGCATGAATTAAATCTCCTTTTAATTTTTAATGAAGTTATAATTTTAAACATTAACCATAAAATTAATATTGGGAGGCTTAAACCTAGTGATCTGTGATGTGTTTGAAATTTTCATAATTTTATCTTGTTTCTTCAAATCCTTTGAGTGATTTTATTTTCATCAAAATACAAATATTTAATTAGCAGGATCTGGATTCATGTTGCTTTTAGAATAGTAATAAAATCCACTTCACAATAAAAAAGTTTTTCCCCAAATTCCAGTAAGAAAATTTTTAAAAATATTCAAGGCTATATATTAAGAAAAGCATAATACAGTGTTTAAAATATGGAAACATACATTTGTTTCAGAGAATATGTGCAATCTATGGCACTGGAGCTTGTGGCTAAAGGGTGGTTTTGTTTCCAGTCACCTTTTCCTCTCAGCTCTCTCCTTTTATGTCACAAATGGAAGTTTCCTCACTTCCTTAAATGTGGCTATGGAGATTCAACTGAGAGGCAGTATACGTTTTTGCTAAAACACTTAACTGGATTGTCAGAAGGCTGCAGAAGCACTTCCCTTGAAAGAGTATAAACTTGCATCCTATTTAAAGCAAAAGAGAACCAAACAAGAGCGTTGCTTCTGATGTTTCCCGGGGTGGCAGGGAGAAAATTATCTTTTCTTGCCAAGAATTATACTTTGAAGAGTTGAAGGGGTAATGAAGGCAACTGAAGACCACCAGGAAGTCCAAAATGGAAGAGAATGCCCATGAGCACAGGACTTGGGAAATGAACTTCATTAGGGAGTTGAGAAGCCAGTTCTCTGAAGAAGCTCACTGTTCCCAAGGTCGGGTGGCATCTGAGAACATTTAAGTGACATGTGGTTGCAGCAGTCCTCGAGAACACAGTCTCAAGCATGACACAGAAAGCCGTGCAAGCTTGATGTAAACTGTGATATGCAATTATGGGGATACAAAACAGATTCACAATGAGGTTCTGGAAAAACAAATTGCTAATAGGTCAGAGATGCCTGAGAGTGAATGATAACGCAGAGAAAGTGAAGAACACTCTGCTATCTTCCCGTCTTCAGAGTTATTAAGGTGGAGATATCAGCATGGGATAAATACTACCAAAGTATCCACATGGATGATACCGAAAGGGAAACAGGGGTAAGGCAGCTTTTCACAGGCAGTTATGCAGGGACAGAAGCCCAAAGAGGGAATAAGGAGATGCCATTCTGCTAGTGCTGGCAAAATTGGAACTCCCATCTGATCCTGCCTTATCCAAGAGGGTGCAGCAACACTCCCTAGCAGGAACTTCCTGCTTCTTCCTCAGCTCAGCTTCTCTGGCTCAGCCACTTGGAGTACACCAACCAAACAGGTATTGACGTCTCTTGGGTCAAGCACCTGAGTCTTCTAACCAATCAGGTCCCTCTTTATGCACCTGAGTCTGAAAACACTACTCACCCTTATTGGCTGCCTGATCCTATACAGGATGGTAAGCACATAGGCCCATTCTTTCTTTTCTTTGTTGCCTTGCCTAAACAGCATGTAAGCCTGTCTTGGTCATTCTCTGCTCAGCTGGGAAAGTGGAGCAGTTCTCTTGGCCTGAGTCTTTTCCTGCTTGCTTTCTAACTGTGTAATGCTTTGAGTACTTTTTCGCTTTGATTATATGCATGATTTTCCTTTGATCTCTGAGCCCTTCACCATTTCTCAGTCCTATCTAGTCTTACTTTTTGTTTCCATTCTTGGCTATCTCCCCATCTCCCCTCTTGCTTTCTAATGAGGCTAGGAGTTGAATTTTCTTCTGGCCTGAGACATTCAGCTCGTCTTCTCCCTGGATCTCAAGTCTCCCTTAGCTTGAATGTCTCAGCTATCCTCTCTGGATTTTAACTTCCCTTACAATATAACTCATAACTCATATTTTCTCTCTAAATAAATTTAATAATTCATAGTTTTCCCCTCTTGGAGTCCATTTTATCAATTCTTTGCTAAAATAGAATAAGGGCCCAAAAGTTGGTGTTCATTGGTCTGAAAGGACCCCTCATGAACACCAGTATCTTCAACAATATCTCTTATTGTAATTTATGTTTATGCATATTGATGGTGCCCTGAGTAAGATCATAGTTGAAGCATTAGTTAGAAAGTATAATTGTCAAAAATCTGTTTGAAAAAAAAAAGAAAATGCAGCCTTCTATGGATAGTCATTTCTTTGTATCATTCTTTTTATAAGTTACTTTATTTATTTGAGAGTGATGGGGAAAGAATATTAATGGGTGCACCAGAGCTTCTAGCCATTCCAAATGAACTCCAGACACATACATCACCCTGTGTATCTAGCTTTTGTGGGTCCTAGAGAATATAACTGGGATCCTTTGGCTTTGAAGGCAAGTGCCTTAACTGCTAAGCCATCTCTCCAGGCCTCCATTTTCATCATTTTAACTTAGATTGCCACATAGTGAAAAATATAACTCTTCTGAAGGATACCATTGAGCTACAATCCTATACTTCAATAGCATGTTAATATTAGGCTTCATTTGATAACATGACAGTCACATTCTTAGTACAGAAGCCATTTTAATTTAAGTATACCATTTTTGATTCCTTAATTGGAAAAGATATCAACTTTTCTTTCAAACAAGTCTTCCCAGCAAGAAGTACTTCAGGGAATGTAATGCCTTTGCAAAGGCAGTACATCAATATAGCAGTGCTTCCAAAATGTAGTAGCAATAGTACCATGCATATAATTCAAAAGGTAATCAAGAAATGCTGGAGATGGTCAGCATGCCATTTCAGGATCATGAGGAATAGAGCACTGAAGAGCTGCATGACACAGTTCCAGCCCAGCTGTCTCTTCCTTGGAGTCCAATGTGGCTTCTCTATAGAAACATCTTTGGCTCTCTGCGCTACAGATGCTATGGTTTTCTGTATAATGTTTGTCTTTTTCTGTTTTTCACTTGGTGCACCAATCTCTAAGTTTACTTTTCCAAAAAAAAAAAATTGATGTTAGCAAAGTGTTGGTTGATGTATCTGAAAGAAGCTCTGGCATAGAACTGGAAAGAACAAGAAAATGGGTCAGAAATAATTGTTTTCCTTAAAGGCCTTAAAGAAAGTCAGGCATGGAGTACAGTACACTGAGGAGGAAACAATGAACCTCCTGGAACAGTGTAAGAATTGTTCTATGACTAATTTTTCTGAATGGTGGCAATTGCAGCAAACTATGACTCTTTACCAAGAATCCTTACAGGGAAATCAACCAAGGTCAGAAAGAGTTCAATGGGGGGGGGGGGGAGGGATCAAAGTCTAAGTACTGGAGAGACATGAAAAGGGAAATCATGAGAAATGACTAGGGGATAAATGGGCTTATTGGATCAATGGTGGGAACCCCCATTTTGTGGTTGTTTTGTCTCTCCCCTTTAATATAGTAATTGAAAGTAGGAGCTCAGGAAACCGCAAGTGCTTGACTGCACATACATCGGGAAAGTGTGAAAATAGTTAATCATTACAGAGGCCTGATGACTATACTTGGGGTAAATAATTATGGGATTGTTTGATATAAAGAAATAGCAAAAAGTTTCTATGAATTCTATGGAACTGTACCTTTCTTGAAGTTTACTCTTGCATGACATGATCAGAAAATAAAAGACTGAGGCTAAGAGCTGTGGCAGCAGTGAAAAAGTGAGAAAGAGAAAAAGAAAAAATGAGAAGCAGAGAGAGAGAAAGAGATGGAGAAACTCAGCTGCCTTCAGCATTATCCTGTCAGCTTGCACCAGAACTTGACTTTGAGTCATTATTGTGCCGCTCCCTTTCACACCTCTCTTCGGGGAGCCTCCTTCAAGCCAGGGCTGGACCCTGGTAGAGAAACACCTTATGCCACCTTTGACAATCTCCTCTGTAGGATTTCTTAAAAGGTTTGCTGAAACAAAGATATTTTTCTGCTTCAGTAGCATTTGTGCCTATCTTAAATATTATTTTCTAATATATGGTGAATTTAAGCCAAAATATTTGTGTCTTGTGTATTTCTCACTATCTTTAACTCAGATCAGTTATGCCTTTTTAAACTTCTTTTACTAACTATATTTTAATGTGATTTTTCCATGCATTTTTTTTTTTTTTTTTGTAGCAGGGTTTCAATCTAGCCCAAGTTGACCTAGAACTCACTCTATATCCCAGGATGGCTTTAAATCAAGGCTATATTCTTACCTCAGACTCCTAAATGCTTGGATTAAAGGTATATGCCACCATGCTCAGACATGCTGTAGACATGCTGTAGACAAATCAGGCCAGGAACTTGTCATTTTCCAGCTTTAGCTCCCCAAGTAGCAGGGATTGCAGGATATGTTACTAGGCTAGTTCAATTAGCTACTTGGGAAACTAATTTGTGTTCCAAGGACACTTTAAACCAGATAACTGTTTCTAGATCTTTCAATTTTGTTCATCACTATGAAATATGATATAAAAACTTAATTCCCATTGAGATCAGGAACAAGATAGGGGTGTTCACTCTCACCTCTGCTCTTCAACATAGTACTGGAAGTCCTAGCTCAAGCAATAAGATAGTAGAAAGAAATAAAAGGAATACAAATTGGAAAGGAAGAAGTTAAATTAGCCCTATTCACAGATGACATGATTCTATACATAAGAGACCTGAGAACCTCCATCTCAAAACTCATAAAGGTGATTAACTCCATCAGCAAAGTAGGAGGATACAAAATCAATGCAAAAAATCAGTAGCCTTTCTATATGCAAAAGACAAAGACACAGAGAAAGAAATAAGTGGCATTGTCTGATTTTCAATGGCAACAAAAGAAATGAAATACCTTGGAATAACAATAACAAGGATGTGAGTGACTTATACAATGAAAACAAAAAACACTCAAGAAAGAAAGAAATTGAGGAGGACTTGAGAATATCGGAAGACCTCCCATGCTCCTGGACAGGCAGAATTAACATTCTGAAAATGGCAATATTACCAAAGGCAATATACAAATTTAATGCAATATCAATAAAAATTACAACATTTTTCTTCACAGAGATAGAAAAATGATCTAAAAATTCATATGGAATGACAGAAGGACTCAGATATCCAAACATATCCTCAGCAAAAGAAATACCTCTGGTATTTCTGGTGGCATCAGCATACCTGATCTAAAACTATATTACAAAGCCATAGTAATAAAAATAACTTGGTACTGGCATAAAAACAGGATTAGATACCAACGGAACAGAATCAAGGACCTGGACATTGGGTCAAGTAACTATAGCTACTTGATATTTGACAAAGGCCCTAATATTGTTGGCTGGAATAAAAGACAGGTTCTCCAACAAATGGTACTGGACAAACTGGATATACATATGCAGGAAATGAAACTTTATGCACACATCTCACCACGCAAAAAATCAAGTCCAAATGAATCAAAGACCTCAATATAAGATCAGAACCTCAGCTACTACTGGAAGAAAAAATAGAAGGAACTTTCCATGATATATGAGTGGGAAAAGACTTCCTGAACCAAACCCCAGTAGCTCAGTAGCTTAAACAATCACTCAACAATTGGGATCTCTTGAAGCTGAAATTTTTTTTCATAGACAAACATACAATAAGCAAAGCTAACAAATTAGTCACAGAATGGGAGAAAATTTTTGCTGGCTGACAGATGCCAAATTTCTAGAATCTACAAAGAACACAAACCTAAAAAAAAAAAAAAAAAAAAAAAAAAAATCAAAAACCCACTCACAAAGTAGGGCAGAGAACTGAACAGGGATTCCTCACAGGAAGAAATACAAATATCAAATACACATGTAAGAAAATGTTCACCATCCCAAATCATCAGGGAAATCCAAATTATAACAGACATGAGATTCCACCTTAACCCAGTAAGGATAGCAAACATTGAAAAATCAAATGTCAACAAATGCTAGTGACGATGTGGAGAAACAGGAACCCTCATCCACTATTGGTGGGAACGTAAGATGGTACAACCACTATGGAAAGCAATATGGAGACTCCTAAATAGGTTTAATATATAATTACCAACAGACCCAGTTCTTCCCTTACTGGGCATTTACCCTAAAAACTCCATACCTCAGTTCAGAGAAATTTGGTCAACCATGTTTATAGCCACTCAATTCATAATAGCTAAGAGCTGGAATCAACCCAGATGTCCATCATTAGACTAATGGGTAGCCAAGATATGGCATATCTACACAATGGAGTTATATACAGCAGTAAGGAAAAATGACAATAAAATTCGAATAAAAATGGTTGAACCTGGAACAGACCATGAGCAGCAAACTCACCCAATCACAGAAAAATAATTGTTGAATGGTCTCACTCAGCTGTGGCTCCTAACCTGAACCTGCCCAAAATGCTGACATAATCTAATAAGCATCTTAAGGACTGGACAATAGGGAGGGTGGAGTAGGAGGGGAGGGCAAGGGTGGGGGTGGGGGCACAAAATTGGACCCAAATGACAATGGTACCATAAAATTCTACATCCTAAAAGATAGACTAAATGGTTGAACCTTCATCAGGTCCTTAGAGGGAACACTTGAATCACAGGGCCTTGGAGAAGTATGATGAAGACTAACCTTAATCTTCTCCTGTTTCTTTCTCTCTCTCTCTCCCTGTTCTCCCTCTCTCTCTCTATACATACATACATATATATATATATATATATATATATATATATATATATATATATCCTATATTTTCCTTCCTCCTTTTCCTTGGCACTGGCCTGTAACTCCCAATACTAGCATTTGGTTAACATCCACAACAAGCTGTTGATCAGAAAGACCTACAAGGTTTCCCAAAAGAAGACGGATTTCTGTCAGAATACTTGATGACTCACCAAAGATTGGTGGTAAGACCCTACTGCCAAAGATACCATATGTTGTTGGTACAGTACATGGAGTGACCTGGCTAGAATCTGGAAGAAAGTCAATCCCCAGACAGTTAGCTTCTCTAGTGCCAGAAGGTGCTACATGACTGACTGGGGGAAAATGAACAACATCTGTCCAAGCAACCTGTGGTTTATGCTACTCAGCAGCAAACAACCTGACATGATGCTCACATAAGTGCAATGGTGGCACACAGCCACGATGAGAAACCAACTGCTCTTGATTTGGCTAACTGATGCACTCAGTCCAATAGAACATATAGCTGGAGCTGGGAAACAAGTCAGAACCATATCCACAAAATGAGCCCACACTCCACTATCAAGGTACCACTGATAATGGGCTACAAGAGGGCCTACACCTATTAAATTCTCTCTAAATAATAATGGTTATCCCATTTATTTGCTGCTGACTTCACTCTCCATTAGAGAATTTGCTTCTCTTTTTCAGATGGACACAGATCCTGAGGAGAGAATCAGTCCATTACACCTCACCAGGGTCCCCACTAAAACCAAGAGTAATTGGGGAAATGAGCAAGAGTTCTGCTTTCTTGGTAAACCTGGTACTAGCACAAGGGTGAAGGAAATAGACACAGAGAACACTCAACTCCTACCAAACCACATATCCAGATCTACATAGGCTCTCAAGACCTTATCACTGAAGTAAACCTAAAATGAACCCATCATGGCTCAGGGAAAGTTGCACAAGAGGGGGTGGAAAGACTGTTAGAGCCACATGTTGGGACATTATCCACAGAGACATTGCCTTTTACCCATAACTGATGGCTGACCCCACAGTGCACGACCCACATTCCCCAACGAGGAGGGTCACTGCAGAGGGGGTAGGACAGGAAGGAGGCTAATGATGGTACCAACATAGTTTTATGCACACTGTCTACATAAATAATAAAAAAAGAACTTTTAGCAACTACATGCAGGAAACTCCAGAAAAAAAAATATATCTAATTTGGGTATGATTGCTTATATTAAATTTAAACTCTTTTTTTTATCAATTAGATTTATGTACTTATTTGTGTGTGAGAGAGAGACAGAGGGAGAGACACAGAGACAGAGGGAGAGATAGAAAGTGAGAGAGAGAGAGAGAGAGAGAGAGAGAGAGAGAGTAAAGATGAGTGCTCCATGGCTTTCTAGCACTACAATAGAAATGATCTACATATGCATACACCACTTTCTATGTCTGGCTTTACATGGCTACTAGATAATTGAACCCATGCCATCAGGCTTTGCAATCAAGGGTCTTCGACCACTGAGCAATCTCCACAGCCATCTCAAAATACCATTATAAATACATATATACATATATATACATATATATATGTATATGTATATATATATATATATATATATATATATATATATATATATATACCTGTTTTTGTTTGCCTGGACATATAAAAATTTATAAAAGTGACATATATCTAATTAAGTGATAAGGTACTTTTATAATTAATTTCTACTCTTTGGACTTAATTATTTTAGCTATTATTTTTTAATATTACCACCATACTTTTGTTATTTGCCAATCTTGCTTAGTTATTTATTTGGTTAAATATTTTATGTTATGATAATTAAGTACTCAGTTCACTTACATAACTTCCTGCCTCCTTTCTCCTCTCCTAACTATATCATTTTTGGGAATTTAATATGTACTTATAATAATGATATATAAAAGTAGTCACTTGACATGACCAAGAAAATTATATTTTCTTTTTACCTCATTCCCTCTCTCATTTCATTCTTTGTTCTTGTTAGCTTCAAGTTTCCTTTCTTTTTACAAGTACTCTGATACAAAAAGCATTTGAGTAATGTTTTATATATACCAGGTAGCAACTTTCAGGAATTCAAATATATTTGCTCAATTTATTTTCACAATGAGCTTATAAGGTAGAAGCTGTTTCATCCACAGTCTGTAGAAAAGACTGATGTCCAGGGGAGGAGGTACTATTGCTGGGTCATCTGGTTGCTGAGGGAAGAGCTAGTATATGGGGAGAAGCACAGATACCTGAGCAGTGTGATATGAAATATAGCGATAGTTTCCTTTTATTTTTAGTTTTTCAAAAACACAATCATATATGAAATTCGCATCATTTATTTCTTATTAGAAAATGTGGCCTCCCCAGTGAGAATTGCGCTCAGGAGGACCTGTTTCTGCTCCAGGAATGTCACCTAATTAGGACACAAATGACCAAAACCAGAAATATGTTTGATTAAGGTTAAGAGAGAACAATTTGAATAACCTTCTGAAAGGGGTTTTTCTTCACTGAATGCATCTCAGTTTCTCAGTGATTAAAGGAATCTTCTTTGTTCCACATTTTCCTTGATAATCAATGTCTCAATTTTACCTTAAGCATTTTTTTTTCTTAAGCATTTGTTTTTCAATGTCTTACAGTTTTAATTTTCTATGCACTTTCAGGTTCCTAGCTGTGACACAGCTGCCCATATAGTTAATTACTTCCATGTGGTTTTTGTTTCAGATCTCTTTTCTTTTCTTTGTTCTGCCTCTGCTGAGTTTCAGCATCCTTTACCCACAGGGGTGGTAGAGAAGCCCATGGCCCTGACTAGAGGATTTCATTCTCAAGTGTCTGCAGGTGGTCCTCCTCAGGAATCAGCAAGGATGGCCTGAACTATCTAAAGTACTCCCTTTTCAATAGCCAGCACATTTCAAAGATTTTAAAAGAAAATTACCTAAATTAAAACTTTATGTTAAAATAATTGAGAGATTTGGCTTTATGATGTGGGAAGCTTGGGAGGCTCATTTCCCCCCATTTTAACTAAATCACTTTTATTTGCACTAATAACTTATGAAGTGAATTGAACCTCTGGGTAAAAAAAAAAAAATGGTTAGTGATTGCTATGGTAGAAAATGTAATCTTACCAGATCTTAAATAGTCAATGTCACTTCATAGTAAAACATGATTCAGAAAAACTCCTCTCTCCTTTCTACTTTTGCCATATAACAGGTATTCCTTTCCTTGGTTCTCACATAAACAAACTATAGGGATTCTTAAATTCAGATTTCCCAAAAGCTGTTAAAATGTATTTCCTTCTTGGAAGAACATAATGAAAGGAAGCAGTAAATGGTCCTGGGGCCATCATAATTTCAAGCAGCATGTCAGCTTTATGAAAACCCAAAAACCATAGGCATCAAACAAATTCAGTTAAACTCTGAAGTAGTTTTGAGATTCTAGGAGGGTGAAGATATGATTACTTCAGACATGCCAGAGGATATGGTGACAGTAATTTCCAAGGAACAAATCATACAACTATTTGAAAATGGGCATAGAAAGAATCAATTTGAAAAACATGCCTATCTGGCTGGCAACATCAGGACTCTGTTACCACAAACAAAGTGTGTTCACTGTGGGAGTTAGGGAGTGATTTTACAAAGAGTAGATGCTGGATACAGAAACATTGAGATGCAGTGTAGAGTGGTGTCCATGTAAAATGCATTCTTTTCTTATGGGCAATATAATAGGTTGCCATTGACTTTGTTACTAAGTTTTGGAGCATTTACTTTTTTGTACTTATTATTGTGGCATATATAAAATTTAAAATTCATTTTAACCATTTTGTTCTATGGCAAAGAATAGTTGCACAATGCTGTACAACTACTCAACAGAACTCTTTATTTTGTAAAACTAAAATTATGACAATTAAATAACTCTCATTCTCCTCTCAGCCTGTGGCAACCACAATTCTGCTCTCTGTATCAATGAACTTGACATTGTAACAGAGAAACCATAAAGCACTTGTAGTATTTTGTTATGTTCAGAGCAGTTATATTCACACCAGCTGAAAAGTGGGTATGTCGAATGATAGAAGGTTGTATTAGCAAGCTATAATAGACAATTTATCACTGACTTTCTCCTTGCTGGTAAAACATGCCCAAAGGATCAGTGAAAAACACGTCATGTGTAAGCCATGTAATTTGGGGGCAAATTGTTATGCAGCAAAGATCAACAAATCTTATTTTTTCCAGTACCATAAACCTGTAGGATTATCTTTATACTTTCTACTTTGCTCATATCTAACTTTTTTTCTGTTTTTTTTTTGTCTAATGCTAATTTCTCTTTTTTTAAATTTAATTAGTTTTGTACTCAGTGAATAAAGTCAAGTTGGTACCATTGTTAGCCACCTCCCTGTCCTCTCCCCTCCCCCTGGCCCCTCCTGGCTGGGGTATATGGGTCATGCATCATGGGGTTAGCCCTCAGTTATAGGTAGGAGGAAATGTCTCTGTGTATCATGAACCAACTTGTAGCTCTGAGATTCTTTCTACCCCCTCTTCTACAAATTTCCATGAGCCATGTTGGGTTGATTTTAGGTCTGCTTCAGTGATGAGGTCTTGGGAGCCTCTGTGTTTCTGGATATCTGATTTGGTAGTAGTTGATTGTTCTCTGTGTTAATCTCCTTCACTCTTGTGCTAGTACCAGGTTCATCAAGAAATCACCCTTGCTTGTTTTGCCAATTATTCTTAGTTTCAGCTGGGGCACTTTTGAGGTATGATGAGGTGGTTCTCTCCTTTGGATCGGTGTCTACCTGAAAAAGAGAAGCAGATTCTCCAACGGACAGTAAACTTAGCACCAGATAAATGGGATAACCATTATTTTTTTAATAGAGAATTTAAAAGGTGTAGGCCTGCTTATAGCCCATGATTGATGGTACCTTGATAATGGAGAGTGGGTTCATTTTTGAGTCTGGTTCTGACATGTTTCCGAGCTCCAGCTATGGGTTCTGTTCCACTGAACGGATCAGTTAGCCAAATCAAGAGCAGTCAGTTTCCCATTAGGGCTGTGAGCCAGTATTGCACTTGTGTGAGCATCACGACAGGTTATTTACTGCTAAGTAGGTTATACAATGAGTTGCTTGGACAGATATTAGTCCGAGGGGGTAAGGTAGAATCTCCTAGTTGTTTCAGTTTGCATTTCCTTGATGATTAGGGATGATGAACATTTTCTTGAGTGTGTGTTTGGGTTTGTATTTCTTCCTCTGTGAACTGCCTGTGCAGTCCTTTGCCCCATTTTGTGAGTGGGTTGTTTGACTTTTTATTGTTTCGGTTGTTGACTTCTTTATAGATTCTAGAGACTAGGCCTCTGTCAGTTGGATATTCAGCAAATATTTTCTCCCATTCTGTGAGTAATCTATTGGCTTTGCTTACTGTATGTTTGCCTATGAAGAAAATCTTCAGCTTCATGTGGTCCAATTGGTTGAGTGATTGTTTAAGATCCCATGTTACTGGGATTTTCTTCAGGATGTCTTTTTCCATTCCTATATCATGGAAAGTTCCTCCTATATATTCACCCAGTAGTAGTTGGGTCTCCAGTCTTATATTGAGGTCTTTGATCCATTTGGAGTTGAGTGTTGTGCTAGGAGAAATGTGTGGATCAAATTTCAATTTCCTGCATATGGTTATCCAGTTTGTCCAGCACCATTTGTTGAAGATGCTGTTTTTTTGTTTTTGTTTTTTTTCCCCCTGCCTATATTGTTAGGGCCTTTGTCAAATATCAAGTAGCTAAAGTTGTTTGAACCAAAGTCCCGGTCATCAATTCAATTCCATTGGTCTATGTTCCTGTTTTTATGCCAGTACCATGCTGTTTTTATTACTATGGCTTTGTAATATAGCTTTAGATAAGGTATGTTGATGCCTCCAGAGGTATTTCTTTTGGTGAGGATATGCTTGGATATCTGAGGCCTTCTTCCTTTTCATATGAATTTTGAAATCACCTTTTTCTATCTCTGTGAAGAATAATGTTGGGATTTTAATTGGAATTGCATTAAATCTGTATATTGCCTTTGGTAAGATTGCCATTTTCACAATGTTAATTCTGCCTAGGAGCATGGGAGGTCTTTCCCCTTTCTCAAGTCCTCCTTAATTTCTTTTTTGAGTGGTTTTATGTTTTCACTGTATAGATTTTTCACTTCCTTTGGTAAAGTTAGTCCAAGATATTTGTTGTTGTTGTTGCTATTGAAAATGGGTCACTGCCCCTTATTTCTTTCTCTGTATCTTGTCATTTGCATATAGAAAGGCTACTGATTTGGGGGCATTGATTTTGTATCCTGATACATTGCTAAAGGAGCTAATCACATTCAAGAGTTTTAGGATGAGGTCTCTCGGGTCTGTTACATATAGAATCATGTCATCTGCAAATAGAGTTAACTTCTTCCTTTCCAAATTGCATCCCTTTTATTTCTTTCTCCTGTCTTATTGCTTGAGCTAGGACTTCCAGTACTATACTGTAGAGCAGAAGTCAGAGTGGACACCCGTGTTTTGTTCCTGATCTCAATGGGAATTCCTCCAGTCTCTCCATTAAGTATTATTTGGGCCTTAGGAGTTTTGTATATAGCTTTTATTATGTTAAGATATGAACTGACCATGCCAATTCTCTCCAATGTATTGATCATGAAGTAATGTTGTTTTTTTTGTCAAAGGCCCTTACTGCATCTATCGAAATGATCATGTGGTTTTTGTTTTTAACCTTGTTTATATGGTGTAGTAGACAGCTTCAGGTTGGCTGAGATGAACTTCCAGACCAGGCATGGAACTTTTAGGGGAACTTCCAGGGGAAGTTCCATAAATGGCAGAAGAAGCTGGCCTGCCTTCACAGGACCAAGCAGAGAGAGAGAGAAGTACAAGCCTAAAAGTCAAAAGCCACACAGCACACTTCAGGAACTCCAGCTAGGCACACTGTATCTTTAGATTGAAATCTGAAACCCACCACCACACCTTAAGATCCACCAAGTGACACTGCCTCCAGCCAGGTGGCTGCAGAGGCAAACTATAAACAAATAAAAAACTGAATAAATTTGGGGCCATCTATTCAAACCACCACATATGGTGCATTAAACTGAGAAATTCCTGAATGGTGAACCACTCCCTGCATTCCTGGGATGACTCCCACTTGTTCAAGATGGATAATGGTTTTGATGCTTTTTTTGTTGGATTCAGTTTGATTACCTTTTCAATCTCTATGAGTGTGATAGGTTTGTTTAGGAGATTAATCTGCTTTCAGTTTAGCTTTGGTAGATGGTATGTGTCCAGGAATTTATCCATTTCCTCCATATTACCCAGTTTTCTTAAGTAGAGTTTTTTGAAATATGTCCTGATTATTCTCCCAATTTCACTAATGTCTGTTGTGATCTCTCCTTTTTTATTTCTACTTTTGTTAGTTTTAAGTCTCTCTCTCTCTCTATATTTTTTTTTTTTTTTTTTGGTTTGTTTGTTTTTTGCTTGATCAAAATGGCCAGGGGTTTGTCAATCTTGTTTATTTTTTCAAAGAATGAGCTCTTTGTTTTGTCAATTTTCTTAATTGTTTTCTTAGTTTCCAATTCATTAATTTCTCCTCTGATCTTAATTATTTCTTTCCTTCTGGAAATTTTTGGGTTAGATCCTTCTTTCTATTCCAGTGCCTTTAGGTGTATGGTTATGCCATTGATTTGGGATCTTTCTATCTTTGTTATGAAGGCATTTAGTGCTATGATGTTTTCCCTGAGGACCACCTTCATTGTGTCCCATAAGTTTTGGTACAATGTGTTCTCATCGTCATTCATTTCTAGAAATTCCACAAGTTCATTTTTTATTTTATCCACTACCCATTTATTGTTTAAAAGTGTGCTGTTCAGTTTCCAGGAGCAGATTGTATTCTTGGTGGGTCTTTTGTTGTTAATTAGTAGCAATATAGAATTGTGATCTGATATCATGCAGGGAATTATGTCAATCTTCCTAAATATATGGAGGCAGGCTTTGTGACCTAGTATATGATCTATTTTAGAGAATGTTCCATGGGCTGCTGAGAAGAATGTGTAGTCTGTGGATTTGGGATGCAAAGTTCTGTGGATGTCCATTAGGTCTAAGTGATCTATGGTTTTGTTGAGCTCTCTTATTTCTCTGTTGAGTTTCTATTTGGATGATCTGTCTATTAGTGATAATAGTGTATTGATGTCCCCAACTATGATAGTGTTGGTGGTTATTTCTGTTTTATTGTCAAATAGGTTTTGCTTTATGAACTATGGTGCCCCTCTGTTTGGTGCATACAAGTTTATGATTGTAATATCCCCTTGATGGATCATTCCCTTGATAAGTAGGAAGTGGCCTTCTTTGTCCTTTTTGATTATTTTTTGTTTGAAGTCTATTTTATCCAATATTAATATAGCTATGCCTGCTTGTTTTTTATTCCCATTTGCTTGGAATATTGTTTTCTACCCTTTCACCCTGAGGAGGTGTCTGTCTTTAGTGTTGAGGTTGGTTTCTTGAAGATAACAGATTGAGGGGTTTAATTTTCTGTTCCACCCTGTTAGCTTGTGTTTCTTGATGGGTAAATTAAGGGCATTAATATTTGGCGTACTGACTGTGAGGTTTGATTTGATCCCTGCCATATTGTGATGGTATATGTGGATTAGAGATCTTATGGACTTTGTAGTTTTTTGTGCCTACTCTGAGTTTAGTTCTTGTGATCTGCTTCTGATAGGCATTTGAAGTTGATTATTTGATTCTTCTATGTGGAAAATTTCCTGAAATACTATCTGTAGGTTTGGTTTTTTGTTCATATAATTGTAAGGTTGAGTTTTGTCATGGAAAGTTTTTCTTTCATAATCTATTATGAGGGATATTTTTGCTGGGTAAAGTCATTTGGGTTGGAAGGCATAGGTTCTTAGTGTTCCAAGGCCCTTCTAGTTTTCAGGGTTTCCATTGAGAAGTCTGAAGTAATTCTGATGGGATTACCTTTAATAGTGATGTGCTGCTTTTCCCTAGCTGCTTTCAGGATTTTTTTTTTCCTTTGGTATCAATGTTTAGAGTCTAAAAGACAATATGTCTTGGAGAGTTTCTCTTTTGGTCCCATCTGTTTGGAGTTCTCTTACCTTCTTGTACCCTGATGGGCCTTACTTTTAAGAGAATAGGAAAGGTTTCTTCAATAATTTTTAAAATAAATTCCCCATGCCTTTGGTCTAAACTTCTTCCCTTTCTGCTATTGCCATGATCCAGGTGTTAGACCATTTAAGGGTATCCCACAATTCCCTCATGTTCTGGTCACAGAAATTTTCAAACTTATTGAAACTTTTGAACTCTCCAACTGTTTCTTCTGTCTTGTCTTCCAGATCTGAGTTTCTATCCTCCACAAGGCTGACCCTATTCTTGAGCGCTTCTATAGAGTTTTGGTCTTGTTCATTAGGTTTGTATTTTCTACTACTTTTCTATGTATAGTTTCCATCCCTCTGTCAAGTCCCCTTTTCACATCATTTTCTGATTTTCTTGATACTCCTTGGAATTCATCCTTGCAATTCTTTATGTCTTCATTTAGCATCACCAGCTGATTTTTGATGTCCTTTTTTTTTTTTTCCCCAATCTCCTTTATATCTCTTAGCTGTCTTTGAACTCCTTCCATTTTCTTGTGTATTAGGTCTAGTCTAGTGATGGTAGCATCCACATGATTAGCTGTCCTTTGTTGCTTTTCTGCAAGTTCTACCAGTAGCTTGGTCAGGGTTTCATTGTTCATAGCTTCATTTTGGTGCACTAATCGTAATGTGTCTTGTATGTTTTGATTAGAGACGTTCATTGTAGGACTGGGTGATATTACTGGAATTACTTGCATTTGATTTTTCATGTTGTTTCTTTTATGCTGTGGTCTGTCCATCACAGTGTATGGGCCGGGAGAGTAAACCTGTGGTCTTGATAGGCAGGGGAAGTGGTTCCTCTTTGGGGGAGCAGACCTATACTCGCATGTGGGCAAGCAGAGGGGCAGAGCAGTCCTGATCTCACTTGTAGGTGGGCAGATCAGCCTAACCTTGTATGCATGGTGGGCAGATGGGGGGTATTGGGCCTGAGCTCACAAGAGCGGATGGGTGAAGCTGGACAAATCTTGTGTGGTGGATGGGCAAAGCGTGCCTGAACTTGCATGTCGCAGGTGGAAGGGGCCTGAGCTCATGTGTGGTTAGGTGGTTGGAGCAGCCTGAGCTCACATGTGGTGGGCAAATAGGCAAGAGGCTGGTGTGGTCTGAGCTCAAGTGAGCACGAATGGTGGGCAGACAGGGGATTGGTCCTGAGCTGCTATGGGCAGATGGGCAGAGCGAACCTGAGCTTGCATGTGGGCAAGTGGAATGGGCCTGAGCTCCTACGTGGATGGGCAGCTGGAGCAGCAAGTGGGCAGATGGGTGGAGCTGGCTGAGCTCACACCTACACTCACCCACATGCAGCAGGCAGATAGAGGGATTGAGCCTGAGATTGTGTGGGCCAGTGGTGGGCAGATGGGGGATTGGGCCTGAGCTGGCATGGGCAGACAGGCAGAGTGAGCCTGAGCTCACACATGAGCAGGTGTAATGGACCTGAACTTGCACATGGACGTGCAGCCAGAGCAGCAAGCAGACAGATGGGCAGAGCAGGCTGAGCTCCCATGTGTGGATGGGCAGTGCGTGTCTAAGTCTGCATGCATTCAGTGGGCAGATGGAGGGATTGAGCCTGAATTCACGGCTGGCAGGCGGAGCTGGCCCAAGGTCACACATGGGCGGGGTTAGCAGGGCATTGCCTCTGTGCATTGAGACAAGTGGAACTATGCTGGCCTGGGTCCCCTTTCCTGCAGTAAGTGCAGGAGTATCCTGAGGCTAGAACTATGGCTAGGGCAGCTGCTTGGGGGGTAGGGGGACTGGTGGGATACCCAAGAATGAGGGAATCAGCCAATTCCCTTTTCCCCCTCCTTGCCCTCCCACTGGGATCTATTAGTGATCACTCTCCTCTAAAAGACCCAGTGAACACTTAAGGCCTTTCCTTTCCTTCCTGTGGAGGTGCAGTGTGGTTAGGTGGAAGCCATCTTGACCAGAAGTCTGCAGCACTTGTACTTCTTATCATCACTTTGTCTTTCATGTGAATATACTGAGTGTGTGATTTCAATCCTTTAGTTTAAAAAATTCGAAAGCAATAAGGAATAAAATTGTAAGACTTTATACTTTGGTAACCCTGTCTGACTACTTTTGGCAGTCTCTTGAAGAGGAGGTGAAGGAACCCACACTGATTCCTTATTTACTTAGTGCCTGGTTTTTAGCTCTTTGTGCTGAAGGTCACATGTATTTATGCAGGCATATTTTTTTTTTCTTTACCATGATTTAATCCCAAGGAAATTAATTATTTGAGCATTTGTTGAAACTTTATGCTTTTGCATGTTAAAAACCTTGATTTTCTTTTACTTTTCTTTAGGTTAAACTTTTGGGGAAATTCAGAAACCAGTGTTATAACACATTAATAAGAATGTAGGGAGAAACACACACACACACACACACACAAACACACACACACATTTCTTGATGGACAGATGGTTCTTATTATTTTCTTCTTTCCTCATCTTCTTATATGTCCCCTTCCTTCTGTTCATTCTTCTTCATAGTATCTCTTCTCCTTCTTTACCTCCTAAGTTTTCAGAAAATGCTATTTTGTTCTTTCTTTCTTTTTGATGCTAGTGATGCTGCTTTTTTATTTTTGGTGGTGGTGTTTTTTCCAAAGTCCAGCTTTTCTCCATTAATTGATTGTTTAGAGTCACTGAATAAAGAATTTCATTTGTAAACCAGGAAGAACTGGAAGTATAAAAGAAAATTTGGTCAACCAAGTCTGCTTTGCTTTTATAATGATTTAAAATGATGTAATAAGGCCAGTAAGCTAGAAAGAAGATATAAAGGGAATAGAGAGGGAGGGCAAAGTGACTTAATAGGATGGTATTATATATATGTAAGTAGAAGAACAGATTACTGGAGGTGAAAAGGCCCAAAGTGAGGTCAGGGGAAGAGATTGAGTAAGGAAAGGTGGAGTAAGGGCTAATCAAAATCTAAGAGGATATAAATAAGTCATATGGAAACCTACTGTTTTGGACAATAGAACACACAGGAGCCATAGGTTGTTACTAGAAAATTTTCAATGCCAGGGATAGGATACCTTCTGGTGAGTTGTTGGCCAGGGAGGTCCCTTATACCCCCCAAACATTACAGCTCATTGCTGAGGCCCTTGGTTTCCCACCAGGGATAGAAGGTAAGACCCTATTGCTGAAGACTTCACATACTTGGGCTGCATGGTCAGTGATAAACCCTGCTGGAGGTGAGCTGAAACCTTCTTCCATGTAGACCTGCTGACAGAAAGCTGGAAAAAGCCATGCTGCATGCAGTTCAATGGGAGAGAGAGAAATCACCAATGAAGACACCCAACAGTGGACACTGCAAGCCTTTTAATTTGCCTGCCAGGCCAAACGAGCCAACTGGTGCAATAGTGGCACATCTGTTATAGGGAAACTAGAGGCCTGGTCAATGGGAGGAAATATGTCCCTGATACTGAAAACCTACTACAGGAATTGTAATGAGCCCTTAGAGATGAAATGTCTGGTGGAGTCTGGCTAAATGTATGTACTATGCTCACCAAACTTCCCAGTAAGCACTTCTCTTAATGTTCATACCCATATATTAATGCCACTCTCACTTTTGGTTAGAGAACCTTCTCTTTTCAGATGGCAGTGACCTTGGGATGACTCAGAAGGCACGATGGTGCTGAGAAGAAGTGGCAGAGGGGTGCTCAGCACTGAAGTATCTCAATCACACCTTCCATGGCTCAGGGTTCATTGTGGAAGAGGTGGCAGAAAGAATGTAAGAGCCAAAGGAAGCCAAGGTACTCCTCCAGACACAAAATGTCCTGGATACCCATGACCTCACAATGCCTGATACTACCTATACAAGACCATCATAATAGGAAGGAAAGATCCTGACATCAAAATAAAAGAGAGACTGATTGAGAAGGGGAGGGGATATGTTGGAGAGTGGAGTTTCAAAAGGGAAAGTGAGGGGAGGGAGGGAATTACCATGGGATATTGTTTACAATTATGGAAGTTGTCAATAAAAAAAACCTAAAAATAAAATAAAATGGCCTAACAAAACCTACATTTTTCATATTTTTCCAATTTGCTTGATTAATAAAATAATTATTGTTGACAGTCAAAAACAACATAACATCCAGAAAAATAATGTGATATATAATTTTGACTTATTAGTAGTACTAGTAATACTTGTAGTAGTATGATTAATCTGGGAGATTTAAAAAATCATTTTTTCATTGCTTGAATAAATCAATATTGAACACAGAGCATATACATTTACACATATTATGATAAATACCATAAAGTTTTCTTTAATAAACCAACCAGGTATTCCTGGAAGAATATGAGCTTGGTCATGGTGTATAGTTTTTAATGTACTGTTAGGTACTTTGCAGTCTTTCATTTTGGATTATTGCACTGATGTCCTTTGTAAGATTATCCAATGCTTATGTGTTTACATGCATTTAAATATGTATGAGTAAATGTACTTGTTTCATATATAGCACTTAGAAGTTAACCATTGTTATACACAAATTAACATATATTCAAATATCTGATAAAATTTCTTGTGTAACCCCGAATTATAATGCTCACTATTCCCTCTCCATTTTTCTAAAGTTTCAGATAAGATTGTCTACATTTCTGTAAAAATTTTTTGTCTGTAAAAGCATGTCTAATCTACAACATTGAATATAGTATTTAAAATTGAGCAAAATATTCTTTGCATTTTGTTTCTTCTCTGTTTCCGTTACCTTCTAATCCTTTTTCATAACTATATTAATAAGAAATCTATTTATTTAATTATTTTGCTATATTTCTGGTTTGTACTGTATTAATAGTGTAACTATTTTCTGCCATATTGTCTAGATGAATATCTTTTTGTTTTTTTTTTTACTTTCTATTAATTTTTTTCCACTTCTTTCTTCCTTACACATTTAATTATTATTATTTATTTCATCTGTTTATTTGCAAGCAGAGAGAGATAGAGAGGGAGAGGAAGATTGCGAAACATACACACACAGAGAGAGAGAGAGAGAGAGAGAGAGAGAGGGAGGAAGGGAGGGAGGGAGAAAGAGAAAAATGGGTGCTTCCAGCCACTGCAAATAAATTCCAAAAGTATGAGCCACTTTGTGCATCTGGCTTTATGTGGTTACTGGGGAATTGAACCTGGATCATTAGGTTTTATAGTCAAGTACCTGAACCACTGAGCCATTGCTCTACCCCTTCATTTAATTGTATTAACCATTAATTTTTTTTATCAAATTAAGGCTGTATTTATATTCTTTATGATTATTTTAGTCATCTTATAATATTTTGCTATTTGAAGTTGTTACATGTTATTAATCCCAACTGTGATTTAAGAGCGTTTTTAGATGTTCAGATGAAGGTACTTTTTGTCTTTTGATTAGAAAATATTTTCTTGCATGACTGCATTTTAGAAGATAATATTGTTTATATTATCCCTACTCCATGGACCTTGTAAATACAAATTTTGGTATTTTATTAAAGATGGTTCTTTTAATAATTGTGCTTTTAAAGTTCTACTTGTTTATTTTCTCTTCACCTCTGTATACTGAATGGGTAAGTTAAGGTCTTTTCCAAATATTGCATTGTTGATTTTTTTTCTGTGCTTTGAATTGTAGAAATGGAACTACTTTCCCCTTTGAGGTATAGTCAGCGCTGGCTTACCTATGTCCTCAGTGACTTGCAAAAAGTCGAGTTGTCATCATGAGTTGTTTATTTTTGCTTCATCTACCAGCTTTATTTTTTTCTATAAGAGTGGGAAACTATGCTATGTTTACTTGGAATTTCACACTATATTTCAAATATAATTTCATACACTTTATATACAAGCCTCCTAAGATGACTGTTTTTATAACATTCCTAACTTGATGCTTTTTATGTAAATTTTCTATCTCTTGTCATATTTGTCTTGAAGCTTATTTCATTTCCCATGACAGGAGCTGATCTTGAATTCACATTGACACTTTATCCTGCATGTATATATCAACATTTGGGTTTCACTACCTATTTCTATTGTGCTTAATACCTGTTCAAGTAATCTTTCCATAAACTGAGCTCTTTTAATTTCATTAGTTGTATTTTCATCTTTTGTTCACATTTTTGACATAGTGTTTAGTCATTATTATTTTTTTTAGGAGAAAGGCTTAAGCCCTTAAGGATTTACTATCTAAGATGAATCATTTTTGGTATTTGACTTAGATGCAGTCTGCATCTTCTTTGTGTTTTGAGTGTTACATTCTATGCATGTATATTTTATTGCTTATTTGTTTTTGTCATTTCAAAATAGTATTACAAAAAATATCTTATTCAGGAGTAGTATTTACCTCTAATCTATGCTGGTTTTCATTGCTTCTCCTCCCTCCCTTCCCCCTCTCTCCCCTTCCTTCCTTCCTTCTTTTCTTTCTTTCTTTCTTTCTTTCTTTCATCTTCCTCCCACCTTCCTTCCCCTGGGAATCAAATCTAGAACCACAGACATACTAAGCAAGTGCTTTGCCCCTGAATTATAACCCTGCTCCTCTTTCTTTTGTGAATTGACAATTATCTGAGCAGAAGGATTAGGTTTTGGTGTAATGTCTCCAGGTGAATTAAATGGCAACAATTAACCATCTTCTATGTCCCATATTTAGGAATAATTAGAACTTACAATTTTACCCTTTGATCTTAAAGTGATTGTAGGTTTGTCTAATTGCTAGCATATTCAGTTTATTTACTCTTTTAATATATCTTTAGTCACTTTAATAAAAAATGAGTGGATACTGAACATGGTGGCCCATGCCTTTAATCCCAGCAATCAGGAGACCAAGGTAGGCAGATTGCTGTGAGTTTGAAGCCAATTTGAGAGTACATAGTGAATTCCAGGTCAGCCTGGGTTAGATCAAGCCACTACCTCAAAAATAATTAAAATTAAGTATATAAAAAAAAGAAACAGAATGGCGTAGGGACCCCTATACTCAAGTTAATAGGTTGAGAAAATTGTTACTAGAGTCTTACTGCAATATCTGAAATATCTTGGGTACTTAAAACATTATACTTATTATTTGTATTAATGCACTTTCCTAAAGTTGATATTCTATAATTATATTCCAGTTCTGAACTCTGGTTGTCATATGTTTTGGACTGTGGTACTAGTATCCTTACTTTTCATTATTTGTTTCATTTCATTCAATCTCTTATATTGATCAGGAAGCTTCAATTTTCTAGGAGCAAGTAGACTTTGTTTGGTAAATCATCCATTCAAGTTTTCTCTACTGTCTCATTTTTCCAATTTTCAGAAATTTTGGTTCTCTTTTTCACAAGACCAATATTTCGTACCTTAACTTTGAATGATACAAATAGCTCGATCCTGTTTACTGACTTCCTCTATTGAGCTATGCACAGTCTCATCCGTACTGACAACAGCAGTATCTTTAATGTCTTTAAAATGCTTCATGTCTAGAAATCATCATGAAGCTCACCCCCTCCCATCATTGTTCTAGTCCTAGTAGGGACTATGCAACTCATTCCACAAAATAGCTGATATAGATAGATATACATTGTCTATGCTTTGCAGGTATTTTCTGATGTATCTTAATTGTTTAAAAGCCCATTTTCATAGTGCCATTACATTCTTCATTCACAAGCATGGGAAAGCCTACCCATTTGCAAAAACTTTCAGAGAAAATGTATTTTCTGTACAGTTTAAAGAGCTTTCTTTTTAAGTGTGTCTATTAGAATTGGCGCTAAGTCCTGATTAACATAGCCACATTAAATATATCAAATTGTATTCACAATGAGGTGACATTTCCCCTGTGGCTCAACTGGTACATGTCTAGTATCCTCTTCCACTACGCAAGAAGGGACAGAAGTGTGTGTCATATAAAAAAAAAGAGCTAAAAGTTGATCAAACTGCTTAGATGTTGCTGGGTTGATGGCTTAGTAGATGATGTACTTTTTGTACAAGTTTGAGTGCCTAAGTTTCAATCCCCAGTTCCCATGTAAAAGTGGAAGCTGTGGCGGCCTTCTATAATCCCAATGTACCTTCAGCGAGAAGGTAAGTGGAGACAGGAGAATTTCTAGGTCACAAATGGACTAGTGAACAAGAGAAACACTGACTCAAATAATGTAGAAGGCAAGGATCAGTCTGAATGGTGTCCTTTGATCTCCACACATTCTTAGTGGCATATGCATGTCCTTTCTCATACACATTGTAGCAGACAGCTTCAGGTTCATTCAGATGAATTTCCAGACTAGGCACAGTTATGGAGGAAGGGATTTATTGAATCTTACAGATCCAGGGGAAGTTCCATAAGGGCAGAAGAAGCTGGTCTGCTTTCACAGGACCAAACACAGAGGAAGAAGCACAAGTCTATAAGCCAAAAACCACACAGTACAGTACACTTCAGGAACTCCCACTAGACACACTTTGCATATCTTTAGATTGAAATACCAAACCCATCACCACACCTTAAGATCCACCCAGTAACACTGCCTCCAGCCAGGTGGCTGCAGATGCAAACTACAAAGTAATAAATCACTGAATATATTGGGGGGGGGGCATCTATTCAAACTACCACACACATAAATACACACATCTCTTATACAAGATTTTTTTTTTAAATGACAAAAATTGCTTAGATGGGTAGAATTGAAAATAATATCAAACATGCATAGATACCCATGTGAAGTTACCACAGAAGCAGTACCTTGCAAAGAACAAACTTACATAGACCCTTACATGTATACTTATGCTCACATATATAGAACAGAAAATATATAGCTAGTTAGTAGAGAAAATAACTCATCATTGCTCATGGCACTGTATAAATTGCAAAGAACAAACTTACATAGACCCTTACATGTATACTTATGCTCACATATATAGAACAGAAAATATATAGCTAGTTAGTAGAGAAAATGACTCATCATTGCTCATGGCACTGTATAAATTTGAATAAATCATACTTCATTACACTCTAATCCAGTTCTTTCACGCCCTTCCCCACAGATCATTACAAATTGCTTTAATATCTCTTTCATTAATATTTCAATTATCATGGGATGATTTAGCTCAATGTAAATACTTCTAAAGAAAAAATTTTTCCCCAAAATGACTGACATGTACCAGTAACTTTAAATCATGTAAAGACATCACATGATTCCTAACATTCCAGCTTGAATTGCTTTGGATATTAAAATGATTTTCAAAAAGATGTAAGTTTACTGAATTAAACAGAAATATTCCATTCAGCACATTTACTTAGCAAGCACCTCTAAAGAAATTTATAAATGGCTCTATCTTTTCTTTTCTAATGTCATTATAAATGACTTCATGACAAGTGCAAATTTTCCTTCTTGTTCTTTGGGAAGTACCAATCAGATCCAGATTTGAGTGACATCTCTTTTAAGAAAGAACAAAAGAGACTGCTACTCAAATAATCTGAAACCCTGGCTAGTTACTGTCACAATGATTGCCTGGGCTTAAAATAAGAAACAGGCCAATAATGGTACAATGTAAATAATTGTGTGGGCTCTGAGATGATTAGCTAGAAATGACACAGAATTATCTTGTCATTCTTTTTACATTCTGAAAAGGAACTATTAAATATCAATATTAAGAGTGAAACCATGACATCAAACACCCCAGTACTTAAAATAATGACAATTAAAAGTGGGGTTCTGTATTTTTGACAGAAATACTTATAAAGAAAGTATCAATGCTATTCTCTATATCTTATTCTTTAGGTTGTTATAAAATGACACCCTGGCATTTCAGTACTGTGTCAAAATTTAAATGGTGTGTCTTGGGAATCTAGTTTTTTCCACAAAAGCCCATTTTCTTTTTTATGAGCCACTTCCATCATATTCATCACTGTGATTAATAGAGTACAGTATATTATGAATCATTTATTATAATTTTTAAAAACCTCCTTTTATCCTGTGTCTTTCTCACAGTGATCCTGTGAAATACTACATTACTATATTATGCTCAGAAATTTGAAGGGTTGGTGAAGGTAGGTAACTTGGCTAAAATCATATAGCTACTTTGTAGAAGATATAGGGTCTGAATGTAAATCAACATCAAGAGACATCTGAAAGACTGTTCTCCTATATGGTTATGATATTCTTGAAAACACATACTCATAAAACATTTCATCCTTTGTACTTATATTTTCTTAGTCACTCTAATGTCTTAGGAAATGTCCCTAGAAGTAACACTGGTTGAAATGAATTAACATTAAAAAAATCTTTCTGAAAATCTGTAGGAACAATTCTGACAAAACTGAAATTAGAACTCCATGTGATCTAGCAGTCCCAATACTGGGTAGGAAATCAGAGCATCAAAGTGCCATCTAGCAGACTGAGAATATGTAGCTTACTCACCTACCACACATTTGCCTATCATGCACATGGTCCAATGTTCACACACTAGCACCAAAAAGAAAAAAAAAAAAAAGATACTGTACCCCATTTTCACTGTGGTGATATTTACAAAAATCAAGAAAGAGAAACAACCTAGTTCATCATGAAATAATAAATAAATAAGAAAAATTACTACACACATTGGAAAGTATGTTTTGGAAGGCCATTAAAAGAATGAAGTCTTTATCTGAAGGGAATTACATTCTTTAAAATAAGCCAGACACAGAAACACAAATATCTCATTTTGATCTCCTAGAAGGTGAGAGTAAATTGATGGTAGTAGGGACTGAGGAGAATAGAGGTGGCAGAGATGGAGAAAAGTTGGTCCATAGTTACCAATCATAGTTAGGATCAATACTTTTTCATGTCTTATTGCATAGTAGGGTGAGTATAGTTAAAAATAATGTACAACACAGTTTTTAAAAAACAAAGGTAAAATTTTTTATTGTTTTTACCTTTAAAAAGTGACAAATGGGGGGCTGGAGAGATGGCTTAGCGGTTAAGCACTTGCCTGTGAAGCCTGAGGACCCCGGTTTGAGGCTTGATTCTCCAGGACCCACGTTAGCCAGATGCACAAGGGGGCGCACGCATCTGGAGTTAGTTTGCAGTGGCTGGAGGCCCTGGCACGCCCATTCTCTCTCTGTCTATATCTGCCTCTCTCTCTCTGTGTCCATCGCTCTCAAATAAATAAAAATAAACAAAAAATAAAATTTAAAAAAAGTGAAAAATGGTGGCTAGAGAGAATGTTCAGTGGCTAAAGGCTCTTGCATGAAAGTCTAATGGCCAGGATTTATTTCACAGTAGCCACCATGTAAAGCCAGATACACAAAGCAGCACAAGAGGCCTCAGTGTTCCCATTCTCTCTCTCTCCCTCTCTCTTCTCTTTCTCTTTCTCAAATAAATACAGAAAAAATAAAAGTAATAAATATTAAAGCAGATGCAGCTATCATTCTTTGAAAATTATAACATATATGCAAACATCACATGGTCCTCCAAAATAATTTTAATTCTTATGATTCAGCTAAAAGATAACTTTTAAAAGGTTTTGATATATATTGCTAATCTGTTTTAAAGAATTTATACTCCTAACTTTTGATTTTGTTCCTCATTATTTTATTGCTCCCTAGCACATGTTGACTAAATATTAAAGTTTAAATTTATTTGCTAGACAACAAAAATTTCCTATTTCCTTGCTGCCGATTGTCTTTTACATGAAATATAAATTAAAAATAAACAGGAGTATGAGAAGATGTCTCAGCAGTTAAAGGTATTTGCTTGCAAACTTGCAAGGCTGAGTTTGACTCCCTAGTATCCTTGTAAAACCAGGTGCAAAGTGGTGCATGCTTCTGTAATCACAACACACCTAAGGCAATAGAAAGTGGATCCAGGAGACCCAGAAGCTCATTGGCCCTTTAAGGCACAAGTACACTGGCCAAAACAAAAAGGGAGAATATTTTCTCACATAATATGTAAGGAGATGATAAACAACTCAAGGTTGTCCTCAGGCTTCCAAATGTGTACTATGGTATGTGAACATTCACACACACACACACACACACACACACATACAGACAATCCTCATCATACACACATAATCATAGACACATGCATATATATGAACATAATTTATTTATTTAAGAAAAAGGAAGAGAGACTTCTGGTCAAGATGGTGACCGCCTAACTGTGCCACACATCCCCAGGAAAGAAAGGCAAGACATTAAGTGTTCATTGGGACTTTTAGGGGAGAGCAATCTCCAATAGATTGCCAGTGGGAGGGCACAGAGGGGAAACAACAGGGAATCGCTGATTCCCTCATGGACAGGTAGCCCACCCCTCCCCCCAAGCAGCCACTGTACCCACAGTCCCAGCTTCAGGAAAATCCCGCATTTACTGTAGGAAAAGGGTCCCAGGCCAACATAGTTCCACTTGCCTCACTGCACAGGGGTGATCACCCTGCTACCCCTGCACATGAGTGACCTTGACCAGGCTACACCGGGTAGCCATTGGAGCTCAGCCACCTTGGATACAATTGCCCACCAAACAGCACTGCCACTCAGATCCCCGCATGTGTTGTGGAATCTTAGCCTGCTCCTCACACTCGCTCACTTATTGCTCTGGCTGCCACACATTCCTGCGCGAGCCCAGGCCCACTGCAACTTCCCACGCAAGATCAGACTGTATTTGTTGCTTGTGCTAGCTTAGGTGCCATCCCCTTCCTGTCTACCATGCCCTCCAACCGTCATTGTCCTGTTGTGGGGGAACACAGACTGCTTCCAGGTCCCAGTGTTCTGCAATGCCAGAGATTGGGCTGCTTCAGTGCTGGGTGCCTCAGTGACCCTCCTAGTGAAGGCACAGGCAGCTGTGGCATGTTACGGCATGAGAGCTGAGGCAACTTTTACACCCTAGCCAGGCAGGAGCTCAGGCAGCTTTGGCAAGTGAGAGCCAAATCCCAGGAAGCTTGGTAACTGCCTCAGGCTGCTTCATATTCCCATTGTGCTTGAACCCAGGCTGGTCCACCCACCTACATGCTCATACACTGCCATGGGCAGACCACAGCATAAAAGAAATAACATGAAAAATCAAATGCAAGAAAATGCAGTTAGATTACTCAGTTCTACAATGAATATCTCTAATCAAAACATAGAAGAGTCATTAGGATCAGAACACCAAAATGAAGCTATGAGCAATGCAACCCTGACCAAGCTACTGGTAGAACTTGCAGAAAAACAAGAAAGGACCAATAATCGTGTGGATGCTGCCACCACTAGACTAGACCTAATAGATAAGAAAATGGAAGGAGGTCAAAGAAAGTTAAGAGATATGGGGGAGAGTGAAAAAAAAAGAGGACCTCAAAAATCAGCTGGTAATGCTAAATGAAGACATAAAGAAATGCAAGGATTAATTCCAAGACACATCAACAAAATCAGAAAATGATGGGAAAAGGGAGCTTGACAGAGGGATGGAAATCATACATAAAAAAGTAGTAGAAAATCCAAATCTAATTGAACAAGTCCAAAACTCTCTAAAAGCTCTCGAGAATAGAGGCAGTCATGTAGAGGACAGAAACTCTGATCTGGAAGACAAAATGGAAGAACCAGTCCGGGAGTTCAAAAATTTCAGTAAGCTCAACAGTTTCTGTGAAAAGAAAATGAGGGAATTGTAGGATACTCTAAATGTCCTAATATCAGGATCACTGGAACACCAAAAAGAAGAAATTCAGACCAAAGGCATGGAGAACTTATTTAACAAAATAATTGAAGAAAACTTCCCCAGTCTCTTAAAAGAAAGGCCAATCAAGGTATAAGAAGCCAAAAGAACTGCAAACAGACTGGACCAAAGGAGAAACACTCCAAGACATATTGTCATTAAGACTCTAAACATTGACACCAAAGAGAAAATCCTAAAAGCAACTAGGGAAAAACAGCACACCACTTTTAAAGGTAACGCCTTCAGAATTACTCCAGACTTCTCAGCAGAAACCCTCAAAGCTAGAAGGGCCTGGAATGAAACACTGCAAAGTGTAAGAACCTATGGCTTCCAACCCAAACTACTCTACCCAGCAAAAGTATTCCCCATTATAGATGGTGAAAGAAAAACTTTCCATGACAAAACTCAGCTTGACAATTACATGAACACAAAACCAAATGTACAGAGAGTATTTCAGGAAATTCTCCACAGAGAAGAAACAAATAATCAACATCAAATGCCTATAAGAAGCAGATTACAATAACCAAACTCAGAGTAGGCACAAAAAACTACAAAGTCCATGAAATCACCAAACCACATATAACATCACAATATGGCAGGGATCAAATCAAATCTCTCAGTCATTACCTTAAATATTAATGGCCTTAATTCAGCCATCAAGAGACACAAGCTAACAGGATGGATCAAAAAATTAGACCCTCAATGTGTTGTCTTCAAGAAAAACACTTCATGACTAAAGACAGACACCTCCTCGGGGTGAAAGGGTGGAAAAAAATATTCTAAGCAAATGGGAATAAGAAACAGGCAGGCATAGCTATATTAATATCAGATAAAATAGACTTCAAAACAAAAATAATAAAAAAAGACAAAGAAGGCCACTTCCTAGTTACCAAGGGAACAATCCATCAAGAGGTAATTACAATCATAAATCTGTATGCACCAAACACAGGGACACCACAGTTCATAAACCAAAACCTACTTGACAATAGAAGAGAAATAAGCACCAACACCATCATAGTTGGGGACTTCAATATACCATCATCAGTAATAGACAGATCATCCAAACAGAAACTCAACAGGGAAGTAAGAGAGCTCAACAAAACCATAGATCACTTAGACCTAATGGACATCCACAGAACTTTCCATCCCAAATCCACAGACTGCACATTCTTCTCAGCAGTCCATGGAACATTCTCTAAAATAGACCATATACTTGGTCACAAAGCCTGCCTCCATATATTTAGAAATATTGACAAAATTCCCTGCATGATATCAGGTCACAATGCTATATTGCTAGAAATCATCAACAAAAGACCCACCAAGAATCCCAATGGCACCTGGGAACTGAACAGCACACTTTTAAACAATAAATGGATAGCGGACGAAATAAAAAATGGAATTGCAAAATTTCTGGAACTGAAAGACAATGAGAACACATCATACCAAAACTTATGGGACACAATGAAAGTGACCTTCAGGGGGAAATTCATAGCACTGAATGCCCTCATAAAAAAGACAGAGAGATCACAAATCAATAACCTAACCATCCACCTAAAGGCACTGGAAAAGCAAGAAAAATCCAACCCAAAGAGCTCCAGAAGGAAAGAAATAATTAAAATCAGAGCAGAAATTAATGAATTGGAAAATAAGAATATAATAAAGACAATTGACAAAACAAAGAGCTGGTTCTTTGAAAAAAATAAACAAGATTGACAAACCCCTGGCCAATATGATCAAGCAAAAAAAGGTGAAGCTTAAAATCAACAAAATTCAAAATGAAAAAGGAGAGATCACAGCAGACATAAGTGAAATTGGGAGAATCATCAGGACTTTTTTCAAAAACCTCTACTCCACAAAACTGGATAATGTGGAGGAGATGGATAAATTCCTGGATGCATACCATCTATCAAAGCTAAACTCAGAGATTGTTAATCTCCTAAATGAACCTATCACACTCATTGAGATTGAAAAAGTAATAAAAAAAACCTCCCCAAAATGAAGAGTCCAGGACCAGATGGCTTCTCAGCTGAATTTTATCAAACCTTCATGGAAGAACTCAAACCAATCTTCCTCAAACTGTGCCACACAATTGGAGAACAGAGAACGCTACCAAACTCCATTTATGAAGCTAGTATCACCCTAATTCCAAAACCAGGCAGATATGACACAAGAAAAGAACACTACCAGCCTATTTCCCTGATGAACTTAGATGCAAAGATTCTGAACAAAATCCTCACAAACCGAATCCAACAACACATCAAAAGCATTATGCACCCTGACCAAGTGGGATTCATCCCAGGAACACAGGCATGGCTCAACATATGGAAATCTGTCAATGTAATACACCACATTAACAAGGTTAAACACAAAAATAACATGATCATTTCGATACATGCAGAAAAGCCCTTTCACAAGATACAACATCACTTCATGATCCAAACAATGGAGAGAATTTCAATGGTTGGTTCATATCTTAACATAATAAAGGCAATATACAAAGCTCCTAAGGCCCAAATAATACTTAATGGAGAGAGACTGGAGGAATTCCAATTAAGCTCAGGAAGAAGACAGGGTTGTCCAGTCTCACCTCTGCTTTTCAATATAGTACTGGAAGTCCTAGCTCAAGCAATAAGACAGGAGAAGGAAATAAAACGGATACAATTTGGAAAGGAAGAAGTTAAGTTAGCTTTATTCACTGATGATATGACTGTATATGTAAGAGACCTGAGAGACTCGATCCCAAAACTACTGAAGGTGATTAACTCCTATAGCAAAGTAGCAGGATACAAAATCAATGAACAAAAATCAGTAGCCTTTCTATATGTAAAGAACAAAAATACACAGAAAGAAAAAAGGAACATGGTCCCATTTTCAATAGCAACAAAGAAAATAAAATACCTTGGAATAACGTTAACCAAGAAAGTGAAAGATCTATACAAGGAAAACATACAAACTCTCAAAAAAGAAATTGAGGAGGACTTGACAAAATGGAAAGACCTCCCATCTTCCTGAATAGGCAGAATTAACACTGTGAAGATAGCAATCCTATCAAAGGCAATATACAGATTTAATACCATTCCAATTAAAATCCCAACAGTGTTCTTCACAGAGATAGAGAAAATAATCTCAAATTTCATATGGAAATGCAGAAGGCCTCGCATATCCAAACATATCCTCAGCAAAAGAAATACCTCTGGAGGCATCACCATACCTGATCTAAAGCTATATTACAAAGCCATAGTAATAAAAACAGCATGGTACTGGCGTAAAAACAGGAGTTTAGACCAATGGAATAGACTTGGGGACCCGGACTTTGGGTCAAGCAATTATAGCTACTTGATATTTGACAAAGGCCCTAACAATATAGGCTGTAAAAAAGACAGCATCTTCAACAAACGGTGCTGGACAAACTGGATAACTATATGCAAGAAATTGAAACTTGATCCACACATTTTGCCATGCACTACACTCCATATGGATCCATATGGATCAAAGACCTCAATATAAGACCAGAAACTCGACTACTACTGGAAGAAAATATAGGAAGTACTTTCCATGATATAGGAATGGAAAAAGACTTCCTGAACAGAACCCCAGTAGCTCACTATCTTAAACAGTCACTCAACCAATGGGATCAAATGAAGCTGAAGAGTTTCTTCACAGGCAAGCATACAGTAAGCAAAGAAAATAAATTACCCAAAGAATGGGAGAAAATATTTGCTGCTTATCCAACTGACAGAGGCCTAACCTCTAGCATCTACAAAGAGCACAAAAATCTAAACAGTAAAAAGTCAAACACCCCCAGTCACAAAATGGGACAAAGAGCTGAACAGGCAGTTCACAGAGGAAGAAATACAAATGGAAACATAAACTTAAGAAAATGTTCATCATCTCTAATCATCAGGGAAATGCAAATTTAAACAACTATGAGATTCCAGCTTATCCCAATAAGGATAGCAAACATCAAAAAATCAAATGAAAATAAATGCTGTCAAGGATGTGGAGAAGTAGAAACACTCATCCACTGTTGGTGGGAATGTAGTATGGTACAACCACTTTGGAAGGCAATCTGTAGACTCCTGAAAAAGCTGACTATAGAGATACCAACAGACCCAGTTATTCCCTTACTGGGCATCTACCCTAAAACCTTCAAACCACAGGCCAGAGAGATTTGCTCAACCATGTTTGTAGTGGCTCAATTCATAATGGCTAAGAGCTGGAATCAATCTAGATGTCCATCACTAGAAGAATAGATAACTAAGAAGTGGTATATCTACACAATGGAATTCTATGCAGCAGTAAGAAAAAAATGACACAATGAAATTTGAGGAAAACTGGTTGAACCTGGAACAGATCATTCTCAGTGAACTTACCCAGTCACACAAAGAAAATCACCACATAGTCTCACTCATCTACAGCACTGAACCTGAATTTACCCAAGTTGCCTTACATACCCAGCAAGCACCTCGTGGACTATACAATAGGATGCATGGGGAGGGAGGGGAGGGTAACGGACAGGGTGGGAAACACAAATCTAGACCCAAACAGCATTGGTACCATAAAATTCTACATTCTAAAAGGCAGAGCAAATGGCTGAAACTTCACCAGGCCCTTGGCGGGAACACATGAGCCACAAGACACTGGAGAGGGTATGATGAAGACTGACCTTAATCTTCTACAGTGTCTCTCTCTACCTCCCTCTCTCTCTTTCTCTCTCTCTCTCTTCTCTCTAACTCTTTTATATTAGTTGTCCTTTTCTTCCTTTTCTTAGTGTGCACTGAGCTGTTACTCCCAGTACCAGCATGTGGCTTTCATCCACAATGAGCTTTGATCAGAGAGACCTACAAGGTTTCCTAAAAGAAAGACAGGTTTCTGTCAGAGTAGTTGATGACCCACCAAAGGTTAGTGGTAAGACCCTACTGCTGAAGACACCTTGTGCAGTTGACATGTAAAATGGAATGGCATGGCTGGAAGCTGGAAGAGAGTCAGTCCCTCGAAAGTCAGTGCGTCTAGTGCCAGAAGGTTGTACGTAGGCGACTGGGGAAAATGACCAATATCTGTACAAGCAACTCAAGTTCTAACCTCCTTAGCAGCAAATAACCTGTCATGATGCTCACACAAGTGCAATAGTGGAACACAGCCATGGTGGGAAACCAACTGCTCTTGATTCAGCTAACTGATCCCCTCAGTGATATGGGACCCATAGTTGGAGCAGGGAAAAATTCAGAAATATATCCAAACACAAGCCCGCTCTCCATTATTATCAAGCTACCACCAATTGTGGGCTACAAGAGGGCCTACACCTACTAAATTCTCTGTAAAGAAGTAAGGGTTATGTCACTTGTCTGGTGCTAACTTACTCTCCGTTGGAGAATCTGCTTCTCATTTTCAGACAGATGTAGATCCTAAGGAGAGAGCAACCCCATCATACCTCGCAAGGGCCCTGACTGAAACTAAGAACAATTGGCAAAACAAGCAAGGGTGCTGTTGTCTTGGTGAACTTGGTACCAGCACAAGGGTGAAGGATATCAACACAGAGAAATCAACTCCTACCAAACCAGAGAGCCAGAGACCCAGAGGCCTGCAACTCCTCATCACTTAAGCAGACCAAAAATGAACCCAACATGGCTCAGGGAAATTTTGCAGAAGAGGGGGTGGAAAGAATGTCTGAGCCACATGTTGGGTCATGAGATGCAGACATTTATCCTACCCATAACTGTGGGCTAACTCCAGAATGCATGACCCATATACCTCAACAAGGATGGGCCAAGGGGTGCGGGTAGGTAATGGATGAGCCTAATAATGGTACTAAATTGACTGTATTCGCTGAATAAAATACTACTTAATAAAAATAATTAGAAAAAAAAGAAAAAGGAAGAGAGAAAGAATGAGAGAAAAAAGCCATTCCAGTGCCTCTCGTCACTGCAAACAAACTCCACATGCATGTATCTCCATGTGCATCTGGCTTACCTGGGTACTGCAAAATCAAACCTGGGTTCTTAGGTTTCGCAGTCAAGTAAATGCCTTAATTGCTAAGCCATTTCTCTAGTCTTATGCACACAATTTAAAAAATTCAAACTACAGAAAATTTTGTTAATTAGTTTTTTGTTAGTTTAAAAGAATTATGAGCACATTAACATTACAAATATTTATTACTTATCATCAATATTCAGTGATTTCATTCTGCTTTCCAGAAATGATGAAAGTTTGTGAAACTCATGTAAACCATATCTAGTTGGTCTTTGAGGCACTTTTGGAAGAACTAACGTGGGGAGCAATAGTGATACTGCCTGATGAGAATCATGATAGAGTCTGGAAACCTAAAGTTGAGCCCCAAAGGGATCATCATTCCAGCCTGTGTCACACAAGAGAACTTCACAAAAGAGATGACATTGGGACTTTGTCTTAAAGGACACCAAAGACTTTGAAAAGTATGTACATAGATTTTTCAGGAAAAGCATAGAGCAAATCAAACTGGGAAGTCAGTGAAAGTAAAGTCAAATGAAAGGAAAACTAAGAAAGGGTAACTTTTCGGTGGGGAAGCAGATGAGTGTTCTCTAAACTATAAGGGATAGAACATGAAAAGACTGTAACAAAGAAATTAAGAGCCTTTTCAAGTGTTACAAAGGAGTGTCAATAAACACTATCACTATTTAATTGTAGTGATCTATTTTAGCTTTGACAAGCCATTCAAAAATTATGCTTATAATTAGAAATTCAAGATCTGTTATTTCTCCTAATGACTCCAGTTTTGAAGCAATTTTTTTCAAATCTCCTGACAGTGACAGTTTACACTTTCTGTAGAGTGATTTAAAATTTTCTTAATAGCCACACTTGTATCCTACAATTTTATGACTCAAAGATCTGCAAAAATGACCCGCCCTTGATCCATAGAGAGTATGCCCTTAATTTTTTCCCCAAATTTGTATTAACAACTTCAAGTTTATACAAAATATCCCAAGGTAATACCCTCCCTCCCTCCACTTTCCCCTTTGAAATTCCATTCTCCATCATATCCCCTCCCCTTCTCAATCAGTCTCTGTTTTATTTTGATGTCATGATCTTTTCCTCCTATTATGATGTTCTTGTTTAGGTATTGTCAGGAACTGTGAGGTCATGGATATCCAGGCCACTTTGTGTCTGGGGGGACCACATTGTAAGGAGTCCTACCCTTCCTTTGGATCTTACAACCTTTCCACCACCTCTTCTTCATTAGACCCTGAGCCTTGGAAGGTGTGATATTGATATTGCACTACTGAGCATTGTGGTAACTTATTTCCAGCACCATGGTACCTTCTGAGTCATCCCAAGGTCACTGCCATCTTAAAGAGAAGATTCTCTACCAAAAGTGAGGGTAGCATTAATATAAGGGCATGAAAATTAAGAGAAGTGCTTACTGGGCAGTTTCATAAGCATAGTATACATGTAGCCAGGCAGCAGTAGACATCACACCCCTAAGGATCATGACTACCCCGGTTTTAAGTTTTCAGTATCAGGGAAGTATTCCCTGTCATGGAGCAGGCCTCCAGTCCAATTAGAGGGCA
Organism: Dipus sagitta; assembly: GCA_036346955.1. Lineage (NCBI taxonomy): Eukaryota > Metazoa > Chordata > Mammalia > Rodentia > Dipodidae > Dipus > Dipus sagitta. The sequence goes on from CM070781.1 coordinate 71,292,008, forward strand.
GTTTGTTTCCACCATGATAGATGTATCACTATTGCACCCGTTGGCTTGTTTAGCCTAGCTGGCCAAATATAAGGCTGGTAGTGTCCACTGTTGAGTATCTTCACTGGTGATTTCTCTTTCTCCCATTGAACTGCATGCAGAATGGCTTCATCCAGCTTTCTGTCAGCTGGTCTACATGGAGGAGGTTATCACCTCAGTTCCAGGAGGATTTCTCACTGGCATTGCAGCCCAAGTATATAGAGTCTTCAGCAATAGGGTCTTACCATCTATTCCTAGTGGAAAACCAAGGGCCTTGACAATGGCCTATACTGTTTTGGGGGCATCAGGGATCTCCCTGGCCAACAACTTTCTGGAGGGTATCCCATCCCTGGCACTGAAAATTTTCTATCAACAATCTATGGCTCCTGAGTGTGCCATTGTCCAAAAAAGTAGGACTCCATATGAGTTATTTATATCCTCTTAGATTTTGATTAGCCATCCCTCCACCTTTCCTTACTCAATCTCTTCCCCTGACCTCACTTTGGGCCTTTTCACCTCCCTTAATTTATTCTTCTACTTACATATATACAATACCATCCTATTAAGTACCCCCCTTCCTTCCTTCCTCTTCCCTTTATATCTCTTTCCTAGCTTAGTAGCCTCTGCTACTGAGTTTTTTCCTTCTCAAACAGAAGCCCAATCATCTGTAGCTAGGATCCACATGAGAAAGCATATGTGATGCTTGGCTTTCTGGGCCTGGGTTACCTCATTTAGTATAATCCTTTCGAGACCAACCATTTTCCTGTAAATTTCATAATTTCATTTTTCTTTACTGCTGAGTAGAACTCCATTGTGTATATGTGCCATATCTTCATTATCCACTCATCAGTTGTAGGGCATGTAGCCTGGTTCCATTTCCCAGCTATTGTGGATTGAGCAGCAATAAACATGGCTAAGCAAGCATTTCTAAGGTAATGAGATGATTCCTTAGGCATATATCCTAGGATATATGCTAGGGATATATGCCTACAAGTGCTATAGCTGGGTCATATGGTAGATCAATTTTTAGCTGTCTTAGGAACATCCACACTGATTTCCGCAATGGCTAGACCAGATTGCATTCCCAACAGTGTAGAAGGGTTCCTCTTTTTCCACATTCTTGCCAGCATTCATGGTCATTTGTTTTCATTATGGCAGCCAATCTGATAGGAGTGAGATGGAATCTCAACATAGTTTTAATCTGCATTTCCCTGGAGACTAGGGATATAGAATATTATTTAGATGCTTATATGCCATCCGTATTTCTTCTTTTGAGAACTTTCTATTTGGTTCCATAGCTGATGTTTTTGTTTTCTTTTTTTTTTTTTTCTTTATTGGTTAGTTTTGTATTCAGCAAATGCAGTCAGTTTGGTACCATTATTGGGCTCATCCGTAACCTGCCCCCTCCCCTTGGCCCATCCGTGCTGAGGTATATGGGTCATGCATTGCGGAGCTAGCCCATAGTTATGGGTAAGATAAATGTCTCTGGATATCATGACCCAACATGTGGCTCTGACATCCCTTCCACCCCCTCTTCCGCAAAATTTCCCTGAGCCATGTTGGGTTCATTTTTGGTCTGCTTCAGTGATGAGGTATTGGGGGCCTCTGAGGCTCTGGCTCTCTGATTTGGTAGGAGTTGATTTTTCTCTGTGTTGATCTCCTTCCCCCTTGTGCTGGTACCTGGTTCATCAGGAAAACAGCCCCCTTGCTTGTTTCGCCAATTGTTGTTAGTTTCAGCTGGGGCCCTTTTCAGGTATGATGTGGTGCCTCTCTCCTTAGGATCTACATCTATCTGAAAATGAGACGCAGATTCTACAATGGAAAGTAAATCAGCACCAGGACAACTGAGATAACCCTTATTTTTTTTTTTTTTATAGAGAATTTAATAGGTGTAGACCCACTTGTAGCCCATGATTGATGGTAGCTTGATATTGACAAGTAGGCTTATGTTTGGATATGGTTCTGACTTGTTTCCTAGGTGCAGCTTTGTGTCCTGTACCACTGAGGAGATCAGTTAGCCCAATTAAGAGCAGTTGGTTCCTCACCATGGCTGTGTGCCAGTATTGCACTTGTGTGGACATCACAAGAACTTATTTGCTGCTAAGTAGGTTAGACCATGAGTTGCTTGGACAGATATTAGTCATTTTCCCCCAGTCGCCCATGTTGCACCTTCTGGCACTAGATGCGTATAGCCGATGTTTTTAATTGGCTTGTTTGATTTCTTATTATTTATTTTTTTGAGTTCTTTGTATATCCTAGATATTAATCCTCTATCAGATGTAAAGCTGGCAAAAGCTTGGTCCCATTCTGTAGGTTGCCTCTTTGCTTTATTCATAGTGTCCTTTGCCATACAAAATCTTTGTAATTTCATGAGGGCCAAGTGGTTAATCTGTGGTTTTATTGCCTGAACAATTCGGGTGATATTCAGACAGTCTTTGCCAAGACCAATATATTGGAGGGCTTCCCCTAATTTTTTGCCTAGCAATTTCAGAGTTTCAGGTCTGATGTTAAGGTCTTTAATCCATTTGCACTTAATTCTTGTGCATGTAGAGAGAGAAAAATCTATTTTCATCCTTCTACCATTACATATCCAGTTTCCCCAGCACCATTTGATGAAGAGGCTGTCTTTTCTCCAATGAGTATTTTTGGCATTTTTATTGAATATCAGGTGGCTATAGCTACCTGCACTTATATCTGGGTCCTCTATTCTGTTCCATTGATGTGCATGTCTGCTTTTGTGCCAGTACCATGTGGTTTTCATTACTATGACTCTGTAGTATAGGTTAAAGTCAGGTATGGTGATACCACCAGCCTTACTTTTGTTGCTCAGTATTATTTTAGATATTCAAGGTTTTTTGTGACTCCAAATGAATTTTTGGATTGTTTTTTCTATTTACATGAAGAATGCCATTGGAATTTTGATGGGGATTGCATTAAATGTGTAGGTTGCTTTTTTTAAGATTGCCATTTTCACAATATTTATTCTTCAATCCAGGATCACAGCATGTTTCTTTCATTTCCTAGTGTCTTCTGCAATTTCTCTCTTGAGTGTTTCAAAGTTTTCATTGTACAGACCCTTTACTTCCTTGCTTAGGTTTATTCCAAGGTACTTTATTTTCTTTGATGCAATTGTAAATGGGAGTGATTCTCTGATTTCATCCTCTGTGTGTTTGTTGTTAGCATATAGGAATACTACTGATTTCTCTGTATTTATTTTGAATCCTGCTACATGGCTGTAGGTGTTAATCAGCTCTAAAAGTTTTCTGATAGAGTCTTTAGGGTCCTTTATACATAGAACCATGTCATCTGCAAATAATGATAACTTGACATCTTCCTTTCCAATTTTATCCCTTTTATGTGTGTCTCTTGCCTTATTGCTATGGCTAAGCCTTCCAGTAATATATTAAATAAAAGTGGAGACAGTGGACACCCTTGTCTTGTTCCTGATTTTAGTGGAAAAGCTTCCAGGTTTTCCCCATTTAGTAATATGTTGGCTGTAAGCTTATCATAAATAGACTTTATTATATTGAGATATGTTCCTTCTATTCCCAGTCTCTGTAGGACTTTTATCATGAAGGGATGTTGGATTTTGTCAAATGCTTTCTCTGCATCTAATGAGATGATTATGTTATTTCTGTCCTTCAGTCCATTTATATAATGTATTAGATTTATCAACTTGCATATGTTGAACCATCCGTGCATCTCTGGGATAAAGCCTACTTGGTCAGGGGTGAATGATCTTTCTGATATATTCTTGTATTCTGTTTGCCAAAATTTTGTTGAGAATTTTTGCATCTACGTTCATGAGGGAGATTGGTCTGTAATTTTCCTGTTTTTTTTCTGTCTTTGCCTGGTTTTGGTATTAGGGTGATGCTGGCTTCATAGAAGGAGTTTTGTAGGAGTCCTTATTTTTCTATTTTATGGAAAAGCTTAAGAAGCAATGGTGTTAGTTCTTCCCTGAAGGTCTGGAAAAAATCACCAATGAGTCCATCTGGGCTTGGAGTTTTTTAGTTGGGAGATTTTTGGTAACTGCTTGGATCTCCATATTTGTTATAGGTCTATTTAAGTGATTAATCTCATCTTGATTTAATTTATGTATGTAATATAAATCAAGGAAATAATCCATGTCTTTCAGATTTTCATACTTAGTGGAGTATATGTTTCTATGGTATGTCCCTATGATTTTTTGCATTTCTCTGGTATCTGTTGTGATGTTTCCTTTTTCATCTCTAATTTTATTAATTTGTGTCTGTTCTCTCTTTCTTTTGGACAGATTTACTAAGGGTTTATCAATCTTGTTTATCCTTCCAAATGACCAACTCTTTATTGCATTGATTCTGTGGATTGTTTTTGTGGTTTCTATTTCATTAATTTCTGCATTAGTCTTTATTATTTCTTTCCATCTACTGAGTTTTGGTTTGCCTGTCTCTTCTTTTTCCAAAACATTAAGATGAAGCATTAGGTCGTTTACTTGTGACCTTTCTAATTTCTTAATATAGGCACTTAAAGCTATAAATTAACCTCTTTGGACTGCCTTCATTGTGTCCCAGAGATTTTGGTGTGTTGTGTTCTCATTATCATATCACTCTATAAATTTTTTTGATTTCCTTCTTGATTTCTTCATTGACCCATTCATCATTTAGTAGTGTGTTGTTTAGTTTCCATGATTTGGTGTATGCTCTATAGCTTTTCTTGCTATTGATTTGTAGTTTGATTCCATTGTGGTGAGATAGAATGCAAGGAATTATTTCAATTTTCCTGTATTTGTTAAGATTTGCTTTGTGTCCTAATATATGGTCTATTTTAGAGAATGTTCCATGTGCTGCTGAAAAGAATGTATATTCTGTGGCATTTGAATGAAATGTCCTGTATATATATGTTAGGTCCATTCCTTCTATGACCTCATTTAGTCCAGATTCCTGTCTGTTAATTTTTTCCCGGGATGACTTGTCAACTGATGAGAGTGGGGTCGTGAATTCACCCACTGCCACTGTGTTTGGTGTTATCAGTGACCTTAGTTCTAATAGCATTTGTTTGATTAATTTTGGGGCCCCCATGTTAGGTGCATATATGTTTCAGATTGTAATGTCCTCTGGCTGGAGTGTGCTTTTAATCAATATAAAGTGACCTTCCTTATCTTTTTTAACTAATGTTGGACTGAAGTCTACCTTGTCTGATATTAGGATAGCATTCCCTGCTTGTTTTCTAGGTCCATTTGTTTGAAACACTGTTTTCCAACCTTTAACCCTAAGGTAGTGTCCGTCTTTTGTAGAAAGGTGGGTCTCTGGAAGGCAACAAATTGAAGGATCCTCTTTTTTTAACCCAGTCTGCAAACCTATGTCTTTTGGTTGGGGTATTGAGGCCATTGATATTAAGAGATATTATTGAAAGGTGTATATCCATTGTTGCCATTTTTTTTTTTTTTTTGTAGTTCTTCCAGTTTTACCTTTGCTCTCTTGTGTTGACTAGTATTTGAGTACTGTTTGTTTTTTCCAGGTTCCTTATATGTGTACTTTTCTTTCTCTTCAGCATGGAGGATTCTTTCACATATTTTCTGTAGAGCTGGTTTTGTCTTCAAATGCTCCTTTAGCCTGTTTTTGTCATGGAATGTCCTTATTTCTCCATCTATTTGAATGGATAGCTTTGTAGGATAAAGTAACCTTGGTTGACAGTTGTTATCTTTCAGAACTTGGAATATAACACTCCACACCCTTCTGGCTTTTAAAGTTTGTGTTGAGTAATCTGCTGTAATCCTGATGGGCTTGCCTCTATAGGTAACTTGATTTTTCTCTCTGACTGCTTTCAATATTTTTTTCTTTGGTTTGTGTCTTTGGTAGTTTGAATATAATATGGCGAGGAGAGGTTCTTTCCATGTTTTGTATGGCTGGTGTTCTAAAGGATTTCTGTATCTGCATTGGCACCTCTTTCCCAATTTGGGGTAAGTTTTCTTCTGTGGTTTTGTTGAAGACGCCTACTATGCCTTTGGAGTGAAATTCTTCTCCTTCTACTATGCCCTGAATTTCTATGTTTGCATTTTTCATAGTGTCCCGAATATCTTGAAATTCCCACTCATACTTTTCTATTAGTTTGTCTTTCTCTTTGTTGGACTGTATTAGATCTTCCACCTGGTCTACTAGCTTAGATATTCTGTCCTCTCCTTCATCCAGTCTACTGGTGAGATTTTTTACATAGTTTTTTTTTTTTTTTGTATAACTTTGTTTTTTATTGCTAGTAATTATAACTGGTTTTTCTTTATTATTTATGTTCCCTTATTTATGTCTAGTATTGACCTCTTTATTTCATTAAATTGGTGTCCTGTATCTTCTTTTATTCCTTTGATTTCTTCTTTGACTTCTTTGAACATATTTATAATCATTCTTTTGATATCTTTCTCAGGCATTTCCTCTAATTTGTTCTCACTGGAGGTCATTTCTGATGCATTAATAATTTCTGGTGGATTTACATTGTCTTGATTTTTGGCATTTCTTAAGTTATAATGTATATATTTTGGCATATTGGATTAATTTAATGCTTGGATTTTCTTGTTAGGGTAGTATTAGATGTATCAATCAATCTGATGTTATATATTTTCAGGGTAGGAGCTTAAGGTGCTAGGTGTGGCTCTTAAGTCTGTCAGAGTATCTACAAAAGTGAACCTAGGTGTTGTGTTTGCCTGCTATGAGAGTATTCAAGTAGGCTGAGTGGATAAAATACTGATATATTCTAAAATTTAACTAAACAATGTACATATTCAGTGAAAAACAGCACAGAGTATTTATGCAAGAGTAGGTATTATGATAACCAGATCCTCTATCAACAAGAAGGTTAAGATTTCTGGTTTGCTGAGGGTTCCAGTTCAGCTTGTGTGCAAGTGAGACTCTTCCCTAATGTATAATAGAAGAGGAAACAAAGCCAGTATAAATCAAGAAGCAACAAATAACAAGCCCAAAATAGCTTATTTAAGAATGACAAATCTGACCATCCATCAGATTTGACATATAATTTATCCTGATATGGAAGTTGCAGTTAGCACTTCTTTTCCAGTGGTATATACCAGGTCTTTTAGGTTAGTTCTGACCTGGTGTAATCCCAGTTACCTTTTGGGATGATTTTGTTCTCAGTTATGCTGTGCTCCTTCTTGGGTCCTTCTTTGGTGCACTGTGGGTTCAAGTATTCTGCCTGGGTCGCTGGACCACTGCTCTGTTCTCAGGAGCTGGGCACTGGCAGTGGGAGAGAAGGGGCTGTCAATGGTGGCTCTAATTTTCTTGCTGGTCCATGTGATCCTCTACCTCCTCCATTGTTCACTGCCGTTCTCCCTTCACATTGCTTGAGTTTGTGAAGGCCTCTCTCGTGAGTGGAAAATCCCCTCACCTGGCATTTCCTGCAGCTCACAGTGAGCCTGGCTGCTGTGGTCATATGGACCTGGTACCACCCGCCCCTGTTGGAGCCGCTTCTGCCTGTCTGTGTGGGCTCTGGATGCTTTGGATCTCTCCTACTTCTGTGCTGCCAGTTTAATTTCTTATATACCTCACGTTTTAGTAAAAGTGTGTATTTTGCTGGATTTTAATTTTTTTTTTTTTAGCTTTTTCTCCCCAAGGTGCTTTGGTGTGGTTCCTATGCTGCCGTCTTAACCAGAAGTCATGTCCTTACTTTTAAAAAATATTTTTAAAAGTTTTGTTAAATTATTTATTTAACTATGTGTGAGGGAGAGAAAAATACAGGGAGAGAGAGGTAGAAAGTGGGAGCACCAGGGCCTCTAGCCCCTACAAATGAACTCCAGACTCATGTGCCACCTTGTGCATCTGTCTTATGTCAGTCCTGAAGAATTGAAACTTGAGCCTCCTCAGGCAAGCACCGTAACTACCAAGCCATCTCTACAGTCCTCATGTCCTTATTGTCTTTAACATACCTTGTTTTTCACTGGTTTTAGCCTTCATGAATATCATGCTGCTGGACTCAGATCTCTTCATATTTAATATGTCCACAAATGCTAAGAGCAAGTACTCTGTATCCTGATATACCATGATCATAATTCCTTCACACTACCCTAATTTTCTCCTTCCAAATATCCCCTCCACTGAATCTCTTCTTTTTCTCTAATTAGCCTCTCTTCTATGTTGATGCATCCATTTTCCCTTCCTACTATGCATATTTTTTTAAGGTAGTGTCAGCCATTGTGAAGTCATGAATATCAAGGCCATGCTGTGTCTGGATGACACTACTGGAAGCACAACTCTCCTTCATTTGTCTCTTACATTCTTTTTGCCACCTTTTCTTTTTTTTTTTTTTTAAGTATTTCTTTACTTGAGAGAGAGATAAGGAGAAAGTAAGAGAATGTATTGTGTGTTAAGGCTTCTACTGCTGCAAATGAACACCAGATGCATGTGCCACCTTGTGTCCTGGCTTTGCTTGGGTGTTGAAGGATCTAACCTGGGCCAACAGACTTTGTAAGCAACTTTAACCACTAAGGCATGGAACCAGCCAAAAATTCTGAATTTCTGTAGCATTGACATTCTTTCTGCCCTAAATGTTATATTTTAAGCATTGCCACTTTCTTTTAATTTCACAATTTATAAAATAAGCTTGCTTATAAAGAAAATCATACTAATTATCTACAGGTTACATTCATAATTACTTGGCACATCTGCTCATTCATTGATTCTTCTAAAGTAGTTATGATTCTATTGTATGCCTAGCATATATAAGTCACCTGTAAGGTACTAAAGATCCTAAGTAACCATGGTTCAGATCTTCAAAAAATTTAGAGCTTAATAGAACTTTGAAATGGTTCCTTAACTTTATCCCCTTTCTTACATTTCTAGGCATTTAGAAAAGTTAGCTATATCAAGGTAATTTTGAAGGTTTTTGTGATACAGAGGTAGACCATTCAGGACCATTTTCCAGAATGGAGGAATTTTTTTTTTTTTTTTTTTTTTAGGTAGGGCCTCATTCTAGCCCAGGCTCACCTGGAATTCACTATGCAGTGACAGACTGGCCTTGAACTCACAGCAATCCATCTATTTCTGCCTTCCAAGTGCTGCGATTAAAGGCATAGCCCATCTTGGAGGAATATTTATAACTTAGTGAAAAATGTGTGACTTTACAAGCTTAAAAAAGTCCCTTATATTGATAGAGAAAATAGTATATCTTAGTAAGCAGAGAAAGATATATCAGGAACATTTGATGACATGATGTTGTTGAATTATGAGATTGGTAATGATAATAGGGTAACATGAGACATAGAAAGAAAGTCTTCAAACTTGTGGAATCTGAAGTTCATCTTGAATTAATGGAACATTATTTTTATTTTCAAGTATGCATGTAAATGCATAGAGTAGAGTGAGGTGTGGTATGTCTGATGTGTGCTTTAGGCACATCTGTACAGATGCATACACCCCATGGACTTATATGCAGAAGGCAGAGGAAACCACAGGGTGTCCTCTGATCATCCCTCCATGTATTTCCTTGAAATGTCATCTCTCCCATAATTTGGGGCTGCCATCAGTCAGAGAACCCCAGTTATTCTCCCATCTTTGCGTTCCACAGACTGGAGTTATAAATGCCAAACGTTTTATGTGTATTCTGAGGTGTCAAACTTGAGATCTCTGGCTTGAAAGGGCCTCATCTTAAGTGGCACAACCACTGAGTTATCTTGCAAACCCTATTCGACATTTTGAAGGTTTTAGTTAATATGATGCCAATGTCCCTTTATTTCATTTTTGTGTGTATGCATTTGGGGGAGGGAGTGCATATTTCTGGTGCACATTGACATGTTTGTGTGTCCATGTGAAGGCCAGAAGACAACCACAGGTCTCACCATCAGCCACCTGCTGTGACTCAAGGGGTCTGTCATTGCTTTGGAGCTCACTAGTTAGGCTAGACTGGATTTCCAGCAAGTCCCAGAGATTCTCCTTGCCCCTGCCTTGTCAGCACTAAGATTACAGTCGTCTGCTACAAAATTCAGCATTTTTGTATGGACAGTAGGGATCAAACTCATATACTCATGCTTGCAAGGCAGTCACTATATTTACTGTGCTAGTGTCCCAGCTCCAGGATAACTTTCATGTATTAATACAGATTTCCTTGAGGAATCAATTGACATTGAAGTAATAAAAGCCACATTAAAAAACATTTATTTATAGGACAATGGGCAGAAAGGATATCATAATTTTAAGCAAAATTAGCCAGATTGTATCAAACAAGCATTTCGAGTTTTCTCTCACATTTGGAATACGACAAAAAAGAAAGAACTTTAAGTAAACAAAGGTCTACTACGAAATATTAAGGGTACCAGCAGTAGGAAGTATAAGTGAAAATAATGTGGGATAACTATCATCATGGTACCATACACACATGTGGGAAAGTCATAATAAAACACCTTTGTACAATTAATATACACTAATGAAATATAGAGGACAAAGTTAAGGCTTTTGATTAGTCTGAAATATTAAGGGTGTTAAGATTGGTAGTGCAAAGAGAGAAAGAAATCCAGTATAAAAACATTTTTTTCAGATACCATAAACATTTTTTGATTGATTATACATATCAAGTAAGGAACAAGAAGAATCAAAAGAGAACAATGAGATTTTGATATTTAGGCTACCAGGTAATTCATTAGCCATAACAAGGCAGTGAATTAGACATTACAATAGGGCAAAAAAAAACTGTTTGGAGTGGGTACAAAATACAGTTTTATAAATGTTGTCTTGGAAATTATGGTGAGTCCACAAAATGGTGTTGTAAAGTAGACTCTTGGTCTCACAAGATAGATCTGGACTAAAGAAGTAGATTTTCAGTTCATTAACATAGAAATGAATAAAATCACTCTGGAAGACATTCCACACACAGCAGGCCAGGTTAATGTCTCTGGGAGATTCAGTTTGCTAAAGTCTCCTGCTGTTTGCCATCTCTCCACCCACAAAACTCTACATTGATCTTTGAAATACAAAGCTGTTATAAGGATACACTTACATAAGTCAAAATACCTGAAGAACTATGATGGGCGGTAGGCAGAGAGGGAACAAGAGGAACCTATGCACAGTTCCAGTGAATTTTGATTGATATGATGGCCCCAACTAACACCATTTCCTCTTTTATAACTTCATAAACTAGTGTTCAAAGTCTCATCTGGAACTTGGCTAACCTTTACTGTTTCATGTCTAGATTCATAGTCCTTGCCAAACAACATCTTTGGGGACTAAACAATGTTTCTCTTCAGTAGATGTCAGACAAATCTTGACTCATACTAAAAGTGGTATGAATATGAAAAGGAATTAGAAAGGAAACTTGAGACAAATTACATTCACATGATAAAAAGAGCTTATGTAGCCAGGAGTGGTGGCACACATGTTTAATCCCAGCACTCAGGAGGCAGAGGTAGGAGAATTGCCATGAGTTCGAGGCCACCCTTAAATTACATAGTGAATTCCAGGTCAACCTGGGCTAGAGCGAGACCCTACCTCAAAAAAAAAAAAAAAAAAAAAAAGCCTTAGGTAATATAAGTAATGAAGCAAAACAAAACAAAAGAAAACAAAAATACACATTTGTTTTCCCTGAAGGGATTTTGTAAAAACCCTAAAATCTGTTCATTGAGGATTCAATGTATAATTTGTATAAATAGATTTGGAAGGAACCTATATAGTCTTCAGAAGACTGGCCTACAGTTTAAGTAATCATTGTACATTGTACACTTAACGAGGTAATTATAGAACCAGTGTTTTCACATTCTTTATTGCCTTACACTATTTCTACTGTGAACACCTCAATGGAATAACCTAGTACTTAATTCTCTTCCATCTAACATTTTCCTCCATGCCTTCCCCTTTTTCCTCTGCTTTATTAATTTAACACTGAGCAAAACATTCATGCTAATATATACTCATGCATATAAATAAGATTATTTTAGTTGTTTAATGTTCTATGGTATATGAAAACTTGAAGTCATTTGATAACTAAATATGCAAAATTTTGTCTATAAATGTCTTTTCTCTTATTTCATATTGAACTTTTATTATTTACTATTCAAAGAGATATATTTCAATTAATAATTATATATATTGTAAGCCATTTGAAGAGATTGAATACCAAATATTTAGAGAATGGTAATGTCCTACTTCAAAATTAATGCTGAGCTGTAGGAAATTAGTTCTGCATATTAGTGTGGATTTCCACTTATGTGAGGTTCAGTTCATGGTGGCCTGAAGCCCTCTCTCTACCCAGAGGCAATGCTTCAGGCTTTTTTTTAAATGTGAAGTGGAACTATAAATGCATTTCTCTTAACAATACTTAAACTTCTTCATGGCCACATTTAATAATAAATTGAAGGTCCCTTCACTATGTGTATGGGTACTAATTATTTAAATTTATCATTTTAAATTTTCTGATCATATTATGCATTTCTTCATTAATCACAGAAAACTGAGCTTAAATTATATATAAATTAAGCACTTGTTTGATTTTCTGCCATTATCTTCAAGTTATTTTCACTCTGCTTTTTGGGATGATATGGATAAAGCTATAATTTTGTACATTCAAGGTAAGTGGACAATCCTTGTGCAATATCCCCAGTCCTTTAAATTAAATATTTTCAAATTGCTAATTTAAAGATAAATTTTGTGGGCTGAAGAGATTGTTCAGTTGTTAAAGACATTTGCTTGAAAATTTTGATGGCCTGGGCTTAATTCTCTAGTACCCATGCAACATTGCATGCACAAACTGCTGTATGCATATGGAATTCATCTGCAGTGGCATCCATTCCCTCATCTCCTCTCTTTTAGAACATCATAAGCTTGTGTGCTTTTCCTCTAAATGCAAATAAATACATAAAAATTAAAATTAAAAAGATTCTGGTACACTTATCCCCCCTTTCTCTCTTTGCAAATAAATAAATAAAATAATGATAATATGATATAAAGTAAATAAAAACTAAAAGAAGAACCTTCTTTGAAAGATAAATTCTGTATAACAAAAAACAAGTGGTAGAAAAACAACAAACAAACAACAACAACAAAGAAGTGCTAGAATATTTCCTTCACATTTGGAGAAGCATGTAGAAGACCATTTCTATGAGAATTTCCCCAAAACCAAATATATGGTCTAAGATTTATGTTCCCATTTTTGTGTGACAAACTATCTTTAAATTTAGAGCTTCAAACAGGTACCATTGTATTGGATAAATTTCATGCAGAACTACAGTGTATTGGCTTTCTGTTCCATGTGTCCCAGTTAGTCCAGTAGTGGTAGTGAGATGCAGGCTTGGCCTGAGTAGCCAATCTAGTTTCATTCATAAGTTTTGTATCTTGCTCAGGATTCTTTGGAAGTAGAAGTGATAGATTTCTAGGGAGACATTAGTCTTGTAGGTCAATGAAGGACAAACCCAAACTCCTTTTTCCCTGGTATCATTAAAAAAGGGCAACATCACAATTTTTCTCCCATAGTATGTAAAATAGCATAGGTAAAGAATGATAGAAGTATCAGGGCTCTGTTCAGGAAAAATTAATTAGAGTTTTACCTCTAGTCTTTGGTGGGGCTGTGATCTCACCTACCCTTTGAGATTATGGCCCCCTCCCTCAAGTAATCTCATGGATCACCTGGCAAATAAACAACTGTATTCCTCCCCAACAGACATGCTAAACATGTGAGAAAAACAATTATTCCCTGAATGAGTGCTGCAGTCAGCTTCACTTTGCTTGTAGAAAATACCTGACCAATAGCAACTTGTGAGAGAAAAGGATTTATTTTTGCTTACAGGTTGGAGGGAAAGCTCCATGATGGCAGGGAAAAATGATGGCATGAGCAGAGGGTGGACATCATCTCCTGGCCAACATGGGATGGACAACATCAGCAGGAGAATGTTCCAAACACTGGCAATGGGAATCTAAGTATACAACCAATATGACTGCACCCAACAATACACTGCCTCAAGGAGGATCTAATTCTCAAATTTCTACCAGCTAGGGACCTAACATTCAGAACACATAATTTTATGGGCCTGAATCAAACCAGTACATTCCACCCCTGAAGCCCTATAAATTGATAACTGTCTATGATGTAATGAACAAAATCCATTCAGTCAAACTTTAAAACTCCCCATAATTTTTATTGATCCCAATTATGTTCAAATATCCCCATAACCCAAGGTAACTTAACTGAGCCATAATACCAAAAAACAAACTCGAAATGGCACAGAATAAATATCCATACTGCAAAAGATGGCATTGGGCATAGCAAAGAAATATTGAACCAATACAAGATTAAAAACGAACAGGGCAAACATATAACTCTGTAGCTACAAGTCCGATAACCGTAAACAGTGACAAGTCTCTATGTCCAATAATTTGAACCAGTTACAAGGCTCTGGAGTTCCAATTCTGCCCCTCCAGCTTGGCTGCTCATAACCTCAGGTATATCCCACCTGGTGGCCACAACTCTCCTTGGTAGCCACTCCATAGTACTGATAGTTCAATTAGGTCTTCATTTCAACCCATGGTTCATCCTCATGGGTCCATCAGGTCTCCATACAGGGACTTCCAACAACCCTGCCTCACACTGTCTTTGGCCATTTCCTAAATCCAAACCACATTGTACATCCAATGACCCTATCTTTCCTACATTTGTTATACTTCTTAGTACCAGATGGGCAACAAATTTGTTAATCAAGGGGGAAATAAAATCGACTTTGAAGAGCAGGATACTCCTTCAGCATTCAGACACCTTACTTCAAAAGATTCTCCATCCATCCTGCTGTCACAATGTAGATCAGGTGTCCCAATATCAAAGGTTATAATCTCTCAAACAATTGCAGATTGAATGGGCAGCAGTTTTGTCCCAAAGAATTCATTTTCTTCTGTGCCATATCCATCTGCTCACACCAGTCCATTTCTAAGCAGTGCAACCCTGCACAAGTTCTCAAGACACAAGAAGACAGAATGCAGCAAGCCTCTCATGCAAACTGCTTCTAGCCCAGTACAGGTGAAGCCCATTCCCACCATTATAAGCCCAATCTCACAGTCCATGGTTCTTATTGTTTTCAGGTCTTTCAAATCTGACTGGTCCATCATACTGTACTGACAACACTGCAGGCATCTCTTAAGCTGAAGTTTTAAATGCTTTCACATTCCTGCTGTAAATTACTTCCAAAAGCCACACAGTCAAGTTTCTAGCATCAACAATCCTGTTTCTTGGTACCAATTTACTGTTGCAGTCAGCTTCACTTTACTGTCAGAAAACACCCAAACAGGAGCAGCTAGTGGGAAGAAAGGTTTTATTTTGGTTTATAGACTCAAGGGGAAGTATCATGATGGCATGAGCAGAGAGTGGACATCACATTCTGGCCACATGGACACATCAGGTGGACAACAGCTGCCAGAGAATGTGCCAAACACTGGAAAAGGGAAGCTGGTTACAATACCTATAGGTTACAAGCCTGCCCCCAACAATACATCACCTTGGTAGGCTCCAATTCCAAAATTTCCACTAGCTGGAGACCTAGCATTCAGAACACATAAGTTTATGGGGGACACCTGAGTCAAACCACTCAAAAGAGATAAGGTTAAATTCGCTGAAGTCCCTATCTCATTGTAGTTCCAGAGTCTGCTCACTTTTCTGAGTTTGAACTCAAAAAGCTTACCTTTACCCCTTCATTTACCTTTCTTTCTCTTTAGATGCTTACAAAAGTCCCAAGCATGCGTGCCAGGTCACTTTGTGACATTTTCTCGTTTTTTTTCACCAGTAGATCTCTGCCTTACTCTTACCTCCTTATATGTGTTCCTCATTTTTCCAAGTCACAAGATCAAAACTGGAACTTGGCAGTATGACAATCTGCAGAAAAAGCTCTTTCATGTGCCCAATGCTATCTGTGCATGGCCCACTTGTTCTTCTTTTCAAGTCTCTATCCTAGGAATAAACATTCTGTACAGCTTAAGCAAAACTATAGATCTCTTCAGGCCCACTCAAGCTTTGAGCAGTAACATTCTGGCTATATTTGCTTGGTCAAAACAAGCATCAAATTATGACCAGAATGAAGGACAAAGGATAAACCACTGAACACAGGCACAGAGGTTCTTGCGAACATTGTTAGAAACACAGTCTGCTACAAGATAGCTCTTTTATTGTAAACTTAAAATAAACATGGAATTTGCCAGTAAAACTTTTGTGTTATGTACTTTTTCTGTGAATTCTATCAGATAAAGTTCAGGATTCCTGTCTTAGAATATCCAATGATAGTTAAAAGAAAGCAAGAGTACAATATGGTTTTATACTGGTGATTATGCTTTGTCATAAAAATATCGTACTGTTTAATGTAACAGAGTTTCCTTGTTTGAATATTTAAAAGCAACCTCCTATAGTGTTGCATTATTTAAAAGATATTTATATTTCCAAATGTATCTAACATATGAGGAAAATCATTTCTCTTCAGAGATAAATGGAACTTTGATGAAGAAAATAATATAAATTGGCTGAAGTTCTGTAAACACACTACCATGAAAATAAATCAGAGATCAATTTACTCTATCTATCCCTCCTTCTTTTGCTACACAGATAGAATAGACACTAAATGACACAGAAAATTAAGTACTAAAATGTCTTTATTATCAATAGCTGACAAAACAAAGTAGCCAAGATATTTGAGGAGACTAAAGTTTTAGTGACATACCGGTGAGAGTTCTCTGTCACTTTAACATTGACAATAAAGTGACAGTTCATTCTGCTCTTACTTCTTTGCTCAAGCCATTGTATTTGGCCTTCTATAAGTTTATGGTGGTTTCTAATGAAGAGTGAATTACTCAGACAGATGAAACTGATGAATTAACTAATTTGTATGCTCTCTAACTGTTGTGAAGAAACTCCATAAGCATGCTACTAGTTTCATTTGTCTGAGCTTTGAATAGCTTACTGTTTGTGATGACCAAATCACAACTGGGAATACTTAATATAGGCCATATTCAGACTGAGTGAAACATGACAGTTTATAATCCATGAGACAGAAGACAGATTTTGGAAAATATTTGCATATAAAGTACCTGCATCAATACCATAATTCTAAAGTGCACAGGAGCTGAACTTCCTGCTATCATGTAATATGTTGTGTATAAATGGTAAGAAGAGGGCAATTTTCCCATCTGCATATGAAAGCACCCCATTATTTGGACTCTTTTTTTTTTTTGAGGCAAGCCCAACAGACTGGTATTTTTTTTTTGTTTGAAAGTGAGAATGAGAGTAAGAGCAAGAGAGAGAGAGTGAGGGAGAGGAAATTGGTACACCAGGGCCTCCAGCCACTGCAATCCCACTTGAGACATTTGTGCCACCTTGTGCACATGTGCAACCTTGCACACTTAGATCACTTTGTGCATCTGGTTCACATGGGACCTGGAGAGTCGAACATGGGTCCTTAGGCTTAGCAGGCAAGTACCTTGACCACTAATCCATCTCTCCAGCACTAGACTGTTTTTGTAGGCAATATTTTAATTAATAATATGAAAATGACAATTTTTATAAATAGTAACCCAAATAAAGTCACAAATATTTTTTTTGAGGAAGTGTGATATTATGTTTCTTTCTGAAACCATAATATATTTATGTATAAGTATAAAATGCATTATTCTCTTTCTGCTGTCCTTAAATTGGACCCCACATTTAGAAATCTTGGGAAAACAAATCTTCTAATTGTTACTCATGAAAATAATTGATATTATGCATATTTCATTGGTTGTGTGTTTTAAAAATGCATTTATTTGCATAGGGGTGTGTGTGTATGTATGTGCAGGTATACCTGAGTCTCTTGCTGCTACAAATGAATATCTCTCCAGCTTTACATGTGTGGTTGGGGAATTGAATTTGGGCTAACAGGCTTTCCAAGCCTTAACCCTTGAGACTTTCACCATGTCCCTATTTTCCATTTTTAGTTTAAATTAAAATTTTAAAAAAATAAATAAAAATTAAAATTTAGTTTAAATTCCCATTTTACATATATAAATCATTGAGCATAATATATAGTGATACTGATGATGATAGATGCCTATAGCTCCCACACAATAAGTTACATCATCTCACAAACCTGCCTTTCTATACTCTTGTGATTGTTCCTCCCACACATCACACTTAATAAAAATTCGCCTGTAGTTCATTTTTCCTACTTTTTATCTTTTAAAGATTTTTGGAAATTTAATTATACAATCATAATGATTTTAGATTGGGTTCTTCCGCTCAGGAAAGTAATTCTGAGATTCATTCAAATGATGGCAAATGTCATTGGATCATTCTTTTTTTTTAACCAAAGAATATCACATTGTATGGTTACAACACCAAAAGACATTTAAATTGCTTCCAGATATTATTTACAGAGCTTATATGAACAGCCAGTGTATGGGTGTTATATAGACATTTACTAGCAGTTTTCTAAGACAAATGCCCGGATGTGGAATTACTTGTATATGTGGAATGCTGTTGTATGTTATACTTAGCCAGGACAGACTACTTCCTTTTTAGTATTTTTGTGTGCACTTGGCATTACGAGTAATTTATTAAATGGTTTTTCTTTATTAGAAATACTATCTAGTAATGACTAAAAATATAATGGAGCTTTCTACATGTGTTTACATATTCAATGGAATATCAAGCAACTACTAAAAATTATCTGATAGGCATTCCAGCTACATTATAGCAGCTCTTTGCAGGGCTTCATTAAGTATTAAGTATCTTCTCATAAATATACTTAATATTTGTTTTAAAATTTTATTGAGGACATTAACATATGAACATATAACAGATTGGTTGTATTCCCGTAAGGTCACCCTCATATTTCCCTTCTCCCCCAACCCCATTCCCTTGAAGGCCCTATTCACTGGGGTATCAGTAGTCAGAGTTGCAACAATCAGTTATTGTGGGAAGGAGAATGACTCACTGTATACTTTCCGGCCATGTGGGTTCTCATATTCTTTCTACCCTCTCTCCCACAATGTTTCCTGGGTCTTTGTGGGTGTATTAGAAGTATTCTTTACTGTTGCTATTAGAAGCCTTTTATTTTCTGCTTTAATTAATGTTTTAGTGTCCTAAATGTGAGCTGTCAACAGAGTCTTACTTTCTGCTTTGATGAGTTTTGAGTCTCCTCAGTGTGAACTACCATCTTCCTGGAGGAGGTTCTTTGGCTAGTAGTGAGAGTAATACTCATATTTAATCTGGCTCTTCCCCTACAATCTTTCCTGGCCCTGGCAAGTATAATAGAAATGAATTGTTCTAGGCCCTTAGTTTCTCTCCTTCTTATTCTGATGGGCTAGGGGCCTCCTTGGTATATCCTTCTGTCTATGAAAAAAAAGGTTCTCTAAATAAAAATAAGGGTAACATTGATCAAAGAAGATAAACATATGCAATTAGAAGATATTGCTGGGCATAAGCTCTCCATATAGCCAGAGAACAGTGGAACTTCCTTCTGTGATCTGTGACCTTCCAAGCCACAGGCATTTACTTGGTTCTCAGTACCAGGCATGCATTATCTCACACTGAGTGGGACTTACATCTAATAAGAAAGCAGTTAATTACCTCCATATCTTATGTGCTGCTATTGCATCAGTGTCTATATCTTTCTTGGCACGTTATTCATTATTGTGGTGGTTTGAATTAGTTGTCACTCATAAGCTTATATGCTCTGAATGCTAGGCCCCCAGCTAGTGGCAATTTGAGAATTGGGGGCTTGCTGGAGGAGGTGTGTTTTGGGGGGTAGGCTTATGGGTGTTATAGCCAGCTTCCCCTTGCCAGTATCTGGCACACTCTCCTGTTGCTATTGACTACCTGATGTTGGCCAGGAGATTATGTCCAGCCTCTGCACATGTCACATTTTCCAGTGCCATCATAGAGCTTCCCTATAGTCTTCAAGTCAAAACAAACACTTTTCTTCCATCAGCTGCTTTGGTCAGGTGTTTCATCTCAATAAGGAGAAGGTAACTGCTATAGGAAATTGGTACCATTTGAGTGAGTGTGTTGCTTCTAGAAACCTGGTGTGTGGATTTTGGCCTTTTCAAGCTAATTTACATGAGGAATGTAGAAATATTTGAAGCCTTGGCCGGAGAGACGGCTTGCAGTGCTGAAGGGGAAGAAAGAGATTTGCCTGGACTAAGCTAGAGAAAGTGTATGAGAGGCTTACTATATTCTTCCCATATTCTGAAAACTTGTGCAGGTTTGTGTTGCATAAAAATAGAGAGATATGAGCCAGGTGTGGTGGTGCACACCTTTAATCCCAGCACTTGGGAGGCAGAGGTAGGAGGACTGCCATGAGTTCAAGGCCACCCTGAGATGACATAGTGAATCCCAGGTCAGCCTGAAATAGAGTGAGACCCTACCTCACAAAACCAAAAACAACAAAAAAAACCAAAAAAAAAAAAAAATAGAGAGGTATGAACAGAAGGATATTGCACAAAAACAAATGAAGGTTTTAGTCTGCAAACAGCAACCATTCAGCTGCAATTGTTTGAGAGATCAAAACCAGTGAGATTAGACAAGCTGTTCTGCATTGGGACAATAGGAAATATGGTGACTCCTTTGAAAGTGAGGGGCCTGAATAGAGTAGGAGTGTCCTAGTCTTCCAAGCTGACCTTATTCCCCCATTACTTAACAATTTAGAAACCCATCTGTTACTATGGAGTTTAACAAATGTGGGAAAGAGAGGGTCCTTGGATATGCAATGTGTTTTTGTCTTTTGGAAATGGCCATGAGCAGTGTGAGAAAGAGTTGTTGAAAGGCACTGCTCGGAGACCTGATGCACCCATGGTGATGAACCATGGGTTACAGTGGAGACCTAGTGGAGATACCAGGACTATATGAATGGCTGCTAAGGTGAGCTGACACTCCAGGGTCCAGTTTTTCCAGGCACTGAGCAACCCAGGTAGAGATATGGAATTGGAACTCTGGTGACTTGTCACTGATTGGAAATATCAGATTCAGAACTATAAGAGTTAATGTTTGCCCTGTTTGTTTCATATATTATATAGACTCAATCTTTTCTTGCTATGAACCCAATGCCATCTTTTGCAATATTAACATTTACTCTGTGCCATTACCATTATTATTTATTATTATTGTTATTATTATTATTTTGATTCTATAGGCTAGCAGTTAATCCTTGTGGATTATGAGGATGTTTGAAAAGTAATAGAATTGGAACAAATACAGGGACTTTTAAAGTTGGATTGAATGTATTGCATTTTGTTTCATGGTTGGTCATTAGTTTATAGGGGCATGGGAAGAAAGTGGTGGCTTGAATTAGGTGTCCTCCATTAACTCATATGTTCTAAATGCTAGGTCCCCAACTGGTGGCAATTTTTGAACTTGATCCTTGCTGGAGGAAGTGTGTTGTTGGGGATAGTCTTATGGGTGTTACAGTTGCTTCCCCTTGCCAGAGTTCTACACACTCTTCTGCTGTTGTCTTCCCCATGTTGGCCAGGAGGTAATGCCCAAGTTCTTCTCATGCCATTATTTCCCTTGCCATCGTGGAGCTTCCCCTTGAGTCTGTTAACCAAAACATACCATTCCCTTCCATCAGCTGCATTTGGTAGGGCATTTTGTATCAATAATAAGGTAACTGCTACAATATTGCTGGTGACTTTAATCCCCCTAAAGCTTATATAGCACTTTCCCACACTATAATTGCTGACTGGCATGTACATGGCTTTTATCTCAGTTCCAGCATGATTTCTCAATATCCTATGACCACAGCATATCAGTAATTTTTGTCTTGGCTATTCTAAAAGTCATACAAGAAGTAATTCCTTAATCCTTCCATTTAGATAGCTAGGGATGGAGCCAACCTAGGTTACATAGAAAGACCATCCTAAAACAAAAACAAAAAACCAAAAACGAACAAAAAATTACCCCAAAGCTCTGGTCATATGACATGCCTATTGTTCTAGGTACTCATAAGAGTGAGGCATGAGAGACCCAAGTTTATTCCATCCTGGACTAATTAGTGAGTTCAAAGATAGCCTGAGAAGCCTCCAAATGGAAATAAAAAGGGCTGGGAATGTAGCTGAGTGTAGATTGCTTGCGTAACATCCCCTAACTGGGTTCTACCTAAATAATTAAATCAAATAAGAAACAAAACTGCAACAATAACAAAAGAAGAAAACCGAAGACCACCAAAAGGAACCTCTGTTTCTATTTTTTCATGGCAACAGATATAAATCGTTCACCTTGGTTCCAAATTTGAATTCGTATATATAATGATTTTTTTCTTGATATACTATTGAAAAAGTATAGATTATGAAATTAACAGGCATAGCTTACATACTAAATTACACAGACACACATAAACTTCTTGCTACTGAAATGAATTTCTCATTGTTCGTTGCCTTCCTAATACTAAGGTGTGTGTGTGTGTGTGTGTGTGTGTGTGTGTGAGAGAGAGAGAGAGAGAGAGAGAGAGAGAGAGAGAAAGAAAGAGAGAAAGAGAGAAAGAGAGAGAGACAGAGAGAGAGAGACTGTCCTTTGTCATCCATCCAGTGGCTCCTACCAAACAGATATTGGTTTATTTCACATTCCAGATCATTTGTCCTCACTGGGATTTTGTTTCCTGAATGATTTCCTTTTTCATAAGATCATACTCTGAAAATGCACTAAGTCTATACCATAACAGTTGATGGTAGTGACCTACAGTCTATATAATAGCATAAAAACAAATTGTTTCCAATATTTAATTGCATACTAAACTATTTATGGTATCATCTGTGATTATGAAGTCATAGATTTCTTCTTTTCTTTTTTTAGTTTAGATTTCATGGGTAATGTAATGCATGGCAAATTTTAAGCAGTACATTTTTTCTATTTTATTTTAGAGGTATGTTATGTGAAATCTATCCACATATAAATCTGAAATATGTTCTAAGATTTGGCATTAAAAAATATGCATTCATATATCTTAAAGTCAGAGGGTTAGATTTCTTTATAGTATAGTATTGGAATTTAGAGACTCAGAGTATTTTAATTGTTTATATGAGAGAGTCAAACCTGCATTTGAATTCTGTTTTCTATAAAAGTGTCATTGAGGAGTGGGAGGTGTTAGTGAAACTATGTAGACTATGACTCAATATGTTTTATTATTGGAACTCAAGTAGGTAAAATGCAAATTAGAGTGATCTAAAAATCTGCATTTAGAACTGGGATCAAATCTAGATGTATCTAAAATGATTACTGTTTATAGGCTTTATCTTTGCTTACAAAATATTTTGAACAACAATCATACTTTTATGTAAACTTGGTAATATAATGTATATCCTTTGCTTTCTAAAATATTTCCATTTTATTTTCTAACAACATTTTGTTCTCTTCTGTGGAGTTTTTTTTTTTTTTTTTTTTTTTTTTTTTTTTTTTTTTTTTTTTTTTTTGTCTTTGAGTTTATATAACTAGCTTTTTCTCTGCTCTTGCTGGCTTTACTAGTCATCCATGCAGGAGCCACTGGAAAGCTGGATTGTTTCCTTCTTCCTTCCCATTCTAAATCATCTGGCCTTTATTATTTGATTTCAATCTTTTAATTACCTGTAGAAAGAATGTTTTTTTTTTTTTTTTTTTTTTTTCTCTTCCTATTCCTGTCTGGGCTGAATGTTCATTATTTCTCAATTGGATAATGATGGTAGCAGACCAACCACTATCACTAGGGTTGGCTAATTCCCTTTCAAGCACCCCTCCCAGATGCTGCAAACATTATTATTCTGAAACAGAAAACTAGTTATAACACTCACTTGCTTTGACCATTTCCTACCACAGAATAAAATGAAATTCCTTGGATTTTAGTTCTAGAGTCTTCTTTGGTGCTTTACAACCGATCTTTGTGGCAGTCATCTCCAGGATTCCAGGCACATTAATATCCTCATTAAAGTGAAGTCCCATAATTATTCAAGTGCTCACATCTTTGTAGCTGACACCTTTCTGTCCTTGGAAGATTTTTTCTCTTCTCCCTAGATGTGAAGTCACTTAAATTCAATTTTTTGTAAAGCTTCACTGATTATGAGTTTGTCTCTTTTCAGCTCTCCCTCATTCTACATAGGGTATAGATGGGTCATATTCATCCTTTGTACTTAAAACACAGTCCTTGACATATAATAATACATCTCAGTTCATATGTATTGAACGACAGAATGAGTAATTGCATTTCAAAGATTACAAACCAGGGTATCACTAGTGAATAATAAGTTAACAGAGCAAAGAAACATTCAAAACAGAAGTACAGAACTACAGTGATAGACAAAGTGATTTTTTAAACAAAGCCAGAGATTCTCATTTAGGCAAGGGTCTTAGAAAGTTAATTCATCTGGAAGGCTAAATTCATGAGTATTAAACTTGGAAATCCAGTTTTATTGATAGCAATGTTTTTGAGACGTATAAAAAAGAAAACATATATATATAATGTATATATATATATATATATATATATATATATATATATATCCAATTCAGATTAGTGTTTGAGAGGAAGTTGAAGTTTATTTTAATCCAATATGGTAACATGTACAAGGAGGGAAATGGCTACTATGAGGAAGGCTGATTGTGGGTTCTTGGGTCCTTGCTCCAGGGACCGGCCGTGGAGCCCCCAAAGGTGGCCAGGCAACTGGGGTGGGTGATCATATGAAAGTAAAGGACTTTTGGTGAATAGATGTCAGTTTATTGTCAGTGAAAATGGGTTTATAAACATCTGAGGGTTGGGGTGAGGACCCTAAGAGGATTGGATGTACCAAGTTCATTTCTGATGCCTAATTAGCATATGGGGGACATTCATTCTAACACGTAGACAATGGCAGGGGTGGTCAGGTGATCTAGGGTCTCAGGAGGATGGGCTGTGTGAAGACTGATAAGGAGTTTCCTAGGCAACTGGTAAAATGTTACAGGGCTATGGGCACAGCCTAAGTTCAGGAGTGCTGGGCTTGGAGAGGGAGTGGCCTCCTGTAGCCTGGGGGTCCTTAGCCATGCCTAGAAGCTGAGGCATTGCTCCTGAAGGCTCCAGCCTGTGCCTGGCAGTGCCCGACAACTCCCTCTTTGTTTTTATAATGGGGCAGTGTCATCCCAAATGAGTTCTTTATAATTTACCATAGGTCCAGTTACAGTTAGGTGGTGTACAAGGACCTGATTAGTACTACCTTAGCAATATTAGTTATTTGTTATCGGAGAAATTTGATGAGACAGGGGGCTACAAGCAATAGGGTTACTATAGTAAGGAAGGGGCTAAGGAGAAACCAAGTAACTAAAGGGTTAGAGAACCAGGTAGTGGGGTCCTTAGGCTTGTAGCAGTCAAGGAGCTTAATAACATTTGATTCATTAACAAAGAAAACAATATTTTTGTCCCAAGACCATACATGCCCCCCAAGGTCAGTAGTAACAAAGTCTAAGGCTAGATAGTTTTGAAGTACCACACCCACAATAAAGTTCATTGTCTCTGGAGAGATTTGAGGCTGTTGGTCACTGGAGGCACCCAGAGATAGCATCACGCCAAAGCCCACCAGCAGTGGGATAAAGATCTCTTTCAGTTGGTGCAGGCAGTTGGTGCAGGCAGAGTTTGTAACACCTGTGAAGCAATCAAGACTGGGGAACAATAAGTGGGAGAGGAAATATTTATGTATGAGATGGTTAGCCCTCCATACCCTAGAAGAGTGGGTGTCTTGACACAACTGGTCCTAATTATGGAAATATTGAGTGGGCATCCAGCTCTGGTTGGCTTAGAGCTGGACAGGCAGAAAGGCATAACTTGACCCACATCAAAGAGGGTGAGGCCTGTCATTTGTAGAGCCAGGGACTCAGAGCACACATGGAAAAACAGATTTTTGGAACTGGGCGAGAGATAAGAAAATTTTTCTTGTCCTTTTTTGGCTTTAGGGGTCCAATCACCCTAATTTTATCCTCCTTTATTTCTTCTTCCCGTGAGAAGGCACTCTAATTGCTTTTAGGGGACAAGGGACAAAGACATCAGATCACTTACTATTTCCTGCTGAATGGGGCACGAAGTTGTGCAGTTAGAGAGTCTCTTCCAGACAGGAGAATTATTCTAATGGACCCTGGAGTGTAGGAAGATAGTCTTGGAAAAGAACATTGAGGTGAAAGAATAAAAGTAAGGAATTTTTGAGAAGTGAGCACACAGCAAACTGGTCCTTTTTGAGGTCAAGGGAATTCAGGTAGACAGGCTTGTATGGTCTCACGACTATATGAGGATGAGCTGGCTCAGATTTTCTTCCAGATCTGTTCTTTAAATGGCACGGTAGTATTTGACAGAGCTTATAAAACAGATAAGATATTAGCACAGTTATCAGAAACATATACACAACATTTACTCTTGATAATAGAGAGATACTGGGTACCATTAAAGGCTGTACAAATATATATTTGGTCTCAGAACTTATTTATATATTCTAGATTTGAAAATAGCCCTTTTGACATCTATAGGTTTTTTTTTTTTTTTTCGTTATTATAGAATTAGAACTTTGGGGAAAAGATGTCTTAAGGTCTTCTTAGTTTCCCCTCTTGAAAAGTTATTGTTATTACTTAACAGGCCATTTACATATTTAAGATATTTATATCTTTGGTTATACATTTCTCTCTGAGTGTTTAAGACCATGCAGATAGCAATGATTTAATCAGGGATTAATTTTGGAGACCACTAATGGTTCTCCCAAGAGACTTTAGTGAACCAGGAGTAGCCCTATAGCTTACTGATGTTTTCTGTCTGTTAGGATGAGTCAGGGCCATGCTGGCCAAATAGTCTTCACTTCTTTGGGAAGTCAGGATGACTGATTGCTCCTCAATTGTGACTTTCCTGTTTCAGACTGTACACCAATTTTGTTTGGGTCTCTGCATCCTCCCTGCTCAGAAAGACAGGTGACTTATGGGGGGGGGGTGTCAGTGTAGAAGTGTACCATCATCTCTAGTGGCCTCATGATCTGGGAACACAGGCCAAAATATTGGCCTCTGTTGCTCTGATGACTCCAGTTAGCTTTGGCTTCTACATAGGTAATTAACACACTTAGAAAGGAAGTTACATCAGCCTGGATGTATGTACATATAGAGCACATTTGATGACTGAAGTAGATTTAGTTAAGGAATGGCACAAGAGCTTCTAAAATCATTTTGTCCAATCTTTTAAATTTTTGTTGTACTATGGCAGCATAAGCCATATATCTGAGGCACAGGAAGTAGGCACATCTTACACTTTAAATATCTAACATTTATAAATATATGCAGAACCTATTACCAGTCTTGAAAATTATACCAGTTAACTTACAAACTAATTAATTTAACCTAGAAATTGTCAGAAAAGGACAAATAAGACAGTATAAAGTCTTCGCACCTGTGTTTGAAAACATTTTTGATTAGTTCAGATACCTGTGTGGGTACCAATTACTCACAAGACATTGGAAACAGAACCACAGGGCTTGAATATTATTTTTCCCAGATGAGGACCATTGTTTGAGCATGAGGCTTTACCTTAAAGTAGGGAATATGGCTTAAGGATTGATTTTGTTATAAGCACTGGACTTAATTGAGACAATTACTTAATATACAATACAGCAGAATCTGGTCTTTTTTGAGACAAAACAGCTAGCTAAATTCTAATATAACTCTTGATAAATCTCTTTTGAAAGAAAAGACACTATTTGATAACCAATAATTTTGGCTTAATCTTAATAGATATTGATTTTATGTACCATAGAAATTTTTATTAACATAAAACAATTTTATGTTTTATCCATGACTTAAATTTGATAAAGCTTACACAAGCTATGTCAACATATTTTAGCCTGAAAATTAGCTTTTTGTTCTTTAAGAGTTTGTAAACAGTTGAAAATTTTCTAACTTTAGGCATAGTGTTTAGGTTTAGCCTGAAAATTCTTTCCTATATATGCACATCTTTATCCACATACTTTAACATTTTGATCTAAGTACCATGCAAAAAGCAGTTTTAGCGAGCATCCTATGTCCCAACATTGAAAAATCCCTTCCCAGTTCTGTTAATTAATTCATCTCACCCCATTATTAAACATCTTTCTTATAAGGCTATTAAGAAAAACTACACCAAATTGATTAATCCTATTACTCACTAACAAGCAAGTAGTCTAAAGACAATTTTATGTCATTAATACCAATAACACACTTGGAAATGATTTTATCAGGAGTAACTAAGCAAATTTTGTTGATATCTTGAGGCAGGCTGGCCAAGAAGTCAGGTCAGTTGCCTCCTCCTTTTAAACAACAGGAAATTACAATCATTTTTATTTTAAAATACTGACAAATTATAAGTTACCACTTCAGAGAGAATTCTGTTGTTTTCAATAATCCTCTATGTAAGTTGAAGTTGACCTACAGCATAAACTCAGTAATTATATTTATGATATCATGTAACAAAATAAGGCATTGTTTATGTAAAACTTCCGTTCACCATAGACTTTAGTTAAATGTGACCTTTTTTCTTTCTTTCTTGCTGCTTTTTGGTGTGCTGTGGTGGCTGTGCAGGGCTTGCAAACACCTTAGATGAGCCCTGCCCAGCTCCTGGGCACTCACCCAAGGTCAGGTCTGGTATACGTGGAGGTAATGGCCAAGATGTCTGCAGGAGTCCAAGTCCGGCTACCTGAAGGGAGAGGGCATCCCCGGGGCCACCAGGGAGCCTCTGGGAAAGGAGGGTCCCCATGCATGGGGATGCTGAAAGGAGGGTAGGGGGTCCTGGGACTGCTGGGGTCACTGGAGAAGGAGGCGGAGACATGGCACCTTCACAGGCTGAGACGCCATTGTCTGGGCAAGTGTGAGCCCACCGCCTGACTCTGACTGGAGCTGCTTTTGAGCACTTGCAAAGCCAGCTTGTTGTTTCATGGCTTAAAGGGACTGACGAAATTTCCTTCCTGAACTTTTCATTTCCTAGCCAGATAAGCTGTGGGCCCATGTGCTTGGGTCACATGGATGCCCAGAAATCATCCAGGGGGTGAGTTGGAGGACTTTTTCCCAAAAGTTGTTGGCCTCCCTCTGGGAGATCTTAATTCCCTTAATTTTCAGAAGAGCCCCTAATCTACAAATCTGTGATTCCTTTTGCTGGGAGACAATATTAAATGAAAGAGGAAAAAGAAAAATAGCTTCTGCCTGATGGAGGAAAGAGAAATAGATAGAAGGTTTCTGCCAACATCCAATGGGCTGTCAGGGTCCAGGCAGAGGACAGCTGGCTTTCCATCAATAACAAAGAGTGGCCTTGGCTAAGAGACTTCTGTTGCCAGTTTGTCATGCCTGGTTCCATGCGATGGTGTGAACTGAAAATAAAGGAGGAAAAAGAGAAACCTGCCAGCCCTCAAAAACATGGAGGCAAGGCTGCATGGACTGATGTCTCCCAGTCCCTCTGGGAGAGTACGCACCTACCCTGTCTGTCTCATAGAGTCCCTGTTTAGACACCAGCTATGGGTTCCTGGGTCCTTGCTCTGGGGGCTGGCCATGGCACCCCCAAAGGTGCCCAGGCCACCTGGGTGGGTGAGCATGTGAAAGTAAAGGACTTTTAGGATGAGTTTCAGTGAATAGCTGTCTCAGTTTGTTGTCAGTAAAAATGGGTTTATGAGCATCTGGGAGGGTGGAACCTAAGGGGATTGGGTGTACCAAGTTCATTTCTGATGCCTAGTTAGCATATGGGGACATTCATTCTAGCATGTAGGCAATGGGCAGGTCAGTGATCTATGGTCCCAGGAGGATGGGCTGTGTGAAGGCTGATAAGGAGTTTTCCATGCAACTGGCCAAAGGTTACAGGGCTATGGGCATAGCCTAAGCTCAGGTGTGCAGGGCTTCGAGAGGGTGTGGCCTCCTGTAGCTTGGGGATCCCTAGCCATACCTGGAAGCTCAGGCCCCTCTCTTGAAGGATCCAGCCTGTGCCTGGCAGTGCCCAACAGCTGATTATGACAATCATAGTTCCTGAGAAGCAGGAAACAACATCAGCCTAAATAGAGGGTCACAAGGGAATCAGTGATTCAGCCAGGGAGCAGGAGGCAGGAAGAAGAGACTTTACTGTGGTTTGTCAGGATGAAATGGGCAAAGGAGTAAAGAGGTATAAGGTAGACTAATTGGAACAATTTCAGAGGGCTTTCAGGACACAGGACAATCAATCCCTGATTGTGTGCAGAGGTTGAGCAGCTGAACAGTGACCTGGTGTGGAAAAGCCCAATAAAGGAAATAGTCAATGGAACAGACATTGACTTGTTGGATTTGCATATAAAGGTGCATCACAAATATTTTGCTCCCTGTTTATAGAAATTCTGGGAGGAACACTATCTCCAGGCTCACCAATGTCCAAGATGTCAAAAACATCAGAGTGTGGAACAGACCTGGCTGAAGAAGGGCAAAGTCAGGTAAAGCTGTGTGAAATGTGAAATGAATCTCAATGATGAAGAAACCAATGGTGTTGTTTAGAACTTCCACATTTAAAAAAAAAGAAATAAAAAGGAAAATCTTTACTTGCAACTACTTGGCTGTTGTAAACTTTGAAGTATGCTGATTGATACCTGCAGCTGAGAGAAAACAGCTCTGGTGGCAGAGGCTTTTGTTTGCAAACAGCTAAAACAGAAAGATCTTGTGATGGAAAAATTGAAAGTGCTCTCTATACAAAGCACAGCTAGAGCCAGCAGTTCCATAAGTGAGAAGCACTGAAAGCATCCCTCATTTGCTGCGAATGCTGGACATTCCTCCATGCCATCATGGCAAAGGTCCCAAGACCCCTGAGAGACCACAAGGAGGCAGCAAGACGAGGTGATGTTTGTTCTATTTTCTGTTTAATTACTTGTGCTGGCATGTATTCACCTGTAGCTTCCTAGAGATAAAGACTGATGAAATAAAACTTTGAAGCAAAGAATGGTAGAAGACAGAGAGATATTTTTCAGGCACTGTAGTCGAAAGCCACTTATAAATACTGTCTGCTACCTCATCTGTCAACACTTTGTGGGGGTTCATCAATCCTCTGTCACCCATTGATAAGTAAATATCACCTACTTATATTCCACTGAGGTGTTTGTGCAGGGACATCATGGGGTCAGGTCAGCTGGGGGATTCTTTCATGCTAATGCTCAAATGAGGATCATAAATTGAACCATAGGAAGCCAAGCTTCTCTGGCTTAAAGGATGCTCTCTTAAATTCTTAGGAGGTTAAGATGGTGAGCAAACAAGGATGGTCTTATTTTAAAATGTGACTTTCCATCTCTGGAGACATATTTCTGTTAAAAATCACATTAATGCACATTTTTAGTACCCACAAAAAATTAAGTAGAAATGTGTGGCCACATTATTTTCTCAGCTGAGACAAAGAGAATCACATAAAAGCCACTAGTATTGACCTTAATATAAAACAGGACATGGTTAGTAGCTGTGAAATCATGAAGGATTCGGTATACCATTAGCTGCTTCTCTCTGGCCTGCTCTGAAAGTACACCCAGCATAGCTGGAAACCTATCCCTCTGTTGCAGTCAGGTTTGCATTACTTGTAGAAATCACTCAACCAAGAGCAGCTTGAGGGAAAAAGGAGGTTAATTTTGGCTTAAAGACTCAAGGGAAAGCTCCATCATGGCAGGAAAAAAGGATGGAATGAGCAGAGGGTGGATATTACCCCCTGGCCCACAAAAGGTGGACAATAGGAACAAGACAGTGTGCCAAACATTGGCAAGGGGAAACTGGCTATCATATCTATAAGCCCACCCCAACAATACACTGCTCCCAGGAGGCTTTAATTTCCAATTGCTGTCAGCTGGGGATCCTAGCATCCAGAACACCTAAGTTTATGGGAGACACATAACTCAAATCACCACATACCACCCTAGGCCCCATAAAATAATAACCACACATGAAGTAAAATGCAATGCAATCATCCAACTTTAAAAGATTCCATAGTTTTTAACAATCCCAATGATGTTCATACATCCCCATAGCCCAAGATCTTTTAACTGAGCCATAATACCAAAAAAAAAAAAAAAAAAAAAATCCCCCCAAAACCATAATGGCACAGAAAACAACATTCATGCTGCAAATGATGACATTGGGCATAGAAAATAAATATTCAGCCATTATAAGACTTTAAACAGGGTAAACATCAAACTCTTTAGCTTCAAATCCATCAATTCTAGCCAGTGACAAATCTCCACGTTGGATACTTCTAACCAGCAATATGTGTCTGGAGTTTCAATTCCATCCCTCCAGCTAGGCTACTCACAGTCCTGGAAAACATCAGGGGTGGGAAAAAGAGGTTCATTTTGGCTTACAGGCTAAAGAGGAACTCCACAATGGCAGGGAAAAATGATGGCATGACCAGAGGGTGGTTATCACCCCCTGGCCCACATAAGGTGGACAACAGGAACAGGAGAGTGAGCCAAACACTGGCAAGGGGAAACTGGCTATCATATCCATAAGCCCACCCCCAACAATATATTGCCTCCAGGAGGCTTTGACTGCCAATTGCCATCAGCTGGGGAACCTAGAATCCAGAACACCTAAGTTTATGGGAGACACCTGACTCAAACCACCACAATCTCCATCTAAGAAATACAGAACTGTTGGCTCCTGTTGCTGCTCCTTTATTCTTTCTTTTGGAGATGTAGATTGGTATGGCAAAGAAGATGACTACAGCTACAATGACATGCCTGGAGTGGTTCAAAACTAGTGGTGAGATGAATTGGAAATGTGTTGCTGGGAAGGGAATCCCTTCAGCCAACTAGATTTCTGAGGGTTTCATTATGCAGATCCAGTGGTAGTGACTAAGGTATAACCACTCAGTACAAAATCCTTCGGTGAGAATGGTGTGACTTTTTACCAGGGACACTGAGGCTGAAGAATAATATGAGAAGTCTGTAAGCTAAGCTATTATTTCTGTCTGTGTTTTGAAGTGATACAAATCAACACAAAAGCTATGAAGGTACTCTCAGAGTTTATTTGAATAGTAACCCAACCTACTCTTTACTTATTTAGATACTATTATATTTAAAGTTTCTAAAGCAATTTTCATGAGCTGTGCCATTCATGAAAGTCATTTTTCTATGGTAATCAGAAGCTACATATTTTTTCCCAGTTCAGTTCTTCTTTACAAACATATGTGGCTCTAGAGATTGTGGTGGAGGGAAGTAAAAGAAACAAAACAACAGAATGCCCATTTTCAAAGGAAGAGATAAAGCTCTCTTCACAACCACTTAGTATCCTGTACTTACTGAGCTCCTGGATGTGTAATGTGCAGAGCAGAGCCACATATGATGGTTCTAGATACGAAGTTACTCAGAGTCCATCAAGGAACATTGAGTCAGATACCATTAACTTCCTAAGTTCAGAATAATTGCTCAGATTCTGCTGGTAGTTGTTTTGTTAAAAAATATACAGCTATTTGATAAAGTTTTAGTTAAAAGTATGAAGCTCTAATACTCAATTATAAACAATTATGGATATCTTCGCTATTTCACATTGTCCACACAGGTGTAAAGACATTACAGAAAAGTAATTTGGAAAAATGAAACACTCTACAAAACTCAGTATAAGGTACTGAAGTATTAATTAGAACATACTAGTGGTTTCTGTAAATAGCAATTACTTTTATATAAAGTTGGAGGGAAAATATAACATACTAACGTTGATCCAAAATTAGCCTTTATTCATTTTCCACCCATAGATATCACATTTTTAGAAAATAAAATAATGGTATAATATGAGTTGACAGGTTTATTGTGCAGTTCTGGGGCTCAAACTCAGGACCTTATAAGCTTTAAGTAAGTATCCTATCACAGCCCAACTTTTCTGAATATTTTTGCTTAGCATATAATCAGAGTAGTAATAGCTTTGATAACCTAATTCCTTTTCATTCATTTGAATAATTTTCAAAGAAGATTAAAAATATTGAACCCACCAATTAAATTTCATCAAGTGTTGGTTAAATTGAAAAACAAAGTATCTGTGTTCTTTATTCTTCCTTCCTCTATCGTAAATTCAGTGATGTGAATTTAGTGGTTAGTTATGTTTTAACACCATACAGTAGCAAGAAATGTGTTTCATTGCTCTGTGTTTTATAATTCATGAATTTAATGGAACTAAGGAGTCCAAGAACATGTGAACCATACTGAGGTCTTAGGTTGCCTCCATTAGCTTCTGACTAGTGATAAGTCAGCTCTTCACAGTTAAAATGAGTATCCATATCCCTGGTGTGTATGTAGCACATATCACCCTGACATGAACAAACACTCCACTTACTTCTCTTCCCTGAATAACAATACAATCACATTTGGTCTGGTTTATTTGCTTACTGTTTGTTTGTTTATTTATTTATTTAATTATTTGAGGCAGGATTTTACTCTTTAGCCCAGGTTAGCCTTAAGCTCAATATATACTCCAGGTCTGTCTATCAAACTAGCTACCAATTCTTGATTCTCCTGCCTCAGACTCCAACGAGCTAGCATTGCAGACATAAGCCATGATGTCAAGCTGTTTTATTATTTTCTAAATGGTGTCTGTGTGTTTTAAGCCTAATTCAGCAAAACTGAGCTGCAAAACAACAGCAAAACAGCCTGTTGATCCTCTGATTTACTTTTAAAATATACAATTGACCATAAAATGTTGAGAATTATTAAAAACAGGTAATAGGGGGTTGGAGAAATGGCTTAGCAGTTAAGATGCTTGCCTGCAAAGCCAAAGGATCCAAGTTTGACTCCCCAGGACCCACATGAGCCAGATGCACAAGGTGGCATATGTGTTTGGAGTTCATTTACAGTGGCTGGAGGTCCTTGCTCACCCATTCTCTCTCTCTCTCAAATAAATAAATAAACATTTTAAAAAAAGGTAATAGGTAGTATTAATTGCTCAAGAGAAGAAATACAATATTTTCACTTTTCAATTAGATTCTAGGACTAATTTTCCGGGTAGTTTTTTTTTTTTTTTTTTTTTTTTTTTTTCAATGAACCAGATTCGCACATCATGGTTGTTTGAATCAGAAGTCCTTTTTTTATTTTTTTTTTTGTTCATTTTTATTTATTTATTTGATAGTGACAAGAGAGAAAGAGGCAGAGAGAGAGAGAGAGAGAGAGAGAGAATGGGCACGCCAGGGCTTCCAGCCACTGCAAACGAACTCCAGATGCATGCGCCCCTTGTGCATCTGGCTAATGTGGGTCCTGGAGAATCGAGCCTTGAACCAGGGTCCTTAGGTTTCACAGGCAAGCGCTTAACTGCTAAGCCATCTCTCCAGCCCCAGAAGTCCTTTATAAACTCATGAGTTTTGAATGATTGGTCCCCAGCTACGGGCAAATTGGGAGGTGGCGTCTTGCTGAAAGACATGTGTTGCTAGGATGTTATAGGCCAGCTTCCCTTTGCCAGAGCTCAGTTTACTCTCTTTCTGCTTTCTGCCAGTTGTCATGGCAAGAAGTAATGTCCAGCCTCTGCTCTTCCATCTTTTCCTACCATCATAAGGCTTCTCCTTGAGACTATAAGCAAAAATAAGCATTTTTCTCCCATCAGCTGCTTTTTGTCAGTTGTTTTCTCCCAGCAATGTAAAGGTAACTCCAGCCTCCACCATAAAGCCACATGGTTTTTCTAGTGTTTGCCTTAGTTCTCACAACTTAAGGAATAATGAGATTAAAGGGTATTCATGTTACTTAATTCACTCATTGAAGAATATTTAATAAGACCTCTTAGTAAGTTCTGGAATAATTATTCCCACTTTGATCAATTTCAGGTGGTTTTCTAAGACTCTCCATATTTGGGCAGGAAATAATATATATACAGACCTGCTCCCAAATTGCTTACATGATTTTCCCTCAAAATTTGAGGAAACTGGTTCCAAGACCCACTTTCAATACCAAAATATGTGGATGTTCTAGTCCCTTATATAAAATGGTGAAGCATATGCAATACCCTATGCATACCCTCCCAGTTATTTTAAACTATCTTTAGGTTATATTAGACTATCTAAGGCAATATAAAATTTACGTGAATAAATAATTGTTATACTGAATTTTTTGTAGAATAATGTCAAGGATAACATCTGCACATGCTCAGCGCAAAGGCAATTTGTCTTCAAATCCTTTGATCCACTGTTGATTCCATTTGCAGATTCAGACCCCATGAAGGACCTACTGTCTTCCTGAGCACTGAAAAACATCAAAATTAGGCTAAAAGTATACAAAGTAGTACAAATTGTAGTATTGTACAAAATAGGTATAGACTAATGAATAATAAAGAGAAAAGATCAATGTTGGAACATAATTTCGGTCAGACATTTATAATTAATTTTCCTTATAAACAATGCTATCAGCTCTAGCTAAAGATATGGAGCATACCTACTAACATTTTTAGGCTTACATTTTCTCTTTGACCAATTCTGATTACTTAAAGAATGTAGAAGTTCTATGTACATGCATATGGATTCCATTTAAAGCTATTATAATTTTACTGACATAAGGATACATGCCTTATAATTTACAAATAATGATTTTATAATATTTCTTTCTGTAATTTTATCTACACAATTTTTTTTTCTTTCAGACATTTTTTATTGATTTTTGCTGAACTCTTTTATTTGTAGCTATACTATGATTGTGAGAAATGAAGGGAGTTTAAATATAAACATTGGCTGATGTTTTCAATTAAATTGATAAGATGAAAATGAAACAATATGAATTATGTTGCAACTTCATTAGTTCTTCAATGGAAGCAATTTTTGCTGTGTCAGATAATAGTTTTAGAGTTCTAGAAGAGTATTCCCTCAGATTCTTCATAATATAATAACGGAAAGCATACTTTTAAGTTTGTTTTTAGTGTGTGAGGATGTATGATTTGAGTGTATGCATGTGCTTGTCCATATGCATGAGAGTGGGCACATCAGAGCCATAGCAACCATGTGTAGGACAAATTCAGGTAGCAGTCCATATTTTCACCTTGCTTGAGTCAGGGCTCTCTTCATTGTTCATCACATTGTTCACCATTGAATTTTCCAGTCTAGCTGGCCATAGTGCTTCTGGCTGGTTGATCTTTCTTGGATATGGAGCACTAGGATCATAGATGCCTGCCTCATCATCTGGCTTTATGAGGTAGTAAAATGCAGTGCTGGTATTGGGAACTAAAATGTTCCTTCAGCTTTGCTTATTTGTCTTGTCAAATGATCACAGTACATTCAACTTCAACATTCAAGTTGTTCCAATGTACTACTGACAAACCTATCAACATGAAACATTATTTTAGAAAGTGCCAGTTCTTGCAACAGGATTTAATACCATATGGTATATTTATGGTCTATTTATTTAGGAAACTGGAAATATGTTCATTGATCCAGGAAGAATAATGTGATGCTAGAATTAGTCTCCAGGTCCAGGATTATGGCCAGGATCCTTTTCTTATCTTTATATTCAAGATACACTTTATTTATGTAAAGCAAAAATTTTATCATTTTGGTCATTTTTTATGAAAAATAGTCATTCCAATGGAGTGGATGCTCATTCACTTAATATTTGCTGGAATTACCACTTTAAAAGCTGTCCTGATAACTTTAAGGGAATACTGTCCTGTTAAAACATTAATCAACTGCAACATTATTCCTTGTTTTCCAATCCAGGTTTAACTTGGCTCAGATTCTTCATTTGGTCCTCACTGCTCCTTGAGGGCATATTTAGTCATTTTAACTCTATTGATTTATTTTATTTTATTTTATTATTTTTTTCTTTTCTCTTTTTCTTTATTAGTTAGTTTTGTATTCAGCAAATACAGTCAGTTTGGTACCATTATTAGGCTCATCCGTGACCTACCCCCTCCCCTTGGCCCCTCCTTGTTGAGGTATATGGGTCATGCATTGTGGAGTTAGCCCGCTATTGATTTTTATTGATACTCATTTTCTGTTTCATTTATATGAAATCCATTTAGACACCATCAATGTTTGACAGCTTAGTACTCAAAGAAAGTTTATAAAATGAACAAGCAGATTAATGGAAAGAGAATTGTTTCTGGGGTCTTGTAGCTGTCCTAACAGAATATGTCTAATAGGGCTAAAATTGTCACATCCACTTTGAGTAGGGGTCAATGTTGAGCACATGGCCCTCATCTACAGTACATGAAGGTTATCATGACAAATAAGTAAAACTGTTTGTGTGAACTAGTTCTGATATCATATAGATATTTCTCAATTGTGGCAATTTGAATTTAAATGGCCCCTTCCCTCCAATGCTTTTGATTAAGTTTCCTACTTAGTCTACAGTAGGAAGAACCCTGCTGATAGAGATGTGTTACAGGGGATGGATCTTGATTCCAGCCTTAAAATGCCCAGAGTCAGCTCCTGCTTGCTGGTGCTGGCTATTGTCTCTCTGCTGTGGATATATGATGAAATGCATCAGCTTCTGACATGATGAAGCTTCTACTGGAATCTGTAAGCCTAAAATCAACCCTTTCCTCCCATAAGCTAATTCTGTCAGATGTTTTATCCTAGCAACTTGAAGGTAATTGCAACATCAACTAATTCTATTAAAAATCTTGTAATTATTGATCTTTTTATTATCAAAGATGGATGAAACTTTCAAAATTTGCTTAAATTATACCTTTACTTATTTATTTATTTATTTCGGATTTTTATGGTAGGGTGTCACTCTAGCCCTGGTCTGAAATTCACATATGTAGTCTCAGAACTGCCTCAAACTCATGGAGATCCACCTACCTCTGCCTCCTGAGACTGAGGTTGAAGGCATGTGCCACCATGCCCAAGTTAACCTTTTAATTTATTTATTAAAAAATATGGAACCAGGCGTGATGGTACACACCTTTAATCCCAGCACTTAGGAGGCAGAGGTAGAAGGACCTTCATGAGTTCAAGGCCAGTCTGATACTACATTGTGAATTCTAGGTCAGCCTGGGCTAGAGTGAGACCCTACCTTGAAAAGCTACACACACACACACACACACACACACAATATATGGCAGTCCTCTAGCATCTGCCTCCCGAGTACTGGGGGATTAAAGGTTAATGAGACCTTCCCTCAAAAAATAAAAATCATGCAGTACACTTACTTAGGGATCAGAGGCCAGGCCTGAGAAGGGTAGAAATAAAGTTCATGGTCTTTTAGGATATGGTGATGGATGAGGTGTTATCATACAGAAATCTATTGCACAGTGAAGTGTTGCTGCTGGGATAGTCAGAATAGTGTTCCAGGAGCAGACTTCAAAGCAACAGATTTAATTTCATCATTCAGCTTGACCAAAGTTATGAAGGGAACCATAAAGGGGAAAAGTGAGAATGCTAGGAAAGCAAATATTTTCTCTAATATTATAATATTTACTCTATTCCAGGTCTTCAAGAAGTATTTTATATGCTTGTGGTTGTTTTTATCCTATGTTCACTTATTCTCTTTCAGTCAAGACTACATTCTATATTTCAGTTTTAAGGATTTTGATTCGAGGGTCACATTTGTTTTCATACTTTCAGTTTTGTTTTTTATCTTTTTGAAAGAAAGAAAGAGAGAGAGAGACAAAAGTAGGGAAAAAATGGGCATGTCAGGGCCTTCAACCACTGCAAATAAACTCCAGACATGTGCAACACCTTGTGGCTCATGTGCAACATTGCATGCTTGAGTCACTGTGCATCTGGCTACATGGGACCTGGAGATTCAAACATGACTTCTTATGCTTCACAGGCAAGCGCCTTAACCGCTTAGCCATCTCTCTAGCCCATTTGGTTCTGTTTTTAAAATTAAGGAAAAAAAAATAACTTACAACATTTTCAGAGTGTCCACAGCTCTGGCAATAGTTTAAGCAGGCTCTCTGTCCTGTATAAATGTTAATTTAATGAAATTTATTACGTGCTAATAGGTTACTTCTGCAACAACATTTCATATGGAAGTAATATAGGAAGGAAGATAAGAAAGGAATGAGAGAGAAAGAGGGAGATGGTCCAGACCAAATTGCATTTGTATGACAGATTGTTTATTGAAACAGAGCTACTTAAATTTTCAAGTACAGCCCCCAAATGATATACAACTAAAATAATAGTATAATGTATTACAGTTTAGGTATTGAAATTGGCTTCTGAACTTTGTATTATCTTCTCCTGCTTATGCAGGACAGTTTTCAACATAATGCAATTAAGATTTGGATGATCTTAAATATATCAGTATAATTTTTATTAAATTAACATATTTTTTATTCTCAGAACCATTTC
This sequence comes from Dipus sagitta, assembly GCA_036346955.1. Classification (NCBI taxonomy): domain Eukaryota; kingdom Metazoa; phylum Chordata; class Mammalia; order Rodentia; family Dipodidae; genus Dipus; species Dipus sagitta. The sequence goes on from CM070781.1 coordinate 71,332,161, forward strand.
CCCAGCATCCTCATATCCACTTCATAACTTTAATCATACCCTAAACTAGATCATTTATTTGCCATCTCTCAACCTACTATCATATCTGTCCATCGGTCCATCACTATCCAACTGACAATCTATCTTTTGCCATTGTTTTCCATTCTGGTCTCCCTATCTCTCTAGCTCTCTATTTCTTTTGCTATATGTGTTTCTAAAATATAACTTTCTCATTGAAGTCACATACAAAGGTAGCAAACATATTCACGTTATTTGAAAAATAATAAATAAAATCTTACTGGAAAAAACAAAACTATCCAGAAATGTAATCTGGTAAAATAAGTAGGTTTGCCTATAATACAACACCCCCTTTCACAAACTCTACCCTTAAAAGGGTATTAGCAAAACCCAAGTTTTCTTAAGTCTTAGCATGTGACAAGCAATATTTCAACAACACCTAAAACTACACAGGAGAATCAGATGAGTCATTACTAATGTTCTCTATAAGAAATATGCACAGTTCCTTAGAGTCATTTGCCAGAAGTCATAGGAGCCAGGGTTCAAATTCCAGCAGTCTAATTCTAGAGGTGTTGTACTTTACTGAATTTGGAGGTCTCTGAGTTTCTGGGTATACAAAATCTCATCAGTTGATTCAGTAAATATGTTTTTCTTTGGCACAAAACTTGAATCCCCTAGTACATACAAGCATTTAACCTAGTATATACCTAGAACTTTATAGTATATACAATAGGTACAATTTTATAATTCATATGTGTAGCTTATACAGAATACACATATGAATATGAACTAGTGTTAGATCAAATTTGGAAAAAAGACACAATTTAAAATAGCACATCTACAGAATTTGTTGAATCAGCCATATATTTCCATTCAAATATGAAAATATTCTATTGAAATTTTTAAATAATAAAGCACCATGTTCCATGTTCATACTAAAATTTACTGATCACACACAGATCTCATTGTCTTATGTCACAAATCATCAAGGGATAAAAATGCTTTAATATAGCTGATGTAGCTACATTAATTAATTGTTTAGGTAGGACTCTTAAATATAAGATTAAACAAAAAGACAAACTTTAGTGAGATTTTTAGAAAAATTCAATTGGATTTCTTTTATATCTTTTATCTATGACTTCTCTAGCTCTAGGGCCACTTTTACTTACAATTAACACATTTAGAGGGTACTTCAGCAAAATTTAAAATTCCTATGAATCATGGATCATTAGAACTTCTGAAGGTAGAAATGTTAAATCCAGAAATGTCAAGGTTCTTGGAAAATCTGCATTATAACACTAAGGTCAGTCTATTATTGTGTGACATAAGGAAATATTAGTAAATTACTTTTTCCTGCAGTTAATCAAAATGTGAATATAATTCCTTAAAACATATTCATTTAAGCTATAAAGCAACCATTCTTGTCTATGTGTGTGCATGTGTGTTAGAATATTTATGGACACACTTGTTCGTGTGCAGGTAAGCTTGCATGTGAAATTCCTATGTGTGTATTGCTTACGTGGGTGTTAGTATATGCATAGGCATGCATGTTTGTGTGTAGGCATGCTTGCGTGTACAGTTGTATGGACATGCGTGTGGAGGCCAGTGGCTGACTTTTCTCTTAGCTCATCATTTTTTGCTTTTACAATTACTTTCTCAATTCTAGGGCAAAGCACCTGAACAAAAGCAGATGATGGAAGGGAAGTATTTTGCTTTACAGTCTCAAGGGGAAGTTTCATGACAGCAGGGGTAAACATGACACGAACAGAACCTGGACATCACCTATGTGCCATTATAGGTAGAAAACAGCAGTTGGGGCAGTGAACTGTTCTCTGGCAAGAGGGAGCATTCTACAACACCCCCAAAGTCTACCATATCATAGCCCTCCAGCAAGGCTCAACTCCCATATTGCCACCAGGTAGGAATCAAGCATCCAGACCACATGAATTGTAGAGCATTTGACTGCAGAATACATGAGTTTATGAGTGACATCTGATCCAAATCACCACATCCACCTTATTTTTATTTTTAGTTTTTGAGAGAGAATTTACTCTGAATTCCAGAGCTCACCAATTTCGCTAGAAAAACTAGCCAACAAGTCCTAATGATCTTTATGTCTCTGTCTCCCCAGAACTGGGGAGTAAGGCCCACATCACCATATTTTTTGAAGGGTATGAAATATTTATTTTAAAAGGGTATAAGTAATGAAGAAAAGTTCTTAAACTTGGATGGATTGTGAGAAGAAAAATGCCCCTCCATGCTTTTTAAATGTAATTTCTGGCCATCCGAACTCAGGTCCTTATGCTTGCCTAGCAGGCACTGTCCCAACTGAGCCATCTGACTAGCCTTTGTAACCATGTTTTGATTATAAAACACTGTAAGTTTTCTATTATCCATTTCTTGTAAACATGCTTTATTCTAAGTAAACTGGGTGATAATCAATCATTAGCATTAATGGAAGAATAAATGAAAAGGATATTTTAGAGACCCAGCAAGTGAAAGTTGTTTTAGAGCTTGAGATCCTCCACAAAGTCAGCTTGGAGATGATGAAGGAAGCCTGCTGATATTTATTGAAAGACAGATCTCTTAAAAACTGATATAGAACATAGCCTCATAGCTATTAAAACTTTATTTCCCTCATTATTTCCATATCATCACATCTTAAACCTAAGTTTTAAAATGTGCTCATATTCAGATTTTATCCTGTACCTTGCACTAGACTAAACTGCAGTGCATTTCATCGTCTTTTAATCACTTTTAAGCATACACATGTGATTATTACTTCCTATTTCTGTAGGCATGAAATATGTTATCTATAAACGGTGCTCATTAAAGGTAACTTAGCTGACTGAACTGAAATATTGACATCTGTAGGTTCATGATCTGTGAAAATACAACTGTAGGATTCTCACAGGCTAGCAGAGCCTGGCCAGCATCATGGGATAGATTTCCAGGAAGTAGACAGAGAAATGCTGGATTAAGGCACTGTGTACTGATCAACGTAGAAGGCAAGGGCTGTGAATTTAACAATTTTACTTCTCCTGGTTAGTTATTTTATTTCATTGTGATCTGTCCATGCATTTGTTCCCCAGTAAAGAAACTTCATTGTTGAAGCTTATTTCCACAGCTGTTCTAAAATGTGTGTCTGAATTGCATGTTTCTTCTCCATGAAAATTTTATTGCGAGCAATCTCTGATTTTAATTAAATGTTGTTTCCAGTTTTATTTATAATTTTCTTTTCAAAGGAAGGAATTGTAGTTATTATGTCTATGTTAGGGCCTTCTTCCTGAATTGCATATTTAGATGTTAAAAAATTCAGATGTATTATGTATCTCTGAAAAGAAATTCTTCTTGTGGTATATTTCACTCACTCATATATGAGGAAAATATAATTAAACTGATATTGCTATCTTTAAAGAAGATACAGATTATTATGCTCCATCCCATTTCTTAATTGAATAAGAGGCCAGGATGCATCGAGTAATGTTCTTTTGCAATTTCATATGCTTAGAATGAAAATACAGCCATAAACAAGAACATTGTTTAGAAACTGAGACTAAAAGAGCTAATCTTAGCATCATTCCTCTTTACTTAGCTGTCCAAGGTTCTTGTCAGTTATATTCCTTAGTTATCTGATAAGAAGAAACATAGAGGAAGACAGATTTGCTTAGCTCACAGTTTTGGCAGAGGAGGCATGGTGCTGGGCACAGGCCTTGATGCAGAAGAGTGTAGCTCACCTCTTCACAGTGGAGAAAGGGAAATAGAAATCAGACAGGAATCAGGCCTGGCTATAAAGTTGAAGGCCTACAGCCACTCGCAATCTATTTCCTCCATCTAGGCTCCACTTCCTAAAGGTTCCTCAACTTCCCAAAACAGTGTGAGCATCTGGGGACCAAAAGTTCAACCCATAAATCTGGAGACATTTTTAACCCAAACATTAACCAGAGGTTTCAAATGGAGGGTGACTTTTTTGTATATATCTAATTTAATTGAAATTTTCTGACAAAATTGGGGAATAAAGCCAATAAAACTAAGTGAAGGGAATGGAGAGATGGCTCAGCAATGAAGGCAATTGTCTGCAAAGCCTAAGGACCTAAGTTTGATTCACCAGTACCCACATATAGCAGGATGCACAGAGTGGCACATGTGTCTGGAGTTCATTTGCAGTGTCCAGAGGCCCTGCAATGCCCATTCCTTCTTTCTTTCTCTATATCCTTTCAAACAAATAAAATATTAAAGAAAAACAACTAAATGACTGGGTATTTAGGTGACATTTTTAGAAATAGCTCCTTTTACTCTATAAGTACTTCTAGGTATATGGTTTTCAGAGCAGGTACTAACGGTAATACCACTTGTGATTCAGAAAGTTTTGTGGGATTAAAATTCTACTGTAATTTATTTAAAATTATGAAGCACCTAAATACATATGTAAAGTGAAGAAACAAATAAAATTGAGTTTAAAATAACTTAGTGAAAAATAAGTCTAAAACACTTAAGAAGTCTAAACAGAGTTTATAAACAGGGTTTAGTTCAGTTACACTTATCTCATAATTATATAGGTGGATTCATATTGAGAATTCTATACAATTCAGCATATTAATACCCAAATAGAATATTGAAATTCATTCACACAGTTTTGTATGCATGTCTAATCAATAATAGGTTTTTAATCAAATAGTAATGACATTTACAATTAACACAATAAATTAATGTATTCAACCAAGGCTACAATCGAGTAAGTTGTGAAATAAAAGAATGTCAACTATACCTAGTAACTGGATAACAAGTTTGTTACAGCTTCCTTTAACACTGTTTTTAATGAACAAGTCAATGCAATTGGTGTAGTAGTTTGAGCAGATGCTCCCCAATATATTCAGAAGTTTATTAAAACTTCTTGGATTTCCAACCACTTGGCTGGAGTAGGTGTCACTGGGCAGATCTCAGGGTCCAGCCCTAAAGTATGGTGGTGGAATTGGGATTCCAGTGTGAAGATATGCAAAGTACGTGAGTTCTGCCTGGAATTCCTGTGTGCTGTGTAGTGTGGCTTTTGGGTTTTAGCTTGTGGCTTTTTCTTTCTTTGCTTGGTCCTGTGAAAGATGGCCAGGTTCTTCTGCCATTATGGAATTTCTTCTCTATCTTCAATAATTCCCTTCCACCATAACTGTGCCTGGTTTCAAAGTTCATCTCAGTGACCAGAAATTGTCTGCTGCAATTGGGTAGGACAAAATAGTGACAGTCTTAAACTTGACATGATATAGCAGAAAATACTGTTACTGACAGGTTAAATAATCCTACCTTAAAATCCTGAAATATGCAACAGGAATGGGAAAAACTCCATAATATAGTAGGCTATAGAACTAAAATAAGAAAAACAAAAATATTCATTTTCTAGCTATAAAAGCATATTAACCAGATTATACATTAGGAGAAATACCACTTTTAGAAAAGTAATTATAAAAGTAATATCTCAAGATATAAACTGAAAAAAGACATCAACAAAAATGTATATGAATAAAATATAAAACTGAAGAAAAAATTGTTGAATAAATTGCAGCAATAAAAATGTACACTTATAACAAGGCAACTTTTAGAAACTCACCAGTGTGAGACTCAAACTGATAATTTTGAAAATGACAATAGGCATCTAAGGCTCATATGTAAAGCAAAATATACATAATTATACAAAAAGGAAAGATAGTTGGGTTTGTCTATCCATCATTATAATGTGTTAGTATATTTAATATAGCTTTGCAATGTTCTTTGAATAAGATCTGAAGTCAATGAAGTAAAGCCTTGTGGGTTTCTGAGGATGAGAGCTGTCCATGCAAAAGCAGGCAAATGCAACGGCCTTGAACCCCAGGAACGGTCATGCTTGGCATGTGTGAGAGCAGTAACGATGTCTTATGCTTAGAATGGAGAGACAAAGAAGAGCAAATTAGAAACTGAAAAGGAAAATGGAGATAAAAGATGAGTTGTTGATCCTCTGGGTCCAATAAATCATTAAAAAATGTCCACTGCTTTGCTTGCTGAGATGGAATGTAGATAGACTTGAACAGAGATGAGAGGATTTGACTTGCTTCATCCCAGCTGCCATCCTAATGGAGCTTTGAAAAAGCCTTGGCAAAAAGATGTTGCCATAAATGACGTATAAAGATAGAGGACAGTTTAATTTTGGATACATTGTCAAGTTATAATAGCTAGATTTGCTGAAAGAAACAAAGCAAGAATGAATGATTTGGAGACCTCGTTTTTGAGAGACTGGAAAGATGGAGCTGGAGCTTATCTTGAGGATGAAGCTGAGTGGGGCTGGAGAAAGAGCTTGAAAGAACATGAAAGAACATGAAGTTTAACATTATTGACAATGAGAATATTTTGGCTTATGGTGCTGTCCTGTGAACTGAGAATAAAAAGAACAAGATTGGTACCAGTAAGCATTTTATATACTACAAGGGTGTGTTATGTGACTACCATCTCCCCTTTCTCTCTCTGTCTCTCTTTCTCTCTTTCCTTGTTCCTAATGAACTCCTTAACATGGCTTCATCCTCACACATCTAACTTGGCTCTACCCTCATATGTCCTAAACTTCCCTGTAGTGCAGTCCAGGATACAGCTCTACCTAAATGGAGGCCTCTGAGAGGGAAGAAATGCCTCAGACTATGTTTGTCCCTACTAGCACTGAAACATGCAAATTAGCAAAAAAGGAGAAACAAAATTGAACATGTATTTCCAGGAGTACTTGACCAAGTGTTGTTATTATCTTCTCATTGTTGGGACAAAACACCCAACTAAAAGTAGCTGATGGGAGGAAATATTTTATTTTTAATTTTTATTTATATATTTTTATTTTAGCTTATAATCGTGAGGGGAGGCTCCTTGATGGCAAAGTACAACTTGGAATGAGCAGATGCTCAACTCTGCCACAGCAGGTGGAAAACAGTAGCTAGAGACTAAGATAATACTACCAAGCTAGGATTGATAAGCCTCATGGTCACCCCCAGAAATACACCTCTCCAGTAAGTCTCCACCTACCAAGTTTCCATCACTGGGAAACAAGAATTTAGAACACATGTTATTATGGGGGCCATCTGATTAAAACACAACATCACAGAACTTAAAAATTTAGGAATATTGATATACAGAAGTTCCATGAAAAAGGGTCTTGGTAAATTGCTGGTTGTATATCATGAAGTTTATAGAGATGTAATCTACTAAGACATGTGATGACATTTAGAGACTAGTACTGTTTTGTTGAATTGATAAAAATAAATCTTTCTTTTTTATTTTTATTTATTTATTTAAGAGAGAGAAAAAAAAATGGGCACATTAGGGCCTCCCAGCCCTGAGCTTAATTTTGGTAGGTTGTGTATACCTAGCAATTCATCTATTTCTTCCAGATTATCCAGTTTTCTGGAGTAGAGGTTTTGGAAGTATGCTCTTATGATTTTTCCAATTTCCTTGATGTCTGTTGTGACCTCTCCTTTTTTATCTCTAATTTTATTAATTTGAGACTTTTCTTTTTTGCTTGTTCTAATGGGCCAGGGATTTATCAATTTTGTTAATTTTTTTCAAAGAACAAACTCTTCATTTCATTGATTTTTAAATTGTTTCTTATTTTCAAATTCATTAATTTCTGCTCTGATCTTCATTATTTCTTTATGCCTGGGGGTCTTAGGGTTAGATTCTTCTTGTGTTTCCAGTGCCTTTAGGTGGACAATTAGGTTATTAATTTGGGATCTCTCTATCTTTGTTATGAAGGCATTTAGTACTATGAATTTTCTTCTTTAGGCTGCCTTCAGTGTTTCCCATAAGTTTTGGTAGGCTGTGTTTTCATTATCATTCAATTCTAGAAATTTTACAATTTTTTTTATTTCTTCCACAACCCATTCATTGTTTAAAAGTGTGTTGTTTTGTTTGCAGTAGCTGCTGGAGGTCTTGATGTTTTTCTTATTGTTAATTTCTAGTTTTAAAGCATTGTGATTTGATATCATGCAGGAAGGTACTTCATTTTTTTCTGAATTTATGGAGGCACACTTTATGGCCTAATATATGATCTATTTTGGAGAAGGTTATATGAGCTGCTGAGAAGAAACTGTATTCTACATAGTTGTGGAGGAGAGTTCTTTAGATATCTGTTAAGACTAGTTGTTCTATGGTGTTGTTGAGCTATATTATTTCCCTGTTGATTTTCTTCTTTGATGATAGTTGAATGTTGAAGTCTTTGACTATGGTGGTATTGGTGTTTATTTGTATTCTGTTGTTAAGCAGGTTTTGTTTTATAAACTGTGTTGTACCTGTGTTTCAGGCATATAGATTTACGATTGTGGTGTTCTTACCTTGGGTCATTCTTTTGATGAGTAAGAAGTGGTCTTCTTTGTCCTTTTTGATTACTTTTGGTTTGAAGTCTATTTTATCAGATACTAATATAGCAACACCTGTTTATTTTCTATTTCCATTTTCTTGGAATAGCATTTTCCATCCTTGCACCCTGAGGAGTTGTTTATCTTTAGTGGTGAGGTGGGTTTCTTGAAGACAGCAGATAGAAGGGAACATTTCTTTGATCCACCCTGATAACTTGTGTCTTTTCATGGGTGAGTTAGGACCATTAATATATAAGGTCATACTGTGTGGTAACATTTAATCCTTTCCATAATGTGGTTCATGGGGTTTGGTGCTTTCTTGTGTGTTGTACTTTTAAAAGCCTGGACTAGTTTTGATTATTGTAATATTCTTCTTGTTGGTTCTTGAGATTGGTTGTTTAACTTATCTGTGTGGAGTATTCCCTGAAGCATTATCTGTAGGTTTGGATTTGTGTTCATATAATTATCAGATTTAATATTTTCCTTTTTTTCTTTCTTTTTTTGTTAGTTATGTACATAGTATATATATAGCCATATGGGTACCATCATTAGCCTCCTCCCTGTTCTTCCCATCCAAAGGGACTCTCCTTATTGGAGAATGTGGGTCATGCATTATGGGGGAAGCCATCAGTTATGGGTAAGAGGCAATGCCTCTGTGCATAATATCCCAATTTTGACTCTAACAATATTTCCCCCCCTCTTCCATGAATTTTCCTGAGCCATGTTGGGTTTGTTTTAGATCTACTTCAGTGATAAAGTCTTGGGAACCTCTGAGTCTATGGATTTCTTATTTGGCAGGAGTTGAGCACTCTCTAGGCTATCTCTTTAATCCCTGTGCTGGCATTAGATTTGCCAAGAAAGCAGCACTCTTGCTCATTTCTCCAATTACTCTATGATTTCACCTGGGGCCCTGTTGAGGTGCAATGGGCTGATTCTCTCCTCAGGTTCTGCCTCCATCTGAAAAAGAGAAGCAAATTCTGCAACAGAGAGTGAAGTCAGTACCAGATAAGGGGATAGCCATTATTATTTTAGAGAGAATTTAATAAGTGTAAGCCCTCTTGTAACCCACGATTGGTGGGAGTTTGATATTGAAGAGCAGGTTCAGTTTTTGGATGTGTTTCTGACTTGTCTTCCAGGAACAGCTATGGGTTCCGTTCCACTGAGCAGATCTGTTAGCCAAATCAAGAGCAGTTGGTTACCCACCATGGCTGTGTGCCACTATTGCACATGTGTGAGCATCATGTCAGGTTGTTTACTGCTGAGGAGCTTAGACCACAAGTTGCTTGGACAGATGTTGGTCATTTTCCCTCAGTCGCTCATGTAGCACCTTCTGGCACTAGACAAGCTAACTGTTTGGGGATTGACTCTCTTTTATATTCCAGCCAGGTCACTCCATGTTCCATACCCAACAAAATATGGTATCTTCAGCACTAGGGACTTACCATTAACCTTTGTTGGGTCATCATGTACTCTGACAGAAATCTATTTTCTTTTGGGAAACCTTGTAGGTCTCTCTGATCAACAGCTCATTGTGGATGTTAACTTCATGCTGGTACTGGGAGTTACAGGCCGGCACCAAAGGAAAAAAAAAAAAAAAAGATAGGTAAGATAAAAGAGAAAGAAATCAGAGAGAGAGAGAGAGAGAGAGAGAGAGAAGAGAAGATTAAGTTTAGTCTTCATCAAAAGCTCTCCAGGGCCCTGTGATTCAGGTGTCCCCTTTAATGATCTTATGAAGGTTCAACCATTTAGTCTGTCTTTCAGGATATATGATATTGTGGTAGTATTTCCTTTTGGGTCCATTTTTGTGTCCCTCCCCCACCCTTACTCCCTTCTTGCCCAATGCTCCCTATTGTCTGATCCTTAAGATGCTTATTAAGTAAGTCAGCATCTATGGAAGATTTAAGTTAGGAGCCACAGATGAGTAAGACCATGTGATTATTAACTTTATGTGATTGGGTGAGTTCACAGAGAATGATCTGTTCCAATTTTGATCATTTTTCTTCAAATTTCATTGTATCATTTTTTTCCTTACTGCTGGGTAGAATTCCATAATGTAGATATACCACACCTTGGTTATCCATTCATCTAATGATGGACATTTGGATTGATTCCAGTTCTTAGCTATTATGAATTGAGCAGGTATAAACATGTTTGAGAAAATATCTGTGGAATGAGACATGGAGCTTTAGGGTAAATGCCTACGAAGGGAATAACTGGTTTGGTTAAAGTTATTATAGTCAACCTTTTTAGTAATCTCCATATTGCTTTCCATAGTGGTTGTAGGATCATAAATTTCCACCAATAGTGAATTAGGGTTCCTATTTCTCTACAACCTCAACATCATTTGTTTTCATTATATTTTTTAATGTTTTCTATCCTTATGGGACTCTCATAGTTGTTATGGTTTGCGTGTCCCTGATGATTAGGGATGATGAACATTTTCTTAACTTTTTGTTTTCCATTCATATTTCTTCCTCTGTAAACTCCCTGTACAGTTCTCTGTCCCATTTTGTGAGCATGTTGTTTGACTTTTTATTGTTTAGGTTTTTGAGTTCTTTGTGGATTCTACAACTTAGGCCTTGGTCAGTTGCATAGCCAGGAAAATCTCCCCTTCTGTGGGAAATCTATTGGCTCTATTTATTTTGTGTTTGATTGGTGAAAAAAAAAAAAAAAAAAGAAATCAGCTTCATGAGATCCCACTAGTAGAGTGACCATTTAATTTCCTGAGCTGCTGGGGTTTTGTTTGGGAATACTTTCCCAATCATATATCATGTAAAGTACTTCCTATGTTTTTCCAATAGTAGACAAGTTTCTGGTCTTATATTAAGGTATTTGATCCATTTGAACTTGATTTTTTTGCATGGCTGGAGGTGTGGATTGAGTTTTATTTTCCTGCATGTAGTTGTCTGGTTTGTCCAACAACATTTGTTGAAGATTCTGTCTTTTGTTTCCAGTCTATTTGTAGGGCCTTTGCCAAATATCAAGTAGCTGTAATTACTTGAGACAAAGTCTGGGTACTCTATTCTGTTCCATTGGTATATAATCCTGTTTTTATGCCAGTACCATGTTGTGTTTATTGCTATGGGTTTCTAATATAGCTTTAGATCAGTTATGGTGATGGCTCCAGAGGTGTTTCTTTTGGTGAAGATGTGCTTGGATAACCTAGGCCTTATGTATTCCATATGAATTTTGAAATCATTTTTTTCTATCTCTGTGAAGAAAAATGTTGGGATTTTTATTGGTATTGCATTAAATCTGTATATTGCTTTTGGTAAGATTGCCATTTTCACAATGTTAATATTGCTTATCCAGGAGCATGGGAGGTCTTTCCATTTTCTCAAGTCCTCCTCAGTTTCTCTCTTCAGTGTTTCGATGTTTTCATTGTATAGGTTTTTCACATCATTGGTTAATGCTATTCCAAGGTATTTTATTTATTTATTTATTTATTTGTTTGTTTATTTATTTATTGTTGGTATTGAAAATAGGACAATGTCGCTTATTTCTTTCTCTGTATCTTTGTACTTTACATATAGAAAGGCTACTGAATTTTTAACTTAAAAATTCTGTTTCTATTTTATTTTTTTTTAATTTTTGTAGTCAGTGAATACAGTCTAGTTGGTAAAATATTTATCGTCTGCCCTGTTCTCCCCCCTCCACAGGGATCCCCCTTGTTGGGGTATATGGGTCATGAATTGTGGGATAAGCCTGCATTTTGGGTAGGAGGAAATGTCTCTGCTTGTCATGACCAATATGTGGCTCAGAAATACTTTCCACCCCTCTTCTGCAAATTTCTCAGAGCCATCTTGAGTTCATTTTATGTCTGCTTCAGTGTTGAAATCTTGAGAGCTTCTGTATCTCTGTATATCTGGTTTGTTGGGGCTTGATTGTTCTCTGTGTCTGTTTCCTCCACTGCTGTGCCAGTTCCAAGTTCACCACCAAAACAGCATTCTTGCATGTTTCCCCAATTATTCTTAGTTTCATCTGGGGCCCCTTTGAAGTATGATGGGGTGGTTCTCTCCTTAGAATCTGCATCTATCAGAAAAAGAGAAGCAGATTTTCCAACAGAGAGTAAAGTTAGCACCAAATAAATGTGGTAACCATTATTTTTTAGAGAGAGCTTAATGAAAAGCAGACTCATTTTTGGATATGATTCTGACTTGTTTCCAAGCACCAGCTATGAGTTCCATTCCACTAAGCAGATCATTTAGCCAAATTGAGAGCAGTTGCTTTCCCAACATGGATATGCACCACTATTGCACTTATATGAGCATCACATCAGGTTGTTTGTTGCTGAGTAGGTTAGACCACGCATTGCTTGGAAAGATATTGGTCATTTTCCCCCAGTCACTCATGTGGCACCTTCTGGCACTAGGCACGCTACCAGTCTGCAGACTGACTCTTCCAGCTTCCAGCCATGTCTCTCCATGTTACGTGTCAACAGTGTATGGCGTCTTCAGCAGTAGGGCCTTGCCAGTAACCTATGGTGGGTCATCAAGTGCTCTGACATAAATCTGTCTTCTTTTGGGAAACCATTTTCTCAAGTCCTCCTCAATTTCTTTTTTGAGTGTTTTTATGTTTTCATTGTATAGACCTTTGACTTCCTTTTTAAATGTTATTCCAAGGTATTTTATTTTAATTTGTTGCTATTCAACATGGGAAAATATCACTCTTTTCCTCTGTATCTTTATCATTTGCATATAGCAAGGCTACTGATTTTTTTGTACATTGGTTTTGTATCCTGCTATGTTGCTGGAGGAGTTTATCACCTTTAAGAGTTTTGCAGTGGAGGTTCTTGGGTCTCTTACGTACAGAATCATGTCATTTACAAATAGTGATCACTTAACTTCTTCCTTTACAAATTGTATCCCTTTTATTTCTTTCTCCTGTCTTATTGCTTGAGCTAAGACTTTCAGTACTATATTGAAGAGGAGAGGTGAGAGTGGACATGCCTGTCTTGTTCTTGTTCTCAATGGGAATTCCTTCAGTCTCTCTTCATTAAATATTATTTGTGCATTAGGAGCTTTGTATATAGCCTTTATTGTGTTAAGATATAAATGAACCATGCCAATTCTCTCCAATGTTTTTGTCATGAAGTGATGTTGTATTTTTCAAAGGCCTTTTTCTGTGTCTAGTTATATGACCATGTGGTTTTTGTTTTTAACCTTGTTTATGTGGTGTATTACATTGACAGATTTCCGTATGTAGGACCATCCCTGTGTTCCTGGGATGAAGCCCACTGATCAAGGTGGATATTGGATTTGATGTTTTGTTGGATTTGGTTTCCAAGGATTTTGTTCAGGATCCTTGTGTCTAAGTTCATCAGGGAAATAGGTCTGTACTTTTCTTTGCTTGTGTCATCTCTGCCAGGTTTTGGTATTAGGGTGATAATAGCTTCATAGATGGAATTGGAGAGCTTTCACTGTTCTCCAATTGTATGGCACAGTTTGAGAAAAATCACTTTCAGTTCTTTCATGAAGTTTTGATAGAATTCAGCTGAGAGCCATTTTGTCATTGACTCTTGTTTTGGGAGTTTTTTTTTTTTTTTTTTTTTTTTTTCCAAGGTTGGGTCTCACTCTAGCCAAGGCTGACCTGGAATTCACTATGTAATCTCAGGGTGGCCTTGAACTCATGACAATCCTCCTACCTCTGCCTGCCAGGTGCTCAAATTAAAGGTATGTGCCACCGTGCCCAGCTAGGGGGAAGTTTTTTATTAACTTTTCAATCTTGATGGGTGTCATAGGTTTATTTAGGAGATTAATCTGCTCTGAGTTTATCTTTGTAGATGATATGTCTAGGATTTTATCCATTTGTTCCATATCTTGCATTGTTATGGACTAGAAGTTTTTGAAGTAAGACCTGATGATACACCCAATTTCACATATGTCTATTGTGATCTCTCCTTTTTCATTTCTAATTTTTTTAATTTGAAGCACATGTTTTGTTTTGTTTTTTTTTCTTGATCAAATTGGCCAGGGATTTGTCAATCTTGTTCATTTTTTCAAAGAAACAACTCTTTTTTTCATCAGTTTTCTTAATTGTTTCCTTACTTTTCTTTTTTTTTTTTTTTTTTTTTTTTTGGTTTTTTGAGATAGGGTTTCACTCTAGCCCAGGCTGACCTGGAATTCACTATGGAGTCTCAGGGTGGTCTCGAACTCACGGTGATCCTCCTACCTCTGCCTCCCGAGTGCTGGGATTAAAGGCGTGCGCCACCACGCCCGGCTTATTTCCTTACTTTTCAATTCATTAATTTTTTCTGTGATCTTAATTTTTTTTTTCCATCTGGAGCTTTTTGGTTTGGATTCTTCTTGCTTTTCCAGTGCCTTTAGGTGGATGGCTAGGTTATTGATTTGGGATCTGTCTGTCTTTGTTATGAAGGCATTTAGTGCTATGAATTTCTCCTGAGGACTGCCTTCATTGTGTCCCATAAGTTTTGGTATGTTATGTTGTCATTGTCATTCATTCCTAGAAATTTTGCGATTTCATTTTTTATTTCGTCCACTACACATTTATTGTTCAAAAGTGTGATATTCAGTTTCTAGGATCCTATGGGATTCTTGGTGGGTCTTTTGTTGTTAGTTTCTAGCAATAGAGCATTGTGATCTGATGTCATGCAGGGAATTATGTCAATCTTCCTAAGTATATAGAGGTAGGCTTTGTGACCTAGTATATGATTTTAGAGAAGGTTCCATCGGCTGCTGATAAGAATGTGTGGTCAATGGATTTGGGGTGGAGTATTCTGTAGAGGACCGTTACATATTCTATGGTTTTGGTGAGCTCTTATTTCCTTGTTGAGTTTCTGTTTGGATGATCTATCTATTACAGATAATGGTGTATTAAAGTCCCAACTATGATTGTGTTGGTGGTTATTTCTGTTTTATTGTTGAGTAGGCTTATTTTTATGAATTGTGGTGCACCTATGTTTAGTGCTTAACAATTGATGACTGTTACATCCTCTTCATGGATTCTTCCCTTGATCAGTAGGAAGTGGCCTTCTTTGTCTTTTCTAATTGTTTTTGGTTTGATGTCTATTTTATCTGATAGTATGGCTATACTTGCTTGTTTCTTATTCCCAGTTCCTTGGATTATCATTTTCCTCCCTTTCACCCTGAGGAGGTGTCTGTCTTTAGTATTGAGGTTGGTTTCTTGAAGACAACAGATTGAGGGGTCTAATTTTCTGATCCACCCTGTTATCTTGTGTCTCTTGATGGATTAATTAAGGCAATTGATCTTTAGGGTAATAACTGTGAGGTTTGATTTGATCCCTGCCATATTATGTTGGTTTATGTGCTTTGATGTTTTCATAGGCTTTGAAGTTTTGTGTGCCTTCTCTGAGTTTGGTATTGTGATCTGCTTCTTGTAGGAACCTGAGGTTGATTATTTGATTCTTCTCTGTGGAGAATTTCCTGAAATTCTCTCTGTAGTACTGGTTTTGTGTTTTTATATTTGTAAAGCTGAATTTTTTCATGGAAAGTTTTTCTTTCACCATCTATTATGAGGGATAGTTTTGCTGGGTAGCATAGTTTGGGTTGGAAGCCATAGATTCTTAGAGTTTTAAGTGTCCCATTCCATGCCCTTCTGGCTTTCAGGGTTTCCGTTGAGAAGTGGAAAGTGATTCTGATGGGGTTACCTTTAAATAAGATATGTTGTTTTTCCCTAGCTCCTTTAGGACTTTCTCTTTGATGTCAATGTTTCAAGTCATAATGACAATATGTCTTGGAGAGTTTCTCCTTTGGTCCAATCTGTTTGGAGTTCTCTTAGCTTCTTGTATCCTGGTGGGCCTCTCTTTTAAGAGATTGGGAAAGTTTTCTTTGATTATTTTGTTAAGTAAGTTCTCCATGCCTTTGGTCTGAATTTCTTTCCCTTCTGGTATTCCCATGATCTGAATGTTAGGATGTTTAAGGGTATCCCACAGTTCCCTCATGTTTTGTTCACAGAAAATTTTGAACTTATTGAAGCTTTGAACTGTCAAACTGTTTCTTCTGTTTTGTCTTCCAGATCTGAGTTTCTATACTCCACCTGGCTGACTCTATTCATGAGAGCTTCTAAAGAGTTTTGGTCTTGTTCAGTTAGGTTTGCATTTTCTACTACTTTTATTTTGTATGTATGGTTTTCATCCCTCTGTCAAGTTCCCTTCTCACATCATTTTTTTTTTTTTTATTTTCTTGATGCTTATTGGAATTCATCCTTGCATTTTTTTATGTCTTCATTTTGTATAGCCACCTGTATTTTTAGGTCCTTTTTTTTCCCTTTCCTTCATATCCTTAAACTGTCTTTGGACCCATTTCATTTTCTTATCTATTACATCTAGTCTAGTGATGGAAACATCCACACAACTATAAGTCCTTTCTTGCTTTTCTGAAATTTCTACTGACAGCTTGGTTAGGGTTGCATTGCTCATAACTTCATTTTGTTGTTCTGATCCTATTGTCTTGTCTATCTTTTGATCAGTGCCATCCATTGTAGTACTGGAAGAACTTATTGGATTTAATTGCCTTTGATTTTTTATTGTTATTCTTTTTGCATTGTTGTCTGCCCATCACAATGTGGGAGCAGGGAGATTGGAACAGTGGTCATGATGGGTGTGGGAAGTGGTGTCACTTTGCATTGGTGGAGACGGGTGCAGGTGTGAGTAAAGCAGATCAAAAGTCATGCAGGGGTGGGTGACATGGAGTCTAGGCAGAGCAGCAAGAATCAGCAGTCTCCTGGTGATGGTGGGGTGGTGGAGCAGAGCAGGTCCGATGTCATGTGGGGCATGGGCAGGGCCAAGTGGTGCGGGGCTGAAATAGCAGGGCACAGAGCAGAGTGGAGCACAGAGGGTCAGAAGTCATGTGGGGATTGGGCTGAGCAGAGCTGGTCCAAAGTCACAAGGGTGGGGGTGGGGCAAAGTGGAGTGGATCCAAATTCATGGGTTGGGGTCGAGTGTGCAGGGTCTGAAGTCATGGGGGTGGGTGGATGTGGGGCTAAGCAGAGTGGGTCCAAAATTGCAAGGGGGTGCCCAGCAAGTTTGAAGTTATGGGGGGTGGGGCCGAGAATGGCGGGTCAATGTTGAGGGGGAGTGGGGCAGAGCAGGGTGGTTTGGAATTTGTAAGAGGCAGGGACCAATTTCGTGTGTGTGTGTGGGGGGGGGGGGTTGAGGACATATGGGGGGAGGAATCCAGACTATCACCAGTGCCCACTGGAGCAGGTGGCAGGTGGAACTACTGGCTTGGGTCCCCTTAACTGCAGTTAGTGTGAGAGTAGCCTGAGGCTGGGACTCTGGCTAGGACAGCTGCTTTGCAGGATTGGGGGACTGGTGAGTGACCAGAGAGCATGGGAATTTGCCAATTCTCTTTTTAGCCCCTCTGCACCCTCCCACTGGCAATCTATTACAGATTACTTTCCCCTAAAAAACCCAGTGATCCTTTAATGCCTTGCCTCTCCTTCCCTGGGAGTTGTGGCATGGTTAAGTAGACACCATCTTGACTGGAAGTCCCCAAAGGCTACTGATTTTTGTGCATTGATTTTGTATTGTGCTATTTTGCTAAAGGAGTTAATCACCTTTAACAGTTGAAATGGGGTTTCTTGGGTCACTTATGCACAGGAACATGTCATCTGCCAATAGGGCAACTTAACTTCTTCCTTGCCAATTTGTATCCCTTTTATTTCTTTCTCCTGTGTTATTGATTGACTTAAGACTTCTAGTACTATGTTGAAGAGCAGAGGTGAGAGGGTACATCCCTGTCTTTTTCCTGATCTCAATGGGAATTCCTTCATTCTCTCCTCATTACGTATTATTTGGGCTGTAGAAGCTTTATATATAGCCTATATTATATTGAGATATAAACTATCTATGCCTATTCCCCTGTATGTTTTGATCATGAAGTGAAGTGATATTGTATTTTGTCAAAGGCCTTTTCTGCATTTATTGAAATGATCATGTGGTTTTTGTGTTTAAGCATATTTATTTAGTGTATTGCATTGACAGATTTCCATATATTGAATCACCCTGTTTCCTGGGATGAGACCTACTTGATTAAGGTAGATAATGAGTATAATGTGTTGTTGAATTTGGTTTGCAAATTTTTTTTTTGTTTGTTTGTTTTTCGAGGTAGGGTCTCACTCTAGCCCAGGCTGACCTGGAATTCACTATGGAGTCTCAGGGTGGCCTCGAACTCACAGCAATCCTCCTACCTCTGCCTCCCGAGTGCTGGGATTAAAGGCATGCGCCACCACGCCCGGCGGTTTGCAAATATTTTGTTCAGGATCTTTGCATCGAAGTTCAATAGGGAAATAGGCCTGAAGTTTTCTTTTCTTGTAGCATCTCTGCCTGGTTTTGGTATTAGGATGATACTTGCTTCATAGAAGGAGTTGGGAAGCTTTCCCTGTTCACAATTGTGTGGCACAGTTTGAGAAAAATTGGTTTCATTTCTTCCATGAAGGTTTAATAATATGCAGCTGAGAAGCCATCTGGTCCTGGAATCTTCTTTTAGGGGAGGTTTTCGATTACCTTTTCTATCTCGATGGGTGTGATAGGTTTGTTTAGGCCATTAATATGTTCTGAGTTTAGCTTTATTATGTGGTATGTGTCTAGGAATTCATCCATTTCCTCCATATTATCCAGTTTTGTGAGGTAGGGGTTTTTGAAATAAGTCCTGATGACTCTCCCAATTTCACTAATGCCTTTGTGATCTCTACTTTTTTTTATTTCTAACTTTGTTAATTTGAAGCATCTCTTTTTTTCACTTGATCAAATTGACCAGGAGTTTAGAAATCTTGTTTATTTTTGCATAGAACCAGCTCTTTGCTTTATCAGTTGTCTTAATTGTTTTCTTAGTTTCCAATTTATTAATTTCTGCTCCAATTTTAATTATTTCTTTCCATCTAGAGCTCTTGGGGTTGGATTCTTCTTGCTTTTCCAGTGCCTCTAAGTGGATGGTTAGGCTATTGATTTGGGATCTCTCTTTGTTATGAAGGCATTTAGTGTTATGAATTTTCACCTGAGGACTGTCTTCATTGTGTCCCATAAGTTTTGGTACATTTTTTTTTCTCATTGCCATTCTTTTCTAGAATTTTTGCAACTTCATTTTTTTATTTCATCCACTACCCATTCATTCTTTAAATGTGTGTTGTTCAGTCTCCAGGAGCTGGTGGGATTGCTGGTGCCTCTTTTGTTGTTAAAGTCTAGCAATATAGCATTGTGATCTGATATCATGCAGGAAATTATGTAGATCTTCCTAAATATATGGAGCCTTTGTGACCCAGTATATGATCTATTTTAGAGAAAGTTCCATGGACTGATAAGAAGTATTGTAATTTTTGGGTTTGGAGTAGAATGTCCTATAGATGTCTGTTAGGACTAATTGGTCTGTGGTTTTGTCAAGTTCTCTTATTTATTGTTAATTTACTGTTTGGATATCTATCTATTGCTGATAGTGGAGCATTGTAGCCTCCAATTATCATGGTGTTAGTGGTTATCTCTGTTTTGTTGTGAAGTAGGTTTTGTTTTATGAATTGTGGTGCACCTGTGTTTGGTGCATAAAGATAAATGATTGTGATATCCGCTTGTTGGATCATTCCCTTGATAAGTAAGAAGTAGCCTTCTTTGTCTTTTTGGGTTAGTTTTGGTTTTAAGTCTATTTTACCAATATTAGTTTAGCTAGCTACATTTGCTTGTTTCTTATTTCTGTTTGCTTAGAATATAATTTTCCACACGTTCACCCTGAGGATGTCTTTCTTTAGTGGTGAGGTGGATTTCTTGAAAAGAGCAGATTGGTGGGGGGGGGGGGAGGGATCTAATTTTCTGATCCACCCTGTTAGTTTATGTCTCTTGATGGGGGTTTGAGTGTGGAACTCTGCAGTGGTGGGAATGCTATGCTGCTGCCCTGGGTCCATGCACAGGGATGGTGGGATGGCAGCTTGTGGGAAGGAGTTTGCACTAGGAGCTATGATAACCTGCTCTGGGTCCACTTAGCCTGGGGTCAGTGCAGGAGGAACCTGCCACTGGTACTGTGGCTAGGACAGCTGCTTTAGGGTGCTGGGGGACTTTTGGGGTATCCTAGAGTATGAAATCATCAGATTCCTTACTTTGCTGCTCCATCTCCTCCCACTGGAGGTCTACTAGAATCTGAAAAGCCCTAAGAAACCCAATGAACTCTAAACATCTTAGATTTCCTTCCCCATGAGGTGAGGCATAGTTGGTCAGATGCCATCTTGACTGGTGGATGAGTTTTAAGTGTGCTTCAGTGATGAGCTGTTAGTAGTCTCTGCTTTGGTAAATCTCTACTTTGGTAAGTGTTGAGTATCCTCAGGGTCTGTCTCCCTGATGCTGATTATCAGGAACAGCACGGAAGCAGCACCATTGCTGTCTCCCCATTCTTCTGTGGATTCAGCTGTGCCTTGGCTGAACTGCATGGCGTAGTTTATCTAGAGTTGACTTTTTCATGGAAAGTTTACATTTCACCATTTATAATGATGGATATTTTTGGTGGGTAGAGTAGCTTGGGTTTCAGCCATACATTTTAGACTTTGAACTGTTCCATTCCAGGCTCTTCTGGCTTTCAGAGTTTCCATTGAGAAATCTGAGGCAATTCTGATTGGATTGTCTTTGTATGTAGTGAGTTGTTTCTCTCTTGCTGCTTTGAGAACTGTCTCTTTCTTTTCAGTGTTAAGAGTTTTAACTATGATGTGCCTTGGAGAGGTTTTTCTTTGGTCCTATCTGTTTCATATTCTGTGGACTTCTTGAATCTGGATGGGCTTGTCTTTTGAGAGATTGGGAAATTTCTTATATAATTATGTTGAATATGTTTTCTTTTCCTCTGGTCTGAATGTGCTCTCTTTCTGGTATACTCATGATCTTAATATTTGGATGTTTTAGTGTATTCCATGTTTCCATTGTATTATAGTCACTTGATTTTTTGAACTTAGGTAAGTTTTCTTTTAGGCCAGAGGTTCTTTCTTCCAAAGAGGACCTCTATTAGTGAAGTGTTCTAGAGAGGTGTTTCTGAGCTCTACTTGATTTTTGTTTTCTACTGTGTTATTTTGCATCATGCCCTTCTCTTTTTTGAGGTACAATTTCAGTTTGAGTTCTGACTTTCTTGATGCTTCCTAGAATTAATTCTTCTGCTTGATCAAGTCTTCATTAAGTTTATTCAATCAGTTATTGAAATTTTCCATTTGCTGACTCACCTTCAATTCATTTATATATCTTTTGAGCCTTATATGATTTTCGTCTATTAAGTTATATCTAGTGAGAAAAGCTGAGTGCTCTAAAAGATGATTCAGCTCAATTTCATTTATGCATTTGTTGGTTTTTTGATGGCTTGCCTCTAGTTTAGCAATTCTTTTGATCAGTGTCTCATTGGTTGTTGGGTTTTCATTTTGGAATTGAATTTCTGTTGATTTCTCTATGATTTCATTTGAGGCTCCCATGCGGGAGTAAGGATCCTTGGTGGAGATCTCTCAATTTTCTGACTTTCATTGGCATTTTTGAGTTTTGGCTTACCCATGATGGGGAAACACTTTTTTCTATTGAGGAGGAAGCAATTTATTTTGTTCTTATAGGATCTTCAGCAGTTGTTCTATTTTAACTGTGAACACTATTGGTGTACTGGTATATGCTGGTGTTATAACCACAGACACACTGTGGAGATTGCAGGTACATCAACGGTACCTGGTGAACTGGCAGCTCTGGCCTACTCACTTTACTTGCACATACTCTTCATTGCATGTGAAGCCTGGGTTAGGGAACCAGAATCCAGGAAGCTGTAGAGTCAGAGGCAAGAGGCCAGCTCCTGCTGTGATGTGTGTACACTCTGACTCAGGGGAATAGCTATGTAGGTACCCAGGGGCCAGGAAGGATAACATAGCAAAAAAGCCTGCTTTCACAACACACACACACAGGGACCAGGCCTCCACAAAGCAGAAGCAGGGGTACCAGAATCAGGGAACAGGGAGGTGGGGGACTGATGAGGATCTCTGGTCTACTTACTTTATTCTGTGTGCACCCTTAGGTGCAGGGTATCTGGGTATTGGGGACCCAGAGGCACTTCAATCAGGAAGGCAGAGTAAGGGGTCTGCTTTTGCAGCAATTTTACAGGGTCCAAGCAGCCCCAAGCCAGCCACAGGGGTACTACTAGGACTAGGGAATTGGGAGGAACTGGGAAACAGGGATCTGACCTACTTACTCCATGCTGCACTCACCCTCTGGTGCAGGGTGTCCAGGGATTGGAGACCTAGGATTATTTCAATCCGGAAGATGGAGCAAGGAGCCTGTTTCTGCAGCAAGCTTGCAGGGTCCAAGCTTCCACAAGCCAGCTGCAGGGGGACCTAACTGGACAAGGGTATTGGGAGGATCTGGGGAACAGGGAGCTCTGGCCTACTCATTCCTCATGTGCCTATGAAATTAGTTATTAATTAAAATGCCTAGTGTATGACTTTGAGTTGAGTAGCCATGTTGAGGTTGAAATAAAAAAAAATAGGTAGAACAAAAAGATGGACTGCTTGCAGAATGCTAGAGAGTGGCTTGAAGCTAAACTCAGTGGCTGAAATCAATACTCATTTATTATCTCACAGTGTTGTACCTCAGATTCTGGGAAGGTAGGGCAGAGCTTTATCTTCAGGGTCCCATGAAGTCCATATCAAGAAATATTGAGGCTGGACTTCTATCTAGTGGCTTGCATTCCTACTGGCTAGATGAACTCACTCAGCATTGTTGGATAAAGCTAGTGTTTATCAGTGGTCCAAGGCTGTTCTCTCTCAGCTCTGGTCATTGCACCTGACCCTCTTCATCCTCAGTGACAGCAATGTTGAATCTTTCCCATGTCTCAATCTCTGCCTTCTTTTGTGTCTTTCTTTTCTACTTTTAAAAGCTTATATGATTTAATTGGCCCCACTAGTTTAGCCTAGGATACTTTTTCTCTTAATCTTAAAAGTGATTAATTGGCATCATAATCATATTGGATTTTTTTTTCTTATCCCATATGCCCAATCTCCCTTGTTACTATGTAAAGTGACACATTCACAGTATCAGAGGGATGGGTGTCAATTTTCTTAGGCCCATAATTCTGCCAGTTGAAACTATTTCTTTTATGATCACAATAGCAGATGTCAGTGAGATTTTAATGACATGAAGTTCAGAGTCAGGGGAAGAGATGGACAGTTAATGGTCTAGAAGTCACCAAGAACTACTTCATATCCATGTGCAATAGTTTACAAGACGGGAGGTCACTGCAGAGAGCTATCAGGGATGGAGGACAATTAAGGAATGAAGGTCAATCTTCAGTTCAAATGAGATTTAGAGTTTGCTAAGCTAATTACTTTGGATCAAGCCCCAGACATTATAGAGAAAGACATCCAAAGATACTGCTGTAGTAGACACAACCTGACAGAAGATCTCTATGGTATTAAAGTCCAAAGCCTATGATTTGCATGGAGTACTGTTACTGTGCTTGTGGTTGATGCAGCCAAGCCAAATAACTACCCCAATTTCCTTCAGCTACGTTTTGGTGCCTTTGATTGCAAAAGTGGGATTGAGAGCTCACTAAAGAACAGAAAAGTGAGTATGAGGGCCCCATTCATTCCTGACAAAAGAGATGTGGAGGGCTATAAAGATGCCTTTGTGGTTAAGGTGTTTGCCTATGAAGCCTAAGGACCCAGGTTTGAGTCCCCAGTACCCAGGTAAAACAGATGCACATGGTAATGCATACATTTGGAGTTCATTTGGAGTGGCTAGAAACCCTGGCACACTCATTCTCTCCATCTCTGCCTCTCTCTCTCTCAAATAAATAAATACAAATGAAACATTTACTATATAATAAAAGATGCAGGGAAAGGTTGAAGAAGGGTCTATTTCAAGCCCTCAGCTAACTTCTAAGCTTCAGGTGAAGGAAGAAGGCTGATTTTACTGAAGGTGGAACACTCCTACTTTTGCTAATGGTCTGCCCAAAGTCCACCTAGCTCCTTGACAATGACCAAAGCAGCTGGTTTCATTTTCATTCCCTGTACTTCTTTATACATGGAAATTCCAGGCAAGTTTTTTTTTTTTTTTTTTTCCTGATGTAAACCATCTGTGGCCTCCATACACCTTACCCTTATTTCTTCTCAAGAGACCTTCCGGCATTTTCCTAAATAATTGGATAGGGGCAGCCCATGTCTTTATCTTTTCATTTCTTAGCCAGTTTCTGTGTTCTATCTCTATTGTTCATTTTCTCCTTCCTTTTTAATTCTGAGGAGTTCACTTTTGGAGAGGAGGAACTCTTGAACACTTATCTCAATTTCTTTTGTATTGACAAGGAAAAGTCATATTTGCCCACAATTGCAATGTCCATGCTACTGGTAGGCTGAAAGACTGGACAGTGAGAAAAAAGAATGTAAAACACTACAATCATTTGAATGTAATACTTTGATGCATTTTTAACATAGAACAGCAGAAAGCCAAAAACTATAAAGATGACCATTTCATGTTATAAAGTAAATTTGACAGATTGTCAAAACAAGCAAGTAATTAAAAGTAACATAAAAGAATCAAATGGCAGTTGTACTGTTTAGGATAAAGGTCTAATTTACAAAGACAATTTCTAGATCCCACCAAGATAAACACTAAATAACTGCAAATCAATGACACAGAAAGATGGAGATAAAGAAAAAAAGACATTGGCTTAGGAATCTAGAGAGGAAAATGCTAATGATATGTAAGTATATCAAAGAGATGCTATTCTTACTGAATTATTCCATTCAGTTTGTCAGTATAGCTGTTAAATAACATATTCCATGTTTGTGACTGTCAGAAATGAAAAAAATGAATATTGATTAAACATAAGACATTTTTCATCTTTTTTTAGTGAAATATATATTTATCTGACAAATGTTGTGGAAAATTTTCAATATTTATGAAAATTCCTGTGACATACGTTCTGAAGTTTCTTGTGGTTGTGTATATGCACATGTTCACTCTCTTTGCAACCTAAATGGGCCTGCACCCATACTACAGGGCACTGCACAATGAAGTAAATCTCAGCATCCAATGCCAACTAATTTAATAATCTGAAAATGCAAAACCCGGTAGAAATGAATTGAACATATTAATAATGTGGAAAAAATAGGTGTGTGTGTGTAGGTGTTCATGCATAGCTGAAAAAAATAAAGAATTCTGTATAAACTTTATTTTTTAATTTTTTGTTTATATTTATTTATTTATTTATTTGAAAGTGACAGAGAAAGAGGCAGGGAGAAAAAGAGAGAGAGAGATGGGCACACCAGGGCCTCCAGCCACTGCAATGGAACTCCAGACGCATGTGCCCCCTTGTGCACCTGACTTATGTGGGTCCTGGGGAGTCGAGCCTTGAACCAGGGTCCTTAGGCTTCACAGGCAAGTGCTTAACCACTAAGCCATCTCTCAAGCCTGTATAAACTCTTTTGACAGCTCTTACTTCAGTCCTACAGAAATGTCCTTTCTGGTGGGATATTTTTCATTGTTTTATTGCTCTTATCTGATTTTGTATCATACATTTGTACTTTCCACATAAGACCATGAGTTAAAGTGGAAATGAGAGGATTTTTTATTTAGTAGTTATTGTATGATGTTCCTTCCAATAATCATTCTAGAATAATGTCACTTCTACAATTACAATCTAGCAAGTTGAACAGTGAAGTTATACAGATTGTTAGAATTGGGAAATAGTTTAGAAATCTTGTATTATTTGCAGTTGAGTAGTATTTTTACTAAATAAAAATAGGCCTTATCCTGTAAGCAATGAACAATTATTTCTTTGTGAAGTAACCTAGGCTCAGAAAGCCAAACATCAAATATTTTCTCTCATATGTGGATACTAGCTACAAATGATTGGACTTCTATGTGAGTAGGAATAAAACTCAGTAGCAGAGGCCAGTAAGCTAGAAAGGAGATATAGATGGAATATAATGGGAAGGAGGGGTCTTAATAGGATGGTATTGTATATTTGTAAGTAGAAGAACAAATTAATGTTGGTGAAAGGCCTAAGTGAGGTCAGGGGAGGAGATTGAGTAAAGGAAAGGTGGAAGGAGAGCTTATCAAAATCTAAAAGAATATAAATAAGTCATCTGGACACCTACTTTTGTGGACAATGGAACACTCAGAAACCACTAGAATATTTTCAGTGCCAGGAATGGGATACCTTCCAGTGAGTTGTGGGCAATTGAGGTCCCTGATATTCCCAAAACATTATAGGCCATTGCTGAGGCCTTGGTTTCCCACCAGGAATAGATGGTAATAACTTGGGAAGATAATGAGTATTATTGAAAACTTTAGCCTCTGGAAGCTTGGGGAGCTGAAGACTACATACTTGGCCTGCAAGGTCACTGAGAAATCCTGCTGGAGCTGAGCTGAAAAACTCCTCCATGATGACAGAAAGCTATAAAAAACTACACTGCATGCAGTTCAATGGGAGACAGAGAAATCACCAGTGAAGATACTCAACAGTGGACACTGCAAGCCTTAAATTTGGCTAACCAGGCCAAATGAGCCAACAGGTGCAATAGTGTCATGTCTGTTATGGGGGAAACCAACTGCTCTCTAATTGGGCTGGAGGCCTGCTCCATGGGAGGGAATACATCCCTGATACTAAAAACCCACAACAGGGGCAGTCAGGAGCCCTAGGGGTATAACATCTGCTGGTGTCTGGCTAAATGTATATACTATGCTCACCAAATTGTCCAGTAAGCACTTCCCTTAATGTTCATACCCATATATTATACTCTCACTTTTGATTACATAAGCTTCTCTTTTCACATGGAAGTGACCTTGGCATGACTCAGAAAGCATCATGGTGCTAAGAAGTACTGACAGAGGAGTACTCAGAACTACAATATTTCTATCACACCTTCCAAGGCTTAGGGTCCATTGCAAAAGAGGAGTCAGAAAGAATGTCAGAGCTGAAGGAAGAGTAGGACTCCTTACAACGTGCTCCTCCAGACACAAAATGGCCTGGATGTCCATTACCTCACAGTGCCTGACACCATTTACACAAGACTGTTGTAATAAAAGAGAGAATCTTTGAGAGGGTGAGGTGATATGATGGAGAGTGGAGTTTCAAAGGGGAAAGTGAGGGTAGGGAGAGAATTACCATGGGGTATTGTTTACAGTTATGGAAGTTGTCAATAAAAAAATAATGAAAAGATTAATTCAAAAAAAATTTCCAAGAAACAGAGCGCTAGAGGAAAAAGAAAAATGAGAGATAGGTCTCCATTCATTTCTCTCACCTCAAATTCATTATTTAGCCTGGAACATTCTTCAGCCTCCAAGTCCCGCTGGGATTACAGGAGCACAGCATGTCTCCTTTACAGTTCTTTTTATAATCCACTTACTCCCTATCCCCTCCACAGGCTGAAGACCTGACAAGAACCATATCTACCTGAGCTTCCAGAGTCCAAAGTGTTTGCTAATACCCATGGTCCTCCAAAGCAAATTCATGATCCTCATTCTGTTTAGACCACACCATGGTCCATCATCAGTTACCTGTAATCAGTAGCATAAATACAAGCAGAGTAGCAAAGAATGCTGAATCACTTCTGCAACCCTAGCACTAGAGTAGGCTGAGGTAGGATAATTACAACCAGCCTGGGCTACATAACGAATACCAGGTCATCCTGGACTAAAGAGTAAGATCCTGTCTTACTTACCTTCCCCTTTCCCCCAAACAAGCACAAGCAGAGTGCTAGAGACATTGAAGAGCTTCTAGGCTAAGTTTTGATTGTTTCATTTATACAACAAGTACTTTGGGATGGAAAATAAGTTTTACCTTTCAATTTTAACAACATTGTCTCACAATAGGTACAAATTATAGGGTCTAATAGAAAGGAAATGTCAAGAAAGTAAAGCATACCAGAACAAAAATCTCAATATAATAAATATTCAATTTGCCTGATTTGTTAACTAATGTATCCCTTCATTCAATATTGGTGAGCACATATAATATATCTGGATGCTTTAGAATAGTAATTTGACAGTGAACAAGATATAGTGACTGCCATTTCATAGTTGATAATCTAGTATAGCTGGTAGAATATGTGTCAAAAATGGAGTCACATGACATAACATCTGAAAATGAATAAATAAGACAGAGGAAAGCAAAAAAGCAATAGGATTCTGAGGTAGGTTATATAGCTCGGTTGATAGAGTGCTTACCTATCATGCATGGAGCCCTGTGTTTGATCCCTGACACTATATTACAAAAAAAAAAAAAAAAATGGCTGGAGAGATGGCTCAGCAGTTAAAGTGCTTGCCTGCAAAGCTTAATGACCTGGGTTCAATTCCCCAGATGCATGTAAAGCAAGATACACAAAGTGGCACATGCATCTGGAGTTTGTTTCCAATTGGTGGAGGCTCTGGCATGCTCATTCTGTATCTCTTAGTATATATATATATATATATATATATATACATGCATATATGTATATATACAGTATATATATATATATATATATATATATATATATATATATATAATCATCAAAGGCAACAATATTCAACCCCCAAATACAGGTTATTTGAAAATAGTAAATCCAATCAAGAATATATAACCCATAACCTGCCCTGACAAGTAATATATATATATATTTACTGATGGTATATCTGTAATCTCAGGTCTGGAGAGGAGGACAAATCTGCCATCCTTGGCTATGAAATAAGATGGAGGCGAGTCTAGGCTACATGAGATCCTTTCACAAAGAAATAAAAAGAATGAGTTTGGGTAAGATGGTGACATAGGAGCCAAGCCAAACCAGCCTAGGGAGGGATTAAGCAAAACCCCAGAAAAATACACTCTTCCTTTGAAAAGTGAAGGAGTATAGGTTATTTTTAGACACAGCAGAGAAGTTGGAGAGACCAAGTTCCATCACCTATCTGCAGGATCCGTGCACCTGCCCGGCACTGCCCCACCAGGAGAACCAAGTAGCAGCAGCAGCAGAGACCAAACAAGGGTATTTTTCAACTTTACCAGCCTTCATTCAAAGTTAAGAAATCTGAAGATCAACTAAGTAGCTACTGAAAGGGATACAGGTGGAAATGTGTGAGCAACTGCAGAAGTCTGAACTCTCCCATTCCACACCATCAAAACTGCGAACCTCTAGCATTCGGCCCCCAGTGGCAGCACATCCAGCACAGCTGATCAGAGCTCCAGCTCCACATCATATCACAGGGGAGGGATTGCGGTGGGAACTCAGCATTTGTGAGATTGGAAGCCACCCCAAAAGGTAACAAGGCCAACTGACCAAAAAAAAAAAAAAAAAAAAAAAAAAAAAAAGAAAGAAACAGCTATATAGGCCTGCATTGGAAGAGCTAACCTCTCTTTATTTGTCAGGGCAAGGGTAAGTTATGGGTTATATATTCTTGGTTGTATTTACTATTTTCAAATAACCTGTATTTGGGGGTTGAATATTGTTGCCTTTGATGCTTTATATTCAAAAGGCCTTTGTCATTTGCTTCTGTTAATTATTGGGGGTAGGGTCTGATCCATATCCAGACTGATCTGGAACCCAATTCAGAACAGAAACCTCTACCTCACAGCTGATAACAATATGGGTATAGAACAACACACACCTTTGGGAGTCTTTAAGACTATGTGTGTGTATTAGTCCCCATGGTTGCATATTTTGTCTTGGTTTTTATTGAATGTCTATATTACTCAGTTGAAGTTTAGGATTTGCCAATAATTTATTTCACCCAGTCCAGTAGAATACTTGCTTAGTAAGCAAACTCAGCACCTAGGATTACTTCTATGGCTAGATTAGGGTATAAGAGCTACACCTGGCACCTTCAACTCATATCTGGAATAAAGGTGGATTGCCACATATAAGAACACTGCAGATAAGTAGAAACCCCAAACATCAAATCATTTCAGGATGCAAAAGTCACTACATTATAATACAAGAAACTCAAAGAATCCAGACAATGCAGTCCCACAAAAAATTATAAATTCATCCGAGGAGACTGTTTTAGATGAAATGCCTGACAAAGAGTTCAAAAAAAAATGATGGTATCTAGACTCAAACAAACCAAAGAAGAAATGAAAGGAATAATAATAATAATAAAAACAGAGGAATTGAAGAAAGCAAACTTCTGAAAGAGAACACAGGAAACCAGCTTAATGAAATAAGGAGGTCATTACAGGACATGAGTAAGGACATAGAAATACTGAAGAAAAACCAGGCTGAAATCCTAGCTCTGAAGAAATAAAATCTCTGGAAAGTCTCACCAGTAGAATGGATGAAGGAGAGAATAAAATATCTAAACTAGAAGATATGGAGGCAGACCTAATACAGTCCAACAAAGAGAAAGACAAGCTAATAGGAAGGTATGAATAGGAATGTCAAGATATCCAGGACACTAATGAGAGATCAAGCATAAGAATTCAGGGTAAAATAGAAGGAGAATTTCAATCAAGAGGCTTATATGTGTTTGCAACAAAATCATAGAAGAAACTTTTCCCCAAATTTGGAAAGAAATGCCAATGTAGATACAAGAAGCTTTTAGAACACTAAACAGACAAAACCTGGAAAGAACCTCTCCTCAACATGTCAAAATTAAACTACTAAACACATAAACCAAAGAAAATATACTGAAAGCAGTTAGAGAGAAATATCAAGTCACCTACAGAGGCAAGCCCATCAGAATAACTGTAGATTAGTCAAAACAAACTTTAAAACAAGATGGGCTTAGAATGATGTATTCCAAGTTCTGAAAGATAACAACTGTCAACCAAAATTACTTTATCCTGCAAAGCTATCTATCCATATTGATGGAGAAATAAGCATTTTCCACAACACAAACAGTCTGAAGGAATTTATTTATTTACAACTAAACCAGCTCTACAGAAAATACTTGAAGGAATTCTTAATGCTGAAGAGAAAGCAAAACACACACAGGAGGGAATAGGGAAAAAAAAAATAAACCACACTCAACAGTTAAAACAAATGAGTAAAGGGTAAACAGGAAACACTACAAAATAAGAAGAATGGCAGGAATAAATGTATACCTTTCAATAATAACTCTTAATATCAGTGGCCTCAATGCACCAACCAAAAGACACAGGCTTGCACACTGGATTAAAAGGCAGGATCCTACCATTTGTTGCCTCCAGGAAACTCATCTCTCAATAAAAGATAGAAACTGTGTTAGGGTAAAAGGATGGAAAATTGTATTTCAAGCAAATGGGCCTAGGAAACAAGCAGGGGTTGCTATCCTTATATGTTACAGTATAGACTTCAAACCACCATTAGTGAAGAAACATAAAGAAGGTCATTTTATACTGACTAAAGGAACACTCCAAGAGGACATTACAATCCTGAACATATATGGACCTAACATAGGGGCTCCCAGTTTTATCAAACAAACACTATTAGACTTAAGGTCACAGATAATATCAAACACAATTGTAGTGAGGGAGTTCAATACCCCATTCTCATCAATTGACAGGTCAGATTGTCAAATAATAAACAGAGGGACATTAGAATTAAATGATGTCATGGAACAAATGGACCTAACAGATATCTATAGAACATTCCATACAAATACTGCAGAATATGTATGTTTCTCAGCAGCACATGGAACATTCTCTAAAATAGGGCATATATTAGGACACAAAGCAAAACTCACCAAATAAAGGAAAATTGAAACAATCACTTGTACTCCATCTGACCACAATGGGATTAAACTACAAATAAGCAACAAGAAAAGCTACAGAGCATAGAGAAATTCATGGAGACTAAATAGTACCCTATTGAATGATCAATGGGTCACTGAACAAATCAAAAGGGAATTCAATAAATTCATAGAATCAAATGATGATAATAAAATATACCAAAGCATTTGGGACTCAATGAAGGCAGTCCTAAGAGGGAAATTTATAGCTCTAAATCCATACTAAGAATTTAGAGAGTTCACAAATAAACAATTTAATGCTTCACCATAAGGACTTTGAAAAAGAAGAACAAGGCAAACCAAAAATCAGTAGACAAGAAGAAATAATGAAGATTGGTGCAGAAATTAATGAAATAGAAACAAACAAGCAAAAAAAGTCCAAAGATCCAATGAAACAAAGAGTTAGTTCTTTAAAAGGATGAACAAGATAGATAAACCCTTAGCAAATCTGACAAGAAGAATGAGAGAAGAGACAAAAAATAGTAAAATTAGAGATGAAAGGGCATCAATACAACACACATCAAAGAAATTCAGAAAATTATAACAGTATACTTTAAGAATATATATGCCTCTCAAGTTTGAAAATCTGAAAGAAATGGATGATTTCCTTGATTCATATGACCTACTACTAACTTGAGATTTCGTCTCTCTCCTGTCAGAATGGCTGCCAACAAGAAAACAAATGACAATAAATGTTGGCAAGTATGTGGTAAAAGGGGAACACTTCTACACTGTTGGTGGGAATGTAATCTGGTACAGCCATTGTGGAAATCAGTGTGGAGGTTCTTGAGACAGCTAAAAATAGATTTACCATATGATCCAGCTATAGCACTCCTAGGCATATATCCTAATGATGCTTTTCACCACCTTAGAGATACTTGAACAACCGTGTTTATTGCTGCTCTATTCACAATAGCTAGGAAATGAAACCAGCTTAGATGTCTATCAACAGATGAAAGGATAATAAAAATGTGGTACAAATACATAATGGAGTTCTATTCAGCAGTAAAGAAAAATGAAATTATAAAAATTTACAGGGAAATGGATGGATCTGGAAATGATTATACTAAATGAGTTAACCCAGGCCCAGAAATCCAAGCATTGCATGTTCTCTGTCATATGTGGATCCTAGCTACAAATTTATAGACTTGTGTGTGATCTGGAACAAAAAATCAGTAGCATAGGTCAGTAAGTAAGAAAAAGGCTGTAAGGGAGGGAGGAGAGGGGAGGTCTTAAGGAGAAGGTATTGTATACATGTAAGTAGAAGAACTGATTACAATGTAAGTAGAAGAACTGATTACAGGGAGGGGAAAGGCCTAAGTGAGGTCAGGGGAAGATGTTTTATAGAATGAAGGGTGGGGGAAGGGTCAATCAAAATATTCTGAATTCTGAATAAGACATATGGAAATCTACTATGGCCATTGAACATCCAGAAGCCATAGATAGTTACTAGAAAATTTTCAGTGACAGGGTGGTGTACATCCCAGTGAGTTGTTGGCCAGGAAATTCTCTATTGCATCCAAAACATTATAAGAGAAATAGATGATGACATCAAATTAAAAGAGAGACTAATGGAGAGAAGGTGGGAGTTTGATGGAGAGAAAAGTTATGAAAGGACAAGTGGGGGAGGGGATGTAAATACCATGGTTTGTTGTATGTATGTATAGAAGTTGTCAATATATAGTAAAAAATAAAATTCAAAGATATTTTAAAAAATACCTTGTTCTGTGAGTAATGAACAATTATTTCAAAGACTAGAAATAATGAACTATTTTTTGGCTTCCTGAAGGGATTAATTCCATGCAATACAAGCTTTGATGATGCTACAGCATATGATTGGAAGCACAAGTGTGTTGTGGTGCTTCTGAAACCTATGCCATTACTACAAAGAATTAAATGAAGAAAGCAACTCTGAACATCATCCAAAAGCCATATCTGGGGCTGGAGAAATTGCTCAGCTGTTAAAAGTGCTTGTTTGAAAACCTTTATGGCAAATATTCAATTCTGCAGAACCTATATAAGGCCAGATATACAAAGTGCATGCACTTAAATCTCATTTGCAGTGGCAAGACACCTTGGAGAATCAATTTTTCTCTCTCTCTATCTCTAGGTCTATCTCTATCACTCTTCATTTCTTTCTCTTTATCTCTCTCTGCTTGAAAATAAATAAAAAATTTAAATATCCATATCAATACAAAGTTAACCTACATTGTAGTCATAGAAAAGAATAGTTTAATGAATGGCAGACTTTTAGGGACCATTTATTCTCTTTTTATAAGGTTAGTTTTATTTTCTAACAAACATGACAATTTGTTGAGACTATTCTACTTTCACTTGTTTATTCTAGTGCATACATTTCTCTTTCTTTCTTTCTTTCTTTCTTTCTTTCTTTCTTTCTTTCTTTCTTTCTTTCTTTCTTTCTTTCTTTCTTTCTTTTGGTTTTTTGAGGTAGGGTCTCACTCTGGCTGACCTGGAATTCACTATGTAGTCTCAGGGTGGCCTTGAACTCACGGTGATCCTCCTACCTCTGCCTCCCTAGTGCTGGGATTAAAGGCGTGCGCCACCACGTCAGGCTTACATTTCTTAATAATATTAGCATGTATATATATATATATATATATATATATATATATATATATATATTTTTTTTTTTTTTTTTACTTCAGGTACTCTCTGTCTACCATGTATGAGGCAGAGTACCTCATTCCTGTTGTTGACAGTTATACTTACCATGCCATTTGGCACAAAAGCTTCCTGTGGCAATTTTCCTGTCTCTCTGCCACTTCTGACTATAGACACATTAGAATAACAAATGCCTGCTATAGAATCCCTCTTTATATGGGTCCTGAACTCAGGTATTCCTGCTTGTATAGCAGGTTATTTATCCACTGATCCTCCCCAGTGTTACCACCTATTCTCTTTTACATTCATATAAACAAAAACAAACAAACAAACAAACAAACAAAAAACAAGAAAGAAAAAGTCTGCACAGGGTCAGTTTTATGTCCTGCTCAGTGATATTAGATTCCCATAGATTTTTTAAAAATCTTTCGTAATTGTAGTTCTATCTTTTACAATCTAAGATCATTCACTCACTTTTTGATATTTTTAAAATATTGGTTTATTTTGAGCTTATCCACCACTTACACAATGTCCTTTGCAAACTGACATTTATCTCCTATCATAGATGAAAAATGGGGAAGAGGGCTCATCGCTGGCACTGAGGCAGTGAAACTTAATGATTCTTTGAGGAATTAACCTTGCCCCTGGTTTTCTCTTTCTTTTTCTTTTCTTATTTATTTATTTATTTATTTATTTATTTATTTATTTATTTATTTATAGGCTGACCTGGAATTCCCTATGTATTCTCAGGGTGGCTTTAACTCAGCACAATCCTCTTGCCTCTGCCCCCTGGGTGCTGGGATTAAAGGCATTTGCCACCATGCCCGGGTCTCCGGCCCTCCCTCTGTCCCTCCCTCCCTTCCTCCCTCTCTCTCTCTCTCTCTCTCTCTCCCTTCCTTTCTTCCTTCCTTCCTTCCTTCCTTCCTTCCTTCCTTCCTTCCTTCCTTCTTTCTTTCTTTCTTTCTTTCTTTCTTTCTTTCTTTCTTTCTTTCTTTCTTTCTTTTTATTAGCTTTGTACTCAGTGTATTGTGTCAAGTTGGTACCATCAGCCTCCTCCCTATCCTCCCCCGCTATGCAGGGACCCTCCTCCCTGGGGAATATGGGTAGTGCACTGTGGTTCTAGCCATCAGTTATAGGTAGGCGGCAATATAACCCAGTCTATTTTATCATCCTCAACATGTTATTTTCCTGCATGTCCTCAGGTTGACTGTCACATCTCCCGGCATGTGGAAGGACAAAGGTTATACCAGAGATGACTGGGAGCTGGAAGCAGAGCAGAACGCTTCCTAACGCCCTCCTAAGAAGGCTTCTTCAGCAGTGTCAGGTTAGAGTGTAAGCTTGCTAGCGACGATCCCCAGTACCACCTCCAGAATAATCAGGGTCTTTAGCAGTGAACCATGTTTTCACTTTTAGAAGGGAGCAGTATACTTTTTCTTTGTAAATATTTCTCTGGGCTGGAGAGATGACTTAGTGGTTAAGGCGCTTGCCTGCAAAGCCAAAGGATCCAGGTCTGATTCCCTGGGAGCCACATAAACCGGATGCACAAGGTGGTGCATGCGTCTCGAGTTCTTTGGCAGTTGTTGGGGGCCCTGGTGTACCCATTCTCCCCCCCTCTCTCTCTCCCTCTTTATCGCAACAAATTAATTAAAAAATAATAAAAATAAACATAAAATTTTAAATATATATTTACTGTTTAGGCAACGATAAATGGCTTTCTGGTTTTCCTTCCTATCTCCTACCAGGGCCTCCTGAGTACTGGGATTAAAGGCATGTGCCACCATGCCTGGACTTTGCTTTTTAAAATACTGAACTATCTAATACTTAGAATGTCAATGTTTTCTGAGGAGGTTGCTTTTTTCATTTTTAATAGAATTTGATAATTTCTTGTTACTTACTTTTAAAAGTGATAAATTGTCAGTTTTACCTCAAAAATTTTGATTGAGAAGAATTAGAAGTTCTTAAGATTCCAGCATTCTATATGTTTATCTATTTTCTAAAGTCATTTGTAATCCTGATAAGAGTTAGGTAGAACTGTTTAAGAAAAAAAATGAAAAGGAACATCAAAATGAAGGGAAAGTAGTATTTAATATATTGAAACATATTTTAATCTTGCATAATCAGAGAGGGCATTTCCTCTGTGGTCTCTCAAAGGATGAAAATTAGCTTCCCACAAATGCTCCCATATCATAAAAAAATTTACAACAACCTATACAGGTTTAATCCTACAGTATTCAATGACTCTGTGATAAGTGACACATCTGAAGGGAAAGGAGTATTTTATTTGAAGATAGTGAAAGGTCCATGAAACAGATATGACAGTGTAAAGGAAGGGACACATCCAACATGACTTTGGCAGAGGAGTGAGAACAAGGGGATCACCACCATGACATCTAAAGATCATGCCTGTTGTAGTTTGAATGTACGTGAACAGTTTTTGCCCAACTAGAGGGGCTTTTTAGGAAGGTTCTAAAGACTTTATGAGGTGGAAGCGTGCTAGAGAGAATGGGTAACTTGGGAAGAGACTTGAAGTTTTAGAGCCAATCCCACTTTCTCTTGGCTCACTTCTTCCTGGCTATGAATACACTGTGATCAGCTAGCCTCCTGCTTCTGCCTCCATGCCTACCCTAACATGGTGGAATGCATCCCCTTGAAACTGTAAGCCAGAAAAAAAAAATCTTTTCTTCCCGAAGCTACTTCCTGTCAGGTGCTTTTTTTCACAACTATGAGAAAGGAAGTAATGTGGAATTCCAGTAGGATTTCTCATGGTTGGGCATTATACAGAACACCACTGGATAAGATGACAGATCTCCAGATCTAGGAATAAATACTCCTGAGAAGAAAAACTTATGTAACCTCTAATAACATCTTTAATATCTTTAAATTTAAGATTGGGACACACCTGAGAAACAAAAGGTAAGTATTTATTTATTAAATTATTTCAATAACTCATAAATGTTTTAATTTTATTTACATCTGCATAGCTTCCAATAAACCATGTCCCCTTTAAAAACAATTTAGTAACCTTTTTTTGTAAATAAAGGGAGAAAGAGAGAGAATTGGCATGCCAGGGCCTCAGCCACTGCAATTGATCTCTAGATGCTTGCACCACCTAGTAGGCATGTGCGACCTTGTGCTTGCCTCACCTTTGTGCATCTGGCTTATATGGGATCTAAAGAGTCAAATATGAGTCCTTAGGCTTCACAGGCTGCTAAGCCATTTCTCCAGCCCAATTAAAGTAACTTTTAATCATGCTAAATTATGCCAAATATAATTCAGCACAAAAGCATATCATTATAGGAAGTATACAGTGTCTTCATTTCACAAATCCCAAACATACAGACCCATAACATCAATGAAATTGAGATGCTTTTATAACTTTGCTGTTACCTTTTTAACTTCAGTATTTTAGTTACATTGATTTCTTTTCTAGTTGATCATTCTCTCAACAAACAAGAAAAAAAAAACATTCTTGAAGATTTTATTGCTGCTGATTCAAATGGATGAACCATAAGAGACACTAGACCTTGGCATATGGAAATGGATGTTCTATATCTACTGATTCATTCTACCACTGAAGATAGGAAGTGTGACATATGTAGGCTATCAAGCTACCATTTTCATCATTATTTTGTCCCTCTTATTAAAATTGGGAACATCTAAAACATAGTTGTTGAAATTAGTAATATTTGAAATATTTTCCTCTTTAGTTAATGAGTCAAGCCTATATGAAAGTGAGGTGACCTATGGGTGTAAAAATGCAAAATAGGGAGGAAATAATTGCCATAAAGTGACTTCATTGTT
The DNA here is from genome assembly GCA_036346955.1 of Dipus sagitta. Lineage (NCBI taxonomy): Eukaryota > Metazoa > Chordata > Mammalia > Rodentia > Dipodidae > Dipus > Dipus sagitta. The sequence continues at coordinate 71,370,588 of CM070781.1, forward strand.
ACTATTCTATAAAAATATGAATTTTCTAAAACTTTTTGTCACCATTTATTCTTTCAAATTAATATTCAACTTAATTGATATTGAAATATAATTCTGTTATTATTAAGTTTTTTCTTAAATAAAAACATGTTCTGAGAACATTAAACATTATATGGACTATTAAATGCCTTAGTATAAGTTCAGAAAATAAGTTATTTCAATATTCTTATTTTTTCCAAGTTTATACAAAGAACAAAAATGTTAATAATTTCCAATTTAAGTGACTAATATGACATTTATTTTCTTAAAAACACACATCTAGTAGATAAAAGTTAATTGTAGAGTCTTTGTCTTGAAAATTGTCCCTTTATAATTAATATGGAGGATGAGAAGCTGCAAAAACTCTTAGGGAAATAATATTGTTCAAATGCTCGAGGGCAAGGTAAACTTTGGTAAATGGCAATGCTAGAATTCATTTAAGCTCAAAGCTATCATTTAAATGTGAAACATAGTAATAAAAAGCACATATGATCCTATTATAGCAAAGAATTCAAGGAGTACTAAAAAGAATAGAGATGCATTAAGAAGATCAATTCTATATCACCTGGCTGTGCTTCCACCAGAAATAATCTGGGCTACAGCAATATCACCTTAGTTTCAAATGAAATACTGAAAAAAATCTCCAGTCAATGATATTAAGTTAACACAAAATTACCAAATGTAGACTTCAATGAGTTTTAAAATGGATGAAGTGCAGGAACACAAATCTAAGTCTGGGTAGTAAAGAAGTTGTAAGAAAATTAGCTTTATAGTGTATCATATTGGGTATAACTATACTTTTCAAATTTGTTACATTTCCCAACAAGCTATAATAATATGCCTGTCATCTCCAAGTGCCAATCACAAAGGTCTCACAAATCTTTACAAAGCAGTGATTGTGGGCTTCACATGTGTTTGTTGAGAATATTTCAGTGGACTCACTTTAACCACCAAAACTATAGTGCAACATGAAACTTGTCCACTTCAGTATCTCAAATGGACAGCATAATTTACACTCTCAATGCCTTGTATACCCTCCTACAGTTTTAGTTTACAATCAAATATGTGTCCCATCCTATTGACTATTGACTACTCCTCTCCAACATAAACTTTCACTGCAAGTAAAAAATCTGATTGGTTAGCAGTTTCAACTGATATTATGTTTACATGATATTTATGTGCCAATGCAAGTCTTCAGAAGAATTAACCAAGATTTATTTTTCTTTCTTTTTTTTGTGTGTGTAACACCTATAGTGTCCTATGTGTGCAGATGTGGCATCCCATGCAAGCTTGCTGAGGCCAAATGTGAATGTCAAGTGTTCTCCATTGCCTATCTGTTTGTTTTTTATTGAGTCAGAGTCTCACCACTGATTCTGGAATTTTGGCAGTTTTTGAAGCCCCAGAGGTTATCTCTCTTGTCTCTATTTCCCGCAAGAAAGGGGTTACAGTTGTACGTGTTCATACCCAGCTATTTGTGTGGGTTCTGAGAATCAAACTCAGAAGTTTCAGGAACCCTCTAGCTTTCACGCTTGCACAGGAAGCATTCATAACCTCTGAGTTTTCTCTCCAACCTGAACTGCTTATTTTCAAAATACATTACTTTTACTAGAGAATATATTCATTAAGAGGGTATGTTAGTAAAACTTATTTCTGTGATATCATTTTTGACATAAATAACTTTAAGGGAAGAGAGATTTCTTTGATCTCTCAGTTTCAGAGATGTCAGCTCATTGTTCTCTGGCTCCATTGCTTTGTGCCTGGAGCAACAAAGAAACATCATGGAGGCCTGACCAGGTGGTAGATGCTACTCACCTCAAGGAAGACAAGAAGTAAAAAGTAAATGAAAAGGACCAAGATATATCATTCAAATTATGTTTACAGACTCACTTCCAATAAATAGGCTCATCTTGTATAGTCCCACTATGTGTTAGTACTTAATTTGAATTCAAAATCCACCAATGGATGAAGCCATTGATGGAGTCAAAGTATTCAGGACGGAATTGTTTAGGGAAACAATAGCAGGCACACCTAGAGATATAGTAAACTAATGTACTAATGTACTAATGTCTAATCTCAGTCTAATCAAGTTGACAAGATTGACCAGCAAAAGTCTATGCCAGCTTTCAATTTATAGTAAATACCATAATTTCATCTAACACAGTACAAATATCCCAGTTTCAAGGTGATTCCTGCCAAGCTGTTATAGGATCTTTCTTATTTTTCCATTGACTGGTTTTAAAAATGTATTTTATTTAGTAGAAATTTTGTATGGACACATCACGTATTGGTGCCGTCATTTCCCTCCATCCTGCCCCCATTGCACTGAGGGACCTCCTCAGTGGGATTGGTGGCATTCACCATGGGGTTTTGGGTTTTGAGAGCAGAAGTCAGTCATTATGGGTGGGGGGAGGCAAAGCCTCTGGATATTGTTTCCCACACTGGGGCTCTCACAATCTTTTTGTGCCCTTCTTCTGCAAAATTCCCTGAACATTGGTGGGTATGTTTAAAGTCTCCTTTAGTGTTGAACTCTCAGCAGTTTCTAGATTTCTGCTTTGGTACATTTTGAGTATCCTCAATGCCGGTCTCCATCACCCTGGCACAGGTTGTCAGGCTCATGTGGAAGCAGCACCCTCGCTTATCTTGCCAATTTCTCTGTGCTAGGGACAGTTCATCTCCTGGCAGGGAGTCAGCTATCTTTGCTTTTCTTGTACACAGATTTTGGTTATCTTTGATTCTTTTTTTTTTTTTTTCTTGTGGTAGGATTTCACTCTAGTCCAGGCTGACCTGGAATTCCCTGTGTAGCCTCAGGGTGCCCTCGAACTCATGGCAATCCTCCTACCTCTGCCCTCTGAGTGCTGCGATTAAAGGCATGTGCCACCATGCCCTGGTGTCCTTGATTCTTGATGCTTTCTGAAAAAGAAAAACAGATTCTCCAATGGGGAATGAGGTCAGCATAGGTTAAAAGGGATAAGAATTGTTAATTTAGAAAAATTCTGATAGGTGTAGCTTCTCTTTTGGCCAAAGACTGGTGGGAGCTTCTCATTAGAGTCCATGATCTTGGTCTCCATGGGATTCTGCCTTGGTTCCTAGTTCTAGCTACAGGGTCCTTTCCATTTAGCAGCTCTAACAAAATCGGAAAGTCATGGGTTACTCACCCAGGCTGTGTGCCACCATTGCACAGATGTGTGCATCTTGTTAGGATGGTTGCTTTCATACAGCAGTGTCTAGTACTTACTCACAACACTGTTGGTCATTTTCCCACAGCAGTTTATGCAGCACTTTCCAGCACTATATGGGGTAACCATCTGGGAACTGGCTTCCTTCCAGATTCCAGCCAGATCTTTTGATGTTGTGTCACCAGCATGTGCTGTCTTCAGCAGTAGTTTTACCTTTTACCTCAGGTGAATAATCAAGTGCCCTGACAGAAACCTGTCTCTTTTGGGGACATTATAGAACATTCTAACCTAACCCAAAGTGGGTTTTAACCAATTTCTGGTGCTGGGAATTATAAGCCAGAGCCAAGTGTTTTATGGTTAGGCTTCATCCCACCCATTCCAAGGCCCTTCTCACCAGATAATAATGCTCAGTATTCCTGACAAGGATTATATCTTTTAGTTTGGTATCCAAGAGGAAGGTTGAATTGTACCAATTCATTTTGGATTTATATTTGTGTAAATCTCCCCTTCCCTCCGATCCCCTCTCTCCAAACACTTCCATCCCCATTATCTTTCCTTCAAGTTGCCTGTCATGAATACCTACAACTCAAATTGTTCTAGATTAAGAACCACATATAAGGGAGAACATGCAGCATTTGTCTTTCTGGGCATGTGTGAGTTCATTTTTATGATCTGTTCCAAGTCTGTCCATTTTCCTACAAATTTCATTATATCATTTTTCCTTACTGCCAAGTAGAATTCTATTGTTTATATACATTTTACCACATCTTTATTATCCATTCATCAAATGATAGGGATCTGGGTTGATCCTTCCACTGGCTTCTTTTTAAAATTATACATATTTATTTAGGGGTTGGAGAGATGGCTTAGAAGTCAAGAGGCTTGCCAGGAAATAAAAATAAAAAAAAAGACACAGGTTTGATTCCCCACATAAAGCCAGATGCACAAGGTGTTGCACCCATATAGAGTTCATTTACAGTGGCTGGATTCCCTGGCACACCCATTCTCTCTCTTTCTCTCTCAAAGAAGTAAATAGAATATAAATTTATTTATTTATTTATTTAGGAGAGAGAGAGAAAAAGAGGTAGTGTTCGTGTGTGTGTGTGTGTGTGTGTGTGAGAGAGAGAGAGAGAGAGAGAGAGAGAGAATGGGTTTGCCAGGGCCTCTAGACATTGCAAATGAACTCCAAACACATGTACCACCTTGTGCATCAGGCTTTACATGGGTACTGGTGACTCAAACCTGGGTACTTTGGCTTTGTCAGAAGGTGGCTTAACTGCTGAACTATATCTCCAACCCTATTAACTTCTTTTTTTGTTGTTGTTGTTGTTATTTTTTGTTTTTCGAGGTAGGGACTCAATCTAGCTCAGGCTGACCTGGAATTCACTATGGTACTCTCAGGATGGCCTTGAACTAATGGAGATCTTCCTACCTCTGCCTCCTGAGTGCTGGGATCAAAGGTGTGCGCCACTACGCCTGGCTTCCTATTGACTTCTTTTTAAAGACATTAATCTCTCCAGGAAACATGAATCCCTTAGTACCTACTTTATATGGGATTGTCTTACCAACTTTCACATTTTCAAATTTTCACAGTGCCAGTATGTTTTTATTCTGAATTCTTACTATAAATATAGTTAAAAGCGATCGGCAATAACTGTGCTAGTGCCAGAATGCTGGCTCCCTATAATTTGTACCATCAAATTATTTAGTCTGTCAACTTTAAACTCAGTCTTTAAACAAAAGCATCAGTGTCTAGCCAAAATATAAATTACTTTTCTGAATTTAATACCAATAACCTCTAATCAAATTCCCAAGCGTCCATATTTTCATCAGAAAAGTCCTTACTTTCCCTATTTCTATCAGCAGTTTGGTGTTTTGAGTTCCCATTAGCATGTCCTGATAAGCTGTGCATATAGCTATATAAACTTTGTCTAGCCCATATTGCAACATCTTAAAATTGCTTTCACATATAAGTTCCAAAAGCTTCTGAGCCATGCTGCAAGGAATAGTCACAGTAACCACAGCTACAACCCCACTTCTTGTACCAATATTTTAGGTTACCAAGGCTTTTTCTCACTCTGACCAAATTCTTGACAAAACAATTTAAATAAAGGAACATATTTATTTTTGCTAATAGTTTCAGAGATTTAAGTTTGTGGACAGATTATCTCCATTGCTTAGGGTTTTGGGCATCAAAGAAACATCATGAGTTGAATTTACGGAGAAGAGGCTGCTTGCTTGGGGGTAGATGGTAGCTAGGAAAGGGAGATAATATACTAGAAGTGGGTCATTACAGAAACTCCACAGTCATAGTCTGTATGGTCCATTTACTCCAAATGAGACTATCTTTCCACGGTTCCTCCACTTGCAAATATTCTCTGTTAAATTTGAAGTCATCTATAGATGAAACTATGAACTAGTTGTCTTTAGAAACACTCTCAGAGATAAGTTTTGCTAATCTTCAAAGCATTACTCAGAGGAACCACATTGACAATCAAGATTAAATATAAATTACTAGTTTACAATAGCAAAGACACTACTTCTTGAAATAATGATGTCTTAAAATAATTAGGATACTAAGATAAACATAATGTTGAAAAAATACAGTCTTGGGCATAAAAATTTCCAATTATTTAGGCCTTTTATTCATTGATGGCATTTTCTAAACCATTTTTCTGGGCTAGAACCTGGGCATACATCTTTTTTCAAGATTGAATTTGTCCCTGTTTTCTGGTAACCAACAAGACAGAAGAAAGGCAGTCAATAAGAACCATCACAATGAGGATGTGAAGCAGTATGATACTATCCAAGGAACATGGCTGTTTGGTTTCAGAACAAGTAGGATGAAAGAATGAAACATAATAGAAAGCAGAATCAAAATTGTGTACCTGAATGATTAATAAATTTGTTAAGCACAAGTAAGTATTTCCTTGGTTAGACAAGGGAAAATACTATGCAGAAGACTTAAAAGAAGGGCTATCTCATTTGTCCTGATGCTAACTTGCTCTCTGTTGGAGAATCTGCTTCTCTTTTTCAGATAGATGTAGATCCTAAGGAGAGAGCCACCCATAATACCTCAAAAGGGCCCCGGCTGAAACTAAGAAAAATTGGAGAAACAAGCAAGGGGGCTGTTTTCCTGATGAACCGGATACCAGCACAAGGGGGAAGGAGATCAGCACAGAGAAAAATCAACTCCTGCCAAATCAGAGAGCCAGAGTCTCAGAGGCCCCCAACACCTCATCACTGAAGCAGACCAAAAATGAACCCAACATGGCTCACGGAAATTTTGCAGAAGAGGGGGCAGAAAGAATGTCAGAGCCACATGTTGGGTTATGATATGCAGAGACATTTGTCTTACCCATAACTGTGGGCTAACTCCACAATGCATGACCTGTATACCTCAACAAGGAGGGGCCAAGGGGAGGGAGTAGGTCACGGATGAGCCTAATAATGGTACCAAACTGACTCTATTTGCTTAATACAAAACTAACTTATAAAGAAAAGAATGTAAAATAAAAAAAGAAAAGAATCATGTAACATATAAATCATTGAAAATAGTCTAACATGATTACAAAATCAGTTTACTTGGTGGCAAGAGGCCAGTTTTCTGCCTCTTGCCCACAGTTTCACTAGTACAGTGGGGTCTATGGAATTAAGCAGGAATTTTTTTTTAGCATCATTCATTGCCCACTGGCCTGCAAAACCTCCTACATGACTAGTTAGGAATATGTGGTATTTTAATACATCTATTATTTCTTATGAGTAGCTACTGTAAGCTCAAATGAAAGATTTTATAATTGTTTGAATTTCCTTTCAGTGTGTGACTTCAGGATATTCGAGACTGATAGATATGGATCTGATCATGAACTAATTGTTTCAATTTCTTCACACCCTCTTTCATGTTGGCTCCTTGACTCATTCTTGTTACTTTCCTATGTTAATTCTTCAACTCATCATAAAGTAGATTATTTGCTTGCCTTGTGATCTCCTCAGTTCCCTCCTCAACTCAGTAGAAGTTATAGTTCCAATATCTCTCTAATAACTTTTCTTCACCCTTACTATGGTTTCATTCTTTGAAGATTTTATATTCTAAATTGATGGGACAAAACACTTAAGGCATGTCTCTCTGTGTGCTTACATATTGCTGTTCATGTGTATGTTTAAGAATATTAGTGATGTTCAAGTCAACTGCAAGTGAAAAGTTTGGAATCAGTGAGAAACACCACTTGTGTTTTATGAAAACACAAGGTAAGGAAATATAGTAGTATAGATCTGAGGAATAGTACTAGAAGGGAAAAAAGTCATATGATGCATGAATTAAAACAAGAATTAGGAAAGATATTTGATAGGGCTCAGTAACTAGTTAGGTCATGGATACTGTCCTATATTTTGTTATACATAAAGGACAAATCAAGGCTATGGAACTCTTTATTACTTCATCTTATTTTCTTCTTTTTTAGTTACAAACATTATCATATTCATTAATATAGTGAAATAAAAGAATAATCTCAACTTGTCAGCTAATCAAATCATATGTTCCTATGTTGTCAAGGCAAGTATGTACTGGCAGCTATTTTATTATAGTTACAGATTTTTCCACTTATTCTTTCTTGAAGAAAAGGACCCAAAGTGTTTCAATTTTTCCTTAAATTTTTTTGATAGTATGGTCTGATTGAGATTCCCATACTAGAGTGTGGGCATGTGTTTGTAAATCACCTAAAAAAGAGAAATTTGGTGTGTTATCTATAGTAATGAAATTGAAGAGTGAGGGCTCTGGCTAAATTAACTTGACAGGATTCTTGCTGTAACTGGATGAAACGAGGACAAGTGGGTTGAAAAGAAGATTCAGGAACTTGGCTTAAATGTGATGCAGTGTGGAATGGTGATCATTTCCTTTCAGTGTGGCACATCAGGCTTGTAATATAGGCAGATGCCTTACAAGTTTTTCATGAAATTTGTTCTCTCCTAAAGAATGTTACAGAACTTAATTCAAAAGCAATACATGTTAATCAACAGATCTTACATTATTTACCTTGAAATTGATTTAGAATATTTTAAAAAATGGTGAGCTGGAAAAATAATTACTCTGCTAGTGCTGGTTCTTTGAAAAAATAAACAAGATTGACAAACCCCTGGCCAATCTGATCAAGAAAAAAAAGGAGAAGCTTCAAATTAACAAAATTCAAAATGAAAAAGGAGAGATCACAACAGACATAAGTGAAATTGGGAGAATCATGAGGACTTATTTCAAAAACCTCTACTCCACAAAACTGGATAATGTGGAGGAGATGGATAAATTCTTGGACACATACCATCTACCAAAGCTAAACACAGAGCAGATTAATCACCTCAATCAACCCATCACACTCATGGAGATTGAAAAAGTAATAAAAATTCTCCCAAAAAAGAAGAGTCCAGGACCAGATGGCTTCTCAGCTGAATTCTATCAAACCTTCAGGGAAGAACTCAAACCAATCTTCCTCAAACTGTGCCACACAATTTGTGAACAGGAAAAGCTACCCAACTCCTTTTATGAAGCTAGCATCACCCTAATTCCAAAACCAGGCAGAGATGCCACAAGAAAAGAAAACTACCAGCCTATTTCCCTGATGAATTTAGATGCAAAGATCCTAAACAAAATACTTGCAAACAGAATCCAACAACACATCAAAAGCATTTTCCACCTTGACCAAGTGGGATTCATCCCAGGAACAGAGGGTTGGTTCAACATATGGAAATCTGTCAATGTAATACACCACATAAACAAGGTTAAACATAAAAACCACATGATCATTTCGATAGATGGAGAAAAGGCCTTTGACAAGATTCAACATCACTTCATGTGCAAAACATTGGAGAGAATTGGCATGTTTGGTTCATATCTTAACCTAATAAAGGCAATATATGAAGCTCCTAAGGCCCAAATAATATTTAATGGGGAGAGACTGGAGGAATTCCCATTAAGGTCAGGAACAAGACAGGGTTGTCCACTCTCACCTCTGCTTTTCAATATAGTACTGGAAGTCCTAGCTCAAGCAATAAGACAGGAGAAGGAAATAAAAGGGATACAATTTGGAAAGGAAGAAGTTAAGTTAGCTTTATTCACTGATGACATAATTATATATGTAAGAGACCGGAGAGACTCCATCCCAAAACTCCTGAAGGTGATTAACTCCTATAGCAAAGTAGCAGGATACAAAATCAATGCACAAAAATCAGTAGCCTTCCTTTATGCAAATGACAAAGATACTCTGTTTCTCAACATAAAAGAGTATTTGAAAATTATCTTAAATTTTTAGTTTTGTAAATATTGTTGCATTTATTTAATTTGGTCACTTCCAAAGATGACAGAGTAATTGATAGCCATGTTGGCAATGTATGGGTTTCTGTTTTTAGCTATGCAATCTGTCATCAGGAATCACCCACCATGTCAGACCACATGATTCTTCATGGAACAGGGTCACTGATGGACAAGGAGAAAGCAGAGAAGGTAGAGATGAGAGGATGATTCATTCAGTTAGCTCAGAGAACAATTAGTAAACATTAGTCTTAATTAGCTGCTCAGTATGCATGTAAGACTTCCATAGGAGGCATGTTCTCAGAAGATAAGACCAGGAAAAGAAAATATTTTATTAGTTTGTCTAAACTTAATTCCAGGTGTCCCTCCTTATCTATAGACACTACACTGTTCTCACTTTGATATAAAGTCTAGAAAGATTTTTCTTTCTGTGATTTTCAATTTTTTTTATTTTTATTTATTTATTTGAGAGAGACAGAGAGAAAGAGGCAGAGAGACAGAGAGAGAGAGGGTGACAGAATGGGCATGCCAAGGCCTCCAACCACTGCAAATGAACTCCAGATGCGTGCCCCCCCCCCCCCGCATCTGTCTAATGTGGTCCTGGGGAATTGAGCCACGATCGGGGCCTTAGGCTTCACAGGCAAGTGCTTAACTGCTAAGCCATCTCTCCAGCCCTCTGTGTTATTTTTTTGAAGGAGAAAGGGTGGAATGTTGGGTATAGAAATGAGAAGAAACCTTTGGATTCTCCTAAAACTTCAAACATCAAAATATAAAAAGTGTGAAATCTCACACTACTAAGCTACTAGTTTTTCATAAAAAAATAAGCAATGTTGGGGAAGACTGAATTAGCTAAGCATCTGAAAATTTGTTCTTTGGAATTTAAGTGGGATGAATAGCAACTTAATGCCCCAGGGGGAAAATATTATTAAAACAAGGAATGGAAGACAAATAGTTAAGATTTTTGTTTGTTTTCTTGGCATTTTATGTTAGACTTGGATAACATGAGATTTCATCTAATTAAAGCCTAAACAAACATTCACTATATAAAAGTCCAAATTATTAAAAGAAAGGAAGAACAGACAAACACTATAATAATACATTTCACTTTTCTTTTGCTTTTATGGGATTTTTAATTTCACTCAACTGTCAATCAGTCTCATTATTTTGGGCACATTTTCAAGCAATCTAAATTGTTCCTATAGTGGCAACCAAACTAAATAAGCAGTCAAACATTGAAGACTATGTGATTTCACCAGAGACTTTAACTAATAGAGTGACATTCTCTTAACTAAAAAGCTGTGAGAAAGCTCAGTGGTACTTTCAGTATGGAAAGAGAATATTCTTTGTAGTTTCTCCTCAGTGCACCCCATTAGAACCAAAATAGAAAAACAACAAAGTTGTACAGTCCCCCAACTGACACATACAATGAAAACTTACTTACCTTAACAAGCTAACCTTTTATCTTAAAACGTAATGCAATTAATTCCATATATTTGAAATGAATGTAATTCCCTTGACAAAAGACAAATATGGTTGAATCTATTTCATCTTTTTGAAATATAATATAATGGAATATATGTATTTTGCTGGAATTTTTTTTATATTTCTGCCTTATGACATGTGAAACATCCCAACTTATCCTACCAAGAAAATATTTAAATTACAAAATTTAGATTCTCATATCGAGAATAAGTCATGCATTATTTTTTATATCTCTGTTCATAAAAATATAAAGAGCCAAATTAATTTAATCTAAATTTTGAAAATTTTTATATGTACTTAATATAATTTAAAGATGTCTATAGTTTTGTGAAAGATGAATGATTAAAATTTATACACTTTTAAAAAATATTTTATTCATTTACTTGAGAGAGAAAGAGGCCACAAGAGAGAAAGAGAGAGTGGGGGGGGGGATTAGTGTGCCAGGGCCTCCAGCCACTGCAAATGAACTCCAGAACCATGTACCACCTTGTGCATCTGGCTTATGTGTATACTGGGGAATCGAACCTGGGTCCTTAGGTTTTGCAGGCAAATGTCTTAACCGCTGTAACTGTAAACTCTTATTCAAAGAGCAAACATTTAAAATTTACCATTGCAAACAGTTCCCATAGTATATAAAAAAAGAAAAAATCCAATTTCTTAGTTCATAGATGGCATGATTTAGAGACTAATGAAGATTTATAACTAATAAAAATTAAGAGCTAGTTGTACAAAAGAAATGTTAGCACTCACTTTTAATTTTTTTCTTGTTTTTGATTTATCTTTATTGAGATTTGGGAATTTATACCCAAGGTCTCTGGAACTCAGTTCCACTTGTATCTCCTTTTAGATAGTTTATTCATATATATTATCAAAACAACTTCTTTTGCCATTTTATTTTCACCAGTGTTTATAAATTTGTTTTGTTGTATATCCACTTTTCTATTTCTCTCAATATTTTCCAACAAAGTACCACCAATAAGCACATGAAGAGGGTAAATAATCAATAATCAATAATCAAACCTAAAAATTACTATTATTAGGAATACTAGTTCCATAAAATAACTGAGTACACAGGTGTCAAAATGCTAGCTACATATTGAATATTTGATATGTCAAATATATGAAAGTAGACTGCCTTTTACTCTGAATTTAATTATTTTTGTATCTGTCAATAACTGTGGGATAATTTTTTATATTTTAGCAAATAATGAAATTTTAAATTCTATCAAATAAATTAATACTTAGGGTGTTTTCTCACAGTAATCAAAGTAATCCACTCTTTCTGTGTATTATTAACATCCATGTATTTTTGTGCCTGAAATTATGTTATTCTTTTTATAAAAATGGCTAGGGTTCATTTACATTTTAAATTCACTTAAAATAAACAAGTAATGAAAAATTTTAAATAAATGCATTATTTTCTTATATTATTTATTTATTTCACAGAGAGAGAGAGAGAGACGCAGATAGAGAGAAAATGGGTGTACCGGGGCCACTAGCCACTGCAAGTGAACTCCAGACACAAGCCCCACCTTGGGGAACTGAACTTATACCCTTAAGCTTTGCAGACAAGTGCCTTAACCACTAAGCAATCTCTCTAGGCTCATAACTGCATTATTTTTCAGTTACAAAAGTAACATGTTTTGGTGGCTGCTATAGTGATATGGATGAATGAAATTTAGAAATTGGCATTTGTAATTAACCCTTGATAATTCTAATGGGTTATTTTCACCTTTTTTTTTTCTTTATTAGTTAGTTTTGTATTCAGCAAATACAGTCAGTTTGGTACCATTATTAGGCTCATCCATGACCTACCCCCTCCCCCTGGTCCCTCCTTGTTGAGGTATACGGGTCATGCATTGTGGAGTTAGCCCACAGTTATGGGTAAGATAAATGTCTCTGCATATCATGACCCAACATGTGGCTCTGACATTCTTTCCGCCCCCTCTTCCGCAAAATTTCCCCGAGCCATGTTGGGTCCTTATTTTTTTTTTAAACAATGCTTTACATGTGGCTTTATTTGACATCTTCTTTGTTGGAATATACCAAGTTATTTTTTGGTACTATTTTCTTGAGATTCTGACTTCTTTTCTTTGATTCTCAGTTTGAGTAAGTGTTTGCTAGTAAGATATGGAGACCACATACAGTTAGATATTGTTTTAATCCAGTCAACTAGTCCATATCTTCTAATGGTGAGTTGAGAATATTTCATTTAAGTTTACTACTGAGAAGATTTTGTTAATCTCTGTTGTTTTGTTAGTTGCAGTTCTGGTTGATTAAATTATTGTTAGTTCTTTTCTTTCTCCTCTTTTATTCATGGTTTGGTGGTTTTCCTAGGTTGGATTTGATATATTCCTTCCAAAATCACCTTTGTTTCCTGTTGCTTTTATTAAATTCTTTCCCTGTGTTTCCCAGAATGAGACTGTAGATATTCTTCTGCATATAGTACTTTAAGTACCTTACTGAAATTTTTGTTGACAATGATTTACATTTAGTATTTGAAATTAGTCATCCCATTTTTTTTCCTATCTTTTAGTTACTGAAGAGAAATCTAAGGTCATTCTGATGTGTTTGCCTTTGTAAGTAAGCTTGCATTTTTTTCTCTTATAGATTTTAATGTGGTGTTTTGCATTTTATGTTTCATCTCTTGATTATGAAGTGTAAGGGAGTGCTTCTTGTATAGTCATGTTGATTGAGAGTTCTAAAATTCCCCTTCTGTTTCAATTACTTTCTCCAGGTTTGGGAATTTTTCTGTTACAATTTAATTGAATAAATTATGTATGCTTTAGGCCTTATGTGAACTCTTTCGTCTCCTTGGTAAATTCTTAGATTCTGTTTCTTGAATATATCCTACAGTTACTATATGTTTAGGTCATGCTCATTTATTGATATGGTGGGTTTTTTTTGCATGTCTTAGTCTATTATTATCTCAAAATTATTCTCTATCCTAGATATGCTGATATTATTTCTTCTGCTTGCACTTATCTGTTGATGATACATCCACTATTTGTTTCTTAATTTCATGACCCAACTTTTATGTTTCATTCATCTCAGAGTCTCTTTCTCTCCATGTTTTTGAATTTTCCTTTTACATTTCAGACCACTGCATCTACTTTCTCAATTTGTTATCTAGAGTCTGAATTTACTAATTTGCTTATATGAGTTGTGTATATGGTTTATGATCTTTTTTAAGTGCAGCATGGTGAAACATTTTTTCTCATATTTCAGCCATCTCATATCTTTGAGTTTTTGTGTTGAGCAGGTATTTTGGGTTTGTTTGTTAATTTTATGTGTAATGTTAAGTTGCAGTAGAAAACACTTGTGTACTTCACTCTGTCCCCAATCAGTCTTAGAGAATGTGGCAACAATATGCATAATGGGGAAAATGTAGTTTATAATATTTTACTCTAAAAGGTAGCAACAGTAAAAAGGAGAATAGAATGAGAATAAAGGAAAGCGAGACAATGTGAATATGAGTTGAGAGTATATAAGTTTATAGAAATGAGAAATGAAAATATTATACAGTAAGTGCAGAAATAAAGGACAGTCATCAAAGCCTAGTTAATCAAGATTCTTCATAGGACAAAAAACCTGAACAATTAAAGTAAAAAAGCAAAATTAAATTATAATAAAAGTAAGAAATCTAATGAAGTAGAAGATACTATACATCTGCCCATCTGTCAGAATTTGAGTATTCTTTTCTAGTTTGGATGGATGTTGCATCTGCCATGCTCTGGATTGTTTGTGTAGCAGGAACTGCAGGCATAGGAGGGCTGATGGTTTTAGTCATCCAAACAAATTAGGTGGGTATGCCTTTCTTGTTCAGAGGTGTTTCTGTTTAGAACTCATGTTTCTGTAGGGGTTTTCAAGTCTGAGCACCTTAGCTGATCTCTGATTCCACCAGTTATAGCCTTCTTGCAGGTGTGCCTGTGTCTTACTCTTCACACAGGGTTCTGTGGGGTCTGGAAGGCTCATCTGCACTTTGCTGGCTGGTGTTCTTTCTCAGTGGGATCTTAGTTACTGATGTCCCATATTTCATGTCTGGGAATACACCAAGATCATCACACTTGTGTTTTGTTGCTCACGCCTTTTATGCCTGTGGGAGGAATATGGGTGCTGTTCGGAGGCTGTCACCCTGGAGTCTTCCTGGAGATTCCAGCTTCTGGCCCCAAGCTCTTTTTCTGCAGTCTTTATAGCCTAAGCTGCTCCTGTGTCTCTGCTCACATTGTATCCAGTTCCTGATCCTATTTCTGCAGCCAGGCCATCCTCTTTACAGTCTTTCATGCTTACAATACTCACAAATGTTCATATCTAGGAAGGGTTGCTACGGTTCCTGGCAGCTACCTCTTTGACCCTAGCTGTTCACGAGTTGCGCTGTGGGGCTGGATGTCAGCTGGAAGTGGCTATTTCTCTCCATAGGATTGTGCAGAACACACCTCAGCTTCTTTCTATTTTCTTCAGAGAAAGACAGTGATTTCTCTCATAGGAATAAAGCCTATTATTTATTATCTTCCTGCTTCTCTATCTGGTCACAATGTCACCTTCTAATGTGCCATCTTACCATAAGTCTTACACTATGTTAACTTTAAATATATGTAATAGGAATGAAAAACCTACCTAGTAAGTTAATTATTTGAAGATATATATGTATTCTGTAAATCAAGACTGACCTTAATCTTCTACATCTTCCCTCCCTCCCTCTCCCTCTCCCTCTCCCTGTCCCTCTCCCTCTCTCTCTCTTCTCTCTAACTCTTGTATATTAGTTATCTTTTTCCTCATTTTATTAGTGGGCACTGACCTGCAGCTCCCAGTACCAGCATGGGGCTATCATCCACAATGTGCTTTTGATCAGAGAGACCTACAAGTTCTCCTAAAAGACAAACAGATTTCTGTCAGAATTTTTGATGACCCACCAAAGGTTAGTGGTAAGACTGTACTGCTAAAGCCATCTCATGTGGTTGACATGTAAAATGGAATGGCATGGCTGGAAATTGGAAGAGAGTCAGTCCCCAGACAGTCAGCGTGTCTAGTGCCAGAAGGTGCTACATGGGCGACTGGGGGAAAATGACCAATATCTGTCCAAGCAACTCATGGTCTAACCTATTTAGCAGCAAGTAACCTGTTGTGATGCCCACACAAGTGCAATAGTGGCACATAGCCATGGTGGGGAACCAGCTGCTATTAATTTGGCTAACTTATCCACTCAGTGGTACGGGACCCATAGCTGGAGCTGGGAAACAAGTCAGAACCACATCCAAACATAAGCCCACTCTCCAATACCAAGCTACCATCAATCATGGGCTATAAGAGGGCCTACACCTATTAAATTCTCTATTAAAAAAGTAAGGGATATCTCATTTGTCCTGGTGCTAACTTACTCTCCATTGGAGAATCTGTTTCTCTTTTTCAGATAGATGTAGATCCTAAGGAGAGAGCCATTCCATCATATCTCAAAAGTGCCCTGGCTGAAAATAAGAAAAATTGGTGAAACAAGCAAGGGGGCTGTTTTCCTCATGAACCAGATACAAGCACAATGGGGAAGGAGATCAACACAGAGAAAAATCAACTCCTACCAAATCAGAGAGCCAGAGCCTCAGAGGCCCCCAACACGTCATCACTGAAGCAAACCAAAAATGAACCCAACATGGCTCAGAGAAATTTTGCGGAAGAGGGGGCGGAAAGAATGTCAGAGCCACATGTTGGGTTATGATATGCAGAGACATTTATCTTACTCATAACTGTGGGATAACTCCACAATGTATGACCCATATACCTCAACAAGGAGGGACCAAAGGGAGGGGGTAAGTCATAGATGAGCCTAATCATGGTATCAAATGACTGAATTTGCTGAATACAAAACTAATTAATAAAAAAATTTAGACATTTTCCCACAAACTGAGCATCTTTCCCTCTATTTATAGCTGCACTTACTTTTTGATACTATTATATATATCTCGGGCCTTAATTTTTTGATGGATGTAAACACTAAGAAGTTTCTAAGAAGTTTCTAATTGCCTGTGATCAATCTCTTTCAATCCTACTGCCTCAATTGAAAAAAAAAAACAAAAGTCTGTACCAAAGTATGTTTCAATTTTGAGTGCAATAGTAGCTTGTTTACTTAACTTTTAAAGGGTTGATTAAACAAGTTCAGATGCAGGATATGCTTAGTATAAAACAAAGTCATCCCTTATTCAGAACTCATTAAAAGAACAATTGGAATATTGTCATTATTTATCTAGGAGAGAATAGAAAGCAAATGACAGATATAACGATGAAGTATGCACAATAGCTATGATCACAATGGAAAGCAATGAAGTTTAATACATTTTTGATTATATTATGAATATAGGGAGTATTCAGCAGTGGAATGGCAATAAATCAGAAATAGATATTAACGTTTTTAATACACAAAAGATGTGATAACCAAACAGGGGTTGAAAAGAAAAGTGAAAGATTAATACTCAGATCTTGTTAAATATTTGACACCAAAAATCCTTGGAAAGCTGTTTAAGAAATTTCTTTTCAACTAATTGTTTGCATATAATCAGATAGGTATGATAACAAAAAAATGTTTGCTTGGCCTTTAGAAGCTCATTGTATGTTGATAGTCTAAATGAGGTCTTGTTTATTTGGAGAAAATTATTCTAAATAATTTAAGAAAGTACTCTTGAAGTATACTTCTTGACACTCATGAAAGTATTATTCAAGTAAACCTGCCTAGAAAGGCATTCCTTGTTTATAAAGATAAATATGTTTTGCATTGTTAATGGTAGTTTCCATGAATCCATAATGCCATGAATCCATGTCATTTGTATGTTTTGTTCTCTCCATAGCATTATAATGCTAATAAAGCCATGAAAACAGAATTAAAACATTTTTTTAAGAATCAGCGTCACTCTCTCAACATCAGTATCCTATAACAAATATAGCAACCTATTTCCTGTGGAAATGCTTGCATAATTGTAACTTCTGGGCATTAATGCTGGGCATTTGCACAAATCTCTAATGTGAAAGTTAGATGTTTTGGATTATTCATGGGGTTTTCTTCTATTTGAATGTGTTGGAGCAAATTATGGGTCAATAGTGGATTTAAAATTTGAAAACCTATAAGCATCACTTGCCAATGATTTCTTCAACTTGTTTCACCTAAATGTCTTCAATTAAAATGTTGTCCTTTAAGGACTTTAAGTGAAACCAAATCATGGGAATATATACATAAAATAGATTAACTAATAAGCTCTTGAAACTTTTGATAATTACAATACAATGCATATATACATGTACACACACACATATATACACACACACATATACATACATACATACATATACCTAAACATATACCTAAGAGTGTCCTTTTATCTGCTCATCATGGTGAGAGAACATTAATGAGTATGAACATAAGTTTAACTTTCACAAACAAAATCTCTTCATATTCAAGGAAATAGTAATGAATTCTCCCAAAAGTAACATTGGCGCTAAATAAGCAAAAACAAAAATATGAAGGAATAAAGTACAAGCCTTCCTATAGCTGTGATTCAATCATCATATGCCTCAAAAAGTGACCTTTGCACTGAAGATTAGAGTTGGTAATTAGGAAATTTGATCAAATTATAGACCATTGAGGGAAAATTTATTTTCTGTTGTTTTACATTTTATTGTTTTTAAATATTTTTATTTATTTATTTAAGAGAAAGAGAGGGAGAGAGGCAGACAAAGATGGGTGGGCCAGGGCCTCTAGCCACTCCAAATGACCTCCATACACATTTGCTACCTTGTGCATCTGACTTTACGTGGGTACTCAGGAATAGAGCCTCGGTCCTTTGTCCTTGCAGACAAGTGCCTTAACCACTAAGCAATCTTTCCAGCCCTGCAGTTTTCCTTTGTAATACAATTTTATTTTCATAAAGGATTAAAAATATTATGTATAAATGTAAGTTAGAGTGAAATAGGGAAGCAGCCATCTTATTAATGAAATCTACGAAAGACCAAGAAATGTGTAGATTTGCAATTCTTTTTTTGTTGTCGTTTATTTTTACTTATTTATTTGAGAGCGGCAGACAGAGAGAGAAAAAGGCAGAGAGAGAGAAAGAGAGAGACAGAGAGAATGGGCACACCAGGACCTCTAGCCACTAGAAACGAACTCCACATGCATGCACCAACTTGTGCATCTGGCTTACATGGGTCCTGGGGAATCGAGCCTTGAACAGGGGTCCTTAGGCTTCACAGGCAAGCACTTAACCACTAGACAATCTCTCCAGCCCATAGATTTACAATTCTTAATAGAGCATCTGAGAAGACACTTTCTCCAATTTTGGTGTAGTTTCTTAGGATCTAGTATAGGAGCTCACTACCTTACATTTTTTGTCAGTTTTATTTTTTAAAAAATTACTCTACAACATTGAGATATTATAACAAAGCTATTAATTTATCCTGATTTGAAAAGGGAGTTCTCAGTTTCCCTTTATTTATTCATTTGACTTTGTTTTTAAAACTTGCTTATACACCAATAAATGCATTTACAAACACATTAACAATTGCACAATTACCAAAAAAGAGTTCTAAAATTCCAACTTCTAATAAATACAAGCTAGTTTTCCATGTATATACACAAAAGTGTTGCTAGGATTACTACATACAGATCTCCAGAAAACAGGCATCTGTCTTCTAATGTCATTCAAAGTTATTATCTCCTTTTGAAATAAAATTCACAGAATAGTATTCAAAGGTCTTAGACATCAGAATATATGAGCATCTAAAAGTATATCTTTCCTCATAATAAACACTCACATCAAGATAGAGAATATTTCCATTAAAGAAGGCATGAACATCATCTTTCCCTGAAGTCCACCTACCTTTCTCTGTCACTTTTAGTTAAGATTTCCTGCTCTGTATCACATTAATCTTTCTGTTTTGAATCTAATATCAAGTAATAACTTTATTAGGCAATGTCTCCATTAATACATATTTAATATGTTTCTTTACTTTTGCTCTCTGTTCCTCTTCCTCTGTTTTTCTTCAGTTTGTTTGTACTAGTAACTTGAAATTACATATTAGTATCTGTCAGAATGATTTTGTTCTTCACTTTTATTTTTCCAATTTTCTGCTCATTATTTATAATATTTGCTCTTAATATAAGTGTACAGCAATTAAAACTGAACTTGCTGAAATTTTAGTGCATTACAATTAAACATAGATGCTAAATTTGTTGATAATTATGATCAGGGAAGAAGCTAGTTTTTATCAATTTCCATAATTTTATTAAATAATATTTTAATATTCTCTTAATATTTCATTTCATATTGTTCTTAACATATTATTTTTTCATTAGAGTTTTAATTTTTCTTGAGGTCTGTTTTATAAGAAATATGTTGCCAAAATTTAAAGAAAACAAAGATAATGCATAACCTAAGAAAACAAAGACTTTCCCCTTCCCCTGCTATGGTACTATATTTAATCTAGCTATCAAGAACTCTCCAGACTATGAATGTGAATGTACAGACAAATGAACATTGGGGGGCTATGAATATGATTTTGAAATACTGAGAGTCTTAATACAGCAAAGAGGAAAAAAAAAACACATTTATTTACTTTTGTCATCTGTTACAGCCAGTTTCATGTTGCTGGGACAGACACCTGACCAGAAGCAGCTTATGGAAGGAAAGGGTTTATTTTAGGGTTATAAATTACAGGGACATGCCATTAATTGTGGAAGAAGGTGGCTCATTTCCATAACTCTAAATAGAGACACTATTGATCAGCCAACACACACAAAAATGCATGAACAGCGAGAGCTCCAAACTGCTCCACATACCTTAGGGCTGGACTCAGGATTCATCCCCGAACACAAATTATTGCTGGACTCCAAGATCTCCCCCAGTGACATAGCCTCTTCCCCAATAGGTCTTCATAACCTTTACCAATGTTATGACTGCTCTATAATGCATAATATCATCTGAGATTTAAGACTATCTCTTCACTATGAATCCTGTTAAATGAAAAAATTGTTGCATAATTCCAACACATAATGGCACAGAGTAAACATTTTCATTGTTAAAATGTATAACAAGGAGAGATTGGACTAATACAAACAAATAACCATCAGGTAAACATTGAATATCTGCTGTAGTTCAAGTCCAACATCCATAACCAGTGATGACAAGCTCTGGGTTTCCTAATTCTATCCTTTCAGGTGGCCTCAGTAGCCTGGGGAAACTTTTATCCTGAACCAACAGCACCCCAGTCTCCACTGTAAACTGTGGTCCATCTTCACAGCACCATACCGTGGCCTTATTTTACTTCTACACATGTACCTCACCTTGCTTCACACTGCTGTTCATGTGGTTCCTGGAACTGTGTGCACTTCATGACCTGCTCTCCTACATTTTTCATGTTTTCAATACCATTACCATTGACCTTAAAGAGCAGCATAAGCCTTCAGAATTCTTCCTTCAGGTCACCTCATAGAATTTGCATTCTTATTCACTGAGCCTTTCCTGGGTGAGCTTCATCTTCAGCCGTATTTTCCAGTGTCTCCATGCAAAGGAGTTGGCACAGCTTTAGTGGTGGTAATCTGTTTAAAAATTGCACTTCAGCAATCTAAAACCAATCTCTCTGTCAGTAACTTTAAACTTTTCCTGTGATAAACAGTACATCTTTCATCTCTTTCTGTGCATTTTTCCAAATGCGCTAGTTCATAACTTTTAACTTTTGACCAAACTCTGGGCATGGAAGAACATAATCAACCTTTATGTCAGTAGCGTAGTTTTTACAAAGTTCTCTGCTGTCTCTCATTCCCCTTTGAGAGTTCATAAGCTAAGATATCACAGCCCACAATAATCTTTGCATTTAGAATTTTAAAATTCTCACCAGAATAGCCCATCAAGCTCTTGTTATTACAACATTGTAAGGCTTTTCCAATACAAACTACTAAGTCCTTCCACATTTCTCCAGCAAACAAATGCCAAAAGATAAAAATCCACATGGTCAGATTCATCACAACAATTAAACTTACTTCGGGTACAAATTACTGTTGCAGTCAGAAAACAAATATAATGCATAACCTAAGTGATCAAAGACCCCTGCCCACTGTGGTACTATCTCTAGTCTAGATACCAAGCACTCTCCAGGCTATGAATCTGAATGTACAGACAAATGAACATGGAGGACTGTGAATATGATTCTTTCATTCTCTCTCTCTCTCTCTCTCTCTCTCTCTCGATCTCTGCCTCTTTTTCTCTCACTCTCTCAAATAAATAAATGCATTTTTCAAAAAACAATAGTGGAAGAAGCTGTCTTATTTCCATGGATCCAAGCAGAGAGACACCATCAAACAGCCAACAAACACCAAAAAGCATGAATAGCCAGAGCTCAAATTGCTTTCAACATACACCTTAGGGCTGGATTCAAGATTCATCTCCAAACACACCTTAGGGCTGAACTTCAAGAGAGATCCCAGTGACATATCTCTTCTCCACAATTGGGTTCTACCCACTAGAATCAAGATTTAAGCCTGAGTCTATGGGACCATACATTCAAACTACAACAGCAACCATGCAGAAATCTTGGAACACAAGGCAGTTAGTCATAAAGATAATGATAAGACTGCAAAGATTCATGGAGAAAGCATCATTAGTGGAAACTAGAAAACTATGAAGACTTTGCACTAGATCATGGTTAATTCTTTGGAGAACTTCCTGGAATCCTCACCGGGAAGGTCAGCGGAAAGTCTGTTCCTGGTTCCCTGACTGAAGCCCAGACTCTTGGCTGCTTGATTTCCCACCACATATCACCAGGATGGATTATTAGTAATGACGGTATGATACTGTGTTGGTTAATCTCTGTATACATTTGTGAAGATGTGTTAGAGCTGGTTATTTGAGGTGTGAAGAGCTAACCAAAATATGGACAGCTTAATTTCATCATTTCATGTGCTTGGATCCTTGAGTATACCTAACTAATTGATAGATGGATGATAGATACATAGATAGATAGATAGATAGATAGATAGATAGATAGATAGATAGATAATAGATGATAGAGAGCTAGTTCAGCACAGGTTTCATTCTTTGCTTCCTGATTGTAGATGCATGGGAACCTGCAGCCTAAAGCTCCTGCCTCCATGCCTTCCCTACCATGACAGGCTGCAACCTGGAACAATAAGCTGAAATAAATTCTGCATTCCCTTAAATTGTTTTGTCAGATATTTTGTCCAAGCAACAAGTAATATAACTACTACAGGTACTGATAATATGCCCACCATATAAGTCATCAAAATTACTGATACTCTACTTCTATCTTAAACATAACAATGACTGTGCAACGAAAAATCTCTGGGTTTCTTTAAACAATGCTGAAATTGAATTCTTTGCCTTAAATGCATTCCCATTTGAACATGTCTATAATGTTACTAGCATTGAAAGCTGATGAAATAGTGTAAAGAGTCTTATGGATTCTTCACAAGTTTAATTTTGTTTGCTAATTTTATTTTTAATATCACTTATGTTATTGTTTTGTGCCTGGATTAATGTTTCATGAGTAGACTTATAAGTAATCCCCATCACAGACCTGAATAACAGCCATATTGTCACTATTTTTAGTGACTATGAATAAAAGAGGTTAACGAAATTTCTAGGTCCAACAAGTTATGAGATACAATGTAAAATTGCTACTTGCAGATTGATTGTGTGGGTGCAGTTGTGGGGAGTGAGTAGGCCAGAACCCTGTTTCCTGGCTTCTTCCATTTCCCTGGTCTGGGCTTGCTGCACAGTACGCTAACAGACACAGAGGTCTAGAATGAGTAGGACAGACCTATTTCCTGGCTCCTCCCAGTACGCTGTCTGGGTTGCCTGCTCAGACAGCACGGTGTGGGCAGGTGGGCACACATGGCAGTGTGGGCTGAATAGGACAGACCATGTTTCATGGTTTCTCCCACCTCCCTGGCGTAGGGTGCCTGCACAGACAGTGTGCTGGCAGGCACAGTGGTCTGTAGTGAATAGGCCAGATCCATGGCTCCTCCCCCCTCCCTGGTCTGGATTCCCTGAGTGGACTGTGTGCAGAAAGGTATGGCAGTGTGGAGTGAGTAGGCCAAACCCCTCCATCCTGGCTCCTCCCAATTCCCTGGCCCAAGTTCCCTGGGAAGGTTTGTGTGCTGGAGGGCACGCTCAGCGTAAGTAGGCCATATCCATGTTTCCTGGCTCCTCCCAGTCCCCTGGTCCTGGTAGGTCCCATTGTGCCTTGCTTGGGGAGGCCCGGTACCTGTTTGAGCTGTGGAATCAGACCTTTTGTTCTGGTATCCTGACTGGTCACTGGGTACCAACATTCCTGTTCACCTCAGTCAAAGGGTGCACAGGCCAAAGGACAAACACTTGCTTCCTCCTCAATAAAATAGTCTTCCTAAAATGGGTAGACAACAATATAAACATAGACAACAAGCTTCAGACAACTGAGAAATTTCCACCAAGGATGCCTAGTCCCACAATGGAAGCTTCCAATGAAATCACAGAGGAATCAACAGAAATTCTTTCCCATAATGAAAACACAGCAACCAATGAGACCCTGATCAAAATAATCACTGAACTGGAAGGAAACCATCAATGTACCAACAATCACATCAATGAAATTGAACAGAATCCTTTCTTAGAGCATTCAGCTTCTGACAGTAAATTAACTTGTTTGAAGAAAATATTAGAACCCTCAAAAGAGATATGAATAAATTGTAGGTGAATCAAGAAATCAAAGATCTAAACAAACAGTTAAGATTAATGAAGATTTGATCAAATGCAAGAATGCATTCTCGGAAGTATCAAGAAAATCAAAACTTGAATTGAAATCGTACTTCAAAAAAGAGATGGACATACTGCAAAATAACACAACAGATACCAAAAATCAAAGAGAAATTATAAAACAAAACCTGTCTACAACCAGTCACCAGCAGAGTGATTCCTGGTGAAGACAGAACCTCTGACCTAGAAGACAAGACAGAAGAAATTGATCTGGAGGCAAAAAAAAAAAAAAAAAAAAAAAAAAAAAAAAAAAAAAAAACTTTGCTAAGTTCAAAACATCAAGTAAACATAATATGAGGGAACTGGGGAACTGAGGGATACCCTAAAACATCCAGATCATGGGTATACCAGAAGGAGAGGAAAGCCAAAAAAATTTTCAAATCTCTCAAAAGAGAGGACCATCCAGGTACACGAATACCACAGAACAACAGACAGCAGACAGTACCAAAGAAGACACTCTCCAAGACACATCATAGTTAAAAGTCTTTTTAAAAAAAAAAGTTTATTTTTATTTATTTATTTGAGAGAAACAGAGAGAGAGAGAGAGAGAGAGAGAGAGAGGGCAGAGAGAGAGACAATGGGTGCACCAGGGCCTCCAACCACTGCAAACAAACTCCAGATGCATGCGCCTCCTTGTGCATCATGCCTTATGTGGGTCCTGGGGAATCTAGCCTCAAACTAGGGTGCTTAGGCTTCACAGGCAAGTGCTTAACCACTCAGCAATCTCTCCCGCCCATAGTTAAAACTCTTATCAAAGAAAACAAGGAGAGAGTGTTAAAAGTGACAAGAGAAACAATTCACAACATACAAAGGCAATCCCATCAGAATTATATCAGATTATTCAATGGAAACCCTGAAAGCCAGAAGGGCCTGGCATGGAATGCTACAAAGTCTGAAAAACTATGGCTTCCAACCCAAGATACACTACCCAGTAAAAGTATCTCTCAAAGTAGATGGTGAAGGAAAAACTTTCCATGAAAAAAGTCAACTTTATGATTATATGAACACAAATCCAAATCTACAGAGAATACTAGAGGAAATGCTGCGCATAGAACAAACAACCAATCTCAAAGGCTGACAAAAATAAGATCAAATAACCAAAATAGACCTGGCTCAAAATAGTACAAAACAAAAGAAAGCACCAAACCCCATAAAATACCTCATCATGGCAAGGATTAATTCAATCCTAGAGTAATAACCTTAAATATTGATATTATTATTAACTATATTATCATTAGTATAAATATTAATGGTCTTAACTCAGCCACCAAAAGACACAGGTTATCAGGATGGATCAAAATGCTGGAACCTTTTATCTGCTATATTCAAGAAACCCACCTCACCTGTAAAGATAGTCACCTCCTCAGGGTGAAAGGTTGGAAAATGGTATTCCAAGCAAATGGAAATAAAAAACAAGTAGTGTTTCTCTATTAATGTCTGATAAAATACACTTCTAAATTATTCATTACAAAGACAGAGAAATCCCAAATTAATAACCTGACTGTTTACCTAAAGGTACTGGAAAAACAAGTAGAATCTAACCCAACAAGCTCCAGACAGAGAGAAATAATCAAGATTAGAGAAGAAATTAATACATTGAAAACTAAGAAAGCAATTTAAGAAAATCAGTGAAATGAAGAGCTAGTTCTTTGAAAGAAATAAACAAGATTGACAAATCCCTAGCCAAATTGATCAAGAAAAAAAAAAAAAAGAGTGAAGTCTCAAAATAACAAAAAAAGAAATGAAAAGGAGAGATCACAACTGACATCAATGAAATTGGAAGAATCATCAGGGCATATTTCCAGATCCTGTACTCCAGAACATTAAGTAATCTGGACAAAATGCATGAATTCCTAGATACATATCTCCTACCAAAACTAAACTGAGAGCAGATTAATCTCCTAAACAAACCTATCACCTCCATGTAGATTGAAAAGGTAATCAAAAACCTCCATCAAAAGAAAAGTCCAGAACCAGATGGCTTCTCACCTGAATTCTACCAAATCATCATTGAAGGATTGAAACATTTTTCTCTCAAACTGTTCCACATAATCAGAGACCAGGAAATGGACCCCAACTCCTTTTATGAAGCTAGTATCACCATAGTACCAAAATCAGACAGAGATGCAACAATGAAAGAAAATTATAGGCCTATATCCCTATGAACATAGATGCAAAGATCCTCAACAAAATCTTTGCAAACCAAATTCAACAATACATCAAAAACATTATCCACCTTGATCAAGTAGGTTTCAACCCAGGTATGCAGGGATGGTTTAACATATGGAAATCAGACAACATAATACAACATATAAATAAGCTGAGCCATAAGAACCACGTGATCATTTCAATTGATGCACAGAAGGCCTTTGGCAAAATATGACATGACTTCTTGATCAAAACACTGGAAACAATAGGCATGGAGGGTTTATATCTCAATACAATAAAGGCTATATATAAAGCTCCTAAAGCCCAAATAATACTTAATGCAGGAAAACTCAATGAGTTTGCACTGAGATTGGGAACAAGACAGTGGTGCCAATCTCATCATTATACTGGAATAAAAACAGAAGCATACACCAATGGAACAGAATTGAATACCCAGACCTTAGGTCATGTAACTACAACTGCTTGATCTTTGATAAAGGCGACAATAATGTAGACTGGAGAAAAGAGAGCATCTTAAACAAATGGTATTGGACAAATTGGATGACCACATGTAGAAAAATGAAATTAGACCCAGTCATTTCAGCATATACAAAAATCAAGTCCAAATGGACTAAAGACCCCAATATAAGAGCTGAAACTCTTTTTTAAGTACTGGAAGAAAAAATAGAAGGCACTCTCCATGGTATAAGCCTGGGAAAAGACTTCCTGAAAAAAACCCAGTAGCCCAGGAAATTAAACAATCACTCAGCCAATGTTATCTCATGAAGCTAAATTGCTTTTGCACAGAGAAACATACCATAAGCAGAGCCAATAAATTACCCACTGCATGGGACAAAATTTTTGCCAGCCATAGCACTGACAGAAGCCTAGTATCTAGAAGCTACAAAGAACTCAAAAAACTAAGCAATAAAAAAAAATCAAACAACGCACACCAAAAGTGGGGCAGAGAACTAAATAAGGAGTTCTCAGAGGAAGAATTACAAATGGCTAACAAACACTTAAGAAAATGTACAACATCCCTAATCATTAGGGAAATGCAAATTAAAACAACTATGAGATTCCACCTTACCCCAGTAAGGATAGCAAACATTAAAAGAAAAACAAACTCAAATAAAAACAAATGTGGGCACGGATGTGAAGAAATAGGAACTCTCCTTCACTGTTGGTGGAAATGTTAGCTGGTACAACCACTATGCAAATCAATATGGAAACTCTTGAAAAGAATGAAGACAGACTTACCAGCAGACCCTGTGATTCCCTTACTGGGCATTTAGCCTAAGAGCTCCACTTCTAAGTTCAAATATATTTGCTCAAACATGTTTATAGCTGCTCAATTCATAATAGCTAAAAATAGAATCAACCCATGTGCCCACCATTGGATGAATGTATTAGATGTGGTATAACTACACAATGGAATTCTACTCAGCATTAAGAAAAAAAAATGGCAAATTGAAATTTGTAGAAAAATGGTTGAACTTGGAACAGATTATTGTAAGTGAACTCACATAATCACAGAAAGACAACCGTCTCATGGTCTCACTCACTTGCAGTTCCTAACCTGTATCATCCTGAGTTGCTGACATACCTGAATAGCATCTTAAGGCTTGGGAAATAGGGAGGGTAGGACTTGAGGGAAGAGGAAGGCATGGTGGGGGGTTCACTATGTCTTTTTTTCTTTTCCCTTGGTGCTGGCCTGTAATTCCCTGTACCAGCATGTGATGCACATGCACAATGATCTGTTGATCAGAGACACCTACTAGATCTCCCAAAACAAATAAACAGACTTCTGTCAGAGCACTTGATTACCCACCAGAATTTAATGGTAAGACCCTACTGCTGAAGACACCATGAACTGTTGGCACAGATTATGGAGAGAACCGGTTGGAATCTGGAAGAGAGCCAGTTCCCAGATAATTAATCCATCTAGTGCTGGAAAGAGCTACATAAGTTACCAGGGGAAAATGGCCAATATCTGTCCCAACAACTCAGTCTAATTGACTTAGAAGTAAACAAGCTGACATGATGCTCACACAAGTGCATTAGTGGCACACAGGCATGGTGGGAAACAGACTGCTCTTGGATTGGCTAACAGATCCACTCAGTGTAAAGGAAACAATATCTGAAACTGGGAATCTAGTCAGAATCATATCCAGATAATGATTCTACTTTCCATTGTCAAGCTCCCACTAATGTTGGACAATATAAGAGGGTCTACACCCTTTAAATTCTATCTACATTAATAATGGCTATCCCACTTAACTGGTTTTTAGTTCACTCTCTTTTTGAGAATCTTCTTCTCTTTTTCAGACAGGAGATCGACCTGAGGAGATAATCAACTCGGTGCACTTCACTCTGGGCCCAGCTGAAACCACAGAGGAATTGGAGTAATAAGCGAGAGTGCTGCTTTCTTAGTGAATCTGATATCAGCACAAGGGTGAAGAAGATGGACACTGAGGACACTCAACACCTACCAAACCAGAGATCCAGAGGTGCCTAAGTGCCCATCAGTGAAGTAAAGTGCTCCCAGCATGGCTCAGGGAATTTTGTGGAAGAGGGGCAGAAAGACTGATAGAACCACAAGTTGGGACATTTTGCACAGAGGCATTGTCTCTCCCACATAACTGTCTACTGCCTCCATTAATGCATGACGCACAATCCCCATGTGGTTGACCTGCATCCTCAGTGAGGAAGGCCTCTTCAGAAAAGGGGCTTGGAGGAGGGAAAGGATGGTACCAACATGTGTTGTTTACATACTAAATATGCCCATATCTAATAAAAAAGAAATTGCTCCTTCTAGGTTTATAATCCTTTAAACATAAAATAATCCTTATAAGCAGCTTCCCTGATAGAAAATTGATTTTTATGCAGTCATTTCAGTGTGTATATGTGTGTGTTTGTGTGTATGCTGTGTCCCCAGAAGATGGCTTTAGGTTTCACTTCTCAAGGGCTATTCAAATTTTCTGAAACAAGGTCTCTTAATGGCTCTCATATTCACAAATTGCCTAGGCTGGCTGGTCAGTGAGTCCCAGGGATCCACCTATCTTCATCCCCCAGTGGTGGGATTACATGTGCACACCATGCCAAGCTTCTTTCCATGGGTTTTGGGGGTTGAACACAGCATAATAAAGCAAATGTTTTATCCATGTCAATCACAGGAAAATTCTCTCTGTCTCTCTCTCTGTCTCTCTCTGTCTCTCTCTGTCTCTCTCTCTCTGTCTCTGTCTCTCTCTCTCTCTCTGTGTGTGTGTGTGTGTCAATTTCTTTGTGTGTCTCTGTCTTTCTTTCTCTGTCCTTTCCCCCTCTTTCTCTTCTGGGGCAGTTTCTGACTGTGTTGCACAGTCCAGACATGAATTTCTAGATTAAAATTATCCTCTTGCTTCATTTTCCCAAGTAGCATGGATTATGGATGCATGCCTGCTTACACAGTTAAAGATGATTCTAATGAATAAAATAGCTTTATTTATTTATCTGTGAGCAGAAAGAGAAAATGGGATATGCTAGGGCCTCTGCTACTGCAAAACAACTCCAAACTCACATGTCACTTTATGCATCTGGCTTTACGGGTGTACTTGGGATTCAAACCAGAGCTCTTAGGCTTTGCAAGCAAGCATCTTAAAGCACTAAGCAATCTCTCCACTCCATGTTTCTATGCTTTGTGTAAATTTATTTTTTTAAAAAATGATTTTTTGACATTTTCCTGCATGTATAAATTGTATTTTGATATTATTCACCCCAAATATACTCTTAGTCCCTCCCTCTCTTATTAACATCCTCCTTCTCATTTAATCTCCATCTTACTTTCAGAACATTTTGTGTAATCCACTGAGTAAAATTAATGTTGCTTTCATGAACATGAAAGGTTTTTACTGTGGATTGCAAAACTTACCAGTAGTTATACCACTTACGAACATGACACATGCTCTCACACTAGGTAGTCTGGGAGGTTTGGGGTCTCATGTATCCTTCCACTAATGGATTATTCTTTAAAGGACCTCAGTGGACTTCTTAAATTTTATTTAAAGATATATTGCATTTTAAAAACTTTTGTATTCAGAAGTCTTTTACTGATAAATGAAAGAGTAAAAGAAGAAATAGTACCAAGATATAAATTGATTTATTTCTCTATCTGGTAAATGCAAGAATCATGTTACGAACACCAGATGGATACTTTGGTTCTGCTTCCATGCAGTAGCAAAAATACTTGCTACTCCTCAGACCTATTTCTTGACTTTATTCATCCTCCAAAGTTCCTCAGCAACCACAGTGCCAGGCATGTATGTCAATCCTAAATGTGTTTATCTGTCCAGTATATATGTGTCAAATACTATATTCTAGACATTCTTTTATTGCAAACATCAACTTAACTAATCCTCATAAGGCAGAGAGCTTAATGTCATACATACCATAAACAGCAGAGCCAGTTTTGGGGCACAGTTGTCTGAACTCAGCCAAAATGACAAGCGACTCTTCATTTAGACCAAAAGAATGCCACCAAGACCAATTTTCATTAGATGAGACTTAGAGAGATGCTATATCTGAGATCCTGGGAAGGGTCAATACTGAGATTAGAGAAAAAGGAGAAAAATCTCCCCATAGGAATATGATGATAAGCATGACAAAATTTCAAAAGGAATCTACTCTAAGAGTGAGAGGACAGTTCCTGAAGAAGTAGTGTATGCATTTACACACACACACAGAGACACACACACACACACACTCTGCATAACATAGAGTGTACATTTGAGAATTATATGGTATTTTTCTAAATAGTAAATGTTACCAGAAAAAGCTCTAGTAAAAAAATCCCTATAGTATAGTCCTGAAATTATAATGAAAGAGAACCAAGATAGATGAGCTTGCTTGTATAATAAAAATTAAAAATATGGTGATGTCAGATGGAAAACATCCCCTAGAAGAAAGTATTCTTTTTCTTAGAGATGCTCTTTCTTCCATTCAGTAACAAATCTCATCATTGTTAACTTTCTTTCTGCACCAGACAACTTATGCCTGTACATACTGAACTACTTTAAATGACATGACTCCATACTGTCATTCAGTTATTCTTAAATCACTAAAAAGGGCTGTTTCAGTTAAGCTCATGTGTGTTTTGAAAAGTTCTGTGACTTTATCTTTTTGAACTCTTTCTAAATCATTTTACACATTTTTCATATTTAGTCAATTTTCTTTTTAGTGACAGAAAATGAATGGCCTCACCTTGTCCCACTCATTCATGAATGAAGGCCATGATGATATGAGTGCTCTGGGGACCTCTACTCTGACTCCACACACCCCAGATGCTCAGTGATGAGTACATGCCCCGAAGAAATGTTCTCTGTCTTGTCAGCTAACCTGCCTTTCCTGTCTGTGTCACTCTCAGGGTCTCAATGTTGAGGGAGGAACTGCAGGATACCACTCATTCCTTTGCAAATTCCCACTGAATGACACACATCATAATGGCAGCTTTCCTCTCCTCTGTATTTTACATATTAAGTCACTTTGGATCCCACAATGTAGCCATATCATAGCTTAATGGATACATTAAGCTTATTTAAAATGGCTTCTATTCCTTACATTTATAAGAGATAGGTCTAGAAGCATTGGGGACTCATGTAATTTCATTGCAAGTTGCTCATCATCCAAGCATAATTACTACCAGTTCTCCTCTTGGAGTCTTTCTATTATCTTAAGAACTTTTAGGAGCATATCAAATGTAGCAGTAGAATGCAGACTCACACAGCACTGTAGGACTGCTGCACCCTGCTCCAGGGCCTCTGTGTATGAAATCCTAAATTACTTCTGCGCCTTTGGATCACTATATCCTATTTCAAGTGCATTTTGACATTTCAGATATTTCCTTAGTTCTGCCTGACATTTCACAAACAACTGGCCATTGATTTTTTTTTTTCATTAGTTATGTCCCCCAAGCCCATGTGACAATCAGTGCCTGATCCAGGGCACCTTATATTAAAATAAACAGATGACAAGCTGCAAGGGCAGGTCTGGATCCAACAACCATCTTTTGATCTGTTTTATGATGTGGTAAACATTATCTTGCCACAAATTTGAGAAGTTTCTGATATCATGACACCTTTTGAGAGGGCACAGTTTGAAACTGCCACCATGGTGAACAGTCTACATGTGCTCTGTGGACTAGGAACTATTTGCTAATTATAGCTTAATGGAGGGTAATGCCAGGACTTCATGTGGAGTAATGAGTGTTTATATATGCTGCTTGCAACTAAAGGCACTTGTTATTGTCAGTGAAGGGAACATCACCTTTGGAAAGGTGTCAAAGCCATAAAATAGCAGCTTATGGATAAACAGTAACCAGTGTAATAAACCTACTATTAAGATAGTGATTTAATATTTATTATGGATAGTTCCAGGAAAACGTCATATGTACAATTCAGGACTTCTATAATATTCATATTCAGTCATTATACAACTAAAAATAACTTCTTATAAGGTTTTCCTTTCAGATGCATTCTTATTGTTATACTGGGAGTACAAGTTAAGTGAGCACTGTACCCCTGATTTATATCCCTAGCTCTTGATAGTTTTTTCTCTTCTATTTTGTCATTGTTTTATTGACAATTTCCATAAACTTACATAAGGCATTTTTATCATAATGCCCTCCAATTCTATCATTTTAAAATACTTTAATTTATTAGAGATAGAGTGAGACAAAGATATAGCTTAAAAGAGGGTGAGTGTGGGTGTGCCAGTGCCTTCTCCCACTGAAAACAAATTCCAGATCACTATGCCAATTAGTACATCTGGCTTTACATGGGTCCTGGGAAATCAAGCCTGGTCCATCAGGCTTTGCAAGCAAGTGATTTTATTCTCTAAGACCTCTCTCCAGCCCTCATTCTACTTTATGTTTTTCTTTCCTCGTGTCCCTTCCACTGAATCCCTCCTTTTTTCCAGCTAGTTCTTCTAATTTTTTATATGCACTACCTTTATTTATTTATTTACTTA
The DNA here is from genome assembly GCA_036346955.1 of Dipus sagitta. Taxonomy (NCBI): domain Eukaryota; kingdom Metazoa; phylum Chordata; class Mammalia; order Rodentia; family Dipodidae; genus Dipus; species Dipus sagitta. The sequence continues at coordinate 71,404,493 of CM070781.1, forward strand.
ATTTTTTTATTAATTAGTTTTGTACTCAGTGAACATAGTCAAGTTGTTGCAATTTTTAGGCTCCTCCATGTCCTATGCCCTCCCCCTGGCCCCTCCTTGTTGAGGTATATGGGTCATGCATTGTGGAGTTAGCACACAGTTATGGAAACACAGTTATAGGAAAAATGTCTCTGCAAAACATGACCCAATGTATGGCTCTGACATTCTTTCCATCCTCTCTTCTTCAAAATTTCCCTGAGCCATATTGGGTTCATTTTGAGTCTGCTTCAGTAATGAGGTGTTTGGAGCCTCTGTGTCTCTGGATCTCTGATTTGGTAGGAACTGATTGTTCTCTGTGTTGATTTCCTTCACCTTTGTGCTGGTACCCGGTTCACCAATAAAACAGCACCCTTGCATGTTTCACCAATTATTCTTAGTTTCAGCTGGGGCCCTTTTGAGGTATGATGGGGTGGCTCTCTCCTTAGGATCTACATCTATCTGAAAAAGAAAACCAGACTCTTCAACAGAGAAAAAATTAGCACCAGATAAATGGGATAACCGTTATTTTTTTTAAGAGAGAATTTAATAGGTGTAGGCCCTCCTGTGGCCCATGATTGATGATAGCTTGATACTGGAGAGCACACACATTTTGGTTATGGTTCTGACTTGTTTCCCAGCTCCAGCTATGGGTCATGTTCCAGTGAGGGGATCAGTTAGCCAAATCAAGAGCAGTTGGTTTCCAACCATGGCTCTATGCCACTATTGCACTTGTGTGAGCATCTTGACAGGTTATTTGCTACTAAGTAGGTTAGACCATAAGTTGCTTGGACACATATTGGTCATCTTCCCCCAGTCGCCCATGTAGCACCTTCTGGCCCTGGATGCACTGAATGTCTGGGGACTGACTCTCTTCCAGCTTCCAGCCATGGCATTCCATTTTATGTGTCAACTGCATATGGTGTCTTCAGCCGTAGTGTCTTACCACTAACCTTTGATAGGTCATCAAGTACTCTGACAGAAATCTGTCTTTCTTTTAGGAGACCTTGTTGGTCTCTCTGATCAAAAGCTCATTGTGGATGATAGCTACATGCTGGTACTGGGAGTTACAGGTCAGTGTCCACTAAGAAAAGGAAGAAAAAGATAACTAATATAAAAGAGTTATAGAGGAGAGAGAGAGAGAGAGAGAGAGACAGAGGGAGAGAGAGACAGACAGAGACAGAGACAGAGAATGAGAAGCTGTAGAAGATTAAGGTCAGTCTTCATCATACCCTCTCCAATGTCTTGTGGCTCAGGTGTTCCCTCTAAGGGCCTGGTGAAGGTTGAACAATTTGGTCTGCCTTTTAGGATATAGAATTTTATGGTACTATTGTCGTTTGGGTCTAGATTTGTGTCCCCCACTGCTTCCCCTGCCCTCCACTCCCTCTTCACCCACCCTATTGACTAGTCCTTGAGATGCTTGCTGGGTATGTCAGCATCTTGGATAGATTCAGGTTAGGTGCCATAGATGAGTGAGACTATGTGGCAATTATTTTTCTGTGATTGGGTAAGTTCACTGAGAATGATCTGTTCCAGGTTCAACCATTTTTCCTCAAATTTCATTGTGTCATTTTTTTTCTTAACGCTGTGTAGATTTCCATTGTGTAGATAAACCACATCTTGGTTATCCATTCTTCTAGTGATGGACATCTGGGTTGATTCCAGTTCTTAGCTATTATGAATTGAGCCACTATAAATATGGTTGAGCAAATCTCTCTCAACTGAGGTTTAAAGATTTTAGGATGCATGCTCCCTAAGGGAACAACTGGGTCTGTTGGTAACTCTGTAGCCATCTTTTTTTTTAGGAGTCTACATATTGCTTTCCAAAGTGGTTGTGCCATCTTCCATTCCCACCAACAGTGGATGAGTGTTCCTGTTTCTCCACATCCTCACCAGCATTTATTTGCATTTGATTTTTTGATGTTTGCTATCCTTACTGGGGTAAGTTGGAATCTCATAGTTGTTTTAATTTGCATTTCCCTGATGATTAGGCATGATGAATATTTTCTTAAGTGTGTGTTTGCCATTTGTATTTCTTCCTCTGTGAACTGCCTGTCCAGCTCTTTGCCCCCTTTTGTGAGTTGGTTTTTTGACTTTTTATTGTTTAGGTTTTTGAGTTCTTTGTAGATTCTAGAGATTAGGCCTCTGTCAGTTGGATATTCAGCACATATTTTCTCCCATTCTTTGGGAATCTATTGGCTTTGCTTATTGTATGTTTGTCTGTGAAGAAACTCTTCAGCTTCATTTGATCCCATTGGTTGAGTGACTGTTTAAGATCCTGTGCTATTGGGGTTTTGTTCAAGAAGTCTTTTTCCATTCCTATATCATGGAAATTTCCTCCTATATTTTCTTCCAGTAGTTGCTGAGTTTCTGGTCTTATATTGAGGTCTTTGATCCATGTGGACTTGAGTGTTGTGCATGGCAAGATGTGTGTATCAAGTTTCAATTTCTTGCATGTGGTTATCCAGTTTGTCCAGCACCATTTGTAGAAGATGCTGTCTTTTTTCCAGCCTATATTGTTAGAGCCTTTGTCAAATACCAAGTAGCTGTAGTTGCTTGACCCAAAGTCAGGGTCCTCAATTCTGTTCCATTGGTCTATACTCCTGTTTTTATGTCAGTACCATGGCCATTACTATGGCTTTGTAATATAACTTTAGATCAGGTATGGTGATGCCTCCAGAGATATTTCTTTTGCTGAGGATATGCTTGGATATCTGAAGCCTTCTGCCTTTTCATATGAATTTTGAGATCATTTTCCTATCTCTGTGAATGAAAATGTTGGGTCACTAACTTAGTGAATGCAGTTGTGAATGAGAGAGCATGCCTCAAATTAAGTTGAATTTGTGGAATGATACCTAGAAGTTGTCTCTTGATTTTCACATGCACAATGTAGCACACATTTCCTGTATTCTCACACATGAACAGACATGTACACCATACTCAAATAAAAAATATTATTTTTTATTTTTCTAAAATACGGTTTTGTGTTGGAGCTATGGCTTAGTGGTTAAGTGTTTGCCTGTGAAGCCTGTGTTCCCCAGTTTGAGGCTTGATTCCCCAGTTCCCACATAAGCCAGATGCACAAGGTGGCACATGTACCTGGAGTTCGTTTGCTGTGGCTGGAGGCCCTGGCACATCCATTCTCTCTCTCTCTCTCTCTCTCTCTCTCTCTGTATCTGCCTCTCTCTCTCTCTCTCTGTCTGTCAGTAGCTCTCATATAAATAAATAAAAATAAACAAAAAATTAAATAGGGTTTCAATTTATAGTCCAGCTGGCCTGTAACTCATGCTCATCCCTCTGCCTCCTGAGTGCTGGATTTTAGGTGTGCACCATCATGCTGAGGAGGAGTTGACATTGTACATAATTTTATTTTCCCAGGTTTTTATGCTTATTCTTTATGGAAGCTGCATAAATATAAAAGGGGACATGTTTTAATTTTTAATAGGATACAAGCAAAGATTTACTGTAAAAGTCTTAAGTATGAGAGTTACTTGTATAAAAATAATAATCAAGTGTCTCAAATGTGGTATAGTTAAGGCAGCATGTTATAACACAGTGTCACATGGTGGATATAATCTTTTTTATACTTATTGATATCACTAGAGTAAACATGTGGTATCTTATTTAACAGGATAACACCTTGACATATTATAGCAGCATGATGGGATAGAGAAGCCATATGCTTCTGTGCCACACAACTGGATTTCTGGGCATTTGAAACCAGCAGGGATGGCTTGAGCGACATTTTGAAATTGTTTCTTTCCTCCAAGTGGTTTTCATTTAATCACAATAATACTCCGGGTTCTGTCTTAGGCCCTGAAGTCTTTTGAGGGAACAGCGCTAACAAGACATATGTACTTTTATACCATTTTCATTTATTTATGTCAAGAGATTGTCCTCCCAGTGACCACAATGAGTTTATTCAAGGAAATTAAATGCAGCTAGAGAAAAAATAGAGGAGGGGTAGCAGGCTAGGAATAGTAATAAAGTATTGCCCAAGAGTGGCCTTTGGCAAAATAGATATCACTTCTGTCAAGGACTGTTAAGGTAGCTATTTGGGACATGTCTTTGGAGAGTGTGTTCATAGTTAAGGCCAATAATGAAGTACATGGCCTGTGGGAATAGCTCCTATGATCTGCTTTTAGCTATTCTCCCAGGCCTACTTCTCCATGTTACACCAATGAGATAAGGTTCCTGTTGCTCTCTCAGGATGTACTGAATTAGCCTGTGTTATTTTACCCATATACCAGGTGGCTTTATTCCTTGAAATTTAGTTTATATAACAGAATGAATAAACATTTCTGTCTCCCACATTATTTATATACTTTTCCATATCCCAGCCAGGAAGCCTTCTTCCATTCCCTTGTATGATATACCACATTACTAGTGAGGGGAAGTTAAGCTTTTATAGAGACTAGATTCTCATTTTGCTTTCAAGTCTCAGAAAATTACCCTAGAATGGTCTGGAAAATGCTTATCTCCTACTGAGAGACTTTGCATGTAAATGCCTTTACTAGCTAAATCCCTAAAACTACACTTTGACCTCAATAGTATTTCCAGTTCCTCTCATTCATTCATCTAGTACCAGTGCTCATCCACCCGTCTCTAACTGGTTGTGTTCTTTCCTTTTCCCAGTGTGCATCAAGCTACACTAATAAATGGCCTATGGGGTCCTTTTAGGGACAACTTTAAAAATAATTTAAAGACCTTTTTGTAACTATGTATCTAAGGTCCTTTTGTAAGTGGAGTGATCTGTTTTATTGTTTAATTATTGTTTTTCTGTTTTCTTTTTTGTGTTTTTCATTTTAAGGGTCTGATTCTGTGATTTACTTCTGGAACATTCCAGAAACTCTTTGAGAAGATGAGACACAAATATGGTGATTGAAATCGGGTTTTCTGCTCCCAAGCCTCAGGGTTTATATGTGACTACTTATTGACAAAACTATCCACAAGATGATCAACTATCTTATTTCTCTGACCAATTAGCTATTACCAAAAATGCCAATGAGTGAAAATATCCTAATGCCACTCTGGAGCTATTCTCCATTAGAACATGTATGCTTACATAATGAGGTAGCCCGATGCTCCCCTGTACTGTCTGCTGTCCCAGAAACTCACTCGTTAAATGGCAGCATTTCCACTTATGATACCTCTGAAATGTAGCAAGTAGCTATGAAATCATCAAATAATGCAAAAACATTTCCCTTATTAATGTGTTGCTCATATTTGGAACATAATTGGTAAGGTGGTAGGTGAGTTGAGTCCACATAGTACAATTATGTTCCTCAACATTTGTATCCTCTCATGCCTTTGGATCCTGTGGTATATAGAAACCAGGAAGCTCTGAAATCTGCATTTATGTGATTGGTTTATCACAGAGTCCAGCTTCCAGTCAGCCATCTAATAATTGCAACCACTATTCCTAACAGCAAAATAAAAGAAAAAGGCACCAAATCAAGGGATCATACTCAGGACTTAGCATAGGGAATGTAATGATTCATAGAATGCATGAGGATGGAGGTTTTCATTACAGAGCTTCTAACACACTTGCTACCATGATTAGTAGAGCTATATTGTCACTGGTGATGTTGAAATTCTTGTATTGGACACAGGGTCAGAAAGCCACTGACCCTATGGACTTGCTTCCTGATACTGCTATGACCTTTAGTACTTGCAGATGAATTGCTACCTGCTGTTAGTGCTGTCACTGCCTTGTCCATCTCTATATTCTGAAGGCCATGGGCCTCTTTCATAACCAGCTCCATGCTGCCACTACAGAAATAAGAAGCAATAAAAATATCATTTTCTTCTTTCTTGCCCTCTGTTCACCAACTGTTTCTTCTTATAAGCAGAGCTCCACTGGATGCTGGATGCAAGTGTACAAGTGAAATGCAGCAGGAAGGCGTCAAAGACCTGGCTTTAAAGAGGTGGACAGAATAGCATGTGTAGTCAGACACACTCTCCAGATCACTTACATCGCTTGTCTCTTAGAATTGACAGCGGTCTTTTAGATAAATTAGCAGATGGAAGACATGGGAATGATAGGATTTTTCTATTTTCTAATTTCCAGAGCTTTGGCCATGGAGAGTACGTGCATGGAGTGAGTAGGCCAGAGTTCCCCATCCCCTCCTGACCCCTGCAGTTCCCTGGTCCTGGTATCCCTGCTGCTGGCTTGGGGCTGCTGGGACCCTGCAGGGTACTGCTGAAAGAAGCCTGTTGTCCAGACTTCTTGACTGACCTGCACTTGGGTCCCCAAGTCCTGGATCCCCTGCTCCAGAGGGTGGATGCTCTGAATAAGTAGGTCAAAGGTCATGGTTCCTTCTCCATCTCCCAGTTCCCTGGTTTGCTTGCTGCTGGCTTGGGGCACACTGGTCCTTGCTTATGTATTACAGAAGCAGGCTTTCTGCTCTGGCTTCCTGATTAACCAGCCCTTGAGTCCCCCAATCCCTGTTCCCATGTGGTAGAGGGTGCATAAGCCAACGCGGGATCTGGCTTCTTGCCGTTAGCTCCCCAGATTCCAGGCTCCTGGTTACCCAACCACTGGATCCCTCATCCTGAAGAGTGTGTGCATGTGGGATGAGTAGGCCAGTTCCCCAAGTTCTAGTTCCTCAATCTGTGCATATGCAGTTATAACCCCAACCTATGCCACTCAGGTTCACATTTAAAACAGAATACCTACTGAAAATCCTACTTGCTTCCTCCTCAGTAAGATAAGACTTTTTTTTTTTTTTTTTCTCAAGATGGTTAGGGCAGAACACACACACACAAACACACCCCAAGAAAAAACAAACAAACAAAAAAAAAAACAATGAAAGAAAACTGAGAGTTCGCTGAGGATGTCTCAACCCACAATGGAAGCCACCAATAAATCTTAGAGAAGATAACAGAAATTGAATCCCAAAATGAAAATACAACAAGCTATGTGATTCTTATAAAAAAAAAATGCTGAACTAGAAGCAGAGGATCAAAACTCCAACAACTGCATAAATGAAATTGAGCAGAATTGTGTCTTGGAGCACTCAGCTTTGGTCAATAGGCTTAACTAAACTGAAGAAAACTGGAGAATCCTCAAAAGAGATGTAAATTAATTGAAAATAAGTCAACAAATATAGGATATCAATAACCAGCTGATTAAGGTTATTGATTACATGATCAAATTCAAGAATTAATTCTAGGAAGCATCAGGAAAATATGACCTCAAAATAAATTGTGCCTCAAAAGAGATGGACATGATTCAAAATAACGCAAACGAGGACAAAAATCAAATAGGGCTTTTACAAACCCTCTAGAACCCCTCACTCAAGTGGAAGCAGAACTTCTGAGCTGTAAGACATGATAAAAGAAATTTACCAGAAGTCCAAAACTTTCCTAAGTACAAAAAATCATGTGAACAGAATACAAGGGAGCTGTGGAGTACACTAAAACAACCAAATATCCAAATCATGGGTATACAAGAAGGGGAAGAACTCAAGACCAGAGGAACAGAGAATATATTCAACAAAATTATTGAACAAAACTTTCCAAGACTCAGAAAAGAGAGTCCCATCACAAACAAGAAGTACACCATACACCAAACATACATGAACAAAGAAGAAACTTTTCAAGTCACATATAGTTAAAAATCTTAACCATGAAACCAAAGAGAGAGTGCTAAAAACAGCAACAGAGAAACAACTCACTCCATACAAAGAGGATCCCATCAGAGTTACCTCAGATTTCTCAATAGAAACCCTGAAAGCCAGAAGGGCCAGAATGGAACACTTAAAAGTTTAAAAAATCTATGGCTTTCTACCCAAACTATTGAACTCAGTGAAGGAATTGCTCATAATAAATGGTGAAAGGAAAACTTTCCATGAAAAAAGTCAGTTCTATAATTATATGAACACAAAGCTAAACTTACAAAGAATACTTCAGGGAATAGTACACACAGAAGAGTCAAACATCCAATTTCAAGAGCCTGCAGGAAGAAGATCAGAATAGGCAAAACTAGATCAGTAGAGCAAGCTTAAAAAGTACAAAGCCCAGGAAAGCACCAAACCCTATGAAGCATTCTATCATGGAAAGGATTAAATGTTACCTCACAGTTATGACTTTAAATATTAATGGTCCTAACTCACCCATCAAAAGACACAAGTTATCAGGGTAGATCATTAAAAACGGACCCTTTTATCATCTGTGTAGAAGAAACCCATCTCACCACTAAAGACAGATACCTCCTCAGGGTGAAAGGTTGGAAAATGTTATTCCAAAGAAATGAAAATAAGAAACAAGCAGGTGTTGCTATCTTATAAAATAGACTTCAAACCAAAAGTAATCAAAAAGGACAAAGAAGGCCACTTCTCACTGATCAAGGAAACAATCCAACAGCAGGACATCACAGTCACAGAAGGACATAACAGTCATAAATCTATATGCACCAAACACAGATGAATCACAGTTTATTAAGCAAAATTTACTTGACAACAAAACAGAAATAAATACCAACACCATCATAATTGGGGACTTCAGTAATCCACTGTCATCAATAGATAGATCATCCAAGCATACAAGCAACTGGGGAATAATAGATCTCAACAACATCACAGATCAACGAGACCTCACAGACATCTACAGAACTTTCCACCCTATCACATTTAACCTGTGATGATTTCACTCTTGATTGGAGGAACTACTTCTCTTTTTCAGATGGGAGCGAGACCCAAGGAGATAAACTACCCATTGAACTTCAGCCTAGTCCCAGCTGAAACAAGAGAGGAACTGGGGAGATGAGAAAGAGTGCTGCTTCCATGGTGAAACTGACAATCAGCACCAAGTTTGAGACAGACACTAAGGAAACTCAACACCTACCAAAGCAAAAATCCAGAGGCTCCTAAAACCCAGCACTGAAATGTACTTAAAATACACCCAACATGGCTCAGAAAATTTTGCAGAGGAGGGTGTGGAAAGATTGTTACAACCACAAGATGGGACATCATGTCCAGAGACATTGCCTTTCCCCAGTAACTGACTGCTGCTCCTACAACACATAACCCACAATCCCCACAGGGGTAACCTGTGACCCCAATGAGGGGGGGCCCTTAAGAAAAGGGGCAGGAATGAGAGAAAGGATAGTGCCAAAATGCAATGTTTCCATACTGAGTATGTCTATAGCTAATAAGAAAAAAAAAAAGAAACATCTCTGCAGTATTACCATATGTGATCTAAAGCTATAAAAAGCCATAATAACAAAAATAACATGATACTGTCATAAAAACAGACACATAGGCCAATGGAACATAAATGAAGACACGAATATTAGGTCAAGTAAAGATGCCAATAGCATAGCCTGGAGAAAATATAGCATCTTCAACAAATGGTGGTGGACAAATGGGATAAAACCACATGTAGAAAAATGTAACTAGACCTACTCATCTCACCATACACAAAAGTCAACTCCAAATGGATTAAAGACCTCAGTATAATACCTGAAAGTCTTCAACTAGTGGAAGAAAAATTAGGAGTAACTCTCCATAAAATAGGAGTGGGGAAGGACTTCCTCAACAATACCCCAGTAGTCCAGAAAATGAAACAATCTGTTAACTAATGGGAGCTCATGAAGCTAAAAAGCTTTTGTGCAGACAAACATACCACAAGCAGAGTCAATAGATTAATCAAAGAATGGGAGAAAATTTTTGACATCTACACCACTGACAGAGGCTTAATATGTAGAATTTCCAAAGAACTAAAAAAAAAAAAAAAAAAAACAAAAAACCTAAACTATAAAAATTTAAACAACCCAGTGAAAAAATGGGGTAGAGAACTGAATAGGGAGTTCTCTGAGTAAAAAGTACAAATGGCTAAGACACACTTAAGAAAATGTTCAACATCACTAACCATCAGGGAAATGCAAATTAAAACTATGAGATTCCATTTTACTCCAGTAAGGATGGTTATCATTAAAAAAAGCAAATGTGTTGGCAAGGATGTTGGGAAGAAGGAACCCTCGTTCACTGTTGATGGGAATATAAACTGGTACAACCACTAAGGAAATCAATATGAAGATTCTTGAAAACATAAATATAGAACTACCAACAGAACCAGTTGTTCCCTTACTGGGCATTTACCATAAATGCTCCATGCTTCACTACAAAGATGTTTACTCAGCTAAGTTTATATCTTCTCAATTCATAATAGCTATATATATACATACATATGGAAGTATAAATTAATGTGAATATATATATATTATGTTTTAGAAGTTTAGATTTGTTCTCATTATCAGTGTTTGCCTTGAAACTCAACATCTTGTGCTAAAGGACTAACTTAGGGATAAATGGCATATTAGTGGTTGTAAACAGCAAAAAATTTTACTAAGAGCAAAGTTATAATAAAAGTTTTAATATAGTGCCAAGAGGGGCAGTGGGCCTCTTGAGTACTCAAGGGCTATTATTAGTCTTTTTTTTTCTCTCCATTTTTATTAATATTTTCCATGATAACAAAAAAAATCCCATGGTATTACCCTCCCCCCTTTCCCCTTTGAAATTCCATTCTCCATCATATCCCCTCCCCATCTCAATCTTTCTACTTACATATATACAATACCAACCTAATAAAAGCCCTCCTCCCTTTCTTTCTCTTCCCTTTCTATTTCCTTTTTTAACTTACTGGCCTCTGCTACTGAGTTTTTTCCTTCTCACACAGAAGCCCAATCATCTGTAGCTAAGATCCACATATGAGGGAGAACATGTGGCGCTTGGCTTTCTGGGCCTGGGTTACCTCACTTAGTATAATTCTTTCCAGATCCATCCACTTTTCTGCAAATTTCATAACTTCATTTCTCTTTACTGCTGAGTAAAACTCCATTGTATAAATGTGCCATATCTTCATTATCCACTCATCAGTTGAGGGACATATAGGCTGGTTCCATTTCCCAGCTATTATAAATTGAGCAGCAATAAACATGGTTGAGCAAGTATCTCTAAGGTAATGAGATGAGTCCTTAGGATATATGCCTAGGAGAGCTATAGCTGGGTCATATGGTAGATCAATCTTTAGCTGTTTTAGGAACCTCCACACTGATTTCCACAATGGCTGGACCAGATTGCATTCCCACCAACAATGTAGAAGGGTTCCTCTTTTTCCACATCCCCGCCAACATTTATGATCATTTGTTTTCATGATGGTAGCCAATCTGACAGGAGTGAGATGGAATCTCAATGTAGTCTTAATCTGCATTTCCCTGATGACTAGGGATGTAGAACATTTTTTTAGATGCGTATATGCCATTCGTATTTCTTCCTTTGAGAATTCTCTATTTAGCTCCATTTCCCATTTTTTGATTGGTTTGTTTGATTCCTTATTATTTAACTTCTTGAGTTCTTTGTATATCTTAGATATTAATCCTCTATCAGATATATAGCTGGTGAAGATTTTTTCCCATTCTGTAGGTTGCCTCTTTGCTTTCTTCACCGTGTCCTTTGCAGTGCAAAATCTTTGTATTTTCATGAGGTCCCAGTGGTTAATCTGTGGTTTTATTGCCTGAGCAATTGGGGTTGTATTCAGAAAGTCTTTGCCAAGACCAATATGTTGAAGGGTTTCCCCTACTTTTTCCTCTAGCAGTTTCAGAGTTTCAGGTCTGATGTTAAGGTCCTTAATCCATTTGGACTTAATTCTTGTGCACGGAGAAAGAGAAGAATCTATTTTCATCCTTCTACAGATATATATCCAGTTTTCCCAACACCATTTGCTGAAGAGGCTGTCTTTTCTCCAATGAGTATTTTTGGCATTTTTATCAAATATCAGGTGGCTATAACTACATGGGGTTACATTTGGGTCCTCTATTCTGTTCCATTGATCTACGAGTCTGCTTTTGTGCCAGTACCATGCTGTTTTTGTTACTATGGCTCTGTAGTATAGGTTAAAATCAGGTATGGTGATACCACCAGCCTTATTTTTGTTGCTCAGTATTATTTTAGATATTCGAGCTTTTTGTGATTCCAAATGAATTTTTGGATTGCTTTTTCTATTTCCATGAAGAATGCCTTTGGAATTTTGATGGGGATTGCGTTAAATGTGTAGATTGCTTTTGGTAAGATTGCCATTTTCACAATATTGATTCTTCCAATCCAGGAACAAGGGATGTTTTTCCACTTCCTAGTGTCTTCTGCAATTTCTTGCTTGAGTGTTTTAAAGTTCTCATTGTATAGATTCTTTACTTCCTTAGTAAGGTTTATTCCAAGGTACTTTATTTTTTTTGATGCAATTGTGAATGGGAGTGATTCTCTGATCTCATCCTCTGTGTGTTTGTTGTTAGCATATATGAAGGCTATTGATTTCTGTGTATTTATTTTGTATCCTGCTACATGACTGTAGGTTTTTATCAGCTCTAACAGTTTGCTAGTAGAGTCTTTAGGGTCCTTTATATATAGAATCATGTCATCTGCAAATAATGATAACTTGACCTCTTCCTTTCCGATTTGTATCCCTTTTATGCATGTCTCTTGCCTTATTGCTATGGCTAAGACTTCCAGAACTATATTAAATAAAAGTGGGGACAGTGGACACCCTTGTCTTGTTCCTGATTTTAGTGGAAAAGCATCCAGTTTTTCCCCATTTAGTAATATGTTGGCTGTAGGCTTATTTGTTTGATGAATTTGGGAGCCCCCATGTTAGGTGCATATATGTTTAGGATTGTAATGTCCTCCTGTTGGAGTGTGCCCTTAATCAATATAAAGTGACCTTCCTTATCTTTCTTGACTAATGTTGGAGTGAAGTCTGCCTTGTCAGCTATTAGGATAGCAACCCCTGCTTGCTTTCTGGGTCCATTTGCTTGAAACACCGTTTTCCAGCCTTTCACCCTAAGATAATGTCCATCCTTTGTAGAAAGGTGAGTTTCTTGGAGACAACAAATTGTAGGGTCCTGCTTTTTAACCCAGTCTGCAAATCTATGTCTTTTGTTTGGAGCATTGAGGCCATTGATATTAAGAGATATTATTGAAAGGTGTGTATTTATGCTTGCCATTTTTTTTTTTTTTTTGTGGTTCTGGTTCTACCTTTGCTCTCTTATATTAACTAGTATTTGAGTGTTGTTTGTTGTTTTCCAGGTTCCTTATATGTGTTTTTTTCTTTCTCTTCGGCATGGAGGATTCTTTCAAGTATTTTGTGTAGAGCTGGTTTTGTCTTCAAATACTCCTTTAGCCTGCTTTTGTCATGGAATGTCCTTATTTCTCCATCTATTTGAATGGATAGTTTTGCAGGATAAAGTAGCCTTGGTTGACAGTTGTTATCTTTCAGAGTTTGGAATACATCACTCCAAGCCCTTCTGTCTTTGAAAGTTTGTGTTGAGTAATCTGCTGTGATCCTGATGGGCTTGCCTTTGTAGGTAACTTGATTTTTCTCTCTAACTGCTTTCAATATTTTTTCTTTGGATTGTGTGTTTGGTAGTTTGATTATAATATGGCGAGGAGAGGTTCTTTCCAGGTTTTGTCAGGCTGGTGTTCTAAATGCTTCCTGTATCTGCATTGGCACCTCTTTCCCAATTTGGGGGAAGTTTTCTTCTATGATTTTGTTGAAGATGCCTACTATACCTTTGGATTGAAATTCTTCTCCTTCTACTATACCCTGAATTCTTATATTTGATCTTTTCATAGTGTCCCGAATATCTTGAAATTCCCATTCATACTTTTCTATTAGTTTGTCTTTCTCTTTGTTGGATTGTATTAGATCTGCCACCTGGTCTTCTAGCTTAGATATTCTGTCCTCTCCTTCATCCATTCTACTGGTGAGATTTTCTACAGAGTTTTTTATTTCATTAACTGTGTTCTTCATTGCTAGTAATTCTGACTGGTTTTTCTTCATTATTTCTATTTCCTTATTTATGTCTTGTATTGATTTCTTTATTTCGTTAAATTGGTGTCCTGTATCTTCTCTGATTCCTTTGATTTCTTCTTTGAGTTCATTGAACATATTTACAATCATTCTTTTGAAATCTTTCTCAGGCATTTTCTCTAACTCGTTTTCACTAGAGGTCATTTCTGAAGCATTGATGCTTTTTGGTGGATTTATATTGCCTTGGTTTTTGGTGTTTCTTGTGTTATAATGTATATATTTTTGCATCTTGGATTAAGTTACTGCTTAGATTTTCCAGTTAGCTGGGTATCCTTTGCTGTATCTATTGATCTGTTATTGTATATCTTCTATGTAGGAGATTAAGATGTTAGGTGTGGCTCTTACCACTCTCAGAGTATCTAGACACGTGGTCCTAGGGGTTAAGTTTGCCTGCTATGGGAGTATTCAAATAGGTTGAGTGGAATAAAATACAGGTATATTCTAAAATTTAACTAAACCCTATACACATTCAGTCAAGAACAGCACCGAGCATTTATGCAAGATTAGGTATTATAAAAACCAGATCCTCTATCAACAAAGAAGTTAAGATTTCTGGTCTGTTGAGGGATCCAAGTCAGCTTGTGACCAGGTGAGACCCTTCCCTGGTTCAATCCCAGTTACCTCTTTGGATGCTTTTGGTCTCAGTCAAGTTGCTGGGTGGGATGTTGGGCCACTGTTCTGCTTTCTGGAACTGGGTACTGGCTTTTCCTGTGGGGCAAACCAAGCCTGGCAACTGTGGCCCTGCAGATTGGCGCCCCTGATGCTGGATCCCCGCTGCTGCCGCTGGAGCTGCCGCTGCTGGGACCACTGCTGCTGGATCCACCACTGGAGATGCCGCTGCTGGGTCTGCCCCCGCTGATCCGCTGGAGCTGCCGCTGCTGGGTCCTCCGCCTCTGATCCGCTGGTGCTGCCGCTGCGGGATCCGCCTCTGCCGCTGAAGCCGCTGGAGCCTCCGCTGCTGGATTCGCTGCCCTGAAGCCACTGTGGCCGGTACCGGAGCGGCTGGTGGTGTTTTTGGGGCTGGAGTCACGGCTTCCCCCGCCGCTTCCGGCTTCCACCGCCACTTCCGCTGCCGGGGTCTGAGCCGCCGCTGTTGGATCCCGAGTCGCCACTGCCGGAGCCCGAGATGCAGCTGCCGGTGCCCGTGCTGCCGCTGCCGCTGCCAGAGTCTGAATCGCTGCTACCGGGTCCCGAGGTGCCGCTGCCGGAGCCCAAGTCGCCGCTACCGGGTCCCGAGCTGCCGCTGCCGGATCCCGAGCTGCCGCTACCGGGTCCCGAGCTGCTGCTGCCGGAGCTGCTTCGGCCTGCCCGTGTGGGTCTGGATATCTCCTACTTCTCCGCTGCTGTTTTAATCTCTTATACACCTCCCTTGTGTGTTTTGCTGGGTTTTCTTTGGCTTTTTCTCCCCTAGGCTGCTTAGGCGTGGTTCCTATGCCGCCATCTTGACCGGAAGTCCTATTAGTCTTTTTTATGGGACTATTAACTGCATGACAGAATTGGAATTTGTTCTTACTTAGCAGAAATCATTTGGAACCTTACACTGTGTATGCTTGACTCCTAAAAGAAATGTTTACATGAGAATATGAGAAGGAAGACATATTAGGACTCATTATAAGAATGTGTAGGTTTTTCAAAGGAAATAAATAACATCAAATATGGAGTGGAATAGGAGAGTACAATAGATTTTCATGAATATCAGATGTCACTTGAATTGACAATGCAAAAGGAAAGAAGTAATTGGCATCTTGTGGTTTTAATCAGTAAGGGCAACAACAAGATGTGTCAAAAGTCAAGAAACCTCAGGAGAACTGAAGTGATCTAACCTACAGGTTCCTGGCTGTTTGCATCTGTGTGTCCTAGAACAGGAAAGTAGTGTTAGCTAAAATGCAGAATGCTGAACTAAGAGCTGATTGGGAGAAATGTCTTTTTGCTCTCATTTTAGTGTTCAGTTTTTGATATTGCTGGCATACGTAGCTGGTTGAAAATTTAGGTATATTAGAGAGAGTATATGATCATTTAAGGATGCATAAGTTGTATAGGATACTTTGATAGTGTATTTAAGGCTTAAATTCATAATATAGTTGTAAGAAACTTCCATAATCTTAAATTACTGTATGCATAAACACAATCATTAATTCATACATGTCTACATAATATACTACATGCTTCATTAGAAATATTAATTCTTAGATACAGGTATAAGAGTTTATCAGAAAAAAAAAATGTAACCGGGAAACTCCCTTTGGAATTGAAAGGATTCTAATTATGGTCTGGAAAAATAAGATATTGGAGTAGTTACCAAAAGGAATGTTCAGTAGAAATTCTATAGAAGTATAATTATTCAGTGTTATCAGTTTGCTTTTGTCAGACAATGAATAAATATGGTAAACCAAAAGTATTACTTTGGTGGTCTACAGATCAAGAATCAAAACCATCTAGCAAGACCCCTAAGTTTATGCTTGTGCTAAGAAAGTGAAAACACCTATACTATTGTCTTCCAATGGCAATTCTAACTAGATTCACTGTTCTTCTGAGATCATTTCAAGATTGCTTCAGATGAGATTACAACCCTACTAGTTACAAATATCATTGTTTTCTGAATGTGTCTGAAATTAATTTTACCTGGAAATTTTTATATGAATATCTGAAGGCTAATCCTAAAATACACCTATTTTTCAGATTTAATTTATTATGTAGGCCATATATAACTGACTTGCACTGTTCTAATGTCCTTTTGTTCCTGCATATTTGGGATAATGACCAAGATTGACATATTTTGGTCTTTTTATCTATTCATCCCTTTATATAGAAGTTCTACAATGGATGACTTTTTAGAACCTAGAAACACAGTGGTCAGCAAGATGCCAAGGTTTTTGCCTGCAAGGAGACTGCATTCTACAGAAAAATATAGGGGCTGGAGAGATGCTTAGTGGTTAAAGACACTTATTTGCAAAGCCTGCTGGCCTGGGTTCATTTCCTGCCAGTGGAGAGGGAATTTTGAATCCATGACAAACACAAATTTTTGCTCAAGCTAGACAAGACCTGTTCACAAGAAAGTGAAGGAGACAATCGACATACAATTTCATATTTATGAACATGAATAACATAGGCATTAATGACATTTCCAATAAAAATTTGAAAGTCATGAGGAGCTTTTTATTTTGAAAGATAAATGATGTTTTGGGGTTTTATCCCTCCTCTTTAGGTCCAAAACCAAGAATTATATAAACTGTTGGAATATTTTTCTTTCTTAGAATTGTTCTCTTAGTATGATTTTTATATAGGCTAGGTTTTTTGTGTAGCCTTGAGATTGTGCTACAGATACCAGGTGACATATTTGGGATATTTCAAATTCTTCCTCAGATATTTTCTTGATTAATTATTTTGTCATGATTGAAAGATACTAAATGACAGATATCTTGACATGGGAAATAATACTTGATGTTTTGAAAATGAATGGATTTAAATTATCTAGGAAAAAATATGTCAAGAGATTTAGAGTGAGAGCCAATCAGTGTGCCCAAGTGTACAACAGTTTTACTGACCAAGTTAAGCCACACCCACTATATACTGCACATCAAACACACTGGATTGGTGTTGAGTTGTAATTTAATGACCCACAGATCTATACTGTTGCTTGAGAACAATAAACTTATCAAAATTTACATGCTAATTAGTTTTAGCATTGCTTTTCCTCTTGATATATAAGTCATACTCTAGTTTTCAGGTTTTTTTAAAACTTTTAGTAGTTTAGTTGTAATATATACTGTCAGAAAACTGACAGCACTTCAGGTTAAATTTATTCTTTCTTCCTGCAATTGTGAGTTCTAATTCTAAAGGCAAAAAGTGAAATGTGGGAAATAAAAAGGCAATATTTTCTTTAGTAAATCTGTCTTCAGTTTTGAGAAAACACTCTCATGCCAAAATGAGGGATAAGGAGGCAGCAGGTAGTCTCTCAGACATTCAGAATTACTTGTAAATGAGACATTGTTATGATTGCTTTAATATATTATTTTATATTTGTCAGGACCCCTGGAGAGGACATTTTTTTTTTAGTGCAGAGAAGTGGCATCATTGTGAATTAAAGTGTCCTTCTCAGCAGGGAGAAGAAATCAAAGCCTTTCTTAGTAATTAATTTCTAGTTTAATTCTGCTTATGCTATTTATTTTTGTGAAAGTTAAGAAATAGAAGGCATCTTTGGCATTATCATACTGTTCATTATATAAACACTGTCAAATATATTACAGATACATCCCTAGAACCTCTAGTAGATCAGACTCAAGGAAGTATTTGATGATATTTAAATGCTTAAATGGATATAGCACTCTTTCCATCTGAAGATAATACCACATAAAGATATCGGCTACATTTACAGGTCAGTGCTAAATGGTAATAAGTGGGCAACTTCTTAATTCATTTATTTCAACTCTATATTAACTATTAGAATAAACAACCACTGCTAGTCAGTACTTACTGCTAAAATACAAGATAAAGTCCTACTCTATGGGCTTGGGAGTTTCTTCCAAAGAAAAGCTATTTCAGATGTTTGACAACAGAAGAATGGATAAAGAAAATGTGATATAGCTTTTGAGCCACAAAGAAATAAAGTTACACAAATTGTAGGAAAATTAATGCACCTGGAAATAACAATATTAAACAAATTAAACCAGCCTCAAAAAGATGGATATCATATGTTTTCCTCGTTTATATATACATATATGACATGAATGTAAGAATGTAACTGTCTAGAACAAACTAGAGCAGTGGTAGGTGAGGGAGGATTATGAGAGGATGTTGGAGGACATGGTAAGTGTATAATATGTAGTTGTATGCACTTGTACTTCTGTAACCTTGTGCATGTATAAAGAATATGTACAATTAAAATTCACAAAACACAAACACTGTTTTTTAATATTTTATTAATTTATTTGAGACCAAGTGAGAGGGAGAAAGAAACAGAGAGATAGTGATAGAGAGTGAGAGGGAGAGAGACAGAGAATGGGCAGGGCTGCTAAGCACTGCAAATGAATTCTAGACACATGTGCCACCTTGTGTATCTGGCTTTATGTGGGTACTGGAGAATTGTACTTGGGTCCTAAGGTTTTGCAAGCAAGCATGTTAACCACTGAGCAATCTTTGTTTTTAAGACTAATAATATAATTCAGCATTATTTGCAATGTAAAAAAAGGATGAGTTAATTTGCTATTAGAACAAAGGTTTCTTTTATTCTTTCTTTATGACAGAGACAGAGACAGAGACAGAGAGAGAACATGGGTACACCAGGGCCTCTTGCCCCTGTAAAACAAACTCCAGATGCATGTACCAATTTGTGCATCTGGGTTTAAATGGATACTGGAGAATCATACACAGGACAGCAGGCTTTGCCAGGAATTCCTTTTAATCATTGATCCATATGTCCAGCCTAGAAAATAGGTTTCTTGAAAGTCAGCATGAAAACATAGGTGTAATTATTGTTCACAAAGCTAGTGTCTACAATAGCCCATGGGAAATGTCAAGTTTATCTTTCTTCTAACTTGGATGTGAAGCCATCAGCATGGTATGAAGGCTGTAGGTGCTCCACAACAATTCTTGTTTTCAGTCCATAGAAATTGAACCTTAACACATTCACTGTTGAAATAGTCACTATGGTAAGTTACAGGAAATATTCAAATTGAAAGTTTGTATGGAAATACTTTTAATGGACCTTACAAATAACGTTTCCGGAAATACTTTTATGGGATACTTTTTCTGATACACTTTAAAAAAAAAAAGTTATACTTGTGTCCTCTTGCTCCAATCCCCATTACCCTGGTGGCCCTCCTCCATGGGGTCATGGTAAATCACTGTGGGGTCATGAAGGCCTCAGTTAATCCCTATGGGGTTACAGGTGTAGTGGGCAACTGTGTCTCAGGGTATTCCCACCCACTCCGTGGATCTTACGGTCTTTCCGCCCCCTCTTCCACAATGTTCTCTGAGCCATGATAGCCTGTCGGCAGTCAGATTTAGTGTTGAGTTCTTTGTAGTCTCTCGATTTCTGCTATTACAGGTTTTCACTTATCTTCATGTTTGCCACCATCGCCCTGGAGCTGTTTGCCAGACAAGCAGTAAGAGCAGTATTGATGATGGTGTTTCCTCTCCAATTTCTCCTGGGCCCTGGTGGATGTGGCAGAGGTAGCAAGTCTCGTGTAACAGTGTATCAGAGGTGCCCACCATGAGACTTGCCACCTCTGATACGCTCTTGCCTTAATCCTGTGACCAAGTTAATTATATACTTTGAAGGCATAGATGGTAATAAACTATATACATAGACATTTGCTCCTTGAGTTTTTTATTTTGTTTTGTTTTATTTATGAAATAGGAACTCATGATATGTGCTTGCCAACAACTTGCTGTGTCTTCTAAGCACTCCCTACACAACCCCTTCCTCCCTCAATGCATGTCGCTCCTTCTGTTCAAATGTCATACGTGTACTATTCTCTCTTTCTGCCTCTTTTTATCCCTAACTCTCTAAACCCATACTAAGGCCTCCTTATTCCTACTCATGGTCCCTTTGAGTTTCATGTATATCACATTTTAAAATAGTATTTATAGGCTGACAAATGCAAATTTGTAAAGAGGAAAACAGTGCCCTTATTCTACATCAGATAGAATTGTTAATTACATTCATCAAGTATTCCTCATTTATTTTTTTTTAGATTGTTATATCAAGTACTGAAAGATGGGAGGAAAACTTATTAGGATTTTTTGGTATTTAAAATTATTGGTTTTGGTTGTACTTTTATTTTCTGAGCTTCACAAATACTAGACTTCACTATCACTCAAACCAAATTCATACTTAAATTTAGAAGTCAGTGTCGGTTTGCATATGCCTCCCCTGTTATAAAATTATACAAATTACATTATTTATTTCATTTTCAAACTGAATAATATTCTATGTCTATATGTACTAGTTTGCTACACCATTCATAATCTCAAGACTTAGTGTTTGCTTCCAAATATTTATAACTTTGAAAAAATCTACTATGGACACCTGAAAGCAGGTTTTTGAGTGAATTTAGATTTTTCAGTCCTGTTTGGTAAATGGCAAAGAGTGAGTTTCAGAGCTTATGTTTTGTTCTGTAAGAAACTTCCTAAGTGGATTTCACAGGGTTTGCATCCTTTCTAATTTCTGTAAACATGAGTGAGAGTTGTGTCCACATCACTTCCAGCATTTGGATTTGAAACATGTTCTGGATTTTAGCCATTCTAAGAGTTTTGTTGTGGTGTTACTTGTGTGTGAATGTGTGTGGAGGCCAGAGGTAAATATCACATGTCTTCCTCAATTGCTTTTTCCATTATGTTTTGGGACACTCCTGGTAAACCTGGAGCTCATAGAAGCAACTAATGAGCTACCTAGAAGTGCTTCTAGGATCCTATTGTCTCTCTTTCCTAAGCATTGGGTTTACAAGGATAGGCTGCATGCATTTAATGTGGGTGCTGGGGATCTGAACTTCACTGACTGTACCATCTCTCAAATTCCTATTTTCCAAATTTAGTTATATTCTTAGATAGCATATCTTTTTAGATATTATTCTCATTTTAAGTTTTTTCTCTTATTAAGATTGTTTGTTGTATACTTTGAATAATTTTCTTTTTATGTCTTTTGCAAATACTTTGTCCCAGTCTGTAGTCCTTTCTTCTTGTTTTCTTGATATCTTCTTGAAGTAGACATTCCCAATTTCAATGAAGTCCAACTTATTCATGCTTTATTCCAAATATTGGGTCTTTGATATAATCATTAAAATCACTGGTGGTCTTAAGGTCATATAGATGTTCTTCTATGTCATCTTTAAGAATGTTTTAGTTTATCATTGTACATTTAAGTCAATGGTCCCCATTGAGTGGACTTTAACAAAGGATACATAATTTTGTCTAGGTTCATTTTTGTTCACGATGTTGAGTTTTTTTCAGCATCATTTATTTAAAAATAAAGTATTTTCATAATGCTATTTTTGCTTCTTTCAAGATTATGATTGGTGATTTTTTTTTACTTAAGCACAGTATTTTGATTTTAGGAAAGATAATGTAAATAAAATAATTTGAACAATTTATTGTGTGTAATGTGCTATAATTTAACTGAATTTAACTTTGAATTTTCATTTATTTATTCTCATTTTTATTTTTTGGTTTTTTGAAGTAGGATCTTGCATCAACACATGGTGACCTGGAATGCACTATGTAGTCTCAGGGTGACCTCGAACTCACAACGATCCTCTTGTCTCTGCCTCCCAAGTTCTGGGATTAAAAATCTTTGTCATCATGCCCAGTTTTACCTTTCTGTTTTGAATGCCTTGTGAACATTAGCCTATGAGTGACTTGAGTATATAAACAAGCAATAAGAAATCTTTTCTAGTAAAACTAGAATCTGATTTTACTTGATTTAAGTCAATTATATGTCCAAGAATCTTCTTGGTAAGTAAGGCAGGGAACTAGCTTCTTCAGTCTTTTCATAGCACAAGTAATAGCCATCATTTTTATAATTTGGATTATCTATATCTACCTTTAATTTAATATCTATTTGAAATATCAGAGGCCAATTTTTATTTACATTTTCAAAGTAAAACAAATAATTCCATTGGTATTCCTAAAAGTTTCTTTATAACAATTATTAGATTTCATACTATTTTAAAATTTAAATCATTATTCTTCTAATTTTTCAGCAAATTGTTCTAGTCTCTCTACATAATGCTTGTTTCTTCTCAAGCACCTGTGATTTGTGTTATCTACAATAACTACATATGTTACTCTCCATTTCTATGCCAAGTTTAGAAAATTGTAGCACTAATTTCATGCTACGATGTAGTTCTTGTGAATTATCTCTCCTCTTCAGTTTTGGGTCTCCTGGAGGCACAGAGTACATTTGTACATAAGTGTTATTTATTCTGCATCTTCTGTATAGTAGATATCATGTTAAGGGCTGGCTACGCCATGTCAGGCAGTCTCTATGTTTATGAGCCTCTAGTCCTGTAAGGAAAATGTTCAGCAAGTACTGTAATTGAAATAATTCATGGTGGGTTTGATGATTAATAATGGGCCCCCAAACATCATTGTTCTCTCTAGAAATATCTTCCTTTTCACCAATCTCTCCTTGCTTTCATTTCAAGTTCTGTGATACATTCAAACTCAAGCTTAGATCAAACTTCTTCCTGATTCCATCTAATGAAAAATAAATTATCCATAGTCCTGTTCTCTCACTTGGCTCTCAATATTAAATATTTGGAGTACAAAAGAGCTTTAAAATGACTACATCTTACCCAGTGGTCTATTAACAAATATTGAAAAAATATTTCATAGAAGACAGAGTGGAGGGAGAGTAGTGGAGAGAGAATTTCAGCAATTTTGTATCCTGTAGCACAGATACTTTTATTTTGGTTGCTAAAACTATTAGAAGGATAACAATGTACATAAATTAGAAAAGAGATTTGAATCAGGAAGTCATTATATAATATTTTATGCAAATTTCTCATCAGATTTCAGTCCTGTTGATTTAGAAACTGTGGAAATGGGGTTTGAGCAACTCTTCCAAGTGATTACGATGTCCACTACAGCTGGAGGGTGATTGCTCCTGTTATACCTGGCCTGTAGCAGAAGTCTAATATATAACTTTTGAATTTGTTTACAGTAATGAAGCTATAATTGGATTCATAAAAATAATTTTTTCTATACTATCTACATTTCTGTATCTGCTTCTGGCATTTGGAAAACATAAAACAATATGGGATTTATATTAAAAAGAAGATACAATTATGTAGGGTGGAATGTCAGATCAGCAATCTATTCTGGAGTATAAATTACTTAAAGTAAATAGAAAATCCACACTATGCATATTCAACTTGCAGCTCTGGAAATTCTGCATGTTGGAGGCCAAGCTTAGAACTGAGATAATCACTGTGAAATCAGGTCCTCTTCCTTCAGAATCACATGACAATGAATAGAAAAACAAACAAAAAGAAAAATGTCAGTATTTCAGCTGATGGCTTCACAACTGTGATCTTCGGTCTGAAGTAAAATAGAATTGTTTTATTATTTATTCTACATTCTTTAGTCCTTTATTTGATAATTTGCCAGCAAAAGCACAATCAGGCATTTAAATAAGAACAAGACATTGACCTGTTCTGCTGTTGTTGAAAATGAATGTTGATTAAGTAGTGATCTCTGTAACTTCATTTGTCAGGAAGTTATTATTTTGGGAGTATACAGAAAAAGCACTCATTAAACATCTTTTATTGCCCTTTCCATAGTTGTGGCTAGCTAATCTTTTGCTTCATTGGTCTTTTAAGCTTTATATTCAGATAATAATTGACAGGTATTTGTGCATTTGCTCTACATATGGCAACCTAATTCATTTCTTATTATTTCTATTTCCTCACAAAATGCATTCCAACTCCTGTTCATCTACTCAGTGTGAGGTCAGGTCTACTTCCTCCACGGCCCACATGGTGATCATTTGTTAACTCCTTTTTCCTAGGCACTAGACACACACACACACACACACACACACACACACACACACACACATTCAGTTACATCACCTCTATTGTGAATATCAGTTTAGATGATTTGTATTCTAATTTGATGAAATTAGCATATTTATCTTGTCACCAGAGCTCATTAATATTCAACCTTGGCCACATTAGAAGCATCTGGAAGAATGGCTTCAAAGGGAGAGATGGCTTAGTGGTTAAGCGCTTGCCTGTGAAGCCTAAGGACCCCGGTTCAAGGCTCAACTCCCCAGGACCCACGTTAGCCAGGTGCACAATGGGGCGCCCGCATCTGGAGTTCATTTGCAGTGGCTGGAGGCCCTGGTGCGCCCATTCTCTCTGTGTCTCTCTCTCTGCCTCTTTCTCCCTCTGTCTGTCGCTCTCAAATAAATAAATAAATAAAATAAACAAAAAAAGGGAAAACCCAACATCTGCAGTGCATATTAGTGAAATAATAAGATTTGAAGGTGAGAGCAAGACCTATGCATTTCTTAAATTTCTTTAATTGGCAAAGAAACATACAGAACAACTGTCATCCACTATTCTGCTGTTGGTCCGAGGGCAATGCATGCCAGCATATATCTACCATCAATGGATGTATTTCATGGTTGCTCATTAGACTTCACTTCTGTATGTCTGAATTTCCTTACTTTAATGTGCAAAACATGAAATTGATTGAGAACACTGTAAGGATTAAGAGAGGTTTAACATTCTACAATGGATTACTAGTTGTCAGAGAAAATGGTAATAGATGTGTCTCAGGAAACAGCACAGAATGAAGAAGTGGGATGAGGTGATCATTTCCTTTAACATTATTGATATGCAGTTTCCTCCGCTAAATTTTTATTTAAAGGGCAATTAAATACTCACCAACTTGTACTGAGGAAAACCTCTAACACTGCTTCAAGGTAACCAAAACAGCAACTATTGTCAGATGAACAGATGGCCACAGGTGCTCAGTGAGTCACTAACAAAGTGATGGCACCACTTTGGAAATTTTTCCAAAACAATTCTTATAATATCCAGACTCTAATGTACTCTGAAAGCATTCTATGTTCTTCCTGGTAAGTTTTACCACTGTGATGCACTATGTGGATACTGTGTTTGTCTAATTTGATGTCCATTATATTCCAAATTATCTAAGGGCAGAGAGTTTTTTTTCTGTCATTCACTACTATGCCCACTGTAACTGGAATTTAGTAGACACACTCAATAAATATGTCAATCAGCAAGAAAAAAATAATGCCACACATTTTTAAGGTGGTGGTATCATCTTAATTTTATTAAATATTTTGATTTTCTAGCTCTTCTGTCTTTTAGCCAGAAGTGATTGGGAAGATACTATATTTTTTTATCATGGATTATTTTGCTTGCTTACTTGTGATTATTATTTCAGAAGTCAATGCATTTCTAAGAAGTATATGCTTTCTAAATGCCTATCTAATTTCATCTTTAAAAAAAAAAAACACTGCCACAAAATACTCAAGTAAAAGTGTATTCCTGGTAATCAAAGCTTTATTTGACCTGTGTTGGGTCATATGGTCTTCTAGGTTCACTGCTATTTGTGAAACTGTCTCAGTTACATGAAGACAATTAATAGACTGCTACGTGTTGTTCTATGGTGTAATGTCCTTTTGCTTTTCCTTTACCCCCTAACCTTTTCTCTAGGTCAATGTTAGCAATCACTTGTTTCTTCACTGGATAGTATTTTGTTTTTCTTGTGTAGGTGGTTGTGGCACATTGCTTCAGGTTCACTAAGATGAACCTTCAGACCAGATATGGAGGAAGGGATTTATTGAAACTTACAGATTCATGGGAAGTTCCATAATGGCAGAAGAATCAGGCCTGCTTTCAGAGCTTCAAGCAGAGAGACAGAAGCCACAAGCCAAAAAGCCAAAAGCTACACAGCACACTTCAGGTAGGCACATTTTGCACATCTTTAGATTGGAATTTCAAACCCAACACCACACCTTAACTACCACCCAGTGATACCTCATCCAGCCAGGGGGATGCGGATCCAAACTATAAACTAATAAAAAATTGAATATGTTGGACTTAAACTACCATATTCCACCCTGGCCCCCAATAGATTGAAAATTATCACACATTGTAAATTGTATTCAGTCCAGTTTCAAAGGTACCCACAGTCTTTACCTATGTAAGATAGTTCCAAAGTCCCAAGTCTCATCTGAGATTTAAGAATGTCTCTTAGCTGTGAGTCCTGTAAAATCAAAAAAGTTATACACTTTCATCATATAAAGGCACAGAGTAAACCGTTTCAACTGGTATAAGGTATAGCAGAGATACCAGAACAATGCAAACTCAACCACCATCAAGCAAACATCAAATTCTGCAGTTCAAGTCCAGTGACTGGAAGTCTCTGGATTTTCCAATTTCACCTCTCCAGCTGAGCTGAGAAGCCAGGCAAAATTTCCATCCCTAGCTAGCAGTCTCAATGGCAGCCCTTTCACAGTCCTGGTATATCCAAAATGTCTTCAGGTCTCCATGCAAATTACAGTCTATCTTCCGAAGGCTCTTTCAGCCTATCAGAGTCATCACACCTGGCATCATGCCACATCTCAGCAGCAGCTCCTAGAATGATGTGCAATTCATGACCACTCCACAAATTTTTCATGCTTCCAAAACTAATACCAGGTATGCAGGACACAGCCATATTCTTTTTTATTTTCTTTATTAGTTAGTTTTGTATTCAGCAAATACAGTCAGTTTGGTACCATTATTAGGCTCATCTGTGACCTACCCCCTCCCCTTGGCCCCTCCTTGTTGAGGTATATGGGTCATGCATTGTGGAGTTAGCCCACAGTTATGGGTAAGATAAATGTCTCTGCATATCATGACCCAACATGTGGCTCTGACATTCTTTCAGTCCCCTCCTCCGCAAAATTTCCCTGAGCCATGTTGGGTTCATTTTTGGTCTGCTTCAGTGATGAGGTGTTGGGGGCCTTTGAGGCTCTGGCTCTCTGATTTGGTAGGAGTTGATTTTTCTCTGTGCTGATCTCCTTCCCCCTTGTACTGGTATCCGGTTCATCAGGAAAACAGCCCCCTTGCTTGTTTCTCCAATTTTTCTTAGTTTCTACCAGGGCTCTTTTGAGGTATGATGGGGTGGCTCTCTCCTTAGGATCTACATCTATCTGAAAAAGAGAAGAAGATTCTCCAATGGAGAGTAAGTTAGCATCAGGACAAATGAGATAACCCCCCCCCTTTTTTATAGAGAATTTAATAGGTGTAGGCCCTATTGTAGCCCACAATTGATGGTAGCTTGATATTGGAGAGTGGGCTTATGTTTGGATATGGTTCTGACTTGTTTCCCAGCTCCAGCTATGGGTCCCATACCAGGGAGGGGATCAGTTTGCCAAATTGAGAGCAGTTGGTTCCCCATCATGGCTGTGTGCCACCACTGCACTTGTGTGGGCATCACAACAAGTTATTTGTTGCTAAGTAGGTTAGACCATGTGTTGTTTGGACAGATATTGGTCATTTTCCCCCAGTCGCCCATATAGCACTTTCTGGCACTAGACGCACTGATTGTCTGGGGACTGACTCTCTTCCAACTTCCAGCCATGCCATTCTAATTTGCATGTCAATCACATAAGGTGTCTTCAGCAGTAGGGTCTTACCACTAGCCTTTGGTGGGTCATCAAGTACTCTGACAGAAATCTGTCTGTCTTTTAGGAAACCTTGTAGGTCTCTCTGATCAAAAGCTCATTGTGGATGATAGCCCCATTCTGGTTCTGGGAGTTACATGTCAGTGCCCACTAAGAAAATGAGGAAAAAGATAACTAATATACAAGAGTTAGAGATAAGGGAGAGAGAGAGAGAGGGAGTGAGGGAGGGAAGATGTAGAAGATTGAGGTTAGTCTTGATCTTACCCTCTCCAGTGTCTTGTGGTTCAGGTGTTCCCTGTAAGGGCCTGGTGAAGGATCAGCCATTTGGTCTGTCTTTTAGTAAGTAGAAAATTATGAAATTTGAGGAACAATGGTTGAACCTGGAACAGATCATTCTCAGTGAACTTACCCAATCACAGAAAAAAAATCGCCACATAGTCTCACTCATCTAAAGCACCTAACCTGAATCTACCCAAGATACCTTACATACCCAGCAAGCATCTCCTAGACTAGACACTAGGATGGAAGGGGAGGGAGGGGAGAGCATGAAAGGGGTGGGAAACACAAATCTATACCCAAACGGCAATGGTACCATAATTTTCCACAGCCGTATTCTTAATTCCGGGATTGAAATAAATTGTAACCTTGAAAAGAAGTTTTTTTCTCCAGTCAACTCTTTCCATAAGAGTTTTTATTTCTTTTTTTTAATTTTTAATTTTTTTATTAATTTTTTTTATATTCAGCAAATACAGTCAGTTTGGTACCATTATTAGTCTCATCCGTGACCTAACCCCCTCTCCTTGGCTCCTCCTTGTTGAGGTATATGGGTCATACATTGTGGAGTTAGCCCACAGTTATGAGTAAGATAAATGTCTCTGCATATCATGACCCAACTTGTGGCTCTGACATTCTTTCCACCCCCTCTTCCACAAAATTTCCCTGAGCCATGTTGGGTCCATTTTTGGTTTGCTTCAGTGATGAGGTGTTGGGGGCCTCTGAGGCTCTGGCTCTCTGATTTGATAGGAGTTGATTTTTCTCTGTGTTGATCTCCTTCCCCCTTGTGCTGGTATCTGGTTCATCAGGAAAACAGCACCCTTGCTTGTTTCACCAATTTTTCTTATTTTCAGCCAGGGCCCTTTTGATGTATGATGGGGTGGCTCTCTCCTTAGGATCTACATCTATCTGAAAAAGAGAAGCAGATTCTCCAATGGAGAGTAAGTTAACACCAGGACAAATGAGATATCCCTTACTTTTTTAATAGAGAATTTAATAGGTGTAGGCCCTCTTGTAGCCCATGATTGATAGTAGCTTGATATTGGAGAGTGAGCTTATGTTTGGATATGGTTCTGACTTGTTTCCCAGCTCCAGCTATGGGTCCCATACCACTGAGGGGATCAGTTAGCCAAATTAAGAGCAGTTGGTTCCCGACCATGGCTGTGTGCCACTTTTGCACTTGTGTGGGCATCACAACAGGTTATTTGCTGCTAAGTAGGTTAGACTACAAGACACTGGAGAGGGTAGCATCAAGACTAACCTTAATCTTCTACGTCTTCCCTCCCTCTCTCTCTCTCTCTCTCTCTCTCTCTCTCTATCTCTCTCTCTCTTCTCTGTAACTCTTGCAAAGTAGTTATCTTTTTCCTCATTTTCTTAGTGTGCACTGACCTGTAACTCCCAGTACCAGCATGGGGCTATCATCCACAATTTGCTTTTGATCAGAGAGACCTACAAGGTTTCCTAAAAGACAGGCAGATTTCTGTCAGAGTACTTGATGACCCACCAAAGGTTAGTGGTAAGACCCTACTGCTGAAGACACCTTATGTGTTTTACAGGCAAAATAGAATGGCATGGCTGGAAATTGGAAGAGAGTCAGTCCCCAGACAGTCAGCGTGTCTAGTGCTGGAAGGTGCTACATGGGCGACTGGGGGAAAATGACCAATATCTGTCCAAGCAACTCATGGTCTAACCTACTTAGCAGAATTTTCATTTCTATCATATTCTTCCCTCAGGCATCCTTTCAATTGTTTTAATGTAAAGCAGTTGGGCCCTCTTCCTTAAGATGACTAATGTGTTTGATATTTGACAATAGCAGCTTAAGTAACCCAAAACTGTATCAATACCTGTAATTTTAAACTTTCTTGAGGTTTTCTAGCTTAAACTCTTCAATCTCTCAGTCCAATCTTTACCCAAGCATATCAGTCCATGACGAATTTAACCTTGATCAAACTCTGTGGATCTGGGCAGCAGAATGCAGCCAGCCCTTAGGCAGGTAGTCCAGTTCCAAGAAAGTACTCTGAAGTCTTTTCTTTCCCTTAGAAAACTCATAAGCCCCCACATTCTCACCCCACATTCTGGTACCAATTTCTGTGTCAGACAGCTTCAGGTTCACTGAGGTGGACTTTCAGACCAGGCACAGTTATGGAGGAAGGGATTTTTTGAAGTTTACTGATCCAGGGGAAGTCCTATATGGCAGAAGAAGCTGGCCTGCTTTCAAAGCTTCAAAAAGAGAAAGAGAGAGAAGACACAAACTGCCAAAATGCCAAAAGCCACATAGCACACTTCAGGAATTCCAGCTAGGCACACTTTGCATGTCTTTAGATTGGAATTTCAAACCTATCACCACACCTTAAGATCTGCCCAGTGACACCTCCTCCAGCCAGGTGGTGGCAGATCCAAACTACAAACTAATAAAATACTGAGTATACCGGTGCCATCTACTCAAACTACCACAGTGGTTGAATTTAAAAACAAACAAACAAACAAAAAAACAAAAAACACAATTGGATGAAAACAAGTTAGTGATGTAGCCTGCCTAGTTTTTCTTTCTGACCTTTTATCACACACATATTTAACTGTTGCTTACAAGTTTTGCCTTATAAACATTATATAAACATAAGTTTCTAGGGTTAGAGTGAATCTTGATTTCCTCAGAAATACCTTACTTCTCTTGACAGGTTGGAATGTGTGGGATTAAAATGTAACAAAGTGATTTTATCAACTTTTCTTACTGCCAAGTTTTGTAAGAAAAACAGTTGCTTAAAGTCATATTGCTTTTGAAAAGACTTTTACCCATGCATGGTAAGCATAAAATTATTGTAGTTTAACTGTAAAAGAATGGATTAATATTCACCAAATGAAATTAACCTTACTTATTTCTGAATAATATATATTTATAACTTCTTTTCAACAGGTAATCAGTGTGACATTATGTACCTCATCAGAATGTATTGTGAATGCAGGGTGATTTTCAAAGACTTTCTGTACATTTTTTTCAAACTATCCATATCTCAATATCTTTAGTATCCAATATATTGGAATGATATCTTTATTTTTCAGAGCATTTGATCTTTATTGTATATGAATCTTCTCAGCATGTGACCTTGGGTGACTAAAGTAACATAATTCTGCCTGCTTGTAAAGGAATGGTCTAATGCTAGCAGGAGCTATTGTCTTAACTATATTAAAAAAAAGTAAAATGCAGTCTGTGGTTTTCATATAATTTACATGGCACTCAAATGTAGAAATAGAATAAATTAAAAACTGCCACTTCTCTCTGGGGAAATCAAGACATTTAAAGGTCAGTGGCCCTCTGGTAATATCAATACACCCAGTTTCTAGCAGGAATTTAGTGCATAACTTTTAGTACTCTATAGGAGTAAATTTCATAAGTCTTCCATTCTTATTACTGTCATTTTTTTTTCATTTTCATGAAACATTTTACTAAGGTTCTCAAAGGCTACACACAATAAGATCTAAGGTCAGAAAATTTGGTTCTTGCAAAATTTCTATGGCTTTTTTGGATTATATGATATGTAAAGTGATAAACATTAAATTAGTACAATTAGTACACATGCTCTAATCAAAACTTCAAATTTGTTTTTAGAGCTATTCATATTCATTGAGTTACTATCTGCAGTGGGAGGTGGAAAAATCTACACTATACATTTCTGCCCCTCAGTTTACTTCCAGCTCTTCTGTGTATGTGACCCTCATTCTACCAGCTCACTGTTACAAGTCAACTGATCACAGTAAAAGGTGTTGATATGCTCTTTGGTTGTGAATATGGCATCATTTGCATTTAGCAGTGCCCCCTTGCATCCAATCCATACCTGGATCTGCTTAGTCATAGCTTTTTGACATTCATGCAGCTTCAGTCATCACATTGTCCTGTCTTCTGAGAATACTGATCCTTTCTTTCGGGCTCTTTACCACCTTTTAGCCTGCAGTACCCTGAAGCAATCAGAAAAGAAAGAATGATCATACAGGTCTTGTTTTAAGAAAGGAAGTGACATTTATTAGTTTTTAGGCCAAAGTATTTACATATCAAGTGAAGGTTTTCTTGGGGAGGTAATGATTGACTCTTGCTTCTTTATTATACACTGTATATATGGATTCTTCATGAAAGAGGGCAAAAGATGGAGTCAAGAAATCTATGTACTACCCTTGGTACTAAACCATCTAAACCACATTATCATAAAAACTCTGCTATAACATGAATTCTCTGGGTAAAGTATTTTTTTTATAATCTTGAGAAGATTGGTGACTTCAGCAATGTACATCCTTTACTGCAATAACTTTACAATTGTATCCTTTCTCTCTCCTTCCTTTCCTCCCTCCCTTCCTTGTTTCTATCATTTTTTTTTAATGGAGGGGGAAGAGGAAAAAAAGATAATACCATTAAAACATAAATTAGAATGCTATCTGTTTAAGAAAAGAAGTATAGTATTTTTTGTATTGACTACTTACAGAATAAGATAATCTTCCACAATCTTGTGGTGGGAAGACAAGTGAAAGGATCTTGAAAGGAAAGTGATTCTCTTAAATTATATAAAGTTCTGGCAAGTCCACATGGCAATGCCATTCTATGGTGAAAGACTTGTGATAACCAAAACATGACAGCAAGAAAGAGAAGAGGTCAAATTTACCAAGAGGAAACGTTATGTGCATTGACACAATGGTAAGAAAGAAAACCCCTCAAAGGTCACATTTTTTTTTTTTTTTTAACATCGAGAAGAGTATTCAGGTCAGGATCAGCTAAGGAAATGACAGAACACATTCCACGTGTAATTTTAGATATGCTTAGGAATTTGGAGTTCAGAAGTTTCTAAGATTTGAAAGCTTTTGGATTATAGACTTATTTCAGGAGAATTTTTTTTTCTGTCACCAACTCATATAATGGATTTAAAGGATACATACTAAGGATAAAAAAGTGTTTTGCATGAATTTGTTCTATACTTAAGAAAATATACATTAACATTCTAAATTAAATAGGATATACAACCCAATTTTCATGTAAGTGTGACATCATTGAACTGCGATGTACCATATAAAGTCATTCAATGGAATTCAAGTTATGTCTCTTCAGAGTTTACTTTAAATGTTTTGCTTGCTATTTTTAGTCTGCAATATAAATAACACAAACATATTTAAAATCCCTATATATGAAATAATTCATTAATTAATTGCCAATAATCATATTGGCAGCTTTTTGACTGCATGTGATAGCATCTCAGTGTTCTTTCATACTATCATGCCCCTCCACAGTTTCCTGAGTATAAAAATATTGCCAAGTTAAAGGTAGGCATAGTGGTCCACACCTGTAATCCTAACACTTGGGAGGTAGAGGTAGGAATATCTCTGTGAGTTGGAGGCCAGCCTGGACCTACAAAATGAGTTCCAGGTTAGGCTAGACTAGTGTTAAGTCTTGCCTTGAAAACAAAATGCCAAGCTATATTACTGACAAGAATAGTATTTTATCTTTTGCAGTTCTAGAGGCTAGAAGTTCACAAAGCACTTTAAAGCCATGAGAAAGAATGTGTACCATGCCTTTTTCTAAGCTTCTGATAATGATGACGATTCTAGGTCTCCCTTATCATTTAAACACATCACATCTGGTTCCTGCCATATGCTTCAGTCTGTATGCCTTCTCATCTGTTAAGGGCCACTGCCATGGTGTATTTGGGCCCGCCTGAATTCAACATGATCCCATCTTAACTTCAAATTCCTTCTTCAAAAGCCGATTTTAAAATAATATCACATTCTATGAGATATTAAGACTTTAATGCATCATTTTAGTAGACACAATTCAACCTATACTACCCTCTGAGTAAGGGCAACTTAATGGTAGGCATCTTGAACAAATGGGAGAATGACTTTTGACATTGATATGAATATGAGTACACAGTCAAAAGAATGAACAATATGGACATATTTTAAATAGTCTCTCTCTCTTATATGGTCAGTGAACATAGAAGGTTGTTGAATTTCCCAGCTAGCAACAATACATCACCTAAAACAGGGGAGTGTAGATTTAAGAAAGAAATGCATCTTAAAAACTTGATAAGGCTTGTAAAGCCCAAGTTACCATAAGTCCCATTATGTGCTTGGAAAGTACAGAATCCACTGGTAACAAGTGGTATAGTGACCCACACGTGAGAATGAATAAAGGTCAGTATGTGTTAAATGAAAAATCCTATAGCCCTAGTGGCTTACAGTCTGATCTGATTCATGTGTACCCTTTCTCTAATACTCTCAGCAGGAGAATAGCCTAAAAGTAAAGCTGCATTTAATAATGACCAACAGCCGCAAAACAACTAAATAGGAGCATAAAAATTTAGCTGTTAAGGCATTTGCCTGCAAAGCCAAGGATCCTGGTTCAATTCTCAAGGACCCACGTAAGCCAGATGCACAAGGTGGCACATGGATCTGGAGTTCATTTGTAGTGGCTGGAGGCCCTGGCATGCCCATTCTCTTTTTCTCTATCTCTGTTCCTCTCTCTACCTGTTTCTCTCTTAAATAAATAAATAAATAAATAAGTAAATAAATAAATAAATAAAATTAAAAATAACTTACGCATAAAAAACAAAAAGGACATGAATATAATAAGTGATGCAGAAACAAAAGGCCTGCAACAAACTATAGTAAAATATCTCAGGCTGAATTCATATCTCCTGGGAGAAACTAGAATGACAGTTTCCCAGCCTAATACCTGTGGATTTTGTTTCCATTGTGTACCCACAATACATTCTTTTAAACCTTGAGATGTCCATCTGCCTAATATTTGTTTGATCTTCCATATTGCCTTGCAGAAGAGCTGTGCAAATGCATTTCATCAACCATTGCATTGGGATTTTGGACTACCCATATTGTTGTCAATACTTTTCTACTACATAAGCATGTAATTTTGTACATTTTTTCTTATTATAGTTACATGTGAGTTTTACTGTCTCTTCAGGGTTGGTGTTTCTGTGAAATTTCTATTTATCTGTCTTTTTTCTAATTCACAAATTTCTCTTGTATATTTTTGAAAGATTTGGGGACATGTTTTATATATTGATCTCCTTAGTTTTAGATGTTGTAAAAGTTTTCTTTTACTTTATTATTTATTTTAACCTGGTCATTAAAAATAAATAGCTATTTTTGAGGTAGTTGTATGCTTTATTTCTCCTAGGTTTTTGTTTTTAAAGTTTGTTTACAAGAATTTATTTTTATTTTTAATTTATTTCAGAGAAATAAAGAAACAGCTAGAAAGAGAGAGAATGGGCATGCCAGGGCCTCCAGCCACTGCAAACAAACTACAGACGCGTGTGTCACCTTGTACATCTGCCATTATGTAGGTAGCAGGGAATCAAACTAATGAACTTAGGTTATGCAGATAAGTGCTTTAACCATTGAGTTATCTCTCCAGCCTTCTTTTTACAATGATTTTATCCTTCAACTAGATATGGTTCTTCTGCCATTTATCCCATAAAGGATTATGCATTTTATTCTACATGCAATTCATTTTTGTATAGTATTGTACTTGAGAATATATTTTCTATATAAGGAAAGCTTGCTATTCTAATATCAACCTATCACATGACCTATAATTTCCATTGTTTTTTCATCAGTACTACCATATTTTAAAACATATCATCTACAGTATTTCATATTCTGTTCCATTGGTTTCCTCATGATGATCCCATACTATGTCCATAACACAAACTTTTCATTATGGATTATTTTATAGTTTAGAAATTTCTTTCTATTTTAAATCACTGTTTCTTTCTGACATCTTTCTGCTTTCTAATGATCTTTCTCTTTCTCTCTATTTGTGTGTGCATGCACACATGTAACAGGTATATGAAGGATTCAGAAGACTATGTTGGGGTGTTGATTCTTACCTCACACCTAAATTGAGATAGGGTCTCTTTTGTTGGGTGCTACTATGAATGTCAGCCTTGTTGATCCATGAGATTTGGGACTCACCTGAGTCCACTTCCCTTTATCATAGGCATGTTGGGATTACAGATATACAGGCTACTATTCATGCTAGAGAGTGTTAAAGAAAAATGAAGACAATTCCTAAGGGATTGGAATAAAGGGTGACAAAGTGATGTTAGTTGTTCCTCAATCATTCTTGCCTCCTCCCTCCTTCTTGTACCAGGACACTGAAAACTTCAGATGGGAGCAGCAAGTACTAGAAAAGCCATAAGGAGACAAGGTCCTGGACAATAGCTGTTGCTCCCTGTAAGGGAGCACAGAGTGGGAACATTCGATAAAAAAATGAAGATGTGGGAAATGTGTTCACTTTATTAATGAAAAAATGAAATATTCTGAAAGACTGTGTTAATGTGGAAATAGAAGATACCAGAAGAGAGAAAAAGTTCCAGGAGATAACAAAACAGATTTGGAGACAGAAGCCACAGAAACTCTGGCAACTGAGCAGAGAGGCCCAGTATCCAAGAGGTAGTGGATTTAGAAGTGTGCTGCTCAGACACTTACTCCAGGTTTGTAATGTCACAGAGGATGTGATGAGTATTCACCATCATTTCCTTCCTGAATGCTCAGCTAAAACTAACACCTGCACAGGGACAACTGATTTGATTAGTTTCTCTGAATGATCAGTGGCTTTGTTCAGTGTCATTGCTGAGGGAGGGATCATCATTAAGGAAAATGTAGCTGCCTGTAATGTCTTGTATGATAGGAAAAATGAGAAAATTAATTGTAATTTAGCAATTTTTAGTGCTTACTATGTACAATTCCTGAGATTGGATGTATCTATTAATATGTAAAGTATGTATTTCAATAGTTATAATACATAACACTGCATATTCCAGTTATATATATATATATATATATATATATATATATATGTAATATAATGAAATATAAAATAAATCAAATGGGCATTATATGCAAAATTAAATGTACTTGCTGGGGATCTTCATAAAGAAATGTTTGGCAATAGAAAAAGTACATGCTTTGAGCACTTACCAGTTTGTAGCTCTGTTGCATTGGAAAGGTTGCATAAAGCTAGGTTGTCATATGAAAAGGCTAAGGATCTGACATGGTGCACATATGTGATTTGTAAAGGGAAGACAGAAACTCCTCCCAACATCAACATTCATATCCCTTTCTATTTCCAGGGCCTACATTGGAAGCATCTGGATCCTTGCAGAAGATATTATCATATAATGCTTCAGTGTTATGGGCGAGCTTTTGGCACACTGGTTCTTTATCAGTGTAGCAAAGGTATATTTCATTAAAAGTTGTCTTGCTAACCTTGTCATTTAGTCACTGATTCTCTGTCACTCTTCTCCTGCCACCTCCTTTGTAGAACTCAGAAAGAGGCAGAGGGTCAGCTAGGTGCTTAGCTGCTCTTTTTTCATCAGTTTTGTTAACTAGACAGGGCTAAATATATATTTTTAGTTATTCATCTCTACCAAAACTTGCTCCTCAGACTGGCAAATTATATCCCAAATGCCAACTTTCAAATACCGTTTCACCCAGCCTCAATGAGATTAAGCATGCTGATGTTTCAACTTGCTTTTTTTATTTTTGTACTCAATGAATACACTCAAGTAGGTATCATTGTTAGCCTCCTCATTGTCCTCCCCCCGCTCCACAGTGACCCTCCTTGTTGGGGCATATAGGTCATGCATTGTGGGGTTAACCATCAGTTTTGGATAGGAGTAAATGTCTCTGTGTATCATGACCCAATGTGTAGCTCTGACATTCTTTCCGCCCTCTCTTCCACAAATTTCCCTGAGCCATGTTGGGTTCATTTTAGGTCTGCTTCAGTGTTGAGATCTTGGGAGCCTCTGGATGGATATCTGGTTTGGCAGGGGGTGATTTTTCTTTGTGTCTATCTCCTTCACCATTATGCTGATTCCTGGTTTGCCAAGAAAAAAGCATTCTTGCATGTTTCCCCAATTATTCTTAGTTTCAGCTCCGGCCCTTTTGAGGTATGATGCGGTGGTTCTCTCCTTCGGATCTGCATCTATCTGAAAACAAGAAGCAGATTCTCTGACAGAGAGTAAAGTTAGCACCCGATAAATGTGATAACCTTTATTTTTTAGAGACAGTTTAATAGGTATAGGCTCACTTGTAGCCCATGATTGGTGGGAGCTTAATAATGGAGAGCAGGTTAATTTTTGGATATGGTTCTGACTTGTTTCCCAGCTCCTGCTATGGGTCCTGTACCACTGAGGGTATCAGTTAGCCAAATCAAGAGCAGTTGTTTCCCCACCATGGCTGTGCACCACTATTGCATTTGTGTGAGCATCACGACAAGTTGTTTGTTCCTAAGTATGTTTGACCCTGCATTGTTTGGACAGATAATGGTTATTTTCCCCAGTTGCTCATGTAGCACCTTCCAGTACTAGACACGCTGTATGGGGCTGACTCTCTTCCAGCTTCTAGCCATGTGTGGTGGTTTGATTCAGGTGTCACCAATAAACTTAGGTGTTCTGAATGGTAGGTTCCCAGCTGATGGATATTTGGGAAATAGTGCCTCCTGGAGGGAGTGTATTGATGGCAGTAGGCTTACAGGTGTTATAGCCAGTCTCCCCTTGCCAGAGTTTGGCACACTCTCCTGTTGCTATTGTCCACCTTATGTTGGCTAGGGAGTGAGGTTCACCCTCTGCTCATGCCATCGTTTTCCCCTGCCATTGTGGAGCCTCCCCTCGAACGTGTGAGCCAAAATAAACCTCTTCTTTTTTTCCCAGAAGCCACTCTTGATTGGGTAATTTCTTTTTTTTTTTTTTATTAGTAAGTTCTGTATTCAGCAAATACAGTCAGTTTGGTAGCATTATTAGGCTCATCCGTGACCTACCCCCTCCCCTTGGCCCCTCCTTGTTGAGGTATACGGGTCATGCATTGTGGAGTTAGCCCACAGTTATGGGTAAGATAAATGTCTCTGCATATCATGACCCAACATGTGACTCTGACATTCTTTCTGCCCCCTCTTCCGCAAAATTTCCCTGAGCCATGTTGGGTTCATTTTTGGTCTGCTTCAGTGATGAGGTGTTGGGGGCCTCTGAGGCTTTGGCTCTCTGATTTCGTGGGAGTTGATTTTTCTCTGTGCTGATCTCCTTCCCCCTTGTGCTGGTGTCCGGTTCATCAGGAAAACAGCACCCTTGCTTGTTTCTCCAATTTTTCTTAGTTTCAGCCGGGGCCCTTTTGAGGTATGATGGGGTGGCTCTCTCCTTAGGATCTACATCTATCTGAAAAAGAGAAGCAGATTCTCCAACGGAGAGTAAGTTAGCACCAGGACAAATGAGATAACCCTTACTTTTTTTTTATAGAGAATTTAATAGGTGTAGGCCCTCTTGTAGCCCACAATTGATGGTAGCTTGATATTGGAGAGTGGGCTTATGTTTGGATATGGTTCTGACTTGTTTCCCAGCTCCAGCTATGGGTCCCATACCAGTGAGGGGATCAGTTAGCCAAATTGAGAGCAGTTGGTTCCCCACCATGGCTGTGTGCCACCACTGCACTTGTGTGGGCATCACAACAAGTTATTTGCTGCTAAGTAGGTTAGACCATGCGTTGCTTTGATAGATATTGGTCAATTTCCCCCAGTCGCCCATGTAGCACCTTCTGGCACTAGACGCGCTGACTGTCTGGGGACTGACTCTCATCCAACTTCCAGCCATGCCATTCTAATTTGCATGTCAATCACATAAGGTATCTTCAGCAGTAGGGTCTTACCACTAACCTTTGGTGGGTCATCAAGTACTCTGACAGAAATCTGTCTGTCTTTTAGGAAACCTTGTAGGTCTCTCTGATCAAAAGCTCATTGTGGATGATAGCCCCATGCTGGATCTTGATTGGGTAATTTCTACCAGCAGTGCAAGACTGACTAAAACAGTGAAGTGTTATGGAAGAGTGGGATTGCTGCTAGATACCTGACTGTGTGGCTTTAGCCTTTTGGAGCTTCTTTTCTTTTCTTTTTTCTTTCTTTTTTTTTATTTATTTGAGAGAAACAGACAGAGAGAAAGAGGCAGAGAGAGAGAATGGGCACACCAGGGTCTCCAGCCACTGCAAATGAACTCCAGATGCATGCACCCCCTTGTAAATCTGGCTAACATGGGTCCTGGGGAATCGAGCCTCAAACCAGTGTCCTTAGGATTCACAGGCAAGTGCTTAACTGCTAAGCCATCTCTCCAGCCCCTGGAGCTTATTTTCAAGAGGAATATGTAAGGATTTGATACCTTAGCATAAGAGATGCCTGGTGATGTTGTAAGTACAGCTTGATGGACTATTCTGGCCACAGTTGAAAGAACTGAATTCAGTAAGAACTATGGATTGAGAGGTTTGGCTTAGGAGGGTGAGAAAGAGCTTTACTTGAACTGGGCTATCAGTTTGTGTGAGGCTTGTTGTTATGCCTGTGTCCTGAGAAGTTGTGCAAGGTTGCGTTGCATAGAAATGAACTGGTGTGAGTAGAGGGATATGGCACAGAAAGAAAAATATTTGGGTGAACTGTTGCCTGTTCAACTGTAATTGAGAGATTATAACCTTTGATACTGGGCTAGCTGACCTGCACTGGGGCAACAGGAAGAGTGTAGACTATTTTTGAGGAGACTGAGTGCTCAAGAAGTATCCTGTTTTTAAAATCTGCTTTATTCCCCCATAGATTAACACCCCTACCTGGTATTGTGGAGTATAAGAAATGTGCTAAAGAGAGGGTCATTGAGTTTGCAATATGGTCTTGTGTTTTGGAAATGGCCATGGACAGTGTGAAGCAGGTTTGCTGGTTACCTGAACAGAGACCCCATAGGGCCATGAGGGTGAACCA
This sequence comes from Dipus sagitta, assembly GCA_036346955.1. Classification (NCBI taxonomy): domain Eukaryota; kingdom Metazoa; phylum Chordata; class Mammalia; order Rodentia; family Dipodidae; genus Dipus; species Dipus sagitta. The sequence goes on from CM070781.1 coordinate 71,445,577, forward strand.
TGGATTGCAGTGGAGACCTAGTGGCGATGTGAGATCTACGAGGTGGCTGCCAAGGAGAGCTGCCAGTCCAGGATGAAATTTTCCAGGACTGTGAGTAGCCTAGCTGGAGGGGCAGAATTGGAATACCAGAGACTTGTTGCTGGTTAGAGTTATGGAAATTAGAGATTTGTCATTGGCTAGAGTTCTGGACTTGAAGCTACAGAGTTTGATGTTTGCCCTGGTTTTTTTAAAGTTTGCATTAACTGAATATTCTTTGCTCTACCCGATGCCATCTTTTGCAGTGTGAATGTTTATTCTGTGCCATTATGGGTTGAGGTTATTTTTTGGTATTATGGCCCAGTTAAAAGACCTTGGATTATGGGGATGTATGAGCATCATTGGAATTGATAAAAACAATAGGGGCTTTTACAGCTGGGCTGAATTTATTGTATCTTACATCATGTATGGATATCTGTATATGGGAGTCAGGGGTGGAATGTTGTGGTTTGATTCAGGTGTCCCCCATAAACTTAGGTGTTTTGAATGCTAGGTTCCCAGCTGATGGAGATTTGGGAAATAACACCTCCTGGAGGGAGTGTATTGTTGGCAGTGATATTATGGGTGTTATAGCCAGTCTCCCTTTGCCAGTGTTTGGCACACTTTCCTATTGCTATTATCCACCTTATGTTGGCCAGGGGGTGATGTCCACCCTCTGCTCATGCCGTCGTGTACCTCTGCCATCATGGAGCTTCCCCTTGAGCCTGTGAGCCAAAATAAATCCCTTTTTCCCAGAAGCCATTCTTGGTTGGGTGATTTCTACCAGCAATGCGAACCTGACTGAAACACCATGTTACACCATGTTATGTGCCAACAGGGTGTGGTTTCTTCAGCAGTAGGGTCTTACCACTAACTTATGGTGGGTGATCAACTTACTTTTAAAAATAGTTCTGATTTCATTACCTACAGTTTACTGGAGTATATTTTTTTTTTGTAAAAATCAACATTATTTTCACAAATCATTACATTTAGAAAATACTCTTCATTTTCCTTTAGGGTATTTTTTACTGTCTCCTAAATCCTGATTTAGAAGAAGGCCCTATTATTTATTATCCTCAGAAGTCACTCAAATATATCTTATCTATGATTTACTAAACAGATCAGCCTTCTAGGCAAACCCTCTCTCCAAAGCATGGTCAGTGGAGGGAGGGGCTCTGTTCTAAGTCATTTCCAACACGTTGCCAATTCAGTGCCTTTTCTTGCTGTGCAGCTCCTAGAGGATCTACTCTCCTCATGGCTGTTCCAGGGCCTGTCCCTTTGTCAAAAATAAAACTAGTTGCCATCAACATATACTTCCAAAAAAGACATTTTTTAAATGAGTTTTGTAAGGTCTATGAAATGTTTTTTAGAGTATCTATCAGCCTTTTGTTAATATATGCTAATGCAAATTTTCAGTACATTTCTAGGGAGAGTATCCAAAATGCTTTACCAAATTTCCAAAGAATCTATAGTTTCACCTAAATTGAATACTCTAAAGAGATGCACAGATGAAATTTGCATATTTAATAAGTGGCATGTGGTACAGGGTAGTAAGTACAAACTTTTCAGCATGATAATAATTGATTAAATTCAGAACAAATTTGTATTTCCGTGTACCATCCCCCATGCTGTCATTCTTTAATTCACAATAACGAATGATTATCAGCCATTATGTAGCCTCCAGTCTACTGGTGGAAAGTTAATGTGAGCTCCTAGCATTCAACTAAGTCACATTAACATACCCTGGAATCACTCATATCTTTCCCAATGTAAACATACATTGCTAATAGTCCTATGTATGTTCGTTCAAATTTTCATGGTAAAAATTACAAGTCATTGCTACAGCCGCTGCTAAACAGTCCTTGTCACTATGACAAAATACCCAAAACAATTGAAAGGATGTAAGATTTATTTTGTTCACAGTTGCAGAGGCTTCAGAAAAATCATTGTTTCCTGGTTCTCTACTGTCAGTCCTGTGGCAAGGTAGGGACAACATAACAAAAAACAGTGTGGCAGAGTGAAATTGCTTATGTCTTCTCAGCAGGAAGGAAAAGTAGGGCTGTGTTCAGGGTCAAGATTTCCTTTCAGAGGAGTGCCCCAGTGATTTACATCCTCTAAACAACCTGTCACCCCCAGAGGATTGATTCAACATGAATCACTCAATGGATTAGCCCTTGATACAGTTAGAGCCATCAAGGTTCAGTAACTTCCCAGTGGACCCACCAGTTGCAGCACATGTTTTCAACACAGCCTTGTCCAGGATGCTTTATATCCTAACCATAGCAATAGCTTCTGTTTCTCCTTTAGTAATATAAATATTCATTGTGACATATTTTTTGTTTTGCTTGGCTATTATTTCTTGTTTCAAAAGATTCTGATTTTTTTTCCTTGGTAGGGTCTTGTCCTAGCCCAGCATGACCTGGAATTCACTATGTCGTCTCAGGGTGACCTCAAACTCACAGTGATACTGATCCTGCTAACTCTGCCACCTGAATACTGGGATTGAAGGTGTGCATCACCATGCCCAGCATATTTCAAGATTTAATTTCAAGGAATATATCATACAAGAAGGACCCACAGATAGTAACTTTTTATATTAAATAACTTTAATATGCCTTTGTCTAAAAGTCAGGTAAATGTAAAAATATAGAAAAGTACATTGATAAGAGTTTTGGACAATGTTAAATTTTAAGGATAAGTTGCATTGTGGAAGCAGGTTCAATTTACTTTGGTGAAGTCAGGTATCTATAACTCTGGTGCATCATCAATAGTATCTTAATGGTGGATGGAGAAATGGCAAAGCCAAAGGACCCAAGTATGATTCCCCAGCACCCATGTAAGCCACATGCACAAGGTGGCACATACATCTGGAGTTCATGTGCAGTTGCTGAAGGCCCTGGCACACCCATTCTCTTTCTATATGCCTCCCTTCTCTCTCTCTCTCTCTCATTCACTCACATAAATAAAATAAAAATTATAAAAATTAAAAACAGTGTCTTAATGGTTACAAAATAGTGCTAGATTTAGAAAAAATAGAAATATATTTGCTTAGTAAAATCATCCAATTGGTTAGACTGAAGGTTTTTTTTTTTCCTAAATGTCATACTTTCTTAATTATCTACAAACTTTGGAGATTTGTGATCATTTGAATAAAGTCATGTATTTTAGATGCTTGGTCCTCATCTGATAGTAATCTGTGAGGTGGAGCCTTGCTGGAGGTGGTGTGTTGTTGGGGGCAGGCTTGGGGTTGTTATTGCTAACTCCCCTTTGGCAGAACTTGTCTCACTCTCTTGCTACCATTGTCCACTTGATGCTGGCAAGGAAGTCATGTCCAACCTTTGCTCTACCACCCTTTCCCTGCCATAATTAAGCGTTCCCTGCAGTCTTTAAGCCAAAAATAATCCTGCCCCATAAATTGTCTGTGATTGGGTATTTTTTTTTTCCCAGCAATAAGATTGCAACAGCATGTTTGAATGAGATATCTCCCACAGGCTAAAGTGTTTTTAATACTTTGTACCCAGCTAATGGCAATTCAGAAAATTCAGGGAAAAATTTAGGAAACCTGGAACTTTGTGAGGTGGTGTTTGCTGGAAGAGTTGTGTAGCTGGGGGCAGGCTATGTGATGTTATAGCCCAGTTCCACTCTTGCCAGGGCTATCTCACTCACAGCACTTCCTTCCCATAGATTCAGATATGTGACCCAGCCTTCCTGCTCAGGCCTGTCATGTTTTTCTCACTATGATAAAACATTCTTCTAAAGTGTAAGCTGAAATAAATTCTTTCCCCCATAAACTGCTGCTGGTCAGTTTTTTTTTTTTTTTTTGGTTTTTCGAGGTAGGGTCTCACTCTAGCCCAGGCTGACCTGGAATTCACTATGGAGTCTCAGGGTGGCTTTGAACTCACGGTGATCCTCCTACCTCTGCCTCCCAAGTGCTGGGATTAAAGGCGTGCGCCACCACGCCCGGCTGGTCAGTTATTTTTTTTCCAGCAATGAGAAGATAACTGCTACAAACTACCATTTTATTCCAACTGTTTCATTCTCCTCAGACAGTTAAGTAAAGGCATGAATGGAATATCAAATAGGGTAGGAACTAGCAAGTGGCCTCACTGGCTAAAAGCACTTGCTGTATAAGCCTAGAAACTAAAGATCCCCAGAACCCACAGAAAGCTGGTTTCAAGGATCACAAGTTTCTGTAATCATAAAGCGCCTACATAATCGATGGTGCACTCATAAGAATAACGAAGTTCATGACTCAAATAGTCCGGTACTCACAGCAGCAAACATGGAGACAGACTCTGTCTCAAACAAGGTGGAAGATGAGAACAAGTACCATGAGTTTGTCCTCTGATCTCCACATGTGTACCATGACACATGTGTGCCCATAGATGAATAACCACACCCCAACAGAAACATGGAGAACATCAATGTCAAAAAGGATAGGTTTTGAGTAATACTAGTGCCCAACTAAGGCAAAATAGGAACCAGGGCACAGACTGACAAACTATTAGAGAAAGGGAGAAGAAAGAAAATCATCCTTAATTGACTTACTTTCACACATATATATGAAAGTCATTTTTGTCATTTCAAAATAAACACTTTATTTTCCATGATGTATGAAAGTATTGTAAGTGTGCTATGGTGAGTGTGTATGTGTGTGTGTGTCTGTCTGTCTGTCTGTCTGTTAGGGGCACATCTTAGATACTGCTTGGACTAATAAAGCTCATCCTTTGACTTGAAAGAAGGCAATCTAAATCCTAGTATTTCTTCTTAGTGTGAAACTCATTCATTTCATTTCATCAAATGTTCTTTTAAAGTGATGTGAGATTTTTGTGTTAGAGAAGCATGATAACATGAATTGACTCAGAAGTCAAGTTGTATATAATGCGGAATTTATATAAGCCCACATTTATAGGGTTTAATCTTGGCCAGCAGTTTACTTTTACTGAGGCTTCATTACTAGCATCCTAAGTTTAGATCTTTTATTAACTTTGAGGTTGTTTTTCTGTTATCCATTTAAACATATTGTCATAAATTCTCCTGGTAACTTATGATTTTTCTAAAGTCTCCCATGTTTCTTCACTTTGTGTTTTGAATAACTCCATCAAGATTTCCCAGAAAGAGTGAGAGTCCAAGTGTAGGCAAGAACAAGTTTTTGCTACTCTTTGTGGAAATCCAGAAGCACAGACACCTTTCATTCTCTCTGGGGATTGCTGTCTTGCTTCGTTTGTGTCTTACATTCCATGTCAGAAACAGGTGTATGACCCTCTGACTTGTCTATGGTAGATCAGTGATAGTTCTTCATGTAACCTTCAGCTTCTATGTTAAAGATATCTCATTTCCCAGCATACCATTGATACTGCTCACCTCCTAGAGAGTACATTCTTGGCCCTGGTGATGGATGAAAGCTTATTCTTGCCTCTGGAATAACTTTTACTTTCTTAATTAATCCAGTTAATATTAATGACTGAGTATGTATTATATATATATTAGAAGGGTTGAATACAGAGGATAAAAATAAAATGATAGATATGGCAAACATACACCCCTGCCCCTGTGACCTTTCAAATCTGGCCAAATTAATAATATACTGAGATGTTTATTTTCACCAGGAACCATCTTCCTTTATTTAGGGTCGAATTGCATTCAATGAGGAAAACTAACAATCACTAGTTTATGTTTAAGGCAACAAATCAAAGATATACTTTTTGGTGTATTCTGTCACTTTCTATCAAGCAAATGTGCCTCCTTTGACCTTTAATTCAACTATAAGTAGAGTTCTATTACTGTGTTATTATGGACGAACTTTAAATATGAAATAGCAACCTTCTTTTTGTTTTCGTGCACATTATTCATTCTGAGTCTCATCTTCATTCTGCTCCTCCTTTTATCCCCATGTAGGTTGACAGTGTGGGCATCCTCATGGGGACAACCAGTTGTAAGACAATAATGTGGCTAACCAAAATCAATAGCCTTTACTGAGTGCTTATTATAACTCATATTATCTATTATTATAGGCTGCAGATCTTTAACTGAGTAAGTATTTCTCAAATCCATCACTTTCTCTTTCATTCTTAAACTTGTTGTCAAGGCTAGCATGCAATTGACTGCTGTCTCCAGCACTGTGTCTCTCAAAACTATTATTGATACATTCATAAGGCAATGTATTAAAATGCATTTGAGACAAATTCTTCCATGTATAGAATTCTTCAAAAAGTGTATTATTTACAGTATTAAATCCAAGCAGTATAACTCAGTGTGTGTTTCTGTATTATAGTCCTGGCCAACTTCTATCTAGTAGCCAAAGACTCCACATGAAAAGCTAGGGTTGTTATTTACACCAAGGAAAAGTATACCACAAGGAGCAAAGAGAGTATAAAAAGGGAACGAGAGGGCTGGAGAGATGGCTTAGCGGTTAAGCGCTCGCCTGTGAAGCCTAAGGATCCCGTTCCAGGCTCGATTCCCCAGGACCCACGTTAACCAGATGCACAAGGGGGCACACGCATCTGGAGTTCGTTTGCAGTGGCTGGAAGTCCTGGAGCACCCATTCTCACTCTCTCTCCCTGTCGCTCTCAAAAAATATATATAAAAATGAACAATTTTTTTAAAAAAAACTTAGTTAAAAAAAGGGAATGAGAGGGGTCGAAGAAATAGCTTAGTAGTTAAAGTAATTTCTTTATGAGCAGGAAGACCTGAGTTCAATCCTCAAAACCCACATAAAATGTTAAGTATAGTGAATGTAGTGTTTATAATACCACTGCTGGGTAACAAAGAAGACAGATCCCTGCAGTTGGCTGGCCAGTTACCTAGCCTAATTAGTGAGCTTCAGGCCAGTGAGAGACCCTGTCTCAAAATAGGTGACAGCACCTGCAAAGAATGATATTCAAGGTTAGCCTCTCACTTACAAATTCATTTATAAACATGCAACACACATACACAAATAAAACTTTTTTGTTGTTTTTTAAGAAAAGAGTATGATGCAAAAGTTTGTGTTACAAAATGTGTCCAGTTTAATAAAGTAGGTTTGTTTTCTATTATGCTGGCAAGAAGTGGGCTAAACATAAGTTTGGGATCTTGATTGGTTATCTAGAAGAAAAAGGAATGGGTAAGGGGCGTTAAGGTTATAGTTAATTAAGAAGCAACAGTCACATTAGCTAGGTGAGGAAAATATTTGGTCATTTGCTTGTGCTTGAATGGTGGTCCTATTTGTGTTCCATTTCTACAGGCTAGCCAAAAATTGTCTTGTTCTGCCATTCTACAAGTTCTTATGATCAATGGAAGTTAGCATGGACTATCTTTTGTGCTAGGTTGGCTCAACCAAACACTGTCCAAGGCAGTTATTTGTCTTTATTTCTCTCTCTTTAGCAATATTTGTATAAGTCTATATATTTTTTCTTTTTTGTAATGTCATATAGATAAAAGAAATAAATACAACCTGTTACAACAGCTTTGTGTATATCATTATACTTATTTAGGGCTCTATAGGTCATTTTTTTTTTTTACTTTAAAGCTCTGGTTCCATCTTATTTTTCTAGTTTTTGGTCAAATTTTGACAATCTTCTTTCCCTCATCATCTTGCTGCCATAGTAAGACCTCCTCTTACCACCACTCCTTGCTAATCATGATAGAATGAAATTCCTCTGAAAATGGGAGCCAAAGTAAACCTTTCCTCTTGTTAGTTGTTTCTGGCAAGTGTAGTTATTTCAGTGATGTACTAATAATTAATACATATAGCTATTTTTCTACTTGATAAGAGAACATTTTAAATTTTGTTTACTTAACAATAATGAGAAGATAGGACACTGTCTGTAGCCAGTTCTTATTATTCATGATAGTTATGTTATATGAAGTCATGGGGAACACTGAATTACAAAGTAATAAACTATTGCTTCTGGAAGAAATGCCTGGTTAGATTTCATTAAGCCTTTCCTAGTAGCACTTTCATCAGTCCATCAACCCACAATCTTACTTTTTGTGTGATTGTGTTTAATGACTTTTATCCAGCATATATTATTATTTCACTGAGATTGAACTTCTGGCCGATATGCTTTGCTCATACCTGAGAAAAGTTAATATTCCCACACAAATTTTCTGTTTGGAACATTATAATTTCTTCATTCATTGAGGTCTGAAATACTAGATAATACTTTACTACTATGCTTAGAAAACAGTTATAATGATGAACTTTTCTAAAAGCACAAAATGGTTTTGATAAAATGTGCCAATAAAATGATTATGGAGCTCTGTTTATAATAAGTAGGAAGAAGACAATGTCTGCTTGCTGGACATTAGCAGGGAATATGAATCCAGTTCCTCAAACTTTTCCCAGCTCTGCATATGCCCACCAATACCTACAATGTTTCATGAGCACTGATTTCTGTTGCATATAAATTTCACCAAGTAGGCAAATTTTAAATTCAGAATCTTTGAGACATATGGAACAAGGATACTATGTGTAAAAAGCCCTTATAATTTGTATATATGATGTTAATTCTGCTGTAAAGTACTTTTGATGTATGGCAAAATACCCAGTATGAAATGCATGGTTTGCAAATCTAAAGGAATATTTATGTACTCCAGTGCTTTTTGTTTGTTTACAAGAATAGGGCTGGAGAGATGCCTTATCAGTTAATGCACTTGCCTGCAAAGCCTAAGGACGCAGGTTCAATTCTCCAGGTCCCATGTAAGCCAGATGCACATGGTAGCACATGTGTATAGAGTTCATTTGTAGCGATTAGAGTCCCTGGTGTGAGCATTCTCTCTCTCTCTCTTTTTCTCTCTCTTTCTCTCTCATAAATAAATAACAATAAATCAGAATAGAGAAAGTCTAAAAATAACTGAAATTTGTTATGAAATATCAGCAAATATATTATGTATTGTCAACAAACATGTGAGACAGAGTAATATCAATAGGGAAAATGTTGAAAAACAACAAAACTAGCAAATTTTCCCTGTGAAGACAAATGCCTATAGGCAGAAAGTTAACGGTAAAACATACTTGAAATTTTCTATATCACATCTATGGTCGCTGTTAGATTATAGGTGCTGCAGGAACTTATGTAGATGGGAACAAGAAGTCAGGGACATGAGTATTTATACATAATGATTTAAGCTAGATAATAAAGGAAAAGCTATTTCAATGAAAAGATATATTAGTATTAGAAAGATTGAGTTCTCAGGTCCCAGAATGAAATAAGTCAAAGGCTTAAAAATTATGGAGCTGCATACAACTGCTCTCACAACTCATAACTCAAAACCCCATGGGGAATACTAACAATCTCACTGTGGGGGCTCCCAGTGGAATGCAGACAGGGAGACGAAAGATGGTACCCACACATGACGTATCCATACTAAGTGTATCTCTAATTTTAAAAAAGTAAACAGAATATAGCTTGGTCATTTGGTCATGGAATCGAAGCCAATACATTGAAAGGGTAGATGAGCACATGGTTAAAGATTCTTGTGAAAGTGAAGGTTTCAAATTTCTTGCCTGGAATTGGAAAAATTAAATTGGAAGTCTGTAGTCCCACAATCTCCTTGGAAGGTGTAATAAACAGCTTCAAGTCGCTGAGATGAACTTCCAGACCAGGCACAGTTATGGAGGAAGGGATTTAATAAGCTTATAGATCCAGGGAAATTTCCATAATGACAGAAGTATCTGGCCTGCTTTCACATGTCCAAGCAGAGAGAAAAAAGCCACAAGCCAAAAGCATAAAAGCCACACAGGACAGTATACACACACTTCAAAAACTCGAGGGGGAACACAGACACTTTGCATAGTTTTAGACTGGAATACCAAATCCACCACCACCACACCTTAGTGCTGTACCCTAAGATAAGGCCAGTGACACTTCCTCTAGCCAGGTTGCTGGACATCCAAGAAATTTTAATAAACTCCTGAATCTATTTGGGGGAATCCATTCGAACTACCACAGAAGGCATGTCCCTATTGCCTAACTTCCCACACTAGGACCCAGTTGTCAATCATTCCACTATCACCCCCAGTGCCATGAACAAGATTAAAACTTTAACACACAGACCTCAGGGAAACAACCCAGGTCCAAACAACAGAAGTGAATCCTTGCCTTTTCCAGATCCTACAGATCAGGAAATACATTTGGTAAAGAATTAAAAGAAGGTTAGACAGGTATAAAATTTAGGTATAATCACTAACTGAGAAGTAAGGAAAGTGAACCTCATTTACAGAAACTAATGAAAGGATACTTTGAGGAGAACAGTGTTTAGTCTACAGTTAATTGCCTCCCAGGATTAAAAACAACCTTTTGAGACCTCAGTGCAGGGCTCTGTGAATTATGAGGTTTTCCAGGTTGGCTAATGGCTACAGGCACTATTACTTCCTTGAAGGCAAGAAAACAACCATTTCAAGTACTTGGAGGAATAGTATTTGAAGGGCTGGGGATAATAGGAATCTCTTTGGAACCCACTGAAGATATTATAAGCACAGAATTTAAGGGAGCCAAACTGTATCCATAGTAACTTAAACCACATAATAGAATAAAATTCAGGAATATTTTTTAAAATAAAAACATTCAATGCCTCAAAATCATAGAATTCACAATTTCTCAAGTTAATCAAAGATTACCAGACATATAAACAAGCAGATAAAAATGTCATATATTTATAATAATAATTAATCAAGTAGAACCCACTCCCAACTGCTGCAGATCTTATGATTAGCAGAAAATGAAATTAAAACAATTTTAACTGGCAGATCTAAAATGTTCAGAAGTAAAATATGGTAAAATGACCTGATAGATAATTATAGAAGAAATGAGGTAATTACTTTTGGAGAAGAGCCTAATGTTACAAAATAATATGATTGTGTAGATTAGTAAATTAGCATTCATCATGGAAATTCAAATAAATTTATACAAGATTATGTAGGAAAACTATTATTGCAGAAAGAACATTAGATTTGGGGTCATATCAAATGAGTGTCAGTCTCTACTCTGTCATTTATCACTTGGGTGACTTTGATCAAACTGTTTACCCCAGCAGGGGGGGGGGGAGTGGCTCTATGGGTAAATTGTTTGCTGTACAAACATGCAGAACTCAGTTTGGATTCCCAGGACTCATGTAAAAGTTGGATATGGTGGTGCATGACAATAATCTCAGGTCTGGAGAGAAAAAGAAGACATTAGGTTCTCTAGCACTTGCTGGCTAGCTAGTCTAGCCAAATTTGTGAGTTCCTGTCTCAAAAAATATTGTGTAAAGTGAGATAGACATTTAACATAGACCTCTGATCTCTATATCCAGGCACATAACATGTGCCCACACATATGAACATGCATGTACACATGCACATAAGCCATATACATATTCAAAAAAGAAAAATAAGAGCTGGGCATAGTGGCACACATCTTTAATCCCAGCACTTGGGAGGCAGAGGTAGGAGGATCACCGTGAGTTCAAGGCAAGCCTGAGACTACATAGTAAATTCCAAGTCAGCCTGGGCTACCATGAGACCCTACCTTGAAAAAGCAAAAAAAAAAAAAAAAAAAATTAACAACTATGAGCATCAATTTTCTTACCTGTGTTCAGGATAATAATAAGCATATTAGCATAAAATGGTTTTGAATTCAATGATATATACTAGGTGTATATTACATCTATTAACATACGCCTGCGCTTTTATATTGTCATGTTTGACACAAACACATATAGCTAAAAACCCATGACAATGAGTTTATATTATTAGGAAAATCAAAACTAATTTCTATTTTTGTTTAGGGCATATCATGAATTTAGGGGCTTTAGAGAATAATCAAATTCAGTTTACAAATGGAAATGAGTTCAGAAAAGCCACCATGATTATTCAAGCCAGAAAATGGAATATTCTTGAACTCCTCTGGGTCAGGATTACAATGCAAAACTTAATAAAACTGTTAACGATTGAGGAAGGTAACATAACTTCCACAGTTCAGCAATAAAATTATTGTAAGTCAAGCACAGCTGAGGAACTATAATTGAAAAGAAAAACAGAGTAGCTATGGAAATGTGAGTTCTCCATTTCTGCTGCAGAAATGTTTAAGTTCTAAATCAACTTAGAAAATAGCTCACCTCTACAGCGGGTGGATCGAGCAAAGGTACACAGCATCCTCCATGCTGTATTGATAATTTTGTATGACAAGCAGCATTTCTTCAGTTTGAAATATATTATAGTTGCTTAATCATAATGGCATTTGCATAAATATATCAATGAGCAGTTTTGATAAATTACACTGGTTGTATAACTTTTGTTGTAAAATGAATTAAGTTATTTTATCAATGGTGTTTTCTTTCATAATAAGTGTAACTTTAACCAGACACCTGAAATGAAGACTGGCTAAGAACTGTAAAGATTGATGACATTTTTTGAATGTGTACTTTTCATCCTCTATACTGATCTATTTCAAAATGTCACCAGGTACATGATCACAAAAATTATGGGGTTTACATGGCATATTTCGTAGAAAGCATGCTACTTATCAGGACTTTTAAATTATATATGTCTTTCTCTGTCACTTTTTCCATTTATGTAAAAGTATTACAAGAAGAAAATTGAGACTAAAAGCAAATGTCTGTGGCACATTTTAGACCTTGTTTTTTATTGATAATATTCCTAGAGAAGGCAGTTTGGGTCTTCTTTGGGAAGATTAATTTTTCTTACTGATCCTAATCTGCTAAATTTGGAATGAAACAATATATCATAGAATAGAGCAGTAAAGTGAGAGTTTAGCTTAGAATCTTGTAATCCATCTTCATTGGTATATAGATATGTTCTGAGATGCCTCAGAATTTTTGATAAGGGTTTCCTTTAAAAATATTTTATTTCTTGAGCCAGTCGTGGTGGCACACACCTTTAATCCCAGCACTTGGGAGGCAGAGGTATGGGGATCGCCGAGAGTTTGAGGCCACCCTGAGACTACATAGTGAATTCCAGGTCAGCCTGAGACAGAATAAGACCCTACCTTGAAAAACTAAAAAATAAAAAAAATCTGATTTATTTATATAGTGAAAGAGAAAAAGAGAGAGGGAAAGAGTGGGTGCATCAAAGCCTCCAGCCATCACAAACAAGCTCCAGATGTATGCAGCATCATGTGTGTCTGGCTTAAGTGGGTTATGGGGAATGGAACCTGGGTTTGTAGGCTTCCCAGGCAAGCACCTTAAATGACTGGCTATCTCTCCAGCCCCCACTTTGTTTATATTTAACAGAAATATGAAGCATGCATCCTGAATTCTCAGTACAAGCGGTACAAGTTGCAAACGCGTGTTTTCAGTGATTTCAATGCTGTGATTGAGATTGTCTTCCTTCTTGCATATAGGATGGGAGTGATTATAAGCAGTCTTGCAGAGATTTCATGTGTTGTTTCTCTGTTGAGATTTTCAGATATACACACACATAAACACACACACACATACATGTGTACGTACATCATTGGTCAGGATCTTTGGTTAACTACATTATAAAAGTGGACGTTAAATATGGATGTCATAGACACCTGTAACCCTACCACTCAGGAGGTAGAGACAAGACAGTTGGGTGTTCAATGCCAGCTTTAACTACATAGCAAACTGTAGGACAACTTAGGCTACATGAAATTATCTCATAAACAAACAATCATAAACAAAAACTCCAGGACACTGTCAAATATGTGCCTCTTTCTCTTCCTAAGTGCTAGGTAGATCTCCAGTAAGAATAGAAGCAAGTTTTACCACAGGGTAAATGGGGTACTGGCAAGAAGCTCACAGAAATGTTTCAAAATGAGAAACTTCTCAGCATCTATTAGCATTATACCTAAGTGATCAGTGAGATAAACAAGACAGTGATATATTTTTGAATGGATCGGACTATATGAAGGGCAAAGCAATTATGGAATGGACTTGAACAGAGTCAAAAGCTCACACCTATTTTGCTTAGCATATGAGTGATTCACAGCAGTTCCCTACTGGCTGTTCATATCCTGAAATGCTTACTTGATTTCTAGTAATTTTAATTATATGGTACTTACTGAAACAGGATGAACACGTTGGTTTAGAGATGCCTCATGATGGTCCATCAAAATACTTAATATAGAGGAAGTATCATGAAACATACCAGATCTCTGAATATGTGTAGTCCCATGGTGAAACAAAGGAATTTTCCTGAGAGTCTGATATCACTGTTCTAATTTCACCTCAGCTCTTACATATCTTCAGAACATTGTACTTCTCTAGATTACTGTTTCTTCCTGAGGGTTGCTGTCATTGTGTAGGTTGGGCTACACATGCTGGACATGCAACAGTCTAGAACTTATCTGTACTCACCTTGACCACTAAATCAATAACATCATATCCTCAATATTTTTATGATAAAATCAATCTCAAATTTCTCTTCTGGTGTCCTCCACAGTGGGCATAGTTCGTATCTCTAAATTGTATTTGTTTACTTCATGTAGCTTTTCTTATTATGGTGTTATTAGATAGTGTGGCTCCTATTGCCATGGCAACAAAAATGGCACAATAGAAGTATATGAAAGCTAAATAATATTTATCATACCTCCACTGAGTTCTTATCTCACCTCATTACAATATACAATATCTTAGTGTCTGTATTGTTGTTCCACTGATCTTTTCATAAGATCTTAGTAACCTCTGATACATTCCCATGATTGTTATATTATTTTCCTGATGTAATTTATCTATTTTTTTCACATTACTTATATCAATTTTTCTGACTCTCTCCATGAATTTCATCATTAGCAATGTTAACTGTACTAATTTTGAGTCAAGAAATTATTGTGAAAAATTTTTATAGGAATAGCTGATATCACTAAGAAATAAAAATAAAGCTGTGTAGGTGTGGTGGTTTGAATAGAATAGATGGCCCCCAATATATTCAGTTGTTTATAGTTATAGTTGTTTGTAGTTTGCATCCTTAGCCACCTGGCTGGAGGCAGTGTCACTGGGTGGATCTTAAGGTGTGTTGGTGGGTCTAAAAATATTCAAAGTGTGCCTAGCTGGAGTTCCTAAAGTGTGCTGTGGCTTTTGGCTTTAGGCTTGTGCTTCTCTCTCTCTGTCTGCTTGGGCCTGTGAAGGCAGGCCAGTTTCTTCTGCCATTTATAGAATTTCCCCTGGATCTGTAAGCTTCAATAAATATCCCTTCCTCCATAACTGTGCCTGGTCTGGAAGTTCATCTCAGCGAACCTGAATCTGTCTGCTACAGTAGGTATCATATAAATCTTAGGTTGACATAATCTGCTTTAAAGTGTGTGTTATATGAATAGTGTCAGTGAAAAATCAGGGAACCTGAGTGATTAATCACATGACATTATGGTTACAAACAATGATAAAAGTTTAAAAGTAGAGATCATATTATGTATCTATATGAGAGATAGAATAGGGTTATTTCTGTATCAATGTTATGATATATAGACCTATTACTTCTGTTTACTTTTTATTTCTTAAGTTTCTTCTCTATCAGGACCTCTACAAAATACCAAGATCTCAAAGGTCAATAAAAATAAGACAGAGTCCTACTGTTTAAATAGTTTTAGGTAGCAAATATAACTTTACTTCCTTTATTAACCAAACAAGATGTTTTCCCTTTGCATTTTACTCATTTAAAAAAGAAGCATTTGTCTTTTTACATAACAGATGGAGGAGAACAAAAAGAATAAGATGTCAGAACAATGGAAGGACTTATTGGAATGAGGAGGGGGATTCACTAACATGGAAGTGAGGGAGAAGGATCAGGGAAGAGTTATGAAAGGGGATTATAATCAAATTTAAATTCGGAATAAAAATCTAAAAAGTATATGAATTTTGTTCAGATATTTTCCCTTCGATTAAAGTCAGGACCATGCTGGTCTATGCTACCATTCTGCAGTAAACAGGTTACCTTCATGTGTTGCATATCATCAAATTTATGGTGGAAATGGAATAGGTGTTTTGGCCAATGTTCCATGTTTCAACTCCAGTTATTTTCCACTTCTTTTTAGTTATTTTTTTTTATTTCTAACTTTTTATTTTTTTTCTTTTCTTATTAATTATGCACTTTATGAACAAGTCACAGGTTGGTGTCATTCTCCTCATGTTTTCTTCTTCCCTGTGCCGATTACACAGAGGGCTCTCCTTGTTGGGGTTATGGGTATTCACCATGGGGTTATGAATACATCATTCAGCCTCTATTTGGGAGGCAATATTTCATTGTACTCCTTCCCACCTTGTGTTTCTTATATTCTCTCTGCCCCCTCTCTGGAAATGTGCCCTGAGCCTTGGAAAGTATATGTCTACTTTGGTGTTGAGCTCTCTGCAACTTCTGGATTTCTGCTCTGATGAGTTTTGAGTGTCCTCAGTGTATGTGCCCATCTCCCTGGAGCAGATGGTCAGAATATCTCTGAGAGCAGCACTCATGTTTAAATCTCTACTCACTCTGTGATGTCTCCTGGGCCCTGGTGGATGTTAGAGGAGACTTATCTCATGCTAGGCTATCAGCTATCTTTTCTTGTTACATTAATGGGGCTTGCTTCTCCTGGGTTGTCACTGCCTTTTTATTAAAAGCAGGTTTTCCACCAAAAGTGAAAGAAGCATGCATTAAAGATGATAAATACAGTTATTTAAGAGAGATTTTGATGGGTATAGCCATTCTTTTTGTCCAAATCTCACTGGGAAATTCTCTGTAGGGTATGACCATCACATCAAAATTCTATGTTGGTTCTTAGTACAGGGTATGAGTGCTCTCCCATTGAGTGGGCTCTCTTATCCAATCAGAGTACTATTGATTACCCTATAGCCTGTGTGCCACTATTGTACAGATGTGTACATCTTTCCAGCAAGCTGATTTGGTAGCTTGTGGGATTCCCTGCTTGTTCATACTGTTGGTGGTCACTATCACCCAGCAGCTCACATAGCCCTTTCCAACACTATGAGGGATAGTCATCAGGGAGCTGGCTTCCTTCTAAGTTCCACTATGTCCCTGTGTCCATAGCCTGTAGTATCTTCAGCAATAGAGTCTTACAATTTAGTTCTGGTGGGCAACCCAGTGCACTGGAAATAGCCTGCATTGTTTTAGGGACCTCACAGGGCTGCCCAATCAGCACTCACTGTAGTGTGTAACCCAGCTCTGCCACTGGGAATTACAAGCCAGAGCTCATGTTTTGAGTAATAGGCTTTCTCTATTCTCTACAGGGCCCTTCTGCCTGGGTATACCCTACTCTATCTTATTAGTTGCTTTATATTTTAGTTTACTACCCAGGAAGAGGGGCTCTGTGATGCTGATTCATGCTGTCATTAGTGTTGTGTATATCCCCTATGCTCCTTTCACTCTTCCCCAAAACGCCCTTCCACCCCTGGAACTTTGGCCCTTGAGTAAGTTGCCTGGTAAGTATCTCCTCCTCTCTTCCCTCGCTACTTCAGCTTTCTCCTAGCTTCATTCCAGTTCCCTGTTAATATTCCTGATGTTTACTAAGCAAAGTCACACAGGATCACCAAGATAAATGTCTCACATTCTCCCTTATATGCACTTTCTAACTTGGAACAGCTTGAATTATGTGTGACAGTAAACATTAGTTCTTGTCTACTTCTAAAATCTGGAGTATGTGACCTAAATACTTGGATACATAGCTTCACCTTGCTATAAATGAATATTATTCTCATAGGTGATTATAAGATATAAACCTCATGAATATTTGTCATTTAACATTTACTTTATAAATGATAGTCTCATAAACTATTTCTTCCCATCAAAATATTTTATATTTTATTATATTTTCTGAAGTAGTAGTATAATTGGAGGACCAAAACAGTTATTAGTCATAATTTTGTATTTTTACAGACACACTTATTTGCTCATGTAAGATAATTTTTCCCTTAGACTCTACATAATGGGACTTCATGTTATCTGGAGGGTTATAATAGTATATGTGATATGGGGCTAGAGACAAAAGAGATAATAATCATTGAGAAGATTAAAATCAAGGTAAAGAGCTTATTTATATTTAAAGAGAGGTTGATATGGATGTGAAATGATGTTATTGTATAATTGAGTAAAATAGATTATTGGAACTAGGATAACAAGATGTTGAGTAAGAGCATGAGAATACTGGAAACAAGCGTTAAAATGAGTCCAGGTTTCTATCACAACTTTAGAGGTAACTCTTATATAGTTCCTGACACTATATCTGGGATATAATAATTATTCAAAAGGTATGGGTCCATTCCAGTGGGCAGAATTAGTTTAAACAAAGTCCCTGACACGAAAGTATAAAATGTCATTTGGGCTCCATTTGTGCATTATAGAATTAACTGGATTAATATGGGGACCTGATAGGGTCCCCAATTACCTTTGAGTCCTCTTTCAGTAATCATTAATTCTTGGACTATTAGACTTTGCAATATGGTTTATGTTAATACTTCAAAGCAGCGTATTAGTCATGTGATATAACAACTTGAGAAACCAATGTTCTACCAACATCTTTATGAACATAATTGGAGCAGCACATACGAATAGAATAGGAATTGTTAAAGAAGACTACCCTGCATCTTAAGTTCCAAATGAAACTGAAACACACCTGGTGAAATAATGCTTAACTAATTGAGTAGCATTAAGAGGAATAGAGTTAAGAGTTAAGATCTGTTTGGTTTTCTCATCACATAGTAAAGTATGTAACCAAATTTGACAAATGAGAAGCAGGGGCTAGGGAGGGAAGTTTTTGAAGAGGGAGAGGACTGGAATAGAGATGAGCAGTTAACACTTTTAATGTGTCTACCAGTGACCATGGCTGTTACTACACAAAAGGTACTGACCATTTTTGAGCTTACTTTCCATACCAACAAAGTAAGGAGTAAATTCAGATGGACAATATGACAAAATACTATGGTAGTTTGAATATAAATGTTCCTCATATACTCATGTGTTTGAATACTTACTCCATAGTTGGTGGCACTTTTGGAGGAGGTTATGGGACCAGCAGAAAGTGAATTTGTGTTGGAGGAATTGTGTAAGTTGGAAGGACCCTGAGGTGTTACAACCTAGTCCTACTTCCCATGCTTCCTCTATCTTCTTTTCCCTTGTTGATGTGAGGATGTGGTATGTGGTGTCTGCTCCTGTCATGCTATCTCCACCATGAAAGACTCCCTCTTCAAGCTGTATGCCAAGAATAAAATCTTTCCTATCTCAAGATGCTTTTGGTTGGATATTTTTTCTGAACAATGAGAAAATAATGACATAAGTATAAATATAATTCTAAGGATAAACAATTAGGGAAAAATACAACTGCTCATAACATATGTAAACATTAACTTGCTTCTGAAGAAGATTAGGGAAGTTAGAACTTGGGAAACTGAGTCAGGAGGATTTTCATGGGCTTGAGGCTGGGCTTGGGCACAGTGATTTCAAGGCCTGACTGGACTACAGAGTAAGACAGTATCAGCAAACAAACAAAATGGAGTAAATTCATTCCAAAGATATCTAACTCATCTTATTAACTCTTCACAAAAGGGACAGGGAAGAGGGAAAGGATGGTTCAAACATGTATTGTTTAACATACAAAGTATGTTCACATCTAATGAATAAATAAATAAATAAAAAGCCTGTGTGTGTTAGTCATATTAATTGTGCTATACTGTGATCTGATACAACTTTGTGAAATATTATATAATGCTGTACAAATTTAAGTCTCTGTGTGTGAATGCACAAATATGTTTGAATATGTGTTATTTGTCCAGAGAGTGCGTATGTGCTGGATTTGGGTTTGAGGTATAGTTTCTGTATTTGGCTTTAGATTTTATCATAATATTCTTATCCTCTTCAAAAAAAGGTACATTTGGTTCAGCATCATAAATTCTTTGTTTCTTAGTGTTTCTATTTATTCAGTAAAGTATTACAATGAAAAATGTCACTTATTTTAAAATAGAAACCTGTAGTATGTCATTCCATAATTTTATTAAATAGTATATGTCTTATTTAAGCCCATATACATTAAATTTATCTTTTTACACTCAATTATATTCTCAGTAAATACAAGAAAAGAGTTTCTATTTTCTCATTATTTCTTAAATCTCTCTTTATTCACTGGCAATAGAACAGCTTTATTTATGATGTTAACACTTACTTTCATGGAGAATATATATTGTCCTTATTCCATAGCTTTTATTGTTTGAATGAAAAGTCCTGATGGAAATAACAAAAAAGTAAGACTAGAGTGAAATAAAATTCAGAATATTGAAATCATGTAGAGTCTATAACTGGCTTTAGGAAATATATTACAATTGATTAGGCTATTGCTCTTTATTTATTTTACTTTTTTTGTAATGGTGATTGAATCTAGGGAGCCATGTGTGCTAGGCAAGCATTACAACACTAGGTAATCTCCCTAACCTCTTTTGATTTTCATACTACAAATCTAAATGAAATAATAGGTTGATTTTCTTACAGTAGTGTTTTTTGATTGTCTTGGGATTTGGAAAACAGTTCACAATATTTGGGAAATGGAACCAGCCTAGATGTCCCTCAACTGATGAGTGGATAACGAAGATATGGCACATTTATACAGTGGAGTTCTACTCAGCAGTAAAGAAAAATGAAGTTATGAAATTTGCAGGAAAATTGATGGATCTGGAAAGGATTATACTAGGTGAGGTGACCCAGGCCCAGAAACCCAAACATCACATGTTCTCTCTTATATGTGGATCCTAGATACAGATGATTGGACTCCTGTGTGAGTAGGAAGAAAACTCAGTAGCAGAGGCCAGTAAGCTAGGAAGGAGATATAAAGGGAAGAGAAAGGAAGGGAGGAGGGTATTTAATAGGATTGTATTATATATATGTAAATAGAATAATAGATTAATGAGGGTGAAAAGGCCCAAGTGAGGTCAGGGGAAGAGATTGAGTAAAGCAAAGGTAGAGGGACGGGTAATCAAAATTTAAGAGGATATAAATAAATCATATAGAAACCTACTATTTTGGACAATGTAACACTCAGGAGCCATAGATTGTTGCTAGAAAATTTTCAGTACCAGGGATGAGATACCTTCCATTGATTGGTTGGCCAGTGATATCCCTGATGCCCCCAAAACATTATAGGCCATTGCCGAGGCCCTTGTTTTCCCACCAGGAATAGATGGTAAGACCCTATTGCTGGAGATTCCACATACTAGGCCTGCAAGGCCATTGAGAAATCCTGCTGGAACTCAGCTGATAACCTCCTCCATGTAGACTAGCTCACAGAAAGTTGGAAGAAGCCATTCTGCATGCAGTTCAATGGGAGAAAGAGAAAACGCCAGTGAAGATACTCAACAGTGGACACTGCAAGCCTTATATTTGGCAAGCCAGGCCAAATGAGTCAACCGGTGCAATAGTGGCACATCTGTCATGGTGGAAACCAACTGCCCTCTAATTGGACTGGAGGCTTGCTCCATCGGAGGGAATATATCCCTGATACTGACAACTTAAAACAGGGGTAGTCATGAGCCCTAGTGTTGTAATGTCTGCTGATGTCTGGCTAAATGTATATACTATGCTTATCAAACTGCCCAGTAAGCACTTCTCTTATTGTTCATATCCTTTTATTAATGCTACTCCCACTTTTGGTAGAGAATCTTCTCTTTTCAGATGGCAGTGACCTTAGGATAACTCAGAAGGCATCATGGTGCTGGAAAGAAATGAACAGAGTTCTCAGTACTGCAATATTTCTATCATGCCTTCCATGGCTCAGGGTCTATTGCAGAAGAGTTGGCAGAAAGAAAGTAAGAGCCAAAGGAAGGGTAGGACTCCTTACAACATGCTACCCCACATGAGCATGGATATCCATGACCCCACAGTTCCTGACACTACCTACACAAGACCATCATAATAGGAGGAAAAGATCATGACATCAAAATAAAAGAGAGACTGATTTAGATGGGGAAGGGATATGGTGGAGAATGGAGTCTCAAAGAGGAAAGTGGGGGGATGGAGGATATTACCATGGGATATTTCTTATAATCATGGAAGTTGTTAATAAAAATTATAAAAGAAAAAAAAAAAGAAAGGATGACAAGTGTGTTGGTGCACAGTGAGATAGAAGACTTGACATGGGTTTGGGATCAGCCTGACACTACTTAGTGAGTCCCTACCTTGAAAAACTAAACAAACAAAAAAGAAACAAAGAACATTTTATTTGTGCTCACTACAACATTGAATTGTGAAGAAAAATTTCTTCCCTAGTGACCACAACTTTTATGTTTGTTCCATAATTTCTTGAGGTCCATATCTTGTAGTGAATGACAATATTAGTGTGACAAGAAGATACACTGGAGAACATGAGCTCAGCTGCCTAACAGAAGGAAAGCTGTCCACGTGCAATGGTTCTTAACTTTCCTTATTGATAGTTAATGAGCAGAAGTCTCAAGAAGTCTGTTAAGATTTATCCAAACAGAAAGAAATAAATAAGATTTATCCAAACAAATCTGACATGCACTCTTGAGAAAATTAAATATTCTAGGAATACATAACGAAAATCCTAAATATTCAATTCTTTGCTTTTTAGTAATATTTATTTATTTGAGAAAGAAGAGTGGAGAGAGAGAAAGAGAGAGAATGGCTGTGTCAGGCCTGTAGACATTGCAAATAAGCACCAGACCCATGCACCACCTAGTACAATTGGCTTACATGGGCCCTGGGGAATCAAACCAAGGTCATTTGGCTTTGCAGACAAATGTCTTAACTGTTAAGCCATACCTCAAGCCCAAATAAAAATACTTTTTTTAAAAGAATGAGTCAGGTGTGGTAACACAGGTCTTTAATACCAGAACTCCAGGGGCAGAGGTGAAAGGATCACTGTGAGCTCCAGGCCAGCCTGGGGCTACACAGTGAGTTCCAAGTCATCCTGCTTTACATTGAGATCCTACCTGAAAAAATTTCTATAGAAAAGGATGGGAGACTAAGAAATATCATCTCAAGTCTTGGAGAAAAAGACAGAAAAAGCTTTTTGAGTGAGATTTTCTGATTATAATGAAATTGAGGTTTGATGCCAAAAGAAAATTTAAAATTTTCCCCATGGTGTCTGGAGAGATGGCTCAGTAGTTAAGGCACCTATCTGCAAAGCCTAACAACCTAGTTTGATTGCCCAATACCCACATAAAACCGGATGCACAAGAGGCACATGTGTGGAGGCCTTGGCACACACATACTCGCTCTGTGTGTCTGTATCTCTCTGCTTGCAAATAAATAAATGATTCTCACCAAAAAAAAAAAAAAAAGAAAAGAAAAGAAAGAAATGCTAGAAAAAATTTACAATAAAAAGTAAGCAAAAATCTGGGTCAGGAATCATAATTTTCTTCAGGTATGAGATTTTGAAATTATAAATAATAAAGGTCTGAAAGCTGTTCCAATGTATCCTGTTTCTGACAAGAAGGTTATGCCCTTGGTTATCCTTACTTCAAATTGAACTACTAGCAAAATATATTTTTATTTGAAAAAAAATAAATCATCTCTATGACCATTAAGATTTTCTTAAAATGAGATTTGATCTGTAGCAGAAAATTGTATTACTTTCCTTTTTCTTTAAGAAGTTCTTTATTTCCATGCTTTATATGCATTTGAATTGCCTCTTTAGGGGAAGCCATAGTTTTGGATAGTTGGAAAAAGTCTCTCACCATTCCAGGCAGTGACTGATAGCACTCTGTGAAAACTGAAGCAAAAGTTTTGACAGAAGAAATACTTAAACATATTTACTTTCAGCTCTCTACCAACTTTAGGGAAAACAAGTGATTAAAGGATGGTTGAGTTTGCTTATTTTCCAGTCATCTATTTCCCTCCCATCCTGGTATCTGGATATTCTGTATTGCTCTCTCAGACCATTCAGTGACATCTTACATTCCCATCCATCTTAAGAAGCCTAGGTCTTTTGTAATCTGATTTTGAAAAGTCAGGTGTGTACATGACATTTTGATGGGATTCTTTTAACCTTTGCGACTTCTCTGACAAAAACATTTAGATGTCACAAGATTTTTGATGTGCCGCATTGATGTGTGACTTTGATGCCAGGTTGTTTTTGACATGGCTTAAAAAAGAAACTGAAACATTCAGCTTTTATTATTATCAACCTCACCCTGTCTGAGCCAAGCTTGGCCAGACAATGAGGATAAGATTTGAAGGGTGCTCTGTGCAGAAGGTAGGTGTGAGGGCTAAAATGAAGTTTAGGTATATGGGAAAAAAAAAAAAAAACTGGAGATTCAAACCAAGTCACATTTTTTGCCTCTAAGGTCAATTATTAGCTCCCTCCTTTTACATATAACAATGCAGTATTCATCAATTTTTACCATAAGAAGGAGCACATTCTCTCAGGACACAGCTTTATCTATGACTGGTTTATTCCATAACCTCTGGTTCATTTACAGAGGTATAAAACCTAGAGATAAATGGCATTATAATCACAAGGGAATTCTTTATGATCATTCCAAATGCTCTATGAAACTTAGGTTTTAGTCATATTTCTAACAATAAGCTTTTTATGTCCTAATTGCATATATCATGACATGCCTTTAAACTGAAAAAAATTGAGACATAAATATGATATTCACTTTGAAACTTGCACATATAATGAACCCAACATGTATTTTTATTTTGTCTTGTTATAGAAGTAATATGCACACATAGATACTCATAAATAATACATGATGTAGAAACCAATGGCAACTTAGGTCTGGGGTACATATGTATATAATGCATTTTTTTGAGGAACAAAATCCAATGCTTAAGTTTAATGCTTTAATAAGGTTATTTAATTCCTTTCACATTAATATGAGTATGAAAATGTCTGGGACAAGTAATGTTTGAATATAGTCAAAAATAGTCACCACTAAAGGCAGATATCTCTTCATCTTGAAAGGTTGGAAGATGATATTACAAGCAAATGGAAATAATAATCAAGTAGGTGTTACTAGATTAATATCTGATAACATAAACTTCAAATCAAAAGTAATCAAAAAAGACAAAGAAAACCAATTCTTACTCATCAAGGGAATGATCTAACATGAGGACATAACAATCATAAATCTATATGGGCCAAATACAGTGTACCACAGTTTATAAAACAAAACCCACTTGGCAACAAAACTGAAATAAACACCAACTATCATAGTCAGATACTTCAATTCTTAATTATCATCAATAGACAGATCTTCCAAGCAGAGAATCAACAGGGAAATAATAGAGCTCAACAACACCAGAGATCAACTAGACCTAACGAACATCTACAGAACTTTCCACCCCAACACTATAGAATACACTTTCTTCTCAGCAGCCCAGGTAACCTTCTCCAAAATAGACCATATGCTAGGTCATAAAGTATGCCTCCATAAATTCAGGAAAATCTGCCGGGAATGGTGGCACATGCCTTTAATCCCAGCACTTGGGAGGCAGAGTTAGGAGGATCACCATGTCTTTGAGGCCACCCTGATATTACATAGTAAATTCCAGGTCAGCCTGAGCTAGAGTGAAACCCTACCTCACAAAAAACAACAACAACAACAACAAAAAAAAAAACAACAACAACAACAAAAGAAATCAGGAAAATTGAAATAACTTCCTGCATCACATTAGATCACAATGCTTTAAAGCTAGAAATTAACAAGAGGCAAATCAGGAACTCTGCCAGCTCCTGGAGACTGAACAACACACTTTTAAACAATGAATGGATTGTGGAAGAAATCAAAAAAGTAATTGTAAAATTCCTAGAATTGAATGATAATGAAAACACAACTTACTAATATTTATGCAACACAATGAAGGCAGTCCTAAGAGGGAAATTCATATCACTAAATTTCTTCATAACAAAGATGGAGAGATCCCAAATTAATAACCTTCTTCCTGGCAATCCTTTTGGAAATATGCAGTATAGAAGACCTAGAAAAGACATTTCTACTCAGAGGCAATGCATTTCATATGAGAATACCATGCAGCTCACTTTAAACTGATCTTCTCTACCATTATTTACTGGCTTTAGCCACTAGAGGAGGGAGAATCAAACTTCTCTTTTGGCTTCCTCACGGGAAGAAGCCACTGCATATTACTTCATGTCCATGTCTTAGGCCCATCACTGATCTCACTAAGCTTTTAAGTGAGTTAAAACATTACAGTTAGAAACAGCTTCCTCACCAGTAAAAGATGCTAATGTTAGAACTGGATGTGCAAGTACAGATCATGCCAGCTTGCATTACAGAGTCTTAATTTTTAACCCCTTCCAGGAATATCTTATCTATGACAAATTAAACTGAAATCGTATCCTTGGAGTTAGAATACGAGCAGTTCTGCTTTCATTACATACTTTGTCAACATAACCAAGTAAGAAGATCAAGAGCTCTCTTCTCCTCTCATACTAAAAAAAAAAAAGCAAAAAAAAAACAAACAAACAAACAAACAAAAAAAAAAACAACCTTCACCTTGAAATCTGCAATCACCACTAACAACTATACCTAAACGGTTAAATACTTTAATCAAAAACAAAATGAGTTGTTGGCCAGGGTTGTCCCTAATGCCCCAAAATATTACAGGCTCCTGGTTTCCCACCAGGAATAGATGGTAAGACCCAATTTCTGAAGACTCCACATGCTTGGGCTGCAAGATCACTGAGAAATGTTGCTGGAGCTGAGCTGAAAACCTCCTCCCTGTAGACCAGCTGATAGAAAGCTCAGAAAAGCTACTCAGCCTGCAACTCCATGGGAGAGAGAAAACTCACCAATAGATATTAAAAAAAAACTGCAAAAATTAAGTTGGACCAGCCAGGACAAATGAGCCAATGGGTGCAATAGTGGAATGGCTGTTATGGAGGAAACCAGCCACTCTCTAATTGGATTGAAGACTGACTCAATGGAAAGGCATACATGCCAGATACTGAAAACCTATGACAGGAGAAGTCATGAGCTCTAGGGGTGTAACACCAGCCTGTGTCTGGCTTAATGCATATATGCTCACAAAACTGCCCAGTAAGTACTTTTCTTAATGTTCATACTCATATATTAATGTTACTCTCAATTTTGATTAGAGAAGCTTCTCTTTTCAGATTGTGGTACCTCTGGGATGACTCAAAAGGCAACATACTACTGAGAAGATATGACAGAGGAATGCTCTGCACTGAAATATCTCTATTGCACCTTACGAGGCTCTGGGTCCATTAAAGAAGAAGTGTTGGGAAGAATTTAAGAGCAAAAGAGAGGATAGGCCTCCTTAAAATACACTACTCCAGACACAACATGGCCCGGATATCCATGACCTCACAGTTCCTGAGACTACCTACATAAGACAAGTATAATATAAGGAAAAAATGATTATGTCAAAATAAAAGAGACTGAGAGTGGAAGGAACATTATAGAGAGTAGAGTTTTGAAGGGGAGAGTGGGGTGGGAGGGAATTATCATGCTTTATTTTCTATAATTATGGAAGTTGTCAATAATTACCAAAATGACAAGCTAAAAAATCAATGAAATGAAAAGCTGATTCTTTGAATAAATAAACAAGAATGGTCAATCAAAAGAAAGAGAAGTCTCAAATGAACAAAATCAGAAATGAAAAAGGAGAGGCCACAGCAGACGTCAATGTAATTGGAAGAACCATCATGGCATACTTCCAAAACCTATAATCCACAATATTGGATAATCTGGAAGAAATTGATAAATCATTAGCCACATACCAACTACCAAAACTAAACTCAGAGCAGATTAATCTCTTTTTTAATTTTAATTTTATTTTATTTATTAATTCGTTTTGTATTCAGCAAATACAGTCAGTTTGGTACCATTATTAGGCTCATCCATGACCTACCCCCTCCCCTTGGCCCCTCCTTGTTGAGGTATATGGGTCATGCATTGTGGAGTTAGCCCACAGTTATGGGTAAGCTAAATGTCTCTGCATATCGTGACCCAACATATGGCTCTAACATTCTTTCTGCCCCCACTTCCGCAAAATTTCCCTGAGCCATGTTGGGTTCATTTTTGGTCTTCTTCAGTGATGAGTTGTTGGGGGCCTCTGGGTCTCTGGCTCTCTGATTTGGAAGGAGTTGATTTTTCTCTGTATTGATCTCCTTCCCCCTTGTGCTGGTATCTGTTTCATCAGGAAAACAGAACCCTTGCTTGTTTCGCCAGTTTTTCTTAGTTTCAGCCAGGGCCCTTTTGAGGTATGATGGGTGGCTCTCTCCTTAGGATCTACATCTATCTGAAAAAGAGAAGCAGATTCTCCAGTGGAGAGTAAGTTAGCACAAGGACAAATGAGACAACTCTTACTTTTTTATAGATAATTTAATAGGTGTAGGCCCTCTTGTAGCCCAAGATTGATGGTAGCTTGATATTGGAGAGTGGGTTTATGTTTGAATATGGTTCTGACTTGTTTCCCAGCTCCAGCTATGGGTCCCATACCACTGAGGGGATCAGTTAGCCAAATCAAGAGCAGGTGGTTCCCACCATGGCTGTGTGCCACCACTGAACTTGCGTGGGCATCACAACAGGTTATTTGCTGGTAAGTAGTTTGGCCCATGAGTTTCTTGGACAGATATTGGTCATTTTCCCCCAGTCGCCCATGTAGCACCTTCTGGCACTAGACACACTGACTGTCTGAGGACTGACTCTCTTACAGCTTCCAGCCATGCCATTCCATTTTACATGTCAAGGACACAAGGTGTCTTCAGCAGTAGGGTCTTACCACTAACCTTTGGTGGGTCATCAAGTACTCTGACAGAAATCTGTCTGTCTTTTAGGAATCCTTGTAGGTCTCTCTGATCAAAAGCTCATTGTGGATAATAGCGACATGCTGGTCCTGGGAGTTACAGGTCAGTGCCCACTAAGAAAAGGAGGAAAAAGAAAACTAATATACAAGAGTTAGAGAGAAGAGGGAGAGAGAAAGAAAGAGAGAGAGAGAGAGAGAGAGAGGGAGGGAGGGGGAGGGAGGGAGGGAAGATGTGGAAGATTATTAATCTCTTAAACAAATCTGTCACATCCATGGAAGTTGAAAGGGTCTTCAGACACCTCCCCCAAAAGAAAAGTCTAGGACCACATAGCTTCTCAACCAAATTCTACCAAACCTTCAGTGAAAAACTGAAATCAATTTTTCTTAAACGGTTTTGCATATTTGGAGAGCAGGAACTCCTCCTCAACTCCGTTTATAAAGCTAGTATCATCCTAATAGCAAAACAAGACAGAGTTACCACAAGGAAAGAAAACTATAGGCCTATATCCCACATAAATTTAGGTGCAAAGATCCTGAACAAAATCCTTACAAATCAAATTCAACAACCTATCAAAAGCATTATCCACCTTGATCAAGTATGCTTCATCCTAGGCATGTAGGGATGGTTCAAAACATGGGAATTAATCAACGTAATGCACCACATAAATAAACTTAATCATAAGAACCACGTGATCATCACTATTGAAGCAGAGAAGGCCTTTGTCAAAATACAACACAACATCATGATCAAAATGCTGGAAAGAACAAAGAGGGTTTATATCTCAACACAATAAAGGCTATGTATAAAACACCTAAAGCCCAAACAATACTTAATGAGGAAAGACTCAAAGGCCTCCTGTTAAGATCAGGAAGAAGACATGGGTGCTCACTCTCACCATTGCCTTTCAACATAGTAAATACTAGAAGTCCTAGCTCAAGCAATAAGACAGGAGAAAGAAATAAAAGGGATACAAATTGAAAAGGAAGAAGTCTAGTTAGCCCTATTTTAGATGACATGATCCTTATATACAAGTGACCCAAAAGTCTCTATCTCAAAACTTCTAAAGGAGATTAATTGCTTCAATAAAGTAGCATGGTACAAAATTAACACACAAAAATCAGTAGCCTTTCTAGATGCAAAGGACAAATATACATAGAAAGAAATCAGTGAGGGTGTCTCATTTTCAATATCAAATAATAATAATAATAAATACTTTGGAATAATAATAACCAAGGATGTGAAAGACATATATAATGAAAACATTAAAAATAATTTCCAGGAAGAAATCAAGGAGGACTTGAAAAGATGAAAAGACCTCCCATTGTCCTGGATAAGTAGAACTAATACTGTGAAAACTGTAATTCTCTTAAAGCAGTATACAGACTTAATGCAACACCAACAAAAAATCCAGCATCATTCTTCACAGAGACAGAAAAATGATCTCAAAACCCATATGGAAAGGCAGTAGACTTCAAATATCTAAAAATATCCTCACAAAAAGAAACATCTTTGGAGGTATCATCATATCTGATCTAAAGATACATTACAAAGCCATGACTAAACAGCATGGTACTGGCATAAAAACAGAAACATAGACACAGAACATGGAGAGTCCTTGCTGAAATCTGGAAGAGAGCCAAACCCTAGTTTGCCTATCTAGTGCTGGAAATTGCTAAATGAGCTATTATGGGCAAGTGGCTCACAACAGTCTGAGCAACCAGAGTTCATAGCTACTCAGAAGCAAACACCATGACAAAATATTCATGCCAGTGCAGTAGTTGTACACAGATTTGGTGAGTAACCAATAGGTTTCTGATTGGCTAAGAGATCTGCACAGGGTAAGTGAACCCATAACTGCAACTGAGAACCAGATTAGGATCCTATAGAGACAAAGATTATGCTTTCCAGTGTCAGTCTCTCACTAGTCTTTGGCTAAAACAGGGGCTACTACATTCATCAAATTCTCCCTAAATTAGTAATGCTCATCCCATTTAAACCATGCTAACTTCCCTCTCTGTTGGTGAATCTCTTATTCCCTTTCAGAAACTAGCGAGACCTGAAGGGATAAACCAGACCTCATACTTCAGGCAAGTAACAGACGAAACCATAGAGGAATTGGGGAGACCAGCAAGAGTGCTGTTTCCATGCTGAACCTGACAATCAGTGTCAGGGTATAGGAGACAGACCCTGAGGATAGTCAACACTTACCAAAGCAGAGATACACTGGCTCCTAAGAGCTCATCACTGAAGCAGTTTTTTTTTTTTCCCTCAATTTTTTATTAACATTTTCCATGCTTATAAAAAAATACCCGATGTTAATACCCTCCGTATCCCCACTTTCCCCTTTGAAATTCCATTCTTCATCATATCCCCTCCCCATCTCAATCAGTTTCTCTTTTATTTTGATGCCATGATCTCTTCCTCCTCTTATGATCCTCTTGTGTAAGTACTGTCAGGCACTGTGAGGCCATGGGTACCCAGGCCATTTTATGTCTGCAGGGAGCATGTTGTAAGGAGTCCTACCCTTCCTTTGGCTTTTACATTCTTGCTGCCACCTCTTCCACATTAGACCCTGAGCCTTGGAAGGTGTGATTGAGATGTTACGCAGTACTCCAGTCACTTCCTTCCAGCACTATGATACCTTCTGAGTCTTCCCAAGGTCACTGCCATCGGAGAAGAGAAGATTCTCTACACAAAATGAGAGTAGCATTAATATAAGGGAATGAATATTAAGAAAAGTGCTTACTAGGCAGTTTGATAAGCATGCTATATACATTTATCCAGACATCAGCAGATGTTATACCCCTGGGGATCATGACTAGCTCTGTTTTAAGTTTTCAGTATCAGGGATGTATTTCCTCCCATGGAGCAGGCCTCCAGTCCAATTGGAGGGCAGTTGGTTTCCACCATGATAGACGTGCCTCTATTGCACTGGTTGACTCATTTGGCCTGGCTGGCCAATCATAGGGCTTGCAGTGTCCACTGTTGAGTATCTTCACTGGTGGTATCTCTTTCTCCCATTGAACTGCATGTGGAATGGCTTCTTCCAGCTTTCTGTCAGCTGGTCTACATGGAGGAGGTTATCAGCTCAGTTCCAGCAGGATTTCGTAGAAGCCTTGCCGGCCAAGTATGTGGAGTTTTCAGCAATAGGGTCTTACCATCTATACCTCGTGGGAAACCAAGGGCCTCACCAATAGCCTATAATGTTTTGAGGGCATCAGGAAACTCCCTGGCCAACAACTCACTGGAAGGTATCCCATTGCTGACACTGAAAATTTTCTAGCAACAATCTATGACTCCTCAGTGTTCCATTGTCCAAAACCGGAGGATTCCATATGATTTATTTATATCCTCTAAGATTTTGATTAGCCCTCCCTCCATCTTTCCTTTACTCAATCTCTTCCCCTGACCTCACTTTGGGTCTTTTCACCCCTGTTAATCTAGTCTTCTACTTACATTTATACAATACCAACCTATTAATTACTCCCCTCCCTTCCTTCCTCTTCCCTTTATATCTCTTTTTTAGCTTACTGGCCTCTGCTACTGAGATTTTTCCTTATCACACAGAAGCCCAATCATCTGTAGCTAGGATCCACATATGAGAGAAAACATGTGGCACTTGGCTTACTGGGCCTGAGTTACCTCACTTAGTACAATCCTTTCGAGATCCATGCATTTTCCTGCAAATTTCATAATGTCATTTTTCTTTACTGCTGAGTAGAACTTCATTGTATAAATGTGCCATATCTTCATTATCCACTCATCAGTTGAGGGACATCTAGGCTGGTTCAATTTCCCAGCTATTATGAATTGAGCAGCAATACACATGGTTCAGCACATACTTCTAAGGAAATGAGATGAACCTTTAGGATATATGCCTAGTAGTGCTATAGCTGGGTCATATGGTAGATAAATCTTTAGCTGTTTTAGGAACCTCCATACCGATTTCCACAATGGCTGGACCAGATTGCATTCCCACCAAAAGTGTAGAAGGGTTCCTCTTTTTCCACATCCTTGCCAGCATTTATGATCATTTTTTTTCATGATGGTAGCCAATCTGACAGGAATGAGATGGAATCTCAATGTAGTTTTAATCTGCATTTCCCTGATGACTAGGGATGTAGAACATTTATTATTTTATTTTATTTTATTTTTTATTTTATTTATTTATTTGGTTTTTCCAGGTAGGGTCTCACTCTGGTCCAGGCTGACCTGAAATTAACTATGTATTCTCAGGGTGGCCTTGAACTCACAGCAATCCTCCTATCTCTGCCTCCCAAGTACTGGGATTAAAGGTGTGCGCCACCACGCCTGGCTCCTAGAACATTTTTTTAGATGCTTATATGCCAACTGTATTTCTTCTTTTGAGAACTCTCTATTTAGATCCATAGCCCATGTTTTTAAAATTTTTTATTTATTTATTTGAGAGTGACAGGCAGAGAGAGAAAGAGGCAGACAGAGAGAGGGAGAGAGAATAGGTCCGCCAGGGCCTCCAGACAGTGCAAACGAACTCCAGATGTGTGTGCCCCATTGTGCATCTGGCTAACGTGGGTCCTAGAGAATCGAGTCTCGAACAGGGGTCCTTAGGCTTCACAGGCAAGCACTTAACCACTAAGCCATCTCTCCAGTCCCATAGCCCATTTTTTAATTGGCTTGTTTGATTTCTCATTATTTAAGTTTTTGAGTTCTTTGTATATCCTAGATACTAATCTAATTATAATTAAATTATAAATAAATTATAAATAAATAAATTATAAATAAATCTAATTATACTTTAAAATTAGCTTACAATTAATATAATATATTAATTATATATCAGATATATATCTGGCAAAGAGTTTCTCCCATTCTGTAGGTTGCCTCTTTGCTTTAATCACAGTGTCCTTTTTAGTACAAAATCTTTGTAACTTCATGAGGTACCAGTGGTTAATCTGTGGTTTTATTGCCTGAGCAATTGGGGTTATATTCAGAAAGTCTTTGCCAAGACCAATATGTTGAAGGATTTCCCGTACTTTTCCTCTATCAGTTTCAGAGTTTCTGCTCTGATGTTAAGGTCTTTAATCCATTTGGACTTAATTCCTGTGCATGGAGAGAGACAAGAATCTATTTTCAAATTTCTACAGATACATATACAGTTTTCCCAACACCATTTGCTGAAGAGGCTGTCTTTTCTCCAATGAGTATCTTTTGAATTTTTATCAAATATCTGAAGGATATAGCTACTTGGACTTACATCTGGGTCCTCTATACTGTTCCATTGTCTGCTTTTGTGCCAGTACCATGCTGCTTTTCTTACTATGGCTCTGTAGTATAGGTTAAAATCAGGTATGGTGATACCAACTGCTTTATTTTTGTTGCTCAGTATTAGTTTAGATATTCGAGGTTTTTGTGATTCCAAATGAATTTCTGGATTTTTTTTTCTATTTCCATGAAGAATGTCATTGGAATTTTTATGGGGATTGTATTAAATGTGTAGACTGCTTTTGGTAATATTGCTAATTTCACAAAATTAGTTCTTTCAATCCAGGAACAAGGGACGTTTTTCCATTTCCTAGCGTCGTCTGCAATTTCTCCCATGAGAGTTTTATAGTTTTCATTGTAGAGATCCTTTACTTCCTTGCTTATGTTTATTCCAAGGTACTTTATCATATTTGATGCAATTGTGAATGGGAGTGATTCTTTGATTTCATTCTCTGCTTGTTTGTTGTTAGCATATAGGAAGGCTACTTATTTCTGTGCATTTATTTTGTATCCTGCTACATGGCTGTAGGTGTTTATCATCTCTAACAGGTTTGCTGGTAGAATATTTAGGGTCCGTTATGTATACAATCATGTCATCTGTCAATAATGATAATTTGATCTCTTCCTGTCCAATTTTTACCCCTTTGATGTGTGTCTCTTGCCTTATTGCTATGGCTAAGACTTCCATTACTATGTTAAATAAAAGTGAGGACAGTGGACACCCTTGCCTTGTTCCTGATTTTAGTGGAAAAGCTTCCAGTTTTTCCCCATTTAGTAATATGTTGGCTGTAGGCTTGTCATAAATAGCCTTTATTATATTGACATATGTTCCTTCTATTCCCAGTCTCTGTAGGACTATTATCATGAAGGGATGTTGTATTTTGTCAAACTCTCTGTGTCTGATGAGATGATCATGTGATTTTCTCCTTCAGTCCATTTATATAATGTGTTACATTTATCGATTTGTGTATGTTGATGCATCCCTGCATCTCTTGGATAAAGCCTACTTGGTCAGGGTGAATGATCTCTCTGATATATTCTTGTATTCTGTTTGCCAATATTTTGTTGAGAATTTTTGCATCTATGCTCATGAGGGAGATTGGTCTGTAATTTTCCTGTTTTGGGGGAAGTGTTTTTCTATGGTTCTGTTGAAGACACCTACTATGCCTTTGTGGTAAAATTCTTCTCATTCTACTATGCCCTGAATTCTTATGTTTGATCTTTTCATAGTGTCTCAAATATCTTGAAACTCCCACTCATACTTTTCTATTAGTTTGGCTTTTCTCTTTATTGGACTGTATTAGATCTGCCATCTGGTCTTCTATCTTAGATAATCTGTCCTCTCCTTCATCCATTCTACTGGTGAGATTTTCTACAGAGTTTTTTATTTCACTAACTGTGTTCTTTATTGCTAGTAATCCTAACTGGTTTTTCTTTACTATTTTTATTTCCTTATTTATGTCTAGTATTGACCTCTTTATTTCATTAAATTGGCGTCCTGTGTCTTCTTTGCTTCCTTTGATTTCTTGTTTGAGTTCTTTGAACATATTTATAATCATTCTTTTGACATCTTTCTTAGGCATTTCCTCTAACTCATTCTCACTGGAGGTCATTTCTGATGCATTAATACTTTTTGGTGGATTTATGTTGTCTTGATTTTTGGTGTTTCTTGTGTTATAATGTATATATTTTTGCATCCTGGAATGTTTAATGATTGGATTTTCTAGTTAGCTGGGTATTATTAGATATATCAATCAAACTGATGTTATATATCTTTAGGGTAGGAGCTTAAGGTGCTGGGTGTGGCTCTCAAGACTCTCAGAGTATCTACAAGAGTGACTCTAGGTGTTGGGTTTGCCTATTATGGGAGTATTCAAGTAGGCTGAGTGGAACCAAATACATTTAGTTTCTAAAATTTAATTAAAAAATGTACACTTTCAATGAAAAGCAGCACAGAGTATTTATCCAAGAGTATGTATTATGACCACCAGATCCTATGTCTGTCCTTTAGGCTGTGTGGTGCCTCACCCACTCCCTTAATCCTGACAACAAG
Organism: Dipus sagitta; assembly: GCA_036346955.1. NCBI lineage: Eukaryota > Metazoa > Chordata > Mammalia > Rodentia > Dipodidae > Dipus > Dipus sagitta. Next base: position 71,481,562 of record CM070781.1, read on the forward strand.
GAGGTTAAGATTTTGGTCTATAGAGGGTTCCAAGTCAGCTTGTGACCAGGTGAGACCCTTCCCTAATGTATAATACAAGAGGAAACAAAGCCACTATAAATCAAGAAGCAAGAAATAACAAGCTCATAATACAGCTTATTTACTAATGGCAAATCTGATGATCCATCTGATTTAACATATAATTTATCCTGATATGAAAGGTGTGATTAGCACTTCTGGTTCAGGCCTAACAACCAGGTTTATTAGGCGGGTACTGACCTGGCGTAATTCCTGTTACCTTTTGGGATGATTTTTGTCTCAGTTATGTTTGGGTCCCACTGTTGGTTCAAGTAGGTGTGGTCGGGTCCCTGGACCTCTGCTCTGTTCGCTGGAGCTGTGCACTGGCAGTGGGGGAGGGAGCTGGGCACTGGCAGTGAGATGGGGGTGGCTGCCAATGCTGTTCTAGTTCTCTTGCTGTTCTACGTGTTCTTCTACCTTGTGATCTGCTCCTCCATTGTTCATTGCCATTCTCCCTTCACATTTCTTGAGTTTGTGGAGAGCTCCTGTGTGAGTGGAAAATCCCCTCACCTGGCTTTTCCTGCACGTCAAGCAGAGCCTGGCAGCTGGCTAGTGTGCTGCCACAGTGGTCCTGCCTGCAGACTTTCTGGAGCGCTTCTACCAGCCTGTGTGGGCTCTGGATGCTCTGGATCTCTCCTACTTCTCCACTGCCATCTCAATTTCCTATACACCTCGCTTTTAATAAAAGTGTGTATTTTGCTGTTTTTTTTTTTTTTTTGGCTTTTTCCCCCCAGGCTGCTTTGGCATTTTACCTATGCCACCATCTTAACCATAAGTCTGAAGTAGTTTTAAAACTCACTCACCATGGCTCAGTGAATTTTGTGGAAGAGGTGGTGGAAAGATTGTAAAAACCACAGGTTGAGGCATTCCTTTGCCCCAAAAGATAACTTATTGCAGCTCTGACCACAATACATAACCCACAACCCCAAAGGGAGTACCTGAAACCCCATTGAGGACAGTCCCCAGCAAAACAGGGACAGGCACAAGGGAAAAAAGGGTGCCACCATATGATATATCCATACAAAATACTACTTTTTAAATTTAATTAATTAATATTGTTAATAATATGTAAATAAATAAATAAAATGATAACTTTTAAAGAGTTGGGGAAAAGGTTGTTACTGCTGAATGTGTTCATGTCTCTCTCCTCCCTCCCTGCCTGTGGAACTGATCTAAGTTTTATGTCTCTATTCTCTTTGATTTCAGAGAGTTGGTGGTAGGGTTGTTGCACCACGGTGATATCAGAAGTACAATATGTGAAAGAGAGAGCACTAGTGTTCATGGTATGTGTATCAGAACTCTGGAAGGTAACTGAAAGAATAATGAGAGCTGGCTAGAATAGAGCAAGACATAGTTCTACACACTACAGCATATTATCTGGTTGTAGAACAGAGGAAATATGGTGTACTTGAAATTATTTTGTGAAAAGGGATATAGGATACATAAAATTTAGTAAATTTTATGCCCCTGAGAAGTACTTGAAATATTGAATATACGCAGGATACTGGTGTGCTCCATGATATCAGTAAAATGTGGTCAAGATATGAAAGCAATAATAATTTCTTCCTTTCTGGCTTCTTATACAAGGGAATCTATAAATGAATAAAGAACAGTGTGTGTTTCTGAGAAGGAAGTGTGATGGGATGTTTTTGATGACACATGTTTTACTTTGTATCAGGAGTTGCTGACTAAAGTCATGACAGCTCAGCTGCCTTGGTGTGCTGTGACTGCTAGTAGTAAAGTGATTCATCAATTCTTGGAATGTATCTAAATCCTTCAAAACTTTTCTGTGCATCATCATTTTGATTTTACTTTTCCTTTATTAGCCACACATTAAAACCAGAATTATAAGCAAATACATTTTTAAGAACTTTGGCATTCAGCTATGTTTTTCTGTGGTAAGATCATCTTTGACAAATGAGAACACATTAACATGAGTACCTTCCTTTAGAACCATTCCTACATTTTGTTCAGAGTATGTTGAAACAAAAGTTATAAGGAAAGATGACTAATTGAGTTGACATGCTTATGTAACTGGAAAGTAGTTGTTAATCAATGGTTGGGAGTTCAGATATGAACTTTCTCCCCTAAAAGCTCCATGAGCAAATAGCCTAGTCTTCAGCTAGTGACCATTGAGATATGGGTTGATCAAAAAGTTTCTAATACCATCACTAAGTAATCCATAGATTAGTTCATACTGAGTTGGTTATATTGCTCATGGGATGTACCTTTGAAGAGTATACCAGGATTTGGGCTTCTGCCTCTCTGTTTCTCCACTTCCTGACATCCCTAAGGTGAGCAACATGGCTGTGACATGTCTTTCAACTTTCTGCCTTACCAAGTACCTAAAAGCAATATAACGAGTTGGTCACATACTGAAGTCATGAGGTAAAAATAATCTTTTCTCTTTTAAATTCTATCAGGTATTTATCACAGTGATGAGAATATATAGCATGGTCAGAATAAATTATTTTGCAAAAATATGATGAAAATATATGAAAACTGAGAACATGAGTCTATAATATATAATGAGATGCCATTCACGTATGATTAAATATTATTAGCCATTTATATATGCTTAGTTGCAAGGTATATATAGCATGGGGGGGATAAAGCTAATTTAAATTGATGAAGCCTTAAATGATTGAGTTATTCCATGACTGTCTTTAGGTCAAGGAATCTCATACTGTAAGCTGCTGTGGACTGACAAAGCCAGGACCACTAGTCCGAGGGAAAACAGGGCCTTGGGAGGTGGGCAAGGAGTTGGTGAAGTGACAAACAGACACACACACAAGGTTAATGTATCTGAGTGTATTTTACTGAAGTAGAGCATCAGGTTATATAAATTCTGGCTGCATAAACTTAGCCTTTGTTTGGGACAATTTCTATGAATAGCCTATTCCAGGAATCAAGGCACAAATACATGAGTAAAGTTTACAATCACATATTTAATAGTTAATGTCTCACCAAAATTAGTGTTAGACAGTCAGTGGTTACACATGAATTTTGGTTTTTAGCCTGCTTTAAGCATCAAGTATTTTTAACAAAAGTTCTAACAGGGCGACTTCATAACTCTAATATATTTTCTTCCTTGAATCATACCATAAAAATGTATGATGTATCAAAGATGTATCAAAGCCTACCCTCTCATAATTGGATCCCAGTTGTTTCTTAATGCTTTCTATTTGTGCTTTAGTAAGCAAGCACCAAGGTGGCCTTGACTTAGCAAGTCTGTCCACAAAAGTTAAAGAATACCAAGAAACATACTTCCCAACATTGTTTGCTAGTGTATCCCCACTCCTATACACTCCTGTATAAGGTAATGGTTTATCAATTGGTTCTGGTCCTTGGAATTCTGACTATGGCTTAAAACAACAGTGGGGTCTTTGGAGGAAGCATCACATCATCAGGTGATTCGATTTTTGGAAATTGTTCCATATCTAATTTTTACTAAATTGTGAAAGAACAACATGCTGCTGCCATGTGTCAGGAACAGAACAGTAGTAATGAAGGAAACAGCTATTAGAGAGCAGCAAAAGGTACTAGAAGCCTGGAAAATGCACATCCTTCCAGGAGGCTTTCTTCCTTGAAGCTTTCACCTTGGCTTGGTGAGCAGGTCAGGCAGACTCCACTGGAGTTGGCATGGCAGTAAGCCTTAGAACTTGGTTAGGTCATGTGTACTTAACAGTCTCATTTTTTTCTATGGACATAAGGAAGTCAGTGGAAAGACAAAATTGTGTGGAAAATGCACAGAATGGGTGCTGCAGCTAATGCTCATCATGATGAATGGTATATGATGGGAAGAGGGATACAAAAATCATCAGTTTGGTGTATGAGTAGCCCCTGAGGGCTAGGAAAATGTGATCTGCCTTGGGAGAGATGACATATCCAGTGATTGAAGTATTGACATCATCAGAACATCATAATGTAAAGAAGCTTCCTCAAAGAGGTAGCATAGTTCTTGTTTCTTACAGATTTATCTGAGCCTAGCTGTGGTTTCTAAAAATCATGAGATGTACCCATGTACTCCATTCTCCTATTTATTACAACTAATCAAAGATGAATACTTCTTTTTTTTCTTTTCTTTTTTTCTTTATTAGTTAGTTTTGTATTCAGCAAACACAGTCTTATATAGTTCAATATCAGCAAGGTATTTAAAAGTTCTGTAAGTTTATTAAAAATATGAGAACTATCTAGGAAAATCATTATTTGTCTTACAGGTTAGATAAGACCACCTGAAAGGAGACGTTTTTGAATTTTCACTTACCATACTTTTATTTTCACAGAGTTTCTTTTATTTTTAAACTGCCTTATAGTTTCCAAAACCTCCTTTTTTCCTTTTTAATTTTCACAGCTATCTCATTAGGGAGGCAAACTGCAGCAGCTCCAGAAACAAATTGGTCACATAATAGTTGTAACATGCTACACTTAGGAAATGTGCCTCTCCTTCACTCCTCTTCCCAGAATAGAAGCCTATGCAGTGTGCAGAGGGACAGGCCTGATTTCTTTTAGCTGTGGTTAATGGCTGTCACTAGAAGAGTGGAGCTTTAAAACAGGATAAATGTTCCTTGTCATTGTCACTGCAGCTTCAATGTGGCATTATGAGAGGCAGTGCTGGAGGATAATGCAGAATGCTTGAAAAATCCAGTAGGTCACAAATCATAGCAATCAATGGAAAAGAGATTTTAGAGCAATGACTCTAGCCTCAAAGGCCCAACACATCTTCGTGGGGCTTTATCTTGTTTGACCATTTGCCTTCTCTCTGTGCTAGAGAATTCATCAAAGAGGCTTTTATTGTGCTAAGTTTAGAGAACAGAATCTAGCTGACCTTGCCGGGTGCCTCAACATTTTTATGTACTATAATCTGAACACTTACTGTAAAAGTGACTCAAAATAGTCTCAGATACCATAGGTTACTCTTCTTGGCAGGAAGATTTGGAAAATGCTTAGTACTCACTTTCTATTATTTGTCTCTTGTTGATGTCAGTTACAATGTGTAGTAGTTTGAATAGATGGCCACCAATATATTCAGTGTTTTATTATAGTTTGAAATTTAGGTCTGCAGCCATCTGGCTGAAGGAGGTGTCTCTGGGTTGTGTCTAGCCCTAAGGTATGGTGGTGGATTTGAAATTGCAATGTAAAGACATGCAAAATATGCCTAGCTGGAGTTCCCGAAGTGTACTGTGTGGTGTGGCTTTTGGCTTGTGGCTTCTTTCTCTTTGCTTAGCTCTTCTTCTGCCATTATGGACCTCCACCTAGATCTATAAGCTTCAATAAACATCCTTTCCTGTATAACTGTGCCTGATCTGGAAGTTCATGTTAGCAAACCTAAAGCTGTCTGCTATGAAAATTAGTACCAGAATATGGGGTGAGATGAACCTGACCATTAGAATTTTGGTCTTTTGGAACTTGGGTTTTGGAGGAATGGGCATGGATTGGTGCTTACAACAGGAGATGCCTTCTGGGGCGGTAAGCCAAGTTTTATGGATTATTCTGGTGAGAGTTTGAGAATGCTAAGTTAAGCAAGAGATATATTTGGAGGCCCAGCTTATGAACTTGGAGGCTTGGTCTAAAAACTTTCTAAGGGGTAAGAAAAGACTGCATAGGACTTTGTAGAACTGGATACTGGCATAAGGGCTGGCTGCATTCAGTTCCCCAGGTCCAGAGAGTTGACCAAGGTTAAATTTGTAATAGACTGATGTGTTTGGGTAAAGATATTTGACTGAGATATTTAAGAGTTTAAATGGGGCAGAATGTAGTAGTTTAAATAGATGGCTGATGATATATTCAGTGTTTTATTACAGTTTGTAATTTAGGTCTACAGCCACCTGGCTGAAGGAGGGGTCACTGAGCTGGATCCAGCCCTAAGGTGTGGTGGTAGATTTAAAATTTCAATATAATGATATGCAAAGTGTGCCTAACTGGAGTTCCTGAAGTGTAGTGTGTGATGTGGTTTTTGGCTTGTGGCTTGCTGTGTTTGATTGGACCTGTGAAAGCAAGGCCAGCTTCTTCTGGCATCATGGAACTTCCCCTGGAATCTGTGAGCTTCAGTAGATCCCTTCCTCCATAACTGTGCCTGGTCTGGTAGTTCATCTCATCAAACCTGAAGCTGTCTTACACACAATGCATACCTGTTTGATGAGCTTTAAAATTTAAAATTAATCAACGTAATGTTTAATGAAATAAAGTATTTTCATATGGGTTAGCTTTATTGGTGGTTATGAAATTAGAATAAGGGTACTTATACACTAAAGAAAATATTTCTATAAATGTATTATGTACTGTACAAAGTTTTACTTTAACTTTTAAATATAATCTCACTGTGTGAAATTTATTTCATATTTCATAATATGCTTGGTCTTACTTTCCATTTTTCTCTCTGTGAACAAGTACATGAACACCTGACTGTATCACAATGTGATGATAGTGAAGCACTTATTTCTCTATGTGACTGAAAAATGATAAAGTGCTTAGAACCAGAAGCTTCATGCAGAAAACCCATGGTCAGGATAGTATCCATGAAATGTTTGATAATTTAGAGAATCATAAATCAAAATGAGGAAAATACATCATTCCCAAAATTTGTGGACCCTGTCATCACCCAAAATTCTCTATTAATAGAAATTGTTGTCTTAAAAATTACAGAGAAGTTCCAGTCAAAATGGCATCCTCCTAAACTCACCTAACCTGATGGGGCAGAAAAGGCAAGACCCTTAAAGTTCAGGGGTATTTTTTAGGGTTTTGCTGATTCTAGTAGGCTTTCAGTGGAAGGAGGAGCAAAATATGGAATATGCTTATTCCTACACTTTAGGGTACCCCACCAGTATCCCTACCCCCTCAAACAGCTGTCCTAGCAGCCGTCCCAGTATGAGGTTCCTCTGCACTAACTCCAGGCCAAGTGGACCCAAGCTAGCATCCTAGGTCCTCAGCCCTAGGCTTTGCCATCAGGCAGAACTCCATGGTCACGATCTTTGCCCCAGTTGCTGTTCCTGCCCAGCCTTGCTGATCCCCACAAATAATCACCATTTCCACCCAGCCATGAAGCCCCCCCCATGCAGGTGTATGTTCTTCCTCCCCAGCCGTGCTCACCCCATGCAGGTGATCACCACTCCCACCCAGCATTGTGGACTCCAACTAACACAATAGCCATTCCTACCAAGCCATGTAGAGCCTGGCACAGGTGAACACCATTCCCTCCCAGCCTTGTGGATGACTGCTCAGACAATTACCATTCCCTATCAGCATTGCTGACACCTGTGCACATGGTTGCCATCCCAGTCCCAGTTTCCACCCAGACTTACTGACCCCCATGCATATTATCACCATCCACTCAGTGCTGCCACCTCCCAAAATGGAACAGGGACACAAGGCTAATGTCTCCACCCTGCCCTTTCTGAACTGCATGGACAATCATAATCCCACTCACTGCTGCCCCCCACCCCTGGCCAGGAGGCTCGCATCCCACACCCTAGGCTTTCTGTAACATTGTGATGAGCAGACCACAGGAAAGTGGGCACTGACCTGTAACTCCCAGTACCAGCATGGGGCTATCATCCACAATGAGCTTTTGATCAGAGAGACCTACATGGTTTCCTAAAAGGCAGACATATTTCTGTCAGAGTACTTGATGACCCACCAAAGGTTAGCGGTAAGACCCTACTGCTGAAGACAACTTATGTGGTTGACATGTACAATAGAATGGCATGGCTGGAAGTTGGAAGAGAGTCAGTCCCCAGACAGTCAGTGTGTCTAGTGCCAGAAGGTGCTACATGGGCGACTGGGGGAAAATGACCAATATCTGTCCAAGAAACTCATGGGCCAAACTACTTACCAGCAAATAACCTGTTGTGATGCCCACGCAAGTTCAGTGGTGGCACACAGCCATGGTGGGTACCAACTGCTCTTGATTTGGCAAACTCATCCCCTCAGTGGTATGGAACCCATAGCTGGAGCTGGGAAACAAGTCAGAACCATATCCAAACATAAGCTCACTCTCCAATATCAAGCTACCATCAATCATGGGCTACAAGAGGGCCTACACCTATTAAATTCTCTATTAAAAAAAGGAAGGGTTATCTGTTTTGTCCTGGTGTTAACTTACTCTCCGTTGGAGAATCTGCTTCTCTTTTTCAGATAGATGTAGATCCTAAGGAGAGAGCCACCCCCTCATACCTCACAAGGGTCCTGGCTGAAACTAAGAAAAATTAGAGAAACAAGCAAGGGGGCTGTTTTCCTGATGAACTGGATACCAGTACAAGGGGGAAGGAGATCAATACAGAGAAAAATCAACTCCTACCAAACCAGAGAGCCAGAGCCTCAGAGGCCCCCAACACCTCATCACTGAAGCAGACCAAAAATGAACCCAACATGGCTCAGGGAAATTTTGCAGAAGAGGGGGCAGAAAGAATGTCAGAGCCACATGTTGTGTCATGATATGCAGAGACATTTATCTTACCCATAACTGTGGGCTAACTCCACAATTCATGACCCATATACCTCAAGGAGGAGCCAAGGGGAGGTGGTAGGTCATGGATGAGCCTAATAATGGTAACAAATGGACTGTATTTGATGAATACAAACCTAATTAATAGAAAATTAAAAATTAAAAAAAAAAAGAAATAGCATGAAAAATCAGAATCAAGTAAATCTGGCTACATTGCCTAGTCCCACATATGATCTCTCTACTCAAAACATAAAAGAGACATTAGGATCAGAACCCCAAAATGAAGAAACACACTATGTAACCCTGGCAAAGCAAATAGCAGGACTTGTAAAAACTCAAAAAAGGACCAATAATTGTATGAATGGTATGATCACTAGTTTAGACCTATTAGAAAAGAACCAGGAAGGGCTCCTAAGACAGTTGAATGATCTGTCAGAGAGTGAAAAAAAAAAAAAAAAAGAAGACCTCAATAGCCAGCTGACTAAGCTCAATGGTGACATAAAAAATACAAGGATGAACTTCATGAAGCATTAAGAAAATCAGAAAATGATTTGAAAAGGGAACTTGACAGATAATTGGAAAGTATGCATAAAATGGCAGAACTAAACACAAACAAAATTGAACAAGCCCAAAACTGTGTAGAAGCTCTCAAGAATACATCAGCCATCTGGAAGATAGAAAGCCACAACTGCGGGGGGGGGGGGGGGTGGAAGAATAGTTCATGAGTTCGAAAGTTTCAACAAGTTCAAAATTTTCTGTGACCAGAGCAGGGAGGGAACTGTGGGATACCTTTAAGCATCCCAACATTCAGATCATGGGAATACAAAAAGGAGAAAGAATAGAGACCAAAGGCATGAAAAAATTATTCAACAAAATTATCAAAGAAAACTTTCGCACTCTCTCAAAAGAAAGCCGTATCAAGTTACAAGAAGCTAGCAGAACTGCAAAGAGACTGGACCAAAGAAGAAATTCTTGAAGACATATTATCATTAAGACTCTAAACATAGATCACAAAGCGAAAGTCCTAAAAGCAGCTAGGAAGAGACAACATGTTACATATAAAGCAAACCCCATCAAAATTACTTCAGACTTCTCTATGGAAACCCTAAAAGCCGGAAGGGTCTGGCATGGAACACTGTAAACTCTAAGACTTATGGCTTCCAACCCAAACTACTCTACCCAGCAAAAGTACCCCTCATAAGAGGTGGTGAAAGAAAAACTTTCCATGATAAATCTCAGCTTCACAACTATATGAACACAAAGCCAACAACAGAGACTCTTTGAGGGAATGCTCCACACAGAAGATTCAAATAAACAGCCTTAAGTGCCTACAAGAAGCAAATCATAATAACCAAACTTCAATAAGGCACAAAAACTACAAAGGCTAAGAAAACAACAAACCACAGAAACCATCACAATATGGCAGGTATTTAATCAAACTTCAGTTATTACCCTAAATATTAATCACCTTAATTCACCCATCAAGAGACATAAACTATCAGGGTGCATCATAAAATTAGACCCCTCAATCTGCTATGTTTGAGAAACCCACCTCTCTACTAAAGACAGACACTTCCTTAGGGTGAAAGGGTGTTAAATGATATTCCAAGCAAACAGAAATAGATTACATCCTGGGCACATAGCACCTACCAAAGCCAAACTCAGAGCACATTAATCTCCTAAACAAACCTATCACAATCACCAAGATTGAAAGGGTAATCAAAAGCCTCAACAAAAAGAAGATTCAAAGACCAGATGTCTTTTCAGGTGAATTCTATCAAACCTTCACGGAAGAACTGAAAGCAATTTTTCTCAAATTGTGCAACACAATCAGAGAACAGGGAATGATCCCCAACTCCTTCTGTGAAGCTAGTATCACCCTATTACCAAAACCAGCAGAGATGCCACAAGGAAAGAAACCTACATGACTATGTCCCTGATGAACTTAGATGCAAAGATCCTGAACAAAATCCTTGCAAACCAAATTCAATAGCACAACAAAAGCATCATCCATCTGGATCAAGTAGGCTTCATCCCAGGAATACAGAGAGGATTCAACATATGGAAATTGTTGAATGTAATACACCACATAATTTAGCTTAAACACCAAAACTAAAGCCCAAGTAATACTTAATGGGGAGAGACTGAAGGAATTCCCATTGATATCTGGAACAAAACAGGGGTGTCCACTCTCACCTCTGCTCTTCAACATAGTATTGAAAGTACTAGCCTTCCTATATGCAAAAGACAAAGATACAGAGAAAGAATTAAGTAATAATGCCTCATTTTCAATAGCATCAAAAAATAAAATAAAATAAAATACCTTGGAATAACATTAACCAAGGAGGTAAAATACTGCTATAGCGAAAACATAAAAATACTCAAGAAAGAAATTGAGGAGGACTTGAGAAAATGGAAAGACCTCCCATGCTCCTGGATAGGTAGAATTAACATTGTGAAAATGGCAATCTTACCAAAACCAATATGTAGATTTCAGGTAATACCTAGAAAAATCACAATATCTTTGTTCACAAAGATATGAAAAAAGATTTCAAAATTCATATGGAATGGCAGAATGGCAGAAGGCCTCGGATATCCAAGCATATCCTCAGCAAAGAAACACCTCTAAAGCTATACTACAAAGCCATAGTAATAATTTTTTAAATAAAGGAAAGAAACATGGTACTGACATAAAAACAAGGACATAGACCCATGAAACAGAATCAAGTACCTGGAGTCTGGGTCAAGTCACTGCAGCTACTTGATATTTGACAAAGGCCCTAGTAATGTAGACTGGAAGAAAAGACAGCACCTTCATCAAATGGGGCTGGGTAAACTGGATAACCATATGCAGAAAAATGAAACTATATCCACACATGTTACCATGCACAAAAATCAAGTCCCAGTGGATCAAATACCTCAATATAATTCCAGAAACTGTGCTACTACTTGAAGAAAAATTAAGATGAACTTTCCATGATATAGGAGTGGGGAAAGACTTCCTGAACAAAACCCAGTAGTTCAGGAAATTAAACAATCACTCAACCATTGGGATCACAGGAAGCTATAAAGACTTTTCACAGACAAATATACAATTAGCAGAGCCAATAGATTACCCACAGAATGGGAGAATGTTTTTGCCAGACACACATCAGACCTGAGGCCCCATTTCTTGAATCTACAAAGAAGTCAAAAACCTAAACAATAAAAAGTCAAACAACCCACTCACAAAATGGGGCAGAGAACTGCACAGGGATTTCTCAGAGGAAGAAATACAAATGGCAAACAAACACTTAAGAAAATGTTCAACATCCTTAACCATCAGGGAAATGCAAATTAAAACAACTATGAGATTCCACCTTACCCCAGTAATGATAGCAAACATTAAAAAATCAAATGAAAATAAATGCTTGTGAGGATGTGGAGAAACATGAACCCTCATTCACTATTGGTGGGAATGTAAGCTGGTGCAACCACTATGGAAAGCAATATGGAGACTCCTAAAAAATGGCTATAGAGGTACCAACAAATCCAGTTATTCCCTTACTGGGCATTTACCCTAAAAGCTTCAAACCTTAGCTCAGAGATATTTTGTCAACCATGTTTATAGCTGCTCAATTCATAATAGCTAAGAGCTGGAATCAACCCAGATCTCCATCATTAGACAAATGGATAACTAAGATGTGGTATATCTACACAATGGAATTCTATGCAGCAATAAGGAAAAGTGACACAATGAAATTTGAAGAAAAATGGTCAAACTTGGAACAGATCATTCTCAGTGAACTCACCCACTCACAGAAAAATAATTCACACATGGTCTCTCTCATCTGTGGCTCCTAACCTGAATCTGCCCGTGATGCAGACATAACTAATAAACATCTTGAAGACTGGAAAATAGGGATGCTGAGATGGGAATGGAGGGTAAGTGTTGGGGGCTACAAATAACTGGACCCAAATTTGAAATGGTACCATAAAATCCTACATCCTGAAAGACATACTGAAAAGTTGAACTTTCATCAGGTGCTTAGAGAGAATAACTGATTCACAGGGGCCTGGAGAGGATATAATAAAGACTATCCTCACTAATCTCCTGTTTCTCTCTCTCTCTTTTTCCTCTCTTTCTTTTTTATATTACCTATATTTTTCTTCCTTCTTCTCCCTTCGCACTGACCTATAACTATTAGTATTAGCATGTGAATAACATCCATAATGAGCTGTTGATCAAAGAGAACTACAAGGCTTCCCAAAAGAAAACAGAATTTTGTCATAGTACTTGATGGCCCACCAAATGTTAAGGGTAAGACTCTACTGCTAAAGACACCATATACTGTTGGGAAGGAACATTGAGTGACCTGGCTGGAAACTGGAAGAGAGTCAATCCCCACACAGTTAGCTTGTGTACTGTCTGAAGATGGAAAATTACCAATATCTGTCTAAGCAACTGGTGGTCTAAGCTACTCAGCAGCAATCAACCTCTCATGATGCTCACACAAGTACAATAGTGGCACACAGCCATGTTGGATTACCAACTGCTCTTGATTTGGCTAACAGATCCACTCAGTGGAACAGAACCCATACTTGGAAAGGGGAAGCAAGTGATAACCATATCCAAAAATGAGCCCACTCTCCAATATCAAGCTCCCACCAATATTGGGCTACAAGAGGGCCTACATCTATTAAATTCTCTCTAAAATAATAATGGGTATCCATGTATCTTGCACTGACCTCACTCTCCATTGGAGGATTTGCTAATCTTTTTCAGATGGATGTAGAACCTGAGGAGAGAATCAGCCCATCACACCCCACAAAGGTATCAGCTGAAATCATAGAGTTAGTGGGGTAGTGAGCAAGAGCTGCTTTCTTGGTGAACCTGGTATCAGCACAAGGGTGACGGAGATAGTCACAGAGAACACTCAACTCCTACCAAATCAGATATCCAGAGACACAGAGACTCCAAAGACCTCATCACTTAAATAGACCTAAAATGAAACCAACATGGCTCAGGGAAATTTGAGGAAGAGGGAGCAGGAATATTGTTAGAGCCATAAGCTGGGTCATTATGTGCAAAAACATTGCCCCTCCCCCATAACTAATGGCTACCCCCACAATGCCACACCCACAATTATCATGGGGGGATGACAGGGAGGTTAACAATAGTACCATCATGGCTGTATATACACTATAAACATAACGAAAAAAAAGGGAGAAAGCTAGCTGAACACTAGCATTCACGGGTCTCAGCTTTCGCATTCTGCATTCAATGTCACCAACTGCCTCAAACTCCTGAGAATATCCCTTCCCCACCATGGTTGACTATAATGTCTAACTATAAGCTTAAATAAACCCTTCCTTTCTTTAAAGGTAAACTATATGGAAACAAGGTGGGTGTGGTGGCGCACACCTTTAATCCCAGCACTTGGGAGGCAGAAGTTGAAGGAACGCTGTGAGTTCCATGCCACCCTGAGACTACATATTGAAATAAATCCAGGTCAGCCTGAGCTACAGTGAGACCCTACCTTGAAAAACCAAAAAAAAAAAAAAAAAAAAAAAAAAAAGAAAAAGAAACAAAAATCATATAGGTTTTTTTTTTGCTATAAAGAACGTATTTACTCCCTGTATGCTAATCATCTATGTTAATATCATTTAGTACTAAGGCTGTCCTATTATCATCATTAGCATAACGAAGGATATCTGCTATATCATATACATGAACACAGTCTTCTAATTTCCAGATCTCAAAAGTGAGAATGCACTATTTAGAGCCAATTCACTCATTTTCAGCTACTGCCTTTATCCATTTTTCGCTGACAAAAATGGGTAGACCTTCATTTTATATATGGATAAATCAAAGGTTAAGTGATGTTATGATGTATTGTAGTTATTCTAAAGTTTGTATTTCTCTATATAAATACGTCTATTCTTAGAATTACAGAATGTCAGTTAAAGACTGTAAGTGGTGAATTACTTTTCCCTATATACCTTCATTTGTTTCTTTAGGTAAATGCTTCCGTGAAATATATTTTAGGGTGACACAAGGGGATTATAAGGGAAATCAGTGGGATATCATTCAGTTATTTGAATGATAAAGAAATATTTGTGATAGTTTCTCAAAGTATTTTTCCCTGTATACTTCATAATATAGTGTCATATTTTATGTGTGTCAAAGAGACAATCTAAAATAAATATTAATCAGCCTATTTCAGATAACATGGAATGCATGCACTTTGTTATTGCAAAATAAAACCTACATAAATTTTGTATTTGCTTTATATTGTCATAATTTTAATGAGTAGATTAAAAATATAAGGGGCTTAGAATAGAATTGTTAATATAAGTCAAACTCTAGTTCAGGCAAATATATTTTCTCATGCTTGTGGAAAAAAGTAATTTTATGAGTAGTGTGATTTAGTCAATTATTAATATTTCTCATGAGTTTTTTCACATAAGTATATTGTGTAAAATATTTATAAATTAAATGATTTCCAAATGAGTCTCAAGGTCATTCTTAAAGACAGAAAGACAGTGAAGGATATATTTAAGCCTCTTAAAATAAGGACTGAGGCATAAATTTAGGAAATGAGAAAAGGAAAAGACATTTTATTCATCTAAAAGGATATATTTCTTTTTTATTTCTGTTTTGGTTTTTTAAGGTAGGGTTTCACTTTAGCTCAGGCTGTCCTGGAATTCACTATGTACTCTCAGGGTGGCCTCAAACTCTTGGAGATCCTCTAACCTCTGTTTCCCATGTTCTGGGATTAAAGGTGTGCACAACCATGCCTGGCTCCAAGGAAATATTCCTAATTGAACCACATTAAGTAAAAATTGTCAACTTGAGATGTGAAGATTTGTGAGTAACTTATTTAATAATGACTTCCCTGCTTCCATGAGAACTGATAGGATACAGTGAAGACTCTACATTTATCCTCTGTAACGAGGTGGAAGGTCATGTTCTAATAATGTGTCCAGTAACAAAGGCAGTACCCCATGGCCCATGGAACTACTCAAAAACTTATCTTTTCTACAGGGTCCATGATGACATTTAGCATCAAAGAATGTACAGACAAAGTTTTATTCTGCCTACTCAAAGTGATACTTTCAATTTCAACATCCTTCATCATAGCTACCTCATATACAATAACTTCCATATTCATATTATTTTATTCATATATTATTTATTGATATACATATAACACACATATAATAATTAATATATCATTTATTTAGATTCATATACTTCCCATACTCATTTGCATTTCTCCTCTGGTTACCTTTGTATTAAGCATGTTATTCTTTTTTAATATTTCCATCTGTTGGCTATGTGTATGACATATCTGCTCCTATCTCCTTTTCACATAAAATCTTGGGCTTAATAACATTCAGTAGCACCTAACATGCAATTATTCCACTAATAAAGGTTACCCCCCCCCCATGATTGTGACAGATAATTGTAACCTTGGGAGATGAACAGAGTGTCTCTTCCCTCAGAAGGCCTCACAGGGAGGAACTGGCATGAACTAAACATGAAAAAGCAAGCTTAGGAAATAGATCTAGTATTTTCTTAATGCAATCTATGTACACATTACCTTTCCTTGGCTGGGATATATGGGAAAAAAGGCTAAAAAATTATAGAGAATATAATTTTTAAAATGTTAGGAAATATTTTTAAAGTGTCAATATTTCTTAATATTTAGTGCATTGAATTTGTCCCCTATGAACTATCCAAACTCATCATTGCTCATTATATGTGTAGATGACAGTGAAGATCTGAGGACAAGTCAAACTTCCTATGACACCAGTGCCTCTCATATTGTCATCAGGAATCTGATCCAAATTCTCTCATAAAAATTTAGGAGCACACATCCTGGTTTCTCTACTTAACTTTGGCCAAAAGAAATCACTTGAGTAACAACCAGTATGAGACTGATTCATTGGTAATTAAACCATTTCCACTGATTATAATATGTTAGCATTTGTAGTATTATAGATTTTACTATTTTGGTATTTATATATAATAATATGTAGTATTTATATGTTGAGTATTATAGATTATATTTTAGTGTTTTTATATTTTAGCCCCCTCAGCCCTATATACCAAATAAGATGTTAGTGTTTTTAAAGAAAAAGTAAATGTACATGAAACAGTTTAACTATATAGACATTCCTTGACAAATGTATTAAATTGTGCTCATGTTGATTAGTATTTGTGAGAGATGGATAATGACAATAAATGTGTTCTTAAAAGAACATCATGATATTAAAAGAATATTCATGATATTTTTAACATGGACATTGGAAATTTTTAATAAAGTACAATTTACTTGTATTATTCATTTTGAAAATGTTAAATGAAACTTAATGTGATATCCCAATTTAAAATTGAATATATGTTTGCTCTTTGAGACAAAAAAAATTACTAAGTCCCACATCTTAAACTTCTAGAATACTTCCAATATAGTGCATATATTTGCTGATATATCATGTTTGTTTAAATGCTAGTTGAATATTCTTACCTCTTAATTTGTTAAATAACTTCTTTCTTGGAAAATTGATTTTACGGAGCAGCAAAATGAAAACAGATTTGTAACATTTTTGAAGACATATATATGATCACCTTTTCTCTGGTTTAAAATCATGGTTTTTTTTTCAATCATACACTTGTTTTTTACTAAGGTAGAAATCACTATTTATTTTAGATATACTAATTTACTCATAAAGTATACTACTACAATTTATTGCTTATAAAATATATTTAAATATACAAGTATAAGAAATGATATCTAAAAATTATAAATAGCTTCATTTGCACATGTAAATTTGTGTATATCAGACCTAGCCAAATTTATAAGATCTGTTTGGTTTACCACTTAAATATAATGAGTATTTTAGAAATAGAAATGTTCAATAATTACATGAGTACATATTTTATCATATACATTCTGTTTTTCCCCCTTAGGAAAAACAAAAAACCTACATGCTGTAATTATAAGCTCCTTTTTTTCTCATTTTTTAATTATTCTCTGATATTATTTTTAACTCTTAATTTTTCTGGACTTTTTGACAACATAAAATTATGAAATAAATCTCCAATTTATTTTTAAATGTGTATTAATCAACCTGAAACTGATGATCAAAAAGAATCCTTTTGTTCCTAAAGAGGTGGTGTTATGATACCTATATTAAAGATTCCATTATCTTGGATCTAACTACAAATACTATGCCAGAAATAGAACAACAACATTTTGTTTTAAGTACTTAAAATATTTATAATAAAAATGGATTTAGAAACATGAAATAATAGTGCTTTTCAATAAAAAAATTAGATCAATACAAAACCCAAGAAAAGACAGCAAGAGGAGATTTGGCAAAAATGAAAACATTCATTGACAGTAATGATGAAATGAAATATATTTTCCTTCAGAACTCAACAGAAAGAAATGCAAACTACAGCAAGTTTCTTTTACAAAATATAAACCCAATTAATAAACCCACATTCAGGTACATGTACCCAGTTTGTAGTATTTATTTGTGGAGAAATAAGCTCAAATAGGCTTTCTGAAATCAAATGGACAATACCTGTAACTTAATTGGCAGTTTGGTTTTATATGTCATAGTATTTCCAATTTAGAAATTTATTTATTTTTATTTTTAAAATTTTTGTAGTCAGTAAATACAGTCAAGTTGGTATCATTGTTAGCCTCCTATCTCTCCTCCCCCTCCACAGGGACCCCCAATGTTGGGGCATATGGGTCGTGCATTGTGGGGTTAGCCTTTAGTTTTGTGTAGGAGGAAATATCTCTGAGGGTCATGACCCAATGTGTAGTCTGATATTCTTTCCGCCCTCTGTTCTGCAAATTTCCCTGAGCAATGTTAGGTTTATATTAGGTCTGCTTCTGTGTTGAGATCTTGGGCACCTCTGTGTCTCTGGATATCTGGCTTGGTAGGGGTTAATTTTTCTCTCTATCTCTTTCACCATTGTGCTGGTTTCCAGTTTGCCAAGAAAACAGCATTCTTGGATGTTTCCCCAATTATTGTTAGTTTCAGCTGTGGCCCTTTTGAGGTATTATGGGGTAGTTGTCTCCTTAGGATCTGCATCTATCTGAAAAAGAAAAACAGATTCTCTAACAGAGAATAAAGTTAGCACCAAGTAAATGTGATAACCATTGTTTTTTAGAGATAGTTTAATGGAGAGCGGGTTCATTTTTGGATATAGTTCTGACTTGTTTCCCAGCTCCATCTATGGGTTCCATTCCACTGAGCAGGTAAGTTAGCCAAATCAAGAGCAGTTGGTTTTCCACCATGGCTCTGTGCCATTATTGCACTTGTATGAGCATCGCATCAGGTTGTTTGCTGCTAAGTAGGTTAGACCATGCATTGCTTGGGCAGATATTGGACATTATTCCTCAATTGCTCATGTAGCACCCTCTGGCATTAGATGCCCTAACTGTCTGGGGACTAACTCTCTTCCATCTTCCAGCCATATTGCTCCATGATACATACCAAGAGTGTATGATGTCTTCAACAGTCAGGTCTTACCACAAATCTATGACTATCAAGCACTCTGACATAAATCTGTCTTCTTTTAGGGGACCTTGTAGGTCTCTGTAGTCAAAAGCTCATTGTGGATGATAACCTCCTGCTGGTATCAGGAATTACAGGTCAGCACCCAAGAAGAAAAGGAAGAAAAGGATGAGTGATATAAAAGAGATAGAGAGATGAGAGAGAAGAGGGAGGGAGGGAGAGAGAGAGATAGAGAGAAGAGAGAGAGAGAGAAGAGAGATAATGGTCAGTGCCCTCTCCAGGGCCTTGTGAATCCGATGTTCCCTCTAAGTGAACCTACCCTACCTTCCCTCCCACCCTCCCTATTGTCCAGTCCTCAGGATGCTTGGTAGGTATGTTGGAAACTTAGGTAGATTCAGATTAGAAGCTGTAGATGAGTGAGACTATGTGGCGATTATCTTTCTGTGATTGGGTGTAATCAGAGAATAAACTGTTCTAGGTTTGACTATTTTGCTTCAAATTTCATTGTGTCATTTTTCCTTACTGCTGTGTAGAATTCCATCGTGTAGATATAACACATCTTAGTTATCCATTCGTCTAATGATGGGCATCTGGGTTGACTCCAGCTCTTGGCTGTTATGAATTGAGCAGCTATAAACATGGTTGAGCAAATCTCTCTGAGCTGAGGCATGGAGCTTTTCGGGCACATGCCCAGTAAAGGAATAACTGGGTCTGTTGGTAACTCCATAGTCAGCTTTTTTAGGAGTCTCCATATTACTTTCCAAAGTGGATGTACCATCTTACATTCCCACCAACAGTGGACGAGGGTTCATATTTTTCCACATCCTTGCCAGCATTTGTTTGCATTTGGCTTTTTTGATGTTTGCTGTACTGGGGTAAGGTAGAATCTCATAGTAGTTTTAATTTGTATTTTCCTGATGATTAGGGATGATGAACATTTCCTTAGGTGTGTGTTTACCATTTGTATTTCTTCCTCTGTGAACTGACTGTCCAGTTCCTTGCCCCATTTTGTGAGTGGGTTGTTTGACTTTTTATTGTTTAGGTTTTTGAGTTCTTTGTAGATTCTAGTAATTAGGCTTCTGGCAGTTGGATATTCAGCAAATATTTTCTACCATTATGTGGGTAATCTATTGGATAAGCTTATTGCATGTTTGTCTGTGAAGAAACTTTTCATGTTCATAAGATCCCATTGGTTGAGTGATTGTTTAAGATCCTGTTCTACTGGGGACTTGTTCAGGAAGTCTTTTCCCATTCCTAAATCATGGAATGTTCCTCCTAACTTTTCTTCCAGTACTAGACGAGATTCTGGTGTTACATGGAGGTCTTTGATCCATTTGGACTTGGTTGTTGTGCATGGCAAAATGTGTGGATCAAGTTTCAATTTCTTGCATATGGTTATCCAGTTTGTCCAGCACCATTTGTTGAAGTTGCTGTCTTTTTTCCATCCTATATTGTTAGGACCTTTGTCAAATATCAAGCAGCTGTAGTTACTTGACTCAAATTCTGAGTCCTCACTTGTATTCTATTGGTCTACACTCCTGTTTTTATGCCAGTAGCATGCTGTTTTTATTACTATGGCTTTGAATATAGCTTTAGATCATGTACAGTGATGCCTCCAGAGGTGTTGCTTTTGCTGAGGATATGCTTGGATATCTGAGGACTTCTGCTTTTCCATATGAATTTTGAGTTCAATTTTTATATATCTGTGAAGATCGATGTTGGGATTTTGATGGGAATTTCATTAAATCTGTAGATTGCCTTTGGAAGGATTGCCATTTTCACAATATTAATTCTGCCTACCAAGGAGCCTGGGATGTCTTTCCAATTTCTTAAGTCTTCCTTAATTTCTTTTTTAAGTTTCATTGTTTTCATTGTATAGATCTTTCTCTTCTTTGCTTAATGTTATTTTTTGTTGCCATTGAAAATGGGATAATGTCACTTATTTCTTTCTCTGTATCTTTCTCACTTGCATATAAAAAGGCTAATGATTTTTATGCACTGGTACTTTGCTGAAGGAGTTTATCACTTTTAAGGGTTTTGGAATGGAGGCTCTTGGGTCTCTTACATATAGAATCATGTTGTTTGCAAAGAGTGCTAACTTGACTTCTTCCTATTCCTTGAGCTAGGACTTCCAGTACTACATTGAAGAGCAGAGGTGAAAATGAACACCCCTGTCTTATTCCTGATCACAATGGGAATTCCTTCAGTCTCTCTCCATTAAATATTATTTGGGCATTAGGAGCTTTGTATATTGCCTTTATTATGTTAAGATATGAACCTACCATGCCAATTCTCTCCAATGATTTGATCATGAAGTGATGTTGTATTTTCTCAAAGGCCTTTTCTGCATCTATCAAAATGATTAGGTGTTTTTTTGTGTTTAGCCTTGTTTATGTAGCATATTCCATTGACAATTTTCCATATGTTGAATCACCCCTGAATTCCTGGGATGAACCCATTTGGTCAACATGGATAATGGATTTGATGTGTTGTTAAATTCAGTTTACAAGGATTTTGTTCAGGATCTTTGCATATAAGTACATCAGGGATATAGGTCTGTAGTTTTCTTGTGTCATCTCTGCCTGGTTTTGGTTTTAGGGCGATTGTAGCTTTATAGAAGTTGTTGGGGAGCTTTGCCTGATTTCCAATTGTGTGGCAGTTTGGAAAGATTGGTTTCAGTTTTTCCATGAAGGCTTGATAGAATTCAGCTGAGAAGCCATCTGGTCCTAGACTCTTCTTTTGGGGGATGTTTTTTTATTACCTTTTCAATTTATATGGGTGTGATAGGTTTGTTTAGGAGATTAATTTGCTCTGAGTTTATCTTTGGTAGATCATATGTGTCTAGGAATTTATCCATTTCCTCTATATTTTCCAATTTTGTAGAGTAGAAGTTTTTGAAGTAAGACCTGATGATTCTCTCAATTTCACTTATGTCTGTTTAGATCTCTTTTTTAATTTCTAATCTTGTTAATTTGAAGGGCCGTTTTCTTCCCTGCTTCATCAAATTGTCCAGGGATTTGTCAATCTTGTTTATTTTTATAAAGAACCAACTCTTTATTTCATAAATTTTAATTGTTTTCTTAGTCCAAGTCATTAATTTCTGCTCTGACCTTAGTTATTTCTTTATGTCTGGAGATTTTTGGGTTGGATTTTTCTTGCATTTCCAGTGCCTTGGGTGGATGGTTAGGTTATTGACTTGGGATTTCTTTGCCTTTGCTATGAAGGCATCTAGTGCTATGAATTTTCCCCTGATGACTGCCTTCATTGTGGCCCATAATATTTTTTACAATGTGTTGTCATTGTCATTAATTTCTAGAAATTTCTCTATTTCATTTTTTATTTTGTCCACTACCTATTTACAGTTTAAAAATGTGCTGTTCAGTTTCTTGGAGGTAATGGGATTTTTGGTGGCTGTTTTGTTGTTAATTTCTAGCAATATGGCATTGTGATCTGATATCATGCAGGGTATTATGACAATTTTCCTAAATATATGGAGGCAGGCTTTGTGACACAGTATATGATCTATTTTAGAGAAGGTTCCATGTGCTGCTGAGAACAATGTGTAGCCCGTGCATTTGGGGTGGAATATTCTATAAATGTCTATTAGCTCTAAGTATTCTACGGTTTTCTTCAGTTCTCTCACTTCCCTGTTGAGTTTCTGTTTGGATCATCTATCTACTACTGATAATGGTATATTGAAATCCCCAGATATGATGGTGTTGGTGGTTATTTCTGTTTTATTGTTGAATAGTTTTGTGATATGAATTGTGGTGCACCTGTGTTTTGTGCATAAAGATTGATGATTGTAATATCCTCTTGCTAGATTGTTCTCTTCATCAGTAGGAAGTGGCCTTAATTATCTTTTTGGATTATTTTTGGTTTGAAGTCTATTTTATCCAATATGAGTATGGCTACATGTGCTTATTTCTTATTCCCATTTGCTTGGAATATCATTTTCCACCCTTTCACCCTGAGGAGGTGTCTGTCTTTGGTGGTGAAGTGGGTTTCTTGAAGACAGCAGATTGAGAGGTCTAATTTTCTGATCCACCCTGTTAGCTTGTGTCTCCTGATAGGTGAATTAAGGCAATTGACATTTAAGTTAATGACTGTGAGGTTTGCTTTGATCCCTGTCATATTATGTTGGTTTATGTGGTTTGGTGTTTTCATGGATTTTGAAGATTTTTGTGCCTTTTCTGAGTTTGGTTATTGTGATCTGCTTCTTGTGGGCACTTGAAATTGATTATTTGATTCTTCTGTGTGTAGAATTTCCTGAAATATCTTCTGTAGTCTTGGTTTTGTGTTCATATAGTTGTAAAGCTTAGTTTTGTCATGGAACATTTTTCTTTCACCATCTATTATGAGGGATACTTTTGCTGGGTAGCATAGTTTGGGTATCAAGCCATAGTTCTTAGAGTTTCTAGTGTTCAATTTCAGGCCCTTCTGGCTTTCAGGGTTTCCAATGTGGAGTGTAAAGTGATTCTGATGGGGTTACCTTTAAATGTGATGTGATGTTTTTCACTGGCTGCCTTTAGGACTTTCTCTATGATATCAATGTTTAGGGTCTTAATGACAATATGTTTTGGAGAGTTTCCCCTTTGGTCCAATCTGTTTGGACTACTGTTAGCTTCTTGGGTCTTGATGGGCCATACTTTTGAGAGAGTGGGGAAGTTTTCTTTGAATAATTTGTTAAATAAGTTCTCCATGACTTTGGTCTGAATTTCTTCCCCTTCTGGAATTCCCATTATATGAATGTTAGGACCTTTGAGGGTATCCCACATTTCCCTCATGTTCTGTTCACAGAAATTTTTGAACTTATTGAAACTTTTGAACTCTCAAACTGTTTCTTCTGTCTTGTTTTCCAGACTTGAGTTTCTATCCTCACGATGGTTGACTCTATTCTTGAGAGACTCTAAGGAGTTTGGGGCTTGTTCAATTAGGTTTGCATTTTCTACTACTTTTCTATGTATGGTTTCCATCCCTCTGTCAAGTTCCCCTTTCACATCAGTTTCTGATTTGCTTGATGCTTCTGTAATTTTCCTGGCATTTCTTTATGTCTTCCTTTGGCATAGTCAGCTGGAGTTTTAGGTCTTTTTTGTTGTTGTTGTTGTCCTTTGTATCCTTTAAGTGTGTTTGGACCACTTCTATTTTCTTATCTATTAGGTATAGTCTAGTGATGGCAGCATCCACACAATTACCAATCCTTTGTTGCTTTTCTGAAAGTTCTACCAATAGCTTGGTCAGGGTTCCATTGCTCATAACTTCATTTGGGGTTTCTGATCCTATTTCCTCTTCTATGTTTTCATTAGAAACTTCTATGGTAGGACTGGGAGATCTTATTTGATTTACTTGCATTTGATTTTTTATGTTATTCCTTTTGTGTTGTGGTTTGCCTATCACAGGGTGGGAGCAGGGAGAATGGAACTGTGGTTTTGATGGGTGGGGGAGGTGGTGAAGCTTCACAGGGGGGATGGAGATGGGTGCAGGGGATGGGGTGGAGCACTGGGGTGGGTCACAGGGAGTCAGGACAGAGAGGTGAGGATCAAAACTCATGTGGGGGCAGGGTGGGGTTTAGCAGAGCAGGTCCAAATTCGCAGGGGTGGGGCAAGAGCCCAAGCAGAGATGAGCAGAGCAGAGCAGGTCTGAAGTTGTGGGGGTCGGGGTGGAACACAGTGGAGGGGGTCAGAACTCGCATGGGGCAGGGCTGAGTGGGTGGGATCTAAAGTCTTGTGGGTCGGGACAACATCAAGTTGAGTAGGTTGTGGGAAGTCGCAGGGGGGCAGGGCTGAGTGGGACAGGGGCAAGGGCAGGGCCAAGGAGAGTGGGTCAAAGGAAGTATGGGAGGCTTGCAGGGCGGGTGGATGTCGGGGGCATCAGGGTCAGAGTGGAGCAGAGTGGGGGTGGGGTGGAGAGGGGCTGAATGGGGGGGTGTTAAGAGGGGTCCAAAGACATGTGGAGGGTGAGGGGGAAATCTGTGAATGTGCAGGGGGTTCTGGATCTTGGCAATCTCCTGTGCCTGGCAGCACAGGTAGTACTGCTGTCCTGGGTCCCCTTGCCTGCAGTTACTGCCAGAGTAGCCAGAAACTAGAAATCTGGCTAGGATGGCTGATTGGGGTGATTGGGGGACTTGGGGTTTACCCGATACCATGTGAATCAGCTGATTCCTTTTTTTGCCCCTCCACACCCTCCCATTGGGGATCTGCTAGAGATTGCTCCCCCCCCAAAAAAAAAAAAAGATTCAGTGACCCCTTAATTCCTTGCCTCTCCTTCCCAGGAGTTGTGGCATGGTTAGGCAGGTGCCATCTTGACTAGAAGCCACTAGAAATTTATGTTAAGATACACTTATGCTCCACAAAGTGCCAGCTAATCACAGTGTAAGACCTTCAATTGCCTAGGGAAGAAGAGAGGAAGGGAGAGAGGGAGAAGATGGTGCAAGGAAGGAGGGAAGGAAGATCCTATCGTAAGAGTATTTGGAAACTCAGCCTTCCCTGGTGATGGTATGGAGATGTCAATCAGAATAGCACATACTCTATGTGCATTTCATGACACCTCCATTATAATGTATTGATTAATAAAGATTTAATAAACATTTGTATGAATGTTTAAAAATATTTGTCAAGGACTTCTGGTCAAGACGGCAGCATAGGAACCATGCCAAAGCAGCCTAGGGGAGAAAAAGCCAAAGAAAACCCAGCAAAATACACACCTTTACTATAAAGGGAGGTGTAGAAGAGATTAAAACAGCAGCAGAGAAGTAGGAGAGATCCAGAGCATCCACAGCCCACATGGGCAGGCCGAAGCAGCTCTGGCAGTGGCAGCTCAGGCTCCGGCAGCAGTGACTCGGGCTCCAGAAGCTGAGGCAGTGGTTGAAGCTGTGACTCCAGCTAAAGCAGCAACATCAGCCACTCTGGCACTGGCTACAGCGGCTTCAGAGGCGGCAAATCCACCAGTGGCAGCTCCAGCAGATCAGCGGTGGCAGATCCAGCAGCAGCAGCTCCAGCTGCAGATCCAGCAGGAGTGGACCCAGCAGCGGCAGCTCCAGTGGCAGTGGTGGCAGATCCAGCAGTGGCAGCTCCAGCGGCAGCAGCGGGGATCCAGCAGCAGGAGTGCCGATCTGCAGGGCCATAGTTGTCAGGCTTGGTTTGCCCCACAGGAAAAGCCAGTGCCCAGTTCCAGAAAACAGAACAGTGGCCCAACGTCCCAGCCAGCAACTTGACTGAGACCAAAAGCATCCAAAAAGGTAACTGAGATTGAACCAGAGAAGGGTCTCACTTGGTCACAAGCTGACTTGGATCCATCAACAGACCAGAAATCTTAACCTCTTTGTTGATAGAGGATCTGGTTCTTACAATACGTACTCTTGCATAAATGCTCGGTGCTGTTTTTGACTGAATGTGTACGGGTTTGAGTTAAATTTTAGAATACACCTGTATTTTATTACACTCAACCTACTTGAATACTCCCATAGCAGGCAAACTCAACCCCTAGGAACACCTGTCTAGATACTCTGAGAGTGTTAAGAGCCATACCTAACATCTTAATCTCCTACACTGAAGATATACAACATCAGATCAATTGATACAGCTAAGAATACCCAGCTAACTGGAAAATCTAAGCAGTACTTTAATCCAAGGTGCAAAAATATATACATTATAACACAAGAAACACCACAAACCAAGGCAATATAAATCCACCAAGAAGTATCAATGCATCAGAAATGACCTCCAGTAAGAACGAGTTAGAGGAAATGCCTGAGAAAGATTTCAAAAGAATGACTGTAAATATGTTCAATGAACTCAAAGAAGAAATCAAAGGAATCAGAGAAGACACAGGACACCAATTTAACGAAATAAAGAAATAAATAAGGAAATAGAAATAATAAAGAAAAAACAGTCAGAATTACTAGCAATGAAGAACACAGTTAATGAAATAAAAAACTCTGTAGAAAATCACACCAATAGAATGGATGAAGGAGAGGACAGAATATATAAGCTAGAAGACCAGGTGGCAGATCTAATACCATCCAACAAAGAGAAAGACAAACTAATAGAAAAGTATGAATGGGAATTTCAAGATATTCGGGACACTATGAAAAGAGCATAGTAGGCATCTTCCACAAAATCATAGAAGAAAATTTCCCCCAAATTGGGAAAGAGGTGCCAATGCAGATACAGTAAGCCTTTAGAACACCAGCCAGACAAAACCTGTAAAGAACCTCTCCTCACCATATTATAATCAAACTACCAAACACACAATCCAAAGAAAAAAATATTGAAAGCAGTTAGAGTGAAAAATCAAGTTACCTACAAATGAAAGCCAATCAGGATCACAGCAGATTACTCAACACAAACTTTCAAAGCCAGAAGGGCTTGGAGTGATGTATTACAAATTCTGAAAAATTACAACTGTCAACCAAGGTTACTTTATCCTGCAAAACTATCTATTTAAATAGACAGAGAAATAAGGACATTCCATGAAAAAAGCAGGCTAAAGGAGTATTTGAAGACAAAACCAGCTGTGCAGAAAATACTTGAAAGAATCCTCCATGCCAAAGAGAAGGAAAAACACACATATAAGGAACCTGGAAAACAACAAGCAACACTCAAATACTAGTTAACATAAGAGAGCAAAGGTACAACCGGAACCACAAAAAAAAAAAAAATGGCAAGCATAAATACACACCTTTCAATAATATCTCTTAATATCAATGGCCTCAATGCCCCAACCAAAAGACATATGTTTGCAGACTGGGTTAAAAAGCAGGATCCTACAATTTGTTGTCTCAAAAACTGACCTTTTTACAAAGGATGGACATTACCTTAGGGTGAAAGGTTGGAAAACGGTGTTTCAAGCAAATGGACCCAGAAAACAAGCAGGGGTTGCTATCCTAATATCTGACAAGGCGGACTTCACTCCAGCGATAGTCAAGAAAGATATATATATTTTTTGTATTGATTAAGGGCACACTCCAACAGGAGGACATTACAATCCTCAACATATATGCACCTAACATGGGGGCTCCCAAATTCATCAAACAAACACTGTTAGAACTAAGGTCACAGATAACACCAAACACAGTGGTAGTGGGTGACTTTAACACCCCACTCTCATCAATTGACAGGTCATCCAGGCAAAAAATAAACAGAGAGGAATCTGGACTAAACGAGGTCATAGAAGGAATGGACCTAACAGACATATACAGGACATTTCATCCAAATGCTGCAGAATATACATTCTTTTCAGCAGCACATGGATCATTCTCTAAAATAGACCATATATTAGGACACAAAGCAAATCTTAACAAATTCAGGAAAATTGATATAACTCCTTGCATTCTATCTGATCACAATGGAATCAAACTACGAATCAATAGCAAGAAAGGCTATAGTGCATACACAAAATCATGGAAATTAAACAACATCCTACTAAATTATGAATGGGTCAATGAAGAAATGAAGAAGGAAATAAAAAAAAAATTATAGGATCAAACGGTAATGAGAACACAACATACCAAAGTCTTTGGCACACAATAAAGGCAGCCCTAAGAGGTAAATTTATAGCATTAACTGCCTATATTGAGAAATTAGATAGGTCACAAGTAAATGACCTAATGCTTCACCTTAAAGCCTTGGAAAAAGAAGAACAAGGCAAACCAAAAATCAGTAGACGGGAAGAAATAATAAAGATTAGGGCAGAAATTAATGAAATAGAAACCAAAAAAAAAAAAAAAATCCAAAGAATTAATGAAGCAAAGAGCTGGTTCTTTGAAAGGATAAACAAGATTGATAAACCCTTAGCAAATCTGACCAAAAGAAAGAGAGCAGAGACACAAATTAATAAAATTAGAGATAAAAAGGTAACATCACAACAGATGCCAGAGAAATTAAAAAAAATCATAGGGACATATTATAAAAGCATATACTCCACAAAGTATGAAAATCTGAAAGAAATGGATGATTTCCTTGATTTATATGACATACCTAAATTAAATCAAGATGAGATTAATCACTTAAATAGACCTATAACAAGCATGGAGATCCTAACAGTTATCAAAAATCTCCAACTAAAAAAAGCCCAGGCCCAGATGGATTCACTGCTGAATTTTACCAGACCTTCAGGGAAGAGCTAACACCATTGCTTCTTAAGCTTTTCCATGAAGTAGAAAAAGACGGAATTCTACCAAACTCCTTCTATGAAGCCAGCATCACCCTGATACCAAAACCAGGCAGAGATAGAACACAAAAAGAAAATTACAGACCAGTCTCCCTCATGAACATAGATACAAAAATTCTCAACAAATTATTGGCAAACAGAATACAAGAATATATCAGAAAGATCATTCACCCTGACCAAGTAGGCTTTATCCCAGAGATGCAGGCATGGTTCAACATGCGCAAATCTATAAATGTTATACATTATTCAAATGGGTTGAAGGACAAAAATCACATGATCATCTCATTAGACACAGAGAAAGCCTTCGACAAAAATCCAACATCCCTTCATGATAAAAGTCCTACAGAGACTGGGAATAGAAGGAACATACCTCAATATAATAAAGGCTATTTCTGATGAGCCTATAGCCAACATATTACAAAATGGGGAAAAACTGGAAGCTTTTCCACTAAAATCAGGAACAAGACAAGGGTGTCCACTGTCCCCACTTTTATTTAATATATTTCTGGAAGTCTTAGCCATAGCAATAAGGCAAGAGACATGCATAAAAGGGATACAAATTGGAAAGGAAGAGGTCAAGTTATCATTATTTGCAGATGACATGATTCTGTATATAAAGGACCCTAAAGACTCTACTAGCACACTGTGAGAGCTGATAAAATCCTACAGCCATGTAGCAGGATACAAAACAAATATACAGAAATCAGTAGCCTTCATATATGCTAACAACAAACACACAGAGGATGAAATCAGAGAATCACTCCCATTCACAATTGCATAAAAAAAAAATAACGTACCTTGGAACAAACCTAAGCAAGGAAGTAAAGGATCTCTACAATGAAAAGTTTAAAACACTCAAGCAAGAAATTGCAGAAGACACTAGGAAATGGAAAAACATCCCTTGTTCCTGGATTGGAAGAATCAATATTGTGAAAAAGGCAATCTTACCAAAAGCAATCTACGCATTTAATGCAATCCCCATCAAAATTCCAAAGGCATTCTTCATGGAAATAGAAAAAGCAATCCAAAAATTCATTTGGAATCACAAAAAACCTCGAATATCTAAAATAATACTGAGCAACAAAAATAAGGCTGGTGGTATCACCATACCTGATTTTAACCTATACTACAGAGCCATAGTAACAAAAACAGCATGGTACTGGCACAAAAGCAGACTTGTAGATCAATGGAACAGAATAGAGGACCCAAATGTAACTCCAGGTAGCTATAGCCACCTGATATTCGATAAAAATGCCAAAAATACTCATTGGAGACAAGACAGCCTCTTCAGCAAATAGTGTTGGGAAAACTGGATATATATCTGTAGAAGGATGATAATAGATTCTTCTCTTTCTCCATGCACAAGAATTAAGTCCAAAGGGATTAAAGACCTTAACATCAGACCTGAAACTCTGAAACTGCTAGAGGAAAAAGTAGCGGAAACCCTTCAACATATTGGTCTTGGCAAAGACTTTCTGAATACCACCCCAATTGCTCAGGCAATAAAACCACAGATTAACCACTGGGACCTCATGAAAATACAAAGATTTTTCAAGGCAAAGGACACGGTGAAGAAAGCAAAGAGGCAACCTACAGAGTGGGAAAAAATCTTTGCCAGCTATATATCTGATAGAGGATTAACATCTAGGATATACAAAGAACTCAAGAAGTTAAATAATAAGGAATCAGAGAAGCCAATCAAGAAAATGGGCTATAGAGCTAAATAGCAAATTCTCAAAGGAAGAAATACGAATGGCATATAAGCATCTAAAAAAGTGTTCTACGATACTAGTCATCAGGGAAATGCAGATTAAGACTACATTGAGATTCCATCTCACTCCTGTCAGATTGGCTACCATCATGAAAACAAATGATCATAAATGTTGGAGGGATGTGGGAAAAGAGGAACCCTTCTACACTGTTGGTGGGAATGCAATCTGGTCCAGCCATTGTGGAAATCAGTGTGGAGGTTCCTAAAACAGCTAAAGATTGATCTACCCTATGACCCAGCTATAGCACTCCTAGGCATATATCCTAAGGACTCATATCATTTCCTTAGAAGTACATGCTCAATCATGTTTCTTGCTGCTCAATTTATAATAGCTGGGAAATGGAACCAGCCTAGATGTCCCTCAACTGATGAGTGGATAATGAAGATATGGCACATTTATACAATGGAGTTTTACTCAGCGGTAAAGAAAAATTAAGTTATGAAATTTGCAGAAAAGTGGATGGATCTGGAAAGAATTGTACTAAGTGAGGTAACCCAGGCCCAGAAAGCCAAGCGCCACATGTTCTCCCTCATATGTGGATCTTAGCTACAGATGATTGGGCTACTGTGCGAGAAGGAAAAAACTCAGTAGCAGAGGCCAGTAAGTTAAAAAAGGAGATAGAAAGGGAAGAGAAAGGAAGGGAGGAGGGCTTTTATTAGGTTGGTATTGTATATATGTAAGTAGAAAGATTGAGATGAGGAGGGGATATGATGAAGAATGGAATTTCAAAGGGGAAAGTGGGGGAGGGGAGGGTACTACCATGGGATATTTTTATAATCATGGAAAATATTAATAAAAATTGAGAAAAAAATAAAAAAAATTGTCAAAACGTATTCCTTGTATTGCCATTTGAAATAGCAAAGACTTGTGTTTAATCTCCTTCATGTATATATGTAAGATAAATATAACCAGAAGAACTTAGGATCATTCTTTAATGTAGAAGTTATTTAATACATGCACATACACAAACCACACACACACATGCATGCACCCACACACTTGATGGAGGGAGAGAGCACACAGAGAAAGAATAAATAAAATATACACAGAAAAAATATTTGAAGCCAATTGATAGAAAATATTAAATTTTTCCTTTACTCAAAATTATTTTTCTTTAACTGCACATTTAAATGTTGTTGAGGAAGAGTGGAAAGAGTAACCCTAACTCACTGCTAGTGGGAGGGCAAACTTGTACACCCATGGAGGAATTCAGTAGGGAGACTCCTGAAAAGTCTGAAAGTAGATCTACCATTTGTCTCAGATATTCCTTGTCTGGACATTTATCCTAAAGACTCCAGTCTTTATTTCAGAAATACTTGCTCAACCATGCATATTACTGATCTATTCACAATAGCTAAGAATTAGAATCCACCCAGATGCCCATAGACTGATGAATGTATAATGAAGATGTGGAACATTGATACAAAGGAATTCTCAGCAGTAAGGAAAAATGAAATAATTAATTTTTCCAAAAAATAGATGGACTTGGAAAATATCATACTAAACAAATTTAAGCAGTATAAGGTAAACAAATTCCACGTTTTTTTTTCTCATATGTGGCTCCTAAATGGACCTGTTAAACAACAGGGGAAAAGGCAGTAAGCTTTAAGACTATGTGTGTATAATAAAAATAAGACCAGGAAATATTGAAAACAGGGAAGGAGGGGAGAAGATAATAACATAAAAACTCATTACAGGAAAGAAAATAGAGGGTTTGAGGATAGAAACATTGGGGCAAATGAAGGCTGGGAGTGAAAATACACAAAACTAAAGACTATAGTAGTTATTACACTGTCATATAAAAGTATACAAGGAATAACTCTCAATTAAAGGAGCTAATTGGACCATCCCCAATTAAAGGAGGTTGTTGGAGCAGAATGATATGCATAGGAAAAGATGGAAAAAGCTTAATCCTAAACTCACTGGCTCTGGCTTGTTAATATCAGTAACAGAATTGGGATACCCTCAAGGTGAGCAGTGACCAAGGGAAACCCATGAATTTCCTATAACAATGTAAACCATTGCAAAGCACTAAGTTACCCAGCAGACCTAAAAGGTAAGGCCCTATTGTTTAAGACGCCATAGGCTGCTATCTCAGGACACCAAGAGACCACATGGTAACAGAAAGGAAAACCAGTCCTCTCCTGGAACACCCTCATGGTGCTGGAAAGTGCTATGGGAACTACTGGGTGACAATGATCAACAAAAGCACAAATAAGCAGGAGACTGGGTAAACTATGCAATCCACTACAGGGACAAGAGATACACACTTATGTAATAGTGCCACACAGCCTCTATGGAAAGCCAACGGCCCTTGATTAGACATGAGACCTGCTCAGTGAGAGAGAACTCATAACTAGTACCAGGACACAAGTCAGCACCCCATGGGTAGAAAGCTCACAACTGCCAGATACAAGCCCCTATTGTTCCCTTGATAAGTTAAGTGGAAATTATATGTATACATTCCCCTTAATAAGAACTGCTCTCATCCTTGGTTGGAAAATATGCTTTATTTTACAGATGTCAGAGATCAAGTTCCATTAATTCAATGAGAAAAGACAAAAACTGACCACCATGATATTTGTCACCTCTATTGCATTTGCTGGGGTCCAGAGGAAACTGCAAAGGAAGCACCAAGGAGTATTGCTCACAGTATGAGCCTAACAACTAGATTCAGGCAAATTGCAGCAAACAGGGAGCTGAACTGAATGACACTATAACAGAAATATAGAGTCTACAGAGAACTCAACACCATAAACTGACTACTAACTCTCCTGCCAAGGCTCAGGGACTGTTGGCAAAGAGGGGTCACAGAGGCTGTAAGAGCTACAGGGAGGCTATAAATGAGGCGTAGTCCCCACCCTGCCAGAGACTGACAGAAGCCCTAATTACCTCACAGTGAACAACAAGGTCCCAACTGAGGAGGGCACTCTGGGAAAATGAACAACAGGAGTGAAGGGGATACAAAGCTGTAACCTATGCAAAATCATATATACGTATATGTACATGTATATACATACACACACATGCACACACATACACACACACACACACACACACACACACACACACACACACATATATATATATATATATACCATGTTATAACTATGTAAATTCATATATATACATATATATGTGTATATATATGCTAAATAGAGAATTCACAAAAGAAGAAATACAAGTAGCCAGACAAATATTTTTAAAACTATTCAAAATTCTTAACCATCAGGGAAGTGCAAAGTAAAACTATTTTCATAGGAAGAGGATTAGTTGGGAATAAGGTATTTAGTAGGTGGACAAAAGAATGGATAATTGAACAGTGAATATGATCAAAACACATTATATGCTTATATCAGATTGCCAAAAATAAAATTTCAAAAGTAAATTAATAAAATGAAAATCAATCACTTTAACAGATAAATAAGAGGTGGATACCATGAATAATTGTATTCATTGAAAATCAGAAAGGAAGGGAGAGGGGGACTTAATAGGAAGGTATCATGTATAAGTAAGTAGAAGAATAAAATAATCACGGTGGAAAGGCCTAAGTGAGGTCAGGGGAAGAGACTGAGTAAAGGAAAGATGGACGGAAGCTAGTCAAAACCTAAGAGGATATAAATAAATCATATGGAAACCTACTTTTTGGGCAATGGAATACACAGGAGTCATAGATTGTTACTAGAAAATTTTCAGTGCCAGGAATGGGATACCTTCCAGTGAATTGTTGGTCAGGGAGGTCCCTGATGCCCTCAAAACATTACAGGCCATTGCTGAGGCCCTTGGTTTCCCACCAGGAAGAGATGGTAAGACCCTACTGCTTAAGACTGCACATACTGGGGCTGAAAGATCACTGAGAAGTCTTACTGGAACTGAGCTGAAAACCTCCTCCATGTAGACGAGCTGAAGGATAGCTGGAAAAAGCCACACTGCATTCAGCTCAATGGGAGAGAGAGAAATCACCAGTGAAAATACTCCACAATGGACACTACAACCCTTATATTTGGCCAAACAGGCCAAATGAGCCAATGAGTACAATAGTGGCATGTCTGTTTAGGGGAAAACAACTGCCCTCTAATTGGACTGGAGGCCCACTACATGGGAGGGAATATGTCCCTGACACTGAAAACCAACAACAGGGGTAGTTATGAGCCCTAGGGGTATAACATCTGTTGCTGTCTAGCTAAATGTATATTCTATGCTCATCAAACTGCCCAGTAAGCACTTCTATTAATGTTCATACCCACATATTAATGTTACTCTCACTTTTTCATTAGAGAACTTTCTCTTTTCAGATGTCAGTGACCTTGGGATGACCCAGAAGGCACCATGGTGCTGGGAAGAAGTGACAGAGGAGTGCTCAGCACTGCAATATCTCTATCACACCTTCCAAGGCTCAGGGTCCATTGTGGAAGAGGTGGTGGAAAGAATTTAAGAGACAATGGAAGGGTATGACTCCTTACAACATGCTCCTCCAGACACAAAATGGCCTGAATATCCATGACCTCACAGCACCTGACACTACCTACATAAAACCATCATAATGGGAAGAAAAGATGATGAGATCAAAGTAAAAGAGTGAGTGATTGACAGGGGGAGGGGATATGATGGAGAATGGAGTTTCAAAGGGAAAAGTGGGGGAACGGAGGGAATTACCATGGTATATTGTTTACAATCATGGAAATTGTTAATTATAAAAAATAAAAATAAACAGATAATATTAAAAATAAACAAAAAATCAAAAAAGAGGAAAATCATACTAAGTGATTTGTTGTATGGAGTATCTTAACATTATATCATGCTATGACACAATGAGAACATACTTCACTTAAAGCATAAAGCAGGATGTGATTCTGTATTTGGTGGCTCAGCTTTGATAGGCCTTTGGTTTGCTACTGGAATCTGCACCATGAGCATGTCATCCAATTTTAACCCATATAGGCTTGGGAAATTTTCTATAATTAGGTTCTAAAAGTCTCATTAATTTGGTAATAAGCATCAGATTCACACACACATGACTTTGTGAAAGGAATCTGGGATTTGGTATAAATAACTGTATGGCAGGCCTTAGACTACATAGTGAATTCCAGATAAGCTTGGGCTAGTGTAAGACCCTATATATATTTAAAAAAAAAAATGTTTAGGGCTGGAGAGATGGCTAAGTGGTTAAGCGCTTGCCTGTGAAGCCTAAGGACTCCAGTTCGAGGCTCAATTCCCCAGGACCCACGTTAGCCAGATGCACAAGGGGACGCTTGCATCTGGAGTTCATTTACAGAGGCTGACGTGCCCATTCTCTCTCTCTCTCTCTCTCTCTCTCTCTCTCTGCCTCCTTCTCTCTGTCGCTGTCAAATAAATAAATAAACAAAAAAAATTAAAAAAAATGTTTAGCAGGGCATGGTAGCACATACCTTTAATCCCAGCACTTGTAAGGCAGAGGTAGGAGGATTGCTGTGAGTTTAAGGCCGTCGTGAGACTTTCTAGGTCAGTCTGGTCTAGAGCAAATCCCTACCTCAAATAACAAAACAACAACAACAACCTCATGGCTTTGCTTTCCTGGTCCTTCTTTTTAATTCCTTACATATTTTTTGTAATCTTGGACTACCTGTGCTACATCTAGGACAAGGAGGACATAGCCGGTAACACCACTGGGCAGGGAATTTTTGGTTTCAAGTAAGCTTGAGTCCTGCAGTGTCCCCATGAAAGATCTACCATCACTAGGCCTAATTTGCTTGAAATTAGGACTAAGATAAGTAGTTTAGAAATTTCTGTCTGCAACCTTGTGTCCTTTTCCAAGTTTTGATGTATAGTAACTATAGGCTGATGATAAGGGTGAAAAATTGTATTAGTCTGATGCCTGATTCTATGCTATCTCCATTCTTGCCCCATCTCTCAGCTTCTGCTTAATCCTCAAGTGTAAACTCCATAATTTTTGCCCATATTGCAGAGCTAAATGCAGAGGGAGAGATGGAATGGAGGGTGCTTACTTAAACACCTGAATCTAGAATGCAATTAAATACTTTTCTATTAATAAATTTGCTACACATCTTTTTCTATTAACAACAAAGTATGTCCTTTAGCTGTTCCTTTGAGTATATGATTGCAATCAATAAAAATTTACATAGTGTTCAATTCCCAACTTACATAAAAATATATGCATATTTCCCTTTAAAATTAGCCTTATAAATACTCATTTTTCTCAAGCTTTTTCTTGGTTCACTCAGAAATGTTTCTGCATTGGCTGTCTTTTTAAGTATGCCTGTCTGCAGTTCATTTATTACAACGTGCAGTGCAGTTCAATGACATTGGCAAGCTTTCTTTTAAATTTAAAAGTTAGCTTTGCACTTTAAAAAGCATTAGTACAGACACCATCCCTCTAGTTTCCAGATAGCTTGTCATCTCCTTTACATAATTCAATTAAATATGCCTGTAGTAAATATGAAAACTGGGCAGAAGACTATTAAGTGTGTAGAATAAACTAGCTGTGGAATTGCTAGACATATGTAGATGATACAGAATCCTTGGAGAAAGAGATGCTTCATGGATAGTGATGTCCACATTCATTAGTAAAATTCAGTCGGGGTGAGACTACACCTTAGGAGGGAAGACCAACAAATTTGGAAACAGAACCATTGTCCAGTGGCCAGAGAGATTATTTTGTAATTTAAAGTCACATTAAGGCTTAAATATTTATTCATATAGCTAATAGAACTTTCTGCAGGAATAATTACAACTAGGGTAAACTGTTTTTTTATCCTAAAACACAAATACACATTTGACAACTTCTGACCATCCCCAGGACGGCCCTCTTATTGAGGTCAATTGATACGTCACTCTCCTCTTATTATAATCTCCTCCTACTGTTCTCTCAACTTTGTTTCCTGTTACTCATTGTTCACAGTATATGGGACCATCCTTCTAGAACAAAAGTCATTCTATACTATTCCTCTGTTTTGAATGCTACAATAGAATCCCTTTTTCAACAAAATAAAATTTGGAATCCAAGTCATTACAATGGTCCAAAATGCTGGACACAGTTTGAGCACAAATTATCTCTAACCATCTCCTACAGAGAGTTTTCCTTCCTTCCTTCTTCAGCCATGCTGTCCTCTCAGAACATGTCTGAAGGTGTTAAATATTCCTCTCCTTCTGGGACTTTGCATTATTTGTTTTCTCTCTGTGAAATGTCTTCTTCCTTTCCCCAATGCCTGCAAGTTGAATTCCAAGAGCAATTCCCTAAATACTCCATGCAACATTGGAATATTTTTGCATGTGCATGTGTGGATTAACTGTGATGTGGTGGTGAGTGTGTGTGTTGTATGCACTTGTGTGTGTAAGATATGTGCTCTCACACAGAGGCCAAAGGAAAATGATGTATATTCCCCTCTGTTTCCCATTCACTCATTGTCTTGAGAAAGAATCTCTTCATTGACCATGGAGTTTTGACATGTTCATGCAATTCTTTATTCTCTGCTCCCCATGGCACTGGGGTTACAGAAGTGCATACTCATGCCCAGGTAACAGTTGGAATATTTTACACTCTGATCTCTTCTTTGATTTACTTTTCTATAGTTGCTATAATCTTTCATAAAATGGATTTCATTTTATTTATATATAAATGCATTTTCTCCCCCTGGTAGATTGTTGCCCTACGTGGGGTAACAAAATTGTCTATTTTGTTCACTAATGTTATATCTGCAGATCCTAGAAGTGTGCACAGAACTTTAAAAAATGTAAATGTTTATTAAATTAATAGGTAAATTTCTTAATAGGCACCAAGGTATTAAATAGTGGGCCTTGCTGAAATTAGAAGGTTGAAAGCATTAATTTTGACAGTTCTCCAATATTGATATATTTATAATAAAGACTACTCAGATCATTATATAGGAAAGTACAGTTTTGTCCTTTGCAATTCAAGGGAGTTTTGATATAACTACCTGGAGTTGTTGCAAAACCACTGAGGCCCATCTCCTGCATGTTTCTCATACTTATCTTTGTCTTTCCAGTCATATAGCAATTGCCCTAGATTCTGGCCTCATTAACTCCTAGGTTCATTCTTACAGGGACTTCATAACTGTCTTTCCTATCAGTCTTATCCCCCTAGTCTGCCGTATACTTTCTTATTCAAGTAATATTCATAATGGATAGTTCCAATTTTGTCAGCTCCCTGCTGATATCTTATTTCATAATATTGAAAGCCTTTTATGATCTATTCTTTTTGCTTTACCTATTAGACAAAATTTCTCACTGAATACCTTTTCAACTATGAAATTAGAATCTTTGTAATATTCAAGATTTCTTTCAATGTTCTGTGCATATTTTTTAGCTTGTACACTGTTACCAAGTTGCAATATTGATACAGAACTCAAAGCACATGGATCATCTAGAGGAATGTTTTTAAAAATTTGCTCTTTCCATTCAAGCCATCCTCCCAGGACTTCCGTGTGTCTTCCTAGCATAGGGTAATATCTTCGTGCCATGATCCATATTCCATATTTTGGGAGAGAAGGGACTAAGTGTCCCATTCTCAAAAAGGGAGACCCTCCCCTTCACTAGTATTTACATTAGTATTTAGTTGATTCTAACCTGTGACAGCTCAAAATTTCTTCCCAGCAGATTTGCAGAAAAATTTACCTTCACTATATAGAAAAAACTTTATAAACCTTTTCACCTTCATTACCTAGGGTTGAGGGTCACAAGTTGGCTTTATGCAGTTTATTGGGGAGCTGCAAGAGGAGTCATAAAATTCCCATAAATTTCAATGTCTCAATGAAAAGGTATTAACAAAATATATGCAGCTTACAGGATTACACAATTGAGTGCACCTGAGAGACTGCAAAGCATGTGTTGAGAAGATCATTTTCTTTCTTCCTTTCTATTTTCTTTCTTTGTTTTCATATTCTTTGTTTCCTTCCTTTTGTTCTTTCTTCCATTCCTTCCTTCTCTCCCTCTTTCTTTCTCTCCCTTAGAATATGTTAGTACATGCATAAAACATAGAATGTTCAATGAAGACAGATGCAGTGAAAAGCGGAGACTATTGTTTGTTTGTTTGTTTTCTGGAAGGCTTGAAATGAGAAGTAAATTTATTACTGTTATAAAATGATTAGACATTTAGATAAAATCTTGGAAGCAATTACTTATGAATTAAAATCACATATCAGAGATATACAGTTAAATACATATGACCTAATTATTGGTAGGCTGCAGGGATACTTAATAAATGCCTGGATGTCC
This sequence comes from Dipus sagitta, assembly GCA_036346955.1. NCBI lineage: Eukaryota > Metazoa > Chordata > Mammalia > Rodentia > Dipodidae > Dipus > Dipus sagitta. The sequence goes on from CM070781.1 coordinate 71,521,756, forward strand.
AACAAGGGGAAAGATAGGGTTATTTAAAATGATGCCTGGGGTGAGAAGGAGTGAAGTCAGATGAAGTATATATGGAACATATCTGATGAATCAAGTTTCTACTGTTTCTCTTTTCTCCCCATGAAAATGAGAAGTTAGGTTTCCAAGGATCATGTCTAGCTGCACGGCCATGGTTGAAATGAAATGAGATAATGTTTGTGAAAACATTTAGAAAAAAATCATGCAATGTGTGTATATTAAGCTATCAGTAGAAACTTTTTAAAAGACAGGGCACTTCCCATATCACAGAATTTTAGAATATAAAGCTCTTACTCTAAATTAAATTTAAGAACATGAACATTACCCAGTTTTTAATTTGTAAAAGTGGTTTTTATGAGATTGGAAATATTTGGTGGGAATACTTGAAAGCCTAACTATGGGGCTGCCCTTACCTAAACTTCCTAAGTACAGTTAAGGTTCTGTGAGGAAAGATCAATTGCCTGTTGGTAAGTTTGTAGAGGATGTTTAATGTGCTTAAAAACCTTCATAATCCACCTCTAAGAATATCATTATTAAGGAATTGTCAATGCTATTTTTTTTTTGAGGTCTCACCCTAGCTCGGGCTGACCTGGAATTCACTATGTAGTCTCAGGGTGGCTTTGAACTCACAGTGATCCTCCAAACTCTGCCTCATGAGTGCTGGGATAAAAGGCATTTGCCACCACGTCCAACAATGCTAACTTCTTATACTGCATTATGTGTTCTTGGCAGATCTGTTTTGCTATTTGTGATTTTGAATGGATTTCTCCTTTGGTTTCTTTGTCTTGCTATTTATTGTGTTGGGATGAAACAGAGTAGAGAAGCAACTGTTAAAAATTATCTTTGGGGAACCAGGTGTGGTGGCAAACACCTTTAAGTGCAGCATAGATAGGAGGATCAATGTGAGTTGCAGGCCATAACAAGACACCATAGTGAATTCCACGTCAGCTTGGGCTAGAGCAAAACCCTACCTCAAAAATTTCTGGGGGGCCAGGGAGATGGCCCAGCAGTTAAGGTGCTTGCTAGCAAAGCCTAAGCACCTGGGTTCATGTCCCAGGACCCACAAAAAGCCTGATACACAATGGTGCATGCATCTGCCAATCATTTGCAGCAACTAGAAGCTTTGGCACTTCCATTCACTCTCTCAACTTGCAAATAAATAAATAATGCCAGGGCCTTCAGCATCTTTAAATGATCTCCAGATGCATGTGCCACTTTGCCCATCTTGCTTTATGTGGGTACAGGTCTTTATAGTCTTTGCACGCAAGTGCCTTTAACCTCTGAGCCTTCTCTGCATCCCAAAAGTGTATTTTTCTATGTGCTATAAGTTCTGATAAGTCATTTACACCTTTTCATTGTCCTCTAGAGAATGTGCAATTTGTTTTTCACTTTAATGGATTTGAATTATAAATACATAAAACATAAATATTGAGGAAGATATATATATAATAATGCCATTATTATAGTGCAGTTAATTAACGTATACATTATCTTACATAATTCCTTTTTTGGCTTTGTGAAAAAAGCAGCTATAATTGACTTATTTCACCTGTGCCTCATATATAGTAATATTTGTTCCCCACAGTCTTCATAATGTGCCTTATAGAGATCTCTTATCTTACTTAATTAACCAAACCATCAGCTACCTTATATCTTCAGATCTTCACATCCCTGCACCTCCAGCCCATATCCTGATAACATGTTTTGTTCTTTATCTACATTCATTTGATTTTATGTAGACTCTGCATATAAATGAAATCATGTCATATACTTCATCTGGTTTTCTCTTAAGCATGGTGTCTTCCAGGCAAATTCTTACTGTGGCAAATACTAAGAACTTGTTTCCTCTTTGAGGCTGAATAATTCTTTGACACAGTAATATTTAGAATTCAACTTCTTAATTAATTTCCAGAGCATGAGTGAGTTTAAATAATGCTTCTCATTTTATAAATTTTAGAATACAGTTAGGAACAATGACTACACTTCATAAATTTGAAGTTGTTACATGGATAAATACATGATCTTTACAAAAACTGGCATATTGGATGACATATCATAATACATATTCTTTATTGTATATTCAATAAATATAACCGATTGATTTATTATTTAATTTCCTTGTATTTTACTATTATACATTTGTCACATTCTATTTCATTTATAATAATTTTCATTTACTATAATGGAAAATGATTGTGGTGCCATTGTTTCAATGTGCAAGTATATTTAAATTAAGCATTTTTTCTGTTTTATTTTAGTAACTATTTTTCCAGCAGCTATGTTTTTTAATTAGGCGGATTTATGTAATTGTTTTCTGTATATTGGCTTTGCCTGAAAAATCTTTTCCCATTTAAGTTCCACTTTTGTCTCTTGATCTCACAAGACTCTTTGTTAAATAATAACCAGTGAAAGATCAACTGAGTATCTTCTCCTTCAACTCATCTCTAGACTATTTCAATCTTAATAAAATATTTTATGCTATAATTGGGTAAATGTCTTTATTATTACTATTTGTTTCAGATGTCAACTGTTTCTTCAAATAGTTACATCAGACATGGAGCATTTTTTATGGGTTTATGTCTCTATTTCTTTTCTTTTCTTTTTTTTTTCTTTTTTTTTTTGCTGTTGTTGTTGTTTGGTTGGTTGGTTTTTCACTTTTTTTCTCAAGTTTAATTAACATTTTCCATGATTATAAAAAATATCCCATGGTAATACCCTCTGTCCCCCCACTTTCCCCTTTGAAATTCTTTTCTCCATCATATCCCCTCCCCATCTCAATCAGTCTCTCTTTTATTTTCATGTCATGATCTTTTCCTCTTCTTATGATGGACTTATGTAGGTAGTGTCAGGCACTATGAGGTCATGGATATCCAGGCCATTTTATGTCTGGAGGGAGCACATTGTAAGGAGTCCTATCCTACTTTGTCTCTTACATTCTTTCTGCCACCTCTCCCGCATTAGACCCTGAGCCTTGGATGGTGTGATCGAGATGTTACGCAGTACTCCAGTCACTTCTTTCCATCACTATGATACCTTCTGAGTCGTCCCAAGGTCACTGCAATCTGAAAAGAGAAGATTCTCTCTCCAAAGTGAGAGTAGCATTAATATAAGGGTATAAATATTAAGAAAAGTGCTTACTGGGCAGTTTGATAAGCATACTATAAACATTTATCCAGACATCAGCAGATGTTATACCCCTAGGGCTCATGACTTCCCTGTTTTAAGTTTTCAGTATCAGGGATGTATTTCCTTCCATGGAGCAGGCTTCCAGTCCAATTGGAGGGCAGTGGTTTCCACCATGACAGACATGCCACTATTGCACCCGTTGGCTCATTTGGCCTGGCTGGCCAATTATAAGGTTGGCAGTGTCCACTGTTGAGTATCTTCACTGGTGGTATCTCTTTCTCCCATTGAACCACATGTAGAATGGCTTCTTCCAGCTTTCTGTCAGCTGGTCTACATGGAGGAGGTTATGAGCTCAGTTCCAGCAGGACTTCTCAGTGGCCTTTCAGCCCATGTATGTGGAGTCTTCAGCAATAGGGTCTTACGATCTATTCCTGGTGGGAAAACAAGGGCCTCAACAATTGCCTATAATGTTTTGGGGGCATCAGGGATCTCCTTGGCCAACAACTCACTGGAGGTATCCCATCCATGGCACTGAAAATTTTCTAACAATGATCTATGGCTCCTGTATGTTCCATTGTTCAAAACAGGTGGATTCCATATGATTTATTTTTATACTCTTAGATTTTGATTAGCCCTCCCACCACCTTTCATTCACTCAATCTCTTCCCCTGACCTCACTTTGGGCCTTTTCACCCCCGTTAAACTAATCTCCAACTTACATGTATACAATACGAACCTATTAATTACCCTTCTCCCTTCCTTTCTCTTCCCTTTATATCGCCTTTTTAACTTACTGGCTTCTGCTACTGAATATTTCCCTTCTCACACAGAAGCCCAATCATCTGTAGCTACGATCCATATAGGAGAGAGAACATGTGGTGCTTGGATTTCTGGGACTGGGTTACCTCACTTAGTATAGCCCTTTCCAGATCCATCAATTTTCCTGCAAATTCCATAACTTCATTTTCCTTTACCACTGAGTATAACTCCACTGTATAAATGTTCCATATCTTCATTATCCACTCATCAGTTGAGGGACATCTAGGCTGGTTCCATTTCCCAGCTATTATGAATCGAGGAGCAATAAACATGGTTGAGCATGTACTTCTAAGGAAATGGGATGAGTCCTTAGGATACATGCCTAGGAGTGCTATAGCTGGGTCATATGGTAGATCAATTTTTAGCTGTCTTAGAAACCTCCACACTGATTTCCACAATGGCTGGACCAGATTGCATTCCCACCAAGAGTGTAGAAGGGGTCCTCTCTTTCCACATCCCCACCAGCATTTATGGTCATTTGTTTTCAGGATGGTAGCCAAGCTGACAGGAGTGAGATGGAATCTCAATGTAGTTTTAATCTGCATTTCCCTGATGACTAGGGATGTAGAACATTTTTCTGTATGTTTATACACCATCCGTATTTCTTCTTTTGAGAACTCTCTATTTAGCTCTGTAGCCCATTTTTTAATTGGCTTGTTTGTTTTCTTATATTTAACTTTCTGAGTTCTTTGTATATCCTAGATATTAATCCTCTATCAGATGTATAGCTGGCAAAGATTTTTTTTCCCATTCTGCAGGTTGCCTCTTTGCTTCATTCACAGTTTCCTTTGCAGTAAAAAATTTCATGATTTCCCAGTGGTTAATCTGTGGTTTTATTGCCTGAGCAATTGGGGTTGTATTCAGAAAGTCTTTGCCAAGACCAATGTGTTGAAGGGTTTCCCCTACTTTTTCCTCTTGCAGTTTCAGAGTTTCCACTCTGATGTTAAGGTCTTTAATCCATTTGGACTTAATTCTTGTGCATGGAGAGAGAGAAGAATGTATTCCCAAGTTTCTACAGATATATATTGAGTTTTCCCAACACCATTTGCTGAAGAGGTTGTCTTTTCTCCAATGAGTATTTTTGGAATTTTTTTCAAATATCAGGTGGCTATAGCTACTTGGACTTATATCTGGGACCTCTGTTCTGTTCCATTAATCTACATGTCTACCTTTTTGCCAGTACCATGCTGTTTTTATTACTATGGCTCTGTAGTATAGGATAAAATCAGGTATTGTGATACCACCCACCTTATTTTTGTTGCTCATTATTAATTTAACTATTCAAGGTTTTGTGATTCCAAATGAATTTTTGGATTGTTTTTTTCTATTTCTGTGAAGAATGCCTTTGTAATTTTGATGGGGATTGCATTAAATGTGTAGATTGCTTTTGGTAAGATTGCCATTTTCACAATATTGATTCTTCCTATCCAAGTACAAGGGATGGTTTTCCATTTCCTAGTGTCTTCTGCAATTTCTTGCTTGAATGTTTATAGTTTTCATTGTAGAGATCCTTAAATAAAAGTGGGGACAGTGGACATCCTTTTTTTTCCTGATTTTAGTTGAAAAGTTTCCAGTTTTTCCCCTTTTAGTAATATGTTGGCTGTAGGATTGTCATAAGTAGCCTTTATTACATTGAGATATGTTCCTTCTATTCCCAGTCTCTGTAGGAGGATTACTGTGAGTTTAAGGCCATCGTGAGACCCTAGGTGTTGGGTTTGCCTGCTATGAGAGTAATCAAGTAGGCTGAGTGTAACCAAACACAGATAGTTTCTAAAATTTAACTAAACAATGTACACTTTCAATGAAAAACAGCACAGAGTATTTATCAAAGAGTAGGTGTTATGACAACTGGATCCTCTGTCTGTTCCTTAGGCTTGTGTGGTGCCTCACCAACTCCCTTAATCCTGACAATAAGGAGGTTAAGATTCTGGTCTTTAGAGGGTTCCAAGTCAGTTTGTGACCAGGTGACACCCTTCCCTGGTGTAATCCCAGTTACATCTGCTCCTGCTTGAGTCCTGCTGTTCGTTCAAGTAGGCATGGCTGGGTCCATGGACTGCTGCTCTGTTCACTGGAGCTGGGCACTGGCGGTGGGTTGGGGAGGCTGCCCATGCTGCTCTAGTTCTCTTGCTGTTCCGCGTGTTCTTCTACCTTGTGATCTGCTTCTCCGTTGTTCACTGCTATTCTCTTTTCACTTTACTTGAGTTTGTGGAGAGCTCCGGTGTGAGTGGAAAATCCCCTCACCTGGCTTCTCCTGCAAGCCGAGCCTGGCAGCTGGCCAGCGTGCAGCTGCCATGGTCCCATGTCACATTCCAGCGGACCTGCCTGAGCTGCTTCTGCCAGCCTGTGTGGACTCTGGATGCTCTGGATCTCTCCTACTTGTCTGCTGCCATTTAAATGTCCTGTACACCTCACTTTTTAGTAAAAGTGTGTATTTTGCTGTTCTTTTTTTTTTTTTTTTTTTTTTTTTTTTTTTTTTTTTTTTTTTTTGCTTTTTCTCCCCTAGGCTGCTTTGGTGTGGTACGTACACTGCCATCTTAACCTATGTTTTTATTTCTACAATATGTAATTCTTCCTCCAGGTGGTATTCAGTGCTGTGTTAATTTATGCTACAAGGATCTGTTAAGTAAAGACATGATTGGCATCTTTTCTTTTCTTTTTTTTTTCCATTTTTATGTTTTATTTTATTTATTTATTTATTTTTTACAGTCAGTTTAGTACCATTATTAGGCTCATCCATGACCTATCCCCTCCCTTTGACCCCTCCTTGTTGAGGTATATGGGTCATGTATTGTGGAGTTAGCCCACAGTTATGGGTAATCTTTTCTATGAGTAAGCAACTATCAATTTGCAAATTACCATTCCCCTATGATGTCATCAGATGCAGAGGGTGTCAGCCTCTAGCTCTGAGGATTCCGGCAGAATCTCTGACATTTTCAATTCTCTCCAATGTTTTGATCATGAAGTGATGTTGTATCTTGTCAAAGGCCTTTTCTGCATCTATCGAAATGATCATGTGGTTTTTATGTTTAACCTTGTTTATGTGGTGTATTACATTGACAGATTTCCATATGTTGAACCACCCCTGTGTTCCTGGGATTTTCATCTCTGCCATACTTCTGCAGTCAGATCACATCAAGGGTATTCATAGGGATTTAGCTGCCTTTTTATCAGAGCAAAATTGCAATGTATAATTAGTTTCATTAATGAAAAAAATTCAAATTCATTGTCTGGTCTGCTCCCCAAGCCTGTACATGGGCATTGAGCTGTCATTGGTCTCAACACAAGGCCATGAAGGTTTTCATCCTAGTGATTCATGCATTTGCCAAGCTGTTTACCCAGAAAAGAGGTTTATTTATATCATCCTTTCAATTCAGCAAGTCAGCCCCAAAGGGCACATATGTGTGCACTACCATGTCCAGTTTCTTACCTTAGATTTCCAAATCACAAGTCTCCTGGCTCATTTCAGGTCTGAGACTGGGGAAAATAAATGGAATTCCATCCTGGATCTGAATATGTCAAAAATTTTTATCTAGACTCTCACTTCATTTAGCCTTCTAGAAATATCTTAGCTCAGACATAACCAAATGTTAAACTGAAGTTGAATTGATAGCAACCACATTGGGAATGCCATTTTCTCAGAATTCCAGGGAATCTCTCTGAAATTTAAATTGTGAAAAAGCTACTTGTTTAAAGTACTAGATAAAGAAGCATGTAAGTTCAATATAAAGTATGGTCTAGGTGCCACCGCAGCCTGGTATCTCAATTCCACTTGCTCTGTCTGTTCAGCCTTACTGGTTTTACTTAGTGTCTCAGGTACATTGAGTAATGGTGCTTCATACTGATTCCTACACGTTCTGCATTTCACAGACCAGGAGACTGTTCAGCGAGATTTCCTGAATCCCTGGCTCAGGTACAGTTTTATATTTAGGTTACCATCTTCATTACACCTCTCAAATCAAATGTTAAATTTTCTCAAAATTAAATACTGCATTCCCCTACATTTTGATATGAAAAGTTATAAAGTTATAGCAAAATTAATGTTTGTAAAAATCATCACTCCCATTACACCTGAATTCTATCATTGATATTTTGCTACACTTGCACTGTTATAAACCTTTACATTGCTCCACTTTTATGTACACCCATCAGTTCATGATGCTTTATATACAGCATTTTGCTTTCTTAGACACATGTTCCATAAATCCTTCTGCATGAGTATCACTAATTATAGCTTCATTCATTTAAAGATAATCTTTAATATTTGAACTTAATATTTTGGACAATGAACAACTACTATATTTTTTTCTGAATGTGATCTGAATCCATAGAAGCATATATACATGCTCATCAGTGCAGAGAGTTCTCAGAGGTTCCTTACATATTAAGTAAGAGGTGACAGGAATATAAAAAAATAACTAACAAAAATACCATTGCAAAATATAATTGTACCTATTTTTAGGTGTGTGTATATGTGTGTTGGGGTGGGGGTGTGATGCAAGTACCTGTGGTGGCCAGAGGACAATTGTGGTTACCATTCCTCAGAAAGGCCATCTGCCATTTTCATGAGACAAGGGCTCTCATTGTTCTGGCTCTTGCTAATTAGGTAAGCTTGTTGGCCAGTGATCCCCCTGTCTCTGCCTGACCAGTTCTGGGATTATAAGTGTGTGCCACACACCTTGCAATTTTACATGGGTTCTGGGAATTGAATTCATGTCCTCATATTTCCAACACAAGTATTTACCAAGTGAGTTATCTTCTCCGCCTAGAAAATGTAATTTAAACAGAAATCAACAACTAAGAGAATATTTCCTTCATAATTATAATGTGTTTTTTAAAATGATTTCCTGCTCCATAGTCATTGCAACTGCTATGCCTTTTGAGGATATTACGTTCTTATGAAAAAGAATGTATCTGTGTTCTTTCAAACATTATTATTTATGTGTGCAAAGTTTATGGTAAACTTCAGAAAACTCTCAGGAAAATGATCACCCCTTTTATAGATATCCAGGCATAGCTTCGCATAGCTTCAACTCTCTCTCTCTTTTGAGGTAGGGTTTCACTTTAGTCCATTGTGACCTGGAATTCACTATGTACTCTCAGGGTGGCCTTGAACTCATGGTAATCCTCCTACCTCTGCCTTCTGAATGCTGAGATTAAAGGCGTGCACCACTACACCCAGCAAATATCTCTTTATCATGTGCGACCTTGAACAAGTTACATAATCTCTTTGCATTTCAATGGCCATGTAAGTGACATCTCATTAATAAAACTTTAAATAATATTCTTGGAGATTGTTGTGGTACATACTATGTACTCAGTGAATGCTCATTGTTCTTGCTTCAAGTTTTCTTCTAGGTTCCAATTGTAGAAAAATACCACTGATTATATTCATTTTTAAACCAGAAATAAAGTGAAGAAGGCATTCCTATTTCAAATGAAAGAAAAATCTTATTTAAAATTTTCCAACCCCCCGACAACCACAGTGACTCATAAGATGCCAGAGGCTAGAATTGTGGGAAAACTAAACATTTGCCAGACAGATGAAAATCAACAGTTGGGTCACATAATATTCTCTTGCATTAGTATCAACTTCACCATAGCTGCAGGAAAGGTTTATAAATCATATGTATTGTTGATGTTTGATACTATGATTGCATTTAGTTTGTTTGTAGATCTCTTGGGAGGGCTCTCTTTTTGTCTTTTCACAGTTTTGTGAAAGTATTCTGAAGTTCACCTTACATAGCTGTTACTTGCTGATGTGATTGTGTTGCTTCCTTTAGAGTTCTATTTGGAGGTTTTATCACCTTTAGACTGAACAAATTATCCCTAATATTTATGGTCTATGTATGTAGTACCATTTCCCAGCTTCAGCAGTCATGAAAAAAACCATTGTGTTCTGGCTTTGCTATGACTACTTACTAAGTTGTTTTTTTTTGTTGTTGTTGTTGTTGTTTTTTAATAAATAAATAAAACATGCTCTATAAAGGGAAAAGAATATGAAGAACTTTTTCAAAAATTTCTGTGCACATTTGCTCTATGAAATCATTTGTAATATACCCACTCAACTAAATAGCAGATCTTTAGTTTGTTGTTTCTGGCCAAGTCAAGTTGACAGGATATAGGGTGCCATACCAAATAGCATGTTTTAGAAAGTTCCTCATTTGAGAAACATTTAGTCAGCAATAAAATGTAATAGAAAATTGGAAGTTCTGTAACTCACTTATGAAAAAGAGAAATGAACTCTGTTGCTTATCTGGAATAAAGACGCTAACAAGGTACAAGTGAGAAGTAAAACCACTTTTAATGGTTGAGCTTAATTTTAGCTTAACAGGCAACTTTGACATCATCTCATCTTTTTCTTTCCTTCCCAGTCTGCACTAAAGCACAGCTGTGAAGTTCACTGCCTGTTTCTGATAGTCCTTAATGGAAATTACAGCCTCTGACAACATTGTGGTTTAAAATCCTAATAGATATTATAAAATCCTGGTTTTTAACTTTATCTAATTTCTGATATTCATCTTTCATAAGTTTCCAGGGTTGATAATTGTATCAGACAGCTTCAGGTTCGCTGAGATGAACTTCCAGACCAGGCACAGTTATGGAGAAAGGGATTTATTGAAGCTTACAGATCCAGGGGAAGTTCCATATGGCAGAAGAAACTGGCCTGTCTTTACAGGACCAAGCAGAGAGAGAGAGAGAAGAAGCACAAGCCTTAAAAGCCACAGCACACTTCAGGAACTCCAGCTAGGCACACTTTGCGTATCTTTAGATTGAAATCTAAAACCCACCACCACACCTTAAGATCCACCCAGTGACATTGCCTCCAGCCAGGTGGCTAGAAATACAAACTACAAACAAATAGACAACTGAATATATTGGGGGCCATCTATTCTATTCAAACTACCACATTCCGCCCCTGGCCCCCAATAGATTTATAACCATAACACATTGTAAATTGCATTCAGTTCAATTTCAAAGGTCCCCACAATCTTGACCAATTTAAGATATTAAGACCTGTAAAATCAAACAAGTTAAACATTTCTAACATATAAAGGCACAGAGTAAACATTTTCAACTAGAATAAGGCATAGCAAGGAGAGACTAAAACAATGCAAACTCAACCACCATCAAACACACATTGAACTGCTGCAGTTCAATCCAATGCAACCAAAGGCTGACAGTATCCAGATTTTCCAAATTCCACCCCTCCAGCTGGGCAGAGTAGCCAGGGAACACTTCCATCTCAGGCCAACAGTGCACTCTATGGTAGCGCTTGCATAGTCCTGGTATATCCAAAACATCTAGAGGTCTTCATGCAAACCATGGTCCGTCTTCCAAAGGCTATTTTAGCCTATCAGGGCATCATGCCCTGCCTCATGCTGCATCTCACCAGCAGCTCCTGGAACCATGTGCAATTCATGACCACTCCTCACATTTTCCAAAGGCTCTTTCAGCCTATCAGGGCTTCAGGCCCTACCTCATGCCGCATCTCAGCGGCAGCTCTGGAAGCATGTGCAATTCATGACCACTCCTCACGTTTTTCATGCTTCTGAAACCAATACCAGGTGTGCAGGACACAGCCATATTCTTAATTCACAGATGAAATAAATCATAACCTTGAAAAGCAGGTTCCTTCTCCAGTCAACTCTTTCCAAAAGAGTTTGCATTTTTATGATAGTCCTTCCTCAGGCATCCTTTCCATTGTTTTAATGTAAAGCAGTTGGACCATCTTCCTTAAGATGCTAATGTTTTTGACAATAGCAGGCTCAGTAACCTAAAACCAGTCTCTGTGACTGTAATTTTAACTTGTATGAGGTTTTCCAGCTTAAAATCTTAAATCTCTCAGTCCAATATATCTAGCCAAGCACATCAGTCCATTACAAATTTAACCTTGATCAAACACTCTGGGCCTGGGCAGCAGGATGCAGGCAGCCCTTATGCCAGTAGCCCAGTTCCAACAAAGTCCTCTGCAGTCTTTCCTTCCCCTTAGAAAGCTCATAAGCCAAGCCTTGAAGTTCAGTGCTGTCTGCACTTAGCATTCTCAGACTCTCATCAGAATAGTCCATAAAACTTGGCTTACCACTCCAGAAGACATCTTCAGTTGCAAGCACCAAGTCCATGCCTATTCCTCCAAAACAAAGGTTCCAAAAGATGAACATCCACATGGTCAGGTTCACTCACCCCACTCCTGGTACCAAGTTCTATATCAGACAGCTTCAGGTTTGCTGAGATGAACTTCCAGACCAGGCACAGTTATGGAGAAAGGGATTTATTGAAGCTTACAGATCCAGGGGAAGTTCCATAATGGCAGAAGAAACTGGCCTGCCTTCGCAGGACCAAGCAGAGAGAGAGAAGAAGCACAAGCCTTAAAAGCCACAGCACACTTCAGGAACTCCAGCTAGGCACACTTTGCATATCTTTAGATTGAAATCTAAAACCCACCACCACACCTTAAGATCCACGCAGTGACATTGCCTCCAGCCAGGTGGCTAGAAATGCAAACTACAAACAAATAAACAACTGAATATATTGGGGACCATCTATTCTATTCAAACTACCACAATAATGTCTGTGCCTCCTGTCTTCTAGGTAGATATGTGTCTCTGACTGCTTGTACAAGTGCTCTTACCAGGGCTGGTATTAATTCATGCATCTGGGTATCTTCAAGATGGCCTTATGAAGGAGCCCTCCCCACTTTTCTTTGAAGAGGTTCTTGTTTTAGAAATTCAATACCAAAAAAAAAAAAATCCAGTCCATTATTACTTGAATATTAATACCAAAATTTATTACAAATTTTAGTATATGTGTTATGCATACCTCATTTTACTTTCAGTTGGTGTACTTTGAAAAACTTCATAGATAATATGAATTGACAACATTAAAAGTTTATGGTGAATAATAGTTTTTTCCCATGAAATAGAACCATGTTTGTGACTTTTTCTATATCTTAAATAGTAATCCATGTATCTTAAAATTAAAATTTATTAATAAGGTTGATAATCTATAACTTAATTGTAATCTGTTTTAATCCAATACCTAATGTTACTTTTCAGGCACTACATAAAGCTAAAGATAAATAATGTTGCACTTTCCAACTTCCTTGAAATTCACTTAATCATTTAAACTTGTCATCATGCATTATTCAGCATAATATTACTGTATTACTGAATTGATAAATAAAATTACTGAGTACAGGATTTAAGTTAGGAAATAATGGTTATAGAGTTTAGCAGATATGTGTGGCCTCTGTATGTTTTGTGCCAAGAAATGATGATGAGAAAATAAATAGAAGTTTAAAAAAATAGAAAAAAATATCAGAAGTAGCAACTTTGAAATTTGAAGTTTAGTTCAAGGTAATTATATTTTCTTCTGAATAGGCTTGTGTTGATGTGATCTTTGTCACCTTTGTATATTTTTTATAAGTTTCTATAGTGTTTGTGGTAGTTTGATTCAGATGTCCCTCATAAACTTAAGTGTTCTGGATGCTAGGTTCCCCAGCTAATTAATGGCAATTGGAAATTAAAGCCTCCTGGAGGTAGTGTATTGTTTGGGAGTGGGCTTATGGGTGTTGTAGCCAGCTTCCCCATACCAGTATTTGACACAGTCTCCTGTTGCTATTGTCTACCTTATGTTGGCCGGGGGGTGATGTTCACCCTCTGCTCATGCCTTCATTTTCCCTGACATCATGGAGCCTCCTCCTCGAGCCTGTAAGCCAAAATAAATCCCTTTTCCCCACAGCTGCTCTTGGTTGAGTGATTTCTACCAGCAATATGACCCTGACTGCAACAATACAGTGGTACCAAGGAGTGGGATTACTGCTAGACACCTGGCTGTGTGGCTTTAGCCTTTTGGAACTGATTTTCAAGAGGAGTGTGGAATGATTTGGAACTTTGGCCTAAGAGATGCCTTGCAGTGCTGTAATTACAGCTTGATTGACTATTCTGGTCTATCTCAGACCTGAATGCAGTAAGAACTATGGACTGTGAGGTTTGGCTTATGAGGGTGAGAAAGAGCTTTGGTTGAACTGGGCTAGCAGTTTGTGTGAGAAGCTTGCTCTTATGCCTGTGTCCTGAGAAGTTGTGCAGAGTTGATTTGTGTAGAAATGAATTGGTGTGAGCAGAGAGATATGGCACAGAAAGAAAAATCTTTGGGTGAACTGTTGTCCATTCAGCTGCAATTGAGAGATTAAAACCTTTGAGACTTGGCTATATGACCTGCACTGGGGCAACAGGAAGAATGTAGACTCTTTTTGAGGGGCCTGAGTGCTCAAGAAGTGTCCTGTTCTTCAAAGTATGCTTTATTTTCCCATGGATTAACAAATTGGCATCCTACCTAGTATTTTGGAGTATGGAAATGCAGGAAAGAGAGGGTCATTGAATTTTCAACATGGTCTTGTGTTTTGGAAAAGGCCATGAGCAATGTGAAGTAGGTTTGCTGGATGCCTGCATGGAGACCCCATGGGGCCATGAGGATGAACCACAGATTGCAGTGGAGACCCAGTGAGGATGCTGGGACCATGAGATGGATGCTGAGGAAAGCTGCTGGCCCTAATGAAGTTTTCCAAGATTGTGAGTAGCCTAGGTAGATGGAAGAATTAAAGCTCCAGAGAATTGTTGCTAGTTAGAATTATCAGATTGAAGATTTGTCACTGGTCCAGAGTTGTTGGACTTGGAGCTACTGAGTTTGATGTTTGCCCTGATTGCTTTAAATATTATATTGGCTGAATATTTCTTTGCTATGCTATGCTCTATGTCATCTTTTTCAGTGTGAATGTTCATTATGTGCCATTATGAGTTTTGGGGGAATTTTTTGGTATTATGGCTCATTTAAAAGCCCCTGGATTATGCAGATGTATGAGCATTATTGGGATTGATAAATACTATGGGGACTTTTAAAGTTGGACTGAGTACATTGTATTTTACATCATGTGTAGATATCAATTTATGGGGGCCAGGGTGGAAGGTGGTAGTTTGATTCAGATGTCCTCCATATACTTAGGTGTTGTGGATGCTAGGTTTCCCAGCTCATGGCAATTGGAAATTAAAGACTACTGGAGGATGTGTATTGTTGGGAGCGGGCTTATGGATGTTATAGCCAGTTTCCCCATGCCAGTGTTTGGCACACTCTCCTGTTGCTATTGTCAATCTTATGTTGGCCAGGGGGTGATGCTCACCCTCCGCTCATGCCTTCATTTTCCCTGACAACATGGAGCTTCTGCCTCGAGCCTGTAAGCCAAAATAAATCTCTTTTTCCCCACAACTTGCTCTTGGTTGGGTGATTTCTACCAGCAATGTGAGCCTGACTACAACAGTGTTCAAAAGAAAGGTCCTCTTGACGGTTCTACCTTTTAGCCTAAATTCCAGGATATAGTATTCTATGGTACTAATTCAATTTGGGTTCAGTTTTATGTCTCTCTCACCCTTCCCCTGAGCCCTACCCTCCCAATTGTCCAATCCTTAAGAAGCCATTCTGGGTTATCATTAAATCTTCTAAAATATAACCACTGTTAAAACATTGCTATATATATTTTTTTCTAAGTATTTCTTCAATGCTGACATAAGAGTTCATATACTTTGCCTACAAAATATTTAAAGAAAAGAAAGGGCACATATTGTAATCAGCTACATCATTAGCAAGGACAAAAAATTTGATGAAACCTTCAGTTTTTTAATGCAAAAAAAAATCACAGTTAATATTTTAATCTTTGAACAGTATCTTTGGATATTTTTTACATGCCACACAGTGTTTTATAGCTTCTTATTTAAAACCATTTTTGGTCTTCATTGATTTTCAAGGTTCAAAACCAATTTCATATTAATTAACATTAATATGACAGAAAGTGGCTTTTTGAAAAATCAAAGCAAAGCATTATTAATTTTTGAAGGCAAGGAATTTCTGTTACAGTGAATTGGAAATATCTTTTTATAGCAAAAGACTGCAAATTAACTGTTATTGTTTACTAAATAATCTTTCCTCACTCTAATAAGGTTATAGTAATCACTATTAACACTGAAATAAATTAGCTATTCAGGAGACTAAGTTATGAGTTTGTAACAGAAAATTTATAATTTTGAATGCATATTCCAACACTGAAAAGACCAACTGTATTTTTTGGTACACATATGCTATTTTTTACCTTAAGTTTTGTTACTCTGATGTCCCATTTATATTCTGTTATATCTTATGTGTTTAGATGGACATCTACTAAAAATAAGTTCTCTCTATATAAGAGTGGTAAATAAAATCAAATAGAAAAATATGGAAGAAGAGAAGAAAAGAAATGGAAATTAAGAGTCAAATGGTTTCATTTTCTGTTCTTTTTATTCTTTTCCTGTGGGGGAACATTAAGTAGTATTATAGAAAATGAAAGTAAAAATGCAAAAGAAACATGTGAAAATATGAAGGGTTATGCAGAGTCTGCCAATGAGACTGAACTCCCCCATAAAGAAAACTCTCAAATCATGAAGACATTCTTCCATATTATACACTTCACCTTAACAAATAAAAAAAGTGGTCACATTATAGCCAAATTAGGCTCTTAGAATTTGATAATTTTTGTTAGAATAGTGCTACTATGTCACCAACAAAGGCTGATTATCACTGGAAAGGCTATCTATATAGCTAAGTGCATTTCACGTCACTTTGCATTTTCACCACTACAAACAATATTTGTATGAAGTAGTAGAGTCCTATTTCATGCCAAATCCACCTTGGACAATTAATTTTTCATCTTAATAAGAGGAGAGAAGATGCAAAATTTCATTGCATGATATGCTTTGTATTATAGCAAGGGCTACCAAAACTATTATATTCTTGTTGATTGCATGAAAATGTTAAATAATAATACTTGAAACACATGTGTCTGAGCAAGGCTTCAAATATTTTGAATAACAAGTGAAAATAGAAACAATTAAGGAAATGTGTTTAGTAATATATATTGTAATAGGACATCAAAATTGATATTCCATATATTTCCCAAAATTACTAATAGCAAAAATGATGTGGAAAATTAACAAATTTTAAATGGCTAGAGAGATTTGCTCAACCATGTTTATAGTGGCTCAATGTGTAATAGCTAAGAGCTGGAATCAACCCAGATGTCCATCACTAGAAGAATGGATAACTAAGATGTGGTATATCTACACAATGGAATTCTATACAGCAGTAAGAAAAAATGACACAATGAAATTTGAGGAAAAATGGTTGAACCTGGAACAGATCATTCTCAGTGAACTTACCCAATCACAGGAAAAAAAAAAAAAATCGCCACATAGTCTCACTCATCTACAACACCTAACCTGAATCTACCCAAGATACCTTACATACCCAGAAAGCAGCTCCTAGACTAGACACTAGGATGGAAGGGGAGGGAGGAGAGGGCATCAAAGGGGTGGGAAACACAAATCTAGACCCAAACGGCAATGGTACCATAATTTTCTACTTACTAAAAGACAGACCAAATGGCTGATCCTTCACCAGGCCCTTACAGGGAACACCTGAACCACAAGACACTGGAGAGGGTAAGATCAAGACTAACCTTAATCTTCTCCATCTTCCCTCCCTCACTTCCCCTCTCCCTCTCTCTCTCTCTCTCTCTCTCTCTCTCTCTCATCTCTAACTCTTGTATATTAGTTATCTTTTTCCTCATTTTCTTAGTGGGCACTGACATGTAACTCCCAGAACCAGCATGGGGCTATCATCCACAATGAGCTTTTGATCAGAGAGACTACAAGGTTTCCTAAAAGACAGACATATTTCTGTCAGAGTACTTGATGACCCACCAAAGGCTAGTGGTAAGACCCTACTGCTGAAGACACCTTATGTGATTGACATGCAAATTAGAATGGCATGGCTGGAAGTTGGAAGAGAGTCAGTCCCCAGACAGTCAGTACATCTAGTGCCAGAAGGTGCTATATGGGCGACTGGGGGAAAATGACCAATATCTGTCAAAGCAACGCATGGTCTAACCTACTTAGCAGCAAACAACTTGTTGTGATGCTCACACAAGTGCACTGGTAGCACACAGCCATGGTGGGGAACCAACTGCTCTCAATTTGGCTAACTGATCCCCTCAGTGGTATGGGACCCATAGCTGGAACTGGGAAACAAGTCAGAACCATATCCAAACATAAGCCCACTCTCCAATATCAAGCTACCATCAATTGTGGGCTACAAGAGGGCCTACACCTATTAAATTCTCTATTAAAAAAAAAAGTAAGGGTTATCTCATTTGTCCTGGTGCTAACTTACTCTCTGTTGGAGAATCTGCTTCTCTTTTTCAGATAGATGTAGATCCTAAGGAGAGAGCCACCCCATCATACCTCAAAAGGGCCCTGGCTGGAACTAAGAAAAATTGGAGAAACAAGCAAGGGGGCTGTTTTCCTGATGAACTGGATACCAGCACAAGGGGGAAGGAGATTGGCACAGAGAAAAATCAACTCCTACCAAATCAGAGAGCCAGAGACCCAGAGGCCCCCAACACCTCATCACTGAAGCAGACCAAAAATGAACCCAACATGGCTCAGGGAAATTTTGCGTAAGAGGGGGCGGAAAGAATGTCAGAGCCACATGTTGGGTCATGATATGCAGAGACATTTATCTTACCCATAACTGTGAGCTAACTCCACAATGCATGACCCGTATACCTCAACAAGGAGGGGCCAAGGGGAGGGGGTAGGTCACAGATGAGCCTAATAATGGTACCAAACTGACTGTATTTGCTGAATACAAAATTAACTAATAAAGAAAAAAAATGAAAAATATAAAAAATAAAAAAATAACAATATAAAAGAAATTTATTATATCACAGTTCCTGAGGTTATAAGTCTGCCATCAAGTTAGTTCAGAGTAGTGTTCTCAGGAGGAATGAGTGAGAGAAATGATCTGCTTCATGCCTTTCTTCTAGTTTCTGGTGCATAGGGGATATGCTTGGGGTTACTTAGCCATTTTTGCAACACCTCTCTCTCCTCGCATGTCTGCTTTCAAATTTTCCTTTTTTTTTAATAAAGATTTAAATTATATTAGAATATGCTATAATAAATTCACTTTAATTTGATCTATGTAAATATCTGATCTCTAAATAAGATCTCATTCTGATGTACCAGGGATTATAATGTGAACGTCAGAATCCTGAGGGGATAAATTTCAACCCATAAAACTAGATCAACAACTTAAGGAAAAGTATGATGCTAGCTAGTGAACAGTAAAATACTTTAAAAGAAATTTCCTGAATTTATTTTATTAAGAGAAATAATGGCTTAGCAATCATAGAAATTCTAAAAATGTTCTCATTTTGAGTACTAAAAACATTGCTATTTCATTTGTTTAGAACATTTTCTGGGCATATATTTCAAATCAGGAACGAGTAGGACTATGGTTTATCAGTGAAAAATGCAGAAATATTCTTACTTTATCACACATAGAATGGCAGAAAATATATTCCAATCTGCAACTTTGAACTTTTCCTTTAAATTAAATATATGTACTAATTTTAAAGGCTTTATTCTACTCATGCTAGAACAAGAATACACACTGTAGACTACCATATGTTATTATCAACAAGATGTCAATTAGAAAAGAATTTATTCTGTACATTTAGTTTTATATTTAGGTGTTCTTCTGTGCTTTGTATTTGTATGTCCATGATTTTTGCTATATTAGCCAAGATGACAGAAAATAATATGATTTTTTTATTATACTTAAAGCCATTGCATGATGACATTTTCTTGAAGCCTATTGTCTGAGCGGACTCCACGGCATTTACTCTTAAACTTGAAAAACAAATCAGGAATGTGTTTTTAATTCCCAAGTGAAATCTTTATAATATTTTCACCTCTGCTTTTATTGAGCCTTCAATGATGTATTTCACCTCTCAGGCAGTGATGGGACTCTTAATATTTCTGTCTACTGCTAAAACCGAGTGAGATGAGGTGCAGTAAGCTGGCTGCCTGGGGAAATAGCATCATAAAACATGAAGGTCCAACTCTTGTTCTAGTCTGTGGTATTTTAAAAGACTCTATTATTATAGTACAACATAGCTGTACTTAGCACAATACTGAAATTCACAGATACAAAGGCAAGAATGAAGGAAACAGTCAACTGGGGGATAAGGTTGTTTTACACTTTATACTTCAGCTTTATCTATGCTTAAGTTTCAAGGTGTTTTTCTTTAATAATCTCACAAATGTTTTGAATGACAGAACAATTAGAAAGGAACCAATTTGCAGTATCTGTCAATATTACAGATGTAATTCCCTGCTGATTTTGTAGCCCTGTACTATCTGAAAAGCAAGCTCAATCTAAACTTGTTTTTATTTTCAACTTAGCAATAACCTGGAAAGAATTCCTTCTCCATTTTGTTCTGAAAGGTGCATTTTCTTCTACCATACAATAGACTTTTGATAGCTAAAGTCTGCTTACTTTAGTAGAGAAACTTCATTGAGAAAAATAATGTGGGCTGGCTGGCACAGAAAACACTATGATACACAGTGGACTGTGTGACATTGACTAGGAGTATCCAGATAATTTCAGAGGAAATGAAGGTCAGTTCTACATGACCATGAAAATGCCACTGCCCTCCCTGGATTGCTAGCTGTCCTCTAATTTCCAAAGGCAGTGGCTGTATAGGTGACGGTTGTTTCAATGATGGTGAAGTCTATTTTGTCAGACTGTATGCATCCCAACTGCCTTCCTTACAAAATTAAGTAAGATATTTTTGGTGAAATATTATATATATATATATATAATCTCAAAAAATATACTATTGTAAGACTACATTGGTAAATATAGATTAAGAAATATATGGCCTCTGGAAATAACATGATATGAACTTTGTGGTACTTTAATTAGCTAGTATGTATTTGTCTTGTATTGTACAATAGTTTATCTTCCTTATTTACTATAAATGTTCCTTTCCCACTTCTCATTGCAATATATATTTATGTTCACAAGGCTAAAGATTAGTGCTTTTAGACAAATCAAAAATTATAGGAATGAAGACTATTCATCACACATCAATATACACAATGATCATCTCTGACAATGCTAGTTGATTGCCCACAGATAAATATTTCCCAGCCATCTATTTACCAACCATTTTATTTTGTAGTTTATGATATTTGTTATTTTAATGTCTCTCTTTTGCTTTGAAATTAATGAGTTCTTCTGCTATAGGCTTGCTCAATATATCCTACCCCTTTATATACAATGGCAGGTAGAATTTCCAAGCACTTTATTGTGCTACAGAGAACTTAACCATCTGATATAGCAAGAACATTAGCATTCAGTTAATCGGTACAGATGGCCACGTCACTGATTCCATGATTTCCTTCCATGAGATCTGGAGAGTGGGGATGGAACACAGATGTCAAGCCAGGGCTCTGGTGGTATTTGCTGGTATGGCTTTACAATATCTAAATACCAAGACTGACCACTCTCTCTCTCCCTCTCTCTTTCTTTCTAGTTCTCTCTCTAACACACACACACACACACACACACACACAAACACATGTGTACTTCAGCTCATTTTGAATTTAAAACAAAAATTTATGGGACCGGAATGGTTCAGCAATGTTTTAAATATGCAGTATTTTCTATATTGTTGTGTTTCTCTTTGATAGCAATCAAGGTAAAATACAAGTAACAAACACTAGTTAAAAATATTGTTAGTGTCTCTCTCCTTAGGATCTACATCTATCTGAAAAAGAGAAGCAGATTTTCCAGCACAGAGTAAATTAGCACCAGACAAATGAGATAACCCTTACTTTTTGATAGAGAATTTAATAGGTGTAGGCCCTCTGGTAGCCCATGATTGATGGTAGCTTGATAATGGAGAAAAGACTCATGTTTGGATATGGTTCTGACTTGTTTCCCAACTCCATCTATGGGTCCGGTACCACTGAGGGGATCAGTTAGCCAAATCAAGAGCAGGTGATTTCCCACCATGGCTGTGTGCCACTATTGCACTTGTGTGCGCATCACAACAGGTTATTTGCTGCTAAGTAGGTTAAACCATGAGTTGCGTGGATCTTATTGGTCATTTTCCCCCAGTCGCCCATGTAGCACCTTCTGGCACTAGATGCGCTGACTGTCTGGGGACTAACTCTCTTTCAGCTTCCAGCCATGCCATTCCATTTTACATGTCAAACACATAACATGTCTTCAGCAGTAGGGTCTTACCACTAGCCTTTGGTGGGTCATCAAGTACTCTGAGAGAAATCTGTCTGTCTTTTAGGAAACCTTGTAGGTCTCTCTGATCAAAAGCTCACTGTGGATGACAGCCCCATGCTGGTACTGGGAGTTACAGGTCAGTGCCTCAAAAGGGCCCCAGGTGAAACTAAGAGTAATTGGTGAAACAAGCAAGGGTTCTGTTTTCTTGGTGAACTGGGTGCCAGCACAAAGGTGAAGGAGATCAACACAGAGAAAAATCAACTCCTACCAAAACAGAGATCCAGAGACCCAGAGGCCCCCAACACCTCATCACTGAAGCAGACAAAATATGAACCCAACATGGCTCAGGGAAATTTTGTGGAAGAGGGGGCAGAAAGAATGTCAGAGCCACATGTTGGGTCATGATATGCAGAGACATTTATCCTAACCATAACTGTGGGCTAACTCCACAATGCATGACCCATATATCTCAACAAGGAGGGGTTAAGGGGAGGGGGTATGTCATGAATGAGCCTAATAATGATACCAAACTGACTGTATTCACTGAGTACAAAACTAATTAATAAAAAAATTAAAAAAAAGAGAAACTACACATATAAAATGAAATGGAAATGATTACTCTCCTAAATCATTATATATATGAAAAAATATTGTTAGTGTCAGTTTAAGGAGTAAAGTTAGAGGGAAAAAGGTGGCTACTAATCATAGGACATCTGCATAACAATTTTGAGATTATGGGTAAAAATATAGAAATTCTTTAAATAGTACAAAAGCATGCTGAACATTTCAGGATTATGAGATAAATGTAGATAATAGATAGATGATAGACAGACAGACACATAGAAAGTGAAGAACTCATAAATAAAATAGGAAAAAAAGAAAAAATAAATTAAAAGAAGAACAGAGATACCTCTTTTGCCTAGAATGAAATAAAATGACTGCATAGAAAGGCAAGGAAAGATTTTGCATGAGTAGTGGAGAAGAGACATTAAGCAGAAGTTGAAATGGGGTGAATAGTATCAAAAATGGTTTTCTAGAGTATGTAGGAAATGCTACAGAAATGTTCCAGTTGTCCCACATAAACTATGTGTTTTGGATACTTGGTCTAGATCTGATAGTAATTTAGGACATGGAGCTTGGGGACATGTGGTCTTAGGGACATGGCTTAGAAGTGTTATATCCAGCTCCTACTTGCTAGAGTTAGGGTCACTCTGCTGCTCCAGTTTTAAACCTGCTGTGGCAGAGGTCACCTTTAGCCTCTGTTCATGACATGCTTCCCTTGGCCACTGAAGCTTCCTCACAAGACTGCAAGAGAGAGATAGATAAACAGAGAGAGACCTCCTATTAGCTTATTTTGGTCTACTCCTTTATGCCAGCAATTAGAAAGTAATTATATCAGAAATTTGACACCATGAGTGGGGTCATTGCTTCTAAAATGTGAATGTGTGCCTTTTTGAACTTTTGAAACTGATTTATGGGGGGATGTGAAAGGATGTGAGACCTTGGCCTAAGAGAAGCTTTGCAGAGTTGTAGGCCAAATTTCATGCATCATGACAGTGAAAGTTGAAAGACTTAAATGCAATAAGAACTGTGGACTGTGAGGTTTCATTTATAAGGGCAGGAAAGAACTTTGCCCAGACTGGACAGGAGATAGTTTGTGAGACAGTAGCTGTGCCAGTCCATGTTCTTAGAACTTGAGCATGGTTGACCAGATGGCCATGGCACACAAAGAAATGAAATTTGAACAGTGGGCATTAGCCTGCTTTAGCTGTAATTGCTTGAGAGATCTTCATTGCTAAGATTGGGCCAGTTGTTCTTCCTTGGGACAGCAGGAAGAATGCTGACTCGAATATAGAGGAAAAAATGCTAAATTTATTTGTTCTTAAATGTCAATTCACAAATTGGTGACTTATTTGGTACTGTGGGAGTATAACAAGTGCAGGAAAGGAAGTATTATTAGATTTGCAACACAGTTTGCTTCTGGAAATTGCCACTGGATGACATGATGCAGGGTTGAAAAACCTGCATGGCGACCCAATTGAGCCATGAGGATGAATCATGCATTGTAGGACTTTTCAAGGTGCGAAGACTGTGATAGCTGCCAATAAGTGCTAGTGACTTTGGATGGAATTGTCCCTGGGCTGTGTGCAGCCCAAATGGAGGTATAGAATTAAAATCCTGAGACTTTGTTGTGGGTTCCAGATGGACACAGGACTGCAAGATGTTTTCCTAATTTATTTTAGATATTGCATTGGTTTAATCTCCTTGTAGTGCCATTTTTTTTTTTTTTTGCAGTGTGAATGTTTACTCTGTATCATTATGTGTTTATGGTTTTATAGGCTCATATTTAAGAGTCCTTGAACTATTAGGTGTTTGAACAGTATTGGGAATGATAAAAACTATAAAGGTTTTCAAAGTTAGATTGAATGCATTGCATCTTACATTATGGATGGTCATCAGTTTATAGGAGTCATAGATGGAATATGGTGGTTTCATTAAGATATCCCCCATAAACTCGTGTTTTCGCATGACTGGTCCCCAGCTGATGGTAATTTGGGAGGTGAACCCTTTTTGGAGAATGTTTTGATGGATTGGACCTAAGGATGTTATAGACTGTTCTCTGTTAGTAGAGTTGGGGTCACTTTCCTTCTGCTGTTTTCCACAGCTGTTACAGAGGTGATGTCCATCCTATCTTCATGCTATGTTTTCCCCAGCCAACATGAAGCATCCCCTTGAGAATGTAAGTCAAAATTTTCCCTCTCATCAACTGCTTTTGGTCAAGTTCTTTATCCTAGCAACTAGAAGGTAACTAGAAGGTAACTACAAGGTGTTACAACTGACTGGTTATTTGATCAATGCTGGATTTATGGCTTTGGATTTTATTTATTTCTTGGGAGATTTAAACTGCTTGCTGAAATCAATAGTGACTCATAAAATTTATAAAGTAAACAAACCCTATTGAAAAGAAAAGTAGGGAGATAGAAGGGGGAGGACATAAGAGGTGCAAAGAGTGAAATACCCTAAAAGCACTATAAATTTTTTTTTTTAGTTCTCTTGTTAGAGGGACTATTTGTTCCCTATTACCTGTAACTGGGATTTTCAGAGATGTTCTGTGAAGAATTAGCTAGTAGAACTTTAGGCTTTGTTGGATATAGATCCTCCATCACAGTAATTCAATCCTGCCACTACTGAAATATGGAGGCAGCCATAGGCAAGGCAGAATGGGAAGGCATGAATATATTTAATCAAACAGCCTGTGTATACATTAGAATTTGAGTTATATGAACTGTTCATATGTCATAAAGTATTTTCTTCTTTTTTCTATTTTGTCTACTTAAAACTTTTAGACCTTGGCCTGGAGAGATGGCTTAACATTTAAGGCACTTGTGTGCCAAGCCTAATGACTGGAGTTCAATTCCCTAGTACCCACATAAAGCTAGATGCACAAAGTGGCACATGAATCTGGAGTTTATTTGCAGTGGCTGTGGAGGCCCTGGTATGCCCATTCTTTCTGTCTCTCTTCTCTCTATTTTTCTCTCCTTACAAATAAATAAAACTTTAGAAAAATCTAGACATTTTTATCTGAAGGGGTATATTCCTATATCAAGAAGGCTGAATCATTTCTCTTCCCTTACATCTTCCATTCCTCCTAGAGATGATGGAAGAATAGAAACAAACACCATTTTATTCACCCCGACGAATCTGAAGGAAAACAGGGGATCAGAAAATGAACCATGAGGGGAATACCATTGAAAAGCAAGAGAGGCCTTTAGTTGGTGAAAATGAAAAAAAAAAAAAGTAGATAAAATCCAATATTACTTGGATTTACAAAGGAAACAGACTCCATCTTGAAGTGCTGAACAGAGTATCAGAGAAGGGAAGACTAGAGTCTCAGTCTGGTTAAAAATCAAAGAGATGTATAAGGTCTCCAGAATCATACTTCACCTAAACAAAACTTTATATGGAAGATCTGAGTGGGAAACTTAAAACATTATCAGAAGGGGCTAGCCGTTGGTGAAGCTTCTTCTTAGGTTATGAAGGAGTAGGGTACAGTTTCTGAGAGAGGACCTGTTTGCCCATTATTCCACTGGGGTAAGCTGAATATTGTTGAAAGACTTTTTTGAATAGTATGCACTAAAATGGAAACATACAACTATTAAATATTAATATATATATATATATATATATATATATATATATATATGCATCCATATTCTTCTATTAATGGCAAATCTTTGCCTCATTGAAATGAAGTACTTTCAAGAATAAATATTCTACAGTTTAATATATCTTCAGATAGATATAGTCCTACAACTGAAAGAAAACACAGAAGTGTTCTACAATATTGACACTCCATAAAGTGTCATTTTGAATTGTGAATTTATAGAATTTATACTCACAGGATAGTTTCAATGAGACATGTATCATTCACCTTAAAAGGTTCTTGTTTCATATATGACGTTACACTTTTGAGTGGTAGATATACACAATGTGATTTTATTCAATAATAAAGAAACAAAATTATGATATTTGCAAGAAAGTAGACTGTTTAAGTAAAATAATCCAGGTTCAGAAAGACAATGCCATATGTTTTCTCTCATATGTAGAATGTAAATTTTCATATGTATAGATTTACGAAGCACATGAAGCTAGAATGGGAATTGAAAGAGATCTTAAAACAAGGGAAGGTAACAAAATCCACATGGTTGGAAGTGGAAGCAAGTACTATTTTCAGGGAAGGGCCACACAAGAGGGGAATGGACCGGGAAAAGTCATGAATTGGAAGGAATAAAGACAAACTATGTTAATATATACATATGAAAGTATCACATGCAAGCCCTTTACTTAAAAAAGTTAAATAAAGGGCTGGAGAGATGGCTTAGAGGTTAAGTGCTTGCCTGTGAAGCCTAAGGACCCCGATTGGAGGTTCGACTCCCCAGGACCCACGTTAGCCAGATGCACAAGGGGGCCAATGCATCTGGAATTCATTTGCAGTGGCTGGAGGCCCTGGAGTGCCCATTCTCTCTCTCTCTCTATCTGCCTCTTTCTCTCTCTGTCACTCTCAAATAAATAAATAAAAAACAAAAAAGTTAAATAAAAATAGAAATTACACTTATTGCATTACATATACACAGACATTTCAGTGTTCAACATAACTTTTATTTAATGCATTTGCAGCTACTGGAGCCACGCTAATCATTGAAATATTTGCATTATGCTTGGTATCAATCCTCAAGTAAAATATATGCATCTAATTAAAGATTGTCAAACAAAGCATAAACTCTAATTTACTAATAGTCATTCATAAATAAATATATAATAAAAACTGAAAGTAGCCGGGCGTGGTGGCGCACGCCTTTAATCCCAGCACTCGGGAGGCAGAGGTAGGAGGATCGCCGTGAGTTCGAGGCCACCCTGAGACTCCATAGTGAATTCCAGGTCAGCCTGGGCTAGAGTGAGACCCTACCTCGAAAAACCAAAAAAAAAAAAAAACCAAAAAAAAAAAAAAAAAAACTGAAAGCAGATATAATATGAATATATTTGAAAATGTATAAAAGTAAATTTCTGGCTATTGGAGCAAGAATTAAAAAATTAAAAGATGTTTTAAAAATATTAATTCCTACTTTCTAATATTCCTACAAGGGACCTTAGAAACTCAGCATGATTACAGCAAAAAAAAAAAACCTTTCGGACTAGATTGATAATAAATATCCCCATCACATACTGGCTTTACTTTTAAAATCCCCATGAGGATGATTTTCTTTATTTTGAATTAAAACAAGAAACAATAAGGTTCCTTTGATGTATTTGGATATTCTTTTGTACAAATTACATTATTTAATTAACAAAAAAAATGCAGTTGTGCATTGGGTTATTGCCTTTAGATATGGTTACATGATTACAGACTATTTACAATTTGTAATAATTTATATGTAATATGTGCATATGATATGTATATAATATAGATGTTTAATTTCATTTAAATATGTAATTTATAATTTATAATGCTTTATAAGATTTTAATTTTCAAGCATGCACTAAATAAGTGTTTGTAAATATTTCACATACAATAATGTGCAAGACACAAGCAAAACAACATTTTCTCTATGATGGTAATTTTTATGGGTAATCTGTAAAATATTAGGTGGAAAATTTTAGACTTCACACCAGTTTCTAATCCATAAATATTTAAAGCTACAAGGAAAATGGAAATTATCCACATCAATACAAAAAAATAAGGTCAGTGGCCTCCAAAGTGATTTAAAGTAACTTTGGTACATAATGGAGATAGAGGGAAGCCACACATTCCACCTCACATCCAGCTGTTATTTAGGTCTATTGTTTCTAGTGATAGAGTGTGGTTTTATCATCTCTCTTTCAAATTCTTAGAATCTTATCAGAAATCTAAAATGCAGTTATTAGTACCATTTTACAAGTTACAAACTTGAAGCTCTTAATATAATTTTTCTTTTCAGTAGCAGACTGAACTGAATGCCTTGAGAACATTTAAACTTCTTTGTTGATAATACTCATGTATAATGTATTTTGGTCATAATCCCCTCCTACTACCTTCTTTTTTTCCCTATTCTGAACCCTTTGTCCATTCCAACATAAACACTTTAGTATTTATTTATTTAAGAGTGACAGAGAAAGAGAAAAAAAGAGACAGAATGGGTATGCCAGGGCCTCCAGCCACTGCAAATGAACTCCAGACACATGTGCCACCTGGTGTATCTGGTTTATGTGGGTCCTTGGGAATCAAACCTGGTTGCTTAGGCTTTGCAAGCAAGCACCTTAACCACTAAGCTGTCTCTCCAATCACATAAATACTTTTTTTAATTTTTTTTTGTTTTATTTTTATTTATTTGAAAGAGACGGGGAGAGAGAGAGAGAGAGAGAGAGAGAGAGAGAGAGAGAGAGAATGAGCACGCCAGGGCCTCCAGCCACTGCAAACGAACTCCAGATGCATGTGCATCTGGCTAACGTGGGTCCTGGAGAATTGAGCCTCGAACCAGGGTCCTTAGGCTTCACAGGCAAGCGCTTAACTGCTAAGCCATTTCTCCAGCCCACATAAATACTTTTTAATAAAGCTAAACATAGCTTCTATATTGAGGGCTTTCTATCAAATACACATTTTGTCCAGCCCTTTGTATCACATTTAATCCTCCCCATAATATATGCTAGATTTTAAAGTCACCATTTCATAAATGAAGAAACTTGTCTACTACAAAGTTTAGTGAGACCTTAGCTCTTACAAGTGGCAGACATAAGATTTGGAACTAAGTCTATCTGACCCTGAATTAGCAGGTCTTTCTTACCTGAAAACACTGCATTAGGAAAGAGTCTCATTAGGTCCACTTCTGCACAAACTTGTTGATGTGTTCACATATTCATTTTGCATCCTTGAGAAGACAAACAAAGCCAACCAACCATGATAGTAACTTTGTGGTTGTCCTCCAGGATCTTATGGCTTTTGTACTGCAGAGAGAAATAATAATACACAAACTGTTCCAATTTAATAAATATTAATTTACAATACAGTACTAGAAATATACTTTTTTGAAAAGAAAGAGATAATTTGCTATATATTTGGTTTTTTTTGCAATTTACAATATTTTATTTTTTGACATACATATACATTTTTATTAAAATGTTTACTTTAAAAGGTAGAAATAATAGATTCTATTTTACAACTGCTTTTCAATGAAACACATACACAAGTAATTTTGTCAAGTGGCTATTGTGCAAAAGTATATCTAATATATCATTTTGTTTAGACATTTAAGTTTGACCCACATTTTATTTTATTTTGTTTTATTTTTATTAATTACTTTTGTACTCAGTGAACAGAGTCAAGCTGGTACCATTGTTAGCCTCCTCTATGTCCTCCCTCCTCCCCTGGCCTCTCCTTGTTGAATTATATGGGTAATGCATTGTGGAGTTAGCCCACAGTTCTGGGTAGAAGGAAATGACTCTATGTATCATGACCCAACGTGTGGTTCTGACATTCTTTCCACCCCCTCTTCTGCAAAATTTCCTTGAGCCATGTTAGGTTCATTTTGGGTATGCTTCAGTGATGAGGTGTTGGAAGCGTCTGTGTCTCTGGATCTCTGATTTGGTAGGATTTGGTTATTCTCTGTGTCGAACTCCTTCACCCTTGTGTTGGTACCAGTTCACCAAGAAAATAGCACCCTTGCTTGTTTTGCCAATTATTCTTAGTTTCAGCTGGGGCACTTTTGAGGTATGATGTGGTGGTTCTCTCCCTAGGATCTGCGTCTATGTGAAAAAGAGAAGCAGATTCTCCAACGGAGAGTAAAGTTAGCACCAGATAAATGGGATAACCCTACTTTTTTATGGAGAATTTAATAGGTATAGGCCCTCCTGTAGCCCATGATTTGTGGGAGCTTGATGGTGGAGAGTGGGCTCATGTGTGGATATTGTTCTGACTTGTTTCCCAGGTCCAACTATGGGTCCGGTTCCACTAAGTGGATCAGTTAGCCAAATCAAGAGCAGTTGGTTTCCCACCATGGCTGTGTGCCACTATTGCACTTGTGTGAGCATCACAACAGGTTATTTGCTGTTAAGTAGGTTAGACCACGAGTTGCTTGGACAGATATTGATCATTTTCCTCCAGTCACCCATATATCTCCTTCTGGCACTAGACACTCTGACTGTCTGGGGACTGACTCTCTTCCAGCTTCCAGCCATGTCACTCCATGCTGTGTGTCAACTGCATATGGTGTCTTCAGCAGTAGAGTCTTACCACTAACCTTTGGTGGGTTATCCAGTACTCTGACAGAATTTAAAATCTCTGTTATTGTCTGATTGCTCAGCTTTGATTTTAATGTTTTTCAAGGTCAGTTCATCAGTGAAAACCCAAATTTATTTGTTTAATAAAAATATCACTTGAGGGCTGGAGAGATGGCTTAGTGGCTAAGTGCTTGCCTGTGAAGCCTAAGGACCCCGGTTCGAGGCTCGATTCCCCAGGATCCATGTTAGCCAGATGCACAAGGGGGCACATGCATCTGGAGTTCGTTTGTAGTGGCTGGAGGCCCTGCATGCCCATTCTCTCTCTCTCTCTCTCTCTCTCTCTCTCTCTCTCTCTCTCCCTCCCTCTTTCTCTCTCTGTCTGTTGCTCTCAGATAAATAAATAAAATTTTTTAAACATCACTTGATTAAGAATAAAGATAATTCCATTCCATTTACCTTATTGCATGGAGATATTCTAAACTGAAATAAATGCTAGTGGAGGATTAATGTTTTATTTTCATCTATGCACAGCAGCAGCTAGTTTTAACTAAGAAGAAGAAAAACATTCCACAGCACAAGTAAAAAGTTGCAAACATGAGGGTGCAGTAACAAATCAGCAGTGACTGCAAGAAAATGTCATGGAAGATATTTATGTCATCACCCATGCCAATATGCACAGAAATAAACAGAATATGATAAAAAAATCGTGGAGATAGCACAATATATTTTGAAACTAAGAAAGGGCCTAATATACATTGCAAATAGCTAAGGCATGCAGAAACACACAATTTGTATAAAATTGAAAGAAAAGCTTTGAGAACAGATTAAGGACTCTTGATGTTATGAATACATTACCATAAAGTAAGAAATGAGGCAACTCAGATGGTCTTACCGATTTTTTTTCTTTTTTTGCCAGCATAGAGCAATGAGAGTTCATCCTACTTTGAGGAAAAACAAAAACAAAACAAAAAATAACAACAACAAAAAGCAATTGCCCACCAGCAACTTTGGCTTTGATGATTAACAATGTAATGGGGTACACACACACACACACACACACACACACATGCACAATTCTGTGTCAAGATATTGTTATGTATGTGCAAAAATTATGCCTTTTTTCCTCATGATGTGGGAACAGAGTTATAGAACATCTGGGGAGGCTCAAGCAGAAATACATTTGAAAGAGCACACTGACCAGGACCTGGTAATGTAGTTCTGGGGAAATTCAACCAATACCTACAAAATTGTTGAAAAACTTCATACTAAAGACTGATTTAGTTGACTGGCCCCTTAATTTATGTTTGTAAAACATAGAACCTCCATTTTCCTGACTTTATTACTACTAGTATTTGACTATATGATAGAGATCAGTTAATTTATGTTTCTCTAGAATTTTGAGCTTCACACATGAAGAAGTCTTGCCATTTTCATTTTTTGTTTTTTTTTCCCAGACCACTGTGATAATTAAGACAATAGTTTAATAAAGGAGTTGAGTTAGGAAATTTTAACCTATAAAAGTATCTGGGTATGGAGATATATACATACATACATACATACATACATACATACATACATATATTGTGGTGGAGGTGATAGTATTTGATTACTGTTTCCATTCATTGTTTATGCATGTTGAGCTGTTTTTATTTCTTTTGTGTCAAACTTTACATGTTTTATTTTCCCAGCTCTTATGTGAATAGCATTTTATTCCTAATATTTTATAACAATGTTTATATATATTTCATAACAATATATATATATTACCAAAACTAAAAATGCATCTTCAAATCAGAGGTATGTCTCTGTTCTACCTGACCCTCCTTGGGACTGGAGCTTCCTCCAACAGCTTCTGTAATGACCATATCCATTTTTTCTAGAGTTTCATATGAACTTCATTTTAAGGTATACTTTCTTATTTTCGTTTGTCTTTTTTACTTTTAGATGATGATTTTAGACTTATCTTAATCTTTCATTCATGGCTAAATATTCCCCTTAAAAGATAGGTCCTGTGATTGACACTTGGTTTATTCACAATAAGATAAGATGTTAATTTTCATTTCTTATACTGGGCATGGTAGCACATGTCTTTAATCAAAGCACTTGAGAGGCTATGATAGGAGGAATGCTGTGAGTTTGAGGCCAGCCTGAGACTAGTGAATTGCAGGTTTGCTTGGGCTAGCATGAGATCCTGACTTGAAAAGTAAACTAATAATAATAATAATATTTTTATTTGTTTATATGTAAATATCTCATGTCAGAATTGTTAGGTTGTATATTTTTCAATATTAAAGCATGTTGTGTGTTTTAAGAGTATATTTACTATTTTAAACAAAAGTATTTTGTAAGACACCATACTGTATTCCTCACTCAGCAATGTGTGTAAATTTCCATTTAGTATCTGCTGGATGGACCTCAAGGACATATGCAAAAACATATTTACCCTATCATAACATCTCTCAGCCCATTACAATATCAATTTAAGTTCAAAATGCCATTAAAATATGTTTGGCCCTGATTGTATTAAACTGGATGTCTAAATTAGCTGATTCTGGTGAATTTGGAGAATTTTTCTTCTCCATCTATTGAACTGTGACAGTAGAAAACTCTTTTTTTGAATGTAATGTTTGTACAGTCCCATGATGATAGTTATAAGCTTTCTATTATCCAAAGGAATGGAATTTAGGGAAGATATGTTTTTGGCCCTACATAATTTGGTATATACCACCAGATTAATCACTAGGTTTTTCTAGAATTGGCAATACTTCTCTGAGGCTTCAGGTGCTTCCCTTATTGACTCATGGCTCTGCTGACCATGTCAGTGAGTTGAACATCTTCCTCTGGGTACACAGATCTGACTTCTGAGTGTATAGCTCTATTTTAGGTTCCTTCTTCTAGTTGCAGGCATGTACATATTCTCAGGTAGGCAGTTTCAGCAACTTTTCTTCTCCACAGTTAGAAATCTGAAGGTCTTCACATGTCATATTACAGTTCTTACAGTCCAAGCTGACTGTTCTGCTTATATTTTATGCTCACAAATTTTAGAATTCTCTTATATATGTACAATGAGAAAGATGGTACATTATAGATATTCACTAGATTTCTGGAATTTGTTTATTGCCTCACCTTTCTAATCTGGGCCTTCCTCCTCCACCTCACTTTAATTGCCTACATCTTTCTGTGTGCATAATGCTCCTTTGCCCCAGTCATGAAGAAATTTGCAATGTGATCACTCATCTCAAGATTTTTAACTCAATCTCATCTACAGAGATTCTGATTCTTTTTTATTTTTTTTTTTTTATTTTTTTATTTTTTGGTTTTTCGAGGTAGGGTCTCACTCTAGCCCAGGCTGACCTGGAATTCACTATGGAGTCTCAGGGTGGCCTCGAACTCACGGCGATCCTCCTACCTCTGCCTCCCGAGTGCTGGGATTAAAGGCGTGCGCCACCACGCCCGGCTGAGATTCTGATTCTTTATAAGATAATTAAGACTAAATAAGATGACATCATTCATTGACCATTGTCCTTCCTTTTCAGACTCTATTGGTTTGGGTCAGTTGATTTCACATATATTTTCCATTTAACAAAATGAAAAGTATAGTACTAAAAGTCTTACTTTTAGCAACTTTGAAAAGTACATATTCAGTACTGTGAATAGCACATAGCAAGGCTTCAGAAAATTATAGCTCTTTGTTAATCAGTGCTGTTTTACTTATAAACATTTGGGGTCTGCAGAAAATCTAGCATAAACTCTGCTAAAAGTATATCTAAAATATTTGTCTCTTCAAGTCATTTGTAAAGACTTCACTTTTATAAACATTATTTTATTGAATATTATATACTGCACTTTCTATCTCATCAGCTACTGAGAAAACTCCAACGTACTCACCTTTGGAATTTAGTTGTTAGATTTCCACTTTTCTAAAACTTCAAAGGGTTTTTGAACAATGATTGTGGTCATATTTAATTGTCAAAACTAAGAATAGTTTCTTATTTTAAAAGAAGGAAACCATCCTTTGAGAAATCTCATCAGATTAAAATAAGTTGATATATATATATATATATTTAATTTAACATTTGCTTTATACCAATATGGGGAAAGGTTCAAATTTAGGTTCATATTTTCCTAATATCAGATTTAAATTATTTTTAATGACTCTGAAATTTTCCATAATCTCCATTATAAGTGAATGATAATAAAATACTACTAATATTTTTTCAAATGATCATCATCATCTACCAATAAAGTGCTAAAGGGATTGTGAGATCACCTAACTCTAGTGCTACCATGCTTATGTTATATTATTGAATTAGTTATGTGTTCTTGATTCTGACAACAGTGTTTCTAGATATAAAAATTCACTGTTATAACCCTTGTCCATCAAGATAAACATAAATATTGTCTATCATTATATGTTAATCATAATTATTTTTCAGCATTTAAATGTATTTTGTCAGTTCAAAAAATAACTATTTCATGTAGTATGTTATGAAAACTGTTCTTGGTATCAAGGTGATAGTACCAAACTGAACAGATCATGAAATATCCTCATAGAGATAGCATTCTACATGAAACAAAACAATTAACAAAATATATAACTAAAAATAAACTAGATAGCCATAGAAAACAATTAGTGGTGATAGGAAATAACGTTGAAGTTTTTGGTAATTTGGACTCATTAGATGTTAATATTCATTAGATATCATTAGATATGCATATTCAAGCAGGACTAGAAGGAATGAGAGACAGAAGAATATGGCATGAACATCTTGTGGAAAGTCATTAATAACAAGAGGGAACATCAGGTGCTATGCCTGAGGAACACAGGTAATATCAGCATATTTTGGAGCAGAATGATGTGTCAGTTCAAAAAATGGGGCCCATTT
This sequence comes from Dipus sagitta, assembly GCA_036346955.1. NCBI lineage: Eukaryota > Metazoa > Chordata > Mammalia > Rodentia > Dipodidae > Dipus > Dipus sagitta. The sequence continues at coordinate 71,557,524 of CM070781.1, forward strand.
GATTGGGTCTTGTAGGCCAGTACAAAGAGTTGGATTTTTATCCCAATAGAACACAATATCATTGAAAAGTTTTGAGTATTTAAAAAGAGTTTTTGCTGTCTTATGGGGATTCAACTCAGTTTGAGATGAGGGGTGACTATCAAGGTAGATTAGTAAGAAGGTATTATTTAAAAATATTTAATCAGTCAATGATGTCTATGTTTTACAATGTTAATAATTTATTTAAAAACTCATTCACAGACGAATGTGGAATTATATTGCATTTTGCTATTAATATTAACCATCCTCTTTTTTTTGATCATTACTAAACAATGGAGCTGCGAAATTTGGCATGTGTTCTTGCTCTTGGCTCTGATTGTATATAAATTAACCTTCAAAGAACAATAGTGTGGTGGTTTGAATATAAAGGCATGTACCCCATACTGAGGGTGGATCTTGAGTCCAACCCCACTAAGGTGTCAAGAGCCAGCTTGTGCTCTGGCTGTTTGTGCTTACTACAGTGGGTGTTTGTCTCACTGCTGCAGATGCATGATGAAGTGAGCTAGCTTCCTCTACCATGATGCTACTTCCCCTGCCATCTGTAAGCCTGAAATAAATATTTTCTTGTCATAAACTGTTTCTACTTGGGTGTTTGTTCCAGCAACCTGAAGGCAAGGCAATTAAACACCACATTAGGAGATGTTGAGCTCTTACCTCCTAAGCCTGTATCTCTTTTTTGCTAAATTAATCATCAGTGCTACTGTGGTACTGGCTTCTATAAGTCTTTAAAGTAAGGAGAGTAAGGGCTAGGGGGGCCTCCTGGCTTGGCCTGGGCCCAGGCCTAGGTGAGGGAAAAACTCACCCACAACTGGAAGTTCCCAAGGGATCAGAGAAAGACACTGCCCTCCCTTTTCAAAGGAATTTATAACCTTAAGGTGGTAGGCTGTCTATTGGCCCAGGTGAACCAGAGGGCCAGTTGGTTGGTTAGTGCTAAGTGCTGTCTCAGGAAGAGATTAGCTCTCGCACCACATTCCAGGGGCTGAACTTGACCAACCATAATGTTTAAATCCTACAAAAGACCTCCCATTCAGGAGGGTCCCTGGTTGTTTGTGGAAAAACTGGTCTCCAAGGAACTAGGCAAAAGATAAGAAATCAGATGATGTGGATTTCTGGCAAGTGAAAATTATCCTGTTCTTTTTACCTTCAGGGGTCCAGTCACCTTAACTCTATCCCCCCCCACACCCCCCTCTTATGAGAAGGCATTCTAACTGTTGTCAAAGGATAAGGGGCGATAATGTCAGATCGTGGACTATTTCCTGCTGAATGGGACACAAAGTTGTGACAGTTAGAGACTCTCTCCCAGAGAGGGGAAATACTCTAAAGGACCCAGCAAATGTATTGATGGAGTTCAGGAAGAAAGGCTTGGAAGAAATTGTTGGGGAGAAAGAATAAAATGAAGAGTTAATGAGGAGTAAGCACAGAGCAATCTGGTCACCTTCAGGGTTGTTCTTGTGGATATCTAGTCCTTGGGGAGCATTTGAGGGAACCTAGATGGAGATGGATTGTCTCAGGATCATCTGAGCATGAGCTAGCTGAGATTTTCTTCCAGAACTGTTTATTAATGGCACAGTAGTATCCAACATAGTCTGAATCTGTTTCCATATGGCTTGTAAAACAGTCAAGATATTAGTAAAGTTATAAGAAATATATACACAGCATTTAACTTTGATAGCATATTTTGTATACTAGCCTTCCAGAGTCTACCTTTTTAAATTTGTCCGGGGGATAGCCAGGGCCAAAGGTTGGTACTATAGAGCCATTGGCTTCCATTAAAGGCTGTACAAATACATTTTTGGCCTCTGGGCTTATTTAAAGGTGTCCTGGCACAAGTTAGAAGAGATTCACCATTGTTCCCTATATAAGGAAGTCTTTTAAATTAAGCAACCTTTGGTCGGAGTCATCGATATATATTCCAGATTTGAAAATATCCCTTTTGACTTGACATTTAGGGATGTTTTTATTTATTATAGAATTGGAACTATTAGAGCTGGGGACAACATGTCTTAAGGCCTTGTTTGTTTCCCATCTTAGAAAATATTCTTGCATATACATTTCTCTTTGAGTGCTCAAGACAAAGCAGATAGCTAAAATTTAATCAAGGATTAATTTTGGAGGCCACTAATGCCTCTCCAAAGAGACTTTAGGGACCCAGGAGCAGCCCTAGAGCTTCTCTGATACTGGTGTTTTCTGTCTGTTAGGATGAGTCAGGACTGTGCTGGCCAAGTAGTTTTCCCTTCTTTGGAAAGCCAGGAAGACTGATTGCTCCTCAGTTGTGCCTCTCCTGTTTCAGACTGTACATAGATATTTTGTTTGGGTCTCCATCTCCTCCCTGATCAGGAAGACATACTGGGTGGGGGGGGGGCAGTGTAGAAGTGTTCCATCATCTCCAGTGCCCTCATGACCTGGGAGCACAGGCCAAAATATTGGCCTTCTTGGTCCAATGATTCTAATTAGATTTGGCTTCTACATGGGTGATTAATAACACTTAGAAAGGAAGTTACACCAACCTAGATGTATGCACATATAGATAACATTTGATTACTGAAATAGATTTAGTTTAAAAAGGGCATAAAAGTTTAAAGTCAATTTGTCTGACTATTTAAAATTTGGTTGTCCTGTAGCAGCACAGGCCATATCTGAGGCATAGAAGGTAGGCATATCTTACCCTTTAAATAAATATCTAATAGTTATAAATACAGGCAACAACTGTTATCAGTCTTAAAAACAATATAAATCTAAACCAATTAATTTAAACTAGAAATTGTCAGAAAAGGACAAGTAAGACAGTATAAAATCTTAGTGCCTTTGTTTGAAAATATCTTTGATTCTTCCAGATACCTGTGTGGGTACCAATTACCCAGGGAACACTGGAAACAGAGCCAGAGCTGGAAATAATTTCTCTCAGATGAGAACCATTGTTTGAGCATGAGGCTGTACTCTAAAGTACGGGATATGTCTTAAGAGTTAATTTTGTTATAAGCAGTGGGATTGAGATGCCAGAAATGAGGCCATTACTTTACTTACAATAGATCAGAATATGGTCTTTGTTGAGCCAAAACAGTTAAGCCCTAATATGACCCTTGACAAATTTGTTTTGAAAGAGAAAATACCATTTGACTACCAATGTTTTTAGCTTAATCTTGATAGCAATTGATTTTATGTACCATTGGAATTTTTATTAACATCAAACAATTTTATGTCTTATCCATGACTTAAAATTGATAAAGCTTAGGCAAAGTATCCCAACATATTTTATATAACAGGAACATAAAGGTTGTGGTGACTGAAATTAAATCACTTAAACCTAAGTGATAAACCTAGTGATGGCCATTCAGTAGGATTAGCATTAATCAAACAGAAGCTATATAAGCTGATAGAGTCCTATCTGTGTCTAACCTGATTAGATCTCCAAAGAATGTAAATAACATCTGTGTTTATGACTTAGCATAAGGCATCACCTGTGTCTAATGTAAGCTGAATTTAGATTAAATCTATGTCCCTATATAAAACTTTTAGAGCATCCTTAAGAGTCTGTAAACAGTTGAAAGCTCTTTAACTTTAGGCTGGTGTCTAGGTTTAGCCTGAAAATTAGCTTTCTGTTCGTTATAAAAGGAAATTAATTTTAGGCAAAATTTGGTCCTTTTAAATCTCCTATACCCTTTCTACATATGCACACATTCATCCACATACTTTAGTATTCTGGTCTAAATTCCACTCACAAAAGAATTTTTTAAATGTGTCATTATTTTATTTTATTTATTTATTTGAGAGAGAGAAAGAGACAAATGGGAGGGGATATGGGTATGCCAGGGCCTCCAGCCACTGCAAACAAACTCTAGATGCATGCATCCCCTTGTGCATCTGGCTTACGTGGGTTCTGGAGAATTGAACTGGGATTCTTTGGCTTTGCAAACAAATGCCTTAACCACTAAGCCATCTTTCCAGCCCTTCAAGAAAACATTTTTAACAAACATTCTATGTCCAACATTGAAAAATTCCTTCCAAGTTCCTTCAGTCATCTCATCTCAACCCATAATTATCCATCTTTCTTATAAGATTAAGAGAGACTGTACCAAATTGTTTAATCCTACTTCCCACTGACAAGCAAGTAGTGTAGCTTCAAATAGTTAACCACCTTATTGTTGGAAATTTGTGTAGAAACAGTCTTAACAGAAAACCTTATGAATTTCTTAGTATTTGTGTCACCAAAAGTTCTCTGACAAACAGACTTGTTTCATAATACCAATATACATACCTATATGTTTTTATAACCACTTGATTTGAGATATGTCCTGTTAATAAACTCCATGAAATACACCATGTTATAAGTCTATGAATACATGCAAAACATGCCAATCAATTTGGGGATAATCTTTATCAATACTTCTAACATACTTGAAAATACTTTTATTAAGAGTAACTAAGGCAGATTTTTATTATTTATTCAGTTAGTTAGTTAATTATTTTTGGTTCTTCAAGGTAGAATCTCACTCTATCTCAGGGTAACCAGAAATTCACTCTGTAATCTCAGGGTAGCCTTGAACTCATGGCAAGCCTCCTACCTCCCAAGTGCTGGGATTAAAGGCATGTACCATCACACAAGGCTAAATTTTTATTTTTGTCATAAGGCAGGCTGGCCTAGAACTCAGGTCACTTGCCTTCTCCTTTTAAGTAACAGGACATTAAAATCTTTAAAAATACCTGGCAAATTATGAGCCACAACCTTTTAGAGAATATTGTTGTTTTCAATAATCCTGTATTTAAGTTGAAGTTCACCTAGAACATAAACTCAGTAATTGTATTTATGACATCATGTAACAAAGTGTGGCTTTGTTTACATAAAATTTCAGCTCACCATAGGCTTTGGTTAAATCTGACTTTTAAAGACAAAAAAATAAGATACTTGAAGTAAATCAAATGCCAGCAAAACTTTAGCAGAGATCTGTTGGACTATTCGGATTAATAAAGGATCAAAAATGTGTTTATAAACAATATCTTATTTGTTTAAATCCCAAAGAAAAGAGAAAATATCAGACACTGTTCAAATTAAAATTATGTACTTGTTTTTACCAAGCATTTAAAAAGTCATGTGGTTTAAAAATCTGGAGTCACACTATCATTGGTGATCCTCCTGTCTCAGCCTCCCAAGTAGCTAGGATAATATGCCTGTGCCATCAAGCCTAGCTTATTTACAGTTTATAATACCTACATGAATAAATGATTTACAGTTATATAAAGATATATTCATCATAAAGCAATTTGGCAGACAATCATGGCAGGCAGTGAGCAGCATCAGGTATGTCTTTCCCCTTGTGTTTATGTATGTTCTGAGAGACAGCTTTCTTATTTCCCACACTCAGTTGACATAGCCACAGGCCTCAGCTCTATAGGAGGAATGAAACATTTTGTCCTGACCCAGACCCGTTGAAAAGCCCTGCACTTGGCTTATCCTAAGTCAAGTGCTTAGGCTTGGGGGCTGGCTGGAGCATTTTCAGTTTCCACTTCATTTAGGTGGCCAGCAACCCACAGTCTCTGACTGGAGGTGAGGTCTAGGCCTATGCTGCAAGATGGTTGGAGCACAGAGTGTGAGTCTGAGCTCTATTCTCCCATCCTCCACAGGTAGTCATGTGTCTTGTGGCACAGTGGCTTCTAATGGAAAAAGAAGAGAGATAGGGAGAGAGAAGACATTCAGTCCAGTGGTATTTTATTCTGTAGCCTCCACATGGACATGAGGTCCCTCCCCTCAGCTCAGCAGAACCAGCACCCAAGCTCTGGAAGATTTCAGCCTTGGGATCTTAGATCATGCCTCAAACTAGTACATCTCCCTACAAAATTTTTCACCTTTACAAAAGAGCCCCTCCTGGAGCTATACCAGTTTGGTCTCAGGCAATAGCACATTTCCATAGGGCTCTGATCCCAGCAGGGTAGAGCAGGCCAGGTCAGTGACCCAAGGCAAGTAGCTTAGGCTGCCTGGTGAATGCCATTAATACCTTCTATCAAACGAACTTTGCTCTTATCCTTAATTGTAAGTACCATTGAAATAATTCCTTCTTATTAATTCTATGACATCCATCATTTACAATTCCTTTTAAAAAGGAGTTGCCATGTGTTGGGAGTGTCACCTTAAATCCAGAACACAGTGAACCCTGATTCCAGTTGCCAGGTGACGTCCTTGTTGCTTGCCAGTCTGTGGCTTCACCCTCTCACTGGAGTGATCTTATATAAATCCCATTAGTTATAGAGGTTATTAAGTTAGACTAAAAATTTAAATTTGGGACAAGAAAGGTGAGTCAGGAGTAGGCTCAGAATTACATGTATATTCATAGAGCATGGCAGAGTTACTCAAGAGAGAGAGAGAGAGAGAGAGAGAGGGAAATATGCAAACCATAAATCTTAATTCTGTTCAGTTTCTATCCTGCAGAGAGTACCACAGGGAACTCTCCACACAGAAGCAAATAACCAACCCCCAAGTGCCTACAAGAAGCAGACAGAAAGCACAAAAAAGGTACAAAGTCCAAGTAAACAGCAAACCACATAAACCACCACAATATGGAAGAGATTAAATCTAACTTCATAGTTATTACCCCAACTATTAATGGCCTTAACTCAGCCATCAAGAGACATAAGCAAACAGGGTGGATCAGAAAATTAGACCCTCAATCTGATGTATTCAAGAAAGCTACCACACCATTAAAGACAGAAACCTCCTCAGGGTGAAAGAATGGAAAATGATAATCCAAGCAAATGGAAATAAGAAACAATGAGCCATAGCTATAATAATATTGGATAAAATAGACTTTGAACCAAAATTAATCAAAAAGGACAAGGAAGGTCCCTTCTTACATATGAAGGGAATGATCCCAAACATCAATCTTTAGGCACCAAACACAAGTGTACCACAATTGATAAAACAAAACCTACTTGACAACAAAACAGAATTAACCACCAACACTGCCATAGTTGGGGACTTCAATACTCCCCTATCAGCTATAGATAGGTCATCCAAACAGAAAATCTACAGGAAAGTAATAGAGCTCAATAAAACCATAAATCAATTAGACCTGATGGACATCTACAGAACATTCTAATCCAAAGCCAAAGACTACACATTCTTCTTAGCAGCCAATGGAACCTTATCTAAAATAGATCATATACCATGTCATAAAGCCTGCCTCCATATACGTAGGAATATAGCCATAATTTTCTGCATGATATCAGATCACAATGTTGTACTGCTAGAAATTCAAAACAAAACATGTACAGGGATCCCATAAGCTCTTGGAAACTGAATAACACACTTTTGCACAATAAATGGGTATTGGAGAAAATAAAAAAATGAATTTGCAAAATTTCTAGAAATAAATGACAATAATAATGCAACATACCAAAATTTATGGGAAACACTGAAGGTGGTTGGTCCTCAAGGGAAAATTCATAGCACTAAATGCCTTCATAACAAAGGCAGAGTGTTCCTAAGTAAATAACCTAACCATCCACATAAAGGCACTGGAAAAATAAGAATTCAACCTAAGAAGCTCCAGATAGAAAGAAATAATTAAAATCAGAGCAGAAATTAATGAATTAAAATTTAAGAAAACAATTAAGGAAATTGATGAGACAAAGAGCTAGTTCTTTGAAAAAATAAACAAGATTTATAAACCCCTGGCCAATTTTATCAAGCAACAACCACAACAACAAAAAAGAGATGCTTCAAATTAGCAAAATTAGAAATGAAAAAGGAGAGACCACAATAGACATAAGTGATATTGGGAGAATCATTAGGACTTATTTCAAAAACCTCTACTCCAAAAAACTGGATAATATGGAAGAAATGGATGAATTCCTGGACACATACCACCTACCAATGCTAAACTCAGAGCACATTAATCTACTAAACAAACCTATCACAAAGTAATCAAAAACCTCTTGAAAATGAAGAGCCCAGGACCAGATGGCTTCTCAGCTGAATTCTATCAAACCTTCATAAAAGAGCAAAACCAATTTTTCTCAAACTGTGCCACATAGTCAGAGAACAGGGAAAGCTCAACAACTCCTTCTATGAAGTAGTATCACCCTAATACCAAATCCAGGCAGAGATGATATAAAGAAAAGAAAAAAAACAAAAAAAAACTATAGGCCTATTTTCCTGATGAAGTTAGACACAAAGATCTAGAAAAACATACAAACCAAATTAACAGCATATGCAATGCATTATCCACCTTGATCAAGTAGGCTTCATACCAGGAATACAGGGGTGGTTCAACATACAGAAATCTGTCAATGTAATACACACATAAATAAGGTTAAATACAAAATTCACATGATCATTTTGATAGCTACAAAAAAGGCCTTTGACAAAATACAACATCATTTCATGATCAAAACTTTGGGGAGAATACGCATGGATGGTTTATATCTCAACAAAATAAAGGCTATATATAAAGCTGATAAACCCCAAATAATACTTAATAGGGAGAGACTGAAGGAATTTCCATTGATATCAGGAACAAGACAGGGTGTCCACTCTCACCTGTGCTCTTCAAAATAGTACTGGTTGTCCTAGCTCAAGCAATAAGACAGGAGAAAAAATAAAAGGAATAGAAACTGGAAAGGAAGAAGTTAAGTTAGCCCTATACACAAATGATGTGATTCTATACATAAGAGATCTGAGAACCTCCATATCCAAACTCATAAAGGTTTTACACTCCATCAACAAAGTAGCAGTATACAAAATCAATGCAGAAACATCAATAGCCTTTCTGTATGCAAAGGACAAAGATACAGAGGAAGAAATAAGCTACATTGTCCCATTTTCAATAGCAACAACAAGACAAAAAATAAAGTATCTTGGGATATCATGAACCAAGGTTTTGAAGACCTATGCAATGAACACATAAAAACACTCAGGAGAGACTTCTAGTTAAGATGGCGGTGTAGGTACCATGCCAAACCAGCCTGGTGGAAAAAAGCCAAAAAAAAAAAATAAAAATAAAAATAAAAATAAAAAATAAAAAGACCCAGCAAAATACACACCTTTCCTAAAAAGTGAGGTGTATAGGAAATTCAAATGGCGGCAGAGAAGTGGGAGAGATCCAGAGCATCCAGAGCCCACACAGGCCAGCAGAAGCACCTCCAGCAGGTTCACATGCAGGACCGCGGCAGTGGCAGTGGCATGCTAGGCATTTGCCAGGCTCAGCTTGAGCCACAGGGAAAGCCAGGTGAGGGGATTTTCCACTCATACTGGAGGCTCCGCAAACTCAAGAAATGTGAAGGGAGAATGGCAGTGAACAACTGAAGAGCAGATCACAAGGTAGAAGAACACGTGGAACAGCGAGAGAACTAGAGCAGCATTGGCAGCTGCCCTTCCCCAATGCCAGTGCCCAGCACCAGCGAACAGAGCAGCGGTCAAGGGACCCATGCCTATTTCAACCAACAGTGGGACCGAAGCATAACTGAGACCAAAATCATCCCCAAAGGTAACTGGGATTACACTAGGTCAGTACCCGCCTAACAAACCTGGTATATAGGCGTAAACCAGAAGTGCTAATTGCACCTTCCGTATCACGATAAATTACATGTTAAATTGGATGGATGGTTGGATTTGCCATTAGTAAATAAGCTGTATTTTTTGCTTGTTATTTGTTGCTTCTTGATTTATAGTGGCTTTGTTTCCTGTTCTATTATACATTAGGGAAGGGTCTCACTTGGTCACAAGCTGACTTGGAACTCTCCACAGACCAGAATCTTAACCTCCTTGTTGTCAGGATTAAGGGGTGGGTGAGGCACCACACAGATTAAGGGACAGACAGAGGATCTAGTTGTCCTAATACCTACTCTTGGGTAAATACTCTGTGCTGTTTTACATTGAAAGTGTACATTGTTTAGTTAAATTTTAGAAACTATCTGTATTTGGTTCCACTCAGACTACTTGAATACTCTCATAATAGGCAAACCCAACACCTAGAGTAACTCTTGTAGATACTCTGAGAGTCTTGAGAGCCACACCTAGCATCTTAAGCTCCTACCCTGAAGATATATAACATCAGACTGATTGGTACATCTAATAAAACCCAGCTAACTAGAAAATCCAGTCATTAAACAATCCATGATGCAAAAATATATACATTATAACACAAGAAACACCAAAGCTCAAGACAATATAAATCTACCAAAACGTATTAATGCATCAGAAATGACGACCTCCAGTAAGAATGAGTTAGAGGAAATGCCTAAGATTTCAAAAAAAAAATAATTATAAATATGTTCAAAGAACTCAAAGAAGAAATCAAAGGAAGCAAAGAAGACACAGAATGGCAATTTAATGAAATAAAGAGGTCAATAGTAGACATAAATAAGGAAATAGAAATAATAAAGAAAAACCTTGTTAGAATTACTGGAAATAAAGAACACAGTGAATTAAATATAAAAACTCTGTAGAAAATCTCACCAGTAGAATGTATGAAGGAGAGGACAGAATATCTAAGCTGGAAGACCAGGTGGCAGATCTAATACAGTGCAATAAAGAGAAAGACAAGCTAATAGAAAAGAATGAGTGGGAATTTCAAGATATTTGGGACACTATATAAAGATCAAACATAAGAATTCAGGGCATAGTAGGAGAAGAATTTCACTCCAAAGATATAGTAGGCATCCTCAACAAAATCACAGAAGCAAACTTCCCCAAATTGGGAAAGATGTACCAATGCAGATACAGGAATCCTTTAGAACACCAGCCAGACAAAACCTGGAAAGAACCTCTCCTCGCCATATTATCATTGAACTACCAAACACACAAACCAAAGAAAAAATATTGAAAGTAGTCAGAGATAAAATCAAGTGACCTACAAAGGCAAGCCTATCAGGATTACATCAGATTACTCAACACAAATTTTAAAAGCCAGAAGGGTGTGGAGTGATATATTCCAAGTCCTGAAAGATGACAACTGTCGGGCTGGGGAGATGGCTTAGCGGTTAGGTGCTTGCCTGTGAAGCCTAAGGACCCCAGTTCGAGGCTCAATTCCCCAGGACCCACGTTAGCCAGATGCACAAGGGTGCGCACGCATCTGGAGTTCATTTACCGAGGCTGGAAGCTCTGGCGTGACCATTCTCTCTCTCTCTCCTCCCTCCCTCCCTCTCTCTCTCTCTCTCTCTCTGTCTCTGTCTCACTCAAATAAATAAATAAGCCAAAAAAATTAAAAAAAAAGATGATAACTGTGAACCAAGGTTACTTTATCCTACAAAGCTACCCATTCAAATAGGTGGACAAATAAGGACATTCCACTCAAAAGCAAGCTAAAGGAGTATTTGAAGACAAAACCAGCTCTACAGAAAATACTTGAGAGAATCCTCTATGCTGAAGAAAAAGAAAAGCACACATACAAGGAATTGGGAAAAAACAAACAATACTCAAATACTAGTTAACACAAGAGAGCAAAGGAAAAACCAGAAGAACTACAAAATATGGCAAAAATGAATACACACCTTTCAATGATATCTCTTAATATCAATGGCCTCAATGCCCCAACTTAATGACATAAATTTGCAGACTTGTTTACAAAACAGAATCCTTCAATTTGTTGACTCCACAAAACCCACCTTTCTACAAAGGATGGACACTATCTTAGGGTGAAAGTTTGGAAAATGGTGTTTCAAGCAAATGGACCTAGAAAACAAGCAGCGGCTGCTAGCCTAATATCTAACAAGGTAGAATTCAGTCCAACATAAGTTAAGAAAGATAAGAAAGGCCACTTTATATGTCTTAAAGGCACTCTCCAACAGGAGGACATTTCAATCCTAAACATATATGCACCTAACATGGGGGCCCCCAAATTCTTCAAAGAAACACTACAAGAATTAAGGTAACAGATAACACCAAACACAGTGGTAGTGGGAGATTTCAACACCCCACTCTCATCAATTGAGAGGTCATCCCTGGAAAAAATAAACAAAGAGACCTCTGGACTAAATGAGGTCTTGAGAAGGAAAAGACATAACAGATACACACAGGACATTTCATTTAAATACTGCAAAATATACATTCTTTTCAGCAGCACATGGAACATTCTCTAAAATGGTCCCTATATTAGGACACAAACAAATCTTAACAAATTCAGGAAAATTGATATAACTCCTTACATTCTATCTGATCACAATGGAATCAAACTATGAAACAATTGCAAGAAAGGCTATAGTGCATACACAAAATCATGGAAATTAAACAACATCCTACTAATTTATGAATGGGTCAATGAAGAAATGAAGAAGGAAATCAAAAAAAAATTATAGGATCAAACGGTAATGAGAACACAACATACCAAAGTCTTTGGCACACAATGAAGGCAGTCCTAAGAGGTAAATTTATAGCATTAACTGCCTATATTGAGAAATTAGATAGGTCACAAGTAAATGACCTAATGCTTTACCTTAAAGTCTTGGAAAAAGGAGAACAAAGCAAACCAAAAATCATTACACGGGAAGAAATAATAAAGATTAGGGCTGAAATTAGTGAAATAGAAACTGAAAAAACAATCCAAAGAATCAATGAAACAAAGAGTTGGTTCTTTGAAAGGATATACAGGATTGATAAACCCTTAGCAAATCTGACCAAAAGGAAGAGAGAACAGACACAAATTAATAAAATGAGAGATGAAAAAGGTAACGTTACAACAGATGCCAGAGAAATTCAAAGAATCAGAGGGGCATACTATAAAAGCATATACTCCACAAAGGGTGAAAACCCGAAAGAAACAGATGATTTACTTGATTTATATGACCTACCTAAATTAAATCAAGATGAGATTAATCTTAAATAGAACTATAACAAGCATGGAGATCCAAGCAGTTATCAAAAATTTCCCAACTGAAAAAAGTCCAGGCGAAGATGGTTTCACTGCTGAATTTTACCAGATCTTCAGGGAAGAACTAACACCATTGCTTCTTAAGCTTTTCCATAAAATAGAAAAAGAAGGAATCTTACCAAACTCGTTCTGTGAAGCCCCCATCACCCTGATACCAAAACCAGGCAAAGATAGAACAAAACAAGAAAATTACAGACCAATCTCCCTCATGAACATAGATGCAAAAATTCTCAACAAAATATTGGCAAACAGAATACAAGAATATATCAGAAAGATCATTCACACCTGACCAAGTAGGCTTTATCCCAGAGATCCAGGAATGGTTCAACATACGCAAATCGAGAAATGTAATACAATACACACACACACACACACACATATATATATATATATATATATATATATATATATATATTAGACACAGAGAAAGAGTTTGACAAAATACAGCATCCCTTCATGATAAGAGTCCTACAGAGACTAAGAATAGAAGGAACAAATCTCAATATAATAAAAGCTATTTATGACAAGTCTACAGCCAACATATTACTAAATGGGAAAAAACTGGAAGCTTCCACTAAAATCAGGAACAAGACAAGGCATTGTCCCCACTTTTATTTAATATAGTACTGGAAGTCTTAGCCATAGCAATAAGGCAAGAGACACACACAAAAGGGATACAAATTGGACAGGAAGAGATCATGTTATCATTATTTGCAGATGACATGATTCTATATATAAAGGACCCTCAAGACTCTACCAGAAAACTGTTAGAGATGATAAAGACGTACAGCCATGTAGCCATGTAGCCATGTAGGATACAAAATAAATGCACAGAAATCAGTAGACTTCCTATATGCTAACAGCAAACACAAAGAGGATGAAATCAGAGAATCACTCCCATTCACAATTGCATAATAAAGTACCTTGGAATAAACCTAAGCAAGGAAGTAAAGGATCTCTACAATGAAAACTATAAAACACTCAGGCGGGAAATTGCAGGGGACACTAGGAAATGGAAAAACGTCTCTAGTTCCTGGATTTAAAGAATTAATATTGTGAAAATGGCAATCTTACCAAAAGCAATCTATACATTTAATGCAATCCCCATCAAAATTCCAATGACATTCTTCACGGAATTAGAAAAAATAATCCAAAAATTCATTTGGAACCACAAAAAACCTCGAATATCTAAAATAATACTGAGCAACAAAAATAAGGCTGGTGGTATCACCATACCTGCTTTTAACCTATATTGCAGAGTCATAGTAACAAAATCAGCATGGTACTGGCACAGAAGCCGACATGTAGATCAATGGAACAGAGTAGAGGACCCAGATATAACTCCAGGTAGCTATAGCCAACTGTTATTTGATAAAAATGCTAAGAATACTCTTTGGAGAAAAGGCAGCCTCTTCAGAAAATGGAGCTGGGAAAACTTGATATGTATCCGTAGAAGGGTGAAAATAGATTATTCTCTCTCTCCATGCACAAGAATTAAGTCCAAGTGGATTAAAGACCATAACATCAGACCGGAAACTCTGAAACTGCTACAGGAAAAAGTAGGGGAAACCCTTCAACATATTGGTAAAGACTTTTCAACATATTGGCAAAGACTTTCTGAATATAACCCCAATTACTCAGACAATAAAACCACAGATTAACCACTGGGACCTCATTAAATTACAAAGATTTTGTAGGGCAAAGGACACTGTGAATAAACCAAAGAAGCAACCTACAGAATGGGAAAAAAATCTTTGCCAGCTATATATCTGATAGAGGATTAATATCTAGGATATACAAAGAACTCAAAAAGTTAAATAATAAGAAATCAAACAAACCAATTAAAAGATGGGCTATGGAGCTAAATAGAGAGTTCTCAAAAGAAGAAATACAGATGGCACACAAGCATCTAAAAAAATGTTCTACGTCCCTAGTCATCAGGGAAATGCAGATTAAAACTACATTGAGATTCCATCTCACTCCTGTCAGGTTGGCTACCATCATGAAAACAAATGATCATAAATGCTGGCAGGGATATGGAAAAAGAGGAACCCTTCTACACTTTTGGTGGGAATGCAATCTTGTCCAGCTATTGTGGAAATCGGTGTGGAGGTTTCTAAAACAGCTAAAGATTGATCTACCATATGACCCAGCTATAGCACTACTAGGCTTATATCCTAAGGATTCATCCCATTTCCTTAGAAATATGTGCCCAACCATGTTTATTGCTGCTCAATTCATAATAGCTCGGAAATGGAACCAGCCTAGATGTCCCTCAGCTGATGAGTGGATAATGAAGATATGGCACACTTATACAATGGAATTCTACTCAGCAGTAAAGAAAAATGAAGTTACAAAACTTGCAGGAAAATGGATGGATCTGGAAAGGATTATGCTAAGTGAAGTAACTCAGGCCCAGAAAGCTGACCGCCGCATGTTCTCTCTCATATATGGATCGTAGCTACAGATGATTGGGCTTCTGTGCGAGAAGGAAAAAAAAAAAACAACTCAGTAGCAGAGGCCAGTAAGCTAAAAAAGAGCTATAATGGGAAGAGAAAAGAAGGGAGGAGGTTAATTAATAGGTTGGTATTTTATAAACATAAGTAGAAGAGTAGATTAACAGGGGTGAAAAGGCCCAAAGTGAGGTCAGGGGAAGAAATTGAGTAAAGAAAAGGTGGGGGGAGGGCTAATAAAAATCTAAGAGGATATAAATAAATCATATGGAATCCTCTGGTTTTGGACAAGGGAACACTCAGGAGCTGTAGATCGTTGCTAGAGAATTTTCAGTACCAGGAATGGGATACCTTCAGTGAGGTATTGGCCAGGGAGATCCCTGATGCCCCCAAAACATTATAGGCCATTGCTGAGGCCCTTGGTTTCCCACCAGGAATAGATGGTAGGACCCTATTGCTGAAGATTCCACTTACTTGGGCGGCAAGGCCACTGAAAAATTATGCTGGAACTGAGCTGATAACCTCCTCCATGTAGACAAGCTGACAGAAAGCTGGAAGAAGCCATTCTACATGTAGTTCAATGGGAGAAAGAGATACCACCAATGAAGATACTCAACAGTGGACACTGCAATCCCTATAATCGGCCAGCTAGGCCAAATGAGCCAACGGGTGCAATAGTGGCACATCTGTCATCGTTTAAACAAACTGCCCTCCAGTTGGACTGGTGGCCCACTCCATGGGTGGGAATACATTCCTGATATTTAAAACTTAAAACAGGGGTAGTGATGAGCCCCAGGGGTATAACATCTGCTGATGTCTGGATAAGGATATATAATATGCTTATCAAACTGCCCAATAAGCACTTTTATTAATATCCATAGCCTTATATTAATGCTCCTCTCACTTTGGGTAGAGAATCTTCTCTTTTCAGATTGCAGTGACGTTGGGACAACTCAGAAGGTATCATACTGCTGGAAAAAATTGGCTGGAGTACTGAGTAACATCTCAATTGCACCTTCCATGGCTCAGGGTCTAATGTGGAAGAGGTGGTGGAAAGAATGTAAGAGCCAAAGGAAGGGTAGGACTCCTTACAACGTGCTCCCTCCAGACATAAAATGGCCTGGGTATCCATGACCTCATTGTGCCTGACACTACTTACACATAACATCATAAGAGGACGAAAAGATCATGGCTTCAAGATAAAAGAGGGACCAACTGAGATGCAGAGGGGATATGATGGAGAATGGAATTTCAAAGGGGAAAGTGGGGTGTGGGAGGATATTACCATGTGGTATTTTTTTATAATCATGGAAAATGTTATTAAAAATTGAGAAAAAAACTAAAAAAAAGAAAAAAAAAACACATTGGAAAGAAATTGAGGAGGACTTGAGAAAATGGAAAGACCTCCCGTGTTCCTGAATAGGCAGAATGAACATTGTGAAAATGGCAATCCCACCAAAGGCAATATACAGATTTAATGCAATACCAATAAAAATCCCAACATTTTTCTTCACAGGTATAGAAAAAGTGTTCTTAAAATTCATATGGAATGACAGAAGGCCTCAGATATACATGCATGTCCTGAGCAAAAGAAACACCTGTGTAGGCATCACCATACCTGATCTAAAGCTGTATTACAAAGCCATAGTCATAAAAAAAACATGTTAGTGGCATAAAAACAGAATTATAGGCCATTGGAACAGACTCAAGGACCCAGAATTTGGGTCAAGTAACTACAGCTACTTGATATTTGACAAAGGCCCTATCATTGCAGGCTGGAGAATAGACAATGTCTTCAACAAATGGTGCTGGAAAAACTGGATAAGTATATGCAAGAAAATGTAACTAGATCCATACATCTCACTATGCACAAAAAATCAAGTCCAAATGGATTTAAGAAATCAATATAAGACCAGAAACAATTCTACTACTGGAACAAAAAAATAGGAGGAACTTTCCATGATGGGGGAATTGGAAAAGATTTCCTGAACAAAACCCCAGTAGCTCAGTAACTTAAACAATCACTCAACCATTGGTATATATGAAGTTGAAAAGTTTCTTCATGGACAAACAATAAGCAGAGCCAATAAATTACCCACAGAATGGGAGAAAATATTTGCTCCATGCCTCAATTCAGAGACATTTGTTCAAAATTATTTATAACTACTCAATTCATTATAGCTAAGAGATGGAATCAACTCAGATGTCCATCATTAGACAAATAGATAATCAAGATGTGTTATATCTACAGGATGGAAGTCTATATAGCAGTAAGGAATATTGACACAATGAAATTTGAAGTAAAATGGTTGATCTTGAAACAGATCATTCTCAGTGAACTCACTCAATTAGAGAAAGATAATCATTATATTGTTTTACTCATCTTTGACTCCTAACCTGAATCTGCTCAAGATACTGACATAACTAATAAGCATCTCGAGCACTAGACAATAGGGTGTGTGGTGTGGGATGGGAGGGCAAGGAGGGGACACATAACTGTACTCAAGTGGCTATGGTACCTTAAATTCTATATCCTAAAAGACAGACTATATGGTTGAATCTTTATCAGGTCCTTAGTGGGAACCCCTGAACCGTGGGACCCTTGACAGTCTATTTTGAAGACTCAACTTAATCTTCTCTTGTTTCTTTCTCTCTCTCCCCCCCCCCTTCTCTCTTTCTCTTTTAGAGTACTTATCTTTTCCTTCTTCTTTGTCTTGGTGCTGGCCTGTAACTTCCATTACCAGCATGTGGTTAACATCCACAATGAGCTGTTGATCAGAGAGACCTACAAGGTTTCCCAAAAGAAGACAGATTTCTGTCAGAGTACTTGATGACCCACCAAAGGATAATGGTAAGACCCTGCTGCCAAAGACAACATATGCTCTTGGTACAAAACATGGAGTGATCTGGCTGAAATGTGGAAGAGAGTCAGTACCCAGAGAGTTAGCTTGTCTAGTGCCAGAAGTGCTACATGAGTGACTGGAGGAAAATGACCATCTGTCCAAGCAACTTGTGGTCTAAGCTACTCAACAGAAAACAACCTGATGCGATGCTCACCCAAGTGAAATAGTGGCACACAGCCATGGTGGGTAACCAACAAGTCTTGATTTGGCTAATGGATCTACTCAGTGGAAAGGAACCCATAACTGGAGCTGAGAAACAAGTCAGAACCATATCCAGAAAATGAGCCCTCTCTCCATTATCATGCTCTCATCAATCATGGAGTACAAGAGGGCCTAGGCCTATTAAATTCTCTCAAAATTTATAATGGTTATCCCATTTATCTGGTGCTGACTTCACTCTCCATTGAAGAATTTTCTTCTCTTTTTCAGATGGAAGCAGATCCTGAGGAGAGAATCAGCCCATTGCACCTTACCAGGTCCCCAGCTATAACCATAGAGGGATTGGGGAATTGAGCAAGAGTGCTGCTTTCTTGGCTAAACTGGTACCAGCACATGGTGAAGGAGAGAGATAAAGAAATCACTCAACTCCTACCAAACAAGATATCCAGAGACAAGGGGCTCCCAAGACCTCATCACTGAAGTAGACCTAAAACAAACCCAACATGGCTCAGGGCAATTCGCAGAAGATATGGCAGAAAGATTGTTGGAGCCAGATGTTGAGACATTATGCATAGAGACATTGTCTCTTACCCATAACTGATGGCTAATGTCAGAATGCATGACCCACCTTCCCCAATGAGGAGGGTTCCTGGGGAGGGGGGAAGACATGGAGGAGGCTAAAAATGGTACCAACATGGCTGTATATACTCTGTGCACAGAACTAATAATAATGAAAAAAATCCAAAAAATTTTTAAAAATGAAAAACAAATTCACACCAATCTAGAAAGTTAAGGAATGGAAAATGATACTAGAATCAAACAGAATATAGTTGCAAGTACAATTAGATATACACATGTGTGATGAGGTGGACATCATGACAGTATTATCAAAGAGGTATAAAGTAGAGCCGGGCATGGTGGCGCACGCCTTTAATCCCAGCACTCGGGAGGCAGAGATAGGAGGATCGCCAAGAGTTCGAGGCCACCCTGAGACTACAGAGTGAATTCCAGGTCAGCCTGAGCTAGAGTGAGACCCTACCTCGAAAAACCAAAAAAAAAAAAGTAGGCCACTACATATTAATAAAGGGAACAAGCCATCATGATTATATATATATATATATATGTATATATATATATATATATATATATATATATGGCGGGGGTGTATTTGCTGAATATTGACATACAAATTTCACTAAACACTAGACATAAAAGGACAGAGAAATACATATACAAATATAGTAGATTTGTATTTTACTATCAACAATAGATAAATTATCAAGATAAAAAGACACAAAACTTCACTATTAAACTGCATCCTAGATTTAATAAGTTTGGCAAACATGTATACAATTTTCCCTTGTGCAGTTACATAATGCACATTCTTCTCAGCATACCATGGATATTTTTAAATTAAGAACTTTATTGTATGAACATTCTTTCAAAGAACAAATTAATTTCATTGATTCTTTTTATCATTTTATTTCATTTCCATTTCTTTCATATTTCCATCTA
Source organism: Dipus sagitta (assembly GCA_036346955.1). Classification (NCBI taxonomy): domain Eukaryota; kingdom Metazoa; phylum Chordata; class Mammalia; order Rodentia; family Dipodidae; genus Dipus; species Dipus sagitta. The sequence continues at coordinate 71,577,450 of CM070781.1, forward strand.
CTGCTTTGGTATTTGGCTCATTTTTGTTTGTCAAGGCCCTAAGACATATCAAGTTACTTGTTTGCAGTCTCTCTGATTTCTTTTTTTTTTTTTTTCCTTTTCCTTTTTCTTTCTTTTCTTTTCTTTTCTTTTTTTCTTTTTTTTTTTTTTTTGTTGTTGTTGTTGTTTGGTTTGGTTTGGTTTGGTTTTTCGAGGTAGGGTTTCACTCTAGCCCAGGTGACCTGGAATTCACTCTGTATTTTCGGGGTGGCCTCGAACTCACAGCGATCCTCCTACCTCTGCTTCCCGAGTGCTGGGATGGGCGTGCTCCACTATGCCTGGCTCTGATTTCTTAATATAGGAACTTAACACTATAAACTTCCCTGTTAGGACTTCTTTCTTTGCATCCCATAGATTTTGGCATGCTGTATTTTCATTTCCATTTGTTTCTAGTAATTTCCTGATTCCTTCAATGACTCATGCATCATTAAATAGTGTATTACTCAACCTCCATGTGTTTGTGTATGTTCTAACCTAATATATATTAGAAAAGCTCCTCTGGGCTGCTGAGAACAATGTATATTTTGCTGTGTTTAGATGAAGTATTCTGCATATGTCTGCTAAGTCCATTTGATATGATATCATTTAATTCAGATGTTTCTCTGTGTATTTGTTTATTTATTGCCCATATTGCATATCAATTGGTGAGAATGTGGTTATCCATTATTATTGTGTTAAGAATGATTTATGACTTTACCTCTACTAGTGTTTGTCTCAATAAATGAGATGCACTCATATTTGGTACATTTATGTTTAGAATTATAATGTACTGTTAGTGGACACTGTTCTTTAATGAGTATGAAATGACTTTATTTATGATTTCTGACTAATTTTGGCTTGTATATTTTGTATGATGTGTGAAAAAAAAATCTCCTTGGCATAGGGTGTCACTATCTCAGCCATAGGGTGTTAGGATCTCAGCCACTGGCAGTGACAAGTGTTAATGCTCTGAAGTCTGTGGTGTCTGAGACGGTTGACCTTCAAGGACTGAAAACTTCTAGGAGCTTCTCCAGTGACCTGAGCACAGTTCCTTTCCTCTGCCTCTTCAAAGCTCCCTGACTTTCTTCATCATTCCCTCTCTTCCTGTTATACTTGTGCTGTTCCTTATTGTCTCTTTTATCACTCATCATCACTGTTTCTGCCCCAGGCCCTCTCTGGATATTATCAGCTGTCCACTCCTGACTTGCTGTCCGTCAGGGGCCCTGGCCACTAAGTGACTGTGCCACCTTGGCTGCTACTATTGCTCTGTTCCTTGTGTCTTACTTAGCCCACTCTACTGATGATAAAAATCAAACCTCAGCAAGAAAGCATCATTTGGACGAAGCCTCTCAAATAAATATCAATAAGCTTAATTTGCAACAGCAGGGACTGCCAGGAGGGCGATCCTGGCTCACTCAAACATGAGTAGAACAAGCAGCTTTGGTGCAGAAAGGGATGTGGAGAAGGGTTTGCATCAGTCTGAACTGATCCGTGCCTACAAAAGACCGTTTTGCACTTACTGCAGACTTTCTCTGGGCCACCAAGGTGAAGCACGATTTTCTGTCCCATGGGAACATAGCTACTGTTCAGATAAGATTTCATCAAGGCTTTCTTGTTTGGAGTACTGCTTCCCAAAGCCAACATTAGCTACGTGGGGTGTTCATGACTCCAGTATGACTTTATTTTTTGTTTATTTTTATTTACTTATTTGAGACTGACAGAGAAAGAGGCAGTGTGAGAGAGAATGGACGCGCCAGTGCATCCAGCCACCGCAAACGAACTCCAGACGCATGCGCCCCCTTGTGCATCTGGCTAACGTGGGTCCTGGGGAATCGAGCCTCCAACCGGGGTCCTTAGGCTTTCACAGGTAAGGGCTTAACCATTAAGCCATCTTCTATGGCCCATGGAGTATGACTTTGATTGTGCCTGTCGTCGTCATTGGCAGCTGCTGGAGTGTCTTCAGAGGGATTGTAAAGTATTTGGAAAGGCCAAGCTGCTGTGAGAGCTGAGGGCTGTCCAGCAGGTTGCCAGTAAAGAGGGTCACTTGGCTGACAATTTCTGCTTTAAGTTTGCCAGGCATAAGCCCACTAATGATGGCTTCTTAATCACTCCAAGAAGGAAATAAAAGAGCGTTTGATAAAGGTTTAAAGAAAGCTTGACACAGAGTTAACAATTGTAAAGACATTTAGCAGCACTTAATAGCATTTAACAATTCTTAGCAGTATTTAACTCCTGCACCCAAGCCACAGGGAGAGTCTCTCATATCTCTCAGTATTGATAATAGTGCAGTCAGCAGAAATCCTGATGATCAGCTTCTGACTGTGTGGACATTGAGTTGGACTGAGCAGGAAATGATTGCAGTGCATGTCAGTGGTGCTGGAATGACTATGAGAGACCCTGGTGGTGCTTCAGAAAAGAAGCCACCCAAGGCTGCCTGCCTTCCTTCTACCAAAATGCTCATCCTCTTGCATATATCTCATAAAAGCCATGCCATATAGCCACAGATTCATTCTCCATTATGAAACACAAGAAGGGAGAAGGAAGCCAATAATGTGTGGTGGAATCTGTGAAAAAGAATTAGAAGGACTTATAAATTAAGGATTTTTGTGTATTAAAGTACTCATTAGCACAAAAGAAAAAATTTTAGTCTTCCCTTTAATTTAGAAATGACCACCCCCAACAGATACACATACACACACACACACACACACACACACACACACAACTAATTTTTACTAATGATGTCCTCAGATTGTTAAAAAGGGAAAAAGAAGTGTTTGTGTTGTGAAGGACATTCACATGCATCATAAGAACTCGCTGCACATAACATCTATGCATCAAATGTTTTTGCTCATTGGTGTCTAAAGCTTAATCTAGCTCTCAAATAAATTGATACTCTTAAAGAAGAATTCAAACACAGCACCATAAACACAAATGTGTGTAATGAAAATGCCAAGGATGTGGAAATTCCAAAGATGCTGAGGTTTTCCCTTGTGGAAGTAAAGGCTACAATTTCATAAGGCTTCATCGGGAAGAAACAAGATGAAGTCAGATGAGCTTTGAGGATAGGAACGCATGTTGAGTGATTGTATTGTGAAGGAGTACCATTACTGTAGATTATCAGTAAATGTTGGGATATTTAGATTTTCTCAAGGGTTGTGAGGGATAGAGGCATCCTGTGTAAAAGACACTGAAAACATGTGAGTGTCGCAGTGGCAGTGTCTCAGCCCTCCATAGTTCTCATTATTGTCTACTCATACTTTGTCAGTGTATACATTATAGAAATTTATAAATTGCTTTATAACCTGCTTGGGGCTTAAGAATAATTTGGAGTTCAGATTTCCTCATATTCTGAAATATGATATG